>JAQPPZ010017026.1:5000000-7500000 GCA_028583015.1 Wollemia nobilis | reverse complement strand
ATAAAAAATTGAAGCATTCTAATCTAAGTCTTCTAAGATGATTTGGAGGCATCCAAAAGGATTATGAATAGCTAAATCAGTTGAAGCAACATGAAGAATATTAGGGGGACTACTTACCTATTGGGGTTCTTCTATAATTTCTTCTTCCTCGTGTCCTTTCTCCTCTATATTGGACAAGGAAATTTTATCCATACTAGAGTCCCCTACTTCTCTAGTTGATTTCCTTGTTAAACCTTCATTATTTCCACCATCATTTATTTACTACCATCATGGAGCTTAATTTTTATTTTTAGGACAACCTCAATTAAGGTGCTTCGCATGATGGTAGGAGTTACACTTGATCGAAAGGTTTTCAAACTTGATAATCTAGTTCCATGCCCATACATGGATACCAATTCAATCAACTTAACAGGTAGTTCATCCATGTCCATATTCATGCAAACCCATGCATAAAGAAGTCTTGATCTAGCTATCATTTCAAAGTTGATCACCACTAGGTGTCCCAACCAATGGGTAATCCCTCCCAATATATCGTCATGCCAAAAATACAGGAGGAGGCCTAGTAATCTAATTCAAATAGGGGCTTGGTTGATACTATGAGTGAAAGGTTCAAAGTCTGTGGACCACCTATTGAGAAACAACCCTCAACGCCCAAAGAAACAAGGCTCGTTTTGGAGAATCCTTTTGAAGTCCTCATAGTTCAATTGGATTAAAAAAATGTTTTTGGGAATTGCTACTATTTCCATATGTCCCAAAGATCATCATTTTCCATTACCCACATTTATATTGCATCGATTTTAGGATGAATGTCCATGAATTTTCCTATCAAGCAATGGTCTCCTTGGGCAGTAGTCATTCACACTAAGTTATCTGACATCATAATTCTATCTCCTTTCAATAAAATAATCAAACTACCTACTGGAGCCTTTTGCTTACCCCTCACAATCTGAAGCCATATATATCCAAGGTCAAATGGTCTTGTATGAATTCCAATCCCCCTACCATTTTTGGCTCTAGACCCCTATTGAGTCCCTGCAGTAGAAGTTCTCGTCTTAACCCCAATTTCAAAATCTTTGTCGTCTTCTCCCATCCCGCAAGCACCTAGGGTTTCATTTGAAAAATATGGTTGTTTCATCATTGCCATTGCCACCACAATAGTTTGTGGTTGCTTTATCATTGTTATTGCCACCACAATAGTTTGTGGTTACACAAACCTTGGATCCACAACAGTTTGTGGTTGTTATTGCAGCCATAGTAGTTATAATTGTAGAAACCCTAGATCTGCAATACTTTAGGAAAAGATAACATTTTTGCAACTATTAGAATAGTTTCATGAAAAAAGAACATTGAGCATTCCTTTATTTTCAAGGATAAAAAGTAGGCACCAGTTAATTTACCTATGTATATGCTAAAGTAAATTTAGCCAAACTACATCAAATGAGTCAATTTACCAATATTAAAATTGCTAGCACATTAGAGCAAGCATATAAATAATTATTTTATGCATGACATGATCAAACATATTCAATGTAGTAGTTAAGTTTTTTTGCTATCATATACTGACATTATCATACAATAATTATATAAAATATTATGTAACTACACATGCAAAATGTAAGTATATAATTTGGTCTAAAATTGCATGGATTCATAACTGAAACATCTAATGCAATATTTAATCATATATTCAATCTTATTTTCAATTTTATGTTTTAATACAAAAATAATTTGTAAATTTATAATGTAATTCAAATTCATAGTGTAAAATAAGACAATTCCCTTATGCAATTTAAACATCATAATAGAATTAATAGTACAATTTAAACTCAACAAAATTAAAATAATTAACTTCACTTACAATTTATGCAATCCAAACAACCCAAAATCTTAAGAAAAAATAATAATTAGCTTCACTTACAAATAGTTAAATTCAAATAATGCAATTCAAAAAAGCAAGTGGATCATTACCTTATTGAGGTTGAAAAATGTCCCAACTTAAATTTGAAGAAGATACTTAAATCCTTTGATTATTTTGTAGCAAGGATATTACAAGTAGATATTTTTAATCTAAATATTTAAATATTTTTCGCAAACATCCAATGGAGAAAAAATAATGACAATTGAAAATATTTTAATGCATAAAAGTTGTGTTAAAATAGAATTGAGGGTGCCTTGTGAAATGTCTCCTTCTGTTCTATATTCATAATTTATTTATATTTTTAAATACCAAATTGTTCCTTGTAATGCTCAAGATTGAATAATTGTGCAATTAGAAATGTTATACCTATCAGAATTCACTATACACATTTGCGTGTGTGTGTGCATGCGTGCATGCATGTGTATGTCATAACAATACTTGTAATATTTATAAATTCCAAATAATTATTAGAAATTAAAAATAAAATTGAGCTAGGAGGAATGTTAGTTTTTATCTTGTTGTACATAAGGATGTTAGCTGGGTATGTTCTATCAATTACAAAGAATCAAATACAAACTATATATTAAGCATAGGAGTAAGTATTATATATCAGACAAGTAAAATACAACATATGGTAGTAGGTGAAGTATCAAATTGTTATGGAAACACATGAAGAGGTTTAGTTGACAATCGTTTTCTAATTTATAGATAACTTGGTTGGAGGTAACAATACATAATTGGAATAATCAATATGTAATTTTAATGAAAACTCTTATGTTTTATGCAAACTTTCACTATTATCATTTTGCTTGAGAGCTTGTGGAAAATATAGTTGTTAAGTTATACTATCATTCCAATCAAAAACAAACAATAGATGTTCACATAGGATCTTCCACCAAATAAATTCTTCAAATTTATAAATGAATTTTATATTGTGATCTATATGACTATTAAGGGAGAGTAAATGAAAATTTGTAATAGTGATTATGTTTTTGTCAATTATTTGCTAAAAATAAAGAAAATATAATTTTAGAGATAATTTCAATTTCCACTTGAATAGAAGTCTATAAATTTAGATCTAAAGTCATAGTAATGTTCTCCCTTATATTACTTTATAATATCATGTCTCTATTTTCTCTCAAAAATTAGCAAACATCAAATATTCTTAGATTAAATTTTGATCCATGTAACAAAGTAAGCTAATGTTTAATACTTACAGACGACTTTGTATCTCCAAACTACATTTCAAACTTTCTTGAAATTCATTAAGTTTATGTAAAAATATATGCATAAATGTTATTTGAAACATTTTTTCAAGCTTTCTAGATTTGTTAATGCATTTACATTACAACTTTTTAATATCTCATAAAATCTAATGTATATATTGCTTCGATGGAATTGATAGGGTGCATTGCACATAATAAGTCTTTTCTAGTTTCTATGTATAGATATAAAAATAAAAGCAATCATCACAAAGATTGCTTACTTGCATCTATATTTAGGACTTCTTTGTATAGTCCTATTTAGTTAGGCAAATTATTGAAAATATCATGAGATAGAAACTATTATAGAACAAGAGTTACAACCATATAACTTTCTTTATTAGATCATAAGCTATTTTTGTAAAGGAAAAATATCACATCCTTTAGTCATATTTTAGTTATTTATCCTAACAAAATTACTTGATAGAGACCTGCATGAAATGGATAGAAACTTATAGTTTGAATAAGAGCATTAAACCTATAAATTTCTTGAAATGGATTATTAGCTACTTCAAGTGGAAAGGATTGTGTCCTGTAGCCAATTTAAATTTTTTATTTATTTATCTCAATTGAACTACTTGTGATAAAACTATATGAAATGAGTAGTGATTCATTAAAATTTATCTTTAGTTTTGACAAGCATAGGAAAAGGCTATTATTTATAACTACTAAAATAGTTTTATGACCAAAAAACATTGATCATCTCTTGTTTTTCAAAGACTAATTGGGCACTATAATTTAATTTACATATACATATGCTAGAGTAAAATTCAACTATACTTTTAGATAAGCCTATTTACTAATATCTAGAGTACTCATATACCAAAGCAAGAATATTATCCATTTTTAAATGCATGAGATGATCAAATTAATTATGAGAAGCTATTAAGTGTAATTGAGCTAAATTGACTATCATAATTAGTATTTATTTCTTTTCAGAGGGGGATACTTATATTCTTTGAACTTACAAAAATAGAAAGAAAGTACTATCAACCAATATTTAGGGTTAGGCCACATGCATCTCTTGTGAACTCATGCATCTATAGATTTTGATGCAAAAAATTAACAATACATAGAAAAACAAATTAAAATATAAAGTTATAAATAGATATACTATTACGATAGCAATAAGAATACCAGACATTGCCATCCTTTGTAAATAATATATTTCATCCAATGTATTAGCATAAAATCCTAAATCCTTCACCCATGGCTATGGTCATTCTCAATATGTTGCAGAAGACTCCAAAATATGTGTCTTGTTGTTCAAGCAATGGTGTTCACAATGATGAATGACAATGACAATGATAAGAAATAAGTATGTGATATCATTATCTCAATACCATGCACCCAACATTGTGTGTATAATTCATTGAATATTATTTAGTTGGAACTCATAATGTTTTCCAAAAACGAACAGAAGTGATCCATCCACTCAAATCCTATACAAAAAGCGTAAAAGTATGAAAAAAGGAAAAGAAACACAAAAATTGATGGGCATCCATAGGTACCATCAATAATCATTGTATATGGATAAAAAACTACACTTCACTACTAAGCGACGGAGTGGTGGGGGTATTTATACTAATACCAAAAATCTAATTACATAAATTTACAACCTAAGATGACATAACAAGAGGGATTTAAGGTTAATTACAAGTTTATAAGGTGGGTTTAACCATAACAAGGTTAACCACATCCCATAGGGATTACATAATAAAATATTATAATAAATCAAATACATTGTATAATGAATGCTCTTAGGCCTATTCAATATTACATCATACAATATTGATCTTGGTCATGAATCATATTACACTTTTAACACCCCCTTATAATTTGAACTGAGGGGCCAAGGAGAGAATACATTAGTGACAATAATATATTTACCCCATAATGTATGCTCTAGTGGGCCTCTATAGTTGAGGCAAATTCATATAAATTTCCCTCATCATCAAGAAGACATCCACCCATCTTTAGAAACTCAACTTCAATCCTTTGTAATTTTAGCAAGCAATTTTTTGTCAGATGTCATTCTATCTTATGGTATCTATAAATGGTCTTAAAATTATTTGAATACTTATCCTAACCCTTGGACCCCTAGATATTAATATTTTTATTTGAATTTCTTTGCATAAGCCAATATTTATGAAGTACCACCCCAACTTCATATTGCTACTTGAAAATGGATTGAGAGAAAAAGTTGATTGAGTTTTTTAAGATTCCAAAAAACATAAAAATCATATCAACCATGAAGTTCAACATATAAAAAGAAGAGATATTTTCAAGGATAAATTATTGGTATTTATATTGATCTCTCTAGTTACCAAATGGATTTTGTTGACCAAGATTTCTTGCTACCAATTCAACTGCCAAACTAGGTCAAGTATAAAATAATAAAAATATAAAAAAGGGTGTAAATTTTAGACTTGAAGAGAAATGGAAAACTAAAAGGTTGTTAGAGAATAATTTGAAGAAAAAGAGGCATGACTTTTCCTTTCATATCCCACCTTTGTTTTCCATTGTTGGAAAAGCATAAATTACATGTATTGCTATAATGCTAGACTATCAACAAGAGAAGAATTTATAGAAGTTTTGAATTATGAGAGCTGCTAAAAATATTGTTCTTATGATAAAAAAAATAGACATATTCATATTGGTATATTGCTACTAGTTTTAGTATTTTTTTGTGTGTTTATTTTTGTTGTTGTTGTAGAATTTTTTTTTTTAAGCAAAAAATCCCTTGCGGGGCCGCCTTGGTCTGAGAGACCACGAACAGGGGGTTCTACACTGTCAAAGTCACCCGAGAGTCGCACCCGACCCTACCCGCACCAACATTATTAATTGGATTTTGGATACCCAATTCAGCTTTTTGGTAGGGTGGAGATTTGAACCTGGGACCTCCCTTGGAGGATTGCCCTCTCCTATCCAACTCACCTACAAAACCTGGGTTTGTTGTTGTAGAATTTGAAACAAGGAACTGAAATGTTGTTTTCAACAAAATTTGAACAATATATGACATTTTTTTGTTGTATGTATTGTTGTAATTTTATATATACCTTAGCTTTAATTTTATCAATGATTTAGTGCTTTATGAAAGCATTTATAATTATGAATTGTATTGATTATATTTTACTTCTTCTTGGCTAGAAATAACAACGATGTTCTTTTAAATTTCTTCATTTGATATTAGAGCATAAAATTGATCAATATCTGGATTGAAAGAATTTTTTGTAGATATCTCTTACAATTGATCATGGCCAACACAACTTCACTTCCAATTCCAAAATTTAGTGGACAAGATTATGATTATTGGATTATAAAAATGGGAACTTTGTTGACAAGGAATGAATTATGAAAAATAGTTTAAGTTGGTTATGAAGAGCTAGAAGATTAGGCCATTGTGCCACATAATAATGGGTAGACCAAAAAATATTCCAAGAAGAAGAACTCACTGGATTTATACTATATCCAATCTGTTTTACATAAGAGTCTATTTTCTATAATAGCAAATGTAAAGTCAGTAAGAGATACTTGGAAGACCCTATAGGAGGTTTACCAAGGAAGTAACTAGGTCAAAGTTGTGAAATTATAGACACTTAAAAGAAAATTTGAAAATATAAAAATACATGAAGCAAAAGAAGTAAGTTATTATTGTGTTAGAGTGAAATATGTGGTAAAAAAAATGGCCACAATTGGTGAAACTATTGAAGAAGCGATTATGGTGAAGAAGGTGTTAAGAACACTAACACCAAGGTAGAATCATGTAGCAATTATAATCAAAGTAAGAAAAAATTTGGCTACACTTGATTTTGATAATTTGATTGGGTCTCTTATGCCTCAGGAGGAGAGACTATGAGATACATCTGGAGAGAGTGAAGAGAAAGCATTTACATCAAAGTTAAGAATTTCTAAAAAAATGAAGGTGCCAACACTTATAGTCAAGGTCATTAGCATTGCCAAGGAAGAGGCCAAAATGAAAATTTTCTAAGAAGAAGAGGAGGTTCAACTACAAGAGGAAGAGGAAGGTTTAATAAAAGAAATACCCAATATTACCAGTGTAAGACTTATAAATATTTTGATAAATAATGTAGAACTAGAACTGGCAATGAAGGTAGAAGAGCTAGTTATGATCATGAGAATGAGGATGCTCCACTTAGCGACTAATTTTTATCATGTGACAAAGCTAAAAATAGTATTCAAAATATTTGGTATTTAGATTTTGATTGCTCCAACTATATATCTGGAAATAATGACTTGTTCTCTACAATGGATGAAAGCTTCAAGACCAAGATCAAGCTTGGTGACAATAAATATTTGGATGTTGTTACAAAAGGAGTTGTGGAGGTGAACACAAAATAAGGTAAGAAACATATCAATAATATCTATTACACTCCAAATTTAAAATATAATTTATTGAGTGTTGAACAATTGATAATAAACAATGCATTATTTATGAAAAAATATGGGCAATAGAGTTTTTATAATTGTCCCAATGTCAAAGAATATGATGTTTCCATTGAATTTTGGAGGTAATAGTGGTAGCATAGAAAATGTAGCATTAAATACAAGAGTTGGTTGTGGCATCTAAGGTATGGCCACTTGAATTTCCAAAGCCTAAAGTTATTAACCTCACAAGAATTAGTTTATGGTTTGCCAAAAGTTGAAGAGCACAAGGAGGTTTGTGAAGGTTGTGCTAAAGCCAAACATGCAAGAGAGAAGTTTCCAAAAGGTAAAGCATGGAGGGCCTATTATCCACTTTAGTTGATTCACTCTAATATATGTAGTCCAATGCAAACAAAAATCTTGGGTAAGTAATCATATTTCATTACTTTTATTAATGATTTCTCAAGGAAATATTGGGTTTATTTTTTGAAATATAAATATGAAGCATTTGAGGTCCAGACATTGAATTCGGTGGAGGGACATTTTTCGCAGGACTGCCCAAACTTTCGAACTCGTTTCGGCCATATCTCACTCATCCGGACTCGGATTGAGCTAAAATTTTGAGGGTAGATGCCTGAAAAACCCTAGAACATCTCCACCAATTTTCATATCATTTGGAGCAACACAGATCCTAGCGCATCCCTATGTGTGAACGAGATATTTGGCAAGCGGCTATGCGAGGGTTTCATCTGGGTTGAGTGCAAGCAGCTCCAGAGGTTGGTTTTTAGGGCCTTCGGGCCCTAGCGGCCAATATTTTTGTGGTTTATGCTCAATATTTTAGCAGGAAATGTTGCAGGGGATCCAAGATGGGTTAGAAATTTATCTTTCAATAGATCATACTGTGAACTTGAGTGACAACGACTTCCAATTTGTTGCACAAAAGAAAAGTGAAAACCATACCTTTCCACGACGTCTAGGGCAAGGATTAAAGAGATCACGAAACAAGTTTCAAGTAGTTGATCAAAAAATGGCTCATATCTCAAGTGAATCTGGTGCTAAGGTGCACCCACAAAATAATTCTACTGTGAAAACCCTTGTCAAGGGTAAGAATTTCGAAGACTCAGCCCCAAAAATGAATTTTAGGGATGCCCTTCATGGTGGACAGCCTCAGCCCAATGCTAATATCAATCTTAGGGCTTCCCATAAACCTCTAAGAATGCCTAAGATTGATCCAAGGAAAATGGAGTCAGGATGTCTTAAAGCAGTTGATGGAACTCCTATTGTTAAGCTTGATATGGGTAACATTCAGACTGGCATTGAAGATTTGGAAAAAAGAGGACTAATTTGTCGGTTCGTGGGTTTTCGTCCGAGTCTATCTCCTTTCAAAGTCTGGGCTGCAAAAAGCTAGAAAACTAAAGGTGAGTTACAAATCTCTATTTATCCAAATGGTTATTTTCTTGTTTTATTTGCTAATAATGAAGATAGAGAGAAAACTTTTCAAGGGGGTCCTTGGTTTTTTGGAAGGGCAGGGCTTTTCATGAAGCCCCGGCATACTAAATTTAAAGCCGAAGAAGAGATGCCTTCTATAGCTCCCGTGTGGGTTAGACTCTTTGGCCTCCCTATTGAATTTTGGAATCCTACTATTTTTTCTTCAATTGGAAACTCTTTAGGAACTTTTATGATGACTGCTGATTGTACTCAAAATTTTGAACATATTATTTATGCTCGGATTTGTGTTTTAATGGATTTTGACAAACCCCTACCTAAAAAGATCACATTACAATTTGGGGAAGACACTTGGGAGCAAGTAGTGGACTATGAGAACATTCCTTTTCGTTGTAGAATTTGCCATGAATATGGTCATTTGGCCAGTGCTTGCCCAAATAAAATTCCTGATCAAAAGAAAGAAGATATAAACTCAAGCAGGTTTCCAAATACCTAAGAAGAAGAACACTCAGAAAAAACCAGTTATGAAGGATCAATCAAAGTCATCTCGCTAATATGTTTGAAATCCTTTCCACAAATGATGTCCCAAGTGAGGAAGAGGAAATAATGGAAACTAAAATCTTAGAAACACAATTTAAATATGAAGGGAAGAACTCAGAGACAAACCAACAAATCAAAGGTTTTCAACAGAAAAAAAGGAGAAAATTTACACAAGAAAAACAATCTTTCAAATGTCAAAACTTCAAATAATGCAGGTCCCAATATAGACTCCGTTGAACCATCTAGTAAAATTTTGGTTGTGTACGAGCATTCTTCAAGGTTAGAAGCCATCTCAGATTCAATTGGAATAAGTCAAGAAACAGGGAAAAAAATTGAAGATGGATTCTAATCAAAAAGCAGGTCGCAAGACCAATCAATATCATATGGTAAAAGAAGGTGAAAAGCTTGTAGAGGAAGGTAAGATTAATGCCCTTCCCAACTTTTTTAGCCCTGGTATTAATGAAGATCATCACTTGGAATATTAGAGGACTCAAAGGGAGTCTTTCAAAACAAAATGAAATTAGAAGAATGATTCGGATAAATCATCCACATCTTGTTTTCCTTCAAGAAACAAAGATGTCAATGGAGGATATGGACTCAATTGCCAGTAAAATTTGGCCAGCTGGAAAAGTGGTTTCCCTCGGTTCCCAAGGGACTTCTGGTGGCATTGCTTGTCTTTGGGACCCAAAAGAGGTAGTTATTCACCATATGGTTGGCAGTTGGGGTTTGTTGGCTATAGCTATTCAAAGTAGACATTCCAACCAAATTATGCTCTGCATTACTTGTTTATGCTCCGACTTCTTTGGAGGAAAAAAGAAGACAGTGGAAGGATATTACTCATATTATCTCTCATTTTCCTGAAGCTTGGATCTTGATCGGAGGAGATTTCAATACCATCCTCTCTCTGGATGAGAAAAGGGGGGAAATAGAAATTTGGACAAAAGCACTGACCTCATGAGCGAATATATTGCAAACCTCCATCTTGTGGATATCCAACCAGATAATGGCCTTATGACTTGGTCTAACAGAAGGCAAGGCTTAGCTTGTATAATGGAGAGATTGGATAGGTTTTTGCTCTCTAAAAATTTCTTAATCCATGGTCACATTCCTAAAGTGAAGACTCTTAATAATGTTGGTTCGGATCATTGGCCAGTCATGGTGGAAATGTGGAAAACCAATGTGAGTTTCTCTCCTTTTCGTTTTCAATTAATGTGGCTTAGAGACATTTCCTTCAGACCTCATGTGCAACAATGGTGGAAGGAAGGTAAACCTAGGCATGGGACTAAGATGTTCTGTTTTGCCAAAATACTGCAATACATTAAATCCAAAATCAAGACTTGGAACTGGAAAGAGTTTGGGGATGTTCATAAAAAAAACATGAAGTTATTGCTCATCTTGAAAATTTGAATAAGAAAATCCATTTAGATGGCCTCACAGAGAAGAGAAGTGCAGATGAAATTAAACTCACAACTCGGTTAGAGGAATGGGAAAAAAGAGAAGAAATCTTATGGAAGCAAAAATCTAGAATTCAATGGCTCAAAGAAGGAGATCGAAACACAAATTTCTTCCACAAATCTCTTCTAGCTCGAAGATCTCACAACTTTATTTCTTCCTTAAAATCAGATTCTGGAGATGTTGTTTATACTTGGGATGGCATGAACTCTATTGTTGTTGATTACTTTTCCAATATTTTTGCTGCTACTCCTCTTGACTCAGCTTCACAACAAAATGTTCTTCAAGCAATCCCTTCTCTTATCACTTCTGAGGAGAACTCTATTTTGACTGCTCCTATTACTATCAATGAGCTTCAACAAGTAGTTTTTAAAATGCAAAAAGGGAAAACCCCAGGTCCTGATGGTTTTCCCATTGAGTTCTACCAAGAGTTCTGGGATATCCTTCATGTTGATTTATTAGAGGTGGTGGAAGAAGCCAGGAAAGCCAAAGAAATTTTGAAGGTTATCAATAAAACTTATATTACTCTTGTTCCAAAAGCTCAAGAGGTTGATCATATCTCAGCTTTTAGACCTATTGCTTTATGTAATGTTCTTCTCAAAATCATTACTAAAATCATGGCGAGAAAGGTTGAAGCCTCTTTTGCATAAGATTATTTCCCCAGAGCAAGGGGGTTATGTGGAAGGACGTCAAATAGTAGATGAGATAGTTCTTGCTCAGGAAGCCATCCATTCCATGGATATGCAAAAATCTCCTTCCATGTTCATTCGGTTAGACTTATCCAAAGCTTATGACAGAGTGGATTGGCACTTCCTTATCAAAGTTTTGAGGCAATTTGGTTTCTCTAAGGATTGGATGGATTGGATTATGGGATGTATCTCTTCAGTTTCCTACTTAGTTCTTATCAATGGCAGGCCTTCTCGGTCATTCCCAGCTTCCAGAGGTATTAGGCAAGGTGACCCGCTATCCCCTTATTTATTCATCATTCTTGTTGAATGCTTGGGTAGGACTATAACCAAAAAGAGGGAAAACAAAACCCTTGAGGGAGTTACCATTGCTCATGGAGCTAGACCTATCTCTCATCTTCAATTTGTGGATGACTCTACTCTTTTAGGTAAAGCTACAGTTAAGGAAGCTTCTAATATTAAGCAAATCATTAGCTATTTTTCTAAGGCTATCGGGCAGTTGATCAATGAAGACAAATCTAAAGTTATTTTCTTTCATCGCTCTCGCTAGACAGGAATCCATGGTCTTGGATAAATTAAGATATAAGAAGACCTCCCTTCCAATCACTTATTTAGGTATTCCCATAAATATTCAAAGGCAAAAAAATAAATATTGGAATTGGTTGTTGGACAAAGTCAAGAAGAAAATTGGAAAGTGGACCAACAAGTGGCTTTCTTCTGGGGGTAGAATCACCTTGGTAAAATCAGTCCTTCAAGCTATTCCTATTTATGTTTCTTCCATTTTGAATATCCCAAAGGCTGTTCTTCGAGAATTGGATCAAATCAGTCATCGTTTCCTTTGGAGTGGTACTAAGGAGAAAATAAAATGGGCCTTGGTGAAATGGGATACTTTATGTCTTCCTAAGAGTGAAGGGGGGTTAGGATTCCGGTCTTCTATTAATAACAACAAAGCTTTAGCTGCTAAATTATATTGGAGGATGTTGCATAACCCCAATGCTCTTTGGGCCAATAATCTCCGTGCTAAATATGCTCGGAGAACAAAAGTCCTGAAGACCTTGTTCGCTATCAACTTCCTACCAAAGGTTCTCCCATTTTAGCAGTTCTTAAGACTGGTGAGGATTTGATAAAGAAAAAATTATTTTGGATCATTCATAATGGTCAACAGGCAAATTTTTGGATAGATTCTTGGGATGGTCACAAGCCTTTGATAACTCAGTTTCCCGATTGGAGGCCTTGGATGGAGGAGCTTCACCGAGCTAATTGGATAAAGGTGGCTAATTATTGTCGGTACCATACTCGGTAATTCAAAGGTTGGTAGATATTGGATCCCTATTGAGGACTGGCCTATTCAAATCCCAGAAAGGCAAAGACAAGATATCCAAGGCATCCTTCATATGAGATCCCTCTCTTGGTCCCATGAAAAAGATTGTTTTGGATGGAACAACACTACTAAGGGTGAGTATTCAGTTGCTCAAGGTTATTTGACCTTATGCCATAATAATCCCAACCATTCTTCTGACATATTTTCTCTATTGTGGGCTCAAAAGCTCTGGCCTAAGGTGAGGTTCTTTAATTGGCTTTTATTGCATCGTAGGGTGCTTACTGGTGAGCAACTTATGAAGCATGGTTTTCATGGCCCTTTTAGATGTGAAATGTGTGAAGAGAATGTAGAAAATCTCAACCATATTTTTATTGAGTGTACTTTAGCCTCTGAGCTATGGAGGAGAATGGCCACTTTACTTGGCTTACAGTGGTCCAATTTTTTTACTTTTGAACAACTTTGGAGGGATTGGCCTAATCAAGAGGGTGTTGATCATTTTATTAGGCAATTAGTTTGGATGGGTTCTACCATTCTTCTTTGGAATATTTGGAATGAAAGGAACAACCAAATTTTTAATCAAGATAGGAAGGATATTCACTATATTTGGCAAAATACCATAGCCAACTTAGTTGAATCAGTCCATCAACTCCTTAATCACCCCCAAAACTCCCACCAAAGATGGGATCAAGTGATGCAAATATTGAAGATTAAATCTTCTAAGGGCAACCAACTTAAAGGGAATGTGAGTATTAGTAAGATGGATAGGACAAGAAATTGGCAACCTCCTCCTAAGGATTTTGGAAAAGTCAATACTGATGGAGCCTCTAGAGGGAACCCTGGAAAAGCCAGTGTGGGAGGAATTGGTAGACTTTCGGATGGCTCCCTGGTTTTTACTTTTGTTGAGAATTTGGGTATTCTTTCCAATAACCTTGCTGAGGGGTATGGTATCCTCGGAGGCCTTCAGGAGGCTACTAAGGTTGGATGGGAAAAGGTGTTAGTTGAGTCTGACTCTCAACTTATGATTAATCTCTTGAAGACTCCTTCTAAGAATCATAAGGTGGATTGGAGAATAAAAAGAATTATTGAGAAGATTCAATTAATCCAGATGGGATTTTTGAAAGTTGATTACAATCATGTGGTCGAGAGATCAAAACAAGAGTGTTGATGCTTTAGCTAATTGGGCTTTGGACAAAGGTGATCTTACTTGTTATGGCCACCCTCCTAGATGGTGGGCTTCTCAAATTAGGGAAGCTCTTCTTTCTATCATTTCTTTGGATGGCTCCAGTTCTGAAGGTACCTAGTTTCTTCTTGCTTTTTTTTTTTGCTTCTCTTTGGTTCATTCAGTTTTTTTTAGTTCCCTAGCTCATTCTATTCTTTATTTTGTTTCCTCTATTGATTCTTGCCTTAATAGTCTTCTGGTCTAGATAGGTCATTGTTATGTTCAATTTTTTTTTCTTTTTTTTTTTTTAGTTTTTTAAGGTGGGTGGGTTCTTTTGTTTTGTTTTGTTTTTGTGTTCTTTGTGTTGTTTTTTGTTGTTCTTGTGTTTTTGTTGTTTTGTGTGTTTTTTTATATGTTTTTGTGTTTTTTTCGTTCTTGTTCTTGGGTTTCTCTTTGTTTGTGTTAGTTCGTGTTTTTATGTGTGAGTGTTTTCTATGTTTTTTGTTTTTGTTTATTGTCTGTTGTTGGTTGTTTTTTATTTTTATTTTTTTTAATTTTTTAGGTTTTGGTTGTGTTTATTTTTCATGTTTTTTTTTGGGTTATGTCTTTGTAGTGTTCTGTTGTTTTTGTCTTGTTTGTGTTTTGTTATGTGGTTCTTGTGTTTTTCTATGTGGTTCGTGTTGTGGTTTCTTTTATCTTATTGTGCGTGTTTGGTTGTGCTTTTGTTTTTGACACACTCAAGGAGCATGTTTTTTATTTTATTTTATTATTTTTGTTGTTATTTACTTATTTATTTACTTATTTTTAAATTGGTTTTGTGTGTTTGTTTGCTCCTTGAGTATGTCAAAGGTGGTAGGCCAGGTCCGAGTCCTGGGCGTTTTTGGCGGAATGGATACCCCTGCCTCCTTGGGTCTTACCCGAAAGTGGCATCCCTTTTGGGATGTTTTCCACAAAAAAAAAAATGAAGCATTTGATGCATTAATAGGTTTAAAGCCCTTTTTGAGAATGAGAGTGGATGTAGAATAATATTTTTAAGGATTGAACATGGAGGAATTTTTCTCAAATTAGTTTATGAGTTTTTGTGACAATTTTGGAATCTAAAGGCCACTTGCTACAACTTATACACCTCAAATAAATAGAGTAGCAAATATTGGATTTTAAGCCAGATTATCATAGGTCCCAATATTCTTAATCAAGGTCCTAATATATTTAATCCATAGTAGACTCAAATATAATAGCAATCAAAATATATGTTGACCAATATAAATAATTATAACATTCAAAATAATATCAAATATAAATGTAAAATGGCCAAAAATCATTCATGCAATAACATGAAGAATACTTACAATAGAATTGCTCAAAATATGCATACAAGCTTCAATATTATATATGCTAGAATGTGATCTTATATCATTTTCCATTACAATACATGGAGTTTTATCTCCATAATATAGATATAGAAAGGTGACTCTTCAATACTTGACTATTGCACTCCTCACATATCCAGGAGTTGCAACCTTTCCTATTCTTTATATAAGATAAGTCTCACATGTCCTTTGGCTTCTCATATTACCACTTGTATACAAGACTCTTGACTCTCTAATTACTTGCATACTTAACTCTATGACACTTGCACACTTCTACATGACACTTACACTCCTACATGCACTCCTAATACATGAAACTTGTGCACATCCTCACATTATATATTTGCACACTTACATACATGATACTTGTGCACATCCTCACATTACATATTTGTACACTTACACACATTACACTTGTGCGCTTTCTCTCATGACATATTTGCACTCTAACATGCATAACACTTGTGCATATTGCACTTACATAAAGGGAAATAATCACTCTCCTAAACTATAAACTCAAACCCTAATCTGTTACATATTATATTTGTACCATAAAGGTGCCATGGGGGTATATTAGCATGTACCAAATAATGTAATATTCTTCAACGCCCTCTATATTACATTATTTGGCTATTGAAGACTTTAATCTTCAATGTTTATCGTCAATCTTCGATTAGGTAACTTTACATTGTGTATGATCCTCTACTTGAGATCCTTCTTCATCTTCTTTTTTTAGTTCTTCATTATTTATCTTCATATTTGATATTGTGTTCATCCATTGCCTCTATCTGTTTTCTTTGCAATATAATCTTGAACTATGCCTAATCTATTTTTCTATTTTTTGTTTATCTAAAAATTAAGCAATTCATCATTAATCTGATTCTTAGACAAAAAATGACTGAATATTTCTTTTGCTCCTATTCTAGCACTATACTAAATTCTAATATTCATAAGCTCTTCTTATTTTTTATCTTGATATTTGAACCATTTAGCTTCATTTTTTATGATTCTTGGAATTGTTTCAAAAATAAGACTTTGAAGAAGATTGTCTAATTTCACCAATAATATTTTTTTTATATTTTCATATTTTTTTTCTTATATCGACAAAATTATATATAATTATTATTTCTTTCATAGAATTTACATGGATAAATATTCCAACATCTTGCTTCTTTATTCCCAACTCTATTGCAACGATTACATTTCAAATGATTAAATATCTACCTTTATATTTTAATCCTTGCTTCCAAATCATTGTGTTGTAGTCATGATCATTAGTATTCTTGAAAAAATAATGCAACTGTTGATGTAATATTAAGGTCATTCTATCTTTATTTTCTTCATAAATGAGTTGCATATTATCTATATTGTTTTCTTCTTGATTATTTATTATATCCATAGTATACCTTATTACTCCAAATTTTAATAACTTCAAAAAATAAATTCCTTTGAAGTAGAAATCCTTTCTACTCCAAAGTTCAATCAATTGAAATTTTAAAATTTTAGAAACTCTTTTTCAAAAACTTTCAAAAATAAATTTGCAAAGTTAAAATTTTCAATTTTTTTATAAACCTTTGAAGTAGCAAACCTTTTATCTCCCAAATAATTAAACTTGCAAATTATATAATCCCTTAAATTTTCACACATCAAATTTTTAAATCTTCAAATATCAAAATCAAATTTCAAACTAATTTTTAATTTTCCTTTTTGGAGTAGAAAACCGTCTCTCTCCAAAATTTAATAATAAAAAACTTAATTTTTTAAAAATCATTTTTTTGCAATAAGATGCAAAATATTAATTGCAAATATCAAAATCAATTCAATAAGATTGAAGTCCTTATAACTCCCACCTAGATTTTTTTTTCTTCTATAGTAGAATTTCTTTGATCTCCGTATTATAAAATAATATTTTTATTTTTTCAAATTTAATTTAACTTCACTTTCTAAACTTCATCTCCAAAAATAATTATTAAATTATAAAGGTAATTATTCTTACCTTTTCCTCCTCACGCTGTGCTAATTCAATAATTCGTATTGCTACAACGTCCTTAACCAATGTTGCTTCAAATGTAACATTTAAACGTTACTTCAAGATTTGCTAGCTAACTTTTTTCTTGCTTCAGATCAACACTCTATTCTGCCTACTAGAAGAATTACAAGAAGCTAAGCACATGAAGCTAATCATAAGACCTCAATATTGCTAAGGCTACAAATGTATGGTGATGATGAAGAAGATCCAAAAGGTGAGATGGTCATCTATGCTTTGTTATCACAAGCTGATATTGAATGATCATGTTTTGAGGATGCTTTTACTAATGATGTTTGGGTGCAAGCAATGGAAGAAGAAATAAATTCAATTCATAAGAATAACACTTGGGAATTTGTACAACTTTTAAATTATAAGAATTTTATTGGTACTAAATGGGTCTATAATACTAAGTATAAGAGTGATGGTAGCATTTAAAGACACAAAACAAGGCTAGTTGCAAAAGTATTCACTCAAAGATATGGAATAGATTATGAAGAGATATTTGCACTGATGGCAAGACAAGATACTATTAGAATGGTGATTTTATTGGCAGCCCAATGGAGATGGAGCATACATCATTTGGATTTGAAGTGCTTTCTTAAATGAGTACTCTAAGGAGGAATTTTATGTACAACAACCACAAGAATTTGAAGGCCAAGGTAAAGTAGACCAAATCTACAAGTTGAAGAAGGCCTTGTATGGTCTCAAGCAAGATCCAAGGATATGGTATACCTAAATTGATTGCTATTTAAAAAAAAAGAGGTTTCATGAGAAGTAATAGTGATGTTGATTGGGTCAGTAGTTTATATGAACATAAGTCAACATCTAGCACTTGTTTTACACTTGGTTTAGGGCTGATCACTTGGAGTTTGAAGTCTACAAAAGCAAAATATATTACCATCATTTTAGCTGGTGCACAAGCATTGTGGTTAAGAAAAATTTTAGAAGAAATTTGGGAGAAGCAATGCCAACCAACATTAATATTTTGTGATAATATGAGCACTATCAAATTGGCAAAGAATCTAGTTCATCATAGCAAATATAAGCATTTTGACTTGAAGTACCACTTCATTAGAGACATGATTCAAAAGAAAGAAATCAAATTAAGGTATGTGAATACTCATGAATAGTTGGTTGATATTTTTACTAAAGGGTAAAAAAAATTCAATTCCTAAAGCTCAGAGATAGAATTTTTCATCCACTCAGCATCAAGGGGGAAAATATTGGTATTTGATGCTAATCTCTCTAGCTGCTAAATATATTTTGTTGACCAAGATTTCTTGTTGTTGATTCAATTGTCAAACTAGCTGAAGCATAAAAACAATAAACATATAAAAAGGGATAAATTTTAGATTTGAAGAGAAATGGAAAACTAAAAGGTTGTTGGAGAATAAGTTGAAGAAAAATTGGCATGAATTTTAGCCTTCCATGTCCCACCTTCATTCCCCATTATTGGAAAAGCATAAATTGGATGTATTGTTGTAATTCTAGACTATCAACAAGGGAAGCATCTATAGAAGTTTTGGGTTATAAGAGTTGCTATAAATATTGTAGAAATGATAAAAAATAGGCATCTTAATGTTGGTATATAGCTAATGGTTTTTGTTTTTTTTTTTTTTTATGTTTTTTTGCTACTACAGTAGCATTTAAAATTAGGAACTACAATGTTGTTTTACAACCAGATTAGAAGAATATATGGCATATTTTTGTTGTATGTATTATTGTGTTTTTATATATACTTCAACTATAATTTTATCAATTAATTAGTGCTTTTTGAAAGCATTTATAATTTTGAATTGTATTGGTTGTATTTTACTTCTTCTTTGTTGGAAAGAATATGGGTGTTATTTTAATTTTTTTTATAATCTTAACACATTTTGTATCATATTTAGTTTTTGCTCTTGAAGATGTAATATTTGCTCTTAATTCCTTAAATCTTGCAATATAATCCTCAAAATTATCAAATTCAACCAATTTGAGAGAAAAAATAATAATTATGAGTAACTAACTTTAGTTGCATTTACTTTTCCAAATAACTCATGTAATTTTAACCATACCTTGATAAGTTCACTTTCTTCTTTGATTTAGAAATTCAATTCTAATTCAATCAATAAGAAGAAGAAACCAAGATCTTCTTCTTCCTTATGTTGGTGAATTGCTTCATCAAGGGTTTTTGTTTTATATCTTTGAAATATACACCATTGTTTCTCAGTACATAATAGACCAATCATTTTGGTTGAACAAATACTATAATTTCATCCATTACAGTATAATTTTGGTTGACCACTAAAATAAGTTCTAAAATTGATGTCATCAATGCATAGAGCTCAAAAAACCATATGATTTAAAAAAAGGGTTTCAAAATGCTTCCATATGTAGAAGTTATGGACTTTGAAAATTTTTCCCTAATGGACCTTAAAAATGAAAATTAAAGCTCCAAACCTCAAATAAGAGAAACCAAATTGCTTGCTACTACTTGGAATTCTTTTATTCACTATATTCTTCACTTTAGAATCTCTAAATCTATGTAAATATAACAATTGTACTCTTTTAATTGGTTGGAAACTCATATATCTATATCTATTTATCTATTTATCTATCTATATCAACCAATATGTCATCCAATAAGGCAAGCATTCTATCGCAAGTTGGATAAAAGTTAAGCCTTTCACACTAATTGAGTTTCCATGATAAACGTTAAGGCATAAAAGATCAAGTCTTGGTTTTATATAGTATCATGCAATCACAAGCCTCAAAAATAAAAAATGCTTTACTAGAAAGATTTAAACTTGCAATTCTTGCCTTCTAAAACAAATATGATGACCACTGTAGTAGTGGGTCTCTTCATGCATAAGTCATTGACCCCTCCTTAAAGAATATCATTAGACTATCTAAGATGTCTTGGTAGATTCAAAATAATATAGGCATAGGAATCAAACCACACATGCTTGGGAGTCCAAAGTATCAAAATTTTACTAATTAGGACTACTTGCATTGTAATACAAAATTTAGTGTAGCTTCAACTCAATCCTACCATCTCCATCATGTTATGCCCTCATCTATATTGTGTTAGTCATGTTGGTTCTTCTTTCCATTGAAGATGAGCATACCCTTCCTCCATAATGGAATGGTGCCAAACCACTGGCCATAATATGTACATTATATTTGTCAAATTTTTGAATTAAAAAATTAGCACCAAAAATACTTTTTGAACCAAAAGGTCTTGGAGCATATTTGGCCAAGGAATAAAAGATATTTGGTCCAAAACCAAACTCAAATTTTCTGATTTTTCATAGGGGCATAAGAAGTAATGATGAAGAGATGGATATTGGAGACAAAAAAGAAATTTAAATGAAAAAGCATGGAAGAGATAACCTTCTTTGATCCTTGGAATGGAAGCATATATGAAGTACTAAATAAAAAATTTCCCTAAAGCTTGGAAGAAATATTAGAGGCTTTGAGTTAACTTTCTATGTGACCAAGCACTGCTACTCCATACCTACTTTGATACAAAGTTGGAATTCAAAATATTTTCTAGAAATGAACAATATCAATCCATCCACCCAAATCTTATACAAAAAGCATAAAAGGATGAAAGAAAGAAAAGAAGACATAGAAATTAGTGGGTTCTTGTAGGCACCATCAATTGTCACTATACTATATGTGGGTAAGAATCATTTCACGTCAATACTAAAGGATGGAGTGGTGGGGGTATTCATACCAATACCAAAATCCCAATTGCATAAATGAACTTAACCTAAGCTAACATAACAAGAAGGATTATAGGTTAATTACAAGTTCATAAGATGGATTTAACCATAATAAGGTTAATTGTGGTCCATAAGGCTTACATAATAAAATATTAAAATGAATTAAATACATTATACAATGAATGCCCTTAGGCCTATCTAGTATTATATCATACAATGTCAACCTTGGTCATGAATTATATTATACTTTCAACATACTTATGCATGGAAAGAGGATGAGAGAGTACTTAATGTAGGAGCATCACAAGATGGCTATGTATTAAATGTGTGTTGGTATTTAGTACAAGTTATGTATTAAATATGTGAAAATATTTAATGTGTTTTGTTTAAATATGTGAGGGTATTTAATATGTTTTATTGAGGATACTTAGGCTTATCAATTAAGCCTAAGTTTATATTTCATTATTATTATTATTATGTCTTATTTTATTGCACTTTTGTATGCATGTGAGGCATAGTATGCCCACATAAGACATAGTTGTTAGCATTTGTTAGGTGGTTGTTAACTGTTAGAGATCTCCTTTGTCCTCTAGCAGTTAATGGACATCCCTAGTTAGCATTTGGTTAACTAGTAGTTAAGTGGTTGGCCAGATTGTTGCAACCACTTAACCATGTAACATCCTATTGTAATATTATATATACTTGCATTATGATGAATAAAATAGCTTCATACTTTGTATCTACATCATTGGTATCAGTTAGCCTGAGGTAAAGTGCAGGAAGGAGGACATAACTGCCACTTCACTGCTAGGTCCTAGGTAGATGCTAGTGGAGTTGACTTGGAGTCACCCACAACATCAAGTTGAAGCTGAGGTGATAGAGGGTAGAAATTACCCCTGCACCAGGTGTTAAGCATAGTTGAGGCTAAGTTGTGGCCAAGAAGAAGGTTTACTGAGCAGCATCAGATCTGTCGAAGAGGATTACAATTTTTGTTTGAAGCAACAGTTGGCTTCAAATAAGAGTTGAGTTCACTGCAACTTGACAGGAAAAAGAACAATCTTTTGCATGAAAGTGGAGTGTTTATTCCAATAAAAGGAGGAGAACTGCATGAGTGAGCTCAAGTTGAGCCAATTTCATCCTTGCATGAAAAATCTATATATTTTTTAAAATATTAATATTTTTTTTTTTTTAAAGTACGGAGAGGAATTTTTTTGGTGTAAATGGTCAATTTCTCTTCACAAGACCGATCGGCCATTTTTTTTGACTGGCCACCCACCGACTAGATTTTCACCGATCGGTAAGGTTGGGCAACCCTTGCCCTACCTCCCCCCACCCCACTTTCCCTCCACCATACCATTATTCCTCCTTCCTCCACCCATTCACACCAACGTCGATAGCCACCAGTGTCGAAAGCAACCAGTACCTAGCCTACCATTGTTCGACTGCACGGTGCGAGGGGTGACCCCCCCACCCCCCACCGACTGACACTCGACAGGATGGTAAGGAGACACCGCCTAGACTGCAACCACAAGTCGATGATCGATCACTGGCCAGTGCCCCACCGTAGACGCCATATTTTGGCTGGCCACAGGTGATGACAGACCTACAATTGCAGACCCACCCACATCATAGCAGATCGATGTCATGGCAGATCATAGGAGGACATTGTTTGCCAAAATATGATGACCATAGACCTTCGAGCGATGAAGACACATCGACGACACGCAACAGACAACTTCCTATGATTCCCTAACGACTAAGTTTTCTAGCATTTTTTGGTGTGAGGTTTTGTTTTTCGGCAAGCGAAGTAAATAGTTTTGATAGGTTTTCAATTTTTCGATAAGGAAATTTGAAGAGAACCTAAGGTTATAACATTAATTTTAATTTTTGGTGAAATTTTTTTGACACTGCGTTCTTCGATGATGAGGGTGCATTACCTGGCAAGAAATTTTTTTATAAACCTAAGGTTTTGGGTTTTTACGACCGTCGACAAATTTTGCGGTCACTGTCGACGACCGTAGAAGTTGGGAAGCGCCAACAAGTTTTGGGTGCTTTATCCCACATTGGTCCCACGAGGAGACCAAGTGGGCCTTATAAGCCCAAATGCCACCATATAGAGTGTCTAGCTTTTTCTAGACACTCTATCATACGAGCAAAGATTCCAGTGGAGGGTGTCACAGTGGGCTGGTCATGTGATAGTTGGTATCCACTTGGCGATGCAACCCGTCCACAGTTCGAACCAACCATAGATCGTAGTTGACCGCGGTTAGGGCAGTTGATCGCCCATTCAACCAAAAACAAAATTTTAGTGGGAAAATTTTTTTAGCGGCAAATTCAAATTTCAAAAATTCAAATTTTGGCAGGAAACCCAAGGAGGATGACATTCAAAATTTGCAAAATTGGCGCCCAACTTTGAAAGGTGATATCTTTCTCGTTATTGGTCCATTTTTGACCAAATTTTTTGCATTATTTTGCAAATTCAGCAAAATTTCCATATACTTTGCCTCCTCATCCAAATTTTGCATTGTAAAGGCTAAAAATTGCAATTTTAGTGCTAAATTTTGAAATTGCAAATTGAGTTGTAATTAGCCTAATTTTGTAATTTGGAAGGCAAAATTCTTGTAAAATCTAGGCATTTTGCTGCATTAGGAACTGAAAACTATTCCTAAGCCTAGATAAGTTCTTGCATCCATTTGGTAATCCTCCTAGTCTGGCATACACCCGAAATCAAATGGCTCATGACCTTAGAACAAACATGGAAAACCTCACCGAAGCAGTAGACATTTTGATAGAGAAAGTAAGAGAAATTGTTGTGCAATTCAATCCTGGTAAAATCAAAATTCACCATAATCATGCCAAAAAAGCTAAATGTGAGGTTAAGATGTATGATGGATCTAGAGATCCGAATGTTTTATCTGTAAGAGAAATTCTAGAGGATGAACAAGCCACATTTGCTACACTAAAACTCACGGGTTTAGCAAAAGTTCTCATTGTAGAAAGATAGACCCATAATGCCACCATGACTTGGAAATAATTAACTCAGATTCTGAAAAACAATTTCTTTCCACCAAACTACCAAAGTGACCTCACTACCAAGTGGTATAGATTGAGGTAAACCTATGGGATGTCAGTTTTTGATTTCATCTTCCAATTCAATAGGTTAAGGGTATTGCTTGGTGTGAAATATTCATAAGAGGATTTGATTAACAAATTCACTTGTGGCTTGCAAGATAAAATTTTTAGGGAGATCAAATTCAATGTCTTCCTCACCTTGGATGTGGCATTCAATCATGCCATTCTTGCAGAGGATAAAGTTGGTGCATATCAAAAGTCTCGTTCATCATAGGAGGGCTCTTCCAAAGGCGGGAATCAGCATCAACAGAAGGTGAAGAAAAATTCTCATTCTTCCCCTCATTCTTCTTCTCCTCCCACTTCTCCTAAAGCATATTCTTATTCCTTTCATGCTAAATATTCTTCTTCTTCATTAGATTATGAATTTTGTAAAAAGCATGGTCATGTAAAATCCAAATGCTATACTTTTGAGAAGTTTAAGAAGAAGAAATCCCTAATTGTACAGCCTACACATGAGGAACCACAAGATGGTCCTATTTTGGCTATAGGGACAGAAGAAGAATATCTTGCTTTAAAGGGTAAACTGAATAAAGTTACCCTAATGTCCAATGTATTTGCTCAAGGGGTGTGTGACCATTCGTTTGTCACTATAGCCCACTTGACGCATGATTTCAATGTTGATTGTATCATTGATAATGGATCACAAAAGAACCTCATTATGAATTTTGTTGTGGAGAAGTTGAAACTTCCCATCAAACCACATCACCAACCTTATGCACTTGGGTGGAAAGATGTAGACTCCACATCCAACATAACCCATACTTGCACCTTGACTTTTGCTTTTGATGACAAGTTTGTGGATAAAGTTAGGTGTGATGTCACAGATATGGATTGGTGTGGACTCTTGCTAGGTAAACCCTATAAATTTGATAGGAATGCTATTTATAATGCTAAAAAGAACACCTACACATTGGAGTTGCATGGTAAAACCTACTTGATACAAAGCACTACACCTACTTCCAATTTGATGTTGAGTTGTAGGCAAGTAAGGAAGCCATTAAGTCAAGCACTCATTTTGGCTCCTACTAGCATTTGTCCCACACATGAAGAAAAAGCACCACCTAAGGAACATGCAAAGGAAGAAGTTTCACTCCCACATGATGAACAATCACAAGAGCAAGTGGTTAAGGAACCCACCATTCTCACTCCTGAGAAATATGCCATTGATTCCATTGATATAATTTTGGGTACACCTATAGCTACTAGACTACTTTTTCCATAGAAGTTATCTTTGGCTTTGCCCACTCCCACCATTGCACACATGGAGGAGCAAGCTAAGGTTATTTCCTTCACTAAGCACCGATAGATCCTTCTAGGCAAGATACCATAGGACTTGCAGGAGAATTTGTAGGGAGTGGTGTGAAAGCATCACAATCCTCACTCACCATAGGTTGGAGGTAGATTTTGGGTTCCTTTGGATGAGCACCACTTTCCAGAGACACCATTTTAGGACCCTATTTTGGTACCTAATCCTGTTTTCAGCCCTACAGTAGAAGTGGCACCTGATCACCAGCTTCATCTTATTTCAGATAGAGTTTTCGAGATGAAGACTCATCACACAGGATAGGATTCTTCCACTACATACCTTGTCACTCATCACGGTCATTTTCCACACATGGCTCGCTGTACTACTCACCATGAGATGGCCCATGAATTTCCATATTTGTTGAGAGCATTGGGGTCTAATGCTTATATGGTTGGGAGGAGTGTTGAGGATACTTAGGCTTATCCATTAAGCCTAAGTTTATATTTCATTATTATTATTATGTCTTATTTTATTGCACTTTTGTATGCACGTGAGGCATAGTATGCCCACATAAGACATAGTTGTTAGCATTTGTTAGGTGGTTGTTAACTGTTAGAGATATCCTTTGTCCTCTAGCAGTTAATGGATATCCCTAGTTAGTATTGGGTTAACTAGTAGTTAAGTGGTTGGCCATATTGTTGCAACCACTTAACCATGTGACATCTTATTGTAATATTATATATACTTGCATTACGATGAATAAAATATCTTCATACTTTGTATCTACATCATATTTTATATTAAATATGTGAAGTATTTAATGTGTGCATGAAGTTAATATCTGTGAGTGAAATTTTACTCCCTTCACCCACTCTTTCCTTTTTCAAGATGATGTTTTTCAAGGGTTCACCAAGTTTTGAAGCACTAGTGATCAGGTGGAAGATAGAGATGGTAGCAGTATTCATGGACGACAACAAGTATCAGGAGGACAAAAGAGTGTTCAAGGAGGACCAGATAGAGAAAGAAGTGGGTAGATATTTATGATTTGATTTCAGGTGGAAATATTCAAAAGACACACCCACCTGCTAGGAAGAAACTTTCACCAATCAAGGAGGGCGGAGATATCATGAATCCTCACCCACAAGGTGAAAGCATGAGATTCCGAAAGCTTTTTAGAAAGAAAAACTACTTCGATGCATTCAAATCAAAATAACGCTTAAGTCCTAAAATACGAAATGCATTAAACGAAAGAGGCAAATTGATCGAAACCAGTTACAAGAATTTAGAGAGAAGTCACAACCCTTTTATTAAACTCTTTAACCATGGTTACAAAAACGCCTCCTCCCTTTTTAGGGGCTAGGAGCGTTAAATGGATTTGGTTACAATCGTGATCATTGATCCCTATTTCGCATGCCCACGTTTGAAATGGGCGAGCCAAGACGATGCCGCCACTGATGTTGATGAGTCCTTAACCTCTGCTACTCCTCCTGCGAACAAAGAAACAACAAAGATGTCAGTAGCACCTGCTGCAAATAAGAAGTGTTTGTTCTCTAAAATTAACGAAAGATGCATGTAAATGATTAGCCAAATCGATAGACAAAATGACTCTAAATGACCTACAAACTCGACAGAGACCGGGAAACATTACCAGAAGGCCGCTGCCATCGAGACAGCCGGCCAATTCACGTTAAACTAGAATTCGTCCTCGGGTAGGACGAATTCTGCTATAATTCATCCCGGGGTGGGACGAATTTGACTGTTATTCGTCCTCGGGTAGGACGAATTCGACTGTGTTGAAATGCCGAGTTGATGTTGTCCCAAAATCGTGTCTCGGGCTCTCCAAAACACCTACAGACAAAGGGGTTAAGTAATTGGGGCCATTTTGGGACGACCCAGATGGTCGGATTCTCCCAATTTGACCTCCATCACAGAGAATTTTGATGTTGTTACCTGCAAGTTAGTGGGACAACTAAAATGACAAAAGCATGATAATATTCGATAAAAGCCTTCTGAAATCAAGATTGTGAACTATTCAATAGCAGAGAATAAAATGAAATATGAACAAATGATAGAAAAACGAACTAAAATGAAACTCAAAAGGTGCGGGGTGCCCAAGTGGGCAGCCCACCGTTGGAACTTGATTTTGGCACCAATCCACTTGGGATGGGCCCAAAATCTCTTAGGATGGGGTTGTCAGCAAATTGGTTGATTCAAGTGGCCAAATGTCTGGTTTTTGGGTATGATTTTACACTTCCAATAGCCACCCAATAACCTCTTTTGCAAAAGAGGTTAAGGATGTGGAGAATGTAAATCACAAGGGCAAAGGCGTGGTATCAAATCGACAGCACTTCGTTGCTTGAAAATGCTTCCTCTCTCCTCCTTTTGGGTGGGAAAAGTCCACCATTTTATAGACCCATGGGGTCTCTTTTGAGAGGAATGCATAAGCGCCATGTGTTGGTCATAGGTGCCATGTGGCGGTCGTGTCTTCCCATGAGGGAGGAGAGTCCTCCATGACTTGGGCTTTCATAACTGCCTTTGTGACAGTCCTCTAACGGCCCATCTGCCCACCCACACACGCGTGCGAGGCAGGAACCATCAACTGACTGTCTTTGGCTGCCACTTGGTGCCATTCTTATTTTTGCTCGTTAAACCTAGAATTCGTCCTACCCAAGGACGAATTCAGAATTCATCCCTTGGTGAGACGGATTCCAATTTGAATTCGTCCCAGGGTGGGACGGATTTGGAGTAGGTTGTTCGAAGGTGCCAAATTGCCTTCTGACCTTCCAAAATTGCTGTAAAAGTGGTTAGGACCACTGTTTAACCTTTGAGGGCTGCCTTGGGGGCTATGTGTGTCAAAGCGATCAGTGTTTGTAGTCACATAATCGGATTGGTGTTGTTTTGGTGTCTACAAATGCCCCTTTTTGGGATGCGCTATGCATGGCACAGCGTCGAGCAAAAATAGATAACCAAAGCACTAATGATTAGGGTTTCTTGGTAACCTAACCAACTTTTGATGCCCCAAGTATGGAAAGGGCATGCATTCTTGAATCCTTGCTTCTGACGAGCTAAGGAATTTGATTTCAAGTATTAACCTGTTTTGGTGAGGTGTGACTTGAACTTAGACATTGATCAGTCATGAATAGGCAAAGGGCGCAACCTTTTATCCATGGGGGGACCTTGAGTTCATGCTTCGAGAATGCCAAGAGTTTGATCGATTTGTTATTATTGCTTGTTTGTTGCCCCAAGCAGGAGCGTGATTGTCTTTGTCAATGATTCTTTGAATGCATGTCATTGCCTTGATTAGGTGTTTGCTTGTTGATTGGTGACTAAGTGTGACTACCCCCTCAAGCGACGAATCGATGAGGGAATGACCTTCATGAGAAAAGCGACGAGTTGCTTGACCCAAGATGACTTGTGCAAGGGTGCCTTTAGATGGTTTATCGTTAAGCATGTGCAATTTTTTTGACATTTAGACCTATTTTTGGTGGGTAAAAACCCTTTTGGTGATGCCATAATGGGGTGAAATCATCGAAAACCTGTCTTCCTCTGGAGCGGTTCGACTATGGTAGCCTTCTTGGAGAAGCAGGAGAGTGACAATTTGAGCCCCGACATCAATTTTCTATGCCAAGAGGTTAAGTGCAAGAGCACTTGTATCCGGCAATGCTTATTGTTGTTTGTTGCATTTTTGTTTTTGTTTTTGTTGTTTTGTTGTTTTTGAGTGGGTTGTGACCCTTTTGTGACGTCGTTTTGGGTGAAATTGTCAAAAATCTGTCTTCCCATGGAGCAGTCCGGCTATAGTAGCCTTCTTAGGGAGTAGGATAGTGACAATGTAAACCCCAACATTAGTTTTGCTATGCCAAGAGGTTAAGTGCAAGAGCACTTGTTTCTGGCGATGTTTATTGTTGTTTGTTTGTGTTGTATTTTTTTTGTTGTTTTTGTTTTGATTTTCTTGTTGTGTGTATATGTCCTAATTTCATGTTATGCACAATGATTGATGTTGATGGATGCATGCTACTATATATTGATGTATGCATATGGTGTGATAAATGCGATTGTTGTATGTTGATTTATTTTGATGGATGAATATGTTATGATGAATGCAAATGTTTTTGATTTATATGTGATATGCAGAAATGAAATGGATGAATGGAATTTGTGATGTTTGGCTATGGCACCATAGACTATTTAGAACTCTGTTATTTGTTTTTAGGCGATTGCTGTGATGAATGAATTTATATGTATACATGGTTTTTCTTTTCTTTTTTTTGTATTTTCTTATGGTATTGCAAAGATGAAAAGTAATGCAGTTGGTTTAAAAATGTAGCTAAGGTTTTCTGAGACTCAGACGGTTTTAACTCACTAGCCATGACTGTACTTTATCTTACAAGACTTTTGGATGAGGTATGAATCAGAATTTTTTTTGACAAAGCTATTTCACATCCCTGTGTGTGCAATTGAGTTCATTTATGTGGTATTTGTCAGGATACCGCCAGTGCCAGATGGGCTTTCAACCGAACCTGTACTGAGGATCACCTAATTAGCTCCACTAACTCCTTTTTTGTATTTAGTTAGATTAATCTACGATGTTATCCAGGATACCATAAGCTAGCTCATCCTTATGCAAACATTGGTCTACACATATGCAAAGTGAATGTGACAGACATATCGTCATGCGGGTAGGATACCACCATTGCCATAGAGGCTATCAACCAAACTTGTAATGAGGATCACCTAGATGGTTTTCAAATGCTAAGAATTCCAGGTATTCAAGTTCAGGATATTTTTTGGCCGAATGATCTAGAAAGTTGCTCGTCTATATAGTGATGAAGATCAATGTTTATTAATTCTTTTTAAGGAAGGATTTTGAATAGTGGTGATAACCACTGTTATTTGATTTTGTGTTTTGAGTATTGTGAATTTGAGCTTGTGAGTGGTCTTGATCCTTGTGGACTTGGGGATGACTACCCATCCTTTGCAGGGACGTGTAGTACGAATCCTTACGATGTTAGGGACCAAGGGGGTGATGGAGTTTATGAAGTAGGAGCATTGATCTGTTTGGCCTTGGGGATGACTACCCATCCTAGTTAGGGGCAGATAGTACGAATCCTTACAACTTGGCGATCAAAGGTGAATGGAGATTGTTAGGATGATGATTTGTTGGAATTTTGTTTGTGAATGGTGTTGATCCCTTTAGGTCTTGGGGATGACTACCCATCCTTTGCAGGGACGTGTAGTACAAATCCTTACAACTTTGGGAACCAACTATGATTGGGATTTGGTAGTGGTAAACCACTATATTTGGAGGTGAATGGATAGGAAAGAGCTTGTCCTTTTGTCAATTCTCAGCATTCTAGAACCATTCGCATGGGGGGATGAGCAAGATAACCGTTTTGCTTATGGCGACCTGGATTACTGTGCAGGTTTTATCTTTCGTTCACACAACTTGGGAATTTTCATGTGTTTTAATTTGTGTTGGGATGTTACGTAACAAGGCATATTTCAAGTGTAACTCTACCTTCGTAAAATCTGTCTGACTCGATACATTACATGGCTAAAGAGCAAAATGATGACTGAATCACGAAAACTCTTGATACATTAAAAAGACCACTGACTCTAGCAATGCATGGTGTTTTTGTTGTTTTTGTAAAATGGAACAGTGTGAAACAAGATGGACTAGCAGAGTAATTACAGCCTATGGTGCCTTTGACCTATACGACCACAAATATGCAATGTATGGATGCAATGCTTTAATGCATCTATATATTTTTGTATTTTTGATGGATTGATTTTGGTGAATATGAAGATGAGGTGCGAGAAGAGATCTCTATTGATGAATTTGAGTATGCCTAGAAATGAGATGCAAAAATTTTGTTGTTTTTGATGATTTTTGTTGTTTTTGAATTTTCTTAATTTTTGACCGAGCGATTATGGAAATCCTTGGAGCATTTTGGGATTGACCAAGCGATTTTATGGATCCTTGGAGCCTTTTAGGATTGACCAAGCGATTGCAAGAATCCTTGGAGCCTTTTTGGGATTGACCAAGCGATTTTAGGGATCCTTGGAGCCTTTTTGGGATTGACCAAGCGATTTTAGGGATCCTTGGAGCATTTTTGGGATTGACCAAGCGATTGCGATAATCCTTGGAGCCTTTGGGTTTGACCAAGCGATTGCGATAATCCTTGGAGCTTTTGAGGTGACCAAGTGATTGCGATAATCCTTGGAGCATTTTTGGGATTGACCAAGCGATTATAGAATCCTTGGAGCATTTGGGGTGACCAAGGGATTGCGATAATCCTTGGAGCTTTTGGGGTTTTGACCAAGCGATTGTGATAATCCTTGGAGCTTTTTGGGTGACCAAGTGATTGCGATAATCCTTTGGGGCCTTTTTGGGGTGACCAAGCGATTGCAATAATCCTTGGGGATTTTGGGGATGACCAAGCGATTGCGATAATCCTTGGAGCTTTTTGGGGTTTTGACCAAGCGATTATGATAATCCTTGGAACTTTTTGGGGTTTTGACCAAGTGATTGCGATAATCCTTTGGGGCCTTTTTGGGGTGACCAAGCGATTGCGATAATCCTTGGGGATTTTGGGGATGACCAAGCGATTGCGATAATCCTTGGAGCTTTTTGGGGTTTTGACCAAGCGATTGTGATAATCCTTGGAGCTTTTTGGGTGACCAAGTGATTGTGATAATCCTTTGGGGCATTTTTGGGGTGACCAAGCGATTACGATAATCCTTGGGGCTTTTGGGGATGACCAAGCGATTATGATAATCCTTGGAGCTTTTTGGGTGACCAAGTGATTGCGATAATCCTTGGAGCTTTTTGGGTGACCAAGTGATTGCGATAATCCTTGGAGCTTTTGGGTGACCAAGTGATTGCGATAATCCTTGGAGCTTTTGGGTGACCAAGAGATTGCGATAATCCTTGGAGCTTTTTGGGATGACCAAGCGATTACGATAATCCTTGGAGCTTTGGGGTTTGCTCTTCAAGGGATAGATGTACCCCCAGCTTGATGATATGTGTGCATCGGATCTGGCTCTATAGGGATTGGCATGAATGGATCGGCCCTATGCACGGATATGAGGGCGGGATCTGCCCTCGACACTGATGTTGCTATGGGATATCTAGGCAAAATTTGATCTCTGTATGCCCAATGTGGTGGATGTAATGCTTGGCCTCACTGCGGTGGGTTAACGCGCCACTCATGCCCTAGTATTATGTTTATCTGTTGACATGCTTCTTCGATTTTTATGGGATGCCGATGCTGTCGCATGTGATTGCTGTGGGCTATCTCTGTTTTATCCTCACCTTCGACCAGTGAGTACAGCTCATAAGAATCTAGATATTCTGAAACATGGAGGACTACATCATCAGGTAGCCCTACGGTTAAAGGTTGATCCTCTTTGAAAGGAGCCTCATGTAAATTGGGCCTTGGGAGCTCCAAAATCTTGGTCTCTATCGACTCTAAGCGCTCTAGCGCTTTGCTTGTATCAGGGGATTTGGGCTCCTCCTCTTTGGTTGGTTCTTGTTGAGGAACTTGGGGCCTATGGAGGGGTGGCCAGATAGCACCCCCCATGCCTTGGTAGGGCTTTTCATCCCGCTCTTCTTCTTGCTCAGATTCTTTAGAGGCTTTTTGAGGAATTTCTAAGAGTGGCCCATAAACCTGGGTGGATGTCTGAGGAAGGCGCCCGTCATTGGTTATAAGAGTAGTCTCCCGCTCATGTCTTGGAGGCATCGAGGGCAATGCTTGATGAGGTCGCGGAGACTTGTCTTGCACCCAGGGGTTGTGCCTCTCATAATGTTTTGTCTTATGTGTGTGAGGGGTTGGAGTCCTCTCCTGCATGGTTTTTTGGAACAACTCATCATTCTGGCGATGAATGTGCTCTTTATTTAGAAGATACCATTGCTCTAACTATTGTCGTTCTAGCTCAAGTTGCATGAGTTGCATCCGATGTGCGAAATGCTTGACAGATTCTAAGATAGTTGGTCCTATCGCCTCATGTCTAGAAGGCCTAGATGCCTCTCCTAGATATATATCTCGGTCGTAGTGATCCAATATCTCTATAGGCCACCTCCCTCTGTTGGGGGTAACAGCATTCCCTCGAGGCTTTGGCCTCAGTGAGTGGTCCTGATAGATAGCATGTGCAGAGGCGTATTGCTCCTGCACTATATATTGCTCTCGAGGAAGGTAGGGGTATTCCTCTTGCTCTCTTTCATAAGTGAAAAAGGGATGGACGGAGTTGGTTCGCCCCGCCTGAGGAGCCTTGTGCTCTGGATTTTTCTTTGTAGTCCTGACAACTAGAGGGGGTGAAGGAGGGATAATGTAATCATGTGGTTCCTCCCGTCAAACCCTATGTTGACCTAGCACTTCATCGCACGGTGACCACTCATAGTGAGCATCTAAGGGAGCTCTCCTATGACTGTACCCCTCATGGAAGGGTGTGTGCTGAATGCTATGCTGAACAGGAGTGCTCCTCGAAGAGGTGTCCCTGTAGTCTCTTTCCTTTAAGGTGTGGAGGGGACTGCCTTGTGTGTTAGGTCACCAAGGTGGTATGACCAAATCCTTGGGATTTTAACGGAGATGACTCGTGCCTCCTTGGACATTCCCCACAGCCTCCGCCCATGATTGGGCTTGGCTGCAGGTGAGCACCATGATGATGTCTCTCTAAAAAAGCCCTAAAATTGAAAATGAGTCAAATGGGGCCCAAAATTGGTGTGCGCATCCCTCTTATAGTAGATAAGACAAAAATGAAGTTTCAAGTCCTAACTCTAAATACATTAGGATATATTGACATCCGAACAGCTCAAAAAGTGTAAAAAATTAGGCACGCAATTTTAAAACCTAATTTCGGGGCACTAGATGATGGAATTTGGCCTCGAAAACTGACTTTTCTGGGCAAATAGGATTCTATGGAATCATATTTGTTTAAAATTATCCCAACTAACTCCTTGTAAAATTTCGTGTCAATCGGAGCTACGATTGAGAAGTTATGGCCCCGACAAGATGCACTAAAATTTAGGGAAAAAAAATAAGATTTCCCATATTTTGTTGGATGCTCCTGCATCACTTATGGGCACCTTTGGGGTGCTTTTGGGTTGACCAAAGGGTTCATGGACACCTTTGGGGCATTTTGGAGTGACCAAGCGATTGAGGGAATCCTTGGAGCTTTTTGGAACGAGTGACAAAATGCGTAGATTTTTATCTTTTTGTTTATGATTTTTGATTTTAATTTTTTTGTTACACTAAGCAGAAATGAACACACACATACACAAGTGGTGATTATCTCTTTTAAAGATTAATGGTGTGTCCTAGACTGGTTTTAGTGCGTTTTGATGATTTTGTTTTTGTTTTTGAATGTTTTGAAGAACGTTTAAATGCATAATGAAGGCTCATATAACTCCCAAAATGGTCACCCCTTCAATATACCAACCAGGCCGATATACCAACCTCTCTATATACCCACCCTTACGAGAGGGAAACTATAGGTACGTGAGAGCAGATGGTACGTGGAATATAGGCGGTACGGAAGGGGGATTGTCCTGTTAATGACACCTACCATAGAAGACTTATCCTCGCACGCATGGGAATCACCCCAGCGACACTCGGTCAGCTTTCGTCAGGATTTACGCCTAACAATAGTGATAATCGGGGAAATGGATGCAAAGCTAAGCCAAGGTGGTGATGAACCCACCGTTGGTCTTGCTCAAGGGCTAGGGTCTTACGACCAGCTCCTTGGTTTAAATTACCACATGATGTGTGTGGGATTCATTTTATTTAGCAAAAATGAAACAAGCATAAATGACTTTCCCTAAGAAAACAGGGTAAACTAAAAATAACCAAAGAAACAGAAACAGAAACAAAAAAATTTAACAGAGATCATAAAAATCCCTACCTCTTCTCTGCCTGGACCAGCTTCTTCTGACCTTCTGTTCTGAAAATTTATAGGCAGGAATTCATCCCTCTGTGAGACGAATTACAGAACAGAATTCGTCCTTGCCAAAGACAAATTTAAATTCGTCTCAGGGTCAGATGAATTACAGTCAGGTATTCGTCACAGTCAGAGACGAATAACAGTCTGCTTTAAAAAAACTTGTACCTGTCAAGCACAAAACACAAAAGGATCAGTTATTTGATCTTAAAACTAGGGGACAGGGTCCCACCGTGATCGCCACTGAAAGCATGAGATTTTGAAATCTTTTTAGAAAGAAAAACTACTTCGATGCATTCAAATCAAAATAATGCTTAAGTCCTAAAATACAAAATGCATTAAACAAAAGAGGCAAATTGATCGAAACCAGTTACAAGAATTTAGAGAGAAGTCACAACCCTTTTATTAAACTCTTTAACCATGGTTACAAAACCGCCTCCTCCCTTTTTAGGGGCTAGGAGCATTAAATGGATTTGGTTACAATCGTGATCATTGATCCCTCTTCTGCATGCCCACATTTGAAATGGGTGGGCCAAGACGATGCCATCGCTGATGTTGATGAGTCCTTAACCTCTGCTGCTCCTCCTGCAAACAAAGAAACAACAAAGATGTCAGTAGCACCTACTGCAAATAAGAAGTTAACCTCACAAAAATAGGTTAATACTTGAAATCAAATTCCTTAGCTCCTCAGAAGCAAGGATTCAAGAATGCATGCCCTTTCCATACTTGGGGCATCAAAAGTTGGTTAGGTTACCAAGAAACCCTAATCATTAGTGCTTTGGTTATCTATTTTTGCTCGGCACTGCGCCATGCATAGCGCATCCCAAAAAGGGGCATCTGTAGACACCAAAATAGCACCAATCCGATTATGTGACTACAAACACTGATCGCTTTGACACACATAGCCCCCAAGGCAGCCCTCGGAGGTTAAACAGTGGTCCTAACCACTTTTACAACGAATTTTGGAAGGTCAGAAGGTAATTTGGCACCTTCGAACAACCTACTCCAAATTCATCCCACCCTGGGATGAATTCAAATTGGAATCCGTCTCACCAAGGGACGAATTCTGAATTCGTCCCTGGGTAGGACAAATTCTAGGTTTAACGGGAAAAAATAAGAATGGCACCAAGTGGCAGCCAAAGATAATCAGTTGATGGCTCCTGCCTCGCACGCATGTGTGGGTGGGCAGATGGGCCGTTAGAGGACTATCACAAAGGCAGTTATGAAAGCCCAAGTCATGGAGGACTCTCCTCCCTCATGGGAAGACACGACCGCCACATGGCACCTATGACCAACACATGGCGCTTATGCATTCCTCTCAAAAGAGACCCCATGGGTCTATAAAATGGTGGACTTTTCCCACCCAAAATGAGGAGGGAGGAAGCATTTTCAAGCAACGAAGTGCTGTCGATTTGATACCACGCCTTTGCCCTTGTGATTTACATTCTCCACATCCTTAACCTCTTTTGCAAAAGAGGTTATAAAAATCAAGAAATTTCAAAAACAACAAAGATCATCAAAAACAACAAAAATTTGCATCTCATTTTTAGGCATACTCAAATTCATCAATAGAGAGCTCTTCTCGCACCTCATCTTCATATTCACCAAAATCAATCCATCAAAAATACAAAAATACATAGCTGCATTACATACATACATTGCATATTTGTGGTCATATAGGTCAAAGGCACCATAGGCTGTAATTTCTCTGCTAGTCCATCTTGTTCCACACTGTCCATTTTACAAAAACAACGAAAACACCATGCATTGCTTTTTACCACACTAGAGTCAGTGGTCTTTTAATGTATCAAGAGTTTTCGTGATTCAGTCATCATTTCGCTCTTTAGCAATGAAATGTATCAAGTCAAACAGATTTTATGAAGGTAGAGTTACACTTGAAATACACCTTGTTACGTAACATCCCAACACAAATTAAAACACATAAAAATTCCCAAGTTGTGTGAACGAAAGATGAAACCTGCACAGTAATCCAGGTCACCCCAAGAGAAACGGTTAACTTGCTCATCCCCCCGTGCGAATGACCCCAAGAATGCTGAGAGTTGGCAAAAGGACAAGCATCCTCCCTACCCAATCCCCTAAGAATCCCTAGTTCTCAATAGTTGCAAAACATCAAAAATTTGCAAAACATCAAAATTTGACATCCTACAGTGCACACATCAAAAGGCACAAACAATAGTGATTATCGTCACTCTATATCTCCAATCCCTTGCTAAAAAAAAAAACAAATTAAAATAAACAGTGATCTTATCACTACAAACGAGGAAGTATCCCAATACAATTGAAGAAAAAAAGGGAGTTGAACTTGAATCCCTGGAACTCTCAACATTCTAACAGGTCATGAGGCAAGCCTCAGTACCGGTTTGGTTGATAGCCTATCGGTCACTGGCGGTAAACTTCTCGCATGACGATATATCTATCACATTAACTTGTGTACATATCAATATTTGCATGTGGACGAGCTAGCTTATGGTATCCTGGATAACACCGCAGATTAATCTAACTAAATACAACAAAGGAGTTAGTGGAGCTAATTAGGTGATCCTCGCATACAGGTTCGGTTGAAAACCCATCTGGCACTGGCGGTATCCTGACAAATACCACATAAATGAACTCAATTGCACACACAGGGATGTCAAATAACTTGGTCAAAAACAAATCTAATTTGTACCTTGTTCAAAAGTCTTGTAAGATAAAGTACATTCATGGCTAGTAAGTCAAAACCATCTGAGTCTCAGAAAACCTTAGCTACATTTCTAAACCAACTGCGCTATTTTTCATCCTTACAATACCATCAAAAAATACAAAAAAAGAAAAACCACATGTATACATACAAAGTCATGCATCACAACAATCGCCTAAAGACAAAATAATAGAGCTCTAAACAGCCTATGGTGCCATAGCCAAACACCACAAAGTCCATCCATCCATTTCATTTCTGCATATCACATACATTTGCATTTATCACAACATATGTATCCATCAAAATAAATCAACATACAACAATCGCATTTATCATACCATATGCATCCATAAATATAAAGTAGCATGCATCCATCAACATCAATCATTATGAATAACATAATATCATGACATATACACAAAGAAAGAAAATCAAAGAAACAAAAACATCACAAAAATGCAACACAAAAACCATAGCAATAAGCATTGCCAGACACAAGTGCTCTTGCACTTAACCTCTTGGCATAAGAAAATCAATTTCGGGGCTCAAATTGTCACTCTCCTACTTCCCTAAGAAGGCTACCATAGCCGGACCGCTCCACGAGAAGATGAATTTTTGATAATTTCACACCATTATGGCATCACCAAAAGGGTTAGCACCCACCAAAAATAGGTCCAAATGTCAGGAAATTGCACGTGCTTAAACAGTAAAGCATCTAAAGGCACCCTAAACCTAAGTCATCTTGGGTCAAGCGACTCATCGCTTTTCTCACGAAGGTCATTCCCTCATCAATTCGTCGCTTGAGGGGGTAGTCACACTTAGTCACCAATCAACAAGCACACACCCAATCAGGGCAATGGCATGCATTCAAAGAATCATTGACAAAAACAATCACGCTCCTGCTTGGGGTAGTAAAAAAGTAATCATTAAATTGATCAAACACTTGGCATTCTCGAAGCATGAACACAAGGTTCCCCCTGTGGACAAAATGTTACGCCCTTTGCCTAATCATGACTGATCAATGTCCAAGCTCAAGTCACACCTCACCAAAACAGGTTAACACTTGAAATCAAATTCCTTAGCTTGTCAGAAGCAAGGATTCAAGAATGCATGCCATTTCCATACTTGGGGCATCAAAAGTTGGTTAGGTTACCAAGAAACCCTAATCATTAGTGCTTTGGTCATCTATTTTTTCTCAGCACTGCATCACCCGTAGAGCTTCCCAAAAAGGGGCATCCTGTAGACACCAAAATAGCACCAATCCGATTAAGTGACTACAAACACTGATCGCATTGACATACACAGCTTTCAGGGCAGCCCTCAGAGGTCAAACAGTGGTCCTAGCCACTCACATAGCAGTTTAGAAGGTCAAAAAGTGAGCAGAACAAAGATGGTCGTTTTAACAAGCCTTCATCAAAGCAAGCCTTCATCAAAGCAAGCCTTCATCAAAACAAAGCCTTCATCAAAGCAAGCCTTCATCAAAACAAAGCCTTCATCAAAGCAAGCCTTCATCAAAACAAAGCCTTCATCAAAGCAAGCCTTCATCAAAGCAAGCCTTCATCAAAACAAAGCCTTCATTAAAACAAAGTCTTAATCAAAAGTGGGCCTCGGCCGAAGTGTCGCGATATCGCGACGTCGCGATATCGTGACACTTCGGCGCCCAAAGCAAAGCTTTGCCTGAAGTGTCGCGATATCGCGACACTTCGACGCCCAAGGCCTTGCCTTGGCCGAAGTGTCATGATTTTGCGACACTTCGGCGCCCAAGGCTTTTGCCTTGGCCGAAGTGTCACGATTTCACGACACTTCGGCGCCCAAGGCCTTGCCTTGGCCGAAGTGTCACGATTTCGCAACACTTCGGCACCCAAGGCCTTGCCTTGGCCGAAGTGTCACGATTTCGTGACACTTCGGCGCCCAAGGCCTTGCCTTGGCCGAAGTGTCACGATATCACGACGTCGTGATATCGCGACGCTCGATGCCCAAGGCACAACCTTGGTCGAAGTGTCGCGATATCACGACGCTTCGGCGCCCAAAGCAGGGCCTTGGCCGAAGTGTCGCGATATCGCGACACTTTGGCATTTACGACTAGGCGGACTTCAGCATTCAAAAGTAGGCATTCAACATTAAAAGGCGACACGTCAGCATTCAAAGGCGGAATTCTAACAATTAAAGGCAAACATTAAAACATTTAAAAGTGCCATTAAAACGATTTAAGGTGGGCTTTAGACAACTGGCAGTGACACCATAGTCAGTTGCGCGGGCCGTTGAAGGACTGTCACAGTGGCATTAACAGAAGCCCGAGTCATGGAGGACTTTCCTCTCTTGAGGAGACACAACCGCCACATGGCACCTTTGACCAACGCCTGGCACTTATGCACGCCATTCAAGGAGACCCCCTGGGTCTATAAAATGATGGATTTTTCCACCCAAAAAAAATGAGGACAAGCATTTGGAACACAACGAAGTGCTGTCAAACTGAAGACCCAATTGCACTCTTTTCCGAATTCATTCTTCTGCATCCAGAATCTCTTGCGAAAGAGAGGTTGGTGGGTGGTTTTCAGAAGCTTGATTCTGATCTTCAGACCTGACGTTGGATCACAGCAACATCCATCCGACGATAATTCTTTTTCTGATATTTTGAGCCCTTCCTTACTGGACTGGCGTCGAAATCAGGTTTTAACAGGGCGGCCCGCTTGGGCACCCCACGCCATTTTGTTAGCTTTATTTCGATTCATTCTGTATCACGTGTTTATTTTTTTAAGTTACACTGTATGCTATTTACGTAGTCCAAGATCTGGATTTCAGAAGACGTTTATCACGTGTTCTCATGCTTAGATAGTTTGTCGAATATGTTGTTGTGCTGATCGCAGCTTTAGTTTATACGTTTTACAATAGAATATATCTTGCACTATGTTGTATGTCAAATATATCTTGCTACGTTCGAGTATATCTTGCAGTTAATAGTTTTCGAATACATATTCTAGAAGGCATTTTACTGGCAAATAATATCGTGTTTTAGTCGATTTCTGGTTCTTCATTGACCTGCAGATAACAGTGACTATTTTATTGGCAGTAGCCTTTATGCTTTTGTTTATTTTTAACACAGGTGCTACTAAATAGTTTACTGTTTCTTTGAATGCAGGAAGAATAGCAGCAAGCAAGGATTCATCAGCATAAGCGGTGGCAACACTGGCCCGCCCATTTCAAATGTGGGCATGCGGAAAAGAAGATCATTGTTCATAATTGTAACTGAAAATATGTAACTGAGGAGATGCATTGTAACCGAGTTGGAATCAAATTAACGAAAAGGGTTGTGCTCCTGCTTCTGATTTGATTATATCTGTGTTATTTCATGCATCAAGCTATTTGGTTTACATTGCAATTAGTGTTTCTTTTATTTCTGGAATCTCATGCTTTCAAAAATTTAACAGAGATCAAAAAATCCCTACCTCTTCTCTGCCTAGACCGGCTACTTCTGACCTTCTGTTCTAAAAACTTATAGGCAGGAATTCGTCCCTCTGTGAGACAAATTACAAAACAAAATTTGTCCCTGCTGAGATTTAATTTAAATTCGCCTCAGTGGTCGACGTAATTATAGTCGGTATTCATCATAGTCAAAGACGAATAACTACCGCTTTAAAAAAACTTGTACCTGTCAAGCACAAAACACAAAAGGATCAGTTATTTGATCTCAAAACCAGGGGACAGGGTCCCACCGTGATCGCCATTGAAAGCATGAGATTTCGGAAATAAAAGAAACACTAATTGCAATGTAAACCAAATAGCTTGATGCATGAAATAACACAGATATAATCAAATCAAAAGTAGGAGCACAACCCTTTTCATTAATTTGATTCCAACTCAATTACAATGCATCTCCTCAGTTACATATTTTCAGTTACAATCATGAACAATGATCTTCTTTTCCGCATGCCCACATTTGAAACGGGCGGGCTAGTGTTGCCGTCGCTTATGCTAATGAATCCTTGCTTGCTGCTGTTCTTCCTGCATTCAAAGAAACAGTAAACTATTTAGTAGCACCTGTGTTAAAAATAAACAAAAGCATAAAGGTCACGCCAATAAAACAGCCATCGTTATCTCTGAGTCAATGAAGAACCGTAAATCGACTAAAACACGATATTATTTGCCAGTAAAATGCCTTCTAGAATATGGATTCGAAAACTGTTAACTGCAAGATATACTCAAACGTAGCAAGATATATTCGACATACAACATAGTGCAAGATATATTCTATCGTAAAATGTATAAACTAAAGCTGTGATCAGCACAACAACATATTCGACAAACTATCTAAGCATGAGAACACGTGATAAACATCTTCTGAAATCCAGATCGTGGACTACGTAAACAGCATACAGTGTAACTTAAAAAAAATAAACACGTGATACAGAATGAATTGAAACAAAGCTAGCAAAAGGGCGTGGGGTGCCCAAGCGGGCCGCCCCGTTAAAACCTGATTTCGACACCAGTCTAGTAAGGAAGGGCTCAAAATCTCAGAAAAAGAATTTTCATCGAATGGATGTTGCTGTGATCCAACATCGGGTCTGGAGATCAGAATCAAGCTTCTGAAAACCACCCACCAACCTCTCTTTCGCAAGAGATTCTGGATGCAGAAGAATGAATTCGAAAAGGAGTGCAATCGGGTCTTCGGTTCGACAAAGACTTCGTTGCGTTCCAAATGCTTGTCCTTTTTTTTGGGTGGAAAAATCCACCATTTTATAGACCTAGGGGGTCTCCTTGAATGGCGTGCATAAGTGCCACACATTGGTCAAAGGTGCCATGTGGCGGTCGTGTCTCCTCGAGAGAGGAAAGTCCTCCATGACTCGGGCTTCCGTTAATGCCACTGTGACAGTCCTTCAACGGCCCGCGCAACTGACTGTGGTGTCACTGCCAGTTGTCTAAAGCCCACCTTAAATCGTTTTAATGGCACTTTTAAATGTTTTAATGTTTGCCTTTAATTGTTAGAATTCCGCCTTTGAATGCTGACGTGTCGCCTTTTAATGTTGAATGCCTACTTTTGAATGCTGAAGTCCGCCTAGTCGTAAATGTCGAAGTGTCACGATATCGCGACGTCGTGATATCGCAACACTTCGGCCAAGGCCCTGCCTTGGGCGCCGAAGTGTCGCGATATTGCGACGTCGCGATATCGTGACACTTCGGCCAAGGCCCTGCCTTGGGCACCGAAGCGTTGCGATATCGTGACACTTCGGCTAAGGCAAGGCCTTGGGCGCCGAAGGGTCGCAAAATCGTGACACTTCGGCCAAGGCAAGGCCTTGGGCGTCGAAGTGTCACAAAATCGTGACACTTCGGCCAACGCAAAGCCTTGGGCGCCGAAGTGTCGCGATATTGCGACACTTCGGCCAAGGCAAGGCCTTGAGCGCCGAAGTGTCACGATATCACGATGTCGCGATATCATGACACTTCAGGCAAAGATTTTCTTTGGGCGCCGAAGTGTCGCGATATCGCGACGTCACAATATCGTGACACTTCGGTCGAGGCCCAATTTTGATTAAGACTTTGTTTTAATGAAGGCTTTGTTTTGATGAAGGCTTGCTTTGATGACGACTTGCTTTGATGAAGGCTTTGTTTTGATGAAGGCTTGCTTTGATGAAGGCTTTGTTTTGATGAAGTCTTGCTTTGATGAAGGCTTTGTTTTGATGAAGGCTTGCTTTGATGAAGGCTTTGTTTTGATGAAGGCTTGCTTTGATGAAGGCTTGTTTTGATGAAGGCTTGTTAAAACGACCATCTTTGTTCTGCTCACTTTCCGACCTTCTAAACTGCTATGTGAGTGGCTAGGACCACTGTTTGACCTCTGAGGGCTGCCCTAAAAGCTGTGTATGTCAATGCGATCAGTGTTTGTAGTCACTTAATCGGATTGGTGCTGTTTTGGTGTCTACACAAGGAGAATGAAACCACCACCCATTGTTGGATGGGACTTTGGAATGATTACTCGGTGGAACCTTAAGGAAATGCTCACCCTCCTTCATAATGTTGCCTTGGATGGAAATTTGTTATCCAACAAGACAAGCGAAGTAACTGTCCAACATCTGGACTCCTGCCATTGCTTGAAAATATAAATAAGAAGATATGTATTGATGCAACTTCCTAGTACCAATCGTACATGCATAGAAGTGATTGATTTAAATGTGTTATTCCCAAGGTGATTAATTTTTGTTACTCATCACCTAACTGGAGGACCACCAGCTAGATGAAGGGGAAAAGAAGATAAGAATTAAATATCTGAGTAGAAATAATATGAGAAATAAGGGCTAATATTAACACAAAAGCATCTACCCCCTTCCAGAAGATTATCGTGATCCCAAGGAGTAGAGTACCAACTGAGCATTAGTCTACTCTAGCAAGATCTACCTTCCTAGCACCTTTAATGTTTGAATTTTGAATTCATTGTAATATATCTATAATAGTGGAATTCTAGGCATTCCCAGGGTGGCTCTTTAGCCATTACAATTCATATGTAAGTTTTTAATCACTATCTAAATATAATTTTATCATTTTTTAGTCTCTGATATCACCTTTGCATCTTTTATTTGAATGTATGAATGTTTATTTTTGCTTTGGTCACCAAGTGGTTTCATTTAATTCTGCAATATCGATTTCATGGGATTCACTTAGTGGCTCTGGAATTTGCGTTCATCGCTTGGGTGGGGGGTTTATTTCTACTAAAGTTGATTGGTTTGGAGCACTCTAATTCTACATCCTGGATTTTATGCACCCACCTGTCGGTTTTGAAATTTGTTCTCCACCCACTACTTTAAAGCATCTCGCGAAAGCACCATCGATCAATATATTAGGTGTTAGGCTTATGTTTTCCACCCGCGATGTTGAAGCCTGCATGTGTCTTGATGCAGTTATACCCATCTTTGTGATTTTTGGCTACGGCCTCCCTTTGCTTACTCCCCCTCTCTCTTTTCCCTGTCTTGCGACGTAGGTATCTAGAACTTCCACCAGAAGAAACTGATCTTCTCCGAAGATAAACCACCCTCAGACAATCATTTGATTTTGGTGTTGGTCTGCCCCGCCCTAATGTCGGATATTTGACCAACATTTTTGGTTACTCTTATAAGGAACTCATAGAGTTTTTGTATTTTAGAAAGTTAGAGTTCGGTAGTACTTTGAGTTACCCATATCTTCTCAAATCACCTGGTGACCCCTTTATGTGGAAGATCTAAATCATATGACTAATTGCCCATTTAGTGTAATTGAAATATCCAAACATCCCAGAGGACTCAATTTTTGATGAGCAGCCTTGACCTCACTAGTGGAGATAGTATGTTCATCTCGTGACTCTGACTTCGATGCAAGAACCAGAACTTCTAAATACTGGTGCCAAGATGGCTCATGTTAGCATATACCATAGGCTTGCATTATTAATTTACATTATTTAAGCACTAATTTTAAAGTACTCGTATATGGGGTGGTTATGGAACTAAATGGTGTTAGAACTTCTTACAACCACATTATAATTTGTATTTATTGCACATTCTTATCAATTACAATTTGATCTTCAATTTTATACATGGTATCAAAGCACTGAGGTGCTGGGCACATTTTTTGAGGCATTAGTCTTGGCAGATTTGGATGCAACGAAGGCAATGAGAAGGACGTGGCTTTTACACATTTCCTGATTCAACATCATTAGGACACATTTCCCGAGCATGAGACCCCTAAACTACACGTATACCAAGATAAAAGTTGAATGTATATCAAGAAGCAGAGGTTGATGTGGCATTCTAGTGAAGTGGACAAACACATAGACCGAGGACCCTAATGTGGTATTCTGAACATGTGGTGATCAATAGTTGGCTAACATGGCGAACAACAGCTGGATAGGTTGACGTGGCGACATCCAATGGGGTAGCGACGTGTCGCGTTACTGACGTAGAGACATCTGACGGGGTAGTGACGTGTTGCTCAATGGTTGGTTGGGTGTCACTCAACGGTTTTTTGGAGGAGGCAAAAGCCTAGGCATGATTACTCAAAGGCAATTGAAAGATCTTAAGAGCTTTACGGTTGTTATATGTTGTCTATTTCAACAACATATTACATGTGGGACTAATTAGTCCCACATAATTTTTTTTACTGCTCGTCGATGGTCAGAATATCAAAAGGGACATTCTATCCTTTGGTTTTCATCTGACCCCGCAGACATATTGGTCGGGTGTCATCCAACAAGGCGTTGCCACTTGCGAGGTCGCAGGATTGAACCCTGCCTAGTGACTTCTAAAGTTTTTTTTATTCATTTTTTTGGTGGATGATTCAAATCATAGAAGGTTATCTCTAGTCTCATCGAAGCCTATAGCCAAGACGGTCGGGCGGAGTGTGAAAATTATTTCTGCTAGTGGATGCGGGTTCAAATCGCGTGAAGGCTTAAAATAATAATACCAATTTTTTTCGAAGGAGAAAAGGTATTTTTTATGACCTGGTTATTTTTTTTGCAAAATTATCATTTTTTTTGCAATTATAACCATAAAATATTTTTTTTTAAAACCTAAATCCCAAGGCTTTATTGTTTTTGGAGAGATAAGCCACTCTAAGTTTCTTCTGCATATCCTTGTTTATTTTGCAACCAAAGGGGGGGAATCACCAGCAATTTATTTTACAAAATTCTAAAACAAAGGGGGGGAAGATAATTGTTGATTTGAGGAGAATATTGTGGATTTGAATATTATTTTTTACAAACCACACCTTCATATATTTTGCAAAAATCATTGTAAACTGGTATTGTAATAGGTGCATGTTCGATAGAAACTGACACCTAAGTGTTTAAATTTGTGGGCACTTGTGATTGGTTTTTGCATTTAAATTTTCCATTTTCTTAAATTTCCTATTTTCCTACTTGAGGAAGTGATTCTTCCAATTATTATAGGCTATATCAACTGATAGACTCGTAATTTCACCTATCAACTCCATAGAGAATTGGAAATATATTCCACTAGCTTGAACCCAACCTTTCCTCCATGAATGCACCAACATTCTAGAAAGATCCTTGTGGTGTCCATGAAAGGACAAAATACATTTTAATAGACCCCATTTACAAAGAATTATTTTGACTTCATCATCCATATCCAAAACACTAGGCTTGATCGAGACCTTGCAATATTTTTGGACTGAGCGCTAACCCATAATGCTTTGTCCATCAACAAGGAAGTAGAGCTCAGAAAACCTAAACCTACTATAGACCACACTAAAGAGATCAACCACATACCAGAAGAGCAAACCTAAAGACCCAGGTAATCCCTAGAAATCAACTTCAATGAGAATTTGAAGTGTTTCCTAAGGGACTTGGAACCATAAAAAAAGATTCACCCTTACATGATTACGATGCAAATCGAGTGTAATCCAAAACTCTCTAACCAACCCAAGGTTTTTGAGCTTAACACCATAAACCCATAATGAAGAAAGAAAGGTGCCAACTTTCCCCCACAAGTGCCACAAGAGAGAGTGGTTGTTTCCAATCCCATCAGCTCATGCAACGTTATAGTTGAGATGTCTCGAGAAATCCATACTTGAAAAATGGTGAAAGAACTACCAAAGATACCAAGGCTCAAAAAAGCAAAAAAAACATGCCACTAGGATAAGATCTGAGGTGGCACACAAAGTACTAAGTAAGCACAAAGAAATAAGGCCACTAGAGTCCAAGATACAAACCACACTTATCCACATATAACAAGCCATACCACGGGTCCACAAGGTAAAGGAAGACAATATCATGCTCAACTAGAGTACATGTGATCCAAACACCACTTAAAAAAAAATGTAAATAACTCTAGATATAGAGCACGGTACGAGAGCACCACACCAGATAATAACATGAGAAAATGGGCCCACCTTATGATGACTAATTGAGTCAACTAGAAAAAATATAAAAGGAGGGGTGTCCAAAATAGACGTTATAGGTGAGGGTTTAAATTCAAAAATACCTAGAGATCAACCACACAAACGTTCTTCCAGGAATATTAATAAATCATAGTAAAGCAAACCCACCCTAACAACAAGCCACACAAAAATAATACCATCACATAAGCAAGACCAAAAGGAACCTCTGCACCACACGAATTTGGAATCATCCATTATCATCACTAACCACTCTTTGAAGAGAGTGAAGAAAATTTTAAGACCCAAATCTTGAGCCCCTGTTGGGAGATGCCCAAATTTTCCATAAGGTCCATCACAAAGTCCCCTTCTCTAAATATATATGGATCCACACTTCCTCTCTAGATACTTTGTGTTTACTGTTGCTCCAAATATGTCAAGGTCAATTTAGTCTTGACCTGATTCTTCTCTTAGAAAACTTAGAATGTTTTTTTCTCTTTTTTCTTTGTGCTTGTGTCTTCTTTGTTCTATAGAAGCTTTGTATTGCTTCTTATTTTCTTTGTACTTACTACTTTTTTTTCTTACCAAAATTTTTCTACTTCTTTATCTTTGTATATTGTAGTCTGCTACTTCAAATATTTGTACTTAGTAAGCTTTGAATTCTTCTCAATCCTTGCAATAATTTTATTCTTCTGTTTATTTAAAATCATCAATTTCTTAGGTCACACCTAAGAACCCAATATGACTCTCCTCTTCGCTAGAGAATCCAATATCAATATCAAAGTGACTCTGAATGTCCCCAAATGACAAAATCTCTCCTGAGTTGGTTCTTCCTCAATCGATATCCAACTTCTCTCCTAAGTTGTCCCTTTCCTTCAATATAGTTGAGTCATAGTCTTCACTAGTTTTTCTTCAACCAAGTGGAAAGACCCTAGTATTCAAATTAGGATGACTAATCCTTGCTCCCTCAAAATCTACTTAATAAGACCTTTAAAAATAGAGTCCAAGTTTGCACTACCTTCAAAGTGGATAGACTCTAATTTTACTTTATCAAAAATGGACAAAGTTAAATATTGAAGATGGTGGCTAATAAAATAACTCTATAAAAATGGATAGATTTAGGAGGTAGCTTTGATAACATTGTTGGATTTTTAAGCCTTACTACCATAGAAAATCATAGGTCCCAATATAAAATAGCTACAATATTAAAGGTCAAAATAATAATAAAATAAGTAGAATAATATATGAGCAAATTAATATGTATGTCAAGGTCTATATAATACTGAAAATAACATTCATTGATATAACCAAATAGGAATGTAAATAGCCTTAGTCATTCATGAACTATGCATGAAGAAAACTTACAATATTAATTGTTCAAAATCTGTATACAAGCTTTATTCCTTTTCTTCCAAATATAACACTATAAATTGATATTTGTGTTATAGTCTTGTGGAGTATTGTATCCATAATATAACCATAGTAATGTGACTCTTCACATACTTGACTATTGCTTTGCATATGACAAGTCCCATGATCTTTGGCTTATCATCTTGCCACTTGCATACTAAACTCTTCACTTTCTTCTTGCATGTACACTTGACTCTATGACACATATACATGACTCTTACACTTCTACATGCACTCCTAATCTAAGACACTTGTGCATATCCTCACATTACATATTTGCACTCTTACATACAAGACACTTGTGCACATTCTCCCAATATATATTAGCACTCTAACTTACATGACACTTGTGCGTATTCTCTCAGTCTATACTTGCACTCTAACTTACATGACACTTGTGCATTTCCTACATATTGTACTCTTACGTGAAATTTGTGCATTTCATACACATTGCACTCTTACATGATACTTGTGCAGTTTTGTACATTGGTACCATGGGGGTACATTAGCATGTATCAAATAATGTAATATTCCTCAATAAAAAATACCTTAAACCACTTAGGGGTTGGATGAACTGAGGAAGATTCATGTGCACTCTATAGCAAAGTAATATCAAAAGCTAAATCTGAATAATCCAATTCAAAATCAACACTCACGTGATCGTGCAAAGTTGAAGCACTCTAAATTGATGTATCCTACTCAATATGTCCTAAATCTAGAAAATAAGGTTCTATTGATGGTGTTTCCCACGGAAATGTCAAATCAATAGACAATGAACCTCCACTCAAATATGAAGATGAAGAAGGTGATCTAATGGGAATAGAGCCTACTAAAATCTCTAAAGCAATAGCTAATTCTACATTAGCCAATAGAACAAAAAATTCATCCATAAACATCTTAGATGGTAGACTAGAAGAGGCACTTAGAAGGATGTCCTTTTGTATGCAATCCCATGAAAGGAATGACTATGCACTCACCTCCTCTAGCTATCTTGAGATGTTTGATTTTTCTATTTGATTCTCTACAAGAGCCATGAAGGTCTTTAAATTAACCAAAAATATCATCCTTAGTGGGAATAATATACAACTACATATATCTTGAAAAATCATCAATAAAAAGGAGGAAGTACCTATTTCCATAAAGAGACAACATATTCATAGGTCCAAAAATATCATTGTGTATGATATTCAAGGGGAGAGTATCTTTTAGTCTCTTTTGGAAACGTCTCCCTATGATGCTTCCCTAAAATACATCCCTCACATGCACCACATGGAGGGGATATGTACAAATTTTCAAAGTTCATTTTATGATGACTTGTGTACCATAGGGATAAATAGTTCATATGCCTAATCCTATGGTGCCACTTTTGACTTTCATTATCTACATCTACAACCATAGGGACACAATATTTATCCTACGTGAATAAATGAAATAGTTAGGCCTTTCTTCTAACTTATACATTTGATTTGACTTATTAGAGTAGCCATAAACAATAGCTTTAAATCCATTATCTATATTCTTAACTACCCAATGATCAAGATAAATTTCCATATTTTTATTTATATGAGAAATGTGATATATAGACAAGAAATTAGAGATAACATTAGGAACATGAAGCATATGTTGGTCATCAAATCTGCCTAGGAAAGGATCTGGGTAAGTGTATGCGCCCTAGACCTGGACCAACATTGAAAGGCCGAAGGGAAGAGATGCCCCTCGTGCCAATCTCCGGAGAAAGGCCGACTCCTATGCTAATCTACTTTGGTGTTTTGAGATAAGGGATGCAGGAAAGAGATAAAGGAGTTAGGGTTAGAGAAAGAAATAAAAAGGGGTAAGGGAAGAGAGATCGATGATTTAAGGTGGGAGAGAACAGGAAGCACGATCACTAACTAACAACTTGAATAGCAGTAAGGAACACCAAGAATAAACGAAAGAAACGCTACATTAACCTTCCTATGTATCCTCTGGGCGAGCTCACAGGGATTCTCCTTCTCCCTTTCATCGAAATTCAGGGTTCAGAGTAAAGACGATTAGGACAAGCGAATGTAATAGAAACCACAACCCACCAGGTAGCATAAAAGAAGACCAATATAGCATTTTTCCTTTCCTATGTATCCTTCAGGCGAGTTTCAGGGTACAGTCCCCAATCGCACACCGGATTCAGGATTCAGAGTCTCAGTATACAATTGAAGAAAGACAAAAGAATCAAGCACAGGAGGCAACATAAAAGAAAGGAATTGAGCCCAAAGCTCTTTAGTATTAATCGCAGGACATCAAGTTACAGCAGCTTTCTAGCAGATAGTTCCCCCCCTTTTTCATTACAATGCCTGGGTTTTTATAGAGGACCCGGCCCTCTGAGCCATAATTACACAAAATGGAGGAGTACATCCTCGAAAGCTGAGAAGTCGGCTCTCGTGGCTCTCGTGACTGAGCTCTCAATTCTGTTACCAGAACTAGCATCTACGACCAGGTCAGCCATGGAAAGATGCATTAATGAGCCGCCTGGATGTCCTTGGTCCTCGGGTGCGGTGCTCGAGTGGCCGCCATGCTCGTCGGTTTCTTCATCATGAACTGATACTTCATTTTTGATTGCTAAAAATGAACAGCGGGCTTATCGGGCACGAAAAAGTATATTTATGAGGCACTTGATCGCCTCGAGAAAATACCCGACTTGGAGCGCGTGCCTTTGAAGTGCTTCGCTAATTTTCAACTTCGCTTCGCAACGGACTTGTGCCGAAGCAGATTCTCCTTGATTTGCACTTCGCATGGTGAAGCTTCGCAAGACAGCTTCGGGGGTGATGGAGGCCGAAGCATATCTCTTTCGCAAAACGGGCTCTTCATAATTGCTTCACTGGAAAATATGTCGAAACTACTTCGGCTATGCCTTCTACCCGAAGTATATACTTTGCTGGTGAGTTAAAAAATGCTTCGCCGTGAACCTTCTTCAAAACTGCGATTCGGGAGTATTTCGGCCGAAGTGCATCCTTGCCTTCAAAATGCATCTTCTACTTCGGGTGAAAGTACTTCGCACGAAATTTTGCTGAAGCAGATGCTTCGCAATGATTTTCGGTGAAGTAGAAATGGTTCGCTGACGCAGGGACCGAAGTGGATGCTTCGACGGCTTTTTGGCGAAGTGTTTTCAGTACTGTGCTCCTTCAAATCCTGCTTCGCAAAACTTTTTCCCGAAGTAACCTTTTGAAATGCTTCGGGTGCGAAGTAGTTTCATTCTTCTTCATTTGTATTTTACTTCGATGACACCGCTTCGCAAAAAACTTGCCCGAAGTAGCTGCTAGAAATGCTTCGGGCCCGAAGTAGTTTTCTTGCCTTAGCCAATTTGGACCGCGGTCTGGACCTTCCTTCTTCGGCGAAGTTGTTATTTTGAATGCCGCTTCGCACAACCTTCGCCCGAAGTAATGGTTTGAAGCGTTTCGGGCCCGAAGTTCTTTTAATCGCTTCCCTTGTTATTCTTCTTCTTCAAATACTACTTCGCAAAACTTTTACCCGAAGTAGTGCTGGAAATGCCTCGGGTGCGAAGCTCTTCTCATTTTCTTTTGGCGAAGCTCTTTTCCCTAGCTTGTTTGGCAGCGAAGCTCTTTCTTTTTCATTTTATGTACAAAGGGGGGCAGGGAAAGCCAAAATTGCTACAACTTTTACAAAACAAAAACAACAAAGAAATACTTTACAAAAACACTGTACAAAATTTGATTTATTTTTCTACCCCTTTTGCAATGTGACAAAATTGTCAACATTCTTGGTGGCTCACGGGGCAACGAGCTCGTCTCGGTGGGAGAACCCTTAGCTTTGATCCATTGGGCCAGAGTCATCTCCAGATCCTTCTCCACCTTCTCCCTCTGGGAGTGCCTCCGTAGCTGGTTCTCCTTCTTCTGCTCCTTCTTCCTCTTCTGCTCCTTCTACTGGCGCGGCCTCCTGCTGCGGCGATGGGACAAGACGATCACGGATTTTCCTCATGGTTCGACGGACGTGAGCCCAGACCCCTTTCTGAAATGGCTCTTGGTCTTCGAGTGCCTTGACCAAAACATGGAACCGATCAATCTGCCCAATGTCGACATGTTTGATTCTTACACTTAGGTCATTCAAGCAAGCCGCAATTTTGCAGTGTCTCAAGATGAATTCGATGACTTGTCCTTCTGTGACCGGCTCTTCCCACTCGTCTATTTCTGAGATGTCACTTTCAAAACGGAGCCACGCCGGCTTGAGTTCTTCCTGGGTGAGAAGGTTCCCATCATCATCTGTGAAACTCGAGAAACCTAAGGAAGAAAGGTCCTCGAAGTAACCCATTGATGTGCGCTGCTCCTACTCAAATATATCTAGGAGGTCCTTCGCCTTCTGCGCTTTCTTCACCTTGGAGAAGAAGGCGCGAACAGTGGCTTGGGCAGTAGACCAATCCCTAGCCGTTCGACTCATAGCAGCAACCTGCAGGTCCTGATATCTAATACTTTGGACTTCAAAAGCCAGCTTGAGTCACCTTTTGATTTTCTGGATAACTTCATCTACTATTGGCCCTTTCTTAGCAATGGCATGCTGGGCTTCGGTGACATAGATTAAAGTTGACAGGGCACTGGAGGCCCGCGATCTGAAACCTTTGAGCAAGTGTGAGCGGATTTCCTTGATTCTGCCTCTGTCGAACAGCTCCAGGTTTGCTTTTTCGAACAATTGCTGCTGAGCTTGCAAGATCTTGCTTTCGAGCTCTTTGGCTTTTAGCTCATTTTTGGCCTGTTTCTGTGCTTGGTGCTCAGCCGAAGACTGCAATTGTAGTATCTGCTATTTTAGGGCATGTGTTTCTTTCTTCATTAGTTTACACCACTCTTGTGAATCCTGCAGCTCGGAGCGAATTCTAGCCAGCTCTTCCTCCAACTTGATGTTGGCGCTCTCTGCTTCAAACCTGCACTGCTCGATTGGCAATATTTGCATGCGCTCGAAAAGTCTCGATCCCGACATGCATGGATGCGGATTCATTATCTATATTCAAATGCTCCAGGTCCTTGGTCTTCTCCTGGTAATCATAGTCACTGGAGTCATTTCATCCAGAGGCTTCTGGACCTTAGGGACCTTCTTAACCTTATGTAACTTTCCACCCTTCAAGTCGAAGACAGCACATTTTTCAACCTGGGCCAGAGATCGCCCTCTTTTCTTCCTTGCCTCCTTCAGCATTTTCTCTGTGTTTTTCCGAGCTAAGAGTAGCTTCTCGGCTAAGGGGCGTTCCTTTATTAAAGATAGATCTATTTCAAAAAATGCTGGATCTCCAGCCAAAGGTGTGAACAAATATAAAGAATTAACGGGGAATGATTCCCCAGACGGTTCAGAGACGGGTGTAGCAGGGGCTTTGGCAAGCGGGACTATGTTGTGAGTGATGGGAGAGTGGGCTACGGGGCTTCGCATTGGGACACTACCTTCACCTTGACTTAGGCCTGAAGGAACAATGGCGTGGGTGGGCGAAGTGGTTTCAATAGGCTTGCCCTGGTCAGATGACTCGGGTGGAGTGGAGCTATGTAGGGTTGGACTGGCAACGGGCAATACCTGAGTGGGTGATTGACCTTGTGGGGGAGGGAGAGATTGATGGGGACCTTCAATCGGGACCACAGTGGACGTGTCGGAGACCAAGGCAAAAGGAAGAGAGTGCATACCTACGTGCCCTCCTGGCAGAGCGGCCGTGGTGACATCCTGGGTGATTGGCTCTTGTTCCTTTTGGGCTTCAACACTCCCGACCTCCACAACTTCTACTTCGGGGTCTCCTTCTTGTTGGAGGAGCTCCTCCACATCAATGACGTCTATATCAGGGACCGTCTCAGCACTTGGTGGCCCCGCATCTTCGACATTTTCTTCGATCGGGCCTGATGCAGGTGGTTCGGAAGGAGTACTTGCGAGCTTCGTGCGAGGTCGCTTTGGGTGGCTCGGAGGCACTTGAATTTGCTCTTGCCTCTTTCTTTTCTTCCTTTCCAATGGTTGCTCTGCCTCTTCGGTGCTTGTGTCATGGCTCTCCGATGGTCCCTGTGGTAGTGCCACTGGCGTAGCTTCGGCCTCTACTTCTTCCTCTTCTTTCGAGGCATCTTCAGCTCCTCCTGGGCTTTCGCCTGATCCTGGGGTAGCTGGGGGAACAAAATCTGCAAAGGATATAGACTTCCAAGTTTCAACATTGGTTTCATAAAGAATCGTGAAGTCTTTATCTGATGCCAAGAGTCCATAAGAGTTCATTTTTTGGTGATGGACTCTCATTATCCACCACTCCCGAAGCTTTTCCTCGCTCCAATTCTTCAATTCCTCCTTTAAATCATCCTTTGCCTTTCTCCAAAATGTGGAGCTTGGAGTTGGGAGGGGGTACTGATCAGGGTCGAACTCGACCTCCATGGGGTAGAACTCATGCCAAGGAGGCAATGTCCTCATTCTCTCCAAATGCCACTCCAGATCTTTCCCATTGGGGTTATTCCTTTGTTCCACAATTTCGGGGTGGGGGCAGATGTGGAAATTCTTGAATTTTAAATGATCCCTCATCACTCCCAAGGGATCATAGAGCCATTGTTGAGGAATCTAGAGTAGGCCAAAATTGGCAAGCTTTTCCTCCAGGAAAACGTTCTGTTTTAGGGCAAAGACTTCGATTACACCCATCCTGAAGGGGAAGTCACAGGTATGTGCCCATTTTTGGCCATGACCGTATACTGCATTTGTAGAGTCACTCTGTCGAGCGACTTCCAATGCGAACTGATATTCGGAGGGGTAGACTGGTAATAGGAAGGGCTTCCCTATGAAACCGAACAGGCGAATCACCAGGCCCTGTGTCAATTGGAAAACATCTCCTCTTTTTTCCTGTACCACTCTATCTCTCAAACTGAGGGGGACCCGAGGACAAGAACCCTTCAACAAATGCATAGCGGGTCCCAAAAATTGTTGGTTAAAAGAATAATAGGACTCTGTCCTCAATAGGAGGGGAGTCCACTGGTACATCGATAGAGGATTTCCATCCTCGCCGCTTGGAGTAATGGCGATATGGGGGAATCGCTTATGAACCTGGTAGAAAAACAACCAGACAAGGAAAGAGCAGGGTGCGAAGTACTGGCCCGTTGCCGAATTCTTCATGCTGGTGAGCCTTGTATGCAAGGTTCGGGCCACCCATTCCGCCCAGTCGAAGAAGACTGGGTTGGTGTTTGGTCTTGAAGCATCGGGGGCATAGAATTCCCCTCTCGAAATACATTCGGCCAAAGACACCTGCCAGGGTTGCACTGAAGCATCTGTTGACAGGCCCGCCACCCATGCAATGATGGAGAAAATATCGATGTTTTTGAAGGCCGCCAAGGGTAAGGGCATCTGGGGCAGCTTGTTTGAAGGTAGGCCGCCCTTGAGATTCTCGCGCAGGAATTTCAATATGTAGCTGTTAGAGGTGAACCTCTCCATTTGTTCACTTAAGATGACATTGCGAACAGAATAGCCCTTGGGCGGACCTTGCTGTGGCACGAAGGTCGCTTGTACATCTTCCTTCAGGATGGAAAACAATTTGTGACCCGAAGCGTCCAACACTTGCCTGGATGCAGGCTGGTAATTTTGCGCGATAGCATAGATTAGCTCGGGACAATGGTGAGCAGGAGGGGTTAAAAACCAGTAAATTTGAGAGTAATATGCAACAACTCTCTTATTCTCTGGGGTGAGTCTGCTTGTCATAAAATCTATGGTGCGTCGGAGGTCGGACACACCCTTAGAGAGTTGTGTGTCTCTAATCTTCTCCCACCCATCAATTGGTGGTTCTACAAGTTGCTCCTCCTCCGAATCGTCCCCTTCTTCTATTGGCTGCTTTTCGGGGTGAGGGGTGAGACTTAGCTTCTTTGGAGTTCGCTTTTTCTCTTCCTTGCCCTTCTTTGTTTTTTTAGGGCCTGCAACTTCGGGCTCTTTCCCTTTTTCTTTGGAATTCTTCTTCCCCATGATGGCGGCCGAGTCCTTGATACAGAGGCTTGATGTGAAAGACTTAGATGCAAAGGGCAGGAGAATTGCAGAGTAATTGAAGGCTCTTAGTCTAGCTCGAACTGATGGATAAATAACCTCCTTCTTGCTAGGACTTCACATTTTATAACCTAAAAAGGCAACCACCTGAATTTATGGCACCTACTAAAATTAAATTTACACCTCGAACGGAGGAGGTTACCGTATCCTTTAATTGGTTCTGCATCGACGTGGTACGCAGGGCCACATGCTTTGATGATTACGCTTTGTATTGGAGAAGCAACCTGCTACCACCTCGTACCTGGGCGCGGGCTTTTTCTTTCTAACCAAATCGCCTCGGGATGTGCCCCGTCACTTTTGCCTTAAATTCACCCGCTTCGAACCCTTTTCACGGTTGTTGATTGCACATTCTTCGAGGCACATTTTAAATTCTCCCGTCTCGCGCTTTATTGGTTCGGTGAAGTAAAAAACAACATTGAAAATGCTTCACGATGAACCTTTGGTGCGGGCCACTTTTCGACACTTCGGGCCCGAAGTACTTCTCCTTTGCCGTGCTTTGCAAGGACCACCTACCGAAGCTTGTGTTCTTGAAAATTACTTCGCAAAAGCCCCTTTCAAAATTTACTTCACAAAATTTCTACCCGAAGTAGCTGCTGGAAATGCTTCGGGTGCGAAGCTCTTTTGTGCCTTTGTTTGAATTTTGGTTCGGCCCTTTTGGGGGTAAAGTGCTGTGAACCTCCTTGCAACTGCTACTTCGGATTAAAAATCCCCGAAGGAGATTTTGGAGTGTAGTTCTTGGCTTTTGCATCTCGAAACAGGACGTATATACACAAATGAAAACAGATATATACAAAAGTACATATACACACATTTTTTTTTTTTTTACAAGAGTTTTACCTCAGCGATGAAAAGTCTTCAGATGAAGACCATTGATAGAGATCGGCAAAACCTGGCCATCTGCATCTTTGAGGATGAAAGAGTTGGCCGAGTTCACCTTCACAATTTCGAACGGCCCATCCCAGAAGGCATCCAACTTGTCGTGATTCCCAGGCTTTGCCTTCCAAGAGTCCCACTTCCATACCAGATCTCCCACTTTGAACGTGCGATCGGATGATTTCCTTTTGAACCAGTCTCGGGTGATCTGAGCATGCCTAGCGAAGCTCTAGAAGGCTTCCTCATGATTTTCCTCTAGCTGCAATAGCTGAGCTAATCTATTTCCCATTGGGCTAACTCCATCTTCTTCTTCTAACAGTTGCAGTGCAGGGATCTCCACATGGGTGGGCAAGATGGCCTCCTTACCGTAGACCAGGGCATAAGGTGAAGTCTTGATTGACTTCTTGATTGAAATTCGATCGGCCCACAGGGCCCGATTCAGCAGAAGATGCCAAGTCCTTTTGTTTGTCTCTATAAGCTTTCTCAACACCCTCAACAAGGTCTTGTTGGTGGATTCTGCCAAGCCGTTGCCTTGTGGATAGTAATTGGAGGATACTTTATGATATATCCCATATCTGTAGAGGAATTCATTGATTTTGGTGCCTACGAAGCCAGGACCATTGTCCGTGATGATTGCTTCGGGGAGGCCGAACCTGGTGATCAACCCTTCTAGGAAGGCGATGACAGTCTCTTGATCTGCATGCTTTGTAGGAATCGCTTCGGCCCACCTGGTGAAGTAGTCAGTCGCAGTCAATATGAACTTATGCCCAACGGAGGAGTTCGGCGATATGACCCCTATGAAATCCAGCCCCCATTGTTGAAAGGGCATCTCTACTTGTATCGGTTGGAGAGGCATTGAAGCATTTTTGCTTTGGCCGATGAACTTCTAACACTGCTCGCACCTGCGACAAACTACGAAGGCATCGACAAAGAGTGTGGGCCAATAATAACCTGCCTTGATGATCTTCAGCATCGTTGTTCTCCCTGCGAAGTGACCTCCAGATAGTCCTGAATGAAATTCTCCCAGGACTCTCCTTTTATCATCATCTTTTATGCACTTAAGAAGAACACCATCAATGTTTCTAAAAAATAGGCCTTCGGGGCGTAGAGTGTATCGGGAGGATCGCATCCTAAAATGTCTTCGCTGCGATGCATTTAGATGCGAAGGACATCTACCGATGTTGAAGTAGTCAACTATTTCACTAACCCAATCCTTCTCGTCTTCCTCCTGGTTCGCGAAGCATCCTTCGACTGATGAGTTATCCCATTGATATTCTGTTGCTTGGGCCACTGCGTTTTTTGCCAATTCTTGACACAATGTGCGACCACGAACCAGTTTTGTGGGCTTGATCTCAATGTCAAATTCCTGTATCTTGTTCACCCAACCGGCTCTCTTACTTCCCAATTCCCCTTGGATGATGAAATTGTGCACGTCAGGGTGAATGACAAAGACCGTGACCCGACTTTGGGAGATGAACTGCTTGAACTTCCTCAGAGACTTCATTACTGCATGCACCTGACGTTCTATGAAATTGTATCTCTCTTCATGGGGATTGATCACCTGGCTCAGAAACGCGATGGGACGCTCTTCACCGTCTTCCCCCTTTTGTGTCAGGACCGCAGCATAGCTTTCGGGCTCCCCTATGGCATACAGGATAAAATCTCGACTGTAGTCAGGGTTGATCAAGACCGGCGCCTGAGCGATTCGAGCCTTAATCTCTTCGAATGCCTCCTTCCTTTCTTCCGTCTAGATGAATTCGGTGCCCTTCTTCAAAATTTTGGACATCGGCTTGATGACTTGGGTGAAATCGGGGACAAACTTCCTCACGAAGTTGATCTGGCCAAAGAAGGATTGGAGTCCTTTCTTGTCTACTAGTAGTGGGAGCTTCATTAGAGCCTCGACTCTGTCGGGATCTACAGTGAGGCCCTTTTTTGATATCGCATGTCCCAACAACTTTCCTTCGCTGACTGTGAATATGGACTTCTTCGGATTGATTGAGATGCCAAACTCTCGATATTTTTCAAAAATTTGTTGTAGGTGTAGAGGGTGATCCTCCCTTCTTCGAGAGAAAATGGTCATGTCATCTAGATAGATGATGATTACCTTATTCAAAAGCTCGCCAAAATCTAGATCCATAGCCCTCTAGAAAGTGGCACCAACATTCGAAAGGCCAAATGGCATTCGTTGGTAAGCAAATGTCCCCCACTTGGTGGTGAACGTTGTTTTATGCTGGTCTTCGTTCCTGACCCAGATCTGATTGTACCCTAAGAAACCATCGAGCAGGGAGAAGCGTTGAGCCCCAGCCATCGAGTGCAAGATCTGATCGATTTGCGGAAGAGGATAGTGGTCTTTGAGAGAAGCCTAGTTCAGGTTGCGAAAGTCCACGCATAGACGTATATCTCCATTCTTTTTTCTGACAGGGACTAGGTTTGCTACCCATGAAGAATGCTTGATGGGATAAATGATCTTCGCCTCGAGCATCTTCAGGAGTTCGGCCTTCATCAGGACCTCGATCTTAGGGTTAACCGACCTTTGCTTTTGTCGGAAGGGTTTGACTCCCTCCTGTAATTCAATTGTATGTTGGATCAGCTGCCGATTGTATCCCCTGAGGTCTTGATAAGACCAAGCAATTATATCAGGATACTTCCCGCACGTAGTCCTGGATCTGTTCTATTTCTTTCGAAGTGCAATCGGTCCCAACTTTTATTGCTTTTCCAGGTTCAAGCTCTAAATCTTGATACTTCTTTTCATTGACCTTAATCATGTGAGAAAGTGCTCGATCATTCTGATCAAAGAGGCTTTCAAGGGTGATCAATCCCTTGGGAACGTGGTTATTCTTCAATTGGACCAGCCCTTCATATTCTTCTTCATCAGGGCTTCTGTCTTCGATTGTGGCGGCTTCTTGAATCATGAAATTTACAATCTGCTCGTCATTGTCAAAGACTTGCCAATGTAGGTCTCTATCTAGGACAGAGGGTCTGTAGATCATCCTCACAACTTTGGGCTTGTGCACCATGTCTTCTGCGGGAGAATACTTGGCTGCGATAGATGCCAGAACATCAGCATGTCGATTCTTTTCTCGTGGGATAAACTGCAGATTGAGAGACTCAAACTGGTCACACAGGTCCCATACCCTATTGCGGTATGACTTTAGATAATGCTTCTTTGAAGTGCACCTGTTTGTGACCTGGTTGCACACCAGCTTCAGAATCTCCAAAGATTTGGAGGTGCTTTATGCCTAACTTGTCAGCTTTCTTGAGTCCTAGGCATAATGCTTCATATTCTGCTGCATTGTTGGTGCATCTCCATAGCAACCGGTAGCAATACTCCTTTTGCTCTCTGGATGGTGAAACTAGAAGAATCCCTGCCCCAACACCATTTTTACATCGGGCACCGTCGAAGAACAACTTCCATAGTCCTTCTTGGGCACTTGTTCTATTCTCTGGTTGGGTGCGTTTCTCAGGCTTGGTGATAGCATAACACCCCATCTCGGTCTCTACCATGGCATTAAAGTCTGCTAATGAGAACTCATCTTCATAACTTAGTTGCGCAAGAGCTTTCCCGACCAAGTCCACCTGCTCTACTTCCTCCACTATTGTATTCACTGGATCGCTGCTTTCTTCTTCGGACATCTTCTGTACAAGGAAGGAGGAAGGCTTTTCATTGTAGATTTTCACCTTCTTTCCTTTGAATGGAATCTCCAGATGAGAGTAATCCATAGACAGATATCCACCCAGCTTTGCTGTGAATTCTCTTGACAGGCACATACTGAAGTATGGCTCCAGGTCGACGACCACTACCTCTTGTATGACCGTGATCTGAGGCATCTTATGTAGTCGGATAGGAATGTCCTTGATCACTCCTACAGTCTTCACTAGGGTTCCATCCAACTGGAGTACACCTTGGCTGCTTCGCGTATATTCCATCCCTATTTCTTCGTAGACTGCTCTCGGCATGACTGTTGTAGCGGCCCCGAAGTCGATCATACAGTTATGTACAATATATCATTCCATCTGTAGAGATAGGTAGAATGAAGGTGGTCTATTCTTCCTCGTAATGGATGTGGATAGGGTCTGCACAAGAGCAAGCACTGCTGCCTTTTTCTCTTTAGTCATCTTCAATGATTCTTGTAGTAAGTCCACTTGTCCAGGTAGTTGCAGTGCATCGTACAAGCTGATCTTGGCTGGAATCCTCTTTAACTCCTCTACAATGTTGTACGTCAGGGAATTGAGCACCTCGGGTTCCCTTCTTGGCTCATATCTAGTGTGATACTGTTCGTAGCTTCAACTCTTTGTCGCTTAGTTAGTGAAGGAAACTTGAGCTTTTCCCTAGCCTGCTCTTTAGTTTCTGCCTGAGGTGGTTCGGCATGGGCCTTTTGAGCTTTTTCTTTGTTCATTGCAGGCGAAGGAGCTTCGTTCGAGGTCGAAGAAGATGGTTGTCCCTTCTCGGGTCGAGTTTGCACTTTCAAGGGAGCCATCTGGGTAGCATCCACTTCTATCGCCTTCTTTCCCCCTCTGGTAAGCACTGCAACCGGCTCTTCTTCGCCAATCGCCAGGTTCTGACTCGTTTGCATGATGACGTTGACTTGACCACCATGACTACTGCTCGCCAGCGTTTGTACATAGTGTTGGTGCAGCATGCAGGTATTCTCTTCATGCGGATCATTGCACGTAGAGCACCAATATACATAATCGGAAGTGCTCGGAGCTTCATCAATCGCAACGTTTCTCGCCGAAGCCTTCCCTTGCTGGACTGCTTGATCTTTGGTAAGCGCAGGTGTAGGATAAGACCTTCTTGGTAGAAATTCTTGTTGCGCTTGCTTCTTCTTCACAATGGTCATGTCGTTGGACAACGTCCGAACTGTGGAGTTCAGAGACTGCATCTCTTGCAGGATTTTAGCTTGCATATCATCGACTTTTGAAACGAGTGGCAATGAAGCCATCGTCGGTATTGGGGGCAGGGCAGGGGGTTGAAATGGTGCTGGTAGTACAGGGAATGCCGAAGTGACAGTGGGCTGCAGAGTTGAAAATGTGGGAAAATGAATTTGTGGAGCGGTGATTTGAGACACAATAGGATTCGGGTTCCAAGGTGAGATCGGGAGTGCAGGGGTTGCAGAGATCTACGAAGCGACTGCGCTTGCATACTGGGATTGAGGAAACTCGGGAAGTATTGGCATCGACATTCTTTGGGGAAGCTTGCCCACAACTATCAAATCTATTTTTGCCTTCTTGGCTAACCCATATAATTCAGGAAAAGTATTGATGTTAGAATATCTTACCATGATACTGATATCAGGGTTGAAAGCCCGAAGGAAATAATATGTTGTAGCTTCGTCGGTTGGCCAAAGTCCAACTGGTACTCTCTGCCAGGTTCGAGCGAACCTAACATTGAAGTCTACGATCTCTTCTTGTGGATGTCTCTGGATTGAAGTGAATTGATGCAGGAGAGAGGTAGGGTCGGAGGACTCATTGAAGTTTCCCATCAATTGCCTAGCTAACTGGTCCCACCCCGTAATAGTACCGGGTGGTAAAGATCTATACCAGTAGAGGAGTTTTCCTCTAAGGGAAAGAACCAGAAGTTTTACCATAACTTGCTCCTCTGTGATGTCGTGAATCGCCGCCAGAGAGATTATGTCCTGGATGTGCTCCAGAGCAGTCTTCCCAGTTCCATCGAACGTTGGGATCTTCTTTACAGCAATGGGCGACACTTGCCCTTGTCCCGCTAGATTCAGTGGTGACAAAGAATCCCATGACGGGAACCACCTGGGCGGTGGTTGTTGCTGCATTTGTTGTTGTTGTTGTTGTTGTTGTTGTTGTGCCATACTTGCTCCTAGATTTTGAGAAACAGGAATCCTCGAAGCTCCTCCTTGATTGCTAATAGGATGACTAATAGGAATGGAGGCACTAGGATGCTTCGGTGAGTTGGGAGGATTGGGAGGAAAACTAGATGCTATGCTATCAGAAGTCAGGCCTTGTTCATCAACAACAACCTCTTGCGAGGATGTTCCGCGTAACAGTGATTCGGGGTGACCAACCTTGATCGCTCCCCAAAGGCGTCAATATCTAGCTCAAAGAACTCGGTTTCCTCTCCTCTATTCTTAACTCTCCATCTCGTTTGCATGAAGACACAGACTTTGGTACCGGTCTTTTCGACTTAAATATTCTCGGGTAAACAGAGTCGCCAGATGCTAAGAGTCTTTCGGTAATGAGAGCATCGGTTCTCACTACCACTAGTCAGGTGGGACTGACCGGGTCACACCGGGAACTGGTTAGAACTATTGGCCCCGATGAAGACGGGTTTGAGATTTGCGCTTAAAATATGGGACCTTGGTCCCACCGGGCGTGCCAAAAATTGTTGGTCATCAAATCTGCCTAGGAAAGGATTTGGGTGAGTGTATGCGCCCTAGACCTGGACCAACATTGAAAGGCCGAAGGGAAGAGATGCCCCTCATGCCAATCTCCGAAGAAAGGCCGGATCCTATGCTAATCTACTTTGGTGTTTTGAGATAAGGGATGCAGGAAAGAGATAAAGGAGTTAGGGTTAGAGAAAGAAATAAAAAGGGGTAAGGGAAGAGAGATCGGTGATTTAAGGTGGGAGAGAACAGGAAGCACGATCACTAACTAACAACTTGAATAGCAGCAAGGAACACCAAGAATAAATGAAAGAAACACTACATTAACCTTCCTATGTATCCTCTGGGCGAGCTCACAGGGATTCTCCTTCTCCCTTTCATCAAAATTCAGGGTTCAGAGTAAAGACGATTAGGACAAGCGAATGTAACAGAAACCACAACCCACCAGGCAGCATAAAAGAAGACCAATATAGCATTTTTCCTTTCCTATGTATCCTTCAGGCGAGTTTTAGGGTACAGTCCCCAATCGCACATCGGATTCAGGATTCAGAGTCTCAGTATACAATTGAAGAAAGACAAAAGAATCAAGCATAGGAGGCAGCATAAAAGAAAGGAATTGAGCCCAAAGCTCTTTAGTATTAATCGCAGGACATCAAGTTACAGTAGCTTTCTAGCAGATAGTTCCCCCCCTTTTTTCATTACAATGCCTGGGTTTTTATAGAGGACCCGGCCCTCTGAGCCATAATTACACAAAATGGAGGAGTACATCCTCGAAAGCTGAGAAGTCGGCTCTCGCGGCTCTCGTGACTGAGCTCTCAATTCTATTACCAGAACTAGCATCTACGACCGGGTCAGCCATGGAAAGATGCATTAATGAGCCGCCTGGATGTCCTTGGTCCCTGGGTGCGGTGCTCGAGTGGCTGCCATGCTCGTCGGTTTCTCCATCATGAACTGATACTTCATTTTCGATTGCTAAAAATGAACAACGGGCTTATCGGGCACGAAAAAGTATATTTATGAGGCACTTGATCACCTCGAGAAAATACCCGGCTTGGAGCATGTGCCTTTGAAGTGCTTCGCTAATTTTTTAACTTCGCTTCGCAACGGACTTGTGCCGAAGCAGATTCTCCTTGATTTGCACTTCGCATGGTGAAGCTTCGCAAGACAGCTTCAGGGGTGATGGAGGCCGAAGCATATCTCTTTCGCAAAATGGGCTCTTCATAATTGCTTCACTAGAAAATATGTCGAAACTACTTCGGCTATGCCTTCTACCCGAAGTATATACTTCGCTGGTGAGTTAAAAAATGCTTCGCCATGAACCTTCTTCAAAACTGCGGTTCGGGAGTATTTCGACCAAAGTGCATCCTTGCCTTCAAAATGCATCTTCTACTTCGGGTGAAAGTACTTCGCACGAAATTTTGCCAAAGCAGATGCTTCGCAATGATTTTCGGCGAAGTAGAAATGGTTCACTGACGCAGGGCCCGAAGTGGATGCTTCAACGGCTTTTTGGCGAAGTGTTTTCAGTACTACGCTCCTTCACAATCCTGCTTCACAAAACTTTTGCTCGAAGTAGCCTTTTGAAATGCTTCGGGTGCGAAGTAGTTTCATTCTTCTCCATTTGTATTTTACTTCGGCAACACCGCTTCGCAAAAACCTCGCCCGAAGTAGCCTTTTGAAATACTTCGGGCCCGAAGTAGCTTTCTTGCCTTAGCCAATTTGGACCGCGGTCCAGACCTCCTTCTTCGACGAAGTTGTTCTTTTGAATGCCGCTTCGCACAACTTTCGCCCGAAGTAGTGGTTTGAAGCGTTTCGGGCCCGAAGTTCTTTTTATCGCTTCCCTTGTATTCTTCTTCGGCAATACTACTTCGCAAAAATTTTACCCGAAGTAGTGTTGGAAATGCCTCGGGTGCGAAGCTCTTCTCATTTTCTTTTGGCGAAGCTCTTTTCCCTAGCTTGTTCGGCAGTGAAGCTCTTTCTTTTTCATTTTATGTACAAAGGGGTGGCAGGGAAAGCCAAAATTGCTGCAACTTTGCAAATAAAAAACAACAAAGAAATACTTTACAAAAACACTGTACAAAACTTTGATTTATTTTTCTACCCCTTGTGTAATGTGACAAAATTGTCAACAATGACCTCATCAAAAGAAGAAGATACAATGTCAATCTCTCTATATATTGCAACCTGCAATGAAGAATCATCTCCAATAACAATACACTCTCGTAAATGTGATTTTTTGTACCCTCTTCAAATATGTTTGTACTTTGTCATGTTCCTAGTTGCCTTTAAATTTTCAATTCACTCATTAGAAGAAGTGAATGTCCACTATGTTGATTGAATAAATACATCTACCTATGAGGTTTCTCCATTGAAGTTGTCCTCACCCTCTGCATAGAAGAGAGTAGCATAAACACTCCCTTTCTTGTTGCTTCCTCAAGCTTCCTAATGTAAATCTAATTTATGTATTCCCTTATTAAAAAACTCATATGTTGGCTTTTTGAAGTGGTTAGGATCTGTCTCATTCTATTTTGCCTTCTTGTCATTTTGACCTTGGTAATAGCTTCCTTTGGATGGGTTTGATTGATAACAAAAATACCCTTATGCCTTTTAGCTTGGTGATGCAAAATACAATACCTCATTAATTAGTGGTGTAGAAGAATTAGAAAAGTACATCAAAAGCATCTTAAATAAAATAACAACCATCTCATATGTATGTGAAGTATTTTTTAAGACAATATTCAATTGTTTAATGTTCTTTTCCTTCTTCAGTCACAATAGGTAATCCTCTTGTGGTACGGATATATTCTTATAGTTTTTTTAAGTGACTAATATAGTGATCAATAGATAAAGTTACAATATTAGCCTTTAACCTACTACTTTGTGTATATTTAATGCAATCACATAATTCTTAAAATTTCTCAAGCAACTCCTTGGGGTCTATGGTGCTACTAACATGGGTGTCATCGAAATTTTCAACATGAAAGGCTATAACACCATGACCCTAATCCTTATTTCCTTAAATGCCTATATTTGTTTTAAATTTAATGGCTCAGGGTTGTTCATTCACATATTTGAGTAACCCCTTACTCCAAAACAAAGCTTCAATATTGATTTTTTATGTAGCATAGTTTGGGCCACTCAACAAGGGCACAAGGTGATCCATAATTATCCTATCAAAATATAAATCCTACATATAGTTATAACTAAAAAAAACACCATCAATGCAAATATTTAAAAAAATCGTGCAATTTTAAAAAAATGGCTCAAAATACGTTTATATGTAAACATTATGGCCCCTAGAAGTTTGACCCAAAAATCACATTAAATACCTCGAAAATCTTTAATTTTTTTAATAGTACCTACAATGAATGAGAGATCACCATATGTCACTGTATGAGTGGATGAGGTATTCCAAGTATGCACTAATTAGACAACATACCAACAAATTATGTGATGTAAGTTGTCATGATCAAGGGACTACCACTTATGCACTGACTATATAATCCATTGGGCGAGGCATCGATAAAATAGAATGCACCATCTATCACACTTTTATTAGATCTTCAATATACAAACATTTTGCATCACTTAGCACATCCTAATTCACTCCAAGATTTGTGCTTTTCCAACTCTACGTCTGAATATGCAAATAACTTGTTAAGTTTGATGATTTGGTGGAATTTGATTAGCCAATGTTGTATTTATACATTCCAAGTGGTATATGGTCTACCAAATTAACTATTGTACAACCTATCATGGTGGATTCCTTTCCACCTCTCATGTCAACATCTATGTCAATTGCCATGTGTTGTGCCACTTTACCTATACACACTACCTTATTACTTGTACAAACTGCCACATGTCACATCATCTCAACTGTCATGTCACCTATATGGACTACCATATCATTTGTATGGATACCACATGTTGTGCCACCTCAATTACCATTTCACCTATACAAACTACCATATTAGTTATACAAATGACCATGTCTTGTGTGACATTTTCTTCCATGTCAACTATATGGATGACCACATGTCATGCCACATAAGCATGTGCATGTAGAGGACTGACGTCATCAAGTGCTACATCGATACATGTGATATCATCAAATTTAGCCATCATGATGATGTCATCATTATAAAAAAGGTAAAGATGTTGGGGGTTCAAATTCAAGATCTCCTTTCAATGCCTTAACATGGGCTCTAGTAGCCACTATTCCCAAGGCATCCCTTGGGAGGTAAGTGCAAATTAAAAAAATTAGATTGATCAAATACCCTCTTCCTACTTTCTTGTGATGTAAGCATGCCTAGTATGATGCATGCATGTGTTCGCATACTATTTTACTCCAACTAAGCCAAGAAATATTGCCTACAATATTCCTTTTTTAATATTTAAAGTTTACAATTTTGGAGGGAGAAATAAATAATCTACAAATACAAAAATGAGGTAAGTAGATATAGAATAAGTAAACATGTTGAACTAGGAACCCTATGAATTTTTTTACAGAATCTAAAAATGCTAGCAATTTATTTATATCTATCATGGTTTTTCCTAATAAACATTTTTGTTGAATACAACCAATTAGGACTACCTCTCATGCCTATGCAATAGAAACAAATTTAGACCATTTTAGCAACTTCGTCAAGTGGCTCAGAGGTCTTTGCCAAGCATGAAAGCCTATACATAGCTTCCACAATAGGGGTTTGTCTACAAAAATTTAGACTCTTCTTTTCTTCTTTCATAGTGGCCAAGCAGTCTATCCTCTTATTTGTACTATTATTGGATAAAAGAAGTTGAAAGAAAAAAGGAAAGATTTTTTTTTAACTCCATAAAAGATAAATGAGGTTTTTGAAAAATCCTTGAAAATTCAATCCTAAAACTAGGGCATCCATTTTGTCATAAATCAAAAGAAACAAAGAGGATTGAGTGCTAATGAGAGGAAAAAAGGAACTCATTAGTGAATATTTATCCTGGATCAAATATACTAAATATAAATCCTCGTGATCTAAATCCACCTCAAAAAACCCTTCTTCTAGTCCCCCATCAACTTTCTCAAAAAATTTCCTAACTATTCCAAACGTAGTTGTCCTTAGGAGAAGCCAAAGAAGCCAAATTGTTGATAACAAGAAATCCAGTAATAAAGATTCACGCCTGATCTAATACCATATTATATTTTACATTAGTTTCCATAAACTAATAGAATCGACATATTATCAAGTATTATTTAAAAATAAATACACACAAAGCAATGCACATAGTATATGGGGGTGTTCATGGACACCAAATAAGATCACTATTGAAAAATAGAATTATACTCCAACCAATAATGAAATGGTTTGTACGAAGGTGTATATATACCCAATTACAATTTACCTTTAGGTCAAGGTAGAGAGACCAAGGATTAAAATATAAAAAAAAAAGTATGACAAAATTAATGTTTTCAAGGTTTATAAGGGCCCATAGGGCTTATATAATAATTCATTAGAAAAGTTAGTTGTGGCTTCAATATAAGCCTAACCACCACATATTCTAACAAATATTTCTTGAAAGAATATTTATAGTTGCAAAGCTTTTATCTATATATCGATAGGTAAGGTTTTAGTATATGTCACACTTAAACCTATCATTGTATGACTTACTAAATATTCATAAACTACATCATATACCATAAAATATTATGTAGTAGTATTCAATTATGTATACATTTGAATTAAAAATATCTTGTCATAAAAGAGAAATTCCTTATATTTAATTAATATGTTTTGACACACATAACACTTTATAACTTATGTCCAATTTACACCCTCCAAAGTAACCATATCAATGATAAATATTTATAGTCGTAAAATTCATATATCAAGTATGAAATTCATATAGTCATCGATTGGTGGAAGATTTAATGGTTGTTGGATGCCTAATATGACTTTGTTTGTTGGATATTCTGGTTTTTGGATGTGGTTGTTGTCAGATGGGTCTATCTCTTTGTTTTTTGGTCTTGCCCCTTACCTGAATCAAATATCATGGGGAGACCTTATGCCTTCAATGTTCATTGGGTTTTTATTGTGCTAGAAGCCATTGTGTCGGGTGGATTTTGTTGGTCTAACGAAGTTGTTATGGGTATTTACTAGAGGCGTCTTATGGCTAGTTTGTTTCTCCTTATCATCTTTTTTGGTCTTGCCCCACCCAATCCAACCTCTTGGAGGAGACCACTTGCCTAATTATAGTGGAGGATAAAGTGTGCTATCAACCCTTTTGTCTGGTTTATTGCAGTTAGCCCTTCATCTAGTGGTTTTAAGTGTTTCTTTCAGTGTTTTCCAATGATTTCTTCAGCCTGGCTGGTAGATCTTATAGCTGGTGCTTTGATTTCTCACTTCTTGATGGGAGGTTTTTCTACCCAAAAAATTTGTGGCTTGTGTTCTTTTCTCCTAACTGTTATGTGATGTTTTTGGTTATGGAATTATTTCCCACTGCTTGGCTACTGTGTTCTTCCTGCTGGAGGGAAATTCTCATTTAGGTGGGAACTTTAAATTTCAAACTCTTGGTGCCCAATTCCAAATTTGGTGTTTTAGGAGGGAGAATGCCCAGTTCCATATTCAAATCTCATTTTGTTTTAGTTTGACCTTCGATGCTCATTGGATATTTAAATCAGGGCATCATCACTTTAGGTTGGCCCCCAATGCTCTCTGAATATTTTAAGTCGGGGCAGTTTGATATTTTAGTTATTTAATGGATAAATCTAAGGTTTGGGTAAGCCTTTCAAACCCCTATTGTAAAAGGTTCAAGGACCCTTTAAAAATCCCTTCTTTTGTCTAATAAAAAAAATCATATATCAAGTACTATCTAAACTTAATTTAAAAAATGTCAACTTAACAATATTAAAACCCATTTGTCCGTTTCCTGGTGCTTTCAACAACGTAAAAGGTTTAAAATGATTGTGGTATGGTGGTTATAGGGTCGGACTGTGCAAAGATCTATGTGGTGGCTTTCAGGATGGATAACACAAAATATTATGGCAGCCATAAAAAACTGAATAGCCTGCCCGAATTCGTGACGGCTACCGATTCACCATGTAAATTTAAAAAAAAAATCAATATTGAAACCCATGAGCTACAAGCTTACTGTAGTGGCAAGGCATTTGACATCTCTTTGGGAGGTTCAAGATTGAAACCTCGCTCAGTATGAGGGGATTGGGACCCCTCATAAAAAACCTATGTAAAACTCATTTCAAAAAATAATATTGAAACCCACTAATTACATTACTTTGTCCAAACCATCAACTTATGTGTTCCAACTTTTAATGCTCTTCTATCAACTTCTATCTTGTATAGGTATAAGTAATGGTCTTGTAATTGAAATATAATTTGTTTCACCTCTCTAACATGTAAACATATAATAGTTGCAATGTTATTGTAGTGGTAAGGGCTTTGGCTTCTCTTTGAGAGGTCCAAGGTTCAAACCCCACTTAGTATGAGGGGACCAAAAACATGTGTAAACTCATTGAAAAAAATATGTAAACATATAAAACAATAAATGTAAGAACAATATTTACACTCATCATATATAATTGTAAATAATTTTTATCAACAAAACATGTATTTCAAACTATATTGTAATACCATTCATTGATTTCTAATTTGAGAAGATTGATCCTAAATTCATTCATTTAATTCCAATATAAAAAGAGTGATCCGATCCAATAAAAGCAACCAATAATTTAAGTCATATGGCTACGTGTATGTATTCTATTTAGATAGATTTGTAGTTTATTCTCAACTTGAAGTTTATGAAAGAAAATTAGTTATTATTAGTTGCTACATACCAAACCTAGCCGTCGGCTAGGTTCTCCAAGTGCATAAAATTTCATATTTATTAGCGTAGTTGTTTCATTAATTCATTTTATCTCATCTTTTAATTTTCATCTGCTTCGCAATATTTGCCTTCACGACGGGGACGTGCCCTCCCAGAGTGGCGAACAGTTTACATTAATTCCATTTTTGATTTATCTGTATTCCTTGCAATTGTTCTGGTTTATGCTGTTCGAAGGCTTCCGCTATTTAAATATAAATTACATCCGAGAAAATTGAGACTCGCAGGAGTATCTCTACAAGTGGTATCAGATTTCAGTTCCGAACTCCCTGGGCATCCGACGGTAGTTTCCAAGTCTCGACGAACATAACGTCACCGTGAAAAAAATAGCGATCAGCAGGTTTCAGGCGTTAACTTCACGGCATAGTACAGTCGTTGTAAGTCTCCACACTCACAGCATTAAATTCATGGCATAAATTTTAGGCCTCAAACGCTTCAGACGCTTCAAGCAATCGAATCCGATCGCAATTCACCGAAGAAATTTGTAATCGCAGCCCTGGACAGTCGCGAAACACGGACCAATCAAACGGCGCGATTAAAATTTATTAAGAGTCGTAACTAAGGTACATTCTTTTAAAATATTATTTTTGCTCGGGACAATATCCCACATCGAGCAGGTAAAAACAAAGGTGGATTTTATAACACGAAACGCTCCATTTTGACGTTGTGACTTCGGTCACACAACGGTTGGTTTCTCGCGTGCGTATCCTTGCTGGCGTCGGTTCCTACGTGTCCTTTGTTCCGTTGGTTTCATTTGTTTCGTGTCAGTCAGCGTGTCGAGTTTGGTCATTGGTCTTCGGTCGTGAGTCGGGTCCAGTTTGTCCTTAGTGTCGTGGTTTCGTGTCCTCCGTGGTGTTTCCTTCGTGTTGTTGTCGCGTTCGGTCGTGTCCTTGTTGTCCGTGTGTCGGTTGTGTCTCGCGTCTTTCGTGTCGGTTAGGTCATGTCTGCGTGTCACTCCTGTTGGTTTCGTGTCCTTCGTGGTGTTTCCTTCGTGTTATCATCGCGTTAGGTCGTGTCCCTACTGTCCGTGTGTCGGTTGTGTCTCGCGTCTTTCGTGTCGGTTAAGTCGTGTCCGCGTGTCACTGGTGTCTTGCGTCATTTGTGTCACGTCAGTTGGTATTGCATCGGTTGGTCACTGTCGTGTCTTAGCAATTGTCCAAATTTACTAAAGTATCCAAAGTCGTCAGGAACTTGTCAGAAATTATTGTCAAATTACGGTCAAGTTGGATAAGTTGTTGTCAAGTCAAAACATTGCTGAAAGTTGCTAAGAGGCAAACCCAAACTTCAAATCCGCGTCGCAGTTGGAGCGACAGTTGAAGCGGAAAATAAACAATTTTTGGCAAAATTCATCACATTATTGTAGAAATTGAAGCCGAAATTCTTTAAGCAAGATTTTGGAAGTGCATGAACAAACAGTGGACCAAAGGATCTGACGGTCGACTATCAAGCTCGGAGATGACCAATAACAACGCACGAAGACCTCATCGAAGCCCAGGTACAAAAAATTCTCCTTCTCCTTTCAAAATTGGCAGTTATAATCCACATCATCCACTGGTAGACCCTATGGCTACTAACCCTCCCCCAACTCACGAAAACATCACACAAGGAGACTCAAGTAACTCGGCCATTACCACGGAGGAAACTCTTCGACTCTTACTAGATGGTATGCACGAAATTAGTGTCAACCTATCTACACTATTGAGCGCACAAAACCGACCTAATCCCAATACTAATTCCCAAAATCACTCCCATGAACAAAGGAATGAAGAAAATGACGACCAGGATGAAGATTGGGAGCAGCAAAGAGGCGATCCGGATAATTACGGGAATCGCTATCATAGACAGCGATATAACCAAGATCAGGGAAGGGATATGGGTTATCACCAACCGAGAGGCCCTAATAATTTTCCACGCATTGATATGCCCACTTTTGAGGGTCATGATCCTCGTGGTTGGATAGCCAAAATGGAAGGCATTCTTGATTTATACCAAATTAAGGATTTTGATAAAGTCCCTTTCGCTGCATCAAAATTAGGCACTGAGGCCTACCAATGGTTCGTATGGCTTAAGCGAGAGAAAGGAGCTACTATTAACTGGAAAAAATTCACTACCTATTTTTTAGAAAGATTTGATGAAGGAGCTACATCGTCATACACAGTAAGACTGTTATCTCTTAAACAAGAAGGATCGGTTAGCGAGTTCGTCTCGAAATTCACCAGTTTACTACCATATACATTAGACCTCAGTCCCGACACAGTGGTAGGAGCTTTTCGCAATGGATTGAAAGAAAATATTAGGGTGGAGGTGGACATTCAAAATCCAACCTCGCTGAACAATTGTATAAGAATAGCCAAGTCGGTCGAGAAGAGAATTCAGTTGTATGCACGGCGTGAAACTTATAGTCGTCCTTCGTATCGCAACAATTCCTTTCATAGAAATGATCAACCATCAAGATACTTTTGCTATAAATGTCGCACTCATCATCCCAGGGAACAAGCATGTGCCCAAAAACAAAACTTTCATATTGAATGCGATCAATATGAAGGAGAAGAGGAAGAAACTTACCACCAAGAAGAACCTATGCAAGAAGAACTACCAAGTACTCTAGAAGAGAAGGAAGAGGATACAATGGCGATCTTCGTGCATGCCCTCATGGGGTTAACCGCCCACCATACCATCAAGGTACCAGGATTTCTCCGCCAGAAAAAGGTGAATGTGCTAATTGATTTCGGCAGTACCCACAATTTTATCGACATCAAAACAACAAAAGCTTTGAATTTATTCATTAACTCTTCCAACAAAGACAAATTCCAGGTTCTAGTAGCCAACGGGGTGAACGCGCAATGTGTTGGTAGAACATCTCAAGTTTCCATAAAAATGGGAACTTATACCTGGTTTGGATCCCTTTTCATCATGAATTTAGGGAACTCTGATGTCATTTTGGGAGTTGAATGGTTGGAAACATTGGACACGGTTAGCTTCAATTTCAAAAAATTATTTGTGGAATGGAAGGAAAACGGACGAGTCATTCGCTTACAAGGCATTACTACTCCTCCATCACAAATGGTGAGCTCTCATAGTATGGAGAAGATGTTAAAAAAGGGTGGATATGGATTTATAGCTCAAATTAATTGTTTGGAAAAACAATCTCGAGCAACTTCGGATATTATTGCTCCAGATTTACGAGACATCGTAACAAATTACGAAGAGGTTTTCCAAGAACCTAAAGGATTACCACCTAAACGATCTCATGACCATGCCATCCATTTGATTCCAGGGAGTGTCCCACCTAACAATCGTCCTTACCGCTATCCTCAACCACAAAAGACAGAAATCGAACAGATCATTCAGGATCTGCTAGATCATGGAGTCATTCGTCACAGCACTAGCCCTTATTCCTCACCTGTAGTTCTGGCTCGACGAAAAGATAACTCTTGGCGTATGTGTCCTGATTTTTGTTCTCTCAATAAACTCACTATCAAGGACAAATTTCCTATCCCTGTCATAGATGACCTACTAGATGAGTTGCATGGTGCAAAATTTTTTACAAAATTAGACCTTCGCTCAGGATTTCACCAAATCCGTGTCAGAGAAGAAGATATTCCCAAAACTGCTTTTCGTACTCATGAAGGTCATTACGAATTTTTGGTCATGCCTTTTGGTCTCACCAATGCACCATCCACATTCCAAAGTCTCATGAACCAAGTGTTTCGTCCACTCCTCCATAAGTTTGTGTTAGTTTTTTTTTATGACATTCTCATATATAGCAAAACATGGAAGGATCATTTACATCATGTGGATAAAGCCCTTCACATTTTACACAAAGAAAAGTTATTTGTCAAACGTTCCAAATGTTCATTTGGGGTCCAAGAAGTCGAGTATCTTGGTCATATAGTTTCACACGAGGGCGTCAAAGTCGACCCCAATAAGATTAAGGCAATTCAAGAATGGCCTTTACCTAAAACCATCAAGAAACTTCATGGTTTTTTGGGTCTCACGGGCTACTATCGCAAGTTTGTACAAAATTATGGTAAGATTGCAGCACCTCTCACCGCACTCACAAAGAAGGATGCTTTTCGTTGGTCGGAAGAAGCTACTCAGGCCTTCGAAGCTCTTAAGGAGGCCATGTGTACAACTCCAGTTTTAGCAACTCCCAATTTTCACAAACCATTTATTATCGAATGTGATGCGTCAGGAACAGGAATTGGGGCTATATTAATGCAAGACGGTCATCCGTTGGCATTTGAAAGTAAACAACTATCGGGGAAAAATTTGGGAAGATCAACATACGAAAAAGAAATGTTGGCTATTCTTCACGCGGTAGAAAAATGGAGACACTACCTAATCAATAGCCGCTTCATTATAAAAATAGATCATAGTAGTCTCAAACATTTTCTTGAGCAAAGGTTTTCCTATCCGAAACAAAATAAGTGGTTAACCAAACTATTGGGTTATGATTTTGTTATCGAATACAAGAAGGGGAAGGAAAATATAGCCGTCGATGCGCTATCCAGGAAATATGAAGACGAAGTAGTCATTAACGCTATTTCAGGTCCTTGCTCCCAATGGGTGAATCAATTACAAGATGAATGGTTGTCCAATAGTGAAACTGCTCAGATAATTCAAGAATTATCTATAGGGTCCTCTAAACACCCTTTGTTCTCTTATGAAGATAAAATCCTCCGGAAGAAGAACCGCATTTACATTCCACACAACTCAGAACTCAAATCGAAGATCCTCGACGAATCGCACGCTTCTCCATCAGCGGGACATTCAGGATTTTTGAAAACATATTTAAGGATCAAACAATCATTTTGTTGGAAAGGATTAAAAGCCGAAGTCAAACAATGGGTAGCAGAATGCGAAGTTTGCCAGCGCAATAAAGGAGAAACAGTCAAATCACCAGGGTTGTTACAACCATTACCCATCCCTGAACGTCAGTGGGAACATATATCCATGGATTTTATTGAAGGTCTTCCAAAGTCGGAAGGCAGGACAGTAATCTTCGTAGTCGTAGATCGGTTATCCAAATACGCTCACTTTCGGGCTTTACAACATCCATTTTCCGCAAGCAAGGTGGCAAAGGTATTTATGGATTCAATTTTCAAATTACATGGTATGCCAAAAAATATTGTAAGTGATAGAGATCCCATCTTCACTAGTAACTTTTGGCGAGAATTATTTCGACTTAGCGGTACCAAATTGAACATGTCCTCAACTTACCATCCCCAGACAGATGGTCAAACAGAAGTAGTTAACAAATGTTTGGGTACGTACTTACGATGTTTCGTTCAAGATAAACAATATCAATGGAGCCAATGGCTAGCAATGGCAAAATGGTGGTACAACACTTCTTACCATTACTCAATTAAGATGTCTCCCTTTGAAGCATTGTATGGAACCAAGCCTCCAATTGTAGCAGATTACGTACCGGGTTCATCCAAAGTAGCCAAAGTGGATGATTGGTTTCAACAAAGGCAGTCTACACTCACCATACTAAAAGAGAATTTATTCCAAGCACAAAATTGCATGAAACAACAACAAGACTTGCACCAATCAGAATGAACTTTTAATGTCGGTGACAAGGTTTTTCTAAGGTTGCAACCTTACAAACAAGCATCGTTAAGGATAAAGACCAGTCAAAAGTTGGCTCCACGATTCTATGGTCCTTACAAAATTGTGCGCCGCATTGGAGAAGTAGCCTATCAGTTAGAGCTACCTTCATCATCACGAATACACCCGGTATTTCATGTTTCATGTCTCAAAAAAGTAATTGGTCAGAAAGTGCAAAGTCAATCAGAATTACCAGTGCTCGATGAGGAAGGACGCATACATCTCCAACCTGAAGATATATTACAACACAGAATACGAAGACTAAGATCGCGCCAGATTCAAGAATTTCTCATCAAATGGCAAGACCTACCAGAGGAAGATGCCACATGGGAACATGAAAGCATTTTCCAGACATTTCCAGCTTTGAGGACAAAGCTTTCCGAGGAGGGGAGTCATGCTACATACCAAACCTAGCCGTCGGCTAGGTTCTCCAAGTGCATAAAATTTCATATTTATTAGCGTAGTTGTTTCATTAATTCATTTTATCTCATCTTTTAATTTTCATCTGCTTCGCAATATTTGCCTTCACGGCGGGGACGTGCCCTCCCAGAGTGGCGAACAGTTTACATTAATTCCATTTTTTATTTATCTTTATTCCTTGCAATTGTTCTGGTTTATGTTGTTCGAAGGTTTCCGCTATTTAAATATAAATTACATCCAAGAAAATTGAGACTCGCAGGAGTATCTCTGCATTAGTCATGAGCATACAATCATTAATTTTCTCTACATGAATTCATAGAGCTTACTTAAATATTTTTAATTTGACAAGGTAATAAGGATATTTTTGGGGGAAAATTTATGTGTCCATGCTTCTTTTCCATAGGAAAACTTGTATTATTCTTCTATATACCTATATAATGTAGGTATCCTAAGAAATATTTAAAAATGAAGTATTTCTAATGTTTGTTTATTTTTTATTTTGCTAGAGAACAAGGGGTTGTACTTGGGTCCCCTACCCTTAAAAAATTACAACTCTCATCTTTAGAGGTTGAGAGTTTAAAAATAAATTCAATTCTCATCTCAATTGAGTAGTTATAGCTAGATACCTACATCATTTTCATAAAATATCTGATTTTTTTATTTTCATTTTCTAGATCTTGTTCAATTTTCTATGTGAATACAAGTATTCCAAAATTCAACATCCTTCTTGACATTTTTCTACAACAGCCTTCACAATACCAAAACTCCACCTCTACTATCTATGCATTGCATCTTACTAGAGTAATATTTCTGAAACATCTCACTATCATAGTCTGCTTTACCAGATCTAGATTTCTAGTTTCCTTCCTGAAGCATAAGTGCAACCAAAAAAATTATAATAAATAGTTTATATGAAAACACATTAATGTTATAAAATAAAGCAAATATTACCAATGGAAAATATTAAAGTAAATCTTAATCATTATTTGATTCAAGTAGTCAATATTTTTCTTTTCAACTTCAACTAAACTTGCTACTTCCTCTAACCATGTAAAAGAGAATTTAACTTCATGATCCTCAATTAAAACCCCTCTATTGTCTAGCCTATATGTACATTTTTTTCCTTCCCTTAATGTATATGTAAACCTAATTTCTTCAAACTCTATAACAAGGTCTTGTATTTCCATAATTATCTCTTGTATATTCCATGGAGCCTTTGCTTTCCTCAAAATTGCATTTATTACTATTAGTGAATCACCTTCCATCCATACTTTATTCCAATTTATTTGTTTGCATATTTTTAACCCTTCCAAAGTTGCCCAAGCTTCAACTTAATTGTTTTGTCTGAAATCCACTATTGAAAGTGTAATGAGATAAAATCTCTATTTTTATAATTATTCCTCCTATTGGTCTTAGATTTCTTTTATATGCTCCAACAAAATTCAAATTGACCAACTCTATATTTGGTAGTTTCCACTTTATATTATTTGCTTTCTTTCTGTTTCTTTTGCACCCAAAATCATAATTCAATTTGATGACGTGACTCCATCTATCAAGTCTCTCTGCTTCTAGGTTAGGAATTGCGTGAGTTAATAGGGTTGGTTTAGACTCCTATATGGATAAAAAATCTTCCTTTTCATTACCTCTAAACTACTTTCCTTTCCTTTATATATTATTCTATTCCTTTCTATATATATAGTCCAAAGTATTATATCTTTTGATATATTCTAGATTGTCTGTAAAGCCTCACTTTTAAAAGTATGTTTCCATTGCTTTAACCATTATTCAATTGTACCATTCATCACCATATATTTACCAAACATATTAATAATCCATCGCCAAAGTTTCTTGACTATTGAACAATGACCCAAGATATGGGCTATACTATTTTCCTCATTTTTACAAAGAACACATTGTGAGGGACCATTAAAACCCCTTTTCATGAGGTAATCCTAAGATAAAATTCTTCAATGACCTACTAGCCAAACAAACATTTTAAATTTAGGAATGTTTGGGCTATCCCAAACATCACTCCATATTCTTATAATATTCATGTTTTGTTAATGCTTTACATTATATCCACTTCTTGTTGTGTATTCTCCTAAGCTATTAAAATCCCAAATTAGCTTATCCTTGGCTCCCACTGGAATAATCATTTTTGTTATCTTTCTACTCAACTACCTCTTAGCATCAATATCTTGTATACTTTTAAAAAAATATTCTTTCCATTTGTATCTTCCTTCCTAATCCTTGTACATAATGTTTGAAACCCTATCACCATATTTTTCTTGAAGTAATCTCATCCATGGTTTCAAAATTGGATCTAGATTGAGTGGTTTTTTTATCACACCAAGTATCCATCCAAATAGAATTTTTTCTCTAGTTCCCACCACCCATATTAGACCTTTAATCACTAAATCAATTGATTTTTTAAAACCATTTCATAGAGTAAAACCATTTTGTAGTGAGAGTGCAGTAAATATTAAACTTAGGTTATTGGGATCAACATATTTACTTAGAAGAATTATTTTCCATTGTCATTGACTCTCTTTGTACAATATCCAAATTACTTTTCCACTAAGAGCTAAGTTTGCATCCATAAGAGTTCTTAAACCAAGACCTTCCCTAGTTTTATCATCACACACATTGCTCTATTTCACCAAAGGTAACTTCCTTTTGTCATGTAATCTTGACCATAAAATTGACCACATAATATAGATTAAACTTTTTCTATCAGTTTTGGCATAGTATACAAGGACATATAATATTTTGGAAGTACCTGTAAGACTGATTTAATAAGATGCACTCTTTCTTCTAATGATAACCACCTGCTTTTCCATGTTGGTAGTTAATTCTAAAATTTACTTATAATTGGATTCCATAATTCTATCTTCATTCTCCCCTCAAATAAGGGCATCCCTAGATAAGTTGTTGGTAAATTTTCCTCATCCATTTGAAGTAACTTGCATATCCTTGCTTTGATTCTAGTTGGGGTGTTTAGAAAGTAAATTTTGGATTTTATCTCATTAAATTTTTGACCTAACGCTCTTTTGTATTCCTTTAACAAGTTATTCCAAGCTCTAGTCTCAAATCCACTTATCATCTCATCTTGTAATATTGTCAATTTTATTACTAGCCTTAAATCCAATTATTATCTCATCTTGGTTAGCCTTCTCCAAGTTCCTACCCAATACATCTTCCATAATAATGAATAGATATAGTGATAGAGGATCTCCCTATCTAATACCTTTCTTGGCTTTAAAAGCTTCTATTACTAACCCATTGACCAACACTGAATATGAAACTATAGGTACACAGGCTTTAATCCATCTAACCTATTTCTTACCAAATCCAAAATTTTCTAATACTACAAAAATAAAATCCCATTTAACCCTATCATAGGATTTACTCATATCAAGTTTTAATATCATTGCTCTCTCTTTTCTTGAAGTTGTTGAATGCATAACTTCATGAGCTACTATGATCCCATATAGAATTTGTCTCCCTTTCACAATTATCCTTTCTCTTCTAAAATTAATTTTGTCTAGTAGAGGTCTTAACCAATTCACCATCACTTTGGAGATAATCTTATATAACATATTACATAGTCTTATGGGTCTAAATCAGTCAAATAATTATGAATCCTTTTTTGGAATAAATATAAGAAATGTTGTATTTATTTTATAAGGTATGTATTATTTTACCCTAGATTGTTCCACTACCACCAATAAAGAATCCTTTACTATATCCTAATTTTTTTGATAGAATGTTGTAGAGAACCCATCCAAACTTAGGAATTTATCCTTATTAAAAGATAAAAGAGCTAAATTAACTTTTTCCAGAGTAATAGGCTCCATCAATTTCCTATTTTCTTCATCTATTATAATTTAATGTACTTCTTGTAGTAGTTTATCATTAAGAATTTCAAACTCCTTTGAACCTATTCTAGTAAAAAAACCTTACCTCCTTTCTTATTTTACTCTTTTCTTCAATCTAAACTCCTTCTACTAATTTTTTATGTTGATCTCTGTACTATTGCCATCCTATGAAAAATATTTGTATTTTTATATCCTTTTTACCAAGTCTATCTCAACTTTAATCTCCAAAATTTCTCTTCCTTACACAAAATATTATGATAGTCACTAAGCAACTCCATTTCCTCCAAGATTGTATTATTATGATCACCTTTTTGTAATTTTGAACTATTATCTTTTAGTTCTTTCTTCTAAAAAATATTTTTTTAAATGTTCCATTCTTTTGATTTAGATGTCATTTATTTAATTTATTTTGGAAGTGTATACAACCCACCATTTCCTGAAGAATTCCACATTTGTGCTATCATATCAACAAATTGAAAATGGCATTCCCACATCTGCTCATATTTAAAATATGATTTTTTTTTAAATTTACTTATCACTATTTTAACTCTTGTTGGCCAATGATCTGAATCAATCCTTGTCAAGATATTAATTTTAGCATAAATACCTTCATTTATACAATGATATGAGAGAATGCACCTAACTAATTTTTATGTTATTAGGTTTTGGTCTCTCTTATTGTTGGTCTATGTATAGTTGTCTTCTTCAAATTCAACCTCTCATAGATTATTGTTTTGAATAAAAGCTAAGAAATCCCTCACACTTTGGGTTAATTTTCTATTTCCCCATTTTTTTATTTATTTTTGTTATGGCATTAAAATATACCATGATCATAAATTGGGTTTCATGGTCTTTACTTCTCATAATGGCTTCAATCCCACTCCATACTTCTAATCTACCTGACTGAGTTGTAGGTCCGTAGACATTGATAAGGATGAAAGGAATATTTGCAAAGTAGCATGTGACTAAAAAGGCTATCCAATACCTATTTTTATCAATTATTACACAATATTTGTAATAGTATCCCAATATGTTAGAATTTCCTCTGTTTCTCCTTCAAAATCCACAGTATCCCATTCACATATCGTGCATACTACTTTCATAGTTTTGGAAACTTCTTTCTTTGTTATTTTAGTTTCCTAGATACAAATAATATTGGGTTTATTACTTAAATAAAGGTCCTTGATTCTCCTCTACTTTTAGGGGGCATTAGCACCCCTTACATTCCATAATATGGCAATCATATCTCATTAGGGCTAGTGGCCCTACTTGCAAATTACCAATATCACTTTGTTGTTTGGTAAATAAAAGTTCAACCAACTTAGTTTGTGTTACTTGCTCTATGTTTGCTCTTGCTTCCCTAGATCTTGCTTGATAATTTGAGGGTTTTCCTCTTTTCTCCTTTCATGTATCAGGAGTAGGCCTTATTATTCTATTCCTCACTATTCTTTCACAACTTCCTTTTTCATTTGATTTATCCTCTCCTAGATCTACGGTGGAAGCTTTTGACTTGTCCAGCTCATTTTTTGGTATTTCCTTATTAATGGTAGACGTATTAACCTCTAACACTACATTTTATCTACCAATTTTCTTATCCTAAATGGTGCATAGTACTTCAAGAGAGTTTTCAAAATATTATGAGACACATTTCTTAGGTTCTGTTAGAAAACTGAAATCTTCCTACAATGACACATTCGTTTATTCTACAGTTAAAAAATAGGGGGCATATTTGTTTTACTTCATTTTTTCTTACTTGTAAATGCCACATGGTCAGCATCATATTTCAATATTCTCCCCCTTGATGTTGAGAGAGCCAACAATCAGGTCTCTCAGCATTAAAAACTGAGTCTTTGCAACTGGTTTTGTGAATATGTATGCAATTTGGTCTTTGGTGTTACAATAGCTCAGTTTGATCATCTTCTTCTCCACCACATCCCTAATGAAATGGTACTTGATGTCAAAGTGTTTTGACTGGACATGGTGGACAGGATTTTGTGCCAACTTAATGGCACTTGTGTTGTCACAAAAAAGTGTAGTAGGAGTTCCTTTCTTCTCTCCAATCTCTCTAAGAACTTTCCTAAGCCACAAGGCTTGTGCACTTGCTGATGTGAGTGCAATGTATTCAACTTTTGTAGAAGACAATGCAACAGTAGCTTATTTTTTTGAACTCCAAGTAATCAATCTTGAACCAAGGGAGAAACAATTTCCACTAGTGGACTTCCGGTCATCAACATTACTTCCCCAATCACTATCACTGAAATTCAAATTCTGTGATGAGGAGTAATGAATGCCAAAATCAATTGTGCCTTGCACATACCTCAGTATTCTCTTGACTTCCTTCAAATGCAATGTATAAGGATCAACCATGTACCTTGAACAAAGTGATACTGCATAACAAATATCAGGCCTAGTATTGCAAAGAAACATTAAACTTCCAACAATGCTTCTATATTCAGTTTTATTTGCATGATCAGCCCCATAATCCAAACACAAAAGCTCTCCATGTGCAATTGGATTAGCTACAGGCTTGCAATCAATCATACCAAACTTCTTCAACATGTCCTTTGCATACTTTTTTTGACAAAGAAAAATATCATTACTAGTTTGATGTACTTCCATGCCTAGAAAGTAACTCATCAAACCAAGATTAGTCATATCAAATTCTCTTTTCATGTCCTCCTTAAAATCATCATTCATTGAATGACTACTTCCTATAAACAAAAAATCATCAACATACAAGCACACAATGAGAATGTCATTACCTTGTGTCTTGTAGTACAATGTAGGCTCACTCTTGCTTATTTTAAAGCTACACCTTTGGAAGTATTCATGAATTCTTTGGTACAAAGCTCTTGGAGCTTGCTTCAACCCATACAAAGCCTTCTTCAATCTATAGACCCGATCTTCTTTACCATGGACCTGAAAACCTTGAGGTTGTGTCACATACACCTCTTCATCAAGATACCCATTGAGGAAAGCACTTTTTACATCCATGTGGTGCACACTCCAACCTTTGTGAGCAGCTAAAGAGAGCACCATTCTCATTGTCTCTTGCCTTGCTACGGGACCAAAATTCTCCTCATAGTCTATTCCAAACTTTTATGTAAAGCCTTTGGCAATCAATCTAGCCTTGTATCTCTCAATAGAACCATCACTGTGCCTTTTGATCTTGTATACCCATTTGCAGCCAACACATTTTCTATCTTTGGGCAGTTCACACAATTCCCAAGCGTCATTATTTTCAATAGAATGCATTTCTTCATTCATTACCTTCATCCACAACTTGTTCGAAGCAGCATGTTCATAACAAGAAGTTCAAAATCATCAATAACTTTTGAAACAAGAGCATAATTAACAATATCACCTTTGGGGTCTCCATTGTCTTCATATCCATACAAGTGCAAATTCTCAAGCCTTTGCAAGACTTGGTTCATTTCTTGATGCTGGCCTCTTGTCAATCTTCTATTGAAGTTGGTTTCAATGATTTGAGATGGTGGATGATCCTTCAACAATCATTTTCTATTCACATTTGTAGTTGGTGATGGAGGTGCGGAAAAGCTTGTAGGAACTTCTTCTTGGCTTGCTCTTGGACTTGAATATGAACTTGTGGATCCCATGTGAGATGGTGACCCAAAATAAGTGCTTCTATACAAATAATTATTAGTAGAAACATGGTTGGGCTGAACACTTGCTTGGCTACTTGGAACAATCTCTTCAAACACATCATCATCAACACACAATTTTTGAGACTTCCAATTTCCCCCTTCATCAAAAATTGCATCTCTAGATACAATAATTTTTCTAGAATGAGGATTAAAAAATCTATAGACCTTATATTGCTCACTATAACCAATGAAAATCATCTTCTCACTCTTAGCATCAAGCTTTTTTCTCTTCTCATCATTCACATGCACAAAAGCAACACTCCCCAAAACTCTAAAGTGTTGTACATTTGGCTTCTTTCCAAACCAAAATTCATAAGGAGTAATACTCTAGACTCCTAGTAGGACTTATATTAAGAATATAATTAGTAGTCCTAGTTGCTTCATCCCAATAAAATGAACTCAAACCTCTAGTTTGCATCATACATCTTGTCAGCTCCACCAAAGTCCTATTCTTTCTTTTAGCCACCCCATTTTATTGAGGTGTGTAGGGGTTGGTCTTTTGCCTCTTGATGCCAAACTCCCTAAAAAACTCTTCAAATTCATTAGAACAAAATTCACCTCCTCTATCACTCCTAAAAAATTTGATGATATGCCCACTTTCATTCTCAACAAGTGCTTTAAAATTTTTGAAGCAAACAAAAACCTCATCTTTATGCTTAAGGAAATAAACCCAACATTATCTTGAAAAATCATCAATGAAAGTGAGAAAATAGGAAGCTTTACCAATACTTCGAGTTGGCATTGGTCCAAAAATGTCACTATGAACCAACTAAAGTGGATATTGGGTCCTCCATGCTTCACCTTTTGGAAATAGCCCTCTTGTTTGTTTACCAAGAGCGCACCCCTCACAAATCTCCTTGGTGTCTTCTACTTTTGGAAAACCATACACAAGTGGTGAAAGCATCCTCAAACTATGAAAATTCAAATTCCAAAATCTCAAATACCATATCCTCCTTTTATCTTCAATACCCACACAAGCAAGTTCTCCCCCTTGCTCAACAAACCTCAAATGGAAATAATTTGTTCTTAGTCATCTGCACTTTTGTGATCATCCTTCTATTATTATCATAAATCTTGCATATTTTATCCTCAAAAACTAATTTGTAATATTTTTCTAACATTTGCCCAATGCTAATCAAAGAATACTTCAAATCAGGTGCATAATAAATATCTTTTACCTTCAATTTACCTCTTTTTGTAGGAACCTCCATGTCCCCTTTTGCAACCACCTCCAAGATCTTCTCATCTCCAAGCTTGATACTTGAATGATAAGAAATATCAAGAGAAGAAAACAACTCCTTCTTGTCAGTCATGTGGTTTGTGCACCCGCTATCAAGGATTCATATCTCATTGGTGAAAATTTTTGGTCTATCATAGGAGAGAAATGCTTGCTCTTCATGGAGTGCTCCATCTTCATTTGAGTAGAATAATGTATCATATTCAAATAAGTCTTCCTCTCCATAATTTTCTGATCTATTAGAGGATTGTTTCAGCCTACAATCCTTCTCAAAATGGCCATATTTGTTACAATGACAACATTGAACATTTCTCATGTCTCTACCTCTACTTCTTCCTCTTGCATTTGATCCTCCTCTTGAAGCATGGGCTTGATTATCACTTTAAGAATTTTGATATTTGCCTCTTCCTCTATCAAAGGAGCCTCTTCTTCCTCCTCTTCAATTTTTGCCTCTTCCTCTAGAGCCTCTTCCTTGTCCTCTTCCATGTGCATCATTTACTTTGATAGAAAATGTTTGTTCTTCACTAGAACTGGCTTTCTTTTTCTTTTCTTCTCTCTTACGAATTCTTTCTTCATGAGATGTAAGAGTACCAATTAATTGGTCAATGTCCATGGTGGAAAAATCCTTGGATTATTCAAGCATAAGGGTAGCATTATCCCATTTCTCTATCAAATTTTTGAGAACTTTTTTAATTACAACTGGTTTCTGCACATCTTTACCAAGAGTGGACATTTTATTTACCACTACCTTTACTCTCACACAATAATCTCCTACATCTTCATTATCTTGCTGCAAAAGGTTCTCAAATTCTCTTCTCAAGGTTTGAAGCTTGACCTTTTTCACTTTATCATTTTCTTGATAATTTTCTTTCAAGGCTTTCCAAGCCTCTTTTGCAGAAACACAATTTGCAATCCTTGGAAAAATGCTCTCAGAAAGAGCAGATTGCAAATGGTACAAAGCAAGAAAATTCTTGCTTTCTTTCTCCCTCATATATTTAGTTTTATCTGATGTTAACATAGTCTAATCTGATGGTTTTGTGTAACCTTCATCAATAATTCTCCATAAATATTTTCCTTTTAATAAAGTACTCATTTTGATGCTCCAATATTTATAGTTTGATCCATCAAACTCTAGAAGTGGAAGTGAGTTTGAGTTGCTTGCCATTACAAAAATCTGCAACAATGAACTAAAATCTCCAAGAAATTTTAAATTAAAACTTCAAGAACAACCTACAGCCTTCAAACCCAACAACTCAATCTACCAAGCTTTGATACCAAATGAATATTATAACATGAAACACAGAGAAAAATGAAGCATATTGCAAAACTGGAAAACACAGTAAAAAAGAAGAAATTGCAGTTTTTGGAAGATGAAATAAAGGCCTTCTACTTATCAGAATCACGTGAAATTTATACAGCTTAGAGAGCTATATAATTTCAATAGGTTCATTGGGAATGTTCTTCCCTAAATCATGATCATACTAAATAGACAATTCCTTATTTATATTATGAATCTATTGTACTAAGTCCTCTAAGATTTGATTTTATTTTTATTCAAAAGCTAAAGCCTAAAATTAATTGATACTTATGCCAATATCCTTCCTTACTGGTCTCCACTATTTACTTATTTTCAATGAGTTTACATAGATTTTTATGAGGGGTCCCTATCCCCTCATACTAAGTGGGGTTTGAACCGTGGGTCTTCCACAGAGAGGCCAAGGCCCTTACCACTACAGTAAGCTTACAACTTGGTCTCCAGTGTTTATTTACTTTCATCTATCTAGACCTATTTTTTGGAAGTTGAAAACCATCCTCATCCATACCCATTTTCAAGTTTCTCTTATGGTTTTCTACATATGTATATGTTGGACTCTTCTTAGGGCATGATCTCTCAATATGCCCCACTTCATGACATATAATTCTAAAAGATATATTTTCATAATCTATGGTTTGGGTCCACAACTTACCCCCATACTTAATAATGATTGATTTTGGTAAAGGTTTACTTATATCAATCATGACCAATATTTGAGCATAAATAGCCAAGAATCCATATTTTGTAGTTTCTAAAATCTCAAGGAATTCTCCTAGAGTGTTTTTTATTGCCTTAAAGGTATCGATTTCTAATTTTTCAATTGGTAACCCATACATCCTAACTCAGATTGGTACTAGGGATAGATTTGCATTTTTAGGTGCAAATCCTTCATACTATTGGGTAAGGAAGAGTCTTGTTTTTCCCATAAACCAAGTACCCCCTTTTAGAATTCTATTTATTTCCTCCATCAAACCAAAAATGGCTTAGAAGAAACCTTTAGGAAGAAAGGATAGACTCACTCCTAGAGACTTTCAACTTCTATCAATCCATTTTCTCCAGGTCGAAGCCCCTGGCCAAGACCCATTAAATTTACCAAAAAGTACATCTTGGAGGAACAAGGATGTTAGGATCTCACTATTAAAAATAAGCACAGTCACACAAAATGCTAAAAAATAACTCAAATACATAAAATAACTCAATAACACTATGCAAAAATCAAATCCAAAAATGGAACAATCTAACAATAACATAGAATCGCAGGCCTCTTCGAGGGGAAACCTCCTTCAATATTTAATTAGCATGCAAAAGGATGAATTCGTACATAGCTTCATATATTTTAAAGAAAAACTTCATGCAACCCTACCTAAAGGCTCAAGAGTTGGCTTACATGCAAAATGCTACTCGAGCTAGAATCTCCTATCTACCATCGGTTACAATCTTGATAAAAACGGTTACATGAGATGGTGCCACTTGGCTAGAAATCCTACTTGCCACATACATTACAAAGTATTACAAAATGATATCACAATGGGATCCCCCACGTTGGAAGTGGGTCATTACATAAGTAAATGAGAATTACAAAATGGTGTTAGGATAGGATCCTAACAAAGGATCAATCCTTTGTGAGGCTCTCACTAACCTCTACTACTAGGGAAGATTCTAAGGGTTTAGTTGTAAATTGGTCCATGGTAAGGAAACTATAACTCAAAATCTACTAAAATTTATTAGAATATCCTATATTGATTTGATAAAAAACCTATAATAATAGCATGCAAAAATTCTAAGATAAAGAAAGGGAAAAAGAAACTTAACTAAAAAAGTATATGCCTAGACAGAATGTCTTACCTTACTGATGCCCTAACCCTCCATTGCTCCTCCCATCATCTAAACCCTGGCTGACAAATATTTGTAATTTCCTTTTTCACAACTTAAAAAATCGTCATTGCCTTTGTTCTAGATGGTTGACTTCATAGGATCTTATATCCCTCAATTTTGCTTAGATTCCTTCATATAACCACTCATTTTTAAGATCTTCAAATTCCACACAAATCGGTCCAAGAATATATGGCTCCTAAAAGATGAGATATTTAAAAAAAAAAATTGCCCTAACATTGCCCTAGTTTCTAATGGTTGTCTTCACATTATAAAATTTTACTTTTATTCAAGTGGAAAACTAATAGAATCCAATATTATAGAGAAAAATAAAGCATTTATTAGGAAAAACATGATAGGATTTTAGAGTCTGAGATGAGCATGGAAATTGTAAGGTTTATTTATAATGTTTGTTAGGAATGAATAAACCAAGGATTATTATATAAGAGATATGCATGTTGTTTTTGTTGGGAAAATAAAGTGGAACACAATTTTTTGTTAAAATAAGATAAATTGAACAAACATATAAAAAAATTTAACAATGTTAAAACAAACCAGAAAATATCATTCAATATGTTGTAAAATAGCTAATCATTTTCTTCTTTTCTTCAAGATGATTTGGTATAGTTTTGGTTGCATGCATCTAGATACCAAATTGTATTTTATTCTATGCATGGACCCTATATCATAGTTGCAACCAAGAATACATGCATAAGGAAAAGTAATATGGTAAAAAAATCAAGATTCTAAGAATGCACTTGCCTAAATGTTATAGCTTGAGTATTAAGCCAATTTAAATGGAAGGCATGGTCAATGTTAATCAAGTATTATTCTTTTATTCTTCTAATTTTTTTCTTCTTTCTTTGAGCATTGAATTTCCACCATAATTAGGTTCCAAAAAGTCTAAATTACACAATATTTGCATCCCTATAGGCCCCAAGCTTTCTTCTTGTGAACCAAAATATAAAACATCTTAATAAAACTAAAAAAACTATAGCTTAAATGTAAAATATAATTATTCATTTACTTAAATAAGTTTATGCAAAATTTTAAAAATTGTAAATTTTTCAAAATTTGAATATTTTTAACAAATGAAGAACATTTGGAAGTTAAGGATGACACTAAAATTTCTAGAAAACTATCAAATCAAAACTTCACTCTTCTATAAGTAAATTTTATGAATGGTACAAAAGAAAACTTCCTTCAAAAGGAATAGATGATAACACATTATTGATCAAATTCAATAGAATCATGGAATTTTAATGGGTCAAGCACTCAAGTTTTTAGGATTATTTATAAATGGCTATTAATCAAGGCATCCATCTATATGGTTGATTTGGAGATCCTAGTATAGCAAAAATGCCTTATTGGAATATGGAACCTCATAAAAAGGAAAGTTTTCATTACATTTTAAATATTTTTTAAGGTTTGTATCTTTTTAGTTTTTTAGTCTTTGACCAACCTCATAGTATATGGCATCTCATAATTATGTCTAAGTAAATGTCTATACATAATGCACATTAAGTTGTTTGATTTTTACTCTTTGACCAACCTCATTGTTTGTTGTTGTTACTTACTTTTCTCCAAATCCAAATAAAAAATGGGTATTTCTAGCAATACTTTTTTTAGAATTAGTATTACCAGACCCTTGCAAAAGATCTATCCCATTTATGATTGTATATTTGAACCAATCAAAATAAGGGGTATTTCCAGTAACACTTTTTTTAAGAATTGAGTGTGCCAAGACCCTTGTGGAAGACCTATCTCTTTGTGACTGTCTCTTCAAATTGATCAAAGAAAAGGGTATTTCTTACAACACTTTTTAGTAGTTCTCCAAGGGTTTTTTAGGTTTTGTATTTTTCCCTAGTGTATGAATCAACAGATTTCTCCTATTGATTGATTGTGAATCAATAGTTTATTGTAGTGCAATGATCATTTAGTGGTTGTGTGTATGAGCAAAAAGAAGCACCAACCTAGAATCTTGGTAAGCATCATAACACTTCTTCAAATATCAATAGTTTTGATAAATGTATTCTTTCTTCTTAAATACCATGACTTTACCTCCTTTCAACACCTCTCCTCCTTCATCTCCTTCTCCCAATAACCCTCCCCTTATGACTCCTCATGCTATACCTCCAATTGGTAATATTATTCTTGATACTATTATTTTAATCTATGTACCTATACTAAGAATCAAGAAAAGTGGTTGATTCCATTGCAACTTCCTTAGATGAAATCTAAAGCCCCCTAAAAGATACTTGATTATGCATCCCCTTGTCCATGTTTTTCAACAATTTGTTGAGCAACAACCTCCAAGCATTCACTAGGAACTAAATACAAGGGACACAAGTGCTCTTCAATAGTCATCATTTGATCATAGTCCTCTAGTTTCCTATGGCAATCACTCAACTCCCTATGTTTCCAAAGGTACTCTTTCATGTATGGATGGTTACATCTCAAGTTTTGATTCTAACCTAGATTCCTTTATAGGTGGTGTTTCTAATTTTATTTACTAGCCTCATGATGTTTCTGTTCTATGCATCAATATCTCTACCTCTAAGGGTGTCAATCCACATGGGTGGATAACCATGATCTATAGCATTATCTATCTACACTATGTTCCTAAAGAAGGTGTGTCACATTAACAACTACTAAGTTGGGAACACATGCTCATCAATGGTTGTTATGGAAACTTACCAACTAAGGTCTCCTCTTTTGTGGCTTGATTTCAAAGCATAGTTCCTCTAAATATTTGATAAAGGATCTTCCATATTATATGTGCTTTATTTGATGCAAATGAAACAAATAGGAATGGTTGAGTATTGTGCATAGTTCATAACTATTCTCACCTACACATACCACTTAGATATAGGAGTGGGTGTCTTAGCATTTTTCCATGGTCTTAAGGATAAAATTTTATGGAAAGTTGATATGCTTGACCCTATACTCTTGATGATACTCAACATATATTTTTTGTAGCAAAACAGGAGCTCAAAAAGCCTAACCCCCAACCTAGACATGACTTCAACACTCAATATCCCTACTTAAATAATTTTAATAATGAACATTCCTAGGGATTCTTCTATTTGAAATGTTATTCTCACCACCTCGAGATCAGACCTGTGAAGACTATCATAGCTTTTAGGTGAAAGGTGAAGAAGCAACATTATCAAAATATGAAGGTTCATTGTAGCAAGAGTAACCAACTAAGGTAGATGAGGCTAAACATGAGTGAAACCATGGATCTCACTAATCATACCCTTATGTACATCTAAGCTCATCATACTATCAATATCTAAGAATTCATCAAATGACAACACATCAATGTGTTGATTGATTTAGGTAACACAATGTATTTGTTAATAAGACAACAAAGTCTTTGGACTTGTATATCAATTTTTCAAATCAAGATAAATTTTAAGTATTAATTAAAAATGGGGTTACCACTAAGTATGTGGGTCATATGGATAATTTTAACATCCCAATTTTTAGTTGTTGAGGATGCATATTAAAGGAAATGAAACTAAAAGATGTAAAATAAGTAAGCTATGATAATGGCACTATAATATGCAGAAAAACTAGATGATAAACTTCTACAATAATTCAGTAATATGACATTAAATAAAAGCTCACAAAATAGTACAATGCAATATAATGGAGGACATGAACACTCCAAAATTTTCAATGAAGAACTACATTGTACCTACTCACTACTCTCTACCATGATATCATTCCTCTCACTCTATTCACTCTCAATATTCTTCACTTTCTCTCATACTCTCAAGGCCTATATATAGGAAGATATGTTCCTTGGACTTTAATCTACCCATGATTCTTCATCTACCTATCCTATGACTCATGTACATGTGGACTTCATGCACATTTATATATTTGCATATTCTAACATTTGTGCATTTATTATTTGCTTGAAGTATCTACTCAAACCTTAATCTAAGATAAATTCCTAATCTAGAAATGTACCCAAGGTGGTACATTGACATGTACCAAATAATATAATATACTCTAACACCCCCTGTATTACATCATTTGGGTATGGATATTTATCTTTCAAATATTCTTCATCTTGATCAAGTCCTTCTCTTTCATTTGGTTCGGTATTCATGTTGTCTTTGATTGTCTTCTTCATTCCACTTGTGTTGGAAATATGTTGAATATTTTCCATGTTATTCTGGTGGGGCTAACAGTAAAAGGTATTGGACACTTTGTACCTATACTCACTGGGGTTCAATGTTTAAGTTATTTTTAGACCCATATGGGCTTTGAGGGTTGCTATATTTGAACCCATTCTTTGTCACCCATGATATTGTAAAAATTCGTGCATGTGCCTTTGTTATATATATCATACTTTCATTAGGGTTTGAGATATAGAAGGAGAACATTATTGTATTGGAGATGGTCAAGTTAATGCAATAATAAGATAATACTGTGATGGTTTTCTCGATTGAGGGTTTCTAGGATAAATATTGTGTAATGTGTGAATCTATGATCTTCTTTTGATTATGTTATTACTGCTTTTCTATTTTAGTTTATTGGGGCTTTTTATTTCTCTTCATTTGGTGTCATAGCTATGTTTTAGCTTTATTAAAGGAGTAAGGGTTGCAACCCTATGATAAATTAATTCTTTAGTGGGAGTCATATGCGAAAGGATCCAGACAAAAGAAAAATATGGGAAGCACACAAATAGAGATTAAAAAATTTAAAGGATAGAATTTTGAGTTGTGGAAACTCAAGATGAAGGATCTGTTGGTTGATAGAGATCAATGGATTGTAGTCTTAGGAACAAAACCAACATCAATGATAGATGAGGAATAGCTAAAAAATTATAGGAAGGTAATGAGATCTATTAAATTATGCTTATTTGATTCAGTATTGTTGAATGTATCTATAGATACTACAACAAAGTTATTATGGGATAAATTGGGAACATTGTATCAGACAAAATCATTGGTAAATAAACTCTTTTTTAGAAATAAGTTGTATTCGCTTTGGATGAATGATGGTGAATCTATGGCTAAACATATGAATGCTTTTAACATTGTGGTAAGTCAATTAACCTCTGTAGAAGTAAAAATGGATTAAGAGAAAAAGTATATTACTTTACTTTGTTCATTACCTGATTCATGGGATAACCTTGTTATGGCTATCACCAATACTACATCTACATTGAAAGTAGTGGATATAGTAGGAACTTTGCTATCTGAGGAGATGAGGCAAAAATATTTTGAGTATTATCATCAAAAGAAAGCCTTTTTTGTGAGAGTTCATTCTCAAGAAATAAACAAAAAGAAATTAGGAGAAAAGAAATCCAAATCTCGGGGTAAATTTGTTGCCCCAAAAAAGAGGAAATGTTGGAATTGTGGTAAAGCAGGCATTATAAAATATATTACAGATCTAAAAAGGTTGATAATAATCGATCATATGATGAAGGAAATTCTACAAAAATGAAGACCACAAATGAAGATTCAAGGGACTTATTCTTAGCTGCAGCATGCTCAAGTGAATGCGATGACTCATGGTTGATTGACTCAAGTGCTTCTTTTCATATGACTCCTCATAGGTAGGGGTTCTATGAATGTGAAAAGATAGATGAAGGTAAAGTTTTCCTGGGAGATAATTCTATATATAAAACATTAGGTCGAGGAAGAGCCAAGTTGATGCTAAAATATGGAAGAATCAAAACCCTTCCTGGTGTGTTACATATTCAGGGTTTGGCAAGGAATATGATATCTGTGAGTAAGATGAATGATGCAGATGTGAATATTGTATTCAATAAGTATAGTTGCAAGATGGTCTATGGATCCTTGGTGTTGGCAAGAGGAGTTCACACAGGAACTTTGTTTAGACTTGAGGCTAGCACTATAAGTATTAATTGCAATAACTATTTAGTTGTATAAGAAAATAATACGGTTGAAATGGCTCTGAGTATTCCTATAGCAAATAAAATATTGTGGCATCAACGCATAGGGCATATTGGTGAGAAAGGACTTCGAACATTGAAAATGAAAGGTATGGTTGAAGGACTTTATGATTGCCCATTAAATTTTAATTTTTGTGAGCACTATGTTTTCGAGAAACAAACTAGAGTCAAGTTTCCAAGTAGTGCTACAAGGTCTAAAGGAATTCTACATCTAGTTCACAGTGATGTGTTTGGACCTGCATAAGTGTCATCATTAGGTAAATCTATCTATTTTGTTACATTTATAGATGACTTCTCAAGAAATACTTAGGTATATTTTTAATAAATTTAAAGATTTTAAGGCTCTTGTAGAAAATTAGATAGAGAAAAAGATAAAGTTTTTAAGAAGTGATAATGGTGGTGAGTATTGCTCTAATGAATTTGAGCAGTTTTACAAGGACTGTGGAATAGAAAGGAAGAGAACAACTTTGTATATTCCACAACAAAATTAGGTTGTAGAACAAATCAACAGGACATTGATGGATAAGGCTAGAAGTATGCTAAGTGGTGCAGGGTTAAAAAAGTAATTCTGGATAGAAGTTGTGTTAACATCTTGTTATCTCATCAATAGATCTCCTACCTCTGCTTTGGTGGAAAAGACTCCATAGGAAGTATGGACTGGTAAGAAACCCTCTCTCAGACATCTAAGGGTTTTTGGTTGTGATGCTTATATGTATGTCCCAAAAGAGAAAAGGACTAAGCTAGATTATAAAACTAAAAAATATAAAATTTATGGATTATAGTACTAGTGTTAAAGGATACAAGTTGTGGAACCCAGAAACACAGAAGGTTGTTTACAGTCGTAATGTGATATTTAGAGAAACAAAAGGGGTTTTAAAATAGGAAATGCAACCAAGAAAATAACCAGAATAGCGTAGGTAAAATTGGAACAAGAGGAAGAACCTGTAGTAGAACTTGAATTACAGAGATAGTCTGAAGAGGAATATTCATAGGAAGAAGGTGAGGAGGAAGTTGAAGATGCAGAACCTAGAACTCCAATTTTGAGGAGATCAGATCGAGAGATAAAACTTCCAATTTTGAGGAGATCAGTGGGAGTAGTTAGCAGATATTTTTCAAATCTAGGAAAGAAACATTGGACTATTGTGAAGAGGATCTTTAGATACTTGTGTGGAACTACAAATTATGCTATATGTTATGGAGGAAATTTTGGAGGTAATAATATTGTAAATCTATAAGGGTTTGTGGATGTTGACTGGTCTAGAGATCTTGGTAAGAGAAGATACACTAGTGCTTATGTGTTCGAGTTATTTGGAGAGGCAATAATTTGGATGAGTAAAAAGCAATTAGTTGTTGCTTTATCCACTACAGAAGCAGAGTACATTGCAGCAACTCATACTTGTAAATAAGTAGTGTGGCTACAAAGGTTGTGTTTAAAAGTAGGTCTTAAATAGAAGGTTATGAGAATTAACAGTGACAATCAAAGTGTAATATTTTTGGTCAATAATCCTGGTTTTCATGATCGATCAAAACATATTGATATCAAGTATCATTTTGTGAGAGAGATGGTTGAAGAGAACCGGGAGATATTGGAGAAAGTTGATATAGAGAATAATATTGTTGATTCGTTAATAAAGGTTGTACCTAATCAAAAAAATTCTTGGTGTAGAAGATCTATGGGCATGGTTGCCCTTGATAGTTGACAATAGCAGTTTTTGGCCCCTATGGAAAGTATTCAACAAGTGGGAGAATATTAGAAATATGTTGAATATTTTCCATGTTATTTAGGTGGGGCTAACACTAAAAGGTACTGGAGACTCTATACCTATACTCGCAGGGGTTTGAGACCAGGCCAAGCCTCGAACATGGGTTTAAGGGTGGTAGCCCTCCAAAAAGTAGGGGTCCAGTGCGGTAGCCCCCTACCAAAATTTTTAGGGTTTAAGTTATTTTTATACCCATATGGGCTTTTAAGGTTACTATATTTGAACCATTCTTTTTTGCCCATGATATTTTAAAAATTTGTGCATGTGCCTTTGTTATATATATTGCACTTGCTTTAGGGTTTGGGATACAGAAGGAGAATATTATTGTATTGGATACGGTCAATTTAATGCAATAATAAGATAATAATATGCTGGTTTTTTCCCAGTTGAGGGTTTCTAGGATAAATATTGTGTAATGTGTGAATCTATGATCTTATTTTGATTATGTTATTACTACTTTTCTATTTTAGTTTATCGGGGCTCTTTATTTCTCTTCACTCTGGTATTTGTTGTTTCAAAGTTTTTGTTAGAATATTTTTTCTAGAGGTCTTCAAAGTGTCTTTTATGAACTAAAGATCTCATAATCTTGCAAGTCATAAGTGAATTATAATTGCTCTATTTTCTTTCCTTTGGTTTTTTGAATGACCTGTTTTCTTGATATTCAAAAATGTCAAGCTTGAATTCATTGTTAGTAGAAGCTTCTAAAATAAGAACTTGGAATAAATAATCTAATATAAATATTAGTCTCTCTTCAAACCTTTTATAGTACTTGTATTTATAGTAACAGAAGAAAGATGTATGATATTTTCCTCCACAACATTTGCATGGATGGAAACTCCAACAATTTGCTTTCTCAAGACCAATTTTGTTGCAACAAGTGCATAGTGAAGATATCCCGATTTCTTTGTCATTGTTTTTAGATGAATCAAGTCCATCCATTTTCTTGATGAAAGAGTTAAACCATCTATGTACGATTGAAGCTATTTCATCCTTACTTCTTTCATAAATTTGTAGGATATATTTTTGATGAATCCTTTTTTCTACCTTTTGAATATGGTTCTCAATATCTTCATTAGTATGGTAGGAATCATCAAAAGATATTTTTGAAGAATTTACTTTTTCCAAATTATTGATTTGTGAATTCTTAGAAGTCTTTCTAAACTATATTGGTTCTTTTCTTCTGATTGTATTCTCCTTATTATAAATCTTAGAGTCAAGTATATCTTTGAACCATTTTGGTTCCTTAAGACCTATATATTTAATAAGCCTTTCCATAGTTTTAAGTAATCTTCTTTGATTACAAGAGAATAATTTTTAGTATAAGTTTTGTATTTCAAAATCTTTAGAGTTGTCTACCTTATGACTCCCTAGTTTCAAGTATATGCTCAACCTTGCTAAGAACTTTTTAATTTTACAAGTTTTGTAAAATGTCTTCTATCTTGCAAGTGTTTGAATGTATTATGAGTGCTGATAGTATACTTAGATTTCTTAATTTGGGTTGAGTCCCTTTTGTCTCCCTAATACTCAACTTCACTTTCTTGCCTTATTTCTCCCTAATAATTAGTAAGTAGAGAGCTAAAGATAAATGATGATGCACATTCAAGACCTTTTAGTTGGATCAATATCTCATAAATTAGTGTAAGAGACTAATGTAAAATGGAATTTCCAACTTTCAAGAAATTAATGATTTTGCTTCTTTAACCTTCAATTTTCAATGGTTCAATTTTCTAAATTCCAAGAAACTAAAGTTTGATGTCGTTTTCCTTATATCTTCCTAAATTGGAAATTTAGAAAGTATTAATGTTTGCAAACTAGTATTATAATTTTTTCAATATTGAAAACCTTATATCTCCTACTTAATTATTTTCAAATATTCCAATGTTTGAATCTCATGCAATTTGTAATATCTTTTAAGATATACTCCCTTTACTTTAATTATCTTCTAACTCTCTAAGGTTGGTATTTGCTTAATTCTTCAATGCAGTAATAAACTTCAACCTTATATTAAGCACCTTATAACTCCTTATACTTAAGGAAAGAAAATATTAAAATAAACGTGAATTTACCTTTCTAATGTTGAGGCCTGATTGGCTTTAATATTCACTTCTCTAATGAGGCTTCGAGCATTGTATTCATTGTTCTTTGAACGTATGTTAATGAGCATTTAATGCTCTTCTTTTAATGGGTGCCTTATGATAGTCCTCTCCTCCTTTGACCTCTCTGAAATTATGGTCTTTCAATATTGAATATTTGATCTTCCCTCTCTGTGCTCTTCTAAACCTGAGCTCTTAATATCCTTTGTCCTTCTTGGAATGCTTGCCACTGTGCGCGTTATGTTGCTTAGGTATACAGGTCTAATTTGCTATGTAGCAAATGGAGGTTACACTCTTCTATGTTAGAAATAGATTATATTCCATCATTTGGGTTATGTAAATGTATCTTTCAAGGTACATATTTATGACATTAGATTACTTTAGGAGGAATTTATCTAGTTAATTCATGCAATGTAATAAATGCACAAGTGTCAATGTGCAAGTTGTAAATATGTAAGGTGTCCCTTGGGGTGAGAAACAATTACTCGTAGTATATCTAAATTTTTAGAGGTAACTCTAGCAAAATATTGTACCACCAAATGTTATATGCCTCCAATTATACCTTTGATAGGCTATAAGACTTCTAAAATGATTTAGTATGTCACTACATGCCAAAATATCACTTTCTAGAATATTCACCTCAAGATCCTTACCTTCAATTTACCTTTGTGACTATTCGAACAGTTTGCTCTTGTTTAGTGAGTGAATCACTAGCATTTTACAAGCAAATCACTTACATTTACAGGTGGATCAACCGCTTTTGTTAAGAAAATTGCTCCCTTGAGCTAGTCGATCGTTGTTAGCTAGCAAATCGACATTTGGAGCTAATTGGCCAGTTTTTGCAAGTGGATCAATCCTTGTATATATTTAGTCAAACTTTGAAATTTTTTGGATGCTTTTGCTACCTAATCCCTATTGTTGCATAATAACATTCTCCTTTAAAATTTGTAAAATTTATGAGATAATGTTGAGGTACTATAATAAAATATTTTTGTCATAAATCTAAAATTTGTAGTTAAAATATAATAAATTTTTGATTATTTTTCAAACAATTAAAATATATTAAAATTGATATTAAAATAAATTATTTTATTTTTTATTTGGTTAGTGTGAGAAACCCCTACGACCAATGCACAGGACTGAACAGTTTCATTCCGACAATGGACCATCGTAAAGCTGAGATTTATGCTTATCAATAGGGAATTTAACACACGACCACCACACACCCATCCCCTCACACACTCGCCCACGCAATGGTTTGAAACTTGGACCTCCTAAAGAAGAGCCAAAGCCCAAACAGTTGTGTTGTCCCCTTAGGATAAAATAAATAAATTATTTTTAATCATGTTTTACATAAATAAATAAAATATACCATATACTCTATAAACATATGCAGAATAGATGTTAAATTTATGGCTTTATGAGGGGTCATGGCTAGGAGGAGACTGCTCAACCCTATACGTCGGTCGTAGGGGTTTATCACACTACCCATTTAATTTTTAAAAGTCTTAGGGGGACAACGTAATGGAAAGAGCTTTGGATATTCTTTGGGAGGTCTAAGATTCAAACCGCGACGTAGGTGAGTGCGTGAGGGGGTGGATGTGTGGTGGTTGTGTGTTAAATTCCCTATTGATAAGTATAACTCTCGACTTTACGAGGGGTTATGGTTGGGAGGAGACTGCTCAAACCTGTGCGTTGGTCGTAGGGATTTCTCACACTAACCAAATCAAGAAAAAAATGTTAAGTTTATCATATACACTGTAAAACATAACAAAACCAAACCATTGTGGTTTCATATATTTTCTTGTGAGACCACTATTTATCTTTTCACCACACATATGATGAACCTAAAGTGACTTCTTATTTCAAGATGCCAAAGTTGTACCAATTGGAATAAATATTTTTTTAATAATAAACCCTAAAATTATTTTCAAATCTAATATAATTTTGAAGATTTTTTTAAATTGTTAAATTATATTAAAATAGATCATATATGAAAACGTGTTTTAAAATAGATAAATTTAAAAAATATATTTTTAAAAATGATTATAATGTTGAATATAATTATAAAAACATTACTTTTAAATTACAAATCATTTAGAAGTTTTAAAAAATACAGTTTTGCATTGGTAAGGGCTTTGGCCTTTATTTGAGAGGTATAAGGTTCAAACTTCACTCATGGTTGGGAGGAGACTTCTCAAACCTGTGGTCGTAGGGGTTGGGAGGAGACTTCTCAAATTACATAGTTCTGCATTGGTAAGGGCTTTGGTCTTTCTTTGAGAGGTATAAGGTTCAAACTTCACTCATGGTTGGAGGAAACTTCTCAAACCTGTGGTCATAGGGGTTTCTCACACTAACAAAATAAAAAAAATGTTAAATTTATCATATACACTGTAAAACATAACAAAACCAAACCATTGTGGTTTCATATATTTTCACAATGTTAATATATTGTGAGACCACTATTTATCTTTTCACCACACATATGATGAACCTAAAGTGACTTCTTCTTTCAAGATGCTAAAGTTGTACCAATTGGAATAAAGATTTTTTTTTATAATAAACCTTAAAAAAAAATTCAAATCTAATATATTTTTGAAGAATTTTTTAAATTGTTAAATTAAATTAAAATAGATAATATATATGAAAATGTGTTTTAAAATAGGTAAATTTAAAATATATATATTTTAAAAATAATTTTAATGTTGAATATAATTATAAAAACATTCCTTTAAATTACAAATTGTTTAGAAGTTAAAAAAAAAAAAATTACATAATTCTGCATTGGTAAGGACTTTGGCCTTCCTTTGAGAAGTATAAGGTTCAAACTTCACTCATACTATATCAAAAATATTTTTTCTTTTCATTTCATAAAAAATATTTTAACTCCATATGAAAGAAATATTGAGGAATAAAAATATATAAGAAAGGAAGCATTTAATTATTTCAAAAATATTTTGTCAAATTTTGGGCAAGATAAAGAGGCACAAGATAAGCTTGTGTAAAATATTCCATCAATTATCACACATAGACAAAATGAAAGCTTGATGAAGAAGATATCTATGGATGAGCTACATGAAGTAGTTTTCTCTTTCCACTCTAATAAGGCACCTAGTCCCGATGGATTTTCTACAAAAAAATTTAAACGTTTTGAGACTTATTGAACAATGATATGTTGGTTATGGTTAAAGAGGCCCAAAAAAGGGAGGCTACGATAAGTGAGATCAATGCCACTTTTATTACATTGGTTCCCAAGCTAGGTAAGACATAACATTTTGATCATTTTCATCCAATAAGTCTTTTTAATATGATTTATAAGATCATTTCAAAAATTATGACAAATAGGTTGAAAGGCATTCTAGATTGTGTTATCTTAGAGGAACAAGGTGATTTTATTTGTGGTAAACAAATTCTTGATGGTGTACTCACTGCAAAAGAGGTCATACATTCTTTTCATTCCATGAAAAACTAGGGATGAGTATAAATGCAAAAGGTAGAGTAGATTTTAATGTGCATAAGACCATGGACCATATGAGACAACCCTCATAGAGGATGTTATTTCCCCATTATATTTTTATCCAACCAAACTCCAATTATCTAAGTATGGTGTACAAATCTATCCCTCATTGGGTTCAAACCTAAAACCTCCTAATCAAATTTCCAAAGTCTTACTCTTAGGCCCACTCAAGAAAAAAATCCTATGATGGGGTTTGAATTTTTGTACATGATATTCTCAAAAGGTGTAGTTTTTATCATAGTTAGTGTGAAAGGATTAAATATTGTTATAGCACTGCAAAATATTCTATTTTGATCAATGGTTCTCATGTTGGCTACTTTAAGTCATCTTGTGGACTTTTCCAAGGTTATCTACTATCTCCTTATTTATTATTTATTCTTGCAGAGGCATTAGGGAGAGCTTTATCAAAGAAAAAAATGGAAGGAAAAATCAAAGATATTTAGGTTGCAAAAAGTGGTCCTTTCAAATCTCATCTGCAATTTGTTAATGATACTTTTCTTTTGGACCCATCCTTTAGTCAATGAGGCCATGGAGTTTAAATTAATATTATCATGCTATGCGAAGGGTATTGGATAGTTGGTTAATACTACAAAATTAATATTTTTTCATTAACACTACCCTATATTTACAATGAATATTTTAGGGTTTAAATTTGAAAAAATTCATCGACTTGCTTAGGTATTCCTTTATCTCATAAAGGAAATAAAAATTATCTTTAGGTCCCTTGTTTGTATAGAATGAGAGTTTGTTTGGTAGGTTGGAAAGCTAAGTTCTTAATCATGGTGGGAAGGCTATAACTCATAAAGACAATATTGCAACATGTTCCTATTTATATGATGTAACTTTCAAGATTGTCAATATATAGCATTAAAATTTGATAAAATTCAAAGAGACTTTCTTTGGAAAGGATGTGACGAAAAGTTTAGGTTTTCTCTTTTTAAGTGGGATAGGGTTTGCAAAGGAAAGAATATTGTAGGATCAAGCATGCGGAATTGCAAACTTATGAATTTAGCTTTATAGGTAAAATTTGAGTGGAGATTATTCAAATATCAAGAGAATAATTGGACAAAAATATTACTTCAAAAATATATAGGTTCTCTTAATGTAATGAAATTATTTTGCAAAAGAACCCTAACAAAAGGATCACCAACATGGAAGTTCATATTAGATGGTTTGTAATTGATTAAGAAACATATTAGATTAGTCAATGAGGGGGATTTATGGTCTGATGCTTGATTGAAGCCTTACCCTCTTATCTCTAATTCAAAATGGCAACCATTGGATTAAGCATGCCTAGCTTGTAAAGGTCCAAAGGTCAAAGACTATATTAATACGAGCAACAACTCTAGATCATGGATTTATATTAGTAACTTAGTTGAATGTGAGTAACTCAAAAAAATTGTAAATGAACTTAAAATGATGCTTTAAGAGTTTTATTTGTCAATTTTTACATGAAATGATGATAAGGTTTGGAATCTATTGAAATATTGTGGATACTCGATCAAGTTGGGATATGAGGATTTAGAGTAATCAAAATTTTCTATTTCCAAACATTTTTCTTGGAAGAATGTTTGGTCACTAGAGGCTCTACCTAAGGCTTCAACATTCTTTTGGTTAGTAGTTCAAAGTGAGATTATTACAAGAGAGGGCTTGAAAAGAAGAAGATATCATGGATCTAGAAACATCAAACTATTTACTTCTTTATTGTCCCTTTGCTCACACCATTTGGGGTTACTTTTGTAAAAATATGGAAATATATTAGGTAGCTCCATGAACATTTAATGAGTTGATGGTACATTGGATTAATTATTTCAAAGCTAAAGCATTATTTATTTTTACGAAGGATTGTTCTTACCATTATTTGTTGGAATTTATGGATTGAAAGGAATAATAATATTTTAAAAACAAATCTCAAAATCATGCCCAAGTTTGAAACTGTATTATTGCCTCTCTTGCAAATTATTTAGAGATATGGTGCTCATCATGGAAAGTTTCAATTACGAAGAAAGAGGCTGGAACAACTTGGTTACAAGACTTGAACATACATGAAAAATTCATCTACAATAATGACATTAAAATAAAGAATCCATTTCGATCTATGGTAAAATAGAAATGTCTAAAAATTGGGTATATTAAAATTAATTTTGATTCTAAAGGAAATTCGATGGAGATGGTGTTTTTGGAAAGAATGAGGGCAAAATTTTCCTCACTTACTCAAAATCATATGGAACTTCAACTAACAACTATGTAAAGGCTAGGGCACTTTTGACAGAGATTAAAAGTGCAATTGTAAAAGGATGGAAATAAATATCAACAAGGGGATTCATAAATTATCAATGTTATCAATAAAAATGGATGTAGAAATTTGATAAAAGATAATATTATTGTTGATCTTCATCATCTATTACTGGAGGCAATATCTTGGAAATATGAGCATATCTATAAAAAAATAAATTAGATAACCTATGATTTAGCCAATCGTAATGTTGATCTTCATTTGAGTGAAATTCAAATTTTAGAAGACAAGTGGCCAAGTGAGATTTTCTCTCTTAATGATAATGATGTCAATAAGCTTACTATGGAAACATAGCACATTAAGGAACATGAAAAATATATTTCATAAAAAGAAATAAAAAATATATGATAAAAAGACATATTAGATTTGGTTTAAGTGACTTATTGTAATATTTTAGTATTTTGATCAAAATCCCTTAATAAAAACCACATATAACTTATTTAAAAAATAAAAATTTACATTTAAAATATTAATTTTTAAAATATTTTTATAAATTTTAAAATAAAAATAGATGTAGGAATTGGATAAAAGATAATATTTTATTGTTGATCTTCATCATCTATTACTGGAGGCAATCTCTTAAAAATGTGAGCATATCTATAAAAGAAGAAATTAGATAGCAGATAATTTAGCCAATCACAATGTTGATCTGAGTGATATTCAAATTTTAGAAGGCAAGTGGCCAAGTGAGATTTTCTCTCTTAATGAGAATGATGTCTATAAGCTAACTATGGAAACATAACACATTGAGGAACATGAAAAATATATTTCATAAAAAAGAAATTATATATATATGATAAAAAGACATGTTAGATTTGGTTTAATTGAATTATTATAATATTTTAGTATTTTGAGCCAATCGGTCCTTGGTTCAAAGGTTGGGATAAATAGTGATGTAGCCCATGCCAAGGTTCAAATCTTGGTGGCACCAAATAGCTCAATGTGATAAAATCGATGTAATAGGGAAAGGGCAACCCTTTCAAAACCCTATTATATATATTAGTATTTTGATAAAAGTCCCCTAATAAAAACCACATATAATTAAAAAAAACTCTGCTAGGGTTTCTTGTGGAGGCTCTGTTAGGGTTTTTTCGATTGCATGTTGTTGTTGCCTGTTTGCTCTTTCTTTGGCTACCATATTGTTAGGTATCTACGTACTCTTACTACACGACCTACGACGGGGGGCTTTTCCCCTTGTTATGGCTACCTCTAAGGCCACTGCTTCACTGTTTAGTGAAGTTGTAGCTACAAAGAGCCATGGCACCAGTCAACAGACCCAAGAAGTTTTTATCGATGGTTCTCCACAAAGTAAATCCTCTATGCCAAACATAGTCTTTTCCATGCAAGATTTTGATAGAGCTTGCAACTGGCTTGAGAGTCACATCCTTATTGGGTATTTTTTGGGAGGATTCCCAGTGACTCACTAATTTGTTAATGGATTCAACAAGTCTGGAAGCCATATGGTATAAAATTTGACCACATTTAGAACCTTACTAAATGCTTCTTTCATTTATAGTTTGTCAAACCACAGCATGTCATTACAGTTATGAGCAAAGTTCCTTGGTATATTAGAAATGCACTTTTAATTCTTTAGCCTTGGCACCAAAATTTTATAGTATTTGTCGATGTTTCCTCGTGCATCCATGTTTGGGTAGAATTCCTAGGTCTTCCTCTACCCCTTTGGTCATTCCTACCATAGCTTTTTGTGTCCATTGGCAAGTACATGTGCATGGAGCCACAAAAATTCTATGTTGTGCGGGCTTACAAATGCATTCGCATTGAAATTGATCTCTCAAAGGACCTTAATAACTTATTGATATTCAAGTTTGTGAGACCTATTTTCAATAACGGGTGATCTATATAAATCTACCGAACACTTGTTATCATTTTCACTCTACAACTCACAAGATAAAATACTACCCTCTTTTGGAGGGTCGGTTAAAAAATGAGCTCTAGTAGAAGCATCAGTGCCTTCAATCACAGTTCAATCTACCCATCCACTAATGTAGGGGAGGAATGGATGGTTATCATAATAAAAAATGGTAAGGGCAACCAACCACAATCTTCTTCGAGAGCTGGTAAAAATGAGTCTCAACCGGGCTCTCAACCAAGAAGCTCTAATGCAGTTACTACAAAAGGAACTTTTGTTTCTCCTCTTATTGGTACTTGTAATAGTAGTACCCAACAAGTATCCCTAACCCCTCAAGGATCATAGACGGTTCAACCATAAACTATGTTGGATGGTAGGAATCAGGAATTCCTAGCAAACTTATTGGATAAAATGAAGAAAAATATAATGTAAATGGAAAAATGAATCACTTTTATGGATAGAATCACTTTTTTCACTGGAGGACAACCAACCAATGGATCAAATAAGTAAATGTTTCTTCGATGGATCCTTGAAAACATCCATCGAATGCCTATTTAAATATACCTAAGGTTTGTGATTGTGAAAGGATGTGTTGGTCCATAATAATTAAATAATGAAGTTATTAAGATAATAATATGTTAAGTTAGGATTAGAGTCCTAGCATGCCACCCTCATTAAAAATAGCTTTGTCCTCAAAGTTGGAAATGAGAAAATTGCTGCTGGATATGATAAAGTGTCTCTCATGTGGCATCCTTCAAATATAGACCTTTCCATTGAATCAAAACCTTTATGATAGTGTGATTGTGAAGGTGGAAAGTGTGACGATCTAGGATAGCTTCAGGTTCAACCATGAGTACTCCATATTCAGTGAACTCAGGGAGTTGAGTTTGTGTAGTGATGTGTGCACAAAATACTAGTTTAAGGCAAGAGACATGGAACATTGGATGAATTTTGGAGGACTCGGGTAACTCAAGTTTATAAGCAACTGGTCCAATGCATTGTAGAACTTTATAAGGTCCATAAATTTTGGGGGCTAACTTTTGAGAACCATTGAGTTTTAAATAAGTATGGTGATATGGTTGAATACGAAGGAATACCATATCTTCTTCTTGAAAAACTCGCTCTATTCGATGTTGGTCCACCTATTGCTTCATATGGTGTTTGGTAGTATGTAAATTATCTTTGAGAAGGTGAAGAATATCATCTCGAGTATAAAGTTCTATCTCCACTACTTGCATATTTGTACTTAATATAAGAGGTAAGGTATGGTGGTGTTTGGCCATATGATGCTTCATATGGAGTCATATTAATGGCAGTGTGATATAAGGTATTACACCACCATTCAACTAAAGGAAGTCATTTAACCTAGTGAAGAGGTTGAGTAGAAATAAAACAACAGAGGTAGGTTTCCAAAAATTTATTAACTAATTTTGTTTGATCATCCATTTTGGGATGGTAAGTGGAACTCATAAAAATTTGAGTACCTTGGAGATTAAAAAATTCTCTCCAAAAAATTGCGAGTGAAGGTGGGATCAAGATCACTAACTATAGTGGAAGGCATGCCATGTAATTTAAATATATTATCAAGAAACATTTGGTTGATGGTACTAGCTGTATAAAGGTGGGCTACAAGGCAAAAATGAGTGTATTTAGATAAGTGATTTACCAAAACTAGAATGGTAGTTTTACCGGCAGATTTTGGAAGACCTTCAATAAAATCCATGGAAATATCAGCCCATGTTTTAGTTGGAATTGGAAGGGGTTGAAGAAGACCCAGAGTACCCACTGTCTCTCCTTTGTGTCTTTGGCATGTCTCACATTCATTCACAAATTTATTGATATCATTTTTCATCCCTACCCAATAAAAATATCTAGCCACTCTTTTATAAGTTTTGAGGAATCCAGAGTGTCCTGCAGTGGGTGTAGCATGTAACTCATGGAGAAGTTTTGCATGATATGAGGATGTGGGGGATAGGACAATACACCCTTTGTACCTAAGTATGTTATCACTCCAAGAATAGTGGGGTTTACTAGTGGAGTCTTGTTGAAGTTGTTGAATTAATGTGTGTGTGGTAGGATCATTAAACCATTCTTCATTGACTTGGTCTATCCATTTAGGAATAGGAGAGGAAAAAGCATGTAATTGGGGTATTTCTTCAAACTTTCTTGAAAGGGCATCGACAACCATGTTATCTTTCCCCTTTTTATATATGATCTCATAATCATATCCTAGTAGTTTTGTAACCCACTTTTGTTGCTCTGGAGTGGTTATGCATTGCTCAAGAAGGTACTTTAGACTATGGTGGTCCATGTAAATAATGAAATGTTGGCCAATAAGGTAAGGTCTCCAATGTTGAATAGCATGAACAATGGCTAACATCTCTTTTTCATATGTGGAGCGGGCCAAATTCTTCTTAAGAAAATGCCTTGCTAGTAAAAGCCAATGGTCTTTCATTTTGCATGAGCACTACTCCTATCCCCACTCCTGAGGCATCGCTCTCAATAATAAATAGTTTGGAAAAATTAGGCATGGCTAAGATAGGGGTAGTACACATTGCATTTTTTAAAGTGATAAAGGTATCATCAGCTTTTGAAGACCAAAGAAAAGCATTTTTCTTAAGTAGTGTTGTTAAGGGGGCTGTGAATTTACCATAATCTTGGACAAATTTGCGATAGTACCTTGTTAGTCCTAAAAAACCACGCAAGAATTTCAAGGTTTTTGGGATGGGCTAATTTTTTACATCTTCAATCTTGTGAGGGTCCACTTTAACTCCTTTAGAGACAATATGTCCGAGGTATTCAATTTCTTGTTTTTTGAATGAACATTTTGGTCTTTTGGCATATAATTGATTTTCCTCCAAGGTCTTTAATGTTTGGTCTATATGACGTAAGTGATATTCCCATGTATTATTGTAAATCAAAATATCATCAAAGAAAACTAAAATAAACTTTCAAAGGAAAGGATGAAATACCTTGTTCATTAGACTTTGAAATGTAGAAGGGGCATTGGTAAGGCCAAATGGCATAACCATGAATTCATAATGCCCTTCATGAGTGCGAAAGAAAGTTTTTGGAATATCACTTTCTTTAACTTTAATTTTGTGGTATCCCGATCATAAATCTAATTTGGAGAAGTATGCAGCCCCATGAAGTTCATATAATAATTCATCGATGACGGGAATAGGAAAATTATCTTTGATGGTTAATTTGTTAAGGGCACAAAATTCAACACATAGGCATCATGATCCATCCTTATTTTGGAATAATATAATAGGAGAAGAGTAAGGACTCACACTATGTCTAATAATCCCTAATTTTAGTAGTTCTTGTACTAGTTTTTCTATTTCTGTCTTTTGTAGATATGGATATTAGTAGGGCCGAATATTATGAGGTTGGTGCCCTGGAAGAAGTTGAATGGCATGATCATGGCTTCGTTGAGGAGGTAATACTTTTGGTTTGTTAAATACTTTATCATGGTATTCTAGGAGTTGTTGTAGTTCAGGTGCCACTAGTTGTTCTTCATTGGTGGGTTGAATGGAAAATAGTTGTGCGATCATACCTTTACCTCCTTTGCGAATAATTTTTTCCATTCTATGGGAACTTACAATTTGTGAAGGGCCTAATTTTAACCCTTTAATAGTGTATGTTTTGTCCCTTTGTGTGAATTTCATCCATAAGTCTTCAAAGTCCCATTGGATTATGTCGAGTGTTTGTAGCCATTGCACTCCTAAAACGATATCACATCCCCCTAAGGGTAGTACATACATGTCCCCTTTCATGTTATAATCACCCATAGTGAGTTTAATATTTTGACACTTTCCTTTGCATGCAATTCTTCCTCCATTTCCAATCATGAATTTGAAATTATTACAAGGATGTATAAAGCAATTAGCTTGTTTTGCCACCCTTGGTTCAGTAAAATTGTGTGTGCTTCCAGAGTCTAGAAGCACAATAAGGTTTTATTTTTAAAAGTATCCATTAACTTTCATAGTTTATGGGGCGAAAAATCCTACGAGGGCGTTAAAAGATATTTCTATTTTATCCTCGTTATTTTCCTCCTGGATATCCGTCACTACTTCCACTTCAATATTATCCTCTTCTTTTGGAGTATCATTCTCAATCGTATCCAAAATATATAATTTTGGTGTAATGCATTTGTGATTAGGGATGAATTTCTCATCACAATGAAAACAAAGGCCTTTTTCTCTTCTTTCCTTCATTTCCTTAGGGCTAATTTGTTTAATTGGCATGACTCTATTTAGTTTTGGGATGGTGTAAGTGTTATGTGGTTTCCCTATTGATAGTATTCCTATTCGATGATGGTTATTGATATTTTCTTCCGCCATCTAGGCTAATGCAACAGTGTGCATCATGTTGGTAGGATTGAGCATTTGTACTTCTAATCAAATTTCTTCCTTTAGGCCACTAATAAAGCAACTTTGGAAAAAAGATGCATCTAGTCCCGATGTAAGATTTACCAATTTTTTGAACTGAGCTTGGTAATATCATACTATCATGGTTTGACGGAGTATGGTGAGAGTCCCTATGAAATCTTCAAATTTGCTTGAGCCAAATCATGCCATTAGATTTTTTGTAAATTCTGTCCATGTGGGGATGCCATTTATCTTTTCATACCATTGGTACCATTGAGTAGTGATTCATTCTAGGTGGAAGGATGCAATACAAATATTTTGCACCTCAAGGATTTGATAAAGGGAAAAATATTGGTCCGCTCGATAGATCTAGTTTATGGGATCGCCTCCTTAAAATTTTGGAAAGTCCAATTTAGTGGTTTGAGGTAAGATTGATGTTTGTGGTTCCTCGAGTAATCCTTGTTGTGTTGGTGCTATGATTTTTTGGCCAACTTGCATTAATGCCATATTTTTTTGTACCAAGTTCACAAAGTTATTAGTGGTATCCATTTTTAGGTTTAATTCTGTAATCTTGTTTTTATGGTTGTCTCTCCATGGGTGAAAATCCTCTTTTATTGTAATTTTCTTTTCAAAAGTGTCCTGCCATTTATTTAATTCCTACATGACTTCCTTCATAACTTCCTTCACAAGGTCTTGTGATCGCTTACTATCAGCCATTGGGGTGTGGTTTTGCACGTTATAGGAGTTCCTTGGCAAGGGTGATTAGTGGTATCCTTGTTGTTTAATAGTGATGAGTAATTTTTTTGTAAAAATTGGTTTGCAAAATTTGTTTTGGAAAATATTGCAATTTTTTTTGTGAAGGTTGTAAAAGTTGTTTAGCAATTTTGCAAAAAATTATTTTATATTATCAAAAATATAAAAATTTTGTTTCAACTTTGTGACCTACGGTCATTTTGTAATTTTGAATTTTGGGCGGTAACAACTATGAGAAGGCTATGAGCGATGGTAACGGCTATGAGGTCACTTTTTAATTTTGAATTTTGGGCAATAACGGCTATGAGTAGGCTATGAGTGGCGGTAACAGCTATGAGCAACGATAAATATTGGTCAGAGCATGAATCTCAAGGTAGACAAGCACATCAGTGATGAGACATGGATTGGCATGTTAGCAGGCAGACAAGCACTTCAGTGACAAGACATAGACTGGATTGGTAGTAGGTCAGCGAGTCAGCATAGAGCACGAATCTCAAAGGCAGACAAGTACGTGGATCATGAAGGGGCTAGGAAGGAAAAAAAGAGCATGACGCAAACATCTCTCACATTTCTTCTTTATGTGTTGCCTCCCTTTTAACCCTTTAATATATTTGATATAGCCGATGTGGGACTAATTTGTCCCGTCGGTTTACCTCATAAATTTTTCAACGTCGAAACTTTGGTGGCCGACATCAGAAAAATAAATTAAACCTTAGTTTTAAATTTTATTTTTTATAATTTATGGTCGAAATACTGTGCAATTCACCTGAACATCACCAAGACTTTATTTTTGGTTGAATCTTCGTGATTTTGACGCTAATTATGCAATCTTCGTTGCTTATGAAATGTTTTAATGAGGATTTTAAGAATATAAAAAAATTATTATTTTTCTATGCCTGTAATGCGTGAAGTCGCCTGTTATATCGTTGTTAATTTGAGCATTTTTAGACTTGGATTTTTGCTAGTTTTGCTATTTGGATTGTGTCTGTGATGATGAATGGTTTGGCCAAGGTGTTTTAGAGTCAGAGTGAGTAAAAATAAATGAATATTCTGGTGAGAATACGTTGCAGTGACTGATGTATGAGTGATGATGGTAATAACTGTGCAACAGCTGGTAAAATGATGATATAAGCAGAGTAAAAAAAAAATTACGTGAGGATGGCTAGCTCTGATACCAGATGGTAGGAATCAAGAATTACTAGAAAAATTATTGGATAAAATGAAGAAAAATATGATGCAATCAAACGAAATTAAAAGAATCACTGTTGAATTTGAATCACCTTTTACACTGGAGATAGAGATCAACTAATGGATAAATAAATATATAATTGTTCTTTTTTCGATGCCTTGGAGACACCCACAAAATGCATATATAAATATACCTAGATTTGGGATTGTGAAAGGACACGTTGGTCCATAATTATATTAATAGATTAAGTAATGTGAAGAGTTGGGATTAGGGTCCTAACACTGGATTTCGTCCCCTCAAGCGAATGCCTTATCTCTCCTCCTAGTTCTTATAGGAAATTTCCTTCACGAAACCCTCGTCGCTCTCGCATTCCAGCTAGGGAGTCCTTGGGTGTCCCTCTGGAAAAGCGAAGATAGAAATTATTTTTTTTAGAAAACCATAATAGGTTTCTCACAAACACATTTTAATCTTTGGCATATTTCGAGGACTTTGAGTTCATTGAAGGAAATATGCTCCTCAATCATGTCTCATGAAGTACATGTCTTGGAATGTTAGAGGTTTGATAGATCATGTGTTCAAGTACATTATGTGTTAGGGTCTAGATGACTTCAAGATTAGATTCGATAGTATTGCTATTTTATGCCTTCAAGAAGTTAAGTCACTAACTTCCTTTTGCTAAGTACTTACTCCTTTCTTTGGCCTTGAGGCCACATCTTTCATACTATGCATGACACAAGAAAAGGAGGGGCAATCATCTACCTTTCAAAAACTTGCCATTCCAAGCTAATCTCTTGGGGATGTGGCCCTTCCAATCATGATGTTTGGATTATGATGGATATTGATGGCCATCTCCTCGGTGTGCTCAACATCTATACACCTAATGATTCTAATTATCATTGTGCACTTTGGCAATGGGTAACACTATCTCTCCCCCATGTTATTTGGTTTCTCTTGGGGACTTCAATATGATTGAATTCTCACATGAAAAGGTGGGTCTTCTTCCCATGCAGTGGATCATCGAGGAAAGGGAAGCATAGATTTTCATGAAAGAAAATTTGGGGCTCTCTGATCCCAATAGTTGCTTCTTAAATCCTCTTTGTTCCCTACTAATATCTGGTTCACTTGGTCTAACAACAAGTAGGGCGAGAGTTATGTGCTAAAAATATTGGACAGAGTCATGCTCTCAGATTCTGATATTTTATCCTTTGAGCAACCCTCGTCATCTTCCCCCTTTATCTTTGTCCATCCTAAGCTTTGTTTGTCTGACCATTCTCTCATTTCCTTCTCCATCTTGGTTTCTTCCATCCCCCTCCTCTTTCTCAGTCTTAATTCTACCTTAATACTTCTATTTTGCACCACCCCATGTTGAAAGCCTATATCATTAGAATTTGGAACCTAGTACTTAGACTGAAATGGGCCTTTAGTTGGATTGATTAGTGAAATGTGGCTATCCAACACACTACCAACTTCTTGCACTTGCTAGGGCACAAGATTGCCAAGCTTCATCGCTGCTCCAACACCTCTCAAGAAAGAGTTGGATGTGGTCTCAACTCAACTACAATCTAATCCTTTCAATGAGGAGCTTTAGGGACACATCGCAACTATCAAACACCAAATTCTAATGGTAGGGCACTATGATGCGAGAGGGGAACAGATCAAGATAAAGTTACATTGGCTTAAAATTGATGACAAGATAACCAAGGAGTTCTTTCAGTGTTTGCATCCCAATAATAAATTTTTGGGCATTAAAACCCTTAACATTAACAAAGAGCATGTTTATGAGCTTCCTTGTATTATCTTCACTTTTGAAGAACATTACCAAACTATGTTTGCAGCTCAATCCCACTCCCCTCAACATGACTAGGCTCTTAACTCCTATCTCGATGTTGTCTCGATGTAACTTTTTGAGTCTCAAAGAATTACCTCTAAAAGGGCCCTCTCTTTGAAGGATATAAAGGAAGATCTTTTCCATACAGCTGGAAATAAATCCTTTGGTCTTGATGGCTTCCCTTGTGAGTTCTACAAGTCCCTTTGGAAAACAATCGAGCCTGATCTTCTCAAATTTTATTAGGATATCTTCTCTAGGGGTTCTCTGGATCCTATTATTAATCAGAGGATTATTAAATTTATTCCCAAAGCTAATGATTCAAAAATCATCAACAATTAGAGGCCTATTACTCTCCTTAATGTTTCTTATAAGATCATCATCAAAGCCTTAACTTTGTGCATCCACCATATCCTTCCCATCATCATTTACCCAGAGCAAATTGGCTTCATTCAGGACAGGTTCATCCTTGACAACATTATTGTTGTCTGGGAAGGCATGGAGTGGGTTCACAATTCTAACCAATGATCCCTGTTCATCAAAATTGACTTTGAGAAAGCCTACAATAGGATCGATTGGTTGTTCATTCTGGAAATGCTTAAAGCTCTTGGTTTTTGATCCTCCATTAGCTTTGTGGAGATGTTGTTCATTGAGGCTTCAATTGTTTTGTCCATTAGTCCTTGACCATTGGGTTATTTTGTTTCGTTTGACAGGGTTACTTATTGGCATCATCCTTGTATGTCCTTGTCATTGAGGTGTTTGGCTATTTATTAGCTCACCATGTCGTTCAAGAATTTCTCTCCTCAAAGGTGAGTCTTAGTTGACCAATGATCATTTTGTTAATGATTCTTTCCTCATGCTTATTGAGGATGAAGGTGTTATTCAATAGGCGCTTGCATTCTTGGACACTTTTGTGTGGCTTCTGGTTCCTCCATTCAATGGAGAAAGACTCGATGTTATAAGCAATCCTTTGACCCAATGCCCCACTAGCTTAGTCAATATGAGTGGAGGATCATCCAGGAGAGGGAATTATTTTGCTTTTTAGGCATTCCTTTTGCCTTTAACAATTTGATGACTGAGTTGTGGAAGCATGTCATTAACAGGGTGGAATAGAAACCTACCTACTGGTCCACCAAGAAGCTCTTCCTTACTGGTAAATTCTAAATTTGCTTAAAAATCCTTACATCCACCCATGTTTATTATTCTTCTTCTTGGGTCCCATCTAAAAACTGCTATAAGAAGCTTGATAAGCTTCTACGGGACTTTTTATGGTCCTCTTCCAATAATGGTTCAGGATTCCATCATGTTTCCTAGGAGTATTGTTGTCTCCCCAAAAGCCATGGTGGGCTTGGAATTATCAATACCCAGCGTCAAGGTTGGGCCCTTTATGTTAAGTGTGTCATCAAAGTCCTTGTAAGCAATGAGTCCTGGAAGATTCTCATCCATAATTGTATCTACAAAGGTTCCCCTTTTGGATGTAAGAGTTTGAGGGACATGGGTTTCCATTCCCTTCTTGTTGCTCATGTGCCTATCAAAGTGACAAGATCCTTCATCATTAGGAGCATTTGGAAAGCTTGGGAGAGTGTTAAGCCTTGGATGAGATGGAATAGTTAGAGATTTTGGCATGAACTCTCCATCAACCAGATGAATGTCTGGTGGTCACCTGTCATCACCTACCAGGGTTCTCCGCTTGCACAACTTCCTTAGGTTCATGCACTTAGATTTTTTGTGAAGGTGTGTAGTGCATCATCGATTTCTTTTTTCATACTACCAGGGATTATATCCCTTGGGATGATTTTAGAGTCAAATTTGGGCTCAAGCACTCTAACAAGGATACATTTGAGGTCGTCAAGACTGCTCTCCTTGATTCTATGTTTCACAAAATTTCTATGTTTTCGTAATGACCTTGGTGGAAGGACTGGAAGTGGTATCCAAACACTCCTCTACGAAATTACAAGGCCTGTTTATGATAAGGCTGACTATCTCCTTGCCTCCCCATGATTGATAAGCTCAATCAACAATGGAATGTCTCTTCCCCTCAACTTGTTTGGATGCGTAGGTTCCAAACCACCTAGGCTCCTTTCTTGGAGCCCAAGATTTCTTGTTTTGCCTGGAGTCTTCTTCACCAAGGGCTTCCTATTGGGGAGTGTATCTGGAATTTAGCCATCCCCAAACCTTATTGCCTTTTCTATCTTTAGTTTGAGAACATTATCCATATTTCTTGGTTTTGTGTTGGTGCTTATTCCTTTTGGGAGTGGTTTTTTTCCTTTTTAGATCCTATTCTTACACCATGCTTGAGTGGAAGCATATCATTCTGGGAGACCCCCCACCCTTGCTAGATTTTTTCTTTGAAGTGCGACACTTATTTCATATGACGATCTTGTACAACATATGGAAAACTAGAAATGACTGTATATTTGGTAAGTGTTCTTCCTCTCTTCACATCTTTGCTTTTGAGAAATCTAATACTATTTCATTTGTGTATTTTCAGATTGTGGTTTAGGCCAGTAAGGTGACTATGGAGCTCTCTCATCTTCAAGAGCTTATTGATCATTGAAGGATGCTTCATGCACAGTCAATCGGGATCCTCTTGAGAAGGATTATCCTCGAAGCTAGTCCAGGTCTAGGCAACATCGTCACCCTTCTACCCCAGCTCAAGGTCACCCTCCTTACAGAGTTGGCCCTGCTCTTCTCTCTTCCCTAGCTCCTCAGCTTGATGCTTGGGTCAAGTCAGATGCTCTAGTGTTTGCTGCCAACAAGGATTCATTTATCCACAGCTAGGAAGATGTTCCCAACACTTATTCTGGGTAGGGATGGGGTTTAGCCAAGTTTCTTGATGATAATGCTAGGTGGGAACATCTGCCTAGATTCTTCATCATTGCGGAGATTTCCATTTTTTTGCTTTTGCTCTTGTGGCGTGCACTTAACTGTCATTTTTAGTATGTAATCATTTTGTTAGCTAGTTGATAGTGTCTGCCTGTCACTTTTGTAAGGTGAACTTGATTAATTGTTTGTTGGTTTCTTGGGTTCCTGCATTGTTTTTACGGTTATGTTTTTTGGTTGATGGCATTGGCCACGTGGCGTGTTTATCCACCTATTTTTTTTGTGTTTGTAAAAATGCATTCTATTACTTCTTTAATATAATGTTTTTTTACATAAAAAATCATATATGACTTATTTAAAGAATAAAAAAAAATTTAAAATATTTTTTTAATAAATTTTAAAATAAAAATAGATGTAAGAATTGGATAAAAGATAATATTATTGTTGATTTTCATCATCTATTACTACAAACAATCTCTTGAAAATGTGAGCATATCTATAAAAAAATAAATTAGATAGTAGATAATTTAGCCATTCACAATGTTGATCTTCATTTGAGTGAAATTCAATTTTTTTTTTTGGTAAGTAAGAGAATATTATAATTAACACCGGGTTTTAACTGGTTGACCCAAAACCATTTTACAAAATAGGGTCCACTGACCAACTGGACAAAGGCCAAGCCCTAAAAGTTTAAACTGACAACAAAAATGGCCAAGACCTACTCTTCCATTAGAATACAACCAAACTAAACTATGGAAGCCTAATATTATGGCCATCAAAAAAGAAAGACGCAAAAAAGGACTAACAAAGACAAAAACTAATCATGCAAGCACCATGCAGAGTAGCTTGTGCCCATATAAAAATAATAGAATATGGTCAAAAAAAAAAAAAAAAACATCCCATAGAATGGACAACCAAGAGGCCAAGCAGTCTTCCTTGTAGTCCTCATCTAACTTCTTATCATCGTTCTTGCCATCATATTTAGATTTTGCCTTTGACTCCTTGTGCCCCTGGAACTGCTGGCTATAAAACATAAGATTTAAGGAATCACACAAATCAACAGATGCACTGATGAGGCCAGACAGACTCTTCAACAGGTTGATACTGTTGGAGGTCGATGAAATTGTCATCTTCTCCAAGACTATTATGGTGGGGTCTGGTGCCTCATTGTCAGGGATCTCCAACACTTTGTTATTTCTTGCTAGGGCCTTTTTGCGACATCGAATCCAAACACACCTTGGGAAATACTTGAGGCCAAAGCGGATTTTTCCCATGCATGAATTTGTAGATAAAAAACCTATATCAGTGCCCCACCAGCTGCAAAAAACACTAGTCACATGAACAAAAAAAACAAATATGACAAAATCCATTATAAGGTTCAAATTTTTTTTTTTTAAAAATGCCCCCATTTTCTCGTCATTGATCCACTTTGAGCCTTCCAATCTAAAGTTTTTCATTATCTATCACCATTGAGACCGCATGAGGAAGATTTTCAGTCCACGTGATCAAATTTGCTGGTACAATGCCTTCATTTGCCGACCTATCACTGCCATGTTTGCTTCCCGGAAGGTATGCAAAATTATGGCCTCGGGTCGGTCATGAATTAGAGCCCTTGCTTCATGGATGTAGTCATCAAATCTCCAAGGAGCTCTCTTAGTGTTCTTTAGAAGATTTATAATAATAAGAGAATCACCTTCCACCAACAGTTTCCCTGGATAATTCTCTGCCACCTTGAGGCTCCTCCAAACTGCCCTTGCTTCAACCACATTGTTAGTTTGAGCTCCAAGATGTTCTGCAAAAGCTACAAGCACCTCACCCTTGTGGTCTCTAAGTAAGCCACCAGCCCTGACTTCACCGGGTTGCCCCTAGATGCCCCATCAAAATTTAACTTAATCCACCCTAGGGGGGGTGGGGTCCATGTGATCATGGTTCTAGGACGGACTTGAGGATGATTGAGGCCATGAGTGAGAGGTAAGTTTAATGACTGGCCTAATGAAGCTTCAAAAGGATTTGGAGGTCTAGATGCTCGCGAGCACTAAACAAGTATTCTCATTAGCATATGCTAAAATTTTTGACAGGACAGAGGATGACTGAGAAACCTTATCCAAGAAGGCCCGACGATTCCTTTCCAACCATATCTGCCACAAGTAGTGATGAAATTCAAATTTTAAAAGGCAAGTGGTCAAGTGAGATTTTCTCTCTTAAAGAGAAGGATGTCAATGAGCTGATTATGAGAACATAGCACAATGAAAAGCATGGAAAATATCTATAAAAAAAACTAGATAACAAATGATAAAGCTAATTGCAATATTGATCTTCATTTGAGTTAAATTCAAAATTTAGAAGGAAGTGTGGTCAAGTGAGATGTTCTCTTAATAAGAAAGATGTCAAAGAGCTGACTATGGAAACCTAGCATGTCGAGGAACATAAAAAATATATTTCATAAGAAGAAAATAAAAAAATATATAATAAAAATACATGTTATATTTGGTTTAATTGACTTACTGTAATATTTTAGTATTTTGATAAAAGTATATAACTGTCCCAGGGACAACGCAACGGTTTAAGGTTTGGCTCTTCGAAGGTCCAAGGTTCAAACCCGCGACATGTGTGGTTGTATTAATCCTTATTGACAGGTGTAACTCTCAATCCTACGAGGGATTATGGTTGGGAGGACTGTTCATCGATATCCATCCTACATAGTGGGATTTACTATCACACTAACTATTTAAAAAACACATAATTATCCATGGTTGGGAGGACTGCTCATCGATATCCATCCTACATGGTGGGATTTACTATCACACTACCTATTTAAAAAACACATAATTATCCGCTCATGTAGAGGAGTTGGAGAGCAAGTGGGTAGTTAAAACTCTTCAGTTATGAGAGGCCCAGGTTCAAATCTCTCCCCTCACATGTTGCGGATATGTTGTATATGAAAGGTTCCTCATAAAAAAACACATAATTTATTTAGAAAATATATTTTTAAAATATTAATACTTTTATAAATTTATTAAAAATATATAAATATTTTTAGGTTGGAAAATATAAAAACAATTGAAGCATTCAACTAGGGCACATCGGAGACCATCCTCCTCATGATAAATCACGATGAATTGAACTTGAATCTCTGCACAGAAGACCCAACGCCTTTACGCGCCTTTACCATTGTGGTGTGGACACACAGACCATATAAAGATTTAAAATTATTTTAAAAATATTAATATTTTTTATAATTTTTTTAAAAGAATATATAAATATTTGTTTGGTTGGAGACATATAGGAACAATTGAAGCATTCAGGTAGGGGCACATAGAGGCCACCGTCCCGATGAATCAAACTTGCTTTTACGGGCCTTTATTATTAAAGATTTTTTCCACTAGCTTTTACGGGCCTTTATTATTAAAGATTTTTTCCACTATTATTTATTGTTAATTTTTTTTTGAAGCCATATAAAATACAACAAATAACACAACAACAAGAGCCTTTCTTCAAATACCACACCAACCATATAAAATCTTTAGGGAACATATCAAGAATTGTTATTTTGCTTTATCACATTTTTATGGAACATATCAAAATTGTCATTTCAACCAATTAAAATAATTTATTTTGGTGTCCGCTACCGATTAATTTGTTTCTAGAAATCATTTGAAACATGTCAACTTACACCTAAATTTTTTTTTAAATATTCACCTCTCATAAAATCTATCAAGAGAGGGTGAAACATAGAAGCACGAATGTCTTGACTTCCGTATGTAAACATATGATAACAGTCTTTCATCTTTGTTGTCGTACTATTTTATAAAGTATATGCATTTTACAACTAAAATTGAATTTGAATTGTACCATTCTTATGATTTTTGCGGTTAAAACTGGATTTTGTGAGGGTTTGATTTCGTGATCATAGAACTTTCCAGGTGTGTTCCGTTTTAGCTTTTTAAAAGGCTTTTAAATTTAACCGTTGTTCGATCATTGTAAAAGGTATCTGCATTGTACGATTCAAATTGATCTGAATTGGAATGTTCTTATGCTTTTTGCTTTTTATTCTCGATTTCAATGGTCAATTGCGCGTCATAGCCGTTAAATCTGGAGGTATAAAGCTCGCTTGAAAATCCTTTGGTATGTATTTTGCATTGATCATATTCTTTCGTATGTATTTTGCTCTGATCATTTTTTGCCCTCTTTTTCTTTGTTCATGTTCTTCCCCGGTTTTATTTTTGTGACTGATCCCATGGTACCATGGTTTCCTTTGTTCCTTCTGTGTTTCGAGCACGTATGCATCTTTTTTACAAACGACGACATCTCTGTTTTCAATACATCTTCATTGTTTTATTTTTATTTTTGCTCATCTATGTTTTGAATACATCTGCCTTGTTTTATTTTGATATTTGCTTTTTATATTTTGTTTTTGCTTTAATTTGCTAGTTCAAATTTTGTTTTAAATTTCTGGTTCAAAGTAACAAGGATCATGGACGCCGGGTTGAAGAGAAGATTTTGGTGCCGAGAGCTTCTGGTAAGTACATTACAGACCCTTTTATTTAACATATATATGCATGGGCTACTTAAATCTTAGAGTTCTTTTATTGATTAATAATTTCTAGCTCATTGGATTTTAAAATTTTTAAGGTAGAGGTAAAGCAGAGAATGTCACAAGCAGAAATAGCAATGTTTTAGATTTTTTCGATCGCCTCAAATGAATGAATGATTTGTTCTTAGGTCAAATTTATTGATATTTTCAGACCCCGTAAATTGATGAGTGAATTTTAAGCCTGCATTTAGGCCAGTTTCCTTTTTTAATTCACAGTACACCTCTGTTAATGTTGATTTTTGAAATCCCGTAAGGGATGAAGACTAAAACCGTGGACCCCGAGCCTTCACAAGTAAATATTTCTTAATGCAATGCAGAATACCCATATAGAAAAATCCAGGGCTACAGGTCTTAAGTTCGAATCACAACAATTTAGAACCTCCATGCAGATCATGAAACCAAAATCTAAAGAAGAGTATCGCGTTCGAATCACAACAAAAGTAAACATGCATATGAATTAGAAAATCCAGTCGACAGGTTTTAAGTTCGAATCACAAGAGCCCAAAATCCACCAAAAAGCAAGGTAAGAATAGAGCTTATTCCCCTTCACATTTCAGAATCCTTTTCCGTCAGCTAGGTGACGTCACCTCATTCGTCAACGAGATGCCGAAGCGTGGGCCCCGCCTCACTTTCGCAACGTCTCGTATGTCCTCTGTTGCGCCCGTGGCGGGGCCCACGTGGCGCCTCGAAAAAAAACAAGCGGGTTCTGCCTGTCTGCCTTTGTTTATGTCAACTTGTATAAGTTCTTGTTTTTATTTTTATTTTTTATAAATGTAAATATATATACACTACACTGTTGTTTTTAGTGGAAGGAAACCACTTTAGGTGCATATGCAACTTGTGTTGTTACCAATCCTATTAACGTTTCATTTTAGTTATTTTAATATGAATTTTTGTGTTGCTATCTTGCGCAGAATGTGACCCAGATGAACCATCTATTATTTTTGACCTTCCTTAAAAAATATCATACACATTTTGTAAATTTTCTTCAATTACACTCTAATTTTAGTGGAGGGCATTTAAGGTGCATGCGTTTGAGGGAGGGGTATATTTGTTTTTATTAAGGTGCAAGGACAGAAGATTCCCGCAGTATATAATTGAAAACAGCGTGATGTCATGTCGTACAAATACAATTAAGGAAAATTAAAATATTTTTAATTGAAAAAGTAATGTTATTATAATTATAATAATAGGATGAAAACATTAATTTTATGTGTTGTCCTTGTCCTTCTCTGCATTAAGGTTATTTTTAAACAGATTTTAATATTTACTATGATAATATTTAATTTAATTTATTTCTAGTTATTAATCATAATTTTTTAATGTTTAATATTTTTTTAGTATGTGAGTATAATATTTATATAATGTTGTGGGTTATTAATTATTATATTTTTTAAAAGGTTGTTTTTTTTTTTTTATATCAGATTAGTCATATTAAGTTATATAACTTTTAGTGTTATAAGGATTTAAACTTTGATATGAGTTTCATCATCCACATATCTTAACCATTGAAACATGATCCTTGTTGCTTCTTTAATAATTTTAATAATATAAATAAATTGTTTGTTTTTGCATCTTTAATAATTTTAATAATATAAATAAATTGTTTGTTTTTGCATCTTTAATAATTTTAATAATATAAATAAATTGTTTGTTTTTGCATTTATATATTGAGTTGACTTAAGACGATCTAATTGACTTAAAAACCATAAGGATCATGTTTGTTTTATTATTAATTATTTGTTGTTTTTTTAATAATTAGAATTATGTATTATATATACACAAAAATAAATTGTTTTGTATTTATATTTATATATTACATTAATATTGAGTTACCTAATTCACCTGAGAATTGTAATGATCATGTTTACTTTTTTTTATTAGTTTCTCAGTCTACACAAAAATATATGGAAACCAAAATATTCATCAATAATATATATAAAAAGACAAGTAAAATACAAAGAATATTTGGGCAAATGCATATGACCAACATAACTTCCAGGTAATAGAATTTATATATCTTTGATTTAATTTATACATATCTTTAAAAATCAAAATACTGTGACAAATGTAATGGCTAACTGACCTCTCTGACCTCTGCTACCAGTTTATTTGTTTCTAATATCTCTTTTAAATTTTGATTTTTGCTCATCTCTTTTAAATACATCTGCCTTATTTTATTTTGATTTTTGTTTTTTATATTTTGTTTTTGTAGTTTAGATTTTGTTTTAGTTTTCTGGTTCAAAGTAACAAGAATCATGGACTCCGAAACACCATACAAGAATCAATTTTAAACCTGGCCAGTTTTTTTTTTTAATTCACAGTACACCTCTGTTAAAATCTGATGAAAACTCAAACCGTGGACCTCCCTAGCTTTCTATTCTATAATCGAAAGTACTTGTTTAAAGTAAATATTTCTTAATACAACTTAGAATACTCATATAGAAAAATTCAGGGGTAAAGGTTTCAAGTTCGAATCAGATAAATTAAAATCAGATTAAAATCAATATATAAATTAAGAAACAAAAATCTAGAGAAAAGTCTTCCCATCACAACAAAAATAAACATACAGAATTTAAAACAAAATTCAATTAAAATATTTTAAGTTCGAATCACGAAAACCCACCAAAAAGCAACGTAAGAACAGAGCTTATTCCCCTTTACATTTTAGTATCCATTTCCCCACACACCCTCAAAAATGGGTGCCGGCAAAAAACACGGGAACACAGGTTTTAATATTTACTATAATAATATTTATTTTTAATTTTTAATTTTTTTTAGATTGATTGTATTAACAGTGGGTTTTTATAGAGGATCCCAAAACCTTATGTACAAAAATAGGGCTGAGCCCATTCTATCCTTACAGGCTTCAAGGGCTAGGATCAAACAGACTTGCAAAATCTAACTAAACCTGATTCAAAATTGCCTACAGGGCTTACAAAGGGGCCTCTTCATGAGAGGATCGGCAGACAAAAACCAATCTGAAGCAAACTAAAACAAAAGCAACAAAAAACCATGGGAAAACAAAAAAAAACCACAAGAAAGGCAGCCCCGGATCCTCCTCTATCTTGGATCCTCCTGGTCATCCTTAACGTTCTACTCCTTGATCCTTCAGCATCTTCATCAGAGAATTGGTGGCCGAGAGGATGCGCCACCTCCGAGTGCCTTTCCTTTATGCTTATGTGTCTTCATGAGGAAACTCCGATCTGGCCATCTTCTCCACCTCATCCGGAAAGGACGACCTCCATACTACCAACACAGAGGTCAAAAGACCTTTATTAGCCATGTAATCTGCCAGCCTATTACCCTCCCGATGAATGTGATTGATTTGGGCATCAGTCCGTCGGAGGATCCTTGCCTCAAAGACAATATTGAAAACTTTCCATTAAGGATCTTTGTCATTCGACAGATACCTTATGATATTCAGAGAGTCACCTTCGATGACCAAAGGGCGAGGATCCTTGAGAGGAGCTGAAGCCCTCTGAGGACACCCTTGGCCTCCGCCATGTGATTATTTTTAATTTATTTTTAGTTATTAATTATAATTTTTTAATGTTTAGTATTTTTGTAGTAAAGGTATTATATTTATACAATATTAATGGGTGGTTAATTATTTTTTAAAGGGTTGTTTTTTCTTTTTTTATATCAATTTAGTCACATATTATATAACTTTTGGTGTTATCAGGATTTGATGTGAGTTTCAATCATAAGGATTTAAACTTTGATTTGAGTTTTATCATTCTTATATCTTAACCATTGAAACATTTTTTAATAATTTTAATAATATAAATAAATTGTTTGTTTTTGCATTTATATATTGAGTTGAGTTAATATGATATAATTGACTTAAAATTGTTTGTTTTTGCATTGTTTTATTATTAATTACTTGTTACTTTTTTAATAATTGGAATTATGTATTATATATACACAAAAATAAATTGTTTTGTATTTACATTTATATATTACATTGAGTTATCTAATTCACCTAAAAATTGTAATGATCATGTTTGCTTTTTCTATTAGTTTTCTAATAAAAGTTTAATGCACAAAAATATATGGAAACCAAAATATAATTCTATTAGTTTGATTATTATTCTTTAAAGGGTTGTTTTTTCTTTTTTACATCAGTTTAGTCATATAAGTTATATAACTTTTGTTGTTATCAGGATTTGATCTGAGTTTTATCATCTTTATATCTCAACCATTGAAACATGATTCCTTGTTGTTTTTTTAGTAATTCGAATTATGTATTATATACACAAAAATAAATTGTTTTGTATTTACATTTATATATTACATTGAGTTATCTAATTCACCTAAAAATTGTAATAATCATGTTTGCTTTTTCTATTAATTTTCCAATAAAAACTTAATTCACAAAAATATATGGAAACCAAAATATTCATCAACAATATATATACGAATGTTATCTTTAAAGTGTAAACTTATACCTGTCTATAGATAATAGCAGAAGTATATGGTACCTTGATATTCATGCTTTTCATAAGTTTGCATGTACCTAAAATATAAATTTGACCTTACTAATTTTATTAATTGTGGGTACAAATTTTTAGATCTTTTGAACAAATTACATGGGTTCAAAACGGGAAAACCTTCGCATCCTATGTGGTACCAATCTAAATTTTTTTGAATGTTTAAAAAAATAGTTTCAAATCTAGTATAATATGCATAACAATATGGATGAAGTCTTTAAAGGAAAATCTTAGACAAGGGAGGATGGAAAATATGTATGCTCTTATCTTTGCATAAAATTTAAGTACAAGAGACTTTAAAGATGGGGTTAAAGATGGGGTAAGTAAAATTCAAGAGGAAGCAGATTTTGAAATTATAATTAATCATTTAGAAAAAATCAAACAAACAAAATACAAAAAATACATATGACCAACATCACTTTAAGATAGTAGAATTTATGCATATCTTTATAAATCAAAATACAGCCTTTGCTACCGGTTAATTTGCTTCTAAAAATTTTGATTTTTGCTCATCTCTGTTTTTTTTTTTTGGTAATTATTATAGTAGATTAAAAAAGGGTTTTTATAGAGGATCCCAAAACCTTATGTACAAAATCAGCCTTGTATCATGCCTCCTGGATTTATGTATAAGCCTATTATAGAAATCGTAATCCCTAAAAAAACCTGATTACATAAGCAATGGGCCTAGGGCATCAATCCCTTGAAACTGAACACCAAAACAGAAATCCCGCCCAACGGTAACAGTAAGCATGAAACAATCCCTCTCAGCGGGAAATAAACAAATAAGAAAGAAAGTAGTTTTGGAGATCCCGCCCAGCGGGGAGTAGTCAAAAACCACCATCGAGAAGATCCTGCCCCGCAGGAAGCAAAGAAAAACCGTTACAATAAAATCCCGCCTCACGGGAAGCAGTCAAAACCACCACAAATAGTCCCGCCTAGCAGGAAGCAACAGGGAAATCCCGCCATCCGGGAAACCAGCAGAAAAGAAAGGATCCCGCCTCGCGGGAAAACTGCCGGATTTGGCGGATCCCGCCCTGTGGAGAAACCATCCCGCCCACCGGAAAACATTCCGTTCGACGAGAGCCATCCTGCAAGAAGCCGACAACCAGCACCAGAGAGGATCCAGCCCATCAGGAAGTGACCAGAGAGTTGCACCACAAGGAACCCGCCCCGGGAAAACAAAAGAGGATCCCAACAGCAGGGACCAAGAATCCCATCCAAGCACAGAGCCCGTCGAGGATTCACAAGAAAAAGGGGGAAGCTATCCAAACCCTAAACCGTCACCTCCACCGCACCGAGAAACGCAGGGAAGCCTAAGGGAAAAAGGGAAGGGATCCCCAACCAAACAGGGATCCCTGGGAAGCACCAGTCCGAAAAAACAATTAAGGAAACCCTATCCGGACGGAAGGGGCACAGATAGTGGAGAAGGATCTCCCCCCAGGAGATCATCTGCAAACAACCACTCCCCGAGAGGGATGACCTGGGTTGAGCTAGGGACTGGGCAGGAACCAGGAGCCATGGGAGGGGGAGCAGGGGAGGGACCATAGCCCTCCCCTCTCTACTTTCTTCCCTCTCCTATTAGGGCTCATCTCTGTTTTGAATACAACTGCCTTATTTTATTTTAATTTTAATTTTTTATATTTTGTTTTTGCTTTAATGTTCTAGTTCAGATATTGTTTTAGTTTTCTGGTTCAAAGTAACAAGATCATCGACGCGGAAACACCCTATGAATTGGTTGAAGAGATGAGAGGAAGATTTTAGTGCCGACTTTCTGATAAGTACATTACATGCATGGGCTCTTAGAGTTTGATTAATAATTTTTAGCTCCAATTAGATAATGTCACAAGCAGAAATAGCAATGTTTTAGGTTTTCATGATAGCCTTAAATTCATTTGATTTGTATTTAGATCAAATCCATTGATATTTTCAAACCCAATAAATTGCTGAGTCAATTTTAAGCCTGCAGGTCAGTTTTGTTTTTTATTCACAGTACACCTCTATTAATGTTGATTGTTGAAATCCTGTAAAGGATGAAGACTCAAACAGTGGACCTCCCTAGCCTTTTATTCTATAATCCAGTACAAAGAACTTGTTTAAAGTAAATATTTCTTAATACAACGCAGAATACCCATATAGAAAAATCCAGGGCTAGGTCTCAACGACAAATTAACAACTGCATACAGATTAAGAAACAAAAAAAGTCTTCGAATCACAACAAAAGTAAACATGCATAAGAATTACGAAAAATCATATTGAAAGTTCGAATCACAAAAGGCCAAAACCCACCAAAAAGCAAGATAAGAACAGAGCTTATTCCCCTTTACATTTCAGTATCCATTTCCTACACACAGCCTCAAAAATGGGTACCCGAAAAAACAGGGGAACCTCTGTTCCCGCGCCTAAAAACCGATCTCTCCATGAGAAATTCCTCTAGCAGGGAAAACACATCGAAATTCACTCTCTAGCAGGCAACCACGTGGGGGCACGAATGTGACCCGCGGGATTTCGTGGACTCCCACAGCGATGCGATCGACAACTGAAGGCGACGCGAGTTTTACCGCCGGCCAATGGGATCGACGTGGGCCCCACTGCGGAACTGAAACGTCGGCTAGCTGACGTTACGTCATCTGTCAACGAGATGCCGAAGCATGGCCCCGCCTCACTTTCGCAACGCCCCGTGTGCCCTTTGTTGCGCCCGTGGCGGGGCCCACGTAGTGCCTCGAAAAGAAAAAATAACTCTTCGCTCATAAGGGAAAGCGGGTTCTGCCCGTCCTGCCTTTTTTTATGTCAATTTGTATAAGTTTTTGTTTTATTTTTTATTTTTTTATAAATTATAAACATAAACAGATATACACAGTTGTTGTAGTGGAGGGAAACCATTTAAGGTACGTATGTTTTTTGTGGATGTTAAACTTGTGTCGTTACCAAACCTATAACATTTGTTACCCTTTCATTTTGGTTATTTTAATTAGATTCATTTTAGTTAAAACTTTTATGTTATTATACCTCCAAAATATGTAACCTTTTGTGGATGTTAAACTTGTGTCGTTACCAAACCTATAACGTTTGTTACCCTTTCATTTTGGTTATTTTAATTAGATTCATTTTAGTTATTTTAGTTAAAACTTTTATGTTATTATACCTCCAAAATATGTAACCTTGTGTGAACCATCTATTATACTTGGTCTTCTTTAAAAAAAATAATACATATTTTATAATTATTTTTTAATTACATTTTAATTTTAGTTGTGCTTGAGGGAGGGTATATTTTTTTTTAATTAAGATGCAAGGATAGATAATTTTGGCAATGTAATATTTGATTTTTTTAATATAAAATTACAAAATTCTTTTTATGTACTACAAAATTTTATTTTAAGATAAATTTTTATTTTGTATACAAATCAAGGGGTTTGATTATGCATTTTTTAGGCATTTAAATATATTCGCATATTATATTGCATTAGGATATTCTTGTATATGCATTCCTTGTCCTTTGTTAAAAAAAAATTAGTTTTTTGTAATTCCTAGCTTAGATTTGCATAACATAAAAAGAGCATATAGGCTAGATATTTTGTTTATATACATATCCTTGTTTTGCTACATTTTAGATAAGCATCACAAGTTGTAAAGGTTAAAGAATGATTCCTTTACCTTTAATCAAGACAAACTTAGGTGTTTGTTAAATCAGTACAAAAAACTTTGAAACTCCTTAAACTTTTTGGTGAACCCCTCCTCCAAACCATATTGAGGTGAGAAATACATTGGATTAGCCCACGAATCTCTAATTTTACTCTTCTCACATTCTGGTGAACCCAATGTGAATACCAACTTTCACCACTAAAATCCTTCACCAAAATGTGAGAAGGACAAAATTAGGGATCAGAGGGATAATCTCATGTATTTCTTACCTCAATGTGGTTTGGATGAGGTGTTCACTCAATGGAAAACCATTATAAGAAGACTCAATCATGTCCCTCCGCAATCCAAAATTCTCAATATTTTCATAGTAGCCTCAATGGCCAACTAGTCTATCCTATAGAAAGAGCCAGTTTGTGGTCCTTCTAAAGTACAATTCATTAAGCAAAATACCCTTAAGAAAATAGTGTGATTAAAAGTAGGAAAAGATGTTGATTCTCCTCACCTTCAACAAGTCGACCACAACTCACGTATAAAACCTGCAAGCTCTCTTTCATTTTATGTACTACTACATTCCATTTCAAGACAAATTTTGATTTTGTATACAAACCAAGGGGCTTGACTGTGCAAACGAAGAAGACTGCTATTTTCCTTTTGTTTGGCAGGCCCCTAAATCCTAATTGTCTTTTCAAGTGTCTATTTTTGTAGGTAAAGCACATTCGTTGACTGGAAAATCTATATGGAGCTGGTTTGACCACATTGTCCAGATTCACATCCATAGGATCAAGTAACTATGACCCCTGTGACATGTTCAGTTGTATGGAAGAGATCAATACAAGATAGAAACGAAAGGTATACTAACAAATAAAAAAGAACAAATAGTAGATCAAGACTTTATCTTGGATTTTGTGATAATATTAATACAAAAACTAACTTATTATGCATTGCTTGGATGTGGATGGCAAAAGTGAATCGTAATTGGAAGAAGGAGCACTTGATGAAGAGAGTATTGCAACTTGAGGATTGCATAGAATATGAATGAGATGATGATAAATGACTCCTCCATTGGCAAATGGAAGACTATGAAGCATTCACACCACAAAATCTATAAATTGAGGCTTTGAGATTGTCTCTCAAGAATGGATATATGGACCCGACATGAAAGGTTTCTTGTGTAGACATAGAAAAGTGACCCATCAAAATGAGTTAATACTTCTTTAGATCCCTAGGAAGCCACCCAAGTTTACTAAGTGCAAAATTGTGGCCTCTTTCCCGTCTTCCATTGTCCTTTTTCCCTAGCTTAACAAAATTCGCATCCGGTATATATGGGGCACGAATTTGGCTTATCAGATTCATACCTTGTAATTACTGGGCATGAATTTGGCATTTTAGGGGTTCTTGTCTCAAAAACCCCACCCCTAGTACGCCTGTTTTCGTGTCAACCCTTGCCCATTGTGAAGTTTTATTTTCTCGTTGTTTTAGCCCTTCAAACCTCTTATAAATAGAGGATTGAACTCCCACTTTTTCCCTATCTTAGATCTTAACTAGCTCATTATTCACTAACAAGTGCTCTTCTGTTGCGATTTGTTGTTTTTGTTGTTTTGTTGCTTTGGTGTTGGCTGCCCTTAGAGATCAAGTGGAGGAGTCTTGAGGGTTGGATAAATCCACCAATTTGAAGTGCTTCCTTCATCTTCTGATTGCTCCTTGCTTCCTCCATAAGCTAACTAGGTTATTTACTTGCATTATTAGTTATTAGCTATGTTTTTTCGTTGTTTTGCATCACATTTTTCGGTGTTTTAGGACCCAAAAATTTCATCTGAACCAAATTCGTACCTTGACCATATAGGGTGTGAATTTTGCAAGCCAAATTCATGCCCCCTCATTACAAGGCATGAATTTATCAATTAGGGCTTGGGAGCAAAGTTTTGCTTCCCAAAACCCTAATTTGTTGCTTGCATTTTAGCTTTCTATCACCTGCATTCTGTTTCATTTCATTTCACTGTTGCATGTCCATTCCATATTGCTTTTGCTTGTTCCAAAGGTCAAAGATCATTTTACTTTCGAATGGTCAGCTAAAAGGACCAAGGGGGCTTGACTGTTGCACCTCCAAACTCAGTCTAATAGCAGCCTAAGCAGGCCCCCAAATGCTGATCAAATTTTCTAGGGTTTTGTAAGCTTACTCGCAGGTTTGAAGCTATTTGGATATTCTGGATGCAAGTTAAAGCTAGGATCAACCATCGAATCAGGTAGTAGATCTTTAGGCTTTTTGTTGTATGTTTTTATTCTTTTTCTATTTCAGATTTTGATCATAAATGGGAAAAGAAAATACTTTATCTTCTATATCCAGGCATTTGAAGGATAAAAGTATAAAGTTTGCATGCTAGGATTTATTTTGTTTGTGCATTCTCTTAAACCCTTGCTCAAAAGATAAAGATCTGTTTCATTGCAAGTTATTTTCTTGTCTTCTTACATTTTGCTTGTCTTGCATTGTTCTTTCATTTCCATAGTTTAGCTTTTAGAAAGACCAAACATAGGTGTTTGTTCAATATACACATCAAAACATTTCCACCCCAGATTTGGAGCGAGTCCTTAAACTGATCTTGGTGAACCCTTTGATTCCCAAGCCCCCAAGTGTAGAGAATATAACACACCACCATGGTCACCTCAGCTCCAAACAGATCCAACTGAGAATCATACATGGTAGGGCAGTTTTTCCCCTCTACCCTTTGATTTTTTGGTTTGGATCACTTAATTAAATGAAGGATTTTAGTGGTGAAAGATGGTATTCACATTAAGTAAAGAAGGTATTCACATAGGGTTACATGAAACTAAATTTATGGTAGGATTTGAGCCATACTTGTCCTTGAGCCCTTGTCACCCCTATCGCTCCCCGAGCCAAGTCCAATCGGTGCACTGGATGTCTTTGTTGTGCCATTCCCCCTCACTTGTTGTTTTACTCATAACCCTTTTTAACTATTGTGTGTGGTGAAAATAACTTCTCCTCACCCCTCCGCCTCTTTATACCTCCATACCTCCATTCAAGTAAAAATTTTCTTCCCTATGTTTGCTTCGCAGCCTATTTGAGTTCCTTTAGTAATCCATGTTTTCCCTTAGAAACTCAAGGAGGCACCTTGGATAGGGGTATGTTTGTTCATTTAGTGCATCTTAAGAGATTAGCAAAGAAAACCCTAGGCAATTTGTCATGCCATATGAATGGATTTTTGTGTGTCTCCCTGCATTGTTCATACAAAGCTTAGTGCCCCTGTTGACCCTAGAAATTGGGCGTTGTTGGCCACGGATCCGCCACTTGGGAAGGTCTTGGTGTGTCAATGCGCCCTAGACCCGTAGACCAACATTGAAATGCCGAGAGGAAGGGATGCCGATCTTCGGAGAAGGCCGACTCCTTATTAATCTACTTGGGGGGGAAGATAGGAGTGCAGGAAAGAGATTAAAAATGTGAAGGGAACTAGAAAGAGATTGAAAAAGATAAGGGAACAGGAAAGGGATGTAAATATCATGCGTTTCAGGTGGGGGGAGAACAAGCAGCACGATCGTAAATTTGCATCCGAATCAACAACCATAAAAACAAAGCATGTAACAGGAATTGCAATTGTTATTCTACCCTATGTCTCCTTCTATTTTGTATTCCAGATCCAAATAATTACCAATGCTCAAATCCATGATTCAGAATTCAAACAGACGGAAATATAAGTGGATATGAAGCAGAAATACTAGCAGAAGGCAACATACAAGATAGAGACAAGAAGCAGAGCCAAGGATACTTTGAATTAAATGGAAGGTGATTCGTCACAGCAGAGTCCTCTAGCAATATGTTTCCCCTTCCACCCTTGTACAATGAAATGAGACTGCTATTTATAGCATAATTTTCCCCTCGATTACAATTTGGGCACAGAATCCCAGACCTGACAAAAGCTGTAAAATATGACAAAAGCGGAAAAAGTGGCTGATGTTTGACCTTTGTGGGCAAGGAATGTACCTGCAGCAAGATTCATCTGAAAATATGGCAGCTACGTGGCAATCCGGTAGGTGAGAAATCAAGTCAGTTTGAATGGGGGGCAGATGCGGTACAATCTGTCAGTTCACGCTCATCTGTCCTGTACCTTGGTGGCACATCTTCTATAACATCTCGACTCTTATCCCAAGACTGAACACTTATCAACATTTGAAATAGGTTGATGGAGGGGAGAACAATGGAGTCTAGAAGCTTATCTTTTACATTTTCTATTCCGCCCGACTGCGCACAAAAGTGGAGCGCAACCAGACGACGCAGGGTGAAAACAACGCAGTTGGGCGGGTCGGGCCTTCATGCCTTAGAATATTTTCAGAAGCCCTCTACTTCTTGTCCGATGGCGCGACAAAACAGGAGCACAGTTGGGCGGGGCAACGCAGTCGGACGAAGTCCGACACTTAGAATATTTTAGCAGCATTTTTCTGTCCTTCCGCCCGAGTGCGCACAATTAGATGAGCACCGCCCGACTTCGCTGCGCAGTCGAGCGGGTTCAATACTTAGAAACTTTTCTGATGTCTTCACAACACCGCCCAAGTGCACACCGATTTCAGGACGCCGTCCGACTTCGCTGCGAAGTCAGGCGGGCCCAACACTTAGTCAAATTTTTTGCTATTTTTTCCATGAGGCCGCCCAGGTGCGCACCGAACTATGAGCGCTGCCCGACTTCGCTGCGAAGTCGGGCGGCCTCAGGACTTAGCCAATTTTTTGGGTAGTCATGCCAATACCGCCTTGGGTGCGCAAAAGTAGACAAGCGCAGCCCGACTGCGCTGCGCAATCGAGCGCATTCCAACACTTAGAATTTTTTTTGGGCAGATTTTTCAACATTGTCACCCAAGTTCGCAAAAAACCATGAGCACCACCCGACTGCGCTGCGCAGTCGGGCGGACTCAACACTTAGCCAAATTTTTTGGCCTAAAATTGAGCTTTCTAGTTCTATAACTTTTGATCCACTGACCCGATCACCTATTATAATTTATCGTCGAAAAGCTAGCGAAAATATCTACAATGATAAAATATCCAAAGCTCATTTTATACATTTTATTGCCTTCGCTTGCGGCCCGCGAAAAACCTAACACCTCCGCATGCTCTTTGCCGCTTTAAAGCTCCATACTTAGGCCAAAATTTATCAAAAAATTTAATGTGGTAAAAATGCCAACAGGCGCATCCGCTTTTATTTCTTATTCATTATTTACATCATAAGTGAATAAAAAATGGGATAAATATAGACACCTCATTTTGGCACACTTAAGCTATCAAATATGCACAAAATGATCCACTTAGCCTAGTCATCTACCTCAAGCTAAATATAGAGCAATTATTCCTTGTTGAATTCGTAGTCTAAAATTGAACTCGTAAGTAGCAAATCCATCACTTTAGGTGGTGAATTCGCTTACCTTTTTATCCTACCCAGATTTTGACTCTCCCCACTAGGTTTGACCAGCAACAATCAAAATCATGAATTTGTCATCTATGAATCCATTTCCAGTGGATTTATAGGTGGTGGATTCGTTTCACACGTGCAGACCAACATTCCATTCATCCTTGAGGTCTATATCATTAATGGAAGAGCAGGTCTATAGTCCTTTTCAACGAATCAAGCTTCACCAAGACCACTTCACCAAGCCCAAGGATTCAAACTACAACATCAAATCCGTAGGCAATCTTGTCAATCCCCAAGCAATCTCACCAAAACCTATGCATTTCCCTCCCATTTTCAATTTTTCTCTTCCCTTCACAAGGCCAAAAAATCTAAATTGAGGCTTTGGGATTGTCTCTCAAGAATGGACGGATGGATCCCTTATTTTGCCTTGCACATTTTTTGATGAACACAACGTGAAAGGTTCCTTGCGTAAACATGGAAAAGTAACCCATAAAAATGAGTTAATATTTCTTTAGATCCCTCTTCCATTGTGCCCGATCACTTTTAACTTAGCATGCTTGGGTGGCTTCGTAGGGTTCTAAAGAAATATTAACTGATTTTGATGGGTCACTTGTCCATGTCTACACAAAGAACCTTTCTTGTCAGGTTCATTAGAATGTGAGCAGGACGTAATAAGGAATCCAACCATCCATTCTTGAGAAAATCTCAAAGCCTAAATTTATAGAGTTTTTGGCCTTGGAAAGGAAGAAGGGAAATTGAAAATGGGAGGGAAATGCATAGGTCTTGGTGAGATTGCTTGGGGATTGGCAAGATTGAATAAGGATTTGATGTTGATGTTTGAATCCTTGGGCTTGGTGAAGTGGTCTAGGAGAGAATCTTCATCCGTTGCAAAGGATTACATGTCTGCTCTTCCATTAATGAAATAGGACCGATCTAGTCGAGAATCATACATGGTAGGAAAGTTTTCTCTCTCACCTTGATTTTTTTGGTTTGGATCACTTAATTAAATGAAGGATTTTAGTGGTGAAAGGTGTTCACGTTAAGTAAATGAGGTCTTCACATCGGGTTACACAAAACTAAATTTATGGCAGGATTTTGAACCATATCAATCCTTGAGCCATTGTTGTTGTCCCTATCACTCCTCGAGCCAAGTCCAATCGGTGCAATGGAAATCTTTGTTGTGTAATTCCCCCTCGCTTGTTTTTTTACCTATTATTTTTTTTAACTGTCATGTACTGTGAAAATAACTTCTACTCACCCCTTATGCCTCTTTTTACCCTCATATAGGTAAAAGTTTTCTTCCCTATGTTTGCTCCATAGCCTATTTGAGTTCCTTTAGTAATCCATGTTTTCCCTAGCAAACTCGAGGGGGCACCTTGACTAGGGGTATGTTTGTTCATTTAGTGCATCTTAAGAGATTACCCAAGAAAACCCTAGGCAATTTTTCATGCCATATGATTGGATTTTTATGTGTTTCTCCTTGCATTGTTCATACAAAGCTTAGTGCTCCTGTTGACCCTAGAAATTGGGGGTATTGTTGCCACATTTTGCACGGGGTGCCATGTTTTCAGTTTCTGTAAGTGAGATGCCTCCTCTTTTTCCCTTTCTTCATTTCTCCCTTCCTCCCTCTTCCTTGCAGTTTCATTCCTCCTTCTTCCCCTTGAACTTCCCCCAGTAAACTTTCCAGCAAGTGTTCCCTGAATTTTTCTAAGTGTCAGGGCGCAACCCGACTTCGCAGCGAAGTCGGGGTGCGCCCTCCAGTTGGAGCGTAGTAGGGAATGCGAAGTGCGCAGGCAGATAGAAAATGAGTGAAAAATGACTAAGTGTCAGGGCGCAACCCGACTTCGCAGCGAAGTCGGGGTGCGCCCTTTTTCCTGGGCGCACTTGGGAAGCAGTATGGCAAAAAATCAGCTAAGTGTTGGGGCGCAACCCGACTTCGCAGCGAAGTCGGGGTGCGCCCCCTTCCTGGTGCGCAGTCCGAACAGCAGAGAAGACAGCAAAGTGCCGGTGCGCAACCCGACTTCGCAGCGAAGTCGGGCTGCGCCCTCTGACCGGTGCACAGTTGGGCAAGCAAGCCCAGAAATTGACTAAGGCATGGAGGCCTCCCCAACTGCGTTGTTTTTCACCTGCGCAACCCGATAGTGCTCTGATCCTAGGCAAAGTTGGATAAACTGCCTTTCAAGGCAGCCATGTGTCACTCATCAGCATCCGACTGTGGGAGGTGAGCAATTGATACAAAGGTAATATTGCATTAACCATTAACATAAGGTTACAAAGTTTAAATAAACATAAAATAACCATACTAGAGAAAAGGGGGGAATAGGAGAAATTAAGGGAGAAGAAATTAAAATCAAATTCTCTTGCCGCCCAAAGATGTTGCCGTCCAACTGTCGTCCAGGTAAGGTAAAAGGTAAGTAATCTTACCCAAGGTAAAATACCTTTTTTTAACCTTTTACCAATGGTAATTTTCCAACATTCTCCCCCTTAAAGTTGAGAGGACTGACTATACAGTCTCTCAGCTTTATAAATTGAGCTTTAGCCATGCCTTTGGTGAAGATGTCTGCTAGATTATCCAAAGTGCTGCAGTATTGAAGCTCAACTATCTGTTGTTCCACCATATCTCTTATGAAGTGATACTTCATATCAAAATGTTTTGACCTTTTGTGGTGGATTGGATTATATGCCAACTGTATGGCACTAATATTATCACAATTCAGTTTGGTTGGACCAATTTGTTTTTCGCCAATCTCTTCAAGGATTTTCCTCAACCGGAGGATTTGAGTACTAGCATGGGTAATGGCTATATACTCAGCTTACGTAGATGATAATGCTACAACAGATTGCTTCTTGGAACTCCATGTTATTAGTCCTAAACCTAGACTAAAACAGTTCCTTGATGTAGATTTTCTGTCATCTATATTATTGCCCCAATCGTTGTCACTATAACCAACTAACTTCACAGAGTTAGACTTGTGGTAATGGATTCCAAAATCCAATGTACCTTTTACATATCGTAAAATTCGTTTGGTTGCTTGAAGATGCAGCTCGGATGGGCATGCCATATACCTTGATACTAGAGAAACAACATACTCTATATCTGGCCTAGTGTTGGTGAGAAACATTAAACTCCCAACCATGCTTCTGAAATTGGTCATGTCAACTTTTGGTGCTCCATCATCTTTGCTTAGATGGATTCCATGTCCTGTTGGTGTTGCAACTGATTTGCACTGCTGCATAGCAAATTTTTGAATCATGTCACGAGCATATTTCTGTTGACATATGAAGATCCCATTCTTTGATTGATGTACTCCCATTCCTAGGAAGTATCTCATTAATCCGAGATCCTTCATCTCAAACTGATTCATCATGGAGTTTTTGAACTCCATATTCATTTTATTATTACTACCCATAAATATTAGATCATCCACATATAAACAAACTATGAGGATATCTACTCCATTCTTCAGGTAGTATAGAGTTGGTTCACTCTTGCTTTTTGTGAAACCATACTTGCTGAAATAGCCGTCAATTCGTGAGTACCACGCTCGTGGTGCTTGCTTGAGGCCATAAAGTGCTTTTTTCAATTTATAAACAAGGTTCTCTTTTCCTTGTTCTTGGAAACCTTGAGGTTGTTGTACATACACCTCTTCTGTCAGGTATCCATTTAAAAATGCACTTTTCACATCCATGTGTTGAATGTTCCATCCTTTATGGGCTGCCAAGGAAAGAACAGTTCTGATTGTTTCTTGTCGAGCAACTGGAGCAAAGGTTTCCTCATAATCTATTCCATATTTCTGAGTAAAACCCTTAGCTACTAATCTTGCTTTGTGCCTTTCAATTTTTCCATCAACATTGAATTTGGTATTATAGACCCATTTACATCCAACACATTTTTTTCCCTTGGGAAGCTTCACAAGCTCCCAAGTATCATTCTTTTTAATTGAGGATATTTCCTCTTCCATGGCATCTTGCCATATACTTTTAGTACATGCTTTTTCATAGCTAGATGGTTCTAGCCGTGCAGCAGCCAACAAAGCATAATTGACTACATCACCCCTTGGTTCATGAGACTCATCATCTCCTGACATTTGAAGATTTTCAAGTCTTGACAAAATGTCGTCCATCTCACTAGCTTGACTCCTAGTGTATCTTTTTTGGAAATTCCTATCCAACATTTGAGTAGATGGATGACTCTGTAGTATGCGCTTTCCTTTATTTGTCTCTTTCCTTTGAGAAACTGGATCAATATCCATCGGACTTGGAGCGCTTACAGATCTATGAAATCATTTCGGAGAGTTTGGGGGAGCCAACAAAGAAGTCCCTCTTGGACTTGGTGTACCACTTGATGTACTTGATGAAGATTCCTGATGTGGACTTTGTGGAGGGGAACTTTTTCCACTACTTTTCTTGGGTTGTACAAATGTGGAACTTTTCGAATTAGAGTCAATATCAACAAATTTTTTATGACCCCATTCTCCCCCTTCATCAAAAATTACATCCCTCGGAGATAATTATTTTATGTGTCTTGGGATTGTACAATCTATACCCTTTGGTTGATTCACAATACCCTACAAAAATACATGCTTGACTCTTGGGATCAAGCTTCTTTCTCTTCTCCTCAGGAATGTGTGCATAAGCTAAAGAACCAAATACTCGAAAATGTTTGACATTTGGTTTTTTACCGTACCATCCTTCATAAGGAGTGATACCATCTAAACTAGAAGTCGGACTTCTATTTAGAATATATGCACTAGTTCTCACTGCATCTGCCCAATAGTTGTATGTTAGATGCTTTGTCTGAAGCATTGTTCGTGCCATTTCAACAAGGGTACGGTTCTTTCTCTCGGCCACACCGTTCTGCTGTGGGGTATAGGCAGTGGTGAACCGCCTTTTTATCCCATTTTGCTTACAATAATGTAAAAATTCATTTGAGGAGTACTCTCCTCCTCTATCAGTGCGAAGACATTTGACATAGTAGTCACATTGCTTTTCTACATTATTTCTGAAGTCTATGAAGCAATCAAATGCTTCATCTTTGTGTTTCAGAAAATAGATCTAGCACATTCTAGAATAATCATCTATGAATGTTAGAAAATAAGAATTGTTTCCAAGGCTTTTTGTTTGCATTGGACCACAGATGTCCGAATGTACTAGCTGAAGAGGATAGCTTGCTCTCCATGCTTGGCCTCTTGGAAACTTCGTTCTAGAGTGCTTTCCCAAAGCACATGCTTCGCATACCTTCTTATGTTCTGGAATTTTTGGTAGTCCTGTCACCATAGCTTGTGATGTTAACATTTTCAAGCTAGCGGAATTGAGGTGACCATATCTCAAGTGCCACAATTCACTTGGATTGTAATAGCAATGTTTGCAAGTTGAGCACCCCCTGGCTCATCAAATTTTAGAGGGAATAACCTATTCTTTGTCATAGGTACTGTTGGTCATCAAATCCGCACAGGAAAGGACTTTCGGTGGGTTTGCGCGCCCTGGACCTGCGACCAACATTGAAAGGCCGAAGGGAAGAGATGCCCCTCGTGCCAATCTCCGGAGAAGGCCGGCTCCTATACTAATCTACTTTTGGGGTTTGAGATAAGAGTGCAGGAAAGAGATAAAAGGAGTTCGGGTTAGAGAAAGAAATAAAAAGGGGTAAGGGTTAGAGATTGATGATTCAAGGTGGGGAAGAACAGGAAGCACGATCACTCACTAATAACTCGAATAGCAGCAAAGAACACCAAGAATAGCCTAAAGAAACGCAGTGCCGACCTTCCTATGTATCCTCTGGACGGGTTCGTAGGGTTCTCCTTTCTTCTCTCGCTGGAATTCAGGGTTCAGAGTAACAGTGATTAAGACGAGGGAATAATAGAAACCTCGATCCACCGAGGCAGCATAAAAGAAAGCAACAAATACATTTTTTCTCTCCTATGTATCCTTTGGGGCGAATTTCAGGGTACGGTCCCCAATCGCACATCGGATTCGGGATTCGTAGTCTCGGTATACGAATGCGGACGGACAAAAGAATTAAGCACAGAAGGCAGCATAAAAGAGAGAAATAGAGCACAAAATATCTTTAGTATTAGACGCAGGACATCAAGTTACAGTAACTTTCTAGCAGAAAGTTCCCCCCCCTTTTACATTACAGAGCCTGGGTTTTTATAGAGGACCCGGCCCTCTGAATCATTATTACAAAAACGGTGGAGTACGCCCTCGGGCCCTGAGAAATCGGCGCCTCGCTGCTGCTGCGAATGATCCTTCAAATCGGCTACCAAAACTGGCAATGGCGACCGAGTCAACCGGGGAAAGATGCATTAAATGAGCCACCTGGGTGTCCTCGGATTGCAGGTGCGGTGCTCGAGTGGCGGCCATGCTTGCCGGGCTCTCCTTCTCGGACTGATACTTCGCATCCAATTACCAAAAATGAGCAGCGGGCTTATCGGGCAAGAAAATACGCATTTATGAGGCTCTCTGACTGCCTCGGGAAAAATGCCCAACTTGGGAAGCGTTCCTGGAAAGCGCCTCGTTGATTTCCGCTTCGCAGAATTACTTCGGGGGCGTGGCATGCCGAAGCCGATCTCCTTCCATCTTTCGCTGCTTCGTCGGCAAAATTACTTCGCTGACGGGTTGGGAAAAAATGCTTCGGGCCGATCTTCTTTTGAAAAGGCGGCTCGGGGGAGTTTCGGCCGAAACACTTTCTCGACTTGTACTACTTCGGGAGAAATCTGGCCAAAGTGGATATTAGAAATACCTCGGGCCCGAAGTATTTTCCTTGCCTTAGCCGATTCGGGCTGTCTTTTCTTCTTCGGCGAACTTACTTGGATGCCGCTTCGCAAAATTTTCACCCGAAGTAGCTGCTGGGCATGCTTCGGGTGCGAAGCGTTTCTTTTGCTTTCTCGGCAACTTCTCGCCCGAAGTGATGATTTGAAGCGCTTCGGGCCCGAAGTTCTTTTCTTTTCATTTTGTCCACCAGGGGGTGATAGGGAATTCAAAATTGCTATAACTTGTACACAAAGAAAACTTTCAAACAAAACAAATATCATACAAAGTTTTAATTTTTACTGCCCCTTGGTGGAATGTGACAATATTGTCAACATTCTTGGCGACTCGCGGGGCAACGAGCTCGTCTCGGTGGTAGAACCCTCAGCTTTCATCCATTGGGCCAAAGTCACCTCCAGACCCTTCTCTTTGTTCTTTTTCTGGGGATGCTTCCACAGCTTGTCCTTCTTCCTTCTCTTCTCCTGCTTCTGCTTCTTCCTCTTCTGTCGCCATTGCTTCTGCTACTTCTTCGGCCGTTGGCAATGGGGCCAGGCGGACGCGGATATTTCTCAGGGTTCGGCGAACCTGAGACCAGACTTTTTTCGTGAACAGCTCCTGATCCCCCAGAGATTTGACCAAGGCACGGAACCTATCGATCTGCCCGATTTTTGCATGCTGGGACCTGGTATACAGATCGTTTAGGGAAGCGGCGATTCTACAGTATTTCAGTATGTAATCAGCAACCTGCTTCTCTGTTATAGGTTCGGCCCACTCATCTATCTCCGAGACGTTGTCTCCAAACTGCTGCCACTTTGGCATGATTTCTTCCTTGGCTAAGGGCTTTCCATCATCATCCGTGAAGCTCGGGAAACCTAAGGAGAAGAGGTCTTCGAAGTAGCCCATCGACGCGCGCCTCTCGCTTTCGAATGCATCCAGTAGGATTTTCGCCTTTTGAGCCTTCTTGGCTATGGAGAAAAAGGCGTGAACTGTGTCCTGGGCTATTGACCAATCCCTTGCTGTCCGACTCATTGCTGCGAGCTTCAAATCCTGATATCCTGCATCTTGGATTTTTAGGGCCAGCTTGAGTCGGGCTCTGACATTCTGAATGACTTCTTCGACGATTGGTCCTCCTTCGACGACAACAACTTGGGCTTCTACGGTGTAAACTAAAACTGAAAGAGCACTGGCAGCCCGAGACCTGAAATTTTTGAGCAGACATGAGCGAATCTCTTTGATTTTGCTCCTGTCAAATAGCCCTAGGCCTTCCTTCTCGTGCAGCTGGATCTGAGCTTGCAAGATCCTACTTTCAAGCTCCTTGACCCTCAAATCGTTTTTGATCTGCCTTTGTGCCTGATTCTCAGCTGTGCACTCCAGCTGTGCTATATGCAGCTTTAGGGCGTGTGCTTCTTTCCGCATCAGCTTGCATTGTCCTTCGGCTTCTGCCAATTTGGAGCGAGTCCTTGCTAGCTCCTCCTCCAGCTTGATGTTAGCACTCTCGGCTTCGAACCTGTGCTTGTTGGCAATGTTGGCGTGCGCCTTGAAGGTCTCGATTCCAATGTGCATAGAGGCGGACTCCTCGTCCACGTTCAGATGCTCCAGGTCCTTTTCTTTATCTTGATATTCATAGTCCGCTGGAGTCATTTCATCCAGGGGCTTCTGGACTTTGGGTATTTTCTTTACTTTATGCATCTTTCCCACCTCGAAGTCGAAGATGGCACATTTCTCAACTTGAGCGAGCGAATGCCCTCTCTTCTTTCTTGCCTCTTTCAACATTCTCTCTGTGTTCTGTCGGGCTTGGAGGAGTTTTTTGGCCAAGGGGGACTCCCGTATTGAGGACAGCTCGGAGTCGAATGCGGCTGGGTCTAAAGCCGAGGGATTGAACAAATATAGGGAGCTGAAAGGGATAGCCTCACCCGAAGGTTCGGCAACAGGGGTGACGGGGGCTTCGGCAAGTGGGAGCACGTTATGTATAATGGAGGAACGAGCTTTGAGGTTCGGCGCCGGACTATTAGCTTCACCCTAGTTGATGACTGGAGGATTGGCGATGTGGCTGGGCGAAGTGGTTTTGACGGGTTTGTCTTGGCCGGAAGACTCAGGGGGAGTAGTTAGGGGCATAGCGTGAGGAGGTGACTGACTTCGTGGAGGCAGGGTGGATGGGTGAGAGCTTTCGGCCAGGGCTGGGGTGGACTTACGAGCAACCAAAGCATAGGATGAAGAAAATGTACCTGCGTGCCCTCCTGGCAGAGCGGCCATGGCGATCTCCTGGGTGATTGGCGTTTGTTCCTTCTGGGCCTTGGTACTCTTGGCTTCCACGACCTCCACGAGTTCCTCCACGTCGATGACATCTACGTTTGGGATTGCTTCAGCACTTGGTGGAGTTCCTTCGTCATTTACTTCGATCGAAGTCGATATTGATCTTTCGGTAGGGGCGCTCGGCATGCCTGTACATGGTCGTTTTGGGAAGTTCGGGGGTGCCGAGGTAGGTTCCCGCTCCTTTCTTTTCCTCCTCTCGAGGGGTTGCTCTGATTCTTCTATCGTCGTCTCGAGATCTTCGGATGGACTCTGTGGTAAAGCCTTAGGCGCGGGCCTGGCTGCTTTTTCCTTGGGGACACTATCAGTCCTCCCGAGACCTTTGTATGAACTTGGAGTGGCCGGTGGAACGAAATCGACGAAGGACAAGGGTTTCCAAGACCCAATATTGGTCTGATACACAATTGCGAATTCCCTGTCCATTGTTAGAAGCCCGTAAGAATTCATATTTCAACGATGGACTCTCATAATCCACCATTCTCTCAACTGCTCCTCGTCCCAATCCTTCAACTCCGCTTTTAAATCGTCCTTCGCCTTTCTCCAGAAAGTGGAGTCGGGAGTTGGGAATGGGTACTGGTCTAGGTCGAATTCGACCTCCATAGGATAGAAGTCATGCCAAGGAGGCAACGTCCTCATCTCCTCTAAGTGCCATTCGAGATCCGTACCATTAGGGTTATTCCTCTGCTCCAGAATTTCGGGGCGAGGATAGGCATGGAAATTTTTGCTTTTCAAATGATCTCTCATCACCCCCAACGGGTCGTAGAGCCACCTCTGTGGTATTTGGAGCAGACCAAAATCGGCGAGCTTCTCTTCCAGGTATATGTTCTGCTTCAGGGCAAAGACTTCGATGACTCCCATCTTGAAAGGGAAATCGCAGGTGTGTGCCCACTTTCGCCCGTGGCCGTAGGCTTCGTCGGTCGCGTCACTTTGTCGAGCAACTTCCAGGGCAAATTGGTACTCCGAAGGGAAAAAGGGCAGTAAGAAGGGCTTCCCTATGAAGCCGAAAAGGCGGATCACAAGCCCTTGTGTCAATTGAAACACATCCCCTTTTCTCTCCAGTACCACTTTATCTCTAAGGCAGAGAGGCACCCGAGGGCTAGACCCTGTCAGAATGTGCATCGCAGGTCCCAAAAACTGTTGATTGAAAGGGTAATAGGACTCCGACCTCAGCAAGAGTCGGGTCCATTGATATACAGGCAAAGGGGTCCCATCCTTGCCGACTGGTGAAACATCACAATGGGGAAGGGCTTTATGTACATGAAAGAAGAAGAGCCAAACCAAGAAAGAACAAGGCTGGAAGTGAGGCTCCTTGCTAGCTTCCTTTATGGATGACAACCGCATATGCAGATTTCGGGCCACCCATTCTGCCCAATCGAAGAAAACTAGGTCGATGTTCGGCCGCGAAGCATCGGGAGCGTAGAACTCTCCTCTGGAAATGCTTTCGGCTAGCGACACCTGCCATGGGCATACCGAAGTATCGCTTGACAAGCCCCCTACCCATGCAATGATAGAGAATATATCTGTGTTCTTAAATGCCTCCAGGGGCAGGGGCATCTGGGGTCGCTTGCCGGAAGGAAGTCCGTTTGTTCACTCAGGCTGACCTTGCGAACGGTATAGCCTTTTGGTGGCCTTTGCTGCGGTGCGAATGCTGCTTGCACATCCTCCTTTAGAATGGAAAACAATTTTTTACCCGAGGCGTCAAACACCTGCCTGGTTTCTGGCTGATAGTTCTGAGCAATGGCGTATATGAGCTCGGGGCAGTGATGTGTAGGAAGAACCAGGTACCAATATATATGGGAATAATACGCCACGGCCCTCTTGTTCTCAACTGAGAGCCTGCTTTTCATAAAATCGATGGTATATCGAAGCTCGACCACCGTTCTTGAGAGCTCTGGGTCTCTGATTTTCGCCCACTTGTCGACAGGTGGTTCTATGCTGGGCTCATCATCGGATTCTTCCCTTTCTTCCACCACTTGTTTTCTTGTGCGTGGGGGAGGATTGACCCTCTTGGGCGTCTGTTTCTTTTCTTCCGCGGCTCTCACCTTCTCTGGAGTCGTTGCCTCTGGTTCTTTTCCCTTCCGCGTGGGGTTCTTCCTTCCCATTGTGAGCGATTGCAGCAGAAGAGTTCAGCGCCTCAAAACAAAGGATGGGGTAATCACGGCGAACAACGGAACCCTTGATGCAGGAGTTCTCCAAGGTGGCAAAATGCAGACTCGACTCTCACACTTGCAAATGGTCTGTTCTTAACTGGCACCTGCATTTTATAGCTTCGGAAGGCAACCTCCGACATTTATGGCAACCACCGTAATTACTTTGCTGGCCTGGCCCGAAAGTATCGTTGCGGCATCTGATTGGCTCTATGGCGATGTCGTACGCGGGGCCATGCAATTCGGCAGTTTGATTTTGTATCGAGAGCGCGGATTGCTGCCACCTGGTACTTTTGCGTGGCTTTTCGGTCAACTAACCGCCTCGGGATGAGTGCCACCTCTTTCGTATTGAGTTTGTCTGATTCGGTCCCCGAGGCACATCTTAAATGTGTTCGCCCCGAAGCGGGGTTCGGCGAAAATACTTCGCCGCGAAGCTCTTCTTCGGGCTGATTTTCTTCATTTCGGGCCCGAAGTTCTTCTTTGCCATGCTGTTGCTTGGGTTTATGAATACCGCCGACCAAAACCCATTTCATCGAGGAGGGCTTCGCCAAGGATTACTTCGGACAACGCCTTCGGCACATTCCTTTAGCGAAGCGTTTTCCACGTCCTTGGCTTGCATGTGGTTTGGCTCTCCGAGGATGAACTGCTTCGCGGCGAACTTCCCTTCATCGGGTACTTTGGGCCGAAAATCCCCCGAAGGTGATTCCGACCTTGCTTTGTGAAGCCGAGGCCAGGAATCTAGCTTTTGCGGTTGAAGAGGCGCTTGCTCGTCAACATCTTTTGAACAGAGTATATACAAAGCATCGAAATCCTATATACAAAATATATGCAAGATTTTTTTTTTTTTTTTGGAGCTGTACATACTTCAGCGATTGAAGGTCTTCAGGTGAAGACCATTGAATGAGATTGGTAAGACTTGGCCATTCGCATCCTTGAGGATGAAGGAGTTGGCCGAATTCGCTTTCACTATTTCAAACGGTCCGTCCCAGAACGCGTCCATTTTGTCATGATTCCCAGGCTTGGCCTTCCATGAATCCCACCTCCATACCAGGTCTCCTGCTTTGAATGTGCGATCGGATGACTTCCTTTTGAACCATTCTCGGGTGACTTCAGCATGCCGTGCGAAGTTCTGGTAGGCCTTTTCACGTTCTTCTTCTAGTTGTAATAGTTGAACTAGGCGTTCCTCCATCGGGTTAACTTCATCTTCTTCTAGCAGCTGCAATGTAGGTATCTCAATGTGAGTGGGCTAAATGGCCTCCTTGCCGTAGACCAGAGCATAAGGCAAAGTCTTGATTGACCTTTTGACAGAAACCCGATCGGCCCACAAGGCCCGATCCAGAAGGAGGTGCCAAGTTCTTTTGTTTTGATCGATCAGCTTTCTTAGAATCCTCAACGAGGGTTTTGTTGGTGGATTCTGCTAATCCATTGCCCTGGGGGTAATAGTTGGAAGACACCTTGTGATATATCCCATACTTGTATAGGAATTCGTTGATCTTTGCGCCTATGAAACTAGGACCGTTATCTGTAATAATTTCTTCGGGGATACCGAAGCGGGTAATCAATCCTTCCAGGAAGGTGACCACGGTATCTTGATCGGCATGTTTTGTGGGGACTGCCTCGGCCCACCTGGTGAAGTAATCCGTCGCAGTCAGAATGAATTTGTGCCCAGCGGAGGAGTTCGGCGATATGGCTCCTATGAAATCCAGTCCCCATTGCTGAAAGGGAGCTTCCACTTGTATTGGTCGGAGTGGCATCGAAGCATTTCTGCTTCGGTCGGCGAATCTCTGGCATTGCTCGCACCTTCGGCAAACGGAGAAGGCATCGACAAAGAGGGTGGGCCAATAGTAACCCACCTTGATTATTTTTAGCGCCGTCGCCCTTCCAGCAAAGTGTCCTCCAGATAGTCCTGAATGAAATTCGCCCAAGATTCTCCTCTTATCATCATCTTTTATGCATTTGAGGAGGACGTCGTCAATGTTCCTGAAAAACAGGCCTTCTGGGCGCATAGTGTATCGGGCGGACCGCATCCTGAAATGTCTTCGCTGCGAAGCATTCAGATGTGAGGGGCATCTACGGTGTTGAAATATTCCACTATTTCGCTGACCCAATCTTTCTTGGCCCCTTCTTGATTGGCGAGGCATTCTCCCATTGGCAAGTCATCCGACTGACAGTCCGTTATTTCGGTCGTTGCACTCTTCGCCAGCTCTTGACATAGTGCGCGACCGCGAACTAGTTTGGTAGGCTTGATCTCGATATCGAACTCTTGGATTTTGCTCACCCAACCAGCTCTCTTGCTTCCCAGTTCCCCTTGGATAATGAAACTACGCACATCGGGGTGAATGACGAAGACTGTCGTGTGACTCTGAGAAATGAACTATTTGAATTTCTTGAGAGACTTCATTACTGCATGCACTTGACGCTCGATGAAATTGTACTTCTCTTCATGGGGATTGATTATTTGGCTGAGGAACGCGATGGGACGTTCCTCTCCATCTTCTCCCTTTTGCGTCAAGACTGCGGCGTAGCTTTCAGGTTCTCCTATTGCATATAGGATAAAATCTCGACTGTAGTCGGGGTTGATCAATATCGGTGCCTGAACAATTCGGGCCTTGATTTCTTTGAATGCTTTTCTCCTTTCTTCTGTCCAGAAGAATTCTGCGCCCTTCTTTAAAAGCTCAGACATCGGCTTAATGACCTGGGCAAAGTCTGGGACAAACTTCCTTACGAAGTTAATCTGACCGAAGAAAGATTGAAGGCCCTTTTTATCTACTGGGATTGGGAGCTTCATCAGAGCTTCGGCTCTGTCGGGATCCACGGCAAGACCCTTTTCTGAAATTGCATGTCCCAGCAGTTTTCCTTCACTGACTGCGAAGATAGACTTTTTTGGATTGATTGAAATGCCAAATTCTCGGCATTTTTCAAAAATTTGTTGAAGATGTTTTGGGTGGTTTTCTCTCCTTCGGGAGAAGACGGTCATGTCATCTAAATAGATAACAATAACCTTGTTCAGAAGCTCGCCAAAAGCAAGGTCCATCGCCCTCTGGAAAGTAGCTCCCGCATTCGAGAGACCAAAAGGCATCCGCTGGTAGGCGAATGTGCCCCACTTGGTCGTGAATGCGGTCTTATGCTTGGTCTTCGTCCCTGACCCAGATTTGATTGTATCCGGAGAAACCATCGAGCAGGGAGAATCGTTGAGCTCCAACCACTGAATGCAAGATCTGATCGATCTGCGGGAGAGGATAGTGGTCCTTGAGGGAAGCATGATTCAGGTTGCGAAAGTCCATGCATAACCGGATGTCTCCGTTCTTTTTTTTGACAGGGACCAAGTTCGCTACCTAGGAAGAATGCTTGATGGGATAAATGATCTTTGCTTTGAGCATTTTTAGCAGTTCGGCCTTCATCAGGACCTCGATCTTTGGATTAACCGGCCTTTGCTTCTGTCGAAAAGATTTGGCCCCTTCTTGTAATTCAATTGTATGTTGGATCAGCTGCCGATCATATCCTTTGAGGTCGTGATAATACCAAGCCACAATATCTGGGTACCTCTTACACAGACATCGGATTCGCTCTTTTTCTTCCGAAGTACAATCGGTCCCGATCTTTATTACTTTCCCAGGCTCCAGTTCTAAGTCTTGATATTGCTGTGCGCTGATCTGGATCCTGCGGGAGAGCGATCGATCATTTTGATCGAAAAGGCTCTCAAGCATGATCAATCCCTTGGGAATGTGGTTGTTCTTCAACTAGACCAATCCTTCGTATTCTTCCTCATCAGGGCTTCGGTCTTCGATCGTAGCGGCTTCTTGGATCATGAAATTAACAATCTGCTCGTCATTGTCAAAAACTTGCCAGTGTAAATCTCTGTCCGGGATAGAGGGTCTATAGATCATCCTTACAGCCTTCGGCTTATGCACCATATCATCCATTGGAGAATATCGGGCTGCGATGGATGCTAAGACATCTGCATGTCGATTCTTTTCTCGTGGAACAAACTGTAGATTGAGAGATTCAAACTGGTCAAACAGGTCCCATACCCTATTGCGGTATGATTTAAGATAGTGTTTCTTTGAAGAGCATCTATTGGTGACCTGGTTGCAAACTAGTTCGGAATATCCGAAGATTTGAAGATGCCTTATGCCTAACTTGTTAGCTTTCTTGAGTCCTAAGCACAAGGCTTCATACTCTGCTGCATTGTTGGTGCAGCTCCACGTCAATCGGTAGCAATATTCTTTTTGCTCACCAGACGGGGAAATTAGAAGGATTCCTGCCCCAGCGCCATTCTTACATTGGGCACCATCGAAGAACAATTTCCATAGTCCTTCTTGAGCAGAAACCTTCCCTTTCATTTTGGCTAGTTTCTTGGACTTGGCGATGGTGTAGCACCCCACCTCAGTCTCTATCATGGCATTGAAATCTGCCAATGAAAATTCATCTTCACAACACAACTGTGCGAGGGATTCCTGGACCAGATCCACTTGCTCTAGCTCCTCCGCGATCGTATGCATAGGGCCACTGCTTTCTTCTTCGGACATCTTCTCAACCAGGAACGTAGAAGGTTTTTCATTATAGATCTTCACCTTCTTCCCTTTGAAGGGGATCTCCAGATGAGTGTAGTCCATGGACAGATATCCGCCCAGCTTTGTCGTGAATTCCCTTGACAGGCACATGCTGAAGTAGGGCTCAATGTCCACGACTACCACCTCTTGTATGACTACGATTTGAGGTGTCTTATGTAGCCGAATAGGAATGTCTTTAATGACACCTACAGTTTTTACTGGGGTACCGTCCAAGCTGGAGGACTCCATGACTACTTCGTGTGTATTCCATGCCTATCTCCTCGCATACCGCCTTCGGCATTACTGTCGTCGCAGCTCTAGAATCTATCATACAGTTATGCACAATATATCCTTCCATTCGTAAGGATAGGTAGAATGGTGGAGGTCTGTTTTTTCCTGTGATGGACGCGGACAAGGTCTGCACCAGGGCGAGCAGCTCTACATTCTTTGTATTGATCTTCTTCAATGATTCTTGCAACAGGTCTACTTGTCCAGGAAGCTGGAGAGCATCATACAAACTGATTTTGGCTGGGATCCTCTTTAATTCTTCCACAATGTTGTAGGCTGGGGAGCCATGCACCTCGGGTTCCTTTCTTGGTTCGTACTTGGTGCGATATTGCTCTGTCGCTTCGACCCTTTGTCGCTTGGTGAGCGAGGGAAACTTGAGCTTTTCCTTAGCCTGTTCTTTGTTCTCCACCTGAGGTGGTTCGGCAATGGCCTTTTGGGCCTTTTCCTTGACTGGAGCTGGCGGAGGAGCTTCGCTCGGGGCCGAAGAGGACGGTTGTCCCTTTTCAAATCGAACATGTACCTTCAAAGGGGCCATCTGAGTAGCATCCACCTCTATCGACCTTTTACCTCCCCTCGTGAGGACCGCGACTGGCTCTTCCTCGTCGATGGACAAATTCTGATTCGATTGTCGGATGACATTGACTTGGCCACCTTGACTACTGCTTGTTAGCGTCTGCACGTAGTGTTGATGCAACATGCATGTATTCTCCTCGTGAGGATCATTACATGTAGAACACCAGTATACATGATCGAAAGTGCTTGGGACTTCATCTATCGCAGCATTTCTTGCCGAAGCTTTTCCTTGATGGGCTGCTTGATCTTTGGTAAGTGCAGGCGTGGGATAAGACCTTCTTGGTAGAAACTCTTGTTGCGCTTGCTTCTTCTTGACAACGGTCATGTCGTTGGACAAGGTCTGCACTGTGGCATTTAACGATTGCATTTCTTGCAATATCTTGGCTTGCATATCATCGGCCTTAGGAACTGATGGTAAAGAAGCCATAGTCGGTATCGGAGGCAGGGCAGGATGTTGGAGGGGTGCTGGCAACATTGGAAATGTTGGAGTAATAGTGGGCGGCGCAGTTGAAAGTGTGGGGAAATGTATCTGTGGAGTGGTGATCTGCGACACGACAGGATTCGGGTTCCAAGATGAGATCGGATATGCAGGGATTGCAAAAATCTGCGGAGTGACTGCGCTCGCATACTGGGCTTGAAGGAACTCGGGGAGTATGGGCATTGGCATTCTTTGAGGGAGTTTACCCATGGTTATGAGGTCCGTTTCTGCTTTCTTGGCTAACACATATAACTCTGGAAAAGTATTGACATTGGAATACCTTATCATAAGGCCGATATCAGGGTTGAAGGCCCGAAGGAAGTAGTACGCCACGGCTTCGTCAGTTGGAAGAACAGACCACCTCCCTTCTATCTGTCTTTACGGATGCAAGGGTATATAGTGCATAACTGTATGGTGGACTCTGGTGCTTCCACGACCGTAATGCCGAGAGCCGTCTGTGACGAAATCGGGATGGAGTACACAAGGAGCAGCCAAGGCGTGCTGCAACTAGACGGCACCCTCGTCAAGACAGTCGGTGTCATTAAAGACATCCCTATTCGGTTGCACAAAGCTCTCGACATCGTGGTCATTCAAGAAGTCGTGGTTGTTGACTTGGAACCCTACTTCGGCATGTGTCTCTCCAGGGAGTTCACTGCGAAGTTGGGAGGGTATCTGTCTCTAGACTACTCGCACATGGAAGTGCCCTTCAAGGGAAGGAGATTGAAAATCTTCAATGAAAGGCCTTCCACTTTCTTAGTAGAGAAGATACCCGGAGAAGAGCCTGAGGACTGCATGGTTCAGCTGACGGAGGAAGAACTGGTGACAGTGGACACGACAGAGCAAGCTCTCGAGCAACTGCAAGTAGAAGACGAATTCTCCTTGCGGGACTTCAACGCCGTGATTGAAACTGAGCAAGGCTGCTACACCATTGTTCAGCCTGAGAGGCTTGACAAGTCGGCCAGAAGAGAAGTGGGACCTGCACCTGAAAAGCTGTGGAAGCTTTTCTTTGATGGCGCACGATGCAAAAATGGCGCCGGTGCTGGAGTACTTTTGGTTTCCCCAACCGGGATCCAGAAGGATTACACCTACAGGCTGGCCTGGAGCTGTACCAACAACGCGGCGGAGTACGAAGCCCTGTGCTTGGGTTTGCGAAAAGCGGAGAGGCTGGGGATTAAGCATCTACAGATCTTTGGGGACTCAGAGCTGGTGTGCCACCAGATTACGAATAAGTGCGCCTCCAAAAAGCACTATCTCAAGGCGTACCGAAATCGGGTCTGGGATCTGATGGAGTCTTTTGACTCGTTGAATGTCAAGGCTATTTCACGCGAGAAAAACAAGCATGCTGACATTCTGGCGTCTGTTGGAGCCAGGTACGTTCCGGCTGATGACACTGTCCAGAAGCCGAAGCCGGTTCGTACTATTTACAGGCCTTCTGTGCCTGATAAGGACACCCACTGGCAGGTGTTTGACTGTGACGAGGAGATCGTCACATTTTTGGTAAACGAAGCATGTTCAATCGAAGGTAGAGACCCTGATGACGAGCAATATGAGGGGTTAATACAGTTGAAAAATAATCATGTCCCAAAAGGACTGATTACTCTTGAGAGTCTATTTGATCAAAATGACAGAGCCATATCTCACCGGATCAAAGTAGACCCGAAGCAGTACGCCGACCTGGAGCTGGAACCCGGAAAATCAATCAAGGTCGGGACAGACTGCACCACAGAGGAACTCGAGCAGATCAGAACATTGTGTCGAGAGTTCCCTGACATAGTAGCCTGGAGCTACCAGGACTTGAAGGGGTATGACAGAGAAATAATCCAGCATACCATTGAGCTAGAGGATGGCGCCAAGCCATTCCGGCAAAAACAGAGGGCCGTCAATCCAAAAATCGAGGCCATGATGAAGGCCGAGCTCTTGAAGATGCTGGAAGCCAAGATCATCTACCCCATCAAGCATTCATCCTGGGTTGCGAACTTGGTTCCCGTGAGGAAGAAGAACGGAGACATTCGTCTCTGTGTGGACTTTAGAAATCTGAATCAGGCCTCCCTCAAGGACCATTATCCGCTGCCCCAAATCGATCAGATCCTCCACATAGTTGCTGGAGCGCAACGATTCTCCCTCCTAGACGGTTTTTCTGGCTACAACCAGATCTGGGTCAAAGATGAGGACCAGCACAAGACGGCGTTCACCACCAAATGGGGAACGTTCGCCTATCAGCGCATGCCTTTCGGCTTATCCAATGTTGGCGCCACATTCCAAAGAGCCATGGACCTGGCCTTCCGAGAGCTGCTCAACAAAGTGATTGTCATCTACTTGGATGACATGACTGTATTCTCTCATAGGCGAGAAGACCATGTTCCCCACCTGCGGCAAATATTTGAAAGGTGTCGCGAATTCGGCATCTCCATAAACCCGAAGAAGTCTGTCTTCGCGGTGAAAGAAGGAAAATTGTTGGGGCATGTCATCTCCGAGAAAGGCCTAGCCGTGGACCCTGATAGAGCAGAGGCCCTCCTCCGCTTGCCCGCCCCAATCGACAAGAAAGGGCTGCAGTCCTTCTTCGGCCAAATCAACTTCGTGCGGAAGTTCATACCGGACTTCGCACAGGTAATCAAGCCCATGGCCGAGTTGCTGAAAAAGAATGCAGAATTCTTATGGACTGAAGAAAGGGGGCAAGCCTTCGAGGAAATCAAAGCTCGAATTGCACAAGCTCCGGTGTTGATAAACCCGGACTACTCCAAGGATTTCATCCTGTACGCGGTGGGAGAACCCGAGAGTTACGCCGCAGTCCTGACCCAAAAGGGAGATGATGGCGAGGAGCGCCCCATAGCGTTCCTGAGCCAAGTGATCCAGCCACACGAAGAAAAGTACAACTTTATAGAGCGGCAGGTTCACGCAGTTATGAAATCTCTCCGAAAGTTCAGGCACTTTGTCTCCCAGAGCAAGATCACTGTCTTTGTGATCCACCCGGACGTTCGAAGCTTCATCATACAAGGAGAGCCGGGTCACAAGAGAGCAGGATGGATTGCTAAAATCCAGGAGTTCGACATCGAAGTGCGGCCAACCAAGCTTATCAAAGGCCGAGCCTTGTGCCGAGAGCTAGCCCGAAGCGCAGCAGCATCCGAGATATCCGCCTGCGAGTGGGAGGATCCAACAACACGCACCAACCTAGCCAACTCCTTACCCGAGGAGTGCGACTGGACAGATGACCTGGTGAGATACTTCTGCACCGGAAGATGTCCAGACCACATGAATGCCTCACAAAGAAGGAGGTTCCGGCTAGGTGCACTGAAGTACACTCTTCGCCCCGAGGGGCTTTACTTTAAGAACATTGACGGCATCCTGTTGCGGTGCGTCAGAAAAACAGACCAGTCTAGGGTCCTTGGAGAATTTCACTCCGGGATGCCTGGGGGTCACCATTCTGCAAGGCCTACGGCCTTAAAGATAATCAGAGCTGGGTACTACTGGCCCACTCTATTTAGCGACGCGCATGCGGTCTGTACCAAGTGTGATCAATGCCGAGATTTGTCGGCGAAACATAAAAGCACCCCTGCCCCTTCAACCGATCCAAGCCGAGACTCCGTTTCAGCAATGGGGTCTGGACTTCATCGGGGTGATTACGCCGAACTCTGCAGCGGGACACAAGTTTATCTTAACCGCCACCGACTACTTCACACGGTGGGCAGAGGCGATCCCCACAAAGAACGCCGACCAGGAGACGGTCATCAGATTCCTTGAGAGCCTGATTACCCGTTTTGGGGTCCCCGAGTCAATAGTAACGGACAATGGTCCAGGGTTCGCAGGCGCTGTACTCACGGAGTACACCAACAAATATGGCATCTATCACAAGATGTCTTCCAATTACTACCCGCAGGGGAACGGTCTCGCCGAGTCCACCAATAAGAATCTACTGAAGATCATCCGAAGGACAGTAGAGAAAAACAAGAGGACTTGGCACCTACTCCTGGATCGGGCGCTATGGGCGAACAGAATTTCCTTCAAAAAGTCCATCAAAACGTCCCCCTACGCGCTCGTATACGGCAAAGAAGCTGTCTTGCCAACTCACATTGAAATACCCGCTCTCTGGATGCTTGATGAAGAGAGAGGCAACGGGGATCCGGTAGATGACAGACTTTGCCAGCTTCTGCAGTTGGAGGAAGACAGAGAGAAAGCGTACCAGGCCTTCACCAAGCACGCTGAAGCAACCCAAGGCTGGTTCGCAAAAGGCACCACTGCCCGAGTTTTCAAAATCGGGGACCTGGTGCTGAAATGGGACTCGTTGAAGGCCAAACCCGGCAACCACGGAAAGTTTGATGCCCTCTGGGAGGGCCCCTATCAGATTGCCCGGGTAAACCAGTTCAACGCATATGTGCTTCGGGACATGGAGGGACATCCTCTCCCCATTCCCGTCAACGGGTTCCACCTGAAAATGTACCACCACTGAAGGCACCCGAAGGGGTCCTCCCTTGTACAGATTTCCCTTCTGCATTTTTCAGTTTTCAGTATGTAAATATTTCAGTTGTTTTTTTTAGTTTTTAGTTTTCCAAGTAGCCCAAGTAAAGTCTGAGGCAAAAACCCGACTTCGCAGCGAAGTCGGGTAGCGCTCATCGAATGGTGCGAAGTAGGGAAGAAGGCGGCTAAAAAGAGAGCTGAAATGTCTAAGTGTGGCTGCCCAACCCGACTTCGCAGCGAAGTCGGGTTGCGCCCCTTCCAAAGGGCGCAGTTGGGTAGCGGACTACAAGGAAATGCCAAGTGTCAGACTGCGCCCCTGTTGCCAGGCGAAGTCGGATTGCGCCCGTTTTTCGGGCGAAGTCCGAAGTGCGCCCGTTTTCTGGGCGAAGTCGGAGTGCGCCCCGAATTTAGGGCGAAGTCCGAATAGCTCACCGCGGAGAACATGCAAAATTATAAGTATGGGCCCAGGGCGAAGTTCGGCACAGGGCGAAGTTGGGTTATGAGCAAGAAAATTCTTCTTTGAAAAGTGTGCCCAAATGGTGGCGGTGACGTCAGCAACGGCACAACGCTCAAGGTGTTTTAAATGATTGCGCAGTTACCAAGGATGATGCATTTAAAGGGTAAGGTGCGTTTTGGGCCAACGACTAATAAAGTACGCTTTTCAAAAAAGCCCATGCGCAGCCGCCAAAATCATAACGCCTCCACCAACCCTGAGTTAACTGCCCTAACTCCCTTCCTCGCGCCATTAATGTTGCAGTCACTGTCTACAAAAAGGACCCTGGCGCAGCCAGAAGATTCATATTGTTCGAGCTGACTCCCTGACTGCAAGGAATAAAGCTGACAAGCTCAGAAGCCGTATTCCCTGCCTCTGCTTTTTCGACAAGGATGGACAAGGGGAAAGCGCCCGTACGGGCGCAATCTAGTGAAGAACCGCGCGAAGCCGAGGAGTCTCCAGAATCTAGCGCTCATGAGAGCACAGCGCCGCAGAAGGACAAGAAAAGAAAATCCCGAACGAAGAGGCGCGTAGTTGGCCAGACTCCGCCGCCACCAATCAATCGCTTGTCTGGATACAAGGATGGTTCCTTTTCCATCAGTCTCTCCAAGCTGCGTCTGAACATCGCAAAGTGGGTGGATAAGGTTTCGCCTTCCCATCACCTCGGAGCGGCGTATAAATCAAACCTTTACTGGTTCCTGTGCCCTCCGACTCACTGGTGCCCGGAGCTGGTTGAAGCAATCGTGGAATACTACAAACCAGCTGCCCGGCAGGTCTGCGACAACAAAGGAAAGGTGTTGTTCACTCTTTTCCGAGAGAGCCTCCAGCCAGCGTTCGCCCCAGGGCTTCAGTATGATCCCGGCGTAATTCTCAGAAGGGTGAACCTAGATGAGCAGACCAGCAGATTTTCTCAGACGAAGCGGATGAGAGAGTTTCTGGACTCAGAGCTGAAGACTCCGCTGGCGGCTGGACAGTGGCCGACTGGCCCCATACCACTGGACCGATTTGAAAACAGATATATCTATATCATCCTGGCATGGGTCCTCGGCTGCGACTCTGACAGAGTGGTGCGGCCTTTCCAGCTGGCGATGGCCGAATGTATCCTGCACGGGGAGTTCTACGACTCCACAACGCAGAAAAGTGGGAAGCGCCCTATCTTCTTCGACTGGGCGGACTGGTTGGCGTATGTGATACATTCGAGCTTGGTAAGACTGCAGCAGAAGCAGTCGACGGATTTCCGGTTTTGCTCCTTCCTCACATGGCTGTGCCTATATCACATGCATTACCGGATGAACGTCCCTGACCTGAAAAAAGTGAACGAAAAAGGAGAGCCGCTCCCAGTGTACGAATGGACTGAGGTCTTGTACAGGAAGGGCTCATTCTATGATTTTAATATTCAATTTCTTGCCCAGGTCATGGGATTGTTCAACCGTGGCGCGTCTCGCCCACCGGAGACCTTGACGAAGTACCTGTGGAACAACGAGTTCGGGGATACCTTCAGGCTGACTCAGGGCATCATTGTCCGAATCTACGGGTTCAAGGGAAAGCCGTGTTTGCTGCCCTACTTCTGCACTGACCATCAGTTCGGGATGGAGGTTGCGCGGCAGATGGACTATGTTGAAGAGGAATTTGGCCAAGGCAAAAAGAAGGGTCACATATTTCAATATCCTATGACCTGGGCCAATATCCAAGTTTTCGAGATCGGGCAGCACGTCTACCTTGAGCGGGAACTCATTGATATGGGCCTGATAATGCTGCCGCAACGCTGGAAGTACGACCCAATCGGGGTCCGGGGAAAATTCACTCACATCTGTCCTAGAGCTGAAATCATGAAGGAAAGAAGAAACAGGACAGGTGCAGACCTCCACTGGCGCATTGATTTGATGCAATCATGGCCACCATGGCATGAGTTTTACTGTGAAGAGGTCACCTACGATCCAGAGCGGAACCCGGATCATCGAATGGAGTCGGCTGGCTTCAAAAGATTCCTCGCCAAGGTGGCGCCACTCAACTGGCATAAGGACAAAATCCTCGAATGCTGGAAGATGAGGTGTCGCACGCAGCACAATAAATCCAATAGGGGGAACCTTGCTGTTGACGATGAGTTTTCGGCACTATATGATCAATACGTCGACACGTGGCAGCCCTTCGAATTTGGCAATTGCGTTCCCCGAGGCGCGAATATAAGATATAAAAGGAGGCCCACCTCTCAGCCATCGTCAACTCCCGCGACTTCCAGCGCGACTCCAACAAGCAGCCAAGTGGGCCCGATGCAGACTGTAGCTCCTGAGGCAGTGCCCGAAGTGGCGCAAAGTTCAGAAAGGTCAACTTCTGAGCTGGCCCCTCCAGCAGAAAAGGCGTCCGCGCTGCCAGCTAGCAGACCGAGTGCGGCAGACATTCTTCCAGCACGACCCAGGTACAAGTTTACCGTGGGAACATCAGCGCCTGCCGCCCCTATATTATCTCTTTCTTCTGGACCAGCCACGGCGCCGGGAGAGAAGAAGAAGAAGAAAGTCGAAAGGGCCAAGCGGCCTAAGGAGCCAGTACAGCAATCAGCCGCAGAGCAGTCGCAAGCAGCAGCGCCGGAGGTTGTCTCTTTGGACAGCCCTGAACCAGAAGCAGACATCCAGGCTGCAACCATCCCTCCAGCGACGGCTCAGGCGGAGCCCGCAGGTACGTCCTCTGTTTCTCTTCCCCAAGTCCGCGTCAGCCCTGCAAAAGCTCCATCTCCCACCTCATCAGGGCAAGCCGTAGCTGTGTCTTCCGCCTCCCAAGCTACCCAGCCGTCTGAAGGCCTGCATTCATTCGACCAGTTTGCTCAGGATCCCAACGCCTTTCAATCACTGAGCCAAACCCTAGAGCCTTCGCCCGCAGCCAGTGCTGAAGCTGCTCCTTCATCCCCGCATCCTTTGCCCCAGCCATCCGAAGCCCTGCCAGTGCCATCCACTCAGACTCCTGTTACCCCTAGGACCCGGTCGCCCTCAAAGGCTGCCACCCCCTCTGGAATCCCTCCTACTTCACTGTTCGCGGGAAAAATGCCACAGCAAGCCCAGACGTTGGAGGACCTCGACTTCATGAGTATCACCGAGGACCAGCCTCTGGCAGTAAGAGCCGTAGGGGGATCTGCCTCTTTTCTCCAGGGCGTCAAGCGCAGAAGGGCCGAGGAGATAGCCGCCCCGGTAAAGCGAACAAAGTTTGACCTAGATCGGAGAGTGCTCACAACAGAGAAATTGATCCCTAAGGTGAAGAAGCCTCTCCGTGACATGACCGAGGCGGACTATGAGCTTCAGACGAAGGAGAAGAGTTTTGACGACATCAACGAGGAATACGAAATTCGTGGTATTCGTCGTAGAACAGACAATCTCCTTGTCAAGCATCTCGAGACCCAGGAGGCGCTTTTCCAGCTGCAAAATACCACAAGGCAGCTCGAGGAGGACTTGGCTAGGGTTACTGCGCAGCTGGGATCAGCGCAAGCGGAAATAGAAGATCTTAAGATCCAGCTGGCCGCCTCTCAGCAGGAGGCCGCAGTTCAGAAGCAGACAGCCGAACAGCTGTCAGAAGAAAGGAAAGCGGCGCTAGAGCAGGTCTCGCAACTGCAAGATTCGCTGAAACAGGCGCAGTCGCAGCTTACAAAGAAAGCATCACAAGCGACGGCCTTTTCCAAGAGCAAAGCAAAAGAGATGCGCGCTAGTCTGCTACAAGGTTGCAAGCCCAACCTTGTTAAGTCCCTTTCAGTTCTGGATTTCGTATCCAGGATTGAAGAAGTATCTGCCCAGGGAAAGCCTGTGGTAGAGGAAGCCGAACACCAGGCGAGGCAATGGCTAGACCTGGCTATAAAACTTGAGGAATTTGAGCGCAAAGGCTTCCAAATCGCCCCTATGTCCCAACTTGCCTCAGAGTGGGCAGATGCAAGGGTAACCTTGCATACTTATTTTGCCAGGACAGAAAAGATCAGAACAGCCAGGAAGGCGCTGGACGCCTTAGAACATGAAAGAAACATTCTCCTGGCTCCCTTTCACATTCTGTCCGAGCACGGGTGCCCAAGCTACGTCAGAGATGGTGAGTTTCTCACCCTTGAGCAGGTTAAGAAGAACTGGCTGTCCTTCGAGACAGATACAGCAGAAATCGATAGCTGGACAGAGCCAGTTCAAGAAGTTCAGGTCTCCCAAATGGTGTCGAAGTACTGCAAAATCAACTCCTCCCTTGAGGAGTTGGGAAAAAGATATAACACCATTGACCTGCACGCGGTCGCTGCATTCCACGCAGTACTCAGAGAGATCAGCGACCCCACACCCTTCCAAGCCGCAGTCTGGGATCAAGCTAAGGCTGCGTTCGAACGCATAAGCAAGCGGGAGGCCGAAAGTGAAGAACCCTCAGATTCAGAAGGCGAGACTGAGGAGGCAACTGGTGAAAGTGAACCTGAAGAAGAACAGTTGCCCCAAGGGAAGCGACCAGAGCAGCAGAAGGCAGGGGAAGGAAGTTCCTCTGCACCCAAAGGATAAAGGCATGGTTCTTTGCGTCGAGGCGAGCTCAACACCCCGCGAGCCGCCAGGAATGTTGCCACATTTTGCACGGGGTGCCATGTTTTTGGTTTCTATAAGTGAGCTGCTCTTTTCCTTTCCTTCTCCTCATTTTCCCTTTCTTCATTTCTCCCTTTCTCCCTCTTCCTCGCAATTTCATTCCTCCATCTTCCTTCCCCTTTTCTTCCCCCAGTAAAATTTCAGCAGGTGTTCCTTGAAAAATGTTTAAGTGCTGGGGCGACACCCGACTTCGCAGCGAAGTCGGAGTGCGCCCCTCAGTTGGAGCGCAGTAGGGAACCCGAAGTGCGCAAGCAGGCAGGATCAAAGCAAAATCTGACTAAGTGTCAGGGGCGCAACCCGACTTCGCAGCGAAGTCGGGGAGCGCCCTTCTTCCTGGGCGCACTAGGGAAGCAGTCTGGCAGAAGAAACGGCTAAGTGTTGGGGCGACACCCGACTTCGCAGCGAAGTCGGAGTGCGCCCCTTTTCCAGTGCGCAGTCCGAACGGCGGAAGAAGACAGCAGAGCACCGGTGCGACACCCGACTTCGCAGCGAAGTCGGAGTGCGCCCTTTGACCGGTGCGCAGTTGGGGAAGCTAACTCAAAAAATGCTAAGGCAAATTGACCCTTCCAACTGCGCTGTTTTCTACCTGCGCAACCCGGTAGCGCCCGAATCCTGGGCGAAGTTGGATAAACTGCCTTTCAAGGCAGACACGTGTCATACATCAGCATCGGACAAGTATCCACCTTCGGGATTCGAGCCAAGACTTGACCGGGATAAGGACAAAGCATGGGCTGCACTACCGGCGCCAACTGTCACCATTTAAGTCGATGTGAAGTGCCATCTGCCGCACCTACCCGCATTCCTGCTGACCAAAGATTTGACCCAACGCGCTGCCACGTAGCTGTACCGCCTTCAGGGACACCATGTTGCAAGTACAGTCCTGCCCGACAGAAGTCAGCATCAGCAGCTCCTCAGCCGCTCGTGTCAGCTACTGTCTTGTCTCTGGGACTTTGTGCCCACGAATGTAATCGGGGGAAATTGGGCTATAAATAGCCACCACATTTTCATTGTAAGGTGGTGGAAGGGGAATATATTGCTAGGGAACAATTGTAGCTGTGCGTTTGCCTCAAATACAAGCATATACTTGGCTCTGCTTACTGTCTTTTATCTTGTATGCTGCCTCTCCTTGTCATTTCTGCCTCATGTTTCTTGTGTCATTGCTTGTTGTTGTACTGAACTCTGGACTCTGGCATTTGGTGACCAAGTATTCCTGGAATGCATAGATAGAGGATACATAGGATAGTTGATAGCTGTAGTTTCAATGTATGTTTGTAGATGAATGTTGTTAGTAGTGGTGATTGATTCGTTGTCGTGCTGCTTATTACCCCCACCCAACTCCAATCACATTTGGAATCTCTTTCTGCACTTTTATCTCTTTCCCTGCACTCTTAACCTAAAACACAAAAACCCCCACAGGAAGCCGGCCTTCTCCGGAGATTGGCACGGAAGGCATCCCTTCCTTCCGGCCTTTCAATCTGGTGGGCGAATCTGGGCGCAATAACAACAAATCCTTTCCTCATGGCAGATTCGTAACCAACAGATTCCTTATTTCACCCTTCTCACATTCTGATAAACCCAACGTGAAGGTTTCCTTGTGGAGATATAGAAAAGTGACTCATGAAAATAAGTTAATCTTTCTCTAGATCCCTAGGAAGCTACCCAAGCTTACTAAGTACAAAATTGTGGCTTGTTTTCCCCTCTTCCATTGTATTTTTTCTCTTGCTTTACCAAATTCGCACTATGCCCATATGCAGTGTAAATTTAGCTTACCAGATTTACGCCCTGTAATTACTGGGTACATGTTTGGTGTTCTAGGGGTTCCTAACCCCTCATTGGCTCGTTTTGGTGTTGGCCCTTGTCCACGATGAAGTTTCATTTTCCCACCATTTTAACCCTCAAAACCTCTTATAAATAGAAGATTGGAATCCCTCTTTTCCTCCATCATGACACCAATCAATCCTTTGATAGAATCCTAATCTTAACTAGATCATTTTCATTAACAAGTGCTCTTTGGATGCGATTTATTGTTTTTGTTGTTTTGCTGCTTTGGTGTTGGTTGCCTTTGGGGATCAAGTGAAGGAGCCTTGACGGTTGGAGAAGTCCACCATTCTGTAGTGATTCCTTCATCTACTCATTGCTTCTTGCTTCCTCCATTAGCTAACCAGGTTCTTTACGTGCATTATTCATCATTAGCTCTATTTTTTCATTGTTTTGCATCGCATTTTTCGATGTTTTGGGACCCACAAATTGCATTTGAACCAAATTCACTCTCTGCCCATACAGGGTGTGAATCTGGAAAGCTAGATTCACACCCCCTCATTATAGGGCATGAATTTGGTCAATTAGGGCTTGTTGGCAAAGCTTTGCTTCCCAAAATCCTAATTTGTTGCTTGCATTTTAGCTTTTTGTCACCTACATTTTGTTTCATTTCATTCTACTATTGCATGTCCATTCCATATTGCTTTTGCTTGTTCCAATGGTCAAAGATCATTTTACTCAAATGATCAGCTAAAAATACCAAGGGGGATTGACTGTTGTACCTCCAAGCGTAGTCTTATAGCTTCCTAAGCATGTCCCCAAACGCTGATCAAAATTTTCAAGGATTTTGTAAGCTTACTTGTAGGTTTGGAGTTGTTTGGATATTCTGGACACAAGTTAAAGCTAGGATCAATCATTGAATCGGGTAAGTGCCCTCGTATATCTTTAAGCTATTTTTTTTGTGCTTTTGTTCTTTTTTTATTTCAGATTTTGATCATAAAAGGGAAAATAAAATACTTGATCTTTTATTTTCAGGCATTTGAAGAATTAAAGCATATAGTTTGCATCCTAGGATTAATTTTAATTTGTGCATTCTATTAAATCCTTGCTTAAAATAGAAAGATATGTTTTATTTCAAGTTAAGGTTTAGTCATCATCGAAAATCAAGAATCATTCTAGGGTTAGTTTCTTGTCTTCTTGCATTTTGCTTGTCTTTCATTGTTCTTTTATTTCTATAGTTTAGATTTTAGAAAGGCCAAACATAGGTGTTTGTTCAATATACACATCAAAACATTTCCACCTCGGACTTGGAGCAAGTGTAGAGAATATAACACCATCAGGGTCACCTTGGCTCACAGCAGATCCAACCGAGAATCATACATGGTAGGGCAGTTTTTCCCCTCTACACCTTGATTTTTGGTTTGGATCACTTAATTAAATGAAGTATTTTAGTGGTGAAAGGTGGTGTTCACAATAAGTAAAGGAGGTATTCACATCGGGTTACACGAAACTAAATTTATGGTAGGATTTGAGCCATACTTGTCCTTGAGACCTTGTCACCCCTATCGCTCCCCAAGCCAAGTCTAATTGGTGCACTGGATGTCTTTGTTGTGCCATTCCCCCTCATTTGTTGTTTTACCCATAACCCTTTTTAACTGTCGTGTGCGATGAAAATAACTTCTCCTCACCCCCTCCACCTCTTTTTACTCCCATCTAGGTAAAAGTTTTCTTCCCTATATTTGCTTCGTAGCCTATTCAAGTTCCTTTAATAATAATCCATGTTTTCCCCTAGAAACCTGAGGGGGCACCTTGGCTAGGGGCATGTTTGTTCATTTAGTGCATCTTAAGATATTACCCAAGAAAACCCTAGGCAAGTTTTCATGCCGTATGACTAGATTTTTTTATGTTTTAGGACCCAAAAATCGCATCTGAACCAAATTCACTTTTTGCCTATATAGGGTGTGAATATGGCAAGCTAGATTCACACCCCCTCATTATAGGGCATGAATCTGGTCAATTAGGGCTTGTTGGCAAAGCTTTGCTTCCCAAAATCCTAATTTGTTGCCTGCATTTTAGCTTTTTGTCACCTGCATTCTGTTTCATTTCATTCCAATGTTGCATGTCCATTCCATATTGCTTTTGCTTGTTCCATAGGTCAAAGATCAATTTACTTTCGAACGGTTAGCTAAAAATACCAAGGGGTCTTGACTGTTGTGCCTCCAAACTCAGTTTAATAGCAGCCTAAGTAGGCCCCCAAACACTGATCAAATTTTCTAGGGTTTTGTAAGCTTACTCGTAGGTTTTAAGCTATTTGGATATTTTAGATGCAAGTTAAAGCTAGGATCAACCATCAAAAAAGGTAGTAGATCTTTAGGCTTTTTGTTGTGTGCTTCTGTTCTTTTTCTATTTCAGATTTTGATCATACATGGGAAAAGAAAATACTTTATCTTCTATATCCAGGCATTTGAAGGATAAAAGTATATAGTTTGCATGCTAGGATTAATTTTGTTTGTGCATTCTCTTAAACCCTTGCTCAAAAGATAAATATCTGTTTCATGGCAAGTTATTTTCTTGTCTTCTTGCATTTTGCTTGTCTTGCATTGTTCTTTTATTTTCATAGTTTAGCTTTTAGAAAGACCAAAAATAGGTGTTTGTTCAATATACAACTCAAAACATTTCCATCCCAGATTTGGAGTAATTTCTTAAACCGATCTTGGTGAACCCTTTGATCTTCAAGCCCCCAAGTGTAGAGAATATTACACACCACCATAGTCACCTCAACTCCCAACAAATCCAACTGAGAATCATACATGGTAGGGTAGTTTTTCCCCTCTACACCTTGATTTTTTGGTTTGGATCACTTAATTAAATGAAGAATTTTAGTGGTGAAAGATGGTATTCACATTAAGTAAAGGAGGTATTCACACAGGGTTACACGAAACTAAATTTATGGTAGGATTTGAGCCATACTTGTCCTTGAGCCCTTGTCACCCCTATCGCTCCCCGAGCCAAGTCCAATCGGTGCACTGGATGTCTTTGTTGTGCCATTCCCCCTCACTAGTTGTTTTACCCATAACCCTTTTTAACTATCGTGTGCACTGAAAATAACTTATCCTCACCTCTTTACCTCTTTATACCTCCATTCAGGTAAAAATTTTCTTCCCTATGTTTGCTTCGCAGCCTATTTGAGTTCCTTTAATAATCAATGTTATCCCTCAAAAACTCGAGGGGGCACCTTGGCTAAGGGTATGTTTGTTCATTTAGTGCATCTTAAGAGATTAGCCAAGAAAACCCTAGGCAATTTGTCATGCCATATGACTGGATTTTTGTGTGTTTCTTCCTGCATTGTTCATACAAAGCTTAGTGCCCCTGTTGACCCTAGAAATTGGGGGCATCCGCTTTTACTTCTTATTCATTATTTACGTCATAAGTGAATAAAAAATGGAATAAATATAGACACCTCATTTTGGCACACTTAAGCTATCAAATATGCACAAAATGATCAACTTAGCCTAGTCATCTACCTCAAGCTAAATATAGAGTAGTTATTGCTTGTTGACGAATTCGTAGTCTAAAATTGATCTCGCCAGGAGCAAATCCATCACTTTAGGTGGCGAATTCGCATTGCCTTTTTATCATACCCTGATTTTGACTCTCCCCACTAGGTTTGACCAACAACGATCAAAACCACAAATTTGCCATCTATGAATCCATTTCCAGTATATTTACAGGTGGAGGATTCATTTCACACGTGCAGACCAACATTCCATTCATCCTTGAGGCCTATGTCATTAATGGAAGAGCAGGTCTACAGTCCTTTGCTACGAATCAAACTTCACCAAGACCACCTCACCAAGCCCAAGGATTCAAACTACAACATCAAATCCTTATGCAATCTTGCCAATCACCAAGAAATCTCACCAAAACCTATGCATTTCGCTCCCATTTTCAATTTTTCTCTTCCCCTCACAAGGCCAAAAAATCTAAATTGAGGCTTTGGGATTGTCTCTCAAGAATGGATGGATGGATCCCTTATTTTGCCCTGCAACATTATGATGAACACAACGTGAAAGGTTCCTGTTGGCATTTTTGCCACATTATTTTTTGATAAACTTTGGCCTAAGTATGGAGCTTTAAGGCGGCAAGGAGCATGCAGAGGTGTTAGGTTTTCGCGGGCCATAAACGGGGGTGATAAAATGGATGAAATGAGATTTGGATATTTTATCATTGCAGATCTTTTTGCTAGCTTTCCGATGATATATTATAATAGGTGATCGGGTCAGCGGATCAAAAGTTATGGCCCCGAGAAGCAGGACCAGAAAGCTCAATTTCGGGCTAGAAAATATTCTAAGTGTCGGGCCCCGCCCGACTGCGCTCATCAATTTGTGCGCAATAGGGCAGAAAGACAGGAAAATGCTGCTAAAATATTCTAAGTGTCGGGTCCCACCCGACTGCGCTCATAAATTTGTGCACAATAGGGCAGAAAGACAAGAAAATGCTACTGAAATATTCTAAGTGTCGGGTCCCGCACGACTGCGCTCATCCGCCCTACTGCGCTCATCCGCCCGATTGCGCCCATCAATTTGTGTGCAATAGGGCAGAAAGACAGGAAAATGCTGCTAAAATATTCTAAGTGTCAGGCCCCGCCCGACTGCGCTCATCCGCTCGACTGCGCTCAACAATTTGTGCACAATAGGGCAGAAAGACAAGAAAATACTGCTAAAATATTCTAAGTGTCGGGCCCCGCCTGACTGCGCTCATCCGCCCGACTGCGCTCATACAAAGGCTGAGCTTAAAGATGATTTCTTCCCCCTCCATCAGATGCTGACAGGTGTCCAACCTCGAGATTTGAGTCAAAGATGTGACAGAAGGTGTGCCGCCAGGGTACCGGATAGATGAGCGTGAACTGACAGATTGTACCGCATCTGCCCCCATTCAAACTGACTCAACTTCCCACCTACTGGATTTCCACGGAGCTGCCACGTTTTCAAGAGGACATTGCTGCAAGTACATTCTTTACCCGCAGAGGTCAATATCAGCCACTTTTGTCAGCTTTTACAGCTTTTGTCAAGTTTGGGATTCTGTGCCCAAAATGTAATCGGGGGGAAAAATTGCGCTATAAATAGCAGCCTCATTTCATTGTACAAGGGTGGAGGGGGGACATATTGCTAGAGGACTCTGCTGTGACGGACCACCTTCTAATTAATTCAAAGCATCCTTGGCTTTGCTTCTTGTCTCTGTCTTTTATGATGCCTTCTGTTAAGTATTTCTGCTTCATGTCCATTTATATTTTTGTCTGTCTGAATTCTGAATTCTGGATTTGGGCATTGGTGATTATTTGGATCTAGAAGACTAAACATAAGGATAGAAAGGGTAGAATAACAGTTGCAGTTTCTGTTACATGCTTTGTTTTAATTGTTGTTGGTTCGGATGCAAATTTACGATTGTGCTGCTTGTTCTCCCCCACCCGAAATGCATGATATTTACATACCTTTCCTGTTCCCTTATATTTTTCAATATTTTTCCAGTTCCTGTTGCCACATTTTGCATGGGGTGCCATGTTTTCAGTTTCTGTAAGTGAGCTGCTCTTTCCCTTCCCTCCTCATCTTTCTCCCTTTCTTCATTTCTTCCTTCCTCCTTCTTCCTTGAAGTTACATTCCTCCTTCTTCCCCTTGAACGTCCCCCAGTAAAGTTTCTAGCAAGTGTTCCCTGAAAATTTCTAAGTGTCAAGGCGCAACCCGACTTCAGTGTGAAGTCGGAGTGCGCCCTCCAGTTGGAGCGCAGTAGGGAATGCGAAGTGCGCAAGTAGACAGGAACAGGCGAAATTTGACTAAGTGTCGGGGTGCAACCCGACTTCGCAGTGAAGTCGGGGTGCGCCCTTCTTCCTGTGCGCACTTGGGAAACAGTGTTGGCAAAAAATTCAGCTAAGTGTTGGAGCGCAACCCGACTTCGCAGTGAAGTGGGGGTGCGCTCCCTTTTCAGTGCACAGTTCGAACAACGGTGGAAATCAGCCAAGTACCGGTGCGCAACCCGACTTCGCAGTGAAGTCGGGCTGCGCCCTTTGATCGGTGCACAGTTGGGGAAACAAGCCCAGAAAAATGACTAAGGCAAGAAGACCCTCCCCACTGCGTTGATTTCCACCTGCACAACCCGACAGTGCTCTGATCCTGGGCGAAGTTGGATAAACTGCCTTTCAAGGCAGGCACGTGCCATTCATCAGCATCCGACAAGTGTCCAACCTCGAGATTCAAGCCAAGACATGACCGGGAAAAGGACAAGCATGGACCGCACTATCTACGCTAGCTACCACCATTTAAAGATGATGTGAAGTGCCATCTGCCGCAGCTACCCTCATTCCCGCTGATTAGAGGTTCCACCCAACGCGCTGCCACATAGCTGTACAGCTTTCAGGGAGACCATACTACAGGTACAGTCCTCGTCGATAGAAGTCAGCATCAGCAGCTCTTCAGTCGCTTGTGTCAGCTATTGTCTAGTCTGGGACTTTGTGCCCATGATTGTAATCGGGGGAAACTGGGGCTATAAATAGCCACCACATTTTCATTGTAAAGGGTGGAAGGGGAATATACTGCTAGGGAACCATTGTAGCTGTGCGTTTGCTCTTAATACAAGATACATACTTGGCTCTGCTTACTATCTTCATTTTGTATGTTGCCTCTCCTTGTCATTTCTGCCTCATGTTTCTTATAACATTGCTTACTGTTGTACTGAACTCTGGACTCCGGTATTTGATGATTAAGTATTCTTGGAATGCATAGATAGAGGATACATAGAATGTATGATAGCTGTAGTTTCAATGTGTGTTTTGTATAGGAATGTTGTTAGTAGTGGTGATTGATCGTTGCCGTGCTACTTATTCCCCCCACCCAACTCCAATCACATTTGGATTCTCTTTCCGCACTTTTATTTCTTTCCCTGCACTCCTATCTCAAACACTAAAACCCCATAGGAAGCTGGCCTTCTCCGGAGATTGGCACGGAAGGCATTCCTTCCTTCCGGCCTTTCAATCTGGTGGGCGAATTTGGGGCGCATTATACCAAATCCTTTCCTCATGGCAGATTCATAACCAACAGTTTCTCTAGCACGCCCGGTGGGACATGGTAGTTTCCCACCCCCAAACAGAATCGAAGTACGGGTGTTTGCTTCATTGTTGTTAAAAATCAGAGCACCTGGCGACTCTGCACGTACCTGAATATTATTTGAGTCCGTAAAGACTGATCCTAACGCCTTCATGCAAACAAGAAGGTGGTGAGCAAGGAATCTGGGAGATCAGCTTGACCTTTACGAGATCGACATTGCCACTCCAGGATAGCGCGTCAGGCTGGCCGATCACCAAGCTCGCGTAGAAGAGCCTGAAACTGAAATCGAAGAAGCTGAGGGTGAAGAGCAATCTACATCCTCGGACGATACCGATACCGAGTACACCATCGAAGTAGAAGAAGACATGGCTGCCCAGCAAAATGATGATGATCTCTTCCCAACGGTAGACTCTACGGGGCCCTTGGCCCTAGTCGGACAGCAAGTTGTGCCCCCCGCTGCCTTAAAATCCATCCCTATGTATGAGGGCTACGGCAAGACGGCGTACGAACACATCCAGGACATTCTGGACCTGGTTGCACTGCATTCCATTACAGACGAAAGTGTGAAGACCCGTCTGCTGGCCCTTTCCCTAAGGGGAAAGCTTCTCTACTAGTGGAGATCACTGCCAGAGGGATCTATCATAGGGTGGCATCAGCTGGCCAGCAGACTCGTGAAAGGATGCAACGACTCTCCTAATCCCTCTTCTTTGCTGCATCAATTTCAAAGCATACAACGACACCCCCAAGAGGAGGTGTCAGACTTCAACATCAGGTTTGCAAGGTCTTGGAAACGAGTACCTCGTGAACTCCGACCTTCAACAGGTCAGGCTGCATATTACTACTTGAGGTCCTTCAACTCAGACATTTGCCTGCTGCTGAAGATAGCCAGAATAGACTCATTCCCCGCCCTGTATGAGGCTGCCCAACAAGCTGAAATGGATATCATTTCCATAGGCAGACTCTCGCACAAGGTACAGCCACCCATTTACCCCGACTTTCCTCGGTCCCAGTACCCATCAGCTTCAGCTTTCGGGACGATGTCGTCCACTTCAGGACAGCAACCCCAGCAGCAATGGAATCTAACGCCGGTCGTGAATCCTTACGGCCCACCACAAATTCACTATCCGCCTCCTCCTTCGCATTATCCAGCACTCCTTGCTCCCCCGCAGTATGCACAATATTCTACACCTCCTCCATTGGCTGCATTACCTCCCCCAGCTCAGTTGTCGCCTCCTGACAACGATATTCAGAATAAAATCCTCCAAGAGGTACGGGCTCTGGCCTCTGGATATCACACCATGTCCAACGACATGACCATTATAAAGAAGAAACAAGCCCAGATGGACCTTGTTCCAAGGAGGCCATATCCGCCCCCGGCACTGACAAAAGACCGAGCCCCGGAGCAGCAACTACAAAGGCGCCCCCCTCCGAGAAATGCTGCCATCGAGGACCAACCTGGTACTTCTGACCAGGTCAACTGGTGCACTACGTGCAATGACCCGCATTCGGAGGATGACTGTACACTGCACCAACACTACCTCCAGACCTTGGCCGACAGCGCCATAGAGGACGAAGAACTCTACAAGATCTTGGACGACGAAGGCAACTTTGCCGTCCCAGAGGAAGATCTATCGCCGCCTCCTACCAAGGAAGACAGAAAGTCTGCTGAAGCCGCTGCAAAGCCCTTGAAGGTATACGCTAGAAGAGATAAGGCGCAACCTGCTGGGCTACCACCCGACAAGAGGCTGTGGCCCTACACAACCAAAGAGAAGACTCCCATAGTCAAGCCTCCCGTAGCAAAAGCTCCCCCGGCTAAAGCTCCCGCTGCTCAACCTCCAGCTGAAACCAAAGAACAAGCTCAAGAGAAGCTGAGATATCCGTCTTTGACCAAGAGACAGAGAGTTGAGGCCACTCAGCAGTACCGGACGAAGTACGAGCCGACAAAAGAAGCGGAAGGAGCTAGCACCTCGGGCTACAACATAGTAGACGAGCTAAAGAGGACCCCCGCAAGAATTAGCATGTACGATGCTCTTCTGCTCCCAGGCCAAGTTGATCTGCTGCAGGAATCCCTGAAAAGCATGAAGAATGGCAAGCAGATACAGCCCGCTGTTCTGGTGCAACCCTTGACAGTCTCAACCACCGGGAAGAACAGAACACCTCCCTTCTATCTGTTGTTACGGATGCAAGGGTACATAGTACACAACTGTATGGTGGATTCTGGTGCTTCCACGACCGTTATGTCGAGGGCCGTCTGCGACGAGATCGGGATGGAGTATACAAGGAGCAGCCAAAGCATGCTGCAACTGGGCGGCACCCCTGTCAAGACAGTCGGTGTCATTAAAGACATCCCTATTTGGCTGCACAAAGCTCTCGACATCGTGGTCATTCAAGAGGTCGTGGTTGTCGACTTAGAACCCTACTTTGGCATGTGTCTCTCCAGGTAGTTCACTGCGAAGCTGGGCGGGTATCTGTCTCTAGACTACTCACACATGGAAGTGCCCTTCAAAGGAAGGAGACTGAATATCTACAACGAGAAGCCTTCCACCTTCCTAGTAGAGAAGTTACCCGGAGAAGAGTCGCAGGACTGCATGGTTTAGCTGACGGAGGAAGAACTGGTGGTGGTGGATATGACGGAGCAAGCTCTTGAGATGCTGCAGGTGGAAGATGAGTTCACCTTGCAGGATTTCAACGCCATGATCGAGACCGAGCAAGGTTGCTACACCGTCATCTAGGCTGAGATGCTTGACAAGTCGGCCAAAAGAGAAGTTGGACCTGCACCAGAAAAGCTGTGGAAGCTTTTCTTTGACGGCGCACGATGCAAAAAGTGCGGGTGTACTTTTGGTTTCCCCAACCGGGATCCAGAAGGACTACACCTACAGGCTGGCCTGGAGCTGTACCAACAATGCGGTGGAGTACGAAGCCCTGTGCTTGGGTTTGCAAAAAGCATAGAGGCTGGGGATTAAGCACCTATAAATCTTTGGCGATTCGGAGCTGGTGTGCAACCAGATTACGAACAAGTGCACCTCCAAGAAGCACTATCTCAAGGCGTACCGTAATCGGGTGTGGGATCTGATGGAGTCGTTCGACTCATTGAGTGTTAAGGCTATATCGCGTGAGAGGAACAAGCATGCTAACATTCTGGCGCCTGTTGGAGCCAGGTACGTTTCGGCTGATGACGCTGTCCAAAATCCGAAGCCGATTCGTACCATTTACAGGCCTTCATGCCTGATAAAGACACCCACTGGCAGGTGTTTGATTGTGATGAGGAGATCGTCACATTTTTGGTTAACGAAGCGTGTTCAATCGAAGGTAGAGACCCTGATGACGAGCAATATGAGGGGTTGATACAATTAAAAAATAATCATGTCCCGAAAGGACTGATTACACTTGAGAGTCTCTTTGATCAGAATGACAGAGCAATATCACACAGGATCAAAGTAGACCCTAAGCAGTACGCCGACCTGGAGCTTGAACCTGGAAAAACAATTAAGGTCGGGACAGACTGCACCGCAGAGGAACTCGAGCAGATCAGAACATTATGCCGAGAGTTCCCTGACATAGTAGCCTGGTGCTACCAAGACTTGAAGGGGTATGACAGAAATATAATCCAGCATACCATTGAGCTAGAAGATGGTGCAAAACCATTCCGGCAGAAGCAGAGGGCCGTGAATTTGAAAATCGAAGCCATGATGAAAGCTGAGCTCCTGAAGATGCTGGAGGCCAAGATCATCTACCCCATCAAGCATTCATCCTGGGTTGCGAACTTGGTTCCCGTGAGGAAGAAGAACGGAGACATTCGTCTCTACGTGGACCAACATAAGACGACGTTCACCACCAAATGCATAGCCGCCAAAATCATAACACCTCCACCAACCCAGAGTAAACTACGCTAACTCCCTCCCTCGCGCCATTAATGATTGCAGTCGCTGTCTACAAAAGGACCCTCGCACGACTAGAAAATTCATAGTGTTCGAAGCTGACTCTCGGACTGCAAAGAATAAAACTGACAAGCTTTGAAGTTGTTGTTCCTGTCTCTGATTGTTTCAACAAGGATGGATAAGGGGAAAGCGCCCGTACAGGCGCAATCTAGCGAAGATCCGCGCGAAGCTGACAAGTCTCCAGAGTCTAGCGACCATGAAAGCGCAGCACCTCAGAAGGGCAAGAAAGCGAAATCCAGAACAAAGAGGCACGTAGCTGGCCAGACTTCGCTGCCACCAATCAATCGTCTGTCTGGATACAAAGATGGTTCTTTTTCCATCGGTCTCACGAAGCTACGTCTGACTATCGCAAAGTGGGTGGGTAAAGTTTCGCCTTCCCACCACCTCGGAGCCGCATATAATTCAAATCTTTACTGGTTCCTGTGCCCTCCGACCCACTGGTGCCCGGAGTTGGTTGAAGTGATTGCTGAATACTACAAACCAGCTGTGCGGCAGGTATGCGATAACAAAGGAAGGGTGCTGTTCACTCTTTTCCGAGAGAACATCCAGCCAGCGTTTGCCCCAGGGCTTCAGTACAGCCCATACACTATTATCAGAAGGGTGAACATTGAAGAGCAGACCAGCCGATTTTCCCAGACAAAGCGGATGAGAGAGTTTTTGGACTCAGTGCTGAAGACTCCGCTGACGGCCGGACAGTGGCCAACTGGCCCCATACCGTTGGACCGATTTGAGAACAGATATATCTATATCATCCTGGCATGGGTCCTCGGCTGCAACTCGGACAGAGTAGTGTGGCCTTTCCAACTGGCGATGGCCGAGTGTATCCTGCATGGAGAGTTCTATGACTCCATGGCGCAGAAAAGTGGGAAGCGCCCAATCTTCTACGACTGGGCGGACTGGTTAGCCTACGCAATTCATTCGAACCTGGTAAGGCTGCAGCAGAGGCAGTCGACGGACTTCCGGTTTTGCTCCTTTCTCACATGGCTATGCTTGTATCACATGCATTATCGGATGAACGTCCCTAACCTAAAGAAAGTGAGCAAACAAGGAGAGTCGCTCCCTGTGTACGAGTGGACTGATGTCCTGTGTTAGAAGGGCTCATTTTATGACTTCAATATCCAATTTCTGGGCCAGGAAATGGGATTGTTCAACCGTGGCGCGACTCGCTCATCGGCAGTTATGACGAAGCACCTGTGGAACAATGAGTTCGGGGATACCTTCAGGTTGACTTAGGGCATTATTGTCCGAATCTACAGGTTCAAGGGAAAGCCATGTTTGCTGCCCTACTTCTACACTGACCACCAGTTCGGGATGGAGGTGGCACGGCAAATGGATTACGTCGAAGAGGAATTTGGCCAGGGAAAAAAGAAAGGTCACATATTTCAATATCCTATGACCTGGGCCAACATTCAAGTCTTCGAAATCGGGCAACACGTTTATCTTGAGCGGGAGCTGCTTGATATGGGCCTGATTATGCTGCCCCAACGCTGGAAGTACGACCCAATCGGGGTCTGGGGAAAGTTCATGCACATCTATCCTAGAGCTGAAATCATGCAAGAAAGAAGAAACAGGACAGGTGCAGATCTCCACTAGCGCATTCATTTGATGCAGTCATGGCCACCATGGCATGAGTTTACTGTGAGGAGGTCACTTACGATCCTGAGCGGAACCCGGACCATCGGATGGAGTCAGCTGGTTTCAGAAGGTTCCTCGCTAAGGTGGTGCCACTCAACTGGCATAAGGACAAAATCCTCGAATGTTGGAAGATGAGGTGTCGCACGCAACATGACAAATCAAGCCGAAAGAACCTTGCCGTTGATGATGAGTTTTCGGCACTTTATGACAAACACGTCGACACGTGGCAGCCCTTCGAATTTGGCAATTGCGTTCCCCGAGGCACAAATATAAGGTATAAAAGAAGGGCTACCTCTCAGTCATTGTCAACTCCCGAGACTTCCAACGTGACCCCAACCAGCAGTCAAGTGGACCCGATGCAGACTGTAGCTCCTGAGGCAGTGCCCGAAGGGGCGCAAAGTTCAGAAAGGTCAACTGCTGAGCTGGCCCCTCTAGCAGAAAAGGCGTCCGCGCTGCCAGCTAGCAGACCGAGTGCGGCAGGCATTCTTCCAGCACGACCCAGGTACAAGTTTACCGTGGGGACATCAGCACCTACCGCCCATTTATTGTTGCTTCCTTCTGGGCCAGAGTCAGCAAAAAAGAAAAAGAAAAGGGTCGAGAGGACTAAACATCCTAAGGAGCCAGTGCAGCAATCGGCCATAGAACAGCCGCAAGCAGCAGCGCCAGAGGTTGTCTCTTTAGACAGTCCTGAACAAGAAGCAGACATCCAGGCCACGGCCATCCCTTCAGCGTCGGCTCAGGCGGAGCCCGCAGGTACGTCCTCTGTTCCGCTTTCCCAAGTCCGCGTCAGCCCTGCAAAAACCCCATCTTCCACTCCATCAGGGCAAGCCGTAGTCGTGTCTCCTGTTTCTCAAGCTACCCCGCCATGTAGCGGCCTTCACTCGTTTGACCAGTTTGCTCAGGATCCCAACACTTTTCAATCCCTGAGCCAAACCCTAGAGCTCTCGCCTACAGTTAGTGCTGAAGCTGCTCCCTCATCTCCACATCCTTTGCCCCAGCTGTTCGAAACCCTACCAGCGCCATCCACGCAGACTCCTGTCACTCCTAGGACCCAGTCGCCCTCAAAGGCTACTATCCCCTCTGGTATCCCTCCTACTTCACTGTTTGCAGGGAAAATTCCGCAACAAGCCCAGGAGCTGGAAGACCTCGATTTCATGCATATCACCGAGGACCAGCATCTGGCAGTAAGAGCCGTGGGAGGGTCAACCTCATTTCTTCAAGGCGTTAAGCGCAGAAGGGCCGAAGATATAGCCGCCCCGGTCAAGCGCACAAAGTTCGACCTAGATCGAAGAGTTCTTACGATAGAAAAGCTGATTCCTAAGGTGAAAAAGCCTCTTCATGACATGACCGAGGCTGACTACGAGATGTAGAGGAAGGAGAAGAACTTTGATGATGTCAACGAAGAATATGAGATCCGCGGTATTCGTCGTAAAATAGACAGCCTCCTTGTCAAGCATCTCGAGACCTAGGAAGCGCTTTTCCAGCTGCAGAATACCATAAGGCAGCTCGAAGAAGACTTGGCTAGGGATGCCGCGCAGTTGGGGTCAGCACAACAAGAAGTTGAAGATCTTAAGGCTCAGCTGGCCGCCTCCCAACAGACGGCCGAGCAAGAGAGAAAAGCAGCGCTAGAGCAGATTTCACAACTGCAGGATTCGCTGAAACAGGCGCAGTCGCAGCTCGCAGAGAAAGCATCACAAGCGACGGCCATTTCCAAGAGCAAGGCGAAGGAGATGCGTGCAAGTCTGCTACAAGGTTGCAAGCCCAACCTTGTCAAATCCTTGTCAGTTCTGGATTTCGTATCCAGGATCGAAGAGGTATCTGCCCAGGGAAAGCCTGTGGTAGAGGAAGCCGAACACCAGGTGAGGCAATGGCTAGACCTGGCTATGAAACTTGAGGAATTAGAGTGCGATGGCTTCCAAATCGCCCCCATGTCACAACTTGCCTCAGAGTGGGCAAATGCAATGGTAACCTTGCACACTTATTTTGCAAGGACAGAAAGGATCAGAACGGCCAGGAAGGCGCTGGACGCCTTAGAGCATGAAAGACACATTCTCCTAGCACCCTTTCACATTCTGTCCAAGCACGGGTGTCCGAGCTACATCAGAGATGGTGAGTTCCTCACCCTTGAACAGGTAAAGAAGAACTAGCTGTCCTTCGAGGCAGATACAGCTGAAATCGATAGCTAGACAGAACCAGTTCAAGAAGCGCAGGTCGCTCAAATGGTGGCTAAGTACTGCAAGATCAACTCTTCTCTCGAAGAGTTAGGGAAAAGATATAACACCATTGACCTGCACGTGGTCGCTGCATTCCATGCAGTACTCAGAGAAATCAACATCCCATCTCCTTTCCAAGCTGCAGTCTGGGATCAAGCTAAGGCTGTGGTCGAACGCATAAGCAAGTGAGAGGCCGAAAGTGGAGAGCCTTCAGATTCAGAAGGCGAGACTGAGGAGGCAACTGATGAAAGTGAACCTGAAGAAGAACAGTTGCCGCAAGGGAAGAGACCAGAGCAGCAAAAGACAGGGGAAGGAAGTTCCTCTGCACCCAAAGGATAAAGGCATGGTTCATTGCGTCGAGGCAAGCTCAACACCCTGCGAGCCGCCAGGAATGTTGCCACATTTTGCACAGGGGTGCCATGTTTTTAGTTTTTGCATGTATGCTGCTCTTTTCCTTTCCTTCTCCTCATTTTCCACTTTCTTCATTTCTCCCTTTCTCCCTCTTCCTCGCATTTTCATTCCCTCTTCTTCTTTCCCCCTTTCTTCCCCAAGTAAACCTTCAACAGGTGTTCCTTGAAAAGTTTCTAAGTGTTGGGGCGACACCCGACTTCGCAGCAAAGTTGGGGTGCGCCCCTTAGTTGGAGCGCAGTAAGGAACCCGAAGTGCGCAGTAGGACAAGAAATAATTGAAAATTTGACTAAGTGTCAAGGGCGACACCCGACTTCGCAACGAAGTCGGGGTGCGCCCTTCTTCCTGGGCGCACTAGGGGAACGGTCTGTCAAATAAATCAGCTAAGTGCTGGGGGCGACACCCGACTTCGCAGCGAAGTCGGAGTGCGCCCCTTTTCCAGTGCGAAGTCCGAGCAGTGAAAGAAGACAACAAGCACCGGTGCGACACCCGACTTCGCAGCGAAGTCGGAGTGCGCCCTTTGACCGGTGCGCAGTTGGATTAAGTCAACTCAGAAAACGCTAAGGCAAGAAGACCTTCCAACTGCGCTGTTCTCCTCCTGCGCAACCCGATAGCGCCCGAATTCCTAGCGAAGTTGGATAAACTGCCTTTCAAGGCAGACACGTGTCATACGTCAGCATCCGACAAGTATCCATCTCCGAGATTCGAGCCAAGACTTGACCGCGCAAGGATAAAGCATGGGCTACACTACTAGCGCCATCTGTCACCATTTAAGTCGATGTGAAGTGCCATCTGCCGCACCTACCCGCATTCCTGTTGACCGAAGACTTGACCCAACGCGCTGCCACATAGCTATACCGCCTTCAGGGACACCATGCTGTAAAGACACCGGCTCGACGAAGTCGACATCGCAGCCTCCTCGCCCGCTCGTGTCGGCTCATCGTCTTGTCTGGGACTTCGTGCCCATGAATGTAATCGGGGGAATTTTGGGCTATAAATACCCACCACGTTTTGATTGTAAGTGGTGGAAGGGGAATATATTGCTAGGGAACAATTGTAGCTGTGCGTTTGCCTCAAATATAAACATACACTTGGCTCTGCTCACTGTCTTTTATCTTGCATGCTGCCTCTCCTTGTCATTTCCGCCTCATGTTTCTTGTGTCATTGCTTGTTCGTTGTCTCGAACTCCGGACTCCAAGCATTTGGTGGCAGGTATTCCTGGAATGCATAGATAGAGGATACATGGGATCGCTGATAGTTGTAGTTTCAATGTGTGTTTGTAGATGAATGCTATTAGTAGTGGTGATTGATTCGTTGCCGTGCTGCTTATTCCCCCAACCCAACTCCAATCACATTTGGAATCCCTTTCTGCACTTTTATCTCTTTCTGCATTTTTATCTCTTTCCCTGCACTCTTATCTTGACAAAACCCCACAAGAAGCCGGCCTTCTCCGGAGATTGGCACGGGAGGCATTCCTTCCCCCCGGCCTTTCAATCTGGTGGGCGAATCTGGGCGCAATAACAACAAATCCTTTCCTCATGGCAGATTCGTAACCAACAGTAGCATTTTGAACCATACCTATCCTTGAGCTATTGTTGTCCCTATCACTCCTCGAGCCAAGTCCAATCGGTGTAGTGGACATCCTTGTTGTGCCATTCTCCCTTGCTTATTTTTTTACCCATAACTATTTTTAACTATCGTGTGTGGTGAAAATAACTTCTCCTCACCCCCTCTGCCTCTTTTTACTCCCATCCAGGTAATAGTCTTTTTCCCTATGGTTGCTCCACAGCCTATCCGGGTTCCTTTAGTAATCCATGTTTTCCCTCAGAAACTCGAGGGGGCACCTTGACTAGGGGCATGTTTGTTCATTTTGTGCATCTTAAGAGATTACCCAAGAAAACCCTGGGCAATTTTTCATGCCATATGATTGGATTTTTATGTGTTTCTCCCTGCATTGTTCATACAAAGCTTAGTGCTCCTGTTGACCCTAGAAATTGGGGGCATCTGATTTTATTTTTGATGCATTTATTACATCATAAGTGCATAAAAATATGATGCACAAAATAATCAACTTATCCTAGTCATCAGCCTCAACCTAAATTTAGAGTAATTATTGCTTGTTGATGAATTCATAGTTTAAAATTGAACTCACCAGCTGCAAATCCATCACTTTAGGAAGCATATTCACATCGCCTTTTTATCCTTCCCAGATTTTGAATCTCCCCACTAGGTGTGACCAACAAAAATCAAAACCACGAATTTACCATTTATGAATCCATTGCCAATAGATTTACAGGTGGTGGATTCGCTTCACACGTGCAGAACAACATTCCATTCGTCCTGGAGGCCGATGTCATTAATGGAAGAGCAGTTCTGCAGTCCTTTGCAACGGATGAAGCTTCTCTCTTAGACCACTTCACCAAGCCCAAGGATTCTAACTTCAACATCAAATCCTTATGCAATCTTGCCAATCCCCAAGCAATCTCACCAAGACCTATGCATTTTCCTCCCATCTTCAATTTTGCTCCTTCCTTCCCAAAGCATAAACTCTATAAATTGAGGCTTTGGGATTGACTCTCAAGAATGGATGGATGGATTCCTTATTTCACCCTACTCACATTCTGATAAGCCCAACATGAAGGGTTCTTTATGTAGATATGGAAAAGTAACTCGTGAAAATGAATTAATCTTTCTTTAGATCGCTAGGAAGCCACCCAAGCTTAGTACAAAATTGTGGCTTGTTTCCCCTCTTCCATTGTCCTTTTTCCCTAGCTTTACCAAATTTGCGCTCGGCCCATATGCGACGCAAATTTGGCTTGCCAGATTTACAGCATGTAATTACTAGGCATGTGTCTGGTGATCTAGGGGTTTTTGTCTCAAAAACCTCACCCCTCATTGGCCCGTTTTGGTGTTGGCCCTTGCCCAAGGTGAAGTTTCATTTTCCCACCATTTTAGCCCTCAAAACCTCTTATAAACAGAGGATTGGACTCTTTCTTTTCCCCCATCATGAAACTAATCAATCCTTTGAGAGAATCCTAGATCTTAACCGGCTCATTTTCATTAACAAATGCTCTTCGGCTATGATTTGTTGTTTTTGCTGTTTTGCTCCTTTGGTGTTGGTTGCCCTTGGGGATCAAGTGGAGGAGTCTTGACGGTTGGAGAAGTCCACCATTCTGTAGTGCTTCCATCATCTTCGCATTGCTCCTTGCTTCCTCCATCAGCTAACCAGGTTATTTATGTGTATTATTCGTCATTAGCTCTATTTATTTGCTGTTTTGCATCACATTTTTTGACGTTTTGGGACCCGAAAATTGCATCTGAACCAAATTCCCTCCCTCTCATTACAGGGCATAAATTTTGTCAATTAGAGCTTGTTGGCAAACCTTTGATTCCCAAAATCCTAATTTGTTGCTTGCATTATAGCTTTTTGTCACCTGCATTCTATTTCATTTCTTTCCACTGTTGCATCTTTAGGTTTTTTGTTGTGTGTTTTTGTTCTTTTTCTATTTCAGATTTTGTGTGCTTCTGTGCTTATCTTCTATTTCTAGGCATGTGAAGAATAAAATCATATAGTTTGCATCCTAGGATTAATTTTTTTTTTGCATTCTCTTAAACCCTTGCTCAAAAGAGAGATTTGTTTCATTGCAAGTTAGGGTTTAGTTATCATCGAAAATCAAGAATCATTCTAGGGTTAGTTTCTTATCTTCTTGAATTTTGCTTGTCTTGCATTATTCTTTCATTTCCATAGTTTAGCTTTTAGAAAGGTCAAACATAGCCGTTTGTTCAATATACACATAAAAACATTTCCACCCCAGACTTGGAGTGAGTCCTTAAACCATTCTTGGGCCCTTCGATCCCAAAGCTCCTGAGTGTAGAGAATATATCACACCCTCGCGGTCACCTTGGCTCCTAGTATATCCAGCTGAGAATCATACATGGCAGGGTAGTTTTCCCCCTCTACACCTTGATTTTTTGGTTTGGATCACCTAATTAAATGAAGGATTTTACTGGTGAAGTGTGATGTTCACATTAAGTAAAGGAGGTGTTCACATTGGGTTACACGTATGGCAGGATTTTGAGCCATATTTGTCCTTGAGCCCTTATGATCTCTATCACTGCCTGAGGCGAGTCCAATCGGTGCACTAGAAGACTTTGTTGTGCCATTCCCCATCACTTTTTGTTTTACCCATAACCCTTTTTAACTATCGTGTTGGATGAAAATAACTACTACTCATCCACTTAGCCTCTTTTTACCCCATTCAAGTAAAAGTTTTCTTCCCTATGTTTGCTCCGCAGCCTTTTCAAATTCCTTTAGTAATCCATGTTTTCCCTCAAAAACTCGAGGGTGCACATTGGCTAGGGGCATGTTTGTTCATTTAGTGCATCTTAAGAAATTACCCAAGAAAACCATGGGCAATTTTTCAAGCCATATGACTGGATTTTTGTGTATTTTTGTAGACAGCAGTTCTAAGCAAGACAAATCATAAGAACTGGCTGATGATAATGTCCATCGATTTTGATTGTAAATAACAATTTTGGAATGTTATGTTGCTATATTGATTTTGTAAAATCAGCCAATCAATGGAAATGGCTTGATTACGTAGATAAGGCACTAGAAGGCAAAACAACCATCATTTGTGTTAAAGGGCTGATTAGTCAGACGTCTAGGTTAGACGTCTGGTTAAGTTAGACGTCTAACAAGTGCAATTAGGCGTCTAAAGCAAGTTGTTAAGGGGAACGGTTGGACGGTTGGAGCAAAGTAGTTGCAATAACTACTTTGCCCTCCTATATATACCCCCATTCATTTTTGTATGTTATCTGTATCTACTTGCTCGTAATGCCAAAACTATTGTGCGAATTACTTGTTCTGTGTGTGGTATTGTGAAGTTCCAGACAAGTTGCAAGTTGTGTTACAGGATTACCTTGACTGGTTGTGTTGTAGGTTTACCTCGACTGATTGTCTTGCAGGTTGCATGGGAGATAAGAACATATTTCTTTATGATTCCAGGTGTAGAGGACGGAGTAAGAAAGCCCTAGACGTCTAGCCTTGTCGTCCGACCTACCCGTCAAACGACCAACCTACCCGTCTAGCTACATTGCCTTGACGTCTAAGCCCTGAGACTAGACGTCAAATCCTTAGAGCCGACTAGCCCTGTACACTAGACGTTTGACACCTGAGGTTGACGTCTGACCAAAGAATCATCCTAGCCGACTGACGTCTAGATGAATTATACCTTAGATGTCTACCACAGATGTCTCCCTAACGACTAACTCCCATACGTGTTCCCAGACGTCTAGCCTTTGACGTCTAGACTGTGCACTCAGACGTCTGATCTGTCTGACGTCTATACCCGGTCTAGTGAAGCATAAATTACCTATGATCCATTGCTAGTCCACCCTGATCATCATCATTCCCTCGTGCCAGGAATGTACTCACCCCAGTTTACATTTGGTGTCGTTGCCTAAATTGAACTTAGAGTCAGAAGACACAAGTGATAGGACCAAGAGGTGAATGGCTGATTTCAGATTGCAAAGAAGTCAAATACCGGTGAGAAGAAGTGCACGACTGGCAAACTTAATAACACAAGAGAAAGCAGAAGTCTCTCACCTGGAAGTGGAGAGAGTCTGTAACCTTGAAGACGAAGATAATCCAAGTATTGAGACATTGTTGGTGACTGCAGAAAACAATGAGCAAATACCCGAGGAAGCACCCATCATTGAAGACTGGACGGTAACACCAGAACCTGTGAGAGAAAGTTGGCCAAAGGATACTGAAGGAGGGAACTTTGTATCAGGGCAACTACGCGAGGGTTTGTGGGGAGCAACACCGGAGCCACATTTGGTGTATTCACGGAGGAGGTCGCGAAGTAGAGATCAATTGGAAGTGGCAAAAGGCTATTTGGGTATAACTTTGCACCATCAACAACGGATAGGCAACCAAATCGAACTCCACAACCACCAACACCAGGAAGTTCAACCAACAAAACAAATACAATGGCAAATCCCGCCAATAGAACAATACAACATAAATGCCCACCTTTTTCAGGTGAAGGAAAGGAGGACCCGTCACGACATGTGGGAACCTGTGTTACCATTTAGGGAGCAAATGGGGTCACAAAAGGCACACAATGGTTGCAATTATTCCCAGCCACATTACGAGGCATGGCAATAGACTGGTACTTAAAACAACAAAGTACACAGGCCTTTACACAAGAAAAAACCAGACGAGGATGTCAAGAATTACAATAGAATATTAAAGCAATTAATAGACAAAATGGAGATGACACCTGCCGATGGCATGGTGAAGCGATGGTTTTTGGATGGACTACTACCAAAATATAAGAAAAATATGAAGGCAGTACCATCCTCAATGTATGCAGAAGCACTTGAAAAGTGAAGAACTTTGAAAGTGAAGGCAAACAAACAACAACAGGTATTGGAGGATACCTAAAGCATAATGAAGATTCAAACAGTGATGCGGAAGATAAAGTTCAGAGCACAATCCACTCTTTTTGGAGAGAATTTAACAAAATCCTAAAGGAAGCAAAAGGAGAAGGCCGTAAAGATCAAAAAGATATTTAGTGCTCAGACTGCAAGATAGAAGAACATTCAAATGTCAACTGCCCAAAGAATGCATAGTGTAATATATGTGAGATAGCGGGACATCCTATTGTAGACTGTCCATTCAATATGAAGAGCAAAATACGTCAATACCTCACTATACAACAAGAGGAGCAGCCAAATACGCTGAGGAATGGACAAGGAGCTACTTGCGGGGGATATAGGAATAGTCGCTGAGGAAGACAAAGACGGAATTTCCAGGAATGGGGTCATTTTGCGAAGAATTGTTCTAAACCCCAGAATGTAAGTAATAACGGTGGTAATAATGCCACTCAAATGTGTAAATGGTGTGGTCCAGGAAACCACAAAGAAGGCAATTTTCCGAACAAGGCAAGTACTAGTGGAACCCAAAATATCAACCTCATTGGCATTGGAGAAGTGATGGAGGTAGAAAATGAAGTCTTGGCTGTAACAAGAGCACAAACCAAGAAAATAGAACAATACCCAAATCCTACCAAGGAGAAAGAGCAATGGCAGGAAGCCCAAGAGTTAATCAAAACAGAACTAGCGAATGAAAAGCAGGACCGACTAGTTCTGGAGAAAGTATCGAAAAGACCGGAGATCAGTAAAAAGGCATCGGTAGAAGGCTTGGTAACAAAGGTACTAAATACGACGATGGAAGTAAAAGTCGCAAACTTGTTTAATATAGTACCTGAGTTGTATGCTACAATCGGAGAAGTCATCAAGAAGAAGGATGAAACTCAACAGTAGCAACTATCAAGCAAGGGCAATTCATCGAGCCTACAATCCTGATGATTGAAGCTGGGAGGAGGTCAGCTATAGTTCAGATGGATGTTTTGGACCATAGATTGAATTAGGTGATTGTGGATGGTGGATCAAGTGTGAATGTGATGCCAGAGAAGACATGGTGGATTATTGGGCAGCCCGCCTTACGATCTCAAATTTTAAACTATATGGCACTGATCAATATGGCATTAAAACATTAGGCATCTTAATGAACCAAAAATTACGCATAGCAGAACAGGATTTCATCCTAGATTTTGTTGTAATTGCTATGCAGAAACCCGCATATGATGCATTGCTAAGATGAGGATGGTTGAGAACTGCAAAAGTCAACCATAATTGGGAGAAAAAACATCTATCTTTCAAGGAGGGACAACACAAGTATATAATCAATCTGAAAAATCAGACAGTGAGTCAAGATATAGCAACTTCAGATGATTCATAAACTTCTTCATCCGATGGTGAAACAGGGTATGAACCAGATGAGGAAGGTGTGTTGCACCTCGAAGACTGCACGGAAGATGAATATGACCAGGACAAAGGTCTACTTCATTGGCATTTGGAAGACTGAGATATTTCCTCCCTAATGTTTTTGCATTGATGCAGAAAATGAGATTCAAAAGGATGAGATACAAGAACCTGAAAAGGAAACTAGCAATAAAATACTGACAGCAGCAGAGAAGGATAAGGAAAGGGAGAAAAGGACATTTTCTAGGGATTTTGCAGAATATACGATGGGAGACGTAGTTATTGAAGATAAACCAGCTCATCCCATTGACATATTGAGAGCAGCAAACGATCCTGAATCTATCAAATATGCAGGTCCCAAAATGATTCAAGGTAAACTTGGGAGAAAAGGATGAAGAAAAGATGATCAAATGTGGAGACGATTGGGATCCCGTCCTAAAAGCAGCAACATTCAAAATTTTTCTAGAATATAAGGATGTTTTTGCTTGGACATACAAGGATTTGAAGGGAGTTCCACCGGAACTCTGCATACACAAGATTCTTTTGATTGAAGGTGCGCAACCTATGAGAAGGCCACCACACAGAATGAATCCCAGGTACGCAGCATGGGTGAATGCTGAAATTGAGAAAATGCTGGATGCAGGCATTATCTTCAAGGTTACGACAAGTGAGTGGGTGTCACCTATTGTGATTACCTTAAAAAGAGAAGTAGATAAAATCCGAATTTGTGTCGATTTCAGAAGTTTGAATGTTGTAACTATAAAGGATCCCTTTCCGATCCCCTTCAGAGACTCCATATTAAAAGAAGTAGCGGGCCATAAGATATATTCATTTTTGGATGGATTCTCAGGCTACAACCAAATCAGCATAGTGGAGGAAGATAAGCTGAAGACCACCTTTGTGGTATAAAACAGGATATACGCTTATAACCGCATGCCATTTGGATTGTGCAACGCACCAGTTACTTTTCGAAGGATCATATTATACATCTTTGACAAGATGTCGACAGGGAACTTTAAAGCCGTCTTAGATGACTGGTCACTGTATAGCAGGACACAGGAGCATTTAAAGGCCTTAGAAGAATGCATGGATCTCAGCGTTGGTGAATCAGTTCTCAAGTACAATGGGAAGAGAGAAGAAGAGATTTTGAGAGGAAAAAATTCTGAGCCAAGTATAGACGAAGCATTAGGACTGTCAGTTCCACGTCGATATAGAACCCCCTATGAGAGAGCTATGCAACGCCCAAATGAACGTGAACCAACAACCATGTATCGGTTGGCCACAACAGACCTTAGGCAACATAGGAGAGAAGTTAGAAGGCTAGAACAAAGGGTTCATGAAATCTCCAACTGGTCTATGACCCCAGTAGGGGATGGGAACGATTCAAGTACAGATTCAACTTTCTTAGATCAGTACTAAGTGGCCTTAACTCAATGCGCACCTCAACGACGCTTTGAAAAAGCTAGATGGCAATGAAGGATAAGAACAGCTTATAGAAGACTGTGAATCCTACACCAACTAACACCTGAAAACCAGAGACAAGCAGATTGGAGCTCTCAAGCAGAACTTATAGAGGAAGGCCGAAACATAGGTATTTTGCAGAATCCCGGTGGTTCGTCAGAACCATTAGGTGACCAAGACATACCCGACCAAGGGAGGAGTGTGGTTAACCTCCATCCCGGTAATCGGAGGGGAAGAAATTCACCTCTGGGTACCTCTAGGTCGACTAGTCCATTGGTTGAGCCGCAAGGCCCATTCGTGGATATAGTCTCAGTTAACTCATCACTGGTAAAAGTTTTATTCCCTATGTTTACTCCGCAGCCTATCTGAATTTCTTTAGTAATGCATGTTTTCCCTCAGAAACTCGAGGGGCCACCTTGGCTTGGGCCATGTTTGTTCATTTAGTACATCTTAAGAGATTACCCAAGAAAACACTAGGCAATTTGTCATATGACTGGATTTTTGTGTGTTTCTCCCTGCATTGTTCGTACAAAGCTTAGTGCCCCTGTTGACCCTAGAAATTGAGGGCATCCGCTTTTATTTTTGATTCATTATTTACCTCATAAGTGCATAAAAAATGGGGCAAATATAGATGCCTCATTTTGGCACACTTAAGCTTTCAAGGATGCATGAAATGATCAACTTAGCCTAGTAATTTGCCTCAAGCTAATTTAGAACAATTATTGCTTGTTGATGAATTCATAATCTAAAATTGAACTCGCCAACTGCAAATATGTCACTTTAGGTGGTGAATTCGCACTCCCTTTTTATCCTACCCAACTAGGTTTGACTAGCAATGAATAAAATCACAAATTTGCCATCTAAGAATCCATTGCTAGTAGATTTACAGGTGGCAGATTCGCTTCACACATGCAGACCAACATTCCATTCGTCCTTGTGGCCTGTGTCATTAATGGAAGAGCAAACCTACAGTCCTTTGCAATGGATGAAGCTTCTATCCTAGACCACTTCACCAAGCCCAAGGATTCAAACTTCATTCCTGGGCACGAATTTTAATCATAACTAAATTCCCTTGGGCGGCGCTCCGCCACCTTTGCATTAATTCCACATGCTCTGAACGTTTTTCTAGGCTGTCGTTGGCACACGCCTCGAGGCACGTTTTAAATGCGTTTTCATTTCGTTTTGCTGCTTCGCAAAATTTGGGAGCAACTCAGGAGTTCGGCAAGCCTTTTTCCCGAAGTAGATCTTGCGCCTAAGGTTTAGCGAAGCGGACCTTTGCAAATGGCGCTTCGCTGGAGTCTTGAGCGATCCATAGGTTTGCTATGCCTCGGACCCGAAGCTGTTTTCTTCACGGCATTGAGATTACCTTGCTATTTCGATGACTGACTGCTTCGCAAAGAATTAGCCCCGAAGTGGAAGTTCGACTTCTTTTCGAGCGAAGCATTTACTTCGCGCATTCTTCCAACTTCATCGTTTTTATGGACTTGGGAAATGGTTCGCTAAATTATCACCAGAATGTCGCTTCGCTAGGTCCTTTTGTGCGAAGTATCTCCCGTGCCTTAGTCAATCGGAAGCTTCAAGGGGGCTTTTTATCTATTCCTTCGGCGAAGCTATTTGTATCCGCTTTCTCCCTTCAATCCTGGGCTTTATGAGCCATCCCTGGACGTTGGTTTTGTTGGCGACGCGCCGTACTCCGATTTCGAGCTTTACTTTGATGTTGTTTGGTCTTGGAGGAACCTCCTTCACGCCATTCCATCTTTCGATGCTGAGACACTTTGCGGCGAACCAACTCGCAACAGCCACTTCGCGTAAGGAATTTCCGAAGGAGATTTCACTAGACTTGGTGAAGACGGACTTAGTGGTCCTGAGCCGGAATTAGCTGACATTGCGGCGAGAGGCCGCGATCCTTTTCTAACTATATTTCTAACTCTAAAAGGCCTTGAAACAAAGTATATACAGGTGTAAATGACAAAATACTATATACAAGGGCAAAAGTTTTGGGGTACCTTTTAATGATGAAAGGTCTTCAAATGAAGACTGTTTACAGGGATCGGCAAGGTTTGGCCGGCCTCGTCCTTAAGGATAAAGGAGTTAGCCGAATTCACCTTCACAATCTCAAATGGCCCTTCCCAGAACGCGTCGAGCTTATCGTGGTTGCCTGGCTTGGCCTTCCATGAGTCCCACTTCCATACTAAGTCTCCGACTTTGAAGGTGCGGGCAGAAGATTTCCTCTTGAACCAGTCTCGGGTAACTTGTGCATGCCTTGCGAAGTCCTCATAAGCCTTTTCTCGGTCCTCCTCCAACTGCAGCAATTGGGCTAGTCTTGCTTCCATGGGATCAAATTCCCCTTTCTCATCATCTAGCATCCATAAAGCGGGAATTTCTATATGAGTTGGCAAAACAGCCTCTTTGCCGTACACCAAGGCATAGGGTGAGGTCTTAATCGACCTTTTGATAGAGATCCGATCAGCCCACAAGGCGTGATCCAGAAGGAGGTGCCAAGTCCTCTTGTTTTTCTCCACAAGTTTTCTCAGTAATTTCAACAGGGTTTTATTTGTTGACTCTGCTAACCCATTACCCTGTGGATAGTAATTGGAGGTGGTCTTGAGGTATATTCCATACTTACAGGAAAACTCATTTATCTTGGCGCCTATGAATCCGGGACCGTTATCTGTTACTATTGCTTCAGGGACGCCGAAACGGGTAAAGAAAGATTAACTCATTTTCATGGGTCTTTTTTCCATGTCTACACAAGGAACCTTTAATGTTGTATTCATTAGAATGTGAGAAGGGCGAAATAAGGGATCCATTCATCCATTCTTGAGAGACAATCCCAAAGCCTAAATTTATAGAGTTTTTGGGATTGGGAAGGAAGGAGGGAAATTAAAAATGGGAGGGAAATGCATAGGTCTTGGTGAGATTACTTGGGGATTGGGAAGATTGCATAAGGATTTGATGTTGATGTTTGAATCCTTGGGCTTGGTGAAGTGGTCTACAAGAGAAGCTTCATCCATTGCAAAGGATTGCAGGCCTGCTCTTAGATTAATGACACAGGCCTGGTCTAGCCAAGAATCATACACGGTAGGGCAGTTTTCTCTCTCTACACCTTGATTTTTTTGGTTTGGATCATTTAATTAAATGAAATATTTTAGTGGTAAAAGGTTGTGTTCACGTTAAGTAAAGGAGGTTTTCACATCGGGTTACACAAAACAAAATTTATGCCAAGATTTTGAACCATACCTGTCCTTGAGCTATTGTTGTCCCTATCACTCCTCGAGCCAAGTCCAATCGGTGCAGTGGACCTCTTTGTTGTGCCATTACCCCTCGTTTATTGTTTTACCCATAACTATTTTTAACTGTCGTGTGTGGTGAAAATAAATTCTCCTCACCCCCTCTGCCTCTTTTTACCCCCATCCAGGTAAAAGTTTTTTTCCCTATGGTTGCTCCACAGCCTATTCGAGTTCCTTTAGTAATCCATGTTTTCCCTCAAAAACTCGAGGGGCCACCTTGACTAGGGGCATGTTTGTTCATTTAGTGCATCTTAAGAGATCACCCAAGAAAAACTTGGGCAATTTTCATGCCATATGATTGGATTTTTATGTGTTTCTCCCTACATTGTTCATACAAAGCTTTGTGCTCCTGTTGACCCTAGAAATTGGGGGCATCTGCTTTTATTTTTTATGCATTTATTACATCATAAGTGCATAAAAATAGGGTAAATATAGACACCTCATTTTGGCATAGTTAAGCTGTTAAGGATGCATGAAATGATCAACTTAGCCTAGTCATAAGCCTCAACCTAAATTTAGAGTAATTATTGTTTGTTGATGAATTCATAGTTTAAAATTGAACTCGTCAGCTGCAAATCCATCACTTTAGGCAGCATATTCGCATCACCTTTTTATCCTTTTCAGATTTTGAATCTCCCTACTAGGTTTGACCAGCAACAATCAAAACCACGAATTTGACATCTATGAATTCATTGCCAGTAGATTTGCAGGTGGTGGATTCGCTTCACACGTGTAGACCAACATTCCATTCGTCCTTGAGGCTGATGTCATTAATGGAAGAGGAGGCCTGCAATCCTTTGCAACGGATGAAGCTTCTCTCTTAGACCAAGCCCAAGGATTCTAACTTCAACATCAAATGCTTATGCAATCTTGCCAATCCCCAAGCAATCTCACCAAGACCTATGCATTTTCCTCCCATCTTCAATTTCGCTCCTTCCTTCCCAAGGCCATAAACTCTATAAATTGAGGCTTTGGGATTGACTATAAATTGAGGCTATAAACTCTATAAATGCATAGGTCTTGGTGAGATTGCTTGGGGATTGGCAAGATTGCATAAGGATTATATGTTGAAGTTTGAATCCTTGGGCTTGGTGAAGTGGTCTAGGAGAGAATCTTCATCCATTGCAAAGGACTGTAGGTTTGCTCTTCCATTAATGACACAGGCCACAAGGACGAATGGAATGTTGGTCTGCACGTGTGAAGCGAATCTACCACCTGTAAATCTACTAGCAATGGATTCTTAGATGGCAAATTTGTGATTTTATTCATTGCTAGTCAAACCTAGTGGGGAGAGTCAAAATTTGGGTAGGATAAAAAGGCAGTGCGAATTCACCACCTAAAGTGACATATTTGCAGCTGGCGAGTTCAATTTTAGATTATGAATTCATCAACAAGCAATAATTGTTCTAAATTTAGCTTGAGGCAAATTACTAGGCTAAGTTGATCATTTCATGCATCCTTGAAAGCTTAAGTGTGCCAAAATGAGGCGTCTATATTTGCCTCATTTTTTATGCACTTATGAGGTAAATAATGAATCAAAAATAAAAGCGGATGCCCTCAATTTCTAGGGTCAACAGGGGCACTAAGCTTTGTACGAACAATGCAGGGAGAAACACACAAAAATCCAGTCATATGATAAATTGCCTAGGGTTTTCTTGGGTAATCTCTTAAGATGTACTAAATGAACAAACATGGCCCAAGCCAAGGTGCCCCCTCGAGTTTCTGAGGGAAAACATGCATTACTAAAGAAATTAAGATAGGCTGCAGAGTAAACATAGGGAATAAAACTTTTACCAGTGATGGGTTAACTGAGACTATATCCACGAATGGGCCTTGCGGCTCAACCAATGGACTAGTCGACCTAGAGGTACCCAGAGGTGAATTTCTTCCCCTCCGATTACCGGGATGGAGGTTAACCACACTCTTCCCTTGGTAGGGTATGTCTTGGTCACCTAATGGTTATGACAAACCACTGGGATTCTGCAAAATACCTATGTTTCGGCCTTCCTCTATAAGTTCTGCTTGAGAGCTCCAATCTACTTGTCTCTGGTTTTTAGGTGTTAGTTGGTGTAGGATTTGCAGTCTTCTATAAGCTCTTCTTATCCTTCGTTGCCATCTAGCTTTTTCAAAGCGTCGTTGAGGTGCGCATTGAGTTAAGGCCACTGAGTACTGATCTGAGAAAGTTGAATCTGTACTCGAATCGTTCCCATCCCCTACTGGGGTCATAGACCAGTTGGAGATTTCATGAACCCTTTGTTCCAGCCTTCTGACTTCTCTCCTATGTTGCCTAAGGTCTGTTGTGGCCAACCGATACATGGTTGTTGGTTCACGTTCATTTGGGCGTTGCATAGCTCTCTCATAGGGGGTTCTATATCGACGTGGAACTGACAGTCCTAATGCTTCGTCTATACTTGGCTCAGAATTTTTTCCTCTCAGAATCTCTTCTTCTCTCTTCCCATTGTACTTGAGAACTGATTCACCAACGCTGAGATCCATGCATTCTTCTAAGGCCTTTAAATGCTCTTGTGTCCTGCTATACAGTGACCAGTCATCTAAGACGACTTTAAAGTTCCCCGTCGACATCTTGTCAAAGATGTATAATATGATCCTTCGAAAAGTAGCTGGTGTGTTGCACAATCCAAATGGCATGCGGTTATAAGCGTATATCCCGTTTTAGACCACAAAGGTGGTCTTCAGTTTATCTTCCTCCACTATGCTGATTTGGTTGTAGCCTGAGAATCCATCCAAAAATGAATATATCTTATGGCCCGCTACTTCTTTTAATATGGAGTCTCTGAAGGGGATCGGAAAGGGATCCTTTATAGTTACAACATTCAAACTTCTGAAATCGACACAAATTCGGATTTTATCTACTTCTCTTTTTAAGGTAATCACAATAGGTGACACCCACTCACTTGTTGTAACCTTGAAGATAATGCCTGCATCCAGCATTTTCTCAATTTCAGCATTCACCCATGCTGCGTACCTGGGATTCATTCTGTGTGGTGGCCTTCTCATAGGTTGCGCACCTTCAATCAAAAGAATCTTGTGTATGCAGAGTTCCGGTGGAACTCCCTTCAAATCCTTGTATGTCCAAGCAAAAACATCCTTATATTCTAGAAAAATTTTGAATGTTGCTGCTGTTGGTTACGAATCTGCCATGAGGAAAGGATTTTGTGTTAATGCGCCCAGATTCGCCCACCAGCTAGAAAGGCCGGAAGGAAGGAATGCCTTCCGAGCCAATCTCCGGAGAAGGCCGGCTCCTTGTGGGTTTTGGTTTTAAGCTAAGAGTGCAGGAAAGAGATAAAAATGCGGAAAGAATTTACAAATATGATTGGAGTTGGGTGGGGGGAACTAACAGTACAGCAACACACCAATCACCACTACTTACTGCATTATAAGTACAAAGCATAGCCAGAAACTGCAAAGTCTAGTATACTTTCTGTATAGAGCGGTGTACGCACAGCTACAATGGTCCCCTAGCAAACATTCTCCCTACAAGGAGAACTAACAGCACGGCAATGCATCAATCACCACTACGTACGGTAACTCAAACAGAAAGCAACCAAGAGATGTCGGATCCGGGTATATGTGTTATGCAGAGAATTTATACGCACGACTACAATGGTCCCCTAGCAAACATTCTCCCTACAAGGAGAACTAACAACACGACAACGCATCAATCACCACTACGGACAGCAACGTAACACACAACTGAAGGAACTGCTACCACATTTATTCTATGTATCCTCTAATCTATTAAGTTCAAGAGTGCTTGGCCACCAAATGCCGAAGTGAATCAACAAGCCATGACACAAGCAATGCCTTAGGTGTATCTGACCACCAAATGCTGAAACGAATCAACGAGCAGTGACACAGGAAAACGTAAAGCAGACATGTAAAGGAGAGGCAGCATAAAAAATAAAAGCAGTAGAACAGAGCCAGGCATATACTTTATATTTATAAGCAGAAGCACGGTTACAATGGTTCCCTAACAAACATTCCCCTTCCACCACTTTACAATGAAAATGTGGTGGGTATTTATAGCCCGAGTCCCTCCCGTTACATTAATGGGCACAAAGTCCCAGTCAAACATTGGCTGACAAAAAGCAGCTATGGAGTTACTGATGCTGACCTTTGTCGGACGGGACTGTACCTGCAGCATGGTTCCCCTGAAGGCCGGACAGCTACGTGGCAGCGCGTTGGGTAGATCTTCACATCGGCAGGAACGCGGGCAGCTGGAGCTGGTAGAACCTCTAATCAGCTTTAAATGAGGCAGCTGGCATAAGTAGTGCAGCCCATGCTTGTCCTTTTGCTCGGCACGTCTTGGCTCAGATCCCGAAGCTGGACACTTGTCGGATGATGCTGTTTGACATGTGTCTGCCTTGAAAGGCAGTTTATCCAACTTCTCTCGGGATAGGAGCGTCATTGGGTTGCGCAGGCAGAAAACAGCGCAGTCGGGAAGGCCTTCATGCCTTGGGTGCATTTCTGAGTTTGTTTCCCTACTGCGCACCTGTCAAGGGCGCACTCCGGCTTCGTTGCGAAGTCGGGTTGCGCACAGGTGAAAGCTGATGTCTGCCGCCGTACGGACTTCGCTCCGAAGTACTCGCCGCGGGGCTGCCTGCTCAACGGTGCGCTCGCCAAAGTGGGAAGCGGACTCCGCACAGCGGGAGAAGTACGCACTTCGCACCAAAACTGGGAGAAGTACGAACTTCGCGCGAAGTCGGACTTCGCCCTAACACTTAGCCATTTTCAGGGCAACTGCTGTCAAATTTGAGATCAGACTGAGGGGCTCAAAAGAAAGGGGAAAGAATGAGAATGCGGGGAAGAGAGAGAAAGGGAGAGAAGAAGAAAGGGAGAGAGAGGAAGAGGGAAAAGGAAGAGCAGCACTCTTACAAAACTGAAAACATTGCACCCCGTGCAAAATGTGGCAACATTCACGGCGGCTCGCGGGGTGTCGAGCTCGCCTCGGCGCAAAGAATCCATGCCTTCATCCATTGGGTGCAGAGGAGCTTACTTCCCCTACTTTCTGCTGCTCTAGCTGTTCACTCCGCGGCAACTGTTCTTCAGATCCACTTTCGGCAGTTGCCTCCTCAGAATCACCTTCCGAATGCTCTCCGGCTTTGGCTTCTGCCTCGCAGATGCGGTTGTATGCGGCCTGGGCTTGGCCCCAGGCTTCTGCTTCGAATGGTCTGCGGTCAGCAACTTCTTCTAATGCTGCGTGGAATGCAGCGACCGCGTGCAGGTCGATGGTGAGGTATCTTTTTCCCAGCTCCTGGAAGTAGGAACTGATCCTGCAGCACTTGGACACCATCTGGGTGACCTGACTTTCTTGAATCGGCTCAGTCCAGCTATCAATTTCAGCTGTATCTGCTTCAAAGGACAGCCAATTCTTTTTCACCTGCTCGTGGGTGAGGAATTCACCATTCTCAACATAGCCGGGGCACCCTAGTTCAGAGAGAGCGTGAAAAGGAGCCAGACAAATGTCCTTTTCATGTTCGAATGCGTCTAGCATCCGTCTGGCAACTCTCACCTCTTCTGCTTTTTTGAAATATTTATGCAAGGTTACCCTTGCATCTGCCCATTCTGCAGCGAATGAGGACATGGGGGAGAATTGGAGGCCTTCGCGCTCGCGCTCTTGAAGTTTTATTGCCAGGTCCAGCCATTGCTTCGCCTGGCGTTCGGCCTCCTCTACCACAGGCTTTCCCTGGGCAGAAACTTCTTGGATCCTGAGTGTGAAATCCGGGACCGACATAGCCTTATATGTGTGGGGCTTGCATCCCCGCGGCAGATCAGCCCGCATCTCCTTAACTTTGCTCTTTGAAAAGACCGTCGCTTGAGATGCTTTCTCTGCCGGTTGCGGCTGCGCTTTGTTTCAAAGACTCCTGGAGGTGAGAAATCTGCTCCGGGGCTGCTCGCTTTTCCGTTGCGGCTTCTTGCTGAGAAGCGGCCAGGTGGGCTTTTAGTTCATCTATTTCTCGTCTGCGCCGCTTCCGGTGCTCGGTGGACTCGGACGGGGTCCTCTTCAAGCTGTCTTGTCTTATCCTGCCAACCGGAAAAGCTCTTCCTGTTCCTCCAGATTCTTGACAAGGAGATTATCCGCTTTACGGAGGATTCCCTGAATCTCGTATTGCGGGTGAATATCATCAAAGCTCTTCTCCTTTGTCTGGAGCTCGTAGTCCGCCCTGGTCATTTCCCGGAGAGGCTTCTTCACTTTCGGGATTATCTTCTCTGTTGTAAGCACTCTCCTCTCGAAGTTAAACTTGGTGCGCTTTACCGGGGCGGCTATCTCTTCAGGTCTCCTCCGCTTCCAGGTTTTGGAGGAAAGAGATAGGGTATTCTACAGCTCTCGTTGCCAGAGGCAAGTCATCCGTGTTCTGGAGGTCGTCCATGAAGTCTGGTTCCCCCAGCCTAGGGTTCTGCTGAGACGTCTCTCCTGCGGGAAGGGAAGGAGGAGAAACCGGACGGACTTTGGAAGGGGCGGCCGCTTCTGAGGGCGACCGGGAAGTGGAGATAGGAGCGGTTGGTGCTGGAAGGGTTTCAAGCGGCTGAGGCGATGGGTGCAACGGTGAACGCGCGGCTTCAGCACTAACCACAGGTGAAGGGTTTGGGGTTTGACTCAGGGATAGGGAAGCGTTGGGGTTCTGAGCAAACTGGTCGAAAGAATGGGGGCCGCTAGAAGGGTGTGGAGATGGGGAGGAAGATGCGGCCATGACTTGCTCGGATTGAGCGGGAGATGGAGTAGGAGTAGGGCTGGATGAGATCAGAGGGAGTGGGGCAGCAAACGTACCTGCGGGCTCCGCCTGAGCCGATGCTGGATGGATGTCTGCGATTCTGGTTCCGGCGGCTGGCTCGGGACTGCCCGGAGAAACAATCTCTGGAGCGGCTGAACGCGGCTGCGGCTCTGCGACTGGCTGCTGCACTGTCAGACTAGGTCGCCTGATCTTTTCAACTCTCTTCCTCTTTTTATTTTCTGGAGCGATGGCTGGATCGGGGGAAGGAGATGGAGCAGGTGCAGCGGCGTCGATGTTCCCACGGTAAACTTGTACCGGGGTTTGACTTGCAGAAGGTCTGCCGCGACCGGTCTGCTCTCTGGCGGCGCTGGCGTCTTTTGTGCCTGAGGAATCACCTCGGGCGTTGCCTTGACTAATTTCTTCGCCTTTTCAGGCGCCGCCTTGGAAGCCACGGGCTGCATTGGGTCCACTTGGATGTCTGCTGGGCCCGCGCTGGCAGTTGCCGAAGTGTACAACTGTTGGGAGGAAGACCCTCCTTTATAACCCTCAAAGGGACCTCGGGGAACGTAATCTCGAAATGCGAAAGGCCGCCAGCTGTCATGGTGCTGGTCATATAGAACTGAAAAGTCGTCATCAACGGCCAGATTTCTCCTGACGGATTTATCGTGCTGCGTGCGGCACCTCATCTTCCAGCATTCAACAATCTTTTCTTTTGGCCAGTTAAGGCCTGCTATCTTGGAGATGAATTTTTTAAATCCTGGAGAAGAGAACTTGTGGTCCGGGTTTCGCTCGGGGTCATATGCTACCTCCTCGCAGTAAAAATCCTGCCACGGAGGCCATGCTTCCATCGAGTCAATCTCCCAGTCGAGGTCAACATGGACCACATCGCATCTGTCTTCGATTATATCCGCCCGGGGGCAGATATGCGTGAACTTTCCCCTTATCCCGTACGGGTCGTACTTCCAGCGCTGCGGCAACAGAATCAGGCCAATGCGAAAAAGCTCCTGCTCGAGATAGACATGCTGTCCCACCTCTGATATCTCAACGTTCGCCCAGGAAAGAGGGTATGGAAAAATATGGCCCTTTCTCTTTCCCTGGCCGAACTCCTCTTCAACGTAATCCATCTGCCGGGCAACCTCCATCCCAAACTGATGATCCGTGCACCAGTAGGGCAGCAGATGAGGCTTGCCTTTGAATCCGTAGATTCTGACCACAATCCCCTGCGTCAGTCTAAAAACGTCCCCGAGCTTGTGATTCAGCAAATAGCTCGTCATTTCTTGCGGGGGGCGAGGGATCTCACCCTCGCTGAAGACTGACATGACCAAGCCCAGAAAGTTGAAGTTGAACTTGTAGTAGGACCCTTTCCGGTATAGGTCATCCGTCCAATCATAGACGGGTTGTGGCTCTCCCCTCTCATTTACCTTCTTCAGGTTCGGGATCGGCATCCGGGAGTGCAAATGATACAAACATAGCCAAGCCAGGAAAGAACTGAACCGAAATTCAGTCGACTGCTTCTTCTGGAGCTTTACCGAGTGGAGTGAATGGCATATGCCCGGCCGGTCCGCCTGATCCAAAAAAGATAGGGCGCTTCCCACTTCTTTGCGCTGTTGGTTCGTAGGATTCTCCGCACAGGAGACATTCTGCCAGCGCTAACTGATACGGCTGTACCAGTTCGTCTGAGTCGCAGCCGAGGACCCACGCCAGAATGGTGTATAGGTATTTGCTCTGAAACCTTTCCAGGGGTATGGGGCCGGTTGGCCATTGTCCAGTTGCAAGCGGGGCGTTCAGTTCTGAATTGAGGAAATCCCTCATCCTTTTTGTGTGCGTGAAGCGTCCCGCTTGCTCGCCAAGATTTATCTTTTTGACAATCGTCTTGGAGTCATACTCCAACCCTGGGGCGAAGGCCGGCTGGACAGTCTCCCTGCGAAGTGCGAACAAGGGTTTACCGCTGGAGCTGCAAATCTGCCGGGTAGCTGGTCTGTAATGTCTGACAATTAGGTCTACCAGCTCCGGGCATTGATGGACGGGAGGGCACAAGAACCGGAAGAGGTTAGACTTGTACGCCGCTCCGAAATGGTGAGAGGGCGAAACCTTGTCAGCCCAATTCTCCACATTTATCCGCAGCTTAGTAAGGCTCATGGAAAACGAGCCGTCCTTGTATCCCGCCAGGTAATTGACCGGCGGTGGTGGGGCTTGCCCACGCTGTACTTTCTTTGGCCGGGATTTTGACTTTTGCCCTGGCGGTGTCTCACTCCTGAAAACACTTGACTGCGGTAAATCCTCCAGTTCGCGCCCTTCACTGGATTGCGTCGACATTGTCAACTTTCCTTTGTCCATCCTTCTGAAACAGCAATAATTATGATTTCTGGACGCCTGCAGCAGATTTCACAGTCGTAGGAATAATTTGCGCGATTTGGCATGTCTGGATGCATCAGTCCCCCTTTTCTAGATAATGACAGCGTCATTAATGTCGCGCAGGAGGGGGTAGGTCGGCTGGCAAGTGAAGGAGTTATGTTTCTTGGGTGGCCGCGCAGGAGAATGTCTTGGAAGATGCACCCCGGCCGCCGCGCCATGCTTCTTTGATTGCACTTTCATTGAAGACTGCGCAATCATTAAATTTAATTTCGAATGTTGCGCCATGGCTGACGTCACTGCCACAATATGGGCACACTGCTCAAGAAAAAGCCCCTTGGTTCGGAAACCCATCTCAAACGGTCGCAACGCGCCTTGGGCCCACGCTTTAGAATTTTTTATTCATTTTTTAAACTCACCCAAGCTGCGCTTAGACAACAGGGAGAAGTCGGACTTCGCGCGAAGGTTGGGCGCGATCCGACTTCGCCCGCGCAGTCGGACTTCGCTCCAAAGTCGAGCGCAGTCCGAACTGCCACTTGCACTGGGACTGTTTCCCTTTCTTTTCCTACTGCGCCCGAGGATTGAGCGCAGTCCGACCTTTGCAAATTTCGGAAGAGTTGGCGAGTACTTAGAATTTTATTGCCTCTTGGGATCGGGTGCACGAGCTGCGCTTATAAAATGGAGCGCGTTCGGACTTCGCCCGAAGTTCGGGCGAAGTTCGTACTTCGCGCGATGTGTGCGCGAAGTTCGCACTTCGCGCGCAAGCTGGGCGCAGTTCGTACTTCGCGCGCAAGCCGTTTGTGTTCGGACTTCGCGCGCGAAGTCGGACTTCGCTCAAAAACTGAGCGCAGTCCGAACACTCGCAAATTTGCAGCTTTCTTCTTTCGAACCTCGCCTTTTGGCTGGCGCGCAGCCCGACTTCGCTGCGAAGTCGGGCAGCAGCCAGCACTTAGCCGTTTTTGCTCTCTCTCCACTCAAGCAGCCCCTTCACGAACTTCGCTCCTTCTGAGGGGCGACAACAGACTTCGCTGCGAAGTCTGTATTCTCTCCCATGTCGCAGTTTGGCTCAAACAAAATAAAAAACTGAAAGCTGGAAACTGTACATGCTGAAAAAGCAAAATGCATAAGGGAAATTTTTACACAGAAGGGCCCATTGGGCACCTTCAGCAGCGATAAACTTTTAAGTGGAACCCGTTAACAGGGATAGGTAGGAGCTGACCCTCCATATCCCGAAGTACATAAGCATTGAACTGGTTCACCCGGGCAATCTGATAAGGGCCCTCCCAGAGGGCATCAAACTTCCCGTGGTTGCCCGGCTTCGCCTTATATGAGTCCCACTTCAGCACCAGGTCCCCGATTTTAAAAACTCGGGCAGTGGTGCCTTTTGCAAACCAGCCTTGAGTGGCTCCAATGTGTTGGGTGAAGGCCTGGTATGCTTTTTCTCTGTCTTCTTCCAACTGCAGAAGTTGGCACAGTCTGTCATCCACCGGGTCTCCACTGCTCCTGTCTTCGTCCAACATCCATAGGGCAGGGATTTCGATGTGGGATGGCATGACAGCCTCTTTACCGTAGACGAGCGCATAAGGGGACGTCCTGATGGATTTCTTGAATGAAACTCTGTCCGCCCATAGCGCCCGGTTCAGGAGTAAATGCCAAGTCCGCTTGTTCCTGTCAATGGTCCTCCTGATGATCTTCAGGAGGTTCTTGTTAGTGGACTCGGCAAGGCCATTCCCCTGCGGGTAGTAATTAGAAGACATCTTGTGATAAATGCCAAGTTTGCCAGTGTACTCCGTGAGTACAGCGCCTGCGAATCCCGGACCATTGTCCGTCACAATTGACTCTGGAACCCCGAACCGGGTAATCAGGCTCTCAAGGAACCTAATGACCGTTTCTTGGTCCGCGTTTTTGGTCGGGATCGCCTCTGCCCACCGTGTGAAGTAATCGGTGGCTGTAAGAATAAACTTGTGTCCGACAGAGGAACTAGGCGAAATCACCCCAATGAAGTCTAGACCCCATTGCTGGAACGGAGTCTCGGCCTGAATCGGTTGAAGGGGCAGGGGTGCTTTTACATTTCCGCCGACAAACCTCTGGCATTGATCACACTTGGAACAGACCGCATAAGCGTACGTTAAATAGAGTGGGCCAATAGTACCCGGCTCTAATTATTTTCAAGGCCGTAGGCCTTGCAGAATGATGACCTCCAGGCATCCCGGAATGAAAATCTCCGAGGACCCTGGGCTGGTCTGATTTCATGACGCACCGCAACAGGATGCCGTCAATATTTTTGAAGTAAAGCCCCTCGGGGCGAAGAGTGTACTTAAGTGCACCTAGCCGAAATCTCCTTCGTTGTGAGGCGTTCAGGTGATCGGGACATCTCCCGGTGCAGAAATATCTCACCAGTTCATCTGTCCAATCACTCCCCTCCGATAAGGAGTCGGCTAGGTAGATGCTTGTCGCTGTGTCCTCCCACTTACAGGCGGAGATGCCGGCTACAGCGCTTCGGGCCAGCTCCTGACACAAGGCTCGGCCTCTGATAAGCTTTGTGGGCCGCACTTCGATGTCGAACTCCTGGATTTTTGCAATCCATCCTGCTCTCTTGTGACCCGGCTCTCCTTGTATGATGAAGCTTCGAACGTCCGGGTGAATCACGAAGACAGTCGTTTTGCTCTGGGAGACAAAATGCACGAACTTTCGGAGGAATTTCATAATAGCATGAATCTGCCGCTCTATAAAGTTGTACTTTTCCTCATGCGGCTGAATCACTTGGCTCAGGAACGCTATGGGGCGCTCCTCGCCATCGTCTCCCTTCTGAGTTAGGACTGCGGCGTAACTTTCCGGTTCTCCCACCGCATACAGGATGAAGTCCTTGGAGTAGTCCGGGTTTATCAACACCGGAGCTTGCGCAATTCGAGCCTTGATTTCCTCGAAGGCTTGTTGTCTCTCATCAGTCCATTCGTAAGCTGTATCTTTTTTCAGCAGTTCGGCCATAGGCTTGATCACCTGCGCGAAGTCCGGAATGAACTTCCGCACGAAGTTAATCTGACCGAAGAAGGACTGCAGCCCTTTTTTATCGATTGGGGCTGGCAAGCGAAGGAGGGCTTCTGCTCTGTCAGGGTCAATGGCGAGGCCTTTCTCGGAGATGACATGTCCCAGCAGCTTTCCTTCTTTTACCGCGAAGACAGACTTCTTCGGGTTTATAGAAATGCCGAATTCTCGACACCTCTCAAATATTTGCCGCAGGTGGGAAACATGATCCCCTCTTTGGTGAGAGAAAACGGTCATGTCATCAAGGTAGATGACAATGATCTTATTGAGCGGCTCTCGGAAGGCCGGGTCCATGGCCCTTTGGAATGTGGCACCGGCATTGGATAAGCCGAAAGGCATGCGCCGATAGGCGAACGTCCCCCATTTGGTGGTGAACGCCGTCTTATCCTTGGTCCTCATCCCTGACCCAAATCTGGTTGTAGCCGGAAAATCCATCTAGAAGTGAGAATCTCCGGGCTCCAGCGACGATGTGTAGAATTTGGTCAATTTGGGGAAGCGGATAGTGGTCCTTGAGGGAAGCCTGATTCAGGTTTCCGAAGTCGACACAGAGACGAATGTCGCCATTCTTTTTCCTCACAAGGCACCAAATTCGCGACCCAGGAAGAATGCTTGATGGGGTAGATGATTTTGGCCTCCAACATCTTCAAGAGCTCTGCTTTCATCATGGCCTCAATTTTTGGATTTACGGCCCTCTGCTTCTGTCGGAATGGCTTGGCGCCATCCTCTAGCTCAATGGTATGCTGGATTACATCTCTGTCATACCCCTTCAAATCCTCGTAGCACCAGGCCACGATGTCGGGGAACTCTCGGCACAGTGATCTAATCTGCTCAAGTTCCTCCGAAGTGCAGTCTGTCCCGACCTTGATAGTTTTACCAGGTTCAAGTTCCAGGTCGGCATACTGCTTCGGGTCTACCTTGATCCTGTGAGATATTGCTCTGTCATTCTGATCAAATAGACTCTCCAATGTAATCAGTCCTTTTGGGACATGATTATTTTTTAACTGTATCAACCCCTCATATTGCTCGTCATCAGGGTCTCTACCTTCGATTGAACCAACTTCGTTAACCAAAAATGTGACGATCTCCTCGTCACAATCGAACACATGCCAGTGGGTGTCCTTATCAGGCACAGAAGGCCTGTAAATAGTGCGAACCGGCTTCGGTTTACGGACAACGTCATCGGCCGGAACGTACATGGCTCCAACAGACGCCAGAATGTCAGCGTGTTTGTTTTTATCACGTGATATCGCCTTGACATTCAACGAGTCAAACGACTCCATCAGGTCCCACACCCGGTTGCGGTACACCTTGAGGTAGTGATGTTTGGAGCCGCACTTATTCGTAACTTGGTGACACACCAGCTCTGAATCTCCGAAGATCTGCAGGTGTTTGATCCCCAGCCTCTCCGCCTTTCGCAAACCCAAGCACAGGGCTTCGTACTCCGCCGAGTTGTTAGTGCAGCTCCAGGCCAACCTGTAGGTATAGTCCTTCTGGACCCCGGTTGGAGAAACCAGAAGCACCCCTGCACCGGCGCCATTTTTGCATCGCGCGCCGTCAAAGAAAAGCTTCCACAGCTTCTCAGGTGCAGGTCCCACTTCTTTTGCAGCTGACTTGTCAAGCCTCTCGGGCTGTACAACGGTGTAACAGCCCTGCTCTGTCTCAATTACGGCATTGAAATCCCGCAAAGAGAACTCATCTTCAAGCTGTAGCACTTCGAGGGCTTGCTCCGTCAGCTCAACTGTCACCAGTTCTTCCCCCGACAGCTGGACCATGCAGTCCAACTCTCCTCCGGGTATCTTCTCTACTAGGAAGGTGGAAGGCTTCTCATTGAAAATTTTCAGTCTCCTTCCTTTGAAGGGCACTTCCATGTGTGAGTAGTCTAGAGGCGGTACCCGCCCGGCTTCGCGAGTGAACTCCCGAGAGAGACACATGCCGAAGTAGGGAGCAGGGTCAACGACCACGACCTCTTGGATGACCACAATGTCGAGAGCCTTATGCAGCCGGATAGGGATGTCCTTTATGACACCAACTGTCTTGACGGGGGTGCCGTCTAATTGCAGCACGCCTTGGCTGCTCCGTGTGTACTCCATCCCGATCTCATCGCGAACGGCCTTCGGCATCACAGTTGTGGAAGCGCCGAGTCCACCATGCGGTTGTGTACTATGTGCCCTTGCATCCGTAAAGACGAGATAAAAGGGAGGCGGTCTGTTCTTCCCGGTGGTTGAGGCTATCGGAGGTTGAACCGGGACAGCGAGTCGTATCTCGCTTGCCGTTCTTCATGTTTTTCGAGAGATTCCTGCGGCAGATCCACCTGGCCTGGGAGCAGAAGAGCATCGTACATGCTGATTCTAGCAGGTGTTCTTTTCAACTCGTCTACTATGCTGTAGCTCGAGGTGCTAGCTCCTTCTGCTTCTTTCGCCGGCTCATACTTCGTCCGGTACTGCTGGGTAGCTTCAACTCGCTGTCTCTTGGTCAGAGACGGGTACTTCAGCCTCTCCTGTGCTTGTTCTTTGGTTTCAGCTGGAGGCCGAGGTACGGGAGCTTTTGCCGGAACTGGAACTTTTGCTATAGGAGGCTTGGCTGGGACAGGGGCTGCCTTTGCCGGAAGAGGCTTGGCTGGAGCTTTGTCTTTGGATGCCTTCTCCTGGGCTGTGTAGGGCCACAGCCGCTTGTACGGTGGCAACCCACCGGGCTGCGGTTTTCTCTTCTGGCATAAACTTGCAAAGGCTTGGCAGCATCTGCAGTTTTCTTTTCTTCCTTGGCGGGCGGCACTAGATTCTCCTGCGGGAGGGCAAAGTTGGCTTCGCCGTCCGGGATCATGTAGAGTTCATCGTCCTCTATGGCGCTGCCGATAAAGTCTGGATGTAGTGTTTGGTGCAGTGTGCAGTCTTCCTCCGAATGCGGGTCATTGCACGTAGTGCACCAGTTAACCTGGTCGGAAGGACCAGGCGGGTCTTCTATAGCAGCATTTCTCGGAGGCGGACGCCTCTGCAGCTGGTGCTCTGGGGGTTTGTCTTTTGTCAGTGCCGGGGGCGGATATGGCCTCCTAGGAGCGAGGTCCATCTGGGCCTGCTTCTTCTTCAGAGCGGTCATGTCATTGGACATGGCATGATATCCTGAGGCCAAAGCCCGCACCTCCTGGAGGATTGTATTACGAATATTCTTGTCAGGAGGCGGCAACTGTGCCGGTGGAGGCAATGCGGCTAATGGAGGGGGATTGGAATAAGGTGCGTACTGCGGAGGAGCAGGGAGCGCTGGAAAATGCGGAGCGGGAGGAGGCGGGTGAGGATAATGCAATTGAGGCGGGCCGTAAGGAGTTACGACCGGCGCCGGATTCCATTGCTGCTGGGGTTGCTGTCCTGATGTGGACGGCGCACCACCAGAAGCAGGAGGATACTGGGATCTGGGGAAGTCGGGATGAATGGGTTCCTGCACCCTGGACGGGAGTCTGCCGATAGAAATAATATCAGCTTCAGCTTGCTGGGCAGCCTCGTACAGAGCAGGAAACTCGTCTATTACGGCAATCTTCAGCGGCAGGCATATGTCTGAGTTGAAGGATCTCAGATAGTAGTGAGCAGCCATGCCGGGTGAAGGCCGAAGTTCGCGAGGTACCCGTTTCGAGGATCTCGCAAACCTGATGTTAAAGTCAGACACCTCCTCTTGAGGATGTCTCTGGATACTTTGGAACTGATGCAGCAGAGAAGTAGGGTCAGCAGACTCGTTGCATCCTTTCACGAGCCTTACGGCAAGCTGGGGCCATCCTGTGATAGATCCCTACGCAGCGATCTCCACCAGTAGAGAAGTTTTCCCCTTAGGGAAAGGGCCAGCAGACGGGTCTTCACACTCTCGTCAGTAATGGAATGCAATGCGGCCAGGGCAAGGATGTCCTGGATGTGCTCGTACGCCGTCTTGCCGTAGCCGTCGAACGTAGGGATGGACTTCAAAGCAGCAGGAGGCACAGCTTGCTGTCCGACCAGGGCCAAGGGCCCTGTAGGAGTCCACCGCCGGGAAGAGATCATCATCATTTCGTCTGTGGGCAGCCATTTCTTCTTCTTCTCCTCTGTCGGTTGTATACTTGGTGTCCGTACCTTTCGAGGATGTGGATTCCTCTTCGCCTTCGACCTCTTCTATTTCGTACTCAGCTCCTCCGACCTCGGCTTCGGCTTCTTCTTGAATTTCAGCCTCGGCTTCGTCGACACGAGCTTGTTGATCAGCCAGCCTGACAACTTCGCCTCGAGCGTTGATGTCCAGTTCGTAGAAGTCAGGCGGGTTTCTCGGATCCCTTGCTCGCCACCTTCTTGTTTGCATGAAGGTGCTAGGACCGGTCTTTCAGACTCAGAAGATATGTTCGTGCAGAGTCGCCAGGTGCTCTGATTTTGAACAGCAATGAAGCGAACACCGGTGCTTCGATTCTGTTTGGGGGTGGGAAACTTCCTTGGCCCACGGAGTGCTCAGAATAAACTGTCGGCCCGAGTGAACACGAGCCTGAGTTTTTCAAATGTGGGACTCCGGGTCCCACCGGGCGTGCCAGAGCTGTTGGTTACGAATCTGCCATGAGGAAAGGATTTTGTGTTAATGCGCCCAGATTCGCCCACCAGCTAGAAAGGCCGGAAGGAAGGAATGCCTTCCGAGCCAATCTCCGGAGAAGGCCGGCTCCTTGTGGGTTTTGGTTTAAGCTAAGAGTGCAGGAAAGAGATAAAAATGCGGAAAGAATTTACAAATATGATTGGAGTTGGGTGGGGGGAACTAACAGTACAGCAACACATCAATCACCACTACTTACTGCATTATAAGTACAAAGCATAGCCAAAAGCGCAAAGTCTAGTATACTTTCTGTATAGAGCGGTGTACGCACAGCTACAATGGTCCCCTAGCAAACATTCTCCCTACAAGGAGAACTAACAGCACGGCAATGCATCAATCACCACTACGGACAGCAACGTAACACACAACTGAAGGAACTGCTACCACATTTATTCTATGTATCCTCTAATCTATTAAGTTCAAGAGTGCTTGGCCACCAAATGCCGAAGTGAATCAACAAGCCATGACACAAGCAATGCCTCAGGTGTACCTGACCACCAAATGCTGAAACGAATCAACGAGCCGTGACACAGGAAAACGTAAAGCGAGACATGTAAAGGAGAGGCGAGCATAAAAAATAAAAGCGGTAGAACGAAGCCAGGCATATACTTTATATTTATAAGCGAAGCACGGTTACAATGGTTCCCTAACAAACATTCCCCTTCCACCACTTTACAATGAAAATGTGGTGGGTATTTATAGCCCGAGTCCCTCCCGTTACATTAATGGGCACAAAGTCCCAGTCAAACATTGGCTGACAAAAAGCAGCTATGGAGTTGCTGATGCTGACCTTTGTCGGACAGGACTGTACCTGCAACATGGTTCCCTTGAAGGCCGGACAGCTACGTGGCAGCGCGTTGGGTAGAACTTCTTATCGGCAGGAATGCGGGCAGGCTGGAGGCGGTAGAACCTCTAATCAGCTTTAAATGAGGCAGCTGGCATAAGTAGTGCAGCCCATGCTTGTCCTTTTGCTCGGCACGTCTTGGCTCAAATCCCGAAGCTGGACACTTGTCGGATGATGCTGTTTGACATGTGTCTGCCTTGAAAGGCAGTTTATCCAACTTCTCTCGGGATAGGAGCGTCATTGGGTTGCGCAGGCAGAAAACAGCGCAGTCGGGAAGGCCTTCATGCCTTGGGTGCATTTCCGAGTTTGTTTCCCTACTGCGCACCTGTCAAGGGCGCACTCCGACTTCGCTGCGAAGTCGGGTTGCGCACAGGTGAAAGCTGATGTCTGCCGCCGTACGGACTTCGCTCCAGAAAGCTGGGAGAAGTATGCACTTCGCACCAAAACTGGGAGAAGTACGAACTTCGCACCAAAACTGGGAGAAGTACGCACTTCGCACCAAAACTGGGAGAAGTACGCACTTCGCGCGAAGTCGGACTTCGCCCCAACACTTAGCCATTTTTCAGGGCAACTGCTGTCAAATTTGAGATCAGACTGAGGGGCTCAAAAGAAAGGGGGGAAAGAATGAGAATGCAGGGAAGAGAGAGAAAGGGAGAGAAGAAGAAAGGGAGAGAGAGGAAGAGGGAAAAGGAAGAGCAGCACTCTTACAAAACTGAAAACATTGCACCCCGTGCAAAATGTGGCAACAGCTGCTTTTAGGACGGGATCCCAATCGTCTCCACATTTGATCATCTTTTCTTCGTCCTTTTCTCCCAAGTTTACCCTGAATCATTTTGGGACCTGCATATTTGATAGATTCAGGATCGTTTGCTGCTCTCAATACGTCAATGGGATGAGCTGGTTTATCTTCAATAACTGCGTCTCCCATCGTATATTCTGCAAAATCCCTGGAAAATGTCCTTTTCTCCCTTTCCTTATCCTTCTCTGCTGCTGTCAATATTTTATTGCTAGTTTCCTTTTCAGGTTCTTGTATCTCATCCTTTTGAATCTCGTTTTCTGCATCAATGCAAAAACATTAGGGAGGAAATATCTCAGTCTTCCAAATGCCAATGAAGTAGACCTTTGTCCTGGTCATATTCATCTTCCGTGCAGTATTCGAGGTGCAACACACCTTCCTTGTCTGGTTCATACCCTATTTCACCATCAGATGAAGAAGTTTATGAATCATCTGAAGTTCCTATATCTTGACTCACTGTCTGATTTTTCAGATTTATTATATACTTATGTTGTCCCTCCTTGAAAGATAGATGTTTTTTCTCCCAATTATGGTTGACTTTTGCAGTTCTCAACCATCCTCATCTTAGCAATGCATCATATGCGGGTTTCTGCATAGCAATTACAACAAAATCTAGGATGAAATCCTGTTCTGCTATGCGTAATTTTTGGTTCATTAAGATGCCTAATGTTTTAATGCCATATTGATCAGTGCCATATAGTTTAAAATTTGGAGATCGTAAGGCGGGCTGCCCAATAATCTGCCATGTCTTCTCTGGCATCACATTCACACTTGATCCACCATCCACAATCACCTAATTCAATCTATGGTCCAAAACATCAATCTGAACTATAGCTGACCTCCTCCCGGCTTCAATCATCAGGATTGTAGGCTCGATGAATTGCCCTTGCTTGATAGTTGCTACCTGTCGAGTTTCATCCTTCTTCTTGATGACTTCTCTGATTGTAGCATACAACTCAGGTACTATATTAAACAAGTTTGCAACTTTTACTTCCACCATCGTATTTAGTACCTTTGTTACCAAGCCTTCTACTGATGCCTTTTTACTGATCTCTAGTCTTTTTGATATTTTCTCCAGAATTAGTCGGTCCTGCTTTTCCTTCGCTAGTTCTGTTTTGATTAACTCTTGGGCTTCCTGCCATTGCTCTTTCTCCTTGGTAGGATTTGGGTATTGTTCTATTTTCTTGGTTTGTGCTCTTGTTACATCCAAGACTTCATTTTCTACCTCCATCACTTCTCCAATGCCAATGAGGTTGATATTTTGGGTTCCACTAGTACTTGCCTTGTTCGGAAAATTGGCTTCTTTGTGGTTTCTTGGACCACACCATTTACACATTTGAGTGGCATTATTACCACCGTTATTACTTACATTCTGGGGTTCAGAACAATTCTTCGCAAAATGACCCCATTCCTGGAAATTTCATCTTTGTCTTCCTCCTCAGCGACTATTCCTATATCCCCCGCAAGTAGCTCCTTGTCCATTCCTCGGCGTATTTGGCTGCTCCTCTTGTTGTATAGTGAGGTATTGACGTATTTTGCTCTTCATATTGAATGGACAGTCTACAATAGGATGTCCTGCTATCTCACATATATTACACTATGCATTCTTTGGGCAGTTGACATTTGAATGTTCTTCTGTCTTGCAGTCTGAGCACTAAATATCTTTCTGATCTTTGCGGCCTTCTCCTTTTTCTTCCTTTAGGATTTTTTTAAATTCTCTCCAAAAAGAGTGGATTGTGCTCTGAACTTTATCTTCCGCATCACTGTTTGAATCTTCATTATGCTTTATCTTCCGTAGGTAGCGAAGCTTAACTTCGGACGTTGCCAGGAGCGAAGTACCGTCTGGGCAGGAGAAGCCTAAGGCAAATGTCAAAACTGCCTTCGCTCGCAACGCTGGAGAAGTTGCATTTCGGGCCTTAATATGAGTGAAAATCTGCTTCGGACTTGACGGGGATGAAAGCCCACTCCAGGAACTACCTTCACCAAGAAAAATCCTAAGGCAAAGTCAGGCTCACTCTCGCCCAGGAATCCAATGAAACCCTACTTCGGGTGCCATCTCCGGCAAAGCTCCCATCACCAATGAAGAAGCATCTCGGGAAGAAAGTTGTCTAAGGCAAAAGGGTCAAAAGGTCAAGCTTGTCTTCGCTCCTCAGCAAGGCGAAGCTGCATTTCGGGTCCCCTCTCCAGCGAAGCTCCATCTCGGGCCTAGCCGGAGCGAACTCCATCCGGTGAAAGTCCATTCCGAACTTAGACAAAAGCAGTGAGCCGAAGCGCCCCTCCCTCTATCTCCAACGAAAGCTGCATTTTGGGCATCAACTCCGGCAAAAGCCCATTTCGGGCGCAGTTTGAGCGAACCTTCCCTGCCGGACCATGCCAAAGGCGAAGAGCTGCATTTCGGGCCTGATTTTCAGCGAAGCCTCCCCAAAGCATTTTTTCAGCGCTAAGGCTGCATCCAAGGGGTGCGCTTCCAGAGAAGGAGAAGGTAGGTGGGAATTTAAGGCGCCTCCATGGTGCACGAATTTGGGTCTCCTGCCCATCCCATCGAGACGGCACTGTCAGGTCCGGGAAAGCCCCTGAGGACAGACTTCACCAACCGTAGTAATGAGACAAGCAATCCCAACGGTAAAACCCGTCCGAAGCCATGCCTCATAACTGCAGATACGGGTGAGTCATATTCCATGAATACACTGTAATCTGACGAGGGTCAAATCTCAGCTGCCCCAATGACTTTTAGGGTTTGACATTAATGTCACAGAGGTGAATTCCTCTATAAAAACCAACTCAATGTAATGTAATTGGGGGGGAACGTTCTGATAGAGAGTTATTGTACTTAAATTTTGCATCAATATTAAGATTCTTGGTTCTGATTTTGGACTCCTTTTCTGTGTATGACACTTTATATAATTATTTCTATTAATTATGTTTCTTTATATGTATGCTGTAATTCTGCAATCTGGATTTAAGTGTGTGATAAAGAGCAAAATCTGGAATTATTGAAGGATACATATCAGAGAATATTTCAGTGTTAGTTTTTGTTATATTCATAGTATTGATTGTTGTTGGTTTAAGTAGGAGTAAGCGATTGTGCTGCTTGTTCTTCCCCTTCGGATTCCACTGGCCTGTGGCCATATTTCCCATTCCTTTCAAGTTATTTGCATCCCTTTCAGCAATTTTCCAATTTCTTTCCAGTTCCTTAATCTGAAACCCTAGTGTAGTGTAGTAAAGGAGCCAGCCTTCTCTGGAGATTGGCACGGAAGGCATCCCTTCCTTCCGGCCTTTCAAAGTGTTGGACGGGTCTAGGGCGCATAGACAAACCAAACCCTTTCTTATGGCAGATTCGTGACCAACAGTTTTTCTGGCACGCCCGGTGGGACGCAATCGTTCCACGTTGTAGCAGTATTGGGAAGTGATGTTCATCTAGGTACTGTCAAATTTGAACATCTAGCAACTTTGCTAAGTTCAGGCACCTACAGATCTCGAAGACCAGTATTAAAGGCTCACCTTCATGCACACAAGGTTGCGAGTTAGAAATACAGACGAAGAGATCGAGTTCTTCGAGCTTGACATCAACGCTTTGGGAGAACATCCTTGAGTAGTCAAACCAAAAATCTTGCAGGACGAGCTATCTTTGCAGGAAGCTGTAATTACTACGCAGACTCCAACTCCAGATAGCACAGCGACTAGTTGGCCCCCTAATCCTCCAAATTCTCCAGATCATCGGGGCATTTCAGTCCCACCAAACGTTCAACTAGGAGCTCCAGGCGTTCCGATTGTTCCTGTTCAATAGAACCAGCCGTTACCGCTGCCATTACAGCCGAATCCTCCTAATCCGCCGAATCCGCACGCAAATATGGCGCAGCAACAAAATCCACCCAAGAAGTTCCCGTCCTGGAATCATTCAGGACCGTTCAATCTGCAGCGCTAAAAGCCATTCCCACGCACGACGGTACTAGGAAAACGGCGTACGAGCATGTCCAAGACGTCGCTACTCTGGCTACCATCCACGGCATCACGGAAGAGAATATTATGGTGAGATTGCTAGTCTTGTCCCTTAGAGGAAAGCTCCTTTACTGGTACCGATCTTTGCCAGCCGGTACCATTACCTCCTGGGATCAACTGGCAGAAAGGTTGATAAAGGGATTCAACGAATCGGCAGACCCTTTCTCCCTGTTACACCAGTTCACAACCATCCAGAGACATCCGCAGGAGGAAGTTCCTGATTTTAACGTCAGATTTGCTCGGACCTGGCAGAGGGTCCCCGACGGCCTTCGGCCGACCTCTGAGCAAGCAACGTTTTATTTCCTCAGAGCTTTCAATTCAGACATCAGTAATGAATATTTGGTACTCCGGTATCAATACCTTCTCGGATTTGTATACACAGTCGTAGAATGCAAAGGCCGACTTGATTGCCATCGGCAAACTCCCGCCAAAGCCAACAATGCCAATCTTCCTCGATTTGCCTCAGTATCAGTACCCCAACGCGGCCGCTCAATCCCCTCCTGCACCTTCTATGTACCCGATTCCATCATGGAATCCAAGCCATGCGTCGACTTTTCCGCAATTTCCCACTCCCACAGCTCCACAACTTCCTCCGCCTCCACAATATCCGACATTGCCCCCACCCATGGCACCATTGCCGCTACCAGCACCTGCGAGCGTTGACCCGCAAGCGAAGCTTTTGCAAGAGGTACAATCTATCAACTCCGCTGTAAGAACAATGTCAAATGAGATAGCTGTCATCAAGAGGAAGCAAGCTGAACGTGAGTTCTAGCCAAGGAGATTTCCTCCTCCGGCGATCACAAGAGACCAAGCAACTTTGGCTGTTAGGCCCCCCGGGAGGAATGCAGCCATTTTAAGCAGTGAAGAGCCAAGCACATCAGACCAGGTGTACTGGTGCTCCACTTGCAACGATCCACATGGAGAGGACACTTGCATGGTCCACCTAAATTACATCCAGACGTTGGCTGGTAGCATCCCCAGTGAGCAGGTCAATATGATCAGAGAGGCGGACCGTAACCTCATGATCCCCGCCGAGGAACAAGTCTCAGTTCTTACCAGAACTGGGAAGAAACCCATTGAGGTGGATGCGGCCCAGATGGAGCCTCTAAAGGTGTATGCTCGCCGTGAAAAGGAGCAACCACCGGCGAAAGCTCCTGACAAGAATCCCTTACCCCCGTAGGCCAAAGAAAAACCCCTGCCGACAAAAGCGCCAGTACTGCAACCTCAAGGCGAAACCAGAGAGTAGGCCAGGGAGAAGCTTAAGTACCCATCACTGACGAAACGACAGAGGGTCGAGGCTACGCAACAGTACCGCACTAAGTACGAAGCCGCGAAAGAGCCAGAAGTGTCCACTGCTTCGGCTTATAACATAGTCGAAGAGCTGAAGAAAACTCCCGCCAAGGTAAGTCTCTATGATGCCCTACAACTCCCTGGACAAGTTGACTTGTTACAGGAATCGCTGAAATCTACAAAGGGAGAAAAGCTGACCCAGCCCGTGCTGGCTCAAACTCTGACCGCCTCAGCCACAGGCAAAAACAGGCCACCGCCGTTCTATCTGTCTCTCCGAATGGAAGGGTGGGTCGTGCACAATTGCATGATCGATTCTGGTGCAGCGACCACCGTCATGCCAAGAGCAGTGTGCGAAGCAATGGGCATGGAATATACGCGGAGCAGTCCCGGTGTTCTTCAACTTGACGGGACTCCTGTAAAGACAGTAGGCGTCATCAAAGATATCCCCATCCAGTTGCACAAAATGCCTCAGATTGTTGTAATCCAGGAGGTCGTAGTTGTCGATCTAGAACCGTATTTTAGCATGTGCCTCTCAAGGGAGTTCACTGCTAAGCTGGGGGGTTACCTCTCTCTGGACTACTCGCACCTGGAGGTTCCATTCAAAGGGAGAAAGGTAAAAATCTACAATGAGAAACCCTCCACCTTCCTCATTGAGAAGATGGCCGAGGATGGGCAGCAGGACGATTCAGTCCACCTGATGACAGAAGAGCTGAAGGAGGTGGACCTGATAGAAGAGTCCCTGGAGGAGCTTCGGACAGAGGATGAGTTCTTCCTAACTGACTTTAACGCCATGATTGAATCAGAGATAGGATGTTATTCTATCACCAAGCCCGAAAAAGCAAAGGAGGCAGTACAGGAAGACAAGGGCCCTGCCCCGATGAACTATGGAAACTCTTCTTTGATGGCGCCCGATGCAAAAACGACGTTGGGGCAGGAGTTGTCTTGGTCTCGCCCTCCGGAGATCAAAAGACCTACTCCTACAAACTCGCCTGGAGCTGTACCAACAATGCGGCGGAATATGAAGCCCTGTGTTTAGGGTTGAAAAAGGCAGAGAAGCTGGGAATCAAGCAACTGCAGATTTTTGGAGACTCAGAGTTAGTCTGCAAACAGGTCACCAATAAGTGCGTCTCAAAACAACACTATCTCAAGGCGTACCGCAATAGGGTATGGGACCTGCTGGAGTCTTTCGAGGCGCTGAACGTCCAGGCTATCTCGCGGGAAAAGAATAAACATGCAGATGTCTTAGCGTCTATTGGAGCCAGATACTCCCTAGCTGAAGACATGATGCAAAAGCCTAAGACGGTGAGAACCTTTTACAGGCCTTCTATGCCTGATAGGGACACCCATTGGCAAGTGTTTGATAGTGATGAGCAAATCGTCAATTTTTTGATCCATGAAGCAAGCACAATCGAAGGTAGAAACCCTGATGACGAGGAATATGAGGGGTTGATACAGTTAAAAAATAACCATGTCCCGAAAGGGCTAATCACTCTAGAAAGTCTATTTGATCAGAATGATAGAGCAATTGCTCACAGAATCAAAGTAGACGAAAAGCAATACAAAGAGCTCGAATTAGAGCCTGGAAAGGTCATCAAAGTCGGAGCAGACTGTACTCCTGAAGAGCTGGAGCAGATCCGGGTCCTGTGCAGAGAATATCCAGACATTGTTGCCTGGTGCTACCAAGATCTGAAGGGGTACGACAGGGAGGTCATACAACACACCATTGAGCTGCAGGAAGGAGTCAAACCTTGCAGGCAGAAGCAAAGACCCGTCAACCCCAGGATCGAGGTTTTGATGAGGGCAGAGCTCCTGAAGATGCTTGAGGCGAAAATCATTTACCCAATCAAGCACTCTTCCTGGGTCGCCAATCTGGTTCCTGTCCGAAAGAAAAATGGAGACATTCGCTTGTGCGTTGATTTCCGAAATCTGAACCAGGCTTCGCTGAAAGACCACTACCCGCTCCCGCAGATCGACCAGATCCTCCACGTAGTGGCAAGAGCACAACGCTTCTCCCTCTTGGACGGTTTCTCTGGATACAACCAGATTTGGGTAAAAGATGAAGATCAGCATAAGACGACGTTCACCACCAAATGGGGGACGTTCGCTTATCAGCGTATGCCCTTCGGCCTCTCAAACGCAGGGGCCACCTTCCAGAGAGCCATGGACTTGGCGTTCGGTGAATTACTGAACCGCATCATTGTCATCTATTTGGATGATATGACCGTATTTTCGCACAAGAGAGAGGAGCATGCCTCACACCTGCGACAGGTATTTGAAAGATGCCGAGAATTCGGTATATCCATAAACCCGAAGAAGTCTGTCTTCGCGGTAAAAGAAGGAAAATTGTTGGGCCACGTCATCTCAGAGAAGGGACTTGTTGTTGACCCTGACAGGGCGGAGGCCCTCCTCAAACTCCCACTTCCAGTAAATAAGAAAGGCCTGCAGTCTTTCTTTGGCCAGATCAACTTCGTGAGGAAGTTCGTGCCCGATTTCGCCCAGGTTGTCAAGCCGATGACCGAGCTCCTAAAGAAAAATGCCGAGTTCAGTTGGACAGAAGAGAGGAAGAAGGCGTTTGAAGAAATCAAGGCCCGGATTGCCCAAGCCCCTGTGTTGGTCAACCCTGACTACTCTAAGGACTTCATCCTTTACGCAGTCGGAGAACCTGAAAGCTACGCAGCAGTCCTAACGCAGAAAGGAGAAGACGGCGAGGAGCGCCCAATAGCATTCTTGAGCCAGGTTATCCAGCCGCATGAAGAAAGGTACAACTTTATTGAGAGGCAAGTACACGCGGTCATGAGGTCCCTAAAAAAATTCCGACACTTCGTCTCCCAGAGCAAGACAACAGTGTATGTTGTTCACCCAGACGTAAGGAATTTTATCATCCAGGGAGAAATGGGCAACAAGAGGGCTGGTTGGGTTACTAAAATCCAGGAGTTTGACATTGAAGTCCGACCCACCAAGCTGATCCGCGGTCGGGCATTGTGCCAGGAACTCGCAAAAAGCGCGGCTGCAGAAGTAACAGCCTGCCAGTGGGAAGACCCAGTGTTAGAAGGCAACTTCGCCAACCAATCTGCGGACAACGGTGACTGGACGGACGACTTGATCCATTACTTCAACACCGGGAGATGAAGTAATGGATTATTCAGAAATATTGATGAGGTTCTCCTAAGATGTGTTAGGGGAACCGAAAAAGAGAAAATCCTCGATGAGTTCCATTCCGGAATGTCGGGGGGCCACTTTGCAGGAAGGCCGATGGCCTTGAAAATAATCAGAGCGGGCTATTATTGGCCCACAATTTTTGTCGATGCTTTCTCAGTCAGCCGAAAGTGCGACAGGTGCCAAAGATATGCCGACCGAAACAGAAATGCCCCTTTACCCCTACACCCAATCCAGGTCGAAGCACCTTTCCAACAATGGGGCTTAGACTTCATCGGGGTAATATCGCCAAACTCTTCGGCGGGGCACAAATATATACTGACTGCCACGGATTACTTCACTCGATGGGTTGAAGCAGTGCCAACCAAGCATGCTGACCAGGAAGTAGTCATTTCCTTCTTGGAGAAGTTGATTACCCGCTTCGAGGTTCCAGACGCGATCGTGACGGATAATGGCCCTTCCTTCATAGGTGCCAACTCAGTGAGTTTGCCAGCAAGTATGGAATCTACCTAAAGGCCTCTTCCAACTACTACCCGCAGGGGAATGGCTTGGCAGAGTCTACAAATAAGAACTTGCTAAAAATTCTAAAGAGGACCCTAGAGAGCAACAAGCGGACGTGGCATCTGCTTCTGGACTAGGCACTATGGGCAGATCGTACCTCCATTAAGAAGTCTATCAAAACGTCACCGTATTCGTTGGTATACGGGAAAGAGGCAGTTCTGCCTACTCATATCGAGATGTCGACACTCTGGACGCTGGACGACGAAAGAGAGGACCTGGACCCCATGGACGCCAGACTGGCCCAGTTGCTACAACTGGAGGAAGAAAGGGAGAAAGCTTACGAAGCTTTCATGAAGCATACAGAGACCACCAAAAACTGGTTTGAAAAAAGAGCCACCGCCCGCGCCTTCCAGGTTGGAGATTTGGTACTGAAATGGGATGCATGGAAAGCAAAACCGGGAAACCATGACAAATTTGATGCCTTCTAGGAAGGCCCATTCCAAATTTCCCGTGTCAACCAGGTAAACTCATTCATTCTACAGGACATGGAGGGCCGTACTTTGCCTATACCTATCAACGGCCTTCACCTGAAGGTTTACCACCGGTGAGAAGCATCAGAAGGTTTTACCCGTGTACATAAGTTCATTTTTGCTGTTGTGTTCATTTTCGAATGTATATAAGTTTTCTGCTTTTAAGTGAGCGATTGCACTCCATAGCGGAGCATTTCTGTGCACCTTGCGCTCTTCTCTTAGCCCGAGTCTCCCGACGGTCCATCCGGAGCTTAGATAGTTGAAGTTCAATTGCTTTGTTGCAAGAAGATGCATTTTTGATGAAATGGTTAAGCAGAGCATGGCTTCGCCCAGTTTTCAGAGCGATGTTAGGGTTTGCCCTTATCAGGAGAGAAACCCAACTTCCCCCAGAACAAGGAAAAAGATCCCCCTTCGCCCCATCAAAATATTCTATCTTTCAAGTGTTTAAAAATCTAGGTTTCGTGACACTTTTGGCCAAAACAAGATTTCGCCAAGGCATCGCCCCAAAGAAACGCTTCGCTCTTCTTAAGGACGAAAGGGAGGTTGTCGCCCATTTTCAAACATAGCTGAGTTTCCCCCGTTTCTAAGGCGAAAGCAGGACTCGGCCAAGTTTCGGGGCGAAGATGTGAGTTGCCCATCCTTGGAGCGAAAAGCAGGTTTAAAAGCTTTGGGGTGAAGCATTTTTAGAAAGAAAAAATTTAACTCCAAAAAAGAGAGTGCAAAGGCCCATTTCGGGTGCCTTGGTGACCGAAACGAGGTTTCGCTCAAATTTTGAGCGAAAGCCTTCCCCTATGAGCCGTTGGGCATAACAAGCATTGGAGCGCGCAAAAAAACGGCGACGCCCATTTAAAAACCCAAGGCGCATGTTTTAAAGAAGAGGTGACAGTGCGCATCCCGGAGTGGGTTGTTGGAATAAAAGACAACGCCTTGGAACCGGAAAACGATGAATTCAGATTTCCAAGGAGGATTGCGAGCCCACGGAAGCTTCGAACCTCGAGAGGAGCGCGCGATCACCAATGAGGGAGCGCTGGGTTCCACCCACTCTCCGCTCCGGGCATTTACTCCATGCGTGCGCCATTAATGGGGTGGTTCAGGCCCATGTCCATAAGAAAGGCAGCGCTCCGGAGTAAAGAATCACTTAGCTTCCTGAGAATTGCTCTGCCCTGTGCTAAAAACCCTAAGCAAAAGTAGTTGCTAGTAATTCCCAGTGTGCCAGTACATTTCCACTGTTCATAATGGGCAAAAGAGGCACTGATAAGAAGGGAAAGGTGCCCAAGGATGGAGGTTCGGAGAGACCAGAGGGTGAGAAGAAGCAGAAACCGAAGAAGCAGAGGCCGGAGAGCGCAGAGAAGCAGCCAAGAGAAGAACCAGAAGAAGAGGAAATTCCCCCGCCCATCGACAAATTGGAAAAAATAAGAGATGGTGTCCTCGCCAAGAGCGTCGAAAAATTGCGACAGACCATTGACGAGATGCTGGCGAAGGTTTCCTCCGAGAGTAAAAGGACGGTAGTGTTGGTTACGAATCTGCCATGAGGAAAGGATTTGTTGTTATTGCGCCCAGATTCGCCCACTAGATTGAAAGGCCGGAAGGAAGGAATGCCTTCCGTGCCAATCTCCGGAGAAGGCCGGCTCCTATGGGGGGTTTGTTAAGATAAGAGTGCAGGGAAAGAGATAAAAATGCGGAAAGAGATAAAAGTGCAGAAAGGGATTCCAAATGTGATTGGAGTTGGGTGGGGGGAATAAGCAACACGGCAACGAATCAATCACCACTACTAACAGCATTCATCTACAAACATACATTGAAACTACAGCTATCAGCGATCCCATGTATCCTCTATCTATGCATTCCAGGAATACCTGGCCATCAAATGCTGGAGTCCAGAGTTCAATACAACAACAAGCAATGACACAAGAAACATGAGGCAGAAATGACAAGGAGAGGCAGCATGCAAGATAAAAGACAAGAAGGCGAGCCAAGTATATGTCCGTATTTGAGGCAAACGCACAGCCTACAATTGTTCCCTAGCAATATATTCCCCTTCCACCACCTTACAACGAAAATGTGGTGGGTATTTATAGCCCAATATTCCCCCCATTACATTCATGGGCACAAAGTCCCGCACAAGACAAGAGTCGACACGAGCGGCCGAAGAGCCGCCGATGCCGACTTGCTCGGGCTGGACTGTCCTTGCAGCATGGTGTCCCTGAAGGCGGTACAGCTACGTGGCAGTGCGTCGGGTCAAGTCTTCAGTCAACAGGAATGCGGGTAGGTGCGGCAGATGGCACTTCACATCGGCTTTAAATGATGACAGATGGCGCCGGTAGTGTAGCCCATGCTTTGTCCTTGCGCGGTCAAGTCTTGGCTCGAATCCCGAAGATGGACACTTGTCGGATGTTGAAGTGTGACACGTGTCTGCCTTGAAAGGCAGTTTATCCAACTTCGCCAGGAATCCGGGCGCTATCGGGTTGCGCAGGAGGAAAACAACGCAGTTGGGAGGCCTTCTTGCCTTAGCAAATTTCTGAGTTGACTTTACCCAATTGCTCACCGGTCAAAGGGCGCACTCCGACTTCGCTGCGAAGTCGGGTTGCGCACCGGTGCTTGGCTGTCTTCATCCTCTGTTCAAACTGCACATCGGAAAAGGGGCGCACTCCGACTTCGTAGCGAAGTCGGGTGTCGCCCCAGCACTTAGCCGTTTTTCTGATGAATGATTCCCCTAGTGCGCCCAGGAAGAAGGGCGCACCCCGACTTCGCTGCGAAGTCGGGTTGCGCCCCTGACACTTAGTCAAATTTTGCGCACTTTGGGTTCCCTACTGCGCTCCAGCTGAGGGGCGCACTCCGACTTCGCTGCGAAGTCGGGTGTCGCCCCTACACTTAGAAACTTTTCAAGGTGCACCTGCTGAAGTTTTACTGGGGGAAGAAAGGGGGAAAGAAGAAGAGGGAATGAAGCTGTGAGGGAGAGGAAGAAAGGGAGAGAAGGAGAAGGGGAAAATGAGGAGGAGGGAAGGAAAAGAGCAGCTCTTTGCAGTAAACCAAAAACATGGCACCCCTGTGCAAAATGTGGCAACATTCCTAGCGGCTCGCGGGGTGTCGAGCTCGCCTCGACGCAAAGAACCATGCCTTTATCCTTTGGGTGCAGAGGAACTTCCTTCCCCTGTCTTCTGCTGCTCTGGTTGCTTACCTCGGGGCAACTGTTCTTCTTCATTTTCACTTTCACCAGTTGCCTCCTCAGTCTCGCCTTCTGAATCAGAAGGCTCTCCGCTTCCGCCTCTAGCTTGCTGATGCGTTCAACCACAGTCTTAGCTTGATCCCGCATCGCGGCTTGGAAAGGAGAGGGGTCGCTGATTTCTCTGAGTACTGCATGGAATGCAGCGACCGCATGCAGGTCAAGGGTGTGAAATCTTTTGCCCAACTCCTCAAGAGAAGAGTTGATTTTGCAGTACTTAGCCACCATTTGAGTGACCTGCGCTTCTTGAACTGGTTCTGTCCAGCCATCGATTTCGGCTGTATCTGCCTCGAAGGACAGCCAGTTCTTCTTAACCTGCTCAAGGGTGAGGAGTTCGTCATCTCTGACATAGCTCGGACACCCGTGCTCGGATAGAATACGGAAAGGAGCCAGGAGAATTTGTCTTTCCTGTTCTAAGGCGTCCAGCGCCTGCCTGGCCGTTTTGATCCTTTCCGTCCGGGCGAAGTAAGTGTGCAAGGTTACCCTTGCATTTGCCCACTCTGAGGCAAGATGAGACATGGGGGAGATTCGGAAGCCATCGCGCTCTAACTTCTCAAGTTCCATAGCCAGGTCTAGCAATTGCCTCGCCTGGTGTTCGGCTTCCTCTACCACAGGCTTGCCCTGGGCAGATATTTCTTCAATTCGGGATAAGAAATCCAGAACTGTCAAGGACTTGACAAGGTTGGGCTTGCAACCTCGTAGCAGACTTGCGCGCATCTCCTTCGCCTTGCTCTTTGAAAAGGCCGTCGCTTGTGATGCTTTCTCTGCGAGCTGCGACTACGCCTGTTTCAGCGAACCCTGCAGTTGTGAAATCTGCTCTAGCGCTTCTTTCTTCTCTTGTTCGGTTGCTTGCTGAGCGGCGGCCAGCTGAGCCTTAAGATCTTCAACTTCTTGCTGTGCTGACCCCAACTGGGCCGTAGCCCTCGCCAAGTCTTCTTCGAGCTGCCTTGTGGTATTCTGCAGCTGGAAAAGCGCCTCCTGGGTCTCGAGATGCTTGACAAGGAGGTTGTCTGTTCTGCGGCGAATACCGCGGATCTCATACTCTTCGTTGATATCATCGAAGTTCTTCTCCTTGGTCTGAAGCTCGTAGTCTGCCTCGGTCATGTCGCGGAGAGGCTTCTTCACCTTAGGAATCAGCTTTTCTGTCGTAAGCACTCTCCGATTTAGGTCAAACTTTGTGCGTTTGACCGGGGCGGCTATCCCTTCGGCCCTTCTGCGCTTAACTCCTTGAAGAAAGGAGGCAGATCCCCCCGCGGCTCTTATTGCCAGAGGCTGGTCCTCAGTGATGCTCATGAAATCAAGATCTTCCAGCTCCTGGGCCTGCTGCGGCATTTTTCCCGCGAACAATGAAGTCGGTGGGATACCAGAGGGGGTAGTAGCTTTCGAGGGCGACCGGGTCCTAGGAGTGACAGGGGTTTGGCTAGACGGCGCTGGTAGGGTTTCAGTTGGTTGGGGCGAAGGATGTGGAGATGAGGGAGCGGCTTCAGCACTAACCGCGGGTGATGGCTCTAGGGTTTGACCCAGGGACTGAAAAGCATTGGGGTCCTGAGCAAACTGGTCAAACGAGTGAAGGCCGCTGGACGGCGGGGTGGCTTGAGATGCGGAGGGTGCGGCTACGGCTTGCCCTGACGAAGTGGGAGTTGGGGTTTTTGCAGGGCCGACGTGGACTTGGGCAAATGGCACAGAGGACGTACCTGCGGGCTCCGCCTGAGCCGATGCTGGAGGGATGGTTGCGGCCTGGATGTCCGCTACTGGTTCGGGGCTGTCTAAAGAGACAACCTCCGGCGCCGTCGCTTGCGTCCGCTCCGGGTGTTGCCGCGGACCGGCTCCTTTGGACGTTTAGTCCTTTCGACCCTTTTCCTTTTCTTTTCTCCCGACGCTGCGGTTGGTCCTGAAGGAAGCGGCAATAAAGGGGCAGGCGCTGATGTCCCCACGGTAAATTTGTACCTGGGTCGCGCTGGGAGGATACCTGCCGCACTTGGTCCACTGGCTGGCAGCGTGGATGTCTTTTCTGTTGATGGAGGGGCCCGCTCAGGAGTTGACCGCGCTGAACCTTGCGCCGCTTCAGGCGCTGCTGCTGTAAGTAACAGTCGCATCGGGCCCACTTGACTGCTGGAAGGAGTCGCGCTGGAAGTCGCCGGGGTTGACAATGACTGAGGGGTAGCCCTCCTTTTATACCTTATGTTTGCGCCTCGGGGAACGCAAACGCGAAATTCGAAGGGCTGCCACGTGTCGACGTGTTGATCATATAGTGCCGAAAATTCATCATCAACGGCAAGATTCTTCCTGCTTGATTTGTCGTGTTGCGTGCGACACCTCATTTTCCAACATTCGAGGATTTTGTCCTTATGCCAGTTAAGCGGCGCCACCTTAGCGAGGAATTTCTTGAATCCTGCTGACTCCATTCGGTGGTCCGGATTCCGTTCAGGATCGTAAGTGACCTCTTCGCAGTAAAATTCATGCCATGGTGGCCATGACTGCATCAAATGAATGCGCCAATAGAGGTCCGCACCTGTCAAGTTCCTTCTTTCTTGCATGATCTCAGGTCTCGGACAGATGTGCGTGAACTTTCCCCGGACTCCGATTGGGTCGTACTTCCAGCGTTGGGGCAGCATTACCAGGCCCATCTCCAGTAGCTCCTGTTCAAGATAAACGTGCTGCCCAATTTCGAAGACTTGAATATTGGCCCAGGTCATAGGATATTTGAATATGTGACCCCTTTTCTTTCCCTGGCCAAATTCCTCTTCGACGTAGTCCATTTGCCGCGCCACCTCCATCCCGAACTGATGGTCTGTGCAGAAGTAGGGCAGCAAACACGGCTTTCCCTTGAATCCGTAGATTCGGACAACAATACCCTGGGTCAGCCTAAAGGTATCACCAAGCTCGTTGTCTGTCAGATGTTTTGTCATAGCCGCTGGTGGTCGAGTTGCGCCACGGTTGAACAGTCCCATTGCCTGGCCCAGAAAACCAACATTAAACTCGTAGAACGAGCCCTTCCGGTACAGGGCCTCAGTCCATTCGTACACGGGGAGGGGCTCTCCTCTTTCGTTTGCCTTCCTCAGATCGGGGACGTTCATCCGGTAATGCATATGGTACAGGCATAGCCATGTGAGGAATGAGCAAAACCGGAAGTCCGTTGATCGCTTCGCTGCAGTCTCACCAGGCTCGCATGAATTGCGTAGGCCAACCAGTCCGCCCAGTCGTAGAAGATTGGGCGCTTCCCGCTTTTCTGCGCCGTGGAGTCGTAGAACTCCCCGTGCAGGATGCACTCGGCCATCGCCAGCTGAAACGGCCGTACCACTCTGTCTGAGTCGCAGCCGAGGACCCATGCTAGGATGATATAGATGTATCTGTTCTCGAATCGGTCCAGCGGTATGGGGCCAGTTGGCCATTGCCCAGGGTTCAGCGGAGTCTTCAGCTCTGAGTTAAGGAACTCTCTCATCCGCTTCGTCTGCGAAAATCTGCCGGTCTGCTTCTTCGATGTTCACCCTTCGGACAATTACGTCTGGGCTGTACTGAAGCCCTGGGGCGAACGCCGGCCGGACGCTCTCTCGAAGAGAGTGAACAACACTCTTCCTCTCGTTATCGCAGACTGCCGCGCAGCCTGGTTTATAGTATTCGGCAATCACCTCAACCAGCTCCGGACACCAGTGAGTCGGAGGGCACAGGAACCAGTGAAGATTCGAATTATATGCAGCTCCGAGGTGGTGAGAAGGCGGAACCTTACCCACCCACTTTGCGATAGTTAGACGCAGCTTCGTGATACTGATGGAAAATGAACCATCTTTGTACCCGGACAGACGATTGATCGGTGGCGGCGGAGTCTGACCAGCTACGCGCCTCTTTGTTTTGGATTTTGCTTTCTTGCCCTTCTGAGGCGCTGCGCTCTCATGGTCGCTGGACTCGGGAGACTTGCCAGCTTCGCGCGTTTCTTCACTTGATTGCGCCCGTACGGGCGCTTTTCCCTTGTCCATCCTCGTTGAAACAATCAGAGACCGGGACAAATACTTCAGAGCTTGTCAGGCTTATTCTCTGCAATCCGGGAGTCAGCTTCGAACTTATGAATTTTCTGGCCGTGCCAGGGTCCTTTTGTAGACAGTGACTGCTCATTAATGGCGCGAAGGAGGGAGTTAGGGCAGTTTGCTTTGGGTTGGTGGAGGCGTTATGATCTTGGCGGCTGTGCATGGGCCTTTTTTCGAAAAACGTGATTTATTAGCCGTTAGCCCCCAAAAAGGCGCCTTACCCTTTAAATGCATTGCCATTGGTAATCGCGCAATCATTTAAAGCCTTTTGATTGCCGTGCCGCCGCTGACGTCACCGCCACCATTGGGCACACTTTTCAAAGAACATAACCCAATTTAGCCTCGTGCCGAATTTCGCCCTGGGCCCACACTTGTGATTTTTTCGTTCTGCGTGGTGAGCTGTTCGGACTTCGCCCGAAATTCGGGGCGCAGTCGGACTTCGCATCGAAAACGGGCGCAAGTCGAACTTCGCCCAAAAAATAGGCGCAGTCGGACTTCGCTCGAAATTCGGCGAACTTTGGATTTTACACTTAGGCGCTTTCAGCTCCTTTTGTCGGATCACCCAGGGTGCGCCCGAGAGTGGGGGCGCACTCGGACTTCGCCCGGAAAACGGGCGCAGTCCGACTTCGCCCAGAAAACGGGGCGCGCTCCGACTCTTGGCGTTTCTTTGTAGTCTGCCGCCCGACTGCGCCCTTTGGAGGGGGCGCAACCCGACTTCGCTGCGAAGTCGGGTTGGGCAGCTAGTCTTGGACACTTTAGCCTTTTCTTCGACTGCCTTCTTCCCTACTTCGCCCCATTTGGTGAGCGCTGCCCGACTTCGCTGCGAAGTCGGGGAATTGCCTCAAACTTGGGCTACTTGGAAAAAAACTGAAAACTGAAATATTTACATGCTAAAACTTGAAATACAAAAAGGGAAATCTGTACAAGGAAGGGCCCCTTCGGGCGCCTTCAGTGGTGGTACAATTTTAGGTGGAACCCGTTGACGGGAATGGGGAGAGGATGTCCCTCCATGTCCCGAAGCATGTATGCATTGAACTGATTCACCCGGGCAATCTGATAGGGGCCCTCCCAGAGGGCATCAAACTTTCCATGGTTGCCGGGTTTGGCCTTGAACGAGTCCCACTTAAGCACCAGGTCCCCGATTTTGAAAACTCGGGCAGTGGCGCCTTTCGCGAACCAGCCTTGGGTTGCTTCAGCGTGTTTCGTGAAGGCCTGGTACGCTTTCTCTCTGTCTTCCTCCAACTGCAGCAGTTGGCAAAGTCTGTCTTCCACCGGGTCTCCGCTACCTTTCTCCTCATCGAGCATCCAGAGAGCGGGTATCTCAAGGTGAGTCGGCAAGACAGCTTCTTTGCCGTACACGAGCGCGTAGGGGGACGTTTTGATGGACTTCTTGAATGAGATTCGGTCCGCCCATAGCGCCCGATTCAGGAGTAGGTGCCAAGTCCTCTTGTTATTCTCTACTGTCCTTCGAATGATTTTCAGTAGATTCTTATTGGTGGACTCGGCGAGACCATTCCCCTGCGGGTAGTAGTTGGAAGACATCTTGTGATAGATGCCGAATTTGCTGGTGTACTCCGTGAGTACTGCGCCTGCGAACCCCGGACCATTGTCCGTCACTATCGACTCAGGGACCCCGAAACGGGTAATCAGACTCTCAAGGAATCTGATGACCGTCTCTTGGTCGGCGTTCTTTGTGGGGATCGCTTCTGCCCACCGTGTGAAGTAATCGGTGGCGGTTAAGATAAACTTGTGGCCCGCTGCAGAGTTCGGCGAAATCACCCCGATGAAATCCAGACCCCATTGCTGAAACGGAGCCTCGGCTTGGATCGGTTGAAGGGGCAGGGGTGCTTTTCTGTTTCTGCCAGCAAATCTCTGGCATTGATCACACTTGGAACAGACCGCATGAGCGTCTGTGAACAGAGTGGGCCAGTAGTACCCAGCTCCGATTATTTTCAAGGCCGTGGGCCTTGCGGAATGATGACCCCCAGACATCCCGGAGTGAAATTCTCCAAGGACCCTGGACTGGTCTGTTTTTTTGACGCACCGCAACAGGATGCCGTCGATGTTTTTAAAGTAAAGCCCTCTCGGGCGAAGAGTGTACTTCAAAGCACCTAACCGAAACCTCCTTCTTTGTGAGGCATTCATGTGGTCCGGACATCTTCCGGTGCGAAGTATCTCACCAGCTCATCTGTCCGCCGCACTCCTCGGGTAAGGAGTTGGCTAGGTTGATGCGTGTTGCCGGATCCTCCCACTCGCAGCGGCTATCTCGGCCGCCGCGCTTCGGGCTAGCTCCTCGGCACAAGGCTCGGCCTCCGACTAGCTTGGTTGGCCGCACTTCGATGTCGAACTCCTGGATTTTGGCAATCCATCCCGCTCTCTTGTGACCCGGCTCTCCTTGAATGATGAAGCTTCGAACGTCCGGGTGGATCACAAAGACAGTGATCTTGCTCTGGGAGACAAAGTGTCTGAACTTACGGAGAGATTTCATGACGGCGTGAACCTGCCGCTCTATAAAGTTGTACTTCTCTTCGTGCGGCTGGATTACTTGGCTCAGGAACGCAATGGGGCGCTCCTCGCCATCATCTCCCTTTTGGGTCAGAACTGCGGCGTAACTCTCTGGTTCTCCCACCGCGTACAGGATGAAATCCTTGGAGTAGTCCGGGTTTATCAACACCGGCGCTTGTGCAATGCGAGCTTTGATCTCCTCGAAGGCTTGCCCCCTTTCTTCAGTCCATAAGAACTCAGTATTCTTTTTCAGCAACTCGGCCATGGGCTTGATTACCTGTGCGAAGTCCGGGATGAACTTCCGCACGAAGTTGATTTGGCCGAAGAAGGACTGCAGCCCTTTTTTGTCAATTGGGGGGGGCAAGCGGAGGAGGGCCTCTGCTCTGTCAGGGTCTATGGCTAGGCCTTTTTCTGAGATGACATGCCCCAGCAACTTTCCTTCTTTCACCGCGAAGACAGACTTCTTCGGGTTTATGGAGATGCCGAATTCACGACACCTTTCGAATATTTGCCGCAGGTGGGGAACATGATCTTCTCGCTTGTGAGAGAAAACAGTCATGTCATCCAAGTAGATGACAATTACTTTGTTAAGCAGTTCTCGAAGGCCAGGTCCATGGCTCTTTGGAATGTGGCGCCAGCATTGGATAAGCCGAAAGGCATGCGCTGATAGGCGAACGTTCCCCATTTGGTGGTGAACGCTGTCTTATGCTGGTCCTCATCCTTGACCCATATCTGGTTGTAGCCGAAAAAACCGTCTAAGAGGAAAAATCTCTGGGCTCCAGGAACTATATGGAGGATCTGATCAATTTGGGGCAGCGGATAATGGTCCTTGAGGGAGGCCTGATTCAGATTTCTAAAGTCCACACAGAGACGAATGTCTCCGTTCTTCTTCCTCACAGAACCAAGTTCGCAACCCAGGATGAATGCTTGATGGGGTAGATGATCTTGGCCTCCAAAGATCTTCAAGAGCTCGGCTTTCATCATGGCCTCGATTTTTGGATTGACGGCCCTCTCGTTTTTGCCGGAATGGCTTGGCGCCATCTTCTAGCTCAATGGTATGTCTGAATTATTTCTCTATCATACCCCTTCAAGTCCCGGTAGCTCCAGGCTACTATGTCCGAGAACTCTCGACACAATGCTCTGATTTGCTCGAGTTCCTCTGTGGTGCAGTCTGTCCCGACCTTGATCGATTTACCGGGTTCCAGCTCCAGGTCGGCATACTGCTTCGGGTCTACTTTGATCCGGTGAGATATGGCTCTGTCGTTTTGATCAAATAGACTCTCGAGAGTAATCAGTCCTTTTGGGACATGATTATTCTTTAACTGTATTAACCCCTCGTATTGCTCGTCATCAGGGTCTCTACCTTCGATTGAACAGGCTTCATTTACCAAAAATGTGACGATCTCCTCGTCACAGCTAAACACCTGCCAATGGGTGTCCTTATCAGGCACAGAAGGCCTGTAAATAGTACGAACCGGCTTCGGCTTCTGGACAGTGTCATCACCGGAACGTACTCGGCTCCAACAGACGCCATAATGTCAGCATGCTTGTTTTTCTCTCGTGAAATAGCCTTGACATTCAACGAGTCAAAAGACTCCATCAGATCCCAGACCCGATTCCGGTACGCCTTGAGATAGTGCTTTTTGGAGGCGCACTTGTTCGTGACCTGGTGGCACACCAGTTCTGAATCTCCGTAGATCTGCAGATGTTTGATCCCTAGTCTCTCCGCCTTTCGCAAACCCAAGCACAGGGCTTCGTACTCCGCCGCATTGTTTGTACAGCTTCAGGCAAACCTGTAGGTGTAATCCTTCTGGATCCCGGTTGGGGAAACCAAAAGCACTCCCGCACCGGCGCCATTTTTGCATCGTGCGCCGTCAAAGAAAAGCTTCCACAGCTTTTCGTGTGCTGGTCCTACTTCTCTCCTGGCTGACTTGTCGAGCCTTTCAGGCTGAACAATGGTGTAGCAGCCTTGCTCAGTTTCAATTACAACGTTGAAGTCCCGCAAGGAGAATTCATCTTCTACTTGCAACCGCTCGAGAGCTTGCTCCGTCATGTCCACCGTTACCAGTTCTTCCTCCGACAACTTGAATCATGCAATCCTCAGGCTCTTCTCCGGGTATCTTCTCTACTAAGTAAGTGGAAGGCTTCTCATTGAAAATCTTCAGTCTCCTTCCCTTGAAGGGCACTTCCATGTGCGTGTAGTCCAGAGATAAATACCCTCCCAACTTCGCCGTGAACTCCCTGGAGAGGCACATGCCGAAGTAGGGTTCCAAGTCAACGACCACAACCTCCTGGATGACCACGATGTCGAGAGCTTTGTGCAGCCGAATGGGGATGTCTTTTATGACACCGACTGTCTTGACAGGGGTGCCGTCTAGTTGCAACACGCCTTGGCTGCTCCTTGTGTACTCCATCCCGATTTCATCGCAGACGGCTCTCGGCATTACGGTCGTGGAAGCACCAGAATCCACCATGCAGTTGTGTACTATGTACCCTTGCATCCGTAATGACGTATAGAAGGGAGGTGGTCTGTTCTTCCCAGTGGCTGAGACTGTTAGGGGTTGCACCAGGACAGCGGGCTGTATCTGCTTGCCGTTCTTCATAATCTTCAGAGATTCTTGCAACAGATCAACCTGACCTGGGAGCTGAAGAGCATCATACATGCTGATTCTTGCGGGAGTTCTCTTCAGCTCGTCTACTATGTTGTAGCCCGAAGTGCTTGCTCCTTGTGCTTCTTTCGCCGGCTCATACTTCGTCCGGTACCGTTGAGTGGCCTCAACTCTCTGTCTCTTGGTCAGAGACGGATATCTCAGCCTTTCCTGAGCTTGTTCTTTTGTTTCAGCTGGAGGCTGAGCAGCGGGAGCTTTAGCCGGAAGAGGTTTGGCTGCAGGAGGCTTGACCGCGGGAGTCTTCGCCGGAGGAGCCTTGTCTTTGGCTGTGTAAGGCCACAGCCTCTTGTAGGGCGGTAGCTCCTCAGGTTGCGCCTTATCTCTTCTGGCGTACACCTTTAAAGGTTTGGCTGCAGCTTCGGTAGACTTCTTGTTTTCCTTGGCAGGAGGCGGCATCGGAACTTCGTCTGAGACGGCGAAATTGCTTTCGTCGCCTAGGATCATGTAGAGCTCTTCGTCCTCAATGGCGCTGCCGGCCAAGGTCTGGAGGTAGTGTTGGTGCAGTGTACAGTCATCCTCGTCATGCGGGTCGTTGCACGTGGTGCACCAGTTGACCTGGTCTGAAGTACCAGGTTCCTCTTCAATGGCAGCATTCCTCGGAGGGGGCCGCCGTTGCAAATGTTGCTCAGGGGGCCGATCCTTTGTCAACGCCGGAGGCGGATATGGCCTTCTTGGGGCCAGGTCCATCTGGGCCTGTTTCTTTTTCAGAACAGTCATGTCGTTAGACATGGTATGATAGCCGGAGGCCAGGGCCCGTACCTCCCGAAGAATTTGATTCTGAATATCATGATCGGGAGGCGGCGGTAATCGAGCTGGGGGAGGCAATGCAGCCAATGGAGGAGGAGTTGAATATTGTGCATGCTGTGGAGGAGCAGGAAGTGCTGGAAAACGTGGAGGACAGGGAGGCGGATAATGAATCTGCGGCGGGCCGTAAGGGTTCACGACCGGCGCCGGGTTCCATTGCTGCTGGGGTTGCTGTCCTGAAGTGGACGGCTCCGAACCAGAAGCTGACGGATACTGTGATCGGGGAAAATCAGGGTAGATGGGCGGTTGTACTCTGTGTGGAAGCCTGCCGATGGAAATGATATCCATTTCAGCTTGCTGGGCAGCCTCGTACAGAGCGAGGAATGTGTTGATTCTGGCGACCTTCAGCAGCAGGCAAATGTCTGAGTTGAAAGATCTCGGTAGTAGTAGGCGGCCTGTCCTGCTGACGGTCGGAGTTCGCGAGGTACTCGTTTCCAAGACCTCGCAAACCTGATGTTGAAGTCTGACACCTCCTCTTGGGGGTGTCTCTGAATACTTTGGAACTGATGCAACAGAGAAGAGGGGTCAGCAGACTCGTTGCATCCTTTCACGAGCCTGCCGGCTAACTGTCGCCACCCTGTGATGGATCCCTCTGGCAGTGATCTCCACCAGTAGAGAAGCTTTCCCCTAAGGGAAAGGGCTAGCAGACGGGTCTTCACACTTTCGTCCGTAATGGAGGGTAGCGCAGCCAGGGCGAGAATGTCCTGGATGTGTTCATACGCCGTCTTGCCGTAGCCGTCGTACGTAGGGATAGACTTCAAGGCAGCAGGGGGCACAGCTTGTTGTCCGGCCAGGGCCAAGGGCCCCGTAGAGTCCACTGCCGGGAAAAGATCATCATCATCTTGCCGAGCAGCCATGTCTGCTTCCTGACCCGGTAGTGTACTCAGTATCGGAACTGTCCGAAGATGTGGATTCTTCTTCGGCCTCTTCTTCTTCAATTTCAGCCTCGGCTTCTTGGATTTCAGCCTCGGCTTCTTCTCGGATTTCTTCTTCGCGAGCTTGATAATCAGCCAGTCTGACGCGCTCTCCTGGAGCGGCGATGTCAATTTCGTAAAGGTCAGACTGATCTCCCGGATTCCTTGCTCGCCACCTTCTTGTTTGCATGAAAGCGTTAGGACCGGTCTTTCGGACTCGTAATATTCAGATTTGCAGAGTCGCCAAGTGCTCTGATTTTGAACAGCAATGAAGCGAGCACTAGTACTTCGATTCTGTTTGGGGGCGGGAAACTACCATGTCCCACCGGTTAAGGCCAAGCAACTGCTGGTGCCAGGTGGAAATGGGTTGGAAATTTTCTTCTAAAATATGGGACCTTGGTCCCACCGGGCGTGCCAGAGAAACTGTTGGTTACGAATCTGCCATGAGGAAAGGATTTGTTGTTATTGCGCCCAGATTCGCCCACCAGATTGAAAGGCCGGAAGGAAGGAATGCCTTCCGTGCCAATCTCCGGAGAAGGCCGGCTCCTATGGGGGGTTTGTTAAGATAAGAGTGCAGGGAAAGAGATAAAAATGCGGAAAGAGATAAAAGTGCAGAAAGGGATTCCAAATGTGATTGGAGTTGGGTGGGGGGAATAAGCAAAGACGACAACGAATCAATCACCACTACTAACAACATTCATCTACAAACATACATTGAAACTACAGCTATCAGCGATCCCATGTATCCTCTATCTATGCATTCCAGGAATACCTGGCCATCAAATGCTGGAGTCCAGAGTTAAGTACAACAACAAGCAATGACACAAGAAACATGAGGCAGAAATGACAAGGAGAGGCAGCATGCAAGATAAAAGACAAGAAGCGTAGCCAAGTATATGTCCGTATTTGAGGCAAACGCACAGCCTACAATTGTTCCCTAGCAATATATTCCCCTTCCACCACTTACAATGAAAACGTGGTGGGTATTTATAGCCTAATTTCCCCCCCATTACATTTATGGGCACAGAGTCCCAAACAAGACAAGAAGCTGACACGAGCGGCCGAAGAGCCGCCGATGCCGACTTCGTCGGGCCGGACCGTCCTTGCAAGCATGGTGTCCCCGAAGGCGGTACAGCCTACGTGGCAGATGCGTCGGGTCAAGTCTTCGACCAACAGAATGCGGGTAGGTGCGGCAGATGGCACTTCACATCGGCTTTAAATGATGACAGATGGTGCCGGTAGTGTAGCCCATGCTTTGTCCTTGCGCGGTCAAGTCTCGGCTCGAATCCCGAAGATGGACACTTGTCGGATGTTGAGGTTTGACACGTGTCTGCCTTGAAAGGCAGCTTATCCAACTTCGCCAGGAATCGGGCGCTATCGGGTTGCCCAGGAGGAGAACAGCACAGTTGGAAGGCCTTCTTGCCTTAGCAAATTTCTCGAGTTGACTTCACCCAACTGCGCACCGGTCAAAGGGCGCACTCCGACTTCGCTACGAAGTCGGGTTGCGCACCGGTGCTTGGCTGTCTTCATCCTCCGTTCAAACTGCGCACTGGAAAAGGGGCGCACTCCGACTTCGCTGCGAAGTCGGGTGTCGCCCCAGCACTTAGCCGTTTTCCTGATGAATGATTCCCCTAGTGCGCCCAGGAAGAAGGGCGCACCCCGACTTCGCTGCGAAGTCGGGTTGCGCCCCTGACACTTAGTCAGATTTTGCGCACTTCGGGTTCCCTACTGCGCTCCAACTGAGGGGCGCACTCCGACTTCGCTGCGAAGTCGGGTGTCGCCCCTACACTTAGAAACTTTTCAAGGTGCACCTGCTGAAGTTTTACTGGGGGAAGAAAGGGGGAAAGAAGAAGAGGGAATGAAGCTGTGAGGGAGAGGAAGAAAGGGAGAGAAGGAGAAGGGGAAAATGAGGAGGAGGGAAGGAAAAGAGCAGCTCTTTTGCAGAAACCAAAAACATGGCACCCCTGTGCAAAATGTGGCAATAGGTAGCATACTACTCTAACTTGTATTGGTTTTTATGCACTCCTATGCACAATTGCCCAGAACAGGTGTGTGCTATCGCCAGATTCTATAACCTGTTAACCAGACACTCTCGGGATGCCAGAGGGAATAACTTATTTTTGATTTTCTCTGACAGTGTCCAGAACGCCTTTTCTCTTGGGCAGCTACCACCCATAGATTACATCATCCGAACCATCAACACCAACGAGCAGAGCAGCAGGTACTAGCCTACTCCACAGATGCGGTTGTTCATGGAGTCCCAGCTAAGAAAGAAATTACCGCCTGAACAATGGCCAGAAATGCCCATGTCTCTAAGACATTTCAAATACCCGGACATCTACTCAATGCTAGCATGGGTGCTTGGGCTCTCCACTGACTCAGCGGTGTACCCATAGTAGGTCGTCCTCATAGAGTGCATCTCACAAGGGGAGTTCTACACTCCCGACGCCATGGGGCCAAGGACGAAGCCCGTGTTCTTTGACTGAGTGGACTGGGTGGCTCGCATTTTGCATACTCAATTGATTGACCTAAGGAAGGGGAAGGATCTGTCTTTCAGGTCTTGTTCCTTCCTGGCCTGGCTGTTCTTTTATCACCTGCATAGCAAGTTCACCTTTATCCCCACCAATTGCACCGACAAGGAGGGGAAAATGTTGCCAGTATATCAGTGGACTCCGGTTTTGTCGAAGAGGGAGTCTTACTACATTTTCAACCAGGCATTCCTTGGCCCTGGCCTGGAAATTATCTGTGGTGCTTGCCACCGCATTCCCCGGGCAATGAGAGACAGTATGGTGCAACGCAAGCTAGGCGACGCTTTCCAACTCACGTAGAATTTCCCTTTCTGCTGCCATACTACACCACAAAGTATCTGTTTGCTCTAGAGATCGCGCGGCAGAGTGACTACACGGATGATGCCTATGGCCATGGGAGGAGATGGGAGCACACATGTGATTTCCCTTTCAAGTGGGGCGACATTGAAGTCACTGTCACCGGGCAAAACGAATTCCTCGCGGCAACACTCAAAGACTTTGGCTTGATCGAACTCCCCCAACGGTGGAAGTACGACCCCCTGAACTTATTCAGAGACTTCATTGGGGCGAAAAGCTTCCACATTTGCCCCCGTCGGGATATTGTGAAGCAGCGTAACAACCCATCAGGGCATGATCTCAAGTGGCACATAGAGAGGATGCAATATCTCCCATCGTGGCACGATTTTTACCACATAGAGGCGGAATACAATCCGGCTCAGAACCCAACACACGACCCTAACTCCAATTTCTTCAGAAATATGGAGAACAAATTGAAGGGTTTGTCCTGGTCCGATGAAAAGATTTCGAACTGGTGGATCATGAGGGTCCACAACAGAAAAGAAACATTTGATGATTGACGGCCAATTCTCCGAACTCTTTGACGCAAACTGCGACACTTGGCAACCGGTCCTATTCATGAACCTTGTGCCTTGAAGCACCCAGAGCCCCGAAAGAGTAGAGGAGTTATCAGAGCAATAGGAGCAGCCGACCGAACAGGGTGCAGAATCCTACCATACTGCCTAGAAAAACATGCAGCCATCCACTAAGGAGCAGGATAGACCAAAGAAGAGGCCAGCTGGCGAAGCCCAGATGCCACCCCCTAAGGCAAAAAAGCCTCGGATCAAGCAAACTCGCTCTTTCGGCGAAAGCACTCCAAAGAACCCTGCTAACGCAGATGCGAGCACAGCTGCACCTACCGTTCCACTACATAAGGAGATAGAAATTGTCAATGTGTAGGCAGACACTCCAGTCGAATAATAAGGGAGGGCAAGCCAGAGCCCCATCACGCAACTATTCACTACGATGGCTCTCACCATGGAGCACGCAGGTACGCACTCTCTCTTCTCTCCCCATTCTTTTGAACTTCTGACTACAACATCTTCGGGTGTTGAAACCCTAGTACTCGCCTTGCCTTTGGGTAGTGAACCTATGTCAGCTATCCCCCTTGCAGTCTTCCATTCATTGATCGAAGGAGTTCAAATCCCCACTTCTCCCCAGCTTGTCCACCAAGCATTTGGTTCCTACGCTTTGGTTCCTAACGCATTCGAAGTCTCTGCGTCACTCAAACTAGGCGCCACTGGCCAAGGCCCTTCATCGCCCCCCAATCCTTCGTCCGCAGCAGAAGCCCTAGGCGGGATCCCACCTCCGAACCCTAGTAGTCCGCCCACTTCTGTCCAGACCTCCACACCCCCAATAGTCACCGAAACCCCTATCTCCACTATCCCTGACCTATCTACCGAAGCCCTCCCTCAACGGGCCCTGTTCCTTTTCACGCCCATGTTTGGAGAAGTGGAACCTTTGGAGACAGAGCTAGAGATGCTGGAAGAGCGTCCCCTAGCAGAGAGCCTGCACCAGGCGCGACAAAGCTCGTCCAAATGGCTCAAGGACGTCAAAAAGAAGAGGGCGCAGGCCCTTGCTGGGATTGAAAAGTACGCCATTTTTAACCCTCAGAAGATGGAGCTTCATAAAATAAAGAAGGTGCCAAAAGTCCAGAAGCCCTTGGAGGAAATGACGCCCTCAGACTACTCCTACCAGCGTACCATCAAGGACTTGAAGACAGTTGACGTGGCGGGAGAAATGGGGACTATCCAGGTCAAGATGGGCTCGATCTACCTGCATGGAGAACATATCAAGGAATGCTGCTTCGCGGCGGAAAACAAAAACATGAAGTTGGAGGAAGCCCTGGCGCGAACCAAAGCCCAATTGGAAGACGCGTAGGCCAAGTCAGAGCAGCTGCGGCAGCGAGTGACAGTTTTAGAGCAGGAGGTGAGCGAACATAAGAATGCTGTCGAGCGCCACCTCAAGGCGCATGAAGAGGCAGAGGACAAGGTGAAAAAGTTGGAGGCGCAGGTCCAAGAAATGCAGCAGCAATTCACCGAGAGAGAAGTGTAGATGGAGGTCTTCACGAGAGACCGGGTTAAAGAGGTTCGCGCTCGAAGGATTTTCGACCTAGAGCATCAAGGGCCTTGGTTGTCCTCATATTCATCTGGGAAGCCAAGCAAGTAGCTTCCCAGGGCAGACCTGTTGTGGAGGAAGTCGAGCGTGATATAGAGCGTTGGATTAATCTGGCGATAGAAGTACAAAGAATTGAGCGCTTGGATCTCGAGGTCTTGGCAATGAGTCGAACTGCACATGATTGGGCGACTACGAGATCGACTCTTCTCGCCTTCTTTTCTCAACTGAAGAGAGTCAGGAAGGCCAGAGGGCTATTGGAAGCCTTCGAACAAGAAAAGCGCACCTCCCTAGCATACTTTCAAACACTCACACAGCTCGGCTTCCCCAGTTTCTCGGATGATGATGGAAACCTTCTGTCCAGGGATGAGCTGAAGCCGACATGGATTGCTTTCGAAGGTGATACTTCTGAAATCGACAATTGGGTTGACCCCATCATGGAAATGCAAGTATTACATCTTATAGCCAAGTTCTGTCAGATTGAGGCCGGCCTGGCCGATCTGAGTCATAGGGCCAAGTATGCTGATATAAACCAGATCAAAATATTCAATGGTTTGGTGAAGAGGCTTTGCGATCGTGAGCCGTTCTAGGAAGAGGCCTGGGCCCATGTTCAAAACACCTACGAGCGAATCCGGGCACGCCTCCCTTCCCAGGAGCAAGACCAAGAGCCTGAAAGAGAAGAAGGAGGTGAAGACCAAGAGCATAACGAAGAGGAGGAAGAGGAAGGAGAGAGATTAGAAGAAGAGCCCTTAGTCAGCAGCAGACAGTCAGAAGAGGAGACAGATGATGACTCCGAGCCCAACGGATAAAGGCCTAGGGTCCTTGCATTGAGGCAAGCTCAATACCCCGCGAGCCGTCAGGAATGTTATCAATTTTGCCACATTTTGTCTAAAATATAAATTTTGAACTGTTGCTGCAATGTTTTTCCCTGTTTAGATTCACTTTCTCCTCTAAAAACAGCCTTCTCCGGCAAAAAACTCTTCTCTGGCATTTTCATGGCGCTAAGGCGCAGCTAGAAATCCTCGTTCGTTCACCTTTTGTGCACAATCCAAGTTCGGAGCAACTTTGCTCACAAAAACAAGAGTAAAAGAGCAGCTTCGCTCAAAAGGGAGGCTAAACCTGAGTTTCGCTCGTTTTCAAGGCGAAAGACAGCTTCGCTGAGGAACTTGAACGAAAGCCCACTTCGAGCTTTAAAAAATGGCTAAGGCACGGACAGGGCGTTTTCGCCCTTGGAGGCAGCGAAGCTTAACTTTGGACCTTGCTAGGAGCGAAGTACCGTTTGGGCAGGAGAAGTCTAAGGCAAAGGTCGAAACTGCCTTCTCCCGCAATGCTGGCGAAGCTACATTTTGGGCCTTAATATGAGCAAAAGTCCACTTTAGAATTGACTGGGGCGAAAGCCCACTCCAGGCACTACCTTCACCAAGAAAAATCCTAAGGCTAAGTCAGGCTCACTTTCACCCAAGAATCCAGCGAAACCCTACTTCGGGTGCCATCTCTGATGAAGCTCCCATCACCAGCGAAGAAGCATCTCGGGAAGAAAGTTGTCTAAGGCAAAAGGGTCAAAAGGTCAAGCTTGTCTTCGCTCCTCAGCAAGGCGAAGCTGCATTTCGGGTCCCCTCTCTAGCGAAGCTCCATCTCGGGCCTAGCCGGAGCGAACTCCATCCGGTGAAAGTCCATTCCGGACTTAGACAAAAGCAGCGAGCCGAAGCGCCCCTCCCCCCAGCTCTAGCGAAAGCTGCATTTCGGGCATCAACTCCGACGAAAGCCCATTTCGGGCGCAGTTTGAGCGAACCTTCCCTGTCGGACCATGCCAAAGGCGAAAAGCTGCAATTCAGGCCTGATTTTCAGCGAAGCCTCCCTAGAGCATTTTTTCAGCGCTAAGGCTGCATCCGAGGGGCGCGCTTCCAGAGAAGGAGAAGGTAGGTGGGAATTTAAGGCACCTCCATGGCGCACAAATTTGGGTCTCCTGCCCATCCCATCAAGACGGCGCTGTCAGGTCCGGGAAAGCCCCTGAGGACAGACTTCACCAACCGCAGTAATGAGACAAGCAGTCCCAGCGGTAAAACCCGTCCGGAGCCACGCCTCATAACTGCAGATACGGGTGAGCCGCATTCCATGAATACACTGTCATCTGACGAGGGTCAAATCTCAGCTGCCCCAACGACTTTTAGGGTTTGACATTAATGTTATAGAGGTGAATTCCTCTATAAAAACCAACTCAATGTAATGTAATTGGGGGGAAACGTTCTGCTAGAGAGCTATTGTACTTAAATTTTGCATCAATATTAAGACTCCTGGTTCTGATTCTGGACTCCTTTTCTGTGTATGATGCCTTCTATCATTATTTCTATTAATTTTGTTTCTTTACATGTATGCTGTAATTCTGCAATCTGGATTTAAGTGTGTGATAAAGAGCAAAATCTGGAATTATTGAAGGATACATATCAGAGAATATTTCAGTGTTAGTTTCTGTTATATTCATAGTATTGATTGTTGCTGGTTTAAGTAGGAGTAAGTGATTGTGCTGCTTGTTCTTCCCCTTCGGATTCCACTGGCCTGTGGCCATATTTCCCATTCCTTTCAAGTTATTTGCATCTCTTTCAGCAATTTCCCAATTTCTTTCCAGTTCCTTAATCTGAAACCCCAGTGTAGTGTAGTAAAGGAGCCAGCCTTCTCTGGAGATTGGCACGGAAGGCATCCCTTCCTTCCAGCCTTTCAAAGTGTTGGACGGGTCTAGGGCGCATAGACAAACCAAACCCTTTCCTGTGGCAGATTCGTGACCAACAGTATCCTCTGGCCAACTCTCCCTCGTTGGTTCTGGTGTTACCGTCCAGTTCTCAATGATGGGCGCTTCCTCGGCTATTTGCTCTTCCTCGTTTTCTGCAGTTACCAACAATGTTTCAATGCTTGGATTATCTTCGTCTTTAGGGTTCCAAACTCTCCACTTCTAGGTGAGAGACTTATGTTGCCTCTTGTGTTCTTAAGTTCGTCAGTCGTGCACTTCTTACCGGTATTTGATTCCTTCTTTATAACCCGAACTCAGTCATTCACCTTTTGCTCCTATCACTTGCGTCTCTTGACTCTGAGTTCAATTTAGGCAATAGTGCCAAATGTAGATAGGGGTGAGTACATTCCCGAGGTGAGGGGGATGATGGTAATCAGGATGGGTTAGCAATAGATCATGGGCAATGTGTCTCTTACTAGACCAGATCTAGATGTCAGAGGAATCAGACGTCAAGTGCACAGAGTAGACATCAATAGCTAGACGTCTGAGGAACACGTCCAGTGGCTAGACGTTAGGATACTAGATTAGACGTCTATGGTGGACGTCTTGGCTAGATGTCTAGGAGTACTTAGGTCAGACATCAGGTTTCGGGCTAGACGTCTGGATGATCAGACGTCAGTGGTCAATGGCTAGACATCTAAGAAACTAGGTTAGACGTCTAAGGGTTTAGATGTCAGATGGCATAGGATAGACGTCTAAGGTTCAAGACTCGTCGGCTGGATGGTTAGACGTCTAGGTGCTAGTCATAGACGTCTGACTGCTTGTCTCGTTGGCTAGAAGGATAAGCTAGTCATCTGATGGTTAAGTCAGATGGTAAGGCTTAGACGTCTGAGTCTCTTCTGCTTCAATATTTAACATCTACAAACACATAGAACCCATTCTCGTCCTTGACGCTGAGTGCAACTTGCAAGACAATTCATCAACTCGACCTGCAACACAACTCGTCAATGCAATTCTGCAACACAACCTATAACTTGCATGGAAACTTCACAACAACACCACACACAAGATCTTTGGCATTCTTCCACAAATAGATACAGATAGATACAAAAATGAATGGGGGGTATAAATAGGATGGCAAAGTAGTTAGTGCAACTACTTTGCTCAACCGTCCAACCGTCCCCTTAACCAATTTGCTTAGACGCCTAAATACAGTTTGTTAGACGTCTTAACTTAACTAGACGTCTAATCCTAGACGTCTGCCTAATCAACCATTTAACACAAATGACGGTTGTTTTTGTCCTCTAGTGCTTATCTACGTAATCAAGCCTTTTCCATTGATTGGCTGATTTTACAAAATAACATAGCATTCCAAAATTGTTATTTACAATCAAAATTGATGGACATTGTCAAGAGCTAGTTCTTTATGATTTGTCTTGCTTAGAACTTTTGTCTACAATACCAACTATGTTAGCCTTGCTTCCAATTGTGGATTATAGTTTTTATGTTCTGCCTTGATTGATAAATACTTTCCCGACACTTTGTACAAAGTGGCCCTTCTTTGTTTTCTGATTTTTTTTTATCAATATAGTTGAGTTGTAGGATCACCTCGATGCTGCAAATATGATCGGATAGATAGATTGATAACTCAGAAAGTTATCTCGAGTATCCATATATCTGAATGAAAGAAGTGTATCTTCCCAAGTAGAAATCACCCAACAATTTCTTCTAATCCTTGGAAAATATTGACATCCTAGGCACTTCCTCTTCCAATTCCCACCCTATGAATGTGAAGCTTTTATTGTAGAATTCATAGCAATCTTGATCTTTGTACCTAATAGGGATGTTGATCCAGTTGAACACTAGGATGAGTGTCCAAAGGTGAATGGCTCCTAGACGTTCTCCAATTGAGCTCTTAGTTGTTGTTCAATGTACTTCACACAGTCTATAGTATTAGGTAGACCAGAGTATTCTTGGACTGCACTCAAGACTGTTACATGATCCTGCCACACCCTTTTGTCATCATACTACCCTCGGAGTGCAACCATCCCAAATAGGGTCATCTATGTGTCGACCTTGAATTGGCCAATCTTCAGTAGGAATTTGAAGTTTACAACTTGTTCAATTTTTTCTAATTGTGTCTTCAAAAACTCAACCCATCTCTCCATTTTGTAACTTTCATAGGATACTATTCAAAAACTCAACTCATCTCTCCATTTTGTAACTTTCATAGTATACTATATTTGATTTGGGGTTGAAAGGCTTCCCTCCATATTTGGCTTCAACACATCATCTCCTTGTTGGCATCTATGGAAATATGGATTGGTGTTGTGTACTTATCTCTTGGGATTCGAATCATCTTGTTTTTACTATCATACCTCTGAGTGGAAATTATGATCTTTGGTCATTCCCACACTTGAGGCACTAAGAACTTTGCTAGTCCAGAGGTCCACAATTTGCTAATAGACCAGGAATCAGTTTGTGGACCAAAGTTATATCATCTAAGGGCCTCTTCCCTAACTGCCTTGGGAGGATACTGATATTTCCCTTCATGGACACTAGAGTATGGATCATAATACATGACCCCATGGGATTTTCCTACCAGATTTATTTTTTTGCCAATGATCCTCTTTCTTTTTCTGCTCTCATGGGGCTAACTTGGCTGCGGTGGCCTGTACTCTTCATCTCCATCACCTGTCTCCAATTCTAAGTTTTTGGCATATGAAATACTTTCTAGTACTTGTTTGATATCTTTGGCCAAGAAGACATCACTTGTTGTCGTGGTGTCCATATCATAGTGTAAGATCTTCTTTCTAGTGAGATATACTTCAGTAGCTCAAGTAGGTTCCTTGGTGAAGTGAGGCGTACAAATCAGAGTGGGATGCTCAATGAACGGGGCCCTTTGAAAGCAAGGTGCTTTGGTGAGCAAGGCCCTTTAGGTACGGGGAGCTTTGCTCTGTTGTAACCAATAGAAAAATTTCTACCCTAAAGATGGTTGCTTTGAATGGTTGAAAACCTTGTGCTGCTGAAACTAACTTTTGGGAGTCATCTTCTGAAAACGACTTGTGGGTTGAGTTCTTTATGCATGTACTCAAATGGGTCCCTTATGGAATCAAAATACATGGGGTAGATTGATGGTAGCGAAAGAACTTTTCAAAACCCTTAGAATGCGGAAAACTACAAGATGAATGATGTTCTCGAAACCTAAAACTGTTAGCAATCCAATACTTCCCTCAGAAGATCTCACAATATATCAATATAAAAAATTCACACAATGAAATATTTTAATAACAAACTTGCCTAAAATATTATTATTTATCAACTCAAGCAATGCAAATGTTCGAATCGCAAATTACAATGCTTTGTCTTCAGTATATACATGGATTCACAACCCTTGACCTTTCTACTTACCCAAAATTTTCATCTCCTCACACACATGGAAGAAAATCCACTCAACATTTGTTTCATTTTGCTCCATTTTATCACATCTAGCCATCCACAATCAATATATACTTTGTTGGTTATTTCATCTTCGTGCCGACAAAAATTCTTAGAGTGATTATATGCACCACAAATTTCACATGGATGCAAATCCCAACACCGAGCTACCTCATGTCCAGACCGACCACATTGACTATAATGAATTATTCTGAAATGGTCATTCACCTCATAGGTTTCTCCTTTCACAAACTTGGTTTCACCACTTTCGGTTTGACCAACATAACCAAGGCCTTCATTCTTTGGCCTTATGGTTGGCTCTATGGGATTTCTTATGCCTTATCCATTCCTTCCCAAGCCTTTGCCATCATATCCCTTTTTTTCATTATTTTAGAGCCAATACCTTTGGTGTGCTTTTCAAAGCACCCAATCTCTTCATTTGCTAACTTTGGGTCAAAATACTCTTGCTGTTCCAATTCCTTCTTTGCCTTTTCAGCATCATTAAGCTTTTTCAATGTATCTGGGTTGTGGTGTTTTGCCAGGGCTTTCTGGAATGCCTCAATTGCTAACTCGAAGTCTTTAGAGTACTTGGCCATCTTAACATATGCAGTTCCTTTTCTAGTTAATGTTCGAACAATCAATTTATAATCTGATCAGAGTTCTCTTCCTCTTTCAATAGCTTTATCACAATTGTTGATACATTCATCATATTTTCTCATTTCCAAGTAAACAACTGCTTTGTTTGTGAGGTAGGAAATATCCTCATCATCTAGATCCATTGCTCTTGTATAATGCTCAATGGCAGTCTCAAAATATTTCTTCTTGTAAGCAACATTTCCAGCTTCTTTTTTCATCTATGCTTAAGCCTTACGAGCTTGTTTTTGTTGGTTACGAATCTGCCATTAGGAAAGGATTTGGTATAATGCGCCCCAGATTCGCCCACCAGATTGAAAGGCCGGAAGGAAGGAATGCCTTCCATGCCAATCTCCGGAGAAGGCCGGCTTCCTATGGGTTTTTTAGTGCTTTAGCCAAGGGTATAGGAAAGAGATAAAGTGCGGAAAGAGATCCAAATGTGATTGGAGTTGGGTGGGGGGGATAAGCAGCACGACAACGATCAATCACCACTACTAACAGCAATTAAATACAAAACACACCATAGAAACTACAGCTATCATGCATCCTATGTATCCTCTATCTATGCATTCCAGGAATACTTAATCACCAAATACCGGAATCCAGAGTTCAGAATAACAGTAAGCAATGAAATAAGAAACATGAGGCAAAAATGACAAGGAAAGGCAGCATAAAAGATCGTGACAGTAAGCAGAGCCAAGTATGTGTCTTGCATTCAGAAGCAAACGTATAGCTACAATAGTTCCCTAGCAGTATATTCCCCTTCCACCCTTTTACAATGAAATGTTGTGGCTATTTATAGCCCAAGTTCCCCCCATTACAATTACGGGCACAAAGTCCCAGACCGGACAATAGCTGACAAAAGTGGCAGAAGAGCTGCTGATGCTGACTCCTGTCGGCGAGGACTATACTTGCGGCAAGGTCTCCTTGAGAGCTGTACAGCTACGTGGCAGTGCATCGGGTGAAACTTCTAGTCAGCAGGAATGCGGTTAGCTGTGGTAGATGGAACTTTGCATCAGCTTAAATGGAGGCAGTTGGCATAGGTAATGCGGTCCATGCTTGTCCTGTTTCCCATCACATCTCGGCTCGAATCCCGAGGCTGGACACTTGTCGAATTCGATGAGTGACACATGTCTACCTTGAAAGGCGGTTTGTCCAACTTCGCTCGGGATCGAGCGCCATCGGGTAGCGCAGTGGGGAACAACGCAGTTGGGGAGGCCTCCGTGCCTTAGCCAATTTCAGGGCTGCTTGATGGATCTTGCCCAAATGCGCACCGGTCAGAGGGCGCAGCCCGACTTCGCTGCGAAGTCGGGTTGCGCACTTCAGCACTTGGTTGTTTCGGCCGCTGTTCGGACTGCGCACAAAAGGGGGAGAGCACCCCGACTTCGCTGCGAAGTCGGGTTGCACTCCGGCACTTAGCTGAATTTTGCAACCGTTTCCGTGCGCACAGAAGGAGCGCACCCCGACTTCGTTGTGAGGTCGGGTTGCGCTCCGACACTTAGACAAATTCTGCTCCGTTTCAGCCTACTTTCGCACTTCGCATTCCCTAGTGCGATCCAACTTGAGGGTGCACCCCGACTTCGCTGCGAAGTCGGGTTGCGCCCTGACACTTAGAAATTTTCAGGGAATACTTGCTCTGTTTTGGGAATTTGACTGGGGGAGGTACAAGGGAAAAAGGGAGGAATGAAACTGAAGGAAAGGGAGAAAGGGAAAAGTGGAGAAAGGGAAAAGGAGGAGGGAAGGAAGAGCAGCATACTTACAATATTTGAAAACATGGCACCCCGTGCAAAATGTGGCAACATTCCTGGCGGCTCGCGGGGTGTTGAGCTCGCCTCGACGCAAAGAACCAGGCCTTCATCCTTTGGGCGCAGAGGAACTCCCTTCCCCTGCTTTCCGCTGCTCTAACGGCTTCCTCCCGGGAAACTGTTCTTCTTCAGGTTCACTTTCGGCAGTTGCCTCTTCTGTTTCTCCTCCTGAACCTGAATGGTCTTCGTTGTTGGCCTCTCGCTCGCGGATGTGAACGTATGCAGCCTTGGCTTGGTCCCAGATTGCTGCTTGGAAGGGTCCTAGGTCACTGACCTCCTTCAGCACTGCACTGAATGCAGCAACCGCATGCAGGTCGATGGTGTCGTATCTTTCTCCCAACTCTTTTAGGGAGGTGTTGATTTTGCAGTACCTTGACACCATCTGGGTGACCTGAGCTTCCTGGATTGGCTCAGCCCAACTGTCAATTTCTGCTGTGTCCGCCTCGAAGGACAGCCAATTCAGTTTCACCTGCTCAAGGGTCAGGAACTCGCCATTCTCGACGAAGCTCGGGCACCCGTGTTCAGACAGAGTGTTGAAGGGGGCCAGGCAAATGCTCATTTCGTGGTCTAATGAGCCCAGCATTTTCCTGGCGGCCCTTATTTTCTCTACCTTTTCAAAATAATTATGCAAGGTTACCCTTGCATCTGCCCACTCTGAGGCAAGTCGGGACATTGGGGGAAATCGGAGGCCTTTGCGCTCATACTCCTCAAGTTTCATAGCCAAGTCTAGCCATTGCCTCGCTTGGTGTTCGGCCTCCTCTACCACAGGCTTTCCCTGGGCAGACACTTCTTGGATCCTGGATGCGAAATCCAAGACCGATATAGATCTGACAACGTTGGGCCTACATCCCTGCATCAGACCAGCCCGCATCTCCTTGACCTTATTCTTTGAAAAGGCCGCCGTCTGTGATGTTTTCTCCTCAAGCTGTGACAGAGCCTGTTTCAATGAATCCTGGAGCTGAGAGACCTGCTCCAGTGCTGCCTTTTTCTCCTCTGACAGTTGTTCGGCTGTCTGTTTTTGCGCTGCGGCCTCCTGCTGAGAGGCGGCCAGCTGGACCTTCAGTTCATCGATCTCCTGTTGTGCATGCTGTGCAGACCCCAGCTGCGTGGTGGTCCTGGACAGATCCTCCTCCAGCTGTCTTGAAGTATTCTGAAGCTGAAACAGCGCCTCCTGATTCTCAAGTCGCTTGACAAGGAGATTATCGGTTCTGCGACGAATGTCGTTGATTTCATACTCCTCGTTTATATCATCAAAGCTCTTCTCCTTGACTTGATGCTCATAATCTGCCTCGGTCATCTCCCAAAGAGGCTTCTTCACTTTTGGAACCAACTTTTCAGTCCTGAGCACTCTTCTGTCCAAGTCGTACTTGGTACCCTTCACCGGGGCAGCTATTTCCTCGGCCCTTCTGCGTTTGACGCCCTGAAGGAAAGAGGCGGAACACCCTGCGGCTCTTGCTGCCAGAGGCTGGTCATCTGCGATCTGCATGAAGTCAAGGTCTTCCAGCATTGAGTCTTGCTGCGGCATTTTTCCCGCAAACAACGAAGCAGGAGGTATTCCAGAAGCCGTGGCCGCTTTTAAGGGCGACCGGGTCCTAGGGGAAGCGAGCGGCTGAGTGGATGGCGCCGGCGGGGTTTTGAACAGGTGAGGTGAGCGGCGCGGTGATGTATGTGTAGCTTCGACACTGGCCGCAGGCGAGGGTTCCAGGGTTTGGCTGAGGGATTGGAAGGCGTTAGGGTCCTGGGCGAACTGGTCGAAGGAATGTGGGTTGTGGGATGTTTGGACAGTCTGGGAAGATGAGGATGCAACTACGGCTTGCCTTGATGTAATGGGGGATGGCGTTATGGCAGGGCCGACTGGGACTTGGGGGAGCGAAGAAGTGGACGTACCTACGGGCTCCGCCTGAGCCATTGTTTGGAGGACGTCCACAGCCCAAGTGTCTGCTTCGACTTCAGGGCTGTCTAGTAAGACGATTTCTGGCACGGATGTCCCTGTCTGCGCTACGGCCGGCTGCTGGATAGATTCCTTAGGCCGCTTGGCCTTTTCACTCCTCTTCCTCTTCTTTTCTTCTGGCACTGTAGCTGGTTCAAAGGACGGAGAGGATGTTGGGGCTGCAGGCAGCGATGTCCCCACGGTAAACTTGTACCTGGGTCTAACTGGGAGGATGCCTGCCGCGGCTGGTCTGAGAGCTGGCTGTTCTGGCGCTTTTTCCGCTTGGGGGGCCACCTCTGGAGTTGACTTTTCTGGCTGCTGCGCCCTTTCGGGTAATGCTGCAGGAGCTGGAGGCAACATTGGGCCCACTTCACTGCTTGCTAGCGTTGCGCTGGAAGTTTCGGGAGTAGACGATCGTTGGGACGAGGACCTCCTTGATCCTTTCCTAACGCCTGGGTGCACTCGAATGCGAGCACGTGTCGCCGTATTGATCATATAGGACCGAAAACTCATCATCAACGGCCAGCGTCTTCCGGTTGGATTTATCGTGCTGCGTGCGGCATCTCATCTTCCAGCATTCAGTGATTTTGTCCTTTTTCCAGTTGAGGGGCGCCACCTTGGCGAGGAATTTCTTGAAGCCCACAGATTCCAACCGGTGATCCGGGTTTCGCTCTGGATCGTACGCCACCTCTTCGCAGTAAAAATCATGCCATGGAGGCCATGATTGCATCTGCTCAATGTGCCATTCAAGGTCAACACCTGTTCTGTTGCCTCTTTCCTGCATGATCTCTGCTTGCGGGCAGATGTGCGCAAACTTACCCCTGACCCCAATTGGGTCGTACTTCCAGCGCTGCGGCAGCATTATTAGACCCATGTCGATGAGTTCTCGCTCGAGGTAGACGTGTTGTCCAATCTCATGCACTCGGATGTTCGCCCAGCAAATTGGATACTGAAAAATATGGCCTTTCTTTTTGCCCTGGCCGAACTCTTCTTCGACATAGTCCATCTGACGCGCAATCTCCATCCCGAACTGGTGGTCAGTGCAGAAGTAGGGCAGCAGGAACGACTTCCCCTTGAATCCGTAGATTCTGACCACGACGCCCTGCGTCAGCCGGAAGGTGTCACCGTACTTGTGCTTCCTCAGATAGCTTGTCATGACCTCTGGCGGGCGGGATGCCTCACCATTGAACAGCCCCAGGACCATGCACAGAAATTTAAAATTAAACTCATAGAATGACCCTTTTCTGTACAGGATCTCGGTCCATTCGTACACGGGCAGCGGCTCTCCTTTTTCGTTTACCTTCTTCAAGTCAGGAACTCTGATCCGGTAGTGCATGTGGTACAGGCACAACCAGGTGAGGAAGGAGCAAAACCGGAATTCCGTTGTCTGCTTCTGCTGCAGCCTGACTAGGTTTGAATGAATGGCGTACGCCAGCCAGTTTGCCCAGTCAAAGAAAATGGGGCGCTTCCCACTCCTTTGCGCCGTGGAGTCGTAAAACTCCCCATGCAGGATACATTCTACCAGCGCCAGCTGGTACGGGCGTACCACTTTGTCAGAATCATAGCCGAGTACCCATGCCAGGATGATGTATATGTATTTATTTTCGAATCTGTCCAGGGGTATTGGGCCTATCGGCCACTGTCCGGCTGCCAACGGAGTCTTCAGCTCTGAGTTGAGGAATTCTCTCATCCGCTTGGTCTGCGTGAATCTGCCCGTCTGTTCATCCAGATTAATCCTCCTGACAATCGCGCCGGGGTCATACTGAAGCCTTGGGGCAAACGCTAGCTGGACACTCTTCCTGAAGAGTGTGAACAACACTCTTCCCTTGTTGTCGCAGACTTGCCGGGCAGCTGGTTTGTAATATGCTACGATTGATTCGATCAGCTCCGGACACTGGTGAGCAGGAGGGCATAAGAACCAGTATAGGTTCGATTTATATGCAGCCCCGACATGATGTGAGGGCGAAACCTTGTCAGACCACTTTGCAATATTCGGCCGCAGCTTGGTGAGGCTGATAGAAAATTTGCCATATTTATACCCAGCCAGGTGATTGATGGGCAGCGGCAGAATTTGCCCTCGACTTCTCTTTGTCCGGGTTTTCCTTTTCTGCTCTTGCGGCGCTTCGCTCTCATGGGCGCTTGATTCCGTCTGCTCCTCGGCTTCGGGTTCTGCGTCACTGGACTGCATCGGCATTGGCACTTTCTCCTTGTCCATCGTTTCTTTTCTGCTGGAATTGGCAGAGATAGAGATTCTGGCTATTGATTGCACAATTGTGGACTTTGCAGCTCAGAGTCTGTTGGACAATTTGGATTTTCTGAGTATGCCAGGGCCCTTTTTCTAGGCAAGGATTTCAGCATTAATGGCGCCAGGGCAGGGGTTAAGGTGATTTGCCGGAAGTTGGTGGAAGCGTTATGATACTTTGGCGGTTGTGCGTGGGTTTAATCTTGAAAAGCGTACCCCGGTGGCAGTTGGTCCTAATGCACCTTGCTTTCTTAATGACATCATTTTTGAAAGTTGCGCAATCATTAAAACTTCTTCGGACTTCGTGCCTTTGATGACGTCATAGCCGCCGCCTGGGCACACCTTTTGAGGAAGAACTTTGGGCCCAGGGTTTTAAGGAACGCAACCCAACTTCGCACTATGCCGAATTGCGCTGTCCGGGCCCACACTTAGAAAGATTTTACCATTTTTCCTTGCCTCCCGTGACAGGTCACCCAAGGTGCGCCCAAGAATGAGGGCGCACTCGGACTTCGCCCGAAAAACGGGCGCACTCCGACTTCGGCCAGATTTTGCTGCGCAGTCGGACTTCGCCCGAAAAATGGGCGCAATCCGACTTCGCTCAGATTTGCTTGCGCAGTCTGTTTTTACTTAGCCGCTTTTAGCTCTGTTCTTCCCCACTGCGCTCCCAAGACGGTGCGCACCCCGACTTCGCTGCGAAGTCGGGGTTCACCCCCAGCACTTAGTCAAATTCTTACCCCCTTTTGTCGGCTGCTTTCTCTCAAACTTCGCACGATCCAAGGAGCGATACCCGACTTCGCTGCGAAGTCGGGATTTGCTTTAAGTTTTTCTTGGGCTCTTGAAAACTAACAACTGAAATGCTGAAATAAATATATACATTCTGAAAAACTAAAATGCAGAAAGGAAAACTGTACAAGGAAGGACCCATTGGGTGCCTTCAGCGGTGATAAATTTTGAGGTGGAACCCGTTGACGGGAATGGGGAGAAGTTGTCCCTCCATGTCCCGGAGCATGAATGCATTAAATTGGTTCACCCGGGAAATCTGATAGGGACCTTCCCAAAGGGCGTCAAATTTACCATGATTGCTCGGCTTTGCCTTCAGTGGTCCCATTTCTGTAAGATTCAACGAACTAAACTTTATTCAGCAGCAGCAGGTATAAATAAGATTACATAACGCCGGGATTAGCACATCGGCGAAACGGAACTGTTACACAGTTGTAACAGTACGCTAAATACTGAATAGAGACAAATAGAACAGTACGCTAACATCCCCCTTTATTACATTATTTGGGTAATGTAATAACTAATAGCTATACTAGACTACTAACATCCCCTTACATTATTTTGCAATACAAAGTGAGCTGCGAAACAATTCAAATTTGACACGTCCAAGTGCCTTAGTGAAAATGTCTGCAACTTGAGCATCTGTGGGAATGTGCTGAAGCTGAATTCGGTGCTTTGGAACTTCCTCTCGAATGAAATGACATTGTGTGTCAATGTGCTTTGTTTTTTCATGATGGACTGGATTCTTGACGAGGTTCAGAACACCTTGATTGTCGCAGAACAAGTGTATTGGAGATTTTGATGGATGGCCCATACTTGTCAGAATGCGACGTAACCATATCACTTCGCACACAGCTTCACGTGCGGCGCGATATTCTGCCTCTGTTGAAGAAATAGCAACCACCTGTTGCTTCTTGTTGTGCCAAGAGACAGGACCGGATCCCAGATGAAAAATGTATCCAGAAGTTGACTTGCGATCATCAAATGATCCGGCATAGTCGGAGTCCGTGTATCCTTGCAAGAAGAATTTGTTGTTCCTCTTGTATTCTAGGCCATATTCCATAGTACCCTGGACATAGTGAAGAACACGTTTTGTCGCTTTCCAATGAGTGGTCTTAGGCTCCTCGCATGAACCTCGAAAGATAGTTGACAACAAAAACGATATCCGGCCTAGTATTGGTCGATATATGAGACTCCCAATCAATCGTCGATAGAGAGTACCATCTACCCGAGGTGAGTCATCATATCGCGATAACCGAAGTCCATTCTCCATAGGAGTTGCCATTGGCTTGCAATCAGTCATGCGATATTTATCCAACCAATGTCTTGGCATACTTTTTCTGAGACACTTTGATGGTGTGCTCCTTCTGGCTGAATTCCAGACCAAGACAGTAATGGAGAAGTCCGAGATCTGTCATCTCAAAAGATTTGCACAAGTTTCTTTTGACAGTAGAGATCATATCTTCTGAACTCCCTGTAATGAGCAGATCATCCACATAGAGTACAAGCAACACTATCTCAGAACCCTGTTTCTTGAAATAGAGGTTTGCATCTGACGGACATCTCTTAAATCCATGCTGCATAAGGTGATTGTCCATTTTTATATACCAAGCTCGAGGAGCTTGTTTCGACTCATACAAGGATTTGACCAATTTGCAAACTTTCTCGCTGTTGGCCTTCCACTTCAAATCCTTCGAGCCGAGTCATATAGACTTCTTCTTGGAGATCACCATTAAGAAAGGCACTTTTGACATCCATTTGGTGAACTTTCCACCCATATTGTGCTGCCATAGCACACATAACCCGAATTGTGGTCATCCGAGCAGTAGGTGCAAAAGTTTCCTCATAGTCGATGCCTTCCTTTTGAGCATAGCCCTTTGCAACAAGTCGGGCCTTATGCTTATCAATTGTTCCATCTGCCTTGTACTTGACTTTGTATACCCATTTGCAGCCAATAGGTTTCTTTCCATGCGGCAGATCAACAAGCTTCCAAGTTTTATTCTTCATCATAGACTCATACTCTGTATCCATAGCGGCCTTCCACTGAGGCTCACTGAGAGCATCTTGCACTGATGCAGGTTCAAGACTATCTATGGTAGACATGAATGCCCTGTCATCATCAATATCCATATCCTCAACTTCTCTACTTGGAGTCACAGAAAGTTCCTCAAAAGATTGACAAAGATCATCAACCTCACCAGTTTCTCGGCTTCTCTTTCCTTTTGAGCCATACTGCGTGTACGAGGTCTATCCAAATTCAAATTGGGAGGAGTGGATAAATTTGCATCTCCGATTGTATTTGTACACCATTTAGGATTCTTCTTCGGTGGTGGTGAAGAAGATGTAGAAGGACCTCCTGTCTCGTGTTGACGAAGGAATCTCCTCTTCCTTAGGTTCCACAATATCCTGGTGTACTGTAGATGTGCTCTGTGATGTGAAAGCTTCATCAAAGACAACATCTCTGCTGATATGAATTTTCTTGGTCAAAGGATCTATCAACCGATATCCTTTAGAGTGCTCATAATATCCAAGAAAAATACATCTCAGTGTTTTCTCATCTAGCTTCTTCCTTTTCTCTTTCGGTATGTGCATGAAAGCTTGACATCCGAAAATACGTAGATGAGATATGGAGGGTTTTCGACCACTCCATGCTTCCTGTGGAGTCATTCCTTTTAGGGCCTTTGTGGGTGCCCTATTCAAAAGATACACTGCAGTGGTGACAGCTTCTGCCCAATATTGTTGCCCAAGAGTAGCTCCTGTGAGCATACAACGAACCATTTCCATGATAGAACGGTTCCTTCTCTCAGCAACTCCATTTTGCTGAGGAGTATAGGCAGTTGTTAACTGTCTCTTGATCCCATGCTTATCTAGGAATGCAGAAAATTCATTAGAGGTAAACTCTCCCCCTCGATCTGAGCGGAGGGTTTTGATAGAAGCCCCTGACTCCTTCTCAACGGATTTCTTGAACTGCTGGAAGAATGCAAAAGCTTCAGATTTCAGTTTGAGAAAGAAAACCCACATCTTTCGTGAGTAGTCATCTACGAATAACCGAAAGTACCTCTTCCCTCCAACACCGTTGGGTGTGAAAGGACCGCATAGATCGGTGTGAATTAGCTCCGGAGGTTTTCTTGCTCTTGTAGAGCTCTTCTCAAATGGTACTCTATGCTCGCTTTCCTCGCCAGCAGTCGAGCACACCTGGCAATGTGGCGAAAGGGAAGGAAGACCCTTTACCATCTCATACTTGCTGAGCTCAAGTAAGTAGCCATAACTAAGATGCCCATATCTCTTGTGCCATAGGGAAGTTGCCTCCTTGGTAGAGACAATCATGGCAACATGTGGAGTAGAGATAGCATCTAGTGCAAATAAGCCATGCTTATATGAAGCTGTTGCAATCTGCTTACCCTTCCTGGTAATTGTACAACACTTCTTTCCATTCTCAACACGAAAGTTGACAACCATATTTCTGTCCAGGATTTGTGTCACTGACAACAAATTGTTGGCCAATCCCGGAACATAGAGGACCTTGTCAATCTGACACTTGCCATCAGGAAGAGTGACTGAAACTGTACCCTCTCCCTGAACCCCGTAGGTTTTATCATCAGCAATGGTGACAGGTTTGCCCTCTTTGGCCACAAATGATTCAAACCACGATCTGTCGCCAGTCATATGTTTACTAGCTCCAGAATCGACATACCAAATAGGATCCCTCTGTGTGGAATCTGTGGTAGTCATGAGCACCTTGTGTGCCCATTCAGAATCTGAGTCGATTCTTCAACAACAACATTCACCCGGGGTTGCTTGTTCTTATTTTGTGGTTTGTTTTGGCCCTTTTGCTTGTTCTTATGCCAACACCTGTTGGTGTCATGGTTGTCTTTCTCACAGATCTTGCACCACCTCTTCTTCTCGTTGAGGTTGTTTGCCTTTTCCTTTCGTACCCTGTTGAGAATTTCCTCCTTTCCGAAAGTTGCCTCCTTTTTGCCCATTACCTTTCTTCCTAGAACCCCGCCTCGTTGGTGTATAGGGCTGTATTGGAAGAATCATCCTTGTGAAGTTGGCGTGCCTCCCGTTGTTGGAGCAGATTGACCAACTCGATGTAGGTAATTTGTCGTTGAGACACCTGGATGGAGGTTATCAACATATCAAATGAAGAAGGTAAAGCTCTCATCACAAGTGAAATGAGAAGCTTTTCGTCCACAATATCTCCGAGAGAACTCAATTTCTCTTTCAACTCAGACACTCTGCACATAAAGAGTTCAACTGTTTCACCCTGCCTCAAACTCAAGTTATGAAGTTGTTGTTGAAGATGAAGAATGGTGGATTCATTCTTCCCCTCATAGATGGTTCTAAGGGCATCCCATGCCTCTTTACCACTTGCTTTGTCAGCTATATGAGGTTGCACTTCATCTGAAACAGCAAACAAAATGAGCACCTTTGCTCTACTGTCTTTCTTGTCAAAAGCAATCTGATCTGCTGAAGGACCTGTGGATCCTGCTGTTGGTGAAGGCCTGGTTGCTACTCCAGTAACAATATCCCACAAATCTTCCATTTGGAGAATTGCCTTCATCTTATGTTTCCATGGTGTATAATTTGGACCTTTCAATAACTGATGCGGATCAGTCATCAACTTTGCAACAACGGCCATAGTGAAGGTTCCTTATATCACCAAATTGGTCCCCCTTTCGATATACCTTTTGCTAGGCCAATATACCGTACAAAATACCCGCCCTTACGTGAGGGAAACTATAGGTATTTAGAAAGATCAACAAAAAATCACCCGCCCTTACGTGAGGGAGACTATAGGTGAATTTTAGAGATCATACGATACGTGGAACATAAGCGGTACTGAAAGGGAATCGCCTTGTTGATGGCACCTACCATAGAAGATTCTTCTCATGCGTGGGGCGTAACTTCCCCTAAACACTATGAAGAATACTTCGTCAGGATTTACGCCTAAACACAAGTGCGATAAAGGGTAGTGGATGGAGTAAAAAAATGCAAAAATGGCGTACTTATTCCTCCCCGACGATTTATAGAGAACAAGCTCAGACGTCGTTATAGCAGCTATATTAGGCGGCGGATACAGTAGCCAAATCACGACAGCTTTACCTGTAAGTGCTGGCCAGAGGTATCGCAAATACCGAACGCTGCAGTGCAATAAAATTGCACAGATGGGTTTTATATTCCGGGGACTTAGGGAGTGTTTTGATTTTAATTTTTAATGTTATAGTGCAAAAATGAAATATGCAACATACAACAAAAAAAAATTGCCCACAAGAATAACCCACAAGGTGTCGGTCACAGCCGAAAATGCACCTTTTACAATGCCAAATTGCTATTTTTCATAAAATTACTCTCTATCCCCCTTTGATTTTTTGAAAAAATATCCCCCCTTAAAAAGGCTTTCTTTAACAAAGCATTTTAATAATTATTATAAATTTAAAATTAAAATAAATAATTTTAATTTGTATAGTTTTAAAACTTATAAAAAATAAATTAAAATTAAAATTTTAATTTATAAAGTTAAAAAACTATATTTAAAAAATTAAAATTAAAAATTTTAATTAAAAAATAATAATTAAAAAATGACTTTGCAAAAAAAAATTATACCTTAGGGGGAGTCGGCGGGATTCGAACCCCCGACCTGTAGGCTCCCTGAGCCTTACCGCACGGCTCACGACCACGTGAGCCAGCGGGCTGATCCGTCAGGATCAATGGAGACCTCCTTCTTCAGTTTCGGTCTGTCCGTCAGCTGCCTCTGCCACCTCCTCTGCAAGTTCCGGTATGCTGCTCCGTCGAGCTCTTCCGTTGCCTGCCTCTGTTTCCCGTCCTCCGCAGGCTTCTGTCTCCCGTTGCCTGCCTCTGTTTCCCGTCCGCGTCCCTCCCTGCGTTCCGAACAGGGGTTTTTTTTTTTTTTTTTTTTTATTATTTCGAAATAAAAAAACGGGAGGGGAGAGGCTCGCGCAGACACGGCGCAACACGTCGGGGGGTTTATACCCCCGCTGCGGCGCGACGGGCGGGAATTTTGAATTCCCGTTGGGGGGGGGGGCGGCGGCCGGGAATTTTGAATTCCCGTCGGCCGTTTGGGGGGGGAGGGGGACGCCCGGGAATTTAATTCCCGGTGCGGTTTCCTTCCCTGTCGCCTGCCGCGACCGTGGCAGGGCCTGCTCGCGAGCGTGCGCTGTCGCACGTGGTGCGACAGTTGCTATCGCACGGCCCTACGCTGTCGCGTAGTCGCGTCCTACCGCGTCCCTTGCGCGCGAACGGCGTCGCTACAGGGGGCTCTGACCACCCTCGATGCAGCGCGCCAAGCGCTGCCGTCCTCCGCGGGTTGTGGGATCGCACTCCGTCCCCTTCCACCTGGCGGGGCTGCTGCCCTGCGTCCCCGACAGTGACGCTGGCAGCGCGGACTCTTCCTGCGCAGCGGGACTGTATTGTAAAACGCAAGCTTTTTTTTTATTTTTTATTTTTTCCCGCAACTGCTGTCGAATAACACGTCGCGGAAAAAAAATATATAAAAAAAAATTCTTCTGCTCGTCCGCCTCCAGCCTCCTCTCGCTGCTCCCTTTCACTGCAAAAATATCCCGTACCAGTCTGGCTCTGATGCCATGTAAGATTCAACGAACTAAACTTTATTCAGCAGCAGCAGGTATAAATAAGATTACATAACGCCGGGATTAGCACATCGGCGAAACGGAACTGTTACACAGTTGTAACAGTACGCTAAATACTGAATAGCGACAAATAGAACAGTACGCTAACATCAGCACCAGGTCCCCGATTTTGAAAACTCGGGCAGTGGTGCCTTTTGCAAACCAGCCTTGGGTTGCTTCAGCATGCTTGGTGAAGGCCCGGTATGCTTTTTCTCTTTCTTCTTCTAACTGCAGATAGCTGGCACGATCCGGCGTCCACTTGGATCCCCGCCCGACTCTCTCTTCATCCAACATCCAGAGTGTAGGAATTTCTATGTGGGTTGGCAGGATTGCCTCCTTGCCATACACGAGCGCGTAGGGGGATGTCTTGATAGATTTCTTGAAGGATATTCTATCCGCCCACAGCGCCCAATTCAGGAGTAGGTGCCAAGTCCTCTTGTTCTTCTCTACTATCCTTTTGACAATTTTCAGTAGATTCTTGTTGGTGGACTCAGCCAAGCCGTTCCCCTGCGGGTAGTAGTTAGAAGACATCTTGTGATAGATGTCGTACTTGCTGGTGTACTCTGTGAGTACAGTTCTTGTGAACCCCGGACCGTTGTCCGTCACTTTTGACTCTGGGACCCCGAAACGGGTGATGAGGCTCTCAAGGAACCCAATGACCGTTTCCTGATACACATTCTTCGTGGGGATCGCCTCTGCCCGCCTAGTGAAGTAATCGGTGGTGGTAAGAATAAACTTGTGCCCCGCTGCAGAGTTAGGCGTAATGACCCCGATGAAGTCCAGACCCCATTGCTGAAACGGAGTCTCGGCCTGAATTGGTTGGAGGGGTAGGGGTGCTTTTCTGTTTCTGCCAGCAAATCTCTGGCATTTATCGCATTTTACACAGACCGCATGTGCGTCTGTGAAGAGAGTGGGCCAATAGTACCCAGCTCTGATGATCTTCAAGGCCGTAGGCCTTCCAGAATGGTGCCCCCCAGGCATCTCGGAGTGAAATTCTCCAAGGATCCTGGGTTGGTCGGTCTTCTTGACGCACCGCAACAGGATGTCGTCAATGTTCTTGAACTAAAGCCCTTCGGGGCAAAGAGTGTATCTCAAGGCATTTAGTCAAAACCTCCTTCTTTGTGAGGCATTGAGGTGATCTGGGCATCTCCCGATGCTGAAATACTGCACCAGGTCATCTATCCAGTCACTTTCCTCTGATAAGGAGTTGGCTAGGTTGGTGGTTGCTATCGGATCTTCCCACTTACAGGTAGATATCTCGGCTGCAACACTTCGGGCCACTCCTGGCACAAGGCTCAACCTCTGATCAGCTTTGTTGGCCGTACCTCGATGTCGAACTCCTAGATTTTGGCAATCCATCTTGCTCTCTTGTGACCCGGCTCCCCTTGTATGATGAAGTTCCGAACGTTTGGGTGTATCACGAAGACAGTTGTACGGCTCTGGGAGACGAAGTGCCTGAACTTTCGGAGAGACTTCATGACTGCGTGAACCTGCCGCTCAATAAAATTGTAATTTTCCTCGTGCGGCTGAATCACCTGGCTTAAGAACACTATGGGGCGCTCTTCGCCATCATCTCCCTTCTGAGTCAGGACTGCGGCGTAACTCTCGGGTTCTCCCACCACGTACAGGATGAAGTCCTTGGAATAATTCGGGTTTATCAACACCGGATCTTGTGCAATTCTGGCCTTGATCTCCTCGAAGGCTTGCCTCCTCTCGTTAGTCCACAGGAATTCGGCATTCTTTTTCAGCAGTTTGGCCATGGGTTTGATCACTTGTGCGAAGTTCAGTATGAACTTCCTTACAAAGTTGATCTGGACGAAGAAGGATTGTAGCCCCTTCTTGTCGACTGGGGCGGGCAAGCGGAGGAGGGCTTCGGATTTGTCAGGATCCACTGCAAGGCCTTTCTCGGAGATGACATGTCCCAGCAGCTTACCTTCTCTTACTGCGAAGACTGATTTCTTCGGGTTAATGGAAATGCCGAATTCACGACATCTCTCAAATATCTGCCATAGGTGGTAAGCATGGTCCTTTCTTTTGTGAGAGAATACAGTCATGTCATCCAAGTAGATGACAATGATCTTGTTAAGTAGCTCTCGGAAGGCCAGGTCCATGGCTCGCTGAAATGTGGCGCCAGCATTGGACAAGCCGAAGGGCATGCGCTGATAGGCGAACGTTCCCCATTTGGTGGTGAACGTTGTCTTATGCTTGTCCTCATCTTTGACCCAGATCTGGTTGTACCCAAAAAATCTGTCTAGGAGGGAGAATATCTACGCTCTAGCAACTATGTGGAGGATCTGATCGATTTGGGGAAGCGGGTAATGGTCCTTTAGTGAGGCCTGATTTAGATTTTTGAAATCTACGTAGAGACAAATGTCTCCATTTTTCTTCCTCATGGGAACCAGATTCGCAACCCAGGATGAATGCTTGATGGGGTAGATTATCTTGGCTTCCAACATTTTTAGGAGCTCGGCTTTCATCATGGCTTCAATCTTCAGGTTTACACCTCTGCTTCTGCCGGAATGGTTTCGCACCATCTTCTAGCCCAATGGTATGCTGGATTATCAGTCTGTCATACCCCTTCAAGTCCTGGTAAAACCAAGATACTATATTGGGGAACTCTTCGCACAATGATTTGATCTGTTCGAGTTCCTCTTCGGTGCAGTCCGTTCCGACCTTGATTGTCTTTCCAGGTTCAAGCTCCAGGTCGACGTACTGCTTGGGGTCTACTTTGATCCTATGTGATATCGCTCTGTCATTCTGATCAAAGAGACTTTCTAGTGTAATCAGTCCTTTTGGGACATGATTATTCTTTAACTGTATCAACCCCTCATATTGCTCGTCATCAGGGTCTCTACCTTCGATTGTACATGCTTCGGTAACCAAAAAAGTGACGATCTCCTCGTCACAGTCAAACACCTGCGAGTGGGTGTCTTTATCAGGCACAGAAGTCCTGTAGATGGTACGAACCGGCTTCGGCTTCTGGACAGTGTCATCAGCCGGAACGTACCTGGCTCCAACAGATGCCAGAATGTCAACGTGCTTGTTTTTCTCACATGATATGGCTTTGACATTCAACGAGTCAAATGACTCCATCAGGTCCCAGACCCGATTACGGTACGCCTTGAGGTAGTGCTTCTTGGAGGCGCACTTGTTCGTAATCTGGTTGCACACCAGATCTGAGTCGCCAAAGATCTGCAGATGCTTTATTCCCAGTCTCTCCGCTTTTCTCAAACCCAAGCACAGGGCTTCATACTCTGCCGCGTTGTTGGTACAGCTCCAAGCCAACCTGTAGGTGTAGTCCTTTTGGATCCCGGCCGGGGAAACCAAGAGTACGCCTGCACCAGCGCCATTTTTGCATCGGTCGCCATCAAAGAAGAGCTGCCATAGATTTTCTGGTGCAGGTCCTACTTCTTTCTTGGTTGACTGGTCAAGCCTCTCAGGTTGAATGACGATGTAGCAGCCTTGCTCAGTCTTGATCATGGCGTTGAAATCCAGCAAGGAGAACTCATCTTCCACCTGCAACAGCTCAAGAGCTTGCTCTGTCATGTCTACCACCACCAGTTCTTCTACTATCAGCTGAACCATGCAGTCTTGCGACTCTTCTCCGGGTATCTTCTCCACTAGAAATGTGGAAGGCTTCTCGTTGTAGATCTTCAGTCTCCTTCCTTTGAAGGGCACTTCCATATGTGAGTAATCCAGGGACAGATACCCACCCAGCTTCGCAGTGAACTCCCTGGAGAGACACATGCCGCAGTAGGGTTCCAAGTCGACAACCACGACTTCTTGAATGACCACTATCTCAAGAGCTTTATGCAGCCAGATCAGGATATCTTTAATGACACCGTCTGTCTTGACAGGGGTGTCGTCTAGTTGTAGCACACCTTGGCTGCTTCTTGTATATTCCATCCCGATTTCGTCGCAGACGGCCCTTGGCATAACAGTCGTGGAGGCACCAGAATCCACCATATAGTTGTGTACGATATACCCTTGCATCCATAATGACAGATAGAAGGGAGGTGGTCTGTTCTTCCCAGTGGCAGAGACAGTCAGGGGTTGGACCAGAACAGCAGGCTGTATCTATTTGCCATATTTCATGCTCTTCAAAGACTCCTGCAACAGATCAACTTGCCCTGGGAGCAGAAGAGCGTCATACATGCTTATCCTTGCGGGAGTCCTATTTAGCTCATCCACTATGCTGTAGCCTGAAGTGCTAGCTCCCTCCGTTTCTTTCACAAGCTCATACTTGGTCTGGTATTGTTGCGTGGCTTCGACTCTTTGTCTCTTTGTCAGAGACGGATATCTCAGCTTCTCCTGGGCTTGTTCTTTGGTCTCAGCTGGAGGCTAAGTTGCGGGAGCTTTTGCTGCGGGAGCTTTCGCTGCGGGAGGCTTGGCTGCAGGCAATTTTTCCTTGGCCGTGTGAGGCCACAGCCTCTTGTCAGGTGGCAGCCCAGCAGGTTGCGCCTTTTCTCTCCTGGCGTATACCTTCAATGGCTTTGCACCAGCTTCAATAGGCTTTCTGTCTTCTTTGGCAGGGGGCAACGCCAGATCTTCCTCTGGGACGGCAAAGTTGCCTTCATCGTCCAGGATTATGTAAAGTTCTTCATCTTCTATGGCGCTGCCCGCCAGAGTCTGGAGGTAATGCTGGTGTAGTGTGCAATCTTCTTCCGAATGGGGGTCGTTGCATGTGGAGCACCATTTAACCTGGTTAGAAGTTCCAGGTTGGTCCTCGATGGCAACATTTCTTGCAGGGGGGCGCCTCTGAACTTGCCGTTCTGCGGCTTGATCCTTTGTCAGTGCCGGAGGAGGGTATGGCCTCCTTGGAACAGATTCCATCTAGGCCTGCTTCTTCTTCAGTATAGTCATGTCATTTGACATGGTATGATATCCAAAGGCCAAAGCCCGTACCTCTTGGAGGATTTTGTTCTGAATATCATTGTCTGTAGGCGGCAACTGAGCTGGTGGAGGTAACGTGGCCAATGGAGGAGGTGCAGAATACTACGCATACGGAGGGGGAGCTGGGAGTGCTAGATAATGCGGAGGGGGAGGCGGCGGGTTAGGATAATGAATTTGTGGCGGGCCGTAGGGATTTACGACTGGCGTCGGGTTCCATTGCTGCTGGGGTTGTTGTCCTGAAGATGACGGCATCACACCAGAGGCCGATGGGTACTAGGATTGAGGAAAGTCAGGGTAAATGGGTGGCTGTACCCTATGCGGGAGTCTGCCTATGGAGATTATGTCCATTTCAGCTTGTTGGGCAGCTTCGTACAGGGCAGGGAATGAGTTGACTCGGGCTATCTTCAGCAATAGGCAGATGTCTGAGTTAAATGACCTCAAGTAGTAGTGCACAGCCTGACCCGCTGAAGGTCGCAGTTCGCGAGGTACTCGTTTCCAAGACCTCGCAAACTGTATGTTGAAGTCCGACACCTCCTCTTGGGGGTGTCGTTAGATGCTTTGGAACTGATGCAACAAAGAAGAGGGATCAGCAGACTCGTTGCATCCTTTTACGAGCCTGCCAGCCAACTAGTGCCACCCCGTGATAGATCCCTCTGGTAGAGATCTCCACCAGTAGAGAAGTTTTCCCCTTAGGGAAAGGGCTAGTAGACGGGTCTTGACACTCTCGTCTATAATGGAATGTAGCGCAGCCAGGGCCAGAATGTCCTGGATATGTTTGTACGCCGTCTTGCCATAGCCATCATAGGTAGGGATGGACTTTAAGGCAGCGAGGGGCACAGCTTGCTGTCCGACTAGGGCCAAGGGCCCAGTGGAGTCTACCGCCGGGAAGAGATCATCGTCATTCTGCTGAGCAGCCATTTCTTCTTCTCCTTCGGTAGTGTACTCGATATCGGTACCGTCCGAGGATGTAGATTGCTCTTTAGCCTCGGCCTCTTCGATTTCGGGCTCGGATTCTTCTATGCGAGCTTGGTGATCAGCCAGCCTAACGCGCTGTCCTGGAGCGGCAATGTCTATTTCGTAAAGATCAGGCTGGTTTCCCAGATTCCTTGCTCTCCACCTTCTCGTTTGCATGAAGGCGTTCGGACCGGTCTTCACGGACTCAGAGAATATTCAGGTACTTGCAGAGTCGCCAGGTGTTCTGATTTTAATAGCAATGAAGTGAACACCAATGCTTCGATTCTGTTTTGGGTTGGGAAACTTCCATGTTCCATTGGGCGTGCCAGAGAAACTGTTGGTTAGGAATCTGCCATTAGGAAAGAATTTGGTATAATGCGCCCTAGATTCGCCCACCAAATTGAAAGGCCGGAAGGAAGGAATGCCTTCCGTGCCAATCTCCGGAGAAGGCCGGCTTCCTGTGGGTTTTTTAGTGCTTTAGCTAAGGGTACAGGAAAGAGATAAAGTGCGGAAAGAGATCCAAATGTGATTGGAGTTGGGTGGGGGGAATAAGCAGCACGACAACGATCAATCACCACTACTAACAACAATTAAATACAAAACACACCATAGAAACTACAGCTATCATGCATCCTACATATCCTCTATCTATGCATTCCAGGAATACTTAATCATCAAATACTGGAATCCAGAGTTCAGTATAACAGTAAGCAATGAAATAAGAAACATGAGGCATAAATGACAAGGAAAGGCAGCATAAAAGATGATGACAGTAAGCAGAGCCAAGTATGTGTCTTGCATTCAGAAGCAAACGTATAGCTACAATGGTTCCTAGCAGTATATTCCCATTCCACCCTTTTACAATGAAATGTTGTGGTTATTTATAGCCCAAGTTCCTCCCATTACAATTACGGGCACAAAGTCCCAGACCGGACAATAGCTGACAAAAGCGGCAGAAGAGCTGCTGATGCTGACTCCTGTCGGCGAGGACTGTACTTGCGGCAAGGTCTCCCTGAGAGCTGTACAGCTACGTGGCAGTGCGTCGGGTGAAACTTCTAGTCAGCAGGAATGCGGTTAGCTGTGGTAGATGGAACTTTGCATCAGCTTAAATGGAGGCAGTTGACATAGGTAATGTGGTCCATGCTTGTCTTGTTTCCCATCACATCTCGGCTCGAATCCCGAGGCTAGACACTTGTCGAATTCTGATGAGTGACACATGTCTGCCTTGAAAGGCAGTTTGTCCAACTTCGCCTGGGATCAGAGCACCATTGGGTAGCGCAGGTGGGGAACAACGCAGTTGGGGGGGCCTCTGTGCCTTAGTCAATTTTTGGGCTGCTTGATGGATTTTGCCCAACTGCGCACCGGTCAGAGGGCGCAGCCCGACTTCGCTGCGAAGTCGGGTTGCGCACTTCAGCACTTGGTTGTTTCGGCCGCTGTTCGGACTGCGCACAAAAGGGGGAGCGCACCCCGACTTCGCTGCGAAGTCGGGTTGCGCTCCGGCACTTAGCTGAATTTTGCAAACACTGTTTCCCAAGTGCACACAGGAAGAAGAGCGCACCTTGACTTCGCTGCAAAGTCAGGTTGCGCTCTGACACTTAGCCAAATTCTGCTCCGTTTCAGCCTGCTTTCACACTTCACATTCCCTAGTGCGCTCCAACTTGAGGGCGTTGCGCCCTGACACTTAGAAATTTTCAGGGAATACTTGCTCTATTTTGGGAATTTGACTGGGGGAGGTACAAGGGAAAAAGGGAGGAATGAAACTGAAGGAAAGGGAGAAAGGGAAAAGTGGAGAAAGGGAAAAGGAGGGAAGGAAGAGCAGCATACTTAAAATATTTGAAAACATGGCACCCCGTGCAAAATGTGGCAACAGTTTCTCTTTCTCTTCTTCAGGGATTAGGTCACTTGTGTCACAAGCAGTGTTTGCCGCCATAGGCTTGATCTTTAACCTTTCATTTGTGTCTTTTAACCTTTTACATTCCTCTTTAAGCATGTCAAGAGTAATTAATGCTTTGTATATAGTCTTCACAACATCAAGAGGGAAGGTAACACCATTCTTGAAGTGATCTTCACAAACTTTGAGAACTGCTTGTAAGTTGCATTTAAGTGTTGATGAATCTCCATCGTCACTTGCTTCTAGAAAATTAAAAACTTTATCAGACATCACATTCTTTTGATCTTCAACTTGTTTATTATTTTGTTTCCTCCACTTTCCCATGATGTAAATGCTTCTTTTTATGACTTTTAAAATTTGACTTCCTCAACACAATAACAAAGGTGTCGGGGTACCACCCATCATGCACCTCAAATACAAGAATTATTTATTTTATTTTTATTTTTAATAACAATAAGTACCTTTAAAAAGTATTAAGTGCCTATAAAAAATAAACACCCCCATTTTAGATTAAATATTTGAACATATTTCACTCAATAATTTTCTCAATAATCTGCCATTGTTGAAACCCTAAAGGAAACTAGGGAGCAAACAATTCCTAAAAAAAAGCTCGAATTACCGGCCCTCTTTACCGATCCACCGACATGTCCTTCATGACTCTCCCCCAAATGTCTTCAATACATTTATTCTGTGCACAAATTAAAAACAATAAAACATTTTGATAAACTCCTCGGACTTGCGCCACAAACGAACGGTCCTATCTGTAGATCCACTACACAACAAATCAGCCATGGCTGTAGGTTGAATTGCGCACGAGATCCATACAATAATGTTCCGGATAAAACCCTCGTTTCAACCAACAAGTTTCTCCTTTCTCACAATAGATCTTTTAGAGCAAAAAAAATACGAAATCGCTCCAACCACCGCTTCGTCGTGTCAATCAGACGCTAGGGCACTCCTGTGAAAAATGCCCCTGCTCCCCCACACTTGAAATAACCTCCACCGTCGCCTCCTCGGCAGTCGTGCTCAGATGGAATCCGACCTTTGATAAAATTCAACCTTCATGGATCAGGGGTTTTGCTGCCCCTTCTTCAGATGGAGAATGATAAAGTAAATCACGACGGCAAAGCTTTGCGTAGTTTCTACAACTCCAGCTGCAATCACACCAATTCCTTCACAAGATCACACATGATGAAGAGACCCTACAACAAAAACAACAAATATATCCATACCTAGAAACCAATGGGCTCTGATACCAAATGTTGGTTTTCAAAGAGAACCAATAAACAAAACAGAGCATGCAACTAGGGTTTTAAGAAAAACAGAGTATAAAAACAAGGACACTTTAATTGCTGCTGCAATTTAACTATCCATTACTTTATACCCGTTATATTACATTCCATTTCTCACATCTTAAATAGAGGAGGACCACCACATTCATGCAAGAGGATAGGTCTATATTTTATAGACCCAACAAGATGCTTCTGAATGGTTGATAGTGCCAGAAAATTCTGGAAAGTCGGCTATGAGAACAATCTAGAAATTCGGCTTTGCCTGAACATTCTGAAAAGTCCACTATCACTGACTATCCTCTATTGCAAGTGGTCAATAAAATGAATTTATTTTTCCAACAAAATCTGCATACTTTATTGTTTCATATCCAATTGCTTCAGCTGTACTGATATATAGCCGAACATAATGGCTAGTCTCAGCTACAACTGTGGTGTCTACAACTTTTGCTTTCATAGAATCTCCTGAATATATGGCATTCTCTTCATGTACTAAACCTTGAAATTGTGCTGGTTTAAATTTATTATAAATATGCACTTGAGCTAAAGCATTGTCAAGGAAGGATGAAAGTTTACTTGCGTGGCTTTTCAAATTTAATCCAGAAAAATAATTTTCTCTCATTAAGCCAAACTGTTTAGTGTGGCTTTTGTCTTTTATGCATTCTTTAAAGTTCACTGGCTTTGTGAGGCGACACTATGCGATTTTCTCCATCACATCCTTGTTTCTCTCGCTTGGTTGTCCTGTCACTCCAGATGTATTATGCATTGTTCTGTACAAAACGGTTTTTGTGGCTAGATTACCCATAGCTGTCCTGTTATAGTTGTGTGCATTTTCAGATTTTCCTACATCATGCCACTCTTTCATTATCTCATCCTTTTTTTCTGAGAAAATGGTTTTTTCAGCGCTTCCTTCATCATCACTGAGAACTATATATTCAAAATCATTTGCTGAAGCTAAACCTTGTACTCTAAGGCTGGCTTCAGGCTCACTTTTCTCTTGATCATCTGCAGTTCTACATTCAGGAAAACCTGACATATATCTCATCTGACACTTGGGCTTAGTTTTATGAATAGAAAAATGGGGTTCACATTCTTGTGAGGATTGATTATGACATGTATTTCCACTTCTTGTGTTTAAAACTGGCTACTGTTTGCTGGTGCTTGAGCAATTCTTTTCGATTTTGCTTGCACCTAGGAAAGGATTTTGTTTATTTTTCTATTCGTAAGAAAAATTTTCAACAGGACACTTTTCATCAGAAATACTCCTTGCCTGAGACGTTAGTTCAGTGTTAAAGAGATCGTTCTCTTCAAAACTACAAGGCTGTTTCTTCATTATTGCCTGTCCAACAAAAATTGGATTCTTAAATTAGTCATTTTCCCTTTAAGACCATATGCTCATTGCATTATTGAATTGGTAGTCACCAAACTTCGTAGTACAAATTACAACCAATGGCTCCACATTTGACCCATCAAGTAGTATTGCCTTTAGCGATTCATTTAACAATCTGGATAATTGCTGCTTGACACTTTCAGTTCTAACAAGCATATTTCCTGATTGGTCATAGTCTGTGGGATCGATTTCCTCACACATAATAGTTGATGTTGTATAAGCCTTTGTAAAAACAACTCTTCCTACCTTTTCCTTCCAAGCAGTCCTCCTTAGAATTAAATTGGTGCTCGGGAATCTCTTCGACTAAAAAATTATTTTTCTTTAATAAACCACTTTCAAATCTCCTTATTAAAATATTTTTATAATCTCTTTGCTTAATAAACCATGGGCGTTGAGAAGTATTTAAAAAATACCTTAATAATCTTTACCAATGAATAAATATTACCTGAATATTGTGTTGCTTTTTTTCTCCACGTTTTCTCCATGCGCTGATATGTTACAAGCTATTGTGTAATGTTCTCTTTTTATTTAACATTCACTTGCATGTTCGTCCATTCTAGCTATCTCTAATGGCTTCTGATCGTTCCGGTCTTCCGCACGTTCGTGCGTGCTCCTTTGATCACTGGTTTACACTGATGTTCTCTTGGCTGGCTATCTGCTTCTTCATCGTCTTTGGCTGTGTCTGCACCAATTTTTCCAACCTTCTGCTGTGCTTTTCTCTGCTGCGCTCTATCCAACCCAAATTGATTCAACAAGCTCCTTCAACGCTCATCTTCTGGCTTCTCTCACAATGAAAGACTTCACACTTTTTTTCAAACGTGGCCACGTAATTCTCCTTACGTATTTTTTCTTATCAGCTGTATCTTCACGATGAGGTTCTCTTCTCCAATAATGATTTTCCGAACTTGTCTATTCTCTCAGCCATAACTTTTCCTCAATACTCCAATATACTAAACCTCACGTATTTTTCCGCATGGTCACTAGCAAACATTGCTCCTGACTAACGTTGCTCACTTCCAATATACTAAACTTCACGTTTTTTTCACGTGAGCACCGCAAACACTGCTCTTGGCTAACTTTGCTTTGCTTACTTCTCAATTCTCTGTCTATCTTCTTGCAATTTTCACCTTTCTATTCAGCTGGCTATCTTCTCACAACGCTGCTCTTGGCTAACTTTGCTTTGCTTACTTCTCAATTCTCTGTCTATCCTCTTGCAATTTTCAGCTTTCTATTCAGCTGGCTATCTTCTCACAACGCTGCTCTTGGCTAACTTTGCTTTGCTTACTTCTCAATTCTCTGTCTATCCTCTTGCAATTTTCAGCTTTCTATTCAGCTGGCTATCTTCTCACAAATTTTTTACAGCTCCTTACAACTGATACCATTGTTAGCAATCCAATCATTTCCTCTCTAATACCATTGTTAGCAATCCAATCCTTTCTTCACACAATCTCACAATATATCAATATCAAATATTCTTCGCTGCTCAATGAAATAATTTAATAACAAACTCATATTAATATCTATCAACTCAAGCAATGCAAATTCATTGTATTTGCAAGCTTGTTGAAATCACATATTACAATGCTTTGTAGTCAATATATACATAGATATGAGACTCTTTACATTCACAACCCTTGACCTTTCTACTTACACAAACTTTTCATCTTCTCAAGAAGATCTAACACTTTGTATTTCTCATAGGAGAAATATCATATAATAATAAATTTCTTATTGACTCCACATATCCACATAAGAACAAAGACTCTAATGATTGCACATACTAAATGACAAACTCTTACATAACTCCTCACTTACATAACTCCACACTTATTAACATGACACCTCATTTACATAACTCCACACTTATTTACATGACACCTCATTTACATAACTCCACACTTACTAACATGACACCTACTATATACTCAAATATTAATCACACTCTAAACTAAACTATTTACATGGTACTTGCAATATTATTGCAAGGTACCAAATAATGTAATACTTCCAACAAAAACTGCAAGCTCTATCCTTCTCCTTTGTGCTCAAATGGGGCTTTCGTGGAATCTAAATCTATTGATTGGATTTATGGTAGCGGAAGAACTCTTCAAAACCCTTGGACTACGAAATACTATAGCACGAATGATGTTCTTGAATTCTAAAATAAAGCACAGTATTTTCTCCCTTATTGTGGAGTCTAAATTCATTGAGTGGATTGATGGTAGGGGAAGGACTCTTTTGAGTGAAGCTAGAAGCCCTTAGAGGATAAAAAGTAAAAAGTGAATTTTGAAATTCACTTTACCTTTTTTATATTTAGTGTTACGTTTTTTTTTTTTTCTTTTAATTTTTTTATTTTTATAAACTTAGAAAAACATGGACCATAAACGAATGGACAAAGGAGGGGACATCAAACATTCTATTCTGGGATTTTTTCTTGAAAAATATTTGTTTTTTGTTTTTTGGGATTGAGGCCATGCTCTGTCGTACGGGGCAGTCCGAGAGTGGGGCACTTTGTTGTACAGGGCACTCTAGGAGCAAGGCACTCTACCGTAAGGAGCACTTTGGAGCAGGATGCTCCACCGTATGGGTCACTCTGAAGTGGGTGCCTTTGAGCAGGGCACTCTGGACTAAAAAATAATCTTCTTTTTTGTGTTGAATTGGATGTCGCTTAGGTGAGCAGGGCGCTCCCAAACTTAACTTTTTTTCTTCTTGAATTCAACTAATCACTTATTTTGTATTCATTGGCAAGCATTCTTGTTGAGCAAGTCACTTCCATTAATCGGCTCTGAAAAGTAATTGCCTTTCCTCTTGACGTAGTCATTCCAACTCAAAATCTTCCAACACCTACGTAGATAGAGTATGTCAGATAACATTAGTAGTGTACTGCCAAGAAGTCTTCTCCGACTCAGAACTTCATCTATGCCCTCTAGTGAAAAATATACCCTCCAACAGAGGAGTGTGTAGATCAAAAAATGAAAATCAAAGTCTTGGAAGCTAGGGTTGTAGTTTCCCATTTGATCTCTCCCCAGTCTAAAGCTCAATACTAGACATCTAAAGAAGAATATTCCCTTTCAGATCCAAAGTGTTCGACAAAAAGGGTGTATACATGAACTCCTATGATCGTTTCTTTACTCCCTATGTATTCCTATGGTGGGCTTTGAAATCAAAAGCTAGTCTGGGATTTTGTTCTTGTGTGATTAAATAATAGGTTGTTATTCAACAGTAGCAATCCTGCTTGATGTTGTTCTTCAAAAAACCTACTATTTTCCTCCATAGCATTGAGCTATTGGAATATGAGCCCTACCTTATCCTTACTCCCCAAAATTATGGGAAACCACATCATTCTTAGAATTTATGATCTCTCTATTGTGTAGCATGGTTCCCTCACATGAACTCTTTTGGGAACTTTTGGGACTTGAAGATGTATGTATACCGATTGCTCAGACAACATCTGCATCTAGTGTAAAATTACATGTTTCATATTCTAGAGGAAAAATCGTTTCTATTTCTTCTACAAGCTCTTCCTATTCTAATGATAACATGCATGCCCTGTACTTTGCTTCGACTTGTTCTCATCCTCATTGTCAACCTTAAGTTCTCTCTTCGATTCAAAAATGTTTTGCTGGTTTGGTAGCCTTCTTTTGGGATTTCTTCTTTGAGTAAGGGAAACACTTCCACCAATATGGACTTGTCCAATGACTCTTCTAGTCTCTTTGGTTTTCCTTCCCTTTGTTCATGTTCTGGTTGTGGATCTGCCTCCATCACTTCTACATATTATCTTCTTCTATATGAGAGGACAAATACTTCACACTCCTCTATTAGTTCTGATCCTTCATCTTCATATTCTTCTTTTACTATCTTAGGCTCTATCATTGGTGAATGGGGGCATGACTCTCAATGCTCGGGCAGGAAATCTCCTACAGGAATTATCAATCCATTAGAGTGGTTATTGTATTGTTTTGGGTATCACATGGCCTTGCATTATGTACCTTGAGGCAAAAACACTTGACTCATTGCTGGTTGATTCGTGATGGGTTGATAAGTCATTGGTTGAATGAATATGGTGGGATGATTTACTATATAGTTTTGTACTTGATCAATCATCAAAAAAATTTCTTGTTGGGGTATTGGCTAGTTCCTTTGCTTGGTTATTTAAAAATATCCTTGTTGAGGAATCAACATTTTCCCTTTATGGTGTTCATAATCATATATAGAGAATGAATTAAGAGCTAAAACCATATGCTTGAGGTCATTTAGTTGCATTTGCAATTCATGTTGTTCCTGAGGTACTGGTTAACACTTTGGGTTTTGGGAAAAATGTGAATGTTGGGGTAATTGTTGTGGGGGAAAGGTGTCAGATCTATGGGGTGGGAATTTGAGTTGTATGGGTAGGGTACCCTTGTTGAGCAAATGTTGCAAGGTTTTGTTGGTGAACAAATGGGTATGGTTGAGGTACTTGCCCATATTGCCCCTCTTCATGTGACACTTGGTATATAGGTGGTCCTATAGGGACATAAGCGGGTTGTTGAAGGATTTGATAATTTGGTAACTAGGACATCCCTATCATTATTTGGGTGTTTTGATATTCATGAATGAAAGGGAAGAAACCTCTAAAATCACATCGAAGAATGGGAATGAAAAACAAGGCATAGTGATCAAAATGAGAAACAAATAGAAAATGAGCCACATGAAAGCAGGGCAATGCCGAGCGATGTGCTTTAGAGTGAACACTTCGAATTTTTCATGCAATCTTGTTCCTGCTCACTCTTTTCTTTGCTTGTTCTTTTCTAAAAAGCAAGAGTTGTAAATTACAATTTAGGAAATATTTTGGATTAAAATAGGAGTCACCATTTGCATGAAAACTTATGAAGTATGAAATCTGAAACGGAAAACAATTCATAAACTTTAATGCAAAATATTTATCTGTGTGTTGGTGTGACATAATCCTTTTCGCAGATTTGAAAGGATATAAAGTATACTCATGCAAAACTACAAAAATCATGTGTAGGTGGTAAGATCGATTTCATATTGAAATCATACTTGTGTGTCCCACTATGCATGCCAAAACTATTATCATATGCAATAGGTGTTTCTTTGTTGATAAATTCAAATTTATCCTATAGGGAGGGCCAAAAATGTTGACCTCACGTGCAGTGGATGTTTCTTTGTGGGGCGAATGATATTTGTACCACTAGGAATGCCAGAATTGTTGAACATGGAAATCGACAAGTGTGAATTTTACCCATGACCATAGTTTTGTAGGCACTAGTTCTGGACATAAGCAGAAACAAAAGTAAAAGTGCTTGCAGAAATGTCTAAGTATTTAATGCACTAAGTTTGGTCCAAATGGGATGAAATGTAATGTAATGTAAGGAAATGCAATAAAATGCCAATGAGATGTAATGCAACAAAATATTATGTAAAATATCATAGTTGTCATTATTGAACGCCCAATTTTTTGATTTATTGTAATGTGACGTTATGTCCTAAGTACGAAGCAAAAGGGGAAGTTAGTTATGTGCAAGGTGTCTTGGAAACCGTTGCCACCAATAGCTAGGACTAAACTATAAAGTAGACCCCGCCTTAATTGATTAGAGATCCATGTGTGTGCAATACCTTAGGCTGGAATACATAGATGTATGTACAATGAATCATATATGTATTCTATAAGAGCCATGCCATTGGCAAGGCATATTGCAAGTCTAAATGTTGTAATTTATATGACATTTTGGCAGATTAATAAATGCAAGGTCATTCTTCAATTGCGTGTTGATGTTTATGTGATTTGCTAAATTACTAGAATTGTGAGAATAGTGTTAGCATAAATTAGTATTCCATTCATTGGCATGTTAAAAGAAGCGCTCGTAGGCGCTCTCCAATTCTGGTGTCTAACCACCCAGGTGGTTAGAACAGTTTGTAACCACATGTATTTTCTATATCAGAAGATTAATGAGAAGATAACAATTGCTTCGTAATTTCATTATGGTACCAGAGCCACGGAGACAAGACGCAGACCCGAGATGACAGACGAGACCGACGCGACGTGACTGACGGACCGACTGACGAGAGACGATCGGACGGGACGCGGACCGACGAGACAGAGAGAGTGCGACAGACCGAGGAGGACGACGAGACCGCAGAGCACGGACCGACGGGACTAACGCAGACGCAAGAGTGACGCAGAGACCAGACGGGACTGACAACAGACCGGACTGACGAAGACGCAGAGACCAGACGGGACTGACAACAGACCGGACTGACACCGACGCAGACAGGACTGACGACAGAGGGAGCAGGCTTCGCGGATCGGGGCGGTTCGACGGAGGCAAAAGGAGGGGGGTGGTTTCCCGAAGGCAACCGAATCTCCTATGTTCGTTGCGGGACATAAAAATTGTTCCACAGTGGCCGCATCGGCCATGTGGGACTAATATTTTTTTTCTACTCGCCCAGTCCCTACGCCTCTAATATCTCCTCGTGCCTGTTTCATTCCGTTGGGGTCGCTGGCTCCAGTGGTATTTGCGCTCGCTGTTTACCCGAAGGTTACGGGTTCCAGTCCCGACAGTGTTTTTTTTTGACGCTCTACGCGCTCTTGTGACGGTGGCGCAGCAGTTTTGACGCCCTGCGCGCCCTTGTGACGGCGGAGATGACATTTTGACGCCCTGAATACCGTTATGACGGCGGAGAAGGGGTTTTTTGACGCCCTGCCGTGCATTTGACACCTTCACATGGTGATTTGACGCCTATAACACTTGGTTTTAGGTATTTTTTTCCCATCTTGTCTCATTTGCAAATCAAAGGGGGGGAGATCTCAGTTTCTTCACATTATTCATTTGCAAAGTTAACAGATAAAGGGGGGAAATCAACTTTATAGGAGATAAAATTTGTGGGCATTTATGATTGTTTTTTTTTGCATTTAAATATTCTGTTTTCTTGCATTCACAATCATAAATTAAACAAAAGTATAAGACCCCAAATTTATACCCTATTTGTGCAATTTATTGCATAACAGCTGTTCGGTATTTGAGATACCTCTGGTCCACACTTACAGGTAATGCTGTCGTGCTTTGGACTACTGTATTCGCCGCCTAATATAGCTGCAACAACGACGTCTGAGCTTGTTCTCTATAAATCGTCGGGGAGAAATAAGGCAACCTTGGTTTTTTTTGTTTTTTTTTCCCACTTCATACCCACATCGTGATTGTTGTTAGGCGTAAATCCTGACGAAAGTTTTTTTTCCAAAGTGTTTAGGGGAAGTTACGCCCCACGCATGCGGAATAAAACTTTCTATGGTAGGTGTCATTAACAACACGATGCCCTTTCAGTATCGCCTATGTTCAATATATTGTGCTTCTCATATGTACTTATAGTCTCCCTCACGTAAGGGCGAGTACATATTGAGTAGTATATTGTTCATATATACCTATAGTTTCCCTCACGTAAGGGCGGGTATATGTTGAATGGTTACAGTATAAAGATCTGGCAGGTATAAAGAAAGGGAGACCAATTGGTGATATAAGGAACTTTCATAATGGCCACCATTCATAAGTATCTTTCAGACTCACAATTGTTGAAAGGTCCTAACTTTGTTCCATGGAAGACAAAGATGAAAGCCATACTTCAGTTGGAAGATTTATGGGATGTAGTGACTGGCACTGAAACACGTCCTACATCACCAGGAACAGATCAAGATGATTGGGATAAAAAAGACAAGAAGAGTTTTGTATTTATCTTACTTGCTACTACAGATGAGGTGCAGCCTCATATTTGTGATGCAAAAACTAGTAAGATAGCCTGGGATGCCCTGCTCACAGTTTTTGAAGGCAAGAATCAATCTTCTATCCTTCATCTTCAAACTCAACTACATAATCTCAGTATGAGTTCTGGAGAAACAGTTGACATATTCCTATGCAGAGTGGCAGATTTGAAAGCAAAATTGAATGCTATGGGAAAACCTGTGGATGATGATGTCTTGAATTCCGTTATCTTGAGAGCATTACCAAGTTCCTACAAGATGTTGATCACCTCTCTCAATGTTTCGGTAGACAAGTCTCATTTGTGGAACCGGTAAACTTGCTTCAGACTGAGGAGGCAACTCAGGTCCAGAAAGATGACATGCCAGATAATGCTCTCTCCACTCAGCAAAGTGGTAAACAACAAGGCCGATTTCAAAAAGGAGGTGCTTCTTCCAAAGGAAAAGGGAAGCAATCTCAGCAAAAAGATACAAAATATTGCAAAATTTGTGACATGAATAACCATGACACCAACAGATGTTGGTTCAAAAACAAGCAACCAAATGAGAGAGGTTCCCACAAGAAGGGCAAAAATAAGAAAAAATACAATAAGCATAAACAATCTAAAGGCCATGTAGCTTATGCTGAATCCAACTCAGAATCACCTTCTCCTGATTCTGATTCAGATTCTGACTCTGAAAGAGCACACAAGGTGCTCATGACTCATACTTCGTCTTCTCAGATAGATGATGTATGGTATATTGACTCAGGAGCTAGCAAACACATGACTGGGGATAAATCATGGTTTAATACTTTTGTGGAGAAAGAGGGTAAGCCAGTCACAATTGCTGATAATCAGGTATATCAAGTAAAAGGAGAAGGGGATATTTCGTGTCTCTTCCCTGATGGTAATTGTCAAATTGAAAAAGTTCTCTATGTTCCAGGCTTAGCAAATAATCTACTTTCAGTCACTCAAATGTTGGATAGAAACATGGAAGTCGTGTTTCGAGTTGTCAATGGCAAGAAGAGATGTTTTATCACACATTGTGGTAAACATGTTGCCACCGGATCTTACAAACATGGCTTGTTTATTCTCGATGCTATTTCCACTCCCCATGTTGCTTTGGCTGCAACTACAAAGGAGGCCACCTCTCTCTGGCATCGACGGTATGGGCATCTCAGTTCTGGATATTTGCTTGAATTACACAAATATGGGATGGTGAAAGGTCTTCCGCCCCTCTCATCTATCTTGCCGGTTTGCTCGGATTGCTTAGCAGGGAAGCAACATCGAGTGCCATTTGAAGCAAGCTCATCTCGAGCTGCAAAACCTTTAGAGCTGGTACATACCGATCTGTGTGGTCCTATGCCAACCAGCTATGGTGGGAAAAAGTATTTTCAACTATTCGTTGATGATTACTCACGAAAGATGTGGGTTTTCTTCCTTCAGTTGAAATCAGAAGCACTTCTCACCTTCCAACAGTTTAAGAAGCTTGTTGAGAAGGAATCAGGATGTTTGATAAAAACCCTCCGCTCAGATCGAGGGGGGGAATACACCTCTAAAGATTTTTCAGAGTTCCTTAAAGAACATGGGATAAAAAGACAACTGACTACAGCCTATACACCTCAACAGAACGGAGTTGCAGAAAGAAGAAATCGTTCCATTATGGAAATGGTTCGATGTATGCTAAAAGGAGCACATCTTGAGGATCAATATTGGGCAGAACGATAAACACAGCGTCATACCTCTTAAATAGAGCACCCACTCGTGCTCTACAAGGGAAGACTCCACAAGAAGCATGGAGTGATAAGAAACCTTCCATTTCTCATCTGAAGGTGTTTGGGTGTAAAGCATTCATGCACATTCCAAAATAGAAAAGAAGGAAGCTGGATGAGAAAACCCTGCCGTGTATTTTTCTTGGCTATGATGAGTACTCAAAAGGTTATCGATTGATTGATCCTAAGACCAAGAAGACACATGTGAGTAGAGATGTTGTATTTGATGAAGCTCCTACATCAAAAGACACATCAACAATTGTATACATAGATGATACAGAACCTAAAAAGGAAGTTCAACTTCCAAAGTCAACACAAAAAGTTCCAAAATGGTATACTAGCACTTTGAGAGATGCTAAGTTGAACTCCTTTCCAGATCTATCTCTTGATAGGCCATGTACTCGCAGTATGACACAACAGAAGAGAGCAGAAGCATCTACTTCAGAGGTTGACGAGCTTTGTCAACACTTTGATGATTTGTCAGTGAGTACCAAATATGACAGGGAAGAAGATGAGGATGAAGAAAAACTTTATATGTCTACATTAAATACAAATGAACCCACAACGGTTAAATCTGCCCTTAATCAACCACAGTGGAAACAGGCTATGGATGTAGAACATAACTCTCTTCTTAAGAATAATACTTGGAAACTAGTCAATCTGCCAACAGGAAAGAAACCCATCGGCTGCAAATGGGTATTCAAAGTAAAGTATAAGGCAGATGGATCTATTGATAAGCATAAAGCCCGGCTTGTTGCAAAGGGATATGCTCAGAAAGAAGGCATAGATTATGAAGAGACTTTTGCCCCTACTGCAAAAATGACTACCATTAGAGTACTTTGTGCCATGGGAGCTCGGGTTTGGGTGGAAATTGCATCAGATGGATGTTAAAAGTGCCTTCTTGAATGGTGACTTACAAGAAGAAGTATACATGACTCAACCAGAAGGATATGAGGTTGAGGGGCAAGAACAAAAAGTGTGCAAGTTGATCAAATCTTTGTATGGTTTAAAACAAGCTCCTCGGGCATGGTATATCAAGATAGACAGTCACCTTGTGCAGCATGGTTTTATTAGAAGTCCTTCAGATGCAAATCTCTATATTAAGAAAAATGGTTCTGATATAGTGATTCTTGTACTTTATGTTGACGATCTGATCATCACAGGAAGCTCAGAAAAAATGATTGATTTAGTAAAATATGACTTGAAGCAATCTTTTGATATGACAGATCTAGGACTTCTACACTATTGTCTTGGCTTAGAAATTACTCAACAAAAGTTCCATATTAGAGTAACACAGAAAAAATATGCCAAGACTTTAGTAGAAAAATATCGGATGACTAATTGTAAGTCAAAAGCAACTCCCATGGAGCAAGGACTTAAGTTATCCCGATATGATGAGTCACCTCAGGTAGATGGTACTCTCTATCGCCGATTGATTGGGAGTCTCCTATATCTAACAAATACCAGACCAGATCTCAGTTTTGTTGTAGGATATCTTTCAAGGTTCATGCAAGAGCCTAAAGTGAGTCACTAGAAAGCAGCAAAAAGAGTTCTTCATTATGTTCACGGTACTACAAATTATGGTCTGGAATATAGACAGAATAATAAATTTTTCTTACTGGGCTACATGGACTCGGATTATGTTGGATCCCTTGATGATCGTAAATCCACCTCCGGATATGTTTTCCATCTCGGATCTGGACCTATCTCATGGCACAAGAAGAAGCAAGATGTGGTTGCTTTATCTTCTACGGAGCGAATATCGTGCAGCCAGTGAAGCAGTCTGTGAGATCATGTGGTTAAGTCGCATTCTTACAGACATGGGCCTTCCAAAGAATCTTCCTCTTCATCTGTATTGCGACAACCAAGGTGTTTTGAATCTTGTAAAAAATCCAATTTTTCATGAACGTACCAAACATGTTGATACAAGATGTCATTTTATACGAGATGAAGTTCCAAAGCACCATATCCAACTTCACTACATTCCTACTGATGCTCAAGTTGCAGATATCTTTACCAAAGCACTTGGACGCATCAAATTTGAAAAGTTTCGGAATACAATTGGGATTTGCCAATAATGTAATAAGGGGGGATGTTAGCATAAATTAGTATTCCATTCATTGGCATGTTAAAAGAAGCGCTCGTAGGCGCTCTCCAATTCTGGTGTCTAACCACCCAGGTGGTTAGAACAGTTTGTAACCACATGTATTTTCTATATCAGAAGATTAATGAGAAGATAACAATTGCTTCGTAATTTCATTAAATAGTTGGTTGCAGGTTAGAAGACAAATCTAGACTGGCTAGTTGCAAGTTGTAGTTGAGAAGTGCAGAGCCATTATCTTGTTGGAGTAAGTAGTCATCTAGGAGAGTTGTCGTCATGCTGCCAAATGGGTGTCATCGTGTCGTCATGCTAAATTGACTGCCAATGCCATATAGAGGATGCCATATAGCCAATGCCATCTAGAGCATGTTGTCTATACGATGCCATCTGGAAGTGTCGTCAAGCTAACTGAAAGCCAAGACTAACCTACCATCATATGTATATTGTCATCTAAGACGACGATGAATTATCTTGAAGTTGTTGATTGCAAACTTGTTGGCTCTTAACTTCTATCTCTATTTTCTTTCTTGTAAACCGCACCGTTGTGCTACATTTGGTGTTGTTGCCTAATCAAAGTACGGATGAAGAAGCACCAAGAGTAGAGGAACTGTTGAGAGGGACCTACATGCCAAAGATAGGAGAATGCAAAAAAGTATTGCTCAAGCAATCATTGAGTGGGAACGAATCGGGAGGAGGAAACCAACCACCAATGGCAAATAATGCAAATCAAACAAGGAAATGGAAATGCCCACCTTTTACAAGAGAAGGGAAGGAAGAAGTTCAACATATTGGAACATGTACAACAATTTGGAAGGCCAATGGAGTTAGGGGCCCTGATGCATGGTTACAATTGTTTCTGTCAATGTTGCAAGGGATCACAATTGATTGGTATTTGAAAAGAGATGTAATAAGAACTTTCATGACATGGGGAGATTTAGTGGATGAATTTAAGGAGTTTAGACAATTGAGGGAGGACAAAGATTACAATGGAAATCTATTCCACTAAAAAAAAAAGGAATAGGACATAAAGTACTATAATCGATGATGGAGTTGCAACCAGTGGACGAAATGGTGAGAAGTTGGTTTATTTATGGGTTATTGCCTGAATACAAAAAGGAAATTAAGATTATACCATCTTCTACATATAAATAATTCTACGAGAGGGCGAGAAACTTTGAGAGTGATACCAAGGAAATGATAGCCAATCTAAGTCACCTTAGAAATTATGATTCTGACAAGTGACAAAGAAGAATTGCATGGTGCAATTCAGTCTATGAAAAAGGATTTTGAAAGGATGATTAATGAGGTGAAAGGTGAAAAGAGAAAATAGAAGAAATACATGGTGCTCAGATTGTAAATCCAAAGGGCACACAAATGTAAGCTGTCCGAAAACTGCATATTCTAATATATGTGATGTGCTGGTACATACTATTGGAGAATGTCCTTTCAATTTGAGAAGTGCAAGGTATCAAACCATGGCGATGCAAAATAAAGAAGAATAAAATTGAATTACCTCAAAGAATGGACAAGGAGAGACTAGCGGTGGTTAGAGAAACAATCGTCATGGAGGAAGACAATACTAGCAAGGTAATCAACAAGGAGGATAGAGTCGATTACAGTACAATTTGGATGGAAGGCCAATCATCCAGTGTAGGAATTTCCAAGAGTGGTTGCCCAAGAAGTGAGCAAAAAGAAAGGTTTGGACGAGGATTTACAACCTTCTACATGGTGGGATTACACTAAACATCTCTCCAAACTTAAAGTTCCTCCAAGTACCAAAAAAACATCCGTCCAATTTGGATTTGGGCCCACCAAGGATTTATAAATCATGGATTGCACAAAGATAAGAAAATCACATGAAAACTTAATATGCACAAATAAATTATATTAATTAAAATTAAATTGAATGCAGTTGTAGTTTTACAATGTTTAATACAAAGTTTATTATGAGATACTTTTTTGTCCAAAAATTTTACAATCATATGTAAGCAAGTAGACTGTACTATTGCAGGATAAACTCAAATAGGAGTTTGTAAAGGCTGCAAGTTCACCTCCTTGCTCTCCTCTTCAAAGTCTTCTCCTTTATATTTTCTTCACGCTTGACACCGAGCATTTCCTACAACCTTTTAAAGTCTTCCTCCTTCAAAGGTTTTGTGAAAATATCTACAACCTATTCTTTTTACCTGCAAAATAGTAACTCAATTTTTTAGATTTCACCAGCTCTCTGATGAAATGGTATTGGATGTCAATATGCTTGGTCCTACATGAAACACTGGATTTTTTAAAAGTGTTATGGCATAATTTGATGTCATAAAATATTTTTGTTTCCCCTTCTAGTTGATGATTTAGCTCACCTAAAATTCTTCTCATCCAAACTGCCTAACATGCGGTTGAAGTAGTGGCAGCATACTCTACCTTAGCAATGGATAATGTAAAAATTACTTACTTCTTTGATGATCATCAAATTGATCCTGATCTAAGATAAAAATCATAATCAGAAGGACTCTTTTGATCGTCTATATTGCCAGACCAATCGCTATATGTGGAGCCCACCAGTTCAAGTTGATCTTTTTTGGCATATAATTTTCCATGGTTCTTGGTCCCATTGGCATACCATAGTATTCTTTTCCTTGCCTGCAAGTGAGCGTTCTTTGGTGCCTCCATAAATTGACTAATCAAACTTATTGTAGACATTAAATTCAGTCTAGTTATTATCAAATACATAAAACTTCCAACTAACCTTTTGTAGAAATTTGGATCAACATTGCTGCCATAATCATTCCTGCTCAAATTTAAGCCTATTGCAACTAGTGTGATGGCAGGTTTGCTGTCCTCCATATTAAACCTCTTAAAAACATCTCTTTCATACTTACCTTGAGATATGAGGACACCATCTATAGATTGGGTAACTTTAATGCCAAGAAAATACTTCATTAGGCCTAAGTCTGTCATCTTGAATTTCTTCATGGCATTTCTGAACTGTTTAATTAACATGTTGATATTACTAGTAGTAAAGCATATCATCTACATACAAGCAAAAAATTATCATATCCCCTTATATTTTTGTCTTAATGTAGAAGGTGTGCTCATATGGGCATTTGATGAACCTATTATCTTGAAAATATGTATTAATGCGGTTGTACCAAGCCCTGGGTGCTTGCTTCAACCCATATAGGGCATTCTTCAATTTTAATACCTTACCCTCTTGCCTCTGTAGCTCATAGTCGGGTGGCTGGTCTATGTAGACCTCCTCTTCCAACTCTCTGTTGAGGATGGTAGACTTGACATCCATGTATTCAACATTCTAGCCTTTCTAAGCAACCAATGCCAGAATCATTCTAACTTTTTCAAGTCTCGCTATAGGTTCATACACCTCATGATAGTCAATACCTGACTTTTGCTTGGTCTTTTACCACCAGTCTAGCCTTATGCTTGTCCACTTCACCTTTGGTATTAAACATAGTTTTATACATCCACTTGAATCCAATGGTATTCTTTCCTACTGGAAGATTCATTAATTGTTAGGTCTGATTATTCTTTATGGCTTATATCTCATCATCCATATCTTTCAATCATTTTATATTATGAATTTCTTCTTCAAATAAAATTGAATCAGACTCAGAAAATAAAGTAAAATTAGAATGTTCTTAATCTATTTCATTTATGGTTACCTCATATTTTTTTGTAAGCTCCTTGTATTTTCTAGTGTCTTTAAGTTGGAGAACCTTCTTGCAAGTGGAGGTGACTATGATGATAAGGAAGTGCTATTGTTGGCATCGATACTACTGCTTGAAGCTATAGGTCGATACAGTATGTTGTCTTCCAAGTCCTCAGAGTCAATAATTGATAGCTTTGGCTGACCAATCTTGGATTTCCAGTTCCATGCTTCATATTCTAGGAACTTCACATCTCGGATTATAACAAATTTCTTTGTCATAGAGTTATACAACTTGTAAGCCTTTGACTCTTCACTATAACCTATGAAGATGCATGTTTTTGCCTTGTCATCCAACTTATTTTTCTTCTCATCTAGAACATGTGCATATGCTATACACCCAAAAACTCTTAAATGCCACACATTGGAATTTTGGTTGCTCCAGGATTCTTGAGGAATCTTGTCCTTCACACTCTTTGTGGGACAACTATTTAGCAGATAGACTACACAACATACAACTTCTACCCAAAATTCATATGGCAATACCTTTGCCTTTAGAATACTTCATGCCATATCCATAATTTTTATGTTCTTCCTCTCTACAACATCATTCTACTGTGGTGTGTATCTAGATATGAACTACTTTATTAATCACAATATTATCATGGATAATATGTGACAACTCAACTTAATCAGCTAAATGTACTTCTTTATTACCATGTAAGAGCACCATGTTGTCGTTGATGTGGCATATGACATTGGTCAACTCTCTTCGGTAACTATTGATAATAATTTTTCTTCGGTAACAATATTTAGTAGATACCTTCTATAAAATACTTCGATAACTATATTCTATAACATGTTTCAGCTACCATATTCTGTAATAGTGATTTTCTACTACTCTGTCATTGTGCCTTAAGATTCCTTTACCCTTTTTTATTACGTCCATCTTCTCATATCCAAGGCATATCCCAAACCTTGTGCTTACTGCGTAATTCATCTGTGGAATATTCTTTAACACCTTGCTTGCATAATTACTCATAACTCAGACGTATTTTACGTGAAAAAAATACATTTATCAAATTAATTTCATTTATCCTTTTAGTTACAAATTACATAAATATACAGAAATAACTTACATAAACTATATTATAATCATCAATTAAACATAAGAATGAAATTTTTTTTTACAAAAATATATACCAAATATCCTCTCATTATTTTCCCTAAACTAAAATCTATGCATGTCCTCATGCATATGGAGAAATCAGACAAATAGAATGTGATAATTTTTACACATATGTCAGATGTCACCATCCAGATATTTGGAAATAAATGAAGGATTAAATTTTATCAAAATTCATATTATATTTTCAGAAAATCATTTGTAATTCACAAAATAAGACATCATAATTATTTAGGAATGAAAAAACAGACATCGGACATAATTTCCAAAAAATAATCATTGATACTGAGAAATAAATATTTCCAGAAATACGTAAAACATAAGCCAACATGTTACACAATTTTAATCAAATATATGCAACTGAAGATAAGACATTCCAGATAATAATACAATTGTATAGAACTTATCAAAAAATAATAATTCTAGAATTCTTTATCAACAAAAATCATAAAAATAATGTATTTTTCATGGCTATTTTTAGAGAACAGTTCTTATAAAAGGATGTTATCAAAACAATTCTTAACAAAAAATACATTGTCCAAATTATTTTTACACAATTTCATATTAAAAATAAAATATTATTTGTACATGCTATTTTAAAGATGAAATATTTATATGCAACATCATCAAAATTATTAAAAAGGTTTACATATATTACTAAAATAATTATAGATAAAACAATAAACATTTTACAAATAACAGTAGTAATATATCAATATAAAATCTTGAATAAAATAATTTAACAGCTTTTGTTGTTCATCTAACTTGTGCTAATTGGGTAGATATTCATGATGATGGTGGTCTCAATTGTGGTAACCTGCATTCTTGTTTCACCCGTTGTACTTACTATTTGGTCCTCTGTTCGCTAATTGGTGTTTCAACCATGATTGTCTTCATGTGCTCAACTTCATGATATTCCTCTTTCTGCTCTATATACTACATTTGAGAATGCGGGAGTTCATCAACCGATGCAACAATATTATTTATCACTGCATTGATTTTTGGAGGTATCCCGACATCCAAGACAAGATTCTCAGGTGCAGTTCCTCTTTTGATGGGAGAAACCAATTTCTTAGGTTGATTTTGCTGCGTCAGGCTGATGAGCTAGTGGGGACTCTCTTCCTCAAGGAGTTTATAAAATTCAAAGGGCTTATTTTTATGGGCCACTTTGCTAAATTTCACTGACTTTTTCTACTTTTTACTGGGTGTGGAGCTTTTGCAAGGGTGATACAAATTTTAAATTTTTCTTTAATGCCATTAAGAAGAATATAGAGCATAGAGGATAGAGGTTATATAAAATTCTATATCTGGCCTACAAATTCTATTTAAGGACCTCTCATCCTTCATCCAAGAGAATTTTGCAGCCCTTTTCAAAAGTGAAGAGCCCAACATAGAAGTTAATTTTTTTAGAGAATGTTGCAAACAATGCATATCTTCCAAAGTATCTAAAGAAGATAGAGCATTGTTGGAAAAACCTCTTTCATAGGATGAACTTCATTCTGCCCTCCATTCTTTGGTAAATGAAAAATCCCCAGCCATTGATGGGCTTCTGAGTGATTTTTTAAAAACGATGTGAGAGACTAGGAGCTAATTTTTGCATGTGTGAGGAGGTTATTACTGTTGGAGGCCTTTGGGAGGCCACTAATAAAGGATTGATTAGGTTCATTCCCATTACTTTACTCAATTTATCTTATAAAAAAATTTCCAAGGCCTTGGCCAGAAGACTCCTCCTAGTGGCTAGAAAAATTGTTAACCCAGAGCAAACATGGTTCCTTAAAGGTCACTATATTTTAGATAATCTTCTTACAACTTTGGAAGGGATGGAGTGAGCTCAAGAATAGGGGCTCAAGGGACTTTACCTTAAGCTTAATTGTGATAAATCTTATGATGGATTATAGTGTCCCTTCAACGCAAGCATGCTCCACTGGCTTGGTTTTGAAAATAGATTCATCGATATGGTAGCTTCCCTCTTTCCAAATACTTCTACAAGAGTGGTTATTAAAACATAATTATATAACATTATTTCTATGGAAAGATCAATTAGGCAAGGCTATCTATTAGCCCCTATCTATTTGTAATTGTAGTTGATGCCCTTGGTTTTCTAATAGAAATTGTAATTAAAGAGGGGAGGATAAGAGGTATCCCCCTTTTGGATGGTTGTTAGCTTATAAACTCTTACTTTGTAAATTATTCTATGCTTTTTCCTCTGGTAGATAAATAAAATATTATGAACATCCTTGAGATATTTCACACCTTCTTTAGGGCCTCTCGTAAAAGAATCCAAGAACCTAAGAACTCTGTTATTCCATTTGGAATTAATGATAAGCTAGATTGGATACCCACAACATGTAAGTGGGTTCAAATTGGAGAAATCATGAAGTATTTGGGATTTCCTTTTGGTGTATACCTTTCACACAAATCTATGTGGGATTGGTGTATGGAAAAAATATCCAAAAAAATAGAATACTAGAAATCTTTGGAAATATCTCAAGTAGCTAAAATATAGATTACTGGAAAAATTTTAGCCCCTTTCCATGTTTACTTCTCTTCTCTTTTGACTCCTAGCAAGTCTGGATATGATAAGATGACCAGTATGCTTTAGGAGTTTTTTGGGCAAAAAACCTAGCCAAAGGAGGCCTCCCAATGGTCTCTTGGCATAATTGTTGTTGACCAGTTTCATGTGATGGGTTAGGAAACCCCAACCTTCAAACATAGGGCTATGCACTCACATCTAAATGGATGTAAAGGGTGATAATAGAGAATGAGCCATAGAAGGTGTTGGTGAGGGAGCGTTTGAAAAATCCCAAAATGGATGGTTAAATTTGGGTAAATATGTCATACATTAGCGTTCTTTTACAATCCCCTTATTTCTTTGTAGAAGGTTGTAATATTTTCAAAGGAATTTGGAAAGCATTACAACAAATGCATCAATTTATTTCATAATAATTCCACCATTGAAGATTTTAATATAGATTTTGCATAGGTACATAAGGTGTTCATGACCAAAGTTACCACCAAAACCAAGGATGATGTTATTACATTAATTCTAGTGCTAGTAAGCACATGATAAGGGACAAAGTATGGTTTATCACCTTTAAAATAAAATAAATAGAACTAATGACCCTTGTCGATAATAAAACGTATAAGGTGAAAGAATAAGAAGATGTTTTAGTTCATGTTTGAGATGGGAAATACACCATCAAGCATGTATTGTATGTACCATACCTAGTCAACAACTTATTATTTATGTCCTAACTATTGGATCAAAATATTGAAGTTAATTTCAAAGTTAGAAATTGTTACAATAGGTTTTTTATCATAAAAAATGGTGAACGCATTACCATTGGTTCTTATAAAATAGGTTTTTTTTACTCTAGATATTCAATCTATTCTAATATAGCAATGTCAATAGTCATGATACATGAAAACCCTCTACGGCATAAGCAATATGGGTATCTCAATTATTCTACTTACTTCTATTAGGTAAGCATTATATGGTGATCAAGACTTGTTAACCATTTACCCATATGATCAGTTTAATTGAATTTTTTAGTAGGAGAGCAACACCATGTACCTCTTGAGTTAAACTCTCATAGAGCCAAATATCCACTGGTCGTAATACACATCGATTTGCATAGACCCATGCAACCTAGTATTGGTGGTAAAATATACTTCCATTTGTTTATTGATGACTACTCTAGAAAGATGTGAGTTTCCTTCTTACAACTAAAGTTAGATATGTTCTACTAATTTTAGCCTTTCATGTAGAATGTGGAAAAGGAAATTGAACATTCTATTAAGATTCTCCACTTAGATCGAGGAGGGAATGTATATCCATGGAATTCACAAGGTTTCTTGAACATAACAAAATAAAGTGATAGGTCACTATAGCCTATACTCCATAAAATAATGGGGTTGCTAAGATAAGAAGCATTGCATCATAGAAATGATTTACTACATGCTCATAGGATCTAATCTAGAGTAGTAGTATTGAGTTAAAGATGCTACCATTATATTGTATTTTTTGAATAGAGAACCTACAAAGGCATTATAAGGAATTATACCAAAAGAAACTTGGTCTAGGAGGAAACCTTCCATAAATTATTTTAGAGTGTTCAAAATGTAGGTATAGATGAATGTGCCAAATAAAAAGAGGACCAAGCTATATGTGAAATATTTACCATACATATTTCTTCAATATCGGTTTATAGATCTAAAAATCAAGAAATTACATATAAGTCAAGTTGTGGTATTCAATAAAGTAGTTGAGCTAAATTTAGATACTGAAGCCCCTTAGGGTGTTGCATCTCTATCTATAATTATAGAGCTTAATGAGGAAGTCCAATAAGATATTCCAACTGTGAATGATGAACCTATAGTAATTCCTCCTATATTATTGTAAAAGATTATAAATAGGTCTACAATACTATTAAAGTCTCCAATTTTAATGCACCTTATGATATAACTTCCACTCACTCTCAAACTCATAGGATGACTCATCAAGAAGTAAATATGGTTTTGATCTCTTTAGTGATGAAGAATTCAAAACTAATAATAGTTAAGGATGCTCTTATCTCCCCCTAGTGTAAGGTAGTAATGGAATATAAATATGACTCTTTAATAAAAATAAAACATGGGATCTTCAAAACCAAATATAAATCATGATTCATTAGAAAGATATATGCATAAACAAACTAAATATATTATGAATAAACCTTTGCACGCACAAAAAATATGACCACCATCTACATTCTCTATGCCATGGTAGCATAATTCAAATGGAACCTAAATCAAAAGGATATCAAAAGTGCCTTCTTGAATAGTAATCCTCAAGAAGAGGTGTATATTGCTCAACATGAAGGCTTTGTTGTCAAAGGAAAATAATAGAAAGCATGTAAACATATTAGGTAATTATATGGATTGAAGTAAGCTCCTAGAGGTTTGTATATCATAATAGATGAGTACCTATTGTAGTACATATTAAAAAAAAGTCCCTAAGACAAAAATATTTATTACAAGAAAGTTGGGTCTGAAATAGTGATTCTTGTGTTGTATGTTGATGATCTAATAATTATGTATAATTTATATGAATTAATATATTCTATAAAGAGTTATGTATACAAACTTTTCATATGATAAATATGAGAGTTCTACACTATTATATTCAGTTGGAACTTTGATAGAGGAAAAAAAAATATTGTGATTATACATAAAATATTCCAAGACACTACTAGAAAGAGTCTATATGATAGACTATAAGACTAAGACAACACCAATGAATTAATGTAATAACTATATTAATATGACAAATCTCCTCAAGTATCTGGCACTCTCTATTATTAGTTGATTAGGAGTCATATTTAACTAACTAACATTAGATTTTTATTTTGGTATAGCAAGAAACAACATGTAGGAGCATTGTCATACAAAAGAAACATCCAACATTATACAAATGCTACAAAATGAGCTACATATGAAGTGATATGGTTAGATCACATTCCATAACAAATAGACATAGAAAAGAAACATCCAACACTATAAAAATGCAACAACTAAGGTGTTTTTAGACTGGTTACAAATCAAATATTTCATGAAAGAATTAAGTGCATTTGAAACTTCATGTTGTTTCATTTGAGACCATGTTTAGAATTAAGATATTTGACTCTGGTACATTCACAATGAATAATAGATTGTGGATATTTTTACAAAGGTACTTGCACATATCAAGTTTGAATTATTTCAAAATTCTCTTAGTTTACCAGATAATGTAATAAGGAGAGATATTAGACATATTTTATTCCATTAGTTTAATATTATAATTAGATCATGCATATTTAGATATGTCATCTACTATTAGATAGAATTTTATTTTAATATTCATTCGATGTAATGATCTCCTAAATTGGGATATGGATATTTCATTTTGTAACCCAAAAGCATGTATTAAATAGGGCTATACCTCAATGAGTGAATTCCTTTAGTTCTCCTATCATTTATTTTCTCCATATCTAAGTAACAGGTTAATTCTATCTATTTCTAGAAACAATTGTAAAATCCCACATGGTATTAGAGTAGATGTGAATCTCTATCAATTGGTTGATTGACTTTAGCAAATTAGATTCTATGAAATCTCCAAAGGTAAACATATTTTAAAACTAATAGAAGAAATTTGGCGAGTCATGGATGATTTACAAAGATTTTTTTGTTTTAATACCCATAAAAAGACATGGATAACTAGGATTTCATTAGTTCTAATAAATTTACTCCAAGGGAAATATGCACATATAGGTTCCTTATTTTTAACATTGGATCTAATCACTTATTTTCTAATTTTTATCAAATGGATGACCTAGTTTTAAGATTATTTTTTTTTATCTTGCAAACCTCTTTTATATTTTATATATTTTTCATAAATAATTTCCCTTTCTTTTCTAATATTTTATATATAATAGCAATGAATATGAGTGGATAGACAACATAACCATTAAATAATTAGAAAAAAAAAATTGAGCAATTTTTGATAAAAACCCATATGCCAAACAAGTCATTGGTAGACTTTTGTACATGGAAATGATCTTCAAGCCTATTGACAAAGTTGCTAATATGCTCTACATTTTTTTTGCTAAATTGGCATGAGAGAATGTATGATTTGATTAGGTTCAACAAAAATGTTATATAGGGAAACCCATGATAAATATGAATAAACATAATTTTTTTTATATCATTTACAAAATATTAAGGGCTAGGTTGATTTTTCCTACACTAAAAAATGGTATACATTCCCTCTATTTTTAGAAAATTAAATTTAAAATATTTTGGAATATTTTGATAAATATTCATTTTTGGGCACATGTTTGTCCTAGGATACATAATTGATGTGTCCTTGTATCATTGTCCATAGGTATGGTCATGATCAGCGGAGAGGTATTACATTGAGATTAGGGGATGTAACCCTTTTAAATAATTATGGTTGTGCTTGAATTTCTAAAAGTTTTTCATGCCAAGGAAATTAGGTGATCTTCCCTTAAGATGTTAGGCCTTGAATATTCAAGATTCAAATTCTACTTGCCATATTTTTTAATGAATACTATGATGTCGCTCCATTGACTAATGATGTTAGTATCTGTAAGATGGCATTGTGAAATGATGTTGGACATTATGATGATGTGACACCCTATGATGAAGTCACCTTCTTTTCACTTGTGCATATTAACATGGTACTCTATGATGATGTGGCACCTTGATGTGATAGCTTACGATGACATCATTATCAATGATAATATAGTATAGAATCATCTATATTGTGATGATGTGGTTGGTGATGTGACATATGTAAATATGGAAAATGATGTATCATATGATGATGTGGTCTTGGTGAAGGGTACACAAAGTACCACAATAGAAGTGTAAATATGCATTTGACCAATCATATTATATAAATCATCTAATGCATTAGAAGTATAGTCACACAAAGAGCAACAAACTTGGAAAATAATGATTTTCAAAGTGAATTAAAGAGCAACAAGTGAGACTATATAGTTTATATATTATAGATTGAATAAGAGTGGGTTAAGAAACACGCTATAATTTTATAGTATATTGTCCATTGGCCTACATAGTCAACACCTACCTGGTAGACCTAGCATAGGATAGTGACACATGGCACCTTCTCATTCACTAAAACATTTTCTTGTGAACACTCGATTGGAACCCGCTTAACCACTTGCATAAGGTACATGGTGCCTTCTCATTTGTTGTAGGTACTAAAATAATTTTTTTGTTGGTTAGAATATGGAAAGAGGGTTTTGAAAAGAGTTCCTCAACCTTTTAAAACCACTTCACAAGAAAGTAAACTAAAGAAAACAAAATATGCCAAAAAACAAAGGTAGACCTACAGAAAACAACCCCAAAATGGGGACTCACCAACTCACAAACCGCACTACAGATTCATAGTTGAATACCAGACAACAACCAACATGGGAAAACTACTACTCCGAACATCCCATATTGGCATGTGGACCACACTCATAAACATTCCTCAACCTCATAACTTTGAGGATCCAACAAACACAAGAGAGATGGAAGGAGAACTTCCCACCTAGTACCCTTTTGCTAATTTGAATTTAAAAAGAGCAATTACTAAGGTAAAAGAGCTAGGCCAACTGCTCATCATCAATACAATGAAGCACCTCCACCTAACTTGAACGACCCTTGAAAAATAATAAAGGCACTCTGCAATTGGAGCCCAGAATTGGATTCGAAGAAAATTTGCCCAAATCAAATCTAAAAAACACTCCAAGATTTGAATACCAGCCATCGAGAACCAGAAGCCAAAAAAATAGGATACTAGACCCCTACAATGCCAAGGAAGAAATGCCAAGATGATACCCACTAGAAATCTACAATAGGGATCGAACACACATTTTAACCCAAAGTGGGCTTTACACCAAAATTTACAACCACTTTGGTATAAGCAAATGAGTCACCGACAAAATGGTCTTGTAATCCCAAGCAACAATGACTCCAAAAAGAGAACAAAACGTAAAAGCACCTAGCAGCACCCAATAATACTAGGAACCCGTTGCAAAAGAAATGAACATGAGCGAATAAGGGAATTTGGATCTACAAAACCCGCTTGAAACTGAAATAACCACAAGACGGAAAAGAGGCACACAACTAAAAATAATAATTGAAAAAGGAAATGCCATCCCTCAAGAATGCAAACGAATCCTAGCGTTGGACAACCCAACAATTTCCAGCCAAATTGGGAAACCACCCTTACATGCAAAAAAGCCGAGGTCAAGGGTGGAAAAGAACAAACCCCAAAAATTGGGAACCCTACAACCCAGATTCACCTGTGCAAAACAACAACTAATATTAGCTTAGTAATCGTAGTTTTTGTCATTGAAATATGGGATCTGCAACTGCAATGAATTATCATCGAAAGCCATTGCTTCTTATCTTCCATGAATGATGGCAGTAGCCTTGATACCAATTCGAAATATTTTAAATTATATTTGTGTTATGCATAGACTAGAGCAGCCGCGGGCTTGCTTGCAGCAAGTCATGGGTTGAAGCAAGCACGGGATAACGCACGCCATGGGCTAGAGCACGATGTTCTAACCCGTGGGTTGAAAATGCTTACACTTCTTTCTAGGTGCAATGGGAGTGGGAGGGAGCACGAGAGATACACCACGATTCACAACACAGAAAATCACATAGGCTATGATCGCCACGCAACATAACACTAAAAGTATCGTGGGGTGCAGCAAAATATTTTTCACATAAAGAAACAAAAGGATTTGTCGTAGATCGCGACACGGACAAAAGATATCCTAGCCCGTGATCCTAAATCACATGCACACTTCTCAAAGCAACTTGTCGCATGGTCTAGAACATGTTTGTTTTGCGTCACTGCTTGTTCTACAACGCGAGTTATAACAAAGGATACTCAGTGGGATAAAACACGTTCTCAACCATGAGATCTAAAAACGGATACCTAGTGGCATTGAACACGAACAACAAATGAAATAAACCTCACGTTTCTAAGTTGGTTAACAAACACGCAAAATATTACGCGATGACAGAAATACACAGAAGTATTATATATTGTTTAAACATGGAAATGCATCCACATAAATGTGCTGGAAATAAGTTAGAAATATGCAGTGTACTTTAACAGAGGATTTTATGAAGGCTACGGCCTTAACTATTGGTTTTTCTCCATGCTTCTCTTGCGCTGCTCTGAACTGCTCTTGCTCTTCTGCTGCACTGTTTTTAAGGATGGCATCAACTTATATAGCCGGATATAGGAGCGAAAGGCTTACCAACGTTCTCACACACATTAAATTCAAAAATAGGAATTCTATCCAATAGCTGCGGACACTTTAAAATACGGCAATTGGATTTAAAAGATAAGATATGTCAGACATCTATTAGCTATGAAATCTGATTTAATTTTTAAAATTTTTGCTAGTTGGACATGAAATTACCAGGCAAACAAGGAGAGATTAATCTTTGGAAATGATATTGAAAGACATTGGGTTAAATGTGTCGCCGGGCTCGTCGTGCCACTGTAAAGAAACTGGATGGTTCAGGTTCTGCTTTGCTAATATGGGCTTGCCAACTCTTGAACTTGCGATGAAACGTTTGCAACCTTTCACATCGAACAAAAAGATAATTACATCGCCGCCCATTGCTCTAAGCAATGAAGTCAACTTGGATAACAAAAAATCAAAGCCAATGAAGATTACAAAAGCACCAGCTCGTTTCTTCGGTAAAACTTCTCCCGGACATATTTTCATCCCAAGACGTCCAGTTAAGACATGACACGCAACAGTGTCACCGACAAGATTCACGTCAATTCCTTAAGTCTTGTGGAAAGTCCTAGATAAAAACTCGGTCAAATTTAGCTAGTACCTTCTAAAAGTGGTTAAAGATTCTAGATAAAAACTCGGTCAAATTTAGGTAGTATATTCTAAAAGTGGTTAAAGATTCTAAATGGGCAGGGGTAGAGTTGATGTCTTAGGTCTTGATAATGTTGGATTCTTTTTAATATTTTGGAACGGATTTGTCCTCGAAAAATTATTCGAGAAAAATAGAGAGCGTCCATCGTCTAATGCAGGGGCTTTTAGCCATAGGTTAAAGTCTTATGTGTAGGTTTTTATGTATGTGATTTTCTTTTGAATATGGTTTTGATCAGATCAAAATTAATTATTTAAAAAATATAGTAAAATTAATTATTAAGCTCAACCACCCCTTTCACCCCTTTCCAAAGTGAATTCAAAATATACATTTTTATTTTCGGAGTAGAAAAAGTACTCCGAAAAAGTTTGATATATTGCTGAATAGCTTCTTTCACAAGAGCTTCTGCTAGTGTCCATGTTTCGCTGGAACGTATAATTTCTCTTAGAGAAATTTTCTCACTTCTAATATATCTAAGTACCCATTCCTTCCTTCCGTGTAAATCATATAGCGACTGGTTAACCACATAAAGTTGCAACTGATTGTTCTACCTTCCAAGCACTAAAAATGTTTGACTCTGAACAATTTACCGTGAACGTAACTATGACAACCGTAGTCACGGTTATAACTCTTCAAATTTTAGTTTTAAGGACAGTTGGTTCGAGTTTTGTACCCATTCCTTCCTTCCGTGTAAATCATATAGCGACTGGTTAACCACATAAAGTTGCAACTGATTGTTCTACCTTCCAAGCACTAAAAATGTTTGACTCTGAACAATTTACCGTGAACGTAACTATGACAACCGTAGTCACGGTTATAACTCTTCAAATTTTAGTTTTAAGGACAGTTGGTTCGAGTTTTGATTTTTATTTTTTTTTTAAGATTTAAGGGTGTGTTAATTAACAAAACCAAAAAAAAACATAAAAAAACTAAAAACAAACTCTTCAAATTCTTAACGTATTTAAATTTTCTTTGTTTACAACAAATTAATATGCTTTTTTTAAAGTATTTTGACAAATATTTTTTATGATATATAATTTTATGTTTATTAGTTATTTATCAAATTTTAGTTCCAGGGACAGCGGGTTTTGGCTTTGACTCTTCTTCAAAAGATTCAAGGTTCAAACCATGGCTTGAGTGAATGTGTGAGAAGTGGGTGTGTTCATTTAAAAAAAAAAACTCTTCAAATTCTTATGATATTTAAATTTTATTTATTTACAATAAATTAATATGCTTTTTTCAAGTGTTTGAAAAATATTTTTTATGATATATAATTTTATGTTTTTAGTTATTTATCTAATTTTATAAAATTAGAGTCAAGGTCTTTTGTTTGAATGTCAAAGAATAAAATTAATAATTATAATGTAGGGATATATTTTTATTTTAAATAGATAAAAACATTTAAGTAAACTTAGGCAATTTTATGTTGAATAGAATTTTGACTAGTGTTCGGAGTAAGGAATTTTACTTTGTAAGCAAAGGTTCCAAATTGGTGGGTGAATCTTAAAATTTAGAGTGTGAGCTAGGAGCAAGTTCAAGAAGGAAACACCTGTGAGCCAAAATGAAGATTTTTATTTTCTTGTAATAAAGAATTTTGATGAGAAATATGGGGTAGCATGGAACCAATGTAATTTTTGAAAGCCTAGGTGGAAGTATGGATGACCTAATTGTAGACAAGAGGAAGAGAGAATATATGATTTTGTTCATGGTAAAAAAAATCCTGGAGGCTATACATTCTATTCATTCCTTGAAAATGATGGTATGCCTATGAAACTAGATTTGAAAACTATTTTCTTAGAGCTTTTTATGTGATATATAAAAATAGTCTTGATCAAGGTTGGTGTGAATGGATTAGATGTTATTATAGAACTTGAAAATATCCTATATTGATAAATGGATTCCCTAATAGATAGTTGGAGTCACATCGTGGACTCTACTAGGGTGACCCATTATCTTGTTATATTTTTATTTTTCTTGCAAAGATGTTAGGGAGAGATTTATTGAAGATTAAAGAATGAATGAATAATCAAATATTTTCAAGTTGCGACAAATGGTCCCTTAAAATATCATCTTCAATTTATTTATGATACCTTTTTTGGGTCATCCCTTAATCATTGTTGAGAAGGTTACTACAAAGTTAATAGTATAAAATGTAAAATAATTTTTATTGACAATGTCCTAGATTTACAATGGATTATTATAGATGTTTTAGACTTCAAAATTGGAAAATTTCCATCAACATATTTGGTATTCTTATTTCTAATAAATAAAAGAAGAAGGAAATTTGGAAATCAATTTTGGATAAAATAAATTTTTTTATGATAGCATGGAAAGATAATTTCTTTATAATAATTAGAAGACTAAAAATTATAAAGAATATGCTGGAATCCATTCATATATATGATTTCATTTTTAATATTGTAATAGGTAAAATATTTAAATTAAATTAAATTTAAGGACACTTTCTTGGAAAGTATTTGATCAAAAATTGAAGTACCATATTTGTGAGCTAGATGGTGTTTGAAAAGTAAATAATATTAGATAGGTAGTCCAATGAAATTGCAAATATAATTTTGGCCTTAGTCATCCCAGGGTGGGATGACTGCAAAGTTGGTATTCATATAAGGATGGGACAAATGGCAAAAATTGTGTTCTTCCCACCCTGGGATGAATAGGACTGTTGCACCCCTATATAAACCTCAAATGTGAGTTTTGGGCTCATTATTGCATGTTTTCTTTTGTGATTTGAGAGGTGAGGAGGAGGAGAGTGATTTTTTGTACAAAAGCATTATAAAAATCATCCTACTATCATCATGAATCAGCAAGTAGAGGCATCAAGTGAAGGATCTAGTGTGAGGTGGGTAAATACTGATTCTATGACCTCGTTATTGAAAAGTGCAATATTTGTTGCTCTTGTTTTTTGTTTTGTTTTGTATATTTTATTTTTTTGGGTATATCACATTACATAATAGGTAATTAAACCTAATTAAATGGACTGTTGTATTTTATGTTTTTCTTATGTTTTTGTGCAATTAGATTGCTTTTGTAGATTAGTTTTGCATTGTTTTTGGGCCTTTTGGAGGTCATTTTGAAGCATGGTGAATGTTTGCTTATTGGTTTTCTTTATGTTGATTAGGTGGTGAAGAGTCGGTACCAAAAATTGAGACTCTTTGAGACCACTTGGGGTGCCTTTATTGAGGCTAACTGGGAGTGGCTTGATGCCATGGGGCTCAAGTAGGTTACCTTATTGGAGTCTGTGATAGGCGATCGTGCCTACTTGATCACTCTTATTAACTTGTGGGACTCACACACCAACACCTTACAACTACCAATGGGGGAGATGATGGTGACACTAGACGACATCTATTGGATTTTTTGGATTCTGATAGAGGGGTGAACTATCCACTCTCTGCACCATGATTGGAGAGGTACAGTGCTAACGGGGTACTTTGGCGAGGATGCAGATGCAATAGAGTTATATTGCTAGAATGGGGGAATACTAGTGGTGTTTTGGCATGAAGAAGGGATATTGGGGGTGAGGCATGCACTATTTATCATCCTCATATCCAATATGCTCCTCCTTGACTCTTCAGAAGCCAGGTTCCCATGGAACCTGTTAGAGTTGGTGTACGCCCTAGCGGGGTGCACCAAGGAGAAGCTATTGGTGATTGCATAGGGGACTACCTTATTGACATAGCTCTATGATGATCTATATGATATTTACTACCATAAGTGAAAGGGTTTGGGGTTTAGCTTATTGTTGCAGTGTTGGGTATGGCAACACATAGTTGTGGGATGACCACATGAACTACCATGGACAACTCGTGTGTAGCTAGCAAATAGGGATATAGAATATGGTATCCTATGGTAGAGGGATCAAGAGATAGAGTAGAGTTGGTAATTTGTAGGTGATGTGGATCACTACATCAATGCCTTCTTACGGTTGGCACCAGGGCAGGTGGTATGGCGACCTTATAGGGACTATCCAGTGTGGGTTGGTGCTGATGAGCAGCTTCATCGGGTGAGGTGACGTAGGTGGCTGGTTGCAAGGTATGGGATTAAGCAGGAGTACTTACCTTTTGCTTGGGTCATGTGATAGTTTAGGCTATGGCAAAAGCTTCCTAGGGAGCTAGTGGTATATCAGCACCACGAGGATGAGAGGATACTAAGGTGGCTAACAGTGGAGGAGGTGGGTTAGGAGTTGGATCTTGTAGTAGCTATTCCTCATGTGGATGACATTAGGACAATGTAGGATTATGACTCATGGTGGATTATGCACTAGTGGTGAGGCACAAGGGGCCTAGGGGGTGAGATGGCTAGGGCAACAAATGAGGTGATGCAGGATGCTCTAGAGGAGGACTTAGTAGAGGTGAATGAGAAGGTAGATCTCTTGGATTTGGGATATTAGGGTGATGATGTGGATGTAAGGGATCATGGGGCACCAATGCATTAGGGTATACAAGATGATCGATACCTGGAGCTACAAGCCAAGCTAGGTAGGTTCAAACAAGGAGAGAGATCTCCTTCGAGCATAGGAATAGGAGGATCAGGTCGAGATATCTTCCCTACAAGCACATCTAAGAGCACAGGGTCCTAGGCATGAGGGATCTAGTAGTGGGGAGATAGATAGGCTATGGTTAGAGGTGCTATTATTATAGTTAGTGATGGAGACATACTAGGCACAAGGATAGTGGAGGCACGTTTACATGGATCGATTGGAGATAGAGGTGGTGTGGCTTGGAGGGCATCTTCTTCATGATGGGGAGACTCACACTAGTCTCGATAGAGTGAGATAGTGTAGTATTATTCTAGGCATAGGACTGACAGGACTAGTTGTAGCAAGCATGGGGAATCACAATAGATGCAGACTATAGGTGGCAGTGTGAGTCCTAGCATCGATCTTGTGTGACCATGATGATGGAGACTCTTTAGACTCTTTTGGATTTTTAGCATTGTGAGGCCTAAGGACCCACTTGATGTAGATTTTTTATGATCATCATGTGTCGTATTTATTTCTTTATGATATGGACGCAATTTATGCATTGTTTTATGATTATGTGTTAGCTTATTAGTATGTATGCATATAGATATTTTTGTGATATGATGGAATGGTGATAGATATATATCATGTATGCATGTGTATTGTTTTTATTTGATGCTATCTATATACATGGATGCACAGTGATATTGAAAATTTAATTGATTGATAGAATCAAATGTGGCTAATGATTTGACACACTATGTTAGCACCATAGACTGTACAAAACACATTAACACTCTTTTTGTTTCTCTTTTTTTTGTATTGTTTTTGTGTGATATAAATATGGAAATGTATTATTGCAATGAGATATTGGATAATGTAGATGAGGTTTTGTGAGACTCAAACACTCTAGACAACTTGATCAAAGGTTGTATACTAACTATGCAAGAATTTTTGACAAGGTATGAATTTTCTAGGATGACCCAGATACTTCATATCCCTATGTGTGCAAATGAGTTCATTCCTATGAGACGCATAAATATACCGCCATTGTCATATAGGCTATCCACCAAACCTGTAATGAGGATCACCTTATGAATATCACAATCCAGGGTTCTATACTTAGTTGGATTAGACCACTAGGCAATCTAGGTTACCAAAAGCTAGCTCATCCACATGCAAACATTGGTCTACACACATGCCAAAAGCTAATGTGACAGACATATCATCATGTGTAAGGATACCACCATTGTCGGATAGGCTATCCACCAAACCCGTAATGAGGATCACCTTATGGTTTTTAAAATTCTAAGAATTCTAGGGATTCAAGCTTAAGCTCCCTTATTTTCTTCAATTTAATTGAGATACTTGCTCGTATGTAGTGATGACAATCACTATTTATTTTGTATTTTGTTTTCTTTGACAAAGGGATTTGGGAAGTGGTGATAACCACTGTTTATTTTAATTTTGATTTTTGCTTTTTGAGGATTCTAATTTTGAACTTTTGGGATTTTGATTTTTGATTTTTTATTTTTTGAGAAATTGAAATTTTTGATAGTGGTGAAAAACACTATGTATTTTGGGGAATTGGGTAGGTAAGAGCTTGTCCTTTTGCCAATTCTCAGCATTCTTGAACCATTTGTATAGGGGAGTGTTAGCGTACTTAATCTATTTTGTCTATATTTAATTATTTAGGCATGCTGTTACACTGTTACAACTCCTGTAATAGTTCAGTTCAGCCGGTGACTATTCTCGGCAATTGTAACCATTATTTAATCTGCTGCTGAATAATACAATGCTGTTCGTTTTCATAACATGGCATCAGAGCCAGTGGCGTGAAGAGGGAGGCTGGAAGCGGACGACGGTATTTGCTGGAAAAATTTGCTATGCGTTTTTCTTCTGAACGCAACTTTTCCAGAAGTGCGAATTGTTTTTAATTTTTTTCTGCGATGTCGCGTGAAAACAGCTGCGGGAGAGTGAAAAAAAAAAAAAAAAGAGAGTGCAGGACGCAGCGCAGGCATCCCTGCAGGACGCCGCGCGCGCCCCACACCTCCCTGTCCGCGAACGCGCAGGACGTCCACTGGGACACCGCGCGTTCCCACGTCCGCTGCACGCAGACGCGTAGGAGAGGAGGGAAGGCGGACGTAGGATGCCCCCCCCGCCCCCCCGCGGTTTAGCGAACGTCTATCCGCGGCGCGCAGGAGGGAGCCCCCCCCGCGTCGACGTCTGTTCACGACGTACACGCACAGACTGTCGAGCGGACTGTGCGCGCAACAGCATGCCCTCCCCCCGTTGAGCGGATTGTCCACGGAAGAGCTCGGCCCCCCCTCCCGGAAATTAAAAAAAAAAAAAAACAAAATCGCTTCCCCCCTCCCCCCTACCGAGCGCGGAAAATTAAAAGAGGGAAACACACTGCGAGTCTCCCCTCCCCGTTGGGCGAAATTAAAAAAAAAAAAAAATTTAGTGCGGACGCGTACAGTAGCCGCGACCCAGCGGACTACCAGAGGGGGCTGCTGTGGAGGTGGCAGCGGCAGCCACAGAGGGCTCGGGGAGACTGAGGAGGGATATACGAGGAGGCCCTTTCTCCTCCCAGATCAGCCCACGGGCTCACTGGAAAGTGAGCTGCGTGGTGGGTTCCGGGAACCCAGCAGTCGGGGGTTCAAATCCTGCCGACTTCCCCCTGAAAGGTATAATTTTTTTTTGCAAAGGTTTTTTTAATTATTATTTTATAGTTAAAATTTTTAATTTTAATTTATTTTTTTATAGTTTTTAAAACTTTATAAATTAAAATTTAATTTTTAATTTATTTTTTCATAAGTTTTAAAACTATATAAATTAAAATTATTTATTTTAACTTTAAATATATAATAATTATTAAAATGCTTTGTTAAAGAGATTTTTTTAGAGGGGGGATATTTTTTCAAAAAATCAAAGGGGGAATGTGAGTAATTTTTTGAAAAAGCAATTTGGCGAATTGTAAAAGGTGCATTTTCGATGTGTGACCGACACCTTGTGGGTTAATTCTTGTGGGCACTTTTTATGTTGTATGTTGCATATTTCATTTTTTGCACTACTTCATTAAAAGTTAAAAAAATCAAATACACTCCCTAAGTCCCCGGAATAATTAAAACCCATCCGTGCAATTTATTGCACTGCAGCGTTCGGTATTTGTGATACCTCTGGCCAGCACTTATAGGTAAAGATGTCGTGATTAGGCTACTGTATCCGTCGCCTAATATAGTCTGCTACAACGACGTCCGAGCTTGTTCTCTATAAATCGTCGGGGAGAGATAAGTTAGCCATTTTTGCATTTTTTTACTCCATCCACTACCCTTTATCGCACTTGTGTTTAGGCGTAAATCCTGACGAAGTATTCTTCATAGTGTTTAGGGGAAGTTACGCCCCACTCATGAGAAGAATCTTCTATGGTAGGGGCCATCAACAAGGCGATTCCCTTTCAGTACCGCTTATGTTCCACGTATCGTATGATCTCTAAAACTCACCTATAGTCTCCCTCACGTAAGGGCGGGTGATTTTTGTTGATCTTTCTAAATACCTATAGTTTCCTTCACGTAAGGGCGAGTATTTTGTACGGTATAACGGCCTAGCAAAAGGTATATCGAAAGGGGGACAATTGGTGATATAAGGAACCTTCACTATGGCTGCTATTGCAAAGTTGATGATTGATCCTCATTAGTTATTGAAAGGTCCAAATTATACACCATGTAAACATAAGATGAAGGCAATTCTACAAATGGAAGATTTATGGGATATTGTTACTAGAGCAACAACTAGGCCTTCACCAATAGCAGGATCCACAGGTCCTTTCGCAGATCAGATAGCTTTTGACAAGAAAGACAGTCGAGCAAAGGTGCTCATTTTGTTTATTATTTCAGATGAAGTGCAACCTCATATAGCTGACAAAGCAAGTGGTAAAGAGGCATGGATGCCCTTAGAACCATCTATGAGGGAAAGAATGATTCAACCATTCTTCATCTTCAACAACAACTTCATAACCTGAGTTTGAGACAGGGTGAAACAGTTGAACTCTTTATGTGCGAGTGTCTGAATTGAAAGAGAAATTGAATTCTTTGGGAGATATTGTGGACGAAAAGCTTCTCATTTCACTTGTGATGAGAGCTTTACCTTCTTCATTTGATATGTTGATAACCTCCATCCAGGTGTCTCAACGACAAATTACCTACATCGAGTTGGTCAATCTGCTTCAACAACGGGAGGCACGCCAACTTCACAAGGATGATTCTTCCAATACAGACCCTATACACCAACGAGGCAAGGTTCTAGGGAGAAAGGTAATGGGCAAAAAGGAGGCAACTTTCGAGAAAGAGGAAATTCTCAACAAGATACGAAAGGAAAAGACAAACAACCTCAACGAGAAGAAGAGGTGGTGCAAGATCCGTGAGAAAGACAACCATGACACCAACAGGTGTTGGCATAAGAACAAGCAGAAAGGCCAAAAAAACCACAAAATAAAAACAAGCAACCCTAGGTGAATGTTGTTGTTGAAGAATCCGACTCGGATTACGAATGGGCACACAAGGTGCTCATGACTACCACAGATTCCACACAGAGGGATCCTTTTTGGTATGTCGATTTTGGAGCTAGCAAACATATGACTAGCGACAGATCGTGGTTTGAATCATTTGTGGCCAAAGAGGGCAAACCTATCACCATTGCTGATGATAAAACCTATAGGGTTCAGGGAGAGGGTACAGTTTCAGTCACTCTTCCTGATGGCAAGTGTCATATTGACAAAGTCCTCTATGTTTCGGGATTGGCTAACAATTTGCTGTCAGTCACACAAATCCTGGATAGAAATATGGTTGTCAACTTTCGTGTTGAGAATGGCAAGAAGTGTTGTACCATTACCAGGAAGGGTAAGCAGATTACAACAACTTCATATAAGCACGACTTATTTGCACTAGATGCTATCTCTACTCCACATGTTGCCATGATTGTCTCTACAAAGGAGGCAACTTCCCTATGGCACAAGAGATATGGGCATCTTAGTTCTAGCTACTTACTTGAGCTCGGTAAGTATGAGATGGTAAAGGGTCTTCCTTCCCTTTACTCGCCACATTGCTAGTGTGCTCCGACCGCTAGAGGAAAGCAGCATAGAGTACCATTTGAGAAGAGCTCAACAAGAGCACGAAAACCTCTGGAGTTAATTCACACCGATCTGTGCGGTCCTTTCACACCCAAAAGTTGTGGAGGGAAGAGGTATTTTTAGTTATTCGTAGATGATTACTCACGAAAGATGTGGGTTTTCTTTCTCCAACTAAAATCTGAAGCTTTCGCATTCTTCCAGCAGTTCAAGAAATCCGTTGAGAAGGAGTCAGGAGCTTCTATTAAAACCCTCCACTCAGATCGATGGGGGGAGTTTACCTCTAATGAATTTTTTGCATTCTTAGATAAGCATGGAATCAAGAGACAGTTAACAATTGCCTATACTCCTCAGCAAAATGGAGTTGCTGAGAGAAGGAACCGTTCTATCATGGAAATGGTTCGTTGTATGCTCACAAGAGCTACTCTTGGGCAACAATATTGGGCAGAAGCTGTCACCACTGCAGTATATCTATTGAATAGGGCACCCACAAAGGCCCTAAAAGGAATGACTCCATAGGAAGCATGGAGTGGTCGAAAACCCTCCATATCTCAGCTACGTATTTTCGGATGTCACGCTTTCATGCACATACCGAAAGAGAAAAGGAAGAAGCTAGATGAGAAAACACTGAGATGTTTTTTTCTTGGTTATGATGAGCACTCTAAAGGATATCGTTTGATAGATCCTTTGACTAAGAAAATTCATGTCAGCGAGAGATGTTGTCTTTGATGAAGCTTTCACATCACAGAGCACATCTAAAGTACACCTAGATCTTGTGGAATCTAAGGAAGAGAAGATTCCTTCATCAACACGAGACAGGGAGGTCCTTCTACATCTTCTTCAACACCACCGAAGAAGAATCCAAAATGGTGTACAAATACAATCAAAGACGCAAATTTATCCACTCCTCCCAATTTGAACTTGGATAGACCTCGTACACGCAGTATGGCTCAAAAGGAAAAAGAAGCCAAAGAAACTGGTGAGATTGATGATCTTTGTCAATCTTTTGAGGAACTTTCTGTAACTCCAAGTACAGAAGTAGAGGATATGGATATTTATGATGACAGGCGTTCATGTCTACCATAGATGATCTTGAACTTGCATCAGTGCAAGATGCTCTTAGTGAGCCTCAGTGGAAGGCCGCTATGGATACAGAGTATGAGTCTTTGATGAAAAATAAAACTTGGAAGCTTGTTGATTTGCCGCATGGAAAGAAACCCATTGGCTGCAAATGGGTATATAAAGTCAAGTACAAGGCAGATGGAACAATTGATAAGCATAAGGCCCGACTTGTTGCAAAGGGCTATGCTCAAAAGGAAGGCATTGACTACGAGGAAACGTTTGCACCTCATCGCTTGGATGACCACAATTCGAGTTATGTGTGCTATGGCAGTACAATATGGGTGGAAAGTTCACCAGATAGATGTCAAAAGTGCCTTTCTAAATGGTGATCTCCAAGAAGAAGTCTACATGACTCAGCCAGAAGGATTTGAAGTGGAAGGCCAAGAGTAGAAATTTTGCAAATTAGTCAAATCCTTATATGGTCTGAAACAAGCTCCTCGAGCTTGGTATATAAAAATGGACAATCACCTTATGTAGCATGGATTTAAGAGATGTCCGTCAGATGCAAACCTCTATTTCAAGAAACAGGGTTCTGAGATAGTGTTGCTTGTACTCTATGTGGATGATCTGCTCATTACAAGGAGTTCAGAAATAATAATCTCTACTGTCAAAAGAAACTTGTGTAAATCTTTTGAGATGATAGATCTCGGACTTCTCCATTATTGTCTTGGTCTGGAATTCAGCCAGAAGGAGCACTCCATCAAAGTGTCTCAAAAAAAATATGCCAAGACATTCCTTGGAAAAATATCGCATGACTGATTGCAAGCCAATGGCAACTCCGATGGAGAATGGACTTCGATTATCGTGATATGATGATTCACCTTAGGTATATGGTACTCTCTATCGACAGTTGATTGGGAGTCTCATATATCTGACCAATACTAGGCCAGATCTCGTATTTGTTGTCAACTATCTTTCGAGGTTCATGCAGGAGCCTAAGTCCACTCATTGGAAAGCAACAAAACGTGTTCTTCACTATGTCCGTGGTACTATGGAATATGGCCTAGAATACAAGAGGAATAACAAATTCTTCTTGCAAGGATACACGGACTCCGACTATGCCGGATCATTTGATGATCGCAAGTCAACTTCTGGATACATTTTTCATCTGGGATCCGGTCCTGTCTCTTGGCACAACAAGAAGCAACCGGTGGTTGCTATTTCATCAACAGAGGCAGAGTATCGCGTCGCACGTGAAGCTGTGTGCGAAGTGATATGGTTGCGTCACATTTTGACAAGTATGGGCCATCCATCAAAATCTCCAATACACTTGTTTTGCGATAATCAGGGTGTTCTGAACCTCGTCAAGAATCCAGTCCATCATGAAAGAACAAAGCACATTGACACACAATGTCATTTCATTCGAGATGAAGTTCCAAAGCACCGAATTCAGCTTCAACGACATTCCCACCGATGCTCAAGTTGCGGACATTTTCACTAAGGCACTTGGACGTGTCAAATTTGAATTGTTTCGCAGCTCTCTTTGTATTGCAAAATGATGTAAGGGGATGTTAGTATAGCTATTAGTTATTACATTACCCAAATAATGTAATAAAGGGGTATGTTAGCGTACTTAATCTATTTTGTCTATATTTAATTATTTAGGCATGCTGTTACACTGTTACAACTCCTGTAACAGTTCAATTCAGCCAGTGACTATTCTCGGCAATTGTAACCATTATTTAATCTACTGTTGAATAATACAATGCTGTTCGTTTTCATAACAGGGAGTGAGCAGGATAATATTTTCACTTAAATTAACCTAGACCACTTCGTAATTTTCATATTTCCTTGTGCAAAACATAGACTTATTAATGTGTAAGCATGTTTGGGATTTGATGTACACAAGGCATAATCAAAGCAAGACTCTACCTCCTAAAAATCAAGATAGCTTTCTAAAAAATATGAAAAGAAAACTAGAGATGGTTGAGTGACCAAAAACCCTAATGACATTCTAGAACAAATGACTAGGTGAAGGAAGTAGACACAAATATAACACATGGAAAATGTGGTTGAAAATCATAAGTGAGACATTGAACTATGTGAATGATTACTTTCACAACATTGATTTTGAATGATGACTAGTGTAAGTCTTGGTGCTAGACATGTATGAGAAAATCTAAAATGCATTGTGCAAATGGTGAGTATGCCTAATGCAAGCAGTGAGAAAATACAATGGGATGCAATGCAATGCGATGCAATATTGTAATTTTTATATTTTTATGATGTTTTTGAATTTTTCATTGATGTATATTTATGTACATGTGACCAATGGGCTTACTGAGGGCCATTGGAGCATTTGAGGTGACCAAAGGGCTTATGGGTGCCTTTAGGGCTTTTTGGTGTGACCTCGATGGTCATAGATAGACTAGGAACATTTTAGATTGACCAAGCAGGTTGTAGACACTCTTGGAGTATTTTGGGGTGACCTAGATGGTCATAGACCACCTAGGAGCATTTTAGGTTTACCAAGTGGGTTGTAGACACCCTTGGAGCATTTTGGGGTGACCTAGATGGTCATAGACCATCTAGAGGTATTTTAGGTTGACCAATCAGGTTGTAGGTACTCTTGGAGCATTTATGGGTGACCTAGATGGTCATATATTACCTAAGATCATTTTAGGTTGACCAAGTGGGTTGTAGACACCCTTAGAGCATTTTGAGGTGACCTAGATGGTCATAGACCACCTAGAAGAATTTTAGGTTGATCAAGTGGGTTTTAAACACCCTTGGAGCATTTTGGGATGACCTAGATGGTCATAGACTATCTAGGAGCATTTTGGGTTGACCAAGCGGGTTGTAGGCACCCTTGGAGTATTTTGGGGTGACCTAGATGGTCATAGACTACCTAGGAGATTTTTGGGTTGACCAAGCAAGTTGTAGACACCCTTGGAGAATTTTGGGGTGACCTAGATGGTCATAGACCACCTAGGAGCATTTTAGGTTGACCAAGCGGGTTGTAGACACCATTGGAGCATTTTGGGGTCACCTAGATGGTCATAGACCACCTAGGGGTGTTTTAGGTTGACCAAGAGAGTTGTAGGTATCCTTGGAGTATTTTGGGGTGACCTAGATGATAATAGACCACCTAGGAGTATTTTAGGTTTACCAAGCATGTTGTAGATACCGGAGCATTTTTGGGTGACCTAGATGGTCATAGACCACCTAGGAGCATTTTATGTTGACCAAGTCGGTTGTAGACACCCTTGGAGCATTCTGGGGTGACCTACATGGTCATAGACCACCTAGGGGTATTTTAAGTTGACCAAGTGGGTTGTAGGCCCCCTTGGAACATTTTGGGGTGACCTAGATGATCATAGGACACCTAAGAGCATTTTAGGTTTACCAAGTAAGTTGTAGACATCCTTGGAGGATTTTGGGGTGTCCTAGAAAATCATAGACTACCTAGGAGCATTTTAGGTTGACCAAGTGGGTTGTAGATATCCTTGGAGCATTTTGGGGTGACCTAGAGAGTCAAAGAATACCTAGGAGCATTTTAGGATGGGCCACCATGCTCTAGGTATGGAAAGGCCATAAATGAAGGATGTTCAAGGTTTCAAGATCCTCAACACCTTCAAGGGAAGCTAGGCTATATGTTATGGATATGATATGACTAGTGATGACAAAGGGACCTACCTAGTTTATCGCAAACTTGTCCCTCATATGGGGCGGTAAATTAGAATTTTATTGGTTTTCCTTCAGAATGAGATCACCAACCTAAAAGTATCTAAGATGGAATTTCATATAGTAGGCTCTCTTAAGTTTCTCTTGATAAATGCGTAAGTGCTCAAGAGTATTAAAACGACATTCATAAAGCAACGTAAGCTTATCTAGGAAAGCCTACTATGCGGTGTCATCTTGGATAAACTCCTACATGGATATGCGTAGCGATGGAATTTCCAGCTCTAGAGGCATGAATGCCTTGGTACCATACATTAGTGAAAATGGAGTAGCCTCAATGGGCGTCCAAATGCTAGTATGATAGGCCCATAGAGCAAGGGACATTTGCATGTGCCAATCTACGTGATTCTCTTTAACAATTTTCTTGGAAATGGAAATCAATGTTTTTTTGGAAGCCTCTGCTTGCACATTTGCTTGCGGATAGTAGGGCATCAAAAAAATGTGCTTGATATTATACTTTGTTGTTAAATCATGTACATATTTGTTCTTACACAATGTTCCATTATTATAATTTATCTTGGATGGAATACCAAAATTAAAAATGATATTATGCAATAAGAACTTCGCTATGCGGGGTCCTGTCCTAGTGGTAAGGGGAATTGCTTCCACCCACTTTGTGAAATACTTGGTAGCCATTATGATAAATGTGTGATGGCTTGAGGATGTGGGTATATTTTACCAATTAAATCCAACCCCCATTGTGAGAATGACCATGCCGATTGAATCAATTGTGAGGCCTAAGAAGGTAAGTGTGTCAAGTTATCATGGTGTTGACACTTCATGCACTTTCTCACATATGTGCAAGAATATTGCTCTAAAGTTGGCCAATATTAGCCCATGCGAAGAATGCACTTTGCGATGGCCATGCCACTAAAATGGCCACAACATGTACTATTGTGTTCTTTGGCGATTGCCCAAGCCAATTATTGACACTCTAAGCAGCAAAGGAGGATCCCTTTGTAGCTCTGACAATTCAAAATATCTCCTAGGAAGACATATTTTGTTAACTTCTATTTGAATTTTATTTTAGCAGTGTGCAACAATCCAGGATGGAGGTTACCAAGATTTAGATACTCCCTGATTTGTGCAGACCAATGCTATTGTGAGGAAGCCTCAATCACATGAACTTCCTATCCCTCTTGAAGTTCATCCTGAATGAATGCTGATTGGAAAAGAAATTGTAAGAATAACATTGTACTACTATCAAAAGGGGATAAAGGGAACAAAGTCCCCCAATCAGCATGATTCAAGCACTCATGAATGTATGAGAATATCTCTTAGGGAGGTTCAATTTGAATCAAGTGGACTTCTAGCATGACTTGAATGTTCTCGTGCTTAACCACAGACTACGAGAGCATTTTGACCTAAATGGCTATCACATCATCTACTAGATTCTATGAGATAAAGGACCCCAGGCAGTCCATTGTATCCACAAAATGGTTGGATTATTGAGGGAGTGCCTCTATGTCATACCATTCAAATTTTTCTAGGAATAAGGGGTTTTTAGGCTTGTAGAACTAGGCATTTGCATTGGTATATCCCTTTGACCTGGTTAACGATGAGCAAGGAATAACCAAAAATGTTAAGCTTAGTGATATTCATGGTGATAGTTGTATGAAGACCTATGAGCAAGAATTCATACTTTGCATTGTTGTTGGTGCATGGGAAATAAAGTTTAAATGATAGGGGTATATGAGCCCCATGTGGTGTGAAAAACATGATTTCTATGCCACCCCCTTGTTCACACTTCGAGCCATAAAAAAATAGAGTCATATTTGCGTGTGACTCAAGCTCATCAGAATTAGGTGATTCTGATATTTGGAAGACCCCATCATCGAGAAGCTCCATGCTAAGAGGTTGATTATCCTAGAGAGGAGCCACTGTGAGTTGATCAATGATGACTTAAACCTTAATTGATTTTTTTCCAACAAACTAATGGTCAAACTTCATCAACAATATGATCCATTTCACCGTGTGACTATTACGATAAGTGCAACTCATCATGTATCGTAATGGATTATCTTTAGATACAACATACATGGTATGGCTAAGCATGTAATATCATAGCTTCTTGGTGGCAAAAACCACTTATAGGCATAAATTCTCAATGTATGTGTACTTGATATCATAACTAACTAGTATGTGAATGAGATAATAAGTAGCATGTTCCTTATGTAGTTCATTATTTTTGGCCAACATGGAACCCAATGCAATCGTAGTAGATGAGATGCATAAGTGGAAATGTACTCCTGGTATAGGTGGAGCCAAAACTAGAGGTGAATACAGGTATTGTTTGATTACATCAAAGGCATCTTGACACTCGTCATCCCAATGGAACATGACCCCTTGTGTAACAACTTGTTCATGGGATGACACTTGTCCAACAATTGCGCTATGAAGCATTTGATGGACGTGATTTTGCCCTATAGACTTCAAAGCTACTTGATTGTGGTTGGGGGAGGCATCTCAAGGATTTCCTTGACCTTGTTGGGGTCCACTTTGATGCCTTAGTTAGAGATGATGAATCACAAGATTTTTTTCATATGTGACACCAAATACGCATTTCTTGGGGTTCAGTCTCACGTTATGCTCAATAAGGCGATCGAGGAATTTGTGTAGGACATTGATATGCTCTTGGTATAATAAATATTTAGCCAATAAGTCATCCATGTAATCCTCCAAAATCTTGTGCATGTAGTCATGGATGATGTATGTCATGGCATGCTGGTAGGTAGTACCAAAAATTTTAAGGCCAAAAGACACGACCTTATAGCAAACTGTTCCTCAAGGTGTTGTGAACATTATTTTAAGATGGTCCTTTAGATTGATATGAATCTGATTGTATCTAGAGAAACCATCCATGAGGGATAACATTTCATGGCCCGTTGTGGCATCTACTAGGGCATTGATGCTCAACAAAGGGAAATCATCCTTAGGACTCACTTTGTTTAGGTATCAAAAATTGGTGCAAATGTGAATCCTCCCACCTGGATTCTTTATGGGAACCATGTTGGACAACCATGGTGAATAGTCTATAGAAATGATAAAATTTGCATCCAATAGCTTATGTAGCTTGTATTTGACCATTAATACCATTATTGGATGCATATTTCTTAGCTTTTGCATGATAGGCTTGGTCTTGGGGTCAAGCATCAAATTGTGGGTGACTAGATTTGGGTCCAGTTGATGGGGAGCCGAGATTCACCCCCCAAACTCTAGATCCCATCTTCTCCTTTGATCACCGAAAACCAATTACAACACTAGCCTGCAGGTGTAGTTTTTTTTCTATCAGAGAAGCACCTGATCCGGGAGCCTAGATTCACCACCTACTTCTATTACAATGTCTGGGTCCCTTTCCAGGTCTCGACCCCCTAGGCCATTAATCACCCCCCTGGAAGAATACATCCTCAGAATCTAAAAAGTCAGCTCCTCCCCCTGACCTTCGTGACTGAACTTTCACATATTTTACCCTCACTGGCAACTGTCACCAGGTCAGCCATGAAACACGCATTGATGAGCCATTTGAATGTCTTTGACCTCTGGGCACAGCATTCGAGTGGCCGCCATGCTCAGCAAGCTTATCGGGCAAGAAATCATGCATTAATGAGGCCTTTGACCACCTCGGGAAACACCATCTGGGAACGCGTGCCTTTTTGAATCGTGAACCAACAGTATGTCACGATATCGTGACATGTCACGATATCGTGACATTTTTTCTTCCTCACTGCCTTTCTCTTCTTCAAGTCACGAAATCGTGACATGTCATGATATTGCGACATCTTTCCTTTTCGGCTCTTCTTTCTCCTTTTCGGTCGCGAAATCGTGACATGTCGCGATATCACGACATCTTTCCTCTTTGCTTCCTCCTTGCCTCTCAGGTCGCGAAATCGCGACATGTCACAATATCGTGACATCTTTGCTCTTTGCTTTCTCTCTCTGTTTTAGGTCGCGAAATCGTGACATGTTGTGATATCATGACAGTTTCCTTTCTTGCTTTCTTTTTGCTCCTTCGGTCGTGATTTGGTGACATGTCACGAAATCGCGACATTTTTGCTCCGTGCCTTCTCTCTCCTTGAGTCGCGATAATGCAACATGTCGCGATATGGTGACACTTTTCTCTTCTTTGCCGATATGTCACGATATTGCGACACTTTTTCTACTTTGTGATATTTTACCTTTCGTTGGATGCTCCTGCATCAGACAACCGGGGTGGATTTAGAAGTGACCTTCACTTCTGTACTATTCTGTCACCTTCTTTTTAACTGGGGCTGTACAAGCTCTCCAAGCTTCAACAAAATTTGGGTCTGCAAGGTACAAACCCTTAAGTTCTTCAAACCCTACAACTTCCACTCTCATTGTTGTCAGCAAACTCTTTTCATCCATCTCCTTCAGTAGCTTTAGTTTATGGTGCACTCCTTCGTTTGTTAGGGAATAAGTGTTGGCAAGTCCATCATGGACTACACGACGATCAAACTGGCATGGTCTTCCTAACAACATATGACAGGCATCCATAGGTAGGATATCACACAGGACCTCATCCTGGTATCTCCCAATATTGAACTTGACTAAGGACTGTTCACTGACCAATGCCCTATGGTCCTTTCGCAACCACGTAATCCAGTATGGGTGCGGGTGTCTCCTCCTCTCTAATTGTAACTTAGTAACCATTTCTTTAGAGACCAAGTTATCAGTACTACCATTATCTATAACAACATTACAGACCTTACCTGAACATTTGCACCTTGTGCAGAACAAGCTCCTCCTCTAGTCTGGTTCTTCCTCCTCATTCAACAAGATTCTCCTTGTGACTATAACTTCTCTCTCTGCCTCCTCAGAATGTTCTGATTTAGAACCTTCATCTGCTATAATAGCTCTAGCATGACCCTTAGGTCTCTTATTCGTCCTATCTCGATGTTGTGGACACTCGTATGCTCGATGTCCTTCGCCACAGTGGAAACAGGTTCCACGAAATCCTCCTCTTCCATATCTACCTCTTCCTCTTTGGTAACCATTGTTCTGATTATGGGATCTGTAATCATTATCTCCCTTCTGATCCTGACTGCTACTAGCTTCTTCTTTCTTCTCATCTCATCCTCCATCTATTCTTCCACTAGTTCTTTCTCCATGACCTCTTCCTCTTTGCTTACCCTCAAACTGTTTGTTCAGCTTCTCTTCGACTTTGAGGGCAAACTGGTAAGCATCCTCAATGGTGCTCACCCTAACCAGACTCAACTCTTCTTGAATACTGGTTCTCAAACCATTGATGTAACGGGCCACCTTCTCCTTGTTAGCCTTTGAATGGACAGTTCTGATGGAGATCTTATAAAACTCCTGTGTATTCTTTAACAGTTTTGCTTGACTGTCTCAAACTTTGCATTTTCCTTAGCAGATCCAATTCGTAATCTACAGGAATAAACTATCTTTTCAACTTATCTACCATTCTATCCCATCTTGTTATTCTCTCCTTTCATCTTCTATTTATTTCTAGCTGCACTTATTTCCACCATATGCAAGCAAGGCCTTTCAACTTTGTTTTTGCAAACTTGATCCAATCTGGATCTACAACCTCCTCATACTCAAAATACTCCTCTATATCATTGATCCAATCAATCAACTCCTCTGGATCTAGATTTCTAGAGTATGCAGAAACCTCCATCTTTGGTTTCTTTTCAATATGGGAGATGGCTATGTATAACCTGGCTTATGCAGGATCTATAGCCTCTTATTCTTCCTCAAACTGGTCCTCTTCTTCATCAACTTCATATTCACTTCCTTCTTCTCCTTTGGGTTCAAGCCCTCTACGTAGCTCCTCTTGCAAGGCCTAAACTTGCCTCTACAAAGCTCTAAAATCTTCTGTTGGCACCATATTTCTTCCACCACCATGATTTCTTTATGGAGGCATTCTGCTTGTTTCTCTTACAACCCTTCCATAGATTTTGGTGCAAGCTGCATCACTTTCGGTGATTTGGTCACACACTTAGGAAAACCTGCTCTTCCACAGATCTTGGTGCAAACTGCCTCACTTTTGATGATCTGCTCACACACTCAGGAAATCTCGCTCTTCCATAGATCCTAGTGCAAACTGCCTCACTTTCAGCGATCTGATCACACACTCAGGAACTCCCACTCTTCCACAGATCCTAGTGCAAACTGCCTCACTTTCGATGATCTGTTTACGCACTCAGAAACTCCCGCTCTTCCACAGATCCTGGTGCAAACTGCCTCACTTTCGACGATCTGTTTACACACTCAGGAACTCTCGCTCTAATACCACTTGATGGGGAGCCGAGATTCACCCCCCAAACTCCAGATCCCCTCTTCTCCTTTGATCATCGAAAACCAATTACAACACTAGCTCGTAGGCATAGTTTTTTTTTCTATCAGAGCAGCACCTGATCTGGGAGCCAAGATTCACCACCTACTTCTATTACAATGTCTGGGTCCCTTTCCAAGTCCTGACCCCCTAGGCCATTAATCACCCCCCTGGAAGAATACATCCTCAAAATCTGAAAAGTCGGATCCTCCCCCCGGTCTTCGTGACTGAACCTTCACATATTTTACCCTCACTGGCAACTGTCATCGGGTCAGCCACGGAACATGCATTGATGAGCCTTCTGAACGTATCTGACCTCTGGGTGCAGCATTCGAGTGGCTGCCATGCTCAGCAAGCTTAACGGGCAAGAAATCATGCATTAATGAGGCCTTTGACCACCTCGGGAAACACCGTCTAGGAACGCATGCCTTTTCGAATCATGAACCAGTAGTATGTCGCGATATTGTGACATGTCGCGATATCATGACATTTTTTCTTCCTCGCTGCCTTTCTCTTCTTCGGGTCGTGATATCGCGACATGTCGCGATATCGCGACATCTTTCCTTTCGGCTCTTCTTTCTCCTTTTTGGTCGCGATATCGTGACGGTCGCGATATCGTGACGGTCGCGATATCGCAACATCTTTCCTTTCTGCTTCCTCCTCACCTCTTGGGTCGCGAAATCGTGCCATCTTTGCTCTCTGCTTTCTCTCTCTGTTTCAAGTCATGATATCGCGACAATTTCCTTCCTTGCTTTCTTTCTGCTTCTTCGGTCGTGATTTCGCGACATGTGAAATCACGACAATTTCTTCTCTGGCCTTTCCTGTTTTCTTTTGGTCGCGATTTTGTGACATGTCACGAAATCATGACATTTTTGCTCCATGCCTTCTCTCTCCTTCCTGAGTCACGAAAACGTGACATGTTGCGATATCGTGACACTTTTCTCTCCTTTGCCGACATGTCGTGATATCACGACACTTTTTCTACTTTGTGGTATTTTGCCTTTCGTGGGATGCTCCTGCATCACCAGTCCCAACATGTCTTTGTAGGACCATGCAAAAGCTTCCTTCTTCTAAATGAGAAGGGCTATGTACTCAGCCTACTATTCGAGGGATAGGTTCCCCCCTAGCTTGATACATTGTGGATTCTCAGGATCTAAACCGATATCTTTGTCAATCATAGGCTCGATTGACATATGTAAACCCTCCTCTAACTGGTTGGGGATAGGGATCAAATGGATGATATTATCTAGATTTAGGTCATCAATGGGAACCTTAGGTTCCTTCTCAACATGATTTGACCCTAGAGAGAAATGAAATGGCTATAACATCTCATCGCAAGGCCAATACTTAGAAGGTTATGGGAGAGAATCTCCTTGTTCAAAGTTGATTACACCTAAGTCAAGGTGCAATGACTCCAATGGTTTATTTTAATCTCGCATGGGCTTGAATAGATCTATGGAAATCATATTTATGCATGAATTATTTCCCCTAGGTGGCTAATGGTGACGATGGACCTTCGAATGTCACAAGAATTGAGGAGGTGGTTGTGGAGGCGATGGAATGACCGATGGTGGTTGGTGTGGCTGAGGGTGAACTTGCTCTTTGTGAGGTATAAGTTGTCACAAAATGGGATCTTGTAATGGGAACATGTGAAAATAGTACTCATCCTCGTCATCCCAAGGGATTACTTGCATGAACTATCTATAATAACTATTTGAATCAATTGATACGACTCCATAGTCTGACTCATCATCTAACGTCCACTCATAAGGGGAATCTGGATCCTCTTCTTCATTGCCATGGGGAAGAGTACATGAACCTTCACCTCTCTCGTAATATTGGATACCGTAGCAAGGTGGATCATCATCCCCCAAGCGCATAGGGAAGTAGTCTCCTAATGATTATATGCGATTGGGATTGGTGAAGGTATCTCACACCAACTCGTCCCTATAATTGATGCATAGGCACTCTAGGCCATCTATGAGAACATCCAGAGGCAAGGGGTGGTGGTGTCACAATATTGATTTATCATATGGCATTTGATATTGGGGTAGAAATGGAACATGTGTGCCTTGCTCATATAATCCTAACCCATAACCATACCAATTGCAAAGGTCGAGGTACTTCAGGATGAAGTCAGGGTTATACAAGTAATTAATGTATTTCGAGAAAGGCTCTTCATCTTCCTCCTATAGTTGATAGATCTTGATGTTGAAGTCAGGGCCCCCATAGATAAATTTCAATTTATTAGGGATATTCCTATAGGCACGATAGTGCCTATGGGAAGATCTGGTCGATCCCTGTCATGCACTAAATCTATAGCAGGGGTAGTTGTAACATTCCTAACCATGTAATCTCCCAATTCGGTGGAATTTGGGTGCACTATCACTTGAGGCTGCAGATAGAAAAGGTATGAGAGTAAGACATGATCAAATTCATCATTTACCTCATGTGGCATCTCCTCATCATTTGGGTTAGGCATATCCTCTATGGAGATGGTGGATATGGTTGGTTGGACCTCATCAATAGGAAGCTTCGCTGGGTCCCTAAGCGAAGGATCCACAAGTGCAATGGGCATATGGTAAGGTGTCAATGATGAGGATAGAATGGCATGTGATGACAATGGGGTTGAACTTTGGTTGGAAATCTAGGTGTGTCGATGGAAAGGTTGACTCGGGGAGCTGTTGCACCATATTGCAATACTTGAAGGGCTCTAGGTCCATAGGGAAGACATGAAATTGCTTTTCATGAGTGTACTTGAGGAACTAGTGAGTGATGGAAGGGATACACTTCATGTACCTGATCCAGGGTCTACCTAACAAGATATTATATGCCATCTCACCACCCAATATGTGGCATATCATCGAGAAGATATTTTCCCCTACCTGGATAGGTAGGATGATTGTACCAACCATTGAGCATATGGCATCATTGAATGCTCGAAAGGTGTATGTAGATACGACAATGTGGGATGCTAGGATATTCAAGTGCTTGAGAGCTATCATAGTAATGATGTTGCTATAAGACCCAGTGTATATCAACACACTCTTGTATGGTGTCCCATTTACACATGCAATGATGTGTAAGGGAGGGTCCACCATATCATTTGGAACTGGTTTAAGTTCATATTCTTGGAAGGTAATCACCAGTTTCGTGCATTGTCGTACATGTCCCGCAAAGTTGTTGAAGGAGTTAGACTCCTGGGGTAGAATATCTATGGCCTTAAGGATCTCCATTAAGGCTTCTCTATGAGGTAGCGATTTTTGAATGAGATCATAGATGGAGAGCCAGGAAGATGTTGTTCTTAATCTCTAAGTAAGCTTACTCTTAATGGTGGCCACAATCCTAGGTGTAATGCTTGGTAGAGGAGGCGGTAACATCTATGAATTTGAAGGGATATCACTCTGAGTTGCAAGTGGTACAGCTGGGCTTGGGTAACACCTATTTCTTATGACAATGTTGATCATGCCAACATACCCTTGTTAGGGGTGGCATGGTGAACGTCATTCACCTGGGGCACTAGCTTGGCCTGCTTTGTGTGGGCAGGAAAGGGGTCTTTGAAGACATCCATCTATTGGTTGTTTGATTTGATAGGATTGTCTACCTAAAGGACCTTCCTATAGATCATGTCTTGTACCAAGTTTTTAATTTCACATCATACCCATTTTGCCTATGAAATTTGCAATATAGATCTTATCTGTACCCTTTGGGCCTAGGTACATTTGGGTCGATAGGTCAACTCTAAAGTAGATTGATCAAATTAGTTGCTAAGAGGCACTCAAACAATGAGTCCATAGACTCTACAATGGGTATGAACTATCACTTAGGGTGATGCTATTGACTTTGCCCTTGATTTTTCTAGTTTTCCTTGGCATAGTTCCCAGGCATGGCTTGATAATTAGGCTTTTTAGGTGGCGATGCTTGCACTGGCCCTGGGACACTAATGGAAATCTGATTCACCGTTGTTAGCTCAAGCTACACTGGGGTGTTCTTGGCATTATTTTTCCACTCCTTGTGAGGCTTTGCAATTTTCTCCTCTTTAATCGTGATGTCTTCAATTGTCCTAGATTGCACTAGGCCATATTCAAGAGTAGGATACTATTGCAATTGCAACAATAAGGATATTGGCTTTAGGTAGCTCTTGGTGAACATCTGAGTCAACTATGATATGGGGAGTAGATAAGGTAGCTTGGTGAGCAAGGCTCACCACCTATTGCCAAAATTTATTATCTTCTCATCTTCATACTATTTCAAGCTAGCGAGATCATCCAATGCCACCTTCCTCTTGGTATTGAAGGCAAAGCATTATAGCAATGCATCTGCAAGTTGGTCCAAGTTATGGATGCTATTCTTAGGGAGTTGGTAAAACCACTTTGAGGTAGGGCCAGAGAGGGTAGTCATGAATATCCTCAAAATAAAAGTATCATTATCATGGATGTCAAAGCATTTCCATAGGAATATGGTGACATTTTCCTATGCATCTTCCCCCCATTAAATGTAGCCAGTTGAGGCAATTTGAATTGCTCTAGATAAGGGGGTGCAGGAATTGAAGGATTAAGGGGCTGAATATGCAACTGGTGTAGAGTGGGATTTTGATATCTAGACCTCTAGGTCTTGTTCTCTACTAACTCTAGGCACTCTAGCAACACTCGATATGGGCCTGAGGATTTAATCTCCTCGTCCTTGCTCAAATCCTATGTTGGAGGTCTAGGATCATCTAACCTATTACGGGGTGGTGGCATATCACCCCCCAACCCTGGTAGGGCATCTCTAAAAACTCTACCTCTAGCTCATACTTAATCTAGGCCCCATACGATGTCTCTTGATCCGATCTATATAGATGGGTATATACCTACTATGGGTATCCTATGTTTTTCTTGGGATACAAGTCTTGATCTGGCCTAGGATGTTGAGGAGGTAACATTGAATAAGCCATAGGAGACCTATCTTGAATGAGGGAAAGTTGCCTTAGGTGGACTTCTTGTATGTGTCTTAGGGGTAGAAATCCTCTCTCATAAAGTCTTCTAGAATAGCTCATTGGTCTGTTCTTGCTTTTTCAAGTTGATGCAAGCATTCTTGTTGTTCTTTATCATCTCGAAGCTATTTGAACTAAACTTGGCATTCCGCATACTTTGCAATTGCTTGGTTGATTTTCTCTATTGTTTTATGCCTAGGCAACCTAGGAGCCTCACCTTGAGGCTGACCACATTCAATATAATCTATGATAGCTATCACGCACTTCCCTAATTCGAGGGCTGCCACATTGACTTGATGTTTTGGTTTGAGCATATGCTCATTGTATTCGACTAGCACAAAGGCACATCGGGTATGTGTGAAATACTACTATTGAGGATAATCAGGGATACCTTCCTTCATGAATGAGGAAGGGAAGGATGGATTTAGATCACCCCGAGCGATGAGTGTCATACTCATCAAGTTGCCTAAATCGATGTATTCTATTAGGGTGATGTAAGGGTGAGGTCGAATCAACCTACTTTTCCCAGTGTGTGAAGTCATACTCAGGCCTACAAATAGGCATGTCAGACCTGATAGGTATATGAATGTGTGGCACCACTTTGTCTATTATTTCCTTAGCACATTTTTTCCTTTCATCAAAGAAGGCATGTGATGTATCTACATACTAAGAGCACTCTCCTAGGTAAGATACCTCACCTCTAGGGGTATCTTGCATAGGGCTCCCTCGTAGGTGTGTCTCATGCCCCTATATCTTGGGGCTGGGGTGAGTAGAGGCTCACCAGGGAGGTATGACCAAGTCCCTAGGTCTATAGCGGATATGACTCATATCTCTGAGTCCACTCTCCACAACTTCCACCCATGATTATGCTTGGTTGTGGGTGCACACCATCATAACTCTCTACCAAACCCTAGATGATTATCTTCTTTACAAATTTTTAATGAAATAGTGAAGAAAGGAAACACTCAATAAGATAGATGATTATCTATTTTAGGTTTTTTATGTGAATTCCTAAACTATTTTGTGTGTTTTAGATGTGTTGTTTATACAGAATGACCTTGTGTCATGTGTTTGGAATATTATGGAATGATAATATTGCATTTAATTGGATTTCACTTGTATACTCGTACATTGACAACCTAGCTATGAACTCTAGGTTATGTTATCCCACCTATAATATGTGGTAATGAATTCCACACATGGCCAGGGAGCACAAGTCCTACCAGTTCCTCATCCAGTTCATCCATAGTCTGAAATATACCTCTTCGAAGAGAGATACGTACTATAATCCATGGGCTATGACAGATATTGGAACTGTTCTTGGAAAAGAATAAGGTTTATGGGATTTGAGATGATGGATGGATATGAAAGCCACCTCTTCGAACTCTACTAGTGCATGGTGATGAAGTCCACCTCACTAGTGTTTAAGTGAATCGTGGTGTAAGGTTATTTTTAATCCAAAGAAAGTAAACAAAGAAGCATTCGATGATAATTCATTAAATGCATGCAAAAATGTGCATTTTACTTTTAGAAAGTTAGTATAAAAAGAACTCACAAATGTATCTAGAAATGTGAAACCCTAAATGTTAGCCTACCCATTGGGTAGGCTACAAGCAAGCAGACCATAGAGATGCATTCCTACTCTAATTTCTTTGATTTTTCTCCTTTATGTGTTTTATTATTTTGCATTTACGAAAAATGGAAACTAAATTTTAACCTTTCTAAACAAGAAAAATATGCAGGAAAAACCAAATAAAAATAGTTTCTAAAAGTGCAAAATAGAGATGGAAGATTCAGATGCCTACCTCATCATTGCCAAAACTTTCTATTTTTGGAATTATGCTCAGAAATATCTCTGGTTTATATTCAATCTAGGGTGGGATGAATAGTAGGTATGTATTTGTTCTAGGGTGGGATGAATTCATATTCATACTAGGGTGGCACGAATAGAAGGTTAGAGTTCAAGTTAGTCTAGAATGAATAGCACCTGCAACATGAAAAGATGAAAAATGAGATCCAAACTTCACCTAAAGCAAATAGGACTAGGTCCCACCATGATCACCACTTACTTAGGGAAACATAGTGCACAAAATTATTACAAACAATGCATTTATCTATGTCCTGTCGCTTATGAGCATCAAGCGAAAGCATTCAAGTAAGATGGAAAGATAACGAATAACAAGAAATGAAGCAAAATAAATGGATTTATTATTAATCGAGAGATCAAATCCAGGTTATAAAATTTCCTATTTGAGGGCTCAAATTATTGATACAAATATTTACAAATCAGGTGCCCAAGGATCAAAATCCTTCAAGTAACTCGGGTGCACATCCAATGTCTTTCCTTGTACCCATAATCGAGGAGGGCGGGCCAAGGTTTCTACCAAATGTATATTTGATCTATATGTATTTTTATCCTTCAAAATGCAGATTAAGAACCTACACATGCACATAAGGAAACCAAAAATGTCAAATAGCGAGTGCATGTGATGAAAAACATGCAATCCCCATAGGCGCCAAATGGCTAGTAATGAGAATATGCATCAAATAAACTCCAAATGACTTGAAATTATATAGGTATGTAAAATGAGTTGTTTTGGGAAGATATCACCAGAAATTGCACCAAAATTGCATCCGATGGGGCTTCGCAATTCCAATGACCGTTTGCAACCTGTAAAACCCAAAGTGAACAATTTATGCCCCTATACATATCCAAAATGAATGAAAATTAGAAATAATACATAACATGATATTTTAAGAAAAACCATATGATAATATTTGAAAAATAAGTAACAATTTAGGTGTTTCTCTACATGACTACCGTAGACATGCATGAGACCCTACAAAACACTAAAATTGCAATATCTCGGCCAATATAACTTAGAATGACATGAAATTTGAGATGAAGTATAATAATAACATGTAGAAAATAAAAATATAAAAATAGTCATAAAATTATGCACAGATTTCTATTCATCATAGGGTGGGACAAATAGGACTATCACAAATTGGGGGGCACCAGGGGGTTGGATGCCCATTGATTTTACCTAAATTTTACCACCAATTCCACTAGGAAATGGTTCAAAAAATAATGGGAGATATTTTAACTAAATTTGGTGAGGAAATTCACTCATATGATTTGGTTATGTGATAAATTGTGCCTCCTAGTTCACTCACAAACCTCCTTCCCTAGGTAGATATTTTGAGGGAAAAATGGGCACAAAAGTTGAAAGGAAATATTGGTATCACTCTGTTGCTTATTCATAAAATTCATCTCTATCCTGTGTGCTCCGACTTGTAGGCATGGACAAGCAAAAAATGTAACCGTTGCTAGGCACCATTTGTCCAAATTTGACTTTTTGTCGGTCAAACCTGCTATTTGCTCCACCTTGGGATGAAAGTTGCTATTCACTCCAAGGTGGGACAAATAGGTTCTGTATTCATGCTAGGGTGGGACGAATAGATAAAAGGTGTCCAAAAAGTCCCAAAAATGGTCTAGAACCTTTCAAAACCTTGCACAAAATGGTTAGAACCACTATATACCTCCTAAGGGCTGCCCTAGGGACCTTGGTGTGTCATTTTAGCTATTGCTTTGTGTAGCATAATCCGATTGACCGGATTTTAGTGTCTACACATAATGAGGATTACTTAGAAGCACCCTTTGGAGGCATGAGTGATGAAAATAAACCACCTCAATATATGCTTAATATTCCTCATCCCCCTCCATGGGGTCAAAACAAAGAAGAGGAAATAAAATCCTCTTATGCATATTGAGCATTGATTGAATGCATGGAATAGGTAGAGAGTAAGATAGCTAGCTCTGGGCTTCAAAAGCCTACCTTGAACCAGTTACACAATCAACCACTGCATCCATATATACCTTCTCCTACATACCCTAAGCATTTTAAAATGCCCAAATTGGATAAGTTTAAAGGAGAAGAATATGCTGAAGAGCACGTCATGAGATTCATGAATCAATACTTTAGCATATAGGATAATCATACATTATTCCTGAGAATATTCTTAATTACCCTCTTTGGCCCTGCCATTGAATGGTTTAACCAACTTCCAAGGCATAACGTCTATACTATTGAACAATTTGCATACCGAACAGTTGTAATAGATTACATTTAATTTATCAATCTAAGGGTAAATTAGGGTTATATTTAAAGAATAGCAATCCACTATATATTGTACCCTGGGGATCAATGCTAAGCTTAGTTCATATTTCCTTTCAATTTTAGGTGTTTTTAGAAAAATAAATAAACATAAATTAAATTGTGCAAGAATTAAAATAAAATGTAAGTTATGGTTTATGCAGTAAATATGATAATTATCTATTAATTAATTATTCTAACAGTAATTGCCTAGTGATGATTTTAACTATTATTGAGGATCCTCATGCAGTTAGTTTTATTATCTATTCTGAATTTAAATTTTATGAAAATGCAATTTGCTTTATTTTATATTCTAAGGTCAATTAACTATTTCTAACCTATTATAGGGGTGAGATCTTAGGGACTGGATGTAGGAGTGGGCCTTGCCTCCTAGAAGACAATGTAAGTCTTTCTCCCCTAGTTTAATTTATCTTAGTAACTAAAATACATTATTACTACTAACATTGTTCTATTCAATAAATGTAGGAATGCACATTTACAGTTACATAAGTGAAATTAAACAATAAATACAAATGACATAGTTACCACATGTGAAGAATGAAGTGATACTTTTATTGCTAGAAATTCAAATGCACATGTTGGTGCAATTCTTCAGAAATTGCACAGACATTAGACATTTCTCCATTAGCTATTTCAACTACAGAATGTTGGAAATTAGACATTTCAACATTATACATTTTCAAAGGTATCCCTATGTAATTTATATTATGACTTGTATAATTTTGAATAAACTCGTCCATGTATTTTTCCATGTGGAGTTTGTGGACTTATGATGCGACAACTATGCACTAACTAAATAATATAAACTAATGGAATTCCTAATTCTACTTGGACTCAGTAAATTTCCTAAGTGGTCCAAGTGGTATTTTATAAATGCACTTAACAAAACTATACTAATTTAAATATTTTGCAAGATGTATAATATAATCATATCCTTTATTCTCGAAAAAGGATACAACAATATTACATCTAAATCTAATCAACTTAACAAGATTCCATTTATACAATGTCTATGGAATAAAGTAATAAAACAATTATTAATCATAATATTCTCATGGAGAATATGTGACAAGTCAATTTAATCTAATATGCCTATACTTATTTATTGCCATGTGAGAGCACCAAGTTCTTGTTGATATGGCGTATGATGTTGGTCAACTCTCTTCGATAACTATTGGTAAGAAGTTTTATTTGGTAATAGCATTTAGTAGATACCTTTTGTAACGTACTTCGGTAACTATATTCCATAACATGCTTTAGCTACCATATTGTGTAATATGCTTTAGCTACCATCTTATTTAATAGTGATATGCTACTGCTCTATCACCATACCTTAAGCTTCATTCATCCTTTGTTCTTATGTCCATCTTCTCATGTTGAAGGCATATCCCAAATATTGTGCTTGTTTCATCGTTTAACTATGGAACATTCTTAAACACCTTGCCTGCATAATTACTCATAACTGAGACATATTTTAGTTAGAACAAACATATTTATCAGATTAATTGTATTCATCCTTTTTTTGACAATTTACATAAATACACAAAAATAACTTACATAAAATATATTATAATCATCAATTAAACATAAGAATGAAAAATTCTATTACAAAAATATATGCCAAATATCCTCTCATAATTTTACCCCAAACTGAAATCTATACATGTCCTCATGCATATAGAGAAATGAGACATAGAATATGATAATTTTTACACATATATCAGATGTCACCATCGAGATCTTTGCAAATAAATGAAGGATTAAATTTAATCAAAATTCATATTGTCTATTCAGAAAATCATTTGCAATTCATAAAATGGGACATCATAATTATTTAGGAATGAACAAATGGACATTAGACACAGTTTTCAGAAAAGAATTATTGATATTGAGAAAAAAATGTTTCTAGAAATACGTAAAACATAAGCCAACATGTTACACAATTTTAATCAAATATATGCAACTGAAGATAAGCCATTCTAGATAATAATACAATTGTACAAAACTTATCAAAAAATAATAATTATGGAATTCTTTATCAACAGAAATCATAAAAATAATGTACTCTTCATGACTGTTTTTAGAGAACAATTCTTGTAAAAGCATGTTATCAAAATGGTTCTTAATAGAAAAATACATTCTCCAAATTATTTTTCCACAATTTCATATAAAAACATCAAACATTATCTGTACATGCTATTTTAAACATGAAATATTTATATGCAACATCATCAACATCATTAAAAAGGTTTATGTATATTACTAAAATAATTATAGATAAAATGTTCAACATTTTGAGTCCTCTAGGTCAAAGTTGTCATTGATATCACCTGATAGAGTTATCACTCATATCAAGGAATTCGACAAGAAATAAAGTTGTCCAAGTTTGTCACTATCATCCAAGAAAAATCTTCAACAGTGCAAAAGTTAAAGGTAAAAGGCTCCATAATATTTAAATATTATTGGGAGCACAAGTTAGGCGATTGGTTCATAAAAAACCAAGATGGGTTATTGCAAAGATTAAAAACGAGGTCTAATATTTATTTATAAATTATTTAAATTCACAAGGAATTTAAATTTTATAAATAATATTCGTTTCACCAAGGTTGTGCATTAAGACAATTCTCCAAGGTTTAATTAAGCTAAAACCTAAGGTTGGTTTAATTTAATTTATAATATTTAAATTTAAATTTAAATATATTATAAATTAATCAACCAAGCCAACGTTGAATTAAATCGATGCTCCAACGTGATTGCATGGAATACAAAGGCACTATATATAATGCCCTAAAAGGCATTAATTAAAATCATCCTTTATCACAATAAGAAAGGCACACAAATTGTGGTTGAGATCTTGAGAAACACCGAACAAAGAACAAAGTTTGAAGATGGCAATTGAAACTAGAGAAAATGCATTGAAATATTAAGCCAACTGGAAGGCGTGGCGTAGTGGCAAGGAGACATTGGTCAATATTTTTGTGGAAATGTTTGGTCTACGTTCGAATCCCAGCAAGACAAATTTCGTGGTGTTTGAAACACCAAAGCACAAAGTGTGTTTTGTTTTCGCTGGAAACATGAGGTATTTAGAGCACGTAGTGCTCTTAAGGTTTCAAGTGAGTGCTTATATTATGTGGCATTAGTGCCACAAATAAGGCGTAGGTTGTGGGTAGAGTTAGGGTTTCGAATCCCATCCAAGGCAGAGGTAATGTTTTGTTGATTATTTTAATTTTATGTCTAGGTTGATGGTTAATTAATGTTAGCAAAGTTGGGAGTTAAAAGATTTTTATTGTTTGGAAATTTCTAGCTGAGTGTTGTTGATTGGAAATAAATTTAAGAGGCACAAGGAGTTTGAATATTATTTAAATTAAAGTCTTATATAATATATTTTGGATATTTGAGAAGTAAGACTTTAATAGGGTTGATTTTATTGTGAAAGAGATATTTGCCAAGGAAATTATTTTTTAAAGATATTGAGTGTTAATTTTTATAGATTGAGTGATAAGATGTATTTTGGTTGATATTATTTTTTTTGTGATTTATTGAGAAAATAAATATCTTCTAACCCTTATTGAAGTTTTTCAAATAAGTAAGTGTGAGTGTGGCAAAATTGCAAAGAAAATTACTCTTCAAGAAAAAGGTATGGGTAAAATTCTTCCTTTTTGAGTTAGGTAATTGGATTGATTGAAAATTAAGTTTGTAGTGAAAAGTAATTGATTATGGTTTCCTTTTCGAAAGTGGTTGGTTTAATGCTTCAAGGTTTTTTGAATTGAGAGTTGTGTTTGAACCTTGTTTTATAAGCATTATTTTTGAAACCATTGGTTGTGTGAAAACCTGAGTTAGGGTTTGAGAAGATCATGAGTATCACTATTATGTGTAAAAGGTTTTATATGCATTGTTGTTGAAGCCATTGGTTGTGCAAAGAACTTGAGCTTGATTTAGAAAAGAACATGAGTATCATTGTTATGTGAGATTTGTTGTTGAGCATTGTTGGATACATTTTGAGTTGAGTGATAAATGCTTGGACTAGGGTTTGTGAGAAAGTGTTGTTCCTTGAGGTGATTCGTTGAGTAAATTTGATTGAGCCTAGTCAAGTGATTGTGTGAAGTGGTTGTCCAAGTTCCAAGAAACAAACTATTCTATATCCTGAATTGAGTTAAGATTGAGCATTGAGTATAGAACATATTGAGTCTCTAACAATTATCTTTATGCTTCTATGAGATTGATTTGAGAAAGTGATTGAGTATTGAGAATAGAACATATTGAGTCTCTAACAATTCTCTTTATGCTTATATGTGATTGAGTTGAGAAAGTGATTGAGCATTGAGTATAGAACATATTGAGTCTCTAAAAAATATTTTTATGCTTCTATGATATTGGACAAGTTTAGTGTGAACTTGTTAAAGCTGATTTGAGGTAAGTCTTTGAGAAGGCTTATGGACTTATTTTGTGTAAGATTTTGTGGAAGCTTGCAATGTATATTTGAGCAAGTCCTAGAGAGGATTTATTGAGCAGATTTGGACAAATTTTGAGTGAGCTTGTTGAGCACATTTGGACAAGTTCTGAGTGAGATTATTGAGCATATTTGGACAAGTTTTGAGTGAGCTTGTTGAGTAGATTTGGACAAGTTTTGATTGAGCTTGTGATGGTGATCCACAAATAACTCACAACATATTCTTAATTCACATTCATTACAGTTGGAATTGATTTACAATAATGGCAACAGTCTGCCATTTAAAACTCCTTCACTCTAAAAGATAGTTATTTTCTTTTCCTCTTATAGCATCTTCCGCCCAGGAAGAATAACCGTCTGAACTGGTCTAGAATCGCCCTCTTGCCTTCACGTCTGCAACTATGGCTCCGTAGTTCTCCGACCCTTGTGCATGCCTTCGCTTCCCCTTTTAACATCTCTGGCATGACTCTTCGTTTCCCTTTTCTGACCCTTCGTTTCAATTCTCGTGCCTCTTCGTTGTCTGCACTTTCGAGTGCCTTCCTTTCTGACCCTTGATCTTCGTCTGCTTTCACTGCACCTCGGTGCCACGTGCTGTTCCGCGCTACCACTGTAAGCTCGGTCCACCTGTCAACCATTGAGGACGTTCGGTATACCACCGCTCGATCATTTCCTCTGTAACGGCTCCTGTAATCGCCTACGCTTTCTTTTCTTTTGTTTGGTCACGAAAATGTGACATGTCGCGATATCGCGACACTTTCGGCTTCCCTACCTTCCTACCCTCTTCGAGTCACAAAAATGCGACATGTCACGATATCGCGACACTTTTGGCTTCTCCGCCTTCTTGTCCTCTTCGAGTCGCGAAAATGCGACATGTCGCGATATCGCGACACTTTTGGCTTCTCCGCCTTCCTGTCCTCTTCGAGTCGTAAAAATGCGACATGTCGCGATATCGTGACACTTTCGGCTCCTCTGCCTTCCTGCTCTCTTTGAGTCGCGAAAATGCGACATGTCGTGATATCGCGACACTTTCGGCTCCTCTGCCTTCCAGCTCTCTTTGAGTCACGAAAATGCGACATGTCGCGATATCGCGACACTTTCGGCTCCTCTGCCTTCCTGCTCTCTTTGAGTCACGAAAATGCGACATGTCGCGATATCGCGACACTTTTGGCTTCTCTCGCCTTCCTGTCTTGTTCGAGTCGCGAAAATGCGACATGTCACGATATCGCGACACTTTTGGCTTCTCTGCCTTCCTGTCCTGTTCGAGTCGCGAAAATGCGACATGTCGCGATATCGTGACACTTTTCTTCTTTGCCTTCCTGCCTTTCTCGAGTCACGAAAATGCGACATGTCGCGATATCGCGACACTTCTCTCTCTTGTGCCTCCCATCGTCTTTTGGTCATGAAAATGCGACATGTCGCGATATCGCGACACTTCTTCTCCTTTGCGCCTTCTTTCGTCCTTTGGTCGTGAAAATGCGACATGTCGCGATATCGCGACACTTTTCTCCTTTGCGCTTTCTCTCGTCCTTTGGTCGCGATAATGCGACATGTCGCGATATCGCGACATCTTTTCCTTCCGGCTCTTCTTTCTCTTTTTCGGTCGCGAAATCGTGACATGTCGCGATATCGCGACATCTTTCCTTTCTGGCTCCTCCTCGCCTCTCGGGTCATGAAATCGTGACATGTCGTGATATCGTGACAGTTTCCTCCCTTGCTTCTTTTTTGCTTCTTCGGTCGTGATTTCATGACATGTCGCGAAATCGTGACATTTTCTCCTCTACGCCTTTCTTGTCTTCTTTCGGTCGTGATTTCGTGACATGTCGCGAAATCATGACATTTTTGCTCCACGCCTTCTCTCTCCTTCTTGAGTCACGAAAACGCGACATGTCACGATATCGCGACACTTTTCTCTGTCGCGATATCGCGACATCAAGGCAAACACTTAGAAATTTTTTTGTCGATGCAAGATTGCTCTTCTGCCACCGGATGCTCCTGCATCAGACACCCGGGGTAGATTGAGAAGTGTCCTTCACTTCTATACTGTTGGAGGAAGACCCAGGCGGTCGACCTCTATTTTTGACAACCAAGTTGCATCTTCGATAGGTCTGCCCTTCCACTTGACCAGATATTCAGAATACTGCCTATTCCTGGTACTTCTGCCCGCTCGAGTGTCTAGTATTTCCTCGATCTCATCTGTTGCTGAAGTAGAAGTTGGAATACTCCATAATTCTGTACTTGGTGTCCCGCTACTGCCTCCTTCATGATACTCTACCAAATCTGCAATGTTAAAAATAGGTGATATGTTAAGGCCACTTGGCAATTCCACTTCATACGCATTGCCTGAATCCCATTTTCCCAAAATTTGGCATGGTCCAAACTTCTTCATCTTCAGCTTGTTATAGGTTTTAGCAGGAAACCTCTCTTTTCTCAAATGAACCATGACTTCCTCACCCACTATGAATTCCTTAAACCATCGCTTCTGGTCTGCCTTTGTCTTATATTGGTTGTTCATGTTAGTAATGTGCTTCTTCACTTCTTCATGCACACTCTTCAGATGCTCTGCAAAGTCCTCAGCCTCGGCACTGCACCTTTCCCCTATAGCCATCTTCCTCAACTCAAAAACACTCCTTGGACTGCTCCCATATATTATCTGAAATGGAGATTTGTTAGTACTCCTGTTGATAGAATTGTTGTATGCAAATTTTGCCTGTGGCAAAACCAAATCCCATCCCATGGGCTTATCTCCTATCAAGCATCTCAATAGATTTCCCAAACTTCTATTCACCACCTCCGTTTGGCCATCAGTCTGTGGGTGATATGCAGAACTGAATTTCAAATCTGTCTTCAATTTCTTCCATAAAGTCCTCTAGAAATGCCCAACAAACTTGGTATCTCTGTCAAAAACGATACTCTTTGGTAGACCATGAAGTCGTACCACCTCTTTGAAAAATAAACCTGCAATGTGAATTGCATCACTAGTTTTCCGGAAAGGGATAAAATGTGCCATCTTCGAAAACCTGTCAACCACCACAAATATGGAATCATTTCCCCGCTGGGTCCTTGGTAGACCAAGAACGAAATCCATACTGACGTCCTCCCAGGGTCTCTCTGGTACAGGTAATGGCTGGTATAATCCAGTGTTCTGGCTCACACCCTTCGCCATCTGGCATACTCTACAACTTTGTACAAACCTCTTCACATCTTGCTGCAGTTGTGGCCAATAGTAGTTCTCACTAACCAGGGCAATGGTCTTGTCTCGACCAAAATGTCCAGCCAACCCTCCATTGTGTTTCTCCTTGACTAGATTTTCCCTCATTGAACTCCTTGGAATGCATAATTGACTTCCTCTAAACAACATTCCATCTTGGATCAGAAAATCCAACCACTTGGTCCTGTCCAAAGTGACAGGTGCCAAGCAAGCCTTCCAAGCTTCTGCAAAATCAGGATCTTCAGGGTACAAACCCTTCAGTTCATCAAATCCTACCACTTCCACCTTCATTTCTATCAACAAACACTGCCTTCTACTTAAGGCATCTACAACTCTATTTGATTTTCTGCTCCTGTGCTTCAACACAAAGGTATAACTCTATAGAAACTCAACCCATTTTAGGTGCCTCTGATTTAGTTTCCCTTGGCTATTGATATACTGCAAGGCCTGATGATCAGTATATAGAACAAACTCTTTTGGCAGCAAGTAATGCCGCCACTTCTTTAGAGCCTGAACTATAGCATAAAACTCTTGATCATAAACTGAATACTTCTTCCTAGCATCATTGAGTTTCTCACTAAAGTAAGCAACAGGTTTACCTTCTTGACTCAAAATAGCTCCTATGGCACTACCACTAGCATCACAATCTACCTGGAATACCTTATTAAAATCTGGAAGTGCCAAAATAGGTTGCTCTGTAACCTTCTTCTTCATCATACCAAAACTCCTATCTGCTCCTAAGGTCCACTTGAATTCCTTCTTATCCCCTCTCATTGTTTCTGTAAGGGGTGCACAAATACTGCTAAAATTTCTAATGAATTTCCTGTAAAAACTTGCTAGACCATGGAATGATCTTACCTCAGTCGTGCTTCTCGGAGTAGGCCATTCAATGATAGCTCTCACCTTTTCTGGGTCCATTTTTAGACCTTCGACTGAGATGACAAATCCCAGGTACACTAACTCTTTCTTCACGAAATTACACTTCTTCAGATTTATTAACAACTGCTCCTCCCGCAGCTTCTCAAAAACCCTTCTGACCTGCATCAGATGCTCTTCCAGGGTTTTGCTAAATATTAAAATATCATCCAAATAGACAATGACGAATTTGCCTAAAAATTCTTTCAATACCTCATTCATCAACCGCATGAATGTGCTTGGTGCATTGGTTAGCCCAAATGGCATGACCAACCATTCATACAAACCTTCTCTCGGTCTTGAAGGTTGTCTTCCATTCATCTCCTTCTCTGACACGAATCTGATGATAACCACTCTTCAGATCAATCTTTGTGAAGTACTTGGCTCCACTCAAACAGTCCATAATGTCATCCATCCTTGGCAATGGAAATCTGTACTTTATGGTGATCTTGTTAATGGCTCGAGAGTCTGTACACATTCTCCATTCTCCATATTTCTTTGGTGCTAGTACTGCAGGTACTACACATGGACTCAAGCTCTCCCGAATCAGTCCCTTTTTTAGCAACTCTTGGACTTGCCTGTTCAGCTCTTCAGTTTCTGTAGGAGTCATTCTATGTGCTACCTTATTGGGTAAACTAGATCCTGGTATCAAATCTATATGGTGACTGATCTTCCTCACTGGTGGTAAACCTTCAGGCACATTATCAGATACAATGTCTGGAAATTCTTCTAATAGTCCTAAGACTTCTACAGGGGTATCCTTGCATTCTTCCTTCCTAACTCTAGGAATTAATGCATAGCACATATGCTCATGCTTTAAACTATCCAAAAATCTTCCCCCTTCAACTAAACAGATTCTAGCGCTGCTACATACCTTTTCACCCGCCTCCTGTAAGGGCTTCAACTTATGGCGCACTCCATTCTTTGTCACTGAGTAAGTGTTGGCGCGACCATCATGCATTGCACACCGATCAAACTGCCATGGCCTTCCCAACAACAAATGGCAAGCATCCATAGGCAGGATGTCACACAGGACCTCATCACAGTACTTCCCAATATTAAATTTCATCGAGCATTGCTCACTGACCAAAGCCCTATGGTCCTTCTATAACCACGCAATCCGATATGGATGCGGGTGTGCCTTTCTCTTTAACTATAACTTGGTAACCATTTCTTCTGAGACCAAGTTATCAGTACTACCATTATCTATAATGATGTTACAGACCTTACCTAAACTTTTGCACCTTGTGCGGAATAGGCTCCTTCTCTGGTCTGATCCTTTCTCCTCATTCAACAGGGTCCTCCTTGTAACCATAACTTCTCCTCCCTCTGCCTCCTTAGAATGTTCTGATTCAACACCTTCATCGGCTACAAAAGCTCTGGCAGGACCCTCAGGTCTCTCATTTGTCCCTTCTCGGTGTTGTGGACACTCGTATGCTCGATGTCCTTCTTCGCCACAGTGGAAACAGGTTCCACGAAATCCTCCCCTTCCAAATCCACGTCCAGATCTACCTCTTCCCCTTGGGTAACCATTGTTCTGATTACGGGGTTGGTAGGTGTTCCTATCTTCCTGATCCTGGGTATTACTGGTTTCACCAGCCTTCTTCTGATCCTTATATTTTTCTCCATCGGTCCTTCCACCAGGTTCTTCCCCCATGACCTCTTCCTCTTTGCTTTCCCTCAAACCGTCTGTTCAGCTTCTCTTCGACCTTGAGGGCAAACTGGTAAGCATCCTCAATGGTGCTCATCTTAACCAGAATCAACTCTTCTTGAATACTGGTTCTCAACCCATTGATGTAACGGGCCACCTTCTCCCTGTTAGCCTCTGCATGGCCAGTTCTGATTGAGATCAGGTAGAACTCCTCTGTATATTCTTTGACAGATCTGTTTGACTGTCTCAAACTCTGCATTCTTCTCAACAGGTCCAATTCGTAATCTATAGGAATAAACTGTCTCTTCAACTTCTCTACCATTCGATCCCATCTGGTTATCTTTTCCTTTCCTCCTCTATTTCTTTCTAGCTGCACTTCTTTCCACCATATGCAAGCATGGCCTTTCAACTTTGTTTTGGCAAACTTGATCCGATCTGGATCTACAACCTCCTCATACTCAAAATATTCCTCCATATCATTGATCCAGTCAATTAACTCCTCTGAATTGAGACTCCCAGAATACGTGGAGACCTCAAACTTCGCCTTCTTCCCGATCTGTGATATGGCCTTAATTAATCTGGCTTCTGCAGGATCCGTTGCTTCTTCTTCAACCGATGGATCATCAACCTCCCAAGCTTCATCTTCACTATGGTCTTCTCTCCTTGGTTCAACCCCTCTTCGCAATTCCTCTTGTAGGGCTTGCACTTGCCTCTGCAAAGCTCTAAAATCTTCTTCAGGTACCACATTCCTTCCACCACCACGGTTTCTTCATGGAGGCATTCTTCCTCACTCTCTTCTCACAATCCTTCCACAGATCCTGGTGCAAACTACCTCACTTTTGGCGATCTGCTCACACACTCAGGAACTCCCGCTCTGATACCACTTGATGGTGATCCACAAATAACTCACAACAGATTCTTAATTCACATTCATTACAGTTGGAATTGATTTACAATAATGGCAGTAGTCTGCCATTTAAAACTCCTTCACTCTGAAAGATAGTTATTTTCTTTTCCTCTTACAACATCTTCCGCCCAGGAAGAATAACCGTCTGAACTGGTCCAGAATCACCCTCTTGCCTTCACGTCTGCAACTATGGCTCAGTAGTTCTCCGACCCTTGTGCATGCCTTCGCTTCCCCTTTTAACATCTCTGGCATGACTCTTCGTTTCCCTTTTCTGACCCTTCGTTTCAATTCCCGTGCCTCTTCGTTGTCTGCGCTTTCGAGCGCCTTCCTTTCCGACCCTTGATCTTCGTCTGCTTTCACTGCACCTCGGTGCCACGTGCTATTTTGCGCTGCCACTGTAAGCTCGGTCCACCCGTCAACCATTGAGGATGTTCGGTATACCACCGCTCGACCGTTTCCTCTGTAACGGCTCCTGTAACCGCCTGCGCTTTCTTTTCTTTTGTTTGGTCACGAAAATGCGACATGTCACGATATCGCGACACTTTCGGCTTCCCTGCCTTCCTACCCTCTTCGAGTCACAAAAATGCGACATGTCACGATATCGCGACACTTTTGGCTTCTCCGCCTTCCTATCCTCTTCGAGTCACGAAAATGCGACATGTCACGATATCGCGACACTTTTGGCTTCTCCGCCTTCCTATCCTCTTCGAGTCATGAAAATGCGACATGTCGCGATATCGCGACACTTTCGGCTCCTCTGCCTTCCTGCTCTCTTCGAGTCACAAAAATGCGACATGTCGCGATATCGCGACACTTTCGGCTCCTCTGCCTTCCTGCTCTCTTCGAGTCGCAAAAATGCGACATGTCGCGATATCGTGACACTTTCGGCTCCTCTGCCTTCCTGCTCTCTTCGAGTCACGAAAATGCGACATGTCACGATATCGCGACACTTTTGGCTTCTCTGCCTTCCTGTCCTTTCGAGTCATGAAAATGCGACATGTCGCGATATCGCGACACTTTTGGCTTCTCTGCCTTCCTATCCTGTTCGAGTCGCGAAAATGCGACATGTCGCGATATCGCGACACTTTTGCTTTTCGGCCTTCCTGCCTTTCTCGAGTCGCAAAATGTGACATGTCGCGATATCGCGACACTTCTCTCTCTTGCGCCTCCCATCGTCTTCTGGTCATGAAAATGCGACATGTCGCGATATCACGACACTTCTCCTTTGTGCCTTCTTTTGTCCTTGGGTCACAAAAATGCGACAAATCATGATATCGTGACACTTTTCTCCTTTGCGCTTTCTCTCGTCCTTTGGTCGCGATAATGCGACATGTCGCGATATCGCGACATCTTTTCCTTTCGGCTCTTCTTTCTCTTTTTCGATCATGAAATCGCGACATGTCGCGATATCATGACATCTTTCCTTTCTGGCTCCTCCTCGCCTCTCGGGTCACGAAATCGTGACATGTCGCGATATCGCGACAGTTTCCTCCCTTGCTTCTTTTCTGCTTCTTCGGTCGCGATTTCGTGACATGTCGTGAAATCGCGACATTTTCTCCTCTGTGCCTTTCCTGTCTTCTTTCGGTCGCGATTTCGTGACATGTCACGAAATCGTGACATTTTTGCTCCATGCCTTCTCTCTCCTTCTTGAGTCGTGAAAACGTGACATGTCGCGATATCGTGACACTTTTCTCTGTCGTGATATCGCGACATCAAGGCAAACACTTAGAATTTTTTTTGTCGATGCAAGATTGCTCTTCTGCCACCGGATGCTCCTGCATCAGCTTGTTGAGCATATTTGGACAAGTTTTAAGTGATATTTTTGATAATATTTGGAAAAGTTTTGAGTGAGCTTATTGAGCATATTTGAGCAGGTTCTGAGTGGACCTATCGAGCAGATTTTAGCATGTTTTGAGTGGACCTGTTGTGCAAATTTGAGCAGGTTCTGAGTGGACATTTTGAGCAGATTTGAGCAGGTTCTGAGTGGACCTGTTGAGCAGATTTGAGCAGGTTAGGAGTGAACCTATTGAGAATATTTGAGAAGGTTCAGAGTGAACCTATTGAGCAGATATTTGGAGGTGATAGAGCAAAGAGGACAAAGTCTCCAGTAGATAAAGATACATCATCTAGGACATTGAGGATAAGTCTTCTGAGTGAGGACAAGAGTCTTCAAATGAAGAGAGATCCACAGTCAGTTTAGTGGAGTAGTCTTCTATAATATCACTAGCTAGAGTAGAGGAGAAAGAGTTCTCTAGTGGACAGAGATCCACAAACCAGATTTAGGCGATCAACATCTCCTTTGGACAGAGGTCCATAAACATTGTAATTGGGAAGGATTCCCAAAAGATTATTTGAGAAATATTTAGAAGAAATATTTTCTCTATGGGGGTAGCCCACATTGGGTGCACCACGTTAAAAGTTGTGTCTCTATTATAGATGGTGTTTTATGCATTGCTTTGATTACTGTTATTGATACTGTTATCTATACACTGCATAATATTGAATTGAAAAGAAAATTAAAAAGTGGTCTTATAATGTTCATCCCCCCTCTTAGTATAAGCTTGTGTTCTTCATCAAATAATAAAAATTCTATAGATAACATTAGTAATATATCAATATAAAAGTATGAATAAAATGAATTGTGCTCATCGGGTAGAGATTCATGACGATGGTGGTCTCGAATGTGGTAACCTGCATTCTCATTTCACCCATTGTACTTGCTCTTTGGCCCTCTGTTCAGTAATTGGTGTTTCAACCATGATTGTATTAATGTGCTCAACTTCATGAGAATCCTCCTTCTGCTCTACATCCTATGTTTGAGAAGGTAGGAGTTCCTCAACCAATGCAAAAATATTATTTATCATTGCATAGATACTTGGAGGCATCCCGACATCCAAGACAACATTCCCAGGTGTTGTTCCTATTTTTATGGGAGAAATGAATTTCTTAGGTTGATTTTTTTGTGTAAGGCTGACGAGATGGTGGGGAATATCTTCCTCAAGGAGTTTAGAAAAGTCAAAGGACTTATTTTTATGGGTCGTTTTGCTAAATTTCACTGACTTTTTTTTCTTTTTACTAGGTGTGGAGCTTTTGTGAGGGTGATAAATTTTTTAAATTTTTCTTTAATGCCATTAAGAATAAGAATAGAGCATAGAGGATAGAAGTTATATAAAATCCTATATCTGGCCTACAAATTCCATTGGAGGACCTCCCATCCTTCATCCAAGAGAATTTTGTAGCCCTTTTCAAAGAGCCCAACACAAAAGTTGAGTTTTTTAGAGAATGTTGCAAACAATGCACATCTTCCAAAGTATCTAAATAAGATAGAGCATTGTTGGACAAACCTCTTTCATAGGATGAAATTTATTTTTCCCTCCATTCTTTGGCAAATGAAAAGGCCCCAAACATTGATGGGTTTCTGAGTGAATTTTTAAAGACCATGTGAGAGACTATAGGATCTAATTTTTGCATATGTGTGAGGAGGTTATTACCAATGGAGGTCTTTGGGAGGCCACTAATAAAGGATTGATTAGGCTCATTCCCAAAAAATATAAGCCAAATTTGCTTTTCTATTGGAATCCCATTACTTTACTCAATTCCTTTTATAAAATTTTGGCCAAGGCTATGGCCAGAATACTCCTCCTAGTGGCTACAAAAATTGTTCACCCAGAGCAAACATGGTTCCTTAAATATCGATACATTTTAGATAATATTATTACAACTTGGGAAGGGATGGAGTGGTCTTGTTCATAGGGACTCAAGGGACTTTACCTTAAGATTAATTTTCATAAATCTTATGATCGATTAAAGTGGCCCTTCATATAAGCATGCTCCACTGTCTTGGTTTTGGCAATTGATTCATCGATATGGCAACTTCCATATTTTCAAATGATTCTACAAGAGTGGTTATTAATACATAATTATCTAACAAAATTCATATGGAAAGATCAATTAGGCAAGGCTATCTATTGGCCCCTTATATAATTGTAATTGTAGTTGATGTCCTTGTTATTCTATTGGAATTTATAATTAAATAGGGGAGGATAAGAGGTATCCACCTTTTGTATGGTTTTTAGATTATAAACTCTCACTTTGCAAATGATTCCATACTTTTTCCTTTGGTAGATCAATAAAATCTTACGAACATCCTTGAGATAATTCACACCTTCTATAGAGCCTCTAGTGAAAGAATCCAAAAATCTAAAAAAAATGTTATTCTATTTGTATTTAGTGATAAGCCATATTGGATACCCACAACATGGATGTGGGTGCAAAGAGGAGAAATCATGAAGTATTTGTAATTTCCTTTTGGTGTTTACCTTTCACCTAAATCTATGTGGGATTGGTATATGGACAAATTTTCTAGAAATTTAGAATACTGGAAATCTTTGGAAATATCTCAAGTAGATAAAATCTAGATTACTAGAAAAAATTTAGCCCCTTTCCATGTTTACTTCTCTTCTCTTTTGACTCCTAGCAAGGCTGGGTATGATAATATAAACATTATGCTTTAGGAGTTTTTTGGACAAAAAATATAATCAAATGAGGCCTCCCAATGGTCTCCTAGAGCAATTGTTGCTGACCAGTTTCATGTGATGGCTAGGAATCCCCAATATTCAACCATAAGGCTATGCACTCATATCTAAATGGATGCAAAGGGTGATAATAGATAATGAAACATGGAAGGTGTTGGTGAGGGAGCATTTGAAAACCCCCATATGGATGGTAAAATTTAGGTAAGTATTTCATACACTAACATTCTTTTACAATCCCCTTATTTCTTTGTAGAAGGTTGTAATATTCTCAAAGGGATTTGAAAATCCTGGCAACAAGAGCATCAATTTATTTCATAATAATTCCACCATTGAAGAGTCTAATATAGATTTTCAATAGGAACATAAGGTGTTCATGACCAATGTTACCACCAAACCCAAGGATGATGTTATTACATTAATTAGAGTGCTAGTAAGCACATGACAAGAGACAAAGGATGGTTTATAACCTTTAAAATAAAATAAATAAAACTAGTGACCCTTGTTGATAATCAAACCTACAAGGTGAAAGGAGAAGTTGATGTTTTAGTTTATTTTCGAGACGGAAAATACACCATAAATCATGTACTGTATGTACCAAACCTAGTTAACAACTTGTTATTTGTGTCCTAACTATTGGATCAAATTATGAAAGTTAATTTCAAAGTTAGGAATGGTTACAATAGGTTTTTTATCATAAAAAATGGTGAACACATTACCATTGGTTCCTATAAAACAAGTTTTTTTACTCTAGATATTCAATCTACTCTAATATAGCAATCTCAATAGTCATGATACATGGAACCCCTCTATGGCATAGGCAATATGAGTATCTCAATTATTTCTACTTAAATTAGGTAAGAATTATATGGTGATCTAGACTTGTTAACCATTCACCCATATTATTAATTTACTTGAATTGTTTAGTAGGAGAGCAACACCACATACCTCTTGAGTTGAGATCTCATAGAGCCAAATATCCATTGGCTGTAATACACATAAATTTGCATAGACCCATGCAACCTAGTATTGGCGATAAAAGATACTTCCATTTTTTTATTGATGACTACTCTATAAATATGTGAGTTTCCTTATTACAACTAAAGTTAGATGTGTTCTAGTACTTTAGGCATTTCATGTAGAATGTGGAAAAGGAAATTGAGCATTCTATTAAGATCCTCCACTTAGATCGAGGAGGGAATGTATATCCATGGAATTAACAAGGTTTCTTGAACATAAAAAAATAAAGTGATAGGTCACTATAGCCTATATTCCATAACACAATGGGGTTGGTAAGATAAGAAAGCATTGCATCATAGAAGTTATTCACTACATTCTCACAGGAGCTAATATAGAGTAGTAGTATTGGGTTAAATATGCTACCACTATAACGTATTTTTTGAATAGAGAATCTACAAAGGCACTATAAGGAGTTCTACCAAAAGAAACTTGGTCTAGCAGAAAACCTTCCATAAACTATTTTAGAGTGTTCAAAATATAGGTTTACATGAGTGTCCCAAAGAAAAAGAGGACCAAGCTAGGTGTGAAATATTTACCATACATATTTCTTGAATATTGGTTGATAGATATAAAAATAAATAAATTGCATATAAGTCAAGATGTGGTATTCAATAAAGTAGTTGAGCTGAAATTAGATAGTGAAGCCCCTTAGGATACTGCATCTCTATCTATGAGTATAGATCTTAATGAGGAATTCCAAGAAGATATTACAACTGTGAATGATGAACCTATAGCAATTCCTCCTATATTATTTTAAAATATTATAAAATAGGTCTACAATACAATAAAAGGCTCCAAGTTTAATGCACCTTCTGATATAACTTCCACTCACCCTCAAACTCATAGTATGACTCATCAAGAAGTAAATATGGGTTTGATGTCTTTAGTGATGAAGAATTCAAAACTAATAATAGTGAAGGATGCCCTTAGCTCACCCTAGTGGAAGGTAGCAATGGAAGATAAATATGACTCTTTGATAAAAAATAAAACATGGGAGCTCATTGATCTTCCTAAAGGAAAGAAGCCCATATACTACAAGTGGATCTTCAAAACCAAATATAAAGCATGATTCATTATAAAGAGATATGCATAAAAAAAATGAATATTTTATGAATATACCTTTGCACACACAAAAATATGACCATCATCTACATTCTCTATGCCATGGTAGTATAATTCAAATGGAAGCTGTAGACACCAAAACAACACCAATACGATTATGTGGCTACGAACACTGACCGAATTGGCATACACAGCCCCCAGGGCAGCCCCCAGGGCAGCCCCCAGAGGTTAAACAGTGGTCCTAACCACTCCCAAAATAGTTTTGGAAGGTTAGAGGTCAATTTGGCACCTTTCAAGCACCCTGCTCCTTATTCGTTCCACCCTAGGATGATTACAAACTGGTATTCATCCCACCCTAGGACGATTAGTAGTATTCACTCCAAGGTGGGGCAAATAATAGGTTTGAAAGGCAAAAGGTCAAACCTTGACAAATGGTAGCTCGAATTTGCCACTTAACTCCACTTTTAATGCATGGAGTGTGAGTGAGCATTTTTGAGCTCAAAGAGGCAGTCATGGAGCCCTTAATCAGGGAGGAATCTTCTCTCCCCTAGGAAGGCATGATGGCCAAGTGGCGCCTCTGCATGCTCATTCATAAGAGAACCTTAGGTATAAAATGGTGAGTCTTATCACCCCAAATAAAGAACAGAGCAGGAGCATTTGGAGTAACGGAGTGCTACCAAATTACATCCTCACCCATCGCTTGTGCTTCTTACATTGGGTGATCATTGGAAGCACAATCCGGACCCAAAACCTAAACATTTTGCCACAATACCCCATCCAATTTTCCAACACAACCCCCTAGGAGGTTTTGGACCCATCCCAAGTGGATTGGTGCCAAAACCAAGCCCCAAACGGCGGGCGTCCTGCCCCTGGGCACCCCCCACACTATTGCAGTCCTAATCGCCCCACCCCGAAGTGATTAGAAATATATAGCATATTTCTTTATTGTTTCATTTTAATTTCATTTTAGGTCACTCATATAGGCTTCCATTCAAATTTCATGTCATTCTGATGAATATTGGTTGTGTTTTCAATGTTTTTTCGCTTTCATTAACATACAAGGAGCATCATCGGATACAGGGTGATCGAGGCAGAATTTGCAAAATCTGACATTTTGGGTCATCTCAAAATGACCCTTTTTGCCTAACACCAACTTTGCAGGTGTTTTTGAGGCCCCTAGATGGGAAATTTAGGAGGTCACTTTATGACATCTTGTGATAGTCCTAATCATCCCACCCCGGAGTGATTAGAAATCTATGGCAGATTTCTCGACTATTACTTTTGCAGTGTGTTCTTGGTAATGTTTTCATACCTCTTTACAAATTTTAGCTCATTATGACATGTTTTGATTATAGTTTTAATTATTTTATGCATGCATTAACCGAAGGCCTTGGGGATCGCATGTTTCCCTCCATCCGCAGGTGCTTTTAATCATTTGTTGTTTCTGAATGCAGGACCTCAAAATCGGAGGGGCAGCAAGGAAGCACAGATGCATTCACACAAGTGGCGACGAACTTTGGCCCGCCCATTTCACATGTGGGCACGTAGAAGAAAGCGTACCATCCGTGGTGTGAAAAAACCATGTTTAACGATCCCAGCCCCTGAAAAAGGAGGAGATGTATTGTAACCTGATCTCAAGCAAATTAATAAAATAAAGGGCTGCACTTTACATTTGCTTTACATCTCGTTTCATTTCACTTGTTTTCCCCTTTTCATGCATTTTTGTTCATAGGACTTAGCGTTACGTTTTTATTTTGTTTGCATCGCACCCGGTACATAATTTTGTTTCCGTATCCTCGTGCTTTCAGTGGCGATCATGGTGGGACCCTATCCCATGATTTTGGGATCAAATTTTTGATCAAAATTTGTGTGTTTTTTCTTGCAGGTGTCAATATTTCAAGCGTTGGACTGCTGCTCGTTCCACCCTATGACAAATATAGAGCTGGAATTCATGTCACCTAGGGACGAATGGGCATTCGTCCCACCCTATGACAAATACAGATATGTTATTCGTCCCACCCCAAGACAATTAGCTCTCTATGCACTTTCCGAATAGAAACTCAGAGGCATTCGATTTGGTCAGAGAAGAGGTAGGTTTTCTGAGCATCCTCTGTCATTTTCTATTTTCTGTCTATGTAATTTTCAGTTTCTTTGCTTGCATAAAAAAGTTTTACTACATGTTTTCCTTCTTTGCGCAAGTAAAAAGAACCCCATACACCATGTGGTAATTTAAACATCGAGGAGTTGGTCGTAAAACCCCAACACTTGATCAAGACCAACAATGGATTTCATCACCACCTTGGCTTGAATTTTTGCATGCATAACCTCGATCGCTACTATTGCTAGACGTAAATCCTGACGAAAGTTGACCAAGTGTATCTAGGGTGATTCCCAGTGCATGAGGATAAGTCTTCTATGGTAGGTGTCAAAAATAGGGCAATCCCCCTTCCGTACCGCCTATGTTCCACGTACTATTCTGCTCTCGCGTACCAATAGTTTCCCTCACGTAAGGGCGGGTATATTGAGAGGTTCGGTATAACGGCTTGGCAGTGGTATATTGAAGGGGTGACCATTTTGGGAGATATAAGAGCCCTCATATTGCATATACAACAAAATTTTCTTTACAAGGTTTTCAAACAAAAATTAAAACACACTAAACCAGATCTAGGGCACACCTTTAATCTATAAACGAGATAATCACTTCTTTGTTTGTGTGGCTCTTGTTTGTTTAGTGTAGCATAAAAAATTGTAAAGAAGATAAAAATGTACGCATCATTTAGAGAAACACCACCATGGTGTACACCCATAGCCAAGCCCAATCACGGGCAGAAGCTACGAAAAGTGTACAAGGGGGCACAAGTCGCCTCCGCTATAGCCCCAAGGACTTGGTCATACCACCTTGGCGGCCTGAGCCACAAAATAGTCCACATCATACCATGACAGAATGGGACTATAGAGGCACCCCTTCGAGGGGCACTCCCATTCAGCATAGACCCTTTCAGGAGGAGTCCTTACACGTGGCACTCAACATAAATGGGAAGGCTCCCTTAGACACTCGTTATGAGTGGCCACCATGCAATGAAGCACTAGAACAACATAGGGTCCATAAGGAGGGGCCACATGATTACATCATCCCTTATCTACCCCTTATCACTGTTAGAAACAATGGGTAAAATCCAGAGCACAAGGCTCTTCATACAGGGTGAGCCAACTCTACCCACCCCTTTCACATATATGAAAGGGGGCATGAGGAAGACCACTACATTCCTCAAGAGCAATACACAGCACGAGAAAAATGCGCTTCTGCACCTACTATTTAACAAGATCACCTACTGAGGCCAGAGCCTCGAGTGAATGCCACTAACCGTGATAGAGGGAAGCGACCTATAGGGATATTGGATCACCATGACCAAGATAGGTGTGTATGGGAGGCATCTATGCCTCCTAGGCTCAAGATGACGAAACAAATTAACTTGGCATTTGCCATACATGCCACCCACCAAGCACAAATCATGTATCTTGAGCAAGACCAACAATAGTTGGAGCACCTGTATCGCCTTAGCAAAGAGCGCATTCGATGTTAGATAGATGAGTTGCTCCAGAACACTGTGCCTGAGATGGTCCCAACCCCTCGCACGCATAGGACAAAGTTTTATGAGAGGCACAACCCCTTGGTACGAGATAGGTTTCCATGATCTTATCAAATGTTACCTCCAAGACCTCCTAGACCTGAGTGAGAGACCACCCCTAGAGCCAATGACGGGCACCCTCCACGGGTACCCACCCATGTTTATAGGTCATGCCTAGGAACTCCTCAGGAGGCCTATGAGGAGTTTGAGAAAGAAGAAGAGTGGGCTGAAATGCCCTACCAAGGCAGAGGGGGTGCTATTCGGATGCCCCTCCATAGGCCTCAAGTTCCCTGTAATTTGCAATGGGAACAAACCAAGGAGGAAGAGATCAAATCTTTCGATGCATACAAAGCACTGATAGAGCGCTTAGAGTCTATGGAGACCAAGACTTTTGGGCCCCAAAAGCCCACTTTACGCCAGCTCCGTAGTCACCCTATGCATCCTTCAGTGCCTGCACCCCCATACCTTGAACACTTTAAAATGCCTCAATTGGTAATATTTAGAGGGGAGGAGGATGCCCAAGAGCATGTGACAAGGTTCCTGAACCAATGCTTTGGCATTCAGGACAATGATGCTTTGCTTCTAAGAACATTTATAACCATGTTCGCAGGCCCTGCCTCGGATTGGTTCACTCAGTTGCCAAAGCATAGCATCAATAACCTGGACCAGCTAGTGGACGCATTCCTTGAACACTTCACCTTCAACACCAAGAAGAAGGCGTCATTAAGTGACCTAGCTAGCATCAGGTAGTATGAGGAAGAGACCATGGTGGCTTATGGAAATCGGTGGAGGACGTTGCTTTCAAAGCTACCTTACCTCCCTCCCATGGCCGACCTGACCCAAATGTTCTCAAAAAGTTGTTTGAGGTCAATTTCCATGCTATTGTAGCTACAACAATATGCCACTCTCTAGGAATCCTTGGCACAAGCCAGAATCATTGAGGAGATCAAGACATAGGATGGTGAGATTGCCAAGCCACACAAGATAGAGTGGCCCAAAAAAACCAAAACAAGGACCATGCAATCGAAACCCACTGTGGTCAATCAGGTTGCTATCAACACACCAAAGCCTACACAAGCAACATAGCCCCAAAAGGCTAATTATCAGGCAGTTCCTCTTGACAGCTATGAAAGAGAAAATCATAGACAAAATAAAAATTAGCAGTGTCGCCCTAGGCGACAATTCACACCATTCATAGAGTCTAAAGACTCCTTGTTTGACCACTTGTCAGTGGAAAACTTGATAAACCTGCCAGAGAGTCGACCCATAGACCCCAACGCACCAAAACCCAAGGGTTATAGGGAAGAATTGTACTATAGGTTTCACCAACAGAAGGGACATGACCTTTATGCATGTTGAAAATTTGAAAGCTTAGTGCAAGACCTAATAGACAACAAGACATTAGCGGTGGATAATCTTGTTGTTCCAAAAAACCAACATATGGATGTCTTCAAAGACCCCCTGCCTACCCATGATGTGTAGGCAAAAACCCTTCAAGTCAATGAGGTGACACAGAACTTCCCCATGCAAGGGTATGTAGGGATGATAAGCATCGTGACTAGGAACAAGAGGTACCCAAGCACAACTGCCCCCACTGTAGCTACAAGAGAGGTTCCATCAATGTCACAACCTCAACAACACCTACACAACCTCCTCCGCCTAGACCGATGGCCACAATTTGAACCAAAATTACCCAAATTCTGAGGACCATGTCGGCTAGGCTCTCCATCTATGAGCTTATACGACAATCACCACCCCATCAGGAGGCTCTTATGGAGATACTTAAAGCCATTGAGTTGCAGCCCCACAAAGCAAATTATTTCAAAAACTTCATGGGACATATAAAACGATACACCGAGCCAGTCATCACCTTTAGAGAAGACGAGCTGAAATCGATGACTGGTGATATGGCAGATCCACCCTTGCACGTCATTGCATGGGTCAATGGGATTCCATATAAGAGGGTGTTGGTGGACACTGGCTCATCCAACAATATAATAATAATAGCACCATTGAAGCACCTCAAGTTGCCAACATCTCACATTATGGCCTCCACCTATACTCTTCGAGCATTCAATGACGTGATATGCTTGATGGTTGGCACAATTGTCTTGCCCATCCAAGTGGGAAAAAATACTATTCCTACATTGTGCCACATCTTGGAAGGTGAGATGGCCTATAATATCTTGTTGGGCTGGCCTTGGATCAAGGACATGAAGTGTGTCCCTTCGATAGCTCATCAGTGCCTAAAGTACACATTTGAAGGACAGGTGCATGTAGTCCTGACAAACTTAGAGCCCTTCAAGTATTGCAATACGGTGTAGCTGATGCCGCAATCGACCCTTCCATCGATACATTTGGATTTTTAATTGAATCCATCTAAATAGGGTCTGATTCTACATGCATCCCCATTGTTAAGTCCCTCAAATCCCCAGTTGAGTCCATCTTCATCGTCTGGTCCTTCACCAATGACACCACCTATGGTGGCCACACCAAAGGACAATGGGAAGAAACCCCTGGAAGAGGCACCGCCATCAGTCTCAACCATCTCTATCGAGGAGATGCCTAGCCGAATGGAAGTCGAGACGCCTAGTTCACCCGACATGGAGTGGACTTAGGAAGAACTCCCATTCCCTCCCCCTCAATCACCAACGATCACCATTGAGATGGCCAATACAGGCTTGGGGGAGTACCTAGTGCAAAAAATTATAGCAACACCCGTACTTGAGTCCATGCAGGACATGGGAAGACCTCGCATCCCCATCGGCACTATTGTTCCTCTATGCTACCTGCAAAACTAGACAAATTTTATATATGGGGGCCTCGATAATGGTGTTGAACCTTACCTGCAAGAGGAAGAAGATGAAGAGCCCTTTACTGAGAACGTCAACTATTTGTCCAACCCAGACTTTGCTTTGAGATATCTTGGCCAATGTAATTGGCATGAATATGGGTTGGGCAGGTATGAATAGGGAGTGCGCGTTCTTTGCCAACCAAGATATCAGATGCCATACGATAAATCAAGAGTAGGGTTCAACCACCCTCTACCCATTGACATCTTGGTAGAGAACATGCAAGGCCTAGGGCTAGGCAATAATGGCACAAGATCCATATGTCAATCCTAACACAACATACACATTGGGGGATTATCTCCCATTGTTAACAACCAACCTTGTGGGCCTCAGCAATTCCTCCCCTTTGATCGAGAAAGGGGAAAATTCAAGAACTTGCCTCCACGAGGAATATAAACAAGGTCAAGAAGGATCTTCAAAAGATGAGTCAGAGTATGAGGTGGCACCTTAGGACCCTTTCGAGTTTGATAGCAATCACTCGCAAGTGACGCCCATAGATGACTATCAGGAGAACTTCATAACGATGTTCCCCTTGAATTCTCCAATTGAGTAGATGCCACATCAAGAGAATCAGATCCTCCCATAGAGAGCAGAACAACCCCGATGGGACCAGATAAATTTGCTCGAGCAAGATGAGCCTCACATGTCGTAAAAAATTGTTAGAGACAACGAAGGCCTATGGATCTCCAATAGCGATTATGAAGATGAAACTGAGATGGCATATCTCAATCATATGCGACAGAAAAAATACCCCATGGACATTGACGACATGTTTCAACAACTAAACATGGGACCAAGGCATAGGTGGCACCTAAACCCCGCACAACTGGACCAATTGCTGCATCCGCCACTTTGGGCATACAGAGAGCACTTTCCACCCAGAGACCCTATAGAGTCATCAGTTCCAAGAGCAGACCCCATAATTTTATCTGCACATAAGGCTGATCCATTTGTGCCAATACCCCTAGAGCCCGATCCGGAGCACAAAGATCACCAAGGATGTTCGAGTCACCATCGACACAGTAATGGAGACCAAACTCACTTCATTAACATGATCTCCATTGACTTAACCGGCCCCATCCACAATCTAGCCAATCCAACACGACCATTGTATCTAAACCTAGATGCCATAGACTGAGATCACGCTAACTCACCACTATCCCCATCAGAGTACTGGCATTGTGGTGAGATGCTTCATTTCACCCCAAGACCAACTCAGGATATCTTCCACACTGAAGAGGAACCCGATGTTCCAAACGTAGATCTAAATTTAGCAAATGATATCCACTTGATCCCAACTCCACACCAGTTGGAGGACAGGTCCCACATGTTAGTTGAGGAGACGACTGACGTAGACATGTCCCACAAGTGCCAACCCATGAATAAATTATTACACAAGGGGGTAGCGTTTCACTGGGATGACGAGTGCCAGTCAGCCTTCGACAACATTAAACTATACTTGGCTTCATCGCCAGTATTGGCACCACCTAGACTAGGAGTGTCATTCTATTTGTACATCTCAGCTACTGAGGTGGCATTGGGCGCCATGCTAGCCTAGAAAAATGAACTACATAAAGAGCAGGCTAATTACTATCTTAGCTGCACCCTGGTCAGTTATGAACTTAACTATGCATACGTCGAGAAGCTATGCTTAGCAATGGTATTTTCTACCAAAAAGCTATGCCACTATATGCTGAGCAATATGACGTATGTTGTGTCTAAGGAGAATCTATTGCGGCACATGATGAGTCACATTTATCATAGTAACCGCACGGAGAAATGGATGATGTTATTGATGGAGTTTGACATTGAATTCATTGGATAAAAGTCCATCAAAGGTCAAGTCATCACCGATAAACTAGCAGAGGCTCCTCTCGAAGACAATCAGCCTCTGACCATAGAGCTACCCGATGATGGGGTCTTCCATGTCTCAGAATCACCAGATTTTGATGAGTCACAGGCCGACATAACCTTATTCTTTGATGGTTCTAAATGTGAGCAAGGGGGTGGCGTGGGAATCATATTCTTCACACCACAAGGGGCTCCAATGACTTTATCATTTAAACTAGATTTCTCGTGCACCAACAACAATGCCGAATACGAAGCCTTGCTCATAGGTCTTCAGACAACACTCACCATGAACATCAAACGATTGAACATATTTGGTGACTCGCTGTTAATTGTCAACCAAATAAAAGGGGTATTCCAATGTAAATGCCCAGTTTTGCAAGCCTACAAATCCCTTGTGGACAAATTCCTGGCAAAGCTTGAATGGTATGACATTGAGGCACTCCCTCGATCATCGAATCATTTTGCAGATACTATGGCCTTCTTGGGGTCAGTAATCCCGCAAGACCCTTTCGATGATATGACAACCATTCAAGTCAAAAAACTATCACAATCCGCGATGGATCATGCAAGCTCTGACCTAATGCCAGGAATCCACTTGATCCAAATTGAACCATCTCAGGATAAGTTCTCTCGAATCCACGATTGTCTGAATCAAGCCAACTGGGGGTCCTTGTTCTCCCCTATTCCCCTTAATAGCAACACAACACTATTATTACAGGTTCTTTCCCACTTAGTTTTTGCTAAGGACAAATTTCAAAAGGGATTGGTTGTTCATACCGTCGAGGTTTTTGATTAGTAGGATTGGTACACACCCATAAGAGATTACCTCAAACTAGGTAACCTCCTACTTGGATTGACGCATACCACAAAAAGATCATTCAAATAGAAAGTGGCAAAACATGTCTTGCTAGGAGACATTTTGTATCGTCGGAGCTACGAAGGGATCCTCCTCCATTTCTTGGACCAACAGGAGTCCACTTGGGCGATCACCCAAGCGCACGATGGTACATGCGATGGCCACTTCAGTGGTATGGCCATCGCAAAGTGTATTCTTCGCATGGGCTATTATTGGCCATATTTAGAGCGATATTGTTGTGCGTATGTAAGGAAGTGCATGAAGTGTCAACACCATGCCAATTTGACACATGTACTTTCTCAGGCCTTGTAGTCGATCCAATTGGCTTGGCTATTTTCATAGTGGGGCTTAGATCTAATCAAAAATATCTCCCTTGCATCATCAGGTCGTCACACATTTATCATAATGGCCATAGAGTACTTCACCAAGTGGGTGGAAGCAATTCCGCTTACCTCTACGACTGGAACCCACATTGCGGAGTTTATTTTACATAACATCATATGTCGTTTTGGTATTCCATCCAAGATCATCTCGAATAATGGGATGTCGTTCAAGAACAAATACGTGCGTGCTTTGACCATAAAGTACAAAATTTAGCATAGTTTTTTGACACCTTATTATTCGCAGGAAAATGGGTAAGCGAAGGCGTCAAACAAAACACTAGTTACCATCCTTAAAAATATAGTCTCAGATAGTCATAAGGATTGGCACATTCAAATCCCACTTGCTGTTTGTGCTTATCGCACTAGCATTCGAACGCCCACTAGGGCAACTCCATTTTCGTTGGTGTATGGCTCCGAGGCAGTCATGCCTCTCGAGTTGGAAATACCTTCCCTGTGCATATCAATGCAAGAGTTCATTGACGATGACACTGCACGACAGGATCGGTTAGACCAACTTACGTTGCTTGATTAATGATGCATCAATGCTCTCGAGCATTTACGTATCTATCAAGAGCGACTTAAGAAAGCATACAACATGAAAGTTCACCTGAGGGACTTTCAGGTTGGTGACTTGGTCTTACAAGAGAACCAACAAAACTCTAACTTGCCGCCTCATTTAAGGGACAAGTTCATGGCAAATTGGTTAGGTCCCTATGTAATTTATAGTAAAATAGGACCTGGAACATACCGACTCACCTCTCTTGAAGGAATCAAGGAACTAGAACCCTTGAACATTAGTCATTTGAGGCCATTCCATATTTAGAGAGCCTTAGCCCACCCCAAAAAGCTCCAAGGATTCCCAAAATCACTTGGTCAACCCAAAAATGCCCCAAAGGTATCTATAAACCCTTTGGTCAAACCAAAAAGCTCCAAGGATTTCCATCATCACTTGGTCACCCCAAAACACCCCAAAGGTGCCCATAATCCCTTTGGTCACAACAAAAAGCTCCAAGGATTCTCGCAATCGCTTGGTCAACCTAAAATGCCCCAAGGTATCCATAAAATTTTTGGTCAAACCAAAGGCTCCAAGGGTTCCCACAATCGCTTGGTCAAAAAAAAATATTCAAAAACAAACAAAAACAAAAGATAATAAAAAATAACAAAAAAAAAAAATTGCATCTCCTTCCATGCATACTATTAAAAATCAAAACACAAAAAAAAAAATAATAAATAAATAAACTGCACTAGGCATCGCATACATAGCATATTTTTTGGTCATACAGTTCGAATGCACCATAGACTGTAATTACTCGGCAATTCCATCATTTTCCACATTTTTCCATTTTGTAAACACATCCATCCAGAATAACACCATCCACATTTTTTTTCATAGTCAGCTGTCTCCTAATATAGTTAGGGTTTTCACCATTCAACTGTCTTTAGATTTCTAGACAAAAACTGTACAAAGTCAGACATATTTTACAAAGGTAGAGTTTTACTTGGATCACACCTTGTTACATCGCACCCAACACAAGTTACAACACATAAAAAATTCCCAAGTTGTGTGAATGCAAGAGAAACCTACAAAGCAGTCTCGGGTACCATAGGTGAAAGGTTAGCCTGCTCATCCCCTTGTGTGAATGGTTCGAGAATACTGAGAATTAACAAAAGGAAAAGCTCTTCCCCATCCAATTCCTCATAATAAACGGTGGTCTTCACCACTAACAAAAATCCCAATCACCTTTGGTCCCCAAATTCGTAAGGATTCATACTACACGCCCCTGACAAGGATGGGCAGTCATCCCCAAGGCCTAAAAGATCAATGCCATTACATAATAATATCCCCAACCACATTTTGTCCCCAAAGTCATAAGGATTCGTACTACACAACCCTTACAAGGATGGGTAGTCATCCCCAAGGTCTAAAAGATCAATGCCATTACATAATCATATCCCCAATCACCTTTGGTCCCCAAAGTCATAAGGATTCGTACTACACATCCCTAAACAGTATGGGTAGTCATCCCCAAAGCCAACAAGGATCAATTCCATTCGCAATACAAAAACCCATGAGCTCAAATTTGAAACCTAAAAATGCAAAATCAAATAACAGTGGTTATCACCACTATTCAAACCCCTTGCTCAAAAAGAAAAACAAAAGAGAAAAATAAACAGTGATTTTTATCACTATATATGAGAGCAAGTATCCCAATAAGTTGAGCAATCGAAATACGCTTGGGCTTGAATCCTTGGAATTCTTAGAATTCAAAAAACCATCTAGGTGATCCTCATTACGGGTTTGGTGGACAACCTACCTGGCAATGGCGGTATCCTAAATGCATGATGATATGTCTATCACATTAGCTTTGCGTGTGAGCAGACCAATGTTTGCATATGGATGAGCTAGCTTATGGTACCTTAGATTGTCCTGTAGATTAATCTTACTAAAATACAACAAAGGAGTTAGTGGAGATAATTAGGTGATCCTTAGTACAGGTTTGGTGGACAGCCTACCTGGCACTGGCAGTATCCTGACAAATACCACATAAACAAATTCAATCGCACACACAGAGATGTGAAATAACTTGGTCAAACTCAAGTATGATTTGTACCTTGTTCAAAAATCTTGTAAGATAAATGTACAGTATTGGCTAGTTAGTTAAAGCGTCTGAGTCTTATAAAAACCTTAACTACATTTTTAGCACAACTGTAGCACACTCCATTATTACATCACCATCAGAAAATACAAAAAAAATCACACATGCAATGTCATTCCACAAAGTCATCACATAGTACAGAAAGCCAGTGAATCTTGTACAGTCTATGGTGCCACCGACAAGGTATCCACAAATCATTCCATCCATTCCATATGCATACATCATATAATTAGAAACATCACATTCATAATAACACATGCATACATCAACTAACTAAAATGTGCATAAAGTTAAAACCATAACAAGTGTATAAAAACAAAGAAATTCATGTATATATATCGTCAAAAAGTCCCTTAGGCTACAATAAAACGGTCCTCTGACCTTACAAACAGAATCAAAAACTCAAAAACCCCCAAGCCTAGGGCGTTGGCCACCATGATCATGCAGGATCGGTGAGACTGGAACTACCCCCAATGGTGTGGGTCCTATGGGACCTCTCAGGGCGACTATTGCCAGCCCTCGCATCATGCCCACTAGCACTGCCCTCACCCACTCGCCTGCGATGAGAGGAAGCAGACTGTTCAGTCTCACTCTCTCTCTTTCGATGTGAAGATCCACCTCCAATGAGCTCAGGTAACCACCTATCAAGGCAAATAATCTCTGCCTCCAACTCCATCCGGTGTCAGACAAAATCCATCTCCCGTCGACGGTACGCAGCCAATGCGTCATCGCACTGTGCCAACTGAGTCCGCAGGAGATCCCTCTTCCACGAAGCATCCGTGTCCCCATACCATCGATGATACGCAGCCAATGCATTCTTCTGCTTCGCTAACTAAGTTTGTAGGAGATCCCTCTCTTGTAGAACCTCCCCATGCTCCTCATATCGTCTCTATAATAGATCCTCCAATCGCGCTATCTCAGTGCGATACCTAGCCCCCATGTCCCCTGGAATTTCTTGAGGCATGAGCATATCCAAGATGATGGGCTACTCCGACACCCACTGCTCTGGAACGTCCTGTATATCCGACTGCTCTGGAACCCGTAGGTCATCCCCAGTCAAGTAGTCAACCTCCACCATATTCGCATCATTGCATAGAGCACCCCAACCCTCCCTCGATGCCTCTGCATCCTCACCACCTACTGTTGTCGCATCCGTGCCTCCTAGAGGCCCCTCACCCCACCATTGTCGCATCATAAATCACTGGTCGTACTCTACAGTCGCCCCGATATTGTCCACATCAGGGACATCGATCACTGCATCCGACTCCTCACCCAGCAGCTCAATGATCAGCCAGGCCAGAGTCCACTCGTCGCCCCGACGCCGATAGATCAAAGGCTCACCAGGCAATCCCTGGCGCACCCTAAACTGTCGAGTCACTTGGACGTATAGGAAGTACTCTTGCTTGGTCCTATGCAGCCCGATTAGCCACCTCCCCCTGTGCACCTACCAGAGCCACTCCCTAGATTTAGGCTAGGCTGGACAGTCCTGGTATGGATGCTAGAATACCTCCCCTAGAGTAATATGCGAGAAGGCATCGACATAGTTCCCTACGACACCTGCCCATCGTCGACTCTGTCCTTGCTCCTCTAACCTCTGCCACAAAGCCACATACCCTATTTCTCTATCCACCATATCTGCTCGGGTGGTCCAAGGCAATCCCTGTGGTTGCTCCACAGCTATGTAATGCCACCCCCAGCATTGCAACAGGTAGCTGCACCCAATATGCTTTTGCCTCCGATAGCGGACCTTGTACAGCTCATCATAAAGCTATGCCAGTAGCGTTTGACCCCACCTCATCATCAGGGGTGCCTCTATCGGACACTCTACAAGTATAAAAACTACCTCCAGTAGGTTCCACAGGAACCTCGCACCAGATGAGTCGGGCAACAACATGTTGGAGATGAGGGTCATGAGCAGTGCATGCCTCACCCCCAACATGCCCTTCTCTAGCCACCACCGCACCAAAATCCCACCAATCAGGCAGTCCCCCTTGGCCCTCTCCACCAGACTATCTATCCCCATCTCCACCCCATGCCCAAAGCACCGTGTCAGCACCATCGTCTGCTAATCATGAGGAGTAGTTCGAATGGGCAATCCGTCTATCGAAATCCGTAGAATCTGATAGACGTCCTCAAGAGTCACTGTCATCTCCCCTGTTGGGGAATGAAAAGTGTTAGTGTGGGGATCCCACAAATTGATCAAGGTAGTCAGATAGGCCCGATCCCCCATCACAGGCTTTAACCGAGTCACCTGCTTGAGCCCAAGGGCATCAAGCCACTCCCAGTCTGCCATAGTCAGCACCTCCCGCGCATTCGAAAACATTGTCGGTTGACGGTACCGACTCTTCACCACCTGCAAAAAAAAACAAAAAAACACAAAAACATTAACAACATGTACAAAAAAAACAAAATTAACACAATGTACAACAAAAAAAACATTCAAAAATTCAAATAAACTGTACAGACACAAAAAACAAACAAAGTACAGAAAAATTGTACAGTAAAAGTATAGATCATCCAATAAAACTGTACAGCAAAAAAAAAAAACAAACAAAATCACAATAAAAAAATTTGTCATTAACCTAGGGTTTTTTTTAACCTTAAGTTAAAATAGATAAAAAAACAAAAACAAAATCGACACAAATTTCTTAATCTAGGGTTTTTAACTCTAGTTAAAAAAACAAAAAAAAACAAAATTTACATCTAGGTTTTTTTACTCTAGTAAAACAAAAAAAAAAACAAAATTTCAATCTAGGGGTTTTAACTCTATTTAAACAAAAACAAAATTTAAATCTAAGGTTTTAAACTCTATTTAAACAAAAAAAAAATTTACATCTAGGGTTTTTGACTCTAGTTAAAAAAAAAAAAAAAAAAAAACAAAATTTCAATCTAGGGTTTTTAACTCTAGTTAAACAAAAACAAAATTTAAATCTAGGGTTTTTAACTCTAGTTAAACAAAAACAAAATTTAAATCTAGGGTTTTTGACTCTAGTTAAACAAAAACAAAATTAAATTAAATCTAAGGTTTTTAACTCTAGTTAAACAAAAACAAAATTTACATCTAGGTGTTTTGACTCTAGTAAAACAAAAAAAAAAACAAAATTTAAATCTAGGGTTTTTGACTCTAGTTAAACAAAAGAAAAAAAAAAAAATTAAATCTAGGGTTTTTAACTCTAGTTAAACAAAAACAAAATTTAAATCTAGGGTTTTTAACTCTAGTTAAACAAAAACAAAATTTAAATCTAGGGTTTTTAACTCTAGTTAAACAAAAAACAAAAATTTAAAAATAGGGTTTTTAACTCTAGAAAAATTACAACAAGAATTTTAACCTAGGGTTTTTTTTACCTTAGTTTAAACTTAATACAAAAAAAAACAAAATAAAAACAACTCAAACTAGGGTTTTAATCTTAGTTTAAACAAACAAATATAATGCAAAATAAATGCATTATGGTTTTTAACTGTAAAATAAAACAAGCAAAATAAAGAGAAGGAGCACTCACGGGTCTCCCCTCGGCTCGGCAACTGGATGATCCGGTCCATGAACTCATTGTGTCTGCGAAAATTCGACAGCGCTTCGCTACACAGACTCGACCTCCTCCTCCTCACAGCTCCAAATTGCTAGAAAAAAACAAATGCAACTGAGCCCAAAACCTAGTTTTGGCCCTTAAATAGGCTTTTAGGCATATAATCGTTCCACCCTAGGATGAGTGCTCTAGTTAGCACTCATACCACCCTGGGACGAGTACTAAACTGGTATTCATCTCACCCAGGGATGATTACAAAGCAAAAAAATCAAAACCAGCAAAAACTGCACCAAAATGCATGAAAAACAACAATAAAATTACTGAATAAGAATGCTTTTACACTTGACATTTTTGGCATGCAAAACTGACGTTGAGGTCACAAATTGTCACTATCCTACTCCCTAAGAAGGCTACCATAGCCGGACCACTCCACGGGAGGACGAATTTTCGAGAATTTCATCCCCAAACAACGTCACAAAAAGGGTCCAAACCCACCCAAAAATAGCAATAAAATTGCCGAACAAAGGCACCTTTGCGCATGACATTCTTGGCATGCAAAATTGACGTTGGGGTCACAAATTTTCACTATCCTATTCCCTAAGAAGGCTACCATAGTCGGACCGCTCCACGAGAGGATGAATTTTTGACAATTTTAGCTCCAAAATGCGTCACAAAAAGGGTTAAAACCCACCGAAAACAGGTCTAAATGCTGGGAAACTGCATAAGAGATCAACGAAAAACAACTGTAGGCACCCTTACTAAAGTCATATTGGGTCAAAAAACTCATCACTTTTCTCATGTTGGTCATTCCCTCATCGATTCATCGCTTAAGGGAGTAGTCACATTTAGTCACCAATCAACAAATACATACCCAATCAAGGAAATGGCATGCATTCAAAGAATCATTGACAAAGACAATCACGCTTCTACTTGGGGCAAAAAACAAGAAATAATCACAAGTTGATCAAACACTTGGCATTCATGAATCATGAACTCAAGGTTCCCACAGACAAAAGGTTGTGCCCTTTGCCTATTCATGACTGAACAATGTCCAAGATCAAGTAACACCTCATCAAAAAAGGTTAACACTTGAATTAAGATCCTTAGCTCGTTATAAGCAAGGATTCAAGAATGCGTGCCCTTTCCATACTTGGGGCATCAAAAGTTGATTAGGTTACTGAGAAACCCTAATCATTAAGTGCTTTGGTTATCTATTTTTTCTTAGCATTGCGCCACGCATAGCGCATCCCAAAAAGGGGCATCTGTAGACACCAAAACAACACCAATCCGATTATGTGGCTATGAACACTGACCAAATTGACATACACAGCCCCCAAGGCAGCCCCTAGAGGTTAAAAAGTGGTCTTAACCACTCCCAAAATAGTTTTGGAAGGTCAGAGGTCAATTTGGCACCTTTCAGGCACCCCGCTCCTTATTCGTTCCACCCTGGGACGATTAGCAATATTCACTCTAGGGTGGGGTGAATAGCAGGTTTGATGGGAAAATTTTTAAACCTTGACAAATGGCAGCTCAGATCTGCCACTTAACTCCACCTTCAATGCATGGAGTGCGAGTGAGCATTTTTGAGCTCAAAGAGGTAGTCATAGAGGCAGTCATGGAGCCCTTAATCAGGGAGGAATCTTCTCTCCCCTGGGAAGGCATGATGGCCAAGTGGTACCTCTGCATGCTCTTTCATAAGAGACCCTCAGGTCTATAAAATTGTGAGTCTTCTCACCCCAAAGAAAGAACAAAGCAGGAGCATTTGGAGCAACGGAGTGCTGCCGAATTACATCCTCACCCATCGCTTGTGCTTCTTACATCCTTGATCTCTCTTTTGGAAGGGAGGTTATTGGGTGATCATTGGAAGCACAATCCAAACCCAAAACCTGAACATTTGGCCACAATACCCCACCCAATTTTCCAATACAACTCCTTAGGAGGTTTTGGACCCATCCCAAGTGGATTGGTGTCGAAACCTGTAGACACCAAAATAGCACCAATCCGATTATGTGACTGCAAACACTAATTGAATTGACACATACAGCCCCCAGGGCAGCCCCCAAAGGTTAAATAGTGATCCTAACCACTCTCAAAATAGTTTTGGAAGTTTAGAGGTCAATTTGGCACCTTTCAGGCACTCTTCTCCATACTCGTTCCACCCAGGGACGATTACAAACTAGTATTCGTCCCACCTTGGGACGATTAGTAGTATTCGCTCCTGGGTGGGGCAAATAGCAGGTTTGATGGGAAAAAGGTCAAACCTTGACAAATGGCAGCTCATATCCACCACTTAACTCCTCCTTCAATGCATGGAGTGTGAGTGATCATTTTTGAGCTCAAAGAGGCAGTCATGGAGTCCTTAATCAAGGAGGAATCTTCTCTCCCCTGAGAAGGCATGATCACCAAGTGGTGCCTCTGCATGCTCATTCACAAAGACCATCAAGTCTATAAAATGGTGAGTCTTCTCACCCCAAAAGGAGAATAGGTCAGGAGCATTTGGAGCAACAAAGTGCTGCCGATTTACATCCTCACATTTTTGCTTGTGCCTTTCACATCCTTAATCTCTCTTTTGGAAGGGAGGTTATTGGGTGATTATTGGAAGCACAATCAAAACTGAAAACCTAAAATTTGGCCACAATATCCCACCCAAATTTGCTAACAATACCCCATAAGAGGTTTTGGACCCATCCCAAGTGGATTGGTGTCGAAATTGGGCCCCAAACGACGGGCGTCTTGCCCCCGGGCGCCCCCCGCACTACTGCAGTCCTAATTGCCCCACCCCAGAGCGATTAGAAATTTGTAGAAGGTTTCATTTTTGTTTTTCTTGCATTAGATTCTAGGTTGTTTACATAGATTGTCATTCAAATTTCATGCTATTCTGAGCAGTTTTGATCATGTTTTTATTATTTCTTGCTTTCACTAACATGCAGGGAGCATCATCAGATTTCGAGTGATAGAGGCCGAATTGGCAAAATCTGACCTTTTGGGTCTTTCCAAAATACCCGATTTTACCTAACCCCCAACTTTGCAGGAGATTTGGAGCCTCCCGGATGGGACATTTAGGACAACACTTTTTGACATTTTGTTGCAGGTCTAATCATCCCACCCCGGAGCGATTAGAAATCCGTGGTGAATTTCTTGATTGTTCCTTTTGCAGTGCCTTCCTGGTGATGTTCTCATGCCTCTATCAAGTTTTCAGCTCATTTTGATATGTTTTAGTTATCGTTTTATTTGTTTTATGCATGCACTAATCGTAGGCTTTGGGGATCACATGTTTCATTTTATCCGCAGGTGCTACTAATCCTTTTCTGTTTCTCTGAACGCAGGATCTCAACATCGGAGGAGTAGCAAGGAATCAAACACTCATCCATGCAAGCAATGACGATGTTTTGGCCCACCCATTTTACATGTGGGCATGCGAAAGAAAGCGGACCATCCATGGTGTGATAAAGTTATATTTAATGCTCCTAGCCCCTGAAAAGGGAGGAGACATATTGTAACCGAGTTCCAAATCAAATTAATAAAAAGGTTTGTATTCAACATTTGCTTTCTATATTGTTTCAATTCATTTGTGTTTCCCTCTTTTCATGCATTTCAATTCGTAGGACTTAGTGTTATCTTTCGCTTTTGGCATACATCGTACTTGGGGTTTCTGTTTTGTTTCCGTATCCTCATGATTTCAGTGGTGATCATGGTGGGACCTTGTCACCAGATTTTAAGATCAAACTTATGATCAAAAGTGTTTGTTTTTGCTTGCAGTTACCAATTTTTTAAATGCTGGACTACTGTTCGTTCCAATCTGTGATGAGTATAGAGCTGGAATTCATCTTACCCAGGGACGAATGGCCATTCGTCCCACCATGAGATGAATACAATTCTGTTATTCATCCCACCCAGGGATGAATAGCTCTCTATGCACTTTTAGGGAAAAAACTCAGAGGTATACGATTTGGGCAGAGAAGAGGTAGGGGTTCCTTGCATCCTCTATCATTTTTTGTTTTTTGTTTTCTGCTTTCTGTTTCTTTGCTTGCGTAGGAAAGTGTTGTTGCATGTTTAATTTCTTTGCATAAATAAAAATAACCCCACACACCACATGGTAATTTAAACAACAAGGAGTTGGTCGTAAAACCCCAACCCTTGGTCAAGACCAACAATGGATTTCATCACCACCTTGGCTTGAATTTTTGCATCCATAACCCCGATCGCTACTGTTGCTAGACGTAAATCCCGACGAAAGCTGACCAAGTGTAGCTAGGGTGATTCCCAACACATGAGGATAAGTCTTCTATGGTAGGTTTCAAAAATAGGGTGATCCCCATTCCGTACCACCTATGTTCCGCGTACCATTCTGCTCTTGCATACCAATAGTTTCCCTCACGTAAGGGCGGGTATATTGAGAGGTTTGGTATAACGGCCTGGTAGTGGTATATTGAAGGGGCGACCATTTTGGGAGACATAAGAGCCATCATATTGCATATACAACCACACGGTCTTTACAAAGCTTTCAAAACAAAAATCAAAACACACTAAACTAGATTTAGGGCGCACCTTTAATCTATAAACAAGATAATCACTTCTTTGATTGTGTGGTTCCCTTTGTTTAGTGTAGAAAAAAAAAATATCATAAAAAAAGATAAAAACCTACGTAGATTGTAGAGAGACACCACCATGGTGTACACCCATAGCCAAGCCCAATCACGGGTAGGAGCTACGAAGAGTGTGCAAAGGGGCACAAGTCACCTCCGCTATAGCCCCAAGGACTTTGTCATACCACCTTGGCAGCCCGACCCACAAGATAGTCCACATTGTGCCATTTCAGAATGGGACTATAGAGGCACCCCTTCGAGGGGCACTCCCGTTTAGCATAGACCCTTTCAGGAGGAGTCCCTACACATGGAAATCAATATAAATGGGAAGGCTCCCTTAGACACTTGGTATGAGTGGCCATCGTGCAATGAAGCACTAGAACAGCATAGGGTCCATAAGTAGAGGCCACATGATTATGTCATCCCTCCTCTACCCCTCATCATTGTTAGGAATAATAATCCAAATCCAGAGCACAAGGCTCTTCAGACAGGGCGAGCCAACTCTGCCCACCCCTTTCACATATATGAAAGGGAGCATGAGGAAGACCATTACATTTCTCAAGAGCAATACACAACACGGGAGCAATGTGCCTCCGCACCTGCTATCTATCAGAATCACCTACTGAGGCTAGAACCTCGGGTTAATGCCACCAACCTCGATAGAGGAAAGTGACCTATAGAGATCTCGGATCATCATGACTGAGATAAATACGTAGGAGAGGCATCTAGGTCCCCTAGACCTAAGACGATGGAACAAATTGACTTGGCATTTGCCAAACATGTCGCCCGCCAAGCGCAAATCATGTAGCTTGAGCAAGACCAACAATAGTTAGAGCACCTGTATCGCCTTAGCAAAGAGCACATTCGACGTCAAACAGATGAGCTGCTCCATAACACTATGCCTAAGAGGGTTCCAACCCCTCACACCCAAAAGGCAGAACTATATGAGAGGCACAACCCCTTGGTGCAAGACAAGCCCCCGTGACCTTACCAAGTGTTGCCTCCGAGACCTCCTAGACCTGAGCGGGAGGCCACTCCTAGGAACAACGATGGGCACCCTCCGCGGGGACCCACCCATGTTTATAGGTCTCACCTAGAAACTCCTCAAGAAGCCTATGAGGAGTATGAGAAAGAAGAAGAGCGGGCCAAAATGCCCTACCAAGGCAGAGGGGGTGCTATCCGGCCACCCCTCCATAGGCCTCAAGTTTCCCACAACCCATAGTGGGAACTAACCAAGAAGGAAGATATCAAATCTTTCGATGCATATAAAGTGCTGCTAGAGCGCTTAGAGTCTGTGGAGACCAAGACTTCTGGCCCCAAAAGCCCACTTTACGCCAACTCCGTAGTCACCCAGTGCATCCATTAGTGCCAGCACCTCCATACCTTGAACAATTTAAGCTACCCTAGTTGGCAATATTTGGAGGGGAGGATGATGCCCAAGAGCACGTGACTAGATTCCTGAGCCAATGCTTCGTCATTTAGGACAATGACGCTTTGCTGCTAAGAACATTTATAACCACGTTTGTAGGCCCTACCTCAGATTGGTTCACTCAATTGCCAAAGCACAACATTAGTAACTTAGATCAGCTAGTGGATGCATTCCTCGAGTGCTTCACCTTCAACACCAAGAAGAAGGCATCGCTAAGCGACCTAGCCAACCTCAAGCAGTATGAGGAAGAAACCATGGCGACCTATGGAAATCGGTGGAGGACATTGCTTTCAAAGCTGCCCTACCTCCCTCCTATGGCCGACCTTACCCAAATGTTCTCAAAGAGCTGTTTGAGATCGATCTCCGTGCTATTGTAGCTATAGCAATATGCCACTTTAGAGGAAGCTCTGGCACAAGCCAGAATCATTGAGGAGATCAAGATTCAGGATGGCAAGATTGCCAAGCAAAAGAAGAAAGAATGGTCTAAGAACGCCAAGACAGGGACCATGCAACCAAAACCCATTGTGGTCAATCAGGTTGCTATACAAATACCTAAGCCTACACAAGAAACACAACCCCAAAATTCTAACTATCAGGCGGTCCCTCTTGACAGTTATGAAAGAGAAAATCATCGACAAGATCAAAATCAACAACGTCACCCTAGGCGACAATTCACACCCTTCACAAAGTCTAAAGACTCTTTGTTTGACCATTTGACCATGGCAAACTTGATGAACTTCTTGAAGAGTCGACCTGTAGACCCCAATGCACCTAAACCCAAAGGTTATAGGGAAGACTTGTATTGTAAGTTTCATCGACAGAAGGGACATGACCTCTATGCATGTTGGAAGTTTAAAAGCTTCGTGTAAGACCTAATCGACAACAAGATGCTAGTGGTAGATAATCCAGTAGCGCCAAACAATCAACAGATGGAGGTCTTCAAAGACCCCTTGCCTGCCCATGATGTGTAGGAAAAGAGCCTATAAGTCAATGAGGTGACACAGAACTACCCCATGCAGGGGTATGTAGGGATGATCAGTATAGTTACTCGAAACAAAAGGTACTCGAGCACAGCTACCCCCGTAGCGGCTACAGGAGAGGTGCCAACAACGTCACAACCGCAACAACACCCTACGCAACCTCCTTCGCCTAGACCAGTGGCCACAATTCGGACCAAAATCACCCAGAGTTTGAGGACCACGTCGGCTAGGCTCTCCATCTATGAGCTCATACAACAATCATCGCCCCATCGGGAAGCCCTAATGGAGATACTTAAAGCCATCGAGCTGCAGCCCCATGAAGCAAATTCTTTCAACAACTTTGTGGGGCATGTCAAGCGATGCACCGAGCCAGTCATCACCTTTAGAGAAGACGAATTGAAGTCAGTGACTGGTGACATGGTGGATCCACCCCTGCACATCATTGCATGGGTCAATAGGATTTCGTATAAGAGGGTGTTGGTGGACACTAGCTCATATAGTAATATCATTACAACAGTGGCATTGAAACATTTGAAGTTGCCAGCATCTCACATCGTGGCCTCCACCTACACTCTACGAGCATTCAATGATGCGATATGCTCGATAGTTGGCACGATTGTCCTACCCATCCAAGTGGGACAAAAGACTATTCCTACATTGTGCCACATCTTGGAGGGTGAGATGGCTTATAACATTTTGTTGGGTCGGCCATGGATCAGGGACATGAAGTGTGTCCCTTCAATATCCCACCAATTCTTAAAGTATACATTCGAAGGGCAAGTGCATGTAGTCCCGGTGGACTTAGAACCCTTCAAGTATTGCAATGCGGTGCAGATGATGCCGCAATCGACCCTTCCATCAACACATTTGGATTTTTAGTTGAATCCATCTAAATAGGGTCCGATTTCGCATGCATCCCCACTGTTAAGTCCATAAAATCCCCAGTCGGGTCCATCTTCATCATCTGGTCCTTCACCAACGATGCCACCTACGGTGGCCACACCAAAGGACAATGGGAAGAAACCCTTGGAAGAGGCACCGCCATCAGTCTCAACCATCTCTACCGAAGAGATGCCTAGCCGAGTGGAAGTCGAGGTGCCTAGTTCACCTAACATGGAGTGGACTCAAGAAGAACTCCCATTCCCTCCCCCTCAACCACCAACAATCACTATTGAGATGGCCAACACGGGCCTGGGGGAGTATCTGGTGTGAAACATTGTAGCAACACCCGCACTTGAGTCCATGCAGGACATGGGGAGACCTCGCCTCCCCATAGGCACTATTGTTCCTCTAGGCTACCCGCAAAACCAGACAAACTTTGTATATGGGGGCCTTGATAATGGCATTGAACCTTACATGCAAGAAGACGAAGATGAAGAGCCTTTCGTTGAGGACGTCAACTATTTGTCCAACCCAGAATTCGCTTTAAGATATCTTGGCCAATGCAATTGGCATGGATATGGGTTAGGCAAATATGAGCAAGGAGTGCGCATTCTTTGCCAACCAAGATATCAGATGCCATATGACAAATCAGGAGTAGGGTTCAACCACCCCCTTCCCTTGGACATCTTGGTAGAGAACATGCAAGGCCTAGGGATGGGCAACAAGGATGGGTTGGCATTAGATCCATATGCCAATCCTAACACAACATATACATTGGGGGATTACCTCCCATTGTTGATGACCAACCTTGTTGACCCCAACAACCCCTTCCCTTTAATCGAGAAAGGAGAAAGTTTGAGAACTCACCTACAAAGGGGAAATAGACAAGGTCAGGAAGGATCTTCGAAAGATGAGTCAGAATATGAGGTAGCACCATGGGACCCTTTCGAATCGGATAGCAATCACTCACAAGTGACCCCCATGGATGACTATCAAGAAAGCCTCTTGGCAATGTTCCCTTTGGATGCTCCAATCGAGCAAGTGCCACCTCAAGAAAATCAGGTCCCCCCGTAGAGAGCGGAACAACCCCGATGGGACCATATCAATTTGCTCGAGCAGGACGAGCCTCACATGTTGCAAATAGTTGTTGGAACCAACGAAGGCCTTTGGATCTTCGACAGTGATTATGAAGATGAAACTGAGATGGCCTATCTCAATCATATGCGACAACAACAATACCCCATGGACATTGACGACATGTTTGAACAACTACACATAGGGCCAAGGCATAGGTGGCACCTAAACCCAACACAATTGGACCAAGTGCTGCATCCGCCACTGTGGGCATATAGAGAGCACCTTTTTCCCAGAGACCCTATAGCGATATCAATGCCAAGGGTAGACCCTGTCCTCCTCTCCACACATAGGGCCGATCCATTCATGCCAATACCTCCAGAGCCAGATCCGGAGCACAAAAATCATCCAGGATGTCCGAGTCACCACACCCACGGTAATGGAGACCAAAATCATTTCATCAACATGATCTCCATTGACTTAATCACCCCCATCCACAATCGAGTCGATCCAGCAAAGTCATTGTATCTAGACATAGATGCCATAGACTGGGATCGCGTCAATTCACCACCATCCCCATCAGAGTACTAGCCTTGCGGTGAGATGCTTCATTTCACCCCAGGACCAACTCAGGATATATTTCATGCTGAAGAGGAACCCAATGTTCCCAATGTAGATTTAAATTCAAAAAATGATATCCACCTGATCCCAACTCCACACCAGTTGGAGGATGGATCCCACATGTCAGTCGAGGAGATGACTGACGTAGACATCGGCTCTGATCCAATGAATCCATAGATCATCAAGTTGGGGGTAAGTCTATCCCTCGAAGAGCAAGCCGACTACATTTCCCTTCTCAAAGAGAAGAAGGAGGTTTTTGCATGGTCCTACAAAGACATGCTAGGGCTAGATCCACAACTAGTCATGCATAATCTAACGCTTGATCCGACAGTCAAGCCAGTTAAGCAAAAACTACGCAAGATGCACCCAACAGTAGCCTTGATGGTCAAAGATGAATTGCAAAAGCTGTTGGATGCATAGTTTGTCATCTACGTGGATTACCCACCATGGCTGTCCAACATGGTGCCCATCAAAAAGCTCGATGGGAGGATTCGCATATGCACTAATTTTTGAGATCTAAACAAAGTGAGTCCTAAGGATGATTTCCCCTTGCCTAGCATCGACGCATTGGTAGACGCTACAACGGGCCACGAAATGCTTTCCCTCATGGATGGTTTCTCGGGATACAATCAGATTCATATCAATCTCGAGGACCAACTAAAAATGGCATTCACAATGCCTTGGGGGACATTTTGTTATAAGGTCATGCCCTTTGGCCTTAAAAATGCTGGCGCCACCTACCAACGTGCCATGACATACATCTTCCATGATCACATGCATAAAAATTTGGAAGATTACATGGATGATTTGTTGGCCAAATCTCTTTTGCGCCCAGATCATCTTGATGACTTAAGCAAGATCCTCGATCGCCTCATCGAACACAAAGTCAGACTAAACCCCAAGAAGTGTGTATTTGGCATCACATCTAGAAAAATCTTGGGTTTCATAGTCTCAAAGCGAGGCATCGAGGTGGACCCAAACAAAGTCAAGGCAATCCTTGAAATGCTTCCCCCAACTACCATCAAGCAGCTCAGAAGCCTACAGGGAAAGGTTGCGTCAATCAAGCGCTTCATAGCACAGCTATCTGACAAGTGCCAACCCATGAATAAATTACTGCACAAGGGGGTAGCATTTCATTGGGATGACGAGTGCCAGTCAGCCTTCGACGATATTAAACAATACTTGGCTTCACCGCTAGTATTGGCACCACCTAGACCAAGAGTGTCATTCTACTTATACATCTCAGATACTGAGGTGGCACTAGGCACCATGCTAGCCCAAAAAAATGAACTACACAAAGAACAGGCTACTTACTATCTTAGCCGCACCCTGGTCAGTTATGAACTTAACTATGCATACGTTGAGAAGCTCTGCTTGGCAGTGGTGTTTGCTACCAAAAATCTATGCCATTACATGCTGAGAAACACGATGTATGTTGTGTCTAAGGAGAATCCATTGCGATACATGATGAGTCGTACTTATCATAGTAGCCGCACGACGAAATGGATCATGTTGTTGATGGAGTTTGACATCGAGTTTATTGGACAAAAATCCATCAAAGGTCAAGTCATCACCGATCAACTAGCAGAGGCTCCTCTTGAAGACGATCAACCTCTAACCATAGAGCTACCCGATGATGGGGTCTTCCATGTCTTAGAATCGCCAGATTCTGATGAGCCTGAGTCACAGGCCAACATAACCCTATTTTTTGATGGTTCTAAATGTGAGCAAGGGGGTGGCATGGGAATTGTATTCTTCACACCGCAAGGGGCTCCAATGCCTCTATCATTTAAACTAGATTTCCCATGCACCAACAACAATGTCGAATACGAAGCCTTGCTCATAGGTCTTCAGACAACAATCACCATGAACATCAAACGCTTGAACATCTTTGGTGATTCATTGTTAATTGTCAACCAAGTCAAAGGGGTATTCCAATGTAAATGCCCAGTTCTGCAGGCCTACAAAGCCCTTGTGGACAAATTCCTGGCAAAGCTTGAATGGTACGACATCGAGGCACTCCCTCGATCATCGAATCATTTTGCGGACACTATGGCCTCCTTGGGGTCACTAATCCCACAAGACATTTCTGGTGATATGACAACCATTCAAGTCAAAACACTATCGCAATCCATGATGGAGCGTGCAAGCTCTGACTTAACGCCAGGAATCCACCTGATCCAGATTGAACCATCCCTAGACAAGTTCTCTCGAATCCACGATTGTTTGAATCACGCCAACTAGGGGTCCTTGTTCTCCCCTACTCCCCTTAATAGCAACACAACGCTATTCTTACAAGTTCTTTCCCGCTCAGCTTTTTCTAGGGATGAACTTCAAGAGGGATTGGTTGTTCATATTGTCGAGGTTTTCGATCAGCAGGATTGGTACACACCCATAAGAGACTACCTCAAGCTAGGTACCCTCCCACTTGGATTGACGCATGCCACAAAATGATCATTCAAATAGAAAGCGGCTAAACATGTCTTGCTAGGAGACATTTTGTATCGTCGTAGCTACGAAGGAATCCTCCTTCGTTGCTTGGACAAGCAGGAGTCCACTTGGGCGATCACCCAAGCGCATGATGGTACATGCGATGGCCACTTTAGCGGTATGGCCATCGCAAAGCGCATTCTTTGCATGGGCTATTATTGGCCATATTTAGAGCAAGATTGTTGTGCATATGTAAGGAAGTGCATGAAGTGTCAACACCATGCTAATTTGACACACGTACCTTCTTAGGCCTTGCAACCGATCCAATCAGCTTGGCCATTTTCATAGTGGGGCTTAGATCTAATTGGAAAGATCTCCCCTGCATCGTCGGGTCATCACACGTTCATCATAACGACCATAGAGTACTTCACCAAGTGGGTGGAAGCAATTCCGCTAACCTCTACGACTGGACCCCGCATTATGGAGTTTATTTTACATAACATCATATGTCATTTTGGTATTCCATCCAAGATAATCTTGGATAATGGGACGTCATTCAAGAACAAAGACGTGCATGCTTTGACCACAAAGTACAAAATTCAGCACAGTTTTTTGACACCCTATTATCCGCAGGAAAATGGGCAAGCAGAGGCGTCAAACAAAATGCTAGTTGCCATCCTCAAAAAGACAGTCATAGATAGTCATAAGGATTGGCACATTCAAATCCCACTTGCTCTATGGGCTTATCGCACTAGCATCCGGATGCCCACTAGGGCAACTTCATTTTCGTTGGTGTATGGCTCCAAGGCAGTCATGCCTCTCGAGTTGGAAATTCCTTCCCTACGCATATCAATGCAAGAGTTCATCGATGATGACACTGTGTGACAGGCCCGGTTAGACCAACTTACGTTACTCGATGAACGATGCGTTAATGCTCTCGAGCATTTACGTATCTATCAAGAGCAACTTAAGAAAGCATACAACATGAAAGTTCACCTGAGGGATTTTTAGGTCGATGACCTGGTCTTAAAAGAGAACCAACAAAACTCTAACTTGCCGCCCCATATAAGGGACAATTTTGTGGTAAACTGGTTAGGTCCGTATGTGATTGATAGTAAAATAGGACCTGGAACATACCGGCTAGCCTCTCTTGATGGAATCAAGGAACTAGAACCCTTGAACATCAGTCATTTGAGGCCATTCCATATTTAAAAGAGCCATAGCCCAAACCAAAAGCTCCAAGGATCCCCATTATCACTTGGTCAATCCCAAAATGCCCCAAAGGTGCCCATTACCCCTTTGGTCAAACCAAAAAGCTCCAAGGATCCCCATTATCGCTTGGTCAATCCCAAAACATCCCAAAGGTGCCCATTACCCCTTTGGTCAAACCAAAAAGCTCCAAGGATCCCCATTATCGCTTGGTCAATCCCAAAATGCCCCAAAGGTGCCCATTACCCCTTTGGTCAAACCAAAAAGCTCCAAGGATCCCCATTATCGCTTGGTCAATCCCAAAATGCCCCAAAGGTGCCCATTACCCCTTTGGTCAAACCAAAAAGCTCCAAGGATCCCCATTATCGCTTGGTCAATCCCAAAATGCCCCAAAGGTGCCCATTACCCCTTTGGTCAAACCAAAAAGCTCCAAGGATCCCCATTATTGCTTGGTCAATCCCAAAACACCCCAAAGGTGCCCATTACCCCTTTGGTCAAACCAAAAAGCTCCAAGGATCCCCATTATCACTTGGTCAATCCCAAAATGCCCCAAAGGTGCCCATTACCCCTTTGGTCAAACCAAAAAGCTCCAAGGATTCCCGCAATCGCTTGGTCAATCCCAAAATGCCCCAAAGGTGCCCATTACCCCTTTGGTCAAACCAAAAAGCTCCAAGGATTCCCGCAATCGCTTGGTCAACCCTAAAATGCCCCAAAGGTGCCCATAATCCCTTTGGTCAAAACCTCCAAGGATCCGAAAGAATCACTTGGTCCGCCCTCACACGGAATGAACCAACCATAAAGAACATTAAAAAACAAACAAAAACAAAAGATAATCAAAAATAACAAAAAAAACTGCATCTCACTTCCATGCATACTCTTACAAATCAAAACACAAAAAAATATATAGCTACATCGGCATCGCATACATACATTGCATATTTGTTGATCATACAAGTCAAAGGCACCATAGACTGTAATTACGGGCAATTCCATCATTCTCCACATTTTTCCACTTTGAAAATAATGCAGCAAACATAAACGCCATACATATTTTTGGCAACATCATGGTCAGTTGTCTTCTAATGTAACTAGAGTTTTCATCATTCAAGCTGTCGTTAGCTTTCTAGCCAAATACTGTACAAAGTCAAACAAATTTTACAAAGGTAGAGTTCTACTTGGATCACACCTTGTTACGTAGCATCCCAACACAAGTTAAAACACATAAAAATTCCCAAGTTGTGTGAACGAAAGATGAAATCTGCAAAGCAATCCAGGATACCATCTAGTGAAAAGGTTATCTTGCTCATCCCCCTGTGCGAATGATCCCAAGAATGTTGAGAGTTGGCAAAAGGACAAGCATCTTCCCTACCCAATTCCCCAAGAATCCCAAGTTCTCAAAAAGTTGCAAACATCAAAAAATTTGCAAAAGTCAAAACTCCAAAATTTGACATCAAAACCAAAGTGCATACATCAAAAGGCACAAGCAATAGTGATTCTCATCACTCAATATTCAAATCCCTTGCTCAAAAGAAAAAAAACAAAAATAAATAATGATTTTTATCACTATAGACGAGCAAGTATCCCAATACAATTGAAGAAAATAAGGGAGTCAAACTTGAATCCCTGGAACTCTCAGCATTCAAAAGGTCATGAGGTGAACCTCAGTACCGGTTTGGTGGATAGCCTATCGGTCATCGGTGGCAAACCTCCCGCATGACGATATATCTGTCACATTAACTTGTGTGCGAGATCAATGTTTGCATGTGGATGAGCTAGCTCATGGTATCCTAGATAGCACCGTAGATTAATCTGACTAAATACAACAAAGGAGTTAGTGGAGCTAATTAGGTGATCCTCGGTACAGGTTTGGTTGACAACCTATCTGGCACTGGCGGTATCTCGACAAATACCACATAAACGAATTCAATTGCACACACGAGGATGTGAAATAACTTGGTCAAACTCAAGTCTGATTCGTACCTTGTTCAAAAAATCTTGTGAGATAAATGTACAGTCTTGGCTAGTTAGTTAACACATCTGAATCTTAGAAAACCTTAACTACATTTTAAAACAACTGGTACATTTCATTACTTACATCAACATCAGAAAATATGAAAAATACCAAAACAAAATCCATACATGCAAAGTCATTCCATAAAGCCAATAAGTACAGAAATCCGGTAAATCTTGTACAGTCTATGGTGCCATCAACGAGTTATCAACAACTCATTTCATTCATTCCATATGCATACATCATATAATTAGAAACATCGCATTCATAATACCACATGCATACATCATCATAAATAAATGTGAATAAACAGAAAAAATAAATCATGACAAGTGTATACCCAAAAAGAAAAGTCATGGATATATCTATCATCAAAATTCCCATAGGCTACAATAAACTGGAGCATTTGGAGCAACGGAGTGCTGCCGAATTACATCCTCACCCATTGCTTGTGCTTCTTACATCCTTGATCTCTCTTTTGGAATGGAGGTTATTGGGTGATCATTGGAAGCGCAATCCGGACCCAAAACCTGAACATTTGGCCACAATACCCCACCCAATTTTTTGATACAACCCCCTAGGAGGTTTTGGACACATCCCAAGTGGATTGGTGCCGAAACCAAGCCCCAAACGGCGGGCGTCCTGCCCCCGGGCGGCCCCCGCACCGTTGTAGTCCTAATCGCCCCACCCCGGAGCGATTAGAAATCTGTAGTAGATTTCTTTACTATTTCATTTGCATTTCATTTTAGGTCACTCATATAGGCTGCCATTCAAATATCATGTCATTCTGATGAATATTGGCTGTGTTTTCAGTGTTTTTCGCTTTCATTAACATACATGGATCATCATTGGATATAGGGCTATTGAGGTAGAATTTGCAAAATCCGACCTTCTGGGTCGTCTCAAAATGCCCCGTTTTGCCTAACCCCAAATTTGCATGTGTTTTGGAGGCCCCTGGATGGGACATTTAGGAGGTCACTTTCTGACGTCTTGTGATAGTCCTAATCGTCCCACCCCAGAGCGATTAGAAATCTGTGGTAGATTTCTCGATTGTTCCTTTTGCAGTGTGTTCTTGGTAATATTTTAATGCCTCTGTCCAAATATTAGCTCATTTTGACATGTTTTGATTATAGTTTTAATTATTTTATGCATGCATTAACCGAAGGCCTTGGGGATCACATGTTTCCCTCCATCCGCAGGTGCTTTTAGCCGTTTTCTATTTCTGAATGTAGGACCTCGACACCGGAGGGGTAACAAGGAAGCACAGACGCATTCACACAAAGCGGCAGTGATGTTTGGCCCGCCCATTTCACATGTGGGCACGCGGAATAAAGCGTACCATCCGCGGTGTGACAAAACCATGTTTAACACTCCCAGCCCCTGAAAAGGGAGGAGACGTATTGTAACTTGATCTCGAGCAAATTAATAAAATAAAGGGCTGCACTTTACATTTTCTTTACATCTTGTTTCATTTCGCTTGTTTTCTCCTTTTCATGCATTTTTGTTCGTAGGACTTAGCGTTACATTTTGCTTTTGTTTGCATTGCACCCGGTACGTGATTTTGTTTCCGTATCCTCGTGCTTTTAGAAGCTAAATCAAAAGGATATCAAAAGTGCCTTTTTGAATAGTAATCTTCAAGAAGAGGTGTATATGGCTCAACATGAAGGCTTTGTTATCAAAGAAAAAGAATAGAAATTATGTAAACCTATTAGGTACTTATATGGATTGAAGTAAGCTCCTAGAGGTGTGTATATCAGAATAGATGAGTACTTATTATAATACAAATTCAAAAAAAGTCCCTAAGACAAAAATATTTATTACAAGAAAGTTGGATCTGAAATAGTGATGCGTGTGTTGTATGTTGATGATCTAATCATTATGTACAATTTATATGAATTAATAGATGCTATAAAAAATGATGTATAAAAACCTTTCATATGATAACTATGAGAGTTCTACACTATTATCTTGAGTTGGAAGTTTGATAGAGGAAAACAAATACTATGATTATACATAAAATATTCCAAGACTCTACTAGAAATAGTCTAGATGATAGACTATAAGACTAATAAAACACCAATTAAGTAATGTAATAACTATATTAATATGACAAATATCTGCAAGTATCTGGCACTCTCTATTATTATTTGATTAGGAGTCATATTTAACTAACTAACACTATATTTTTCTTTTGGTATAGCAAGAAACAACACATAGGAGCATTGTCATACAAAAGAAACATCCAACATTATACAAATTATACACAATGAGCTACATATGAAGTGATATGGTTATATCAAATTCCACCACAAATAAACATACAAAAGAAACATCCAACCATATAGAAATGCAACAACTAAGGTGTTTTTAAATTGGTTAAAAATCCAATATTTCATGAAAGAATTAAGTGCATTAAAACTTCATGTTGTTTCATTAGAGACCATGTTTAGAATTAAGAGTTTTGATTCTGGTACATTCACACTGAAAAATAGATTGTGGATATTTTTACAAAGGTACTTGCACATGTCAAGTTTGAATTATTTCAAAATTCTCTTAGTTTACCAAATAATGTAATAAGGAGGGATATTTAAAATATTTTATTCCACTAGTTTAATATTATAATTATATCATGCATATTTAGTTATTATATCATCTACTATTAGATAGAATTTTATTTTAATATTCATTGCATGGAATGATCTCCTAAATTGGGGTATAGATCTTTTAATTTGTAACCCAAAACCATGTATTAAATAGGGCTATACCTCAATGAGTGAATTCCTTTGGTTTTCCTATCATTTATTTTATCCATCTCTAAGAAACAGGTTAATTTTATCTATTTCTAGAAATAATTATAAAATCGCACATGGTATTAGAGTAGATATGAATCTCTATTAATTGGTTGATTGACCTTAGCAAATTATATTCTATGAAATCTCCTAAGGGAAACATATTTTAAAACTACCAGAAGAAATTTCGTGAGCCATGAATTATTTACAAAGATTTTTTTTGTGTTAATACCCATAAAAAGACATGGATAACAATGATTCATTAGTTCTAATAAATTTACTCCAAGGGAAATATGCACATATAGGTTCCTTATTTTTAACATTGGATCTAGTCACTTATTTTCTAATTTCTATCAAATGGATGACCTAGTTTTAAAATTAATTTTTTTATTTTTATTTCTTGCAAACCTCTTTTATATTTATATATTTCTCATAAATAAATTCCCTTTCTTTTATAATATTTTATATCTAATAGAAATGAATATGAGTGGATAGAAAACATAACCATTAAATAATTAGAAAAAATAAATTAACCATTTTTTTTATAAAACCCATATGCCAAACAAGTCATTGGTAGACTTTTGTACATGTAAATGTTATTCAAGCCTCTTGACAAAGTTGCTAATATGCTTTACATTTTTTTTTTGTTAAATTGGCATGAGAGGATGTCTGATTTGATTAGGTTAAAAGAAATGTTATACAGGGAAAACCATGATAAATATTAATAAACAATAATTTTTTTTATATCATTTAAAAAATATTAAGGGGATTATAATTTAAAAACTACCCTTATTTTACCTCTAAGTTGATTTTTTCTACACTAAAAAATGGTGTAGATTCCCTCTATTTTTGAAAAAATAAATTTAAAATATTTTGGAATATTTTGATAAATATTCTTTTTTGGGCACATGTTTGTCCTGGGATACATCATTGATGTGTCCTTGTATCATCGTCCATAGGCATGGTCATGAGTAGTGGAGAGGTATTACATTGCGATTAGGGGGATATACCCCTTTTACATAATTATGGTGGTGCTTTAATTTCTAAAAGTTGTTCATGCCAAGGAGAATAGGTGATCTTCCCTTAGGATGTTAGACCTTGAATATTCAAAATTCAAATCCTACTTACCATATTTATTAATGAATACTATGATGTCATTCCATTGACTAATGATGTTAGCATATCTAAGATGGCATTGTGTAATGATGTGGGTCATTATGATAATGTGACACCCTATGATGAAGTCACTTCTTTGCACTTGTGCATATTAACATGGTACTCTATGATGGTGTGGCACCTAATGATGATGTGATAGCTTATGATGACATCATTGTCAATGATAATAAAGTATACATTCATCTATATTGTGATGATGTGGTTGGTGATGTGACATATTTAAATGTGGCAAATGATGTATCATATGATGATGTGGTCTAGGTGAACATGTTATACAATAACATGGCATACAAAGTGCCACAATAGAAGTGTAAATATGCATTTGACCAATCATATTATATAAATAATCTAATCCATTAGAATTATAGTCACAAAAGAGAAACAAACTTGGAAAATAATATTTTTCAAAGTGAATTAAAGAGCAACAAGTGAGACTATTTAGTTTATATATTATAGATTGAATAAGAGTGGGTTAAGCAACACACTGTAATTTTCTAGTATATTGTTCATTGGCCTACATATTTAACACCTACCTGGTAGCCCTTGCATAGGATAGTGACACATGGTACCTTATCATTCACTAAAATATTTTCTTGTGAACACTCGATTGGAACCCCCTTAACCACTTGCATAAGGTACATGGTGCCCTCTCATTTGTTGTAGGTACTAAAATATTTGTTTTGGTTAGACTATGGAAATAGGGTTTTGAAAGAAGTCCCTCAACATTTTACAACCGCTTCACAAGGAAGTAAACCAAAGAACACAAAATATGCCAACAAAAAAAGGTAGAACTACAGAAAACAACCCCAAAATGGTGCCTCATCAACTCACAAACTGCACTACAAATTCATAGTTGACTACCGAACAATAAACAACATGGAAAAACTACTACTCCAAACATCCCATATTGGCACATGGATCACACTGATAAACATTCCTCAACATCATAACTTTGAGGATCCAAAGAACACAAGAGAGATTGAAGGAGAACTTCCCACCGAATGCCCTTGTGCTAATTTGAATTTAAAAAGAGCAATTACTAAGGTCAAAGAGCTAGGCCAATTGCCCATCATTAAGACAATGAAGCATCCCCACCTAACTTGAATGATCCTTCATAAATAATAAAGGCACTCCAAAATTGGAGCCCACAATCAGATTCGAAGCAAAATTGCCCAAATCAAATCTAAAAACCACTCCAATATTTCAATGCCAACCATCAAGAATCAAAGGCCAAAATAATAGGATACTAGACCCTTATAGTGCCAAGGAAGCAATACCAAGATGAAACCTACTAGAAATCTACAATAGGGATCAAACACACATTTCAACCCAAAGTGGGCCTTACACCAAATTTTACAACCACTTCGGTATGAGCAAACGAGTCACCTAACAAAATGGTCTTGAAATCCCAAGCAACAGTGATTACAAAAAGATAATAGAACATGAATGCACCCAGCAGCATCCAACAATACTAGGAACCCACCCCAACACAAATGAACATGAGTGAATAAGGGAATTTGGAACTACAAAACCTGCTCAGAATCGAAATAACCATAATATAAAAAAGAGGCACACAACTAAAAATAATAATTAAAAAAGGAAAGGCCACCCCTCAGGATACAAATGGATCCTAGCATTCGACAACCCAAAAATTTCAAGCCAAATTGGGAAACCACCCTTACATACGAAAAAGCTGAGGTCAAACACAAAAAATAAGGAATACCAAAAACTAGGACCCCTACAACACAGCTTCACCTCTGCAAAGAAACAACTAACATTAGCTCCAAAATAAGCCAAACATCCTCTATATCTATCGATCCCTAAAACTCAGAAGGAACAAACAACATCAGGTAGAGAGGATGGAAATGAAATCGAGACCCCTGCACCTCATATTCACCTCAAGCATTCAATCCCAAGCACAAGCTAAACCACCAACACAATAAAAGAAAGCTATCGATCAAACTAAATAAAAATCTAGAGCTTTCGAGCCTTCACCTCAACAAACCTAGAGGTCATGTAGTAGGGTTTTAAAAAGGACCTAGAACCTTAAAACGAGATTTCGAGCCTTCACCTCGAAAGACCTGTAGGTCATGTAGCAGGGTTTTAAAAAGGACCTAGAACCTTAAAACCTATGGGACTAAACCCCATAGGTATCCAAAGGTAGAAAAACCCTAACACCTAGACATTCGAGCTCCAGTAATCGTATTTCTTACCATTGAAACGTGGGATCTACAACTGCAATGAATTACCATAAAAATCCATTACTTCTTATATACCATGAATGATGGTGGTAGCTCTGATACCAATTTGAAATATTTTGAATTATCTTTGCGCTATGCGCACGCTAGAGCAGCCACAAGCTATAGCAAGCTACAGGCTGCAACAAGTCATAGGCTAAAGCAAGCATGGGATAACACACACCATGGGCTAGACTACGATGTTCTAGCCCATGGGTTGAAAATTATTGCACCCCTTTCTAGGTGCAATGGGAGAGGGTGGGAGCACGAGTGATACACCGTGATTCACAACATAGGAAATCACACGGGTTAGAGCATAGCAGTACGCCACAAGACATAACACTAAAAGTGTCATGGGGTAGAGCAAAATTTATTTCACAAAACGAAACAAAATAATTTATCACAGATTACGACATGGAAAAAATATGTCCTAGCCCACGATTCTAAATCGCGTTCACACTTCTCAAGGCAACTTGTCGCATGGTCTAGAACATGTTTGTTTTCTTGTTCTACAATGCAAGTTATAACAAAGGATACTCAGTGGTATGGACCACGAACAACAAATGAAATAAACCTAACCTTGCTAAGTTGGTTAACAAACACACGAAATATTACACAACAACAAAAATACACAGAAGTATTATATATTTCTTAAACTTGGAAATGCATCCACCTAAATGTGTTGAAAATACATTCACAGATAATTGCAAGTTAGAAATATGCAGTGTACATTCAGAGGAGATTCTAAAGGCTACGACTTCAATTTTTAGCTTTTCTCCATGCTTCTATTGCGCTGCTCTGAACTACTCTCGCTCTTCTATTGCTCTTTTGTTGCACTGTTTTTAAGGATGACATCAACTTATATATCTAGATATAGAAGCGAAAGGTTTACCAGTATTCTGACACACATTGAATTCAAAAGTAGGAATTCTATCCAATCGCAGAATAATTTCATCTACGGGCAATAAATGTGGACACTTTAAAATACGGCGATTGGATTTAATAAATGTGGATACTTTAAAATACGACGATTGGATTTGAAAGATAAGATGTGTCAGAGATCTATCATGTATAAAATCTGGTTTATTTTTTAACACTTTTGCTAGTTGGACATGAGATATTTGCTGGAATTACCGGGCAAACTAGAAGATATTAATCTTTGGAAATGCATATTGAAAGACATTGGGTTAAATGTGTCTTCGGGCTCGTCGTGCCACTGTAAAGAAACTGGATGGTTCAGGTTCTGCTTTGCTAATATGGACTTGCCAACTCTTGAACTTGCGATGAAACGTTTTCAACGTTTCACATCGAACAAAAAGATAATTACATGGCCGCGCATTGCTCTGAGGAAAGAAGTCAACTCCGATAACAAAAATTCAAAGCCAATAAAGATTACAAAAGCACCAGCTCGCCTCTCCGATAAAACTTCTCCCGGACATATTTTCACCCCAAGACGTCCAGTCAAGACATGACACACAAGAGTGTCACCGACAAGATTCACGTCAATTCCTTAAGTCTTTTGCAAAGTCACGTCAATTCCTTAAGTCTTGTGGAAAGAGCGTCCATCGTCTAATGCATAGGACAGAGGGCTTTTAGCTATAGGTTCAAATTTTATGTGTAGGTTTTTATGTATGTGATATTTTCTTTTGAATATTGTTTTGATAGACTAAAATTAATTATTTAAAAATATAGTAAAATTAATTATTAAGCTCAAGTGAATTTAAAAAATTTATTTATTTTTACTTGTAATTTTTTATGTGCATAGTATATTTGTATATTTGTAGCATGCGAGGTTTGGAGTCTCTTAACTTCAACTAAAGAGTTTTAACTATCCACTTACTCTCCAATTCCTTTACTAAAGAGTTTGATATAGTAGTGAATAGCTTCTTTAACGAGGGCTTCTGCTAGTGTCCATGTTTCGCTGGAACGTATAATTTCTCTTTATTTTTAATAAATTTTTGCGCAACTCATTGAGAAATTTTCTCACTTCTAATATATCTAAGTACCCATTCCTTCCTTCCTGTGTAAATCATAGCGACTGGTTAACCACATAAAGTTGCAACCGATTGTTCTACCTTCCAAGCTCTGAAAACGTTTGACTTTGAACAATTTTACCGTCAACGTAACTATGACAACAGTAGTCACGGTTATAACTCTTCAAATTTTAGTGCAGTGGGTTTGGGCTTTGATTTTTTTTGGAAGATTCAAGGTTCAAACGGTGATAGTGAGTGAATGTGTGAGGGATGGATGTATTCATCAACAAAACAAAAAACAAAAAAATAAAAACAAACTCTTCAAATTCTTAAGATATTTAAATTTTATTTATTTACAATAAATTAATATGCTTTTTTTCCAAGTATTTCAAAAATATTTTTTATGATATATATTTTTTATGTTTATCAGTTATTTATCAAATTTTAGCCCCAGGGGACAGCGGTTTTGGGCTTTGACTCTTCTTAGGGAGATTCAAGGTTCAAACCGTGGCGTGAGTGAATGTGTGAGGGGTGGGTGTGTTCATTTAAAAAAAAAAAAAAAACTCTTCAAATTCTTAATATATTTAAATTTTTTATTTACAATAAATTTATATGCTTTTTTCAAAGTGTTTAAAAAATATTTTTTATGATATATAATTTTATGTTTTTAGTTATTTATCTAATTTTTATAAAATTAAAGTCAAGGTCTTCTCTTTGAATGTCAAAGAATAAAATTAATAATTATAATGTAGGGGCATATTTTTATTTTAAATAGATAAAAACATTTAAGTAAACTTAGGCAATTTTATGTTGAATAGAATTTTGACTAGTGTTCGGAGTAAGGAATTTTACTTTGTAAGCAAAGGTTCCAAATAGGTGGGTGAATATTAAAATTTAGAGTGTGAGCTAGGAGCAAGTTCAAGAAAGAAACACGTGTGAGATAGGATGAAGATTTTTATTTTCTTGTAATAAAGAATTATGATGAGAAATATGGAGTAGCACGAAACCAATGTAATTTTTAAAAGCTTAGGTGGAAGTATAGATGACTTAATTGTAGACAAGAGGAAGAGAGAATATATGGTTTTGTTCATTGTAAAAAAATTTTGGAGGCCATACATTCTATTAATTCCTTGAAAATGATGGTATGCCTATGAAACTAGATTTGAAAACTATTTTCTTAGAGCTTTCTATATTATATATAAAAAATAGTCTTGATCAAGGTTGGTGTGAATGGATTAGATGTTATTATAGAACTTGACAATATCCTATATTGATAAATGGATTCCCTTATAGATACTTGGAGTCACATCATGGACTCTACTAGGGTGACCCATTATCTTGTTATATTTTTATTGTTCTTGATCAAAGAGTGAAGGAATAATCAAATGTTTTCAAGTTGTGATAAATGGTCCCTTCAAATCTCATCTTCATTTTGTTGATGATACTTTTTGGGTCATCCCTTAATCATTGTTGATAAGGTTACTACACAATGTGTTAATAGTATACAATATATAAAAAAATATTATTGACAATGTCCTAGATTTACAATGGATTATTATAGATGTTTTAGACTTCAAAATTGGAAAATTTCCATAAATATATTTGGCATTCTTATTTGTAATAGATAAAAAAATAAGGATATTTGGGAATCAATTTGGGATAAAATAAAATCGTGTATGATAGCATGGATATATAATTTCGTTACAATCATTAGAAGCCTAAGAATTCTAAATAATATGTTAAAATCCATTCATGTATATGATTTCATTTTTAATATTGTAATAGCTAAAATATTTAAATTAAATTAAATTAATGGATACTTTCTTGGAAAGTATTTGATCAAAAATTGAAGTACCATCTCTGTGAGCTACATGGTGTTTGAAAAGTAAATAATATTAGATAGGTAGGCCAATGAAATTGCAAACATAAGTTTGGCCTTAGTGAAAAATTTAGGTGGAGATTATTTTAAGATAAAGGATATATTTGGAAGATGGTGTTACTTCAAAAACATAGATATTCTCTTCACATAATGAAATTATTCAAGAAATAGATACCTACCTAAGTTATTGGCAATATGGAACATTGTATAAGATAGTTAGTAGCTAAAAAAAAAAGCGACTAGATGGTCAATCAATGGGGATGACTATAATTTTTTTCTTCAATGCTTATTTCAAGACTTATCCTCTTACTTTTAAATAGAAAATACAATAATTATATTATGTATGTATAGCATGTAAAGTTCCATTGGTATAATAGTACATTAATGTGACAAACAACTATGGATCATGGATTGTAAACTAGTCATAGAAGATAAACTCAAAAACATAGTAGATGATGTTCAAAAGATTCATTGATTTTTATTTGAATATTTTACATAGAAGGATAAGTTATTTTAATGTATATAAAAGAATGATAAACACTTGGTCAAGCTAGTATATAAATATTGAAAGAAATTAGAATTTCCTACTCTTAGTTATTTCTATTGGAAAAATGCTTGATCGCTAGAGGCCCTAACTAAGGCCTCAACATTCCATTAGTTAGTCTAAATCAAGATTCTTAAAGGAGAGAATCTACAAATAAGAGGGTATAATGGAACTTTTAGGTATTCCTTGTATAAAAAGGATCTATTAATATTAGGTCAATTAATTCTTCATTATTTATTATACCATTTGGTGTTGGTTTTTTAAAAATAGAGAATATATTAAATATCTCCATCAACACTAAAAGCATTTATGAAGTGTTAGACTAATAATTTCAAATATAAAGTATTATGTATTAAATGGAGTGGTCATGTCATTACTTATTGTAATTTAGTGCATGAAAAAAAAAACTTTCAAAAATAAATCTCAAATCATGCCCATATTTAGAACCATATTATTGCAATTCTTGTAGAATGTTTACAAACATGCTCATTGTGGGAAGTCTCAAGTGTAAATGAAGAGGTTCTAACTACTTTATTGTAGTATTTGAATAGACATAGAGGGATGGAGTTAACATAAATAATATTCTTTGATCTATTTAAAAATGGAAATGTTTAGAATTTAGGTTAATCAATAGTAATTTTGATGGTGCTTGCAACATAAATATGGAAAATATTGGCAAAGGAGATATTTTTAAAATAATGATTAAAACCATTTATCAACTACTTAAAATCATTGTAAAAAATATGTATATGTTAGGGCACTTATTATAAGGATCAAAATTACAATTTAAAAAATATGAACATATGTCTCAATTAAGGGGATTCACTAGATATTGTTAATGTTGCTAATAAAAATAAATATGAGGATTTGATAATAAAACAACATTATTATTGAAGTTCATCAACTATTGTTGGAGAAAATCTCTTAGAAGTGAGGGTATATCTATAGATAAGGAATTTAGACTATGAATAATTTAACCAATCATAGTGTTGTTCTTCATATTTGTGAAATTAAAATTTGAGAAGGTAGTTGGCTCAATGAGATTTTGTCTCTTAATCAAAATGATGTCAGGGATATAATTATGAAAACATAAATTTTTGAGAAATGTGGAGAATATATTTTATAGAAAATAAGATAAATAATATCTTTCATAAAAGTCATGTTGGATATTCATTATTTTAACTAGCACAAAATATGATATTTTGTTATATTGGTGGGAGTGGCAATTTTGCCATGCTAGATAACATCGATGGTTTTCTCCAAGGATTTGAGAAGAAATGACAAAATATTTATCTTTCACCCCTTCGTAGATAATTCAAAAAGATAAAATTAAAAACTTCTCACCATGGAAGGTTTGGAGTCTAAAGTGATATAATCCATTTTTGGGATGACAACACAACGTCAAGGCACTAACAAGGACTCCTGCACCACTCCACTACCATCCCAATGAGGATGTTTATTTCATCCAAAAAACTTCTCAATATTCCCATACAAATAATATTGTTCTCTATAAATGTATTCCTATTTAGCTTCACAACCAGTGACCTTGGCTAATAAATTTGTGTTAATGGAGAAGTCACAACCAAATTATCTTACCTTCCCAATATACCAAGAATGTGCAATCTAATTTGACAACTCCAGATCATATCCCTTCAACTTTTTCAAGAACTATAGAAGATATCCCTTCTCTAAGATCATATAATCCTCTATGTCAATATTTAGGAGAAATCCTAATCAAGTTTTGAGTAGATAAAATATTAAAGGCAAGGGAAGCCATCGAGTTCACATGAACATTTGAAATCCACATCCCCATCTACATGTGATCCATATAGAAAAAACCCAAAGGAAAAACATCCACATCCACACTCCACCATCTTGGGATTTGAATAACCCTACGGAGTCCCAACCTCCATGAACTGACAATTCTAATAATACCTATAACTCAAACCACACTAATTAGTGCTAAAAAATAAAATCATAAAAGCAAGTGGGACGAGATGGCAAAGGTGAAGAACATCCTAATTTTTAGAATTTTCCTTGATTATGAAGATTGGATATCCTTTCCCAAATATCCTCATGAAAAATAGCCTCCCATAATCTTTTACTCTATGCAAACTCTTGTTAATATTAAAATAATTACCCTTCTAGTTAAAATAGTTTATAATGATAGTTGTAGATCCATGGGTACACCATCTCTTTCCAATAATATGTACTTTACTCATTTTATTTATGGTTTGTAGTAGTATGTATGGTTGTTGGTATTCATACTAAATATGATATTTATTAAATCTTAAGGAATTCAAAGCATTGATGGAGAATTAGTTGAAATAAAAGATCAGGTGCTTTATAATAGATAGAAGATGTTAGTATGTAAATAATGCTTTGTAAGATTTATTTATTCTTCATTGTACTACCTTTTAATGAATTATACATTATATTATAGAGTAGAATGAGGCATTTGGTTTAAATAATAAGATGATTATATGTATGGGTTGATGTATATTGAATGTAAGAGATTGAAGTTCAAATTTAACGGTGGATCTTAGTCCATTGTGCAACACATATCATCAACCAAGTTCCAACTTGATCTATTAATGTAATTACTCCTATTAAGAGATTGATAAACAATGAGTCTAATGTGTTATACTTTTTATATGTTTGGATCCATAGCATACACGCACTTTCCCAAGGATAATAAGAAGAAAATGGTACCAAAGAGTCATCGATTCATTTTTATGTGGTATTTAAAGACTTTCAAGGCCTGTCATCTATTTGTTTCTGAGATACATGTGATTCTTATTCTATGAGATGTGATTTTTGATGAGATTCTTCTAGCAATACCCTCATGTCATCTCTTTAAATTTTTAGTAGAAGATCCTCTATTTTCACTAATATTCTTACTGTCACCATTCCATATACACTTACGTATTCAATATTTAGTGGGTATTATGTAGTTTACCCTAATGACCAATATCCTCTTTAGGTAGAACCCTATTTAGTAATATTAGTTTTTGAATTCAATAATGGTGAACTTGATTCTCCATAAAACATGTAAAACTATATTAGATATTGAGGTAGATGGTGAGTAAGATTTAAATATTTCAATTTTGGCTTTTAATATTGCCCCTTCTCAACATGTGTCTAGATCCACAAATCATCCAACACCCAAGTTGGTTTAGACTTTTTTTTTAGGATGCTCAACCCATTTTTTTATACAATGTAAACAAAATACCCCTTATTAGACACTACTCTAAATTTTTGATAATTTTGGAGATCCTATTATCTACTCAAAAGACAAGAACCAACTAAAATGGGATGATGGTATACTTAATGAGTAAGAGTATATGATGAAGAACCAAACATGGAAAATTGCTACTATTATAGAAGGGAATGATGTTTTTGGGTACAAATGGGTTTATAGGATGAAGTATAATTTAGATGGTTTGATAGAGAAGCATAAAAAATACCCTTTAATTAAGGGTTTATCTTAGGAGGGAATTAACATAGAGATATTTTCCTTAATTGCTCAAATAGATTTTGTTTGGATGATTCTATAAATAGTTGATTCATATGGTTGGAAGGTATATTAGATGAAAGTCAATAGTTCCTTCCTCCGTTGTGAGATTTAGGAGGATATTTACATGTAATAACTATATGGTTTTGAACATAAGGGTCCTAATTCCTTTGTTAGAATTTGACTTAGCTCTTGTATGGAATTATAAAGGACCTATGTACTTGGTATGAAGAGACCTACTTCATATTTCTTAACTATGCATTATGATAATGTGAGGAAAAACATGGAGTTTAAATCAAACATTTGAATGTAGAGATTTTAGTGATTGTACTATGTGTGAATGATATTCTCATTATAAGCATATTTATAAGATAAGTTCATAACTTAATGTTATATTTAAAATGATATATTTGATGCTTCTACATTAATTCTTTTGTATTTGGATAGCTTAGACTTTATCTAAGATCACTATCTAATAGCTCATGTATACCTTGTACTTTTTTTAGCATATCAAGATGGAGAAACATTAATATGCTTCAACTCATTTTGTTTCTAGATTCAAGGTTCAAGTAGACTATCTAACTCCCTTAATGGGTGTAACTCTATACTGGTCCCTTATAGGAGGCCTTCTTTACCTCACTCAAACTTCACCAGTTATTGCCTTTGTAGTTTGCTACTATTTCAAATATATGTAGGAACTTCAAGAGAATTTTTGGACTATGAATGAGAAGATTCATCATTACATATCATATTGGCATATGTTATTCAATTGCTATACCTCTAATTTTCATAGGTTCTCTAAAGGTAGATTGGGCTAGTGATTTGGATCGATTGCAGTCTAGTATAGGTTTTGTCTATTAATGGGTTTGGATCCCATATCTTGGTATGTTAGACAACAATCCATTATACCTAAATATTCTATAGAAGTTGAATACTATGATAAGAATGAGGTCACCATGGGCCTTTAATGAATCCTTATGATATTAGAGTACATACACATTCCTCAATCCTAACCTATCACTATTTATTATGATAATCAAAGCACCATCTATATTATTTACAATATAGTATTCTATCAATGAACCAATAATATTGAGTTATGGATATAAAATATACAATGGCTTTATACCCATAGGATGATTGGATTTGCTTATATTTATTAGTAGAGCAATAAATAGCTATTCCAACCAAGCTAATGCTTACGATACTATTCGTACATGTGTTAAAGTATCATGGCATAGGAGAGGAAGGGTCTTTCTATATATTCATTGTTTAGCACAAGGTGGATATTGAAATATGTTATGGTTAAGCTTCACCTGAAGCTACAACTAAATTTATATTATATTCTTTGTAGATGCTCTTTTGTCCCTTGTATGCTTTATATAGAAAATATATTGTAAAATATTATTGTTTAACTTAAATATTTCTTGTAATTTATTATAAATAACCACTCATACCAATAATTTTGTTATAGATAGGAGTATATTTTATTTTCCTTTGGTAATATATTTTGGTTTCCATAGGCACCCTCTTGTATCACATATTTGCTTTCTATATGTTTTTTTACATTTCTCAGGAATATGTTGATTCCACTTATTTTAAAAATTAATATAAAAACTAACATAGTCTTGATCATATAATAGTAGCATAGTAGCACTTCACAAAAAAAAATCAATATAGAGCAGGATCCAAAAGTTTTACAATATTTGACAACAAAGTAGGTGAGTGATGGAATATGATAAAACGTTGATAAATGTTTTGGGAGACATACCTTCACTTGGATATGAGATCATATTTGTTTTTATATTGATGGAGATATGATATTATATTGTATAATGGTTTGCCATAGCCCAAGGTTGATTATATTATAATATTGTAGTATATTATAACATTGTATTGTATTATAGTATTATATTGTATTATAATATATTATTATGTTACATTAGTAGTTGGCTTGCCAAATTAGAATTAGAATATGGGTATATAAAGAAGGGATATTTTTCATTGTAATCATAATGAAGATCAATTATATGAAATTATATTTGCCCATGAAGTGGCTTATGGGACATTTCCCTCTCTAAGTGGCACTCTCATATTGGGATATCTTGTAGAGTTATTCCTTCCTTAAGGAGTATTATCAGTGTTGTCCTACCTAAAGGCTATTATCTATCTCTACCTCATTATGCATATTCTTATTGTGGATAACTAATTATGGATGAATAATTTGATAGCACATTGGTGAATGATTTATGTTAATGAGAATAAATTTTTCTAACATGTGGTATCCAAGGAATGATTCTAGCATAGTGAATATTTGTTTGTGGATTGTATAATTAGGGAAGATATATTTTTAAATGAATGTCTCATTTTCAAGAGTCATATCTCTACAAAAGTTTACCTGATTAAGACAATTCTTGGATCCATTTTTATGGAATTTGAAGAGCTTTAAAATTAGTGGTCATGTGAAGGAATCTAACGAGTATTTAGGGATATATAACCCTAATAAGTTAGCCATCCAAAAAAGGGTAATGACCAGTTTTAAAATCATAATTTTTTTGTAAGATAAAAATTGTTAGTTGGGGTAAGAAAATTAGTTGCAGTTTATTATATTTTGAAGAAAAAATATAGATTGATTTTTTAGATGGAATTTTAGCTTCAAATCAATAAGGAGATACATAATTTTATGAAACCCTAGTTTGTATTATCTTTAAATTGAGGTATAAACTTATGGAGCTACAATATTTTTTTGGAGAGGGTGATATTGATGATAGAAAATGTTGGAAAAGTTTAGATATCTATATTTTTAAAAATCCCTTTTGGAAATTCTTCATTAGTAGAAGTTTTAAAGAAGAATCTTGTTCTTTGTGGATAAATATTTTTAAATAAAGGAATGCTAAATTCATTTCGGATGAAATAGAGCATGCATTATTGAGTAAATGAGAACCATATAAAAAGATAACTAGTTTTAAGGTCACCATTAAGGAATATGAATAATAGATAAACATGCTTAAAAAAGAAAAAGAGAGCAAGAACTTTTCAAGAAACAAAATTAAGACTATAAAAAAAGAATTAAAATTACTCAAGAAAGAGAAAGAGAAAAATGTTAAGGAAGATCATGAGAAAAATGTAGAAGCCAAATATTTAGATTTACAAAACCAAAAGAAAATCAAAAGGATCTAAATTTATTTAATATTTCTATTTTTTAGGTTCATGGATGCATTCAAAAGTAAAATGTTATTATTTCCATTAACTCTAGTAGTAGATATAATTTAGTTAATAGTGCCTTGGCTAAGATTTTGCAATTTCAAGCAACAAAAATAAAGGATATATAACTTGAGGGTGAGAATATTCATATTTTTGAAGATTTTAAGATCACCATGGACAAATATGTTACTAATATGGATGATGTGGATATTGTTATTGGTTACTCTTAGATAGCTTCTTTGGGAAATGTTAACATTGATGTTCAAAATAAGTATCGAAAGTTATGGTATATGAAAAAGAGGATAACACTTTAGAATATTTATCAACTTAAGGAGCAAATATCCAAGGGAAAGAAGTGGTAAAAGAGAAAAAAAAATTAAACAACAATTAAAATACCCTAAAATAGAATCCAAGAAAATAACATTAGCAATAGAGTCCATGGAAATAATAGTAGTAAAATCAAAGGAAGCTTTGATATAAGAGCACAAGGGCACACTAAAAAAATGAAATATGAAAGAACAAGATGTAGAAGAATTTAAAATAGTGGAGCCAAATGTTGAGGATTTAAATAAGGTAGAACATCAAGTTAAGGTTATAGCATATCACCATCCACACCATCCAACAACAACAATGTTGGAGGCACGACATATGGAAATAATATTATGGTTCTACATGGAATAAAAAAGGTACCATGTATGTCAGTGTTTGGTAGAGAAAGCATGGTCATATTGGTTTTTAGAGTGGTGCAATAGTATTAAGGAATAAATGGACCCATTATTCAACTTATCATAATAGAGTAGTAGAAGTGTGAAGTCAACAAAGTGATTTTGGATACTCAAATGATAAAATAACATATAAGCATCAACATAGGCCACCCCCAATAAGAGTTTCACTAGGATGGATGGATGATCAATATTGGTACTAGTTACTAACATTGCTTAGCAAATCATATTATCTTAAATCTTCATATGTTTCAAATGAGATATTTGTAAGGAGGTTGAAATGCTAGGTTAGCTAGGAATAGATATACGAGGATATGATATTATATTGTATAAGGGTTGGCATGGGCTACACATAACCCAAGGTTTATTATATTATAATATTATATTATATTAGTAATAAACTTCCCAAATTAGAATTAGAATATGGTTATATAAATAAGAGATATTTGTCATTGTAATCATCATGAATATCAATTATAAATAATCATCTTTTTAAACGAAGTGGCTTATGTGACTTTGCCATCTCAAAGTGGTGCTCTCATATTGGGAGATCTTGTGGAGTTATTCCTTCCTTAAGGAGTATTATTGGTGTTGATCTACCTTAATGGTATTATTTATCTTTGTATTATTGTATGGATTGTTATTATAGATAATTAATTATGGATGGATGATTTGATATTTCTAAATACTGGTGAATGTTTTTGTTGAAGGCAATACAATTTCATAATTTTGGTGAACTATTTCCTCTTTAATTTGTGTCACTCTCTTTCTCATATCCTTAGAGAAAATGCACCATCCACTTAAATGAGGCATATAGGCAAGCGATCACTATAGAATAGAAAATAGACACATTTTTAAGGAAGTAATAGTTTTTTAGACCCATGTTCTAAACACAACAAACCATAAAGAGGAACCTTATTTGTACCACTAGGGTGGCAATGACCAACCTATTATTTTATATAGTAGTAGTATTGTAATAGAGGAATATTAATGATAAAAATAATAGGTCATGAAGAAAATTTGAGACCTTAAGACTCATTCCGAAAAATACCCCCCTTTTAGTCTTGTTCTTTACAACATGGTCCAAATATGTATGGTTATTAGTAATGTAATTTCTCTTCATGTTTTAAATGTAAAGGACCTCACTGTATTCCCATAATAGTCCTCAAGTAGGACTAAAGAGAAATGAAGCCAAACCTCAACTATATAATCATGTAGGTAGTAGTTGCCCTCCCCAACATAGGGTGTATTTGGTAATTGATAACCATCATGTAGAGAATTAAACCATGGTCATTAAAATCCAAGGTATTTTTTTAATCATTCTATAATAGCACTTGTAAATCTAGAGGCCACCACTTCTTTCATTAATATTAATTTTATGGTAAAACATGATATATTGTATAAATTATTTAAAGCCATTATCGTAAATTTGGTGAAATTATTATGCCTTTAGAGCCATAAAAATCTATCAAATAAGTATAAGATAAATATGGTATAAATTAATAATAATAGAAAACATACTAGGAACTAGTTATGACATGTTTAAAATTATATAAATTCAATTCAGTTATGGATTGCATGAGTAGATATAGGAAGGATATTGATCATTATATTATGGATATAAAATATGTTGATGATAATGGGAATAAGGTTATATTTTTATGGCACTATGTGTATCAGGATTATGCATAGTGGTGAATATTAGCCAAATGGGAGAATATTAGGATTTTCAAAATTGAAAATTGGCGAATATGAGGCCCCTCAACGTCGGTCCATTCACCTAAAATTTTCAGGACCAATTTTTTCTTAGGGTCAATTTGCCACAATATATATCCAAACATAGGCATATTTGTACTCGTTGGAAAGATCGTTTCAAACCTGATTTAATGGTGGTATTTTTAGGAAGTTATAATATTATTTAATATGTCAAAAGTGACCTTAAATATGACCATATATTTTAGGGCTTCAAATACCCCAAATTTTTGTGTGAAGATGCTCGATTTGATTTGCTTAGAATTCTCCATGATTCACCTTGATTTTGATTAGGATTCACCATTTTTTACAAGTACATTTTAAGTCCAACCCCTTATGCATAACCTTGATGTGTATGTTAGTTTTATTAAGGATGATATCTATGCAATTTAATATAAATATAAACAAGGGTTTATTTCTTTATTCAACCTACATTCATTATGTTGGAAAAAACAAGATAGAGACTAATTTGGATTTCAATACTATTATTTTCTAATTTATATAGATGTATTCTCTAATGATATATCAAAGTGGTCTCTAGCTTAAGAATTGGATCCTTTAATCCATTTATTGCTTAGAATAGAACTTTTTTCCAAGCAATTATACAAAATGAGAACAACAAAATATGTGAATAAAAAATTTAATTGTAGGATCTTCTTGATAAGTTATTGATTCATCCTAGTGTGTCACCATAGGATGCACTAGTCATGCTTGTGAAGAAAAATAATGGATCCCTACCATTGTATTGACTATAAGCAAGTAAATAAGGTTACAATAAAAACCCAATACATACTAGCATGCATTGATGATCATCCTGATCAAGTATAATGGACCATGTATTCTCAAAAATTGATCTAAGATTAGGGTATCATCAAATTTTTATCAAATATATGGATATTCCCATAAAACTAAGTATGGTAATTACATGTTTATTGTCATTCCCTTAGGATTGACTAATGATCCTATTGCATTCATGGGCTTGATGAACAACGTTCTCTAAACTATCTCGATAAATTTGTGATAGTATTTTTGGATGATATCCTAATTTTTTCTAAGATAATAAAAGAGAATAAAGAGAACTTGGTGTTGGTATTAGTATAGTGTCTCTAAGTACAAAATTTGAATGCAAATATTGTCTAATATACAATTTTGTTATATAAAATTTCATGTAAGAGAATTATCATTGATCCAACCAATGACAAGGTCATAGTGTAATGATCAAATTTGAATAATATGTTAAACATAAGAAGCTTCACAGGACTTGTTGGATGCTATCATAGATTCATTAAATTTTTTTAAAAATTATAAATCTTGCAATTTTTGTACAATATAAGGGCAAGAATTTTGTATGGCTTGAAAGTTGCATGATAGATTTTTAAGAACTAAAAGGATATTGGAATAATCCTCCTATCGTAGATGGACTCAATTCCAATAAGACATATAGTACATATTTTTTCCTTTATAGAAGGATTAGATGGAGTTATCATGCATGAAAGAAGAGTAATTGCTTACAAAATTCATAAACTTAAACATCATGAACTAAATTTTTCCATGCATTATCTAGAGTTGGTCATTATTATCCATACCTTGAAAATATGAAAATAATATTTTTTAGGGAAAATATTTGAGTTCAATATAAATCACCAAGCTTGTGATACTTGTTCACACAACCAAATTTGAATATTTTTCAACATCATTGGATAAAGCTTCTATATAAATATAATTTTAAAATTTCTTATATCAAACAAAATTAAAATAACATAGTTGATGCTCTTAGTAAGAGGCATGAGTGTTACATGTTGTTAACTATGTCAAATCTAAAGGAGAAACTCGAGAAAGAGCTAGAGAATAATAGATAGTTTCACTAATTAAGATAAGCACACTAATACATGAGTTTTAAAGGGACTAAATATGAAGGGCATTGTTTTTATCCTAAGGGTTTATCAAGGTTTAGCAAAGCTATATACGTACCTAGTAGAGAAAATTTTTGGTTATTGATCTTGAATGAATCCTGTAATATGACTTATACTTCTTATCTTAGAGGTAAGGATGTGTATGCAAACATATACATATTTTATTTTTATCTTAGAATGAAGAAGGATATTATGAAGTTTATATGTAAATGCCTAGAATGTCGAAAGGTCAACGTTGAACATTGGCATTCAATTGATCTTCTCTACCCACATGAAATACCATAATAGAAGTGATATATTGTATCAATGGACTTTATCATAAAATTTTTCATAATCTAATATAAACAATTTAATTTTGAATGGTGATCAATAAATTAACTAAAATTACTCATTTCAGGGCCACTAAAAATACTTATAAAATAAAGGATGTGATATATGAATCAAATATTAAAATTATATAGAATTCATATAAACCTTATATAAATTTATATTAAAATTATATAGAATTTATATCAACAACAAAGAATTCAATAATATAACAAAGGATATGATCCATATGTGCATGATAAATCAACTTATACAACAAGGAAAAAATTTGAGTTTAATTTAAGTTATTTACATTGAGAAGTATCATAGTTTCATTGGATGGGATTCACATGAAGTTGTAGTGTTGAGAAAAGATCTAGGTTAAAATCTTGGGGGATATGCTTGTTTGTAAAGGTAGTAGTCTGTTTTGAATCATTTGAATGCACAACAAATCCTCAAAGATGGTACAAATCCCAAGTAACCATTGGCCCCCCTCATGCCAGGGCAATAATAACAATGTGGTATAGCCTTGTTTAGAGCAGCCCTTCTAATTTGAACCTTAGACATAATAGTTACTCGCATCCAGAGTAATCCCATCCCGAGTAATCGGTGGTCCCCCTAAGGCTAAGTCAACAATAACAAGGTGATATAGCCTTGTTGGAAACAGCCCCTGTAGTTTGAACACTATACTTAATAATTATAGTATGATTGTAACCGACTCCCCTATATTAAAAAATAATAATAATAACAACAACGAGGAGAACGAGGCCCTGGGCCCTATATGAATCCATTATAAGTTGACTTCAACGGAGGATTTAATCTTGTCAAATCCTGTCCCCCACAGAGTTTGACCTCTCTTAAATCCTATCCGAATGCTTCCGCTTTGCCTTTCTCAAATCTTATTGTAGTGGCCCCTTTCAAATCCTGTTGTAGTGCTTCCGTTTCAATTTGGAGAATTTCAATCAAACACTACGTCCATGGTCTTCCCTTTGAACATCCTAATTTCAACTATGGCATTTTTTTGCCAATTGTATCATTTCCATGTTTTACCCGGTAACTCTTCTTTTCTGATCTGATAATCGTGGCTCAGACGATATTATTTGGAAAAAGAAAAAAAAAAAACAAAGACCCTTAAATCCACGTGTAAAACGGTTGGACTTGGACCATCCAAGTTAAAAATGGTTCCGTGTTTACACCCACGTGTTCACAGATGCTTTCCCTTGTGGATTTCATATTTTTAGTCTGACTCCGATTAACGTGGTGGTGGTTGTTATACAGAAGTAGAACAACGTACGTTCTTAGAGAGTCGCTGGTAAGCGGATTTCACAATCATATTACTAGTTTGACTCCTATTAACGTGGTGGTGGTTCTTATACAGAACTAGAACTATGTACGTTCTTACAGAGTAGCTGGTATAAGGATTTGACATTTGAACTTACCAATGTTTGTTCCAAAAATACGTGTTCTTGACTGACGAAAACGATGGTGCAACGAAGCAAGCTTTGACGAAATGAAAAGAAGTGGAACTCTTGGCTATAAATTCGTGTCGTCTCAAACCAATGAAACAAATTCATGTCGTCTCAAACCAAAAGCGAGAGAGAACGCTTTTAACGTGTTAAAGTTGAGACAACGATGAATATGATGCCACGGCTTTCGTGTAGGGCTACGTCCAAAGCCCATGGTGAAGATTCTCCTTTCTTTGATGGTTGGAAGGAATACGATAGTAATCCTTACCATTCTCAAATTAACCCTTCTGGAATTATCCAAATGGGTTTAGAAGAAAATCAGGTATATGAATTCTGGATATTTTATCATTGTCGTTGCTGGTAATTATCAAATATGGATGTACTCCGGGCTCAACTATAGGACCATTTGGCCTAAAAAAATAGATATATTCATTAGTTTTCTGCTTTTTCGTTCCTTTCGTTTGGTAAAGGCTATCTAACGCTTCGTATTCACAATTTATTATTTTTTGAAATAATTTTCAGCTTTCGTACCAATTGATAGAAGATTGGCTAAATCAACACGCCGAAGCGTCGATCTGCGGGAAGAAGGGAATATCAAGCTTCAGGGAAATTGCAAATTATGATGATTATCATGGCCTACCTGCTTGCAGAAAGGTAAACAATTATAACAATCGAATTATTATCATAAATGCTAGCTAGTAAGTGGTTTTCAAAAGTAGTCGCTATGGAAGTTTAAAGGAAAATCTAGTTAATTACTAATTGCAGCATTATTGGAACTGAAAAAATGCTGTAATGCAGGGTATTGCAACATTCATGGAAGAAGTGGGGGGACGAAAAGCGAAATTTGAGAGCGATAGAATAGTCCTCACTGCCGGAGCAATTGCTGCCCACGAAGTGTTAACATTATGTCTGGCGAATCCAGGAGAAGCTTTCCTCGTGCCAACGCCATATTATCCAGGGTAAAAATTTAAATTCCTCTCTTTCAAATAGGAACATGGTCTTTCCAAAATCCATGACAATATTTATTGATAAAAAAATTGCTGCAAAAGTAAACCAAGACACCTGCGCGCCTGGATTCGGGTAGATTTTTTTATTTTTTTTTTAAGTTTAAAACATTAAAAAAATTAAATTTAGAATTGCATTCTGCGAAACTGTAGGAAGTCAATAAAAATTTGTAATTTGAACAATGAAAGCTATAATTCAAATTGAAATAATAATATTTTATAATAAAATTTTCAATTTTTCATACCAATCAAAATTCTGTCCGACCTGTACGGCTTGCTCCATCTTTCCCAAATTTCCTAAGGCATAAGTTGCTGACTTCGTTTTCGCGTTAACTTCAATAATTCTAATTCCTTTCGTTTATGGTAATGAAGGCTTAATGTGCCTTTGGAAAAATGCAGATTTATTTACCATTATGTTGATCGACACTTTTTTTTTTTTCTCTCGGATAAAATAAACATATAATTTCATAGAGAAATCATTCTAAGTAGCTTGTTTATTTATTGTTATGGTACTGATTCGACAGAGATCTAAAATGGCGTACGGGAGTAGAGCTGATTGGAGTAGAGTGTACGAGCTGCAACAATTTTCAGGTGACAGTAAGCGCCCTTGAATACGCCTATCGTCAAGCTCAGTCTCAAAACATAACAGTAAAGGGCCTTCTCATAACAAACCCTTCGAACCCATTGGGCACCACAATGACTGCGGACACTCTCAGAGATTTGCTTTCTTTTGCTTGCGAGAAGAACATACATCTCATCTGCGATGAGATCTATGGAGGTTCTGTCTTCTCGTCGCCGAGATTCGTCAGCATTGCAGAAATTTTGGCCACTTCCAATATTCGCACCGACCGTGTTCATATCATTTACAGTCTGTCAAAAGACATGGGACTCCCGGGTTTCAGAGTGGGAGTGATATATTCCTATAATAATACAGTAGTTACCGCTGCTCGCAGAATGTCGAGTTTCTGCTTGGTGTCTTCGCAGACTCAGTATTTGATTGGTGCCATGCTGTGTGACACGGCATTTGTAAAAGAATATGTTGAAGAGAATCGAAAGAGGTTGCGAGAGAGGCATAGTGTATTTGTGAGAGGATTGAGGGAGGCAGGTATATCATGTTTGGACAGCAACGCTGGGCTGTTTTGCTGGGTGGACATGAGGCATTTGCTGGAATTACCGGGCAAGCAAGGAGAGATTGATCTTTGGAAATGCATATTGAAAGACATTGGGTTAAATGTGTCGCCGGGGTCGTCGTGCCACTGTAAAGAAGCTGGATGGTTCAGGTTCTGCTTTGCTAATATGGACTTGGCAACCCTTGAACTTGCGGTGAAACGTATTCAACGTTTCACAGCTAACAAAAACATAATTACATCGCCGCCCATTGCTCTGAGCAAAGAAGTCAACTTGGATAACAAAAATTCAAAGCCAATGAAGATTACAAAAGCACCAGCTCGCCTCTCCGATAAAACTTCTCCCGGAGAGATTTTCATCCCAAGACGTCCAAGTCAAGACATGACACGCAACAGTATCACCGACTCCTAGATAAAAACTCAGGGTCAAATTTAGCTAGCATATTCTAAAAGTTGTTAAAGATTCCAAGTGGGCAGTGGTAGAGTTGATGTATTAGGTTTTGCTAATAATTTTAGGTTCTTTAAAATATTTGGAACCAAAAAGAGGATTTGTTATCGATGAAGTATTCCAAGGAATAATGAATAATGGAGAGAAAAATACAAAGAGCGTCCATCGTGTATAGGACACGGGACTTTTAGCTATACGTTCAAATTTTATTGTACGTGATATTTTCTTTTCAATATTGTTTTGGTCAGATTAAAATTAATTATTTAAAATATAAATAGTAGAATTTATTATTCTAAAAAATATATATATATATATATATATATATATATATATATATATATATAAATTACTAAGCTCAACCCTCCGTTTCCAAAGTTGAATTCAAAATATTCATTTTTATTCTCGGAGTAGAGAAAGTTCGATATATTCCCGAATAGCTTCTTTGACGAGAGCTTCTGCTAGTTCCATGTTCCACTCACTTCATTTTCATTTTGTTTTTGTTTTAATAAAGAATTCTTATGAGAAATATGGGTGGCATGCAATCAATGTATTTTTTGAAAGTTTAGGAGGAAGTATGGATGATCTAATTGTAGACGAGAGGAAGAGAATCTATGATAGTCCCTATCCTTGCAACAAATATTATGATAAAAATTATTATCAAGGTGAGATAATTGAACATGTTATAATAATTCTTGAAAGTAGAATTTTGATCAATTATTTTAAAGGTTTAAAATTGGATCAAATGGAAGCAGGATTAAATTCAAATTACTCTATAAATTATCTTTCCAATGGATTTGTTTTTCATTATTTTCTTCGATATGAAGATTAGAGATAAAATTATAAGTGGTGGCCTATGGTTTAGGGATAAATAGTCCTTATATTTAAGACTTGAGGATATTTTTATGTAGCTAAAAAAAAAACTAAAATTCTTCTAGGGTGCTATAAAAATTTTCTACTTCTATAACAACTTATTAATAAGTAGATTTTGAAAAACTATTATTAATGAGTGGGGGCATGTGGTGTAAGGATAGATACTCCCTATATTTAAGAATATAGAGTGAGGACATTTTGATGGAATTAGTATTCTGATAGTATTTTTCTACTTCTATATCAACCAATTAAGAAGTAGACTTTGAAAAACATATTGAGAATATGTACTACACAATGTGACCTTTTGACAAACTTAAACTTATTGACTTTTGGAGTAATATTGTGATTAATAAAGTGTGTTATAGATTAGAGTTAATGAAGGAATATAGTATTGATATTATGCTTTATGATACATATTAAATGATTATGAGGTTTTCCTTGCTACTAATCCATGCAATAATTTTGATGTATAATATAAGGAAATTAGAGTTGATTTTGATCCTAAATTTATGGAATATATCAACCATGTGGGAATGTAAGTGTTTATGTGTTGATAAGAATGGAGGGAAATATAAAGCAATTAAAAAACAAAAGGTTTTATCTTACCATAATCATATCCTTTCATTACTTATAATGAGGAAATCAAAATGCGTCTTTTGTTGAACATTGAATTATATATGTTTATGTGTATCTTAACATCAGTAAAGCAATTAAACATTTAAGTGCATACTTAAAGGTATTTTTTCTACTTTAATAAGTATGGGAAGGTGAGAAAAATTGAAGTGATAAAGTGAAAAGATAATTATGGATTGGTACAAAGAAACACAATACCATAATTTAACCTTAGAAATAGAAAATAATATAAGCACAAAACATAAAAATAATGCTTACGTCATTCTCCATTATCATCAACAAAGAAGGAAAGTGGGATAACAAAAATTCAAACCCAATGAAGATTACAAAAACACCATGATGATGTATATGAGAGAAAAAATCCTCCTATGGACCACCTTCTCAAGAAACACAAGTTTCTCTTTTATTCATGAATTTAAATATGCATGGTAATCACACATGTACTCAATAAATTTCTTGAAAACAAGGTAAGTTTCATATTTTTTATGAAATAGTAGAGTCTAAGACAACAATATCTTATAGCAACACCTCTATAGTCCTCGTATGACATCTTCATAAGACAATACTCGTTTATTTCTTGTATAGTAATATTCAATATTATGAAAGTTTTGATTGTATGAATGATTATGTCATATGGTTGATTCACTTGTATGGTAGTTTAATTTGTAGAACCATCTAATTGTATGACAATTTCCTTCAATTATACAACAGTCCAGTTGCAGGACATTATCCTCCTCCTTGTTCAACAACCTTTATTATATGATCACCTTTATTGAATGTTAATTTTAAACCAACATCCAATTGTATGTTTGGTTCCATTATAGGGTGATGGTTATCCCATTAACTATCACTATAGTTTCGATGCTTTACACTTCAATCAACACAATTAGATAATAGTGGCACTTTTGATGCACCTTGTCGGAGCAATAACTTGTGAACCATATGCTCGTTGGCCTTGAAATTTAACAGGTGATTCTGTGTGAGTGTTCTACATCAAGAAAATCTCCTATTTTCTTGACTCTTCAAAAAAACATATTTTCGGGACCTAACTCCTCCATATAATGTCCTAAAATTAACTTTTAAAATAGGTTCTCGATTTTTTGGGCTTTTTTGAATGTTAGAATTTTATTGTCTTTTGTTATACCTTAATTTGAGACCTAATATTTTAAAGTAAGTTTCATTATTGTAAGAGGGATGTGTGCACTGAATTTGGGTGCAATCCGACTCATTTTTATTTTTAGCAATTTTTAGAAAAAAAATGTTTTTAGGGTTTCTTTAGGGTTTCTTTGGTTTTCGATTGCTATATGATGATTGTAATATTTTGGAGAAGGGGTGTGAATTCATGAATGAGAAGAATATTAACTTGCAGGTTTCTTTCATTTATATAGCACTTGTGTTATGTGCTTGGAGTCTATTTTGTTGATCTATTGTAGCTGAGTTCACATCATTTGGTATCAGAGCGTGTGTGATCTTGTCAGTTAAGGGAAGATGTCACCTAGAATATATGCCTAGATGAATAGGCAGATCAAGGTTCTGAATGCAAAAATAGCATGGCTGACTGGTGCGATTGATCGCATGAGAGAGAGATATCCCAGGGTGCATGCAGATCAAGGATTTGATGATGAAAATGTACCTGAGGAACATAGATATGAGATCCATGCAGAAGCACAACCAAAGAGCCTATTTTATGAAACATTATCCAAACCCACAAGCAGGAGGTGCAAACGAAAATAACATAGTGCACATGTATAGATGGTCTAGCCTTGATAATCATAAGGAGGTCAATTACCTAAAGAAAACAAGTTCAAGTGGAACTCAAAGTGCCAATTTTATTGACATTAGTGAACCTTTAACAAACCAACAAGAGAAGGAGAACTATGTGTTGGCAATAACAAGAGATTAAGTTAAGAAGTTTGAGCAATTGTTAAATCCTACCAAGGAGAAGAAATGGTGGTCAACAACACATGATATGATAGAATAAGATATGGAGAAAATGAAACAAGATAGACCACTCGAAGAAAATACGTTAAAGAAACTAGACCCCTATCTTTCACGAGTGCTAGACCTAGAAACACGTTCCTACGATATTGAGGTTCACAATCAACTCATACCTTGAAGTTCTTCTGGGGGACTATCATGTAGGACCAATCTAATTAGATTGACCCCTTAAACTTGATAGGTTTTAAAGAGAAACCTCATATTTTGAGGTTCCTCATGAGCTTTGAGGGGTTAGAATCAGAATATGACCTTTGGAATTCATACCAATCCATCATTGTACTTTCCCCCTATCGAAAGTTGAATAGATTAGATCATGTTCACTTACCAATTCCAGGGGTTCTGGGGAGCTTTTAAAAGGGCTTCGTCTTCCCATTCATCTCACCGGAACCTCTCTATTTTAAAAGGCACCTATCATCCTCGGAACTAGACCTTCATTGGTTTAAAAGGTCCCAAGCTTACCCCTTTTAAAATAGAGAGGATAGAACTTGAAGCTCAAACCTCTCCGTCCTTATAATAGTTTCCCATAGTCGACTCCTATTTATTTTTTATAATGACACATTTAGTTTAAAAGTTCCTTCAGTAGTAGCATCAATTTTATTTTGAAAAAAGGCACAAGTTGGGTGAGTTGTGCTTACGCTAGTGCCTTTTCTGATTGAACACAACAACTCGAATAAAGCACACTCTTCTATAAGGATAAAAGAGGCCCTCTCTATCTAAAAATGAGAGGGCTATTTTGATCACTAGCTCCATGACACCTTTCATACTGACTGGTCTTAAGAGACTCATCAAAGTGAGCTCTCTCTATCTTTAAAAGGTTGAGTCCCAAAACCTTTTATCGATGGCCAAGATGGTAAGTACCGTTCTTCCATTTCTAGGCCATTTATTTGAAATTTGTGTAGCTTCCTCATATTGAAGTCAACCTCCTATGTCAAACACATATGGGAATTTTAAAAGGGGAGGATTAAAGAGCTTGTTCTTCCCCCTTGACCGTATCGATCAATAGGTCTATAAGTGCATGTTTTAAGAGCTCTCTGGTGTTGGTGATTGACACGACTAAACCAAACAACAAGCCCTATCTTTATTTGATGCAACGGGATAGGCCTTTGCCATTTTAAGCCCTCTTAGGGAGAGGATAACCTATGAAATAGTGAACCACCCTATATTAATGAGGAGAGGAACTATGATTCGTTACTTTGAGATGAATTAATCGAAACCCAAGAAGGAGGATAACTAAATTCAAATTTGTGTATATTTTCGAAGCTTGAATGCTATAATGATAAAATATCCCTTTCCTATCCCATTCATGGATTCCATTTTGGAAGAGGTAGTTGAACACGAGATCTATTCATTTTTGTATGGATTCTCAGGCTACAATCAAATTAGCATCGTCGAGGAGGATAGGTTGAAGATGACATTTGTAGTAGAGAATGGAATTTATGCATATAACCAAATGCCTTTTTGTTTATACAATGCACAATCCACTTTTCAAAGGATCATCTTATATATCTTTGATAAAATATCCACAGGGAAGTTCAAGGCTTTCCTAGATGATTGGTCCTTAAATGGAAAAACAATCGAGCATTTGCAGGCATTGGATGAATGCATGAGCTTGTGTAGATGAGATCATTTGACATTGAATCTTGGGAAATATATACTGAATACGGCTGGCTCTTTACAACAAGTTGTGTGTAATGAAGGATTAAAGAATGAATTCGACAAAATATGAGTCATATTGAGCATGGAGGAGCCATATGATGTGAGCTCAGTGAAGACATTTCTAGGTACAGTCAACTATTATAGGAGGTTCATAACAAACTATTCACAAGTGTTCTATCCATTGGATGCACTTACGTGCAAGAATGTTCCTTTCAAGTAGATGAAGGAGCATCAAAAGGCTTTTGAAGGAGTAAAGGTAATGTTAGTATGCATGCCTAATTTGGTATTCCCAAACAGAGGTAAATAATTTCATGTCCATGTTGACACATCAAACTTTGTGATTGGATGTGCATTGGCCTAGGAGGGGCAGTTTGGGTTTGATCAACCCATTTATTTTGTGAGTCTGTTGTTGTTGAGAGCAAAGAAGAATTACATCATGACAAAAAGGGAAGCTTTAGGGATAACACAAATGTTTAGACACCACTTGTTTGCCAATCCCTTTGCTTTCTATGGACCATCAAGTGTTGCTGCACTTGATCAATAAACCGGTGATATATGGGTAAGTGAGTAGGTGGCTTGTCACATTGCAAGAATTTGTGTTTCAAATGGTTGTAAAAATAAAATTTTACATGCTTACAAATAATTCCATTTCTACTTAAATAATTCTACAGATCTGCAGCCATTAGCAATAACCATGCACAAAAGATAGCAATAACAACAATAGCAATGACAGATGACAATAAGTACATAGATTTATATTAACAATGGCATATACAATACAACCTTACAATCTGCAACCATACTCTTCATGGTTGCATCCATAGCCTAACCGCATTATGCCCTAGGAAGATATGCAATAACATTATGTCTCATGTATCAATGCTCCTACAACATCAATGCTCCAACATCCTATCAATCAACATCCTCTTGAAACAAGGGAGAGCTTATTTATACAACCAAAATTAGTTACACCCTCCAACTACCTGACACCTCATCATTTCCCTAAATTACATTTCATATGCATTTAATCTTTGCATTTACATGACATTTCCCACTATAGGACAAACTAGCTTATGACTTAAGATTTTGTTGATATACATGACTAAATATAATTTTATTATTACGTACAATATTACATTGCCACTTTATATTATTAAATATATGTACACACATTTGGTCAAACACTTTGTGTACAATTACAAAATAATAGAAAATACCAAAACTGATTCACTAAATGTAGACATATCAATTTGCCTACCTATAGTGGTAGTAAGACCCTGGAAGAAGCATGTGATAACAAATCAACTATCAAGGATTTGCTCAAGAGAACTTGCCAAAGGAGGTATACCAGATGAATTCTCTGATGCACAATTGTTGATGGTGAATGTAGTACCAGCATGGTACAAACACATTCAAGAATTTTTGTCAAAAAGGAAGTTTCCAAAGAAGATGTCAGTAGTAGAAAAATGAAATATTATTATGAAATCGACACCATTTTCACTAATTGCAGGTTTTTTATACAAGATCAGACTCGATTGGATCTTGTGAAGATGCATGATGGAGGAGGAAATTCATATGGTATTAAAGGAAGCACATGAAGGGCTGGTTGAAGGACACATGGGGCCAGATGCAAAAACAAGAAAAGTGTTATTTGCAGGGCTATGGTGGCCTACCTTCTACCAGGTTTCTAAGGAGTACATGAAAGCATGTGATACATTCCAACGGATGGGGAATCTGCTAAAGAGGGATTTTATGTCTTTACATCCTTCTCAACATTAAAAATTGTTTGAGATATGGGGTCTATATTTTGTTAGACTGTTAAAGACAAGCAAGAGGAGAAAATGCCAATATATTATTTTAGAAATTGAGTACTTGGCAAAGTGGGTAGAGGCGAGAGCTCTACCAAACAATTCTACGAGGAGTAGACATGTTTCTCGTATGATAAAGTAATCATGAGATTTAGAATTACTTTGCAGTTAACAAGTGATAGGGGATGATCCTTTGTCAACGATATCATCCAAAATCTAACCACGGAGTTCAGGATCTTCCATCTTTGTCTAGTTTGTATCACCCCAAAGCAAATGGGAAGGTGAGACAACAAACAAGGTCTTGGTATTAATTATATGCAAGATGTGTAGAGTGGAAGGAGCTAATTGGGAAAAGAGATTGCTACCTATCCCATGGACGTACAGGACAAACTTCAAGCCAAGGATAAACCACACACCATTTTAGTTAATGTACGAACAAAAGGTTGTAGTTTCAGTAGAGTTTTTGGTACCTAGTTTGAGGGTGGTGATAGATAATTGTTTGGATTACTAGGAGAGCCTAAGGGAGAGGCTCATGCCACTGGTACAAATGGATGAAATGTGGGTGATGGCTCAATTGGTAACTAATATTTCCCAATGGTGAAGGAAGTTGTGGCATGAAAAGAACCTGAGGAAGATGAAGTTGAAAGCAGGTGACTTAGTGCTAAAATCTAATGGCAAGAGAGAGGTCAAGCCAGGGAAGTTGAAGACCCTATGGCTTGGGACCTTTCAAGTGGTCAAGGTGATTGATAATGAGGCAATAAGGTTGCGAAAGTTGGACAAGAAATAATGTCTTAATATGGTCAATGACTTGAAATTGAAACCATATAAATAACAAGCACAAGTAAATATGGTTAACTTTGAACCATCGAAGGATGAGACCGTAGGAAGACTAGTGGAGGCACCACAACAATTTTTAGACAAATTTTAAGGGATTTGGTTCCAGGAATGAGGAGAACTAAATATGATCTCACAAACTCATGGTGCAAATCAGGAAGAAGGAATGAATCTAGGGTGGCTATTTAGGATAGAAGAATGAGAGAAACCTGTTATTGAACTGAGAGAGTTAGACCCTAGACCAATCGAATGATGAATGATATATGTTCATGTAATATTTTTGGATATCAAAGAAGAGAGAAGACTCCAATCACTTACAAATGTAAATTTGCAAAGGATGGAGTTTGTAACAAGAGAAAGGCCCTATTAAATATCTTGAAGCGATGGAATTGAATACGAGGATGTGAGTCCACTAGTGCAAATTGATCTCATGTAGCAGAGGATGAGTAGGGAAACTTTGCATGGATATAATGCAAGAATAAGGGATCAAAATGTTTAGGAGTTGTATGAGATGATGCAAAGGCTCAATGATATAAAATCACAACAAAATGAGGTAAGCGATATTGAACAACAATGGTTGACAAGAGATCTAGAAGCATATGCACTATGAAGAGATATCTATAAAGTACATTTGTCTCAGGAATGGGAATGTATTTGAGCTCATATGCAATTAATATAAACATTAGTAGTAGTAGCAGTTCAAGCTCACCATTGACAAGGAGATTTGACTAGAGTTCAACTAATCCCTCAAGCAAAGGAGAGAAGATACACCCAAGAAGACTTTGAGGAGGGAAGACAAACCAGGAGAAGGCTATAAGGTACACTAGCACCCATTGATGAAGAAAAATGTGAACCTTGTAGTTTGCAAGGATTAGTAGGAACTCCCAGAGTACCACAAGGATGTAACTTAGGCAACTTGAGAATTTCATCAGGGCTTTCCAATAGTTTAAGGTTACTTGGCCAAGGGAGGAGTTTGGTTGGCCTCCCTCCTAGTGGCTCAAGGGGAAGAAATTTCCCTCTCGCTATCCCTAGGCCGCAAGATCAATAGGATGGGTTACATGGACCATTCTTTGATTAGGCACGAAACATCCAACTTTCACGTGATCATGAGGATGGCTTGTCTAGACCATCTTGTGGTTCACATTGAAATCGAACAGGCCGTAGTAGACAATTGAGGACTTAGAAAAACTTCAAACCGTTGTAGGATGGAAATAGGCAGTGCCACACTATGGAATTTTACCTGATGGAAGGAGTAGTAATAAGAGAGCCATCACGAGGAAGATGACGAAGGACTATAGGAGAATGGAATCAGATTAGACAAGAAAGGTTTTGAGAAAGTAGGGAAGAGCTACAGAGAATCAATTATCCCATAGGTCCAAAAAAGTATACAAGTAGTAGCCAAACAAGGCAAGTGCCTAATAACCGTCAATAGGTTGATAGGGCGGTAGAGTGTCATCAGCAGACTAATAGGATAGACAAAGATATGTTTGTAACTAGGCAAGAAGATAGGTTGTAGTCTATAGGATGAAAAAATAGAAGGTTGTCAAGAAGATGATAGGATGAAAGGGTACCATTAGGAAGATCGTCAAACAATAGAATAAGGTGAGGAAGCAATATGCCATTAGGAAGGAACCCAAACAAAAGACTGTCATCAAGAGGATGAACATACAACAAGTAACCACAATCATGAGATGGAGCATGATGGAAATCACCATCAAATCAGGGAAGAATGTGAATTATCAATAGAATATGGAATTGAGATCTGTTGGCATTTCTACAACATAATGTAAATTTTTCTAAGATCTATAATTTCTCCTTCTCTGAAGCTCTATTCTGCATGTAGTATATCTCTTTTCGGTTCCTTTTGTCAATTTGTTCAGTTGTGCCCAAGTGTTGGCATAGTTGTTTATGTTCATATATCATACAAACTATTCACCTTTTTGAAGGCACATAATAGTTTTTGGCTATTGGCTAAGTGTAGAGTATTTTGGGTGGTTAACAGCACACCTGGGTAGAGCGCAAGTAGCTTTGACATTTCAAAGTGCAGTGCTAGTTCCAAATATAAAAAAAATGCTAAGTCCTTTTGGACTTGTGCGCTTCACCTATTGAGCATAAAATAGTTACGCACTAGGAGATTGTGCAATACCTTTTGATCATTCAAACTTGGCACATCCCCCTAGTAAAGAGCATTGCGCTCAGTTTTCCAAGCACAAAATAGTTGCGCACCTGCTCGAAGCGCAATACCTTTTTACTTGTCAAAATTTAGCACTGTTTCTGATGCTCCAGGGTGTTGCACTCCATTTCTTGAGCACAAGGAAAATACGCCATAAATTGATGCCCTTCGATCATTGAATTTTCAATTTCGATGCACCTCCCCATGCTTCAAGGTGCTTGCACTCCATTTTTAGGTGCAAGGTCTTTGTGCTCCATTTCAATGCGCTTTAGCCATTGAATTTTTAATGCTAGTGCTATCTCGAGAATACCAGGTAATTGCACTTCATTTTCAAGCGTCGGGAAGGTGCATGACAAGTTAGCTGCACTTTACCCTTTGAATTTTTCAACTATTGTGTGGTTTTCAAGGCATCAAGTGGTTTGGATGCATTTTTCGGAAGCTCAGACACTTCTCATATTCTAGACCAGGTGCATCCTTATCCATCCAAGGAAATTCGATCTAGGAATCTTTCAGGATTGATTTTTTGGGGATGACGAATCTTATCTTTCGCTAGGGCAATTCTAGCAAATGAGGAGATGGCGCCACCAGTTGAACCTATTAGAGCACTAGAGGGGTGCAATTGTTTTCTAATGAGTCATCAGTTCCAGTCCTAACCCACCTACTATTTCATAAATGTTTTCCTTGGAAAATATTATCTTGGCTGCCATCATTGTGTTTTGTAGGTGTGCATTGATTATTCAAGTGATAGAAATCTCTATAGAAGCCCGCTATTTTATTATAAAATGATGGATGTTTGCTAGAGAGCTTGCTGTAACTTGAATCATGCTATTAATACAGTTAATTTTTGGCTCTGACTCTGGAATTTTGAATATGTGAATGTCTTCTATTGCTTATTTTCTATCAATTATTTATTGTGTTTGTAGGCTTGAATTCTAATATCTAGATTTAGCTTCTGATAAAAGTGTGAACCCTGGAATAGTCCTGGAGATTATGAATGTTAGATGAATGGTTTTAGTTTCTGTTAGTTTCTATATTAAGTGCTATTGATTCAACGTATAGTTAAGTTATCGTACTATTAGTTCATCACCCCTGTTATATCTGGCCTACGACCATATTTCCCTTTCCTTTCAGTCATTTAATCTCTTTCCTATTCTCTATCCTCAAATGCCCCTAGTTAGAATAGCAAGGGAACCAACCCATATTTGGAGATTGGCATGAAAGGCATTTATTCCTCTCGACATTTCAATGTTGGCTAGGTCTAGGGTGCATGAATAGACCATTTCATACCTAAGGCAGATCTCTGACCAACAATTTTTGGCATGCTCGATGGGACTCAAACGTTCCACTTCAGAAGCGGCATTAAGAAGTTGATGTTTATCTTGATTACTATTGAATCCAAATATCTGGTGACTCAGCTGAACTCAAACACCTCCGAATCTTGAAGACCAGTTTGAAAAGGATCATGCCTTCATGCACACGAGATGGAGAGTTAGAAATATAGAAGAAGAAGTCGAGTTCTTCAAGCTTGACATCGACGCTTTGGGAGAACATCCTAGAGTGGTCCGGCCAAATATCCCATTAGAAGGGACATCATCGTAGGAAGCTTTTGTTACTTCACGAACTCCAACTTATGATAGTTTAGCAACTAGCTTACCCCCAAATCCTTCAAATTATCTGGATCATCAGAACCCTCTGATCCAACTAGGTGTTTCGAGCATTTCAGTTGTTCCAAGTGTTCCTGTCAGCCATTGCAACCGCCATTATCATCGTCGTCATAGCCGAATCCTCCCATTCAACCGAACATTCCAATTTAGATGGTGCAACAAGCTTAGCCTAGGCAGTTTCTAGCCTGGAATCATACGAGACCCCTTGCCCTATAGGCTCAACACATAGTGTTGCCTGCAGGCTTGAAAGCTTTACCCACTTATGATGGTATGGGAAAGACAACACATGAGCATATTCAAGACATCGTGGAAGTGCATGAGAATATGAGCATGAGCATATGAGCATGAGCATATTCATCTAAGAAGATGTTATGGTGAAGTTGTTGGTGCTTTCGCTAAGAGGTAAGTTCCTTTACTGGTACCGGTCACTCCCGATCGGAACCATCACCTCATGGGACCAATTGGCAAGAAAATTAATAAGGGGCTTCAAAAAATAAGAAGACCCCTTATCTTTGTTGCACCAGTTCACCACTATCCAAAGGCATCCTCATGAGGAGATAGCTAAATTCAATGTTAGGTTTTCCCGAACCTAGTAGAGAGTAACTGATGGCCTTTGGCCCACACCAGAGTAGACGACGTTCTATTACCTACGAGCATTTTGTTCTAATATTAGCATGATATTTGACATGCTAATGTCAACATGTTTCTGGAATTATACCAGCAGGCACAAAATACAAAAATTGACCTAATAGCTATTAGGAAGTTACCTCCAAAGATGACTATGTTGATCTACCCGAATTTTTTGCAAAACATGTATCCTAGTGCATCTACTCCACCTACATCTCTGATGTACCCCAATCAGTAGTGGAACCCCAATCCACAAAATCAAACGTTGCCCTTACTCACTCTAAAATTTTAGGTTCCCACTTCTCAGCTTCCAGCTCCACCTCAGTATCTGGCATTGCCTGCGCCCATGACGCAGACAGCTCTAAATGCGAATCAGGCCAAAGAGTTGCAGGATGTGAATGTATTTATGAAAACTATGGCAAATGAGATGGCAATCATGAGAAAGAGGCAAAATTATTAGAGCTATTTGCCAAGGATATTTCCTCCCTCGATCACGAGGGAGGAAGCTACCCTCACAGAAAGACCTCACGATAGAAACTTCATGATGTTGGAATGTGATGAAGCCAGTTCATCTAATAGGGCTTACTAGTGCTCCACCTGTAATGATCCACATGGTAAGAAAACTTGAATGGTTTATTTGAATTATGTGTACACACTTGCAGATAGCACACCTAGTAGACATGTAAATATGATAAGGGAAAATGATCATAATTGCATGATTCTCCTTGTCAAGCGAGTCTTCATTATGATGAGGACAAGAAAGAAGCTAATTGAGGTCGACCCAGTTCAAATAGGGCTATTCAAGGTGCCTACCAATCCCAAAATACCAAATGAGAAGTCACTTGCGCCACCAAAAAAATATCTAGTTCAACTATCAGAGCCAATGGACATTGATCGATTAAGAGACTAGCACCCTCCAAAGGCAAGGGCGAGAGTCCCTCAGCCACAAGCCCCACTCTCTACACCTCAAATAGACATGAGGGATCAGGCGAAGGAGAAGCTAAGATACCCCTCGCTGACCAAGCAACAAAGAGTGGAAGCAACGTAGCAGTATCGGACCTGGTACGAAACTGCTAAAGAGGGAGGAAAATTAGGTGTTGGAGCATACAACATTGTTGAAGAACTAAGAAAGAGTCCAACAAAGGTAAGCCTCTTTGACGCACTCCTCTGGTCAAGTTGACATGTTGCAAAAATCCTTCAAGTTTGTTAAGTGCAAGGGGAGACCAACTCAGATCGTCTTGACACATCCGCTGACCACCTCAGCCATCGAGAAGAATAGGTCACCACCATTTTATCTATCCATCAATATGGAGGGATGGGTCATGCATAACTGTATTGTGGACTCTGGTGTCGCCACCACTGTAATGCCCAAAGCTGTATGTGAAATCATGGGCAATGCATACATTAGGAGCAGTCTTGGAGTGCTTTAGTTGGATGGGACTCCATTTAAGACAGTGGGGGTTATCAAAGACATCCCAATCATGCTGCATAAGATGCCACAAATCATAGTTTTTCAAGAGGTTGTGGTAGTAGACTTGGAGTCCTATTTCAACATGTGCTTATCGAGGGAATTCATTACCAAAATTGAAGGCTATTTGTCTCTTGACTATTTACACCTGGAGATCCTCTTTAGAGGAAAAATGATCAAATTTTTTAACGAAAATCCCTCCACCTTTCACATTGAAAGGATCCAAGATGCTGAGAAACCCATGGACTCAGTAAACATCATTGACGAAGTAGAGGAAGTAGAAGAAAATATAGAGCTGATGGAGGAAGGTCTAAACGAGCTTCGCATAGAGGACGAGTTATCCATGTATGATTTTAATGCTATGATAGAATCAAACATCGGGTGTTACTCGATTACCAAGCTTGAAAAGGCTAAAGTACCAAGCGATGTAGAGCCCATGAACGATCAACTGTGGAAGCTCTTCTTCGATGGCGCCAGATGTAAGAACAACACTGGAGCGAGAGTTGTCCTCATCTCTCCTTCCAAAAATCAAAAGACATTCTCATACAGACTCACATGAAGCTATACAAATAATGTCATTGAGTATGAAGCCTTATGTTTGGGGTTACGAAATACAGAGAAGCTCAAAATAAAGAAGTTGTAGATCTTCAATGATTCAGAGCTGATCTACAACCAGGTAACCAATAAATGTGTTGCAAAGAAACACTATCTGAGGGCATACCAGAATAAGGTGTGGGACCTTTTGGAGTCTTTCTCGACACTGAACATCCAATCCAATTTTGTGAGAGCGAAAAAAACACGTAGATGTTGTGGCATTCATTGGAGCTAGGTGCTCCCCCATCGATAATATAATATAAAAACTGAAGGTAGTGAGGGTAATCTATAGACCTTCGGTGCCTGACAAGGACGTCCATTGGCAGGTGTTTTATAGCGATGAGCAGATCATCAATTTCTTGATAGACTATGCCAAAAATATTGAGGACTGAAACCCTTGATGATGAAGAATACGAAGGGTTAATTTAGTTAAAAAACAATCATGTTATAAAGGGCTTAATAACCCTTAAAATCTTATTTGATCAGGATGACAGGTCTCTTCCTCACAAGATAAATGTGGACATGAAAGAATATTTAGAGTTGGAACTAGAGTTTGATAAAACCATCAAGGTGGAAACTGATTGTACCCCATTGGAAATTGAGCAAATCAGAACCCTCCATAGAGAATATCTGGACATCGTCACTTGGAGCTATCAGGACTTTAAGGGATATGACAAGTCCATCTTCTAGAATACCATAGAACTACAGCAAGTGGTCAAGCCTGTCTAGCAGAAGAAAAGACCAGTCAACTCAAATATAGAAGTGTTGATGAAGGCTGAGCTCTTGAAAATGCTAGAGGCCAAAATCATATTTCCAATCAAACACTCTTCTTGGGTGGCTAATCTGGTCTCAGTGTAGAAGAAGAACATAGACATCCACCTATGTGTAGACTTCCAGAACCTCAACCAAACATCGCTAAAGGACCACTACTCGCTACCCCAAATCAACCAGATTCTCCATATAGTGGCAGAAGCACAAAGATTTTCTCTACTGGATGTCTTCACTGGATATAACCAGATTTGGGTGAAGGATGAAGACCAATTCAAGACAACATTCACCACCAAGTGGGGCACCTTCGCATACTAGTGCATGTCATTCGGCCTCTCAAACGTTTGCACAACTTTTCAGAGAGCGATGGACTTATCCTTTGGTGAGTTAATCACATCATCGTAATTTACCTTGATGATATGATTATTTTCTCCCACAAGAAGGAAGAACATGACCTACATTTATGATAGGTGTTTGAGAAATACCGAGAATTTGGGATCTCAATAAACTCAAAGAAGTCAATCTTTGCTATCAAGGAAGGTAAGCTCCTAGGCCACATCATATCAGAAATAGGACTAGCTATAGATCCTACCAGGGCGGAAGCCCTCCTCAAGCTACCTCTTCCAGCAAGCAAGAAGAGCCTCCAATCCTTCTTCGGGAAGATTAATTTTATTCAAAAATTCATTTTCAACTTCGTCCATGTAGTCAAACCAATGACGGAACTCCTCAAGAAGGATGTTGAGTTCTAGTTGACCAAGAAAAGGAGGTGGACATTCAAAGAGATAAAAGAAATAATTTCCCAAGCCCCCATTTTGGTGAACCCTGACTACTCTAAGGATTTTATCCTTCACATTTTCAGAGAGCCAAAACATTATGCAACTGTCCTTACCTAGAAAAATGAAGACGGGGACGAGCGGCCAATTGCATTCCTAAGTCAAGTTATCCTACCACATGAGGAAAAGTTCAATTTCATTGAAAGACAAGTCCATGCGGTGATGAGGTCACTAAAGAAGTTTTGTCATTTTGTCTCCCACAGTAAGACAATAGTGTACATGATACATCCGAACGTTAGAAATTTCATCATTCAAGGTGAGCTCAGCAAAAAAAGGGCAGGTTGGATCTCTAAGATCCAAGAGTTTTATATTGAGGTTCGGCCCACTAAACTGGTCCGTGGCCGAGCCTTATTCCAAGAGCTTACCCGAAGTGCTGCCTCGAAGGTGATAGCTTGCTAGTGGGATGACCCAGCCCAAGATATCAATTGTACAAATCTCTCTTCATCCGGTAAAGATTGGACAGAGGACCTAGTGGAGTACTTCAACACGAGAAAGTGCCATTTCGGCCTCAACTCTTCATAGAGGAGGAGGTTCAGGCTTCAAGCTTGCAGATATATATTGTTACCCAGTGGATTGTTTCATCGAAACATTGACGGTGTCCTCTTGAGGTGTGTCAGGGGGACAAAAAAAGAGAAAATCCTAGACGAATTCCATTCTCGAATATCTGAGGGTCATTTTTCAGGAAGGCCTATGGACTTGAAAATAATAAGGGTGGGCTATTATTGGCCCACAATTTTTTTTGATTCCTTCAGTGTTAGCCAGAAGTGCGACAAATGTCAAAGGTATGTTGGCCGCACTAAGAATTCTTCTCTGCCTTTGCACCCGATTTAGGTCGAGGTTCCATTTCAGCAATGGAGTTTAGATTTCATCAAGATAATAGAGGCCAATTCTTTTGCAGACACAAGTACATATTGACAACCACAGACTATTCCACCCAGTGGACAGAAGCAGTGTCTACCAAGAAAGCTAACCAAAATGTGGTCATCACCTTTCTGGAAGGGTTGATAACCCATTTTGGAATACCGGATGCCATAGTAACTGATAACAATTCCCATTTCATTGGAGCCAAGATGTGCGCATTTGCAAGTATGGTATTTACCTAAAAACTTCATCAAATTATTACCCGCAAGGCAATAGTTTGGTGGAGTCTACCAATAAAAACTTACTCTGGATCCTGAAGAGAACGTTGGAAGGAAACAAGTGGACCTGACATCTGCTTCTAGACTTTGCATTATGGGATGACCAAATTTCCATTAAGAAATACATCAAGACGTCCCCATATTCCTTGGTGTACAAGAGAGAATCAGTACTTCCTATGCATATCGAATTTCCAACATTGCAGTCTCTCCAATCGTTGGATGGTGAGGGTGAAGGGTTTTACCCTATTAGCATCAAAATAGGCCGATTGTTGCAGTTGGAGGAAAGAGAGAAATCCTATGAGGATTTCATGAAACATGTCATCACCACAAAAAATTGGTTCGACATGAAGACCTCTAATCAGACCTTCCAGGTTGGCGATTTGGTGCTAAAATGGAATGAAAAAAATCCAAGCCCAAAAACCATGAAAATTTTGATGCATTCTGGGAGGGTCCATTTTGGGTTTCTCAGGTCCATCCGGTGAACTCCTTCACACTACAAGATATGAATGGGTTTATTCTTCCATTATCAGTCAATGGCCTTCATCTGAAGGCGTATTACCAGTGAGTGGTAGTGTGAAAGGTTTTATCAGGCTATATATATTTTTATTTTATGTATTTGCTTATGTATTTCTTGCTTTTTTTGGAGTATCCCCCTTCAACCCCCTCCTGTGCTATCATTAGCGTAATTTTTGGGCTTGAGGTTTTATCGGTGATGAGGCCTGGAAATGCCTCAATCATAACATGTTTTGAACACTGAAATTGCCTACAAACTCTTATGTTTAATCTAATATGCTAGTTAAGTTAATTCAATATGCTGTGTATTAACTATTTGCATGATAAATGTATCTGAAATACTATATTCTGATTTTTACAGCTTTTTGCATAAGTTTTATGTTGTTTTGTTATGACTTGCTAAATGAGATATGCTTAGGTTGATAGCAGAATTTCACTAATCATGTTTTGATATGTCTCAAGCATTTATTTTACCTAAATCTGGCAACAATGCAAGCAAACTATTTATGCAGCAAAAATTGGTTTTTCCCATGTAAATTCCAGCCGACTTGCCAATGAATGGCAAGGCATGGAATTCACATATGGAAAGAGATGAAGACCATTGGAATCTGATCCTGAGAAATAACCCACATGAGAAATGTAGAGGAAATCATTTAAAGAGCACACATTTGTTCATTCCGAAGTCTCTTCGAAATGAACAGATATCTTCGAAATGAGAAAACACAGTGTCTTCGAAATGAGCGGATCTTCGGAATGAGAATTGCAGTCTCTTCGGAATGAGCCACTTATCTTCGGAATGAAAATAGAATGTGCTTTTTGACTTGTTGACCGATTTTTGACACTGGAAAAAGGGAAATAAATATTGAAAAGGGTAAGGGAAAATATCTCCCATCTGACTTTGTCGTCCTTGCCGACCAAAGCCACCATTTATGGAAAGATCAAGTTTGATCTTCTTCTAGGATAAAACCAGGAATTGTTGCAGCATAATAGGATTAGATCTTTTGAGATATTCTCAGTTGTCAGTAGATCTTAGGACATCTATAAATATGGCTCCCATTCAGGTTGAGCTAGTAGTAGAGGATAGAGAAAGTAGAGAGTAGAGAAATATAGGAGAAAATAGGCAATAATCAGAAAAGTGACTGTTACAGTCCTGTAATAGGTTTTCAACAGAATTATTGTAATCATGTTCTTGAATCAATAAAGTGTACTATTTCTATTTCATATTGCTTGTAAATGAGTGTGAGTAAGATCTAGAGAGAGAGAGACTCATACCTTCTTCCGGACAAGGAGGTTGGCCACTTCCAGACCTAGGAGGAGGACTAACAACAGGTTTTTATTCTGATTTTTCTGTAGTAGAATGAGTTGTAGAACTTGTCATTTCATTCCTTTGTAAACAACTAATGGTATTTGCAATCTTAGCTTATTTTATGTTTAGATTAATCTTGTGATTAATGGTTTGGTTGTAATCTCCACTTTCAGCAAAGCTTTCAATTTATTGCAGATTGTCATTTCCAGAATTTACTATTTTCTATAATTTCTTGCATTTTGTGTTTTGTTGTCAACCCCTGCATAGAAGATTGACAACCTTCTGTTATAGAGCCTTGACAGGGTTTCATTTCTATGCTATAATTAGGTTTCCATTGCTGCAAAAGTAAATAGATTTCCTTTCTGCAATTATAATCAGACTTCTAATTCTGCAACTGTTATTTCTGCAACATAATTAGGTCTCATTCTGCAATTGTAATTAGGATTTCATTTCTGTAGTTAATGATTAGTTTCCATTTTTGCAACTTAGATTAAGGTTTAATTTATGCAATTTAGAGATAGGAATGTCCTAAATCCCCCACACAATCGGTTTCACCAATAAGACCTGTTGCTCCAGATTGACCTAAGTTATAACCCTGTTCACCCCTTCTTCCATAGATAGCCTTGTACACTGCCCTGGATTGACAAATTCATTGAGAATTAATGATGTGTATAACGACTACGCATCATTTTGGCACCGTTTCTAGGGAATTGTGTTGCTAGAAGGTGACAACAGTCCAATAGCTGTTAATTAGACTGAGCTGTGAAGATTCAGGATAAAATCTGAATAGAACAACTGGTTAAAGTAACAACTATTGACCTATAATTTATGTCATTTAAGAGTAAACATGAATGAGTAAGTCTAGGGATGAAAAAGGTAGAATTACCCAAAAGGATCCCTGGCTTGTTCCATTAAGGAGATCTTCACGCCTAAGGGGTGAATCACCCGTGTTTGAATTACCAAAAATATTGAAAGAAAAATCACCAGTCTCACCATCATTAGAACATTCTGAGAAAGAAAAATCACCAGTCTCATCATCATTAGAACATCCTAAGAAAGAAGAATCATCAGACTCATTATCAACAGAGGATCTTGGACCTCTTGAGAGAGAAATTTGGATAGGTTTAACTAAGGAACAGGAAACTATGGCAGAGGGAGGCAATCTAGATAGAGATGGCCAACATGGCTATGTCCATAATGAAGGAGATGATCAGGATATGCCCCAACCTTCTAGAACATTTGAATATCCTATCCGTTTGAATCCAACACAAAACTCTCCCATGAAAACCATTTCACCTTCACATACTTCCAACCTTTCGAGGTGTTGTATCTGAAGATCCTGATCAGTTTTTGTTTGAATTCAAAGTAGTGTGTCAAACCTATGACTATGTAAATGACAATCAGAAACTTAAGGTTTTTCCCTCAACACTCAAGGACTCAACATTACGTTGGTTCATGAGCTTAGAGCCAAATTCCATCCGAACTTGGGATCAAATGGAAACTGTGTTTTTAGACAAATATCAGGAGTATTGTCGTGTAAGGAACAGGAAAGATGAGTTATTCAGGATTAAACAGGAAGATGATGAAACATTAGAAGACTATCTTGATAGGTTCTCCTTTGTTCAAAGGAGATGTGGACTTGTAGAACCAGAGTTATGTAAAACCATCTTTTTAAGAGGATTACAAGATGAATCCAGAGAAGTATTGGATTTGATGGGAAAAGGGGATGTAAATACTCTCAGTAATGAGGAAATTGTGGATCTCTATAGGAATTACTCTCGCAATAAGCAGGGAAGAAGAAAAAAGAGTACAAATGGCACTGATGTGAAGGACCTAATAGAGGAACTTGCAAATTTTAAAACTGATATTCTAGTGCAATTAAACACAACTTTGGGGGAAATGTCTACAAAAGAAAAAACCATAGAACCTTTGGCAATTTATTGCCCAAGATGTAGAAATAAACATGCTTTGCAAGAATGTCCTTTGAATAAAACATCTATCTCAACCATTTGTAGTATCTGTTCAAAGAAGCATTCAACTGATAAATGCCACCTGCTACCACAACTCAAAACTGTGTTAGAAAATCAGATTGAGGAACTCAACTATGTTGGACCAAAACAAAGGGGAAATTTCTCTCAATACCAAAATCCCCCTCGTTTTCCTACAAATTGGGGGCATAATCCCTGGACTATGCCTTGGGGACAATCAGAACCACCCCAATGTCCTTGGAATTATCCTCAATGGACAAATTCCCAAGAATGGCCACAAACAAATTGGAGTAATTCAGCCTGGAATCAGAATCAGAATAACCCATCATGGAATCAAAACAACCCATCTTGGAATCAGAATCAGACTAATCCACATTGGATGCAAAATCAACCACAGTGGAATCAGCAATACCAGTCCTATCCAAGGCAGCAAAGAAATCAAGGTCAAAATCAGCATTTGCTGCCTGCACCTAATCAAAGTTTTCAAGAAAAATAGAACCAACCACAACAAACACAATAGGTGAAACAACCTCAACTTCCAGCTCAATCAGTCACTAATCCAAATAGCATGAGACAGGCATCCCCTGTCTATGTGGTTGAAGTTGAGGAAAATGTTGAAATAAATGTTATTGATTGTAGTAACATCCAACTTCGTTCAGGAAAAGTTATACCTGAACCTGCTTCAATTAAAATCAAGGAAAATGAAGAGCAAGAACCTTTGGAACTAGTTAAACCAACAATAGAGAAAGAAGAAGAAAAAATAGAACCACAGGCAGAACAATTACCTTCATCAAAGATAATTCCATATCCTGAAAGATTCAATACCACAACAAAAAATTTTGAGTCAGACCTGGTCAAGGAACTTAAAAAGTTAACTATATCATTGCCCTTATTGCAAGCCATTAAGGATATACCAGTGATTAAAAGTACTATCCGAGATTTGTGCATTAGAAGAGCAGGAAGAAAAAAGAAAGCATTTCCTAAGACTGTTCAGGTTGAAGGAAAGATAGCTGATCTCTTGTCTGGAAAACTAGTACCTCCAAAGTATAGTGACCCAGGAAGTCCAGTTATCATAGTTACCATAGGTTCAGTACCAATATCAAATGTCTTAGTAGATCTAGGAGCTGCAATAAATGTCATGACCAAGGATATAATGAAACAATTACAGCTCAAACATCTCAGCCCCACATTTACAATTTTAGAAATGGTTGATAGGTCAGTTGCAAAACCTGAAGGTATCATTGAAGATGTTCCTATAGAAGTTTCTTCTTGGGAATTCCCTACAGATTTTTTGGTTTTACAGCCAAGAAATTCAGCACATGGATATCCCATCATTTTGGGAAGACCTTGGCTTGCAACTGCAGCAACCTTCATAGACTGTAGATCTGGAAAAATGACTATTTCAAATGGTATTGATCTAAAATAGATCTCTCTGTATCCTCCTGCAAGACCCTCCAACAATTTTTTAGGTCAGTTATGGTTTCCTGATTCAGATGAAGAATCAGAGGAGGTTATTTCCACACTAGCCACCTTGGTAGTAAGAGAACACACAGAAGACCTCCAAGACACAGAAAATTTAGAAAATGAAAATATCCTAATGAATGTTCCGCATGAACAAAGGTTAGAAGAGGAAGCAGTAAATATCCATCAATTGTTAAGGAATGAGGAGAACCAAAATTCTGAAGGTGAACCATCTGTACTATCATAGGAAAACTCTGTTTCACTACCACATGGGTGGCACCATCACCTGATTTTTCCTTCTCACTGTTCCATACAGGATATGCTTCCATCAGGAAGTAATGAAACAGAAACTTCTTATTTCCTCCCATCTCAGTAGTGTCCTCTTAATTCCCTAATCACCAAGTATGAAGAAGTGAATTCAGTCCTTCCAAATACAAAACAAATAGAAGTCCAGCCAAGCAAATTTTTGAACATTTACAATTGGCTTACTAGGGAAGAGGAAGAGAAATTGATAGTTGTCTTGCAGAAGCATGTTCATGCTTTTGCTTGGGACTATAAAGATATGTCAGGAGTTCACCCTGATATATGCACCCACAGAATTTATACTAAAGAAGTCAAGCCAATGAAGACAACCCCGGGAGAAGACTGAATCCTGCCCTAAGGGATATTGTAAAGGAAGAAATTGAAAAACTTCTGGAGGTAGGATTCATTTACCCAATTTTTGATAGCCGGTGGGTCTCTCCATTGGTTATAGTTCCTAAGAAAAATGGAAAAATGAGAGTATGTGTAGACTATAGAGAGCTGAATAAAGTGACATACAAAGACCATTTTCCATTACCTTTCATAGATCAGGTGTTAGATACCCTTGCTTGAAAGAAATACTTTTGTTTTCTTGATGGATTTAGTGGATATAATCAAATTCAGATTGCACCTGAAGATCAAGAGAAAACAACCTTTACCTGTCCATGGGGAACATTTGCCTATAGGGTTTTACCTTTTGGTTTGTGTAATGCCCCAACAACATTTCAACGAGCAGTCTTAGCAATTTTTTCTGATCTGACTACCAACAGTGTTGAGATATACATGGATGATTTCACGAGTATGTGGACAGACTTTTGACTTTACATTAGAAAACCTTGACAAAGTTTTAACTCATTGTGAAACATACCAGTTATCCTTGAATCCAGAAAAATGTTTTATGATGATGAAGGAAGGAATAGTTCTTGGTCATCACATCTCTCTTCAAGGGATCCGAGGTTGATCCAAAGAAGGTGGAAATTATCAAGAATCTTCTTCCTCCTAAAACTCAGACCGATGTCAGAAGCTTCCTAGGACACATTGGTTTTTACCGTAGGTTTATTCCCAGCTTTAGCACAATAGCCAATCCCATGTTTGCCCTATTGACTAAAGATTCTAAATTTTCTCGGACTGTAAGGTGTCAGGAATCATTTGAAGCTCTAAAAGAGAAATTAGTAACTCCACCTGTGTTAAGAGGACCTAATTGGACATTACCATTTCACATACATGCTGATGCTTCCAATACTGCAATTGGAGCAGCATTAGGACAAATTGACAATGGTGAACACTATGCCATCTACTACATTAGCAAGAATTTGATAGGAGCTAAGAAAAATTATACCACAACTGAGAAAGAATTCTTGGCAGTAATTTATGCCATCAACAAATTCAGGCATTACATCACGAGGTTATCAAATATTTATTCACACAGATCACACAACCATTAAGTATTTGATGAATAAGCCTATGGTAAGTGCAAGAATTATTCGTTGGTTACTATTGTCTGCAAGAATTTGATATCACTATAATCAACAAACCAGGAAAAGCTAATGTTGTAGCAGATTTCTTGTCCAGATTACAGAACACGGATGAAGGGGAATTAGTTGAAGACACCTTTCCTGATGAAAAATTATTTGCTATATCAGTCCAATCACCTTGGTTTGCAGATATAGCCAATTATTTGGTCACAGGGAAAGTTCCTCCACATTTCACTTCAAAATAGAAAAAAACAATTGATCAAACAGAGTTCTTCTTTTGAATGGATTAAGGGTATACTTTTTAAGTGCAGTCCTGACCATGTGTTACGTAGGTGCATCCGAAAGGATGAGGTGTATGATATCCTTAGGGCTTGTCATGATGAACCCTCGGGTGGACACTACTCCGTAAAAAGCACAATTAGGAAAATATTAGGGACAGGATATTATTGGCCATCTCTTCACAAGGATGTGAAAAAGTACATCGGGCATTGTGATGCATGCCAAAGAATGGGGAAACCCACTCATACAAATGAAATGCCACTGCAGCCTCAATTGGTTTTAGAGCCATTTGAGAGGTGGGGGCTTGATTTTGTAGGACCTATTGATCCACCTTCTCAAGGAAAGGTGCATATTCTAGTATGCACTGATTACTTGACAAAGTGGGTAGAGGTGCGTGCTTTCAAACATGCTCGTGAAGAGAAGGTCGTTGATTTCTTGTATACTCAGATTTTTTAGAGATTTGGAGCTCCCCGGTCTATCACCACAGACCAAGGACCCCAATTTGCATCTAAATTCATTGAGGCATTTACAGAATTATATGAAATCAAACATAGAAAATCATCACCTTATCACCCACAAGCAAATGGCCAGGTTGAGGTAACAAACAGGGAACTAGAACGAATCTTAACAAAAATGGTAGTTTTTCATAGGAGAAACGGCTAGATAAATTACCTGAAGCGAGTGTGGGCTTACAATACTACTTGGAAATCCACTACTGGATTCACACCTTATGAACTAGTCTTTGGTAAAAAGCCCCTCTTACCTATTGAATTTGAGCTACTAACACTACGCACAACATTGGAAATTGGAATTGAATTGTCACAGGCACAGATAGATAAGATTCTATAGCTGAATGCATTGGATGAACTTAGGTTGGATGCTCTACACCAAACTAAAGTAATTCAGGAGCAGAGGAAGTTGTGGCATGACAGTCACATTCAGCAGAGGAAACTTCAACAAGGAGATTGGGCTTTACTGTTTGATTCTCGCTATGAGGACTTCCCTGGAAAGTTGAGAACTAGATGGCTTGGACCTTACCGGATTGAAGAGGTATTTGACAATGGAGCAGCTCGTTTATCTCCTATTGATGGGTCACAGAGAAAGTTGGTAGTGAATGGACATCGCCTCAGGGTGTACCATACACCTCTGACTAAAGAGGAATTCTTGCGGTAGCTTGACAGTTTGGATACACAATAGGTGGAAGAAATTTCCTCTTCCACTTCAAAACAATCAACATGATCTGGATTTCATAAAAAAAAAAAAAAAAAAAAAAAAAAAAAAAAAAAAAAAAAAAAAAAAAAAAAAAAAAAAAAAAAAAAAAAAAAAAAAAAAAAAAAAGGAAAACTAATTACCCGATGGTATGCATGAAACCAGTTTTTTGGCATGCATAACCTTGAAAATTTTTGAACCATCATTGTACAAATTCACCAACTACACTTGTTTTGAAATATTGCAGAAAATCTCAGCAGAACATCAACAAAGGCAGTCATTCTTCAAAAACTTGCATTAACTTGTTTTAATCAGGTATATATTTCTTACATTTCTTCATTGTAAATGATTGGTATATAGTATATAACAATTAACCATTAGCATAAAAGGGTATCCATAAGAGTTGGCATACTTAAAACATGTTTTGAGAATGAGAATATTGATTTCTGCCTAATCTTCGGAACAAGAATGCCAAAAATAATGCTCGCTATTTTATAATATGTTGTATTGTCTTCGGATTGAAATTGTCTTCGGAATGACAATAGAATGAATGTTGCACTTTGTCTTCGAAATGAAGCTTTGTCTTCGAAATGATGATTTGTCTTCGGAATGAAGCTTTGTCTTCGGAATGACGATTTGCCTTCACAATGAAGCATCATCTTTGAAATGAAGATTTGTCTTCGAAATGAAGAAGGATTTGTCTTTGGAATGAAGTTCTATCTTTGGAATGATGATTTGCCTTCGCAATGCAGCCTGATCTTTGAAAAGAGGATTTGTCTTCGGAATGAGGATTTGACTTTGCAAAGAAGCATGATCTTCGAAATGAAGACTTGTCTTCGAAATGAAATCATAATCTTTGAAATGAGGTTTTGTTTTTGCAATAGATCATAATCTTCGAAAGAGCATTCAATATAACATCTCCACGTGGCATCTAAGGAAGAAAATAAATACGATCAAGTAAAAATTCTTTTGGCTGCATACGATAAATGAACACGTGTCAGTTAGGATGTGGTTTGTTTTTGCACCCATTTAGAAAGTACCAGAATCATGGGGGACGTGACCAAGGTAGTATGCCACCATTTTGATACTAATAAACATGCACGTGAAAGGAAAAAAAAATAGAAGGAGAAAACAAGGGAAATAGAAGCATTAAACCCACAACCCTTGTCACTAAAAAAAGCAAAAAGAAGAGTTTGGATCTGGAACTAGGAGGTCTACAAGACTCCACTTGATGGAAATGGTAGAAATGTCATAGAAGAAGAAGGTGGACAAAGCGGTCCAAATGTCATATAAATACAACCAACCCTTAAAAACTTTCTAGAATTGCTTGAATAGATAATTGAGGAAGAGGCTGGGAAGGATAGTTTGGAGGTGGCTACAGTTCAATAGGCCACATAAATGGTAGATGCAATTATAGATAGTTTCATAGAGCCTCTTGAACAAGAGTAGACATATGTTGTAGAGGAAGAGATAGTTGTTGAGTAGCCAACTATAGTTGACTTGTCTGCATCAGATTCTAAAGTAGAAATAGAGGAGGAAGACATCATAGAGTAGTTGAGAGTAGCAAGGAGTGTTGTCAAAACACAAACTAGATGGATTGAAGAGAGAGAAAACATCATTGAGATGCAGGAAAGAAAAATTGTAGAGTTACGAGTAGGAAGTGGCAGAATTGAGAAAAAGGTTGTCACAATCTAAAAATTAGACCAACTATATCCATTGATGAGGATGATTTGGCTCAATTGCTTATGGATTTATCTAGGGTAGATGACTCTGTTGAGGCAGACATAGGTGCTCATTCTGAAGCAGCACCCTTTCATTCTGAAGAAGTGCCTTCTCATTCTGAAGCATTACCTTCTCATTTCGAAGATGCTTCAGAATTGGCAAAAAGCATAGCAAAAAATATTGGAGATGAGTCACCAACACAAGAATAGTCCAAGCAGCAGACATGAAACTGTTCAAGTAAGTACTCCTATTGATGTCCCTGTATTTCAAACTGTTACACCTTCAGTAGAAATAGCAGATAAGGGGGTGCAAGTGGAATTACTGTCTGATGACAACCCAATAGAAATAGCAGATAAGGGGGTACAGGTAGAATTATTGATAGATGATCAACCAGTAGAAGTGGCAGAAAAAGGGGTTCAGGTAGATCTGCTACCTAGAGTTCCACCTGTAGTTAGACCACCTAATACTGTGTCCCTAGAACAATACAATGCAGACATAGCCAGTTGGGTGATTAGATATGAGAAGCTTGCCACTAAGACTAAAAAATTCAAATTGGAAGGAAAACAACTAGAGGCAAAGGAAATAGAGATTCAGGCATTAAAAGAAAAAGTGTCTGATTTATGTCAAATTGCTAAATTTTTAGTCCAATTCAGACGGCCAGCCAGATTTTATAGTCTTATTCTAAAGGAGAAATACCTCAGATGGCAGGTCATGAGGATTAGCTCAGGTCTCCCATATAAATTGGACACAATCGCAGATTTCCTGGAAGCATATTTTGACAGCCCTATTGAGCAAAAAAATCTCCTATGTGAACTATTTTTACACAGCTTCTTTATTCTAGAAGAAGTAGAATTTCATCCTCAAATCTACATTGGAGATGTTCAATTGAGGGCATTCATGTCCACCTTGCAGAATCAGTTTTATTGGGACCAGGAGAAAAGGCAGAATAAAGAAATTGAAACAAGAGCTGAATTGTTAGTCAGAGCAATTCAGCCAAATCACCCAATTATCACCAGACAACACTTCACCATGATGAACAGGGATGATGTAAAGAGAATGTACTTGACAAACTTGAGGGACTGTGTGACCAGATTCCAAAATTTTTGTAATGACAATTTTGTGCCAGCATTATCAATCTGTAGAAACAGATGGGCTGAACTTTCCATGTCTTTACAGAAAAGAGAACCCATCTCCCCCATCAACTTAGAATGGTCTAGAAGAAGGGTAGAAGGAGTAATACAGTTGATTGAAATCATGCAACATCATTGGATAGGTCTCAGATTTAGGCCTCCAACCATCATCACTCCAGTTCCATTCTACTTTGAAGAAGATGCCCAACCTGATGAACAGTTTGAAGAATGGCTCAGGAACCTTCAGGAGAACAGGGGGTATTATATAGGCAAGAAGTTGTTCTACTGAGTCATGGAATTTGAACATGGACATATGTGATTCCATAGCCCAATAGAATGCATGAGGACATGCATTAATATAAGTTGGGGGGAAAATGATGAGGCCTGGAAATGCCTCAATCATAACATGTTTTGAACACTAAAATTGCCTACAAACTCTTATGTTTAATCTAATATGCTAGTTAAGTTAATTCAATATGTTGTGTATTAACTATTTGCATGATAAATGTATCTGAAATACTATATTCTGATTTTTATAACTTTTTGCATAAGTTTTATGTTATTTTGTTATGACTTGCTAAATGAGATATGCTTAGGTTGATAGCAACATTTCACTAATCATGTTTTGATATGTCTCAAGCATTTATTTTACCTAAATCTAGCAACAGTGCAAGCAAACTATTACTGTGCAACAAAAACTAGTTTTTCCCATGTAAATTCCAGCCAGCTGCCAATGAATGGCAAGGCATGGAATTCACATATGGAAAGAGATGAAGACCATTGGAATCTGATCCTGAGAAATAACCCACATGAGAAATGCAGAGGAAATCATTTAAAGAGCACACATTTGTTCATTTTGAAGTCTCTTCGGAATGAATAGATATCTTCGAAATGAGAAAACACAGTGTCTTCGGAATGAGCGGATCTTCGGAATGAGAATTGCAGTCTCTTCGAAATGAGCCACTTATCTTCGGAATGAAAACAGAATGTGCTTTTTGACTTGTTGACCGATTTTTGATGCTGGAAAAAGGGAAATAAAGATTGAAAAGGGTAAGGGAAAATATCTCCCATCTGACTTTGTCGTCCTTGCCGACCAAAGCCACCATTTATGGAAAGATCAAGTTTGATCTTCTTCTAGGATAAAACCAGGAATTGTTGCAGCATAATAGGATTAGATCTTTTGAGATATTCTCAGTTGTCAGTAGATCTTAGGACATCTATAAATATGGCTCCCATTCAGGTTGAGCTAGTAGAGAGGATAGAGAAAGCAGAGAGTAGAGAAATATAGGAGAAAATAGGCAATAATCAGAAAAGTGATTGTTACAGTCCTGTAACAGGTTTTCAACAGAATTATTGTAATCATGTTCTTGAATCAATAAAGTGTACTATTTCTATTTCATATTGCTTGTAAATGAGTGTGAGTAAGATCTAGAGAGAGAGAGACTCATACCTTCTTCTGGACAAGGAGGTTGGCCACTTCCAGACCTAGGAGGAGGACTAACAACAAGTTTTTATTCTGATTTTGCTACAGCAGAATGAGTTGTAGAACTTGTCATTTCATTCCTTTGTAAACAACTAATGATATTTGCAATCTTAGCTTATTTTATGTTTAGATTAATCTTGTGATTAATGGTTTGGTTGTAATCTCCACTTTCAGCAAAGCTTTCAATTTATTACAGATTGTCATTTCCAGAATTTACTGTTTTCTGTAATTTCTTGCATTTTATGTTTTGTTGTCAACCCCTGCACAGAAGATTGACAACCTTCTATTACAGAGCCTTGACAGGGTTTCATTTCCATGCTATAATTAGGTTTCCATTGCTGCAAAAGTAAATAGATTTCCTTTCTGCAATTATAATCAGACTTCTAATTCTACAACTATTATTTCTGCAACATAATTAGGTCTCATTCTGCAATTGTAATTAGGATTTCATTTCTACAGTTAATGATTAGTTTCCATTTTTGCAACTTAGATTAAGGTTTAATTTATGCAATTTAGAGATAGGAATGTCCTAAATCCCCCACACAATCGGTTTCACCAATAAGACCTGTTGCTCCAGATTGACCTAAGTTATAACCCTGTTCACCCCTTCTTCCACAGATAGCCTTGTACACTGCCCTGGATTGACAAATTCATTGAGAATTAATGATGTGTATAATGACTACGCATCAGCTGGAAAGGAAGGTTTTTTAGGGGTCTATGAGTCATTTTATTTTAGTTCAGTTTGTACGATCCAAGTGTAAGAGAATAGCCATTTCAGGCGTCAAAAGGTTCAGCTAAGAAATGTTGGGTCTACAAGATCATTACCACCTAGCAAGAGTAGTTCGGTACTAGAATAAGGTGTGCCCCACCATCCGGAGAAAGAGAATTTATCTGTATCATAAAGAACAAAAGTGTGTTTCAGCACTCTAAGAGGTGGAGGCAAAGCAAAGGCTAACTGATCAATTTAAGTCAAAATTAATTTTGGGGGTATGATAAGCACTAGGCTTTCCATTCTAGGAGCATTGCGAAAGCCCATTTCAGGCCTTACTTAGGCAAAGCCCCTTTCAAAATGAAGAGTCAAATTAGATCAAAGGATTTTGCACTCCGCTTAGAAAGCACAAGGTATTTTTGTACTAAGAGGATAATGCTTGGGCGTTTGACCTTTCTGCCATCTTGTAGCCCCCAATGCAGCAAGGTCAGGCATTTTTGCTATGTTTATAAGGTGCGAGGCAGTTTCATTTCAAGGAAGTGTGCAATGCCTTCTGATCGTTCAAAATTATGCACTCTCCCCAAGGTTACAAGGCACTTGCACTCCATTTTTAGGTGCAAGGCCTTTGCGCTCCATTTCAATGTGCTCTGATCATTGACTTTTCAACTCCAACACTACCTTCAAGGCTTTCAGGAGTTTTGCTTTATAATTCTTATGCTTTGTCATTTCAGGGGTTGGGTAAGGTGAAAACATCATTGACTTTTCTCATCCCAATGTTACTCCTGAGGTGGATTTCACTCTGGTTTACTAAGCACAAGGTAATTTCAAGGATTTGATGAGTGTCGTCAATCACATCATTTAATAATTATAATTTTTAGTCTAGGGAGGTGTCCAATGGTTGTATACGATAGCAAAGGTAAGCAACTTGAAGGTCATTTTACTCAGGAAATGGCTTTATTGATAAAACCAGTTAGTTTTGGAGGTTTCTGATGTCACTTCTAATACTATGAGCTGAATTGAACTCCTAATTACATTTTTTGAAACAAAATTGCATAAATGAAAATATTGCAGAAGATTGAGACTTATTACTCTTGCAAAATCAAAAATAGCAAAAATGAAACCTATTTATGCTTGCAAAATGGAAATAACAGAAATAATAGCTTTGTAGAAAGTAAATTCTAATTATATTAGCAGGATTAAAATACAAGAATCAAAATGTTGCAGAAATGAAACAACTGGAAATCAATTAACACAAATGGAAATGCCAAGAACTGGAAACAACTGCTGAAAATAGGGGAATCAACTGTTGTAGGAAATGCCAAGAGTACAATAATGTTGTAATATTTAAAATCCTATGCTAGGTGATCAGCTACCATGCACATATATCTATAACACAAATACTACATGCATCTACAAAAACAACACGGTTAGCAAATGAAATGGAAATTGTAAGGTTTCTGCCAACCTGTTGTAGCAAGAAATGAACAGAAAACCTATCAAAAGTTGATCATTTTCTTGATCTTGGAAGTTGGCCCTTGCTCCATGATCTAGAAGAAGACAAGAATACTAATCTAAACTACCTAATGCTCACACATTCACTCAAGAAACTAATTAAATGGAGAAATTGCACCTTTTATTAATTATGACATGACATCACAACAATGCAAGAGAAATCCTATAGAATTACTGTTATGTTACAACTGAAACAACTATGAAAACATCTATCTATTTTGATATTCCTCTATCCCTATTTCCCCATGCTCAACCAATATGGGAGCTTGGTTATTTATACTATTCTATTACATATGCTGATTCATTCTGTTGTTGTGTTTCAAGGATTCAGCAACTGTTCTGGAGCTGTCTTCTGAAATGCAAGAAACTATTCTGCTACAACATATCCATTTTCCTTGTTGGGCGTAATCCACTGGGAGAAACATGTTGGAAGAGGTGATAAAACCCTTCATACAGCTATATCCATCCTCATTTTACCATTTTCCACATTTTTGTTCACTTTGTTGATAGTTTTGACCAAAACTGGTCCTGCTCCACTCATTTTGGAGCTGCTCTGGAATATCAGGCAATGTAACAATTTTGATGTTTATTCGTGCATCAATTGCTCAGGATGATGGGTTTGATCATATAGGTAGTCTTCTTCAATCCTCAAAAGACTAATTCCATAAGTTTTACGTGCTGGCATTAACAAATTCTAAGCCATGATGTTTATGCACAGTTGGTTGGAATTTGTATGGTCAAATTCCATTTTTTGCACAGTCATACCAGTTTGAACAAGTTTTGGCACCTTTTTGCAACCAAAAGGTACAACGGCCCGAGCAACCAAACTTAGCATAGATGTAACCACTGGAGCCATTCTAGAGAGGGAGAAATTAGCACTACTTGGTGAAATAGGTTCTTTCACAGCTGATTTCAAACCATCTGCTAAGGGTTGTAACAATCCGAACGATCCAACTACATTAGGACCCTTTCGACGTTGCACGAAAGCCATTACTTTACGTTCGGCTAACACTAAGAAGGCTACTCCCAGTAGAAGTGGTATGATTATTCCAGGTATTTCGGCTAGAATGACAATGTACGTTTCCGATTCCCTATTAAGTCTGGGGTCGACCCGATCATGATCTTGTCGACCCGGGGGATGGGACCTATTCTCGAGGAGCGGTTTCGGAACTATGAACTATGAAAGCCATTACTGGGCTCGGTTGGGCCCCCTCTCTGTTTTGGAAAAGGGGATCTAAACTTTCTAACAAGTAAAGCGATCGAGTAAAGCGATCGAGATGCTTTCAAGTTGGGAAAGGGCCACCTTGAGAACCCTATCAAATTCCCGGGCCTCTCTATTTGAAAAGGGGAGATACCCCGATCTAAAACGAATTTGAAGATGAATAGGCGCCTTAAATGAAATTAAAGAGCCCTGGTTTTTTAAGCCTTATTTAAAATAACAGCGTTATAATAACAAGGGCGGCCCTTTCCCTTTTAATTCTAAGGCTAAGGCAGGCTCCTCTCCCCCACCGTTTAAAAGGGCTCTTAAAAGGCGGAGTTTTGGCCTTGCCCTCCCGGGGAAGAGAGAGGGTTTTTAAAGGTTATTATATAAAAGGGCAAGGATAGAGAGCACCTTTAAGGATAGAGAGAGGCATCAGATTCAAAGCGAGGGGAAGATCACCTTTAAATTTTAAGGCTCTCTTCGAAAGGTAGATCTAGACACGGGAAAGAAGTAGAGATCTCGCCCCGACTTCGGGATATATAGGGCCCTTTGCCCCTTGAAAAAACAGGTGGGGGAGAGGGGAGCTTTTACGGACTTTGCCCTTTCGGCGCGGAGAGCTCTTAAATCTCCGAGACCGGGTCGAGTGCTCTCTATATAAAAATGACGGGAGGGGTTTGGAGGTCGAGCCTCACTCACCTCACCCCGCTGAGAGAGGAGGAGGAAGGTCAGGTCGAGTCGCTTCTTTATATACGTATTAACAACCTTTAAATGGCGAGGGGATCGGCAGGCGACAACTTTTGAAGGGAAAGGATCGACAGTTAAAAGTTTTGAAGAGGAAGGGAAAGGATCGACAGTTAAAAGTTTTGAAGAGGAAGGGAAGGGCTCTCCCCCATTATTTAAAAGGGACTGGGGTGGGAAAAAAGTTGGTTGGGAGATAGCTTAAAATAAAAGAGGCACCTATTTTCAAAATAAAACCCCTCTCCCCTCTCTATTTTAAAGCTAAAGCGAAACATTAGATCGTTTTCTACCAAGTCCTATCATGTTGTTAATACGCATATAAGACGGCTCCTAGGAATAGACTCGATTCAGTAGGTGGAATGCTGTCGATCTGGGGTTAGAGTCTTTCGTTTTTCCGTTCAATTGGGAGGTTGCTTGCCGGCTCATTCTATTGGGTGCGATAGAAACTGGATGAAGTAAACCCTTTAAAACCCTCTCAATTTTATATAAAGCTCGCCCCCGCGCAACAGGTTGGAGTGAGGGAAAGGTGCCCTCTTGGATCCCCGTTTAAGCAGTACCTATGATCCGGCAGCAGCAAGATTGGATCGAAGTAGTGGTACGGGGGAAACGGAATGAATTTATCGCCCTATTCGATTCTCGATTTAAGGGGTAGTATCTCGGATCCAAATTATTCGGAGAAGAAGTGGCTTTATTATATAGAAAAGGGGGCAACAAAGAACTATCACGACGATCCATAAGGTGAGGGGAGAAAGGTTATGCGGGCTCCTACTATGCCAGGTTCACCCACTATATTCGAATTATTCGCCAGGTCGGGCGGGCATAGTAGGGCGTGTGATGGGCACCGCTATACCCAATTCATTGGCTCCCAAGGATGACTTGACTTACTAGCGGGCATCGCAACATGGTAGGGGGAGGAGTGACTTGACTGGTAAGAGAAAGAATGCCTAATGTTTATACCCAATTAAAGGTGGTCTGATGGGAACCCATATATATGGGCAGATGAGACTCATCCATCGTGGATCGTTTGATTAGCCCGGTGGATCGTCTGATTCCCTTCAATGGATAATAATAGTAGGGCGGTGAATTCAATGATTATTGATTGCGCCCACTATCAAGTGGAAGCATGAAATCAGTGAATCATGAAATAGAGGATGAAGAGAAGGTTTTTAGGGGGAGGAAGGAAATGGTCGCTTCGCATTCCCGTCCGGGCTAATGAGCCTTTCCGTTGGGATCGAATGGTTGGTTGCGATACGGACCTCCATCCAGTGGGTTTGAACAAGGCCCCGATCTATCACTCATCTTCCCTGTATCATTAAGAGAAAGGGGAGATAGGGGGGACGAAAGTTGGGCCACTTCATTCGATTCCGGGTAAGCCCTACCATTATTAATTTCCCTACTATTAATCGAGGGCGTGGTCACTTAGAAACATTGGTTTATTCCCGATCAACCGCCTCATGCGCTGAGTTAGGGACCAATCTCCACCCCTACTATTACAATGAGGTTGCAGATGGATGAAGTAAGCGGAGCGGGTTCAGCTGCCCCATTTTTATGATGAAAGGCTTGTAACAGTAGGGGTGGAAAAGGCCGAATGAAGAGCGCACCCAACCCCTTTCTAGTCGAATGAGCCCCCAACACCAGCAACACACCCAACTCCGGTTGACGGATAAGCGGACAAAGGTCCATTTCTTTCAGCGAGTCCTTGGGTCTACTGCCAAGAAGCAAAATCCTCCCCGAGCTTTATATGGATAGGGGGGTATAGCAGAACCCTACCTTTGTCATAATAGTAGGGAATGCGTGGAACACTCGATTAATACCTACCTCTTATTCCACCCACCCTCCCCCATGATATAATTCCGCCAGCCACATAAGTAGGTGGGTGGAGGGCCCAGCGGCACTCTTTGCTAACCCTCCAATGATTCCCCACCCATACTCCCATGTCTACATCCACCGCATTGTAACAGTAGGGGGCCTTGGGCGGAGTTAGAACGGTGAATAGTATTGATTCCGGGATCCCTGCACCCACTGATGAGAGAAACCAGCATGCTCTTGTTGCTTGCCTCTCCGAATAGGAAATAATACGAGAACGTTTACTTATATAGGGAGAGAAAAAGGTGCTTAGAGGAAACGTGTAGGTAGTAGCCACCATTCTCAATAGAAATCCAATGTGGAGCTTGAACGCTACGAGTGAGTGATTTGATAACCCGGGACAAATCTATCCAATTCTGATGCTTCACCCCCGGAACGGAAAGGCACATTGAACACGTCAGCCTTGAACCACCAATGAAGAGAAGGAAATAATGAGGCTTACTAATATATATATATATATATAACTGGGACGGAAGAGAATTATGAGAAGCCCACCTATTTGATGAACCTTGTCTGGTACTCGATCCAGCTGATGACTCGCCCCTACCACTACGAATCCGAGCCTTTATATATAATAAGGGCGTGTGATCTGTGACGTGAATAGGAATAACCCATTCAGTTCGGTGCCTCGGCCAATGAATGAATGATAGTCCACCCGTTCCCTCCAGATCGAACGGGATCATACAGGGCTCTCTCTCGACCCTTTCTCTTTCAACAATAAGATTGAACGGGGGAAATGCTACTGGAATAAATCGCGGATTGAATCAATTGGAGAATTGGGGTCGAGAAGGAACTGAGCTTGAAGCACTAATGCCATGATTAGGGCGGCCCCCTTAAATAATAATAATAATAGTAGAGTCGTTTGCTCGTCCCGAATGGAGAACTCTGAACCCAAAACGTTTTCAGTAGGAAGGGATTGATCCCGGGTAGCGACAGCTTGAATGATAATAAGGGCCCTTTGTATAGAATACTGCGAAAGCAATAAATAGATGCTCCGGGGTAGTATCTGTCGAAAGGCACATTGAAGCTTCCTCTGAGATAGGTGTTTGGTATCGTCCGTTACGGAGAATAGTCCATCGTCCGTAGTGTATGTACGGTCCGTAACGATATAGGTAATAAGAATGGATAGGAGGTTGGGCTGCCTGACCAATGAAATGTTTAGGTTACGATCTGCCCGGGACGCTCTCCCTCCTCCTGCTATCGGTGCTTAGGCGCTCGACCTAGCTCGACCTCCTCTCCCTTTCAATAGGTTTCGATAGGCTAAGTGTAGACACCAAAACAACACCAATCCGATTATGTGACTACAAGCACTGACCGAATTGGCATACATACCCCCTAGGGCAGCCTCCGAGAGGTTAAACAGTGGTCCTAACCACTCCCAAATCAGTTTTGGAAGGTCAGAGGTCAATTTGGCACCTTTTAAGCACTTTTCTCCCTATTCGTCCCACCCTGGGATGATTAGAATCCTATTCGCCCCACCCCGGGATGATTAGCAGCAATCGCTCCAGGGTGGGACGATTAGCAGGTTTGACTGGCAAAAAGTCAAGCCTTGACAAATGGCAGCCCAGATCCGCCACCCAACTTCACCTTCAAGGCATGCAATTGTGAGGAACGGTTTCAAATCAGAGAGAGGGACTTCAGCATCTGATCATGGAGGCCTCATTCATGGAGGCCCTAAATCAGGGAGGAATCTTCTCTCCCCCAAAAAGGCATGGTGAGCCAAGTGGCGCCCTCGCATGCGCATTCAAAGGAGACCCTTAGGTCTATAAAAAGGTGAGCCTCCTCACCCCAAAAAAGAATAGAGCTAGAGCATTTGGAGCAATGAAGTGCTGCCAAATTATACCCCCATTCCTCTTTGTGCTTCCTACATCCCTAATTTCTCTTTTGGAAGAGAGGTTATCGGGTGAACACTAGGAACGCAATCTAGACCCAAAACCCAAGAAATCAGCCACAATCCCACACCAAACTCATTGACACAACCCCCTAGGAGGTTTTGGACCCATCCCACTTGGATTGGTGCCAAAACTAAGCCCCAAACGGTGGGCGTCCTGCCCCCGGGCGCCCTCGCACTGCTGTAGTCCTAATCGCCCCACCCCGGAGTGATTAGAAATTTGTGCATGATTTCTTTACTATTATTTTTGCATTATGTTGTATCTGATGTACTTATGCTGTTGTCCAAGTTTCATTGCTTTTTGACATGATTTGACCTTGTTTTTATCATTTTATGCGTTTACTAACCTACAGGGAGCGCCTTCAGATACAGGATAATATGGGTAGAATATGCCAAATATGACCTTCTGGGTCATCTCAAAATGCCCCTTTTAGTCTAACCCCAAGTTTGCAGGAGTTTTGGAGGCCTCTGGGTAGGACATTTGCAAGGTCACTCTTGCACATTTTGTGACAGTCCCCATCGTCCCACCCCGGAGCGATTAGAAATATGTGCATGATTTCCTGACTATTATTTTTGCAATGTGTCCCTGATGATGTCTCCATGCCTCTATCAAATTTTGAATTCATTATGACATGTTTTGACCATCATTTCATTCTTTTATATATTAACTAGCCGGAGGCTTTGGGGATTGCATGTTTTCCTATATCCGCATATGCTATTAACTATTTGCTATTTTTCTATGCATAGGATCTCACCACCAGAAACACTAGAGGGGTATCAAGGAATGATGAACACATGGACACAAGCGATGACAACTTTTGGCCCACCCATTTTGAATGTGGGCATGCGGAAGACACTGGAAGCGTACCATCCATTGATGTAACGAACTGTATCAAACGTTCTGAGCCCTAGAGGGGGGACGTATTGTAACTAGATTAAAAGCAACATTAATAAAAGAGGCCCCACTTTTTTTTCTTACATCTCATTTCTGCATCATTTCCTTCATGCATTTGTTCATCGCATTCGTAGGACTTAGCATCTATACCATATCAATTTTGTTTGCATCATATCTGGTACGCCATCCTTCTGCATTCACTTTCAGTGGCGATCATGGTGGGACCCTATCCCCTACTATTAAGATCAAGTTTCTGATCCAAATTTTGTGGCTTCTTTGTAGGTGTTACTCATTCGGGCACTGGACTGCTACTCGTGCCACCCCGGGATGAATACATATTCGTCCCACCCTGTGACGAATGCAGACCTGCTATTCATCCCACCCCAGGATGATTAGAACTCTATGCATTTTCTGAGCAGAAACTCAGAGGCATCTAGTTTAGACAGAGAAGAGGTAGGCCTTCTGAACATCCTCTGTGTTTTTCTACTTTCTGTTTCGCAAATTTTTGCTTTCTTTGCTTTATTTTCAGACACTTTTAATAAAAAAAAAAAAAAAAAAACATAGAGTAAATTAAATGGAAGGAACTTGATTAGGAATGCATTCTTCTCTGGTTTTCTTGCATGATACTTGCACCAATGGCAAGTCCTCATCATAGGTTTCAGTTCTAGTTAGGTTTTGTGATTTCCTTTTTGCTACTAATTGTTTTTGAAAGATAAAACGTACTTTAAAGCATTGCATTAGTGAAAATCATCTTTTGTTGTATGTTTTCTTTCTTTACATGATTAAAAGGAACCACACACACACACCTAATAAATTTAACATCAAGGAGTTGGTCTTAATACCCCAACACTTGATCAAGACCAACGGTGGATTTCATCACCACCTTGGCTTGGATTTTGCATACATATACCCTGATCGCGACTATTGCTAGACGTAAATCCTGATGAAAGCTGACCAAGTGTAATGGGGGTGATTCCTCGTGCATGAGGATAAGTCTTCTATGGTAGGTGTCAAAAATAGAGTGATCCCCCTTCCATACCGCCTATGTTCCACTTACTTTTCTGCTCTCGCGTACCAATAGTTTCCCTCACGTAAGGGCGGGTATATTGAGAGGTTCGGTATAATGGCCTGGCAATGGTATATTGAAGGGGCGACCATTTTGGAGATACAAGAGCCCTCATTATGCATGTATAACAAAGTTTCCTTTACAATATTTACATAACAAAAATCAAACACACTGAACCAGATCTAGGACACACATTTAATCTGTAAACAAGATAATCATTTCTTTGCTTGTGTGGTCCCCTTTTGTTTGGTATAGCATAAAAATTTGTAAAGGAGATAAAAATATACATATCTTTTTAGAAAAACCACCACCATGGTGTATACCCATAGCCAAGCCCAATCATGGGCAGAAGCTATGGAAAGTATACAAGGAGGCACAAGTCACCTCCGTTACAGCCCCAAGGACTTGGTTATACCACCTTGGCAGCCTGACCCACAACATAGTCCACACTATGCCACTACAGAAAAGGACTATAGAGGCACCCCTTTGAGGGGCACTCCCGTTCAACATAGACCCTCTCAGGAGGAGTACACACATGGGAAGGCCCCCTTAGACACTCATTATGAGTGGCCACTGTGCGATGAAGCGCTAGAGCAGCATAGGGTTCATAAGGAGGGCCCACATGATTATATCATTCCTCCTCCACCCCTCATTACTATTAGAACTAATAGGCCAAATCTAGAGCGCAAGGCTCTTCAGATAGGGTGAGCCAACTCTACCCATCCCTTTCACATGTACGAAAGGGGACATGAGGAAAACTAGTATATTCCTCAAGAGCAATACATCACATGGGAGCAATGCGCCTCCGCACCTACTGATTATCAAGATCACCTATTGAGGCCAGAGCCTCGGGTGAATGCTGCTAACCTCGATAGAGGAAAGTGACCCATAGAGATCTCGGATCACCATGACCGAGATAGATGTGTAGGGGAGGCATCTAGGCCTCCTAGACCTAGGACGATGGAACAAATCGACTTGGCATTTGCCAAACATGCCGCCCACCAAGCGCAAATCATGCAGCTTAGGCAAGATCAACAGTAGTTAGAACAACTGTATCATCTTAACAAAGAGCGCATTCAACGCCAGACAGATGAGTTGCTCCAGAACACTATGCATGAGAGGATTCCAACCCCTCGAATGCATAAGACAAAAATTTATGAGAGGCACAACCCCTTAGTATGGGATAGGTCTCCATGACCTTATCAAGCGTTGCCTCCAAGACCTCCTAGACCTGAGCGGGAGGCCACTCCTAGAACCAATGATGGGCACCTTCCTCGGGCACCCATCCATGTTTATAGGTCACGCCCAGAAACTCCTCAAGAAGCCTATGAGGAATTTGAGCGAGAAGAAGAGCGGGCTGAAACACCCTACCAAGGCAAGGGGGCGCTACCCGGCTACCCCTCCATAGGCCTCAAGTTCCTCACAATTCACAATGAGAACAAACCAAAGAAGAGGAAATCAAATCCTCTGATGCATACAAAGCACTGCTAGAGCACTTAGAGTCTATGGAGACTAAGACTTCAGGGCCCCAAAAGCCCACCTTACGCCAGCTCCGTAGTCACCCTGTGCATCCTTCAGTTCCGGCACCCCCATACCCCGACCACTTCAAAATGCCTCAATTGGCAATTTTTAGAGGGGATGAGGATGCCCAAGAGCACGTAACAAGGTTCCTGAGTCAATGCTTTGGCATTCAGGACAATGATGCATTGCTTCTGAGAATGTTTATAACCACGTTCGTAGGCCCTACCTCGGATTGGTTTACCCAATTGTCGAAGCATAGCATCAATAATCTAGACCAGCTAGTGGACGCGTTCCTTGAACATTTTGCCTTCAACACCAAGAAGAAGGCATCCTTAAGTGACCTAGCTGGCCTTAAGTAGTATGATGATGAGACCATAGCTGCTTATGGGAATCGATGGAGGACACTGCTTTCAAAGCTACCTTACCTCCCTCCCATGGCCGACATGACTCAAATGTTTTCAAAGAGTTGCATAAGGTCGATCTCCATGCTATTGTAGCTACAACAATATGCCACCCTAGAAGAAGCCCTGGCGCAAGCCAGGATAATTGAGGAGATCAAAATTCAAGATGATGAGATTGCCAAGCCACGCAAGAAAGAGTGGACCAAAAATGCTAAAACTGGGCCCACGCAACCGAAACCCACCATGGTCAATCAAGTTGCCATAACTATACCAAAGCCTACACAAATGACACAACCCCCAAAGGCTAATTATCAAGCAGTTCCTCTTGATAACTATGAAAAGGAAAATCATAAACAAGAGCAAAATCAGTAGCGTCACCCTAAGCGACAATTCACACAATTCACGGAGTCTAGAGACTCCTTGTTTGACCGCTTGTTCATGGCAAACCTGATAAACTTGTCGAAAATTCGACCCATAGACCCCAACGTGCCAAAACCCAAGGGCTATAGGGAAGACTTATATTGTAGATTTCATCGATAGAAAGGACATGACATCTTCACTTGTTGGAAATTCAAAAACTTAGTGTAGGACTTGATAGACAACAAAATGCTCATGGTAGATAATCTCGTAGCACTGAGCAACCAATAGATGGAAGTCTTCAAAGACCCCCTACCTGCCCATGATGCGTAGGCAAAAACTTTACAAGTGAATGAGGTAACACAAAACTGCCCCATGCAAGGATACGTAGGGATGATAAGCATCGTGACACGGAACAAAAGATACCCAAACATGGCTGCACCCACTATAGCTATAGGAGATGTTCCATCAACGTCACAACCTCCACAACACCCTACACAACCTCCCCCACCTAGACCAGTGGCCATGATTTGGACTAAGCTTACTCAAAGTTTAAGGACCACGTCGGCTAGGCTCTCCATTTATGAGCTCATCCAACAATCACCGCCCCATCGGGAGGCTCTGATGGAGATACTCAAAGCCATTGAGCTACAACCCCATGAACCCAATTCTTTCAACAACTTTGTGGGACATGTGAGACAATGCACAGAACCGGTCATAACCTTCAGGGAAGATGAACTAAAATTGGTGATTGGTGATATGGTGGATCCACCCCTGCACGTCATCGCGTGGGTCAACGGGATTCCATTCAAGAGGGTGTTGGTGGATACTGGCTCATCCAACAACATAATCATGACAACGACATTAAAACACCTTAAGTTGCCAGCATCCCACATTGTGGCATCCACTTACACTCTTCGAGCATTCAACGACGCGTTATGCTCGATGGTTGGCACAATTGTCCCGCCCATCCAAGTAGGACAAAAGACCATTCCTACGTTGTGTCACATCCTTGAGGGTGAGATGGCCTACAATATCTTGCTAGGCCGGCCTTGGATCAGGGACATGAAGTGTGTCCCTTCGATAGCCCATCAATGCCTCAAATACACATACGAAGGGCAAGTACATGTAGTCCCAATGGACTTAGAGCCCTTTAAGTTTTGCAATGCGGTGCAACTGATGCCACAATCGACCCTCCCATCGACACATTTGGACTTTCAATTGAATCCATCCACACAGGGTCCGATTTCGCCTACATCCCCACTGTTGAGTCCCTCAACTCACCAACCTGGCCCATCTTCATCATCTGTTCCTTCACCAACGATGCCACCTATGGTGGCCACACCGAAGGACAATGGGAAGAAGCCCCTAGAGGAGGTACCACCATTAGTCTCAACCATCTCTATCGAAGAGGTGCCCAGCCGAATGGAAGTCGAGACACCTGGTTCACCCAACATGGAGTGGACTCAGGGAGAACTCCCATTCCCTCCCCTTCAACCATCGATGATTACCATTGAGATGGCCAATACGGGCCTAGGGGAGTACCTAGTGTGGAACATTGTGGCAACACCCATGCTCGAATCCATGCAAGACATGGGGAGACCTCGCCTCCCCATCGACACTATCATCCCTTTAGGTTACCCACCAAATCAGACCAATTTTGTATATGGGGGCCTCGAGAATGGCATTGAACCCTACCTACAAGAGGAAGAGGACGAAGAGCCATTTGTTGAGAATGTTGACTATCTATCCAACCCGAACTTCACCTTGAAATACCTAGACCAATGTAATTGGCATGGATATGGATTGGGCAGATACGAACAAGGAATGCACATTCTTTGTCAACCGAGATACCAGATGCCATATGATAAATCAGGAGTAGGGTTCAACCACCCTTTGCCCCTCGACATCTTGGTAGAAACCATGCAAGGCTTAGGTCTAGGCAACAGGGATGGGTTGGCACAAGATCCATATGCCAATCCCAATACTACATACACATTGGGGAATTATCTCCCATTGTTAACAACAAACCTTGTTGACCTCAACAACCCCTCCCCTTTGATCGAGGAAGGGGAAATTTCAAGAAGTAACCTCCAAGAGGGATATGAACAAGATCAAGGGGGGTCTTCTGAAGATGAGTCAGATTATGAGGTAGCACCTTGGGACCCTTTTGAGTCCGATAGCAATCACTCGTAGGTGACACCCATTGATGACTATCAGGAGAACTTCATGGCAATGTTCCCCTTTAATGTTCCAATCAAGCAATTGCTACCTCCAGAGAATCCAGCCCTCCCATAGAGAGCGGAACAACCTAGAAGGGACCAAATCAACATGCTCAAACAAAATGAGCCTCCCATGCCGGCCATAAGGCCAAGTGATCCACCGGAGGAAGAAGATCAGGAAATGCCTAGTGGGAGGCTATACCAGCCAGAAGGGCACATAGTTGTCGAAGCCAATGAAGGCCTATGGATCTTCGATAGCGACTATGAGGATGAGACTGAGATGGCATATCTCAACCATATGAGGCAACATGAATACCCCATAGACATCGATGGTATGTTTGAACATCTAAATATGGGACCAAGGCATAGGTGGCATTTAAACCAAGTACAGTTAAACCAAGTGCTTCATCCACCACTTTGGGCATACAGGGAGCACCTCCCACCTAGAGACCCTATAGGGCCATCAGTGCCTAGGGTAGACCCTATCCTTCTATCTACACATAGGGCCGATCCTTTTGTGCCAATACCCACAGAGCCAGATCCGGGGTACAAGGATCACCAAGGATGTCTGAATCAACACCCATGCGGTAATGGAGACCAAATTCATTCCATCAACATGATCTCCATTGATTTAACCACCCCCATCCACAATCCAACCGATCCAACATGACCATTGTATCTAGACCTAGATGCCATAGACTAGGATCATGCTGACTCACCACCATCCCCATCAGAGTACTGGCCTTGCGGTGAGATGTTCCATTTCACCCCAGGATAGACTCAGGATATCTTCCATGTTGAAGAGGAACCCGACATTCCCAATGTAGATCTAAATTCAGCAAATGATATCCACCTGATCCCAACTCCACACCAGTTGGAGGATGGATCCCACATGTCAATCGAAGAGACGATTGACGTAGACATCGGTTCTGATCCAATGAATCCACAAATCATCAAGCTAGGGGTAAGTCTATCCCCCAAAGAGCAAGCCGATTACATTGCCCTTCTCAAAGAGAAGAAGGAGGTTTTTGCATGGTCCTACAAAGACATGTCGAGGCTAGACCCGTAGCTAGTCACGCATAATCTAACACTTGATCCGACAGTCAAGCCAGTCAAGCAAAAGCTACGTAAGATGCACCCAACAGTGGCCTTAATGGTCAAATACGAGCTACAAAAGTTGTTGGATGCACAGTTTGTCATCTACGTAGATTACCCACCATGGCTGTCCAACATGGTACCCATCAAAAAGCCTGATGGGAGGATTCGCATATGCACCAATTTTCGAGATTTAAACAAAGCGAGTCCCAAGGATGATTTCCCCTTGCCTAGCATCGATGCATTGGTAGATGCTACAGCAGGCCATGAAATGCTTTCCCTCATGGATGGTTTCTCGGGATACAACCAGATTCGTATCAATCTCGATGATCAACTAAAAATGGCGTTCACGATGCCTTGGGGGACATTTTGTTATAAGGTCATGCCCTTTGGCCTTAAAAATGCTGGCGCCACCTACCAACGCGCTATGACATACATCTTCCATGATCACATGCATAAAAATTTGGAAGATTATATGGATGATTTGTTGGCCAAATCTCTTTTGTGCCAAAATCATCTCGATGACTTACGCAAGATCCTTGATCGCCTCATCGAACACAAGGTTAGGCTAAACCCCAAGAAGTGCGTATTTGGCATCACATCTAGAAAACTCTTGGGTTTCATAGTCTCAAAATGAGGCATCGAGGTAGATCCAAATAAAGTCAAGGCAATCCTTGAAATGCTTCCCCCAACCACCATCAGGCAGCTCAAAAGCTTGCAGGGTAAGGTCACGTCGATCAAGCGCTTCATAGCACAGTTATCCGACAAGTGCCGACCCATGAATAAATTATTACACAAGGGGGTAGCATTTCATTGGGATGACGAGTGCCAATCAGCCTTCGATGACATCAAACAATACTTGGCTTCACCACCAGTATTGGCACCACCTAGACCAGGAGTGTCATTCTATTTATACATCTCAGCTACTGAGGTGGCACTGGGCGCCATGCTAGCCCAAAAAATGAATTACATAAAGAACAGGCTAATTATTATCTTAGCCGCACCTTGGTCAGTTATGAACTTAACTATGCATACGTTGAGAAGCTATGCTTGGCGGTGGTATTTGCCACCAAAAAGCTATGCCATTACATGCTGAGCAATACGATGTATGTTGTGTCTAAGGAGAATCCATTGTGGTACATGATGAGTCATACTTATCACAGTAGTCGCACGGTGACAAAATGGATCATGTTGTTGATGGAGTTTGACATCGAATTCATTGGACAAAAGTCCATCAAAGGTCAAGTCATCGCCGATCAACTAGCAGAGGCTCCTCTCGAAGATGATCAGCCTCTGACCATAGAGCTACCCGATGATGGGGTCTTCCATGTCTCAGAATCGCCAGATTCTGATGAGCCTGAGTCACAGGCCGACATAACCTTATTTTTTGATGGTTCTAAATGTGAGCAAGGGGGTGGCACGAGAATCATGTTTTTCACACCGCAAGGGGCTCCAATGCCTTTATCATTTAAACTTGATTTCCCGTGCACCAATAACAATGCTGAATATGAAGCCTTGCTCATAGGTCTTCAGACAACCATCACCATGAACATCAAATGCTTGAATATCTTTGGTGATTCATTGTTAATTGTCAACCAAGTGAAAGGGGTATTCCAATGCAAATGCCCAGTTCTGTAGGCCTACAAAGCCCTTGTGGATAAATTCTTGGCAAATCTTGAATGGTACGACATCGAGGCACTCCCTCGATCATCGAATCATTTTGTGGACACTATGGCCTCCTTGGGGTCACTAATCCCACAAGACCCTTCTGGTGAGATGACAACCATTCAAGTCAAAATGTTATCACAATCCATGATGGAGCATGCAAGCTCTGACATAACGCCAGGAATCCACCTGATCCAGATTGAACCATCTCAAGATAGGTTCTCTCGAATCCATGATAGTCTGAATCATGCCAATTGGGGGTCTTTGTTCTCTCCAACCCCTCTTAATAGCAACACAATACTATTTTTACAAGTTCTTTCCCACTCAACTTTTGCTAGGGATGAACTTCAAGAGGGATCGACCGTTCATACCATCGAGGTTTCTGATCAGTAGGATTGGTACACACCCATAAGAGACTATCTCAAGTTAGGTAGCCTCCCACTTGGATTGTCGCACGCCATGAAAAGATCATTCAAATAGAAAGCGGCAAAACATGTCTTGCTAGGAGACATTTTATACCGTCGGAGCTACGAAGGAATCCTCCTCCATTGCTTGGACCAACAGGAGTCCACTTGGGTGATCACCCAAGCGCATGATGGTACATGCGGTGGCCACTTCAGCGGTATGGCCATCGCAAAGTGCATTCTTTGCATGGGCTATTATTGGCCATCTTTAGAGCGAGATTGTTGCGCATATGTGTGAAAGTGCATGAAGTGTCAACACCATGCTAACTTGACACACGTACCTTCTCAGGCCTTGCAGTCGATCCAATCGGCTTGGCCATTTTCGTAGTGGGGCTTAGATCTCATCGAAAAGATCTCCCCTACGTCGTCAAGTCATCACACGTTTATCATAATGGCCATAGAGTACTTCACTAAGTGGGTGGAAGCAATTCCGCTTACCTCTACGACTGGGCCCCGCATTGCGGAGTTCATTTTACATAACATCATATGTCATTTTGGTATTCCATCCAAGATCATCTCGGATAATGGGACGTCATTTAAGAACAAAGATGTGCGTGCTTTGACAACAAAGTACAAAATTCAGCATAGTTTTTTGACACCCTATTATCCGTAGGCAAATGGGCAAGCAGAGGCATCAAACAAAATGCTAGTTACCATCCTTAAAAATATGGTCATAGATAATCATAAGGATTGGCACATCCAAATACCACTTGCCCTATGGGCTTATCGCACTAGCATTCGGACGCCCACTGGGGCAACTCCATTTTTGCTAGTGTATGGCTCCGAGGCAGTCATGCCTCTCGAGTTGGAAATACCCTCCCTATGCATATCAATGCAAGAGTTCATCGATGATGACACTGCATGATAGGCCCGATTAGACCAGCTTACGTTACTCGATGAACGATGCATCAATGCTCTCGAGCATTTACGTATCTATCAAGAGCGACTTAAGAAAGCATACAACATGAAAGTTCACCTGAGGGACTTTCAGGTTGGTGACCTGGTCTTAAAAGAGAACCAACAAAATTCTAACTTGCCGCCCCATTTAAGGGACAAGTTCATGGCAAATTGGTTAGGTCCTTATGTAATCGATAGTAAAATAGGACCTGGAACATACCGGCTCACCTCTCTTGAAGGAATCAAGGAACTAGAACCCTTGAACATCAATCATTTGAGGCCATTCAACATTTAGAGAGCCATAGCCCACCCCAAAAGCTCCAAGGATTCCAGCCGCATCGGTCAACCTAAACCCTTTGGTAACAAAAGTCAAGGGTTGCAATCGCTTGGTCAACCAAATCCCCAAAGGTATCTATAATCCCTTTGGTCAAACCAAAAGCTCCAAGGATTCCCATAATCGCTTGGTCAACCTAAAATGCCCCAAAGGTATCTATAATCCCTTTGGTCAAACCAAAAGCTCCAAGGGTTCCCATAATCGCTTGGTCAACCTAAAATGCCCAAAGGTATCTATAATCCCTTTGGTCAAACCAAAAGCTCCAAGGGTTCCCATAATCGCTTGGTCACCCAAAAATGCCCCAAAGGTATCCATAATCCCTTTGGTCAAACCAAAAGCTCCAAGGGTTCCCACAATCGCTTGGTCAACCTAAAATGCCCCAAAGGTATCCATAATCCCTTTGGTCAAACCAAAAGCTCCAAGGGTTCCCACAATCGCTTGGTCAACCAAAAATGCCCCAAAGGTATCTATAATCCCTTTGGTCAAAACCTCCAAGGATCCATAAGAATCACTTGGTCCACACCCATTCGGGTTAAACCACCATAACAAATATTCAAAAACAATAGATAATAAAAAATAACAAAAAAAATTGCATCTCACTTTCATGCATAATCTTAAAAATCAAAACACAAAAAGAACTGCATTAGGCATCACATACATACATTGCATATTTGTTGGTCATACATGTCAAATGCACCATAGACTGTAATTACTCGGCAATTCCATCATTTTCCAAATTTATCCATTTTGTAAATGATCCATCAAGAATAATGCCATTCACATTTTTGCCATATCATAGTCAATTGTCTTCTAATGTCTTTAGGGTTTTCGTCATTCAGTTGTCTTTAGATTTCTAGTCAAATGTTGTACAAAGTCAAACCAATTTTTACAAGGTAGAGTTTTACTTGGATCATGCCTTGTTACATAGCATCCCAACACAAGCTTAAAACACATAAAAATTCCCAAGTTGTGTGAATGAAATATGAAACCTACAAAGTGGTCTAGGGTACCTTAAGTGAAATGTTATCTTGCTCATCCCCCTATGTGAATGGTTCAAGAATGCTGAGAATTGACAAAAGGACAAGCTCTTCCCCATCCAATTCCCCAAAATAAATAGTGGTTTTCACCACTATCAAAAATCCCAAACACCTTTGATCCCCAAAGTCGTAAGGATTCGTACTACATGTCCCTGAGAAGGATGGGTAGTCATCCCTAAGGCCTAAAGGATCAATGCCATTCACAAAGCAAAATCCCAAAAGTTCACTATCAAAAATCCCAAACACCTTTGATCCCCAAAGTCGTAAGGATTCATACTACATGCCCCTGAGAAGGATGGGTAGTCATCCCCAAGGCCTAAAGGATCAATGCCATTCACAAGCCAAAATCCCACAAGCTCAAATTTGAAATCAAAATTCAAAATCTAAAAGGCAACAATAAAAAATAATAGTGGTTATCACCACTACTCAAACCCCTTGCTCAAGAGAGAAAAAATAAAAAATGATTTTCATCACTATATATGAGAGCAAGTATCCCAAAAAATTGAACAACCGAAAGATGTCTGAGCTTGAATCCTTGGAATTCTCAGCATTTGAAAAACCATTTAGGTGATCCTCATTATGGGTTTGGTGGATAGCCTACTTGGCAATGGCGGTATCCTAAATGCATGATGATATGTCTATCACATTAGCTTTGCATGTGTGTAGACCAATGTTTGCATGTGGATGAGCTAGCTTATGGTATCCTAGATTGCATCGTAGATTAATCTTACTAAATACAACAAAGGAGTTAGTGGAGCTAATTAGGTGATCCTCAGTATAGGTTTGGTGGATAGCCTACCTGGAACTGGCGGTATCCTTATGAATACCACATAAACGAACTCAATCGCACACACAAGGATGTGAAATAACTTGGTCAAACTCAAGTCTGATTCGTACCTTGTTCGAAAGTCTTGTAAGATAATGTACAGTCTTGACTAGTTAGTTAAAGCATCTGAGTCTCAAAAAAACCTTAACTACATTCTAAAACAATTGTTGTACATTTCATTACTTACATCACCATCAAAAAATACAAAACAAAAATTACAAATGCAAAGTTATTCCATAAAGCAATCACATAGTACAGAAAGCTAGTAAATCTTGTACAGTCTATGGTGCCACCGCCTGTATACCAACAAATCATTCCATCCATTCCATATGCATACATCTATATCATATAGTTAAAATCATCCATAGTCATAATAGCATATGCATACATCAACATAAATAAATGTGCATAAAAGAACAATAAACCATGACAAGCATATAATCAAACCAAAAAGAGTCATGTATATATATCAAGTCAAAATGCCCTCAGGCTACAATAAGAAGGTCCTCTGACCTCACAAAAAACCAAAAATTCAAAATCCCCAAAGCCTAGGGAGTCGACCACCATGATCATGTAGGATCGGTGCGACTGGAACTACCCCCAGTAGTATGGGTCCTATGGGACCTCTCAGGGTGGCTGCTGCCAGCCCTCGCACCCTACCCACCAACACTACCCTCATCTAGCCACCTACGATGAGATGATGTAGACTGCTCAGTCTCACTACCTCTCGTACGATGTGATGAACCACCTCCATCAAGCATAGGCAACTATCCATCAAGGTGGACAACCTCTGTCTCTAACTCTACCCGATATCGACCCCACTCTATATCTCATCGATGATACACAACCAATGCACTATCCCACTATGCCAATTGAGTCCATAGGAGATCCCTCTCCTACACAACATCTCTATGCTCCTCCTCCCATCTCCGTAAGAGACCCTCCAATCATGCTATCTCAGCATGAAACCCAACCTCCACATCCCTTGAGATAGCCTGAGGCATGGGCACCTCCGGGATGGCCTGCTGCTCTAGCACCCACTACTTCGGGACATCCTGTACATCCGATTGCTCTAAAACCCCCAAATCATCTCCATCATCGAGTGAAGTCATCGACCTCCACCATGTCAACATCATCAAGCGGAGCCCCCCAACCCTCCATCGGTGCCTCTGCACCCCCACCTCCTACAACTGTCATATCCATACCTCCTAGAGGCCCCTCACCCCACCATCACCGCATAATCCACCATCGGTCATACTCTACAGTTACCCCAACATCATCCATATTGGGTACATCAATAACTACATCAGACCCCTCACCTAATGGCTCAATGATAGGCCAGACTAGGGTCCTCTCATCATCGTGATGTCGATAGATCAAGGGATCACCAGGAAATCCCTGGTGCACCCCAAACTACCACGTCACCCGGACATATGGGAAGTACTCCTGCTCTATCCCATGCCACCCAATCAACCATCTACCCCTACACACATGTCGAAGCCACTCTCCAGCCTCAGGCTAGGCTGGACAGTCTCGATACGACCGCTAGAACACCTGCCCTGGCATTAGATGAGAGAAGGCATCAGTATAGTGACCTACGTCACCTGCCCACCATCGACTCTATCCATGCTCCTCTGACCTCCACCATAAATTGGCATATCCAATCTCTCGATCCACCATCTCACCTCGGGTGGTCCAAGGCAAACCCTACGGCCGCTCCATAGCTATGTGCTGCCACCCCCAACACTGCAAGAGATAGCTACACCCGATCCCCTTTCACCTTCGATAGCGGACCTCGTACAACTCATCGTACAACTGTGCCAATAACGTCTGACCCCATCTCATAATAAGTGGAGCTGATGTAGGACACTCCACCAATGTGAAAACCAACTCAAGCAGGTTCCAAGGGAACCTCACACCTGAGGAGTCAGGAAGCAGCATATTGGAAATGAGGGCCATGAGCAAAGCATGCCTCACCCCTAATACGCCCTTCTCCAACCACCACCACACCAGAATACCACCTATCTGGCAGTCAGCCTCTGCCCTCTCCATAGCCCTCTCCACCCCCTCTCCATCACCAGACCAAAACACCATGTCAATACCACTGTCCACTGGTCCCGATGGGTCATCCGGATAGGCAGTCCATCTATCAAAATTCATAGAATCTGATACACATCCTCTAGAGTAACAGTCATCTCCCCTATTGGGAGATGAAAAGTGTTGGTGCGGGGATCCCACAGATTGATCAGGGCAGTCAAATATGCTCGATCCCCCACCACAGGCTCCAGATGCGTCACCTGCTTGAGCCCAAGGGCATCAAGCCACTCCCAATCCCCAACTTTCAAGGCATCCCGGGCATCAGAGAAAATAGTCGACTGGCGGTACCGACTCTTCACAACCTAAAAAACAATAAAACACAAAAAGATATTAAGTACATACTTAATATAAACAAAAACATTAAAATAAAACTATACAAGAACAACAAGCTACAATTTACAATTGTACAACAAAAGTATAAATAAAAATACAAAAAAAAAAGAAAAAAAAAAAAAAAAAAAAAAAGAAAAAAAAAAAAAAAACATAAAATAAAAACAAAAAAAATCATACTAAGGTTTCAACCTTAATGTGAACAAAAACAAAACAAAAAAAAAAATAATTAGGGTTTCAACCTTAATATTAAAAAACAATACAAAAATATAAAAATTAATATTAGGGTTTCAACCTTAATATTAACGCAAAACAATACAAAAATATAAAAATTAATATTAGGGTTTCAACCTTAATATTAATGCAAAAAAACAAAAAATAATAAAAAAATCATATATTAGGTTTTCAACTTGATATACGAATAAAAACAAAATAACGCAAACAAACATTTATATGTGAGTTTTTAACTTCATATAAAACAAAAATGAATAACAGGTAGGGAGAAGGAACATCATACCGGTCTCACCTCGGCTCCTCCACTCGAAGATCCGGTTCTCGCACTCATGATGTCCATGAAATTTTAGCAGTGCTCCGCTACGCACACTCGCACTCCTCCTCACTGCTCCAAATCACCAAGAAAAAATTTTTGCAAATGAGCCCAAAACCTAGTTTTGGTCCTTATATAGGCTCTTAGGCCTGTAATCGTTCCACCCTGGGATGAGCACTCTAGTTAGCACTCATCCCACCTTGGGATGATTACAAAATTGGTATTCGTCCCACCCTGGGACGATTACAGAGCAAGAAATAAAGCAACAAAAATTGCATCCAAAAAATGCACCAAAAATAGCAATAAATCTGCCGAACAAAGGTGCCTTTGCACCTGACATTCATGGCATGAAAAACCATCATCGGGGTCACAAATACTCACTATCCTACTCCCTAAGAAGGCTAGCATAGCTGGACCGCTCCACGGGAAGGAGGATTTTTGATAATTTCTACCCCAATCGGCATCACAAAAAGGGTCAAAACCCACCAAAAATAGGTCCGATTGTTGGAAAACTGCAATAAGCGTTCAACGAAAAACAACTGAAGGCACCCTTACAAACATCATCTTGGGTCAAGCGACTCATCGCTTTTCTCATTTTTGGTCATTCCCTCATCGATTCGTCGCTTGAGGGGGTAGTCACACTTAGTCACCAATCAACAAATACACACCCAATCAAGGAAATGGCATGCATTCAAAGAATCATTGACAAAGACAATCACGCTCCCGCTTGGGGCAGCAAACAAGCAATAATCACAAGCTAAACAAACACTTGGCATTCTGGAAGCATGAAGACAAGGTTCCTCAGACAAAAGGTTGCGCCCTTTGCCTATTCATGACTGAACAATGTCCAAGATCAAGTACACCTCACTGAAAAAGGTTACACTTGAGTTAAGCTCCTTAGCTCGTCAGAAGCAAGGATTCAAGAATGCGTGCCCTTTCCATACTTGGGGCATCAAAATTTGGTTAGGTTACTGAGAAACCCTAATCATTAAGTGCTTTGGTCATCTATTTTTTCTCAACACTGCGCCACACACAACGCATCCCAAAAAGGGGCATCTATAGACACCAAAACAACACCAATCCGATTATGTGACTACAAGCACTGACCGAATTGGCATACATACCCCCTAGGGCAGCCTCCAGAGGTTAAAAAGTGGTCCTAACCACTCCCAAATCAGTTTTGGAAGGTCAGAGGTCAATTTGGCACCTTTTAAGCACTTTGCTCCCTATTCGTCCCACCCTGGGACGATTAGAATCCTATTCGTCCCACCCCGGGATGATTAGCAGCAATCGCTCCAGGGTGGGACGATTAGCAGGTTTGATTGGAAAAAAGTCAAGCCTTGACAAATGGCAGCCCAGATCCACCACCCAACTTCACCTTCAAGGCATGCAATTGCGAGGAACGGTTTCAAATCGAGAGAGGGACTTCAAGCATGCCCTGATCATGGAGGCCTCATTCAAGGAGGCCCTAAATCAGGGAGGAATCTTCTCTCCCCCAAAAAGGCATGGTGAGCCAAGTGGCGCCCTCACATGCACATTCAAAGGAGACCCTTAGGTCTATAAAAAGGTGAGCCTCCTCACCCCAAAAAAGAATAGAGCTGGAGCATTTGGAGCAACGAAGTGCTGCCAAATTATACCCCCATTCCTCTTTGTGCTTCCTACATCCCTAATTTCTCTTTTGGAAGAGAGGTTATCGGGTGAACACTAGGAACGCAATCTAGACCCAAAACCCAAGCAATCAGCCACAATCCCACACCAAACTCATCGACACAACCCCCTAGGAGGTTTTGGACCCATCCCACTTGGATTGGTGCCAAAACTAAGCCCCAAACGGTGGGCGTCCTGCCCTCGGGCGCCCCCGCACTGCTGTAGTCCTAATCGCCCCACCCCGGAGTGATTAGAAATTTGTGCATGATTTCTTTACTATTATTTTTGCATTATGTTGTATCTGATGTACTTATGCTGTTGTCCAAGTTTCATTGCTTTCTGACATGATTTGACCTTGTTTTTATCATTTTATGCGTTTACTAACCTACAGGGAGCGCCTTCGGATACAGGATAATCTGGGTAGAATCTGCCAAATATGACCTTCTGGGTCATCTCAAAATGCCCCTTTTAGTCTAACCCCAAGTTTGCAGGAGTTTTGGAGGCCTCTGGGTAGGACATTTGCAAGGTCGCTCTTGCACGTTTTGTGACAGTCCCCAACGTCCCACCCCGGAGCGATTAGAAATATGTGCATGATTTCCTGACTATTATTTTTGCAATGTGTCCCTGATGATGTCTCCATGCCTCTATCAAAGTTTGAATTCATTATGACATGTTTTGACCATCGTTTCATTCTTTTATATATTAACTAGCCGGAGGCTTTGGGGATTGCATGTTTTCCTATATCCGCATATGCTATTAACTATTTGCTATTTTTCTATGCGCAGGATCTCACCACCAGAAACACCAGAGGGGCATCAAGGAATGACGAACACATGGACACAAGCGGCGGCAACTTTTGGCCCGCCCATTTCGAATGTGGGCATGCGGAAGACACTGGAAGCGTACCATCCATTGATGTAACGAACTGTATCAAACGTTCTGAGCCCTAGAGGGGGGACGTATTGTAACTAGATTAAAAGCAACATTAATAAAATAGGCCCCACTTTTTTTTTCTTACATCTCATTTTTGCGTCATTTCCTTCATGCATTTGTTCATCGCATTCGTAGGACTTAGCATCTATACCATATCAATTTTGTTTGCATCATATCTGGTACGCCGTCCTTCTGCATTCGCTTTCACTAAGAGGTTAGAGTTCTCGATTTGTCTCACCCCTTAAACAATGATAATAAGCTATGGGACGACCCTTCCATGTAATAATTGTTGAGGAATGTTGGCCCTTTCAAATAATAATAAGCTTTTAAATCGAGAATTGGGGATTCGTAGTTAGGACGGTCCGGCTCTGATTCCCCTCGACCAGAAGTAGTTAGGGTGGTATATCGAGATTATATATATATATATATATATATATATATATATATATATATATATATATATATATATATATATATATATATATATATATATATGTCCCCGTCTCGCATGGGAAGAGTGTGGTCAAGTTATTATATGGAAAGGGGGGAATTTTTGGAATAGTAGGGGTATCTCTCTCGGGTAGTTGTTAATCCGTATGCGATATGGTGCTTCGGTTAAGAGTGCCCATCTGCCTTCGGTAGAGAAAGATTCCTTTGGGTATGCTCCTCCCCCGGGTTTATCCCCCGCAGGATTTCCCCAGTTCATCGAATTATTACTGAGAGAGGGATGGTTGTGGGAAGGGGGCAACGAAAGGAGAAGAACTCAGTTACTGCCTCCCTTGTGGAATCAGTTGCTGCAGTTGTTGGCACATGTATAATGGATGGCCAGTTTCTGCTTCAAGAGGCGAGGAGCCTTCCCAACGTGAAATCGGTAAATCATGGAACAGGGGATGAAGAGGTGGGCAGATATCTAGAAAAGGAGGTTTTGTTACTGCCAGAAGAGGGAGTTAGCGCATCTAACCCCTCTAATTAGCTAGATAATCGAATTTTTGGTTAGGTCGAGCTTTCCTTTTGTCCCCCCATTATTATTATCTCCCGAAGCTGAGTCTATTACTGTGGTATGTCTAAACACTAAGGGTATTTCGATTCCCAAATGATAGGACCGAGTAGCTTGTAGGCGGGCAACAGCCCCACTAGATCATCCGGTTCTCCCCACTCCCTATTGAGGAATAGAAAGGGCCACCACCTTGAGTAATAATAGTAGGGGCAACACAACAGATCTCGGATATACGTGGGCACATCCGCCCCACTATTATTATCTGCGACCGAGCCCACCTTTTGGTCACAAATCTGCCATAGGAAAGGATTTTGTACGTGTACGCGCCCTAGACTTGGCCAACATTGAAAGGCCGAGAGAAAGAGAAGTCTCTCGGGCCAATATCTAGAGAGGGTTGGCTCCCAAACTAATCTAAACTGGTTTCGAGATAAGGATGTAGGAAAGAAATGGGAAAATGTGGAAAGAAATGGGAAATAACAAAAAGAGATGTAAATATGGCCGAAGCCGATAGTTAATGGGGAACAACCTCAAACAACAAATAACCTCCACTAGATCTTGAAGCTAAATATCAAGAAACTCTTAGAATACATATACAAAAATTGGATCAAGCCTTAGCTGTAAGTTTGCTTCTAATTGTACTCCAAATGTTCAAATGCAAATACAACCAAATCCAAAACAGCAGAATTCAACTGATATTAACACTAGACTAACAGAAGTGACTCAGACAGAAAGCAAAACTTGAACAACAGTTTGGATCACCAACTCCAAAAGATACTAAGAATAGAGCAAAATGCATCTAGGATTTTTGCTTTAATTTCTGCAAAAAGGTCTTCCCGCTTTTGCTTGAGATTTTTACATTGGTATTTATAGAGGCCTTCCCTCTTCCTTTCGTATTACAACATTTAATACACGAAAAATATTTTGAAGAAACGATCCCCTTAATTTGCCTCGGAGAAATGACAGTCCCTGTTTTAATGGATCAAAACCGAAAATGAAATAGAAATAAGGGCCCATATTTCTTCATTAAATGACCATTATTAGGGGAATCCAAAAGTTGTTAAGAGACCACGAATAGGAGCTTTTAATATTGGAGGCGTCTTAAATGTTGGTGGCTTCAAAATTTGCCTCATGTTCTTCTATCTTGCACACATAGGTAAACAACAACATTTAATCTTGGAGACACCTTGACCACGATCTCAAAATTAGTTGGAGAGATTTTATTTGATCCTTATCTTCTCCTCACATTCTCCTATGCAATTCTGAAGGAAAAATGTAGACTAAATTGTATCGGGCCTTTGTTATTGCTTTTGTCATGAAAATGAGATAGGTCGGGAAATCGTGACACTTTTACCTTACTGCTTTCTCTTCTGCCACCCGTCGCAAAAATGTGACATGTTGCAAAATCGTGACATCTTCTCTCGTTCAGCTTCGTCTCCATGACATGTCACAAAATCATGACATTTTCCTTTCTCTGTCTTTGCTCGCTGCTCCTTATCACGAAAATGAAACATGTCGCAAAATCGTGACATCTTTCACTCAACGTTGTCTTGTCTGCTTTATCACCGTGAAAATGCGACATGTCATGAAATCGTGACAATTTCCTTTGCCTTGTACTTTTCAGCGTTTGTTTCACGAAAACGCAACAGGTCGCGAAAATGTGACATGTCGCAAAATCGTGATGTTTTTTCCATTTGGTTCTTCGGTCTTCAACAAGTCGCAAAAATGGAACATGTTTCTCCATTTGGCTTGATCTCCACAATATGTCGCGAAATCGTGACATCTTCCTCTTAGTTCGGCTTCATCTTCAAAAATATTGTGAAATCGTGACATCTTTCATCCACCTTGGATTATCTTCAGCCCTTCTGCGATAACGCGACATGTCATGATATCACGCCATTTCGTACCATATGCTCTTTTCTTGCTTTTTTGTCGTGATATCGCAACATTTTCATTGGTGCTCCCCTTGGTTGCTGTATGTCGTGATATCGCGACATTTTCCATTACTATGCTCTGTGGCCACTACAAGTTGTGAAAACACGACATGTCACGATATCGCTACAACTTTTTATTTTAATGCTCCCTTACCGCAACAAGTCGCGAAACTCCAACATGTCGCGATATCGCCACAGTTTGACTTCCTTGCTACCTTTGACTATTTTGACCGCGAAAACACGACAGTTCACGAAAATGCGACATGTCGTGATATCACGACATTTTTTGTACTTAGATATTTTCTGGTACGAATGCTGTGAAAATGCGACAGGTCACGAAAATGCGACATGTCGCAATATCGTGACACCTTTGATTTTTCACTTACAAACAGAGGAGTGAGTATCTTTACAATTTGAGCATTCTTTTGCATGAACAACAACAACAAAAACAATGTGGCAAAAATGCCAACATTCTTGGTAGCTCACGGGGTATACATTTATGTTGTATGCACGAATCTTAGGCCTTTATCCATTGGGCAATAGAGTCAAGAAGCTGGAGGGGCAGCTTGATGCTAGACATCTCTGCGGGCTGCTGCAACAAGCTCTTACTGGCACTTGGGACTGAAAACAGGACCTTCAGCAAAAATTGGTAGAATAACAAAACTTCCTTTATTTCTTGAACGACTGCATTTTGCCTAGCTCGACGGAGCTGGGTAATCACCAGGTGATGTGCAAGGATCTCCATGATAGTAGTGAAAAGCACCTGAGTTGCAAAAATGAAAATGAATGGAATGATGACCAGCAGATGTGTAGGCCGTGGAACGGGAATGGGGAATGATGGGATGATGGAAAATGGAGGAGTAGAAGTGGTAGATACAACAACAGGGTGCTACTGTGCTACCAGCTACTATAAAACAGATAATGAAATGGAAGTGGATGGAATGGAGAAGGTGGTGGGAACTATGAAAAAGTGCGTAAAATACAAAGAATTAGAAGAAAGGGGAAGAAGAAACGGGAACATCAGAGAGGGGAGTAGAAACAACAGTAGTGGCTTGATTAGTTGCAGAAGAAGAAGGAATAGGAGATGAAGGGAATGAAGTAAGGAAGTGGAAGAAAGAAGTAGAGGAAAAGACACTATCTACTAGGAAGGAAAAGAAAAAGAAAAAGAAATAAACATACCTACGAGCTCGCGTGCAAAAGGAGCCGAAGTTAATTTTTTTTTTTTGTTTTACTATGTACATGGTAACCCCCGAATTTAGCTGTGAACTCTCGGGAGAGACACATACCGAAACATGGCTCTATGATCTCTGGATCCCAGACCTTGAACATACACTCATTGGTCTCCTGATTGATAATCATCTCGGTGTCACCAAAGATTTGCAACTGTCGTGCTCCAAGTATCTCAGCCTTCTTGAGACCTAGGCATAAAGCCTCATACTCTGTGGTATTAGTTGTGCAGCTCCAGGTCAACTGGTATGAAGAAGATCATTGAATTCTAGAAGGTAATACTAGAACAATCCCAGCTTCAGCATCATTTTTGTATTGTGCTCCATCGAAATAGAGCGGATCTTGCACAAAGTCTTGATCAACTTGATCAGGAGGTAACTCTATTTCAATCCCTTCAAGCTTTGTAATGGAGTAACAACCAATATCGGTTTCCATCATGGCATTAAAATTGAGCATTGAAAACTCATCCTCCAAGCAAAGCTCATCCAAGACTTCATCCATCAAATCAGGATTGTCCAATTCTTCAGTTATCATGTTGATAGAATGTTTAGACTTTTCTTCCTCTGCTATCTTCTCTATATGAAAAGTAGAAGGCTTCTGATTGTTAATACAGACTCTTCTTCCTTTGAAATGAATCTCCAAGTGAGAATAATCCAGAGAAAGGTAACCTCCCAGCTTGGTAGTGAATTCTCTCGACAAACACATACTGAAATATGGTTCCAAATCAACCACAAATATCTCCTGAATTACAGTAATTTGAGGCATACTATGTAGAGCAATAGGAACATCCTTGATTACACCCACTATTTTCATGGGAGTCTCGTCCAACTGCAAGACACCAGGGCTACTTCTTGTATACTCCATACCCATGACTTCACAAACTGCCTTTGGCATGACAATTATCGCAGCACCAAAATCAATCATACAGTTGTGCACAATCCAACCCTCCATCCTGAGTGACAAATAAAATGGGGGTCATCTATTTTTTCCGTTGGCTAAAGAAGTCAGAGTTTGAGACATAACTACTTGGGCTGGAGCCTTCCCCTTACTTTGTATGATCTTTAGGGATTCCTGTAAGAGATTTACCTTTCCAGGTAGCTGCAAGGTGTCATACAGACTTACCTTAGCTGGTATCCGTTTGAGTTCTTCAACAATGTTGTACTCCATGGAGATCTGCTCTTTCCCTCCACTAGCAGATTCAAATTTTCTTTTATATTGCTGGGTGGCCTCCACTTGTTTTTGTTTAGTCAATGATGGATACCACAATGTCTCTCTAGCTTGTTCCTTTGTTTTCGCTTGCGGCCGAGAGACAAAAGCTTGTTCCTTCTCTTTTGCTTGTGATCCTTTGACAAAACATGTGGTTGTTGTGGAGCTGGAGGATCATGAGCCTTTGCAGGTATTTGCTGCTTTGTTGCTTGCATAGGAGACACTTTCAATGGCTCCATCTTAGCCGGATCTACCAACATTGGTTTCTTACCGCTGCGTGTCAAGACTGCTATGTGTTCCTCAAGAGACTTCACAGAATTAAGATCCACATCTAGAATCATGTTTACACGGCTCCCTGCAAGAACTTACAAATAATTTTGGTGGACCATGCAAGTGGACTCATCATGTGGATCATTGCATGAAGAACACCAGTAAGAAGGCTCATGTGAAACTTCAGAAGGGCCAGCCTCTTCACTTACCAGGACCACTAAGTTCCTCTTAGGTACTTTCTCCATAGCCTTGTTAGGAGCAAGTTTCTCTCTAGTTACCACCAAAAAAGATCTTCGTCGTTGATAGTTCCTTTCTGCCTCTCTCTACTCCATAGATGTCACCTTGTTAGTGAGAGCTCTTATGGCCGACTGAATTTCTTGCAAAACAACCAATTGAGGATCTGGGCTTGAGGACACAGGTGGTGCAGGTAGAGGTAATGGAACTGGTGGAGAAGGTAATGCAGGAGTTGGAAGTGGAGAGGTTATTTGTGGAATGGGAATCATAGGTACTGAAGGTATAGGAGGATTCCATAAAGATAAAGGGTACATGGATGGAGCAGTGTAAGATGTAGGGGCTACACCTATATGCTGATATTGTGGAAGCTCAAAAAAAATAGGTATAGTCATTTTCGGAGGCAATTTCCCAATGGCAATAAGATCGGCCTCAGCCTTCTGTGCCTGGGCATACAGTGTAGGAAAGGTTTGAACACCGGACATCCTAATGTTCATACCAATATCTGAATGAAAAGCCCTAAGAAAGTATAATGTTGCTTGTTCATGAGTAGGACGAAGACCCTCAGGAACTCTCTACCAAGTTCGGGCAAACCTAACATTGAAATCCACTATCTCCTCTTGAGGATGCCTCTTGATATTATTAAATTGATGCACTAAAGAAAATGGGTTTGCTTGCTCATTGAACCCTTGGATTAGCATCTCTGCTAACTGATCCCATGAAGTTATGGAGTTGGGATACAAGCATCTATACCAGCACAACTTACCTCAGAGTGACAAGACAAGCAATTTGATCATGACCTATTCGTCTATGATATTATGAATTGAAGCCAAGGTTGCCACATCTGACACATGTGAAGAACACAAGCTTATACTGAGAGGGGGGGTGAATAGTATAAGACCTCTTTTTATTTTTTCGTTTATACTTCAAAACAGTAAAGCAATATACCCAAAGCAATATCAAAGCAATGCACAATATCATCCACAAAGTGACACCAATTTTAACGTGGTTCACCCAAAATGGTCGAGCTACGTCCACAAAACTTTTCTCTAAAAGTTATCTCAAAGTTCTTTGGGAATCCTTCCCAATTACAATGTTTATGAGCCTCGGCCCAAAGGAGATACCTTCCCCCAATCAGAATTTATGAGCCTCTCCTCAAAGGAGATACCTTCCCTCTCGCTCTGGAAATGATCCCTCGAAAGATCAACCGCCTCTACCTCTTGCCAACACGTGGAACTCCTTTCCACCGAAGACCTCCTGTCCTCAATGCTTAGCCTAAGAGACCTCTGCCTTCTATGATCACGTCCACAGCAGCTCAACAACCTGTACCAAACACAGTCAGTCGGTCTAGTACAAGTCTTCCTCTGTCTGTCAGATCTGTCCAACGCTTAAGCTTGAACAAATCAATCCTCTACACACAAGCCTTCTCAAAGACTTGCCAAATCTGTCCTCAGGTTCTTCTCAAAGAACCAGTGCACCTCTGTCCTCAAGTTCTCTCGATAGAACTATCAAACTCAGCTCACAAGTCCTCTGCTAGGACCTGTCCAAATCTGCTCACAAGTCCCCACCGAAACCTGTCCAAAACTGCTCACAAGTCCCCACCGAAACCTGTCCAAGACTGCTCACAAGTCCCCACCGGAACCTGTCCAAAACTCAGCAAGCTCACCAAGAAAAAAACTTTCTTAGTAGGAAATCACAAGGTGAATTGTTAGAGACCCAATGTGATTTTTCAAACTCATAGAAGCATAAAGAGAATTGTTAGAGACTCAATATGTTCTATACTCAACTCCCAATCTCAAAACTCAACTCAAATCAACTCAGCTCAAACTCAATCTCAAATCTGAAAACTCAACTCAATATCTGAAATGGATAGGATAGAATGCTTTCTTTCAAGAACATGAAACCCCAACAATTGCCAACTATGCAAAGAATCACATAACAATGATACTCATGTTCTTTTCACCATCAATTAGGGCTTCAACAACAATGCTCATCAAACAAGGTTCAATCAACACCATTCAACTCAAAACACAACCTTGAAGCATTTCACAATCAACATTAGAAAAGGAAACAAGTAGAACTCCTTTTCTCTCCAATATTGTTTGAACAAAAAGCATCCACCAACTCAAATCAACAAGAGCACAAAACAACTTTTCAAATCATCAACAAAGGAGTAAGCCCAACACTTTAACCAAGTAAAGAATAGCTTGATTATTACCAATTTAATGAAAGCAAATGTCAATCTCAAAGCTGCCCACTTAAGGTTTCACAACTTCACACAAGAAGCAATTTTAACCTTAAAACATCATGCTTTCATTTCCATAATCAACCAAAAGCACTCTCAACATTACAAGAAAAATTTATCCCTTATACACCTTATTTCTCCCTTATAGTCTTATCAAAAATAAAATTTATCTCTCATAAGAATGCAATAAGATATTTCAAACAACACCTTCAAAAGAATATTTTATCAAAAATAAAACAAGCTTTAAACTCCTTATAACTCCTAAGTTGTTTTTCCCTCTAATAAACTTCCTCCATCCGCAAAATACACTTAGCAAAAATTAATTTCAAAAATACCTTGGCCAACATCAAAAATCGTGCTATGGAGAAATTGCACATGAATTCTAACACCACCCGCTGCGTCCACTTCACGATGAAAAACCCTTTCACGTTATTCGAATGCGAAACCTCCCGTTCGGGTAGCGCGCCAACAGCCTAGCCGCTATCGATGCGCCAAAGGCGCCCGATGAGGTTTAAACCTCACGCTGTTAGCCTTGTTCCTTCTACGCCAGGGATTAAATAAAACAACAGTGCCTCCCTTTCTTCTGACGCGAACACGAAGACGAAAACCTTACGACGGATTTACGACAAATGACGAGTACAAAAAAATGAACAACGGATTCACGAAAATGGCGAAGACACAATCGAACGACGGGTTTACAAAAATGGCGAAGACACAATCGGAGAAGAAATCCGAACAACGGATCACGAAATCACAACGAGGAAGAAATCGAACAGCAGATCATGAATTCACAACGAGCAACTCTTTTCAAAATGCGGATGGGATAATTCTTGATTTTCATCGAGGGAGATTTATATGCATTTTTACCATAAGCTCTTGACGTCGACGAGGAGTTTAACACGTCGACGGAGGTCTTGGCTAGCGCCCACAATCTTAAAACATAGCGCCATGGGTTAGGAGAACCCATTGCAAACAATAATTTAATATTTATTTAAAAATAATTAAAGGGAACCTTAACAAGGTTTTTAATTATTTAAATAAATACTTCCTCCTGGACCCAAATGCATTAAACTAATGCATCCACCTATAATCTTTAAACTTGCCAACTTGGGGTTTACAAAAGACCTTTGAAACTGTCATGCCGTAACCTTCATCAAAACAAATTATTTGACATCAAATCAAATTCCTTCAAGAGCTTCTTGACATCAATGACAACTTATACACTTGAGCAAAGGCAATGTACCCAAAGTACCCAAAATTGCCAACAATCTCCCCCTTTGTCATTGATGGCAAACCTTTACCGAAAACACTTCTCAAGAGCCAAAACTGAAACCAACTGTGCTAACAACTAACCAACTGTGCCCACAACCGAGAATCTTCCTTTGAAGTTTTGCTCCCCCGACTTGAAGCTCTCCTCTTCACTTTGAAGCTCTCCCCCTTACTCATATCTCTCCCCCTTTGTCATCAATGGCAAAGGGTCACCTTTGGGGCTCGGGACTAAGAATGAGCCTCTTAGCTTAGTCCCTCCCCCACCTCCCCGATGAGGTGATTAATTTCGGGGTGGGAGTAAAACTCCCATTAGGCACCGATCATCATCAGCGTCTATAACTTCCTTGTCGGGCCTTCTCTTGAACTCTTTGTCCATATTCCTGTTCTTGTCACTGTTCTTGTTCTTGTTCTCATCCCCTGTTCTTGTCCATGCCTTGATCCTTGGACCTGATCATGCCACTGTTCCTGTTCCTCGTATTCTAGAATTTTAGCTCTACACTGTCCGATTATGTGACCTTCATTGTTGCACTTGAAACACTTGACGATGTTGTTTCTCTGAGGTAAACCTGATCTTTGAATCCACCTATTCTGACCAAACCTGTTTCGACCAAACCTGTTCTGGCCAAACCTGTTCTGACCAAACCTGTTCTGACCAAACCTATTCTGATCAAACCTATTCTTGTTATTTACCTTGCAATAGACTGCCTTGTGCCCAAACTGTTTACAAGAGTAGCAATACCCTTGAAAGTAACTAGCACTTCTGAAACTGTCATTTACCTTCTTCACTTGAGCCATGCAATGTGAAGCCATGTGACCAAACCTATGACAAGCAAAACATCTGCCTTGAAACTTTCCTTTATTTGACCTCTTGGGTCCTGAATACTTCTTCTTCTCATTCTGAATTCTGTTTTCTATTTCTATGCATCTATCATTCAAGGACTCCTTTTCTGAAATACTTTCCTCATCAGAACTCTCTTCCTTTTGGAGTCTCTTACTAGACTCTCCAACTTGTTCCTTGTGTGGCTTAACAAAACCAAGGCCTATTTTATCCGTTGTCTTTCTTTGACCTTTGATGAGTGACTTAACCTTTTTAGAGCTATCTTGAAACCTCGTAAAGCTTATCCTTGTACTCTTTAGTTTCCTCTTTCAAAGAAGCCATTTTCTGTTCTAACTCACTATACTCAAGAACCTTAGACTCTAACTCATCCTTGAGTTCTTGTGTCTTAGCTATAGAGAAGTCAAGACTTTCTATAAGATCATCTCTCTCCATACAACATTCATCTAACTTATCCTTGAGTCTAGCATTCTTCTTTCTTTCCTTTTTCAAAGCACTAAGAGCACTAATAAGTTCACCTTCAAGATCTACTTCACCTTCCTCTATATCTTCCTCTATTTGTTTGCTTTTTGAATCATCAAAGCCTTTTTCAGATTTCTTATCACTAGAGGTGCTACCCTTTTCAAAAACCATACATGCATCTTCCTTATAGTTTTCTGAAGCATCCTCATACATACTAGAAACCAAATCATTATTTGTGCAATCATCCTCAAGGTGACCAAAGTTTCCACATCTAAGACATTTCATGATAATGAATCTATGTTTCGGTTCTTCCTCTTTTTCTGATATGAACAACATCTCATTTTCATCATCACTTGAAGAACTTTCACTATCACTACTAGAACACTTACTTGCTTTGTCTAGGTAGAAACTCTTCTTGTGCTTGTGAGAATACCTCTTTCCTTGATTGTTGTGCTCATCTTTGTTCTTCCCGTGATGCTTGTGCTTTTCAGAATCCTTGCTCTTAGAATCCTGTTTATCTTCATCACTTTCATTCTTGGGAACAAGACAGATCAGTAGCATAATGACCAAACTTTTCACAATTGAAACATCTTATATTTTTCATACTTTTGTGCTTTCTAGAGAACTTGCCTTTCTTGTCGTAATATGCCTCTTCATAACTAGAAGACTCATCACTATCTTGAAGTTGTTTACCCTTGGATTTCTTGGTAGCCTTGAAAGTCGCCTCTTTCTTGACATCAACCTTCACTTGAGTTCTCAACTCAAATGCCGCAAGTATACTATGGAGCTCATCCTTTTTCAACTTATCCAAATCTTTAGCTTCCTCAATAGCAGAAATATTTTCACTAAATCTATTAGGAAGAGATCTTAAAATCTTATCACAAACATCATTTTCAGCAAGCTCAAGACCTAAGTCTTTCATGGAGTTAACAACCTCATCCATACGAAGCATGTAGTCACTAATATTTTCATCATCATTCATCTTGAGTTGTTCAAACATACCTTTGAAGTGTCTCAACTTGGCCTTTTCGACATTTGTATCACCTGTATGAACCACCTTCAATCTGTTTCCACATTTCACTAGCTGTCTTGCATTGAATCACCTTGGTGAGATCTGCTTTCTGTAAGCCTTTCAGGATTGCATTCATTGCCTTTGAATTGCTGTGATGTAGGAGCCTTTCTTCCTTAGTAATAGGACCATGTACAGGAATAGTGTACTCATCTTCAATCACTTCCCAAACCTCATTACCAAGTGCCATTAGATGAACCTTCATCCTTGCACTCCAAAGACCAAAATCTGACCCATCAAGAATAGGTGCTGCATTGCCACTTGAATGATCCATTGTGTTCTTTACTAGCTTTTCCTTCAAGCTGTTAAACTTTTCGAAGGCACCCGCTCTGATACCAATTGAAGAACACAAGCTTATACTGAGAGGGGGGGTGAATAGTATAAGACCTCTTTTTACTTTTTCCTTTATACTTCAAAATAGTAAAGCAATATACCCAAAGCAATATCAAAGCAATGCACAATATCATCCACAAAGTGACACCAATTTTAACGTGGTTCACCCAAAATGGTTAGGCTACGTCCACAAAACTTTTCTCTAAAAGTTATCTCAAAGTTCTTTGGGAATCCTTCCCAATTACAATATTTATGAGCCTCGGCCCAAAGGAGATACCTTCCCCAATCAGAATTTATGAGCCTCTGCTCAAAGGAGATACCTTCCCCTCTGCTCTGGAAATGATCCCTCAGAAGATCAACTACCTCTATCTCTTGCCAGCACGTGGAACTCCTTTCCACCGAAGACCTCCTGTCCTCAATGCTTAGCCTAAGAGACCTTCGCCTTCTATGATCACGTCCACAACAGCTCAAGCAACCTGTACCAAACACAATCAGTCGGTCTAGTACAAGTCTTCCTCTGTCTGTCGATCTGTCCAATGCTTGAACAAATCAATCCTCTACACACAAGCCTTCTCAAAGACTTGCCAAATCTATCCTCAGGTTCTTCTCAAAGAACCAGTGCACCTCTATCCTCAAGTTCTCTGATAGAACTATCAAACTCAGCTCACAAGTCCTCTGCTAGGACCCGTCCAAATCTGCTCACAAGTCCCCACCGAAACCTATCCAAAACTCGCTCATAAGTCCCCACCGAAACCTCGTCCAAGACTGCTCACAAGTCCCCACCGAACCTGTCCAAAACTCAACAAGCTCACCAAGAAAAAAACTTTCTTAGTAGGAAATCACAAGGTGAATTGTTAGAGACCCAATGTGATTTTTCAAACTCATAGAAGCATAAAGAGAATTGTTAGAGACTCAATATGTTCTATACTCAACTCCCAATCTCAAAACTCAACTCAAATCAACTCAGCTCAAACTCAATCTCAAATCTGAAAACTCAACTCAATATCTGAAATGGATAGGATAGAATGCTTTCTTTCAAGAACATGAAACCCCAACAATTGCCAACTATGCAAAGAATCACATAACAATGATACTCATGTTCTTTTCACCATCAATTAGGGCTTCAACAACAATGCTCATCAAACAAGGTTCAATCAACACCATTCAACTCAAAACACAACCTTGAAGCATTTCACAATCAACATTAGAAAAGGAAACAAGTAGAACTCCTTTTCTCTCCAATATTGTTTGAACAAAAAGCATCCACCAACTCAAATCAACAAGAGCACAAAACAACTTTTCAAATCATCAACAAAGGAGTAAGCCCAACACTTTAACCAAGTAAAGAATAGCTTGATTATTACCAATTTAATGAAAGCAAATGTCAATCTCAAAGCTGCCCACTTAAGGTTTCACAACTTCACACAAGAAGCAATTTTAACCTTAAAACATCATGCTTTCATTTCCATAATCAACCAAAAGCACTCTCAACATTACAAGAAAAATTTATCCCTTATACACCTTATTTCTCCCTTATAGTCTTATCAAAAATAAAATTTATCTCTCATAAGAATGCAATAAGATATTTCAAACAACACCTTCAAAAGAATCTTTTATCAAAAATAAAACAAGCTTTAAACTCCTTATAACTCCTAAGTTGTTTTTCCCTCTAATAAACTTCCTCCATCCGCAAAATACACTTAGCAAAAATTAATTTCGAAAATACCTTGGCCAACATCAAAAATCGTGCTATGGAGAAATTGCACATGAATTCTAACACCACCCGCTGCGTCCACTTCATGATGAAAAACCCTTTCACGTTATTCGAATGTGAAACCTCCCGTTCGGGTAGCGCGCCAACAGCCTAGCCGCTACCGGTGCACCAAAGGCGCCCGATGAGGTTTAAACCTCACGCTGTTAGCCTTGTTCCTTCTGTGCTAGGGATTAAATAAAACAATAGTGCCTCCCTTTCTTCTGACGTGAACACGAAGACGAAAACCTTACGATAGATTTACGACAAATGACGAGTACAAAAAAATGAACAACGGATTCACGAAAATGGCGAAGACACAATCGAACGACGGGTTTACAAAAATGACGAAGACACAATCGGAGAAGAAATCCGAACAACGGATCACGAAATCACAGCGAGGAAGAAATCGAACAGCAGATCACGAATTCACAACGAGCAACTCTTTTCAAAATGCGGATGGGATAATTCTTGATTTTCATCGAGGGAGATTTATATGCATTTTTACCATAAGCTCTTGACGTCGGCGAGGAGTTTAACACGTCGACGGAGGTCTTGGCTAGCGCCCACAATCTTAAAACATAGCGCCATGGGTTAGGAGAACCCATTGCAAACAATAATTTAATATTTATTTAAAAATAATTAAAGGGAACCTTAACAAGGTTTTTAATTATTTAAATAAATACTTCCTCCTGGACCCAAATGCATTAAACTAATGCATCCACCTGTAATCTTTAAACCCGCCAACTTGGGGTTTACAAAAGACCTTTGAAACTGTCATGCCGTAACCTTCATCAAAACAAATTATTTGACATCAAATCAAATTCCTTCAAGAGCTTCTTGACATCAATGACAACTTATACACTTGAGCAAAGGCAATGTACCCAAAGTACCCAAAATTGCCAACAACATGCTCGTACATTGTCTTTCTAGTCCCATCGTATGGAGGCAAAGCATTTATTGCTACAGCAAGAACTAGATTTTGAAAAGGCAGGTCCAACGCTCTCGAATTGTTCCAAGAAGGAACTCATCGTGGTGGAGGATGCTAGGCCATTTGGACTGTTGGATCTGGATGTAGAAAGCTTGTAGCAGTACTGGGAGGAGTCGAAGATGGCACAAACTGATTCGTTGCCTACGAAGAAACAACAAATGATGGGTTCACAGGACTTACCAATCTTGAGCGCTCCCTCTAGTTTTGAACATCAATTTTGAATAATTCGACTGGATCTTCCGATTCTTTGGCACTTGATCTCGTGATCATGAAGCAAAGATGCAAAGATTTTCACCAGCTTCAGGATTGGAAATTTCTAGGTACTAAACAGTCACCTTCAGCAGAGTCACCAGATGAACTTACAATCACCGCTTTTGAGGTTAAGATAGTTCATCAAAATATTGATTTCTTCAGGTGTTAAAAAATGAAATAGTGCTTGTCCCACCAATTATGGATCTTTTTGAGACAGAAACAGTCTGTCCCATCGGGCGTGCAAAAAAATGTTGGTCACAAATCTGCCACAGGGAAGGATTTTTTATGTGTACACGCCCTAGACTTGGCCAACATTGAAAGGCCGAGAGAAATAGAAGTCTCCCGGGCCAATCTCCAGAGAGGTCTGGCTCCCAAACTAATCTAAAATGGTTTCGAGATAAGGATGTAGAAAAGAAATCTGAAAATGCAGAAAGAAATGGGAAATAACAGAAAGAGATGTAAATATGGCCGAAGCCGATAGTTAATGGGGAACAACCTCAAACAACAAATAACCTCCACTAGATCCTGAAGCTAAACAGCAATCAACTCTTAGAATACATATACAAAAATTGGATCAAGCCTTAGCTGTAAGTTCGCTTCTAATTGTACTCCAAATGTTCAAATGCAAATACAGCCAAATCCAAAATAGCATAATTCAACTAATATTAACACTAGACTAACATAAGTGACTCAGACAGAAAGCAAAAATTGAACAACAGTTTGGATCACCAACTCCAAAAGATACTAAGAATAGAGAAAAATGCATCTAGGATTTCTACTTCAATTTTTGCAAAAAGGTCTTCCCCATTTTTCTTGAGATTTTTACATTGGTATTTATAGAGGCCTTCTTTCTTCCTTTCGTATTACAACATTTAATACACGAAACAAATTTTGAAGAAATGATCCCCTTAATTTGCCTTGGAGAAATGACAGCCCTGTTTTAATGGATCAAAACCGAAAATGAAAACAAGGGCCCATATTTCTTCATTAAATGACCATTATCGGGGGAAGCCAGAAGTTTTTAAGAGACCACGAACATGAGATTTTAATATTGGAGGCATCTTAAATGTTGGTGGCTTCGAAATCTGCCTCATGTTCTTCTATCTTGCGCACATAGGTAAAAAACAACATTTAATCTTGGAGACTCCTTGACCACGATCTCAAAATAATTTGGAGAGCTTTTATTTGATCCTTATCTTCTCCTCATGTTCTCCTATGCAATTCTGAAAAAAAAATGCAGACTGAACTGTATCGGGCCTTTGTTATTGCTTCTATCATGAAAATGAGACAGGTCGCAAAAATGCGACATGTCGCAAAATCATGACACTTTTACCTTACTGCTTTCTCTTTCGCCACCCATCGCAAAATGCGACATGTCATGAAATCACGACATCTCTCGTTCAACTTCGTCTCCATGACATGTCGTGAAATCGTGACATTTTCCTCTATCTGGCTTTGCTCGCTGCTCCTTATTGCGAAAACGAAACATGTCGCGAAATCGTGACATATTTCACTCAGCGCTGTCTTGTATGCTTTATCATCACGAAAACGTGACATGTTGTGAAATCACGACAATTTGCTTTGCCTTGTACTTTTCAATGTTTGTTCCGCAAAAACGTGACAGGTCGTGAAAATGTGACATGTCGTGAAATCTCAACGCTTTTTCCATATGGTTCTTTAATCTTCAACAAGTCACGAAAATGCGACATGTTTCTCCATTTGTCTTGATCTCCACAATATGTCACAAAATCATGACATTTTCTCTCTTGTACTTTGCTACTTTTAGGCCGTGAAAGTTTGACATGTCACAAAATCATGACATTTCGTACTAGCTGGCTGCATCCCTGCTTTTCCCTCGTGAAATCGTGACATCTTCCTCTTAGTTCGGCTTCATCTTCAAAAATGTCATGAAATCACGACATCTTTCATCTGCCTTGGATTATCTTCAGCCCTTCCACGATATCATGACATGTCGCTATATCGCGCCATTTCGTACCATCTGCTCCTTTCTTGCTTTTCTATCGTGATATCATGACATTTTTCATTGGTGCTCCCCTTGGCTGCTGTATGTCGCGATATCGTGACATTTTCCATTACTCTGCTCTGTGACCACTGCAAGTCGCGAAAACACGACATGTCGCGATATCATGACAACTTTTCATTTTAATGCTCTCTTACCGCAACAAGTCACGAAACTCCAACATATCGCAATATCGCGACAATTTGACTTCCTTGCTGCCTTTGACTGTTTTGACCGTGAAAATGTGACAGGTCAAAAAAATGCGATATGTCGCGATATCGTGAAATTTTTTTTACTTAGCTATTTTCTAGTACAGACGCCTCGAAAACATGACAAGTCGCAAAAATGCGACATGTCACGATATCATGACACCTTTGCTTTTTCACTTACAAACAAAGGAGTGAGTATCTTTACAATTTGAGCATTATTTTGCATGAACAACAGCAATAAAAACAATGTGGCAAATGTGCCAACACCGCCCTACTCTCATTATTAATCGGAGATTCCTTCTGATGGAACGGTCCCTTTATTCTGTAGTGGGCGGAATTGGGATCCCTTCTACCAGTAGGTGGTGGTTTCATTCCGTAACAGTAGGGGCGTTTGAAATCAGACAATTAGAAAAGGGGAAGTCTGATTCTATGACCCTTTGGAGAAGAAGTCGAGAAGAATCCTTTAGGGTGGTCTCGATCAGCGAATAACCGAAACGGATATGGAATGATGGAGTATGAAGTGGAGACTAGTTAATAAGTATATAATGGAATCTGCCCCATCAATTCAATAAATTGCAATAAAGGGGGTCCTCTAGTTCCAAGTGTTCTGCTCAAAGGAGGTTATAGAAGGGGGCGTAAAGGATCATACTAAAGTTCCTTAAAGGGGGGAAGATCTCCGGCCCCTTCCCATTGTTGAAGAGGTAGGACAATATCATATAGAAAAGGAATCCTCCTCAGGTTTTTCCGATATTGGATAGAGCCTATTATTACCATTTGGGGTGGAAGATCTGGTAAACCTCTCTTGATCCAGATTCGAACTCTTCTGGATGAAGGGGTCGCCGGGTTCAAATAATGAACAGTGAGAGAGAGGGACTCCCCTACTCTGATCAAGCTGCTATTTCGACGCAAGCAAGCTTTACTCTACTGGGGAGATATTGAGCAGCCCATTCCCCGGATTCGTCTCACAAGTCCCTGGATTCGCGTTACGAGGCGGCCAGACATTTTATGATGAAAGAAAAAGATTGATTATTAAAGCGGGAAGTCTTACCTTATTATTAGTCGGAATACTAGTAAGTAAAGCGTCTTGGTCGTCCCCTTTATTAAATAGATTGGGGGGCCCACCACAATAGTTCGCACGCCTCCCTCCTCGCACACTCCCGAACCATGTGGGTGGCATTTGGAAATGGAATCTTCGTTTCCCGCCCACCAATGCCAACCCTGAACCGCCCTACTGTTATAGTAAGGGCTTGCGTTTCGCCCTTATTAGAATAGTAGGGGAACAACCAGATTATATACGTAATAATAGTTGACCATTGTCCCACCTACCGCTTGGGATGCGGGGTTGGCCAAGCCTATTGGATCTCGGGCTGCAACCACCTCTTCCCATGTGCTTCTATTCCTGCCGACTAACTGACTGAGTCATCTCCATGTTCGAACCCCGGCGGTAAGCTGCATTCCTTTCCTTCCCTTCCATATACCCTATAAGGATCATAAGGCCTGTGTTTCAATCCCATGAACTCGAATTCTTAAAGTCAGTCTCTTTTGGAAGGTGTCGTTCCATAGGCTCAATATGCTGTATACCTGGGGGAGCTCGCACCAGTGGCATATTTTGGGACAATACCCTTCCCGTTTCTCTCCGTGGCCTTGTTCATCGGCAACAATTGCCTGAGTATCTTGTGATACAAAACCCAATCTGAGGGGTATGCTGACGGAGCTTTTGGTGGCAAGGAACTCCCATACATCCTTATACGAGTGGAATCAGCTCTGGGGAACCAGTCACCCCAACCAGCACCCCTATTTATTATTATTAATAAATTAATAAAGGTGACTGCGGACCCTGCCCACTTTGCAATCCTGCTCCCTCTCCCACATAATGTCCAAAACTGAAGTTCGTGATATTTGACTGCGGAGAAATCATTGAAGTATGTATAACCTCTCATACCATCTCTTTCGTGGATCTCATTAGCCCACAACTGCACTGGTGAGGTGTCGTCCCTATCAAAACCTAACTGAGGAGAAGTGTCCTCTAGCAATCGAGAAACTACCAGGTGAATGAGGGGGAAGTAATACCCGAACTTTCCAGAGGTCTTGTGGGAATCGATGAGCTGCTCATGCATCCTATTGGAGATGTAGGTGGCCCCATCATAACAGGCTGCATTGAAAGCAGTACCGCTATCAATAGCCATGATTATATGGTGATGGTGAGCCGCGATACCTGGATCTTCACAAGGGGCTTAACCAGACATGCTGGTGTAGTCAATGGCCCAGAGCCTAAACCCACTTATTCGAATGGGTAGCCTTATGAATTTATTAATATATAATAAATAGGGGCCCCGGATATAAATATTCTATCTGCCCATTCATTGGATCAATAGCTTCTAATAGTGGGCGATCTAGACCAAATAGTGGGCGGTAGCCTTTATTCTTATATTCCCTTAATAGTGATCCCCGCCCCGCTTCCGCCTTTCTTTTCTGGGAATTGAATAGCTCCTCCACTTCGGGAGGGAGATGGGGAAGAGACCAGCCTTCCCCTTTATTGGTAGGAAAGATTCTCCTCGGACTATTCCCCTATTCATTGGATTAATACGCCAATTATTCCCTTCCTAATGGCTAGTGGCGGTGGTAGCTTGAATCTAATGGGTTTGTGGGCCCCCCCTCACTAGCCTTTATTCGGTAGATTAAGTATAAATCATTGGCTGGATGCAAGGGTATCAATGATTCCTTCTCTCCCCGGGCGCCCTCTGATAGTGCCGGGTGGGAGATGCAGATTGGTATTGGAGCGCTTCATCAATAGCCTTTAGTCGGATCCTTTCATTAATTTTACTCGGGATTATTAGGGATCCGCGATTCCGCTTCATTTCGACCCGGATCTCCCCTGCCAATGAATCTCTTCCCACTATTCCCCCTCCCATTTATCGGATTAGCGGATCCTCGATGGAACAAAGCTCTCCCTTGGATGGAGTACCTATGCGGTGGATTCTAATAAATGAAGGTAGGGGCGAACCGGTTGATTCTAATAAATGATGGTAGGGGCTTCTAATAAATGGTAGCCCCCTTTATTCGATCTTATCAACTAGGGATTAAGTATCAATTATTCTCTATACCGATATTCGAATCATACGCCGCTTACTACATTTATTAGTTATCTATTCATTCCCATGTTTCTCAAATAGGAATAAGAGAAGCCCCAACCTCACCCATTAGCTTAGCCAACCCATCGATTCGGTAAGGAACTATTATGAACAAGGAACAAAGCTTTCCAATCCCTGCGAGCCATGACCCTACTGTTGAGGTGGAAGAATCGAGAGTAAGGTAGTCGAATAAAAGCGCTTTACTCGAATCGATCCATATGAGGGGAAGGTAAAGGAAGATATTATTGCTCAAGATGATATAGGGGTAGAGCCGCCCTTTACCATAATTAGTCTAATCAAGAACTACCCCCTACTTTGATTAGAAGCCCCTTTTCTCTATTGATTGGGAAAGATGGCGGGCATGAAAGGGATTGATTCCTTCTTCACCAGTAGTAGTCTAGTACTCGAATCTAAGACTTGCTGCCTTTACTCGATTGCCCTGTAGTTGGATCAGTTTATGGCTAATGATCAAGAGGCGAATAAACAACTGTGATAGATGGCTAATGAGAAAGATGTCGATTCCCTTGCTTCCCCTCATCCAATAATATGTGGATATAAGGCCCTACTTTTCGAGGTCTCCGCCTACGTAGATAAGGGTAACTACTCTTTCTCTCATTGAAAGGAGGGCTCATGATGAAAGATGGCCTTGACTCTTCTATTCCATCCCCGGCGAATCGTCGAATCTGTGGAGTAAGGCAGTGCAGAATATGTGGCGATTGAAGGGGCGAGGAATCAATAGCCTTTACTTCTAGCCAATACTCGAATCGAGAAAGGGGTAGTATTGGACAGACAGAAGGATATGCGCCACTACTGATACTGGAATGTGAACCCTCCTCTACCATTCGGAGCTGACTATCGAATAAAGGTATTCCTCCTAAAGGCAAGTATTCCTCTAAAAGGTAGGCGGCGGGTCAAGGCCTTTAGCTCTCCATGATCACCGCGTTGGGAATGAGGAAAAGGAGAAACCTTTTATCGAAGAATAGGGGATAGAAAGGGAAGAATGGAAGGGGGGATGGAAGAAAAGAATGAGGGATGGAAGAGCTAGTGCTTGCTTATATACGTTAAAACAACCGATTTGATCACACGCCACCCCACCAACGAGAATCCTTCTACCGGTTTAATACCTATCCCGGGGATTCGAATAGTGGGCATTCCAGCTCCTACTCCAATTCATTAGAATCCAATCCAATCTCATTCAATAGTAGGCCATCTAAAACCTTAATCTCCTGGGGTTTGTTTATTAAATGGCCCACCCCTAATCAATCGAGGCGGGAAAGAAGCCTAGCGGATCATACTCGAACCTTCAATTACGTCAAAACAAATGATCATTCGATCGATAAATCCTAACTACTATTTACGTATCGACAAAGCTGATGAAGCGCCCTTTAGGAATAGTAGGGCCACCCCACTCTCTATTATTGAAAAGGGACAAGCAGTTTTCTCAGGGTTGAATCCATCCTTTATCATAATAGTAGGGGCCCCTTACTCATAGAGGGGATCCCCCTGGAATAGGCATAGGAGGAAGAGGTGCAGCTAGGGTTAGTTGGCCAGGTGGGATGGAAAGGCTGGCTGGCGAACTGAACCTGTCAGCGATTATTATATGGAAAAGGGTGCCAATCATCGAAATTGAGGTGGTTTAAACTATTATTAAAAGAGAGGGGCTTGCCCTTATACAATTATTTGGTAGAAGAAGTACCCAGAGTTGTAGTAGCTGGAGTCGCCATTACACTTGAGGAGGTGAAAGTGGGACTCGGATAAAACACGGATTGTGTACCGGACTCAACAGTGAGTGCTAGACACACCAGATGGTGGTAAAGATTGGAATGCGGTAGGAGCAGAGGCAGCAACGATTGTATGGGGGGCTGCAATTCCATGGAGAAGGAATCTATCGAAGGTGAATAACAAAGGTTGGCCTTACTCAATAAAAGCTTTTCAGTGATACAAAGGGCGCAACCCACGCCTGAACCCTGCCGCTTCACTCTTCCCCACCGGGTCATCCCATACGACCAAAACCTCTTGCCAGCCCCTACTATTATTATTTGGGGGAGATGGATCAACTAACTATTCCCGGATCTAGGTATGCATTTAGAAGCATTGAACAACCTGCTGAACCGATTCTTTCCGATACAGTGGACATTGAACCTGGACAGAGAGGAAGAGTTGGTTCGCCGAGTCTATTACATACGTATTAACAGCTTGGGGGATCGGTCAACTCGAAACCCCGAGCCTTCTCCCCGCTCTCTCCAAGAAACATTGAAGCTCGAAACAACTCGTGCTTACTATTCCTTTTTCAGGGGTACATCCGGGTGCGGCTTCGAATCAATCCATTATTTGAGCTTTTCTGAATTCTTTCTTTTATTCCCGATTCTCCCGAGTGCTTCCAGAAATGCGCTTCCAACTAGACATAGGTCTTTAAGCATTTCAAAAAGCTCTATCCCTCTCGACTATCTATAAGCATATTCCAATAAAATCTATACTCGTTGCGTCACTTTGTCTACCCTACTGTTTCTTCGATGTAACTACGAAGCATAAGTAAATCTGGTTTAATCGCTGACTCCCCTGTTTCCCTCACCCATTTCATTCGTGGCTCAACTTTCATTTCGGGTGGCGGTGGAGATTGAATGGGGATGTCCGGCAACAAGCAATTTGGTTAGTTCCGAGTCGAGGCGAGAAAGTGATAGATTGGTGGACAGGCCTATCGATCCAACCCGTGGGATGGATATAGAAGGCGACCCGGCTCTAATCTTGCTTCACTTCATTCATTTAATATTTTTTTGATTGGGACGATAGTTCTGAAAATAAAGATTACCTATCTTTTCCTTTATTTCAGGGGCCGGAGGAGACTTAATTAGAAATTCTCTTGTGGGGTCAACGATCATATCACTCTCAATTCTATGGGAGCTTTCTGCCCTATCCATATCTAGAGAGGATATAGAGAGCAAAATAGAGGGGGCAAGTAGGGAGTTTTGAGCTATAAGATACTGACTTCAACTCTTTTAAAAAAGCTCCCTATATTTTGACTAAAACCTTACACCTGCCTGCCTGCCTGCCTATATAGTTCATACAAAAAAAATCCCCATACCGTTATAGATGGAGAGGTTCGATCCTTCTCTTAGTTAGATGCAGTGTCTCAAAAAAATGAAACTACTATCTCTTCGCTTCGATCGATAAGTTACGGGGTCCTCTATCCATAAGGCCGAGTTCCTCTAGAGAGCACCCCTGATACCGCTTAAAAAGTGGGCTCTTAATTCAAGCTTTTAAAGGGTTCTTCCCGTCCCACCTAATTTTCTAGGGGGAGCTCGCTCAAAAAGCAATAACTCTATTCATTAAAGGCATTCCCATCTATTAAGTTTTAAAGAGGTAGGCAGGGCTTCTATATCCGAACTTGATTTCATCAATCCAACTTTATTTTCTATTGATCGTGTCATTCTAACAAGTTAAGGATTTCTATCTCCATCCCTTAAAATGGGGAGAGTTTTAGCTCCCATTTTAGATAGAGGGCTTCGGTAGAGCAAGTTTCAAATCCCTCTATCTATAATATAATCTTGCACGATGCTCTATCTTAAAGGCGAATAGAGAGGGCTCTTGGGAAAGAGAAGAGATGACGGTTGGGTTGGCCAGTCGAACGAATAAGAATTGGTTGGCCTCTTATATAAGTGGATCAGTTCCTGATGCAAGGGAAGGCCTTTCATTAGGTTGCTTTTCACGGCTACTTGCCTACTGGACACATCCTAAAAATTAGACCAGACAAAGGCACCAACTCCATCAATCCTAGAGCAGTGAACTAACCTGTTATCATAAACCGTATATAGAGATGCTTGTTGGACACACCTTGTTATCAGTCTTGTGACCTATATTAAAGGGCTCCCCAAAGGAGTGAGTTAGTCGAGTTCCTGATCCATCTTCCTTCATCCTGGTGCTTTATCCAATCCATCTCCCTCCATCTCGGTGCTTTATCCATTCGTAACACTGGACCTTTAATTAAAGGTGTTAGTATCACGTTGCCTTTAAAATAGAGAGGAGAGGTCCCCTTCCATTTAATAATGAATTGAAATTTTATTTTTAAAATAGATGATAATAAAGAGGGCTATTTACGGTGATGATGAAAGTGAAACGAATCAATCCAATGAAAGTAAAACGGATATAAAATCCGATGGAAGTAAAACGGATTCCAATAAAAGTGAAACGGATGAGAGTCTGCTGATTGAATTTTTAGATGGTTACGGATTCTTAAAACCCTATTGGTTTTTTCCAATATTCGCAGAAAATCTAGAACTTTCATAAAGCTTTGAATTCCCTACTTAGCATAAAACCAAAATAGAAATAAAAACTAAATAAAATAATAGATGATCATCGGGCGGTTTTCCCTCTATGAAAAAGCCCTCAACCTTAAAAATGGACCTAACAAAAAAGAAGGTTTTGCATAATTGACAAATAAATAAGGATGTCCCTCCCTTAAGAGAGATATTTCCCTAAATAAAAATCCCATCCACCTTTAATTTAAGTGCTAAACCTTTAATAGATAAAAATCAACTACACCTTGAATTTAATCGCTCGACATTTAATCGAATTAAAACCTTTAATCACTCAACCTTTAATTGAGTTGGTGTTCCCGATAGGGCTTTGTCCTTTCTTTCTTTCCTTTATGAGTTGTGACTGTCATACTACCCGTTACTAATTAAGTTCTTTGGATTCCCTGCCCTTTACTGCTAATAGAAGCTGCCCTGTCATACTGCCCTTTACTAAAAATAGAAGTTGCCCTGTCATACTATGCCTGACTGCATACTAAAAATAGAAGCTGCCCCTTAGTTTATTGAAAAATTTGCCTTGTCATACTGCGCCTTACTGATTAAGTTTGGATTCCATGCCCCTTATTGAAAATAGAACCTGCCCCTTACTAATTCTAGAACTGTCGAATACTGCCCCTTACTAATTCTAGAAAGCTCTATCGAATCCCTGCCCTTTCGAATCTCTACTTTTTTGAATCCCTGACCCTTATTGAAAATAGGACTGTAATGGAATACCGCCCCTTAATAGGTACACCAAAACTAGAAAATGGATTTGCTGGCATCGAACCGAATCTATGGCAAACGATTTAGTGGCATGGTCGAGTACCACCTCCCTGACCCCCATGACTTATCAGTCCCAAGGCCTTGAAATGGCTATAAATAAAGGCTCATTCGGCTCTCTATTTACAAAGCACTTCTGTGATCCAAAGAGAAAATAGAATATTGCTGCATCCCACTTCCTCCTCACCATGGCCACTATGATATCGGCCCTTAGAAAGTTTTTCGAAGGAGTTAGTCGACCCTTTTCCTCGCTCGATCGATGAGGGAGGTTTTGGAAGCTCCGGCACCAGGGGTGCATAATACTGATTTGAAGGAAGTCATGACAACATCTGTGGAGTCTGCTGCAGAGGGAGAGTCCACGGGGGTTGCAAAGGGAGAGTACGGGGAGTCACGGGGGCTCCCATCCACCAAGGGGAATAGGGAATTGTACCTATTGGTGGAGGTAATTCTCTCTCCTAGATCTGCGATTCCTTTTGCCAAAGAGGTTTTGAAGCATTTTTAGGTCATGTTGGGATGCAAAGAGGCCTGAGTGTTCTGGAATGGGGAGGTCTACTATGTGGTAGTGTGTCGTGTTTATGATGGCACCTCTCATCGTGGTGTTTGTAGCTCCTCTTGCAGTGTCGCCACCTAGCATGATCTGCTGCAAGAATTCCCATAATGCACTAGTGGTAGCATTCTTCTGAAGCCCTACGAGAAATGGACTGATGTGATCAACGCAACAAAGGGTATTGTAGGAGCGACTGAGGTTTTGGACTGGTCAATGCGAGCAGAATGAAAAATGTTAAGTTGTTTTGTTTAATCCAATGTACTAAGTTGTTTAAGTTGTTTAAGTTGTTATGTTTCACTTTGTAAGCAGTTTAAAATAAATAAAAATATGTTTTGTTTATTGCGATATATGTATTGCACTAGACCTTGTGGAGCTATTTTGTTCTGTTCTGAACATATTGTTAAAACGTATATTAAATTTAAGTGTATAATGTGGTTTTAATTTGGTGTGAAATGAAGGTTGTGTAAAATGAGGGTTGTGTAAAATAAAGCCTGCCTCCCTCCCTCGACGATTAGTCGATGACTTTACTGATGATTCGACGATGACTTTTTCGACCTTTTTTTGATGATGACTTTTCAAGGGTGACTTTGACGATTCGACTTTACTTTTTTTGACGATGACTTTACTTTTGGAGTGTTTTCACTTGCTTCCCCCCTTGATTTAAACCTTTCCCTTCCAATATCAATAAAACTGAAATAGAAATAAAAACTAAATAAAATCAAACCATGATCAACAAAAAAGAAGGAATTCCCCCTAATCAAAAAAGGATAAAACCAAAATTCAATAAAAAGCCCGAATGAAAACTGAATAAAAAATGAAAACTGAATGAAGAATGAAAACCTTCACTCCGGATTTAAACTATCGATTTATTTCTATTTTGAATTTTATCTATTTCTAATTTCCATTTCATCTATTCTTTTGATTTATTTCTATTTTGAATTTTATCTATTTCTAATTTCCATTTCATCTATTTCTAAGAGAAGCGGTCGGGAGCCTCCGTTCGTCCGAGCGGGGCTAAAAGGCTCGGACTTCACTCCGGATGGAAACTCTAATATTCCTTTTTCATATTCCTTTTTAAGGGGAGAAGCCTCCGTTCGGCCCAGCGGAGAAAGAGAGCTGGGCCTTCACTCCGGATTGAATATTGAATTTAGGATTTATATTTTAAATCTCAAAAACAAAGATCTCAAAAACCAAGATCACCATGAAAAGAAAGGTTTTACTTACAAGGGGGGTTGGAGGGCTTTACCAAGATCACCATGAAAAGAAAGGTTTTACTTACAAGGGGGGTTGGAGGGCTTTACCAAGATCACCATGAAAACCCAAGATCTCAAAAACCAATAAAAACGAAAAACGATAAAAACGAAAAAGCATGAAACCGAAATCGAGAAAAACCGACTCTTAAACAGATAGATCCCTAAAACCAAAATATCAAAGAGCAAGAAATCGATAAAACTAAAAACCCAAGATTTCCGGCCCTCTCTATTTGAAAAATCAAAATCTTCCGCAATGAAATTAAAATCTTCACCTCTTCTCTTTGCTTTTCTTTTCTTTTCTTTTTGGGAGGGAGGGTTATCTTTTCTTTTCGGCTAAAAACTCTCTTTCTTTTCTGGGCAAGGGATTAAGGTCGAGTGGAATTTTAAAGGTGGAGGGCTGGTGGAGGGCTTTTCTGGTCGGAAGGGAATTTTATTTTATTGAGGGCAAGGTCGTTCTATCTCTCCATCTTTCTATCTCTCCATCTTTGGAGCTATCTCTCCATCTCTCTATCTCGAGCAGGTTTCTATCTTGAGCAGGTTTCTATCTCTCCATCTTTCTATTCTATCTCTCCATCTTTCTATTCTATTAAAAGCCAGCCCTCTCGCCACCCACTTTTAAAGGGCTCTCCATCTTTATATTCTATCTCTCCATCTTTCTATCTCGAGAAGGCAGGTTTCTATCTCTCCATCTTTCTATCTTTAGCAGGTTTCTATCTCTCCATCTTTATATCTTTAGCAGGTTTCTATCTATCCATCTTTCTATCTCTAGCAGGTATCTTTTGTTTCTATCTTTCAGGGAGAGGCCTCGCTTTGCTCAAGGGCCTTCCTTCGGTCGGAGTATTGTTTCGATGCACGGGGGTAACGAATGGCAGGAAGGGCTTCCTTTTATCGTTTCTCGGATTGCGGGGATTATTCTTCTCGGATTGCCTTTCATCCATAGCCATCTTAGTTTCCGTTAATGGGATTGGGATTTATTCCTTATGGGAAGGAAAGAAGAAATGAAAAGAAGAGATTTCGAGGCTTTCCATAATCCCTTGCCAAGAAAAGAGGGAAATAAAAGCAGATATATTTTAAAAGAAAAGAAAAGCCGAAAAGAAAGAAACCTAACCGGAATATTTTGATTTTGGCCCTCAAAGAAAAGAATAATTCAAGAGCATTCCCTTATTTTTAAACTTCCCTCCAACTTTTATTCTTTTCATTTTTATTCTTTTCGCTTCTCTTTCCTTTTCAAATATCTCTTTGCTTTGGAGGGTGGAAAGCTTGACGTTTTATATATGTATTAACAACCTCTTAATTTCGTTTAGGAAAATGGAGAGTTTTGGAAACCGGAAAGAATGTTAAAAAGATCGCAAAAGAAAAGAAAAGAGAAGAATCCCTTGCCCGGTCGAGGGTTGGGTTTTGAAGCCGAAAAGAGATATTTGAAAAGCCGAACTCTAACCCGAAAGAAAAGTAAAATAGAGAGGGTGCCCTGCCCAGAAAAGATGGTTTTTAGCCCTACTTCACAGGTTGGGAGAGGAAGGAGCTGCTATCAAAGTCCATTGCCTGCTATAACGAGATATGTTAGGGATCGGGTTTTCGGCCTCCCTTTTTGGAGTACAGTTGGGAACCCTTGCCCTTGCCATCTCTAACCAGTTTTATAGCAAAGAGAAAATAAAAGCAAATAGAAGCCCTTGCCAAGAGAGGGTTGCCCTTGCCTTCAGGTTTTTACTCTCCTCAGGCCAAACTCGCTAATAATAAAAGTCCAACCTTGCCCTTGCCAGCGCATCCCTTGCCCTTGGTCGAGGGTTCTCTGCCTACCTTACCGGGTTTTGTTTTGTTTCGAAAGAGCCTTGTTTTGTTTTGCGGGTTTTGAGAAGTTTTGGAAGAGCCTTTAAAGGTTTTGTTTTGTTTTGGTTTTTAGCCGAAAAGAAAGAAACCTCTCCCTTCCTCTCCCTTGCCTTCGGGGTTTTTACTCGAAAATAGAGAATAGAGAGGGGAGAGGCCAAGAAAAGCACTCGCACTCGACCTTGATTTGAGAGACCTTGATTTGAGAAAAGCATATATTTGAAAAGCCTACCTTACTCGAAAGCCCCTCCCTCAAAGAAAAGGAAAGTGTGGGAAAAGCTTTAAAAGGGGAAGGGAATCGCTTTCAGAAAAGCAAAGAAAAGAACCCTACCTTAAAGAACCCTACCTTATAAACCGGGAATTCTCTCGAAATAGAGGGAATGCTCTCGAAGGGGATGCTCTCGAATCACCGGCCAGCAATAAATAGAAAGGGAGGCTTTTCGCTTCTCCTTTCTTTGGCTATTCTTTTATGGAAGGCTATTCTTTTCTTTCAAAAGCTTTGGAGGGTTTTAAAACATCTCTCTGTGAAAGGCCTAAAAATAGTAAGGGCTGGCCATCTCTATTTTAAAAGAAAAGGCCCTTGCCCTTGCCTTCGGGTTAGGTTCCTTGCCAACCTTGCCAAGAAAAGCAGAAGTGAGGGCGAGCGAGGGTTGCGTAAAAATAGGACCCCGAAAAGATGGTTTTTAGCAAAGAGAAGCAGAGAAGAATAATCAGAAGCGGAGAAGAATAATCCCTTCCCGGCCAAGAAAAGAGGAATTTGCATTCGAAATATCGGTAAAAAGATAGCCATTGGAAGTGCTCAACCCTTGCCCAGAAAAGAGAAGAATCCCTTGCCCTTGCCCGGGTTTTGAGAAGCCCTCTCTAGTTTTGGAAGAGCCTTTAATTTAATTTAAAGGTTTTGTTTTGGCCCTTATTTCTATTGCCGGGTTTTTACTCTCCCTGCCAAACTCTCCTTGCCAAGAAAAGCTTTCAGAAAGGGGTAGGGATTTGCGTATATTTGAAATATCTGTAAATTGGTTGGCCCTCTCCTCCGGTTGGCCTTTCTTTCCGGAGGGTTGCCCTTGCCCTTGCCTTCGGGTTGGGTTTTTACTCTCGATGGTTTTTAGTATTTTAGATTTCTTATTTTCCCTTCCCTCCCTCTCCTCTCAGAAAAGAATAGCGCTCCGGCCCTTTCAGAGAGTGCTGCCTTTCAGAAAAGAGGGCCCGATTAAAAAAAGCTGCCTCTCGATTTGAGGATATTTGAAATGTCGATAAATTGATAAAATCCTTGCCTTTAAAGGTTTTGTTTTGTTTTGTTTTGGAAGAAAGAGTTTTATTTTGAGGAAGGGTTTGTTTTAAGAGAGCCTTTAAAGGTTATGGCCAGAGAGGGGTTGGGTTTTTAGTCGATTTGAAAAGAAAAGCAAAGAGAATCCCGGTAGAGCTCGAGAAAGAAAAAGAGTTTTCGCTTCACCATATATATGGAAAACCTACTCACCTTCTTTTCACCCTATAGCCTCATTGGAAAGTAGCCAAAAGTCTAGTCGACATAGCTGGAAAACCTAGTCAACCCAATTTCACTCTATGGCTCGATCAATAATCCTCAAAAAGTCTAATGGACATAGCTGCAAAAGTTAGTCAAGCCATTTCCGCCCTAAGCTCGATCAAGAATGATCCAAATTCCTTTGACATATAGCTGACGAACCGACCAACCATCGAGGAAAAAGAAAGAAAAGTAAAACAGAGAGGAATTTAGTATTTCTCTTTCGCTTTACCAAAAAGAAATATACTGCATTCCTTTCCTTTCTCGAGCTGCATTCCTTTCCTTTCTCGAGATAGAGAACCGGAAATCGGGAATGCCCTCGAAGGCAAAACCAAGAACCTTTCTCTCTCTCCTTGAAGGCAAAACCAAGAAAGGTTGGATCTCTCTCTGAAGAACACAAGCTTATACTGAGAGGGGGGGTGAACAGTATAAGACCTCTTTTTAATTTTTCCTTTATACTACAAAATAGTAGAGCAATATACCCAAAGCAATATCAAAGCAATGCACAAAATCATCCACAAAGTGACATCAGTTTTAACGTGGTTCATCCAGAATTGCTGGGCTACATCCACGGATAAAATCTTTCACTAAATTTTATCAATCTAAATTCTGGGAAACCTTTTTTGATTACAATGTTTATGGGCACCAACCCAAAGGAGACACCAATCCCCTAATCTCGAGTTCGTGGGCACCAACCCACAGGAGACACCAATCCCCTAGCTCTGCTCTCGGTCGGTGATCCTCTAGAAGACCTCTGCCTCCGCTGCCCTTAGTAAATGGAACTCTATCCACAGAGGACACCTATCCTCCCTGCTCTGGCTGGAGACCTCTGTCCTCCACTCTATCACCTCCAAAATTGGTCCTTAAATTTGCACTAAACACATTCCTTCGGTTTAGCACAAATGTCCTCGTTCTCTTTCTCTGATCTGCACCAAACACAGTCCTTCGGTCTGGCACAAATGTCCTCGTCCTCTTTCTCAGATCTATACCAAACATAGTCCTTCGGTCTGGCACAAACGTCCTCAAAACTGCACCAATATCTATCCTCAACTGGTCCTCAAATCTGGTTCATAGAAGTTCTTCACAAGCTTCCACTAAAGCTTGCTTGATCTTCACCCAAGTCTTCACCAAGACTTGTCTTAGATCTGATTTGCAAGTTCTCACTAGAACCTGCCCAAACTGCTCCATAAGCTCAACAAAAGCTTGCTCAAATCTATCCAATAATCCCTCTCAATGATTCGTCCAAAACCATCAAGGCCTGTGCACTATCTTCAAATGTCGCAAAAATGATGCACCCAACAGCTTTGCGCTTTTCTGCTCTCTGTGCGCTCTGCTTCGCACTTAGCTTGATTCAGCATGACTTGCACTCTGCACCCCACGGACTTAACTTGCGCACCTTAACAATGCATTTGATTTCATTACAACTCTCCAAACAACCCTCCTTTTATACTAACACTTTCAAGATCAAAACCTTGATCTTAGTCAGCTGTGCAACCCTAAACTACGTCGGCCCAAATTTAACTTTGTCGGCCTCACTGCCTCTGCAACTCTTCTATAGCTTCTACCGTGAAACTACAACATGTCATGATATCACGACACCTTTGCAACCATACACTTTCTTTTGGCTTTTGTCGCGATATCGCGACACTTTAGCCTTTGATGACTTCCACCAAGCTCTTATCGCGATATCGCGACACTTTTGTCTTTGTCAGCATCAACTTTGCTTTTGTCGCGATATCACGACACTTCTCCCTTTGCTGTCCTCCTTTATGCTTTTATCACGAAATCGTGACACTTATGTCTTCATAGCCTTCCTATCTGCTTTTGTCACCAAATCACGACACTTCTATCTTCATAGCCTTCCTCTCTGCTTTTGTCATGAAATCATGACACTTCTCCTATAGAAGACCTGCACTCTGTTTCTGTCACGAAATCGTGACACTTTCTCCAACCGAACGCTGCCATCTCAATCTGTCGTGAAATTGCAACACTTTCTCTTCCTTGCACTCTTGTCTGCTTGCACTAGCAAAAATGAAACATGTCACGAAATCATGACACTTTCGTTGCCTTGTGTTTTTCTCTGCCTTACTCCCATGAAAACGGAACATGTCACGAAATCGTGATGCTTTTGCCTTTGAGCTCTTCCTCCTTGAATTTGTTGCAAAATCATGACACTTCTAGCTTTCGTATGTTTTCTTTGTAGCCTGTCACGAAATCGCGACGCTTTCAGCTTCCGTACGACTTCTCTACAACCTATCGTGAAATTGCGACGCTTCTCATTTCATACTCTTCCCTTTGCTACATGTCGTGAAATCGTGACAGTTCTCATTTTGATTTCTACAACATGTCGTGAAATCGTGACACTTTTTGTGTTACTTTCTCTCTCTTCGAACTTGTCACGAAATCGTGACAGTTCACACTACGGACTCTCTCTTCTGCATCATGTCACGAAATCATGACACTTTTTTCATCCATACAACCTTCCTTGCAATATGTCACGAAATCGTGACACTTTTCCTTCTTTGCCTTCCTGCACTTTTCGAGTCGCGAAAATGCGACATGTCACGAAATCGCGACACTTTCCACCTTGCTCTCCTTTTCTGCCAACATGTCGCGAAATCGCGACAGTTTTTCCACTTGCCTTTTTCTCTGCCAACATGTCGCGAAATCGTGACAATTTTTCCTGCTTCTTCTCTCTCTTCCAACATGTCGCGAAATCACGACAGTTTTGCCAGCTCTTTCTCTCTCCTCTAACATGTCGCGAAATCATGATAGTTTTTCCAGCTCTTTCTCTCTCCTCTAACATGTCGCGAAATCATGACAGTTTTTCCAGCTCTTTCTCTCTCCTCTAACATGTCGCGAAATCGTGATAGTTTTTCTAGCACTTTCTCTCTCCTCTAACATGTCGTGAAATCGCGACTGTTTTTCTTGCCTGCTGTATATGTCACGATATCATGACACTTTTCTTACTTGTCTTTTTCTTTGATCTTTTGCAAATGGGCTACTATGATCTTGGAAACTCACTATCCATGCTTTGAATAATCTTCATGGAAACTCACTGTCCATGTCTGCAAATTATTTGACATTAAATCAAATTCCTTCAAGAGTTTCTTGACATCAATGACAACCTATACACTTGAGCAAAGGCAAAGTACCCAAGGTACCCAAAATTGCCAACACTCTCCTTGAAGGCAAAACCAAGAAAGGGGTTTTCTCTCCTTGAAGGGAAAACCAAGAAGGGATTTTGAGCGTAATAAATGAGAGAAAGGGTAAATCGGTAAAACGGGAAATCGGGAAACCGGGATGAAGTCAAGCTATTCCCTCTAAAAAGAGAAGTTTCGCTCCTCCACTTTCTACAACTCTTCTTCCCAGCTTTTCTTTTCGGAGCAAGACTTATTTTGTTTTGGAAACCTATTTAACAAGTAGAGTTGGCATTTCGGTTTCTAGTAGAGGGCAATTCCCCGTATATTATTATTTAGGGATTTCCCTCCAAAATAAGGATTTCCCTCACGGTTGTTAATACGTATATAAAACGATCTCCGGAGATGAACGAAAAAGAAGGAATTGCCCCTAAATGAGAAAGGGGCCTAAAACCAAGAAGGACAAGTTGGTTTTCCCGACCGGGGGTAATGAAGGGGCCTAAAACCATGATGGACAAAAAGGGTTTTACCGACAAAGAGTGGAAAGGGGCCTAAAACCGTGATGGACCAAAATCAAGGTTTTACCTTCCCGACCGGCCAATAAGGTTTTTACCGACATGAAATTGAAATCAAAATAATGAAATTTAAATAAAAGAAAATCCTCAAAATCTCTTTTAAAAGCTTTCCGAATTCAATTATATTTTTCGATCTGACAAGAGATCGTCTTCAAAGTTCAAGATCGTCTGATTCCTCTCCCCGAGGTCTGCCCTGTTTCCCAGTTCTCTTCCATCTGGCCTCTTCCCTGTTCGCAGTTCCCTCTCTCTGCTCTTAGTTTTCCTCTCTGGCTTATCGAATAAGCCTTTATGCGTGCTCTCTCTATTCTGTAGCGTGCTCTCTCTATTCTGTAGTTTATTGAAGGAGTGCTCTCTCTCTTCTAGGGAGTGCTCTCTCTCTTCTGTTGCGTGCTCTCTCTCTTCTGTTGCGTGCTTTCTCTCTTCTGTAGTTTCTTGAAGGAGTGCTCTCTCTATTCTTACGTTTCTTGAAGGAGTGCTCTCTCTCTTCTAGGGAGTGCTCTCTCTCTTCTGTGTGGTACTCCCTCTGTTGTAAGGCGTACTCTCTCTATTCTGTTTCAGCCCAAAACCGGAAATATCTTTCTTGAAATATCTTTCTTTGGCTTTTGATCGTATAGAAATCCATCCCTGGTTTTCTGCAAACCAATTTATTTAAAAGCTTTCAAAGCTCATTATTAGGAGAAAAGAGATGTAGTCGATTCTCTTATATACGTATTAACAACTTGAAAATAGGCGTTAGAAAAGGCTAGAAACCGCGATTGGATCTTGAAATGGCACTTAAAGGATCCGGTCTTCCGTGTGAGGTTGTGCCGGCCCTACCAATCCTCATTAATTAAGATCTCACAGGGGCTGGGTAGGGGAGAGAAAGTGGTGGAGGATTCTCTCATTTGTGTTTCTCGGTCAGTCGCTCTTCAAAATCGGTTGGAGGAAGTTGCAATTCAAGTTGGAGGAGATTGAGATTGGTTAAGTATTATCCGGATCGCGTTAAAATGACGACTCCAATCCGACCCTCCCTTCCTAGAATGAGGTTGAGTAACTTTTCCAGCTATATCCAACAGCCAATTGGCGACTTGTAGACTCGGCTCATGAAGTAAATCGGGTTGAGTCGCTTTTCCAGATATACGGACCAGACAAAATAGCTATTTCATTTGATGCTTTAGAGTGAAAATAGCTTGAGTCACTTTTGCTGCTATATCAAACAGAGAAATGGCAACTTTCCGTCGATGCTCTAGAGTGGAATTGGTTGAACGTGAGAAAATACGGGGTTTCTGATACCTTTCTTGCTGTCCAATACTAATATCTGTCTCCGGCCTACCCATCCTTCTAAATACGTATATAATCGATTTAAGGCAAGGAGGCTTCTATAATCCCTCGACCTATATATTTCTATAATAAATAAGTGGCCCTATATAAATCTCTAATGAGAAAGTGGCCCTATATAAATCTATCATAAAAGAGTAAATCCCTCTACCTGTCTAATCTTGCTGTCTCTAGCAGTTTAATCTTGCTGTCTCTAGCAGTTTAATCTTGCTGTCTCTACGAGTTTAATCTGGCTGGCTCTACCCGTTTAATGTTGCTGTAAGGGATATAAATCTATCATGAATAATAAATCCCTCAACATTTTAATCTGGGTGTGGCTCAACCTTTTAATCTGGGTGTCGCTCAACTTGTTTAATGTGCCCTGAACCTTTTAATCTGGGTGGAAGGGACTAATAAGATTCTATCATAAAAGAGAAATCCCTCAACGTGTGAGAAAGTGAAATAGAAGAAATAGTGAAATATTGAAATATGGAAATAGAAGAAATAGTGAAATAGTGAAATAAGTAAATAGAAGAAATAGATCAGCTGGAGCATAAAGTTATTTCGGGTTCGATTCCCGAATGATCTTGTAGACATTGTCCGAACGCGACTCCGTACCGGCTTCCGCAAGCAACCCTCCAATATAGAGAGTAGTAAAATGCGGCTAACTCGCTGAGCTTCCGTGGCCGGAGAAAAGAGATGTAGTCGATTCTCTTATATACGTATTAACAACTTGAAACTCTCTATCGGGAATACTTTATTTCATCTATTATTAGTTTATTTAATCTATTATTAGGTAGGCTCTCTATCGGGAATAGTTTATGGAATCTATTCTGGAGAAGCGGGAATAGTTTATTTCATCTATTCTTAGGAGGATTATTTCATCTATTCTTAGGAGTAAGGGTCGGGTTTCCCGGTCTCCCTTTTGTGAGTACGACCGGTCTCCCCTTCCTTCCTCCCTCTATTCCGATAATCTTCATTCCCCTTAATTCGATTAACGATATTCCTCTTCCCTTGAATTTGATTAAGGATATTACTTTTAATGAAATTCAATTAACGATAAAAGGGGAATCGGAATCGAGATAAAAACCATGCTCGACATTTCTTTCCCTCCTCAGCTCGACATTTCTTTCCCTCCTCAAAAAGAGAGATTTCCCTCGATCAAGATCCCCTCTCCCTTGGTTTTCCCTCACCAAAAATAAGGTTTTCCCTTCCCTTCCCTAAAATGGGGTTGGGTTTTCCCTTCCCTATTTTCCCTTCCCTATTTTCCCTTCCCTAAAATGGGGTTGGGTTTTCCCCTCGCTAAAATGGGGGTGGGAGATGTCAATCCTTCCCTTATCTTTTTCTTTGCTTGCATTGAGAGTTTGGTTTCCGGGCTCGATCTTCTTTCACTCGATCTTCCTTCACTCGATAAAAATCCCCTCTAGCTTTAAATTCAATCAGGACCTTGAAATCAGAAGGTCGAAATGCCCCGAAGAGCGAAAAGCCCCTCTACCGTAAACGGAAAAGCGGAAGCCGGTTGGGTTAGGTTAGGTTAGGTTAGTAAATCCTCCCTAATTTGAGAATCACCTTTTAAGATCATTTGAGAATCCCCTTTTAAGATCTCCCTTCCCCTTTCCCTTTTCTCTTTACTGCCAACCTAATTTGAGAATCACCTTTTAAGATCATTTGAGAATCACCTTTTAAGATCTCCCTTCCCTTCCTAAAGTTGTTAATACGTATATAAAGCAAGTCGGTTGAGCCCTTTTAAAACAAAACAGAGAGCGAACTAACTCTTGTAAAAAAGGTACCTCTATGTTTTAAAAATGTAATCAATGCCCTTCTCTAAGAGGTCTCATTATTCATCGAATAAGGCCCTTAAGATCCAATCCTTCATAAAATTGAATCGTATTTATTGGTCACGCATAGAACACGGGTACATAATTTGAATGGGTTTTGGGGCCCTCTTAAGATATAAAGGTTGATCTGGGCTTCACCTTTGAAGAGCCGACGAATGAAGAGGAATGCATCCTTAAAAGGTGAGAGCCTCGCGCTCTCTAAATAATTACTCAATAATCGGCTTTAAATTAAAGTGTTGCCCTTTAAAATAAAATAAAATCCTGAACCTCATATATTTTTAAAAAATTTAAGGGGTATTATCGAGAGCCTTTAAAATAGAACAGCGGTTGAGGGGCGAGCGCTCCCCTCTCCCTTTAAGAGCTCACCCTATCAGAAAGCTTAAAGTTCCCCCTCTATTTCAAAAAGGTAAGCTCTCCCGGGCCCGGGATAGAGAGAATATTTTAAGCTTGGGACTTTTATTAATTAATGAGTCGAGGGCTCCCCCTATCTCAAGAGGGAATCCTAAGGGCGAGTGCCCTTTTAAAATAGAGAGCTCTTTAAATATAAGCCCCTTTTTAAAATGGTCTAGTTCGCTCTCTGGTTTTGTTTTAAAAGGGCAGGCAGTAGTAATAAAACTGTCATACTTTATATAGATAGGAGAGGAACTCGGCTTACTGATCTAATCGATCGAGGAACTTTTGAGATGGGGAAAGGAATGCCCAGAGCATAGGAATAGGACCAAGAATGGGGGGGTTCTCATTTCCTTCTACCTCGAGTCAAAACAAGTCTCTTTCGTCTATAGATAGGATATTTGATAATCATCCATCAGGCGCTTGCGTGTGTCCCGCCCGCTCTCAAGACATGATCAAGATCTTTAATATAATATAATAGTTGCGATATGTTATGTTTCCCCCAATTCGAAGGATATAGTTGGTTTTCTCTGAGGAACCTGGGAGATATTGCTCGCGATTCGTACTCTTTCATTTTTAAAATAGGAAAGAAACCTAGAAAAAGCATCTCTTTCCTGAAGTTACGGAGTCCTCTATCCATAAGGCCGAATTCCTTCAATCCCAAGAGAGAAGAACGAGACCCTTACTCCGATTTCAACTGACGAAAGGGAGCGGGCTCATTTTCAAAAGTTTTGGTCAACTCTAAAGGCGGATGGTCCGATCGGGATCGGGATGATGGATAATGCATGCAACATGCTCATCCATTTGGGGCAGGCTTCTTGATCAGCTCTACCCAGTATTGCCTTTTATCTTTCCCCGACATCTTTATTAACACAATAGAGACGTTTTATTTCATTTTATTTTACATTTTAAATATTTTTTTCCATCCTTCTAATAGGATCAATCTATCAAAGACCAAAATATCTTTTAATATAATAGGGCGCTTGTGTATGTATTTTTTCCCCTCCCTTTCTCATAGGTTAAGTCGGTTTTCCTGCTATATAAACTCCCCAACCTTGTTCATGAATGAACTTATTAACAAAGGAGGTTGGCCCTTAATGTAAATAGTGGTAGGCATCATCTAATTGCTTGCCCTCACTTCAATGTCCCTTCTCTGCTTGAATCCTCATTCATAAATGCTTATTAAAAATCATGAAGTTGTTGATACGTATAGAATTGATTGGTAAATAGCTTTGTTTGGGCGCCACTCACAAAACTTGAATAATGAACTAGAACAAAGGGCCTCATTCACAAGAAACAAAATAAGATTGGAATAGTTGTCACTTTTACATAATAGAAGGTTGGATTGGCCATTGGATGGGGAGATTGGATTGGGACAGAGAAGCTCTCTTCACTCTAAATCTGTTTCATAAGCAAGCAAGTTTCTCGAATTGAATATTAGTGAAGGGGCACCACCCACTATCAATCACCAGAGAATCTATATTACCAGTTGAGGATCCCAATTCATTCAAGGTTTGCCCCAACCCAAGATTTTCCAACGTCAAGCCTGGGTGATATGAACAAAGAACAAAGCCTTGATTGAAGCATGTTCTCGAGGTCCCATTTTCCTGTTGGCCCTTATTAATTTATTAATATATAATAAAAGGGGCTGGAAAGCTGACTCCACCTCTCTATGGTTGGTCGCTTTTACACATATGTGAACTAGACAAAGTTTCCAAAGTTCACCGGCTCAGTAGGGGGAATACCAATAGTCACTTTTATGCATATATTCTGGAGCAAAAATTTGATTTGTTGACGAGCCTCCCTTCTGGGAATTGCTTTAGTCAGTTTCCCATCTATATGGAGCAAACCCCTACTCTCATAATAAAGGGGGACCTTGAATTCGATGTTGTAGAGTGGAAACAGGTGGAGTTGGTTTTCCAGCTATGTCCTTTGTTTTGCCTTTCACAAGGGACCTTCAGACTTTTATATCGACATCAAAAAAGATGATGGGGTGGAGGGACAAGAAGTGGATTGAACTGCCCCTTCTCGAATGAAGTGGAGTCACGCATATTCATTTCTTAATGCTTCGTCACCCAGATTCATTTATTAATTGAACCATAGTCAAACTGCTCGAGGCACTTTTACACATATATGTCAACTTGGGAATTGACGATGGGAGGCTTTCGATTGAATGAAGAATCATTGAAGTGATCATTATTTATTGAGATAGGTTCAAAAAGTTACTAGTTGGATAGAGCTCACAAACCGTTTGTTTATGATTCCCACTAAGAAGCAATAGTATCGAATAGCAGTCTCAACTTCATAGAATATGGCGAGTCGCCCAGCTATAGCAACCGAAGGAATAGTAGGGCCAATATTCCCTCCCAGGAGAGTTATCTATTTTAGCTATGGGGTCACTTTTATGTATATGTCGACCAAAAAAATGGTAACTTTCATCATTAGCTTATTAGTGATTTGATGGTTGGCCACTTTCCCAGTTATACCAAATAGAAAAAAGCAATTCTTTATCGACCCCCTACTATTATGATACGAAAGTGCACCTTGAATAATAATAGTAGGCAACCCCATATTGACCTGCATTTATTACTCCTATGCGAGGGGGCGGCTTCTCAAAGACCAACTCACCTTTTTCTAGATAAGGGCAACAACTCCGCTTCGATTCGACGTTGCTTCCGAGTGCATTGATGCAACCTCTCCCCTTCCCGATTTCTATAAGGGCAAGATCCAGTTAATATCAATAGGGTTCACTATTCCGAGTGCGCTCTCCCCACTCGATTCTAGAAAACCTGAAGTGTTTTCTAATAAGGGGTGAGTAGAAATATGGGGATGGGGAGAGTCACTTTTGTCGAAAATGCTAACCCTTAATAAACCGGTCAAGATAGGATGAAGATTTATGGTCCTACCCATACCCTTTGTTCTTTTAATAATGAGGGGAAACATTTTCTTTCTTCCCCGATCAATGAGGTAGTTGAATGAGGCTCTCTTATTGAACCACCCCTTATTGTAATAGTAGGGGGATAATTCCCTCAATTCTTACCCTTCTCTCTCTCTATTATTATTATTTCAAGGATGATTATGATCGATCGATCATATTCTTACGACATGCAGTTATTTAGAGCGAGCGAGCATGCTTTATTATTCTTATTATTATTCAGGGGCTCTTCTGAATAGAGAGCTTAGATCCATATCCTAAAAGAGTTGACGTGCTTTAAGAGGTATTCTCATGCTTGAATAATCAAGAGGGGGATTGAAAGAAGATATCAATCAGGAGATCGGCTTTCCTCATCTCACCCCTTATTGATGAAAGATGAGGCGGTGGATGGTCAATCAGAACATTGATCAGAGTTTCTCTGTAGTTCAGGGTGTCATGACCCCTAATATTACAATAAGGGCAAGTTATTATATAGAAAGGGGGAATTATTGGAATAGTAGGGCCCGCCCCAATAAACTTCAAGGAAATATTTGAAAGATTTAGTTCTTTGATGGTGTTTTTGGCACAACCCAGATTCTCTAGAGTCTCACAACCATAAACCAATGTGTGGCTCCTATCTGTTTCATTAGAATATCTTCTTTAGCCCATCGAAACGGGAATGGGATGCATTGGAACACTCGAGCATATCTCGGGTGGTGATAGCTATTACGTATACAAGACTCATTGCTATCCACAACCCCTATTCCTTCCTCCCAATTGGTGAAGTAAAGCAATGGGAGTAGGATAAGTTATGCGATTTCCTACTATTCTAATTCATATTCGAGCATCGGTATTATTATTATTTAAGCAAGCCACCACCTTTCCCATTTCATTGTTCGACCAATCCTAGATAGAGGTCCTTACAAGAGCAAAAGAACAAAACTAGATAGAAGGGTTTGCCCCAGGATGAGAGGGAATGTGAATGGGGGGAATCGAAACTATTTTGAATGAATGAGTCGATGAGTGGAGAGATCAAATAAGGTGAGCCTATCCATTTCATTTGATAGGGAGATACATTCCCCTATTGTAACTGGAACCAATAATGAAATGTCGATTGGACTAGAAGAGGTATGTCGAATGAATTGAAGTGAGAAGAGAGTTGTGGGCTTATTTCTCCCTATGATTCAGGTGGAGGGGGCAAATCCCTATGCCCTACTATTTCTATTAATGAGACTTTCATCTCATAATAATGGAGGACCCTATTTTTTCCAAAAAGTGCCTACTATTACTACCCATTGAAGAGTGGTTATGACGATCCACCAGGCTAGTAGGGAGATCCGGATGAGTGTTATCAAAGGAATAGGGAATGTGATTGAGGGTTTATTATTTAGGAGCCCCTTTCAAGTGAGTGGCCAATTCGAAATATCTATTATCCATATCCTTTCCCTGGAGAAAAGAATCATTATCTGGAAAAGTGTCGAGGAGATGTTCCTTAAACTACCTACTAGTGGAAGGGATCGAAATTGCATCTACTAGAAAATCGAAGGGAGTATTGGATTTGTCCCCCCTTTCTCTATAGCCTTGATACTAATAATTAGTTGGATCATCTCATTCCAAACATGAACAACCTTATCATTTATTTCTTTATTGGGCTAATATAGTAGGTTGTCATCTATTTACCCTCTCTTCATCCTCTATTTCATGATTTACTGATTTCATGCTTTGGAGACAAATCAACAACAAACCCCTTTCTATAGAGAATAATTTGCTCGTAAAAATTGGTCATCTCGTGCCAACAACCTTCTCTATAGCCATCTAAATAAACCTTCTTTCTTTTAATGATATGTTGAGTAAGCCTCTATTACTGAGTAGCTTAAATAATCGAGAGGGGGTTTCTAGTTATGTGCCCTATTCTAGATTCGTATCCCCTAATATCAATAAGGGGCATGCTACTTATATACCCATAATTATTGAGGAGCAGATTGATCTAGTGAGTTGGTCTGATCCAGTGAGTTGGTTTCATGAACGGTTGGATGGCATATGGAATTGAGATACGGAGTAGTCCTCTTGAACAGCCGAACAGGCATGTTTATACACCTACCATCCCTCGAAATAAGGGGAAGTGAGCTTATTAACCCGTTATTATTAAAGTGTGTAATAGCTTGGAGTAGTGGTGAGGCGGGATAGTTCGACATTGGATTGGCCATCCATACATGGATAGGCACTATGTTACTATCTATCTATATATGGACAATGACTTATAGGCAGTAGCGAGGGTGCACTATACTATGCCCTTATTGATGGTCCCACCTCGGCCCAAGGGGGAAGACCTATCGATGGTTGAGAACTATCGATCTATGGGACCTATCAATGTGCTGCCCCATCAATGTTGGGATATGAAGGCCTATTGATCCAGGGGCCTATCAATAATCATATAGACTAGTTAATATGGTTGGGTGGATTTATGAGCCCTATTGGTGAGTTGGATCTTTGAATCCCTGGAGATATAGATAGAGGGGGATAGAATATCATTTTGTTAGACCCTATTCATTATTATTTTAGTGGGCTGCCCAAATTTGTATTCACTTCCCCATGCCCCCATATCTCCCCATATGTTTCCCTAAATCAGGGATTAAGTACTTGGGCCTACCCATCCCTAACCCTCATTTGAATAGCCCTAACGGTATCAATAAGGCTCTATTCCAGTCTACGTTCCTCTAATAGACCGATTGAATGGGATCGTCAAGTGTCCCGGTGCTTCATTTCACTATCCCTTGACTCCCTAGCTTACACCCATCCCGAGGGATAGTATTGATAAATGAACCTATCCCCCTTGTTATAATAGTAGGGCTACCCATCTATTCCTCTAGGTGGTCTAGCTAGTAAAACCTCCCTTTAATAGTAGGTAGTGGAACATGTAGCTCCCTTACTTATTATAGGGCAAATCCTCCCCTCTATTATTAGTAAAGCCAACCACCCCTACGCTCAAGTAAATCTATTCTATTCTATCCTCTCCTACTGACCAAATGGGTCAGGCCAATATTGACCAAATGTGCCTTTCTCCCACTAAATAGGCCTCCTTGCTCCCTAATGATGGACCAATCCAACTCCCCTGACTAGTAATGGAGGGGCGGGCAGTAGAAATGATCCATCCCTTTCCACCCCTTCTATGAAGAAGCATGATAAAGCTCCAATCCATGTCGATCATTCATTCTATCCCTTAGAAATGACCCAATCCCTTTGATAGAGGATCAATCCCTTGAACTAGGAGTCTGGACTCACTCTTAATCGACCGATGCCTTTCCCTACTAGCGAGAGGTGGGCATTTTGGAACCAATCCCTTGAATAGTGGGCATTTCTAATGAATATGGAATCAAAGGAGGCTATTCCTCTATTAAGGCTTCTCCTTTATAGAGGGAGGGATAGAAGGCAGACCAATCGAATAGGTCTCTATTCAATCAAATAGGTCTCTATTCAACCAAATGGGTCTCTAGCGGGCTAATAGATATCCCTAATTGATAGATATAGTAGTAAGTAAATAGATCTATTTGTTGTTGGTTGCCTCATCAGTTTAATAGCTCTCCCCCCTACTATTATGATAAGGGGTAGGAGAATCAGTGTTTGAGGTTGGGGTTGTTAATACGTAGATAATATGCTTCATAGAATCAACACCTCTATAAAAGAATCCTCCCGCCTTTCTCTAAACCATCCAACCATATCGGCCGACGAAATAGGTCTCTATAGAATAGGCCTCCCTGGGGAGGGCTATCACTATTTCTTGTTGAGTGGATAAGTCTGCCTTCCACTTTCTATTCTTGGAGATCAATGCAATTGAAGTTGCTAATACGGCTATAATAGAGAAGTTGTGGCTTGCGCATCTCTAAGGTTGAGCTCATTATCCACGTATTGAGAAGAGGACCTTTTCATTTCGATGGGAGTAAGAACTAGTAGGCCCTTCCCCAACCATTAAATGGGCCTCGATACTATTCCATTGAATCGATAATGTGATAGTAGGTTGTCTAGAACCTAGTAGTAGGGGTAGTGTAGATCCAGAGGAACGAGGATGAAAAAGGGGAGGGTTGCCACTTAAATATTAGCGATTCATTATCTTGGATGCAACTGATTTGACCACTACACTTGAGTACTCAACAACCTCCAATCTAGAAAAGAATTTTACTCACCCTTTTGTAAAATAATATATCCAACCTTTAATAATAATAGGGGGGTTTGTCCCTCCCTCTATAGATTAGTGGAAGGCTCGGGTTTATTCCATTGCATATGTATGAACTCATATCGATTATGAGCTTCTTCACCCCACCCATGATGATTTAGCTGAGGGCACTCCTTATTAAAGAATAGAAAGGCTCATCCACAACAACTTGATAGGGCAGTTGGAGAGGGATAGGGCTTCAATGCACTAGATTGCCCTACCATTAATTGGGTAATAACATAAGCTCAAGAGAAATTTTGGGAGGGAGAGGGAGATCTCTTTCTGCACTCAAATCTCCTTTAAATTTGTTGGGTTGATCTTCTCTACTCTCCTAGTCTAGTCATTTATGAATGGGATGGACAACCATCTATTATTTCTTCATTTCCAGATCAGGACCTTATTCATTTTGTATTAAGAAATTCATAAAGCAACCCTTAAAGCTCAACCTTTCAAGGAAGCAGCTGGAGAGGGATTTTTCCTATTCCCTCTCCTTATTCATATAGTGTAAGGGCAGTTCCAAAAAGGAATTGCCTTCGATCCAATTTGTGATAAAATGGGATAGGGTTCGGTTCATTAGGGTAATACCTACTACTTAGCAACTTTAAAAATCTCCCTACCATTATTAGAAGGCTCGGGTCACTCCACTAGTCAAAGGGTGAAGCGAGGGACTACCCCACCTACCATTAGAGCAAATGCTTCTCCGAAATGCCCATCAAATAAAAGCATGAAACTAGAAGGAAGCTCTAAAGGGAGGGGAGGGACAGAGCCTACTATTGGGATAAAAGGGCTGGCCATAAGTGAATTGAAGTGGAGTGATCCACAGCTAATAGGGTTGTTGATACGTGGATAAGGGATAGGTCTATTATTAGAGAAGAGAAGAGAAAGGGTTTTATTCCTCTAGAGCAAACTACCTACTTCTTAAGGGATAGAATTTTGGGACAGGTCAACGACTACCTACTATTAAGAGGCGGGGGAATCTAGAAAGCAAGTCAATATATTAGCCCTTCTACTTGAATTATATGGATGGAATCAAATAGAGGGATATAAAGGATCTACCATATCGACTATCCTAATAAGGGAAAGTTAGGGATCGGGTCCTTTATCTACCGATGGGGACAGGTTCATTAGACCGCCCACTATGAAAAGGGATTGGTAATCGATGAAAGGGATTGGTTATGGACTCCCTCTGTGATGGGATCAGACTTTCCCAATGAGCTTCAACCCCATAGAATCGAAAGCAAACCCAATTTCACTTGTAATCTCGATCAAGAATTCTCCAAAAAGCTTCAAACCCATGAAATGGCAAGCACAAGAGAATATTTTATTCATAGAAGGGGCTTTGTATTGACACTCCAATCTGGGGTCTCGATCTATTGGTTGAAGCCTTGGCAGGTTGGTATTGATGTCGGATTCCACCCTCCACTTCCAAATCTTAGTGTTGCACAAATATTGTTTGATTAGTTGAAATCCAACCTTTCCCATCTCAACTTCCCCAGAAACGTAAATAATAAAATATCTTTCTTTTAGTATCTTTATCAGCCGTTTTTGATTGAGTAAATTGGTCCAACTGTTGGTTTGGAGGGGTGTGTTTTTTTTTTGTGGATTTGGGGGTTTTTTGTTTTTGGTGGGAGGTGTTTTTATTTGTTTTTTTTGTGTGGGGGGGGTGGTTTGGTTGTTTAATTAGGCTTTTTCTCTACGGTTTATGGTTTTTTTTTAGAGGAAAATATAAAAAAATAAGAAGAAAAATCAAAAAAAATTTTAATAAAATTAATATCCATTTTTTGGGGGGGGGGGGGGAGGTCTCTTAGGCTAGCTTGAGGAAGGGAGGTCTTAGTGGAAAGGAGTTCCACGTGCTGGAAAGAGGTAAAGGCAGTTGATATTTTGAAGGATCATTTCTAGAGCAGAGGAGAAGGTATCTCCTTTGAGCAGAGGCTCATAAATTTTGATTGGGGTAAGGTATCTCCTTTGAGTAGAGGCTCATAAATTCTAATTGGGGGAAGGTATCTCCTTTGGGCCGAGGCTCATAAACATTGTAATTGGGAAGGATTCCCAAAGAACTTTGAGATAACTTTTAGAGAAAATTTTTGTGGACGTACTCCATTTCGGGTGAACCACATTAAAATTGGTGTCACTTTGTGGATGATATTGTCATTCTTTGATATTGCTTTGGGTATATTCTCTTTACTATTTTGAAGTATAAAGGAAAAAGTAAAAAGAGGTCTTATTTTCACCCCCACTCAGATAACTTGTGTTCTTCACTTTAAAGCTTCTTTCCATTAATGCTTCCTTTGAATCTCCCATTTGATGGCCAATTCAACCGCTTACTCATTCACTAATCTTCAATTTATAGTTGAACATTATTCACGTATTAACCACCCCTCAACTTTATCGGATTCTTTATTCTCAATCGGGTTCTTAGGAAAATGATCTATTCTATCCATTCGATCCTACCCATTCCCTCCTATTTCTGATCTAATGCCTAAAGGGATCTTACTCACTCCATCATGAGGAACGAACAGACCTTTAATGCCATCCACCACCCATAATGCCATACGGGCCAATCCGATGTGAGTGGTCAATTTCGCTGCAATTCCCGAATAGGAGCTTTGAAGTGAGAGAATATCCTCTTATCAGAGGGTTTGCTAATACGTAGATAGTAGAAGTTGTAGCTTTCCCTCTAGGACTGATCGAATGGAATGGGATACAGAAGCGATAGTCTCATTATAGAGGAGAGGGCCCAAGGTTTGAAGGCTATTATCCCATCCAATGGAGACCTGCCCCTTCCAACCAATAGTAGCCGCTCCCACTACTCCCGTTAGACAACCCACTAATTGGAGAGAGGCCGAATGGAGGGAATGACCACTAACCAATGGGAGTTATTAGCGCTACCTTTGGAACCTCCCCATTCAATAGCATCGAATCACCACTATTCCCATTGGACAACCATCCTCTCTTTCTCTAGTAGCATCCGCTTCTCCCCACTAGTATTACTAGACAACCTCATTCATTGGTTTATTGCTAAAGGGATTCCCTTAGGATGGTTAAGTCTTCTGATGGGGGCATAGGTTGAGGGAGAGCATTTTCTAGAAAGGGATGGGGTTCTTGATAGAGGGGAATATGGGATCGTTTATTGAGAGCAGGTGCAGACTACCTACTATTCTTACCCTAGTGAACCTATGGATGGAAAGCTTTACTCAATCAATAACAGCTAATGAAGAAACTAAAAGAAAGGGGTCAGCTCATTCATTCAAATTATTGGATCATTGTTTCATGATTGGGGGCAAGCAAAAGAGAAGATTCGATTCATATCCACCTTTCATTCCCAAACCAAATATTCGGGGAGTGATTAGTTGGGGGGATAAGCCATCTATATCTTGAATTGACAAATCCGTGATGGATTGATTCTCATGGTTTAGACTGCCCTATCCCACCCCAAGTATACGAGAGATGGCTCCTATTAATCATTATTCAAGCCTCGCCCCTTCAATCGACTCTCCCCCTCAAATTATCTGATTCGATGGTAGGAAGTGCTCCTATTAGATGGAAATAATCCCACTATTCCATCCTATCCCATCCCATCGTATCCCATCCTATTCCATTCGATCGATTGGATGGGTGGATTGGCTATTTGATAGAATCTAGTAAGTACCACTATGTCACATAGTAAGTGTTAGTATGTGATACAGCTAACCCTTGCGTGCTTCAATATGGGGGTTAGCATTTAAGAAACTATCCCATCATGATATAGCTGACCCTTGCATACTTTAATGTAGTTGATGACCCTTGCCTATTTCGATATGGGTGGCCTTTTAAAGAGATATGAGTAGGGCTCTTATTATACGTGTTAACAACTTTATGACCCTTCTAATAGTGGGCATTCTAATGAACCATCTCCAATAACCCTTTACCTATACCATTGATTCTGGCCCAATCATCCATTCATGGTAGGAGGGCCCTTCAGTAGTAATGGTAGGGTTGAGGAAGAGCTGGGAGAAATTGGTGGATCATTCAATATTGAATAGTAGCATGGTGATACGATGATTCATGATTAGGCACTGGTTTATCCCCACTATCACCTTCTTGTATCCGCCCACTCTAGTTTTGATGCTACTCATAGCGCATCCATTATCACTGAATAATCCAGCATCGATGAATCAGATGGAATGGAACGTATATGGGGGAAATAGCTAGCTTTTATCTGGCTCTGTTTGGTTGGCCCCTCCCCCAAGTAGTGATGGGGGAGCAAGCATGGATTGAATCTACACCAGTTATTACACATAAAGGGCCCCCTACTTACAATAAATGCCCATTGGTGAAAACCTCGCTCCTCCCCGCATAGTCAGTCATGGAGGAAGGGTTTCTAATAGTGGGGCCCCTTTATGTAGTAAGTAGAAGCAGCTAATTGTTTATTGCTTGGGCCGAGGACCGAGAGACAGGGATTCATTGGGGGGAATGGGAAGCTAACCGATGACTCGACTAACTTCTCTATTGACAAATCGCCTAGAGCCAGTATCATTCCATATAATAGCCCCACACTTCCTCCACTATATGAGGGAATTCTAGATAGACAGCCCGGTAATATCTCTTCCCCATTGAATGATTACTAGGATTTTACTCTCTGTCTGATCAGACTCTTCCATTACTACATGTGAGGGAATATATCAGACTCTTCTAATGACACAGAATGGAATACTCATTCCTAAGGGATTGGTAATAGGGGGAGTGGTTGCCCCGACCTCAACAGAGTAAGGCGGGTAAGTAGGACCAACCCATTGTTCTGCGTTGATCGATCCCTGCTAGGAGCAAGTATGCAACTACCAGCCCTTGCCCACCCCCACTATTGATCAAGGGCAAGCTGCCCCTTCTTCTAATGGATAACCAGCCCCTAACCAGCAAGCCATTTGTTACCCATGCTATCGCTTCCCCTCTCATTGAAACAGATGGATGAAGGGGCAGGCTTAAATAATAATAAGGTTCGCTACGACCCCTTAAATGATAGTAGGGCATTCACTTAAGATCATCATTCACCCCAAACTCACCAACTAAGTACCCTTCCAAGTAGTGACTCCCCATTATTATTATATTGAAGTGGAATAGTGACCTTAAATAATAACGAATAGGGGCCCTTTGCTCATATAACTCGCTATAGATGTCGATATCTAGATATAGATAGGGTTGGGTAGATATAGATAGAGTTAGCCCTAAATTATCCATCCGCCTCAGATGATAATGAATCCGGCACCTGCTCGAAGGAAGAGGGACGGGGAACAACTATCTCTTTTTTCGTCACCAGGCATGGGATGAAGAAAAACTCCCCCGATTGAGTGGGAGATGAGATAGGTATAGCACTCGCTTGCCCTCACTTATGAAGATAAATCCCTATTACTACTTCAGGCTCCTGCTATTGCTATATGTGAAAAATAGCCCTGAGTAATAATAATAACTTCAGCCCCCCCACCCTTGATTCCTTCTAGTGAAGACCCATGGCATAGCATATGTGGCAAGCCAACTTCCCCTCTGTTATCGATAGATGAGCAGGGTGGGGAGCTTAAATGATAATAATATGGCTAAACCGATTCATCTCGTCAGGTAGGACCTTACTGTACTATGGGGTAGGTAATGCGTGACTTTGGATTGGGAAACGAATCATTATCTCGAAGTCTCGTATCATTTCCATTTTGCCTGAATAAGCCCATCGAGTCGAGCCCTTATCAGAATGGTGGGGGAGCTGGGTAATAGTAGGGGGTTTGGGGACTTTGGGCTTGAATGGGTGGATTGATTTTGACCCCTTATCAAATGATGCAAAGGCAGCGCTTCTCTTGCTACTACTATTATTTCGCTACTACCATTGAAAGGTAGGCCCCTTTCCATATGATGGGCATAAACCCAAATCGATTTTTCTTGATAGGACAGATAGATCGGTTGGCCTAGAATGAGTTGGGGGAGAAGCCCACTCATATCACATGATTCTACTACTTAAATAATATCCCACACCCGTCCATTCGTCTATCATCAAAGTGGTTTCATTCCCGGGGAGAGATGAAATGGGCATAATCGATAGGGATTCTACCAATGAGCTTTGTGAGTATAGTGCCAATGGTGTATGTTCACGCTCACTGGACCCTCCGAATCCTTCTCTATCTGAGTTTGCAATAGTAATAGGGGGAATCAAATAATAATGGGGCGAGATGCTTTGAAGGTAATAGATAGTTACTATCCTAGTTCATCTCATCTTCCTTTGCTTCGTTCGAGTGGAGAAGACTTTCGATCCATTGGGTTATTCCAGAGGGAGAGAACCGAACCCTCTAACATACGTAATAAAGCCGCTACTTTTAAAAGCCGAGGGGGAGAAACTAACCCTCTAACATACGTAATAAAGCATCTCCTTTTATCAGGGAGGGCTTTCAATTCCCAATTTCTATTATTAATATCTGGGTTGGCGAGGATGGCGGTTCGAAATGCATCCCGCATCTGAGGAGTAAAGTGCCTTTAATGGTGGTTTGGAATCCATCCCTATTCTTTTCTTTTGATAAGTCTAAACTATGCCTTTCTATTGGCTAGGGCATCCAAATCCAGGATGGGATAGGGGTATCTATTGGATAGGGCAATGAACAATCTGGCTTACCAGTAGCCTTTGTTCTCCCCAACTAGTAGCTCATCTACATTAAGAAACCTTATTCTAATAACTCTCCCCTCCCTATTTGGTTGATGACCTATGGCTCGGTAGGCGGTATTAAACAATAGCTAGGGCCTCCTCACTAGTCGGTAAATGAAACATAGGCGAGAACCTGCCTTGATTCTTTAGCTCGATTTATTGCTTTCTAAAATCCTCTATCTTAATCAAGATGACCAGGGAGTCTATTACCAATCTTCTCTTTTCTTGGTTGGCCAGGCTGGTGGTATAGAATAAATCCTCTCCATTGCTTTGGGTTGGCCCACTCGATTGCATTAATATTGAATAACATATTCTAGAGAGGTGGGGATGATAGAATAATGGTGAATCCTTATCTACTTTTGATCTCTCCCTTGCTCACTAGGGCTTGGATGTTGTGGCTATAGAGAAATCTATATCCAGTTCCTACTCCAACTAGGGCCCAGAGCTGTATTCAGTCTAGGAAAAGGATAGTCCCTTTCCCTCGCTCACTAGGGCCTTAAGGTTGGGGCTGTCTAGAAAGAGGCAAGATCTTGAATCAAAGGATCCCTAATGACCAAGATTCCAAGCCTTAGATATTCGAATATCCAAAATTGGGGTTGATCACGGATATTTAAATTATCATAATGGACGATTCCCTTTACATAAATTGGATTTTAGGGCAATGTCGTCCCGATATGGCCCGGTCGATAAAAACCAAATTCGATAGGCAGGAACCTACTTCTTCCTATGTCTGTTTGGCTCCTTATCTCTCTGGTCTCCTACATTTTGATAGAGAATGTGGGTGAAACCTTAGGGCTCAAATCATCGTATCGATAGATGTTTGAGAATCCCTTCAAACTTGCTCAAAATGCTGTCGATCCTGCAGAATTTGCCTCCCATACTGCATTGAGGAGAGGGGAAACTCTTCATTATTGATTGAAGGGTGAACCTGCTTTCGAGATTCAAGGTTTGGGGTTCCATCACTTTCTATTGGGTTGTGGTTCCTCTCTCTCAATAAACCCTATTCTTTTCTCTCAGTGAGTCTAAACTATCAGATAGTAGATCAGACCTTGATTCTGCTATAGGTAGTAGATCAGACTCTTCGATCTTAGTAGTTTAGTCCCTCCTTCTATAGATAAGAATAGATTCATTCATTAGGGGATCAAACTTTGGTCCTTCTCTAGATGGTGGCTCAAAATGGTTTCTAACCAGTATTCCCTATTTCGATTCATCACCCATTGATGGGTGAGATATAGGGTTCGGATTTATAATATTGCTCCCCCCGATCTCTAGGGTTGGGGTACCGTTCATTAGGTTTACGTTTGACCAGATGCACTGTTACTACCGCCTCTCTCTCCTATTCATCCTATCCTCTCTGTCCTCTTACATTTCAAAGCGTGCATCGTTTCCACGTATATAGTAATCATCTCTAAGGTCACCATATTCCCTTTTTGAGCTTAAGCAAAAGGCTATCGGAGCACCAGTTATAGGAGCATCACTCAATGCTATAGGAACATCACCCAATGTGTTGAGGTTCAAGAGTATGCAGGGATTCACAAAAAGTAGCACTTCACCCCTACTCGAATAATAATAGGGGACCGATCGGATTCTTACGTTAGTGGGTACCAAAGATTGCTACGATCGTGTATTCGTATCGAGAATAGATGCAAGACTCTCTCCCCGAATCATTGTGCAATATCCGAATCGAATGCGCCTAGTGGCATGATTCAAGCCGATGATCGAGTAAGCTATGTCCATCACGATGTGAAATAACTATCCATGGATTAGTCATGTGAAACATAGATAGATCATCTGGTTATTAATCGAGACTTCGAAGGCTCCGTCGCTACCAGTGCCTCCCAACAATTAATGCATCATGGTTTATGGTGCTCTCATTGGCCCACATATGGAACCCAATCCGTTACTGGGGCTAGGGAACAAACCTCTCTAGCTGCTGCTTCCTCCTCTCCCATGTACCTCCGGCTACTAGCACTCGAACCGGAAGGGATGCTTTGCTCCTTGGTCAACTGAATGTGGAACTACAAGTGCTTCAATCGAATCTGCTGCTCATCATCGAACGAGAATAGGAACTGAATTCATAACTCAATTCGCTACCTCTGCTACTTTTTAAAGTGCTGAAACAACTTCTGATTCAACAAAAACTGGAACTGGAAGGGATGTTGGAGCATAGCTCATGGGAGCATGTGCAGATGCCGAAATAGCACATCTTCTGGGAGCGGAAGGGAGAGGCAAAACATTGGGACATGTGCAAGTGTGGGAACACCAAATATAGGAACTACTTACGCTCACACCCCTCTATTATGAATAGGTGACTGAATCTGGGACTCAATATTGATCAACATGGAAGGAAGTTGAAGCAAAGGAGGTTGGGCCCCAAATGCCAGCTGCTTGTTTCGATAGATTTCGAGAACGATAAAACTTGATTCATAGCCCTCTACACCTATAGGATTGTATTGATGAGTCTATTACATACGTATCAACAACCTCATTGTTGGATGTAGTTGATGAATGGGGAGCAGATAATCCAAATATCCGCAAATCTAATAATTGAAGGAGGGCAAAGAGAATGATGAGTAATTATGGCCAACTATCCCCACCTATAGAAAAGCTTCCAATCCCTTCCCACCAGAGATAGATTGCCTACAAGAAATCGATTACTTCCCCTTCCCCACACTCGCGTTTCACTATAGGTAGATAAGGGTGTGGCTTCATATCTATCGGATCAAAGGAAAGAACTAACTGAAATAAGTGGGTGAAATAACAGAAAAAGAGTCTGATGTGTCACTTCATCATCCGATGTGTCACTCTGACAGAATCCTTATTTACGTGAGAGCAATATGATTCAAGAGATTCATATGATTCAAGATATTCATCGGGGATAGAGAGAGTCCAATGTGTCTCTGTGTCACTTCATCGTCTGATGTGTCACTCTTACAAAAATTCCACCAATTAATGAGAAACTAATTAATGAGAAACTGAGTCCGAATCCCAAAATTTGATTCCCTTGATCACCAATCCAGTTGTTGACTAGCACCTCATTAAGCAAGAAGTGGTTAACGCCAATCAGAGAAGGCTTTTACTACATTAGCGGATAATTCAAAAATATGCTAATAGTAATACTGGTCCCTTCTCATTTGCGGATAATTTGGATATCCGTTGTTTTGAGGTTAGGAACTTGTAAGCGTCTTATGGCCAAGGGTATTTTGTACCACCATCAACTGATGGATCGCAAGCTACTGATAGTCACCCTCAACCTTGCCATCTAGAGCAAGCAATCACCAGTCATAGAGGAAAGGTTTACCGCCACTAATTCTCTGAATTCGAGGAACAGGTTCTTTCATTTTCCTTTTCTTTCATTTTCATTTTATTTAATTTGACTTTTCTTGAATCTTCCTTTCATTGAATCTTCATTTTATTTAATTTTCATTTTCCTTCATGTTTAGGAAAGCTTGACATTTTATATACATATGTATCGCTCCAAATTTTTTGCATCCCTACCTTCAGGCTATAGGATCCGTGCTCGGAAGGAGGATGGGAAAAGGATGGCGCGGTACCTCGGACTGAGAGGCCTTGCGAAGGTCCCGCTTCTCGGGGGAGGTGTATTATGGTGATTTTTCGACGGATGGTGGGGTTCACCAGGAAACGTTTAGTGGCAGTTTCCATGCCTAGGTTGGGAATGTGTTTTATGTCAGTTTTAGCTTTAAACATTCAAGTCCTAGGTTTTTCAAAATGAATCTAAATTGCTCTATATGAAGATGCAGATTAAATGAATACAGAAGAACAAATTAGGACAGAAAATAGAGAAAGTAAGCAAGATTAAGAAGTCATACATGATCCGGATGTCTGATGAAGATTCTGATTCTTGAAGCAATCAGGATTACCTCTGATTTGATAGGATCGTCTGCTATCAGACAAGATCGTTTGAGATTTGACGAATTCGTCAGAAGACCTGCAATCAGAGAAGTAGACACAAAATGTAGAAAATGCAACTATTCTAACAGAGGGCAATGATGTATAATAATAGGTATAACATTAAAATGATGATAATAAACAAAATACGAGTGTACTATAATGACTTAATGACAATTGATGACTTAATTATGCATTTAAAGCTACATGGGTGAACTCCAAAATGCAAAATAGCAAAAAATAATAAATAAACTAGCTAATTATAGAATAAAATAGCAGATTGAAAAGAGGAAAATGCAAACTCTGGGCACTGATTGCCCCCAACGATGATTGCAGTCGAAATCGTCTCTGATTTGACATGATCGCCTCCGATCTGAACAGGATCGTCTGCGACGATGTAAGCTTGCTCCGGCTGAAAAATGACAAGGTTCCTACAAGAAAATTGGATGCAACAAATGTAGATGGTAATACAGATTATTCTAATGCATGTGAAGGTCGATTTACAGGAAATTTTAGCCAGGGGAATGCAAAGGGGAGGGCCTAGGATTAAATAGGCTTAGGAGGGAGGTTAGGAGGTTGGATATCATCCCTATTTGGGAGATCTCCAATGGGGAGGGTCTCTAACGGCGTAGACACGCTTCTGCCCGGATTAGAGACACCGTTGGAACAGAAACTAATTGTGAAAAATCAGTTTTGGGACAAGATCGTCTGGACGTCCTAGTCCAGACGAAATCGTCCGATTTGAGGTGATATCGTCTGATTGGCGACGATATCATCAAATGGTCAAAACAAACTCTAAAAATGGCACGGGAAAGGAGGAAATGGATTAAGCGACGGTTTGGAAGTGGTTTTGGAGGTTAAAATTTGAATTTGAATATTTACTAGAGTAAATGTAATTACTAAGGTTTTACTGCGCCAATTTTAGGGTGCTACATTTTGCCCCCTCTTTAGCGAATTTTCTGAAGAAAATGCGTTAAAGATGAGTTTTTCTCGATTTACGAGAAAGAAAAAATTATTCCCATTTTTAGGCGACGACTCTTGGTCGAATCGTACGACAGCTTACTACGGTGCCCCCTCCGTGTTTTCACCCAAATCGAACGTTTGAGGTAAAAACGTGGAAAAGCAAAAAAATTAAAAATGTTTTTAATTGTGTTTTGAATAAAATTAAGAAAAATAGGGTAAAACCCTAATTCATTTTTACTATTCATGTTTCTAGTTTCTGGAGCTCTGCAAGAAAAAATGGTCGAGACAGTGCACAGATCGACAGAGGTCCGGCGCGGGCTACGGGTAAGAGTCTAAACTTAGCTTAGAATGTTTTAAGTTGAATTTACATGCTTTTTAGGTTGATTTTAAATAAATTTTGAGCATCGCGGCCATTTTTGGGCCGTCGACGTCGTCAAGATGAAATCGTCTCGATTTCGATGAAATCGTCTCAAGTTCGCCGATTTCGTCGAAGGGCGAAATCGACGAAAGGGGGACGATTTTGTCAAATAAGGGACGATTTCAGCTTGTGAAATAGGAGACGATTTTGTTCAAATTTGGGATGATATCGTCCAATAGTGGACGATATCATCATTTGTATAAAATTGAACTAATTTTACTTGCATTATTAATCACTTGAGTTTTAATTAATGATTTTTTGTTGTGTTGTTGTTTATGTTGCAGAGAGGTTTACTAAAGAGCAAAGAATGGAAATACGACAGGTTGAGAGATGACTTGGCTGCTCTATCATAGGTAGAGAGAGATCAGCTGGCTCAGGCCAGCTTACAGCATTGGCGAGAGATGCCACAAGTTTCTACAGACATGGGGCTACTGACAGCCCTAGCAGAGAGGTGGTATCCGGGTTCATCCCAGTATGGCTTGGTCGATAAAAACCAAATTTGATAGGCAGGAACCTACTTCTTCCTATGTCTGTCCAGCTCCCTATCTCTCTGGTCTCCTACCTTTTGACAGAGAAAGGTGGGTGAAACCTTAGGTCTCAAATCATCGTATCGGCAGATGTTTGAGAATCCCTTCAATATTTCTCAAAATACGATCGATCCTGTAGAATCTGCCTCTCATATTACATTGAGGAGAGGGAAAACTCTTCATTATTGATTGAAGGGTAAAATTGCTTTTGAGATTCAATGTTTGGGGTTCCATCCCTTTATATTGGGTTGTGGTTCCTCTCTATCAATAAAACCTATTCTTTTCTCTCAGTGAGTCTAAACTATCAGATAGTATATCAGACCTTGATTCTGCTATAGGTAGTAGATCAGACTCTTTGATCTTAGTAGTTTAGTCCCTCCTTCTATATATAAGAATAGATTCATTCATTAGGGGATCAAACTTTGGTCCTTCTCCAGATGGTGGCTCGAAATAGTTTCTAACTAGGATTCCCTATTCTGATTCATCACCCATTGATGGGCGAGATATAGGGTTCAAATTTCTAATATTGCTCCCCCCCCGATCTTTAGGGTTGGGGTACCGTTCATTAGGTTTACGTTTGACCAGATGTGTCGTTACTACCACCTCTCTCTCCTATTCATCCTATGCTCTCCGTCCTCTTACGATTCAAATTGTGCACCATTTCCACGTATATAGTAATCGTCTCTAAGGTCATCATATCTGCTTTTCGAGTTGAAGCAAAAGGCTATCGGAGCACCAGTTATAGGAGCATCACTCAATGCTATAGGAACATCACCCAATGTGTTGAGGTTTAGGAGTATGCATGGATTCACAAAAAGTAGTACTTCACCCCTACTCGAATAATAATAAGGGACCAATCAGATTCTTACGTTAGTGGGTGCCAGAGATTGCTATGATCGTGTATCTGTATCGAGAATAGATGCAAGACTCTCTCCCCAAATCATTGTGCAATATCTAAATCGAATGCGCATAGTAGAATGATTCAAGTCAATGATCGAGTAAGCTATGTCCATCACGATGTGAAATAACTATCCATGGAATAGCCGCGTGAAACATAGATAGATCATATGGTTATTAACCGAGACTTCGAAGGCTCCATCGCTGCCAGCGCCTCCCAGCAATTAATTCATCATGGTTTATGGTGCTCTCATTGGCCCACATATTGAACCCAATATGTTACTGGGGTTGGGGAAAAAATATCTCTAGCTGCTGCTTCCTCCTCTCCCATGTACCTCCAGCTACTAGCACTCAAACTGGAAGGGATGCTTTCCTCCTTGGTCAACTGAATGTGGAACTACAAGTGCTTCAATCGAATCTGCTGCTCATCATCGAACGAGAATAGGAACTGAATCCGTAACTCGATTCACTACCTCTACTACTTATGTTGAAACAAATTTTGATTCAACAAAAACTGGAACTGGAAGGTATGTTGGAACATAGCTCGTGGGAGCATGTGCAGATGTCGAAACAACACATCTTTTGGGAGCGAAAGGGAGAGGCAAAACATTGGGACATATGTAAGTATGGGAACACCAAATATAGGAACTACTTACACTTGCACCCCTCTATTATGAATAGGTGACTGAATCTGGGACTCAATATTGATCAACATGGAAGGAAGTTGAAGCAAAGGAGGTTGGGCCCCAAATTCCAACTGCTTGTTTCGCTAGATTTCAAGAACGAAAAAACTTGATTCATAGCCCTCTACACCTATAGGCTTGTATTAATGAGTCTATTACATACGTATCAACAACCTCATTGTTGGATGTAGTTGATGAATGGGGAGCAGATAATCCAAATATCCGTAAACCTAATAATTTAAGGAGGGCAAAGAGAATGATGAGTAATTATGGCCAACTATCCCCACCTATAGAAAAGCTTCCAATCCCTTCCCACCAGATATAGATTTCCTACAAGAAATCGATTACTTCCCCTTTCCCAAACTCGCATTTCACTATAGGTAGATAAGGGTGTGGCTTCATATCTATCAGATCAAAGAAAAAAACTAACATAAATAAGTGGGTGAAATAACAGAAAGAGTCTGATGTGTCACTTCATCGTCCGATGTGTCACTCTGACAGAATCCTTATTTACGTGAGAGCAATATGATTCAAGAGATTCATATGATTCAAGAGATTCATCGAGGATAGAGAGAGTATGATGTGTCACTTCATCATCCGATGTGTCACTCTTACAAAAATTCCACCAATTAATGAGAAACTGATTAATGAGAAATTGAGTCCGAATCCCAAAATTTTATTCCCTTGATCACCAATCCAGTTGTTGACTAGCACCTCATTAAGCAAGAAGTGGTTAATGCCAATTGGAGAAGGCTTTTACTACATTAGCGGATAATTCAAAAATACGCTAATAGTAATACTGGTCCCTTCTCATTTGTGGATAATTTGGATATCTGTTGTTTTGAGGTTAGGAACTTGTATGCGGCTTATGGACAAGGGTATTTTGTACCACCATCAACTGAAGGATCGTAACCTTGCCATCTAGAGCAAGCAATCACCAGTCATAGAGGAAAGGTTTACCGCCACTAATTCTCTGAATTCGAGGAATAGGTTCTTTCATTTTCATTTGATTTAATTTGACTTTTCTTGAATTTTCCTTTCATTGAATCTTCATTTTATTTAATTTTCATTTTCCTTCATGTTTAGGAAAGCTTGAAATTTTATATACATATGTATCGCTCCAAATTTTTCACATCCCTACCTTCAGGCTATAGGATCCATGCCTCGAAGGAGGATGGGAAAAGGATGGCGCGGTACCTCGGACTGAGAGGCCTTGCGAAGGTCCCGCCTCTCGGGGGAGGTGTATTATGGTGATTTTTTGACGGATGGTGGGGTTCACCAGGAAACGTTTGAATGGCAGTTTCCATGCCTAGGTTGGGAATGTGTTTTATGTGTTCAGTTTTATCCTTAAACATTCAAGTCCTAGGTTTGGCCAAATGAATCTAAATTGCTCTATATGAAGATGCAGATTAAATGAATACAAAAGAACAAATTAGGACAGAAAATAGAGAAAGTAAGCAAGATTAAAAAGTCATACCTGATCCGGATGTCTGATGAAGATTCTAATTCTTGAAGCAGTCAGGATCGCCTCTGATTTGACAGGATCGTCTGCTATCAGACAAGATCGTCTGAGATTTGATGAATTCATCAGACGAATTCGTCAGAGACCTGCAATCAGAGAAGTAGACACAAAATGCAGAAAATGCAACTATTCTAACAGAGGGCAATGATGTAGAATAATAGGAATAACATTAAAATGATGATAATAAACAAAATACGAGTGTACTACAATGACTTAATGACAATTGGTGACTTAATTATGCATTTAAAGCTACATGGGTGAACTCCAAAATGCAAAATAGCAAAAAATAATAAATAAACTAGCTAATTGCAGAATAAAACAGCAGATTGAAAAGAGGAAAATGCAAACTCTGGGCACTGATTGCCCCCAATGATGATTGCAGTCGAAATCGTCTCTGATTTGACAGGATCGCCTCCGATCTGAACAGGATCGTCTGCGACGATGTAAGCTTGCTCCGGCTGAAAAATGACAAGGTTCCTGCAAGAAAATTGGATGCAACAAATGTAGATGGTAATACAGATTATTCTAATGCGTGTGAAGGTCGATTTACAGGAAATTTCAGCCAGGGGAATGCTAAGGGGAGGGCCTAGGATTAAATAGGCTTAGGAGGGAGGTTAGGAGGTTGGAGATCATCCCTATTTGGGAGATCTCCAACGGGGAGGGTCTCTAACGGTGCAGACACGCTTCTGCCCGGATTAGAGACGTCGTTGGAACAGAGACTAATTGTGAAAAATCAGTTTTGGGACAAGATCGTCTGGACGTCCTAGCCCAGACGAAATCGTCCGATCTGAGGCGATATCGTCTGATCGGCGACGATATCGTCAAACGGTCAAAACAAACTCTAAAAATGGCACGGGAAACGAGGAAACGGATTAAGCGACGGTTTGGGAGCGGTTTTGGAGGTTGAAATTTGAATTTGAATTATTTACTAGAGTAAGTGTAATTATTAAGGTTTTACTGCGCCAATTTTAGGGTGCTACATTTTGCCCCCTCTTTAGCGAATTTTTTGAAGAAAATGCGTTAAAGATGAGTTCTTCTCGATCTACGAGAAAGCAAAAATTATTCCCATTTTTAGGCGACGATTCTTGGTCGAATCGTACGACAACTTACTATGGTGCCCCCTCCGTGTTTTTACCCAAATCGAACGTTTGAGGTAAAAACGCAAAAAGCAAAATTTTAAAAATGTTTTTAATTGTGTTTTGAATAAAATTAAGAAAAATAGGGTAAAACCCTAATTCATTTTTACTGTTCATTTTTCTGGTTTTTAGAGCTCTACAAGCAAAAATGGTCGAGACAGCACACAGATCGACAGAGGTCCGGCGCGGGCTACGGGTAAGAGTCTAAACTTAGCTTAGAATGGTTTAAGTTGAATTTACATGCTTTTTAGGTTGATTTTAAATAAATTTTGAGCATCGCGGCCGTTTTTGGGCCGTCGACGTCGTCGGGACGAAATCGTCCCGATTTCGATGAAATCGTCTCAAGTTCGCCGATTTCGTCGAAGGGCGAAATCGACGAAAGGGGGACGATTTCAAATAAGGGACGATTCGCTCGAAATCGGAGACGATTTTGCTCAAATTTGGGACGATATCGTCCAATAGTGGACGATATCATCATTTGTATAAAATTGAACTGATTTTACTTGCATTATTAATCACTTGAGTTTTTATTAATGATTTTTTGTTGTGTTGTTGTTTATGTTGCAGAGAGGTTTACTAAAGAGCAGAGAATGGAAATACGATGGGTTGAGAGATGACTTGGCCGCTCTATCACAGGCAGAGCGGGATCAGCTGGCTCAGGCCGGCTTACGACATGTGGCATAGATGCCACAAGTTTCTACGGACATGGGGCTACTGACAACCCTGGCAGAGAGGTGGTATCCGGGTTCTTCCTGTTTTCGGTTACCCACAGGGGAGATGACTCCCACATTGGAGGATGTATGGAGGATTTTGAGGATCCCCATACAAGGACGGTTGATCACTCGCGCCAATCAGGGCCAGTATGATGCGGTTGTGTGGCGATCCGAGCTTCACCCTGGAGAAGGGCGAAGTGAACATCGAGGCGCTGCGTCAGATGCCTGGGGCATCCAGACTCACACAGGTTTTGGCCGGAGTGGTGGGTGGACTTCTGTTGTGCCACCAGAGCGGGTGCAGGGTACCATGGGTGCTAGCAGATGTGATCTACGACATGCGTGACCATGGTTACAGGTTCTCTTGGGGCAGCTTTGTTCTATGCCGATTGTACAGGATCCTGCATGGGGTCGTGTACAAGGGCGGCCGATGTCTGGTTATGACATCGCTTCTACAGGTTTGGTGCTGGGAGCACATTGCAGTGCGGAGGCCGGTAGGGCTTCCTTTGATAGGGATTGATGGGGAGAGGCCCCGAGTTTTCTACTGGTGGCTCCGGAGAGGGGCACAACGACGGATTGATCTGCCGATGTCCCGGAGACTGCTGGATGACCTTGTCCCAGACCAGATCACCTGGAGGCCTTGGAGGGACCATCCAGGGTGGGCCGAGGATGGACAGGAGCTGGCTCGCATCAGGCAAGTCTGCTGGCTGAGGATGGAGAGGGGAGAGGTGGAGCTCCACCGCTACGACCGAGTTTTGCGATAGTTTGGTCTACAGCAGGGGATCCCATCTCTCAGGGATTATGAGTTTTCTCGGACTGTCCGGGATAACACTACGGTCAGCGGGGCTCCAGATATGCAGCGCTTCTGGAGTCAAGACGCAGATGATGCCCCCATTCAGCCAATGGATGGGGACGACGCTGGGGTAGCCGACGGCTATGATGCCTGGTACACAGGCATCCGCCCTCCTCGGATGACGAGGGCTCAGGGTCCGATTCACGTAGTTGTGCATCGGATGGGGAGGCGGCGCCAGGCGGCCATTGAGGCGGCCCAGGGTCACGGAGGGAGAGAGCAGAGGAGACCACAGGCTCAGCAGAGGCCATGGCAATGGGAGAGGAGGGAGGAGAGACCCCCTTCTCCACAGAGAGAGAGGCCACCATCGCCCGATAAGGGCAAGGGTGTTGACACTAGGGAGAGCAGCGAGACAATGACTCTCCGAGCGGAGACAGTCCATCTCTAGGCATAGGTGCAGACCCTACAGGAGGAGGCTGCACGACACCGAGCTGAGGTGACACAGCTCAGAGATGAGATTGCATGCCTCAGAGCACGGGGCGAAGGGGCGAGCACTCGGGAGCTAGCACGGGCTATTGCCCAGATCACTTTTTATCAAACACTATACCACCAGATGGTGCCAGAGGAGGAGAGATTACCACTATCGGCTACCATCGCGGATCCGATCAGGATTGGGTCATCAAGGACTTCATCCCGATCCATGACTAGGACTCGTAGTACCACACATACTACGATGGGGCCACCTCGTCCACCTCAGGGCGGGGGAGGAGATGAGGCTGAGAGCTCGAGGGGTTCTCGAGGCTAGCTACTATAGATTGCACTGTACATGATTGATATATAGTATTTATTATTTTTGATAGAGGATTGAGTATGCCGAGGTACAGATTGTGGCATACCGATTCGGTTTTGATATGATGTATATTATGGTTGATACAGATATAGATGAGATATTTTTGATCATATGACTTGTGTCTTATGTATTTTTATGATGCTTTTAAATGTTTTGATTGATTGATTTGATGATTCATGTAATTACGTCATTGGAAATATTATGGTTGAAATGTCATGCTTGAAAAATTTAAATGAAATAATCTGATAGAACAAATTGGTTGTTTGTGATGTGATGATTTGATAAAAAAATAAAAAGGGACTTTTAACAATAATTTCAAAGGACATTGTCGCTATTATAGACCATTTCATGGAGTCACCGCTCACTCGGTCGTCAAGCTAATCCCAGTATAGAAATATTGTTAAAAGTAAAAGAGTGCTTAAGAGACTGCCTTAAGACTTTGGTGCAATGGTGCAAATGATGATGATGATGGTTTGTTTTCAGAGTTTCATAAAAATAGTATGCATGAAATAATGTTAAAATGATTTTTGCTAGGCATAAATTCCTAAGTGTGATAAAATTTTTGGATAATTCCCTAGGAATTATACCATCATTGCAAAATTGAAGGTTGACATAATGACATGAAATAGTGATAATGTGCATTGTTTTGAAAGCATAATTGTGTAACATAATGATTTAAGTCATATGGTTTTCATGATTTTTAAATAAATGGGGAATAAAAATTGGTACAATGGTTTGCGCTAGGCATAGAATATGTAGGTATAGACTTATACCATCATCGCGAAAATCCAAAAAAAGAGATAGTTTTATTGCATGGTTGATTTTTAATTAAAATAGAAAATATGAAGATGAGGACTTGCGCTAGGCATAAAATTCCAATTTTGGTTTTGGAACTATACCATCGTCACGAAAGTCGACAATATATATATATATATATATATATATATATATATATATATATATATATATATATATATGTGTGTGTGTGTGTGTGTGTGTGTGTGTGTGTGTGTGTGTTTTGATTGTATGGTTTTGAAAGAAATTTTGATTTTTTCTATTATGTATGTAGTTGTCTTTATACTAAACAACTGTACTTTAAAGAAGAAAATGAATTATTCCAGACAATTTGCAAAAAAATATTTCAAAGTATCTTAAAGACAAAAGTTAGATTTATAAGGAATCCCATGTGCATATGTGAGTTCATTTCCAATCTTGATTTATCATAATGATACACAAAATCTCTCAAATACAAATGTGTGTGCAATTGCTATGTTCATTTACCAGTTTTGAGCAAGATAATATGATACAAGTGATTTGAATGAACCAAATAAGTGTTCATTAACCATGATGTAGATGCATATAACCATACTAGACTACTATGTAAGTCGGATTATCAAGAGCTAGCTAATCCATAAGCGGACATAGGTCTGTACAAAAGAAGGTCGCTAATGTGATAGACATATCGCCACGCTAGGAGTTACCCAAGGCCAAGCAGGTTGGGCACAAACCACCTGTTATGGGGCTTACCTCACGGTTTTCCGAATAATTGAGAATTCCAGGGATTCAAGCTCATCAACCCTTCTTTTCTTTTCAAAGGGTAGGGAAAGGGATTTTATTGCTTTTGCTTTTGCTTTCTTTTTCTTTTCTTTTGTATTTTTGCTTGATAATGTTGTAATGATATAAAATAACATTTTTCTTTTTCTCTTTTTCTTGAACTTTGCTTTTTCTTTTTGTTCTATGCTAGGGATACTTGCTCGGATTAGCTGTAGAGCAAGGGATTTTTATTCTGGGTAGGGGTGAGCTTGTCCTTTTGCCAATTCTCAAAGATTCTAGACCATGTGCATGATAGGATAGCAGGGGAAACTTTTCGCTCAAGAAACCACTTCTACTATGTAGCAAAGCATGGAAATTACAAATATAATCATTTTATTGTGAAAGGATGTGCTTGGTTTAAGTAAATAACAAGATCAATTCTCAGTGCTCAAACTTTATTTAATTGAATTTTGTGGACTTTGATATAAGAGAGATTAGTAATCATGTCAGATAAAAATCAAGATATTTATTTTTGTGAGTGTGAAAGTGAGGGATTCCAAATAAATGCTAATTTATCCAAAATAATTTGAAACATATAACTGCAACATTTGTAAGAAGATATATATACAAATACTTTTTGGAGAAGTTTTGAGAATGTTGACTCTCTCTTTCTTCTTTATGTTGTTTTGGTTTCGAAAGAGTCAAGAATATTGTTGTTTATTTTTTATTATTATTATTATTATTTTTTGTTTTTGAAAGAATTAACAAGTGCCATAAATAAATACAACAAATAGTTTTGAAGATTTTGATGATTATGAATGTTTTTGGTGTTTTTGAATTTATAAATTGAAAGAAATACAAGATAGTGATTTTGAAATATTTTAAACAAATATATACAAGGATGAAATGACCAAATTTATACATAGTAACGTTTAAGATGCAAAATGTTCATGGGTTCTTTAAGTTCTTTACCATCTAAGGTAGATAATTTGTATGCTCCCGATTCAAATTTAGCAGTGATAATGTATGGTCCAAGCCAGTTGGGCTCAAATTTACCTTTAAGGTCCTTAGTTGCATTAGTATTTTTTTGATTTTCTTTTAAAACAAGGTCGCCGATCTCAAAGGATCGATGACGAACTTTTTTAGCATATGATCTTTTAAGCTTGTTTTGGTAGGCACGGAGATGCTCCAAAGCATTGATGCATTTTTCATCTAGGAGTTCCAGCTGATCGAGTCTCGCAACTCGATATTCATCTCCTACTTCGGTATCTTGAAGTAGTAGAGCCAAAGAAGGAACTTCTAATTCAAAGGGAAAAACGGCTTCAGACACCATAAACCAAAATAAAAGGTGAAGTTCTAGTGGGGGTTCGAACACTAGTTCGATAAGCCCATAAGGCTAAGTATAGTTGAATGTGCCGATCGCGGCCAGTTTTATTGACCAATATTTTGAGAATTTTGATTAAGGTTTTGTTAGATGCTTCCGCTTGACCATTACCCCGAGGATAATAGGGAGTGGACCAGCGATGTTGAATCTTATATTTTTGGCATAATTTTTTAACATCTTTATTTTTGAAACAAGTTCCATTATCAGAGATGAGATTTGCGAGAATTCCGAACCTACAAATGATTTGATTAAAAATAAATTTAGAGACTTGTGTGCCAGTGCAAGAAGCTAAAGGCATAGCTTCAACCCACTTCGTGAAATACTCAATGGCGGTTATGATGAATTTGTGTCCATCAGATGACACAGGATTGATTTTGCCAATAATATCTAAACCCCATTTTGAAAAGGGCCAAGGAGATGAAATAGCTTGCAGTTCTTGTGCAGGCGCATGGACAAGGTCAGCATGTTTCTGGCACTTGTCGCAATGGCGCACATAATCATGTGCATCATTCTCCATGGTAGGCCAAAAGTATCCTATCCTAAGGAGCTTTTTAGCAATGACACTACCACTCAAGTGTCCTCCACAAGATCCATCGTGGGCTTCACTCAAGGCTGATTTGGATTCTTCTAAATTCAAACATCTTAATAGGATACCTTCAAAATATCTCCTATATAAAGTATTGCCAATTATTACAAATCGACTTGCTCGTCTACGTAATAACCGACGCTGGTTTCTATTAGAATTGGCAGGGAAAGTCCCATTTTGGAGAAAATCAAATATATCCGTATACCAAGGTTCAGGAGTAGTTTCATTGATTAGAAACACATCCAAAGGTTCTAAGCATGACTTATTTGAAGCGGGTTCCTGGAGTCGACGAATAATGATAGTGGCATATTCGTCATCTAACTCCAAGGGCAGGAGAGATGCAACTGCGGCCATAGCATCAGTTGCACGGTTGCAAGTTCGAGGAATAGCTTCCAAGGTAACTTGATCAAATAGAGACATTAATTGTAAAACATAGGCTTTATATGGGCATAGTTTATCATCTCTCGGTCCGATAAACTTCATTAATTTGGTTTATAACAAGTTGAGAATCACCAAAAACTAACAGATGTTTAATTTTTAGCGCCAAGGCAGCTCGTAATCCAAGGATTAGAGCTTCATATTCAGCAGTATTGTTGGTGCAAGCAAATGTTAATTTGAAGGACAGAGGAATAAGATGTTTTTGCGGGGATATTAAAATAATACCCGCACCAGCCCCACTCATGCATCGGGCTCCATCAAAGTATAAGGACCATTGTTCAATATGGTCTACCTCTAATTGAAGGCATTCATCAGGAAACTCAATGATGAGGGGATGGGTAGACTCTAAGGGTGCAACAACTAATTGATCTGCTATGATTTGACCCTTAACAGACTTCTGTCCTATGAACGTGAGGTCAAACTCGCTTAGAGCAAGAACCCACTTGGCTGTGCGACCCGATAAATAAGGTCGACTCATGAGATACCTCAAGGGATCATATTTAGCAATGACATAAGTTTTCTGACTAAGCATATAATGGCATAATTTTTGCGTAGCAAACACGATTGCTAGACATAGTTTTTCTAATGTTGTGTAGCGGGTTTCATAACTGATGAAGGTTCGGCTAATATAATAATTAGCACGTTCTCTCTTTTCATCATCAAGCTGAGCTAACATAGCTCCTAAGGTAGAATCTAAAGCTGAAATATACAGGAGAAATGGGCGATCAGGTCTAGGCGGTGAAAGCACAGGTGGGTTAAGGAGGTATTGTTTGAGAAGTTCAAAAGCTTCTTTACATTCGTCGTCCCAATTAAAAGGGACATCCTTCTTAAGAAGTTTAAGAAAGGGACCGGTTTTGTCCGCCGACTTATCGATGAAGCGACGGATGGCTTGAAGCTTACCTTGTAAACTTCGTAACTCAGATATATTAGTAGGTGCGGGCATATCAGTGATAGCCGCAATCTTGAGAGGGTCGATTTTGATACCACGTAAAGAAACTAAAACCCCTAATAGTTTACCGGACTTAACTCCGAATATGCATTTGGCTGGATTTAATCGAATAAGATATTCTCGTAATCGATTAAAAACTTTTCTCAAATCATCTAAATGATTATCTTCATTAATAGAGCGAGCTATAATATCATCTACATAATCATGTAGGATATCATGCATCATATCATGAAAAATATAAGTCATAGCTCGTTGATAGGTTGCACCTGCGTTCTTTAAGCCAAATGGCATCACTTTCCAACAAAAAGGTACCCCAAGGGGTAATAAAGGTTGTTTTAGCCTGATCTTCAGGAGCTATCCTGATCTGATTATAACCGGAGAATCCATCCATTAAGGACATCATCCCACTCCCGATAGTAAATTCAATGATTTGATCCATGTTTGGAAGAGGAAAATCATCTTTAGGGCATGCAGCGTTAATATCTCTAAAATCTGTGCAAACCCTAACTTTGGTGGCTTCTTTCTTGGTGACTGGAACTACATTTGAGATCCATTCAGCATAATCAATAGCTTGTATAAAAACAACATTCAGGAGTTTTTCTAACTCCCCTTTGACTAGCAAAGCCACTTTGGGATGCATTTTTCTAAGTTTTTGTTTAACAGGTTTAGCATCCGGATGGACCACTAGGTGATGCATGACTACGGAAGGGTCTAGACCTGGCATATCTTCATATGTCCAAGCGAAGACATCTTCATATTCTTTAAGGAATGCAATGTATTGCTCTTGTTTTTCTTGACTTAATTCTGATCCAATATTGATTATGTGAGGACTATCCTCGGTTCCAATATTAATTTTAATGACGTTTTCTACCTCCATGTGTAGATCTCTTTCAAAATTAGGTGGGGCGGGTGAAACGCCCAATTCTTGTAATTCTTGTAAGGTTAAGTTGGATAATTCATCTTGAGGATTAGTGGTCTCAAGTTGGGCTATAGTTGGTATAGAACCATCAAAATAAAATCCATTGTGTAACATCTCTTCAACGGAGACATCATGGAAGATATCTCCTTCCAACTCCTCATCGGAGTCAGCAATCATTTCGGGGTAAGCTATGGATAGCATGTTACATGTAAATGGCTGATTTTTTAGAGGCAAATCATCATGCCTATCCAAATAATCTTGATAACATATGAGTTGATCATCATCTTCAAAAGGAAAGGGTTGACCCTTACTAGGAAATAGGCCCACACCACAGCAGGCAGGCCACGGTTCTACCTCGAAAGGTTCTTTCATGCCATTTTGGAAAGGTCCCAAGCCTTTCCCTTTATATCCCATTTTAAGCATTATGGGTTTAGCTTTAATATATTCATTGGTAAAATAACATCGAGCATATCCCTCATGATGAGTTTTGATATTCCGAGGGATTCTTCCCCAATCATATCCTTTATAAATGAAGGCACAACTCCCGACTTGGTAAGTACTTCCCATAGGTTGTGGGAGGCCCAAAGTACGAGGAGATGGCGGCAAGTTATTTAAAAGAATTGAATCTTGCATGAAAGCATTTGTTTTTTTTTTATATTAAGATTGTGGATAAATCTGGTAAAAGTTCATCAGAAAGAGCATAAGATGTAGAAGGATCATTCCCTATATCTTTAGATGTGGAAGGTATGATAGATGTTGATAATGTGGAAGTGTTAATAGATGGGTCTATAGGTTTTGAAATTATAGGGATGGAACATGAAGGATTGGTTGTAGATTGAAGATCTTTTTGAGGTTCTAGAGTGGTTTGTTTAGAAGATTGTTGATCTATATATGAGGATGAAATTAATGGAGGGGAAATAGGTGAAGCTATGGGTGTGTGTTTCACAGTTTTAGATGAAAAATAAGAATTAGGATGTGTGGATGACGAGAGCAGGGCAAAATTGCACTCCAACAGGTTCTCGCCAAAGCACACATATCAAAGGGTCTAGGATCACCATGGATAGTGACCAACTGATTTTTAAATTCGAATTTAACACATTGGTGTAAAGTTGATGGGACAGCCCGCATTGCATTGATCCAAGGACGACCCAAGAGTATATTGTACGATGCGGGGCAATGTACAATAAACACGGTCGTATCTAGAGTTCGAGGACCAACTTGCAATGGGATGGTAATAACTCCACACGTTTCTTGTGTTTCATCATTGAAAGCTTTGATAATCATGTCAGTTTTCTTCATTTCATCACTTCTAAAGCCAAATCGTTGGTAGAAGTCAAAAGTGCAAATGTTTAGAGATGAACCATTATCAATCAGGACTCGTTTAACAACTACATCTCCAATTAGAGCAGTAATATATAAGGGATTATCCTTATGTAAACCGTGTTGTGGGATATCTTTATCCCGAAAGTCAATACAATCAACTTCTCGAGTGATGATAGTATTGGCCATGGCTTCAGGTTTGAATATTTTGAGGTACCATCATTTGGCTTAATGTAAGCATCAACTCATCCCTATGGGTGGGAGAAGATCTTAATAAATCCAAAAGGGAAATTCTGGTTGTAGTATTGGATAATTGCTCATTAATATTGTAAGGGGGTTTAGGTTGAACATTGGAAGCATGATTCCCTTTATTGGGATTTTTCAAAACAAATGGAGCTGATCCATCATTCTGGTTTGGTTCTTGTTGAGAATTTTGAGCCTGTTGTCGGGTAACGACTCCAATGGTACCTACAATGTTATATTGAAGACGCTGAACTGGTCTCGGTCGAGCATTTATGGCTTGTTCATTTGGGAGGAATTGATTAGAAGAGGGTCGAGTAGTAACTCTTCTAGGAAATGGTTCTTCTGGAACCATAGCATCTGTGATGGGTTGAATAGGATCTGATTCATTTTTAGAACTATTCGATTGGTTTGAAGTGATGTCTATTTCACTTTCGATATCCGATTCTATATCACTAGGATCTGGAGTTTGAATATTATGTAGGGGCCTGGTTGTGACCATGGATAAAGTTGTGTCAAATATTTGAGGATCATGATTAAGTAAATGTCCACTAATAGTTCCTACATATCGGGTAGGAGGAGGGACATTATGATGTTCGATTTGATTGGCCACCTCTTTACCATGTCTTGGTAAAGGGTGTTGAAATATGTCTAATGATTGATTAGCATTTTGATTTTGATTTTGGGGAATGTTCTTTTGAGGATTATTAGGAGCATTTTGTTTAGGTTGGAAGGCTTGCACCTCCATTTCATTATTATCAATCAGATCCTCGTATTTTATGTTTCAACCTTTTACAAGCGTTGGTAGAGTGTCCAGGCCCTCTATGGAAATCACAAGTGTAAGTCACCTCGTATCCGGGTATAGTTGGATCAGGTTCCCGGATAGTTGGTAATTGGATCAAACCTCTTTCGAGTAATTGAGGTAAAATAGTTGATAACGGTTGATTCAATCTAGTAAATTCTCGAGGAGGCTTATCATGCGGTTTCAATATAAATTTTTTTGTTGTTTTCGTTGCATTGATATTAGCAACATTTTTGTTTGTTTTTATACTGATTTCTGGATGTTTTCTCATCATCCTTCTTCCTAAGTTGGCCTCTCCTAATGAGGGCATCTTCTACTCTTCGAGCTAAATCTATAGCCCGATCGAAGGTAGTTAAAGTAGCAGTTGATAGCTCATAAGATATTTGTTCTTGTAAATTATTAATAAAAATGTCCAACATTTCCCTATAAGGTAGCACAAAGTGCAGTTTTCCTATCAATCGCCTCCATCTAGCTAAGAAATCGGCAAAACATTCATCCTTGTCTTGTTTTAAGTTGTATAAATCTTTAATGGTTACATGCCTCTCGATGTAGGCACTAAATTGATGGACAAAAGATTCAGCTGTTTCTTCAAAGTTTCTCAAAGAATGAGTGGGCAATTGATAGTACCACTCTAATGCCATTCCACCTAAACTTTTCGGGAACATTTTTAGTAATAGCAAGTCATCATGTGATATATCATGACATGCTATCCTAAACATGCGAAGATGCTCTATGGGATCTTCGGTTCCTTTATATATAGGCAAGATGGGCATGGGAAAATGCTTAGGGTACGGTTGTGCTACAACTATGGGATCCAAAGGTTGACTACATATCTCTCGATAATTGTACGAGGGACGGTAAGGATCTATCTGGTCCATACGCGAAGCTAATCTGTTTCACCATGGCTTCCAGATTACTAGTTTGCCCACCATATTGGTTCGGTAGGGCATTGATATGGGATTTGTGAGCATATGATGGAGGGACATGAAGATTAGATGCTATGTTGCTATTGTGTAAATTGTTGGTAGGAAAGGTGTTATGAAGGAATTTTGAAGTTGTATTATGTTGTATTCCAGATTGTTGAAAATTGGTGTTTGGCTTCATTTTAGGTTTTTGTTTACTTGAAGCATATTGATCAATAGTTTGGCGAAGTAAAGCAATGAAGGAAGTTTTCTTTTGTGTGGGAATGATTTTAGGCTCAATAACAAGTTCCTTAGGAGGTTGGGTAACCCGTTGTTTTGGCATGTTCTGAATCATAGTGACCATATCTCTATTGGATGGTCCAGCCTTATCACTTTCTTGATCAATGAAAGACAAGGGATTAGTGTGCACATCAAACATATGTTCCATGGCTGCTTGAGTGTCACTAATTTGCCCTTTATCAATATGAACCGCCATATTAAGAGCGCCAATGTTATTATTGAAAAATTTCCAGAAATGATCTAAGTTGTCAAAAGCAATAGTTCCATCTGGAGCTACTCTAGGGGATGAGGATCCATCCTCTTTAACATTTTCTTCTTGTTCATTGTCTTCACCTAGGTCATCTTCTGGTTGATCTAGAGTTTCTCCTTCCGGAATTGGATCTTCAGGAAGGACATTTGGGTTTCTAGTTTTATCTTCTAACCAATCTTCTTCTTCTCCTTCAGTTTGTTTACCATTCCTAAGTTTAGGCATTGTGCTTAATTTAGATTTCAGCAAATATATATATATATATATATATATATATTTATATATATATGCAACAAGCTTAAGAGGTATATATTAATTATATACCTACTACAATATTTAAAATGAAATGTTTTGGTTTTTGTTATGTTTTTTAGTTTTTCTTGTTTTTTGTAATAATATTGTAAAGATAACAAACAACACAATAAATGCAAGAACTAATACTGAAAGTAATGATCTAGTTTTCTATAAACAATTTATAAATATCATTAATGGGCTCGAGTTCTTCAGGAGTCATGAAGTGTTCTTCTTCAAATTGAAAATTTTCTTTCAAAAATTTAATGAAAAGAGCTATAGTGATATTATCTCGTCTCAGATTCTGGTTGATAGAAGTAAAGCTCGTGGCAATACTCTCGATATAACACAGCTCGAGGAACTCTATTCCATATTTCCCTATCCGTAAGAACAACCTCTTGGTCTTCTACACGACCTAGGAACTGGTGTATAATGGCTGCGTTCTCGAGGTATTCCTCGAAGGTGAACAATTCTGAAGACACAAGAGCTCTCCTATAAGCTAACCATCTATGGCAGGCTCTCTGAAGTTCATGATAAAAGACGAGTTGATGAGGATCCAGGATTCTATCTAGGACAAGCCTCTTGATTTGTTTAAGTTTTGTTGACCTAGATGAAATGACACTTAGTCTTCTATCAAGTTCGTCCCACAAAAGTTGATTTCTATCTGTTTCAGGCACACTAAGCACAGAATTGATTTCTATGGCTGCTAATTGGTTTTCAACATTTATAGTAACTGCTAATATTTTCTTAGGAGCTACCATCTAAACATGATATGCAACTTATTAGTTTTAAATGATTTGAAATGCATCTATGTTTTGGTTGTTTTATTTTTTTTGTTTTTTTGTTTTCAAAAGGTTTTAAATGCATTCACGTCGGGTTCACCAAAATGTATCGCTCCAAATTTTTCGCATCCCTACCTTCAGGCTATAGGATCCATGCCCGGAAGGGGGATGGGAAAAGGATGGCACGGTACCTCAGATCGAGAGGCCTTGCGAAGGTCCCGCCTCTCGGGGGAGGTGTATTATGGTGATTTTTTGACGGATGGTGGGGTTCACCAGGAAACGTTTAGTGGCAGTTTCCACGCCTAGGTTGGGAATGTGTTTTATGTGTTCAGTTTTATCCTTAAACATTCAAGTCCTAGGTTTGGCCAAATGAATCTAAATTGCTCTATATGAAGATGCAGATTAAATGAATAGAAGAACAAATTAGGATAGAAAATAGAGAAAGTAAGCAAGATTAAAAAGTCATACCTGATCCGGATGTCTGATGAAGATTCTGATTCTTGAAGCAGTCAGGATCGCCTCTGATTTGACAGGATCATCTGCTATCAGACAAGATCGTCTGAGATTTGACGAATTCATCAGACGAATTCGTCGAGACCCACAATCAGAGAAGTAGACACAAAATGCAAAAAATGCAACTATTCTAACAGAGGGCAATGATGTAGAATAATAGGAATAACATTAAAATGATGATAATAAACAAAATACGAGTGTACTACAATGACTTAATGACAATTGGTGACTTAATTATGCATTTAAAGCTACATGGGTGAACTCCAAAATGCAGAATAGCAAAAAATAATAAATAAACTAGCTAATTGCAGAATAAAACAGTAGATTGAAAAGAGGAAAATGCAAACTCTGGGCACTGATTGCCCCCAATGATGATTGCAGTCGAAATCGTCTCTGATTCGACAGGATCACCTCCGATCTGAATAGGATCGTCTGCGACGATGTAAGCTTGCTCCGGCTGAAAAATGACAAGGTTCCTGCAAGAAAATTGGATGCAACAAATGTAGATGGTAATACAGATTATGTCTAATGCATGTGAAGGTCGATTTACAAGAAATTTCAGCCAGGGGAATGCTAAGGGGAGGGCCTAGGATTAAATAGGCTTAGGAGGGAGGTTAGGAGGTTGGAGATCATCCCTATTTGGGAGATCTCCAATGGGGAGGGTCTCTAACGGCACAGACACGCTTCTGCCCGGATTAGAGACGCCGTTGGAACAGAGACTAATTGTGAAAAATCAGTTTTGGGACAAGATCGTCTGGACGTCCTAGCCCAGACGAAATCGTCCGATCTGAGGCGATATCGTCTGATCGGCGACGATATCGTCAAACGGTCAAAACAAACTCTAAAAATGGCACGAGAAACGAGGAAACGGATTAAGCGATGGTTTGGGAGCGGTTTTGGAGGTTAAAATTTGAATTTGAATTATTTACTAGAGTAAGTGTAATTATTAAGGTTTTACTGCACCAATTTTAGGGTGCTACAACATATTAACAACTTGAAAATAAACTCTCTATCTTTTGCAATGATTTTCCTTCTATCGAATTTTCATCTTATTTTTGCTGGCTCTTTTACTCCATCTGATTGCATTTATGTAGGCTTTCATCAAGGTTGAGGGGGTTTTGATAGAGGGAAAACATGCTTTATTTGAGGGAAACCCTTCCTTTTATTTTGATTATGGCTTTAGGAAATTGGGGCCCCGTAGAAGTACCGCTATCCACCTGCTTCATTTGGAAATGTGAAAATAATGTTGCTTGACGGTCCAGAGATCGACATAATCCCTGCTTATGTACCTGTTTCTCTCGAAGTGAGAGTGAAATATTTTGCACTCATTCATCCACTAGATTTTCCTTCTCGTAGCAGGCACCTCTTTCAATGTATCTGAATGCCTAGCCTCATCGAGCTGTAGGTAAAGCATCTCAGTCGTCCTTCAAATAGATTAGTTTGTTACGACGATGATATAGGGTTCAACACAAGTTGGGGATTATGGCTGCCCCCTATTGATCAATGGGACCCTCTCCAGGTTGGGGAGAAAAAGCATTTCCCTTTGTTTGTTAAAATAGTAGGAGCTTATTCCATAGGTCAAGTGATTATTACTATTTAAGCATTCAAAAAAGCTATTTCGTAGCGGCTGCTGCCCCACTATCATTACCTGCGGGTCCCTTCACTTTCCACAATTCATAGGTGAATGTTTCTCACACTAAATATTGATTTCGATCTCGCCAATAGAGAGGGGCCATTGATAATAGTGGGGTGTCGATCGATTCAGAAGTAGGGGGGCGAGTTATTATATAGAAAGGGGGAATTCGATCAACGAGGATGGGTTATTACTGCACGGGACCAATCGAGCAAGTCAAGTATCCCCCCCTATTACCATTTGAGCCGGGGAAGAAGTGCTTCGCCTTTGGGCAAGCGGATATCTAGAAGAGTTGGATTGGCAGGTTGTTAATACGTATGTAATCGACCCCTGTAATAAGTAAGGCCCACCCTTATTCCATCATTCATTCTTTTGAATCTGATCATTTGTGTTGATTCGCGATCATCGTGCATAGCCCCATCGATAGTTGTGCATCTTCTCCCCTAAAGGGCATAGCCACCTCTCCCGGTTGGTGGTTCGGAACGAAGGGCTTGTGTTACGAGTAGCTTAGAACAAAGCACACCGCTAGTGCACCGGATTAGTAGCAGTAGTGATCCCCGATTGGTATCAATATTTCTAATGCCCACCTTATTATGTCCCGGTTGTTAGTCTCAAAATTGGCATCGATAACCCTTGCCCCATTATTCGAGTAAGGGAAGAAAGAATCCCCCACCTCTCCCATTCCTCGAATATTGAATTATTGAAACAATAAATTGCCATACATAGATACGTGATGATGCCTTCCGCTCTTTAATCCAGTTAGGCTTAATCCAGTTAGGCAGTCATTGAGAGAGAGAGGGAAAATAGAGCTATGCGTGACGAACCCATAATTGGGAGAGGGGGTCAACTTCTCCAATTATTGGGTAGCAACCCAAGCCTTACTCAAACCCAAGCCTTCATTTAATCAAGAGGATGCATGCTTCAACCTGCCCGATTTAGTAGACCAATCATTATATATGGATTAACAACTTTCCATGTGGTCGGTCTTCAATACTAGGCTGTGACGAATCCATCCATCAAAGAGAAGGGCCCAAACCAATCCCTACTGCTTGGGTTTCCAGTTACAATAAACCAATACCTCTTATGTAGGCAAGGCCATCCACTCAACAACATACACCTTACAATTGATAGTAGGGACTTCTTAACCTCGAATACACACATATTTCTACCCAGTTCTTCTCCTAACCAAATAGGGGGATGGTTTAGTCGCATCCAGATCACCGATACTTCCAGATTAAGATCTCTATCATAAGGGTCGATTCAACTACTTATCTCTATCATAAGGGTCGAGTCCAAGCCTTAAATAGCTACTTAGAGATTCGATCCACCTTCTCCAGCAATGCCAAGCTAACAACCGGTAGTTCAGAAGCAATGCTAGGCACTGATTGCTCAGATAGACCGGTATTAGAAATCATAGGCGGTGGAGAGATGCAGGCATTGAGTGGGAGAACCCCTTGAGAAAAAGAGGTGAGTCAACCAACCAAAAATATAGGGGAACCAAAACCATTGAGCCAAGGGCGAGGTTTTCTTAAATACTAGGGTGCCAATTAATGACTCTTATACATGTATTAACCACTTACTGACCTTCTGATATCAGAGAGAACTTAACCAATGAGCCAAAGCTAATAGTAGTATGGTGAGACCTTCGCTTCAAATAGTAGTGGCCATCACCAATCAAGTTATAACTCAATAGTAGGTTCGTTTCTACAACCCAATATTTGAGGGCATTGGGGAGAATGGGGCATTTTCCATTCCATCCATCGACTCTTATGTGGTCAATGAATACTAGGGCGATCATCAATAATGCATATCATTGCATATAGAAGGGGGATGTACCTAGAAGAGAGGGGAGTGAATAAAAGCTGAAATTTAGGAATATCAGTTAGGCGCTTAGTGAAAGGGCATGTACCCATTCCCCCTTGCTACTCCGATTCCATAGATAGATTCATATCAGAAGGAGAGCACTTCACGTCTAGATAGAACTTATACCAATCCACTTTAATAAGAAATGTGAGGGGGGAGGAATAGAGGCGAGCAATGAGTAACACAAATACTAGGATTAGATTTCTAGTTCGAGGTCTTTAACCAGTCCTACAACCCCAAATTTGATGGTATTAATTCCCCAAATTTCAGCGTATTGAACTAGAAGATAAGGGGCTAGCCATTCTTTAGATCCACATACAAATCCATCTTCAATAGGTAGGCCAGCCACTAAAATAGGTAGGTGCACTCATCAATTCCACACCATTCCATGAGAGAAGGGGGCAATAACTAGAATTAGTATGGATCGACTCATTTAATTAGAATGGCGAGGCGGAGAAATCCCATCAATTATCAATGGAATGACTTTACATATTTATCTATGGATTAACAACTCCTCCATAGAACCAAACTTCAAGGGTTTTATTTCCTCCATCCATTGATAGTAGGGCCTTCTTTCTCTCAATAAATATGAAATAGGTAGACCAGCCACTAAGATACGATGGGTTCGCATCTCTAGAGAAAAGAATGGGGAATTTAGGGCATTAAAACCCGAGCTATTATAATAGAAGGGGGAAATAACATCCACATGAGTAGGGGTATTTTCCATAGATAGAAGCAGGGGATATTAGTAGGGGCATTCAAGGACAAACCCCTGATTTGACGGTATTAGAACCATTGAATAATGATATCCAGGAACGGGAGTCTGAACCTAGTTATCGAGAGTTATTCAGGAGTCTTAAAATGCCTTTCTCCATATTTCAATATATGTAAGGATCAACATCAGATAACACTCTAACAATCCACTCATTAGCATAGCTTCTTAGTTGCTAAGGGACAATGCTAACAATAGACGGTATAAATTCATATCTTGCATTTCCATTCTTTCACGAGTGTCACGCACTCAACTTATTTGCCATTATAACAATAGGGCCTTAACCCTTCGTTCGACAGCTTACATCACTCAAATAGAGGGCCTTACTAACAAATGTCGGGCGACTTACCTTTGCTTGTGAGAGAAATAACCGATCACTTTGGCGGTGGATTCCTTCAACTCGAGCCTTTAGAGATGAGTACGGTAGAAACTCTATGCCAGGGAGATGATTCCTTACAATCTAACGGAGGTTGGGCCTTTCACCAGTTCACGGTGGAGAGAAAACATTACGGAGGTCAGGAAACTTCTTTGACCGAACTACTAGATAGGAAGGTACAGTAGAAATATCAGATAGCCCCTTATGACAGCCTTTGCTTACCAGAGAAAACAATAATCGATAAATCGGTCAGCTGTGACAATTTCACCATGATGAATTGATCACTGTGACAAATTCACCGATTCTCCATCCACATTTGGACCTTTATTCAAGGGCGTGAGGAGGAGAACCAGAGAAGGGAGAAGGGCGAGAACCAATTATTGCATTCATCTCAACACGGGCAGGCTTACAACTCCATTCAATAGATGAGGGATGGCAATACCCACTTCTCGATTTACTGGTTATGGCATGATCGGACCTTCATCTATTCAAGGGTGCGAGGAAGATAAAAGGGCCTTTATTTAAGAGTGCCTACTTTCGAATTTATAGAGTTAGGAAGATGCATTTCTTTTACATGAATAGATGGTATCAACTACATATCGAGAACCTTTAATTTAATAGGAGGACCTTCATTAAACCCTTAAACCAGCTCTATCGATCGACAATAAGATCGAGGACGAGCGATGAATGAGAACAGGGTCTTTAATAAGAATTAGGATGCATGCCACATTCCATCTCCCACTTCTATGATAGGGGCTTTTCCCACTTCTATCATAGGGAGAACCATACTAGAAAGGGGAGGAGGTCCATATTAAAAGGGGAGGAGGCCACGAACCAAGCAAGCAACTCCACGATACTTTCGATTCTATTACCATCCGGATAACAACCATTTCCATACGATACTTTCGGGGAGCAGGAACCACAACCAGCGAGCATGTTACATAATTGACCTGGCTAGTAAACAATACCTTTTCCATGACCGGTGTCACCATAGCAACTTCAAGATCCACAACCCTTCGATTGGAAGCATTCAACATATAAGAGAACAGTAGGGGAATGGGTGATAGGTGCGATGATCTCTTGAGTGCCCTTTACTAGTAGGGGCATATGAAGGAATAGGAGCAACTGGTAATAGATTTATTCCTCGATTCGAGCTTGGAAATCTAGCCTTATATACATAATATGATGTGAGGTTGCGAGTGATTGGCCACCTATGGGGTTGAGTTTGAAGGAGATATGGGGTGAGAATGCATAACCAACATTAGGATCCAATCACAACCAGTCTATTTCCGGCCTTATGCAACAACGGGAGAAATACGAGGGGTGCTCATTACTCCATATATGTAATAAATACTTCCCATTCGACTTCACTAGATTGATACAACTTCTACTAAGATAGAGGATGCGGGTCAACTATCCAGATTTTTATTACGTACATGAGCCACTTCCCACCTTGGGCGGGTGCGATATTCTGTATTCCACTTGCTTCCATTGGCATTTCTATTTGCTTCCTTTGATCCGCATTACAATAATTACATAAATATGCGGCATTGAATGTCACCTTCTCAATAGATGAGCACCATTCAATTCAACAGATATGGAGGGGACATGCACCCGAGGCTTAAACCAATGATACACACTTCAATTCGATATATAAGGAAGGGGAAACATAATAGATAGGGGCGGGGAAAGAGACACTTTATTTCGTTTGTTTGGTATATCCATTCAATCCCCTACTCATTACCGCTTTAAAGAGACGGGCTTTTCCCCTGCCATTACACTCAATTCATTGTATATGGGGAGGAGAAAGAGAGGGGAACATATCCATATTACAAGTTACGGCATAGGGGTCGATGGTCATTTTTGGTTCATAACCACTATAGAAAGGATGGTCATTTACGGTTCAACGGTTCGGTTCGATTCCCTTCCATTGAGACCGGGTAATTCCCTTCAGATACGGGTCATCATTATCGCTTTTTACAAGGGATGGGCATGATTCAAGAGTTTGGTTCAGATAGAGCATTGAGGGAAAAGGCCCTTCAATAGCTGGGTTACATTCCATTCTCAAGATACGAGGACATTAGAATGGGGCTTTTCTCTTTCAATGGGATTTGTGACACTATATACGGATTAACAACTCCATCGATACGGGGATAAATACCAGAGATTCACTTATTTATTATTGACGAGGTCATACCCCTTGAGTGAGGGATCATCATTTACGAGAATAAATTGGTCAAATCCAGGAATAAAGGGTCAAATCTAGAAAACATGTTTAGCTTTGATATGAGATTTATGATTGCTTCCATCCACATTACATCCCATCTACATCAATAGGCGGGTGCTCCCTTCAACCTTTATTTAATGGGGTTGCTTCCCATCACCACCATAGGGGAAAGGCCCTTCACTATACACGGATTAACAACTCCATTAAGAAAAAACCTAACTCCCATTAGGAAAAACCTCACATCTGTTAAGATTGAGGAAAAACCTCACATCTATTAAGATTGAGGAAAAACCTCACATCTATTAATATTGAAGGTTGAGTGTTGTTGAAGGTTGAGTGTTGTTATATTTCATTCCACTAGGGTTCAATTTCTACCATTGCCTTTTTTGTTTTCACGGGTGAGTGATTTATGCATGAGAATGAGAAAGAGTTGGGATTGAACCAGGAGAAACCGTTAATATGTTAATTATGGAACCTGAGATTATGCTTCCTCTACTAAATCCCCTGCTCTTCTTTGCAGATATTCAAATTCTCGATAAAAAGCCTTTTAGAGCTAAGGCTTGCCATCACAACATATGGAGGTGAGTCCTTCGATTTAAGAGTTGGTTGCTAGGGAATGAGAGATTGAATAGTAGGGGGATCTACTTCAAATAGGAAATAGGAGGTGATGATTCGATGCTCCTTCTTCCACAACCTAGGATTGACAGTCGAGGGGTGATATCTTACCTGAGATTTATCGCTTAGTGAGATATTACCAATTAGGGGTGCAACAAGAACGATGGGTGCCTCTGCCTTGGAGCAATAGTTGTGATTGACTATTAATGCTACAGGGAATTTTCTAGCACCCTTTCATCCAACCACTTGCATGCACCAGGGATTACGAATGAGGGTGAGGCCCTTCATCCATTATTCCAAGATACGAGATTACTCATTCAACGAGGGCGAGCAAAAGGGATAAAGCCCAACTTCTCCATTAACAAAGGGGATAGAGGTAAAAAAACTCACTGATTAATAACGTATTAACAACCTTGATTTTTTGATTATTTGGGAATGAGAAGAGTGAGTGATAAAGCTAGATTATATACGTAATAGGGAGTTGGTCAAGCCCCAACTCTTTCCTATATTTGGTTTTCTATTCAAATCTAATCATATTCAGTTCTCAAAAACCAATCCATTGAACTACATGGAAAATATTTTTTGGGAGTGGAGTGGGAGATTCGCAACTCGAATATTTCTAGTCATAGGATATTGATTCCTATTTTTGATTCTATTACTTGTATATCTATACACATATCAACCACTTTATAGATGGGAGAGCAGCATACCTTATTCAATAAATCTCTTCTAGTCGTTTCTCTAATTACCAATCCTACGTTCTAGCACGACTCTCTCATTATTGATTACACTTTATACACCCCCACCTTAGTTGGACCCTGATTTATAGCTTAAGGCACCAATAATTCAGATTCTTTTCTTCCATGTTGTAGTTGTTCAAGAGTCCGGGAAAGCACACCCATGAAAAAGAAACTTGTAGTGGCCACCGCTTACTCGACATTTATTGCTTGGTCGAACCTTTCCATCAAGTTTCTTGTCATTGCTTGGGTTACATTTAGCACACCTTTTTCATGCCATTGCTTAGGTTATAGTTAGCAACCCATCCACTCCACTGCTTGGGTTCCAGTTATAACTGCTTCCCACTCCACTTCTTGGGTTCCAGTTACCAAAACCACTTCTTGCGACTGATAACTACTTCTTACCACTTAATGCTTGGGTTACAGTGATCACCGCTTCTTCTTGCCATGATTCCTCCAATACTTGGGTTCCAATTGCAGGGAAGCAACCCATCCACTATATACGCATTAACAACTCTATTCCTCTTATCTTGACATTGAGGGAAGACAACACCCTCTTTTGCTTTTAGAGATGCAACCCATAGCACGAGTACTAGATACAAATCTTTCATTTTGCTTGTTAGTAGGGAAGCAACCCATGGAAGATACATTCATAGTGGTACCAACCGCCTGCTCATTACAAAAGCAACCTGCTTTTGGGGAAGCAACTCCACTTCTTTACCTGTCTAGTCTTAACTAGTCTTAACCACTTCTGTTATTGCTTGGTCACACCTTTCTAGACATAAGCATCACACTAGTTATTAGTCGGACCTTAGATAGGGATGGCACCAAGAAAACAAAAGTGATGGTGGCAACCACTTACTCAACACTTCTTGGTTCTTCGGGCCCTTCCCTTTCTTCCCACTCCACTGCTTGGGTTACAGTTGCAAGAAAGCAACTCCTGCCACTGCTTGGTCGAACCTTACCTTTTTAGTTCGAGAGTTCACTATTGATCCTTTTATCTCTCTAGTCATGGCTTTGATTTTTAGTACTGTTTCGGAAGGCCATGCCAGTTCGATGTTGCTAAGGATGAATACCACTCTAAACTTAACAGTGCTAGCACCAAGAAAAAGAAACTAATAGTAGCAACCCTTTACTTGACACTTAATTTTTCTTTGGACCTTTCCATTTTGCACTTCGGTAACCAAGCCTCGATTTCTAGCTAAACATAAGCAATTCAGATTCTTTTATTCCATATTACCTTTTCCTGGCTATATAGTCTAATCGTTCCTTCAATTTAGGGGTTATGGCACCAGGGAATGAATGATATTACCTCATCGATTACAGAACCTGGTATTCCATCTTGTTATGGCTGGCACTAGGAAATGAGTCAACTTTATACTATATATGCATTACCCATTCCATAGATAACGAACGCAACATCAAGTAAGCAACGTAGCATCGAGTCTTACCTTTCTAGTCATTCCAACCTTTCTAGTAAGAAAGGCACTAGTGGTTCTTCGGACCTTTCTAGTTCATGAGGAATGTTGATTACCACTTTGAGGTTAAGGCACAACCAAATGAGAATGGAGGAGGGGATTAGTTGGTTCTTTGAACCTTTCTAAATATAATCATGGCATCAGTTTACCAGTCCTACCTGTTTCAAGTACTAAGGAGTAAATGGGGGGTTGCTCGATAAACAGGACGGACAAGGGGGCTACCATACCAGTCAATAGATGAGCTAGGACGACTTCATTCCAGAGATAGGGATGGCATCGGTATAAACTCCATGATGATGGCACCTGTCTCACTCTGGTTATCAAGAAATAGAAGATCTTGTTCAAACCTTTCGATGACATGATCCACTTGCCCTTCTATCTTCTATTGGTTCTTTAGACCTTTCTCACAGATAACCTATTCAATTTTAAGGTAGACCATACCATGCATTTCGAGTACTGGGAGAAGAGAATGCAAGGTTGGCCACTCGTTCCTGCCCTTGCCTTGCTTATAGATTACAGAGATTGGATGGCTAACCAATTCATGAGATTACTAGTTCATAAGGAAGGCTAACCATTCAATAACCAAGTAGAGAGGAAAGCACGAAACCAGTGCCTGGTCGGACCCTTCCATCCTGTGTTTGCCTTGCTTACAGATTCTTGAGATTGGATTCTCCACCAGTAAGCATGGAACCTATCAATTACATCTTCTATCGCTCTATTTCTTGTTCGAACCTTCGATATGGGGATGACGGGCACCAGTCTATAGATTACTAGTTCAGAAGCAAGGCCATACCATTCCAGTATTTCACTTTTTACCTTTTTGATTCTACCCTCTATTGGGTGGTCGGACCTTTCCAGTCTAGTTCACGAGTACTAGTTACCTTTCTTTACCATGATTATTCCTCTAACCTTCGAGTACCGGTCAATGAGATTGCAAGCATAGCCTTTCTACCTTGCTTATGGATTCACAAGAATAAGGGAGGCCAGTATTGCCACTTCCCACTCCACTGCTTGGGTTACAGTGATAACCGTGACCCACCACAGATAAATATTAGGATGGCACCAGTCTAAACTCAAGCATCACATTTACCACCTTTCCAGACATTTGAATTTTCGTATTTCAATATTCTACTGTTTACTGAGATTCTGTTCTAGTGGTGCTTCGACATTCTACCTGCACATTAAAAACTCTCTTCTTCATGACCAAAAACCCTTCATTTTACACAACCTGATCGATTACATCACCTGATAGGAGGGGGTTGTCTGTCAACAACCTCCTATTCCATACCTGATAGGAGGGGGGTTCCCTACCCGGTAAAGAGATGAAGGAAGGCAGGCACGAGTTATAGATCCAGATCTTATCAAAGCAAGGCCAGTTACTACATGCTAGGGACCCACATCAAGGCTAGTTTATTTGAGGGATAAGCAATGCGGGCACCACTTCTAGGCTAGGGACCGACATACAAGCTAGTTGATTCAATATTTTGAAGCAATACGGGCACCACTAGGAGAATCAGGCATCATGTCGGGCACCACTCGATAAGCAACGTTCGCTTTGCTTCTATGGTGCTACCACCAAGGCTAGTTGATTCGAGATTCCAACCATCCAGGCTATTTTATTTGAGCTCCCAACTTGTTAATACGTATTAACCTGTTTAGTCCACTAGTTAATAGATGAGGGAGGAGGAAGTCGCTTACCATACCCTTCAATTCCATATATTTTGCTAGCATGAGTACCATATCAAGTAAATATATGGGGTATGAGGTCATACCAATCCAGTTGAGCGATGAGGGAGGACGGTTGCTCTAACCAATCCATATATAGACCTATTAACAAGTTGTTTTATCCATGCCACGATGATTCCTTTGACCTGTTACCAGTCTTCACCAAGGAATGCAACATCAAGATCATTCTCAAGATTCATGCTCCCTCGTGCAATACCAAGGAATGTAGCACTGTTACCAGTCTTACCTAGTCTAGTTGTTATCGTTACCAGTATTACCCAGTTGAGGAAGGCAAGTTACCAGTATAGACATAAGGATGGTACCAGTGCGAGTACTAGATCAAGTAAGAATCACACCAGTGGTTGTCGAACCTTTTCTATGACTCGTCTATCCATATACGTATTAACCATTCTAACGATGATGAAGGTTGGCTTTAACCAGTCTAGAACAAAGCTTGGATTTTGATTGGCTGGTTTACTAGTACAAGAGATGAGGGACAGATTAACCAGTCTTGAGAAGAAGGACCGATACCGGTTCTACTCCACTCCCTTCATTCCATCTATTATAGTGAGGCGAGCGGCTAACCTTTCTATTGATAACGAAGCTTGGCTTTAAAAAAAAGTAGGGAGGAATGATATTTCATTCTCTCTATCTCGGCTTTGTAGTCTTCATCTTGGATTTGAACCAAAAGCAAGGAGAAACGATGCTATTGATCCATTCTATCCAGATACGTATTCTCCCTTAATGCCACTGAATTGTCGTATTTCAAGCTAGATGCCTGGTCTCGTTTCCCCCCTTCTTCTCCCTGGGGTTTGCAGTATTCCTACCCATATTGGTCGTGGGTTCAACATGAGGGATGATCGATCCAATCAATGGATGACATAGCAGGCAGAGTAGCCATTATCGATAATTAAGAATACCATCAATTCCTACCATTCCATACATCCCTACCCACTAAAGAGAAGAACATCGTAGCAGGGCTGCTATCCATCCATCTCTGGCTTGCTATCTATCTAGCCATATATTCCTGAGGTTTTGCTAAGTAGGTTTGATCGAGAATAAAAAATACGAGGTCTGTTGCACCCTTCGATCGGTTTATTATGTCATTTCCATAATCCAGGACCATCAATAATCCAGTTAACCAATCCATAAACTACAACCTTTCAATACCGATAACAACCCCATTCCATTAACAACCATATGAGGGATGCTTAAACCAATCCATAGAAGGCATCAAGGGAGGCTCTTCCATATCGATCAATTAATGCACGAGGGAGCTTTGGGACCAACTATTCAATTTTACAAAATAAAGGTTTTATGTTCCTTCCTTAGGGGGCAAGATATAGAGTATTATTTATTGATAGTAGGAGGCGACCTTATACAATAGAGGGCATACTACAAACTACCGGATAGAGACTCACTAATACAAATGCTATTTCCCCCTACATAATAGAGATAGGGGAAGGCACCTACCTATCAACTACTAAGCTGTATGCACAACACATAGTTCAACATGCAAATCCGTTGTTGGCATACCATAACAAGAGAAATGGATGGTTTACTATACCGCCTACCAAGCCATAGAAACGGATAGATCCATTACACTGATTGATGGTATTTATGCCCTAGTACACAAGGGACACTAGGGATTGATATTTTCTACGACCAACCCAATCCAGGACCTAGTGAGCAAGGGACACCAACCTATAGATCGATTCTACTGCTAGAGGAATCGAGGCCCTAGTAGCAACCGTCCACTTGAGAGGGATGGTTCTAAAAAACCAACCCCGATTCCTCTGATTTAATACCATTTGGAAAGATAATCTCCCAATAAAGAGCTTTATCATCTATTCCTAATTAAAGCACCAGATTCAGGTAGGATATGATTCATTGAGTAGGAGCAAAACGTGTTACTAACCAATCCATTTGGGTCTTTGGGTCTAATTTTTGGGTCCTATGAATCTTACCCTTCTATCTGGATAAGACCCCCTCTATTCCAATATTTTATTAGATACTATTCCTAATGAGTAGCAAATGTAATCTAATAGTATTCAATCCCTTCAGTATCATAGTGGGAAAATCCCTTTAATATCAAAGGTGGGAAATCTAGAACACCTTACCATTGTAGCATTCTGCCCGGTATGAAGAAGTATCGAGTTTCTCCTTTCCAATCCCTTGGAGTAGGCCGTCTACTAAACTTTATCCTTTACCAATCCCCTAGAGGTAATAGTAGGGGTGAAACATGTTATGTTGCTAGATCCATACTAGTTGGTACGGATACAATGTTGCTTCTCCATTTCATAAAGCACGTCTGCAATCGAACTATGATTCATCCACTGGAGCTCTTGGTTCATCAACAAGCTTATCCAAATTGATCCCCTCATTACAGTAGTAGGTTGTGGGGTGTGCTCAAGCCCAATTCTTGTGATGTGACACTTTAGTTATCATATGGATAAGCCTCTATCAAAAATGAATGAATTAATAGGGGCTTCAACCCCTTATTTTCGAACATCGATCAAATCTCACTAGTAAGCATGTTCCTAAAGGTCCCATTTTCCTGTTGGACATAGCTGCAAAAGTGACTCTAGCTATGGAGTGATAAGTAGTAAATGAGGAACCCCTTTTTAATAGATGTACCTCTTATTACATGAAAAGTTGGGTTTTGATTTATTTTGGTTTCATGAATATGGTTGGAGTGAGGGGGCACCTTCAGTATAGAGAGAAATAAGGGGATTTCGCTTCTCAATGCCATAAGCTTGCATATCGGTTGGATGAATCCCCGTGGTATATATGTAGTAAGGAAAAATCTCAACCCTTTATATAGATTGATATACTACCTTAAACAACTATAGTGGGTTTCCACCGCTAAGCGTTCCATCTCGGATGGGAATAATAGGGCAAGTAGGATTATTTAGGAAATATGAGGCCCCATCTATAATAAGGGATTGGCCCTACTATTATGATGAGGGTGTTTTCGTTGGGCTTTCTAGAATGTGGGGTGGGAAGGATCTAAGGGAAAGCTTCATTTATATCCCTTAGTAATAGATAGCATGAACCACTTACGATCATTCCCATGATTCCTATATATGGATGAAAGGAAATAGAGGGGGAATCAATAGCATCACTATCTATGTTGTATCTGAGGGAAAGTGGTTCATTTCTTTATCTCTTCTGGTAGAGCGGTTGGCAACAAGAAGGATTGGGGCTTAGTAGGAATATCTCGAATACCCTGATTGGGCACAATTTTGGGTTGATCCCCTTCCTCCTCTCCCCCTTCAGGAGAATGGTTCCGAGTCGTATCCAGCATGGAGTGGACCCCTTATTATTATTTGAAGGCATCACCGTTACATATTCATCGGATGAATAAGAGGGGTCCCTGATCCAGTTGGAGGGAGAAGTGCCGAGGGAATAAATTAATAGTATGGTACACCCCCATCGATCTCAAGGAATAATAGAATAGGCGTTCCGTAAAGGATAGTTAGGGTAGAGCAGAATTGCACTGTAACTATTTGACATGCTTTTGTTCCTTGCCCATGAAGAACCAGTGGCTCACCACTCATTTCATGCCCATGACCCCATGGTACAAATATTTAACTCTAGCATTACTTCGATCACTATATAGGAAGGGACAATTAGAGCAGGTGGGGGTTCTTATATAGAAGAGGTAAGTTTTCACGTGGATAATAGATTGATAGCCCCACTTGTAATAAATCTTGAGGGTTGTCGCTCAAAGGTTTATGATTGCCCCTCCATCATTTCTTACGTCTCCCAAAAGGGAAGGGGGGAGAGGAGGAACAAGAATGAATAATTAAGAGCCATTCAATCCCTACTATTATTAATTGCAACCCCCTCCATTTTAATAATTGAGCCCTTATTAAAATATTTCCCTCTTATTATTTCAATGCCCCTTCATTATATTATATCGAAAGGATTTGCTCAAAAGTGGTTTAGCCACGCATAGATACATATGGATATAAAGGATAGTGATCATCACCTATCACAGGCAGTAGCTTTTCATGGTCAGCGCCAGATCAAAATACAGCAGATCTAGTAATGACAAGCATCTTCCCGATTACATAGTAGCAAGATACATGCATCATTTTAGAGCAGTTCTGTTCAATTCTCTCTGAAAGAATGGAATCTCTCTCTAGATATGTATCAAAGGTAGACACTACGAAATGAATGAGCTTGACCCTATTCGAATGTGAACTGGACTTTTAGAACTGGGTAAACCCCACCTCCCAATTCTTATTGTCATGTTGCCACAAGGGCCTGGTAGAACCCATTGCAACCTATTGATAGAGATCGATGAATCGACTTTGAAATGTGAATTGATGGGTTTCTCGTGTGCCCAGTTGATGCTAGATTGCGACCTACACTAGATCCCTGAGTTTTGGGACTCCAAGTGTAACAGGTTTACCATAAAGTGTACGGTCTAGTTCATAGCCATCGAGGAGTTTTTTGATCCCAGAGACCTTTGGAAAGAACTGTATGAGGTGTAGGGGACCATGATAAGAGGTTCCTTCCCCCCCTCCTAGAGTCTCTACAAATAGAAATGAGTTTCTTCAAATGGAACCACATCAAAGAGTTAGATTTTCTCCTTCTAAGTGAGTGTCATCGAGTCGAACAAAGGGCTTCTGGGGTTCGACCTAACGGACCAGACGCTCCATGATTAAGGCGATCATCAAGGAGATAGGTGGATGAGTTAGCATCTATGTCTGAACGAGTGATGATTAGCATGGGTCAGACGTAGAGGAATCCTCAGGATCAACTTGCTCAAATGAATAGTTTCATCGATCAAATCCAAAGTGCTCCTCAATGAGTTGTATACAATCGAGAAGTTTCCCCTCCTCTAACTGGAACTATACCTCCACCTCCCATACCTAGATCTAGCAATCCTATCCCTGGGATGTGGCAAAATGAAACATTTAGTTTTTGGATCAACACATTCCACAGGTAATCTATGATGGAAACCCCTTTCTCATTCGAAGTCTCGATGAACATAACAATTCCTGGATCTGTACCAAGAGTGGATTCCCACCACCAAATTTTTCACCAATAAATTCTTCGAAGCAGTCTTAGATTGGGACTTCTCGAGTTGCCTCAACACTCCATCCCTAGATTCGAATGACTTGTAGAGGCCCTTGCTAATGAGCTCAACACTAATATTCTACCAGATAATATTGTCCAAGGTGGAAGGAGGGTTTTCTTTTAAGGAACCGGTTAGTGCAAGGAACCAACAGCAACAGTGAGTGCCAACCCGGTACGAGCAAGAGCGTTACCAACCGACGAGATTTGGTTAGTTAATGCCATTAGTTGGTTCAAGGAACGAAAGACAGGTCTTACTTAATCAAATTTGTTAGTGCCAGGAACGACGGAGAGAAGGCAACGACAGAAAGGGTTTATTTGAAGGACCGTCGAGCCAGGAGGGGAACCAACCAACAAACACAAAACATCGCAACAATAGAAACCTGGGACGGGGGACCACGTTACCACAAGGAAATAATGTTATTTAGTTTAAAGGGAAATGGTACAAAAACAAAAATGAAACACTAGTCACTAGGAACCGCCGAGAACTACAATCACCACCAGTTTCAAGTTAACACGTTGAAATGCAACCTATAAGGATTTTTATTTAATGGAAGGACCATCGACCAAGGGACAACCTTACCCAACGGAAAGAATATAGGGCAACGACAACAGTTACCAGGGACCACATTACCACACATAAATATTTGGTTACTTAATTGCCATTAGTTAGTTCCAGGAAGATAGATAGAAGGCAACGAAGAGCGGACACTGGTTACGAGTGAACACGTTTCCACACAACCACGGTGGTCAATTCGATAAGTTCATGGTCAATTTGGTAATGGTCAATTTTGCAAGTTGTTAATACGTATATAATAGAGCGTCAATTCGGGTGTTATAACTAGAGAGGAATCCCCCCTCCCTCAATCATTGGCTAGTATGGTCAATCTAGATCCAACCCTCTTTTCTTTGCTTTTCTTTTAAAATATCTCTGAAAGGCTCGGGGAGAGCTTTTATTTTCTTTTAAAATATCTCTTTTCCGTTATAGTGGGCCCAACCTCTCTTCTATTCTTTTATTTTTGGCTTTAAACTTCTCCTTTTCTTCTCGATTTTCTTGGCACCCAACCCGACAAGAGAAGGCTGGGCAAGGGCTTTTTCTTTTCTTTTAGGGATAGGGCTTTTCTTTTCAAATCGGCTAAAAACCTTTTAAAAGCAAGGGCTTTTTTGTCGATTATGATTTTCTGCTTTTCATTCGGTTTTCATTCTTCGTTTTCATTCTTCATTCAGTTTTCATTTTTTATTCAGTTTTCCGGGTTTCCCTTTAAAAACAGTTCCTTTTTCATAACTCCTTTTAAAGGTTAAAGGTTTACCGTATATAAAAGGATCCCTTTCTTTCTGTGTTGAATAGTCTCAAAGAGTTTCCTTTCTATCTGGTAATAATATCTATCTATTAATTTGATATAACATATAGAAATCAAGAGAGAGGGATCACCATAAGACGATCTTAGAAACATAAGACAATTTAAAGCTTTTCACTTTTCTTGGCGGTTCAATCAACTTATTTTCCTTCAACCCCGTATTTTGGTAAAAGCCCCTTTTTAAGACAGAGAGGCGAGCATTCCGGCAGTTGAACACTTCCACTTCTAAAGTAGTTCATAGCTCCTAATTATATCTCAAGAGGTCATGATTATAGATAGAGAACTCTTTTGAGGATAGAGAGCTTTCCTCTACCTTCCTCAAGGGCTCACTAAAAGACAACAACACGAGAAGGCATGTGTATAGTTCGGCCTCTAAAAAAATGGTAGTCGAGGGAGCTACAACAAGCATTCTTGATTCCTTGTCGCTCGCTCACCGAGAGGTCTTTAGGGAAATCCCTTGTCTGATCGTTTACCTTTTCGATCGAGTGTAGTGCACGGGGCTTATATAATCAATGTAAAGCATCGATCTGTCATTGTAGTAACTTTAAAAGCTACCTGCTACCTCATTTTTAAAATGGCTTTTAAAATCTAAGGGGAGGGCACTCCTCGGATATGGTCCATGATCGCTATTGGGCCCATCTATCCTTGGAAGGAAAAGCTGGAGGTATGGATTCTCGTTCCTATTGTGTGTGTGTTTCAAAGTCTCGATGATGAAGCCAATCCATCGATAGATATAGATACGAAATGGAGCTCTAATCAGAAGTGTGGGTGGGATTTTGATGTCGGTGGCATGGATAGGGGCACCTGTTGTCATGAATGAATCTAAAAGGTTGGAGGGGCGATCGAAAGGATCCAAGCTTGACCAACCCGAAGAACCCTTCCGACCGTCACACCCTGGGCCAGTGACGCCCAAATTCCTTCTTTTCCAAGTGAATAAGAAATGCCACCGACCCCCTTGATCAACTCGGTGAATGGGCTCTCAAGTTTTCCCCCAAGGCAAGCAATCTAGAGAAAGAGGAATAACTCTCCCACTTTATCGGTAAGCGAAAGGAGCAGTCAAAACTCATGGGGTCAGCTTATATATGAAATTATGGTTGAGCACATTCATGCACTCAGAATTTTGTATATAACAGACCTCGACCTGAGCCTCGACTGCTTCGAATTTGAAGTCGATAAAGGGCCCCTTTTTAAGAGCTCTCAAGTTTTCTCAAAGAATAAAAATGTGGCACCTTTAATTTAAAAGCTCTACCCGCTTCCCCTCTTTAAATAGAGAGAGAGGATGAAATGCTCTTAAAATAGTCACGCCGCGAGCGCAGCACTCAAAATAAAAGGGAGCTCTCTATCTATAATCTCGAGAGGGAGAGAAAAAGTGACCAGAGAGGCTCTTAAATAAGCTCTATTTTAAAGGCAAAAAACCTTCCTTCTCCGACTTCAAAATGATACTCGACAAAAGCTCTTCAAGCTCTTTTTCCACTGTGAATGAGAATCTGGATTTGCTTTTAAGAGAGGGGAGGGAAATCCCCTCTCTATTTTAAAGGGTAACATAAGACAACTCGCAACTACGAATCTCTCCCGTCTTCAAGGTTTGGTTCTTCTAGATCAACCCAATTCTCTAGATCTATGCCCTTAAAGTAAAGTTGTTTCCAACAACCCAATTGAATTGCAACCTTAAGATTGAGTGAACCTTTACCTTTGCCTTTAAAATCCGAGGGGGAGAGGAGAGTGATTGAATTCTGACTAGAGTGGGGTGCATGGATTAGGGGATCAAGTGGCTACCACTCTTGTCCCATATATTCAGGCTAGATATGGTACACAAACATTTAATATTGGGTGTGGAAGTGTATCGAGTGTTGGTTGCACGGTCCAATATAGATGAGGCGGCCCGACATCTACCCAATGGAGATGGATAGAGGAGAATGAATGCTCACCTACCTATCAATAGTGAACCCCTTTTTTCCTAGGCCTACTGTATCTGATGATACCTCTTGTTCCCCACCAATGCGATTCCAAAAATTGGTGATGTTCCCCTCTCCCTCTTGCCCCCTTTCAAATATGAGGGCGATCAAGTGCCCTCTTTCCAAGTGTGCCGCTAATAAATCTACTTCCGAAAACAAAAGGCCCTTTTTAAATATGAGGGTGACCTCTCTATTTTCAAAATCAAAATGCCTCCATCTGTTATTAAAGAGAGTAGGGTGAGAGTGTGCTGCTAATCACTTCCCAACCCGATTCACCGACCATCTCTGATCAAAAATCATGTTCGATAGCCCTAAATTCTCGGTCCAAATGAACACTCATCGTTTACGAACTACCATGGTATCTGATGTTTGCCCGAACTTTCACCCTTTTAAAGTACCTCTCTCCTCTTTTGAAAATCTAGTGAGGTAAGCAAATTCGGATATAGAGCGCGCACTGTCGCTCACTGTGATTATGAATAGAGGGCTCTTCGCTCTGCCATTTTGGGGAGGGAGAGTGACCCCTCTCCTTTTAAGAGGTCAAGCTAAGCAGTGAAAGTGAACCCCTTGACCTATGATAGAGAGCGGTCAAGGGGATCCTATCCTAAGAGTACCATTTTAAAGGTCCTCTCTATTTCCCGATTCATGAGCCACCCTTGTAACTATAGTGGGGGGGAAGAACCTCTCTATTTTAAAAGGACTCTTAGCGGATATACTATTTATAAAGGAGAGAGAGAGAAGGAATGAACGCCATTACTTGGGACCAACAAAAGGGAGCTGGCACCTGAATTGCTCCTTAAGAGTAAACTTTAGATCTTCCCAAGAGTCCACCTTGGTCGTGGATCTCTTCTCCTCTATATCGGATGATATATTTTGCCACCAAGTTTTGGCTATCCCCTTCAAGTACTTGATTGCCTCATCAACTTCCTCCTTGTCAGACATACCTCCAACTGCATTTAAATACTACCTCATCTCCCAAAGAAAATCATCAAAGCAGCCAAAAGATGTTGAGTAAGCATTATCCATGTCAGAGTAGCTCCAGAGGATGTTGAGAAGATGGCCTGTGTTTCTAGATATGGGTCGTATGAGTTCCTTGTGATGTCGTTTGGGTTGTGCAATGCACCAAAAATGTTTTGTACTCTCATGAACGATGTGTTTAGGCCACTATTGGACAAGTCAGTGGTGGTCTATCTCGATGATATATTGGTTTATTCAAAGAATATCGAGGAACACAAGAAGCAACAGGAAGAGGTCTTTGAATTGCTACAGGAGCATGATCTATTTTGGATAAGGATAAATGTGCTTTCGCTCAGGCAGAGGTGCACTTCCTCGGGCATGTACTTGGCTATGGAAACATGAGGCCAGAACCAAAGAAGTTAGAAGAAATCAAGGATTGGGAGTCCCCAAGTAATGTGCATGGAGTGCGACAGTTTTTGGGACTCACCAACTTTTATTTTATCGGTGTTTTATAAGCAGATTTTCAAAACTAGCAGCATCATTAACAGACTTATTAAAGAAAGATCAGAAGTGGGATTGGTCTTCCAAGTGCCAAGCAACATTCGACCTATTGAAAGAAAAGTTGACTTCTTCACCAGTTCTAACATTGGCAGACTTCAGTAAGCCATTCAAGGTGCATGTGGATGCATCCGATTATGCCTTAGGCGGTGTGCTTATACAAGATGGGCATCCCATTGCTTTTGAGTCTCGAAAGATGAATCCAGCAGAGAGGAGATACCCTGTACATGAGAAAGATATAATGGTAGTGGTGCACTGTTTGAGGATGTGGAGACACTACCTCTTGGGTGCACACTTTGTCACCAAGACGAACAATGTGTCCAATACTTTCTTTCAGAATCAGAACAAATTGATTGGCAAGCAGGCCAGATGGTAGGACTTCCTTGCAAAATTTGACATGGACATTGTGCACACCACTGGAAAAGAGAATGTGGTGGTTGATGCCTTGAGCAGGAAGTTACAGTTAGCAGTGTTGGAATCGACAGTAGCGAGTCCAGTTTTGGTTCATGGCAAAAGTAGAATTGAGTTGGGTGAAGAATTGATGGAAAATATCGAGGAGAGTTTGGTTCAAGATCCTCAGGCTGCAGCATTGGTCAAGACTGTTCTAGATCAGACTCAAAAAGGGTTAAGGAACAAGTTTAGTGTGATAGATGGAATTCTATATTTTACCCAAATTCGGATCTATGTCCCTAAGTGGGGGAGTCTCCGTTGAGACTTGATTAAGGATTTTCATGATTCAATATGGGTGGGACACCCGGGACAACATCACACTTTGGCTTTGTTGGAACATGGGATTTATTGGCTGTAGATGAGGAAGGACGTCAATAAGTTTGTTTGAACTTGTCTGATTTTCCAGCAAGATAAGAGTGAGAATAAGCTGCCAGGTGGTTTACTATAGCCTCTTCCAGTTCCAGTAAGACCGTGGGCCAGTGTAAGTATGGACTTCATCACTGGCTTACCAAATTCAAAGGGGTACTCTTCCATCATGGTAGTGGTGGATCAGTTCTCCAAATATGCGGTGTTCACTGCATGCCCCTCCCCATGCCTAGCAGAAGTTACTGTAAACTTGTTATTTAGGAACATTGTGAAATATTGGGGAGTACCACTGAGCATTGTGTCAGATAGAGACACTCATTTCACTAGTCGATTTTTGCAGAGGTTGTTCGAATTGATGGGTACAAAGTTGATGATGTCTACTAGGTTTCACCTTGAAATAGATGGTCAAACAGAGAGAATCAATGCCATCCTAGAAACCTAATTAAGGCACTTTGTACACAGTGATCAGATGAATTGGCCAGATCTGTTGGATATGGCGTAGTTTAGCTACAACAACCAGAAGAGTCAGTCGAGTAAGCATTCTCCTTTTGAGTTAGCAACGAGACAACAACCCTTGTCACCCCATACAATGCTTACAGGTTACATGAGAGGGAATTCACCGACCTCAAACTATTTGAAACAATGGCAAGAGCGAGTGGACCTCGCGCAACTACATCTGTTGAAAGCAGCAAACCAAATTAAGGACTATGCAGATGTGAGTCGTAGATTAGTGGAGTTCAATGTCGGGGATAAGGTCATGCTTAAGATGGAACCTAAGGTGTTCAAGCCAAATAAAGGTAAGTCTAAATCCTTGATTCACCGTAGGCCGTTCGACATAACAATAAGAGTAGACAATGTTACCTATAATTTGAATTTACCTGCCCACATGAGGACCCATCCAGTCTTTCATGTCAGCTATTTACATCCATTTAGAGTAGATGAAGTAGACCCAGAAAGATGATAACCTAGTCATCCTCCTACTAATGTGATTGATAAACCATAGAGGAGGCTCAAAAGGATATGAGATGTAAAGACAGAGGGTTGGGGTAATATAATCCGTAGGGAGTTCCTAGTCAGTTGGAAAGACAGAAGCAGATAGCTGGGAACAGGAAGAGACCTTGTGGAAGTACAAAAAGAAATTGTAGGACTTCCTTGAGAAGAGAGCTATAGGTTTGACAAGGGTCCTGTAATGTAGAGGGACCTGAGTACCACTGAGTTGGTTTGTAGGGACCTATTTCGAGTTCAAAGGGACCTACTACTAGCACCGAGGGCATCGCCAATTCGAGTGGGGGAGAATATGGAAGAACTAAAATATTTCATAGTTCTCTCCATGTTCAAGATTGCTCTCACATGCTAAGTTTCCAAGTTGCCAAAGTTGCCAAGCTGAGTTGTTGCCTCCGTTTTGTATGCGAGTGTGCACCTGATGGTGGTAGGAGTGAACACCTACCTAGACCTGCTAGGTGAATGGTTTGAGAGGTCACTTACTGTCTGCTAGTCAGTGTGCAGATAGTGGGTGGTTGGTTTCCTGTGTTTTGTTGAGAAATAAGCTTTTTCTAGGATTTTACTGAAGGTTAATCAATCCCATAGGATATTATAGTTCAGATGGGTGACCTCCCCGGGAAGTCCTGGTTGGTGCACACCAGTCCATCCATTTTGTAAGGTTCCTTACCAAGTTGTAACCAAGCCTTTATGCCAGCGATATTAATACATATGTTCATATTATATTGTACATGACTCTTGTGTTGGCCGACTTATTATATTATGGGGACTTGCTTTGTGCTTTGCTAAGTAGGCACTTCCACGTTGTGCTAACCTTGTATTGTGCTTGCTTTCACTGTATATCGTGTTTGGCTTGTTTTGTAGGTGTTGTGACACAGAAAAGGCATAGTCCACATCATCTAAGTGGGACGTATATGGAGTGAGTGGCCGAGCCTCATCAAATTTTGTACACTATCAATGTGTGAACCAGACAGATCTTTCGATCCCCTGGGAAACATGAAGTTCAAGTTGCTTCCCTAGAGTTACTCCATTAGGGTTGAGTCATTATCTCCATCTATTAAATATTCTATCTTGATTTTGGACCCGAAATAGAATACAACGCTCTCTTATATAAGGTGGTTGTTTACCTCTCTTCTCCCCACAAAAAGTGAATTCAATCACTATATTATTTATAGATTAGATCTACCCAATCGATCTGAGGGAAAAGGGAGTGAGGAGGAGAGGATCGGAGAGAGAAAAAGTGGGATAGAAGTAGGCCATAGAGATTAAATAATCGTACCTTAGCCGGGGCATTGAACCAGACAAGCACATAGAGGGGGGAACGTAGTGAATGGAATCATATAATGCTCTTAAATGATGAGTGGTGAATTGATGATCCTCACAGGACCTTTCAATCAGCCCTTCAAAACCATGGTCATTTTGAACATTCACAGGCAGACCTTTTAAAGTAAATATCCGAGTGCCATTCATCCCCATTAATGGGCTTTAGGGCATGGCTTCCCCTAAAGAGAAAGAACCCAACCTTTCTTAACTTTATTAAGAGGCGGGCATGGAAAGGATTTCGTCATTCCCCCTCTCTATTCCCCCTCTCTATTCTAAAATGGGAATAGAGAGGCTTACTTAAGCCCCAAGGATTTTATCTCCTTTCATATCTATAATTTAAAAATTTAGGGGAGGCGAGAGGTTTTAAAGGTTCGTATGAGCTATAAAAGGTCCCTGATGAATGGGGAATAACAGTCTCTCTTATTTATATGAGGCAGCAATGAACGGATCGAAATACTGGTCACTGCTACCTAATATAAGAGAGGTTAACCTCCTTTAATATGAGAGGATCTTTATATCCTAAGGTGCACAGAGGAGAAAACAACTACTTGGCCCAGCGATTGATGGATATTTCTCCCATCATTCGCTTTTTTATGCATAGAAGACCTAAAAGTAAAACCAACCTAGGGGGCAGTGGGGAGAACTATAGAAACGAACTAACACAACCTTTTAAAGATAAGAGGACTAAACCGGGTCTCACCATTCTTCTTTGTTAAGGATGTGGAAGAAGAAGAAGCTATGGAAGATGCCATGATCCATGGATCTCCGATCGGGAAGCCATTTTCTTTATCACTCCGAACGAACCAAGGAATAGTAAGTTGGCTTAAGTAAGCGCTCTTTAAGGCTCTCTATCTATAACGAGAGATAAGGGAGAGTGCTCGACCAACCTTAAAATATTCAAGGCTAAGGAAAGGAGTTCGAGGGAGGGGTAGAGCACTCGACCATAGGGACGAGGAGAGGAATGGCTGAGCACTCGACTTCCTCTAAAGGTAAAGCCCTTTTTAAATAAAATAGAGGGGCTCGATTATAGATAAAAGAGATCCCTTAGATTTTAAAGGCAAAAGGGATTTGATTTAATTCAAAGGGCTCTCACCTTTCACTTTTTAAGGGGCACTCGAGCCCACTTTTATAAGGATAAGCACTCAACCGCGAATTGGAATTGGAAGTGGAGAGAAAGCAGTGCTTCCCCCTCTTTAAAAGAAAATCATATATTTGGGAAGGGAAGGGAAGGGATTATTTAAGGGAAGGAATTATTTGAAAAATCAAAATCTTTCACCTTTATAAAAGCCTTGGGAATTATCTATTTTTATTTAATCGATATTTTAGTTTTTGAGATGAAGTGCAAATCAGTTTTAATACGTATTAGAAAATATGGCTATAAAATATGGATTCGAGAAGTGCAAATAAGTTTTAATACATATTAGAAAATATGGCTATAAAATATGGATTCGAGAAGTGCAAATCAGTTTTAATATGTATTAGAAAATATGGATTCGAGAAGTGCAAATAAAAAGGTCGAGGGGATCTTGATCGAGGGAAATATATATTTTGAATGAGGGATGGGAATATCATTAATTCAATTAAAAGATAATAGAATCGGTGGCTTCTTGATATTTATAAATTGAGATTTCATACTCTATAAAACTTTCATTCCCTGGTTTTCTCGATTTCATGTTTTTATCGATTTATATTTCGGTTCTTGAGATTTCATACTGTATAAAACTTTCATCGGATTTTTAGATTTCGGTTTTTGAGATCTCGCTTTTTATCTATTCCATTTTTCTTGATTCCCTGCTTTTTTCGATTTCATCTTTTTCTCAATTTCATTCTTTTAAAAAAGGTCGAGCCCAAATTCTCTATTTTTATTTAATCGATATTTTTCCAAAGAAATATAGTTCAAGAAAGATATTTCCAAAAATAAATTGGTTGGCTTCTATTTATTGGTGAAAATGAGGCTCTCTATTTGAAAGTAGGAACCAAAAAAATAGATCGAAAAGGCTCCTCGCCATTTTTAGCCCGATGGGAAAGTAGTGAACTGGTATAAGAGGTGCTCTCCTCTCTATACAATGAGGAACTCGGCCTTATGGATAGATGACCCATAACTTATCGATCGGAGCAGAGAGAAAGTAGTTGGATTTTGTCACTACACTATACCATAGATCCACTAACTAAGAGAGAGCTGACGAATTCCAATCCAGGAGGTTCCAATCCTTAGAGTTGGTAGTACCAGTGAACCTCTCTAAATCCCACCCTTACATGACTGGTTCTGGTCCTACTCATAGAAATAATTTTTGAAAATGAATTCTATGCCTTATCCCCCACACCCTGGAAAAGAATCTCTGAAGCTTCAAAGTCGCTTCTAGAATACCAATCGAATCGAGGTCGTCATTCACTGCTGGAGCTTTATTTTAGAAGTTGTCGAGCTCTATTATTTGGAGCATGGAAGAACTGAAATACTTGATCTGCAGGATCTATCACCCCTGAAAGATCTTTAACCCTATCAAGCTATCTATTCTAAGTTTCCCATGGCCTTGACCTTTTCAAACTGGGAATGCTCAACACTCGACCAACATTTTTAATTTAAAGAGAGGGGCTTGAGATGCGAGAGTGATTATCCTTTCTCGACCTTAGGGGAGAGGCAAGAGTGATTATTCCTCTTTCTCGACCTCTTTAAAATGAGGGGCGAGTGAGATCTCATAAACAAGCTTTTAGGTTTTTTTGAAGCTCATCTTATATATGGTGAGCCCTAGCGACCCCAAAAAAGAGCATTGGAATATGGATACTGGAATGTGATCACTACTTTGAGGTTTATAATGAGAAAGGAAGGAGAAGGATATCCTATTAAAAATCTCATCATATACCCTTGTTATAAGTTACTCAATTTTTTGTAGTTCTCGTTGTTCATTTAAGCATGTTTCCCTCCCTGGTCGAGGCGGTCTGCTTCCTATAGCCTACCTATAGTCTGAATAGGGTAATCCGGTCACCACTATCCATATGATCATATTTTACTATCTAGGCCAATGAATAGAAATAGTGACGCCCATTTTCATAGAGAGGGCATTCTTTCTCTATCTGTGCTATGCGCTCGCTCACCACTTGACAAGGGCTATAACTCGTCTTCGACTGTGCAAACTCTTGATGAGTAACTAGTTCATCTTGTGTTGCAGTACTTTGACAATCACGTGCAAAATGTCCCCATAATTGGCATTGCCAACATTGCACAATAGGTCTTCCCTCACTATCATACTGAATTCTCCATCTACGAGTTCTCTGTCGGTTGTTATAGGCTGGTTCATGAGTGGTATCTCTTCGTTGTACCATCCCCCTTGGTGTTGCATATACTGATAGTGAGGATCTTGCACTCTTTGAGTCGTACTTGTCCTCAGAGTCATTAGTCATCTCTTGGGATTCACTTCCTTCCTTGACTTCTTGACCCCAATATTGTAGCGATGAACTACTCCCCTCTCCAAAATCATCACTCGCAATGTCTGAATCAGTCTCAATATTAGAATCGCTTCCATCCTCAGAATCACTCTCATTGGTATGAGGCCAATACTTCGATATTTTTGCATCACTTTCCCAAATCAAGGTGTATTTCAAAGCCTCTTGGTATGACATCGGAGGGATCCTTGTCATCTTCTCCCGGTATGTAGGAAGAAGTCCATCTATGAACCATCTTCTCTTCAATGTGTCTAATTGGTCATTTTCAAAATGGTCAAATAGCCCACTCATATTCTTGTTATAGGAATGAACAGACTCATTCACACCCTATTTTAGGCTATAGATTTCAGTAATGATTGCATCATCATTTTCAAACAACTGAAATTCATGTACAAATGCATCACGCAACTCTTCCCATGTCGAGTACTTGTCTATAGGGAATTTTATGTACCAATTCATGGTGAATTCACAAAATATCGCATGAAACCACCTCCTCCAATCTGCTTTATTATTTTTTCCAACCGCTGTCTACAACATGCGATAAATTATCCAATGCATTATTGGGTCTTCTCTTGATTCTCCATGAAATAGTGGACACTTACATGGTATGCCCAATTTGGCCTTCGATTTCACAGGTTGACTTAACCTCGACAACAATTCTTGGCATATTGCTCCCTTATGCGAAGCATGATGTGCATCACCTAGAAATTGCTCTTCCATTGTACTTTCATTCGTACCATGAAATATTCCAACCTGTAGTTGCTCTGATGTTAGACTCCCGTCTCGCTCCCCATCGAGCACACTAACCTGTAGTTTCCCTAGTGTCAGACTTCCATCTCGTGCACCATTGGACATGTCATCTGTCTTTTGCATCGATGTCAGACTCATGTCCTTCTCACCATCATGCATCACAACATGCAATTGCTTCAACACCAAATAGTATCCATTGACATGCAACTTTGTATTGACTGCTCTTTTGGTTCTATCGTCTTCCAAACACCTGACTGGTCTACCTATTCTGCTGTTATTCTGATGGCTAACTGTACTTCAGTCATCATCTTGATGTCTAATTGTGCTTTTACCATCAGTCTTGTCAATATCCAAACTGGTGCTATAGATGTATAGACCGGTACTACAGACATCTATATTGGTTTTGCAAACATCTAGACTTGTGCTACAGACGTCTAGATTGCAGATGTCTAGACTAGTGTTGTAGGCGTCTATGAATCCTTGATCTACAAAATATTCATTTGCATTTTGCATCTCGTTGGTGTGCACATCCCTTTAGACAGCCCTCCATCTACATCAACAAACAAATATCCCTCTTCTTTTACTGGATTCCAGTGTTCTCGCTGCACATATTCCCTAGGATTTCGCTTCTCACAACTCCATGTCACCAGTTTAGACCCAACTTCGTACAAGAAACAACACTAGAATGTAGAAATGAAATTTAACATGCTTACACACAATTCCATTTCTACTTAAATAATTTTATAGATTTGCAGTCATTGTAGTACAATACATAGGAAACAACAACATCAATGATAACAACAGCAGCAATGGTAGATAACAGTAAATACAAGCAGTTTTATATTAACAATGGCATTTATAGTACAACATTACAATTTTAGCATTACAATCTATAGCCTACAAACCCTATGCAGAATATTTTTGTTGCATACAAGATTGGACTGCATCATGCCCTATGCACATATGCATCAACTCTCACACGTACCAATGTTGTTTCATTAATCCATCAACCTGCATGACTCTCCTTAATGCCCTGGCTGAATGAATGAATGAACAACCACCGAACCACTTCAATGAATGAACCCTTGAATGAATGAGGGGAGGGCTTATTTATACACCCAAAAAGTAGTTACCCTCCAACTACCTCATAACTTCCCCAAATTACATTTCATATGCATTTGATCTTACATTTACATGACATTTCCCACTACAGGACAAACTAGTTTATGACTTATAACTTTGTCGACTTACATGACTTAACATGACTTTATTATTACGTACAATATTAAATTGCACTTTATAACATTATTAAATATATGTATGCACATTTCATCAAACACTTTGTGTACAATTAAAAAATAACACAAAATACCCAAAACTGATTCACCAATTACAAACATATCAATTTGCCTGTCTACAGTCCATAGATAGTCAAATCATGCATATAGCTTGTGCAAATGCCAAGGCTCTTGATAGGAAAAAGTGATTGTATGCATTGCTACCTACACCTTCCAAGCCTTGGGAATCAATGTCAATGGACTTCATGTTAGGCGTGCATGTATGTGGAAGTGGACAGATTTTCCAGCTACCCTAGTACGTTGCAAAAAGAATGTCTCGGTGTAAGATACTGCCAAACTCTTTTCGAGCATGCTTGGTTCCATGTTGGATTTCCGAGTAGGGGGAGGGGCATTGTCATATTTGATTAATGCCCTTCCCAATTCCTCTCCAATAAGGTCCCACTAATCAGAGATATGTGGTTGGCTTTTATTTCCCCCCGTAGTCGAGGATTTCTATAGATCTCATCGTTTGTGATCGAGTGGAAGCCTTCTCCATCGATTCGATAGAGAGCTAGTTTTTGATGACCAATCGCACAGGGGAAGTTGGGACTGGTGAACGGGCGTAAACTTTGGGGTTGGAAATGATACTTGGTTTTCTTCAATTCCAACCCTTCCCAATTAGAGAAATCACTACCTCAAACCTTGGCTTTTGATAGCAGGTACCTCTAATGAATGGTAGGGACGAATAAAATGATCCAACTAAAGAGGTTGATAGGTTTCATGCATCATGTGAGTGGTGCCAGCGTAGGCCTTCAAGCTATCCCTTTCTAGATGGATCTCAAGTTGCATGTAAGTTTTCGTGCATGCAAGAGAGTTGTTTCATCGTATACAATCTAGTGTGCTCTACCTTCCGATCGATAAAGGAACTTACTTCCTCGATCTATCAATTTTCAATTCGATTCCTTGTCTCAACAATGAAAAGTTGTTCCATCTAGTTCTGGTAGTCAGTGTCACTAGGGTAAAACACATCATTGACCCAAATATCTCCATCTACTCCAATGACTTATTGATTGGAAGGAACTAGTAGGTAATGGTTGCGATTCACTGAAAGAATCCTAAAGTTCTTACCTAGTGCACTTGGTACCCATGCCTGTAGAGTTCTGTTTAGTATGGGTGAAGAGTTCAAATACCTAATGTTTCTTCCTTCAATACACCCGAAGCATGTGCTTGAACTAGTCAAAAGCCGAAAATGAGTGAATGTATATGGAAGGGAGGATGGGGTGTGAAACCTAATGGCCATCACTAATCACTCAACTGGACCGAAATCTACCTTTGTAATGACCTCCCCAATGACCGAACAAATGCACCTTTATGGATCAGGAAAGCCTGAACCAAGTAGTGAAACTACCCCCAATGAATATCTCCTCCGGTACTCCAATCATTATCCACATATTAAATTCATTCTCCAACAAAGCCCCCGAGAAATATTTCCCCAATATTATGGAAACTTGAATGGGATTCCCCAACAACAGAGAAATGAATAATAAGGGAGGTTGTTGCGGATGCGTTATCGGTTGTGGCTGCAGTGGAGTGGTTATCAGTTGCATGGGCCACCCCAAGATGATCTCGCTACTTCAATATTGTCCTTGAGTAATAGGGATTGATTGATTGGGATGGATTCCCGATTGGGGTGTGAAATGGAGAAGCTTGACCAGCTGAAGAAATTGAATGCGGCCTCGCATATCATGAATTGGAGAAGTTGGGCAATTAGATGGAAAGGGCACCATAGATAAGAAAGTGCTTCATCCCACTATTTCCCATATATTAATGAATCAAGAGAGGGGTGGGCAGAAATGAAGTATTGAATGCAGGGTGGACCCGTCTGTTTATCACTCAACCCCACTCCACAGGTGGTCGACTCAAGACATGTTTGCTCGCTCCAACCACTATTATCATTTGAGAGGGGGTGTTTCAAGCGCCAATTTTAGTCATTTTATTTAAGTTCTTCATTATATAGAAAGGGGGGCTAAAAAATGTAGAGGCAAGGGAATGACATCTATAAGTGTTTGCCCCACTATCACAATAGGGGAGTGAAATCGAAAGGTTTCATTTCTAGTTTCCATTTCAAGGCCATGGAAACCAAGCCCTTATTTATTCAAATTAATAGATTTATTTAGGGGACTTCAATCCAAAGATTAGTGCAGGATTCCAAGCCCACTATTATTATTTGGGATAGGTTAGTTGTTCACCAGTTATTTGACAGCTTTTGGATTCGAGATTCGGGTTTCTAGATGGGCCAAATTTCCTACTATTCTTATTTAAGATAGGTCCCCCTTTCTATATAATAATTGAAAGGTTGGTTTAATGCTTGGGAATCTCAATCATAAATCACAGTAGCAATAGCAGTATCCTATCTGAATGGTGCCAGCATCCAACGAGTAATGGTATCCGCTTCATTCGGCAAGAGTATCCGCAACCAACCACCTAAGGGGTGGGGGGAAGGAGACGCAACAAATTAATTCTATATGAAAAACCCCTATCGGGTATCTATCTCCCTGGTAGGGCTATGTCGAGGAAAAATTAGGATCCTGAATGCTTTCTATAGTACAGACTCTCTTCTCGGACTAATACTCGATAGGAAGATGGCTTCGTTCACCCAAAGTAATAATAACTAGTTGAAGAACCTCTTGCTTGGTTCCCAAACTCCCTCACAAGCCTATTGTTGATGGGCCGGAGTCAACGCTCAACTAGTACAACGGGAGATACCATAAGCGAACAGTCAAAACTTCTCATTAAACTAATCAAGCAATTCGAGCTATTGGAATCGTGGTTCTATCCAGCTACTGGCTACCACGAGAGGATACACTTTAGGTAGTGGAATACCCGTGCCATCATTCCCTAGGCTGTAGTTGGGCTTATTACTATTCGAGCTAAAACACTTTCCTCTTCTCCACCCCAAATATGGATAAGGGGCCTCAGGCTATTGGATGGATGAGGTCATCCATGCACTTCCTATCCCATGGATCGGAGACATCAAGTCATTGATGCGTCAAAATATTCCAATGGTAGGGGAGCAGGGACCTACTATTGTAATAATGGGAGTTGAATGGGGCCCTTAGTCATTAGATGGAGGAGGCAAGGAAAACAAACAACATGATCCCAGAATGGAATACATATCAGCATACATTATTACATATTCAAATAAATTTTTATTTGCTAGGTAAATCAGCTAAAATAGTGCAGAAAATATAGAAAATGGTCAAAACAGAGTACTATGCTCTTGAACATTTAAACATGTAAATAGTAATACATAATGCATTCCATCATCAAAATTAGCATAAAAACATAGCATAAGGTCTATCAAATAGTTTATGAAATATCAAAAAATGGTCTATGAATGAGGCAATTTCTGGCCTCATCAGGATTCCATGAGCATAAGGGCTTTGCGCTCTCCTTAATGGGTGAAGTCCATTCTCGGGCCCCAAGGTAGAAATTAAAAAATGTTTTAAGCATGGCTAATTTACATTTTCCTAAGCAACCTAGGCCTACAGTCTTAGGTAGCACCACCAATAACATGCCCCAAAGAAGGTCATTAGACCCAAAAATTGTGCATAGGGATTTAAAAGGTGGTGGTGCTTCGCATATTTCGATGAAGATTTCATCCCCATGCCCTAACTCTTCATTGGGAGGTGTGATCAGTACTCATATTGGTGCATCCAGGATCCTCCATTGTGTCACAATCACCCCCAACATTTACTCGCCCTCAACACCATTAATGTGGCAGGTATATGGCTGGGTTATAAAAGGAGAGGGCCAACACTACGTTTTACTGTAACTGAAAGTGAGATTATTGGAGGTTCTACTATAGCATAATTTACTGGAATCATAGTAAAAATTACTAATAAAGTACTATGTTAAAATAGTAGTGAGGCACTTTCCCTGTCCTTTTTAAGTCAAGTGTTCAAGTAGTTACGAAGTCAGAATGGGAAAGAAGATTACTAAGCCAAAAGAGGAGAAGTCCTAGAAGAAGGAGAAAGATCCGAAAGCGATGGAGGATGAGAAAAAGGAAAAGAAAGATAAACCACCACTACCCCCACCTAAATACCGATTGAGAAAAATCTGAGGTTGCGTCCTCACAAAGACAAGTGTGGAAAATTTGCATGAAAACATGGATCTTATGACCTCAAAAGTATCTATTGAAAATAAGTGGGTGGTAGCTTATTATTCCCATTTATACTGGTACCTATGCATGCCTATGCACCATTGCCCAGAGTTGATTTGTGCCATTGCTAAATTTTATGACCCCATGACTAGAACAGTCTGAAATCACAAGAGAGAGGTGTTGTTCTCTATATCTATGAAAGGGATCCAAGAAGCTTTTGCATATGGGGAAACACTCCCTAAGGACTTTAAAGTCAGAATAATTATCTTTAGTGAGCAGGCTTAGAGGTATACTAACTCAGAGCTGATGGGAAAATTCATGGGATCAATGCTTAGGGAAAATCCACTACTTGGAGTATTTACAAAACTACCCGCACCCTTAAGGGTATTTAAGCACCATGGATTATTCTCAATACTGACATGGGTCATGGGGATGATGACTGATGCAACGGTGCATAAATACTAGGCTTCCCTTGCTGAGTGCATCTCGCATGACAAGTTCTATGTGCCTACCACTATGAAGCTTGGTACTAGGCCCATATATTTCGACTAGGTAGAGTGGGTGGCACGCTTATTACACTTCCAACTGACTGATGTGTAGAATTGAAGATAAATGGCATTCCATGATTGCTCCTTCCTGGTATGGTATTTCTTCTACCACTTGCACAACAAATTCACTTTCATTGACATTAGCTGCATGAACTCATAAGACAAGGTGCTCCTTGTCTACCGATGGACTCAAAGTCTGTCGAGATGTGAGTCATACTACAACTTTAATAAGATGTTCCTAGGTCCAGCCCTCGATCTTGTTTGCGACACATACGAGCAAGTGCCGAGGTAGATGAGAGACTAAATAGTGCAAACGGACCTTGGTGATATTTTCTAGCTTATCCAAGGCCTTGTGGTTAGAATCTACGAGTTCATTGTGAAACTCTTCTTACTTCCTAACTATACAACAGAGTATTTATTTGCTCTTGAAGTCGCCCGACAGTGCAATTTTTTGGATGGGCATGAAAGGAAGAAGCTGCATACTTGCCCTTGGCCCATGGAGCTTGGTGACATCAAGGTCATGAAAAATGGGTAGAATGCTTTTTTGGCTGCCACATTGTTCAGTTTTCATTTGGTTGAGCTTCCCTAGTGCTGGAGGTATGACACGCATGGTATTTTCAAGGAGAATATTATGGTGAAGAACTTCCACAAATGCTCGTGTCCCGATATTATGGCCCAGCACAACAATTCATCAGGACTTGATTTAGAGTGACATGTGGAAAGAATGATGTCATTGCCCCCATGGAATGATTTCTACATGATGGAGGTAGAGTATGGCCCTTTGAAAAACCAATCCCATGAACTTAACGAGGACCATTTCAAATTGGTGAGATACAAGTGGTCCGATTGGACGGAAGAGAAAATTACCAACTAGTGGGTCATGAGGGTTCATAATAAGAAAGAGACATCTAATCTAGGGCTTGTCATAGATGAAAAGTTCTCCCAGGTATATGATACAAATTATAACACTTATCAGCCTATAATGTTTTCTAACATTGTACCCAGGAGCACACAAAGCCCTAGCAGGATGGAAGGTGCATTAGAGGAACAAAAACTGCTACCTGAGGAAGAAGTAATTCCCAAAAAGAGGAGTGTTGTTGCGGTGTTGTTGCATGCCATGTCACAAAGAAGCCATGGACTAGAACGTCTCACCCCTTTGGTGTAGTATTCCCTACTGCATCAGCAGCCATGGAGGGAAGTGTCGTAGGAGTTCTGATTCAACAAGTACAGCTAGTACAACAAGCATAGTAGGAGATTGTGTTCATCGACTTAGAAGTAGAAGCATCGGGAAAGGAGAGGGAAACAAGTCCAATCACATAGCAATTCACCATTTCAGATTTGGCATCAGTTGAGCCTACAGGTGTATTTTCTATCTCACCCCTTCTATATTTTATTCCTCTGACGTCTTTCCTTCTCAGTATGGAAACCCCAATTTTTGCCCAAGTTGCCTTCAGTGTCCCTGCTACAATTGCTCCTCCCCTACCGCCATAGTCTTTACCTGCTTTGTCTTTACCTCTAGTCTCTCAGACCTTTGGTGCTTTTGCATCCATGACCAAAGCATTCACATTTCCTTTATCTTCCACCCCTTCGTGCAAGATTCAGAGGGCCTTGTTGCTAGGTCTTTTGTCGAGGTTGGTCTTAACCTATTTTCACCACCGTACACTTTTAAGATAGCGGTTGTGATTCCTTTTGATATCCCAATATCTATCTTCATTGCTTTAGTCACCACTGTACGAACCCTAGCATCCCCTAAGGTAACCACAAGTATTTACTTAGTTATCCCTAAGTCTCCTTCTAAAGTAACTCCACATCAAGCTCAGTTACCCTATGCACCTCTCTTTGGCATAGAGGAACCCCTAGAGATGGAAATAAAGGATATGCATGAGGACCCTATGGCAGAAAGCATGTGCATGTGGCAGTAGAGCTCCTCACGCTGGCTCAAAGGCCATAAGAGAATAAAGGCATAGACTCCAGCTCAAATAGAAAGGAGGGTTGTATTTGATCTAGAAAATATGCAGCTTCACCGAATCGAGAATGTTCCCAAAGTGCAGAAACCCCTGGAGGAGATGACACTGGTAGACTATACCTTCCAGCGTACAGTTGAAGATATTAAAACCATCAATGTAGCAAAAAAAATTGGTAACATTGGGGTTAACTTGGGCATCGTCTATTATCACAATGAGCATTATAGGACTCATTTCTATGAGATTGAGTCTAAAAATTTAGGGCTATAGGAGACCCTCGTGCACATCAAAGCTCAGCTAGAAGAGGCTCAGGCCATATCCAAGTAGCTATAATAGTGCGTACTCACCCTAGAGCAAGAGGTTGAGAATGTTAAAATATAATATGATCTTCGCCTTCAATCGTAGGCAAAAGTGGAAATACAATTGCGGGCTTCTGGAGCTCAGATGCAGGAACTGAAGGTCCAACTGGAACAAAAGATAGCACCACCAGAGTTCTTCACAAAGGATTGCATCAAGGAGATTCATTGCCACTTCTTGTCCAATTTTAGAGTGCGGGTCTACAAGGCGATAGCAGTCCTCACATTAATTGAGGAAACCAAGTAAAAAATTATTAAGGGCGGGCCCATAATTGAAAATGCTGAGAGACATATTGATCAATGGTTGGAATTGGTGACAATGGTGCAGGCCCTAGAGAAAATGAACTTCCAGCTTGCCCCTATGTCCCTGCTTGCTCGGTCTTGGGCAGCTACCAAAATGACACTTCGAGCCTTCTTTACGAAGCAAAAAAATAACCTGGGCAGCAAGGAGGCTAATTGATGCTTTCGAGCATAAGAGGTGCATCTCCCTAATGTATTTTAACAGATTTTGGAGGAGGTTTGGTGTTGTAAGCTAGTTGATTACTCTCTATTGGCATTTTTGCAACATGTCACATTTTTTTATTATAATCCAAAGACATTTATGATTATTTTTTTTTAACTTAGCTATTTTGTTTATATGGTTTTTTCAATTCTCTGTAAACTTTCATTTTGCAATATAAATTAACCCCAAATTGTGACTTGGAAATCTGCTTCGGATTCACTTTGTCAAATTATCCACATCAACAATTGAAAAATTAAAAATGATTTTGCTTTAGAGGTGAAGCGGCAGTAAGAAATTGAAGGCAGTGAAATCAAAGAAAATGAAAAAAAAAGAAAGACAAAAGAAAATCGGCTAAGTGGAGAATGCAAACGCGTTCACCTCATTGGAGGGGCAAACGTCACGTTCACCCATTGGAAAGGCGGTTGCACCCCAAAAAGAGGAATGCACCAAACAAAAGGGAGAATAAAAGGAACGCATCATGTTCGCCCCTTAAGTGAGGCAAATGTAGTATTCACCCCTCATTAGGGTGAACATGATTTTAATATGTGTCATGGTCACTTTAAAGTATTCACGATGGATCCGTTAATTATTTTTAAAGGTGAATGACATGGAGAGATAAATTTCAGGAGACAGGAACTTTTAAATGGTTTTCACCCTTACACTCAGGTAAAAGGGGCGAACATCATGATAGATGCAGCGAAGATATTTTGGAGGTGAATGTTGTTTTTTTAGCACATGTGATTAAATTTCTCTAGAGACATGAGTAGAATTAAATGGGGTAAATTTTAATTATTAATTACCATCATCTTCGATAATTTTAGAGTTTGATTCTAGTTGAATATTTGCTTCAGGTAACTGCTGCAATTTAATGTTGGTGATGAAGTGGAAGCATTTTTTTCATTTTCAAGAACATCTTCTCGAAGGTTTTACTCCCTCTCCAAAGAAAATTGAATATGGAGTAAATTGTTGAAGCTCGTGTTTGATTTCCAAGAAGATGGAGGTGACTCAAATTTAATGCTACGGTGTCTAAATGCTATCATCTCAAATCATTTTTAGGATCATTTCTATCGAAAGAAGATTTCCAAGAACTGATGATTCATTTGATGTATTCAATGAAAGAGGCACAAACCTCTATAAATACTAAGAGAAATTTCATTGTAAGAGGTTGGAAAAAATAGATATCCTACAAGAAAACACTTCAAGTTCTCTGCAATAATAGTGAATTCAAAACATTTGGATTTGCAAATGACGTGGTGCATTGTGGTCTTCTACATTATGTATTTCTTTTACACAGTTAGATTTATTATTTGTTGTTAGATTTAAATTCTGTAAGTTGGATTTAAATATTGCAAGTGAGAGAGTGAGTGTTGGAGTGTTGATCTGAAGATTACATGTGCGAAGTTGTATGGAAATTATGTTGTTTGATCATCTATTTGCATGCTATTTTCAGCTTGGTGTGGATTCCTACTATTAATCTATTCCCATCCTACATAGTCGACATGTGGCCATATTTCCCATTTCTTTCCATATTTTCTAATTTCTTTCCTGCATCCCTAGTCTTCAACCATTTTAGAATTAGTAAGGGAACCAGCCCTCTCTAGAGATTGATACGGGGGACATCTCTTTCCTCTGGTATTTCAATGTTGGTCGTGTCTAGGGAGCACAAACGTAGTTTTGTATGATTAGGAAAATATTTGACCAATAGTTTTTGGCACTCCCGGTGGGACAGACAGTTTTTGTCCCAGTAAAATCCATAGTCAGTAGAACAAGTATTATCCCAAGTTGACAAACCCACTAGTGCCAATAGTTTTTTGAGACTTCAAAAATTCCACTTTCGACAATATTAAGGTTTGATTTTTTTCTTCGTGTTGTAGAATTAGAACATCTAGCGACTCGATTATACTCAAAAATCTCCAAACGTGAGTACAACAAAAGATGTGTCTCATGAATACAAGATTCAAGGCCAAAAATCCAGATCACCAAATTGAGTTCTACGAACTTGATATACAAAGGCTAGGGGAACATCCTCGATTAGCTAATTTTCACTGTATATCTTCATTACCTCATATATCCCATATACCGTCTGTCACATCATCACGACTAGCTGGTGTATTTTTTGCTCCTACAAGCCCAGGTAGTACTACCACTAGCCTTCCTCAACCTCCACCTCACACGACCACTGGTATTCCTCGAGCTCCACCTCATATACCAATCCACATGGCTTAGAATCCACCACCATAGCATGGAATAGCTCAAGGGCTTTGAACTTACAAGCACAAAATTTAGTCCCCCAAGCTGCTTTGAAGGCTTTGTCGACCTATAATGGTACTGGAAAAATTTTGTATGAGCATATCCAAGATGTAGCTTCATTTGCAACCATCCATGACATAATATACGAAGAAGTGATGATAAAATTACTAGTATTGTCGCTGAGAGGAAAATTGCTATATTGGTACCGATCACTACAACCGGGTACTATTACATCATGGTATCAATTAGTAGAATTGTTGATTAAAAATTTCCATGAACAAGCAGATCCATGCTCCTTGTTGCACCAGTTCAAAATGATTCAAAGACACTCACAAGAGGAAATAGTCGATTTTAATGTCAGATTTACCCAAAGCTGGCAAAGAGTTCCCGACGGTCTACAACCCACACATGAGCAAGCTGATTTCTACTATCTTAGGGCATTTAACACCAAAATCAATATGGTCATACGTCAAGCCAATGTGATTATATTTCCAAACCTGTATATGTAGGTACAGAAGGCCTAATATGATCTGATTGTTGTAGGTAGACTTCCCCTGAAGATGACTATGCCCATTCTTCCTAATCTTCTGTAGTATTTATATTCTAGTTCATTTTCATAGCCTATGCCTTCCATGTACCCAGTTCCCTCATGGAGCTTGGGTTCACATTAGATTGCACCTATTATTGCTCCACGACATACGACTCCAAGATTCCCATAGCTACCTAATCAGTCACTTCCACAATTACCCACTTCGGCGCTGCCAACACCACTAGTTCCATTACCATTACTCGCGTCTCCAGCGCCTTTACCTCTGCCTGTGCCTCCCACATCTTCTAATCCTGATCCTCTCATGATGATGTTGTAGGAGGTAAAATCAAATAATGTAGGCTTAAGAACAATATCAAACAAACTTACAATAGTAAAGAAGAAGCAAGCGAAGGCTGAATTTTGATCACGAAGATTCCAAACTCCATCGATCACTCGAGAGCAAGCCTCAACTAGTAGAGGCCTTGAAAAGAGCATAGTGGTGCAATAAAATGAAGAAACTAACACAACAGAGAGGGTGTATTGGTGTTCAACATGCAATGATCCTCATGGAGAAGAAATGTACATGGTGCATATGAATTATGTACAAACGCTAGCAGAGTTTGGCTGGCAAACAAGTCAATATGATCATGGAAGCTAATAATAATTTCAATATGTCATCTATAGAGCAAGTTTCAGTTCTCACATGGTCCAGAAATAAACCAGTAATAGTATATCCTGCTGAGCTTGAACCCTTAAAGGTGTCAATGGAACAAAAAATACAAGATGAAAAGGGGAGGCCTCCAGCAAAAGTACCTGTTGGGGTAGCTAAAGAGCAAGATTCTATCAAGTTGAAAGATTTGATGCCTAAGAAAACTAAGGGAAGGGCACAAATGAGAGCATCTCCCTCACAACCTGTGACAACTGCTCAAACACAAGATGAAACAAGAGAACAAACCAAAGAGCGACTCAAGTACCCATCTTTGACTAAGAGATAAAGGGTGGAAGCTACCCAACAATACCGAGACAAGTATGAGTGGGTTACAGAGGAGAAGGCTATGACTGTTTCAAATTACAATATTGTGGAGGAGATGAAAAATATTCCTTCAAAAGTAATTTTGTATGATGCACTTCAATTGCCAGGACAGGTTGACCTGCTACAAGAATCTTTGAAGACTGATAAAGATCAAAAGAAAAATTCTTCTCAAATAGTCTTGGTTCAAACGCTTCCAACTTCAGCTATGGGAAAAAATAAGCCTCCCCCATTTTATTTATCACTCATAATGGAAGGGTGGATCATACACAACTGCATGATCAACTCTGGAGCTACAACTACTATCATACCAAAGGCAATATGTTAAGTGATGGGGATGGAATATACAAGGAGTCGCCCAGGAGTGTTGTAGCTAGATGGAACTGTGATAAAGATGGTGGGAGTAATCAAGAATATTCCCATTGTCCTCCGTAGTATAATGTAAATCACAGTCATCCAGGAAGTGGTAGTGGTTGACCTGGAACCATACTTTAGCATGTGCCTCTCAACGGAGTTTACAGCCAAGTTGGGAGGATATATTTCCTTAGACTACTCGCATTTGGAGATACCATTCAAGGGAAAGAGGATTCACATTCATAATGAGAAGCCCACGCCTTTTCACATTGAGAAGCTAGAGGAAGAATAATTTCCAGGAGCAGTTAACATATTGACTGAGGAGATAGAAGAGGTTGATTTAATGGAAGAAGCATTGGGTGACCTTCACCTCGAGGATGAGTTTTCACTCATGGATTTCAATGCAATGGTTGGAATAGACATTGGTTGCTATACTATAACTAAGCCAGATCAAATTGAAGAGAAGGTTCCTGATTCTCCTAATCCTATTACAGATTAGTTATGGAGAATGTATTTTGATGGCATCGAGTGCAAGAATGGTACAAGATTCGGCATTGTGTTGATCTCTCCCGAAGGGTTGCAAAAAACCTATTCTTACAGGTTAACTTGGGGTTGCACAAATAATGCAACTGAATATGAGGCACTATGCCTTGGATTGAAGAAGGCTGAAAAGTTGGGCATCAAGCAGTTGCAAATTTTTAGTGACTCTAAAATCATAATTAGTCAAATCACTAACAGATGTGTGTCAAAGCAACACTACTTGAAGGCCTACCACAACAGAGTCTGGGACTTTTTTGAATATTTCACTATTTTAAATGTTTAGGCGATTTCGAGAGAGCTAAAAAAATATGTAGATATTCTGGCCTCTTTTGGTGCTAACTACGCTTCTATGGAGTAAATAGTTAGAAAGCCTAAGATACTTAGGGTAATTTACAGAACCTCAGTTCCCAACAAAAATATCCATTGGAAAGTGTTTGACAATGATGAGTAGATAGTCAACTTCCTACTTAAAGAAATTGCAAGCGCTGATGATAGAGTTATTGCTGAAGAAGAGAGAGAAGGGATGATTCAGCTAAAAAATAATCACATCCCTAGGGGACTAATTACACTTGAAAGTATGTTCGACCAGAGTTATCGGGCTAAAAAGCATAGGATCAAAGTAGATGCGAAGGAGTATATAGAATTGCATTTGGAGTTTGAGAAAATCATCAATGTTGGGATATATGGCACCCCAGAAGAATTGGAAGATATCAAGAAAGTGTGTTACGAATATCCATATATTGTTGCCTGGAGCTACCATGATTTAAGGGGTTACAATAAGAATGTGATCCAACATACTATAGAACTGTAGAAAGGGGTAAAACCTTTTCATCAAAAATAATGGCCTATCAATCCCAAGATTGAAGTCCTTATGAAAGTAGAGTTGCTGAAGATGTTGGAGGCCAAGATAAACTATCCAATCAAACATTCAACATGGGTGGCTAACCTAGCCTAGTACGAAAAAAGAACGGAGACATTCAATTGTGTGTAGATTTTAGCAACCTAAACCAGGAATATCTTAAGGACCATTACCCTCTATCGTAGATCGATCAAATCCTTCATGTAGTAGCTAGTACCCAAAGATTCTCATTGCTTGATGGTTTCTCTGGATATAATCAACTTTGGTTGAAATTTTTAGGATCAATATAAAACAGTATTCACCACCAAGTGGGGTACTTTCGCCTACTAGTGGATGCCATTTGGACTTTCAAATACCGGTGCCACTTTTCATAGGGCCATGGACATCGCTTTTGGTGAGTTATTGAATAGGATTATTGTGATATATCTTGATGATATGACTGTGTTTTCACATCGTAGAGAAGACCACATTGCTCATCTAAGGCAAGTGTTTGAGAATTGTCGTGAGTTCGAGATTTCCATTAATCCGAAGAATTCGATCTTTGTTGTCAAAGAAGGAAATTTGTTGGGCCATGTAATCTCGCAAGAAGGATTGGCAATTGATCCTGCAAGAGCGGAGGCTCTAATGAAGTTACCGTTGCCTGCCAATAAAAAATATTTGCAATCTTTCTTTGGCCAAAATAATTTCATCCATAAATTCATTGTTGATTTCGCTCAGGTGGTAAAACCCATGACTGAGCTTTTGAAGAAAAATGTTGAGTTTAAATGGACTGAGACAAGAAGAAAGGATTTAAAAGAAATCAAGGAGAGGATTACTCGAGATTCGATATTGATTAATCCTGATTATTCTAAAGATTTCATTATCTATGTTGTAGGCAAATAGGAGAGTTATGCTGCAATTTTGACACAACGGCAAGAGGATGGAGATGAGAAGCCAATTGCTTTCTTGAGTCAGGTTATTGCTCCTCATAAAGAAAAATATAATTTTATTGAGAAACAAGTATATGCAGTAATGAAGGCATTAAAGAAATTTCGACACTTTGTTTATCAGAGCAAAACGATTGTGTATGTCATACACCCTGATGTACGAAATTTATTCTCCAAGGAGAATTAGGAGATAAGAGAGCAGGTTGGATCATGAAAATTCAAGAATATGATGTGGAGATCTTACCAATGAAGCTGGTTCATGGGAGAGCTCTATGGCAGGAGCTAGCCAAAAGTGTGGCCTTCGAATCATTTGATGTGGTGCATGAGGATAGCCTAGGCAAAAGCATTTGCGTAAACCATACCGCCAGCGACTGTGATTAAACCGAAGAGCTAATTGATTATTTCACCTCAGGTAGATGTCCATCTTGCCTTGATGCTTCGCAACTTCGGATATTTACGTTGCAAGCTCTTAGATATACTTTGTTTCTCGAGGGGCTATTTCACAAGAACATTGATGGAGTTCTTCTCAAGTGTGAGGGAATTAGAAAAAGAAAAAAATTTAGAGGAATTCCATTCCGAACTATTGGCAGGTCATTACGCAAGAAGGCCCGTGGACTTAAAAATCATCTGAGCAGGCTATTTTTGGCCTACCTTATTTTTTGATGCTCACAAGATAAGTACACACTGCATAGTTGTCAACAATGGGTTGGCCGAATCAGGAAAGGGGTATTGCCTCTTCGCCCGATTCAAGTTGAAGCACCTTTTCAGCAATGGGATCTTGACTTTTTTGGAGTTATTGAACCACATTCTTCTACAGAGCATAAATAAATTTTTATGACAATTGATTACTTTACTCGATGGGTGGAGGTCGTTCCTACTAAGAAAGCAGATCAAGCAATTGTAATCTCTTTCCTAGAGGGAATCACCACCTGCTTCGATGTCCCAGACTTAATTGTAACAGATAATGGAACTCCATTTATTGGAGCGAAGATCACGGAGTTCGCCAGCAAATATGAAATTTATCTCAAGACTTCGTCCAATTATTACCTACAAGGGAATGACTTGGCCGAATCTACTAATAAGAATTTGCTGAGAATTTTGAAGACATTGGGAAACAACAAACGAAGCTGGCATTTGCTGTTGAATCAAGCACTTTGGGCAGATCGCATTTCAGTTAAGAAGTCCATTGAAACTTCTTCGTATGCATTGGTGTACGGGGAAAGAAGTAGTTTTGCCTGCTCACATTGAGCTTTCGGTCCTTCAGACGTTGCAGATATTTTAGGAGAAATATGAAGAGTTTTATCCCTTGAGTGCATGATTGGCACAGTTGATTCAGTTGAAAGAAGATAGAGAAAGGCCCTACTAGGATTTTACCGAACATAATAAGGAGATGCAGAAATGGTTCTGAAAGAAGACAACTGAGCGTAGTTTTCAAGTTGGAGATTTGGTCCTCAAGTGGAATGCAAAGAAGGCCAAGCCCGGAGAGCATCACAAGTTCGACGCTATCTGGGAGGGCCCTTTCCGAATCTCTGCTGTGAACTCAGCCAACGCTTATCATCTACAAGATCTGGAAGGATGGGATGTTCCAATTCCGGTGAACGACCTCATTTAAAGGCTTATATCCAGTGACGAAATCGTAATGAGGTACCTTTCTAAATTTATACATATTCATTTTTAAACTTATACGTTTTAAAAAAATTGCTTAGTAAAATTTAGAAAAGACAAAACAAAAAAAAATGAGATCGCGTTCGCCTCCCCTCTTAGAAAAACGTTCGCCCCTCTTGAGGCAAACGATCATCCTTGCAAAAACAAAAAAAATTCAATCGCCTTCCCATGAGGCGAACCTTTACAATTTAAAAAGTTAAAAAAAAAGCAATTCCTTTTTCTAAGCAAAAAAAAAATTATTTAAAAAAAAAAATTAAAATTAATTTTTTTTAAGTTTAAGACGTTCGCCCCTCATGGGAGCGAACCTCTTCATATAAAATAAAAGACGAAAAAAATTAAAATTAAAATCGCCCCATGGTAGGAGCGAACGTTACCATGGGCGAACATGTTAAAAATTTAAACGTTTTAAATTTAAAAAAAAATTATTAAAAGTTTTTAGGGGCGAACCCTCTAAAAAAGACAACAAAAGAAAATTTTAAAAGATTTAAAAAAGAAAATGAGTTCGCCCCTTTCAAGGGGCGGACATCACATTCGCCCCTCACGAGGGGTGAACCCTAAATAATTGAAAAACAAAAAAAATTAAAAAGTTTTAAAAAAGGAAATAAAGTGAGTTCGCCCCATTCGAGGCGAACGTCATGTTCATCCTGCACGAGGGGCGAACCTTAAAATTATAAAAAAATAAATAAATTTAGGAGGCACCCAATATGTTGTGTGTCCCTTCGCCTCCACCTCCCATTTCCACGTGGGAGCGCCCAAGATTTTGGGCGCCCCCACTCCCCAATAAAAGAGGAAGCGTCCAGCCTTGGGTGATCCTTCCCATAAAGAGAAGCGCCCAAGGGTGGGCGCCCCCTCCCCTCCAATCAAAGGGAAGCGCCCCCACGTGGCTCATAAAGGTCCGCTTCCGCCAATCAAAGGGGAAAGCACCCACGTGGGTGCTTCCCCTAATTAAAGGGGAAGCGCTCACGTTGAGCGCTTTCCCCCCCTCTCCATTAATTAATGGAGAGGGAAATTAAAATTTTTAAAAATTAAAAAATTAAAATCAAAAAATTAAAAATCATTAAAAATTAAAAAATAACAATAAAAAAAAAAAAAAAATCGTTCGCCCCTCATTGGGGCGAACCACTTTTTAATTTCAAAATTAATTAAAAATTAAAGATTAAAATTTGCAAAAAAGAAAAAAGAAAAAAAAAATTTAAAAATAAATATATAAAAAAAAAGACGATCGCCTTAAGGGATGAGCAAATGTTCTATTCACCGACCTTAAGGGCGATCATAGTAAAAATTAAAAAAGAAAAATAATAAAAAAATAAAATAATAAAAATACATTTTTTAAAGCAATAAAACTAAAAAAAAATACCAGATTTTTAAATTTTTTATTAAGAAAAAAACAAAAAAAGGCAAAGGATCAAAGTCTTTAAAAGGAGAGTCTTCATCCCAGTTTTATCAAAGCAGATCATAAGCATTCTGAAGGAGGAGCAGAGTTTAGGAAGCAAACATTCCTTTTGATTTCTAAGATTTAGTGTGGACATATTGCCCCTTTCAATACGTGGCAATTATTGGAAAGCATGCAGACAAGCAGAAGTTTTATTTCTCGAGGAAGCACAAGGAGCATTTAATTGGTTCAAGTGGCCAATTTATTTTTTCAAAGCAACTTCTGTAGCTAGGGCACAGTCCACGACATGGTTATGCGGCCAAGGAAGACACTTTACCCAAGGTGAATTTGACAGCAAATCAAAAGATATATTAAGATATTCTTGAAATAAGTGCCAGGCGAGGGCTTCAAGGCTCACATTTTTTTTTAAGCCGACAAAGTAACTCAGTATTTATTGTGGCGGTTGAAAAGGAGGTCTATTTAAACAAGACGAGGTAAACCCTTGCAGTTGTTCTTTTTAATTTTTCCTACTACTATGTGTTTCAAAGGATTATTGCAAAAGTGCTCAAAAGGTGTGCGGGAAATTTGCTCGAAGTTTTTTAATAAAAAATGGGAAGGCGTGGCAAGGAACCCCAAGAAATTTTAGAATCTTTAGAACCAAAGAAGTCAAAGAGAAGGGAAGTGACTACGAGGTCCAAGAAGGCTCGAAAAAATGATTATGTTGATTTGGACCCGTATGAAGATTCGATAGCTAGAATCAGTGACTGCATCATCACTCACAAAGGAGTAGAAAAATTATGGTAAAATGTTGAATTTGCAGTGCAGCAAGGATTGACATTGGGAAGTTGGTTAACAGTACCTTATCACTCACTGCTTTTTGGTATTTATGCCCTCTAGTACATCTTTATCCCGAGCTTGTGTTGCTTGTTGCCAGATATTATGATCCTTCAACCAGGGCTATCAGGAATGCGAAGAGGGAAATTCTTTTTACCATTACTCCCGATGAAGTCCGAGAAGCTTTTGTCTATGGGTTACGGCCTCCCGACTATGGAGTCCATAAGAAGCTGCATATTGATGAACAAGAAGACAAATATGTCTCCACTATGGCCATTTGTCAGTTTATGGAGACTCAGATGATTAAATATCTACCAATGGGATAGCTTCTGAACCTACCTAGACCACTGAAAGATTTTAAAACCTTGGATATTTATTCCATGCTAGTATGGGTTGTGGGTTTGTCCTCAGATGATACAGTTCACAAGTGGCAGGCAGTTGTGGCACAATGTATTTGTCATGTAGAATTTTATTCTCCTTCCGCCATGAAACAGGGCACCAATCCAATTTTTTTTATTGGGCTGATTATATTTCACGGAGATTAAATTCGTAGTTGGAGAGCTTGCAGACTGGAGCAGATAAATCTTTCAAGTATACTTCATTTTTTGTATGGTTTTTCTTCTTCCAACTGCAGCGTCGTTTTCCTTTTATTGTTGTTTCGAATACAAATGAAAAGGATGAGCCTTTACCGATTTACTAGTGGACTTCTGTTTTATTTAAAAAGAATCATGTTATAGCTTTAATAATTTATTTCTAGGACCGATAATTGAGTTGCTTTGCAGTACCTGTGAAAGAGTATTGCGAGAATTGAAAGATATAGTGGTTACTCAAGGAAAGGGTGATATTTTTTTGCTTACCCAAGGCGTGGTTGTGAGAATTTTTGATTTCACGGGTAAGCCGTTCTTATTGCCATATTTTTCTACAAAACATATTTTTGCTATGGAAGTAGTGTGCCAGTAAAATTATGTGAATGACATATATGGAGCTGGGCGTGGAAGCAATACTACTTGCAATATGTCGTTTTAGTTTGGTGGCATAACAGGAAGTCAAGTTGGACAGAATCGTCTTCTTTGCATTGCATTGTAGGATCTGGGGCTGATTGAGTTACCATAGCATTGGAGGTATGATCCTTTAGATAAGTTTAAAGAATTTGTCAAAATCAAATCATATCATTGTTGTCCTTGACCGGAAATTGAGCATCATCAAAACAATTTTAATGGTCCAAACATGAACTGGCATTTCGAGAAAATGGCTACACTTCCCCCTTGGCATGACTGCTATGAACAGGAAGTAGAGTATAGGTCTCAAACTCCTCCGTCAGGTTTGTTTGACCAAGTAAAAGCCAGTAAGCCCAAATGGTCCAAAGAGAAGATAATGAATTGGTGGATAATGAGAGTTCACCGTGGAAAACCTACAACTGCTTACAAGATCAAACTTGATGATGCCTTTTTAGCGGTTTATGATAAATATGTGGATTCATACCAGCCAGTTGCTTTCGCCAATATTTTACCATACAGTTTTCAATAGTCAGAAAGTGGTGAAATCGAGATAGAAGAACACCACCCGTTGATCATAAAAGAAACTCCTGAGGAAGAGGAATCATAATACGTGTTTCAGCGAAGATCTCAATGGGAAAAGCAAAAGATAGAGGAAGCACCAAAGCCAAAAAAGCGTAATGTATAATAGGTGCCACTATTTCCCAAGGTGGCTAAGAAACCAAGGACTGGTGCCATCACTATTTCTTTAGGTGATGTTGCAGTTATTATGATTGTTGTAACTTCTGTCATTTCAACGATAGTTGTTAGTTCTCCCATGGTGACTGAGGTTCCAACAGAGGCATCACAAATAATTCCAATGATCTAAGGACAAAAGTAAGATCAATTGTTGGAACCACTCCAAGAGGTCATGGAGACCCAAAAAAATACTAGGGAGGTAGCACTGGAGCAACAAGAAGAGGATTTTGCACATCCCCTTCTATCACCATATCACACGACGTTTGCACCCGAAGGTACGTCTTCTATCCCTTCTTCTTCTTCTCTTTTGGAGCAAGTAGTGACTATGTTAGTTTCACTTTCGTTAGTTTCTGTGTCTATTTATCTACCATTCGGTATGCCCTCCATATCCCTTCCACTTTCTTCATCCACCATTCTAAAGTCACTACTGCTCCTTCTATTTCCTTTTCTTTGTCCTCCCTTTCGTTTAGTTCATATGCATCAGGACCAAATCCATTTTTGCATCCATTCCCATCTATCGCTTCTACCATTTCTACCAAAGCTATAAGTATGCAGACTCCTTCCTGAATAAGCGTAACTACAGTTAAAACTAGTTTACCCATCCATTCCACTATTTCTATTCCACCACTTCTAACCACCATGTCAGTTTCATAGCCTAACCGCTCTTAAGCCCTCATTCCCTTCACCCCAATTTTGGAATTACAATCTTTGCCTGACATTCAATTGGCATCCAAGCAGTTAGATGTAGAGAAAATTAATCGAGCACATTTGAGTTCATCCTAATGGTTGAAAAGCAAATGAAGAAAGGAAGTTCTTGAACTGGCACATCCTCTAAAGAGGGTCGCTTTTGATCCTGTTGCAATGGAGGCTCATATCACCAAGATTACTCCATTGTTTTAGAAACCGCAAGGAGAATTATTGCCAAGCGACCTTATTTCTGAGACCATCATAGAAGACCTCACAAAGATGATTTCCTATGGAAAATATGGCCAAAATTCAAGTGGACATGAGTTCATTTTACCTTCATGGTGAGAATTACAAATAAAAATACTTTGATTAGGCTGACAGGATCATTGAACTCGAAACCGCCTTGGATAATAGTAAAGCATAGGAGGAAAAAATTGCTACAGAAAAAGAGCATTTGAAGCAACAGGTTGGAGTGCACCTGAAAGAGAGAGATGCAGCACGTATTGAGATGCATAATCTTCGCTAGATGCTTGAAGTTGTCCAGAGTCAATTGGTAGAGAAAGTTGCATAGGCTGCAGGTTTTTCTCATGACAACATCAAGGAAATGCATCTTCACTCCGCACAAAGTTGTGAGAAACTAGCTCTAGAAGCAGTTTGAGTGTTGTATTATCTGTGGGCATATGGTATACACATACAAATGGGACAACAAATAATTGATAACACAGAGGAGTTACTGTCGCCCCATCTGGAGATGGCAGTAAAAATACAGGCCTTGGCGAATTCCACCATGTATGTGAAACCTTTGAGAAAGATGGATCATTCTTGGTCAGATGCAAGAGTCACACTACGTAGTTATTTTCAGCAGATGGATCTAATGCGAGAGGTTCAAAAATTTCTAAATGCCATAGAGCGGGAACATACTATTTCAATGACTCATCTTGACACTCTACGTGATATGGGTTTTCCAAAATTTATTGATGGATAGGGTGAACCTCTTCCACAAGCATAATTGGAAGCAACATGGAAGCAGTTTTTGGAATATGCTTTGGATATTGATGCGTGGGAAGAGCCAATCACAAATGTCTAGGTCTTACCATTCACGTAGAAGTATACTCGTATGGAGCTTTCACTTTTTGAGTTACCCCAATGAGCAAGGCACTTGAGTTTGCAAGATATTCAGAATTTGTGCTTCGTATATGAGTCCCAAAGCACTCATTTATTTACCACACAGGCATGGGATGCCATGGTTGCAATTTATGAAGTTACTTTTGAGGCCCTCAAAGAACAAGCAGAGGCAGAAAAGGAAGCAAAAGCCGCTGAGAAAGCAGATGAAGAGGAGCTTCATCAGGCATCTACATCAAAAGCATCAGGTAATGAGGTTGGAAAGAAGACTCAAGATCATCCAATGGATTAAGTCCTGAGATTGCTTGCATCCATGCGAGCTGGATACCCCAAGATTCATCAGAAATGTTGGTATTTTTGCAACATGTCATATTTTTTTATTGTAATCCGAAGACATTTATGATTGAGTTTTTTTAACTCAGTTATTTTGTTTATATGGTTTTTTTAATTCTTTGTAAACTTTCATTTTACAAAATAAATTAACCCTAAATTGTGACTTGGAAATCCACTTCGGATTCACTTCATCAAATTATCCATAGTAGTAGTTGAAAAATTAAACATGATTTTGCTTTAGAGGCGAAGTGACAGTAAGAAATTGAAGGCAGTGAAATCAAAGAAAATGAAAAAAAAAAAGACAAAAGAAAATTGGCTAAGTGGAGAATGCAAACGCGTTCGCCTCATTGGAGGGGCGAACGTCACGTTCACCCATTGGAAAGGCGAACGTGCCCCAAAAAGAGGAATGCGCAAAACAAAAGGGAGAATAAAAGGAACGCATCACGTTCGTCCCTTAAGTGAGGCAAACATAGTGTTCACCCCTCATTAGGGCGAATACAATTTCAATATGCATCATGGTTGTGGCACGATAGTTAGGTGGAGCAATATAAAAAATGTAAAGTTTTATTCATTCATCAAAATGCAGTGTTTATAATGCTTAAATAATAGGAGAATTAACTGCCTTAGAAAAATTAGGGAATAGATAGGAAAGAAGAAAAATAGGGAGGAAATGAGGAAAGGAAATATGAGTCAAACTCCTTGCCATCCATGTCGTCCAATATTCCTAGTCAGCTGCCATCCAAGCCATCCAATCTGCCCAGTCAACTGTCGTCCAAGGAGGTAAAAGGGTAAGGTCCAATTATTACCGTTGTCAAACAAAAAATTTACCTTTTACCACTTTAACTTCCAACATTCTCCCTCTTAAAGTTGAGAGGACTGACTATACCGTCTCTCAACTTTATATATTGAGCTTTAGCTATACCTTTGGTGAAGATGTCTGCAATGTTATCCAAAGTGTTGCAATATTGAAACTCGACTATCTGCTGTTCCACCATGTCTTGAATGAAGTGATACTTCATATCAAAATGCTTTTATCTGCTATGGTGGATTGGATTGTATGCCAACTGAATGGCACTTATATTATCACAATACAGTTGAGTTGGACCACTTTGAATTTCTCCAATCTCTTCAAGGACTTTTCTCAACCATAGGGTTTGAGTACTAGCATGTGTGATGGCTATATACTCAGCCTCAGTAGATGACAATGCTACAACAATTTATTTCTTGGAACTCCATGTAATTAGTCCTGACCCTAGACTAAAAACAATTCCTGATGTATATTTACTATCATCTATATTGCTTCCCCAATCACTGTCACTGAAGCCAACTAATTTCACAGAATTACATTTTTGGTAATGGATTCCAAAATACAATGTACTTTTTACATATCTTAAGATTATTTTAGTTGCTTGTAGATGTAGCTCAGATGGACTTGCCATAAACCTTGAAACTAGATAAACAACATATTGAATATCGGGCCTTGTGTTGGTGAGAAACATCAGACTTCCAACCATACTTTTGTAAGTGGTCATGTCAGCCTTTGATACTTCGTCGTCCTTGCTCAATTGGATCCCATGTACAGTTGGAGTTGCAACTGATTTGCACTGCTCCATGGCAAATTTTTTGATCATGTCTTGAGCATTATTGTGTTGACATATTAAGATTCCTTTGTTTTATTGATGCACTTCCATGCCTAGGAAGTATCGCATTAGACCAAGATCTTTCATCTCAAACTGTTTCATCATGGAGTTTTTGAACTCCATATTCATTTTAGTGTTGCTACCCATAAATATTAGATCATCCACATACAAAAAAACTATGAAAATGTCTACTCCATGCTTTAGGTAGTAAAAATTTGGTTCACTTTTACTTCTTGTGAATCCATACTTGCTAAAATAGCCATCAATGCATGAGTACCAAGCTCTTGGTGCTTGCTTGAGGCCATAAAGTGTTTTTTTCAATTTATAAACAAGGTTCTCCTTTCCCTATTCTTGAAAGCCTTAAGGTTGTTGAACATAAACCTCCTCTATCAAGTATCCATTCAGAAAATCACTTTTCACATCCATGTGTTGAACATTCCATCCTTTATGGGCTGCTAAGGAAAGAACAGATATGATTGTCTCTTGTCGTGCAACTGGAGCAAAGGTTTCCTCATAGTCAATGCCAAATTTCTGAGTAAAATATTTTGCTACTAGTCTCACCTTATGCCTCTCAATGCTTCCATCAACATTGTATTTGGTCTTGTAGACCCATTTACATCCAACACATTTTTTTCCTTTGGGTAGCTTTACTAGCTCTCATGTATCATTATTTTTTATAGAGGTTATTTCCTCTTTCATGGCTTCTTGCCATACATTTTGAGTTCAAGCCTTATCATAGCTAGTTGGTTCTAGCTGAGCATTAGCAAATAAAGCATAATTGACTACATATCCCCTAGGATCATGGGAGTCATCATCCCCATACAATTGCAAATTTTCAAGTTCCTACAAAACTGTATTTATTTCACTAGCTTGGCTTCTAGTAAATCTTCTTTGGAAATTCTGATCCAACATTTGAAAATATGGATGATGTTGTAATGTTCTTTTACCTCTTTATGGAGAGTCTCTATCAATTTCCATCGGTGAAGAACTTACTGATCTCTGTGGAGAAGGACTTGGAGTTACGGTTGAAGTACTTGATGTAGTACTCATGTATGGGCTTGGAGGGGGTGGTGTGCCTTTGTTTTTCTTGGGAGACACCTATTGTACTTGTGAAGAACTTACATTTTGGGATGCATCATCAACAAGAATTCTTTTATGACCCCATTCTCCCCCTTCATCAAAAATTACATCCCTGGAGAGTACAATTTTATGAGTCTTGGGGTTGTAGAGTCTATATGATTTTGTAGACTCACAATACCCTACAAATATACAAGCTTGACTTTTGGGATCAAGCTTCTTCATTTTCTCATTAGGAATGTGTGCATATGCTAAAGAACCAAAAACTTTGAAGTGCTTTACATTTGGTTTCTTTCCGTACCACCCCTCATAAGGAGTGACACCATCTAAACTAGAAGTTGGACTTCTATTTAGAATGTATACACTGGTCCTTATAGCATCAACCTAGTCCATATTAGTTAGATGCTTAGTCTGAAGCATCGTTCTTGCCATATCAACTATGGTGCGGTTCTTTCTCTCTGCCACACCATTCTGTTGTGGGATATAGGCAGTGGTGAATTGCTTTTTTATCCCACTTGATTTACAATATTTTAAGAATAGTTTTGAGGAGTACTCACCTCCTCGATCTGTCCTAAGATATTTTACATAATTCCCACTTTGATTCTCTACATATTTTTTGAAATATATGAAGCAATAAAAAGCTTCATATTTATGTTTCAAGAAATAAATCCAGCACATTCTAGAGAAATCATCTATGAAAGTGAGAAAATAAGAATTGTTTTCGAGACTTTGTGTTTGCATTGGACCACAGATGTCCGTATGCACTAACTGAAGTGGATAGTTGGCTCTCCACGCTTGTCCTTTCGAAAAATTTGACCTTGAGTGCTTTCCCAAAGCACATCCTTCCTTCTATTCATTGATTTTGGGAAATCCTGTCACCATAGCTTGAGAAGTGAGCAGTTTCAAGCTAGTGGAATTAAGGTGACCATATCACAAGTGCCAAAGCACACTTGGATTTGTTATAGCTACATTTACAAGTTGAGCTCCTCCTGGCTCACCAAATTTGAGAGGGAATAACCGATTCTTGGTCATGGGGACCTGTGTGATGACATGATTACAATTTTTTTTATCAAAAATGATACATTGTCCTTCATAAAATACAAGTTTGTAATTGTTCTCCATCATTTGCCCAATGCTTAACAGATTGTGTTGGAGCTTTGGAGTGTAATAGATATCATTCACTTTCTTTAGTCCTTCTTTGGTTGGAACCTAAATGGCTCCAATTCCCTCTACTTGCAATGCTTTATCATCCCCTAATTTGATTTGGGATTTATAAGTGGAATCTAGAGTTGCAAATAAATTTTCTTTGCCACTCATATGATTTGAGCAACCAGTATCCAAAATTTGTGTCGTTTAGATTCTATTCTGATTGTCCATATGAAAGAAAAATATTAGAGGTATCATCTTCTTCTCCATAATTTCCATATTGACTACTGTTATCTTGTAAAGATTTTGACTAGCAGTCGCGAGCAAAGTGACTTGGCTTGCCACAGTTGAAACAAGATGTTTTGGACTTTTCACTTCCTCACCCTTGATTTCCACTTTGTCCTAGATTTCCTCCTCGATTTTGATTTCCACCTCTATGTTGATTGCCTCATATGTATGAGTTGCGTCCTCTATTGGAGTTGCCTCCTCTATTTTGGTTGCCTCCTCTGTAGTTGCCTCTGCATCTACCTCTTTGTTGTCCTCTGCCTTGACCTCTTCCACATCCTCTTCCATTGTTTTCATTGGAAGTGAAGGCCTTCTCACCGCCTCTGTAGCTGGTTGAAGGAGATTTCGTAAATCTCTCTTCATGTGACATTAACGATCCGATTAATGCATCAAATGTTAAAGTGGAAATATCTTTGGATTCTTCTATAATTATGGCAATATGATTCCATCTTTGTGGAAGTGTTCTCAACACTTTTGTTATAAATATCTTAGGCTTGATTTCCTCGCCACGTGTAACCATTTTATCAAAAATTTGTTTTACTCTAACACAATAATCACCGACTCTTTCATCATCTTTCATTCTGAGATTTTCAAAATCTCTTTTTAGTGTTTGAAGCATCACCTACTTCACTTGATTACTACCCTGGAATCCATCACTCAAAGCTTTCCATGCAGCTTGTGCAGTCGTACAAGCGATGATTCTAGGAAATATACTTTTCTCCAACGTTGCTTGGAGATGAGAAAGAGAAGAAGAGTTGCTCTTTTGTCCTTCTTTTCATGTTTTCTTGTCTATGGCACTTAGTGTTGTCCAGTATGAGGGTTCTGTGTAACCCTCTTCTATTATGTCCCACAAACCTCTTCTTATGAGCAGGGTCTTCATTTTTATAGACCAATACTCGTAGTCATAACCGTTGAACTCTGGTATAGGTAAACTGTTGTGTGAGGCCATAGTTACTAAAAAACTCTTTTTATTTCATGGTTACAATAAAGCACTCTACTTTTTCAAAGAAGGAAGGAAGAAGAAATAAGAAAGAAGAGATTACAAATTTAAGTCAAATCTGACTTGATTTACTCTATCATTGATTGCTTGTTCCTCTTGTTGTGGGGATGTTATCTCTTGATTCACGAAATTGTCTACTACTTCTTCTTCGTCGTCACTTATCAATATTATTTTTGGTGATTCTGGTTCTAAAATTTCCACTAAAATATTGTAGTGTGTATATTTTGATTCTTGTGGTACAGCTTGTACGGATTTCGATTGTTCAAATTGAATCTTGAAAGAGTTGTCTTCAAAGTCTGCCTCATACCTATTGTGGCTAATCCACAACACACCCCAAAATTGGGGGCCCACCTTTTTGCATGCTTTCAAAGAAGAAAACAGTGACCCAGATGCTAAGAAAATCAAAGAAAAAGGCAAAAATTTCACTAAGGAAAAAAGTTGTCGCGATATCGCGACATGTCGCTCTGTCGCGGCCGAAAGTCGTCGCGATATCGCGACATGTCGCTCCGTCACTGCGGAAAATGAAAAAGTGTAGCGAAATCGTGACATGTTGCTCCGTCGCTGCGGAAAATGAAAAAGTGTAGCGAAATCATGACATGTTGCTCCGTCACGGCCCAAAGAGGAGAGAGAAAGGTAGAATCGAAAAGCGTAGCGAAATCGTGACATGTCACAAAATCATGGTCAACGCAGTCAACAGCAGTAGGTGGGCGAAACTGTCACGAAATCGTGACGTGTTTGATTTTCGTGGCTTGCAAATGGGCAGAAGGCATAAAGTATAAAATGGTCGCGAAATCATGACAAAAATGAGCCAAAGGTAGTAAGGCCCAGCAGTGTAGCGAAATCATGATGAAAATTGAGCCAAAGGGCATAAGTCGAAAGGCATCGCGAAATCGTGACGCGTCGCGTTTTCGCGGCGCGGTGGATAAAAAAAGCCTAAGTAGTAAAATGGTAGCGATTTCGCGCAACTTTTGGGAAAACGTTCCAGCCAGAAAATGGTCACGAAATCGTGATAGATTATGGCGAGAGGGCCCGAAGGAGAAAATGGTCGCGATTTCGTGACAGATTACGACGAGAGGGCCCGAAGGAGAAAATGGTCGCGATTTCGTGATAGGTTGCGGCCGAAGCGTACGGAGATGAAGAAACGTCACGATTTCATGACAGGTTGCATTGGCAAGGCTGCTGGCAGGAAAATGTCACGATATCGCGACATGTCGCGTTTTCGCGATGAAAGCAAGGAAGTAAAGCGGCATGCATAAAAACGTCGCGATTCACATGGGGCCATTACAGAACATACAGAAAGCGCTGAACACGTGGCAAAAAGGCATGAGGGTCATGGTAACGCTTCAGATCGACAGTTACATTTAGCAGAGAAGACCAAACGTTTCAGGTTCGAGCGAAAGGTCAAAGCATCAAAGAAGCAGGAAAATGAAACGAAGCGTTATGGGAAATGAAACGAAGCGTCGCAGAGGGAAACCAAGAGCCGCAGCAGAAAGTTTAAAAGCAGAAGCGAATGTAGATACAGGGGCTGGAAATTGTAAACAGAAAGCATTATTTTTATTGAATAAAGGAGTTATTTGGCAAGAGTAACTTTTGTGTGTGAAACCAAAAGGAGATTGAAGGCTAAGACTACCGTTATTTCTGTATATCTTTCCTTTGCATTATTTTGTTTTGTATCTATTCGTTTACACCATAATGTGGGTTGCGATAGGTGAATGATAGAATGATGCAAATTATTTATTTCCTTAGAGTCTAGCATCTGATTTAATTTGACTCGTGTTTTATTACAGTGTCCGTTAGGTCAAGTTGTTTTAGAGCTTCATCTCATAACTTGGGGTTTTGCAGGGAGGAGATTGCTAACCAAATTAACGTCCTTCTTCAGTTTTTCCAGCTGATTCGCATAAGAACATTTCTGTTTTAGGTTTTGATATATTTTTAATCTCATTTGAAAATCTGAGTTTCGGATTCTGGTACATTCCAGAATACTCTGTGGATTTTTACTAACACCAAAAACTAATGTAGAAATAGTAGAACAGTTAAACAAAAGATAAAATGAACCAGTTAACAGTAAAATGAACTGCACGCTAAAGACACGGAGCTTAAAACGAAGTGGCCTATACCACGCACTTTCTCATTTGAAATCTTTCAAAGTAAAAGATAAAAAAGGCCACTAACTTATTTTTGGGTTGGTTTTCATTAATTTCAAGAACATAAAAAAGGATTTGTTTTCTTTTTCTTACATGGTTGGTTATTTTAACAAATTAGGGTTACAAAGTTTGTTGTGAATCATCAAAGGCCCCTTGTTAACAGTTACTTGCAGGATTTAAGCTATTCTGGGATACATTCATTTATTTGCATTAAGTCAAAATTGGTTATATGCATATAAGGGTTTGTTCACAAGAAGCTTGGAGAAATTAAAAATAATATATTTCTTTGCAAGAAAGAGTCTTCGGGTTTGAGACTCAAGTTGCGTGTTCATTTTGTAATAGGACAAAATATTCACTCAACATTTTGGCGCTAGAAGGAGGGCCTTCTTTATTGCTTTGTGATTATGATTTGTTCTAACAATTAACGTGGGTAGTTTTGTTTCCACCTATTGTGCTTGCAGGTATAACATTTAGATACTCGTATTTTGCAAGTAAGTTGAGAGAAGTCTTTTGAGTTCTAGAGTTTCCAAGCTGGCCCAACCTGAGTACATAGCTACTAGGTCCAAAACCACAGGGGAAACTATTTTCCAAAGCCTTTCTCCCACCGCTAGGAGACCGAAAAACAAAACATTAGAGATCGAAATACCACCCAGTATACTTGAGTTAGGGATTTCTTTAGACTCAAGTACGTCTAGCGGGCCTGAGCCCTTAATTTCAAGTGCGACAGTAACACCAAGTGTATCTGTCTCCACAGTTCCAAGCATTTCCATTGTTCCCACAGGGTTAACACCTTTGAACAACATGGCCCAACAACAACAACAACAACAACCACCTGCCCTTTGGTATGGTGCGCAAAGTTCCCCTTTAGATATTCCTGGGGCAGTCCATGACTTGCCTAGAAACATTGAAAGGGGATTACCCAAATTCTTGCATGATGGTCCCACAACAACAGAAGATCATGTCCAAATCTACAAAGATTATATGTTTAGACAAGGGGTTACTCACGAGGATGTTGCTTGCCGAGTTTTCCCTGCTAGTCTAGACCCCACGGCCAATGAATGGTATCGAAATCTTCCAGCAGGGTCCATCACTTCATGGGCCCAATTAGAAACCGCCTTCATAAGCCAATTTAGAATGTTATTGGATCCCTCCATAATCTACAATTTGTTCGTATCATGCAAAATATTACCCAATGAGCCCATACGAACATTCAACCAGAGGTTCCAAAAGCTATACACGAATCTGACTCGTCACTTTGCGGTAGATCCTGCGGTCGCCTTGCAATTATATTTCGGAGCCTTAGATCCTTTAACGTCTTTGTTGACTAGAAGGAATCCTCAGGTTACAACGCTTCCTTTAGCCTATGCAGAGACAATGACTCTCGAACAACAAATGAACCTGCCAGGAGCAGGATTGTCTCAATTGACTGGGATGGGACAATATGGTCCATACAGTCAATTTGCCATGATGAACCAGTTAATGGCACCACAGGTTCCTATGATGAACAATTTCCAAACACCCACCCAAGTGGCGTCATTTCCAAGTTATCCTAATGCCTCCGTTCAAACGCAGGGATTAATTCAAAATAGCCTGATGGGTTTGCCTGGGTTCGGCGTGGGCAATAATTTGTTGACCATGTCGGGGTTTGCTCCGATTAGCACGCCAAGCCCAACGACTTACCCAACAATCACTCCGATTCAAAGTGTGAATCCAGGATGGAATCCACCTGCCCAGACCCAAGCCATTGTACCTATTCCAGAGGTGGCTAATGCAAGCAAACACAACTGGACCCGGAATTACAGTGCCTCAACCACAAGGGTCCGAATCCGCCATAGAAAACATGAAGGAAACCTTGGCCAAAGTTTTGGTTACGGTGGGAAATGTCAATAAAAAAGTGGACCAAGCCATGGGTCATAACCGGCCTCATAACCATAGAGGAAAAGGAACATACAACACGCAGCCGAATAATGGGCGAGTACCCAATCCCGTAGCCAATCAGGCAGATGTCTCGAAATATTTTGGAGAATCAGGACCTTGTGACAATGATTGTATGCACTGTGGCCACGGGAAGCATGAGTCTATATTGACTGAGGTTATACATTCCCAAGAAAGTGAAGAAGAGGAGGATGTGGAATTTTTTGGAAACGAAGATGAAGAAACATTGGAAGTTCATGCCAACAAACGTTTTGGGAAAGGAAATCACAAGTATTACACTAGGAGTTCTAAGGAGCCCAAAACTTCCTCTACTCCTCCAAACAACCAATTACTCCCTCCCGATTTCAAAGGAGATGTCAATCCCTCTCCTCCATCCATGGTGGAAAAGTCTAAGATGGTGCAAAACATGTCAAATTCAGAAAAACCCACTTATGACTTGGTGGAAGACATGAAGAAAACTAAGGCCAATGTCTCAATGTATGATATGTCCCGATTATTAGGCCAAGAAGTAAGTCCACCAAAAAGTTTAGATCCACCTGCCCAAGTTCATGAAGCTAAAAGTGTTGAGTCCCGATTGGTTTTGAAAAAGGAAAAACGAGATATACCTCCTTTTTTGATAACCATTAGAATTGCAGGTAAAAACTTGCACAATTGCTTAATAGATTCAGGGGCCTCGGCTACCATTATGCCCCTAGAAATCTATAAAAAATTGGGACTTACACCAAAACCTTCTAGAAGCAGGGTAGTGCAACTGGATAGATCAACCATGGAGGAAGTGGGAGAATTGGGTGATGTTCTTATTCAAGTCAATTCAGAACCCAGGGTTCAACATCACATAGACATATTGGTGCTCGACATTCCTATCAAATATGGCATGGTTTTGGGAAGAGATTGGAGTAAAAACCTAAACGGTTACATTGTGATAGATTCTTCACATATGTGGTTGCCGTGGAGGGGAGTGGCCAACCAAATTCGGATTGATAGTGAACCTAGGCTCAAGGAGATGATCACAGAATACAACAAACCGAATGAGATCCAATACATTGAAGCGGAATTGGGAGCATATTGTTTGGACATAGAAACACCTGAAAATTCCCAAAATGAAAGGATTGGATGCAACGTTACTGAAGGACATCAGGACATTTGGACTTTAAGATTTGATGGATCCAAGTCCAGACAAGGAGCAGGAGCCGGTATTGAATTATCATGTTCAGACAGAGAGCCTATGTTCGCTGCATATAGACTACAGTTCCTTGCCACCAACAATATGGCAGAATATGAGGCCTTGATTCTCGGACTTCAATTGGCCCTTCGAAAGAAAGTTAAGTGTATCAAGGTCCTTGGTGATTCGGAGCTGGTGGTAAAACAAGTGAAGGGACAATACGTATGTAAGAACAAGCGGCTCAGACTTTACAGAACCAGGGTTAGAGATTTAATAGATGAGTTTGATGCCTTTAACATATCTTTGATCTCTAGAAAAGGCAATCGTCTGGCAGACTCTCTAGCCGTAGCTACGAGTATGTTGAAACCAAGTGGACCATAAGAAATGCAAGAAATTCTCCATAGAACTGGTCCCTTGCCCCTCGATACCGGATAATGTCACGAATTTCCAAGTGTTTGATAGTGACAGGCACATATTCCATTTTGTCACTAATTCTGGTATATTTGAAAAGCAGGTTATAGATGAAGATGAGAGGGATTTAGAGGAGGCAGATTTGGAAGAAAAAATTATTGGAAAATGTAATAAGATGCCAGATGAGATGGCTTCATTAGAAAAAACTTTCGATATCGGATACCAACCAAGAGAAGGTAAAAAGGTTCCACCTCCCAGAGAAGCCTGTGACTTGGTTAACATTGGAAGTGCAAAAAGCCCTCGAGAAGTATTCATAGCAAAAGCATGTACCAAGCAGGAGAAAGATTCCATTGCCAATACATTAAAGGAATACATAGACTACATAGCTTGGAGTTATAAGGAGCTGAAAACCTATGATCAGAATGTCATAATGCATACGATTCCGTTGAAGCCAGACTCCAAACCCTTCAGGCAAAGACAAAGGCGAGTCAATCCATTATTAGAACCCTTGATAGAGAAAGAGGTAAAGCGATTGTTAGAAGCTAAGATCATCTTTCCTGTTAGACATTCCACATGGGTTGCTAACCTGGTCCCCGTGAGGAAAAAGAGTGGAGAAATAAGGTTATGTATCGATTTTAGAAATCTTAATAAAGCCTCACAAAAGGACAACTACCCATTACCCACCATTGATGAAATACTCCAAAAGGTAAATGGGTCGGAGATGATGTCATTCCCTGGATGGTTATTCGGGATATAATCAGGTCCTTATCCATCCTAGTGATAGGATGAAAACTGCTTTCACCACAAGGTGGGGCACCTTTGCATACAAGAGAATGCCTTTCGGACTATTGAACGCAGGGGCCACATTCCAACGAGCTATGGACTTTGCTTTTAAGGGGCTCATAGGTAAGTGCATCATCGTCTATGTAGATGACATTCCTATCTTTTCTAAGAACAGGGAAAACCACGTCAGGGATCTAAAGAAAGTCTTTCAAAGATGCAGGGAACATGGCATTTCTCTCAACCCAAAGAAGTGCATTTTCGGGGTAACGAAAGGAAAACTATTGGGACATGTGATATCTAAGGATGGAATTTCCATTGACCCTGAAAGAATAGAGGCCATACAACAGATTCCTTGTCCCAACAACAAAAAGGGGTTGAGATCATTTTTTGGGAAGATCAATTTCGTCAAAAAATTTATTGCAGATTTTGCGTAAATAGCAAAGCCTTTGAACGACATGTTAAAGAAAGAGGTCCAGATCAAGTGGACAGATGAAAATAGAGATGCTTTCAAAAATATCAAGGACGCGATTTCTAAAGCCCCGGTTTTAGTGAGTCCCGATTATACGAAGCCTTTCTATATTTACACATTTGCTTCAGATCACTCCTTTGCGAGTGTTTTAACTCAGAAGAGTGAAGGCAACATTGAAAATCCTATGGCTTTCCTGAGTAGTCCTCTCAAAGATGCGAAGCTGAGATACTCCATCTTGGACAAGCAAATGTATGCTCTAGTCAAGACCGTTAAAAAATTTAGGCATTACATTGTCCACAGTAGGGTGTTTGCTATAGTCCCGGATCCTGCAGTCAAAGCCATGTTTATCCAAAATGAATTAGGTGAAAGACGAGGGAAGTGGATTTCAACTTTGCAAGAATTTGATCTTGAGATTCAATCCATGAAGATAGTGCGGGGACAAGGGTTGGTTAAGGCCATCGCAGAAAAGGACCTCGCAATTTCATGTCAACATTATGAAGTCGCAGATATAACCAAAGATGAGTGGTATGCAGATGTGGTGTATTTTCTACTAAATGGTAAATGTCCACCGCATTTGAATTCTACTCAACGAAGAGCCTTGCGCTTGAAGTCTGCTAATTTCCTAATTAGATCTGGCACGTTATACAAGAGAAACCATGAGGGTATTTACCTTCGTTGTATTGATCAGAAAGAGGCAATGCAAATACTCGAGGAATTTCATGGTAAACATGGGACAGGACATGGGTCCGCTAATGCCACAGCCCATCAAATCCTTAGAGCCGGTTATTATTGGCCTCGACTGTTCAAAGATGCCCATACTCATGTGAGGTCATGTCATACATGTCAAACTGCAGCCAATAGAGACAAGGGTGCTTCCATGCCTTTACAATCCGTAATTGAGTCTAGACCTTTTGCACAATGGGGCCTGGATTTTGTTGGGATTATCAGTCCCAATTCATCCGATTCCCACAAATACATTCTGACAGCTATGGATTATTGCACAAGGTGGATTGAAGCTATCCCCACAAAGAATGCTACTTCGGAGGTTGTTATTAAATTCTTAGAGGATAATATTGTCACTCGGTTTGGGATGCCTAATTCCATTGTAAGTGATAATGGTTCAGCTTTTTCCTCTTTGGAATTTTCTAATTGGGCATTTGACAATGGTGTGAGTTTAAAATTCTCTTCCAATTATTATCCGCAAGGCAATGGATTGGCTGAATCTTCTAACAAGAATTTGTTATGCGTCATAAAAAAATTGTTGGAAAGAAATCCTAGAGATTGGCATAACAAACTGAAGTTGGCTCTTTGGGCTGACAGAATCAGAGTCAAAGGATCAATAGGAACATCTCCTTACCATCTGGTTTATGGACAAGATCCCATTTTTCCTACAAATCTCAAGTTACAAACACTGCATTTCATGAAAGATTATTTCGGAACTGATGATAAACTTGAGTCTAGACTAACACAATTAATGCATCTGGATGAAAAAAGGGATGAGGCTATGCTTCATTTTAGTAAACACCAGGATGTAGTAAAAATATGGTTTGACAAAAAGTCTAGAGCCAAGGCTTTTAAAATATCAGATCTAGTGTTGTTATGGGATAAAAGACATGAGAAGAAAGGGGATCATGATAAGTTTGACTACTTATGGTTGGGTCCGTACCAGATTTCAGAAGTCCTAGGGGAAAACAGTTTTAGACTAAGAACCTTGGATGGAAAGGATTTGGCATTACCTGTTAATGGGTTGCACTTGAAACACTATTTCCAGGCTTGAAGCGGTTGGGTTTTGTATTATATGTAATTATGCCATGCTTTGTTTCTTTTGTGTGTGCAGATTTGATATTTAAGTTGTGTGTTTATTTGACATGTTTAGGTTTTGTATTAATGTCGTGCTTTGTTTCTTTTGTGTGTGCAGGTTGGACGTCTAGGTGGTGTGTTTATTTGACATATTTGTTTTATTTTCTAAAAAAAAAAAAAAGGAATAAAGGTTTGAAATGTTAACACATGCCTAAGATCGGGAAAATATGAAACATTGGAATTATGTTGTAAAAGCTCCACATGTAACACAAACAGTTAAATAATATCGTTTGAGGCTTGTGATGCATGAAGTAGTCGGTTTTACAAATCATGGCAACACTTCATCTGCAATTCAAAGGGCAATGCATTCATATTACATCTCACTTTGCACATACAAGCCATCTTAGTTGCATGTGCATTTCGGATACAAATCATTAAAGTGTGTCAAATCCTCTTAGGGTTATGCTACAACATAAATAAAAAATCCTAAGGTTGGAAACTGAGCCCCGAGATATCTAGAACCAAGCACATTTTATACACATTAAAAAGGATCTTGAGCAAAATGATCAAAACCTTGCTTGGAAGAAAAGGTCAAGCGAAAGAAATATTTCATGTCTATCCTATTATGCAACATGATCCTTAAAACAGTGGTTTTTACCACTTCCATTAAGCTTAAAGCCTAAAATCATAGTAGTAAGGATAGGGTTAAGTCCTCATCGAACTTAGGTTGAGGATCCAACTCCCCAAAACTTTGATTTGACCTACATGGAGTAGTAAGGATAGGGCATAATTCTCATCTCGCCTAGGTTGAGAATCCGATTCCCCAAAGCTCCTATGTCTCATTTTCATCTAAAGCTTGGATTGGAAGGATCGTACTACTTGTCCTCTCGCAAAGGATGGGTAGTCATCCCCAAGGTTCAAGTAATAAAATTAATATTCTCCATTTTCATCTAAAAACTTGGATTGGAAGGATCGTACTACATGTCCCTAGCAAGGATGGGTAGTCATCCCCAAGATCCAAGAAGTAAAAACTAATTTTTTCCATCTCATCTTTACATTGGATTGGAAGGATCGTACTACTTGTCCTCTGCAAAGGATGGGTAGTCATCCCCAAGGTCCAAAGAAATGAAGTTAAGTCATGGATTATGGGGTTAGGTATGCCCATGCATGACAACATGTCTTGTCTAAAAAACAAGACCACTGACTGTTCAAAGGGTTAGACTAGCATGACCATTTCTTCCATAATTGGTTAAATTATTTTGCTCAAAGTGAGGTAATGAATTCCAAATCAGAGTAGTAAGAATAGGGTTAAACTCTCATCTCGATTAGGTTGGGAGTCTGATTTCCCAAAGCTCGATTTCACTTTCACTTACACATGGGTTCAAGATAGTAGTGACTCATAACCAACTTTGGGATCTAATAAAACAATTCATTATACACATGGTTGATCCTAAGAGGGTTTGATAATCTTGAATATTTGTGTATGATATTAGAAGGTCTATGCATTTGTAAAAGCAAAATCTCTAAGCATATTTATTAGGTTACACAAATCATTCACAGTCTCACATATGCATGCATGTAAAACTAGACAATGGAATGTTGATCAAGTTCAAGCGATATGGAATGAAAACAAATAGCACACACCGAGCTAATACTAATGATTCCGATGTTTCATGTACTTCTGATCGGTCGGTATTTGTTTATCTTTTATGTGCTGACGCCTGTATCTAAGCTTGTATATTTCAGGTTGGGTTCTCACCAAAATGCTCTGGAGCATTTGACAGCAGAGTCACCATTTGTTGTGGCTAATCCACAACACACCCCAAAATTGGGGGCCCACCTTTTTGCATGCTTTCAAAGAAGAAAACAGTGACCCAGATGCTAAGAAAATCAAAGAAAAAGGCAAAAATTTCACTAAGGAAAAAAGTTGTCGCGATATCGCGACATGTCGCTCTGTCGCGACCGAAAGTCATCGCGATATCGCGACATGTCGCTCCATCGCTGCGAAAATGAAAAGGTGTAGCGAAATCGTGACATGTTGCTCCGTCGCTGCGGAAAATGAAAAAGTGTAGCGAAATCGTGACATGTTGCTCCATCATGGCCCAGAGAGGAGAGAGAAAGGTGAATGGAAAAGCGTAGCGAAATCGTGACATGTCACAAAATCATGGTCAACGCAGTCAACAACAGCAGGTGGGCGGAACTGTCATGAAATCGTGACGTGTTTGATTTTCGTGGCTTGCAAATGGGCAGAAGGCATAAAGTATAAAATGGTCATGAAATCACGATAGAAATGAGCCAAAGGTAGTCAGGCCTAGCAGTGTAGTGAAATCATGATGAAAATTGAGCCAAAGGGCATAAGTCGAAAGGCGTCACGAAATCGCGACGCGTCGCGTTTTCGTGGCGCGGGTGGATAAAAAAGCCTAAGTAGTAAAATGGTAGCGATTTCGCGCAACTTTTGGGAAAACGTTCCAGCCAAAAAATGGTCATGAAATCACGACAGATTGCGATGAGAGGGTCCGAAGGAGAAAATGGTCGCGAAATCGCGACAGATTGCGACGAGAGGGCCCGAAGGAGAAAATGGTCACGATTTCACGACAGGTTGCGGTCGAAGCGTACGGAGATAAAAACGTCACGATTTCACGACAGGTTGCATTGGCAAGACTGCTGGAAGGAAAATGTCATGATTTCGTGACAGGTTGCATTGGCAAGGTCGTGGCAGAAAATGTCGCGATATCGCGACATGTCGCGTTTTCACGATGAAAGCAAGGAAGTAAAGCGGCATGCATAAAAACATCGCGATTCACATGGGGCCATTACAGAACATACAAAAAGCACTGAACACGTGGCAGAAAGGCATGAGGGTCATGGTAACGCTTCAGATCGACAGTTACATTTAGCAGAGAAGACCAAACGTTTCAGGTTCGAGCGAAAGGTCAAAGCATCAAAGAAGCGGGAAAATGAAACGAAGCGTTATGGGAAATGAAACGAAGCGTCGCAGAGGGAAACCAAGAGCCGCAGTAGAAAGTTTAAAAGCAAAAGCGAATGTAGATACAGGGGCTGGAAATTGTAAATAGAAAGCATTATTTTTATTGAATAAAGGAGTTATTTGGCAAGAGTAACTTTTGTGTGTGAAACCAAAAGGAGATTGAAGGCTAAGACTACCGTTATTTCTGTATATCTTTCCTTTGCATTATTTTGTTTTGTATCTATTCGTTTACACCATAATGTGGGTTGCGATAGGTGAATGATAGAATGATGCAAATTATTTATTTCCTTAGAGTCTAGCATCTGATTTGATTTGACTGTGTTTTATTACAGGTCTGTTAGGTCAGGTTGTTTTAGAGCTTCATCTCATAACTTGGGGTTTTGCAGGGAGGAGATTGCTAACCAGATTAACGTCCTTCTTCGGTTTTTCCAGCTGATTCGCATAAGAACATTTCTATTTTAGTTTCTGATATATTTTTAATCTCATTTGAAAATCTGAGTTTCGGATTCTGGTACATTCCAGAATACTCTATGGATTTTTACTAACACCAAAAGCTAATGTAGAAATAGCAGAACAGTTAAACAAAAGATAAAATGAACCAGTTAACAGTAAAATGAACTGCACGCTAAAGACACGGAGCTTAAAATGAAGTGGCCTATACCACGCACTTTCTCATTTGAAATCTTTCAAAGTAAAAGATAAAAAGGCCACTAACTTATTTTTGGGTTGGTTTTCATTAATTTCAAGAACATAAAAAAGATTTTTTTTCTTTTTCTTACATGGTTGGTTATTTTAACAAATTAGGGTTACAAAGTTTGCTGTGAATCATCAAAGGCCCCTTGTTAACAGTTACTTGCAGGATTTAAGCTATTCTGGGATACATTCATTTATTTGCATTAAGTCAAAATTGGTTATATGCATATAAGGGTTTGTTCACAAGAAGCTTGGAGAAATTAAAAATAATATATTTCTTTGCAAGAAAGAGTCTTCGGGTTTGATACTCCAGTTGCGTGTTCATTTTGTAATAGGACAAAATATTCACTCAATAGTACCCTAAGTCAGGATGCCTTTGATGTGCAATTACTGCATTTTGAAGTTGGCTAAACACAATGTTGAGCCCATAACCTCTTACTTTTTCATTGAATATCTCTACACCTTCTCTTGCTAAAATTGCACATAAGGCATGATAACAACCATTTGGTCTTATCATCAATGCCTCTTTACAATTTTACAATTTTGATCCTTTATCTCTTTTACAAAAAAAACTAAGCCTCTTAGGCTTATTACACAAGATTTCTACAGTTTGTGATTCCTCGAATCAAGTGAAAAATGGACCCTTCTATTACAATGAATTGCCTCTTAGGCAATATTCTCCTTCTTTTATAGTATTAAAGAATCTATATTGCTACTTAATAAAAAATAATAATTGCCCTTTAAAAAACAATTTTTTTTAAAAACAACTATATTTAATTTATTAAATATAATATAAATAATTAATTTAATAATATAAAGAAAATTTTCAAAAAAAAACTTAAATTTTTTTTAAACCCTTGCAGGAATCAAACTCGCAACCTATCTCCTTCAACAAATCATGCTTACCAACTCAGCCACCACCGCCGATGAGAACCAAATGCAAAGAACATCAATTTCAAGACTTTCGAATTTTTCTTTCATAAAAAATAATGAAAAAACATTACCATCGGGTTTCGAACCTACGATCTGCTAGAGGCAGGCGCCTTAAGGCTAGCTCCTCAATCCAAATGAGTTGCGTGGCCCAATTGGAAGGCAAAGGAGGCTTGCCTCATTTATCTTGTCGTAGCCGCACACAAGACAAAAAAAATTAAAAGAACTTTAGTCCCACATCCATTGTGCGATGTCGTTTGAGGTGTTTAAAACCCTCAACGCGCACAATGTCACTCAATTGCCTTCGGGTAATTAGTGACCGCCCTTTTACCTCCTTCTCGATCCTATCTCTCCTTGCCACATCACTTGTCACCTTTGCTCACCACATAGCCTGTCTTTTGGTCTGCCACGTTGCTTGTTGTCTAGTCTCTGGTCTGCGTCGGCCTTGCTCTCTCCTCGCTACGTGTCGATGTCTGGTTGGATTCTCATATGGTTTGCTCCTCCTCCTTGCATGCTCTTTATGCGAGCCTTCTCTCGACCTCGCCTTGGTTCGTGATTCACAGACCCTCTCGACATTGCCTTGGTTTACATGTTGCTGGTCCTCTCGACCTCGCCTCGATTCACGTGTTGCTAGTCTCCTTTGACCTCGATCCATGGGCCCTCTTCGACCTTGCTCTAATACCAGATGTGGCATGGTAGTTAGGTGGAGCAATAGAAAAAATGTAAAGTATTATTCATTCACCAAAATGCAATGTTTACAATGCTTATACAATAGGATAATTAACTACCTTAGAAAACTTAGGGAATAGATAGGGAAGAAGAAAAATAGGGAGGAAAGAAGAAAAGGAAATAGGAGTTGAACTCCCTACCATCCATGTCGTCCAATCTGCCCAATCAGCTGTCATCCAAGCCATCCAATCTGCCCAGTCAGTTGTCGTCCAAGGAGGTAAAAGGGTAAGGTCCAAAGCTTACCATTGTCAAATAAATTTTTTACCTTTTACCACTTTATCTTCCAACAATGGTCACTTTAAAGTATTCACGATGGATCTGTTCATTATTTTTAAAGGCAAATGACATGGAGAGATAAAGTTCGAGCAATGAGAATTTTTAAGTGGTTTTCACCCTTACACTCAGGTAAAAAGGGCAAACATCATGATAGATGCGACGAAGATATTTTGGAGGTGAATGTTGTTTTTTTTTAGCACATATGATTAAATTTCTCTAGAGGCATGAGTAGAATTAAATGGGGTAAAATTTAATTATTAATTTTCATCATCTTCGACAATTTTAGAGTTTGATTTTTCTAGTTGAAGATTTGCTTCGAGTAATTGTTGCAATTTAATTTTGGTGACGAAGTGGAAGCATTTTTGTCATTTTCAAGAACATCTTCTCGAAGGTTTTACTCCCTCTCCAAAGCAAATTGAATATGGATTAACTTATTGAAGCTCGTGTTTGATTTCCAAGAAGATATCATCTCAAACCATTTTTAGGATCACGTCTATTGAAAGAATATTTCCAAGAATTGATGATTCATTTGATGTATTCAATGAAAGAGGCGCAAACCTCTATAAATACTAAGAGAAATTTCATTGTAAGAGGTTGGAAAAAATAGAATATCCTGCAAGAAAACATTTCGAGTTCTCTGCAATAATAGTGAATTCAAAACATTTGTATTTGTAAATGACTTGGTGCATTGTGGTCTTCTACATTACGCATTTCTTTTACATAGTTAGCTTTATTATTTGTTATTAGATTTAAATTTTGCAATTTGGATTTAAATATTGCAAGTGAGAGAGTGAGTGTTGGAGTGTTGATCTGAAGATTACATGTGTGAAGTTGTACGAAAATTCTATTGTTTGATCATCTATTTGCATGCTATTTTCAGCTTGGTGTGGATTCTTACTATTAATCTATTCCCATCCTACATAGTTGGTCTGTGGCCATATTTCCCATTTCTTTCTGCATTTTCCAATTTCTTTCCTGCATCCCTAGTCTTCAACCATTTTAGAATTAGTAAGGGAACCAACTCTCTCTGGATATTGACATGGGGGATATATCTTTCCTCTGGTATTTCAATGTTGGTTGTGTCTAGAGCGCATAAATACAATTTTGTATGATTAGGTAGATATTTTACAAACACTCTCATTTGTGCACCTTTGGCTGTGACGTGTTTGCCCATGTACCCAAATAAAAACGGTCCAATCTTGACCTAAAGTCAAGCAAATGTGTTTTTCTCGGCTATGGAGATATAGTGAAGGGGTATAGACTATGGGATCCTACTACCCACAAGGTAATTATTATCCAGGATGTAATTGTTGATGAAAAATCCATGCAAAGGAAGGAGGTACAAAAAAATCCTAATGTTGTACATGTTGAAGTAGAATTTAGTGAAGATGAACATGTTGAAGTTTTAATCAGCATGTAGAATAGTAAGTAGAACAAGAAGTACAACAACCACAACAATCACAAGACCAAGAGCTAGAACTGACAGATCATTGGATTAGAAGATCTACAAGTCCACAAAAGTGTTCGAAAAGGTATTTTCATGTGTATCAGTCCTCTTTTGCTTTGTTAACTGATGATGGTGAACCTAGTTTATTTCAGGAAGCTAGAGTCTGAAAATACAAGAAAGTGGAGGAAATCCATGGAGGAGGAAATTGAGGCACTTCGCAAGAATAAAACTTGGGAACTTGTGGATCTCCCACCTGAAAGAAAGACTGTTGGAAACAAGTGGGTGTACAAAGTGAAGAAGAACAATCATGGGTTGTTGGAATTCTATAAAGCTCACTTGGTGGCAAAGGGCTATGTGCAGAAGTCAGGTGTTGACTTTAATGAATTTTCTCTCTAGTTGTGAAGATGACTACTATTCAAGTTCTACTTGCACTTGTAGATGCACATGATATGGAACTGGAGCAGATTGATGTAAAGATTGCTTTCTTGCATGGTGATCTCGAGGAAGAGATATATATGGATCAGCCTAAGGGCTATGAATAAAGAGGCAAAGAGTATTTGGTTTATAGACTGAATAAATCACTGTACGAATTGAAATAGGCACCAAGGATGTGGTACAGGAAATTTGATACCTTCATGAAGAGCTAAGGTTTTAGTAGGAGTTAAGTTGACCATTTTGCATACTATAAGAGGTTTGATGATGGTAGTTTTATTATTTTATTGTTGTATGTTGATGATATGCTAGTTGTAGGCCCTAGCATGAAGAAAATCATTGATCTTAAGGCTTAGTTGGCTAGGACATTTGAAATTAAGGATTTAGGAGTAGCAAACCAAATTTTAGGGATGAAGATACATAGGGATAGAAAAGGAAGAAAGATCTAGTTAAGTCAAAAGTCATATGTGGAAAATATTCTGTAGCGCTTCAATATGTAGAATGCTAAACCAGTTAGTACCCCACTTCTTCCCTACTTAAAGTTGTCTTCCAACCAGTGTCCTAGAACGAAAGCAAAGAAGGCAAGCATGTCTCATGTACCGTATTCATCAGCAGTAGGAAGCCTCATGTATGTCGTGGTGAGCACCTGACCAAATATAGCCTAAGTAGTGGGAGTAGTTTGCCAGTACATGGAAAATCCTGGTAAGGAGCATTGGAATGCAGTGAAGTGGATGTTTAGATATTTAAGAGCCACTTCAGATGTTGCCATTTACTTTGTATTGACAGATTCACAATTTATAGGTTTTGTGGATTCTTATTATGGTGGAGATAGAGATGGGAGAAAATCCACTACAGGTTATACCTTCACTCTTGTTGGAGGAGCAGTGAGTTGGGCTTCTAAGTTGCAGTCTTTTGTGGATTTATCAACCACTAAAGCAAAATGCATTGCAGTAACTCATGCCAGAAAAGAGGCAATTTGGCTAGAGTGATTGTTGGGTGACTTCAAGGTAATGCAAGAGAAAATTACACTGCATTGTGATAGCCAGAGTTCTATTTAGCTAGTGAAGAATCCAACATTCCATGATCTCATGAAAAACATTGATGTCAAGTACCACTTTATCAAAAATGTGGTGGAAAATGTAGGATCCTATTGCAGAAAATCGACACTTAAGTGAATCTTGCAGATATGCTTACAAATTCGGTCAAGGTAGAGAATTTTGAATCATGCAGAACTTCTCTGGGCTTGCTAAAAAAGTAACAAGGGCAGCTTTTGGTAATTGGCACTAGAAGAATTTCTAAATACTAACTCCACGTGGGAGAATGTAGGTTGGTAGACATCCATCCTGACATCAAGCCAAGCAGATGTCTAGGTAGATGATAGGAATGCGAAAGGAAAATAGTCTTGGGAGTGTAAACGAACAATATTTTGGAGGTTTTCTTTGGAAGAGGAAATGAACAGTTTGGAGTCTTCCTTCTACTCTATAAAAGGGACTTGACCCCTTGCATATGATAATATATAGTTGTTGAAAATTTTGAGAAATGTGGATTTAAATTTTTTTCTGAAAATATTGAAAGAGGAGTTGTCATTGCCTCGTGGTTTTTCCTGCACATTGCAATTTTCCACATAAATATCTGTATCACTTGTGTTACTGTTTTCGTGTTCTATATTTTTTTTATTGTGCTTCCTCTTACAGGTGATAAATCTTGGAGTTTTTTCATAACAAACTATCCCATCCATCCCTACGTTACTGTTCTAACTAATCAGTATTAAAGCATAATAAACCAGTCTAAGACTGATTAAAAAGATTGGCTTAACAACCAGTCTCAGACTAGTTAACAAGTCTGAATTAACTAATTATGATGATTGAATTTATATTTTTATGCCATGTTATTAATAAATTTGTATTACATTATGACGACTGATTTTACATTGTAAAAACATTACATTATCAAAATTTCTATCCATATGTAAATATTTTGTCAAACAGTTCAGGATGTCAATTCTTCTTCAAACTATTATCTACATCTATCATCCCCTTCGAAGGAGTCAATATCCTCAGTGACTTTCTACGTTGTTGGGGTAGTGTGCTTCTTCCAATTCTTGTACCCGAAGCTTAAAAGCTTCACTTTCATCACGAAATCGCTTGGCATAAGTGAAGTACCCATTCAACTCCCATATTGTTGGCTCACATTTCCATTTCCTATAGTTTAGACAACTCGGATTCCCTTTGAATGAGAATCTCCTTTATTTGCTATGTTGTCAAGGTTGATGAAGATGGCTTCCTCTATGCAATTTCTATCTTGAAAGATACTTCACGTTGCTGCGATTCAAATAATTCACTATGCAATGCCTCTCATTCCTTCTACCAAGCCTCCTCACTTTAGCTCTTTTTGGCCACTAACGTTGCATTTTGTTTTACCAACAATTCATTTTTACTTCTTTTTTATGCAACATTTCTACCTCTATGTTTATGATCACTTGTTCTTTGTCATTGAGTTAAGTGCTAAGATACAACAATTGTTGTTGTTTCTCTCGAATATTCTTCAAAGCATCTTCTAAATAGGTGATCCCTTCTGCCATGCGTCGATATTTTTCTCTGTAGTTTTTCCTTTATCAATTGTAGATCTTTATCTATAGTCTTCCTATCCATATTCAAATGTTTGATCCCCTCAACTAGCCAACACAACAAGTGGGCTATAAGGTTAATCTGACTGTAGATAGGCATCAATTCGGGTACTAACTCCACATGTGGCATTTTTTATTCGATGTGTTGGGGATGGGTATTACAACCATGGTTGAGGAAATACACATGTGTTGGCTCCAAGTAGAGGGTATGTGTCTTTATTGAAAGTTTCTTAACTCCCTCCATAGTTTATAGGTATTAGATAGACAAATTCCATGGTTGTGCTTGGTAGATGCTATAAATTTATGTTTGCCAAGATCCCTTTCCAGCCCATTGTACCAACTTGTCTAGCTCCTCCTCTACCATCAAATACCATTTCTTCCACTGATCAACACAAGTTGCATCAAATTGCAGTAGTAAATTGTCCATCAGATGGATCAATTTAGTGAAATATGTGACTGTCTGCTGATCAACATGAGCACCCATGTTTGGTGGATCCAAAAAATTAGGTACTTTCAACTTTATGTATTCTAAACATGCATCTTCAAATTTTTCCTCATATCTTACTTGCAAAGGCTCCTTTTATTTTTTGTAAAGATCAATGGGCTTCTTAGCCACTTTCCACTTTGTAATTACTAGCTTCTCCATAGGTACATGTACTTGGCTACTTTCACCATCTACCCCAATAGTCTGCCAAGGTACTTATTTGTGTTGGGGATTCTCTTCCTGCATTGCTCTAGTATTTGGTTCTAAAGATACCTCTTCGTCGATCAAAATCAGGTGTTGTTGTGTTCCTTCCCTCGATTTTCTAGTAGTTTGTAATATCGAACTTGTTTTAGCTACCTAGGAAGGGTCTCTATTGACTACTGTACCTTCTACCTTTATTGTCATTGCAAGTATATACTCAAATGAGAAATCCTATAGAGTCTCGATAAAAGAGGTTTGCACAACCAGGGATTCTGAGGGTGCTTCAGGTGACTCCTCATAATCTTGAAATTGGGCTTCTACCAGATATTTTGTAGGTACCACATACATAGTAGTACTAGGTCCAAATGGCGTATTTCAAAAAATAGAAGAATGGTAAAATCTACTTCCATAATTTTGGTCCTCATTCTTTACATTTTTTGCATGGTTCCATCCAACTCTTGAATCACTTGTTCTCGTAATTGTGCATTGTACCCCCGAAGGGTTTCATACTCCTCTTGTAGTCTCTATGTCTCCTAAGCTATTTGTTACAGAACTCTTGATCCTTGATCTCCCTCTTCTTCCATTTTTGATGCTTGTTCTTGTAATGTGATATTCATGAGGGTTCGAATTTGTTCTTCTATTTTATTATTTGGAAATCAAACATGGACTTGTAATTATCTTTGCTCTCCTTTGAGAGATTCTAACTCCCTCTACTCTATCACAGGCTCTCCTTCCACTCCAAATAACCACTCCAGGTTTGTTGGTTCTTCGTCTCGAACAACACTACTTGGATTTCTATGTTCGTATGATTGTATCCCTTATCATGAATTTTCTATTGCTTTTACATAAGTGTCTCTAGATATTTCTAAGTTGATTACATTCACATGTTCCTGTGCCTTATACATATTCAACTTAGAACCATTTACAACTTCAAGGAAAATTGTACCATCTAGCTTCTTTAACCAGATAGCCCCATTGTCTAGTACATCTTCCACTTGGAAGGGTCCAAGCCATAATTTTTTCAAATTTTCTAGCTTGATTTCTCTTTTCCCATTAAATTTGAGCAATAACTCATCAGGCTTCAAATCCATTTTCCTGAGATGTTTTTCATGCCAATACTTATGCCTTTGTTGAGCAATTTTTGTTACCCACTGTGCCATCACCCTTTTCTCTCTTAATTGCACTAATGTTGCAAGTCTCTCTTCCATGTTTTCTTTATCATTCAGATGGGTCTCCACTACTATCCTCAAACTAGGTACCAAAAATTCAACAGGTACTACCGCCTCCTACCCATACATTAGTTAAAAGGGTGTATGGTTTGTGGTTGGTTTGAAGATAGTTTTATATACCCACAAAACCATCGACAAGCGCTCCTCCAAATCAACTCATTCTATGTCATATGTCTTATAGATGATTGAAACCAGGACCTTATCCGTTGTCTCTGCTTGTCCATTTACCCTAGGGTAATACAAGCTTGACAAAGAATGAAAGATCTTGAACTCTGTTGTCAGATTCTGGATAATCTCATTAATGAAATGGCCTCCTCAGCTACTTATCAATTGACGAGGAATTTTGAACCGTGTGATAACTTGCTCATACAAAAATTGAGTTGTGCTCCTCGTAGAGTTATCTAGTAAGGCATGTGCTTCTAACCATTTTGATAGATATCCCATCGCCACTATGATATATCAACACTTTCTTTTACGATTGGTTTGCAATGGTCCCACAAAATCTAAGCTCCATATCTCAAAGAGTTCTTGAGGTAGTGATGGATTTAATGGCATGAAGTATCTCTTTAATGGCTTCCCCATTTTTTGACACGTATCACATGCCTTGACATGATTCTTGGCATCATGATAAAGGGTAGACCACCATAGGCCTGCCAAAAACACTTTTCTAGTTGTTGCATCTAGCCCCATATGTCCTCCTGCCAATCCCTCATGTGCTTCCTTCAATGTTTGTTGTACTTAATTCTCCATTACGCATCATCGTAGAATGTGGTCCTCTCCCATTTTTTATAGCAAACCTACAATCAATGTAAAATGTGTTGATTTTGTATTCACTTTTCTTTGTTTAGCTATCGTCATCCCCTTCGATAGTATCCTATCGATAAGTATACCCCGATATGCTTATACCATGATGGTATCACACTTATCATGAATAATTGTGCGTCAAGGAATTTGTCCTGTATTTCTCCTTCTACAGGTTCTCCTCAATGAATCCTTGACAATTGGTCCACTATCATGTGTTTCTTTCCTAGTCTCACTACCACTCAAAACACAAATTCCTATAGAGTGACGAGCCATCTACTTACTTGTCCATACATAATTGGTTTATTGATTAAGTACAATAGCGCTTGATGATCTACATAAAAATCAAAAGGGTTAGCCAACAAGTAGTGTATGTACTTTTGTATTCCTAGTGCTTCTCTTTCTATTGTACTGTAATTCTTCTCTGCCCTAGACAATAACTGACTTGCAAAGTATATGGGCTGATCTAACCCAAATTATCCTTGAGCCAACATGCAGCCAATTGCGAAGTTTGAGGCATCCACATAAACATGAAATTCTTTCTTCTAGTTTAGATAAACTAGGATACATGCCTTTACCAAGCGTGCCTTAAATCCCTCAAAAGCCTCCTAGTGCTCCTCCGCCCATGTGAAAGGAATACCTTTGCGTGTAAGATTGTCTAGCTAATGAGAAGTTTGTGCATAGTTCCCGATGAACCTTCTATAATATCCCACTATCCCAATTGGTGTATACTAAAAATTTAGTATTATATATTAAATGTTGAACTTGATAACCAATTTCATCAAAGTAATGGTCCAAGTACATATATTTCCATAATAAAGCATAATGTTATTGTACAAGTTTCACCAAGCACTAGCATAATTCCATGATCTACTACATCATTACCATTTCTCTTTTCCCCATAGTTTCAACAAAAGAGATAAGCATAATATTAGGCTATATAAATTGCTTAACTTTGGGGTTCTATATCTATAGCAATAGATACATTATTTTTCAGGAATGTATATATTTTTGGTAGGTAGAAATTGTTGGAATTCACCACCCTTGTTTCCATAAATGAACAAAAGCAATCCATGCACTCAAATCTTATATGGAAAGCATAAAAAAGGATGAAAGAGATAAAGATATAGTGGGAATCTATAGGCACCATATATAATCACTATATTATCCATAGATGAGGATCACAATATTTTGATACAATGGATGGAGTGGTGGGAGGTATTTACACCAATACTAAAACCTTAATTACATAAATAAGTTTAACCTGAGTCGACATAACAAGAGGTCTTAAGGTTAATTATAATTTAAGAGATGGGTTTAACCATAACAAGGTTATCCATGGCCTATAGGTAAGAAATAATAATAATAAATTAATTACATTTGTATAATGATTGCTCATAGAACTCTATAATATTGCATTATACATTATAGGTATTGGCTATATTTTAGATTACACTTTAAATACTCCCTCATAATCTAAATTGAGGGTCCAAGGAGAGAAGAAATTAGTAACAATAATATATCCCACCCCCATAATTGATGCTCTAATGGGCCTCTACACTTGAGGAAGACTCATATGGATCCCCATGAACATCTAGAAATCCATTGATATGACAATACCTCTACACAGTAATCTCCTTAGGCTAGACCGTAGTCATCACTACCATTATTAGATACTTCTATGCATATCCAAAGAATACTTTCGCTAAAAATCCATGTGAGGAAGATAATTAAAGAGTACTCCCTCTAAAGAAAAATTGCTTCAATCTTCTATAGCCACATATGATAAGATTTGGAAGCATAACTTTCCTTTTAACAACACATATCACATTTTTAGAAACTTCAACTTACCCTTACGACACCTAAAATCCATCACCAAAATAGGCTTTGCATGGACCTGTTTATGAGAAGATCCATTACAAAATTTGAAGAGTATTTGGAAAAAGAGTAAAATAAAGAAGAGATCATGAAAGATTAGATATTCATGAATAAGTTGAATCAATAGCCCAAATGAGGAAGAGAGAGTGACTAAAGCATATTCTAAATATTTTTCTTGTATACCTCCAAAAGACTCGAGAACTACTACAACTATCACAAATCTAATTATATATCCCATAAATATAAACCAAAGATTCTGATTACATAAGATATTGTAAAATTTTCCCTTTAGAATAGGGTAATAAGATTTGAAGATAATTACACAATGAGACATCCCTCCACTTAAAATAAGTCATTGGAAAAATACCACTAATGCAAAGAGGTCAAAAAATGTATGATTTGAAGAAAAAGCATGCCCAATATTCTTCTTTATGCAAAAGTTGTCCTCTAGGAGTTTTCCCTTAAAAATATCCCTAGAGTGATATTTTTGAAAATCATCATTTTTTTAAATTTCTTTTACTTTTTCTATAAGAACTAAATTGCTTCTTTTACTCCTTAAATAAAAAGGTAGAATGTCCTTATGCCATGCCCATATAGATTAACTATCACCATCACTACTTGGGTCCAAAGGTGTGTTCTCTTTGTGAAGGATGGCAATATGATCCATAATAGTAAATATTCCTAAATATTTAAATGAAAAAGGTGCGCAAGATTTAAACTGAGTCAAATGAATATGCCTCCTTTTCCTTCTTCTAGCCAAGGCACCAAAGCTCTCAAGTGGGACAAAAGCATAATAATTCTCTCTCCTTTGGAACGTAACCATGTCATTTTTGTGAGGAAACAATGTTTGACTCTCCATGAAGAAGTCAAGACACTCTTTTGAGGTCAAAGTAATAATCTTTATTTTTCTATAAATGGTTTAGACTTATGCAAAATAGGTATAAATATTCTAATAATAGTATAACATAACTTAAAATAGGCATAAATTCTCCAAAACATTAAAGTATTTAGAGAAAGACAAAAAAATGAATCTTCCCTTTGTCTCTTTTATCAATGGTGCTTATGAAGCTTTGAGAGATAATTCATCCTAGAATTCAATAGAATTATCCGAGGCTCCAAAAAAAATTTCTACATGACCAAGCAAAGAAGCTCCATACCTACGTGAAATTCATAATTATTTCCAAAAATGAATAGAAGCAATCCATCCACTCAAATATTATAAAAAAAAGCATAAAAAAATATAAAAGAAAGAAATTTATAGTAGAAATTCATAGGTACTATAAACAATCACAACATTATTCATAGATAAGAATCACAATACTTTGATACAATTGATGTAGTGGTGAGAGGTACTTATACCAATACCAAAACCCAATTACATAAAAGAGTTTAACATAATCTAACATAAAAAGAAGTCTTTAGGTTAATTACAAGTTATAAGTTGGATTTAGCCATCACAACATTAATCATGGTCCATAGAGGTGACATAAGAAAATAATATAACATATGAAATGTGTTGGTTTGTCTTTCATACACACCCCATGAAGAATGAGCATAAAATACCAATAACACTTATACGGGATAAATCCCACTCACTTTAGGATCTTGCTGGTTATCCAAGGTGTGAGTTACAAAGTTGGGTCGAATGGCTATTCACTCTTTTTCGCTTTTGGAATAGTTTCAAGTAGACTATTTGTTACCTTACAACGGGTTCGACCTTTGTTCAATAATGTTTAGGGGTTGTTATCTTTGTTGACAATCGGATTTACAATGAGTTCTTTGATATAGCTCTTTATGCTTTAGCAGATTAAATAAAAGATAAATTTAAAAGAAAATAAAAATGGATCATTTAACGATGGAACAGAGAGAGTAGAGTAGGGCAGAAAAGAGAAGCTTATCTAACTTAGCTACAAAATCAAAACTACCAATTTCAGTTACACTATTTAGCTTCATGATAAAACCAATCAAAGAGGAAGGTGTCTAGCTTTCTAAGATCACCTTCTACTAAGAGCATAAGATGGAGATGACAAAGATCTGAAATAAAATCATAAATAGAAGGGAAGTTGGTGTCAACTATTATCTCTCACCAGCAGCCTAGCTCGCACAGTGAGGATAGAGCAATTAGAACAAACCTGAACCTTAAATATCTAACTTTCCCTAGCATACAACAAATGGAATGAAGCCTAGTAGCATATTCAATCTTGATAACACAGATTTACAACTAAAATAAACCTTAGCGAGACGAAAATAGAAGAAGATGCACTTATCACAATTCGAAAGAGATTAGGCTCCTGGCCACGCTATCACAGAAAAATGATGTCACACCAACTCCAGGTACAAAACAAAGCATTCAAACAAGATTTGTAGGAAATTGCTAAAATGTCTTTTATTCCAAGTTTTCGCATCTGGACTTTACATTCAAAAGAAGTATATATAGACTCAGGACAAACCCTGATATTTTCAAAATATCTTCTTCCAAATATCTAAATCTTATCATAAAAATCCCATCGTCAAGGCTTTACAATATAAGGTATTTTTATATAGAGTTTCGATAAACCTTAATCACTCTGAAAATATTCATGTGGATCTTGCCATAAATGGAGAAGATAAGACTTGGTTTTATCCTCATCAAATGGGCACCACGTGTAAATGTATCTTTATCCTTCGATAAGCTGTCAGAGCATCTCATTAACTCCTCTGCAAAATTTAGATGAGTCACTGACTTCTGAGGCCTTCCATCCTCGCATAGCTGCCTTTGTTTGGTTCGAGTCAAGATTCTCTGCCCGCCATTACTTTTGCCATAAATTTTCTTGGCAAATGCATCCACCAAAAAATTCCTTAAAGTCTGTATTTGTGGCCAGATCTGCAAAATATGGATGAGTCACTGACTTCCCGGCATCTCTTATCTTTATCTTTCAATAAGCCGTCAGAGCATCTCATTAATTCCTCGCTTGATTTGTGCCAAAATTTAGGTTTATCTGTCTTTCTCGCCATTACTTCTACCATGAATGTAACTGTCTAATCACTTTCTACAAAAGAAAAGCAAAGATTATAACTTTTTAATTAATTAATTTTTTCATTTAAATATTTCTAGGGTTTGGACTGTGTCGAAAAGCTTCCACTTCCTTTGGATGGGTGATGAAAAATTAAAGAATGGCCAAATTTTACAAAATAAATATAAATCCAAACATGTCGAGATATCGCGACATTTCCCTCAAGATTTTCTTCCTTGCTTGTGCCTTCATGAAAATGGAACATGTCGCGATATCGCGACATTTCCCTCAATTCATTACTTCTAAGCTTGTGCCCTCACGAAAATGAGACAAGTCACGAAAATGGAACATGTCACGAAATCGCGACATTTCCCTCACTTCATTTCTTCCAAGCTTTTGCCCTCGCAAAAATGGAACATGTCGCGAAATCGTGACATTTCCTTCACTTCATTTCTTCCAAGCTTTCGCCCTCGCGAAAATGGAACATGTCGCGAAATCGTGACATTTCCTTCACTTCATTTTTCCAAGATTTCGCCCACGCGAAAATGGAACATGTCACGAAATCGCGAAATTTCCTTCACTTCATGTCTTCTAAGCTTTTACTATCGTGAAAATGGAACATGTCGCGATATCGCGACATTTCCATCAAGCTTTTCTTCCTAGCTTGCGCCCTCGCAAAAATGAGACAAGTCCAAAAATGGAACATGTCGCGATATCGCGACATTTCCCTCAAGCTTTTCTTCCTAGCTTGCGCCCTCGCGAAAATGAGACAAGTCCGAAAATGGAACATGTCGCGATATCGCGACATTTCCCTCAAGCCTTTCCTTCACTTTGCAAATTATCCAAAAATTGTAGGTTGACTCCAGTGACTTTGTCCATCTGTATTTGGCATTTTTACATATTGGTGAAGGATCTTCCTTACTCAGAAATATTTTTAACATTTGAAAAATAAATTTTAAATTGCTCAAGAATGATCAGCTTCACATGGTGTAAAAAATGATGAAAATTCAAAGTGCCCATAATTTGATGAAACTTTACAAGAATCTAAAAAAGCCCAAAGGGTATCCAAATCTGCAAACGGAATTTTAAAATTCATCACGGATTAAGGGAAAATGCATTTAGAAGTTTGTTGGCCAGAAATAGAAACTGCTATTTCTAAATTGAAATCAATGCCATATGCAAGTCTACTTGGACACTTTGATGTAGGTGAAGTTTGAAAAAGGATGCAAGCAAAATTTGGAATTAAAACCCGAAAAACATCAAGAGGGTCCCTGTGGAAAAATGAAAATTAAATATTTTCAAAGGATGGAATTTCATTTTTTTAGTGGGGGTGTGTTGCTTCTCAACAAATGGCGATATCTTCGGGGAAAATATTAGCACTATTTAGAATCTAGAACTCTAGTTTCAAAATAATTTAGACTATGTACCATGCTTTGCCACAAATATTTTCTAAAATGATGTAACTACTATCTGCTAGCTGTTAAAGTTTCCCAAGGACATACTAGGTTGAACCACTTAAGGAAGATTCTGATGTGTGATTATAAGTGTATAAACCTTCATTCAAGGATGACCGGGGCTTCGAATGCTTACTATGGATTGATCAACTGTTTAGATTGTGCAGGGAAAAATGAGTAGAGCTCTGTTTACTAGTTTAGCCTTTTACAACCCCGACAGAGTTACTCTTTAGATTTTCGAGACCCTGATCACAACTATGAGGTGGCATCTATAGCTTGGTGAACACATTTGAGATGTATCCTTTTGGAGCCTTGGCTATCTTTTTCTATCACATAACATTTTTTTTTTTTGCAGAAAAGAGTGTCAGTTTTATGTTGGCTTGCCCAACTTTCACCTTCTCTCTCCTTTTTTGAAAGATACCGATATCTGGAAAGCCTTGCTAGAAATTTTTTTATATTTCATTGATCGAGCAATTGATCGACTAACCGCTTCAGCCCGGGTACCAATAGCTTCTTTGGACACTTAAAATAATTTTATGAATCGGATTCCCCTCTCATGACCAACTTTTCTTGGATTCCCCGGGAGTTCTTCAACCAAACAGTATAGTAGTTTCTTTATAATCAAAATAATTATGGCAAGCAAGATACACAATCCAATTATCTTTCTACTTTTGTTCTAAATAACAAGTAGTTCCACTTTTTAGTTCTAGCAAACTATCTCTTAACAAAAATAAAACAAAATGAAAACACACTAGGCCAATTTTAAATGTTGATTTGTGTTTTTTTTGTCTAGGAAAAAACTCAAACAAACAGGATTTAAAAGCTAAAGAGGAGGGAAAAAAAAAGGCCACCAGTTAAAGACAAAATTGCACAGACCTCAAAAGATAAAACACAATACTTAAAAATTTAAATAAAACAAACTAAAAACACACTACTTCAAACTTTATTTACAATATATACATATACACAAAGTCTTTGTGATTATTCAAATGATGTAGTGGATGGAACAGTTGAGAAATAATGCTTCAGATATTGACCATTGACAGGAAGGTTCAGAAAATTACCTTCTAGTTCCTGTAGAAGAAATGCATTATTACCTAGGATTTCGACGATCTGGTATGGCCCTATCCATAGAGGTTGCAACTTGGTGTGTTTACCTTTCTTTTCATGGGCTTTGTCCCATAGAAGCACCAAGTCTGCAAGTCTGAAGGCCTTCACTCTGGCTCTTTTGTCAAACCAGCGCTTGACTGTCTCTTGGTGTCGACTAAAATGCTCCAAGGCTTGAAGTTGTTCATCCTGCAAATTAATTAAATCCAACACTAGTGTATCAGCCCAAAGTGCATAATTCAATAGTGTGTGCCTTTGTCTGGGTTTTTCTAGAGTAGACTTCTTGATGAGGGGTTCCAAAAAAGCGTTGACATGCCTCTGTTTCTATTGAAAGGGTTTGTAGAACTCCTTTAAGGGTATTATATGGGTGTAAACTTTCGGATCAAAAACATTTAGGTCTTTATAAGACCAGGCCCCTGTACCAGAACCTTGCTTAGACTTGGCTCTATCAACATGAAGCATATAAACTTCATTATCATGATCAAGATGATCTTTAATAGGTTTCTCCTTTTGTGCAGTTGTCAAATTATAAACCCTAATATCTACATTAGCAAGATTAAAAGTCTCGTTCTTGGCATTATAATCAGTGATCACATGTTTATATCTAGGTTCTATTTTGATTCTCAACTGATTGGAAACACATTTCCAGGGCAACCACATATGTGAAAAATCAGTCACCAAGTACCCATTCAAAGACTTTGACAATCTCTGCTCAGAAGCATTTCGTATCCCACAGGATTATCTACCACCCGAATGTTAATTTTGTGTTGTGCTCTCGGCTCAGATGCTAGCTGGATGTGTACACTTTGAATTTCACCTACCACCTTAACCTCAGTTTTATCTAATTGAATGACTCTTCTCTTAGACTTCATAGGAGTTAAACCCAACTGTTGACAGATGTCTAGAGGCATGACATTGACTGAAGCACCAGAATCCACCAGACAGTTGTGTAAATTTTTTCCAAATATACGGACAGTTAGCAGGAAAGATGGAATTTCAATATTTTCTTTATACATAGCCATATTTGCATTTGCTATCTTCTTCCCCTTTTCTAGAGGTTTTGCAGCATGCTCAGAGTATGTCTTGATCAAATTATCTCTTTGTTTAGTAATTTGAGCCAACTCATGAAGAGTGATGTTAGCCTTGATCTTATTCATATCCTCCACTATATTGTATCCTTTATTAAGTGGAGTAATCTATCTGGCCCTCCTTCTAGCACCAATTTTAAATGTTGGTTCGTCTTTCATACACACCCCGTGAAGAATGAGCATAAAATATCGATAACACTTATACAGGATAAATCCCACTCACTTTAGGATCTCCTACCTTGGGTGGAGGTGGGTTATTATTTGGAGATGGATCTAGAGGAACATTATGGGAGTTGTCTGGAGGTGTAGATGTAGTATTAGGCTCTGGATTTTTGTTCCTAAGATTGTAGTTGTCCCTTATATACTGTTGAAAAGCTTGTACTTCATCCATAGGTATCTCCATGACATTCTCTGACTCATCTGGAAAAGTGAATGAATCTAACACCATAGTTGCACTATGTTTGGATGAACTTGGACCATCAACATTTCTTTGATTTTTAGGAAAAACCAGCTCACCAGATAGAGCTTCAAAGGCATTGCAGAACTCCAAATAATCCAATTCCCCATGCTGATATGTTCTGTGTATCCTGCACCAGTTGGGCAAAGCTAAGTCATAAATATTTACTTCATGCCCCTTACCCTTATAATATTTGTTGGGTTCATATGGTGGTCTAGTGAATCTATTTTGTTGATAATAAAATCTATTGGAGTTTTCCTCTGTGGACACTTGCCTTTTGAAACTCAAAAAGTCATTTGCCAACTTTTGGACCATTTTTGAGACTTCCTCAACTCTTGTTTTATCAGATTCTTTCTCTGTATTCTGTACATGTTCAACATGTGTCATAGCCAATGGATTTCCTATCGATGGAGTATGGTATGCTGGAAACATCATTTGATGTGGGATGGAATTCAAAATAGGGGTATTTTGTGTAACAAAGGGAATTAGAGGAGCGTTCAAAGGTTGAGGTCCCAATTGTCTTTCAAGAACCAAAGCTTCTCTATAAGCTTATGTTTTTTTTTTTTTGAAAAAATGAAAAACTTGTATTAATACAAAGAGCAATTACAAGCGGGAGAGAACACATCCCAACCAAGAACAGCAAACAACACTACAAGAGTAGAGCACAAATTCAACCCAGCACAACACAAAGCAAAGAAGTCAACTGGGCACGAAAAAGCGACATGTCGCGAAATCGTGACATGTCGCGAGATCGCGACATGTCGCGAGATCGCGACAGTCAACCCCGTCTCCTCCGCAGCGGTGCCAACAGTCACGAAAACGCGACATGTTGCGAAATCGTGACATGTCGCGAAATCACGACGACATCTCCCTCCAGCGACCCTTCGCCAAAATTGTCACGAAATCGCGACTAGAAGACCAACTTGCTCCATAACGCCAAAAAGGTCACGAAATCGCGACAGAGTGCCTCCGAATCATCCAACCATCAAAAGTGTCACGAAATCGCGACGAATTATCCTTATGGCATCCAGATCGCAAAAGCGTCGCGATATCGCGACAGTTTTCTCCATTCCGCTGGTAAGCCAAAATTGTCGCGAAATCGCGACGAGATTTTCTTGCAGCAGCCATCGCCAAAAAATGTCGCGATATCGCGACAAATTATCCACTTTGCACCACATCAGCAAAATGGTCGTGATTTCGTGACGGGTTTTCCTTATGACACCAGATCGCCAAAAGTGTCACGATATCACGACGGTTTTTCCTTTCGGCGCCCAGTTCTCAAAACTATCGCGATATCGCGACGAATTTTCCACTTTGCTCTCCATCTGCAAAAGTGTCGCGATATCGCGACAAGTTTTCCAGTTAGCCCCAAATTGCCAAAACTGTCGCGATATCGCAATAATTTTACCATGCGCCTTCCCCGAGGGCCACGATGGCGCGACATGTCGTGATATCACGACAAAAACCCGCCAAAGGCCGTGAGGGCGCAACCTGTCACGATATCGTGACAACTTCCAACTTGAAGCTGCGACGACGCTACAGGTCGCGATATCGTGACAGAAATATTCCTTAGCATAAAAAACACTGCACATCATTTCAGAAATCGTTCAAGGCATTATCGAATCTCTGCATCCTCCACAGGCATGTCACTATGCAGCTGCATCCCAACCTCCCTTTTAGCACCCATCTTAGCAAGGAAATCGGCCGCTTTATTGAGATCTCGATTCACATAGACAGGTATCACATCATCTAATTCCCTCCAAAGCGCTTTAATTTGGGAGACTAAGATCCGCAATCTCCAAGCTTTTGAGACAAAGTTTCTCATACAGTCAAGAGCACCCACCAAGATTTGGGAGTCAGACTCAATAATAATCTTCCTGTGTCCCTGTTTGATAGCCTAGAAGGAGGCAGATTTAATGGCAAAGGCCTCGGCTTCATTGTTTGTGGCACATCCCAGACCCTTTAGTTCCCAATAGAGCAAAGACCCAGTATGATCGCGGTACACTACTCCAATTCTAGCACTTCTCGGATTGCCTTTAGCAGCTCCATCAGTATTGATTTTGATCCATCCTTCAGGAGGAGGTTTCCAACTACCACTCACCTGCCTTTGTTGAATAACAGCTCCCTCTTCCAAAGGCTCAGAAGCAGACTGAATTTCCCCCTCGGCATGAATGGCAACCGTTTCCGCCACTTTGCTCCAAATGACTTGCCATATTCCTTCTAGAGAGGAGAAGGTTTCACGGAAAATACGGGCATTTCTCTCCAACCACACCTGCCACCAGATAAAAAATAAACCAAGCTCCCAGCCAATTCGAAGAGCTTTGGATTTAAATCTACCTTTCTTCCAGCTTTCCCATATATTGTTTCGAGACAAGACCCCATTAGCCTGAAGTTTAAAGTGGGAGAACCAGCGTTTCCAGATCTGTCTTGTGAAAGAACATTCAAACATTAGATGATCCGCAGTTTCCTCCTGCTTGTGGCATAACACACATTGAGAAGGGCCAATGATGCCTTTGAGTCTGAGATTGTCATAGGTGAGAATTCCATTATGCAAAAACGCCGAGCGAAGAAGTTCACTTTCGGCCGACCCTAGGGATGCCATATCTTTCTCCAATCATGAACCAAAAAAAAGTGTGGGGGGGGCTCTGGAAGGATCTCATCATATCCCTCTTTCACAGTATAAAACCCAAGGCTCCCATAGCCCCAGGCCAATTCATCCTCCTCATCTCTCCCAGTAAGAAACCGTTCCGCCAAGATTTTTCCCAAAGTAGGTACCAACTCCGGAGGGATTGGTATTGGCCACTCATCCAACCGCTTAAACTTTATGATCTTGTAGTCCCCCAATTGACTAGTGTTAAAGTAGCTCTCAATATGGATCCATCCCTTATCTTCTATAGCAGATTTTATCGGTTGCAATTCAGGAAACACAACAATAATGGGAGGATTCTGGTCCCAGGAATCAGTCCAGAACCGAGCCTTATCCCCTCTCCCCACTTTCCAGAATAGTTGATCTTTGATGAGTTGAGCTCCAAGCTTGAGCGCCTGCCACACTGATGATCCAAAACCTTCCAGAGGAAAGCGTCCCACATCATTAGGATGGACAGAATCCAAGTATTTGCTAGAGAGGATTCTGCTGAAGAGGGATTTTGGCTGAGAAATCCACCTCCAGATCGGTTTGCCGACCAAAGCCTTGTTGTTAAACTTGGAGCTTCTTAGTCCCAACCCTCCTTTTTCCTTGGGTTGGGTAACCTTGTCCCAACCAACCAAGGCCCATTTCCTCTCTCCCTTGGCACCTTCCCATAGAAATATTCTAGCCATTTTATCCGAGATCTTTCCAAATAGGCTGGGAGCAGACCAGGATGGAGAATTTATAAATTGGCATGGCTCGAATAATTGAACTGCAAAAAAGTTAGACGACCCCCATAACTTAACCATCTATGAGACCAATGGTTCATTCTATCTTTGATGCCATCCAATAGGTCCTTCCAAACATCTATTTTTAGTTTTTTGAAATGGAGAGGGACCCCCAGGTAAACTATTCGGGAGAGAGGTCCGAGTGAAACCTAAAATCTCAATAACTCGTCTCCGTAACCGTTGATCAATATTGAAGAAGATCACTTTGGATTTATTGTCATTGATGACTTGATTAGAGGCCCGAAGGTAGACATTTAGAGTATCTCTGATTCTTCTTGCTTCCCTAAGGCTGGCCACTCCCACCAATCTAGTATCATCTACAAACTATAAATGAGTCAAAACTTCAGCCCCGACCTTAATACCTGTTATCTGACCTTGAAGTCTTCTTCTCAGAAAGAGTCTACCCAATCCTTCAGCCAATATGAGGAAGAGATAAGGAGAGCAAGGGTCTCATTTCTGAAGGCCACAAGAGGCACCAAAAGGAGGCGAGGGAAGTCCCTTGATAAGAACAAAGTATGAAGGCGTAGAAATACAGCTCATGACCCAGTCTGTCCAGTCCTGAGAGAAACCAAAGGTTGTCAACATCTTTGCCAAGAAGCCCCACTCCACCCTGTCATAAGCCTTGGACATATCTAGTTTAATGAACATTCCTTTTTTCCCAGATCGGTGCATTGTATGGATAGCCTCCTGTGCTAGAATCACTCCATCCAAGATTTGCCTCCCTTCAACAAAACCCCCTTGCTCTGGGGAAATTATATTATGCAGGATAGGTTTTAACCTTTCAGCCATAATCTTAGTGATTATTTTATAGATCACATTGCATAAGGCAATAGGTCTAAAATTAGATAAATGAACCCCCCCTGCTCCTTTTGGAATTAAAGTAATGAATGTATGATTTAGAGCCTTGAGCATTCTTTTATTGGTTCTGGACTCCTCAGTGACAGCCAGAACATCTTCCTCCAGGGTATCCCAAAAGGCCTGGAAGAACTCAATAGGGAAGCCATCAGGACCGGGCAATTTGCCAGTACTCATCCCAAAGACCACCTTCTTAAGTTCATCTCTATCTATGGGTCTAAGTAGGGCCTGGTTCTCTTCAGGAGATATTATAGAAGGAATGACAACAATAACTTCATCTTGGGCTTCCCCATATTGCTCCATACTTTCCTTAAAGAGTTGAGAAAGACTCCATTGAGTGGGAGTGCATACCAGGAAGAGTGTCAAAAGAGTATCCATTCTCATCTTGAAGGAATTCCATATTATTCGCTTGTCTCCTAGCACAGGCAGAGCGCTGAAAAAATTTTGTATTTCGTCTCCTTCTAATAACCAAGTATTTCTTGCTCTCTGTTTCCAGTAAATCTCTTCTTGATTATCAATATCCTCAACTGCTTTGTGCAAAGCATCATCCTCGGATTTAAGGTGCTCGAAAATTTTTCCTTCCCTGTAATGTTTTTGCACCTCATCCCATCTGGCCAACAAGGGGGCCCGTTGGTGCTGGAAGTCTGATTTGTTAGTTTGCCTCCACTGTTTCAGTTTACACTTGACAAATTGAAGCTGTTTGTGAAATTTGAACATTGCAGTCCCAAAATGTGGGTGGCCATCTTCCCACCACTGAGGAATTTTTCTTCGGAGATCTTATTTTTGCAACCAAAAATTTTCAAATTTAAATGGTTTATGGTACTGCCCTGTCATAGCCCCTCCCTCCAGCAAAATGGGAAAGTGGTCTGAAACTAGGCCTTCCAAAATCTAAAATTTAATATTCCATTTCACAAATGCTTCCTCCGAGACCGAAACCGGTCTAGTTTTACCTTCCTACTTGTGTGGCTCTCTTCTCTTATTAGTCCACATAAAATAAGTGCCGGGACCTTTGATATCAACAAGGTGAAAGGCCTGGACTTGAGCAATCAGAAGCCTATCCCCTGGATCCAAAACTGGGATACCACCTTCCTGATCCCTAGCGGATAATTTGGCATTAAAATCCCCGACAATAATCCAATCGCAATATTCCGGGAGGATCTCATTGAATGAACAACATTCCATTGAAACCGCTGGCCATCAATGCTTTGAGCCCCATAGAAGTTTGTGATTAAAACCTGCTTCAGCTGTAACAATGTTCTTAAAGAGAGATGTGAGAACACCCCTCCAAGCTGTATGTTCTATTGCTATCCACACCAGAGGGTTCCAAAGAGTAAAAATCCCCCCCGAAGCTCCTTGGGCTGCCACATCCATATATCCAGCGCCCCTCCATATTCTACTAACAGTTTTACACATAAGATCTAAAGACATTTTTGTTTCCTGAAGGAGCAAAAATTCTGTTTTGTGTCTTCCTAAAAGTCTTTGAACAACAGATTGATGGGTTCTCTTGTTTAAACCCCTTACATTCCAGGATTGTATAATCATTGGAAACCTTGGGAGCAATAAGAGTCAATTGTTCTCACCGATCCTCCATTGATCAGCTTGTCCCCTTGCGCTACTAGTAGATCCTTATTGGATTTTCTACTAGCTCCTTGGGAATTACTATTCTTAGACCTCTTTTCCACCTAGGTAATCCCCAACGCTGGTCTTTCTCTGTTCTTTTCTGCACTTCCCATGTTGACATCCTTAATAACTGGTTGTGCGGGGGAATGGATTACCATAGCCCCTAGGTTCTCCGGTTGCAAAGTCTCGGGGGTTTCAATCACTGTTCTAAGACAGGAGTAGATGATAAAGGAGCATGAGAGTGGGTGTTATTATCCTCAGCATTCCCATCCACTCCTTCCATGACTTGGTCTTCTTGGTCTACAAGGGATTTGAAGATTTCATATCGATTGGTTGGCTTGGTTTGAGCCTGCTCTTTGCCATTTCTCTTTTTGTTTTTCCTCCGCTTCTGCTGTTCAAAGCCATCTTTCTGGGCATCAGAACCTTGGGGGATATTGAGGGGTTCTTTGATCGGAGTGAACTTACCCTCTCTAGGGCGATTTGGCGCTCCCGACGGAGCTTTCGCTTTTGTGGTCAGGATATTTGGGCAGAACCTAGCCAAATGGCCATGCTTATGGCAGACTCTGCATCTAAAAGGTAAGGCTTCATAGTCTAGCTGTTGTATCCAGGTTAGTCCTGCCAACTCCAATTCCACCTCGGCTGGAAGTGGCTGGCTAATATCCATTTCTACGCATATTCTAGCAAAGACAGTAGTATTTCCCTCAATGGTATCTCTGGAAACTCCCAAATATCTACCTAGAGAATTACCAATCAACTCAAGAATCTGCTCACCCCAAAACTCCATCGGGAGAGCGTACAGCCGAATCCAAACCGGGACAGTCGTGGGCTCAATGCGAGGATCAAAACCCACTCTCCACGGTTGGACAAATAATCCTGTCGGGCCGTGGCTCCTCTTCTCTGATTCAAATGCTCTGTTTCTATCTGCTAAAGAAGAGAAACTAATAATAAAATACCCATTGCTTATAGGCCATAGAGAGTACTCACCAATGGGCTCCTAGTTCTGTCTCACCCAGGTGTGTAGAAAGTTCAGAGTGGGCCGGATACCCATGAATTTGCAGATCAAATCATGGGTAGCATGGTATATAATCATATCCTCAACCAATTTTGGTTCTATGACAATCTTAGGCCTGGAAGCAGATTGTGGAAGGCAGCCGTTAACTCTGTTTGCAGGTAAACCCTTTCCAGCATTCTTAAATAGCATTTGATAAGCACTTCATTGAGCTTCATCGGAGGAAGATGCAGGGTTTTCTTTTAATATATCAGCATATGAGCTTTTCTTCCCATCGATAGATCCTGGAGGAGACCCCATTGGGCCCTCCCGAGGCAACGAACGATCCTTCAAAGTAGTGTAGATTCAATCCATCGGAGGTCCTGGAAGAATCTTCCCACCAGAAACCCTGGAGCTTCGCCCGGTGCCTGCACAGAAGGTTTCCCGCCAAATCACCAGAGCTCAAAAAATGCAATCCCCTCTATAAGCTTATGTTAGATTAGTAATATTAGCATCTCTCTTCAGGAAAACTGAGGTCACTGGATCTAGGGAATTCCTAAAAATTTCTAATGCTAGATCTGCAGTTGGCACATAATGACCCGTCAATCTACCATAAGCCTTTTGAAACCTAACGTTGAAAGATCTGACAGTCTCATTGATTTCTCTCTTAATGCTGGAAAATTGTTGATATAGCACACTGGGGTAAATCACTTCACCAAATTATGATACAAAATTTTTTTCCAGGTCATTCCAAATAGTAATAGAGTCATTAGTAAGATTCAAAAACCAGTCGTATGCTCCCTCCTGGAGAGTGAATGGGAATAACCTAGAAGCCACATCTTCATGCTGCACATTCAACAATTTTAGAGCATTTTTAAATGCCACTAGGTGTTCTTCTACTGTTCTGATTCCATCATGTTTGTAGGTAGGAAGATACTTCTCAGAATTTCTTGGTAAATCATGCGCTGCTCTAGGGATATTCAAAGCAATGGAACCCAACCAGTTTGCCATCACTACCTGATTAACGATAATAGTTTGAGTTGTAGTTGTGGGAACTATAAGTGGTGATAAAACTATGCTAGAAAAAGACTTGGCCCTTTTGAGGCTGCTTCTCCTTGGGGTTTCCAACTCAGGCATAAGGAGCTCTCTAGCTCTGGAGTGGGACGTAGTTACTCTGTAAGTAGAATCCAACTTTACACAAGCAACTTACAATCCTTAACAAATACTGAATGGAGTTCAGTCTGCCATCCTTCTAGCGCTAATTTTAAATGTTGGTTTATCTTTCAAACACACCCCATGAAGAATGAGCATAAAATACTGATAACACTTATACGGCATAAATCTCACTCACTTTAGGATCTTGCTGGTTATCCAAGGTGTGAGTTACAGAGTTGGGTTGAATGGCTATTCACTCTTTTTCGCTTCTGGAATAGTTTCAAGTAGACTATCTGTTACCTTACAACGGGTTTGACCTTCATTCAATAATGTTTAGGGGTTTTTATCTTTGTTGACAATCATATTTACAATGAGTTCTTTGATATAGCTCTTTATGCTTTAGCAGATTAAATAAAAGATAAATTTAAAAGAAAATAAAAATGGATCATTTAACAGTGGAACAGAGAGAGTAGAGTAGGGCAGAAAAGAGAAGCTTATCTAAATTAGCTACAAAATCAAAACTATGAATTTCAGTTACACTATTTAGCTTCACGATAAAACCAATCAAAGAGGAAGGTGTCCAGCTTTCGAAGATCACCTTCTACTAAGAGCATAAGACAGAGATGACAAAGATCTGAAAGAAAATCATAAATAAAAGGGAAGTCGGTGTCAACTGGTATCTCTCACCAGTAGCCTAGCTCACGTAGTGAGGATAGAGCAATTAGAACATACCTGAACCTTAAATCTCTAACTTTCCCTAGCATACAACAAATGGAATGAAGCCTAGTAGCATATTCAATCTTGATAACATAGATTTACAACTAAAATAAATAAACCTTAGCGAGATGAAAACAAAAGAAGATGCACTTATCGTAATCTAAAAGATATTAGGCTCCTGGCCATACTATCACATAAAAATGATGTCACACCAACTCCAGGTACAAAACAAAGCATTCAAACAATATTTGCAGGAAATTGCTAAAATGTCTTCTATTCCAAGTTTTTGCATCCGGACTTTACATTCAAAAGAAGTATATATAGACTCAGGACAGACCCTGATCTTTTCAAAATATCTTCTTCCAAATATCTAAATCTTATCATAAAAATCCCATCGTCGAGGCTTTACAATATAAGGTATTTTTATATAGAGTTTTGATAAACCCTAATCACTCTGAAAATATTCATGTGGATCTTGCCATAAATGGAGAAGATAAGACTTGGTTTTATCCTCATCAAATGGGCACCGCGTGTATATGTATCTTTATCCTTTGATAAGATGTCAGAGCATCTCATTAACTCCTCTACAAAATTTGGATGAGTCACTGACTTCTGAGGCCTTCCATCCTCGCACAATTGCCTTTGTTTGGTTCGAGTCGAGATTCTCTGCCCGCCATTACTTTTGCCATAAATTTTCTCGAAAAATGCATCCACCGAAAAATTTCTTAAAGTCTATATTTGCGGCCAGATCTGCAAAATCTAGATGAGTCATTGACTTCCCAGCATCTCTTATATTTATCTTTCGGCAAGCCGTCAGAACATCTCATTAATTCTTCGCTTGTTTTGTGTCAAAATTTAGGTTTGTTTGTCTTTCTCGCCATTACTTCTACCATGAATGAGACTGTCGAATCACTTTCTGCAAAAGAAAAGCAAAGATTAGAACTTTTTAATTAATTAATTTTTTCATTTAAATATTTCTAGGGTTTGGACTATGTCGAAAAGCTTCCACTTCCTTTGAATGGGTGATGAAAAAATTAAAGAATGGCCAATTTTTACAAAATGAATATAAATCCAAACATGTCGCGATATCGTGACATTTTCCTCAAGTTACTTCTTCCTTGCTTGTGCCTTCGCGAAAATGGAACATGTCGCGATATCACGACATTTCCCTCAAGCTTTTCTTCCTTGCTTGTGCCTTCACAAAAATGGAACATGTCACGATATCGTGACATTTCCCTCAATTCATTACTTCCAAGCTTGCGCCCTCGTGAAAATGAGACAAGTCGCGAAAATGGAACATGTCGCAAAATCGTGACATTTCCATCACTTCATTTCTTCCAAGATTTTGCCCTCACGAAAATGAAACATGTCATAAAATCGCGACATTTCCTTCACTTCATTTCTTCCAAGCTTTCGCCCTCGCAAAAATGGAACATGTCACGAAATCGTGACATTTCCTTCACTTCATTTTTCCAAGATTTTGCCCTCGTGAAAATGGAACATGTCACGAAATCGTGACATTTCCTTCACTTCATGTCTTCTAAGCTTTTGCTCTCGCGAAAATGGAACATGTCACGAAATCGTGACATTTCCTTCACTTCATGTCTTCTAAGATTTTACTCTCATGAAAATGGAACATGTCACAAAATCACGACATTTCCTTCACTTCATTTTTCCAAGCTTTCGCCCTCACAAAAATGGAACATGTCGCGAAATCGTGACATTTCCTTCACTTCATGTCTTCTAAGCTTTTACTCTCACGAAAATGGAACATGTCACAAAATCGCGACATTTCCTTCACTTCATTTTTCCAAGCTTTCGCCCTCGCAAAAATGGAACATGTCACAAAATCGTGACATTTCCTTCACTTCATGTCTTCTAAGCTTTTGCTCTCGCAAAAATGGAACATGTCGCAAAATCGCGACATTTCCTTCACTTCATTTTTCCAAGCTTTTGCCCTCGCGAAAATGGAACATGTTGCAAAATCGTGACATTTCCTTCACTTCATGTCTTCTAAGCTTTTGCTCTCGCGAAAATGGAACATGTCGCGAAATCGCGACATTTCCTTCACTTCATTTTTCTCACTCTTTCGCCCTCGCAAAAATGGAACATGTCACGAAATCACGACATTTCCTTCACTTCATGTCTTCTAAGTTTTTGCTCTCGTGAAAATGGAACATGTCATGAAATCGTGACATTTCTTTCACTTCATTTTTCTCACGCTTTCGCCCTCGTGAAAATGGAACATGTCACGAAATCGTGACATTTCCTTCACTTCATGTCTTCTATGATTTTGCTCTCATGAAAATGGAACATGTCGCGAAATCGTGACATTTCCTTCACTTTAATTTTCTCACGCTTTTGCCCTCGCAAAATGGAACATGTCACGAAATCGTGACATTTCCCTCACTTCATTTCTTCCAAGATTTTGCCCTCGCGAAAATGGAACATGTCGCAAAATTGCAACATTTCCTTCACTTCATTTCTTCCAAGCTTTCGCCCTCGCGAAAATGGAACATGTCGCAAAATCACGACATTTCCTTCACTTCATTTCTTCCAAGCTTTCGCCCTCGCGAAAATGGAACATGTCATGAAATCGTGACATTTCCTTCACTTCATGTCTTCTAAGCTTTTACTCTTGCGAATATGGAACATGTCGCGAAATCATGACATTTCCTTCACTTCATTTTTCCAAGCTTTCGCCCTCGCAAAAATGGAACATGTCACGAAATCGCGACATTTCCTTCACTTCATGTCTTCTAAGCTTTTGCTCTCGCGAAAATGGAACATGTCGCGAAATCGTGACATTTCCTTCACTTCATTTTTCCAAGCTTTCGCCCTCGCGAAAATGGAACATGTCGCAAAATTGTGACATTTCCTTCACTTCATGTCTTCTAAGCTTTTGCTCTCACGAAAATGGAACATGTCGCGAAATCGTGACATTTCCTTCACTTCATTTTTCTCATGCTTTCGCCCTCGTAAAAATGGAACATGTCACGAAATCGTGACATTTCCTTCACTTCATGTCTTCTAAGATTTTGCTATCACGAAAATGGAACATGTCATGAAATCGCGATATTTCTTTCACTTCATTTTTATCACGCTTTTGCCCTCACGAAAATAGAACATATCGCGAAATCGCGACATTTCCTTCACTTCATGTCTTCTATGCTTTTGCTCTCGCAAAAATGGAACATGTCACGAAATCGTGACATTTCCTTCACTTTAATTTTCTCATGCTTTCACCCTCGTGAAAATAGAACATGTCACGAAATCGCGACATTTCCTTCACTTCATTTTTCTCATGCTTGTGCCCTCGCAAAAATGGAACATGTCGCGATATCGCCACATTTCCCTCAAGATTTTCTTCCTAGCTTGTGCCCTTGCGAAAATGAGACAAGTTCAAAAATGGAACATGTCACAATATCGCAACATTTCCCTCAAGATTTTCTTCCTAGCTTGCGCCCTTGCGAAAATGGGACAAGTCTGAAAATGGAACATGTCGTGATATCGCGACATTTCCCTCAAGCCTTTCCTTCACTTTGCAAATTCTCCAAAAATTGTAGGTTGACTCCAGTGACTTTGTCCATCTATATTTGGCATTTTCACATATTGGTGAAGGATATTTCTTACTCAGAAATATTTTTAACATTTGAAAAATGAATTTTAAATTGCTCGAGAATGATCAGCTTCACATGGTGTAGAAAAATAACAAAAATTCAAAGTGCCTAGAATTTTATGAAACTTTACAAGCATCTAAAAAAGACCAAAGGGTATCCAAATCTGCAAACGGAATTTTAAAATTCATCACGGATTAAGGGAAAATGCATTTAGAAGTTTGTTGGCCAGAAATAGAAACTGCTATTTCTAAATTGAAATCAATGCCATATGCAAGTCTACTTGGACACTTTGATGTAGGCAAAGTTTGAGAAAGGATGCAAGCAAAATTTGGAATTAAAACCCAAAAAACATCAAGAAGGTCCCTGCAGAAAATGAAAATTAAATATTTTCAAAGGATGGAATTTCATTTTTTTAGTGGGGGTGTGTTGCTTCTCAACAAAATGCATTTGTAAAATGATTGTCAATAGGCCTATACAATATTACACCATACAATTGTTAGAGTTAGAGTATATTACATCATTTGGGTTATGTAAATGTACCACATTAGGTACATAGTTAGAATAAGAGATTACTTTAGGAGGAAGTTATCTAGTTACTTCAAGCAATGTAATAAATGCACAAGTGGCAATGTGCAAGTTGTAATGTGCAAGGTGTTTCTTTGTACAGCTAGGTGGAGTGTTGGCTAAGGAATCTATCTTCCTATATAAAGGACCTCATAGTGGTAGATTATATATCAAGCATACATGAAGCATACATCAAGTCAAGTTCTTATCTAGTGTAGTGTAGTAGATAGTAGAGCTCATGTATGGAGAATAATGTAGCTATTTATCTTATTGTATTGGATTTACCATTTCCTCCATACTTCATTGTAATTTTGTCATTTCTATTTATAGTATATTTCAGTCATATTGTTGTTTCACTTTATTTCATTATATTTCATTAGGACTTGTGTTAGATCTCTCCATTGCATATATCATCAAAAGATAACAATGGTATCAGAGCCATGGTGCATTGAGATAGGAGGACTTACATTTGTCATAAGAGAAGTCCACTAGGTCAAGAGAAATAGGGAGAGTCACCATTACTACTATTTTCTTACATCTTTTCAAACCGGATATACCATTGAGTGTCGTTGGATGCAAAAGCTTCCATTGGGATTAATTTATAGAAAAAGCTATAGTAGTCATCAAGATTAGAAAAGTGAGGACTGAAAAAAATATCAATTGCAAAAAATTTGAGATTATATTTGGCTAGAGTCTTTCCACAGATTTGTGAAAAAAATCGTGAAGAATAGGACTCAACATTCAAGCTACTAGTTTGACAAATCAACTAGTGAAGAGTATTATCTCCATAATTACAAATTCTTTAGTTCCAATTTCTAACAACTTGTTGCAGGAAAAGGAGATTCAAGAAAAGGTTGGGAAGCTTCCTACAAGAGAGTTAGGAAGAATATCTTCTTAAAATCATTCCATCACTTGCAACAACAATGAAGAAGATTGAAGATTTCAAAGACCTCTAATAAGGTCCCATTTCAAGAGTTATAATCTTACAAAGTGCAAAAGTAAAAAAGGCCGTAGTAGCCTTATAGAAAACTCAAGGAAGAAGAGACTTCAAAATTTGAGTCAAGGAGGAGATAGGAGATTGGTGATCCCCATTAAATATTAATACCTACATATTACAGAAGCAGAAAATGCCATAGAAACCTTGATCAAGAAGGCCATAGAAGCCTTAATTCTAAAGAAAACTTTAGAGAAGAATTCTTGATTTAGAAGAAAAATCTAGAAAGAAGTTCCTAAAGAAGACTCTAGAGAAGAGTCCAAGAAATAGGAGATTGATGATCTCCTTTATTGATTAAAGACTTCTCTCAGAAGAATCTGAAGATATTAGGAAAATATCTTGTAAAATAACTTCCATTATTAGAAGAAAGAGGACTAGGAGAGTCCTATTCAAATCCAAAAGTAGTAGATTTTAGATATCTGAGAAATAATATCTCATAACCAACAATTCTAGAAGTAGAAGGTTGAAGAAAATATCTTAGTTGGAAGATCATAGAAGCTGCTAAATAGAAGACTTTGGAGAGGTCTCAAGGAGAATAAAAAGGAGGCTTGGATAGCCTTGTTGCAAACTTCATAGAAGCATCATTATAAGAGTTCTTGGGAGAACTCATTGGAGAAATCCACTACCAAGGAGAAAATATTGATAGTAAAGGATTTGGGACAGTTATCACCATCCAACAACAAGCCCAAGAGAAGAAGAATTTGGCAAGGAGTATCAAATACTAGAAGAAGAATTTGGCAAGGAGTGTCAAATCCCAAAATAAGATTTTAGTGAAGACCTCAAGAAAATCATAATCTTGAGAAGTAGAAGATCCTATTTGAAGTGAGAATTCAACAAGAATATTGAAGAAAGATTCAGATATAATAAACCTAACAAATATAGGAGATTTAGAGATTGCCTCTCATAGCAAGAAGGCACAATTTAGAGAAAGAAGTCTCTGAATCTACAGTAGAAATAAAAATATCACTGGAAGGATCAAGCCACTAAATTCAAGGCTCAGGATGGAAAGTTCGAGGCTACAAATTGGTGAAGCAGAAAGCTGTTTGGGACAACCAACAAAGAAGTTATGTATCCATTCACTACAAAGCAACAACTTGGTGAATCAGAAACACCAAGATCATCATCTACAAAATCCATAAAAAAGGTAAGCAACTTGGGTGCAATTAGGTTCACTGATTAACCTCAAATTAGATTATTAAGGCACCGTATTTAGATTTAAAAGTTGTAGAAGAATAGATTGCATTATATTCTTGAAGAAAGTGCAAAAAGGAAGAATTCATTTCAAGGATTATTTGCACATTAAATATAAGTTGGATATTTTTGAAAGAATTATCATCTACCTATTTGCTATCTAGAAAGCAAGAAGACTATATCCTACAATATTGATTGTAGTAAAAATTTGAGAATACTTATTAAGGGTTCATTACAGATTACTCTTAAAAGTTGTAGAGAATAAATATTAAGTGCAATTGAAATTATTTTAAGAGTTTATTTACAGGAGCAATAAGGTGATATTATTGTTGTTATTAAGTGCATTATTAATCCATTAGCACTATACTAGTTATTCTTAACTAGTTACTCTCAAAAAGGTTAGTTTATGTTTGTTGATTGTTAAGGATCAAGAGCACAAAAACCAGTAGATTAATCAAAGTGTCTAGAGATACTATTTGGTGCATAGAGCTTGCAGTATTTCGTGTCCCAAAGAATCCACCAAAATAATATCATATTCCTCCAAGAAGTGGAGAAGAAAGCCACCATTAAAATCAACAATAGAAGCTTCAAATTAAGACTTGGTGAGTCTCAAGATTCAAAGTGCACTAAAGGCTATTTATAAAAAGGTGTAGAAATTACTTCTAGAAGCTTCTATCTACGTGGTTACAAGCTGGGTTCATTAGAAAAATATCCAAGCAAAAGTAGAGAGGTATCTAATCAAGGATACAAACTCAAATTCTATCATTACCTAAAAGGAAGTTGTCATAAAATCATAAAAAAATCAGATTGCAAAAATGAGGTGCAAAAAGGGTATTTTATATACAAAGTTTTAAGTGTCATACTCAGGAAAAATGGTAAGGTTTTAAGTGCCTCAAAGGTACAATATTCTCAAGGTAAAACAACCCAAGGCAACCATATAATAACACACTCCATGCAAGGGAATAGAACCTCTCAAAAGGCTCACATATTCTACAATTTGGACAGCCAAACCTGCAAGCAAACAAAACACAATACAAAGAAAGAAGGAGCATTATATTCAAGGGCAACATTATCTGAAAAAATATTTCATAAAAAGTTGAAAAAGAAGGCATAAAATATTACATTGGATGTGCATCCAAGGAAGCATCATTGGAGTACTTCAAACTCCCCCATAGCATTGCTCAAGGTCTTCAAGATCATTGTCGAATCCTAGCTCCAAGACTCCAAAGGTATTGCTCTCTACTCTAGTTAGAACCAACTCATATAAAGCATCATTGAAAAAATGAAGAGTTGGCCATGTTGCATTGTTAATAAGGGTATTGGAATGATATGTTGAAGAGGCATTACATAGAAATACCATGCATGAAGGGAAGGTGACACTTGTCACCTAGGAGGAAACACTAACGAGCACCCATCCATTACAAGCTTGACCAAGAAAATATTACAGGTTGGTGCACCCATCCAAGACTGTAATTTCCATTCGTTACCTGGTAGAATATCCCTTAAGTACTCATAAATAAACTATTGTGACACTTGTCACACATTTTAATATTCCTCTTCTATTAAAAGGTGTCAAAGACCAAGGAGGTCAACATTCATAGCATTCGAAGCATTCACAATAGTCATATCAATCATAGCATTCGAAGCAACCAAAATTACAGCATGGAAGAGAGGTTAAGAGCATTAAAAGCTCTGGTCAATATATTCAAAGGAGGTCAAAACATCCAAGGTTGAAGCTCCATCATTTAAAAATTGAAGCTAAGGGAGAATCAACATACACCATTTGCTATAAGCACTCAAGGAAAAGTAATTAAAGAGGATTTTCATATACATCTGAAATCTATGATGAATACATAGAGAATACAACATTAAAGGTAAGGTCTCTACTTCATTAAATTTACTTTCATTAATAGGGAGTTATAAGGTATAACATAAGGTTGAAATATTAAGGAAATCAGCCATATTTGAAAGCAATATAAAAGGGAGAAACACATATTAAATAGCCTAATATTTGCAATATTAAATAATAGGAGAAATAAGCAATTCTACTTGGAAATAAGAATTTCTATTATTGTAAATTTCATTGTTTTATAATATTCCATATTAGGGAGTTATAAGGAATACTACATCAAAGTAGGTAATTGCAATTTAGAAACATTAATATTAAAAAAAATTCAGGCTATAAAAGGAGGTTTATTAAGGAAAATCAAGAGCTAGAGATTAATTGGTATACTGATCTCAAAACACATTAAAGATATAAAATAAATCCAACTATTAAAACCTCATCAAATTAGAAAGTGCTTAAATTTCAATAGGAGTAATAAGGTGTAAAAGAAGTTGATTTTTTCTATTCACAAAACTTTACAAAATCAACCCAAAATTGAATTATTATTCTCAAAAGCATTTTATCTATCATATAGCAATTCCAAAATCACTAGGAGTCATAAGGACATCTACAAAACTTGATAATAATAGCATTCATCAAATATTATCAAGTACTTAATCCATCTAGGAGTCATAAGGACATCTACAAGATAATTCTTCAAGAATTAAATCAAATTAGGGAGATATAAGGAAGCTATGCTTTATAAAGGTTCTATCAAATCAAATCCTCATACTCTAAACTAGGGAGTCATAAGGTAGACTACTTCAAAAATTCAAATTAGGGTATTCAAAGGACTTCTATCAAATCCATATATACAATTCTAAGGAATATGGATGAAATAATAAAAAATGCCTTTATCAATAAAGAATTATTTCATGAAATGGAGTTATATTCTCAAAACTTGATAGATTACCTTGAAATATATGAAATCCTATCAACCAGTGATAAGGAAAGATTATCTATTTTCTTATGGAAGCAAACGAGGGTAAATTTGAAGCATTAATTGGTTATCTTCGTGAAAATCTCTTTAGGGCATGGTGGAATTCACAAAATATAGTTATGTTCACATCCGAGGAGTGTTTGATGATTTACCTATCATTAATTGTGTTTGTACTCACTCAACACATAAAGCAAGCTAGAAATAAAAATCTATATTATTTTGATGATAGAATAACTCCTCATGAAGCAGAAATTCCACTAGTATCAGTGCATAATCGTAGGAGAAGAAGAGAAAAAAGGAAGAAAATACATGCTAAAAGAGATCATAGCAAAGAAGACATGAATATAAAAGAAATCATAAATACTAAAGAACCCTCAACTACATCTCTCTTTGCATTTTCTGAAGATACTAACTACTTACTTGATCAAATTATAGTAAACAATGAAGGAGAATACAAGCTCCAGTTTTGATTCCAATAAAGAAGAAGAAGAAGAACCAATGAAAGAAGGCATACAATGCAATGTGAATTAAAGAGGACCAGATCAAGTTGAAGAAAATTTTAAGACAAATATCCATATTAAAGATAAAAATATTCAATACCCAAATAATTTAATACAAGGGGTGTTAGAGTTAGAGTATATTACATCATTTGGTATGTAAATGTACCACCTTAGGTACATAGTTAGGATAGGATATTACTTTAGGGGAAAGTTATCTAGTTACTTCAAGCAATGTAATAAATGCACAAGTGGAAATGTGCAAGGTGTCCCCTTGTATAGCTAGGTAGAGTGTTGGCCAAGGAATCTATCTTCCTATATAAAGGGCCTCATAGTGATAGATTATATATATCAAGCATACATCAAGTCAAGTTCTTATCTAGTGCAGTGTAGTAGATAGTAGAGCTCTTGTATGGAGCATAATGTAGCTCTTTAGATTATTGTACTAGAGTGACCATTTCCTCCATACTACATTGTAATTTCATCATTTCTATTTGTAGTATATTTTAGTAATATTGCTATTTCACTTTCTTTCATATTTCCTATATTTCATTAGGACCTATGTTAGATCTATCCACTGCATATTTCCTCAAAAGCTAACAACAATGTTGGCCTTGGCCAGAAGTCATATTAAACTTTCAACATAATGTTCCATTCAAAACAAGGAAAAATTCATTAATCCTCTTCCATTGAATAAATTCATCAAATATAAGGATAAATGTCATGTTGCTATCTATATGACCATTATGGAAGATTAATTAAAAATTTGTAATGGTAATTAAGATGTTTTTCACATATGTGGTTCGTAATAAAACAACTAATACTATTAGAGGTAATTTTATATTTAGTTGATGATACTAGTGTAAATGTAAATCCAACTGTTATCCCTTCTCTCATGTTATTGTCTTTTATCTCTCTTGTAAATTCTCAAGCATCCAATATTCTTGGATTAAATATTGATCCATGTATTAAACTAAACTAATATTTAATGCTTATAGGCCACTTTTTACCTTCTATTATATTTCATTCTCCTATGAATATGGTAAGTTTATGCAAAATTATAGATGATTATATACTAAATGTAATATTTATCCAAACCTTCTAGTTTTATCAACACATCCAAACCTTCCAGTTTTATCAACATATTTAATTTATAGCATTCTTATATTTCATAAATTTGATGCATGCAACATATAAAATTTAATATTTTAACGCTCCAATATTAGTTCTTGTGAATAAATTTGTTTTAAATACTCAAGTAAATTCCACTAAATAAAATTAATGCAACCTATACCAAAAATTTATAAATATGAAACCTAATTAATATTCATTATGATTGATTTCCTTTGAAGTGAAATTGTTTATATTTCAATGTTTAACACTATCATGATATTTATAGGATTCATTGCATATAACATATCTTTTGTAGTTTTTGTAAATAGATATAAAATACAAGCAATTTCCATTAAGATTAATTATTTGGATCTATATTTTTTACAACTTTTTTGCATAGACTTGTTTCTTCAAACACATTAGTAAAAATAATGAGATAGAATTAGAATAACAACATAACTTTCTATGACTAGATCATAAACTACCTTTGAAAGGAGAAAATATCACTATGTTTAGTCATTTTTTTTGCTTCTTTATCTTACCAAAATTTCTTGGTAGAGACTATATAGAATGGGTGTAAATGCATATATTGAATATGAGTAATAATCCTATAAATTCTTTAAACATGTCATGATCTACTCCGTGTAAGGAAAAATGGTCATGTTCTTTAATCAAATTTATGTTTTTGTTTATCTATCTTAATCAAATTACTTAATAGCAAACCATATGAAATGAGTCGTAATTCATCCAAAAGTTATCTTTGATTTTAATAAGCATGGAAAAAGATAGCTTTTACAATAAGTTTGTGAAGGGGTTTTTGAAAGGGTCTCAATGCAATGATTATCCTCCTACTGTTGGGGGGTGTCATCCCACAAACACAAAAGCCCTGCTACGACACCCTTCGTTGCACTGGCAACACAATTGATTTCTTTCCAAATAATTCTTCTAATTCTTTCTAGATTTTAAATATCCAACTTGGTTTGTTGTAACAACAATAATTGAGGCTCTAGGTCCATCCTTAATGACAACACCAACCGATTTTTTAAGGGGAAGTGAGGCCCCTGACATTCCATGATATGATTCTCATTTTTTAATTTTGGTTGGGTGTTTATTCCCACCCAATTTGAGGATCATTTGTGTTTGGTTTGCAATCTCTTTCGTAGTTTCCCCTTCCCTAATTGTTGACTTAAGTCTTCCTTTTTTTGCCTTATGCCCAACATCCACCCTAGTTTTTCTAGAGCTCCTAGTGACTATATTAGGGCTCCCCTGTTTCTTCCTAGGTTCTTGAGTCCTAGGTGATCTATCCTAACCTACCAATTTGAGGGTCATATATATTTCATTTGCAATATCTTTCACAATTTTCCTTGCCCTAATTTCTAATTGAGAAGGTCTTCCTTATTTTGCCTCATGTATAACATTTACCCTAGTTTTTTAGAGCTCCTAGTGACTCAATTAGGGCTTCCCTATTCCTTTATAGGTCCCTAATCCCTAGGTGATCTATCCTAAATCTCAATGTTATCCTCCAAGATAAGAGGGATAATTTTTTATTTGGGTTTCAGCTTCAAGGGTGTTTTGCTCTTGTTCATGATAAAAAATTGAAGCATTCTAATCTAAGTCTTCTAAGATGATTTGGAGGTATTCAAAAGGATTATGAATAGCTAAATCAGTTGAAGCAACATGAAGAATATTAGGGGGACTACTTACCTATTGGGGTTCTTCTATAATTTCTTCTTCCTCATGTCCTTTCTCCTCCATATTGGACAAGGAATTTTTCTCCATACTAGAGTCCCATGCTTCTCCAGTTGATTTCCTTGTTAAACCTTCTTTATTTCCACCATACTTTATTTACTACCTTCATGGAGCTTAATTTTTATTTTGAGGAAAACCTCAATTAAGGTGCTCCACACAATGGTAAGAGTTACACTTGCTCGAAAGGTTTTCAAACTTGATAATATGGTTCCACGCCCATACATGGATACCAATTCAATCAACTTAACAAGTAGTTTCTCCATGTACATATTCATGCAAACCCATACATAAATAAGTCTTGATCTAGCTATCATTGCAAAGTTGATCACCACAAGGTGTCCCAACTAATGGGTAATCCCTCCCAATATATCTTCATGCCAAAAATATAGGAGGAGGCCTGGTAATCTAATCCAAAGAGGGGTTTGGTTGATGCTCTGAGTGAAAGGGTCAAAGTCTATGGATCACCTCTTGAGAAACAACTCTCAACGCCCAAAGAACCAATGCTATTACTGGAGAATCATTTTCAAGTCTTCATAGTTCAATTGTATTAGGAAAAAAAATTTGGGCATTGCTACTATTTCCATATGTCCCAAAGATCATCATTTTCCATTGCCCACCTTTAGATTGCATCAAGTTTAGGATGAACGTACATGAATTTTCCTATCAAGCAATGGTCTCCTTGGGTAGTAGTCATTCACACTAGTTCATTTGGCATCATAATTCTATCTCCTTTCAAGAAAATAATAAAACTACCTACTGGAGCCTTTTTATTACCCCTCATAATCTGAAACCAGGAATCTCCAAGGTCAAATGGTCTTGGATGAACTCCAATCCCCCTACCATTTTTGGCTCTAGATCCTTATTGAGTCCCTATAGTATAATTTCCTTCCTTAACCCTAGTTTCAAAATCTTTGTCTTCTCCCATCCTACAAGCACTTAGGGTTTCATTTGAAAAATGTGGTTGTTTCATCGTCGTAATTGCCACCATAATAGTTTGTGGTTGCTTTATCGTTGTTATTGCCACCACAATAGTTTATGGTTACACAAACCTTGGATCCACAATAGTTTGTGGTTGTTATTGCAACCATAGTAGTTAGAACTATAGAAACCCTAGATCCGCAACACTAGGAAAAGACAACTATTTTGCAACTATTAGAATAGTTTCATGAAAAAAGAACATTGACCATTCCTTGATTTTCAAGGATAAAAACTAGGCACAACAAGTTAATTTACTAATGTTTATGCTAAAGTAAATTTAGCCAAACTACATCATATGAGTCAATTTACCAATATTAAAATTGCTAGCATATTAGAGCAAGCATATAAATCATTATTTTATGCATGACATGATCAAACATATTCAATGTAGCAGTTAAGTTTTTTTGCTATCATATACTGACATTATCATACAATAATTATATAAAATATTATGTAACTCACATGCAAAATGTAAGTATATAATTTGATCTAAAATTGCATGGCTTCATAACTGAAACATCTAATTGAAGCTTGAATCATATATTCAATCTTATTTTCAATTTTATGTTTTAATACAAAAATCATTTGTAAATTAATAATGTAATTCAAATTCATAGTGTAAAATAAGACAATTTCCTTATGCAATTTAAACATCGTAATAGAATTAATAGTACAATTCAAACTCAACAAAAATAAAGCAATTAACTTCACTTACAAATTATGCAATCCAAACAACCCAAAATCTTAAGAAAAATAATAATTAACTTCACTTACAAATAGTTCAATTCAAATAATGCAATTCAAAAAAGCATGTGGATCATTAACTTATTGATGTTGAAAAATGTCAACTTAAATTTGAAGAAGATACTTAAATCCTTTGAGCATTTTGTAGCAAGGATTTTACAAGTAGATATTTTTAATCTAAATATTTAAATATTTTTCACAAACATCCAATGGAGAAAAAATAATGACAATTGAAAATATTTTAATGCATAAAAGTTGTGTTAAAAAATAATTAAGGTTGCCTTGTGAAATGTATCCTTCTGTTCTATATTCATAATTTGTTTATTTATTTTTTTACCCAGGTGTTGTAGGTGAGTTGGAGAGGAGAGGGCAATCCTCCAAGGGAGGTCCCAGGTTCAAATCTCCACCCTACCAAAAAGCCGAATTGGGTATCCAAAATCCAATTGATAATGTTGGTGTAGACAAGGTCGAGTGCAACTCCCGGGTGACTTTGATGGTGTAGAACCCCCTGTTCATGGTCTCTCAGACCAAAGCAGCCCCATAAGGGGTTTTTCACTTAAAATAATAATAATTTGTTTATTTTTTAAATACCAAATTGTTCCTTGTAATGCTCAAGATTGAATAATTGTGCAATTAGAAATGTTATACCTATCAGACTTCACTAAACACATTTGTGTGTGTGTGCATGCATGCATGCATGTGTATGTCATAGCAATACTTGTAAGATTTATAAATTCCAAATAATTATTAGAAATTAAAAAAAAAATGAGCTAGGAGGATTGTTAGTTTTTATCATGTTGCACATAAGGATGTTAGTTGGGTATGTTCTATCAATTACAAAGAATCAAATACAAACTATATATTAAGCATAGGAGTAAGTATTATATATCAGATAAGTAAAATACAACATATGGTAGTAGGTGAAGTATCAAATTGTTATGGCAACACATGAAGAGGTTTAGTTGACAATAGTTTTCTAATTTATAGATAACTTGGTTGGAGATAACAATACTTAATTGGAATAATCAATATGCAATTTTAATGAAAACTTTTATGTTTTATTCAAACTTTCACTATTATCATTTTTCTTGGAAGCTTGTGGAAAATATAGATGTTAAGTTATACTATCATTCCACTCAAAAACAAAAAATAGATGTTCACATAGAATCTTCCACCAAATAATTCATCAAATTTATAAATAAATTTATTGTTGTGATCTATATGACTATTAAGGGAGAGTAAATGAAAATTTGTAATAGTGATTATGTTTTTGTCAATTATTTGCTAAAAATAAAGCAAAAATTAATTTTAGAGATAATTTCAAATTCCACTTGAAAAAAAGTCTATAAATGTAGATCTTAAGTCAGAGTAATGTTCTCCCTTATATTACTTTATAATATCATGTCTCTATTTTCTCTCAAAAATTATCAAACATCAAATATTCTTAGATTGAACTTTGATCCATGTAACAAAGTAAACTAATGTTTAATACTTACAAGCGACTTTGTATCTCCAAACTACATTTCAAACTTTCTTGAAATTCATTAAGTTTATGTAAAAATATATGCATAAATGTTATTTGAAATATTTTTTCAAGCTTTCTAGATTTATTAATGCATTTACATTACAACTTTTTAATATCTCATAAAATCTAATGTATATATTGCTTTGATGGAATTGATAGGGCGTATTGCACATAAAAAGTATTTTTTAGTTTCTATGTATAGATATAAAAATAAAAGCAATCATCAGAAAGATTTCTTACTTGCATCTATATTTAGGGCTTCTTTGTATAGTCCTATTTAGTTAGGAAATTTATTGAAAATATCATGAGATAGAACAAGAGTTACAACCATATAACTTTCTTTATTAGATCATAAGCTATTTTTGTAAAGGAAAAATATCACATCCTTTAGTCATATTTTAGTTATTTATCCTAACAAAATTACTTGATAGAGACCTACATGAAATGGATAGAAAGTTATAGTTTGAATAAGAGCATTAAACCCATAAATTTCTTGAAATGGATTATTAGCTACTTGAAGTGGAAAAGATCATGTCCTGTAGCCAATTTAAATTTTTTATTTATTTATCTCAATTGAACTACTTGTGACAAAACTATATGAAATGAGTAGTGATTCATTAAAATTTATCTTCAGTTTTTACAAGAAAAGGCTATTATTTATAACTACTAAAATAGTTTTATGACCAAAAAACATTGATCATCTCTTGTTTTTCAAAGACTAATTAGGCACTATAATTTAATTTACATATACATATGCTAGAGTAAAATTCAACTATACTTTTAGATGAGCCTATTTACTAATATCTAGAGTACTCGTATACTAGAGCAAGCATATTATCCATTTTTAAATACATAAGATGATCAAATTAATAATGAGAAGCTATTAAGTGTAATTTAGCTAAAATGGCTATCATAATTAGTATTTATTTATTTTCAAAGTGGAATACTTATATTCTATGAACTTACAAAAATAGAAATAAAGTACTATCAACCAATATTTAGGGTTAGGCCACATGCATCTCTTGTAAACTCATGCATCTATAGATTTTGATACAAAAATTCACAATACATAGATAAACAAATTAAAAATTAAAGTAAAATATATATACTATTACGATAGCGATAAGAATACCAAACATTGTCATCCTTTGTAAATAAGATATTTCATCCAATGTATTAGCATCAAATCCCAACTCCTTCACCCATGGCTATGGTCAATCTCAATATGTTGTAGAAGACTCCAAAATATGTGTCTTGTTGTTCAAGCAATGGTGTTCACAATGATGAATGACGATGACAATGATAAGACATAAAGATATGATATAATTATCTCAATACCATGCACCCAATATTGTGTGCATAATTTGCTAAATAGTATGTAGTTTAAATTCATAATGTTTTCCAAAAATGAACAGAAGTGATCCATCCTCTCAAAACCTATACAAAAAGCATAAAAGTATGAAAAAAGGAAAAGAAACACAAAAATTGATGGGCATCCATAGGTACCATCAATAATAATTGTATATGGATAAGAATCACTACACTTCACTACTAAGCGACAGAGTGGTGGGGGTATTTATACTAATACCAAAACTCTAATTACAAAAATTTACAACCTAAGATGACATAACAAGAGGGATTTAAGGTTCATTACAAGTTTATAAGGTGGGTTTAAACATAACAAGGTTAACCACATTCCATAGGGATTAAATAATAAAACATTATGCTAAATAAAATACATTGTATAATGAATGTGCTTAGGCCTATTTAATATTACATCATACAATATCGATCTTGGTCATGAATCATATTACACTTTTAACACCCCTTATAATATGAACTAAGGGGTAAAGGAGATTATTCATTAGTGACAATAATATATTCACCCCATAATGTATGCTCTAGTGGGCCTCTATAGTTGAGGTAAATTCATATAAATTTCCCTCATCATCAAGAAGACATCCACCCATCTTTAGAAACTCAGCTTCAATCCTTTGTACTTTTAGCAAGCAATTTTTTGTTAGATGTCATTCTATCTTATGGTATCTATAAATGGTCTTAAAATTATTTGAATACTTATCCTAACCCTTGGGCCCCTAGATATTAATATTTTCATTTAGAATTCCTTTACATAAGCCAGTATTTATGAAGTACCACCCCAACTTCATATTGCTACTTGAAAATGGATTGAGAGAAAAAGTTGATTGAGTTTTTTGAGATTCCAAAAAACATAAAAATCATATCAACCATGAAGTTCAATATCTAAAAAGAAGAGATATTTTCAAGGATAAATTGTTGGTATTTATATTGATCTCTCTAGCTACCAAATGGATTTTGTTGACCAAAATTTCTTGCTACCAATTCAACTGCCAAACTAGGTCAAGTAAAAAATAATAAAAATATAAAAAAGAGTTAGAGTAAATATTTCATCATTTGGATATTTTACCCTTTCCCTACAGTTGGTAGAATTTATTTACTGCATGGTAAAAAGTAGCTTGTTACTTTTTACCACTAGTAATTACTTTTACTAGTTACCTAGTTAGTCATTGTAGTCAATTTGACTACGTTAGTTGTTAGCGTAATATTCTATTAGTTAGCTGACTTAGGGGGGAGGACTCCTAATTCACACATTACCTACCTAAGGGGGGAACAGTTGTTCATGGGCTATTTCAAGCCTATGGTTTATACTATATAAACCTACCACATAATATATTTTAAGCTAATTATTTTGCCTACATTTTGTGTTTATCATTTTCTAACATTGGCATTAGAGCTGCGGCTACGGAGGAGGCAAGGTGCACACTGGGCAAGGTGGGAGTCACTCTCATTCTAGGTAGTTGTACAAAGTGGAGGTAATCTCATTTCGACAGGACAAGACAAGATTTCGTTCTAGGGTTTGAATTAATTTATTTACCTAACTCCTCTAAGGTTAATTTTTCCTAATTCCTCGATTGGACCTAAGGCCTGTAGATGACCTCCTCTTTGGACCGGTGATCAAAGATTTTCTTTCTCTCCAGCCCTATCGTGGGACCCGAGTCCGATCCCAAGGCAAGCAACTAAAAAACATTCTTCGGTGCCTGTCGTTCGACGACCATCATGAAAGGACACTGTCCTCAGCCATCCAGTGACTGCCACTAGAGGATAGAAGGTCCTCCGCTTTGATGATCAGACGTGACCACTGGTGACCGACCTACACAAGAGTGCAGGAGCACCCTTCGTGTGGTGGTGGACCTCCACATGATGGCAAGAGCACCCTACGTGCAGCAATGGACCTCCACATGAGGGTAGGAGCACCCTCCTTGGGAGATCACATGGCAACCAGACTGCCTTACACGTGAGGGTAAGAGCACCCTTCGTGAGGTGGTCAAATACCATGCGAGGGTAGGAGCGCACTATGTGGTGGACACGCTGGACAAGACCTAAAACCTAAACCTATGGACACCTGGTACAAAAATCGAATACATGGACCCACCTAACGTGGCCCAGTGAGCTGACGAACACATAGACAGATAGAGAATTGATACGTGGCAGACAAGCCACTGGACTGCGCTAACAATACACATAAATCTAGGGTTGACATGGTAAGGACATGCGTTGACCACCTGAGGTGGCGAGTTGCTATTGGTCGAAATGGAGGCTGATGTGTCATTAAGCGATTGGTTGGTTTCACTGGCAAAAGGGGGCATCTAATTGCCCGAAGGCAATCATTATAAAGTGCACAAGGTGAAGTTTTTAACCAACTAAAACATGCACATCCTTGTGCATGTGGGATATTAAATCTCAGTGCCTTTCAAAAAGGCGCTATATTTTTTTCCCCCCATGGAGGATACCGCCTTCAAAGGGAAGGCAAGTCCAATTAGAATTTGTCGGGCCCTCTAGCCCAATTGGAAAAGGGTGTCGGGCTAAGGCCTTGGGCGGCAGAGCGTCACGAGATCGACTCCCGTCGGTGCCACACAAAGTCCTTTATTTTGCTAAAGAGCACTAAGGTAATTTTTCATAAGGGCAGCAGGGGACAAGGTAAAATCAATTTTTTTTTACTTTGTTTTAATTAAATTAATTTCTTTTATATAGTTTGTTTTAATAATTTAAATATAAATATGTTTTATAAAATCTTTTTTTTAAATTGATTTTATTTTTAAAAACATTATTTTTTATTAATATTAAATTAAATTATATGATTAATTTTTTTTTAATTTTGCAAATTAAAGAATAAAAAGGTTATTTTTTTTTGCAATTTTTCAACTTAAAAGGTGTTTTTGTTTTCTCCACAAAGGGAGATATAAGACAAGGAAGAGCACCTATCATTTTGCAAATTAGATACCCTAAATTCTTCTCAAAACTTGTTAATTTTGCAAACATGAAAAGAGACAAAATCAAACAAATTTGATTCTATATTGCAAAATTTGAAAACAAGGAGAACCAAAATTTTGAAAAACATCAAATTGACATTGTGCATTTGTTTTCTCCAAGGGGGGGATATAAGACATAAAATTGCACATTTTTTTTGCAAACTTGAGAAGAACTTGAAGCCTTGGGTCCATCAAAACCAAGTCGTTTGTCGACTGGTCTGGAAGCCTTTCAAACGCGGGTCGTGTGTCGACTTGTCTTGGAAGGAGTGCTCGATTTGTTAATTTTGCAAAATAAAGGAGGGAAGACAACATTGTACTTCTTTTGCAAAATTGTTAGACAAGGAGGAGACATAACATATCAATTTTTGCACAACACAATTTCACATTTTGTTGCAAAAATTAAAAGGTACATTTTTTATTTTACTCAACACCTTTATTGACAAATTAGGTGCATTTTTGGTTGCATCCGACACTTAGGTGATAAGAATTTTGTGGGCATTCTTGTTTGATTATTGCATTATTTCTTTTGTAATTATAAGTCATAGAATCAAGAACACTCCATACCCCAAAATTTCACTAATAAATTTGTGTTAACCATTGCACAGATTTAAAGCCAATATTCACTTGATATTCTCTCCTACAAACAAAAACCCCTAATTCACTCTTTTTTTTGGCTTAATTTCCTCAAACTGATTATACCTCTTCAAGAGGATTTTTAGGCAGGTGCCATTAAATATCTTTTTGAGTGAATTATCTTTCATCTCTTATTTTTTTGGCTTAATTTCCTCCAACTGATTATCTCTTTTCAAGAGAATTTTTAGGCAAGTGCCATTAAATACCACTTGAGAGTGAAATAAAAATCATCTTAGTACAAATTATAGGACCTTAATCATGGCAACTTTCAATAAATACTTAAGTGATACATAATTGCTAAAGGGTCCTAACTATTCAGCATGGAAAACTAAGATGAAATCCATATTGACTGTAGAGGATATGTGGGATTTAGTTGATGACACTGAAACAAGACCCACATCACCAGGAGTAGATCAAAAAGCATGGGATAAAAAGAACAATCATCTTCGCATGTTGATACTCCTTGCAACTATTGATGAGATCCAGCCTCACATAAGTGAAGCTAAAACTAGTACCATTTTTGAAGGCAAGAATCAATCAACTTTTTGAAACCTTCAAACACAACTTCATACACTCCATATGAATTCAGGTGAATCAGTAGAACTATTCCTTTGTAGAGTGGCAAATTTGAAGTCTAAGCTTAATGCTTTGGGGGCTAAAGTTGAAGACACCATTTTGACTTCAGTAATCTTGAGAGCTCTTCCTGAATATTATAAAATGTTGATTACATCCCTTAATGTTTCACAAATAGTTGTCACCTTTGTGGAGTTATTCAATTTTCTTCAAATTGAGGAAGCAAATCAACTCCAAAATGATGAAGTGTCGAACAATGCACTTTATTAAAACTATAAGGGTGATAAGGAGAAAGGAAAATTTCAAAAGGGAGGATCATCCTTAAAAGGTAAGGTAAAGCAATCTCAAAAGAGGTTTTTCTCGCATTGTAAAAAGGATAATCATGACACCAATCGGTGTTGGTTCAAAACTAAGCAAAAAAAGAAAAATAAAGGCATAGCACAGAAGCAAAACAAAGGCAATATTGCTAGTGAAGTGTCTGATTCTGGTTCAGAGAAAGCACATAGAGTGCTCATTGCTAAGATAATATTGTAGAGGAAAAACACATTTTTGTCACCTTAAGCAAGCACCATTTCCTCTCTCTTTTTTAGGCTTCATAAATAGCATAAGTTTTTTGTTTGAAGTACTTGTAATAAATGGGTGTTTGTACCTATTTTTTAGGCTTCATAAATAGCAAACTCTCATTGTTTGAAGTTCTTGTAACAAAAGGAGGGAATTTTTGGTGTAAAATTGCCTAGGAGGCAATATTTGTAAAATCCTTCACAAAGCTTCTTAAGTTGCACATATTTTGCAATTAAAGGGGAATATACATTTATTTTCTTCACAATTTTTTGTAAAAAGGGAAGAAGACTTATAAGGGTGTATTTTCAATAGCGACCGACACCTTAGTCATACTTCTTTCAGAAATTAATTACAACATGTTTTGCAAAAATAAGGGGGAAACTTATAAGGGTGCATTTTCGGCAGTGATCGACACCTTATCTACCTTATCTTTTGCAAACTCATATTGTAACCGAATGAACCTCGTATGAAGTGATCTACTCTACTACACCTAGCAATTGCAGTGGTTTGTTACCCATGCAATTCGGTTGGATGACAAGATTACAATAAGGACATTCGTTGGTGTGAAGACAAAGTGAGGAATGACTCACTCTTTGCTTAGGAGCAGCCAAAGCACTGTGACAGAGTAAGAACCAACAAATCAACATCTTTTACTGTATTGGGACAGTTATATACATTACCCAAATAATGTAATAATGGGGGATGTTAGAGTAAATATTCCATCATTTGGATATTTTACCCTTTCCTTACAGTTGGTAGAATTTATTTACTACATGGTAAAAAGTAGCTTGTTACTTTTTACCATTAGTAATTACTTTTACTAGTTACCTAGTTAGTCATTGTAGTCAATTTGACTATGTTAGTTGATTAGGTTAGTTGTTAGCGTAATATTCTATTAGTTAGCTGACTTAGGGGGGAGGACTCCTAATTCACGCGTTACCTACCTAAGGGGGGAACGGTTGTTCATGGGCTATTTCAAGCCTATGGTTTATACTATATAAACCTACCACATAATATATTTTAAGCTAATTATTCTGCCTACATTTTGTGTTTATCATTTTCTAACAAAAAGGGTGTAAATTTTAGACTTTAAGAGAAATGGAAAACTAAAAGGTTGTTAGAGAATAATTTGAAGAAGAAGAGGTATGACTTTTATCCTTTCATATCCCACCTTTATTTTCCATTGTTGGAAAAACATAAATTACATGTATTGCTATAATGCTAGACTATCAACAAGGGAAGCATTTATAGAAGTTTTGAGTTATGAGAGCTACTAAAAATATTGTTGTAATGATTAAAAAAATAGACATCTTCATGTTGGTATATTGCTACTAGTTTTAGTATTTTTTTGTGTGTTTATTTTTGTTGTTGTTGTAGAATTTGAAACAAGGAACTACAATGTTGTTTTCAACCAAATTTGAATAATATATGACATATTTTGTTGTATGTATTGTTGCAATTTTATATATACTTTAGCTGTAATTTTATCAATGAGTTAGTGCTTTATGAAAGCATTTATAATTATGAATTGTATTGACTATATTTACTTCTTCTTGGATAGAAAGAACAATGATGTTCTTTTAAATTTCTTCATTTGGTATCAGAGCATAAAGTTGATCAATATCTGGATTGAAAGAATTTTTTGTTGTAGATATCTCTTACAATTGATCATGGTCAACACAACACAACTTCCAATTCCAGAATTTAGTGGACAAAATTATGATTACTGGATTATAAAAATGGTAACTTTGTTGACAAGGAAGGAATTGTGAAAAATAGTTTAAGTTGGTTATGAAGAGCTAGAAGATTAGGTCATTGTGCCACATAATGATGGGTAGGCCAAAAAATATGCCAAGAAGAAGAAATCACTAGATTTGTACCATATTCAATCTATTTTACATAAGAGTCTATTTCCTAGAATAGCAAATGTAAAGTCAGTAAGAGATGCTTGGAAGACCCTATAGGAGGTTTACCAAGGAAGTGACTAGGTTAAAGTTGTGAAATTATAGACCCTTAAAAGAGAATTTGAAAATATAAGAATACATGAAGCAAAATAAGTAAGTGATTATTGTATTAGAGTGAAATATGTGGTAAAAAAAATAGCCATAATTGGTGAAACTATTGAAGAAGAGATTATGGTGACGAAGGTGTTAATAACACTAACACCAAGGTGGAATCATGTAGAAATTATAATTGAATTAAGCAAAAATTTGGTTACACTTGATTTTGATAATTTGGTGGGGTCTCTTATGCCTCATGAGGAGAGACTAAGAGATACATTTGGAGAGAGTGAAAAGAAAGCATTTACATCAAAGTTAAGAATTTCCAAAAAAAAGAAGGTGCCAACACTTATAGTCAAGGTCATTAGCATTACCAAGGAAGAGGTCAAAATGATAATTTTCTAAGAGGAAGAGGAGGTTCAACTACAAGAGGAAGAGGAAGGTTTAATAAAATAAATACCAAATATTACAAGTGTAAGAGGTATGAACATTTTTATAAAGAATGTAAAACTAGAGCTGGCAATGAAGTTAGAAGAGCTAATTATGATAATGATAATGAGGATGCTTCACTTAGCGACTTATTCTTCTCATGTGACAAAGCTAAAAATAGTACTCAAAATATTTGGTATTTAGATTTTGACTGCTCCAACTATATATCTGGCAATAATGACTTGTTCTCTACAATGAATTAAAGCTTCAAGACCAAGATCAAGCTTGGTGACAATAAATCTTTGGATGTTGTTACAAAATGAGTTGTGGAGGTGAACACAAAAGAAGGTAAGAAACATATCAATAATATCTATTACACTCCAAATTTAAAATTTAATTTATTGAGTTTTGGACAATTGATAATAAACAATGCATTATTTATGAAAAATATGGGCAATAGAGTTGTTATAATTGTCCCAATGTCAAATAATAGGATGTTTCCATTGAATTTTGAAGGTAATAGTGGTAGCCTAGAAAATGTAGCATTAAACACAAGAGTTGGTTGCGACATATAAGGTATGGCCACATGAATTGCCAAAGCCTAAAGTTACTAACCTCACAAGAATTAGTTTATGGTTTGCCAAAAGTTGAAGAGCATAAGGAGGTTTGTGAAGGTTGTGCTAAATCCAAACATGCAAGAGAGAAGTTTCCAAAAGGTAAAGCATGGAACACCTATTATCCACTTCAGTTGATTAGCTCTAATATATGTAGTCCAGTGCAAATAAAAATCTTGGGTAAGTCATCATATTTCATCACTTTTATTAATGATTTCTCAAGGAAATATTAGGTTTATTTTTTGAAGCATAAATATGAAGCATTTGAAGCATTAATAGGTTTAAAGCCCTTGTTAAGAATGAGAGTGGATGTAGAATAAGATTTTCAAGGACTAAACATGGAGGAATTTTTTCTCAAATTAGTTTATGAGTTTTTGTGATAATTTTGGAATCTAAAGGCCACTTGCTACAACTTATACACCTTAAATAAATAGAGTAGCAAATGTTGGATTTTAAGCCAGATTATCATAGGTCCCAATATTCTTAATCAAGGTCCCAATATATTTAATCTAGAGTAGACTCAAATATAAGAGCAATCAAAATATATGTTGACCAATATAAATAATTATAACATTCAAAATAATATCAAATATGAATGTAAAATGGCTAAAAATCATTCATGCAATAACATGAAGAATACTTACAATAGAATTTCTCAAAATATGCATACAATCTTCAATATTATATATGCTCGAATGTGATCTTATATCATTTTCCATTACAATACATGGAGCTTTATCTCCATAATATAGACATAGAAAGGTGACTCTTCAATACTTGACTATTGCACTCCTCACATATCCAGGAGTTGTAACCTTTCCTATTCTTTACATAAGATAAGTCTCACATGTCCTTTGGCTTCTCATCTTAACACTTGTATACAAGACTCTTGACTCTCTAATTACTTGCACACTTAACTCTATGACACTTGCACACTTCTTCATGACACTTACACTCCTACATGCACTCCTAAAACATGATACTTGTGCAAATGCTCACATTATATATTTGCACACTTACATACATGATACTTGTGCACATCCTCACATTACATATTTGCACACTTACATACATTACACTTTTGCACTTCCTCTCATGATATATTTTCACTCTTACATGCATAACACTTGTGCATATCCTACACTTACATAAAGGGAAATAATAACTCTCCTAAACTATAGATTCAAACCCTAATCTGTTACATATTTATATTTGTACCATAAAGGTACCATGGGGGTATATTAGCATGTACCAAATAATATAATATTCTTCAACGCCCTCTATATTACATTATTTGACTATTTAAGACTTTAATCTTTAATGTGTCAATCTTTGATCAGGTAACTTTACATTGTGTATGATATTCTGCTTGAGATCCTTCTTCATATTATTTTTTTAATTCTTCAGTATTTATCTTCATCTTTGATCTTGTGTTCATCCATTGCCTCTATCTGTTTTCTTTGCAAGATAATCTTGAACTATGCGTAATCTATTTTCCTATTTTTTATTTCTCTAAAAATTAAGCAATTCATTATTAATCTGATTCTTAGACAAAAAATGATTGAATATTTCTCTTGCTCCTATTCTGGCACTATACTGAATTCTAATATTCATAAGCTCTTTATCATTTTTGTCTTGATATTTGAACCATTTAGCTTCAATTTTTATGATTCTTGAAATTATCTCAAAAATAAGACTTTGAAGAAGATTGTCTAATTTCACCAATAATATTTTTTTTAGATTTTCATATTTTTTCTTATATCGAAAAAATTCTATAGAATGATTATTTCTTTAATAGAATTTACATGGATAAATATTCCAACATATTTCTTCTTTATTCTCAACTCTATTACAATGATTACATTTCAGATGATTATAATATCTACCTTTATAGTTTAATCCTTGCTCCTAAATTATTGTGTTGTAGTCATGATTATTAGTATTCTTGAAAAAATAATGCAACCATTGATGTAATATTAAGGTCATTATATCTTTGTTTTCTTCATAAATGAGTTGCATATTATCTATATTGTTTTCTACTTGATTATTAATTATATCTATAGTATACCTTATTACTCCAAATTTTAATAACTTCAAAAAATAAATTCCTTTGAAATAGAAATCCTTTTTACTCCAAAGTTCAATCAATTGAAATTTTAAAATTTTAGAAATTCTTTTTCAAAAACTTTCAAAAATAAATTTGCAAATTTAAAATTTTCAATTTTTTTCTAAACCTTTGAAGTAGCAAACCTTTTATCTCCCAAATAATTAAACTTGCAAATTCTATAATCCTTTAAATTTTTCAAATATCAAATTTTTAAATCTTAAAATATCAAAATCAAATTTCAAACTAATTTTTAATTTTCCTTTTTGGAGTTGAAAACCTTTTCTCTCAAATTTAATAATAAAAAACTTAATTTTCTAAAACCAAATTTTTGCAATAAGATGCAAAATATTAATTGTAAATATCAAATTTAATTCAATAATATTGAAGTCCTTATAACTCCCACCAAGATTTTTTTTCTTCTATAGTAGAATTTCTTTTATCTCAATCTTATAAAAATAATATTTTTTTTCAAATTTAATTTAACTTCACTTTCTAAAATTCATCTCCAAAAATAATTATTAAAATATAAAGGTAATTATTCTTACCTTTTCCTCCTCACGGTGTGCTAATTCAAGAATTCTTATTGTTGCAACTTCCTTAACCAACGTTGCCTCAAATGTAACATTTAAACGTTACTTTAGGATTTTATAGCTAACTTTTCACTTGCTTCAGATCAACACTCTATTCTACCTACTACAACTCAATGCTTTGGTCTTTATCTTTGTTATGGTGCTTGGATTTCCTCTAGAATATGGTTCTCTTTTGTTTTTGATATGGTGCTTGAGTTTTTGTTGGATGATGGCACTCTTTTGCTCTAATGTGGTGCTCAGGTTTCCTTTGGAAGGTGGCACTCTTATGCTCTAATGTGACACTTAGGTTTCTTTTAAAAATGAGATCTTTATATGGCACTTGAATATAACCATGATATGGTGCTTTGATTCCTCCTTGATATGGTACTCAAATTCTTTCCAAAAAATAAGCTCTTCGGCTCTGTTATAGCACTCATATTTTTTGCTATATCTGATGTCAAAATGATGCTTTGATTGACTATGAGATGGAAGTATTTATATAGTGTTCAGATGTTCCCACAACCAAGATTGAAATGTTGCATAGATCTTACTTCTTCAATCAGCTTAGTCCTTCTGGTCTGAATCTTTATCTTTGGTTGACAAGAAATTCTAAAAATCTTATACCTCTTTAATATTTCTTTTTCTTTTATCTCTGGAATATTATGATTCTTTCTTCTATAATTTTATTCTTCTCTAATATTTGGAAGCTTATACTACTTCTCTATGTTTTTTCTATTCTCTGGAATATTTGATGCTTCTCTATTCTTCTTCTTTTCTTTTCTCAGGTACTTTCTTGAGATCTTCAATATTATAATAATCTTTTATAAACTTCTTTCTTCAATGTGCACTATCATGTTAGGGTCAACCAAATTTTATAGTGCTAAAATTAGGGTGACTTTAATTTATCCCCTCAATATTCAAATTGTACCTTGGTCTACTCTCCAAGCCTTTGAATAAAGTTCTAGTCTTAACTTTCTTTAAAGTGAGAAAACATCGACTAAGAACCTTATCAAATATTAATATAGCAATCTACAAATTCAAAATTTGTAGTAATCACATCAAAGACTTCCTTCGATGGTATCAATAGAGACTACTTGTGGTAGCTCCGAATATGATAGTGACTTGATACTATTTTTGGCTTTTAATCTATATTACCATAAGTCCCAATATTCTTAATCAATGTCCCAATATATTTAATCTAGAGTAGACTCAAATATAAGAGCAATCAAAATATATGTTGGCAAATATAAATAATTATAACATTCAAAATAATATAAAATATTAATGTAAAATGGTCAAAAATCATTCATTTAATAACATGAGTAATACTTACAACAAAATTTCTCAAAATATGTATACAAGATTCAATATTATATATTCTTGAATGTGATCTTCTTAGATAAATTTCCATTACAATACATGGAGTTTTGTCTCCATAATATAGATATAGAAAAGTGACTCTTCAATACTTGACTATTACACTCCTCACATATCTAGGAGTTGCAACCTTTCCTATTCTTTAAAGAAGACAAGTATCACATGTTCTTTGGCTTCTCATCTTGCCACTTGTGTACAAGACTCTTGACTCTCTAATTACTTGCGCACTTTATGAAACTTACACACTTCTTCATGATACTTACACTCCTACATGCACTCCTAATACATGACACTTGTACACATCCTCACATTATATATTTGCACACTTATATACATGAAATATGTGCACATTCTCACATTACATATTTGCACACTGACATACATGACACTTGTGCACTTTCTCTCATGACATACTTGCACTCTTACATACATGACACTTGTGCACATCCTGCACATGGACACTTACATAAATGGAACTATAAATTACTCTTATAAACTATAGACTCAAAATCCTAATCTATTACATGTTTACATTTGTACCATAAAGGTACCCTGGGGGTACATTAGCATATACTAAATAATGTAATATTCTCCAACAACAAAAAGAAAAAATTATACCATTATTGAAATGGTAAGGATCATGTTACAAACAAAGGAACTAAGAAATATTTTTTGTGTTTATGTGGTTGCTACAATAGTTTATATTCTCAATCAAAGTCCCACTACTACACTTAAGAAGATTACTTCATCCAAAACATGTTTTTTTTTGTAGATAAGATACTATAACATTAATATCGGGTTTTACAGGTTGACCCAAAACCTTTTACAAAAATCAGCCCAGGGCTATTGATGAACATGTCCTTACTAAGGATCTTATATATGTAAAATCTACATACCGCCAAATCCATTACATCCGGTAAGGCACATAGCCTGTTATCAAAAAGAAACTTCCCATAAAACATTTTGGGTATACCCCGAGAAAACACACCTACATCATAATTACAAAAAAATAAATAGACATAGATCCCTTCCTTGAAACAATGGAGAAACAAAAAGTTGTAGACACACATAGCAGAGTACTAAAAAAACTCCCACAAGCTCTGTATTGATAGTTACTCTTAATAATACTTTGTTAATTGCTTTCTTTCGTATATGACATGCTTTAGGACCACATCCCGTCTTGGCCAATCAACTAGATTTATGGCAGTGGCTATCTGGTGGTCCACGTGGCTCTGGTTCAAAGTCTTATATTGTCGTTTATTTCCTGCCTTGTGATTATCAACCAAACTCAAATTACTAATATGACTAGGAGCCATGTTATCTGACATGTAACTGTCCCCATTAGTCTTTGTGGTATTTCCAATCAGCATCCACCAAGACTGACAACTCGAATAATTTTTATTGTGAGTCCATTTCAAAAAAGAGATGGGAATACTCATAGCCTTTGAACTTACAGTGCCTTCCTTGTTGGTAAATTCGACTATCATTCTTGGAATTCTTGTTGAATAAGCTCCTCTACTTCACTTGGGACACCATGTTCCCATTTGAAAAATCCATCACCATCAACACCCAAATTGGCCAGCTTATCAGCAACTTTGTTAGCTTCTCAAAAGACATGTTGGGCTTTTTTGTCCTATCTTCCATGGAAAAGGATCCTAGCCTCTTCAAAAATTGTTTTAATCCTCCAAGGAGGTGTTTTCCAATTATTGAGGAGATTTATAACATGCATAGAGTCTCCTTCTACGATCAAATTGCCTTCTAAGTCTTGAGTTGTTTGAAGGCTTCTCCACATAGCTCTAGCTTTAGCTTCGTTGTTTGTCCTTATTCTCAAATATTCAAAAAATGCAAGCATCATATTCCCATTATTATCTCACACAATAACGCCAGTGCCTGCTCTGCCAGGATGATCCAAAGCATGTTATGATAAAAAGCCCAATGTCAATCATTTCAAAGTTTTTGGTTGTTTAGCTTATGTACATATTAATGTTCATCATAGAAAGATATTATATGCAAAGAGTGAGGTATACATATTTTTTGGTTATAATAAATAAATCAAAGGCTATAGAATTTAAAATCCCATCACTAAAAAGGTTATTATTTCAAGAGATACCATTTTTATGAAGGGGGAGTTTTTGACTAGCAACATGACCATGTTGATAAGCCCAAAAAGACTGCTAATGATGTTATAGCTAGTGAGAATACCAATTGTGAGTCAATTCCTCATGAAAATTAGCCAAATAGTCCTTCATAAAGTTCTACAAGCAACAAGGGTAAGAGGATTCTTACATCTCATCCTCCAAGCCAAATATTGAATATAATTTTTGAAAGAAGAATTATAAGAAGCTAAGCACATGAAGCTAATAATAAGACCTCAAGATTGCTAAGGCTACAAATGTATGGTGATGATGAAGAAGATCCAAAAGGTAAGATGGTCATCTATGCTTTGTTATCACAAGCTGATACTAAACAATCATGTTTTAAGGATGCTTATACTAATGATGTTTGGGTGCAAGCAATGGAAGAAGAAATAAATTCAATTCATAAGAATAACACTTGGGAATTTGTACAACTTTTAAATTATAAGAAATGTATTGGTACTAAATGTGTCTATAATACTAAGCATATGAGTGATGGTAGAATTTAAAGACAAAAAACAAGGCTAGTTGTAAAAGTATTCACTAAAATATATGGCATAGATTATGAAGAGATATTTGCACTGATGGCAAGACAAGATACTATTAGAATGGTGATTTTATTGGCAGTCCAATGGAGATGGAACATACATCATTTGTATGTGGAGTGCTTTCTTAAATGAGTACTCTAAGGAGGAAGTTTATGTACAACAACCACAAGAATTTGAAGGCCAAGGTAAAGTAGACCAAGTCTAAAAGTTGAAGAAGGCCTTGTATGGTCTCAAGCAAGATCCAAGGGTATGGTATACCTGAATTGATTGATATTTAAAAAAAAATATGTTTCATGAGAAGTCAGAGTGATGTTGATTGGGTCAGTAGTTTAGATAAAAACAAGTCAACATCTAGCACTTGTTTTACACTTGATTTAGGGCTGATCACTTGGAGTTCGAAGTCTACAAAAGCAAAATATATTACCATAATTTTAGTTGGTGCACAAGCATTGTGGTTAAGAAAATTTTTAGAAGAAATTTGGGAGAAGCAATGCCAACCAACATTAAAATTTGTAATATTATGAGTACTATCAAATTTGCAAATAATCTAGTTCATCATAGAAAATGTAAACACTTTGACTTGAAATACCACTTCATTAGAGATATTATTCAAAAGAAAGCAATAAAATTAAGGTATGTGGATACTCATGAATATTTGGTTGATATATTTACTAAAGGGGTAGCAAAAATTCAATTCCTAAAGCTCAGATAGATTTTTTCATCCACTCAGCATCAAGGGGGAGAATATTGGTATTTGATGCTAATCTCTCCAGCTACTAAATAGATTTTGTTGACCAAGATTTCTTGTTGTTGATTCAATTTTTAAACTAGCTTAAGCATAAAAACAATAAAGATTTAAAAAGGGATAATTTTTAGATTTGAAGAGAAATGGAAAAATAAAAGGTTGTTGGAGAATAAGTTGAAGAACAAGGGGCATGAATCTTAGCCTTTCATGTTCCACCTTCATTCCCCATTATTGGAAAAGCATAAATTGGATGTATTTTTGTAATTATATACTATCAAAAAGGGAAGCATCTATAGAAGTTTTGAGTTATAAGAGTTGCTATAAATATTTTAGCAATGATAAAAAAATAGGTGTCTTAATGTTGGTATATATCTAATGGTGTTTGTTTTTTTTAATGTTTTTTTGCTACTACTATAGCATTTAAAATGAGGAACTACAATGTTGTTTTACAGCCAGATTTGAAGAATATATGGCATATTTTTTTGTATGTATTATTATAATTTTATATATACTTCAACTACAATTTTATCAATGAATTAGTGATTTTTGAAAGCATTTTTAATTTTGAATTGTATTGGTTGTATTTTACTTCTTTGTTGGAAAGAATAGGGGTGTTATTTTAATTTTTTTCATGATCTTAACACATTTTGTACCATATTTAGTTTTTGATCTTGAAGATGTAATATTTGCTCTTAATGCCTTAAATATTGCAATATAATCCTCAAAATTATCAAATTCAACCAATTTGAGAGAAAAAACAATAATTTTGATTAACTAACTTTAGTTGCATTTACTTTTCCAAATAACTCGTAATTTTAACCATACCTTGATAAGTTCACTTTCTTCTTTTATTTAGAAATTCAATTCTAATTTAATCAATAAGAAGAGGAAACCAAGATCTTCTTCTTTGTTATGTTGGTGAATTGCTTCATCAAGAGTTTTTGTTTTATATATTTGAAATATACACCATTGTTTCTCACTACATAATAGGCCAATCATTTTGGTTGAACAAATACTATAATTTCACCCATTATAGTATAATTTTGGTTGACGACTAAAATAAGTTTTAAAATTGATGTCATCAATGCATAGAGATCAAAAAAATGTATGATTTAAAAAAAGGGGCTCAAAATACTTCCATATATAGAAGTTATGGACTTTGAAATTTTTTCCCTAATGGACCTTAAAAATTAAAATTAAAGCTCCAAACCTCAAAGAAGAGAAATCAAATTGCTTGCTACTACTTGGAATTCTTTTATTCACTATATTCTTCCATTTATCACTCATCACTTTAGTACCTCTAAATCTATGCAAATATAACAATTGTACTCTTTTAATTGGTTGGAATATCATATATCTATATCTATTTATCTATATATCTATCTATCTATCTATCTATCTATCTATCTATCTCAACCAATAAGTCATCCATATCTAAGGCAAGGATTCTATCCCAAGCTGGACAAAATCTAAGTCTTTCACACTAACTGGGTTTCCATGATAAACGTTAAGGCATAAAAGATCAAGTCTTGGTTTTATATAGTATCATGCAATCATAAGCCTCAAAAATAAAAAATGCTTTACTAGAATGATTTAAACTTGCAATTCTTGCCTTCTAAAACAAATATGATGACCACTGTAGTAGTGGGTCTCTTCATGCATAATTCATTGACCCCTCCTTAAAGAATATCATTAGACTATCTAAGGTGTCTTGGTAGATTCAAAATAATATAGGCATAGGAATCAAACCACACATGCTTGGGTGTCCAAAGTATCAAAATTTTACTAATTAGGAGGAATACTTACATTGTAAAACAAAATTTAGTGTAGCTTCAACTCAATCCTACCACCTCCATAATGTTATGCCCTCATCTATATTGTGTTAGTCATGTTGGTTCCTCTTTCCATTGAATATGAGCATAGCCTTCCTCCATAATGGAATGGTGTGAAACCACTGGCCATAATATGTACATTGCATTTGTCAAATTTTTGAATTCAAAAATTAGCACAAAAAATACTTTTTGAACCAAAAGGGCTTGGAGCACATTTGGCCTAGGAATAAAAGATATTTGGTCCAAAATCAAACTCAATTTTTTTAATTTTTCATAGGGGCATAAGAAGTAATAATGAAGAGATGAATCTTGGAGACAAAAAATAAATTTAAATGAAAAAGCATGGAAGATATAACCTTCTTTGATCCTTGGAATGGAAGCATATATGAAGTACTAAATAAAAAATTTCCCTAGAGCTTGGAACAAATATTAGAGGCTTTGAGTTAACTTTTTATGTGACCAAGCACCGCTACTCCATACCTACTTTGATACAAAGTTGGAATTCAAAATATTTTCTAGAAATGAACAATATAAATCCATCCACCCAAATATTATACAAAAAGCATAAAAGGATGAAAGAAAGAAAAAAGACATAGAAATTAGTGGATGCTTGTAGGCACCATCAATTGTCACTATACTATCTATGGGTAAGAATAATTTCACGTCAATACTAAATGATGGAGTGGTGGGGGTATTCATACCAATACCAAAATCCCAATTGTATAAATGAACTTAACCTAAGCTAACATAACAAGAAGAATTTAAGGTTAATTACAAGTTCATAAGATGGGTTTATCCATAATAAGGTTAATTGTGGTCCATAGGGCTTACATAATAAAATCTTAAAATAAATTAAATACATTATACAATGAATGCGCTTAGGCCTATCTAGTATTACATCATACAATGTCAACCTTGGTGATGAATTATATTATACTTTCAACATACTTATGCATGAAAAGAGGATGAGAGAGTACTTACTGTAGGAGTACCACAAGATGGCTATGTATTAAATGTGTGTTGGTATTTAGTACAATTTATGTATTAAATATGTGAAAGTATTTAATGTGTTTTGTTTAAATATGTGAGGGTATTTAATATGTTTTATATTAAAAATGTGAAGTATTTAATGTGTGCATGAAGTTAATTTCAGTGGGTAAATTTTTTCTCCCTTCACCCACTCTTTCCTTTTTCAATATGATGTTTTTCAAGGGTTCTCCAAGTTTTGAAGCACTAGTGGTCGGGAAGAAGATAGATATGGCAACAGTATTCATGGACGACAAGTAACATGAGGGTAGAAGATTATTCAAGGAGGGCTAGGCAGAGAAAGGAGCGGGCGGATGTTTAGGATTTGCCTTCGAGTGGAAATATTCAAAATACCCGCCCACCCACCAGGAAAAAACTTTCAACGATCAAGGAGGGCATAGATATCATGAATCCTCACCCACAAGGAGAATGAAACCCCCACCCATTGTTGGGTAGGACTTTGGAATGATGACTTGGTGGAACCTTAAGGAAATACTCACCCTCCTTCATAATATTGCCTTGGATGGAAATATGTTATCCAACAAGACAAGCGAAGTAACCACCCAACATATGGACTCCTGCCATTACTTGAAAATACAAATAAGAAGGTATTTACTACTGTAGCTTCCTCGTACCAGTCGTACATGCATATAAGTGATTGATTTAAAATGTGCTATTTCCAAGATAATTAAATAATTGTTATTCATCATCTAACTGGAGGACCACTGGCTAGACGAAGGGGAAAAGCAGATAATAATTTTAAGACCTGAGTAGAAATAATATGAGAATCAAGGGCTCATATCAACGCAAAAGCATCTAACCCATTCCAAAATATTGTCATGATTCCAAGGAGTAGAGTACCAACTGAGCATCAATCTACTCCAACAAGATCTACCTACCTAGCACCTTTAATGTTTAAATTTTGAATTCATTGTAATTTATCTATAAATAGTGGAATGCTAGGCATTCCCAAGGTGGCTCTTTAGCCATTACAATTCATATGTAAGTTTTTCTTCATTGTCTAAATATAAGTTTATCATTGTTTAGTCTCTGATCTCACCTTCACATATTTTGTTTGAATGTATGAAAGTTTATTTCTACTTTGGTCACCTAAGTGGTTTCATTTAATTTTGTAATATCTATTTCATGGGATTCACTTAGTGGCTCTAGAATTTACGTTCATCGCTTGGGTGGGGGGTTTATTTCTACTAAATTTGGTCAGTTTGGAGTACTCTAATTTTACATCTTGGATTTTATGCACCCACCTTTCGGTTCTAGAATTTGATCTCCACTCACTGCTCTGAATCATCTCGTGAAAGCACCATCAGTCGATCTATTAGGTGTTAGGCTTATGTTTTCCATCCACGATATTGAAGCCTGCATGTGTCTTGATGTGGATACCTATCCTTGTGAGTTCTGGATATTACCTTCCTTTGCTTACTTCCCCTCTCCATTTTCCTTGTCTTATGGCGTAGGTATCTAAAACTTTCACCCAGCAGGAACCGGTATTCTCCGAAGATCAACCACCCTCAAACGGACGTTTGATGTTGGTGTTGGTCTGCCCTGCCCTAATGTCAGATATCTGACCAATAGTTTTGGTGACTCTACTAGGTAACGTATAGAGTTTTCATGTTTTAAGAAGTTAGAGTTCGGTAGTACTTTGACTTACCCATATCTTCTCAAATTACCTCGTGACTCCTCTGTGCGAAAGATCCAAATCATATGACTAATTGCCCATTCAGTGCAATTGAAAGATTCAAACATCTTGGAGAACTCAATGTTTGATGAGCAGCCTTGACCTCACTAGCAGAGATAGTATGTTCATCTTGCGACTCTGACTTCGATGCAAGAACTAGAAATTCTAAATACTAGTGCCAAGATGGCTAATGTTAGCATAGACATAGGCTTGCATTATTAATTACATTATTTAAGTACCAATTTCAAAGTGCTCGTAGATGGGGTGGTTATGGAACTAAATGGTGGTTAGAACAACTTCTTACAACCACCTTGTAATTTGTATTTATTGCACATTCTTATCAATTACAATTTTATCTTTGGTTTTCTACATGGTATTAGAGTTGAGGTGTTGTGTGTGTTTTTCAAAGACACGATTTTTGAGGCATTAGTATTGGTAGATCTAGACGCAGCAGAGGTAGGGAGAAGGATGTGGGTTTTGCATGTTTCTCAAGTCAACATCATTAGGGTATAATTCTTGAGCACGGGACCCTTAAACTGCACGTAGAATGAGATATAAGTTGCACATAGATCGAAGAGCATAGGCTGGCATGGCATTATGGTGAAGTGGATAGACATGTAGATTGAGGATCCTGACATGGAATTTTGAATACGTGGCAATCGACATTTGGATGACATGGCAAACAAAGGTGAGATAGGCTGATGTGGCGACATCTGACGGGGCAGTGATATGTCGCATGACTGACGTGGAGGCATTCAATGAGGTAGTGACATATCACTCAATGGTTTGTTGGGTGTCACTCAACAGTTTTTTTGGGGAGGTAAAATCCTAGGCATGATTACCCAAAGGCAATCAAAGGCTCTTCAGAGCTTTACGGTTGTTATATGTTGTCTATTTCAACAACATATTACATGTGGGACTAATTAGTCACACATAATTTTTTTTTATCACTCATTGACGGGCATAATATCAAAAGCAAAATTATATCCTTTGGTTTTTGTCCGACCCTACAGATGGATTGGTCAGGCACCATCAAACAAGATGTTTTCGCTTACAAGGTCGTGGGATCGAACCCTGTCCAGCAACTTCCAAAGTTTTTTTTATTTATTTTTTTGTGGATGATTCAAATCATAGAAGGTTACCTCTAGTCTCATCAGGGCCCATAGCTGAGACGGTCGGGCAGAGTGTGCAAAGTCTTTCCTCAAATGAATGCAGGTTCAAACCGCGCGAAGGCTTAAAACAACAATACCAATTTTTTTTGAAGGAGGAAAGGTATTTTTTATGCCTTGGTTATTTTTTTTTGCAAAATTATCATTTTTTTTGCAATTATAACCATAAAAGTGTTTTTTTTAAAACCTAAAGCACAAGGCTTTATTTTTTGGAGAGATAAGACACTCTAAGTTTCTTCTACATATCCTTGTTCTTTTTGCAACCAAAACGAGGGAATCACCAGCATTTTCTTTTGCAAAATTCTAAAACAAAGGGAGGAAGATAATTGTTGATTTGAGGAGAATATTGTGGATTTGAATATTATTTTTTTGCAAATCATACCTTCATATATTTTGCAAAAATCATTATAAACTAGTATTGTAATAGGTACATTTTTTATGGAAACCGACACCTAAGTGTTTAAATTTGTGGGCACTTGTGATTGGTTTTTGCATTTAAATTTCTTGTTTTCTTGCATTTCAATCATTAAGTGAATTATACAAAGCAAAGAAAAGACCCCAAATTTTATATCTATTTGTGCAATTTATTGCACCGCAATGTTCGATATCTATGGTACCTCTGGTCCACACTTACAGGTGATGTTGTCATGCTTGGAATATTGTATATAACACCTAACATAGTTGCAACAATGATGTATGAGCTATTGTTCCCTATAAATTGTCAGGGAGAAATAAGGTAAACTAGTTTTTTTTATATTCACTCCATTTACTACCCTAATTATTTCTGATTTTTTAGCTTAAACTCCTCCAACTCATCAACCTTCTTTCGAAGGGTTTTGATGCAAGTGCCATCAATTGGATTGAATTACCTTTCACGTACTCTTTGCAAGTATAAATAAAGGGGGACCATTTGGTGTTATAAAGAACCTTCATAATGGCCACTATTCACAAATATCTATTAGATTCATAGTTGCTCAAAGGTTCTAACTTTGCACCATGGGAGACAATGATAAGAGCTATCCTTCAGGTTGAAAATTTATGGGATGTAGTGACTAGCACTACAAAATATCCTACAATAGCAGGGGAAGATCAAAAGACATTTGATAAGAAGGGTAGAATATATCTCATGTTTATTTTACTTGCTACTACAGATGAGGTCCAACCTCATATCTGTGATGCCAAATTTAGTAAGGAATCTTGGGATGCTTTTATTACCATTTATGAAGGGAATAATAAGTCCACTATTCTAAACCTTCAAACTCAACTACATACACTCAATATAAAATCTGATGAGACAGTTGACCTATTCCTATGCAGAGTGGTGGAATTGAAAGCCAAATTGAATGTTATGGGAGAGACATTGGCAGATACTCTCTTGACCTCTGTCTTCTTGAGAGCTTTACCAGAATCCTACAAGGTTTTTATTACCTCTCTCAACGTGTATGGTAGATAAGTTACTGTTGTTGCTTCAAACTGAGGAGGCAAATCAGTTTTAGAAAGATGAACTATCGGTTAATGCCCTCTACACCAAACAAAGGATAAGAAACAAGGTAATTTTTAGAATGGAGGATCTTCATCAAAAGGAAAATGGAAACAACATCAACTAAAAGATAAACAATATTGCAAAATTTATGATATGAATAACCATGACACCAATAGGTGTTGGTTTAAGAATAAACAACAAAATTACCAAGATCACAAGAAGAAGGGCAAAGGGAAATACAAACCATAGAAGAAGAATAAGCAACCCAAGGGAAATGTTGCTTATTCTGAATTAGACTCAGACTCAGATTCTGAGTGAGCACACAAGGTTCTCATGACTCACACATCTTCTCAACAAAAAGATGCAATGTGGTATATTGATTTCGGTGCTAGTAAACACATGACTGGAGATAGATCGTGGTTTGAGATATTTGAGGAAAAGGAAGATAAGCCAATGATAATTTTTGATAATCAAGCCTACCAATTCTAGGGTTAAGGAGATATTTTTGTCACTCTTCCAGATGGAAAATGTCAGATTAAGAATGTACTCTATGTTCTTGGATTGACCAATAATTTGTTGTGCATCCCTCGGATCTTGGAGAGAGACATGACTATTATTTTTGTGTTGAGGAGGGCAGAAAGAGATGTTTCATCACCAGTAAGGAAAAGCATGTAGCAACTAGATCATACAAGCATGGCTTGTTCATCTTAGATGTCGTATCTATGCCTCATGTTGCCATGGTAGCAACAACAAAGGAGGCTACTTCTCTTTGGTATAAGATATACAGGCATCTAATTTCAAGATATTTGCTTGAGTTGAGGAAATATGATATGGTGAAAGGCCTTCCCAATATTTCATCCACATTGCCAGTATACTTGGATTTCTTAGTAGGGAAGCAACATCGGGTACCATTTGAGGTTAGCTCTTCAAGAGCTAAGAAACCTTTGGAGTTGGTACACATCGATATGTGTGATCCTATGCCAAACAACTATGGTGGAAAGAGGTATATTCAATTTTTGGTTGATGATTACTCACAGAAGATGTGGGTTTTCTTTCTTCAATTAAATTTTGAGGTATTTTTGTACTTTCAATAATTCAATAAGCTTGTTGAGAAGGATTCAGGATGTTCCATAAAAATCCTCTACTCATATCAAGGGGGTAATATACGTCCAAGGAATTTTCATCATTTCTAACTGAACATGGGATTAAGAGACAATTGAAAATAGCCTATACTCCACATAAAAATGGAGTTTCTAAAAGGAGGAATCATTCCATTATGGAAATGGTTCGATGTATGCTTAAGGGGGCACATCTTGAGCATGAGTATTGGGCAGAAGCAGTGAGTACAACATCATACCTCCTGAATAGAGCACCCACAAGAGCTCTACAGGGCAAGACTCCACAAGAAGCATGAAGTGGTAAGAAACCCTACATTTCTCATCTAAGAGTTTTTGGATGTAAGGCATTCATGCACATACCAAAACAAAAGAGAAAGAAGTTACATGAGAAAACCCTGCAATGTATTTTTCTTAATTACGATGAGCATTCAAAGGGATATCGATTGATAGATCCTATGACCAAGAAAAAACACACAAGTTGAGATGTGGTATTTGATGAAGCTTTCACATCAGATAAAACTTCTACAGTTGTATACCTAGAGGAATAGGAACCTAAGAAATAGGTTCCACCCGCATAGAACAAAGTTCCTAAATGGTATACTAGCACTTTGAGAGATTCAAAGTTAACTTCAATTCCATATCTAACTCTAGATCGACCTTATACTCACAACATGACTCAGCAGATGGGAACAGAGCCATAAACTCAGAGGTTTATGAGCTTTACCAACAGTTTGATGAACTATTTGTAGATGCATAGGAAGATAGAGAAATAGATATGGATGATGAATAGGTTTATATGTTAGCATTGGATGAAAATGAACCTACAATAGTTCAATATGCACTTAGTGAGCCTTAGTGGAAGGCTGCTATGGAAGCAGAACATACATCTCTCATGAAAAATCATACATGGAAGCTAGTTAATCTACCTTCAGAAAAGAAGCCCATTGGTTGTAAATGGGTGTTCAAAGTGAAGTATAAGGCAGATGCTACTATTGATAAGCATAAGGCCCATCTTGTTGCAAAGGGCTATGCTTAGAAATAAGGTATATATTATAAAGAGACTTTTGTCCCTACTACAAAAATGACTACCATTTGAGTACTTTGTGCTATGGCAGCTTAGTTTGGGTGGAAGTTACATCAAATGGATGTCAAAAGTGTTTTCTTGAATGGTGACCTGTAAGAATAAGTGCACATGACCCAACCAGAAGGATTGGTGGTTGAAGGGCAAGAACATAAATTTTTCAAGTTGGTCAAATCCTTGTATGGGCTAAAACAAACTCCAAGAGCTTGGTACATCAAAATAGACAGTCACCTAGTGCAACATGGATTCAAAAGAAGTCCTTCATATGCAAATATCTATATCAAGAACAATGGTTTTGACATAGTGATTTTGGTACTATATGTGGATGATCTAATCATAACAGGTATTTCAAAGAACATGGTTGATGCAGTGAAAGATGATTTGAAATAATCCTTTGGAATGACAGATCTATGACTTCTTCACTATTGTATTGGTTTGGAAGTGACTCAGAAAAAGAATCATATCTGAATAACACAAAATAAGTATGCCAAGAAATTGGTTAAAAAATATCGTATGACTGACTGTAAGTCTAAAGCGACTCCAATGGAGCCAAAAATTATGTTATCACGATATGATAAATCACCACAGGTAGATGGTACTCTCTATCGCCAACTGATTAGGAGTCTCATATATCTAAAAAATACCAGGTTAGAGCTCAGTTTTGATGTGGGTTATCTTTCAAGGTTCATGTAGGAATCTAAGGTGAGTTATTGAAAAGCAAGAAAGAGAGTTTTTCATTATGTCTGTGGTAGTACAGACTATGGTTTGGAGTACAAGAAGAATGATAAGTTCTTATAGGGTACATAGACTCAGACTATACCGAATCCATTGATGATGGAAAGTTTACTTCTGGATACATTTTCCATATTGGATCTAGACCTGTCTCTTGGAACAATAAGAAGTAGTAGGTGGTTGCTTTATCTTCTATAGAGGCAGAATATCGCATAGCAAGTGGAGCAGTCTACGAGATAATATGGTTAAGTGACATTCTTACAAACATGGGTCTTCCAAAGAATCTTCCACTCCATTTGTTTTACGATAATAAAGGTGATTTGAATCTTATCAAGAATCTAATATTTTATGAGCATACCAAACACATTGACACTCGATGTCATTTCATTCGAGATGAAGTTCCAAAGTATCACATACAGCTCTAGTACATTCTCACTGATAAGCAAGTTGCAAATATTTTCACCAAGGTACTTGCACATGTCAAATTTGAATTGTTTTGCAATGCTCTTTGTATTTTCCAATAATGTAATAAGGGGGATGTTAGCATAGACCATAGGCTTGCATTATTAATTACATTATTTAAGCACCGATTTCAAGCACTCGTAGTTGGGGTGGTTATGGAACTACATGGTAGTTAGAAAAACTTCTTACAACTACCTTGTAATTTGTGTTTATTGCACATTCTTATCAATTACAATTTGATCTTCAGGTTTCTATAGCTCAACTATGTTATCCTTAGTGGGATGACCCCTAACCACTAAACCTCCAATGTTGGCATGAGATTCCTAAAAGTGCCCTAAGGAGATTAACAAAATATGATGGCACTATAGGAACTACTTGAGAACACCTCAAATATATCACTGCAATAGCTCTCCTCCATGGCATATCACATGAATATTTCATGATTAGGCTTCTAGTATTTTCTCTAGAATAGAGGGCGCTATTGTGGTTTTTATCCCTTGGACGAAAAAATATTTATTCATGGATAGACTTGGCGGGAGCTCTTGTTGACACATTTGATGGTTTCATGGATCCTTTCCCACTCTTGATGCATCTCATATTTATCAAGGGGGTCCCTTTTTAATCCATTATAGATTTCAACTTACCATTCAAAATGAGTTTAGAGAGGATCCCTCTAGAATGTCAGCCATCCCTCGCCCAAGCTCACCTGTACTATGTTCAAGATTTTAGTTTGGATATAAACCTCTTCTTGTACCAATTAGGGAAAAAGAGATTCCCTCAAGTCTTTCAAGATGTTATACAAGCTAAGCGAATCCTACTACAAGCAGGAAAAACATCTTCAAGAGATCTCACCCTCCCATCCCCTTTTCCATCCGTTGTTATTACCCTTTTGACTACATAGTATCCACCATGAATGTCACCTAAAGTTGTGCACAAGCCAAGACTGTAGTTATGCAAAACAAAAGGGGTAGATCTCTTCTCGAGCTCACGTAGAAGAGACACAAGCATGAATCCTGCAATGAATAATTTTATTAATTGTGCCTTCTCTTAGCAAAGTGAGAACCTGGACCAAATGGAGAATTCTACTTGCAAAAATGGAATAGTTTTACATCCTTTTTGTATCCAGGGGCACGTTGAGCAAGTACCAAGCCATCTTTAGGAGGGCTTAACTGATCAAAATATAGGTCCTAAGGAAGTCCCATCCATAGAAGGTCCAAACAATGGGCCCTATTATCAAACATGTGTGGAAGCATCAAAGGTACACATGGCTAGGATCCCATAGCAGGCGAATCCCAAGGACTAGTAATATTGGAGACTATTTCCAGGTAAACTAGTACCAAAGGAGGGCTCCCACATGGAAATATTCATTGCCACATTGATCATTGATTGCATAGGTATTGATATGCATGATGATCTACCAAATTGTGGGCACATATTGGCTTGGAAAGATTTTGAGCAAAGCTGGTCGGACTACAAAGAGTGGCTCAAGTTCTATATAATATGGTCCAGCCATTGCAGATTCACTGGATAAGTTCTATAACAAGTTAGTGGTCATGGCATGCTAATCGCATTGTAATTTTGTGTAAATAAATTGATAGCTAAAAAAAAGTGCATAAGGCACATGGCTAAATGACATCATCTTGTACCATGGTGACCCACGGTGGACTATCAAGAAGTACATTGATTCTAAAACACTCCCTCATTCTATGTGTTCTTTGTATTTTGTTGTGACCATGTGCCCAATAGATCAATGCTTGAGATTCAGGTATCACTTCATGCAATCCCAGAAGGATATCCACTGCATTATCAAAAGCAGTGCCCACCCCTCGATTAAATGGGAAAATTGCTCTATAAATAGCACCCTCGAGGATAAAAGCAGCATGTTTTGAGAAGCATGAATCCAAGAATGAGGTTACGATTGAATATTCCTTTGAAGAGTGGAGATGAGAAAACCAAATTTTTATGTGATTGCATTAGAAAAATGTGTTGCATTAGGACCGACAAATGCTTCTAGCATTCTATATTTTCTTGGATCCATTGTGGTCCTTAACAGGGTATGTTGATGGGAGTGCAATTTATGGGGATGTCCCGTGGATCACCTTCTCTTTTGTTTCTTTTATTTTTTTGTATTATTCCATTAGTTCTCTTTCCTCATTTTCTTGTTACCTCTAACTGACGAGGATAGTGGTAGTCATCTTCTTACTTTTGTTGTTTCCTACATTTTGTGTGTATCAAAAGTGTTACTTTTTAGGTCCTTCTTTTCCACAAGGGAAAAGCCTCGATGAGTTGCCAAGTGTGGATGAAATTTTTCTCCCTTCACCCACTCTTTCCTTTTTCAAGATGATGTTTTTTAAAGGTTCACCAAGTTCTGAAGCACTAGTGTTCGGGAGGAAGATAGAGACAATAGTAGAAATCATGGGCAACAATAAGTAGCAGGTGGGTAGAAGATTATTCAAGGAGGGTGGGATGAAGAAAGGAGCGGGCGGATGTTTAGGATTTGCTTTTGAGTGAAAATATTCAATAGACCCACCCACCCGCTTGGAAAAAACTTTTGTCGAGGAGGGCAAAGATATCATGAATCCCCACCCACAAGGAGAATGAAAACCCCACCTATTATTGGGTGGGACTTTGGAATGATGAATGGGTGAAACCTTAAGGAAATGCATGCCCTCATTCATAATATCACCTTGGGTAGAAATTTGTTATCCAATGATACAAGCAAAGTAACCGCCTAAAATCTAGACTCCTGCAATTGCCTAAAAATGCAAATAAGGAGATATTTATTGTTGCAACTACCTAGTACCAGTCATATGTGCATAGAAGTGATTGATTTAAAATGTGATATTTCCAAGGTGATTAATTCCTATTATTCATCACCTAACTAGAGGACCACCAACTGGACGAAGGTACAAAGTAGATAAGAAGTAAAGACCTAAGCAAAAATGATAGAAGAATCAAGGGCTCGGATCAATGTAGAAGCATCTACCCCCTTCTAGAAGGTCATCATGATCCCAAGGAGTAGAGTACCAACTGAGCATCAGTCTACTCCAACAAGATCTACCCACCTAGCGTCTTTAATATTTGAATTTTGAATTCATTGTAATTTATCTATAAATAGTGGAATGCTAGCCATTCCTAGGGTGGCTCTTTAGCCATTATAATTAATATGTAAGTTTTTTCATCATTTTCTACATATAATTTTATCACTGTTTGGTCTTTGATCTCGCCTTCGTATATTTTGTTTGAATGTATGAATGTTTATTTCTACTTTGGTCACCTAAGTGGTTTTATTTAATTTTGAAATCTAGATTTCATGGAATTCACTTAGTGGCTTTGTAATTTGCATTCATCGTATGGGTTGAGGGGTTTATTTCTACTAAATTTGGTCGATCGAGAGTGCTATAATTCTCCAATTTGGATTTCATGCACCTTCCCACTAGTTTTGGAATTCACTCTTGGCCCACTACTCTAAAGCATCTCCTGAAAGCATCGTCGACCAATCTATTATGTGTTAGAATTATGTTTTTTTCCTGGGGTATTGAAGCCTGCATGTGTCTTGATGTGGTTATACTCATCCTTGTGAGTTATGGCTATGATATCTCTTTGCTTACTTCCCCTCTCCTTTTCTTTGTCTTGTGATGTAGGTAGCTAGGACTTCCACCCAGAAGAAACTGGCCTTATCTAGAGATCAACCACCCTTCGATGGCCATTTGATGTTGGTGTTGGTCCGCCCCACCCCGGTGCCATATCTCCAATCAACAATACCCTTTTAAGAAGTACACAACTAGTGGTTTTTAAAAGAATGTAACATAGGATGTTTTACTGCATTTTTTATCTTTAGTGTATAATGATTTACAATCTAGTACTCAATTGGTGTCAATAAATCTAGATCCTAAAAATACTCATAATTTATCCCTATAAATACTAACTTATCCCTAAAAATATCAACTTATCTCTACAAATCTTAATAACTTATCCCAACAAATCTTAACAAGTTATCCCTAAAAACTTCTTGTAATGTACAATAATAAAAATCCCTACCATATTTATTTATTCTAACACCCTCTAATGACTAACCTAGATACAATACCAATCTTATCCCTAATTTTTACATTTTTTCTCTACATATTGGTTTAATCATTATGTTAGCAATTTGTTCAGAAGTTGGACAATAACTTATATAAATTTCTTTGTGCTACACCAATTTCTAGATTAGTAATTATGAGCTTCAATATGTTTTGTTCTAGTATGATATATTGGATTATTCACCAACTGGAGCACATTTTTATTATCATAATGAAGTGATGTTGATCCTATTTGATCTACATGAATATCATACAATATGTGTCACAACCTGCATTGCATGTTGTCTTATATTTTGCTTCCAATTGATGACAAAGAAATTGTATGTTGAAGTTTTCTCTACCAAGAAGTAGCCTTGATCCAAGAGCAAACATATAGACAATAGTATAGTTTTCATCATCAATTGATCCCACGTAATCTGTATCAAGGCATCCAACCAATTTAAAAGTATTAGATCATTGATATACAATACCAAAGTCAAGGGTACATTTTGATATATTTGAAAATACATTTTGTACCTTGCCATTGCTCTTTTTAGGGATTTGACATGAAATGAGATAAATAACTCATTGCAAAAAAAATCAATCATGGTCATAGGATAAATCAAAATACCCACAAACTAATGACATACTAACTCATTGACCAAATATTACTCAAAACATGATAGTAATTTTAGCCTAACGTTCACAGGTGTAGATATTTAATTACAATAAATGATCCAAAATATTTCTAGAAGTGTTTTGGCATGCTTGCTTTATAATATAAATATTGTATCATCAAGTTACCAAAATTCTACACCTAGGTAGCAATGAAGGAAACCTAAATATATTATATCAAAACTAAACACAAACTAGATTTTACCCGTTGAGTTGGTTGGGATCCATTACCAGTAATAACAAGGTCATCAACAAACATAATGAGAATGACAATGTCGTTATTTATAGTTTTGATATAGATATTAGGATTAGAAAAGATTTGACTAAATTTTGAATCTCTAAGATGTTTATCAAATTTGAAATACCTAGATTAGGAAGCTTGCTTAAGTCTATATGGGGACTTAATTAATATGTAAACTAGATGTTTCTTTCCTAGTGTCTAAAAACCTTATGGACACACCATATAGACATCCTCTTCCAAATTTCAATTCAAGAAGGCACTCCAGACATCCATCTGATATACCTTCCAACCAAACTATGCTACAATGAAAAGAAATAAATAAATATCCACCATTTTTGTACATGTATCAAATATCTTTCCATATTCTATACCTTCCTATTGTGCATACCCTTTAGAAACAAGACAAGTAAATTTGTCAATTTAACCATATAATATTTCACCTTGTAAACTCATATGCATCCAATGGGTTTTGTTCCATGGGGTAATTCACATAGTTCCCATATTTGATTCATCATCAATAATTCAAATTATGCCCCCATGGCCTCTGACCTCTTAATATCTATTGGATTCCCAAAAATATGAAACTAAAAAAAAAAATTCCTACTCATTCATTTGTATAGGCTCTTTTCCAACTCACCTAGATCACCCAACTACGACTTTCTCATCCTTATTAACATATTTCATTGTCTATGTATACCATTTTTGTCATGAACATGGCTCTTTTTGTTGGAAAACTTCATTTGTGTGTACGTATATCAATATTTGTTCTCCAAGATCATATTAAATAGATTCTCAACACACCAATGTGGCTAATTCTTCACATTTTGTTTTTCATCATCAATATTTGATGTATCTAAAACCAAGTATATCTCACTATTTGTTGTAGTACCATTAGTAGTTCTAAAATATACAAGTCTCAATATGTTTACAATCATTTAAGAAGATATGATTCTTCTCTTGTACAATAATATCTCTACTCATTATAATATTATTAGTAAATACCAAGCAATTTGTATGCCTTGGATTGTTCACTATAGCCAAAAAATATGGACTTTTTTGCTTTTTACATCTAGCTTAATTGTTTTCTCCTTAGAAATTAATGCAAAAGCAACACAACCAAAAATACAAAAATTACTAATCAAAGGTTTTCTTCTAGACCAAGCTTCTTTTGGAGTAACATTCTATAGAGCATTACATGGACACTTGTTGATAATGATAATGGTAATATTTACTTCTATACAATAACAACAGGGCACGTTTTGATTATGCACAATGCATCTGCCTGTATCCATGATTGTCCTCTTCCTTGTCTCTACCACCCATTTTGTTGTAGAGTGTAAGGATTTGTATACCACTTATGTATACCCTCATGCCTATAGAGATATTGAAATTATTTTGAGGTAAACTCATCTCTATTATCTGACCTCAAGACATAGATTTATTTTCTAGAGTTTTTCTCTACAAGGGCCTAAAAATTTTAAAGTATAAAAAGCATTTAGTCTTATACTTGAGGAATTATACCCTCTCATTCCTCAAATAATCATCAACCATAAATAAAAAATATTCCATACTACAAATTAAAGGTGTATTCATTGATCAAAATGCACTAAATACAAAACACCTTGTTCATACCAAGACTTACTTATCTCAAACAATTGATGATATTATTTTCCATGTTGAAATCCTACACATGAATGTTGTTGCTCCTGAATGGATGGGATCCATTAACCATTTTACCTGAGATTTGATAAATATTTATAATTGAGGTAACCTCTCATGCTAAAGAACAAAACTATTATCTACAACTACCAAGGAAAATGAATTGGAAAACTTGACATCAACTAATTTGTATGGTCCCTTATCACCTATACCAAGATCATTAATCTTGTTTTTATTCACATGCATCACCTCACATCTATTTTTATGGAAATGCATAAGTTGAGAATTCCTAGTGATTTCACTAATGAAAAATATTTATATTCATATTAGGAACATACCAAAATTTCTTTAAGATGTATGTAACATTTTTTTTCAATGTCACACTAACATCACCACACCCTTTGGAAAAGTATATTTTATCATCACCAAGTGAAACATACTTATTCTTTTTTAGATTTTCAATGAAATTAACATACTAGTATTTCCAATATGTATAATGTCTCGATGCTCCAGAGTCAAAGTACCACTCAATAGATTGACTAGATAAACTTTTAGTTGTTATAAAAGCAAACTTATTTTTCTAATATTATATGTCAATAATATTTACTTGTTTCTTCCCTTACTACAACTCATTTGAAATGACTAGGTTTCCTATAGTAAAAACAAATACTTGGGACTAATTTATATTAGAAGTTTGACCTTAATTGTTATTAGATGATGAGGACTTGGCATTATGATTGCCCTTATGTTTTTATTTAGTATTAAATGCACTTTCTATACTCCTTGAGGTGAATACTCCCATCTATAATTATCTCCTTTATTTTTGTAAAAGTAAATAAGGCAACTTTTCAAAATTAGAAGTTTGAGATTTAGCAATCAAATGTAAAGACTCAAAAAAAGACTCATAAGAGGGAGGTAAACCTCGTAAACTAATGTTGACCATGTCCTCATTATAAACTATCTTTTAAATAGCAGTAAATTAGTCTCTTAGATCCTTCATATGCATAATGTACTAAGAAATAGAATCTCCTTCCTTCAACTAGGGAGAAAATAGAAGATTCTTCAAAAAAAAAGCATGTGCTACTTTAAATATTTGATACTTAACAACTTTATTCATAGTGTTGCAACATTATATTTATTATGAAGTTAATTAAATAATATGAAAAAATAGAAGCACCAAAGCTTCTTTATGTCACTTTTTGAAGCCATCAACATCATTTTTTAGTCTAGTTTATTCCTTGAGAACTATATTAGCCAAATATTAATACTCATAAATTTTAAGTATCCCATGGCTCCACATGCTATAGTTTCTTCCAATAAATTGATGTGGATATAGAAGAATTAGATTCTAAATATTTACCATTATTCCACTAATGACAATCCCTAATAGCAAATGTTGAATTTCAAACACACCTTGAACACAAGACCTAGAGCAACAAATGTCAAACACTACAATTTGCTCCACCCAAGCTCAAAACTTGGGTTAAATTCAAGTTGCACTTTGCCCAAGCTAAAAAATGAGCAACCCTCAAGTAGCACTTTTTCCAAGCTGCAAGCACAGTAAAACCCCAACCAACATTTTTCCCAAGGTGAAAACATGGACAAATTCCAAGTTGTACTTTACCATAGGCCTAGCAAAAATTTGAATGTCACAATCAACAAATTTATCAAGTGAGAAATAAACCATTGAATGCCAAATATCACAATATTAAATGGCATCTATCATATTTACTATATCTAAACACAACATAGGATAAAACCTTTATTGACAATATAACAACACCAAGAGTGACTATAGAGCAACAATCTACAATGGCAATAATTACCTAGGATAAAAAATCAACTTGGTTGAAATGAGCAATGTGAGATAAAATCCTCTTTTCTCATGTGGCTATGATGTCATAAAAAAATGTAACACAATATGCTTTGTTTTCATTTCTAATCTTTAATTTATAATGATTTACAATATAGTAATTATTTGGCGCTAATAAAATGAGATCCTAAAAACTCTAACAAGTTTTCCCTAAAGGTTGTTATAGCAAACAATATAGTAATATAAATCCCTACAATATCTATTCATTTTAATAGTTTTAGCCAATGGTTTTAGTTAGTGGTTTTATATCATATAGTATTAGCATCACGATCTTGAGATATGATTTCATATATAAAAGGGAAGTTGGCATAGATATAGGGAGAGGTAAATTTAGGTAGTTTTATGTCTGCTTTGAGGGGTACATGTCATATTGATAATTATATTAGATGTGTTGATGTAAAATGTGTAAGAAGTTGATACTAAGAATTTTAATATAAACTTATCCTAAAATATGTGAGGAATGAATATCTAATGTGTAATGATCTAATTATGAGTTGTGGAGTTGTTTTTAATCTTGATTTGTGATCTACTATATTAGTCTGGTATTGTATCCAAGTTTAACTTGAGAAAACAAAGGACTACATACATATGATTTCCAAAGAGATTACCAATATATGTAGTTGATATAAAGAGATGCATTCTATAAGGGGTTTAATTATTCATACCCATGGTGGAGCTAATACTATCAACATGATAAAAAGGATGGAGTAATGAGTTCATTAGGAAAAATGTAGGTAAGGCTCAATTTTATAGAGGAAGATAGGAAAAGAGAATTTTGTCGAAGTAGATGAAAGTGATGTAGAAGAGTAAAATGGAGATGAACAAAAAAAAATTCAATATAAATAAGAGCAACTTGATGATGAGGACCATTTTTTATAGGTCATTTATAATATTGAAAGATGCAAAAAAAAATGGAGTTGCCAAGTTTCCTAGAAAATTTAACTCCAAAGGAGATGATTGACTAGATTGTCAAAATTAAAAAATATTTTAAATTTTATGATGTCAAATATACAATAAGTCTAAAGTTAGATTAGATAAAACTAAAGGGACATAAAATTGTATGGTGTAAGGAGTGCAAACTAAGATAAATAGAAAAGGAAAAGAAAATATCACAATATGGGATAGAAAAGTTATCAAATTACAGGGTAAGTTTTTACCTTTAAAACAATAGTTGAATTTATTGAAGAGGCTATAAAGCTTAGGTTAAATATATCCAAGTATGGAGACTACATTAAAGAGTTCTATAAGATTATAATAAAAGCAAGTCATAATGAGATTGATCAAGATAAAGGAGCTACGTAAATCAATAGATTGAGGTTGAACATTCAATATGATATTAGCATAGTGAGGTAACAATACCTTGAAGGTTAGCATAGTGAAATTTTTATATATGGAGATAGTAGAGACCATTAGCTTTGAGGTCTACTAGGGTTACTCTGGTCGGCCTTTAAAATATTGTAGGATTTTTCATGTCATTGTTTCATATGTCATTGATTTGTATGTCACTATAATTTTATATTTATTTTAGTATAAAATGGCCCCCAAAATTGATGGGTCAATAGTTTATGCCTGAAACATAGGCAAGAATGTTTATAGTTATGGTTCCAATCAATAAATCTAGTAAATTTGTCCTACAAGTGGTACACAAGGTAATCCTTCTCCTGATGTAGTTTTACCTTTGCCTAGATTTGACAATACATGCAAATGGTTAGAGTCTTTCACTCTAGTAGGTTATTTTTTGGGGTGTATCCTCAATGAAGTCACCATGCAATCTTGGGTAAAATTTTCTTAGATTTCCTATGGATTCAAGCTAGATATGATCTAAAACCTTACAAAGAGAATGTTAAACATGAAAAAGTGGTATACTAGCATGGAAAATGGTTTATCATAAGCTCCCTACTTGTATTTTTCCCTAGACCTGAGACTTTGTGCTCACAAATGAGAGGACCATCAAGGTCCCAGTATGGTCAAGTTCCCAAGTTTCTTCCTTCCCCTCTGGACCTTCTTGAACTACACAACAACTTCTTTGGGATGGGTCATCCTGGTTGAATCGAACAAATTCTTTCATGCTCACCCTCAAAAGTGGATATCTCCAAGGACCTTAGGGAGTTGATTGAGATACATATCATGAGTTATGTATATAAATTTTTCTAAGCCATGCTTTAGGTACCAATCCTTCAACCACGAAGTCAAGCACTATCCTCTCATGCCTCATAATAAAGACAAGTCAACTCCAAACCAACCAATATGATCCCCATAAAACCAATAAGGATGGTTGTACCACTATTGGAGGGTGAAATAATTCTTACTCTACTGCTCCCAAGGCCTCATAGGCCATATCCAAAACAACAACCATGATAGCTTCAAAGCCTTCTGAGAAGCAAAGAAAAAAGAGAGTTCCATCCCACCATCGATGGTGGATATTAAAGGCAAAGAGGTTTCTAAACCATGACAAATTTAAACTCCAAGGGTGGTGAATGTGGTCTATTCATAGCTTGAAACCTAGATGAGCTCTCCCCTCACTCCCCTATGAGTTTTTGATGCTCATGTAGTCTACATTAAGAGATGAAGGATGGCAAGTTACTTCCAAAAAATGGTTGCATTTATCTAATGTTCAAATTAGAATCTACAAACCAAATTCATAGCCATTGAATTAATAGAATAGTTATGGAACTTTGGAGTACACTAACAATGAGGACATGTTGTTAGACAACCCCTCTCAATAAACTTTGTTTTATGTAATATTAAAGGTCTAGAAAACTCCAAGCATAAATATGTTATGTGATAAGTTCATCAAGAATTCCCACATATTGACATTCTATGCTTACAAGAATTGAAAATTATAATATTTTTGCTCTCCATAGTTTGTTGTGGCATCTAGCTAGTGAGCCACTTCCTTCCCAATAATCATGAACAAGGCCAAGGTGGTGTTGTCACATTCATCTTCCCAAGGTGGTAGCCCTTCTTGGTTTCTCATGGATGTGATCCCACCTATAGAGTGTTATAGATAGTTTTTAACATTAATAACCACTCATTCAAAGAGATTAATATCTATACTTCCAATGATACCATAGAACAAGTCCAATTATAGAATTGGGTCATGGACTCATTACCACCCACATCATGGATTATGTGTGGTGATATTAATATGATTTAAAAAATGTTACATAAACATGGAGGTATTCATATGCTATGGATAGCTAATGAAAGGACATGGTTCTATATGTGTAATAAATTGGGATTTATTGATCCAACACTAGATTCCATCAATCTAATGCTCTTTAGTACATGTATTCTAACATGCATGCTGAACCTAACAGGATACTCAAATTTCTTGATAAAGTGATGTTGTCCAATTAATCCACATTCAATTTTTCCAACTATTATTCTCTCCAATGGAGTTAATGTCTAGGGTTATCCTTTTGAACCACTCCCCCATTCACTTTAGTATTGAATGGTTAGGCATTAGAATTAATACCCTGAGCAACTAGTTCTATCTAAACATGTCACTTCTAATTCATAAGCCTACATCCACCATATACATAACCTAGATCCATGACATCACACTTAGAGCAGGTGGATTATGTTATGAATAATGCAATCGATCATATTTCTCATTTCCTTTGTATATATGGGTGCTAGTTGATTTTATATTATCATTGCTCATATGATACCACCACTTCAAATATTTGACAAACCACAATTGATCCAAAAGCTCAACCTTTATTACCCAATATACAACTTTGAGTGGTCAATCTCAAACAACAAAAGCAGATAGTAGACACACATGTTGCCCAAAGAGCTTAGCTCAAGGGTAGACTCCATTGGATTAGGATTGGGGACTGAGTATTGAGTTATTATTTCAAACCCTAAAAGGGAGGGACATAGCCTAGAAAATAAATAGCATCAAACAGGGACTAAAAGTTATCATAGAGCTCCTTGATATCCTATAGGTATTTTTTAGGTATTATCAATAATTTTTCAAGGCAAAATAACCTTCTCTTGCATAGGACCATGCTTTGCAGCAATGTTTTTATGTGTTTTCTTATCAACTCTCTATCTTCCAATAGGTCTTGTGTGACAATTTTATCTCCAAGTATGAGCTCAAGGATATTGCCTTTTCCATGGCAAATGATAAAGCCCCAGGCTATGATGGATTTCTTTGCAAATTCTAAAAATCTCACTGGGATACTATGGAACCTGACCTACACCAATTTTATCTTGAAGCCCTCAAAACCAACTTCTTAGGGCAATTTTTTAAAAGATAAAACATAAAATTCATCCCCAAATCTAGCTATACAAAGGAAATCTACAACTAGAGACCAATAATTTAAATAAATATCTCCTATAATATTAAAGTCAAAGCTCTAGCTCTTAGGCTAAGGAATCTTCTTCCTCTAATCATGCACCTAGACAAAATTGGTTTTATTAAAAGTAGATATATATTGGATAACATTATTGTTGTCTAGGAAGGCATGGAGTGGGAAAGATAGTCCTAGTAGAAGGCCATGTCTATCAAGATTGAATTTGCAAAGGCTTATGATAGAAATGAATGGTCATTCATCTTAGCATTGTTGAAGGTGTCAAGGTTTGGACCCAATGTTTTATGCACTGTTAAAGTGCTTTTCATATATGCCTTTGCTTTCCTCATCATCAATTGCAAGTAATACACCTCATTTGACCTACACAAATCAATTCTCTAGGGATTCCCACTCGTCCAACTTTACATGTTCTATTAGAAGAAGGTTTTGGATACCTTCTAGAAGATGCAATTTCTAAAGGTTTGGTGAAAGGGATTTACCTCCTAGACATCTCTCAATAGTTGGTAAATGAAAACTTTATAGATGATTATTTTCTCACTCTTATTAAGAAGAAATACATAATCAAGCATACCTTGTATTGTTTGGACATATTTTGCTTGGCATTAGGCTCTAGTATCCAATGATAGAAGATTTAGTGCTACAAATAATATTTTTTTTCAAAGTCCTCATGGCTCAATAGGTATGATTGGAAGTGGATCCAACATGGATAAATATTCATAAAAAAAGTTGCAAGAGTGGCTTACCAAGCCTATTTCATTAAATGGAAAATTCCATGTCTACTCCAAGGTCCTGGCCATCACTCACATTTACTACTCAGCATGTTGGATCCCCTCTAAAGTTGCATACCAAAAACTGTAGAAACTTCTTAGAGAATTTTGTGGGCCTTGTTGGAGGAGGGGAAAGGTTTCCACAAACTTACCTAGAAGTTATATTGTCTCCCAAGCAATTTTGGAAGGATGGGGCTTATGTAAACCCTATGGAAAGGGATTGCAAATGGGTTATCAAATTCCAACAAGGTAATAAGGCTTGGAAAATCTTGCTCCATAACTGCATTGCCTTTGGATCATGTTATAGGTAGAAAGCTTGGAAAGGACTTGTCTTGCACTCAATTTTGAATATGAAAGTGCCAATACATGTTTAGAGTTTTTTTATGGTCAAAAACATATGGAAGGCCTAGGAGGCCATTAGACCCTAGCTTCTATGGAATGGTAATAAGCCTAATACTGGGTTGTCCATCAACCAAAAATTAGTTTGGTGGTCTCCCATTTTTACTTACTAAGACTAGCCACTAGCTAAAGTCCCCTAGATACAAGCCTTATAGTTCTTACACAAAATCAAAAAGGTCATCTATAATATTTTTTCCAAGAAAACTAGAAATTGTCTCCCATGGCTAAAATCCAAGACTCAATTCAACTTAACAAAGTTGGACAAAGAAATATTTTTGGCAGTCATGGATTTAATCCCCATTGGTAGGATTAAATAATAAAACACGAGCAATAAATAAATGTGAAAATAAAACATAGAAGAATAAATTAATACATGAGACACAGATTTATGTGGTTCACCCAATGTGGGCTACGTCCATGGAGAAAATAACTAGGCCTTTTTATTTCTTCAAAAAAATTGTGAAGGGATACAACCTACAGCAGATCCACTGTAACTTCCTCTTTGCTTTATCGCTCTCTTATGATATGCACACGCATGCACTACCATAAATTATAGTTGACATACATCATCTTCTTATAAAAATTGCATTACAATTTAGGGTAAAAAAGTGGACCTAAAATCCACCGTTTGATCTATGACCTAATAATAAATGGTCCAAATTTACATAGAGAAAAACACATCTATTTTTGGCTTCAAGGGTGCTTCCCTAGAAACCCCTGCCAATGGGGGCTCTATAACATGTTTCTACCCCCCTATACCCCCCATGATGAAACTAGTAGGGGTGCATTTCCCCCTCTACACCCCCCTTCATGGAGTGGGTTCAACTACGACTAAAAACAAGACCTTCGAATTAGAGAGATCACAATAACTCCACCGCTACTACACCTGCTTGGAAATTTTCTCACCTTTACTGTCATGCTTGAAGATCAACTAAAATTGAGCAAGAACTCAATTTCTTCTTGGTTACTACCTTTGTTAACATGTCTACAATATTTTGGTTAATGTGTATCTTTTCTAGCTTCAACTGTCCATCTTCAAAAAATGATCATATGAAATGGTACTTGGTTTGTATATGTTTAGTCCTGGAATGAAAGGATGAGTTCTTTGCAAGATGAATGGCACTCTAACTATTACTATATAATATGTTATTATCCTTATTATTTTCCAATTCCTCCATAAACCTTTGTAACCAAATCATCTCTTTACTAGCCTCTATAATAGTAACATACTCTACTTCCATTGTTGAAAGTGCAACAACCTTTTATAATTTTGAAATCCAACTTACTACAGTTCCACCTACTGTAAAAACATATCCTATGGTACTCCTTCTGCTATCTATATCACCTACTATATATGCATTAGCATATCCCTGTACAATAGTGTTAGTACCTCCAAAGCATAATACCTGAGTGAGAGTACCTCTTTAATACCTAAGAATTCACTTTATTGCCTCCCAATACCGTTTTCCTAGGCTTCTCATAAACTTGCTAACAACTCCCACTGCATGTGATATATCTGGCCTTATGCACACCATCACATACATAAAACTACCAAATGTTGATGAATAAGGAATCTTGAACATGTAGTCTATCTCCTCCTATGTCTTAGGACACATCTCTTTGGTTAGTTTGAAATTATTTTCCAAAGGTGTCTAAAAGGTTTTGCATATTTCATATTAAATATTTTCAACACCTTCTCAATGTACTCACCCCGAGACAATGTTAATTTACGATTTTTCCTGTATCTTGTTATTCTCATACCAAGGATTTGCTTTGCAACACCCAAATCCTTCATTGCAAATGAATCTGCCAATTTTCTTTTGAGTATATTTATATCTTGCATGTTAGACCCTACAACAAGCATGTCATCTACATACAATAATAGGATAATATAGTTACTATTATCCAATATCTTAAAATAAACACAGTGGTCAGAATAACATCTACTCTAACCTTGTTCTGACATAAATTTGTCAAATTTCATATACCACTACCTTGGAACTTGCTTCAGGTCATACAAGCTCTTTTTCAACCTGCATACTAATTCTTCCTTCCCTTTGACCTCATACCCCTGTGGTTGTTGCATATAAATCTCTTCCTCCAAATACCCATGGAGAAAATTTGTTTTTACATCAAATCCTCTACAACCACTAGCCTTAAAATAGTTCTAATTAAAGTCATTTTAACAATAGGAGAAAAAATTTCATCATAATCAATACCTTTCTTCTGTACAAACCTCTTTACAACCAATATAGCCTTATACCTATTTTTACCTCAATCTTCTTCTTTCACCCTGTAAACCCATTTATTCTGCAATGCTCTTTTTCCTGCAAGCAACCGAACCAGATCCTAAGTTTGGTTGTGTACCAAGGATTCCATGTCCTCTTTCATGCCTTGCTCCCACTTCTTCCTAGTTTCTACCTACATCACTTCTTCATATGCTTCTGGTTCACCAGAGTCATACAATAATACATAATATTATGAAGGAGAGTAACGTTTAGGGAGATTACTTATCCTATAGATCTTATAACAGTATTTTTAGGAGTTTGAGGTGCTTGCTGCTACTGTTGTTGATTTTCTGGCATCTTTGGAGTTTCAATTTCATCAAGCACTATGTATTCTGTGTTTACCTTTTCCTATTTCTTTTGCTACAACTGGTCTTTATACATGAATTTCTCATTGAATACCACATCTCTACTCCTAATGATTTTGTGATTTTCATAATCCCAAAAACGATAACCAAAATTATTAACTTCATATCCAATGAAAGTGCACTTCTTGGATTTTACCTCAAGTTTAGTTCTATTTTCTTTATCAATATGCACAAATGCTTCAAAATCGAAAGTCTTTAGAAATGAGTAGTTAATAGGCTTACCTTTCCATGCCTCTTCTAGAATCCCACCATCCAGGGAACTTGAAGGCAAGGGTAATCCTAAATGTAATCTCATACACCTAGCACGTTTCATGATAGTCTTGCTCATCCTTTTTGATACACCATTTTCTTGTGGAGTTCCTAGAACCTTCTTTACTCTACAAATCCCATGGTATGAACAGTAATTAGTAAACTCTTTACTGCATTACTCACCTCCATTATCTGATCTAAGACACTTCAACTTATTTCCAATCTCATTATCAACCAATGCTTTCCATTACTTAAAAGTATCAAAGACATCTGATTTCTTTCAAATACAATAAACCTATTTTTTTCTAGTTGCATCATCAATAAACATAACATAATAATAAGAGCCACCAAAATATGATACCTGAGTTGGTCCCCGTATGTATGTATGAACAAGCTCTATCTTTTCAGTCTTCTTTTCTTTCCCAACTATGAGGATTTTGACTCTCTTCTATTTTTCATAAACGTAGTGCTCACAAAAGTCCAAATCAACCTGCTTCAAACCTGGTAATGATTTTATTGAGTGGAGAATCTGCATCCTCTTATCACTCATGTACCCAAGCCTATAATTCCACAAACCTGTATCCACTCCTATAGAGGCTAAAGCAAAAGAAAGATCAGTATTACCAGTATAGATATACAATGTACCTAACTTCTTTCCTTTTCCTAATATCAGTTATCCTTTAACAACCTTCCACGAATTTGCTGACAATATAATTGTACATCCTTCACTGTACAACTGCCTTATGGAAATTAGATTTCTTCTCAAATCAGGAATATTACCTCTTTCAGCAACCATTGGTTTCCATTCAGTAATTTTATCTGTATCTTACTCTTTCCAAGGATTTTACATGGTCTATCATCACCCAAATAAACTTGTTCAAAATCACGTTGAATATAATATAGAAATTATTTCCTATGGGATGTGGCATGATATGAATCCCTTGAGTCTAGCACCCAAAAATCATTGATATTATCTAGTGAAAGGATAAAAGCATCTTGCAATACATCACTTGCTCTGTTTACTTCCTGATTATCTTATTTTTCATCTTCCTATTTTTCTTTCTGAGTCCAACTATCTCTTTTCAGGTGTCCTTTCTTCTTGTAGTGCTAGTATTCTAACTACTTCCTTTGGATTTGGATATGTCTTTCTTTGATTTTCCATGTTTTCCTAGAATTTTTTCTCTCTCTTTTTGTCTCTCCCTATTTTCCATAGTCAATGCATTACCTGATATCTCACATATGTTTTTCCATAATATTTCCTTACTAAGGATAACACCAATAACATCATCAAATTTTAAAGTATTTATACCATAAACAAAATTACTCACAAATATTACCAAGTCATTATAGCTTTCTGGAAATGAGCACAAGATCAAAATATCCCTAACCTCATCATCAAAATTTACTCCAACAAAATTTAACTGATTGGTAATCATGTTAAACTCATTTAAATAATCAATAACAAACCCACCTTCTGACATCTACATATTAAATAAACACTTCATAAGAAATACCTTGTTCAAAGTTGAGGGTTTCATATACAATTTAGCCAATACATTCATTAAACCCTTTGTTGTCTTTTCCTTTGAAATTTTGAAGGCTACCGATGCTGCCAAGCACAGTCATATTGTTCCTAATTCCTTTCTATCAAGAACCTCTCATTATTCATATGATAACTTTGCTGACTTCTTTGATATTCCACATAATGGTAGGTAAAGATCCTTCTGATATAGATAGTCCTCCATTTACATCTTCCAAAGCTAGTAATTTTTGTCATTAAAATTCTCAAACCTAAACCTGCCTTCTTCTACCATTGCTCTCACACGAACTAGGAAACCCTCCTTTCAAGTGTGTTTTTCAAACCCTAGGTTCGGATACCAGTTGTTAGGATTAAATAATAAAACACGAGAAATAAATAAATGTAAAATTAAAATGTATAAGAATAAATAAATACACAAGACATAAATTTGTGTGGTTTACCCAATGTGGGCTACGTCCACAGAGAAAATAACCAGGCCTTTTTATTTCATCCAAAAAACCATGAAGGAATACAACCTACAATAGATCTATTGTAACTTCCTCTTCGCTCTATCATCATCTCTTACAATAACCACACACACACTACCATACATTACAACCACCATACATCATCTTATAAAAAGTGCATTACAATTTAGGACAAAAAAGTACACCTAAAATTCGTCGTTCAATCTGTGACCTAATAATAAATGGCCATATTTACATAGACAAAAACACATCTATTTTTGGCTTCGAGGGTGTTTCCCCTGAAACCCCTACCAGGGGGGCTCCATAACATGTCACCGCCCCCCTAGACCCTCCACTGTGACACTATTAGGGGAGTGTTTCCCCTCTACACCCCCTTTGTGGGTGGGTCCAACTGTGGCTGAAAACAAGACCTCCAAATTAGAGAGCGAATTAGGCTCCACAACAAACACCCATGACATGCTCCAAAAAAAGGGATTAGGAGCACTCTCCCATGATGGAAAGTTTAGAAATAATTTATAAACACTCCTTTTAGGAGTTATAAATCCTGTAAAGGATACTCATGGCTATCACCATACTTGCCCATGCTACCCACACTCAATACAATATGGGGACTTTAGTCTTCCAACAAGGTTTAGTAGCACAGGTTTCACACTGTCTAGGATGTAGTCTTGGAGATAAAAGTGGTTCATTTGCCTAGTATCTTCTATACCATGATATATCCATTGGATAATGTCTTATCCACTTGGATATGACTATCCCTAGATGTCCTTTATATAAACATCATGAATCCCTTAAACACATATTTTGGTTCTAGCCCAAAGCCTCTGCAATAGGGATATGGATTCATGACTTTTTCAAACCCTTTAGGCCTAGGTTGTTATCTTGGCACATTATCCTTCTAGGGGATAGGACTATAATACCTATAAATATTAATCAAATTTTGTATATATTTAGAGCAAAGATTTTTTTATGTATGAAAATCTAGAAATAATATTTTTCTTTTTTTTATTAAGGGGTAAAAAAGTATTTTGAAATGAATTCCAAACCTTTTAAAATGAGTAGAAAATAATGTACATTAGAAGATCGAAGAGAAAATAAGAACTTCCTATTATAGACAAGGCTAAACTAGAAACTGCCATAGGCAAAAGATAAACAAAGAAGAGGAGAGCCAAAGAGGAGGAACTATGAATATCAATCCTCAAAACCAAAATAAATGGGAAGAGTAGAAGAAAATGGAGTAGATAATGGTGGGAATGGACCCACCCACCCAAAATCTTTAACTGCCAATGAAACCACAAGTTACTAGGATTGGGTTTCACCACCTTTTTTCAAAAAATCATTCAAGTGGGTTACCATTTCCTCCATGAGAATAGTGATCATTCTATTAATCCTACACAAGGATTCCATTAGATCTTTGAGAATTATATAATTACTACTTGGATCTACCATGAAGAGGAACTCCAAGGGGGAATTCCAAAGTTCTTTTTTGTTGAGTTTTCACCTCCATTTCAATAAAAACCAGTCTTTTCTTAACTAAATAACGAGGGGGGATTATTTCATCATAGTCATTGGAATCAAGTCTTGAGAATTCTTAGAATATAAATTGAATAAAATGTAGAGGGGAGAAGCAGGAGACTTACCCTTCCCCTACAAATTCATTAGATGTACTGAACATATGGTTTCATGATCATCATTAACATTGGTTCGAACCTGGTTAAGTGATACTTCCTTCTTATTTGAAGTGTCTTTATGCTAGTGGGAGGAACTTTTTATTCCCTTTCTAGGGCCTATTGAAGAACTATATTTCTCCATATCGTTAGCATAAATGAGAGGATTCTCATATTTTTTTCTACTTTCATCAAATTTCTCTAAAGAGGTTGTAGGAGTTCCATAATCAAGACCCAGGCTTGGCATGTTCTACTAACCCATTTTCTCCACAACATGATAGAAAAGGATTTTAAATAGGCCTTAGTGCAAAGGAATGTTGGATTTCCTACATTGGATATCATCAAATGTCTTCTCAATGGCATGCAATAGAAAATAAAGAATGTTAAGCTTCTTCCCCCTTTGAAGGTGATTGAGGAAGACCAGATGGAATCTTTGAACGATGTTAAATTTCTCATCCAGGTTGAAGTATCACATGATTGGCAAAACCACCCTATTCCACAGAATGGGGAGGGAATCCCTAAGAATGTCATTCTCAAGCTTTTACGCCCTCTCATTTTTTCCAAGGAACCATTCCAACTCTCTCACAAGAGAGTGTTTTTCCCTACTGATGCTTTCCCGTTCAACATATAAGGAGTTTGATTCAATAATTAGGAACATATTTATAGTAAACTTGATTCCTTTCACTTTAACTCTCCCCTTGGACCATGAATGAGAAATTTATAGCGAAATAAATTTGTCATGTCCATTAATATTTTGGAAGTATTTCAAATGTTGCCCTTTATCCAAGATGTTGTTGGCATCACTATCAAGCACTAGCTTCAAGGACTCCAACTTCAAGGACTCGCTCCCCGTAGCCAACTTCCAAAGCAAGACTACACCATTGAGAAATTTTTTGTTTTCCATCTCCATAAAGCTTCTGGATCCATTTTATCCAAAATGGATTAACTTGTCGATGATAGACACATCATTAACACCACTAAATATGGGGGAAGGGACTCTAATATTAAAACTAGAAATAATACTTTTCTAATGTAAATGCATATACATAATTTTCTACATATGCTAAGACTATGATATGCTAAAATATATTAATGCATATCTAAGCCCAAGATAATAAGGTGGTTTTCAAGGTCCATCATTTACAATATTTGTTAGATCATTGGACAAATACCCCATGAATTATGTCTCAAGTCCTACCCTCCCCTCCATCCCAAAGGATTCGACCTTCTACAAGAGGTCAAAAGTGGGCTCACACCCATGCGTCTCTAACAATAGGAATATTTTAGGATCGAGGAACAAAAGGATGTGCTATCTCACCACCCCACATCTCTTAGTCTAGAGATAATAATTATAGGGATTTAAACCCCTACTCTTCTAGGTGGAGGCTAGAAAATTGCCTATGCTAAACTTGGTGACTTCCCATAGAGAATGGACATAAACACTATAGAAAAGTAGGAATAAGGATGACATTATGATGAGTAAATTTAGTAGGAACCCAATCATAAGGAACATGACTTACTGGTTGAGGGGATAATCCCATCGATAGGAATTCCCCCCACTAGTAGTACCATACCTGCTTCTACATGAATTTCTAGTGGGTGCTCGCTTTCATTTACTATTTTTTATTCTAGTTTGTAGTTTCTTGAACTCTATTTATTCATGAGTTGGGACCATAGCATAGTCTTTTTTGGATGTACCATACCACTCACTTTTTTATGAATAGTGTACTCTTAAATTTCTTCTAAAGTAATATAAAGTCACTTTCAATAAAAAACTATAACTCAAAAAGTGGAGAGGGAATCAATAGAGGTGGAAATCAATAAGGTGATATAAGAGTTCAAAGATGATAAGGAATTGAATCTAAGCACATTTGAAGACCAAAATAAACCATCTAAATGAGGAACATATTATTCAAGAGGGAGAGGAGACTGTAATAGATAAAGAAGGATATTTGATGGTATGTGCTTCCAATATGTTGAAGCTAGTCATAGGGTCTTTCAATACCCTTAGGCATGGAGTGAGTAAGGTCGAAGAATAAACAAAGGAAGTGTAAAATTTATAGAAGTGGATGGATATTTAGTTGCACCTTTTAATCATACTTAGAAGATTGAATAAGGATAGAAGTTCAAGTAAGGAGAGAAGCTGATGATGATCTTATTAGCACCTAAGAAGGATAACAAACCAATACAAAGGAAAATATTATAAGAAGTGCTATAAAATGATCATTCATAATCATAGTACCAATAAGTGGTGTTTAATGAGATGGAAGATAAAACTTATTTGAAGAGAATAGTACATTTAGTCCTTAAAATAAATCTTGGCTTTAGAAGGGCCATCAGTTAATTTAGAACGAGCAATTTAAAGCTAGTCTTTAGATTTCTTATTAGAAGGATGATATTTGGTATAATGTTATGCCAATGGATATTTACATTGTATTGTTGTGTAAACCATAGAAATATGATAGGAAAATACATATACAATTGTAGATAAAACATCATCATGATTGAGAAAGATAGTAATAAGTACACTTTGAGTTCATTCAAATAAAAATATAACAAATCAACAATAAAAATTTCTCTTACTATTAGGAGAATAGTTATTGAAGACAATAAAGAATGCAATAAAATGCTATGCAATTATTTCCAAATTAGCAAAGGTTAGAAAAGTAGAGAAGGCAAGTTACTTTTCAAAAGGAGAGAGTGAGTTTCTTGAAAATTAGGAAGAGAATAATTTTGATGAAATGTTGAAATATCTACCACTAATAAGAGGTATTCATCACTACATAGATATAGGGGCTAAATTTGTTGATTTTACCTCATTTTATTTGGAACGAATAAAGCAAAAAAAAAGAGTGAATAAGGTAGCATATAGGTGACTACCCTTGGTTTTAAGAAAAATAATGAAGTGGAATAGACTATGGATGGAAGGTGATTCACTAATAGTAATCAATACAATTTTGAGGAAAGCAAAGGCTCCATTGAACATACAAGAGATAATTATGGAAATACAAGACCTTGCTGCAGAGTTTGAAGAAATTAGTTTTACACATACATTATGGGAAGGAAAAATGTGCAGATAAGCTAGCCAATAGAGGGGTTTTAATTAAGGTTCGTGAAGTTAAATTCTCTTTTCCATGGTTAGAGGAAATAGTAAGTTTAGCTAATGCTGACTAGAAAATGTTGACTCCCTGAATCAAATAATGACTAGTATTTACTTTAATATTTTCCATTGGTAATATTTACTTTATTTTATAACATTAATGTGTTTCATATAAGCTATTTATTATAATTCTTGTGGTTACACTTATGCTTTGGGAAGGAAATAGCAATCGATATCTAGTAAAACATACTATGATAGCACAAAGTTTTGGAAATATTACTCTACTAAGATGCAATGCATATACAATAGAGGTGGAGTTTTGGTATTGTGAAGGCTGCTATAGAAAAATATCAAAATACTGGACACTAAATTTTGGATTATTTGTATTCACACAAATAATTGAAGAAGATCCAAAAAATGAAAATCAAGAATTCAGGTTTTTTATGAAAAAATATGTAGGTATCTATCTAGCTATAGCAACTCAATTGAGATGAGAGTTGAATTTATTTATAAAATATTAAGATATAAAGGAGAGAGTTATGATTTTTCAAGGTCAGGGGACCCAAGAACAACCCCTTGTTTAACAACAAAAAAAATATAGGTTGACTGCCATGAAGAATGAGGAGGTTAACAAACAAGTGAGAGATCTTAAACAAAGAACTAATCAGGGAGAGCTTATGTCCTTGTCTTATACCAAAAATTTTAATTTCAAAGGAATATGGTGAATAAAGTATGTAAACCAATTCTCAAGCCATCAATAAGAATACTATTAAACATTGGTTGTCATTCCATTGCATAGATGATCTCGTGGATTGTTTAAGTGGATCCAAGTACGTCTCTAAGGATTTGAAAAGTGCACATCATCAATAGTAACACGAGAGGATGATGGAATATCATATTCAATATGAAGAATGGATTATATGAATGGTTGATGATACCTTTTGGGTTGACTAATGCACAAAGGAATTTCATGTGACTTAAGAATTAAGTGTTGAAACCATACTTGGGTAAGTTTATTAATGCCTAGCTTGATAATATTCTTATTAGTAGTAAAACAAAGGAAATTAACATGATGCATTTGATGGAAGTATTAAAAAAATTGGAGGAGAAGTGCTTGTGAATATGAAGAAATGTAGCTTTATATAAAAAGAGTTGATATTTTTAGGATTTATAGTATCTCATAAAGAATTGAGAATGTATTTTGGAAGGTAAAATTAATATTGGAGTATCCTACTCCAAAGAGCATGTTTGATGTAAAAATAAATCATGATTTTCAATACTTCTAAAAATCAATAAGATACTTCAACAATAACTATGCACTAGTCATATTTTTTCCAAGTCCCTTTTGACATCATCTATCGAGGGTTCAAATTTGATGTTTTTATGAAAGTACCCAAAAATTTCTTTATTTTTTATAGATGTAAATTCATGAAAATGGGTATTATAAATAGTTAACAGATTTGGATAATACCCTTTTAATCAAAAGTTATGGGCTTATAAATATTTCTACAGTTTAGGAATGAACAAGGTATAGAATAGTGCTTGGAATAGTGTGATTAGGGCTTGGAACAGTTCTTGGAATAGAGATTGAAATAGTTCTTTGGAACAATGCTTACAACAGTGCATGAACAATGTTAAATAGTGTGTGAATAGTTCATGAACAATGCATGAATAGTTTGTAAACAGTGCTCAAACAGGGAGGGCTTGGAATAGTACATGAACAATGCTTGAATAGTGCATGATCAGGGTGGTAGCAAAAACAATTGTCGAAGGAAACAAATTATGGGCAGTCCTATTGAAATCCTAGTATCCATTTACTTCTGGAAGCATCCCTGTCTTCACAAAAAATTTCTCCCTTGAGCAAGTGAGGTAAGGGTCCCAAACCCGTGATCTTGCAGTGTTCCTTCTCCTTTGATACATTTAGTATTTTTTTGCTCATTTTTTTTTATTTATGTCCTTTCTATGGGAGCCTCTTCAGGAGGTGTTCCACCGATATCTTTTTGAGATGTGATGTTGAACAAAGGCTCTATAGACAAAATTGGGAGTTCCTCGAGAGGTTTTAATAATGAAGCTTCTAAAGAGGAAAAAATTCAAGAGGTTTCTTGATCCCTAGCCTTCAAAAATTGCTTGGATAAAATTTTAGAGTTACCTCACTTCACTCTAAAATCTGAATCCTTTGAAAAAGAAACCTCCTACTTTTCTAAGTAGGCATTAATTTGTTGTTTTACTAGTTTTTGGCCAAGGGAGCAGGTTCTATTAAAATGGATAAAGGAAGTTTAGAATCCAAAGAAAGAAGTAGAACTTAAACTATGTCCTAAAGTCTTCTTCATAGCTATTTTTAGCTGCATGGAGGATAAAGAGAGGATTCAATATGGGGGTCCTTAATTCATAGCAAGGGTAGGTTTCTTTATGCAGAACTGGACCATAGGCTTTGATCCCAACAAAGAAAATTCAACCAAAGCCCCAATATCTATCTGACTTTATGCTCTCCCTCTAGAATTTTGGAATAAGGAATCCCTGAAATAAATTGGAAATACGATAGGAGATTATGTAGGAATTTCCCAAATTACTAAAGAGGCTTGTGTTATAATCTTTATCTATATCTGTATCCATGTTGACCTGTCTTGCCCTCTTTTGAAGGTAATTATTCTTAGCATAGAGTAATATGAATGTAACCAAGACCTAGATTATGAGAATGTGCCCTTTCATTTGCAGATTTTGCCATGCTCATGGTCATATCCTTCAAAAGTGCCTTGCCCTTAAGCCAAAAGTGGAGGAGATAGAAAAGAAGAAGGATACAATAGGGTTGAAGGAAGAGAGGAAATGACCCAAACTATACAAACTAATATATTTACGGTTTTGTAAGAGATAAACCAAGATATGGAGAAAACCATGGATATTCTTGTAGAGGAACATGAACAAACTAACAAGGAAGGGAGTAAAAGGAAAAATGCAATGGAAATTCCTACCAAGCAATCTATGAAAGGTTCGAAAAATCTAGATAAAGGAAATTTAATCCAAAGAAATTCCTAGCAAATTTTGAGACTTGAAGATACCCCCATGGATGCTAGTGAGCCTATTTAGCATGAGAAGATTTTGGAGGAAAGACCTTGGGACCCTCCTTTGAAGGGGCCATGCCAACTAGAGAGGGAGGAGAGTGGTCAAACCATCCTGCAACAGACATCTAGTCCTTAAATTATAGTTTCCTCTTCCTCCAATCCCTCCTTAACTCCTCATGTTAATTATCTTTCTTCTATTCCTTTCAATTATAGCTTCTTGAAATCCTTGAATATTGAAGGAAACAATGTATAGGTAAAGGAAAAAGTGAAGAGGAAAATTAAAAGTCATAGGGAAATTTTCCCCTAAGACCTATTGTATGGGACTAAATCCTACCTCTCATACCAAAAGTAACACTCAAAAATTTAAACAAATAAGAAGAGGAAAGAATCTTTCACCAAGCTCTTGGAAGACACAGGGAAGACCCTCATGGATTTTGGACTGACGGTACCCTTGACTACAGATTTTTTGGTAAGGAAAATCCTATCAAGTGGTTTAAAATGAAGATTCTCTCTTGGAATATCTATGGGTTACAATCTCTAAGTAAATGTATAATCCTTAAGAGAAGGATTGACCTAGAGAGCGTTATTCTTCTTCAAGAAATCAAGTTGAATCTAGCAGAGATGGATCTCAAAACTAATCAAATTTGGAAGGGGGTAGAAGGTTTGGACATTGCAGTTAAGGGTCAGATATGGGTTTTGGCAATTCTGTGGAACCCTAGAAAATGCATGTTGATGGATTTCCTTACAGGCAAGTGGTATATTTCTATTAAGTTTAGATTAGTTTTGTCCTTCCTCCAAGTTTGGGTCACGAACATTTATGGTCCTACTATTGCCTGAAGTAAAGTAGTATGTTGGAATAATATTATCTCTTCTCATGATCAATATATAAATTATAAATGTATCACTGGAGGGCATTTCAATGCTATTCATAATATCAGTAAGAATAAGGGCGGTTAGGAAATTGGACAAAAGTAGAAAATATTTCGACTCTTTAATTTCTAGCCTCAAAATAACTAATGTGATCCCAAAATAGGGGTAGTTCACCTAGAATAATAAAAGAGTTTGGAAGGCCTTTTTGGATGAGATATTGGATAAATTCCTTGTTAAGGAGAGTTGCCTTGAGGTACCCTTTATCACTGAGTCCTTTATCTTACCAGGCTCTCTCTCGGACCATTGGCCTATTTCCATAAGTATGCATATTTCTACTCGCCCTAGATAGTATCCCTTTAAATTTGAGAGTATATGGCTTCTTCATCCGGACCTATAAGAGAAAGTTAGGTCTTGGTGGAGGTAAGGGAAGCCAAAGTGGGGAACTCACATGTACATGCTAGCTAAAAGACTCGGTTTTATCAAGATAAAAATTAGAATTTAGAATAAGTTAGTCTTTGGGGATATCTTCAATCAAAGGGAAGCCCTAGACAAGGACGACATTCTTCTTCAATGCCAGGTGGAGTCCCAAGGGCTTACAGAGGCCTTTCTTAGCCATGATAAGTATCTCAGCAGATGAGTGGATGAACAGGAGTTGAAGAAAAAAAAATTAAAAACAAAAGTCTAGGATTAACTGGTTGAAGGAAAGAGATAGGAACTTTGCCTTCTTCCATAGAACCACTATCCCTCATAGGAATGTGAATAGAATCTCTATATTGATTAACTTTGAGGGAGATATTACTAAGGATCCTCAAGAGATTAGCCTAGTGGTAGAGACCTATTTCAAAATCCTCCTAACTAAACCTCTAATTAAAAGAGTTCAAACAAGAGAAAGAGTATTTTTTGCCATTCCCATGAAGGTTTCTCATGAGAAAAATGAAAGTTTTACTAAGATTGTTAATTTGGAAGAAGTGGAAGATTTTTTTTTTAGCTTTAAGAAATGGAAATCTCATGGTCCTGATGGATTTCCCATTGATTTCTACCAGTACTATTGGGACATATTTAAGAATGACATACATCAAGTGGTGGAGGAAGCTCGTCACTCAAAGCAAATGTTAAGAAGCCTTAATTCCACCATCATAACTCTTATCTCTAAGACCCATTATGCTACTCTTATGGAGAACTTTAGACACATATCCTTGTGTAATATTGCATACAAAATTATTGCTAAAGTGATGGCTAAATGACTCAAGAATATCCTCAAATCTATCATTTCTAGGGATCACAGGGATTTGTGCAAGGTAGAGAAATCTTGGATAGCATCCTCATTGCTCAAGAAATGGTCCACTCCACGAAGTATAGCAGAGATAGGGGGATGCTTATTAAGTTAGACATGGTTAAAGCTTATGATCGGGTAAATCGAACTTTCCTTTTAAATATTTTGGAAAGCTTTGGATTTTTTCATGATTGGATTGAGTGGGTGAAATATTGTATCTCCTCGGTCATAATGGCAGTTCTGGTGAATGGTTCTTCTACTAGTTTCTTTGCTTTATCTAGAGGACTAATACATGGAGATCCTCTTTCTCCTTACCTCTTTATTATTTTGGCGAAAGGTCTTGGAATATTAATCCAAAAATATAAAAGCCTTGGTATCTTGGGGGATATTTTTGTTGCAAGGAATGAGCATTTGGTTTCCCACTTCTAGTTCGTGGATGATACTTTTCTTATGGGGGAAGCTTCTCTTAGGGAGGCTCAGATATTTAAGGAAATTTTGGAGGATTATCTAGATGCTTCTGGAGGAGCCATAAATATGCAAAAAATAAATGTGGTTTTCTTCAATACCCCTATGTGTGTCCAAGTGAATATTTCTAGGTTTCTCAACTATGAGAGGTCTTATTTTTCGTTTAAGTACCTAGGTTTTCCTTTAATTGACTCTAATCCTAAAAGACTAGATTGGAATGAAATTCTTTCCAAATTTAGAAAGAGGTTGTAGGGATGGAATTTTAAATGGATTTCCTTGGTGGGTAGATTAACCCTTCTCAAGTTTGTTCTTCAAGCACTACTAGTCTACTTCTTCTTTATTTTATTAGTGCCTGCTAAGGTTTTAAACCAACTCAAAAAAAATCAAAAGGACTTTTTTTGGGTGGTCCCTCTCTTGAAATGAAATGGCCTCTTATTTCTTGGAAACAAATTTATAAACCTTTCCAGGAGGGGGGTCTTGGTATCAAATATCTTCAAATCTTCAACAAAGCCCTTAATGGGAAACTATTTTGGCAATTTTGCAATGGAGAGAACCTTTTTTGGGCCAAAATTCTTAGACAAAAGTATATTCCTAAGGTGGAATGGAAAGAGGTGATTGGGCTTGAAACATTTCCTCTGAGGTCTTCTCTTTGGTCTAGTTTGACGTTCCATAGCATGTACGTGCGTTCTACTGCCTTCTAGAAGATCAAGGATGACAACCAAGCTCTCTTTTGATAGGATGCATGGAATCAGTATGTTCCTTTAAGAGAAGATAACTCCTTGTCTGGGTTGAAGGAGGATTTTGAAGAAGAGGGATGGAGCCAAGTCAAGAACTATTTTTAGGACCATCCCATTCCTCATGAGCTCGATAGGATCACATTTTGTTTTTGGAAAGATCCTTGGTCCTGGCGTGGCCAAATCAGGGATGTTGATAAATGTAATCTTTGGAGAATCATCTCTAAAGGAAGCTTTCCTTCTGTAAGGGCCCATACATGTTGTGTTGAGGTAGTAGTGGAGATGGAAAATTTACTACCAAGAAAGTTTATAATTTCCTTCTGGATACTAAATTCGATGGGGACTGAAGTATAATTTTCTAGAAAATTTGGAGGAAATGAGTGTGGTCCAAGATATCTATTTTTGTTTGGTTGGTGGTGCAAGACAAAATCCTAGCTAGTCATAACTTGATGAAGAGAGGCTATTCTTGCCCCTTTAGATACCCTAATTGTGAAGTGATTTTGAAACTACCAACCATCTCTTCATCTCATGTCCCTTTGCTCAGTCCCTTTGGCAAGACTTTACAAACTCCTAGAGAGAACCCCTCCATAATTTTCAATCTATTAGGGATCAAATAGTGGAGTGGGTTGGATGAAAATTTGATCTTGATTATATGAGAGCCATTTGGAAGTGGACTTCCACTTATATTATCTATATGATCTAGCTTCGGAGAAGCAAAATTATTTTTAGGGAAGAAAGAATTTCCCAATCCCAAACATGAATTTCTATTCAAAGAGCTGAATCTATTTGTAGACACCAAAATCTGACACCTTCTAAAAACACATTTACCACCCCACCATTAAAACCTACATAATAAAAGATATGCCTAAGTTCTAACTTAGGGATATAAAATCCTGCACATTATCCTATTTTCCTAATTTATTAAATCTCGAAAGTCAACTTAGGATACCCTACCTACCCATTGGACATGTGTCCCAGACACTTCATCCAAGACCTGTTGCATGGTATTTTCACCCAATTGTGAAAGTACACTCTTCCTTAGGATTTGGGTTCCAAATCCCCTCTTGAAAAGAAGTTAAACAAACAACTTCTCCAAGGTCTCCGCTATATTTAGCATTTTGCATATGTGTATTAGTAATCTCAAATAAATATATTCATTTTAAATGCTTGGAACACCTTAGTGATTGCAAGTAACTATAAACAAGGGGCAATGTTGGTTTATTTTACCATGAAACTTTAGTGATTGTTCATTGAACCAAAATAAAGCAAATGTGATTTGGCCCTCATATGACCACGATGTAGTGCTCAAATTACCCCTCTTTCGTAAAATTAGAATTTTTATGAAGCGAGGGTAATTTTAGGCTCAAAAAATGGAAATTTGTGAAATGCCATAAAACATAACTCCTTCAATGAAATTGGAATTTTCATGAAGGGAATGTCATCATAGGCTCATGAATGAAACATGAAACTGAAAAAATGAAATTTCGGCCCAAAATGGAAACTTTCTATTTTTGGATTTTTTAAAATCTGTAATAAAATAGCAACTTCGATGAATTTTCAAAAATGAAATTTCAAAATGTGCATTGGAAGTCTGAAGTATAATCTACGCAGTGGTGAAATTATTTTTGGATTTTGAAATATTTTTAAATGTTTATTTTAATGCCTGAAAATTAAACAAAAAATTAAAATTTCTAGAAAAATAAAATGCAGAAAAATGAAAATGAAATGCAAAAAATGAAAATAAAATGCATTTAGTATGATGCTATCCTATTTCGACAAAATCGAAGATGTGAGGTTTTCATGCATGCAACCTAACCTATTGGACTTGCAAAACAAGCACAATCCGGATAAGCTAAGTGCTAGCTCCTAGGGTTTTAAATGAGGTTTTCAGATTTAAACATTCGCATGAAGCAACCAAGAAAACTTGCATAAACTCCATTTACAAACCTAAAATATGAAAAAGGTAAAAATAGACATTTAATCTTGCATGCAGAAAATGACTCCTTTCTTGTCCATAAGATGCAACTTTCTAAAACTTCGTGTATTAAAGATTTGTCATTTTACAATAACAAAAATTTCTCAAACCAGTCAATGGAAGAAAAACAACTCAAACAGGTCCAGCATGGCCCTCTTGCCTTCAAATCTGCAACTCTGCTCACGGTTGCAAATTTGAAAGCAAGAGGGCCATTCTAGACCTGTTCGAGTTGTTTTTCTTCCATTGACTGTTTTGGGAAAACCAGATATTTTTGTTATTGTAAAATGACAAATCTTTAATACAGGAAGTTTCAGAAAGTTGCATCTTATGGACAAGAAAGGAGTCATTTTCTGCATTGAATATTAAATGTCTATTTTTCCTTTTTTCAAATTTTAGGCTTGTAAATGGAGTTTATGCAAGTTTTCTTGGTTGCTTCATGCGAATGTTTAAATCTGAAAAACCTCATTTAAAACCCTAGGAGCCAGCACTTAGCTTATCTAGATTGTGCTTGTTTTGCAAGTCCAATAGGTTAGGTTGCATGCATGAAAACCTCACATCTTCGGTTTTGTCGAAATAGGATAGCATCATACTGAATGCATTTTATTTTCATTTTCTGCATTTCATTTTTATTTTTCTGCATTTTATTTTTCCAGAAATTTTAATTTTTTGTTTAATTTTCAGGCATTAAAATAAAAATTTAAAAATATTTCAAAATCCAAAAATAATTTCACCACTACATAGATTATACTTCAGACTTCCAATGCGCATTTTGAAATTTCATTTTCGAAAATTCATCGAAGTTGTTGTTTTATTACAGATTTTAAAAAATTCGAAAATAGAAAGTTTCCATTTTGGGCCGGAATTTCATTTTTTTTAGTTTCATGTTTCATTCATGAGCCTATGATGACATTCCCTTCATGAAAATTCCAATTTCATTGAAGGAGTTATGTTTTATGGCATTTCACAAATTTCCATTTTTTGAGCCTAAAATTACCCTCGCTTCATAAAAATTCTAATTTTACGAAAGAGGGGTAATTTGAGCACTACATCGTGGTCATATGAGGGCCAACTCACATTTGCTTTATTTTGGTTCAATGAACAATCACTAAAGTTTTATGGTAAGATAAACCAATATTGCCTCTTGTTTACAGTTACTTGCAATCACTAAGATGTTCCAAGCATTTAAAATGAATATATTTATTTGAGATTACTAATACACATATGCAAAATGCTAAATATAGCGGAGACCTTGGAGAAGTTGTTTGTTTAACTTCTTTTCAAGAGGGGATTTGGAACCCAAATCCTAAGGAAGAGTGTACTTTCATAATTGGGTGAAAATACCACTCAACATTTTGGCGCTAGGAGGAGGGCCTAATTTCGTTTATTTCAGTGTGATTTAAATTCTATAGGGATTTAAATTTTGAATATTTAATGCCCTACTGATTATTATCTTTAGCCCTCTTTTAAACAATACAACCTTGTAGTGTTAAAAGGAGGACATGAATTGCTATGCATTGTTCTAATGCTTTTGATTGTTCATACAAGAATAATGTGTTTTGATTTGATTTTGAAAAATTTTTGGTCTTGACTAACGAGGTTGTCTCCATGCAATTACTTTCATTGGATTTTAATGGATACATCTCTTGGTTGATGATAACATGATTATTCATACGTCACATGTTTGATATTTGCGAGTCATTTCATGCTTATTTGTAAAGAATTATTTTGTCTAAAATGTATTTGTTGTCGGTACTATGCTCTTCACTTGCGTGTAATGCAATCCTATGAATCAGAAAGCCTACAACACTAGGAGTATGCTCTTCACTTGCGCATATGTGATCTGGTGAATCAAAAACTAATTTACATTTTAGAATATTGCTTTGTCATGGTTCCTTCTTTTATTCACGACTAACAAATTGGTTTTGAAGTTATTCTTTGAGTTTCACTAATGGCAACATCTGAAGAGCAAATTGTATCCCTAAGAGAAGAAATGATGTCCCTAAGAGAAACGATGGTATCTGCATTAGGAAAGTATTATGAATTTCATTCTACCTTTGGAACACCTTATCAAATTCATGAAATGTTATTGGAGTTTCTACGACTTTTTAATAAAGAGGTGGCATCAGGATACCTACAAAATCTACATATCTATAATTTCACATTATGTCATTTTCAAATATTTTGTGAGCCTATTTCTTGTAGGTTCTTCCCATACATTGTGGGTGATAGATCATTCTCGTGGTATTGCCATCTACCCATGGAGGTTAAGACTTATTGGAGCCAATTAGAAGCAGCCTATATTTATCACTTTGGTAATCAAGTTGACTTGGATAGGTTGCAAAATCAATTCACCTCTATGTGTAAAGAGCCTAATGAGTCCATGAGTCAATTTAGTGTGAGGTTTCGTGAATTGTACTCTCAAATGTGGGAAAGTTTGGGTACATCAGAAGAGGAAGCTATTGAATTATACCTGAGAGCCATACCCCCCACACTTGCTACACTCATTAAGGAAAACTTGGATGACCTGTCTCTAGAGATAATCTATGAGATCTTTAAAAAGGTAGAACAAATTTTGGAAGAATAAAAGGCACAACATGTTCACATGAAATATTGTTCTTTTGGGGTTAGTGATACCAACCTACATCAACCTTTGAATATAGCACCCTCCAATCCAACAATACCTAAGGTGAATGATCAAGGGGATGAATTTGAGTGTCCAAATGTTACAACCACCTTAGATGTAGTCCAAGAGGAGGTGCAAGTTACCAATCCAACATCCACTAATGAGGATCATGCTGAGATGATTTCATTCATAGAGATGCATGATTATTCACATAATGGTGTCCTAAAGTCAACTCAGTTTGAAATATGTGATAGGACGAAACCTACCATAGAATTGGATGAAGTGGTTGAAAGTGAAATTGGAAGAAAACCAATAAATGAATATGAAGATATGATAGAATTTCACCACTTGTTCTTGGAAGACACTCTCGATGAGAAGCTTGGAACTAATGATAAAAAAATTCTTCACCCTCCAAATTGTGATAAAATTGAATCATGGATTACTAATTTGGACGATGATAGTCTTACAAAATTGAATTCAAAAAATGACCCACTTTTGGAAATAATTGAACCATCTAAGGAAGGTGAAGGTGAATTTGATGAGAAACACATTGATGAATTGGAATATGTTGAAGAAGTAGTTGAGCGTCACCACTTGACTTTGGAAGATGATTATTATGATTCTTGGAAGAAGTGGGAAGACTACACTCACTCCAAAACTGCTAATGGAACTTGTGTGCCAATTGATATACAGGACAACATAATCGCCTGCTCAAAGGAAGATATTACAACTCTTGTACAATTTGAGGATGTTTTGGAAGAGGGTTTCAAATCTCATCAAATTTTGGAAGATTATAATGATCCTATGACCAAGGACAAAGAAGAAAAAGAATTGACAAATGAATCAAAAAATCATGTCACAAATACCATGGAGTTTCATCCCACAAATTTGAAAGATAATTTTTACAATGGTTGGGGAAGATATGAAGATGTGTTATTTCCTCACACCCCTATTGATGAAACCTCTATTCCAATTTATATGCAGGATGTTGAAACTTCTACTTCATACGAAGATCTCACATTCACAAGATTTGAGAAGGTTACAAAATTTGATCATGTTGAATATAAATTCATTGAAGATTCGGATACAAGTTTGCATGATTATTTTGAGGATTCAAAAGAAGAGATACCATGGATAGTGAACAAATAATTGTAATCAAATGACAAAGTGGTTGATCTATTAGAAGCAACGCAAGTGATTGATCATGAAGGTGAGTTACTTGACATACACTTTGACCAAGAATATTTGAGGGTTGAAAAGGATGGGCATGTTCTCAATTGGATGCCCAATTTTGGTATGTTTGATGAACAAGTAATCAACGAAGAATATGAAGACCATGAGGTGAAAGAGGGAATTGCAAATCCTCATAAAATTCTGGTAAATGAAAATGTGAAAAAGGTAAAATCTAAACCTTTGTGTCCAAACATCCAAGATTTGGGTGAAGATTTGTATAATTCAAATGATATTTATGATGAAATGCCAGTGAAGGTGAATGAAGAACAAGAATTAATTTCTAACCACACCTTTGATAACATTATTTTAATGAATGAAAAGGAGCTTGATGCACTTAAATTGCTAGATCAAATTCATCAACAATTAATTCTTGAATCTAGGATAAAAACTTCTAATGATCCCCATTTAGTAAATATCCTAGATGCTAGTAAATTGTTGCACAATTTTGATTGGCCTAAGAACATGGAAAATGAATTGGCTTTGAATTTTTTAGAAATAGGCTCTTGCTTACAAATTTTCATTTTGAATAAAAAAAGCCTAGTTCTAAATCATGAATGCAATTATGAAATTTGCACCTTAAATAATAGACAAGAAAGAATTGAAAATCAACCATTGTCTAATCAAATTGGTAATTTGAAACTCACCTATGGGAATACTAATGGAACTAAATCTAATTGGTGGGGTGAGAGAGGAAAGTTAAATTTGGTTGCATTGTTTGGTCTAATCTTGTTTTTGTTTGATTCCTTCCACATTTGGCATGTGTATCACATTATATGTCTTTTGGAATGCTCAAATCATGTTTGGGATCCAGGGAAGTGACAATTCAAATTGTGCATCGTCTTGTACCATATTGTACATTTGTATATAGTCTTTGGTTTTTGGTTTTGGTTGGTGTTTTCAAGTTTCTTTTTTGGGATTGTATTTTGGGTTTGGTGTTAAGTTTTGTGTGTTGGTCCTTTGGACACTTTTGGTTTGTCTTAATAAAAAAAAAAAGAGAAAGAAAAGCGAGATGTCAACTTATGTCCTTATGAATGTTGACTAAGACTAAGAGAATATGAAACATCGAAATTGTATTACAAAAAGATCCACGAGTATTGCAAATACATTAAAGAATATCGTTTGGAACTTGTGATGCATGAAGTTGTCAGTTTTACACATTATGGTAAAGTAGGTGGTATACTTCATCTGCATTTCAAAAAGAGCAATTCATTCATCCATATCTCATGTTACATTCGACAATGCATATACATTTCATCTCAGTTGCATCTACATTTCAAATACAATCATTGAAAAGGTGTCGAATCCTCTTAGGGTTATTACATAACACATATTAAAAGGATCCTAAGGTTGGGAAATGATGCCTGAACTATCTTGAACCAAGCATGTTTTACACATATTAAAGAGGATCTTCAGCAAAATGGTCAAAACCATAATTGGAAGAAAAGGTGAGGCGAAAGGAGTATTTCGTGTCTGTCCTATAATGCGACATAATCCTTAAAACAATGGTTTTTACCACTCCCATAGTGCTTAAAGCCTAAAATCAGAATAGTAAGGATAGGGTTAAATCCTCATCGAACTTAGGTTGAGGATCCAATTCCCCAAAGCTCTGATTTACCTTCATGGAGTAGTAAGGATAGGGTCTAATTCTCATCTCGCTTAGGTTGAGAATCCGATTCCCCAAAGCTTCTATTTTACCCACTCAAGAACTTAAAATTCTAAAGCAAATATTTTTCATTCTACTTTTATTACATCATTGATATTGGATTGGAAGGATCGTACTGCACGTCCCTTGCAAGGATGGGTAGTCATCCCCAAGGTTCAAGAAATCAAAAGTAAAGTCAAATCTTGGATTAAGGGGTTGATCTCCACTAGGGCTATAGACGCTTGACTGGCAGTGGAGTATGCTCATGCATGGCAACATGTCTTGTCTAAAATCAAGACCATCGATCGCTCAAACGAACAGAGCTAGCTGACGAGTTTCATCCATAGCAGGTTAAATCATTTTGTTCAAGATGAGGTAATGAACTCCAAATCAGAGTAGCAAGGATAGGGTTAAATTCCCATCTCGCTTAGGTTGGGAATCCTATTCCCCAAAGCTCTGATTTCACTTACACTTGCACATGGGTTCAAGATGGTAGTGACACATAACCAACTTTGGGATCTAGTAAATTAATTTAGTATGCACATTTTTTTTTTTGGTAATTATTTTAATAGATTAACAGTGGGTTTTTATAGAGGATCCCAAAACCTTATGTACAAAATCAGCCTGGATGGAATGTGCATCATGCCTTGTGGCTGGAGGAATAAACCTGATGACAGAAACCAAAAACTGCTAATTGCCCGAAGGCTACAAGTAGGGCCCTTATGTCTGAATATCCTGGAAACAAACCACATTTTACCAAGGAAAACAAAAATACTAGCTGGAGAAATTTGACCATCGAAAGCAAAAATAGCCAAACCAAATGAATGACCTTCTGAAGCGAGGAGAACATCATGAGAGGATATCCGCATTGGCCAAACTCGCCACCTCAGACGGGAAGCATGAGCGCCACACAATAGGACACGTGGTCGCAAGCCCTTTGTTGGCCATGTGGTCTGCCACACGATTTCCTTCCCTGAAAATATGGCATGCCTTCCACCTGTCACGTTGAGAGAGGAGCATCCTAGCCTCAAGAATGATGTTGTAGACCCTCCAAGATGGGTCTTTAGAGCCTAGCAGATAGTTGACTATATTGAGCGAATCACCTTCGACTATCAAAGGTCGAGGATCCTTGGAGAGGATCTGGATACCTTTCAAAACACTTCTGGCTCAGCATAGTGATTAGTCTGGGCACCCAAATCTTCACAATAAGCCAGCACGAGATTCTCGTTATGATCTCTAACCACACCACCAGAACCAGCGGGGCCAGGATTGCCTTTGGCCGCACCGTCAAAGTTTAATTTAATCTAGCCCACAGGGGGCTTGGTCCAAATAACATCCCCACGCTGAGACTTAGAAACACCATCATGAATAGGGAAGAGGCCCAAACTTTGGAAGATCGCTGCTTCGCTAGGAAGGCGGGGACGGGAACTAGGAACAACTTTACAATTCTCAATGGCGAAGGATAAGGCTCTCTGAGCGACACAGGGAGGTACTCTAGGGACCTTGCCGAAGACTCTGGAATTCCTCTCTAGCCAAATCTGCCAAATGGAGTGGTGGAAAGAGGCCTCAAGAAGGAAGCAAAGTTTAGGATTCTTGAAAGGATTGGGCCATTGGTGGAAGGCATCTTTGAGGGAGCGGGGAGTGCACCAAAGGATTTGAAAGGAAGACAGGACAGTGCCGAGGATAGAATGGGAAAAAGGACAGTGCAAAAATAAGTGGTCTGTCGTCTCACAATCAACAAAGCACAAGAAGCACTCGTTGGGAATAGCAAAACCCCTCTTATGGAGGTTGTCAATGGTTAAGGCTTTATTATGAAAGGCAATCCATGCAAAGTAATTAACTTTAGGAATAATACCCTTCCTCCAAATCACTTTCCATCGGTGATCCATGGCAATCTCGCAAGTAAGAAGGTCATAGGCGGTCTTGACAGAGAACAGACCATCCTCCGTGCCACGCCAGATGATTCTGTCATCTCTTCTAATAGATGGAATTAAAACAGACCGAAGAATATTAGACAAAAAAGTCATTTCATTGTTAAAGCCGTCTAGGACTGGAAAATTCCACCGAGGGGGAAGAGAGCTCCGATCAATGAAGTCCGCAACCTTGAGTTGGGAATTTGGATCCACCTGGGCTTTCAGGCTAGCAAGGTCTACTCTCAACTCGAGAGCTCCATCAGTAACCCACCTATCCTTCCAGAAGAGAATGGAGTTGCCATCACCCAAAATCCAGTGAGCACCAGAGCTGATCAGAGAGCGGGCTTGAAGCACAGATTTCCAAAAGGCAGACGCTTCAGGAGGAATCCCAACATCAAAAAGAGAACTCGATCCAATATACTTCCTCTTAACCAGAGTGGGTCATTAGTTAGGATCTTCCAAGCGTGCTTAGCGATCAAAGCGGTGTTCATGAGTCTTGATCTCCTCATTCCCATGCCGCCTTGGTCCTTTCACAAGCAAACCTTATCCCAGGCCACAAGAGGAATTCTGGATTTTTCTTCATTGCCAGACCACAGAAAGGTCCTCTGAATCTTTTCAATCTTGGAATGGACGAAACAGGCAGCATGAACACAGACATGAAGTAAGTTGGGATTCCTTGGAAACAAGCTTTGGTAAGGGTGGCTTTCCCAGCTTGTGATAGGAATTTGCCTTTCCAAGTGCTCAGCTTTTTGTGAAGACGTTCTAGGATCATGTCCCACAAGCTTCCATTGGCCCGGCCATTACAAGCCAGAGGCAAACCCAGATAAGACGCAGGCAGGGAACAATAGTGCATTCCAAAATTCTGGCTATGCGGAGCTGCCTTCGCATAGGAGTGTTAATAAAGTAAATTTTGCTTTTGATGTAATTGACTTTCTATCCGGTAGCCTTTTCATAACGGGAGAGGATTCGCTTGATGGATTTGGCTTGAGTGACGGATGCCCCAGTGGAGATGAGGGTGTCATCCACAAATTGCTGATGAGAGACAGGATCGACTCTGGAGGTGGGAAAAATGCCAGAGATCTTATTCTGGCGAAGAGCCTCTTTCAAAGACCAACTCAGAACCTCAGCCAGAAGGATGAATAGAATAGGAGACAGAGGGTCACCTTGTCTGAGGCCTCTAGCACTTTGGAAATACCCAACAGGGGATCCGTTGATTAGAACAAAAAAGGAGGGAGTGGATATGCAACTACTGACAAGGTCAATCCATTGAGGGTGAAAGCCAAACTTGAAGAGGACAGCACAGAGGAACCTCCTGTCAACTCTGTCAAAAGCTTTATTCATGTCCAAATTGAGGAAAAGAGCAACATTTTTGGAGCGGTGAGCAGAATGGAGGGTTTCATGGATGGTGATGACACCATCGAGAATGTTTTTGCCTTTCACGGTGCTTCCCTGAGAAGGACCAACCAAGGAGGGAAGAAGGGACCTCAGACGGTTGGCTATGGACTTGGTTAAGATTTTATAAAAAACATTGCACAGGCTAATGGGACGATAATCAGAGAAACTTTTGCAGGCGGAAGACTTAGGTATGAGAGCAAGAAAGGTAGAATTTATTTTTGGATGGATGGATCTGGAGGCTTGAATCTCCTGAATTGCTTCGCACACATCCGAGCCCACAACATCCCACATAACTTGAAAAAAATGGGGGGGAAAACCGTCAGGCCCAGGGGCCTTGTCTGGTTGCATGGAGAACAAAGCTTCTTTAATCTCAGACATAGAAAAAGGCTCCAGAAGCTTAGAGCTTACCTCGGGAGGAACTTTGACTGGGAAGTTATCCAACAGAGATTTCTGAACCTGGAGATCACTGTCGGGAGGAACACCGAGCAGATCCTAGAAGAAGTCAACCGCTTCACTTCGGATTTCCTCAATATCCTTTGTAACGCGTCCATCCTTGCACACCACTTCCCTGATTTTGTTAGCCCCTCTGTGCCGCAAAGTTGACGCATGAAAAAACTTCGTATTGGAGTCTCCATTTCTCAACCAGAGGTCCCTAGATTTTTGGCGCCAGAAAGTTTCTTCCCTTGCAAGAATAGAATGATAATCCACCAAGAGCCTCCTTTCCTCCTCCCTAAGGCAATCGGTGTAACCTTCGAGCTCCATTCTCTCCTCCACCAATTTTAGGTTCATAGAAATGGACCTTTTGGACTCAAAAATGTTGTCGAATACCTCCTTGTTCCATGTTTTCAAATTCCTTTTTATTAACTTGAGTTTTAAGGCCACTCTCTTGGAAGTGGAACCTGCTACCTTCTGCTGCCACCAGGCTGTAACCATCCCTCTAAAGTCCTTGTGAGAAATCCCAATGGACTCAAATCTGAAGGGGGTTTTAAAAATAGGCCCATCAACCGTCTCCAGGACAATAGGATTGTGATCAGACCCAATCCTCGGTAAGGTCGAGAGAGTTGCCGCACCGAGTATGGGAATAGCCTCTTGGGATATGAAGAATCTGTCAAGCTTAACTTGAATAAGATTGCTCCCAATCCTCCTATTGCTCCAAGTGAAGGATGCCCCCTTGAGGTCAATGTCAAGCAAGTTATTGGTAGAAACAAAATCTCGAAAGTCTTCCAGACTATGGCTAGAGTGGTCTGATCCTCCTTTCTTTTCAGATGGGTGAAGAGGACAGTTGAAATCTCCCCCTAGAACCCAAGGGAAATTACAGAACGTTTCCCTCATCTGGGAAATAGCCTTCCACATTTTTGCTCTCTCCGAGATAGAGTTTGGGGCATACACATTAGACAGGATCCAAGAAAAGTTAATGGCTTTGGAATGAAACAAAACATTGATAATCCTGTTGGAAGTTGAGAGAAGGCTGCCCTCAAAAATCTTTGGATCCCAAAGAATCATGAGACCGCCTGCCGTTCCCACCACAGGACTGGAGAGGAATTTTTCCTTAGCCCAAATGACCTTAGCAGCTCTGGCAAAAGAGATAGCATCGGTCTTAGTCTCTTGAAAAATTAGGATGGACGGATTCGTCCTCTTTCTAAGATCAGCCACCAATCTTCATTTGGCAGCTACATTAAGCCCTCTCACATTCCATGAGAGGACTTTCATTTCAACAGTTTGATATTATTCTTACCTCCCTTTCCTTGCTGGAGGGGAGGTTTTGGGACAGACGAGTCACCCATCTGGGAATCATAATCATCCTGAAAAAGTATCCGTTGAGTACCATTTGCAACATCTGTCGTCGTCTCCTTGTCTCGCCTATCTTTGTTGGGGGGACGACCTTGCTTCCTTTCACTACCAAAATCAACACCTAGCTTTCGACTTCTCGTATTACGAGGGTTGATATTACCAGACTGCTCACCCCTTCTTCCTAGTAGGTAATCTTCCAGCACATTTTGGGACTCGAGGTGGTTATGGTCCAGGATTTTGGGTGAATCTGCCTGTGCGGTGATTGGTGGAAGGGACTGGTCCTTCTCCTCTTGTGGTCCAAGGTGAGGGCTTGCACCACACGGCTCAGAGACCGTTTGGGGGGAGACTGCTTCCACCGGGTGGGAGGATTCGGGATGGTCCCTAGAAAGGCCTGGAGAATCATGCCCTTTTGTAGTAGGGTGCTTTGTCTGACCTTCACCGTGTTCCAAGGGGTTGCTGGAATCTCGTTTCTTCATCCCTGGATTTTGAAGAGGACAGTTAGACTAGAGGTGCCCTTGAGAACTGCACTGGGGGCAGAAAGCCGGTCTGTTCTCATACACAATGGCTTTCTTGTGAAGAATGATATCTCCAGACCGGAGAGTGATGGATGATGGAAGGTCAGCCTCCAAATCTGCCAAAACGCAGAACCGAGCTTGAACAAATCTGGTTCGAGCTTTGGTGGGAGGGTCAATGGTAACCAACTCACTAATGGAGCGTGCAATTCCTCTGATTACATTTTCATGCCAACAGAAGAGGGGGAGACTCGGGAGTCTAACCCATATTGGATCAATGTTGATATTTTGGGTCTCGGGGTTGAATTCCATACCCCACTTCCTTAGAAAGAGACTTCTGCGACCTAGGAACCAGGGACCACCAGCTAGGATTTTACAGTAGTCCTCCTTGTTATTCAGTCTAATCACGAAAAGACCTCGAGATAAGGCCGCCAACTCCATGTGACCAGAGGTTCGCCATTTACCTGCAGCCCACTTGCGAATGGTCTCCATGTTGGGACGGCCACCAATAAACTTACCGATGAGGGTAAATTTTTCAAATTCCACAAAGCTTGAAATAATTTCTGTCGGGATGTCCAACTCGTCCCCGACAGGAAACAACTCCTTGGAGAGTAGACCACTAAGGGTTTCTGAAGCCGTTGCCTGAGCATACGACTTCTGAGGTCCACCTCCCCATTTGTCTGGTGGATCCTTGTCATGACCTACATCCTCTTCGATTGGAGAGGACTCCTTAGCACCCCCGATCTCTGACTGCCCTCCCTTCGCCCTGCTGTGCCCTTGGTTCAGTCTGTTGGCGTTCCCATGCTCTCCCGCAGAAGCTTTCCCGCCCGCTGTCATCTTGGCCGTCAAAACCCTAGCTGACAATAACTGCAAAAAAAAAAAAAATATTAGTATGCACATATTTGGTCCTAAGAGGGTTTGACAGTTTTAATATGTTTGTTCATGATACTAGAAAGTTTGAGCCTTTGCAAAGCAGGTTGTTATATCTCTAGCATAGTTGTCATACATCAAATCCTGCACAAATCATTCATAGCCTTGCATATGAATCATAAGTGAAACTAACAATGGAAAGTTGAACGAGTTTCAAACGATAGGGAATGAAGCACATTGCACACATCGAGATGATGTTTAATAATTCTAATGCTTCATGTATTTCTCATCTAGTTTCATTCTTGGGATATTTGCTAATGCTTGTATTTGAGTCTGTGTTTTTAGGTTGGGTTCTCATCATTTCCCAGTAGAGTCGCCATTTGTTGTGGCTACTCCACAACGTACCCCAAAATTGGGGACCCCCCTTTTGCATAGTTTCCAAGAAGACCGAAGTGGCCCAAATGCTAAAGATCAAATAAAAAGCAAAACACCACGAGGAAAAAGTGTCGCGATATTGTGACATGTTGCATTGTCACGGCCAAAAGAGAAAAAAGTGTCACGATATCGTGACATGTTGCATTTTCACGGCAAAAAGAGAAAAAAGTGTCACGATATCACATGTTGCATTATCGTGGCCAATAGAGAAAAAGTGTCACGATATCGCGACATGTTGCATTGTCGCGGCCAAAAGAGAAAAAGTGTCACGATATCGCGACATGTTGCATTATCGCGGCCAAAAGAGAAAAAGTGTCATGATATCATGACATGTTGCATTGTTGCGGCCAAAAGAGAAAAAGTGTCGCGATATCGTGACATGTTGCATTGTCACGGCCAAAAGAGAAAAAGTGTCGCGATATCGCGACATGTTGCATTGTCATGGCCAAAAGAGAAAAAGTGTCACGATATCATGACATGTTGCATTGTCGTGGCCAAAAGAGAAAAAGTGTCACGATATCGCGACATGTTGCATTGTTGTGGCCAAAAAAGAAAAAGTTTCACAATATCGCGACATGTGCATTTTCATGGCCAAAAGAGAAAAGTGTCAAGATATCGCGACATGTTGCATTTTCGCGGCCAAAAGAGAAAAAGTGTCGTGATATCGTGACATGTTGCATTGTCGCAGCCAAAAAATAAAAAGTGTCATGATATCACGACATGTTGCATTTTCACGGCCAAAAGAGAAAAGTGTTGCGATATCGTGACATGTTGCATTTTTGCGGCCAAAAGAGAAGAAAGAAGAACAAGAAAGAAAAAGTGTCATGATATCGCGACATGTTACATTTTCATGGCTAAAAGCAACAAAAGAGAGCAAGGAGGAAAAAGTGTCATGATATCGCGACATGTTGCATTTTTTCCAAGGGAACAGAGTAGTTGACAGTGCGTCTGATATTAGTGATGAACACTAGGACAGTGAAACTGAAGACTGCATAGTGACATGGACATAAGGACAAAATCCAATGAATAAGACAAAACGTTACATAAGGAATCTTTAATGATTTGAAATAATTTAAGATGGTCGTTACACACGAAAGGAAACAGATGCAAGCCCATGTGGAGAAAATGAAACGAAGGGCCACAAAATAGAAATGAAAAGTTTTTTTGGAAACCAAAAAACATGCATGCACAAGGGAAGGTGAAACGAACAGCCATTAGGAAATGAAACGAAAAGCTTCTTGAAAGTTTTAAATATGCCAGGCAAGGATGTTTTGAAGGGGTTGGAAACTGCTACGAGTAGAGTTGTAGATTTGAAGACAAGAGGGCCATTCTAGACCTGTTCGAGTTGTTTTCTTCCATTGACTGGTTTCGAAAAACCAAAAAATTTTGTTATTGTACAATGACAAATCTTTAATACAGGAAGTTTCAGAAATTTGCATCTTAAATAAGGAGTCAATTTCTGCATGCAATATTAAATGTCTATTTTTCCCCTTTTCAAATTTTAGGCTTGTAAATGGATTTTATGCAAGTTTTCTTGGTTTCTTCATGCGAATGTTTAAATCTGAAAAACCTCATTTAAAACCCTAGGAGCCAGCACTTAGCTTATCCGGATTGTGTTTGTTTTGCAAGTCCAATAGGTTAGGTTGCATGCATGGAAACCTCACATCTTCAGTTTTTTTGAAATAGGATAGCATCATACTGAATGCATTTTATTTTTAGTTTTCTAAATTTTCTTTCAAACTTTTTCTGCATTTTATTTTTTCAGAAATTTTAACTTTCTTTGTAAATTTTCAGGCATTAAAATAAACATTTAAAAATTTTCAAAATCCAAAAATAATTTCATCATTGCGTAGATTATACTTCAGACTTCCAATATGCACTTTGAAATTTCATTTTTGGAGTTGTCTAGTAGTTTAAAAATTCATCGAAGTTGCTGTTTTAGTACAGATTTTAAAAAATCCGAAAATAGAAAATTTCCATTTTTGGACCGAATTTCATTTTTTCAGTTTCATGTTTCATTCATGAGCCTATGATGACATTCCCTTCATGAAAATTCCAATTTCATTGAAGGAGTTATGTTTTATGGCACTTTAAAATTTCCATTTTTGGAGCCTAAAATTGTCCTCTCTTCATAAAAATTCTAATTTTACGAAAGAGGGGTAATTTGAGTATTACATTGAAGGTCATTTCTTCAAAGCACTTAATTGTTCATCTTAATGAAAATTTGATTTCATTTAAGAGGGATAAGTTAAAGTGACATTTTGAAGCTACATTTGAAGACCCTATTCTTCATTGGGGATTTAATGCAAGATAAAATCTATTTTAAAACCCTCAAGATAAAAGGAATTAAGGCACTACATCGTGGTCCTATGAGGGCCAAATCATATTTGCCTTATTTTGGTTCAATGAACAATCACTAAAGTTTCATGGTAAAATAAACCAACATTGTCCCTTGTTTACAGTTACTTGCAATCACTAAGGTGTTCCAAGCATTTAAATTGAATATCTTTATTTGAGATTACTAATACACATGCAAATGCTAATATAGCGGAGACCTTGGAGAAGTTGTTTGTTTAACTTCTTTGCAAGAGGGGATTTGGAACCCAAATCCTAAGGGAGAGTATACTTTCACAATTGGGTGAAAATACCACTCAACAACACCCTTGCCACATATTACCCACTCTTGTCCCCCTTGTCCTTGCACATGGGGCAGATTCCCAACACCCATGCCACAACTCATTTGTTGTTGTCCCCTTTGTCCCTTCACATAAAATAGGATCCCTCATCCCACTCCACTTGTAGCCACATCACCTCAGTTAAGTGAGGCACACTGAATGACTCACTGTAACTCCCCCTTCCACCTGGCAGTTCAGATTTACCACTTGGCAAGTCAGGCTTGCCACCTCCCACTTCCCTCCAAAACCCCAAGAAGGCTATAAAGGCACCATCATTCCACCAAGAAAAGGGAGCTGAATTTGCATACCGATAGGCTACCAAAATAGATCTAGACCCAATGAGAAATTGAGAGCATGAGCTTGATTCTGACCATTGGCTCGAATTCTAAGGCAATCTATTATTCAGTCGAAATCGCCCATTCGTGGTTCCACAGTCGAAAATACGCATCCACGGTTTCACAACCGTAGGTCCATGGTTTCCAGCCCACAACCATGCTTTCGTGGTTCCACAGTCCCGAGAACAAAAATAGATTTCATCAACAGATATTAGCGATTTGAGTATTAAGCAAGGCTTTATTTGTTAACTGTTTTGTGCTATCTGCTTTTCATCCATATCAGTAATAGGTTTATGTGTAGCATTGGATTTATTGCTTGAATATACGGGTGCTACTAATCCCCTTTGTTGGTTTGCATGTGTGCAGGTAACAGGTATCTTGGATAGGCTACTAAAGCTGGAGTGGTCCCTTGCTGGATACCAAAGCCCACTCACCCTTTGAAGTTATAACTGGATACGAGGAGAACATTGTACATTGCGGAATATATGGAAAACTCCTAGAGAGAAATTTGTATCATATTGAGGCAAATATTGTAACATTGTACCCAAGCTACTTGGGGCAATCCAAAATATTGTAAATATGTATCGCAAGAGTCAATATATATAAAGGATTTCATTATTTTGGGCAATCTCTTTGTGTCTGTGTGATTTTATATTGCAAGTGTTCAAGTATTTTAGTTACAAAAATGGCGATCATGGTGGGACCCCCTAAAGGTCCTATTTTGTTTTGCCTTACTTTTTAAATATATTTGTTGATCTCTGTTTGCACTTACAGGTTTCGAGAGTTCGAGGCGTGCATAAATTCGACTTTCGGGTCAATAAATCTGGAAAACCCTATGCCCAAATTGTTTACTATGGAAACGTAAAAATGTGGTTCTTGTTCTGAGGAAACGTAGATGCATGGTTCCTATTATGAGGAAATGCAAATGTGTGGTTCCTATTTCGAAGAAATGCAAAAGCATGGTTACTATCTGTGGAAACATGGGCCGACGGTTGACAGTTGGAGGGAGCAGCGATGGGATCACAGGTCCGTACCCTCTAATTTCCGTTCTTTCTATGCTTCTTTATCTACATTCTGTTATTAGTATTGCAACTAGGGTAAATTAAAAAGTCTGGTCTTGTATGACATTGTGTGCATTTAGGTCTTAGAATAGAAAAAGTTACTTAAATTTTGCATCCATACATACAATAACAAGAAAATATTAAAGAGAATCTGCATTAACATAATAGAAAATAGGCCATCTTGCATTCGCCAAGTTAAAAATAACCTAGGCATTGATTTCGGGTTCGGGTCTATAAAAAAATTATTCTGTTTCTATTGATAGAAAGGACCCGCGCATCCATGGTTGGGGTATCCCAAACGTAGATGCACGGTTGGCAAACTGTGCACTGCGGTTTACCAGAACTAACCGTGCACCCATGGTTAGCCCTGTTAAATAGAATCCGATTGAATTAGACCTAAAGTTGGCACTTTTGCCCCTGACTTGCTGTTTGTCATTCTCTATTTTCTATTTTCCTGCATCTAGGCATTGAAACAAAATTGCATGATAATCTTGCATATCACAATAATCAAGCAAAACCACCACACACTCACATAAACATTGGAAAACGGTTGGATTTCATCACCGTCGGGTTTGGATTTCATCATCGAACCACCAACATTATACCCTGTTCTTTTCCAAGGCCGATTCCAAGATCCATCATAGCCCATGGGTTATAGCATGCATTTCTCCTCGGAGAGGTGTATCGCAGACTACGGGTGAACTGGGTGAGGAATTGGTAGGACCTATGCTCCCTGGCCATGTGTGGACTTCATTACCACACATTATAGGTGGGATTACGTGACCTGGAGTTCATAGCCAGGTTGTCGAGCTGCGAGTATACAGGTGAAATCCTAGATTCATTTAGGGCAAAACATTGAGCACACGTCTTTTTCATTTTTCAAACAAATTTCAAAAAAAAATATTTCAAAAACTAATGAAAATCTAGCACCAAAAACTTTGTGTGTTTGTTTGCTTTGCGTGTTGTATTGCATAGTACTATCATTTTATTTACATAGATAGTTGTACTTGGCAGTGTACCACATAATAGCGTATGGTAGTGACTCGTAGTCAAGCTAAGAAACTAGTGTCAAACCAAAGTCAGTGGTCTTCCCCCATGGCCTCTCAGTCTAGAAACGTCCCTCACACTTTGATGGTAGGACAAGTAGGCATGCCTTCTTCTATGTCCCAAAGTCTTAATGTAGGGCCTTCTAGTAATGCCCCTAATATGGACATAGACATTATGCATAGGGCTACTCACACAACCATACCTGAGACACCTAGGAGTGAACCTCCTACAGTGGTAGATAATCATGTCACCATGTTCGACATGGATACTGTTAGAATGTACTTGAATGCAACTGGAATGGTCTTCCCATCATTACCACCACTCTCCATCCCATCTCGTGTTGTACCACCATTACAACAAGAGCCCGCATATACTTACCCACAATAGTCGAAACAAGTTTTTACAAATCCTCTTTTTGAGTTGGCTATTGTAGCACTGGCTAACCAACCATCATCATCCAACCAACCACCCCACACATTACCTCAACAACTCACCATTTCCACTAATCCCTTGTATGAAACAATTCTTGTTGTTTCACAAACCCTAACATCCACTCAACCCACTACCCTCATAGGTTCTACATCTCATATCATACCACAGTCAATGGCAATACCCTTTGCTACTTACCCCCCACTCACTTCCACTACCATGGTTGTTCCACAACCAACCCAACCTACCACATCACAGGTGGCGGTCCCTACTTCAAATGCAATTGCTATGCAATAGGCTTTCTTACAGCTGCAACAAATGATTTTAGATAATGCTAACCGTAGCGTAAATCCTGACCCCAACCAGCATTTGCAAGGGATTGAGCACAACTTCCCACCTACATCTCACCAAACAAATACCTTCATCCAAGATCCATCTTGGGTAATGCACCCTCCATCCACCACTATGGTTCATAGTCAACCTCCACATCCATATGCTAATATAGTAGGTCAGCATACCATCATACCTCCATCACCCCATCCATATCATAACATCCATCAACATCCTTACCATAATACATTTCAGCCAACCATACCCTATCACCCGTAACCTACATACAATCCACCACATTACCAGCAACATCAAGTACATTCGAGTGTCAGTCCCATGGATGACCCTAGATACCAGTTCTTACAGAGTCAGATTGATAGTCTTGCCATGCAAACTCTAGGTTTGCAATACCAAAAGCCAACTTTAAGGCAACTACTCAATCATCCTATTCATGCTTCAGTGCCTGAGCCACCGTATCCAACGGATTTTCAAATACCCAAGCTTGAATTTAAGGGGGAAGAGGACCCTCGTGAACATATAACTAGATTTGTAAATGCATGCTTCAGAATCAAGAGCAATGATGCACTACTATTACATACCTTTCCTCAGACATTAGGGGGAGAAGCCCAAGACTGGTACAACCACCTACCACATCAAAGTGTTTTTACATTTGAACAACTAGCGGACCAGTTCTTGGAAAGATTCACCCTAAATGTCAAAAAACAAACCACATTGACTGATTTGATTTATCTAAAACAATATGACGATGAATCGGTCTATGACTTTGGCAATCGATGGAGGTCAGTCATGATCAAGTTACCATTTTTCCTCCCTATGTCAGAGATAATATGAATGTTCATGAAGAGTTGTGCTAGGCCCATCTCTTCGCTACTACAACTACAACAGTATAGGACATTCGATGAGGCACTCGCCCAAGCAAAGCTAATAGAAGAGATCAAAATTCATGAAGGTGAGATAAAGCCTAAAAAGAAAGAGTGGCACAATAAGAATCAAAAGGGGAATAACCATGGTCAGTCCAAGACCGCACAGGTTAACCAAATAGTTTTGGGCCAACCATAGTTAAATCAACCAGCCCAAGCACAAATCCAACAACCCCAACAACAACAACAACCACAACAATTGAATCATCAAGCGGTTCCACCCCCACAATAGGCACAAAATCAGACACAATATGTAGAAATGCAACAACATCATTTTAAGCCAAAAAGAAATTACACACCAGTACAAGAGCCATATTCATTAGTCTTCCAAAATTTGTATGCGGCAAAACTCTTTACATTGCCAGAAATGAAACCTGAAGATCCTAACAAACCAAAAACAAAAGGTTACAAAGAACACCTCTTTTGCATCTATCATAGGCAAAGAGGACATGATATCGAAGGTTGTCATGGTTTCAAAGGAATTGTGCAAGATTTATTGGAAGCGGGTACAATTAAAGTTGACAACCCACTAGCCCAAAATAACCAAAACCTAGGCATCTACCAGACACCTTTGCCACATCGAGAGGTAAATCAACAACCGATGGGAGCATCAACTTCAATAGTTCCTCCCAATCAGGTTAATTATGTGTCTCAATTACCACAAGGTTTTGTAGGAGCTATCAGTATAGTTACCCATGGATAGAGGTAAGCTAATCGCACAACTCAACCTCCAACAACACAACCAACAAATGTGCCCATACAACTTGGACCAAGCATTCCACCACCACCTTTCCATAATCGCCCAGTTGTCACCTTAAACAATCGGTTAACACAAAGTTTAAAAATGGCTTCAGCAAAATTATCAATTTATGAGCTAATACAACAATCAACACCCCATAGGGAAGCATTGATGGAAATCTTAAAATCTATACAAGTACAATCAGAAGACCCCAATGCATTCAATTCCTTTGTAGGGAGTGTGCAAAAGTGTATGGAACCCTCGATAGTATTTTATGACTTCGAGGAAAAGCAAATTTTGGTAGATTCACCTGATCCACCACTGCACATAGTAGCTCACATCGACAGGAAGCCATTCAAGAGAGTGCTCATTGATACTGGTTCCTCCATCAACCTCATCACCACACCTGCAATGAAAAAGCTCAACATCCCATCATCTCACATCACAACTTCCACCTTCACCCTTAGGGCTTTTAATGACGCTTTATGCTCAACTATGGGGAATGTTGTTCTTCCCATCACCATGGGGGTGAAAACAATACATATCCTCTTCCACATATTGGAAGGAGAAATGCAATATAATATACTTCTTGGATGCCCTTGGATTAGGGAAATGAAGTGTGTGCCTTCAACATTGCATCAATGCTTAAAATATGTACATGAAGGCAAAGTACATTGTATACCAGTTGACACAGAACCTTTCAAGTACTGCAACTTAATTTCAAACCCGTATGAGCCCTTGCTTCCATAAACACACCTAACTATCCAGCCACTCACCATTAGGACCATTCCATCTAGTAACACTTCATCAAAAGCACCCATTCAAGAGGAATTGCCTATAGTTGACCCAACTTTTGCATCCAAAAGCGTCAGCTCAATTCAGCCTTCGAACACTGCATATCACTTTCCAATCACACCAAACCATCCTACCAACCAACAACCAACTCCATCTAGCGCACTTCCAGATCCAACACAACCATTCATATTCACAGCACAACCCAATCCATCCATCAATAAACCACAATCATCACAGCCCGTAGTATCGCAAATAGGGCCACCTATTAGAGATAATCCAACACCACCATTAGAGCCACAACCAAGTGTAGAAGAACCCTCCTCATCCATCGAGCCATCAACCTCCCAACCTTCCCGAGTTGCAGTACATCTTGCCAATCCTGGTATTGGCGAGTATATTATTGAAAGTGTCACAATTACACCGCCTATTGAGTCAGTAAGAGATTATGGTCACCCTCGGGACCCACCTTTAGCCATAGGTGAGATATACAAAATGGGTTCATCATCAAATGCAATAAATTTCATATATGGGGGAGTCGATTCTTCATCTGGTCCATCTCCTCCGGAGGAGGACCATGTAAAAGAGTTTAATGAGAACATTGATTTTTTATCTAACCCATCATTTCCAGTGAGATATTTCCAGAGGGTTAATTGGCAAGGATATGGACTTGGACGACATGAACAAGGTCCTCACTACATTATTGAGCCAGAATATAGAGAGCCAAATGACCGCTCAGGTCTAGGTTACAAACCTTCCATCGCAAGCTCTTCGCTAAGTCAAACATTCCAAGAACTGGATATTGAGTGCGAAGACGGAGAAGGAGAAAGTGACAAGGAGGATGAACCTAATGATGAGGATGATGATATAAATGGTGAATACCTAATCAAAAATTTTTACCCTCATGTGTTTGGAACTTTCTCAGAACAAGCCTTGCAGCAAGAACCAGGATACGAAGATCCACCAGAAATGGCCGACCTTAGGCCAGATTACACACAACTTGTTCTGGGACCTCATACAAATGCTAACGGCTTTTGGATAAGCGATGACGATTATGAAGATGAGACAGAAATGATATTTCTAAATCATGAGCATGAAATGCAAGCTAGAAGAATACTACAAGCAGAGGCGCATCACGAACAACATAATCAAGAGGTAGAAGAACCTAGAGAGGAGTTAGTACATGCAGAATCTATTCGAAGAAATGACTGGTACCAAAAGAAGTTCCCAATAAACCGAACTCTCTTTCAGCTAAGCAAAAAGCATGAAAGTCCTGAACTAGAACCTCCTCCACCACCTTGGCCACTCCTATAGCACCACCAATCACACACATTAGGTCAGTTGCAACCTAGGGAGGATGAGTCATCACCTCTCGAATCGTAGCCACATCATCTCCATCAAGTCAACATGATTTCTGTTGATTTTCTCACCCCACTCCGCAATCCATATGATGAGGCAAAGCCAATCCATATCGACACTAGCCTCATTGCCATGGACAGGATCTCATCCCCACCATCCATTGCTGAATTTATCCTGTCCGAAGAGTTGTTGCGTGCTTCAAACGCGTATATTTCACAACAACCTTCATCATCAAATAATTCAGTTTTTCAAACTAAAATAGAGGGGGAAGCCCCAGAGACATTTGAAAATGTGGCAGATGACATCCACCTCATCCCAACTCCACATCAACTAGAAGAAGGTTCTCACATGCTCATTGAAGAGTCTATAGATGTGAACCTTAGTCAAGACGCGGATAATCCCCAAATTGTCAAAATTGCAAAAGAATTATCCATAGAAGAGAAAGAACGCATAATAAACATGCTAATGAAAAATAAAGAAGTGTTCGCATGGTCATATAAAGACATGCCTGGTTTAGATCCAGACCTGGTAGTCCACAACCTAACACTGGCACATGATGCAAAGCCATTCAAGCAAAAGCTTAGGAAAGTCCATCCAATAGTCGCATTAATTGTAAAAGAAGAGCTGCAAAAGTTATTGGATGTGCACTTCATAGTACCAATTGATTACCCATAATGGCTTTCAAATATGGTACCCGTTCACAAACCGAATGGAGGGATACGTGTGTGCACTGATTTTTGAGACTTAAACAAAGCGTGTCCCAAAGATGATTTTCCTTTGCCTAATATCGATCAACTAGTAGATTCTTGCGCTGGTCATGAAATGCTTTCCTTAATGGATGGTTTCTCGGGATACAACCAAATTTGAATTAATCCCGAAGATCAACACAAGACAACATTTACAACACCCTGGGGGACATTCTGTTACAGAGTGATGCCGTTTGGACTCAAAAATGCAGGAGCTACATACCAACGAGCTATGACGTACATATTTCATGATTATATGCATAATATCATCGAGGATTATGTAGATGACTTGATTGCTAAATCTAAAACACGTCTTGAGCACATCGATGTACTAGAAAAAGCGTTCGATCGATTGATAGAACACAAAGTAAGGTTAAATCCTAAGAAGTGTGTATTCAGAGTCACATCAAGAAAACTTCTAGGATTCATTGTCTCCAAGTGAGGCATTGAAGTGGATCCAGGTAAGGTAAAAGCCATATTAGAAATGCCACCTCCCAAGACATTGAAAGAGTTGCGTAGTTTACAAGGAAAGATCCAATCTATCAAACGATTCATCGCACAACTCTCAGATAAATGCAGGCCTTTCAATCGCCTGTTACAAAAGGGGGTGACATTTTCATGGACAACTGAATGTCAAGAGGTATTTGATGACATAAAGAAGTATCTGGCATCACCACCAGTTCTTACGCCACCTCGAACAGAAGTCCCTTTTTACCTATACATATCTGCAATAGATTTTGCACTAGGTACAATGCTTGCACAAAAGAACGAAAATCATAAAGAGCAAGCAATTTACTATATTAGCCGAACATTGGTAAGTTACGAAACAAGATATGCTTATGTCGAAAAGTTATGCTTAGCAGTGGTTTTCGCCACTAAGAAACTTAGACATTATATGTTAAGCAATACTACCTATGTCATAGCTAGAGAAAATCCTTTGTGATACATGATGACTCGCACATACAACAACACCCGTACTGCTAAATGGATAATGCTTTTAACCGAATTCGATCTCGAATTCGTAAGTCAAAAATCCATAAAAGGTCAGGTGATAGTAGATCAACTAGCTGAAGCTCCGCTAAATGATGATAAACCACTAATCATTGAGCTTCCAGATGATTCAGTATTCTCTGTCATAGAACAAGAAGAGTTGGTTTCTTCTGAGGATGAAGCAGATATGACAATGTTCTTTGATGGATCTAAGTGCAAGAAAGGACAAGGTGCGGGAGTTGTGTTTTATACACCTGAAGGAATACCAATTCCTTTATCATTCAAACTCGACTTCACGTGCACTAACAATAACGTAGAGTATGAAGCCTTAATCTTAGGCCTTCAATCAGCTATAGCAATGGGAATAAAAAGACTAAGCATTTTTGGTGATTCTCAACTAGTTGTCTATCAAGTAAAAGGAGAATACCAATGTAAGGAACCAGTTTTAAAGCAATACCATGAAGTGGCAACAAAGTTGCTACAAAAGTTTGATTGGTTCGAAATTAGTAACTTACCCCATTCGACAAATAGATTCGTGGATGCAATGGCTTCTTTGGGATCTCTCATCCCTAAGAATGAGCATGGAGAAGTACAACCGCTAATCATAACAATAGTGCCCAAACCATCAATTCAAAGAGCAGAATCTACAGGTGAGAAAAATGTTTGTTTGATACATGTTGAACCTTACAATTCTTACCTTGATGAAATAAGAGACTTTCTCAAGTCTGGAACACTCCCAATAGAGATGACACGAACTGCAAAAAGAACGTTCAAACAAAAAGTAATTCGTTTTACTCTATTGGGGGACGTGTTATATAAACATGGTTATGATGGAATATTATTACGATGTCTAAATTCGGTTGAATCAGAATGAGCTATAGCAGAAGCCCATGATGGTACTTGTGGTGGCCACTTCAGTGGAATGGCCATTGCAAAAATAATACTACGTATGGGATACTATTGGCCGACCATGGAAAATGACTGTTGTAAATATGTCAAAAAGTGCCAAAAGTGTCAACACCATGCAAATTTGACTCATGTACCATCACATGCTTTACAACCCATTCAAAGTCTTTGGCCATTTTCACAATGGGGCCTCGATTTGATTGGTAAAATATCACCTGCTTCATCAGGGACAACATAAATTCATCATAACTGCTATAGAATACTTCACAAAATGGGTGGAAGCAATTCCAATGACCACTATGACTGGACCTCGAATAGCGGAGTTTATACTTCAGCATATTATCTATCATTTTGGAATACCCTCAAAAATAATTTTTGATAATGGGAAGTCATTTAAGAATAAGGATGTTAGAGCATTGTGCAACAAATTCAAAATTCAACACAGTTTCTCAACACCTTATTACCCACAAGCAAATGGGCAAGCTGAAGCAACCAACAAAACAATGGTATCCATTCTCAAGAAACTGGTCAAAGAAAATCATCGAGATTGGCATACTCAACTTCCTTTGGCACTATGGGCTTACAGAACAAGCATCAGAATGCCAACAGGAGCAACACCATTTTCATTAGTTTATGGTGTTGAAGCTATATTACCTTTCGAGATTGAGATACCCTCCTTGAGAATTGCATTACAGGAATTCATGGATGATGACACCGCTAGACAAGCACGTCTTGACCAATTGACACTTATTGATGAGAAATGCATAAATGCTCTAGAGCATTTACGAGTATATCAAGACAGAATCAAACGTGCTTACAACGCAAAAGTCCATCCTCACGAATTTCAAGTAGGGGACCTAGTGCTCAAAGAAAATCAACAAAATACCAATGCATTACCACACTTGAGAGATAAATTTACGGCTAATTGGTTAGGCCCATATATTGTAAAGCAAAATTTGGGACCAGGAACATATAGACTTGCCAACTTAGAAGGAGAGTTGGAGCCAGAGCCACTAAACATAATGCACTTAAAGGCATTTTATGCATAAATCAACTTGCAATATATATATATATGTACATGGCTAAAAAAAAAAAATTATATTTCCACATTGCATACATTTTACATTGTAAATAGAAATATCTTTACTTACATTTTGCATATTGCATTCGCATTTCAATAATTATTCGATCACAAAAATTCAGTTTTTGCATTATAAGCATACCACAAGCATGTAAAAAAATAATAAATATAATCATATAATTGCATCCATCCCATCCCATGTTCAGTAATATTTTGTAGTGGTGATGATATGATAAAAAAGAAAACAAGTTCCAAGAATTGGGGGTATTCACCTAAGACTCTTCGCAATGCAACAAAAGTCATACACATCATGTTTTCATATATCATAAATCAAATTTTCAGTCACTCAATCATGTCTAGTAAAAAACCAAACTTCATGAAGTGTCCAATTTTCTTTAGGACCAAAGCACTTTTATCACATTAAGAAAGTCTTGAGTATGGTAGATTGACCCCAAAACAATCTTGAACCAAATACACTTTTACAAATCTTAAAAGCATCTTGAGTAAAATAAGGATAACGCCAACTTGGGTACACCTTGAAGCGAAAAAGTAAAATTCCTCGCTTACCCTATCATGCAACATAGACCAAAATAAAAAATAGTGGTTTTCACCACTATCACAATAATGCTCCAAATTTAAACAAATGTAGAGTAGTAAGGATAGGATCACATTCTCATCACACTTCGGTTGAGAATCCGATTCCCCAAAACTCTATACAAAATTAATTCCAAACACACACCACAGATCCCTAAGGCAAAAAGGATCGTACTACATTCCCCTCAGAAAGTTATGTAGTCATCCCAAAAGCTTAAAGATCAGATCATTGGACTATGGAGCGAACCTCCACCGGGGCTATAGACGCTTGACTGGCAGTGGAGTAAACTCATGCAGGGCGACATGTCTCTCTCCTAAAAGGGAGACCTCTGACCGCACATACGGGTAAGCTAGCTAATAGGTAAACCCATAAAAGGTACCATCCAATTTACTCAAGATGGGTCAATTAACTTCACAATCACATGCACTGGTTCTTGATTGCTTAGGGTCATTGACACACAAGATTTAGTAAATGAACTCCACTTGCACACACCTTGGTCCTAAAGAAAGTTAGACAACGATCAAGAAAATGGTTGACATTACTAGGTTGTTTGAGTCTTTGAAAATCTGTCACTATTACATATCAAAAATCACACCATCTTCCATATAAAATTCCACATATCAACAATTATCACATACATGAGTCCACCATACATTACCAACAAAGAGTCATCAAGTTGGATATCCCCAATTGCAACAGTGAACAAGTAAGGATCAAATATTCTGAGCTATAAAAGATTACATGAATATCATGCATGCCATCATATTGTTAAATGAACATATAATTAAACTGCATATTACATATTAGTTTCCATTCATTATCAAAGCACACACATAACAATATTTTGATTGCATCACAAAAGCATAATAAAGCACAAACACAAAAAAATGCATTTACAAATTCACACATGAGATGACAAATATAAAAGGCCATGTATATATATAAATATATAACAAAAAAGTCTCAACAATACAAAATGCCCACAGGCTGTATACATCGAAGCACTAAGGCTCATAGCAAAATAGAAGCAAATACAAAAAGAGAAACAACATGTCACAACTAACTGGTACTAGCAGGATCCCTTCGAGGACCTTACATTGTAGAAGCCCCATGAGAACTCGATGATCGATGAGTCCTGTGACTCCTCTCAGTCCCTCGGGTAGCAGTAGTAGCTGATGAAGAAGGAGGAATAAGAAAAGGAATCTGACGCTCATGCAAAATATTCTCCAACATCTCTATATAAATAGCCTACTTGCACAGGCTCCTCAAGTTCGCACCCTCACGAGCAACCCATTGAGAAATATCTGCTCGAAGAGCAGCAATAGTAGCTATAGTGTCACCTCCACCTGACCCTGCCTGTAGTCGAGTCAGCTCACCCTCTAACCGAGTGACCTCACCTCCAAGCCTAGAAATATCCAAATCCTTTGTAGCAAGAGCATCGCTGCTAGGCCCATCGTGCATCCTATCCACCTCACCCTGGAGACGAGTCACCTCACCCTGGTACCATGCTAACTCACCCTTTAGGTGAGTCACCTCTAAACCTAGGCTGTCACGCTCAACCTGTAACAAATCCCAATCCTCCTCTATCTGTCGAGGAGGGGCATCACCATCACCACCACCCTCATCATCTCCATCACCATCCCCATCACCACCACCCTCATCATCTCCATCACCATCTCCACCTCCCTCCACTGGTTGTTGTACATCAGTAACCACCTCAATCCTAGGAGTACTATGTCATCGGTGCTTCATCGATCAAGGAGTCTGCTCACCCACCTCTACATCATCACCACTCCCATCATCATCGACAATAACACTCGACATCCAAGGAGGCTGAGAAGAAAACCATACGTCATACTCGAGAGTGGTACCCACATCATCCAAGTCAAGAACCTCTAAGTCAGAGTCATCATAAGGATCATCAACTCACCAAAAGTTAGGAGCAACAGGTAACCCAACTCGTCTCCCCATCGTCTATAGGTCACAGGTGCATCAGGCACACCCTGTACCAAACCAAACTGATGATGCACCCAAGAAAATTGGATAAACTCCATCTCCCTCAGATGGGTACCAATAACCCAATCCAGGCCCCTCCAAGGCTACCAACTCATGAAGTCTCTAGAAAGGGAGCTTAGGATACCTCGGTACTCTGATGCCCCAATCACTGGATGACTGAGCTCCTCACTAAGTAGCCACCTATAAGCTCGAGGAGAAGTGGCATCATAGGCACAAGGAAGACCAACCGATCGTCCAACAATGATGTGCTCCCATGACCATACTTGGAGCACCAAACTACAACCTAGCCCCTTTCGCCCCCGCCTCTTCACCTCGTACAACTCGTTGTATATCTGGCATAGAAGAGCAGGAGCCCATGCCAACCATTGAGGATCCACAATCAGATCAAGTACAATAGGAACCTGGTTCCATGGGATCCTCGATCCCATGGAATTAGGCAACAACATGTTGCTCAATATGTACATCAAGAAAGTTGAAACAACTCCCAAACTGTCAAGCAACAAAGAGACCCCCCCCCCCCCCCCCCCCCCCACCCCAAAAAGAACCCCCTTGGCAACCGAGGACCCTCGATAGGAACACGAAGAATCCGGTAAATATCCTCCAAAGTGATAGTCAGCTCCCCTGTCGAAAGTTGAAAGGTACCTCTGTTAGGATCCCAACGCTCAACAAGTGTAGACAACAAATCCTCATCGACTCGAATGGTGCTCAGTCACCCACAACCATCAAGACCAATGGTCTCTAAAAACATCCAATCATCATCTGTAAGGGCCTTGCACACTTTGCGAATAGTGTGAGGCCACCTATGTCGGGCATCAAGGAGCTTAACCTGAAAAACAAATAAAATAAACAAAATATTAGAACAAAAAAACAATAAAAAAAATTACCTAACCCTAGGTAATCAAACAACAATAAACAAAAACAAACAAAAAAAAATAAAAAAATATTACCTAACCCTAGGTAATCAAACAACAATAAACAAAAACAAACAACAAAAAATAAAAAAATATTACCTAACCCTAGGTAATCAAAATAAAAAAAAAAAAAAAAAAAAAAACAAAAAAATAAAAAATACCTAACCCTAGGTAATCAAACAACAATAAACAAAAACAAACAAATAAAAAATCAAAAAAATATTACCTAACCCTAGGTAATCAACCAACAATAAAAAAACAAAAAAAAAAATTGCACCTACCCCTAGGTGATCATATATCAACAAAAAATACAAAAACAAACAAAAACATAAATAAAAAAAAAATTGCACCTACCCCTAGGTGATCATATATCAATAGAAAAAATACAAAAACAAAACAAAGACGACAAAAGCAAAACAAAACAAATCAACAAAAATACAACGAATTCATTACCAGCCCCACTTAGTTCCATAAAAAAAAAAAAACAAACAAAATCAAACAAAACAAAAATAAATAAATAAAACAACTACAAACAACAAGCAAAAGACCCTAACTAAAAGCAAAGGACCACCTACCTCAGCATAGCGGACGCCGCCTTCCGCTCCAACCGAACCACCACCACCACCGCCACCACTCCCCTCGCCAATCTCCATCTCACTCATCACTCTCAACAAATCACCAGATGACAAATGGGAATGAAATGAAAGTGACAAGGCAAAAGACTATTTATAGCCGCATTTCACGACAAAAAATGCGTAACCATATTTTTCGGTGCGCTCAAAAATGCAAACGAGCGGTTTTAACCCTAAACCGCGAACGTGCGGTTAGCGCATCAAAATCGTAAACACGCGGTTTCAGGCATGCGCAACCATGCAACCGCGGTTTCAAAAAAAAAAAGAGAGATCAAAAAATACAAAACTACACAAAATCAAAGAAAAGAACAAAAGCAAAAAATCAAGGTTAAATGATGCCTACTCCATGGGGTTACAAAACACGGTAAGTTCAAATCAAACAAATGCACAATGGAATTGCTAATAGTCACTAGGACAAGCGACTAGGATGATTGGTTCCTTTTTACTTCATTTCATGCATGTCAAAAAAACCAAACGATATTCTATAGAACAACTTAATTAACTCGAAGCAACATCAAGAATAATGCTTTCAATTGGCCATTGGGTCTCAATTGTTACCCACTCGCCAATCGAGGGGGTAAGCATGCAAATCAAAATTTCATTTACAACAGTCATCCATCTTGCCACACCAAAAGAGAGTTGAGTCCGTTCATCAAATAAAGGTAGAGTGTCATTAGTTTTTGCACCACATTGTGTTGTACGCAACGCAGTACAAAAAGGGGCAACTGTAGACACCAAAATCCGACACCTTCTAAAAACACATTTACCACCCCACCATCAAAGCCTGCATAATAAAAGATATGCCTAAGTTCTAACTTAGGGATATAAAATCCTGCACATTATCCTATTTTCCTAATTTATTAAATCTGGAAAGTCACCTTAGGATACCCTGCCTACCCATTGGACATGTGTCCCAGACACTTCATCCAACACCCTTGCCACATATTACCCACTCTTGTCCCCCTTGTCCTTGCACATGGGGCAGATTCCCAACACCCATGCCACAACTCATTTGTTGTTGTCCCCTTTGTCCCTTCACATAAAATAGGATCCCTCATCCCACTCCACTTGCAACCACATCACCTCAGTTAAGTGAGGTACATTGAATGACTCACTGTAACTTCCCCTTCCACCTGGCAGTTCAGATTTGCCACTTGGAAAGTTAGGCTTGCCACCTCCCACTTCCCTCCAAAACCCCAAGAAGGCTATAAAGGCACCATCATTCCACCAAGAAAAGGGAGCTGAATTTGCATACCGACAGGCTGCCAAAATAGATCTAGACCCAACGAGAAATTGAGAGCACGAGCTTGATTCTGACCGTTGGCTCAAATTCCAAGGCAATTTGTTATTCAGCCAAAATCGCCCGTCCACGGTTCCATAGTCAAAAATGTGCGTCCACGGTTTCACAACCGTAGGTCCATGGTTTCCAGCCCACAACCGCGCTTCCATGGTTCCACAGTCCCGAGAACAAAAACGGATTTCATCAACAGAGATTAGCGATTTGAGTATTAAGCAAGGCTTTATTTGTTAACTATTTTGTGCTATCTGCTTTTCATCCATATCAGTAATAGGTTTATTGTTAGGGTAAAATAGGTAGTATATTGCATTATACTACATAGATAGATTATTACATTTACTTTTCTACTTTCTACCATGTAGATATTTACTGTTTCAAATATCTAATGGTAAACTATGGTTAATTCCTAAATATCCTAGGTTAACAAACCTAAACCAAACTCTCTACCTCCTATGGCGCGTTGGTTAGCGTGGATAGTGGGATTATAGTTTGGATTACTATTTTGTAACCTATTTAAATCTAGGCTTTGTTCCTAAGGAATGTTAATGCAAATTATTATTTTAATTAGTCAAACTCGATCTCCTGGTCACATTGGTACCAGAGCTGGAGCAAGGGAGTTGAGCTGGAGCGTTGGAATTACGGCACCATCGATGACCTTTAATTAATTTCATTATTGCTCCTAATATCTCTTTAATTCTCCCTAAGTTTGATTAGTTTATTGTGCATCTTAATTTCTGTGGAAAGCTCCCGCAGGAAAGCCCGCAGCTTTGGGCACGGATCTCGACGTAGGGATCATTTGACCCCGATGGTGATCGCCACCCACGGGGAATTTTTTCCCCCATCATGGATAGCGACCACCGGGGATCTCCCCACCGGCGATCCACCCTACGGGCCCGCAGATAGCCCACGGGAGCATCCAAGGGTAGGCGGCCCTCACCCTCCCCATGGCACGGGGAGAGCTTTATTAGCTCCCCCATTGGGCCCGCATCCCGAGACCGAGGCAGGAACGCATCGAGGGCAGGAGCGCCCTCACGTTTCCCATAGCATGGATCTCGAGGTAGGAACGCATCGAGGGCAGGAGCACCCTCACGTTTCCTGTAGACCTACACGCACCCCGAGATGGTACTGATGAGACACTGATGCAGACCTGCACGCACCCCGAGGCGGTGCTGACCTATCGCTGACTCGACCTACTACCTAGGCGACACGTGGCACTCTAGCCACACGCCACCTAGCCGCTGACTGGACGTGGCGGACCTGACCGAACCTGACTGGACTTGACGTGGCGGACAACCACTGGACACACGACTCGACGTGGACCCCCTTGCCGCGCCACGTGGACGCCGACAAAAGGAGGGCCCGAACTCGATTGCCCAAGGGCAATCACGAGCTAAATAGCTCGTAAAGGCCTTTAAAGGCCTTTGCATCCAAAACAGGATGCATGTGGGATAATTCCCACAACATCCCAAAAGAAGCCCGTAGGCTTCTTTAACATTTAGGCGCTGCAGCCTGAGAACCAAGCCCGACGCTTGGTTAGTTGGCCAAGGCGGACGCCTTAGGCCAGCGTGAGTCGCAGGTTCGACTCACCCGCTCGCCAAAATTGCAAAGGAGTTATTTTTTTTATGAAATTTTTTAATATTTTGGCACATTAAAGTTTAATATTTTAATTTTTATGCTTAAATTAAATTTGTTTTTAATGTTTTTTTTTAGAATTTTTCATAGTTTTTTGCTAAATAAACTGCATCAATTTTTTTAACTCTTAAATTGATGTTTTTTTATTACAAAAATTATGTTATATTCTATTTAAAAAGCTTTAAAACTTTATTTTTTTTAGCATTCAAATTGAAAATAGAAGTGCCAAATTTTTATGCAACTAAGCAATTGTCTTTCTTTAGTTTTCTCCAAATGTGGGGATAAAGAGACAAGGTATAAGAGACATTTTGTTGCTTAAATTTTCATCAAAATTTCCTTTATTGTTCATCACTCTTCAAAGTTTTCATGAAGATCAAATCTTGGGTAAGGAAAGCTCTTCGTAGACAAAGAATCATAAGAAAGAGAAACGAATTACGAAGGCAAACAACACGATCACATTTTCGTCGTATGCTTCGTGAATATCGTAGAACCATTCCTCACTCACTTATCTATATTGATCCATGGAAGGGGTTGGACAGAAGCTATGGTCCCATGAGGATTCGTGAGCCTTTTGATCCTAATGCACCACCTATTTTTGAGTGTTGAAAACAAAAACCAAGTCATGTGTCGACTGGTCTGGAAGCCTTTCAAACGTGGGTCGTGTGTCGACTTGTCTTGAAAGGAGTGCTTGCTTTCTCAATTTTGTAAACATTAAGGGGGGATAGAAGATACATTTGTGCTTCTATTTTTTGCAAAATTGTAAAAGACAAAGGGGGGATTTTCTAAGAGTAATAAAGGTGCATTCTCGATTGTACTCGACACCTTTTTAAAAAAAAATTGGCTTCATTAGGTGCATTTTCGGTTGCATCCGACACCTATAGTGATAAATAATTTGGGTTGCTCTCTTTTTTATTATTGCACTATACATCATTTTTGCAATTAAACAATCATAAACATTGAAGAGCACTTCACAAATCAAACCCAAATTTCACTAAAAATCGTGCTACACTTTGCACAGGTTACACAAAGTCAATTTTTTTTACTCCCCATCACAGGTCATAAATCTCAAACACCTTGATACACTCTCTTTGTTTGGCTTAATTACCTCAAAATTTCCATCCTTCTTGAAGGGTGTTAAGGCAGGTGCCATTAAATATCCTAGAGAGCAAAATCAGAAGTCTTTCAAAACCTACCCCTTTCATTTGCTCTATTTTGTTTGGCTTAAAATCCTCAAAATTTTCATCCCTTGTTAAGGGTGTTAAGGCAGGTGCCATTAAATATCTTAAAAAGCAAATTAAAATCTTCCATATACTCTTTTGAGGGTATATTGAAAGATAAAGTCATCTTAGTCATATAAATTTGAAACCTTCACCATGGCCATGATCAACAAGTATCTCAATGAGAGCCAACTGCTCAAAGGTTCAAATTATTCTGCATGGAAAACTAAGATGAAAGCCATTTTAACTGTAGAGGAGATGTGGGGAATAGTGGATGGCACTGATTCTAGACCCACATCAGTAGGAGCAGATCAGACAACATATGATAAAAAGGATAAAAGACTTTCCTTATTGATCTTGCTAGCTATTTCTGATGACATACAACCTCATATAAGTGAAGCTAAAAATGGTAAGGAGGCATGGAATGCCTTAGCAACCATTTTTGAAGGAAAGAATCAATCAACAATTCTTAACCTTCAAACACAGCTTCATACTCTTCATATGAAATTTGGAGAGACAGTAGAGCTATTCCTCTGCAGAGTCGCAGATATAAAAACAAAACTGCAAGCCTTAGGAGAAAAAGTGGAAGACAATGTCCCGACCTCAATCATTTTAAGGGCTCTTCCAGACTCCTATAGAATGTTGATCACTTCACTACAAGTCTCTGGAAGGACAGTGACTTTTGTAGAGTGCTAAATTTTATTCAAACTCGAAGAAGCTAATCAACTCCAAAGAGATGAGGCATCCAACAATGCACTCTTCTCAAACAAACAAAGTGGAAAGAAAAAGTGGAATCAACAGAAAGGATCTTCTTCTAACAAAGACAAGGGTAAAGGCAAAGAGATTAAGAAGAAGAAGCAGTATTGTAAAATTTGTGATAAAGACACTCATGAAACCAAAAGATGTTGGTTTAAGAACAAACCACCCAATGAACAAGGTCAAAATAAGGGCAAAGGTAAACCAAAGAACAAGAATAAACAACAACAGGGACATATTGCCGCTGAAGATTCTAGTTCGGACTCTGAACGAGCACACAAAGTGCTCATGACACATACAGAATCCTCTCACAAGGATACTGTTTGGTACATAGATTCAAGCGCTAGTAAACATATGACTGGCGATAAGTCCTGGTTTGAGACATTTGAGGCTCGAGAAGGTAGACCGGTAACCATTGTTGATGATCAGACCTATCGAGTTCAGGGAGAAGGAACTGTTTCTGTCTCCCTTCCAGATGGAGAATGTAAAATTCAAAAAGTTCTTTATGTACCAGGATTGAAAAATAATCTCTTGTCAGTTCCACAAATCCTGGACAATAACATGAATGTCAATTTCAAAGTGGACAAAGAAAAGAAACGTTGCTTTATCACCCAAAAAGGAAAACAGATAGCAACAGGTTCATACAAACATGGTTTGTTTATCTTAGATGCAATTACCTCTACACATACTGCAATGGCAGTAACCACAAAAGAGGCCACTTCTCTATGGCATAAGAGATTTGGGCATCTAAGTTCAGGGTATTTACTAGAACTCAGTAAATATCAAATGGTGAAAGGACTGCCTACTCTTTCATCTACTTTGCCAGTGTGCTCAGATTGCTTGTCAGGAAAGCAACATAGAGTACCTTTTGAACCTAGCTCCTATCGAGCTAAGGTACCTTTGGAGTTAGTTCACACAGATTTGTGTGGTCCTATGTCTACTAGTTGTGGAGGAAAAAGGTATTTTCAATTGTTTGTAGATGATCACTCACGAAAAATGTGGGTCTTCTTCTTGCAGTTGAAGTCCGAAGCATTTGACTATTTTCAGCAGTTCAAGAAGCTTGTTGAGAAAGAATCAGGATGTTTCATAAAGACCCTCCATTCAGATCGAGGGGGGAATACACATCAAAATAATTTTCCTCATTTTTGTAGAAACATGGGATAAAAATATAGTTAACAACAACCTATTCTCCTCAGTCAAATGGAGTTGTTGAGAGAAGAAATCGTTCCATTATGGAAATGGTTCGATGTATGCTTAAGGGAGCCAATCTTGAGCACATTTACTGGGCTGAAGCTGTAACAACTATAGTATATCTTCTAAATAGGGCACCCACATGGGCTCTTGAAGGTATGACTCCTCAAGAAGCATGGAGTGGAAGGAAACCCTCCATATCTCATCTACGAGTATTTGGGTGTAAGGCTTTTATGCATATACCTAAGGAGAAAAGAAAGAAGTTAGATGAGAAGACCCTACAATGTGTTTTTCTTGGATATGATGAATACTCAAAAGGCTATCGGTTGATAGATCCATTCACCAAGAAAATACATGTTAGTAGAGATGTAGTGTTTGATGAAGCTTTCACATCTAACACTACATCAGTATACCTAGAAGATGAGGAGCAACAACCACTTCCTCCTCCACAATAGAAAAAGCCTCCAAAATGGTATACAAGTACTATGAAAGATTCCAAACTCACTTCACCACCAGATCTCACTCTCAATCGTCCAAAGACATGAAGCATGTCTCGACAGAGAATGATAGAAGCATCTACTTCAGTTGATGATCTTTGTGTAGATTTTCAAGAGCTTTCTGTTGATAGAGATTTAGAAAGTGGAAATGATATGGAAATTGATGAGGAGAGGGTTTACATGTCTTCATATGATGAAAATGAACCTTCTACAGTTGATGAAGCACTTAGTCAGCCTCAGTGGAAGGCAGCTATGGATGCTGAACATAAATCCCTCATTAAAAACAAAACATGGAAGTTGGTCGATTTGCCTAAAGGAAAGAAGCCCATAGGCTGCAAATGGGTTTACAAAGTCAAATATAAGGCAGATGGTACCATAGACAAGCATAAGGCCCATCTTGTGGCAAAGGGCTATGCTCAAAAGGAAGGCCTTGATTATGAGGAAACCTTTGCACCCACTGCAAGGATGACCACCATTCGAGTTCTTTGTGCTATGGCAGCATAGTTCGGATGGAAATTACATCAAATGGATGTAAAAAGTGCCTTTCTGAATGGTGACTTAAAAGAAGAGGTATACATGACTCAACCTCCAAGATTTACTGAGGAAGGCCATGAGCAACAGGTTTGCAAGTTGGTCAAATCATTATACGGGCTCAAACAAGCCCCAAGAGCATGGTACATTAAAATGGATAGTCACCTACTACAACACGAATTCAAGAGAAGTCCATCTGATGCAAATCTCTATATCAAGAACACAAGTTCTGAAATAGTGATTCTTGTATTATATGTAGATGATCTGATCATCACTGGCAATTCAGAGACATTGATCAACGCCGTGAAAGATGACTTGAAAGAGTCATTTGATATGACAGATCTCGGACTTCTCCACTACTGTCTTGGTCTTGAGATAGAACAGAAAAAGAATCATCTTAGGGTGACTCAGAAAAAGTATGCCAAGACTTTAGTAGAAAAATATCGTATGACTGATTGCAAGCCCAAGGCAACACCGATGGAATCAGGGCTTCAGTTATCACGGTATGATGACTCACCACAGGTAGATGGCACGCTATATAGACAGATGATTGGAAGCCTTATCTATCTGACCAATACTAGACCAGACATTACTTATGTTGTAAACTATCTTTCTCGGTTCATGCAGGAACCAAAAGCCTCTCACTGGAAAGCAGCTAAGCGTGTTCTTCACTACATTCAAGGTAGTGTAGAATATGGTCTAGAGTACAAGAAGAATAACTCATTCTTCTTACAGAGTTACACTGACTCTGACTACGCTGGATCCCTAGATGATAGAAAATCAACATCAGGATATGTATTTCATCTTGGATCTGGTCCTGTCTCATGGCATAGTAAAAAGCAACAGGTGGTTGCTTTATCTTCAACAGAGGTAGAGTATCACGCTGCACGAGGAGCTGTGTGTGAAGCGATATGGTTAAGTCGCATCTTGGCTACCATGGGCCTACCAAAGAAACTTCCTATTCACATGTTTTGCGACAACTCAGGTGTTTTGAACTTGGTCAAGAATCCAGTCCATCATGAACGCACAAAGCATATTGACACAGATTGTCATTTCATTCGTGATGAAGTTCCTAAACACAGAATCAAGCTCCAATACATTCCCACCGACGAACAAGTTGCTGACATCTTCACCAAGGCACTTGGACGTGTCAAATTTGAGTTGTTCCGAAGTAAACTTTGTATATCAAAGTAATGTAATAAAGGGGGGATGTTAGGGTAAAATAGGTAGTATATTGCATTATACTACATAGATAGATTATTACATTTACTTTTCTACTTTCTACCATGTAGATATTTACTGTTTCAAATATCTAATGGTAAACTATGGTTAATTCCTAAATATCCTAGGTTAACAAACCTAAACCAAACTCTCTACCTCCTATGGCACGTTGGTTAGCGTGGATAGTGGGATTATAGTTTGGATTACTATTTTGTAACCTATTTAAATCTAGGCTTTGTTCCTAAGGAATGTTAATGCAAATTATTATTTTAATTAGTCAAACTCGATCTCCTGATCACATTTATGTGTAGCATTGGATTTATTGCTTGAATATACGGGTGCTATTAATCCCCTTTTTTGGTTTACATGTGTGCAGGTAACAGGTATCTTGGATAGGCTGTTAAAGCTGGAGTGGTTCCTTGCTGGATACCAAAGCCCACTCACCCTTTGAAGTTGTAACTGGATACGAGGAGAACATTGTACATTACGAAAGATCTGGAAAACTCCCAGAGAGAAATTTGTATCATATTGAGGCAAATATTGTAACATTGTACCCAAGCTACTTGGGGCAATCTGAAATATTATAAATTTGTATCGCAAGAGTCAATATATAAAGGATTTCATTATTTTGGGTAATCTCTTTGTGTCTGTGTGATTTTATATTGCAAGTTTTCAAGTATTTTAGTTACACTATTTTGGTCAAGAAGCGAGAGGATTGGGACAAATCCCTGGATAGCAACCTTAGAGATATCAAGAATCAATGGTTGGGCAAACATTTATATGATAAAAGTGTTTGGTGTCCAATCAAGAACAATAAAAATATTAGGAATCATACTAATATCAGTTGGCAATCTCCCCATAAAGGGTGTTTAAAGCTCAACTTCGATGGTGCATCTCGGGGAAATCTAGGTAAAGCGGGTGGGGGTAGTATTTTTTGTGATGACTAAGAGAATATGAGAGGCTATTTTTTCTTTAACCTTGAAAATACCACTAATAATCATGTTGAGGCACAGAATATCTTGGAAGGATTGTTTTGGGCCCTCAAACAAAATTTGACAGAATATTTATGTTGAAATGGACTCTCAAATGATCATCAACCAATTAAAAGACCATAAACGGTCCTCCTCTCCTTCTAATTGGAGGTTAGCAGATATTAGACAGACTATTAAAGATTGTTGTTACTTGTTTCAATCCTTAAATTGTTGTCATGTGCGAAGGTCTGCAAACAAGGTTGTGGATGCTATTGCTAATTGGGGAGTGGATAGAGGTCTGAGAGAGACCACCTAGATCAACCAATATGATGATATAAATTCTCCCAAGGGTATCAAGCATAAAAAATAATCTTTGATCAATAAATATAAATAGGGTGTTGGTAACACTAGTCATGGTGAAAGCAAGATGGATAAAGCCTTTTTTTTTTTTGTGGAAAACATCCCAAAAGGGATGCCACTTTCGGGTAAGACACAAGGAGGTAGGGGTAACCATTCCACCAAAAATGCCCAGGACTCGGACCTGGCCTACCACCTTTGACATACTCAAGGAGCAAACAAACACACAAAACCAATTTAAAAATAAGTAAATAACAACAAAAATAATAAAATAAAATAAAAAACATGCTCCTTGAGTGTGTCAAAAACAAAAGCACAACCAAACACGCACAATGAAATAAAAGAAACCACAACACAAACCACATAGAAAAACACAAGAACCACATAATAAAACACAAACAAGACAAAAACAACAGAACACTACAAAGACATAACCCAAAAAAAACATAAAAAATAAACACAACCAAAACCTAAAAAATTTAAAAAAATAAAATACAACCAACAACAGACAATAAAAAAAACAAAAAACATAGAAAACACTCACACATAAAAACACGAAATAACACAAACAAATATAAACCCAAGAACAAGAACGAAAAAACACAAGAACAATAACAAAAAACATAATAAAAACAAAAAAAAAAACAACAAAAACACAAGAACAACAAAAAACAACACAAAGAACACAAAAACAAAACGAAACAAAAGAATCCACCCACCTTAAAAAACTAAACAAAAAAAAAATAAAAATAAAAAAGAATTTTTTTTTTAACAAAACAATGACCTATCTAGACCAAAAGACTATTAAGGCAAGAATCAATAGAGGAAATAAAATAAAGAATAGAATGAGCTAGGGAACTAAAAAAAACTGAATGAACCAAAGAGAAACAAAAAAAAAAACAAGAAGAAACTAGGTACTTGTTGACAATTTTGTCACATTGCACAATGGGGTAGAGAAATCAAATTTTTTGTAAAGTATTTCTTTCAATTTCATGAATTTGTTCCCTTGCTTTTAGAAACAACATTTTCAAGTGTTGCAACAATTTTGGCTTTCCTTGCTATTCCCCCTGTACATAAAATGAAGATGAAGGAGCTTTGCCCCGACGCTAAGGAAAAATGCTCGCAAGAAGGAAGATAGCCACAAGGGAAGAAATGAAGGATGAAAATTACTTCGGGCCCGAAGTCCCTCAAACAGCTACTTCGGGCGAAAATCTTACGAAGCGGCGTTGTCGAAGAAGGAATTCAAAGAAGGCGTAAAAAGAGCTTCGCACCCGAAGCATTTTCAGCAGCTACTTCGGGTGAAAGTTTTGCGAAGCAGCATTCAAATGACATTTCAAAAGAACAGCTTCGCCGAAGAAAATCGCGGTCCAAATTTGCTAAGGCAGAGAAAACTACTTCGGGCCCGAAGCACTTGAAAAGCTACTTCGGCCAGAAAACTTGCGAAGCGAAAGTCGAAGGAGCGCAACATTGAAAAATACTTCACCAAGAAATCGTCGAAGCACCTACTTCGGGCCTTCCCTCCAGCGAACCATTTCTACTTCGGGCCCGAAGTCCCTCAAACAGCTACTTCGGGCAAGAATTTTGTGAAGCGGTGTTGCCGAAGAAAAATACAAGGGAAGAAGAATGAAAACTACTTCGCACCCGAAGCATTTCAAAAGGTTACTTCGGGCAAGAAACTTGCGAAGCGGGATTTGAAGGAGCGCACCATTGAAAATACTTCATCGAAAAACCGTCGAAGCACCCACTTCGGGCCTCTCCACCAGGGAACCATTTCTACTTCACCGAAAGTCGTTGCGAAGCATCTGCTTCGGCAAACCTTCGTGCGAAGTACTTTCACCCGAAGTGGAAGCGCCATAAACAAAGCATTTTTGAAGGCAAGAATGAGCTTCGGCCAAAATCCTCCCGAACCACAATTTTGAAGGAAGATCGTGGCGAAGCATTTTAACAATTCATCAATGAAGCAGTTTTGGCACATCTCTCCAGCGAAGCAAGAAGTGAAGAGCCCATCTTGCGAAGGAAATATGCTTCGGCACCCACCATCCCCGAAGCAATTTTGTGAAGCTCCACCATGCGAAGTACAAATCAAGAAGGAGGATCTGCTTCGGCACAAGTCCATTGCGAAGTGGAGTTGCGAACGAAAATCCAGCGAAGCACTTCAAAGGCACATGCTCCAAGCTGGGTATTTTCCCGAGGCGATCAAGTGCCTCATAAATGCATTTTTACGTGCCCGATAAGCTCGCTGCTCATTTTTAGCAATTGGAAATGAAGTATCAGTCTCTGAGGAAGACCCCGATGAGCATGGCGGCCACTCGAGCACTGCACCCAGAAGCCAAGGATGCTCTGATAGCTCATTAATGCTTGTTTCCACGGCTGACCCGGTCGTAGTTGCCAGTTTTGGTAATAGATTTGAGAGCTCAGTCACGAGGGCTGCGAAGTGCCGACTTCTCAGGTTTCGAGGGTGTACTCTTCCATTTTGTGCATTTATGGCTCAGAGGGTCGGGTCCTCTATAAAAACCCAGGCATTGTAATGTAAAATGGGGGGGAACTTTCTGCTAGAAAGCTGTTGTAACTTAGATTTCTATGATTAATACTAAAGAGCTTTGGACTCTATTTCTCTCTTTTATGTTGCCTTCTGCGTTTATTTCTTTCATCTTTCTTCATTTGCATACTGTAATTCTGAATCCTGGATTTAGGTATGTGATTGGGGACTAAACCCTAAAATTTTCTCGAAGGATACATAGGGGAGGAAAACACTGTATTAGTTTTCTTTTATGCTGCCTGTGGATATGGTTTCTGTTATATTCACTCCTTCGCCGTCGTAACTCTGAACCCTGAATTTTGATGAGAGGGAAGGGTAATCCTGGAACTTGTCCAGAGGATACATAGGAGGATTAATATTGCATTCATTTCATTTATTCTTGGTGTTTCTTGCTACTGTTTCAAGCTATTGGCTAGCGATCGTGCTTCCGGTTCTTTCCCACTTCAAATTATTGATACCTCTTCCCTTACCCTCTTTTATCTCTTTCCTGCACCCTTACTCTTTTATCTCTTTCCTGCACCCTTATCTTAAAACATCAAAGTAGTTTAGTATAGGAGCCAGCCTTTCTCCGAAGATTGGCACGAGGGGCATCTCTTCCCTTCGGCCTTTCAATGTTGGTCCAGGTCTAGGGTGCATACACTTACCCAAATCCTTTCTTGGGTAGATTTGATGACCAACAGTTTTTGGCACGCCCGGTGGGACCCGATCAGTCTCACCTTGTGAGTGGTAGTGAGAACCGATGCTCTCATTACCGAAAGACTCTTAGCATCTGGCGACTCTGTTTACCCGAGAATATTTAAGTCGTAAATATCGATACCAAAGTCTTGTGTCTTCATGCAAACAAGATGGAGAGTTAGGAATAGAGGAGAGGAAACTGAGTTCTTTGAGCTAGATATTGACGCCTTTGGGGAACGATCTAGGTTGGTCACCCCCGATTCTCTGCTACGTGGAACATCCTCGCAAGAGGCCGCTGTTGATGAACAAGGCCTAACTTCTGATAGCACAAGTGGCTAGCTTTCCTCCTAATCCTCCCAACTCACCGAAGCACCCTAGTGCCTCCATTCCTATTGGTCGTCCTGTTAGCAATCAAGGAGGAGCTTCGGGAATTCTTGTTTCTCAAAATCCAAGAGTAAATATGGCACAACAACAACAACAACAACAAATGCAGTAGCAACCACCGCCCAGATTATTCCCAGCATGGAATTCTACAGGACCACTAAATCTAGCGGGACAAGGGCAAGTGTCACCTGCTGCTATAAAGAAGATCCCAACGTTTGATGGAACTGGGAAGACTGCTCTGGAGCACATCCAGGACATAGTTTCTCTAGCGGTGATTCATGACATCATAGAAGAGCGAGTAATGGTAAAGCTTCTGGTTCTGTCTCTTAGAGGAAAACTCCTCTACTGGTATAGATCTTTACCACCCGGTACCATTACGAGATGGGACCAGTTAGCCGGATAGTTGATGCGAAGCTTCAATGAGTCCTCCGATCCGACCTCTCTCCTACATCAGTTCACAATGATCCAGAGACATCCACAAGAGGAGATCGCTGACTTCAATGTTAGGTTCGCTCGAACCTGGAAAAGAATACCAGTTGGACTTCGACCAACTGATGAAGCTGCAACATACTATTTCCTTTGGGCTTTCAACCCCGATATCAGTGTGATGGTAAGGTATTCGAACATCAATACCTTCCCAAAATTATATGAGTTAGCCCAAAAAGTGGAGATGGATCTAATAGCTATGGGTAAGCTTCCCCAAAGGATGCCGATGCCCATACTTCCCAATTTTTATCAGTCCCAGTATGCAAGCGCAGCCGCTTCGTAGATCTCTGCAACCCCTGCACTCCCGATCTCATCTTGGAACCCGAATCCCATTGTATCCCAAATCACTACTCCACAAATTCATTTTCCTACTTTTTTGACTCCACAGCCCATGATCACTTTGGCATTCCCTATACTGCCAGCACCACTTCAACATCCCGCCCTACCCCCAATACCAACAATGGCTCCATTGCCATCGATCCCTAAAACCGATGACATGCAAGCCAAAATACTACAAGAAGTTCAGTCCCTGAACTCCACAGTGCAGACTCTATCTAATGACATGACCATTATGAAGAAGAAGCAAGTGCAACAAGAGTTTCTACCAAGAAGGTCTTATCCTACACCTGCGCTTACTAAAGATCAAGCGGCCCAGCAAGGAAGAGCTTCGACAAGAAATGCTGCAATAGACGAAGCCCCAAGCACTTCCGATTATATACATTGGTGCTCCACGTGTAATGATCCTCATGAAGAAAATACCTGCATGTTGCACCAACACTATGTGCAAATGTTGGCGAGCAGTAGTCATGGCGGACAAGTCAACGTCATCAGGCAATTGAATCAGAACCTGGTAATTGGCGAAGAAGAGCCAGTTGCAGTCCTTACCAGAGGAGGAAAAAGGTCGATAGAGGTGGATGCTACTCAAATGGCTCCATTAAAGGTGCATGCCCATCATGAGAAGGGACAACAACCTCCTCCAGCCCCGAGCGAGACTCCTCAACCTGCACCAGTCAAAGAGAAGGCCCAATAGGCCCCTGCAAATCCACCTCAGGTGGAAACCAGAGAACAAGCTAGAGAGAAGCTCAAGCTTCCCTCACTGACCAAGCGACAAAGGGTCAAAGCTATGAAATAGTATCGCACCAGATATGAGTCAAGAAAGGAACCTGAGGTGCCCAATTCCCTGGCGTACAACATTGTAGATGAGCTGAAGAAGATTCTGGCCAAGATCAGTCTGTACGACGCACTGCAACTACTCGGACAAGTAGACCTGTTGCAAGAATCATTGAAGATGACCAAAGCAAGAAAAGCAGCACCACTTGCCCTAGTGCAGACCCTCTCCACATCCATTATAGGGAAGAATCGGCCACCTCCATTCTACCTATCCCTACAGATGGAAGGGTATATTGTTCATAATTGTATGATTGACTCTGGGGCCGTGACAACAGTCATGCCTAAGGCAGTGTGTGAAGAGATAGGGATGGAATATATGCGAAGCAGTCATGGTGTGCTCCAGTTGGATGGTACTCCTATGAATACTATAGGAGTGATTAAAGATATACCTATCCGACTACACAAGATGCCTCAAATCACAGTTATACAAGAGGTGGTGGTCGTCGACCTTGAGCCATATTTTAGTATGTGCTTGTCGAGAGAGTTCACGGCGAAGCTAGGAGGGTACCTATCTATGGATTACTCGCACTTGGAGATTCCATTCAAAGGAAAGAAGATAAAAATCTACAACGAGAAGCCTTCTACCTTCCTCGTAGAAAAAATGTCCAAAGGGGAGAGCAGCGATCCTGTGCATGCGATAGTGGAGGAAATAGAGCAAGTGGACCTGGTCGAGGAGTCCCTCGCACAGTTAAGTTGTGAAGATGAATTTTCATTGGCAGACTTTAATGCCATGATAGAAACCGAGATGGGATGTTATGCCATCGCCAAGCCTGAGAAGCATACCAAGACAGAAGATAAGGTCTTCGCCCAAGGCGAATTATGGAAATTATTCTTCGATGGCACCCGATGCAAAAATGGCGTCGGGGCGGGGATTCTTTTAGTATCACCTTCTGGAGAGCAAAAGGAATATTGTTACCGGTTGGTGTGGAGTTGCACCAACAATGCAACAGAATATGAAGCATTATGCCTAGGACTCAAGAAAGCAAAAAGGTTGGGCATAAAGCATCTCCAAATATTTGGAGATTCAGAATTGGTATGCAATCAAGTCACAAACAAGTGCACTTCAAAGAAGCACTATCTCAAGTCATACCAAAATAGGGTATGGGACTTGTTCGACCAGTTTGAATCTCTCAATCTGCAGTCTATTCCAAGAGAAAAGAATCGACACGTCGATGTTCTAGCATCCATCGCAGCCAGGTACTCTCCAACAGAAGACATGGTGCATAAGCCCAAAGCTGTGAGGATGATTTACAGGCCCTCTATCCCAGACAAAGATCTGCATTGGCAAGTTTTTGATAGTGATGAGCAGATTGTGAATTTCATGATTCAGGAAGTAGCCACAGTTGAGAGTAGAAGCCCTGACGATGAGGAATATGAAGGACTAGTTCGATTGAAGAATAACCATGTTCCCAAGGGATTAATTACTCTTGAAAGCCTCTTTGATCAGAATGATCGAGCAGTTTCTCATAGGATCAAAGTTAATGCAAAGCAATATCAAGATTTAGAGCTTGAGCCTGGAAAAGCAATAAAAGTTGGAACAGATTGCACTTCGGAAGAGCTAGAGCAGATCCGATCTCTATGCAGAAAGTATCCCGACACAGTGGCTTGGTCTTATCAAGATTTAAAGGGATATGATCGACAACTGATCCAGCATACAATTGAGTTGCAGGAAGGAATCAAACCTTTTCGGTAGAAGCAAAGGCCGATCAATCCAAAGATCGAAGTCTTGATGAAAGCCAAACTCCTGAAAATGCTCGAGGCAAAGATAATTTATCCCATCAAGCATTCTTCTTGGGTAGCGAATCTAGTCCCAGTTAGAAAGAAGAATGGAGATATACGATTGTGCGTGGATTTTCGCAACCTGAACCAGGCTTCTCTCAAAGATCACTACCCTCTCCCGTAGATCGATCAGATCTTACATTCGATGGCTGGGGCTCAACGCTTCTCCCTACTCGATGGTTTCTTTGGATACAATCAAATATGGGTCAGGGATGAAGACCAGCATAAAACCGCGTTCACGACCAAGTGGGGCACATTTGCTTACCAGCGAATGCCATTCGACCTTTCGAATGCGGGAGCCACTTTTCAGAGGGCAATGGATTTAGCTTTTGGCGAACTCTTGAATAAGGTTATCGTTATCTATCTAGATGACATGACCATCTTCTCCCGAAGAAGGGAGGATCACCCCTTACACTTACAACAGATTTTCAAAAAATGTCAAGAATTTGGCATTTCAATCAATCCAAAGAAATCCATATTCGTAGTCAGCGAAGGAAAGTTGTTGGGACATGCAATATCAGAGAAGGGTCTCACTGTAGACCCTAATAGAGCTGAGGCTCTAATGAAGCTCCCACTCCCAGTAGACAAGAAAGGACTTCAATCCTTCTTCGGCCAGATCAACTTCGTGAGGAAGTTTGTCCCATATTTTGCCCAGGTCATCAAGCCAATGTCCAAAATTTTGAAGAAAGGTGCAGAATTCATCTGGACGAAGGAGAGAAAAGAAGCATTCAAAGAAATAAAATCCCGAATTGCTCAAGCACCGGTCCTGACCAACCCTGACTACAATCGGGACTTCATCCTATATGCTATAGGAGAACCTGAGAGCTATGTTGCGGTCCTAACACAAAAGGGGGAAGAGGGCGAAGAACGCCCCATCGCGTTTCTAAGCCAAGTGATAAACCCTCATGAAGAAAAATATAATTTCATAGAAAGGCAGGTGCATGCAGTAATGAAGTCTCTTAGGAAATTCAAGCAGTTCATCTCCCAAAGTTGGGTTACAGTCTTTGTCATTCACCCTGATGTGCGCAATTTCATCATCCAAGGAGAATTGGGTAGTAAAAGGGCCGATTGGGTCAGCAAGATTCAAGAATTTGACATCGAGATCAAACCTACAAAACTGGTTCACGGTCGTGCACTATGTCAAGAACTGGCGAAGAGCGTGGCGGCCGAAGCTACAGAATCTCAGTGGGATGACTCGCCAGTAGAAGGATGCTTCACAAACCAGGAAGAGGATGAGAAATACTGGGTCAGTGAGATAGTCGAATACTTCAACACCGGTAGATGTCCTTCACATCTAAATGCTTCACAGCGAAGACATTTTAGGATACGGTCCTCCCGATATACCTTGCGCCCCGAAGGCCTATTTTTTAGAAACATTGATGGCATCCTTCTTAGGTGTATAAAAGATGATGATAAAAGGAGAGTCTTGGGAGAATTTCATTCAGGATTATCTGGAGGTCACTTCGTAGGAAGGACAATGACATTAAAGATCATCAAGGCAGGTTATTATTGGCCTACACTCTTCATTGATGCCTTCGTAGTTTGTCACAAATGTGAACAGTGTCAGAAGTTCGTCGGTCGAAGCAAAAATGCTTCAATGCCTCTCCAACCAATACAAGTAGAAACTCCCTTTCAACAATGGGGGCTAGATTTCATAGGGGTCATATCGTCGAACTCCTCCATTGGGCATAAGTTCATCCTGACCATGACCGATTACTTTACCAGATGGCCCGAAGCAGTTCCCACGAAGAATGCAGATCAAGAGACCGTCATCGCTTTCCTAGAGGGATTGATCACCCGGTTCGACATTCCAGAAGCAATCATCACGGACAATGGTCCTGGCTTCATAGGCACCAAAATCAATGAATTCCTCTACAAATATGGGATATATCATAAAGTATCCTCCAATTACTATCCACAAGGCAACGAATTGGCGAAATCCACCAACAAGACCTTGTTGAAGGTGTTAAGAAAGCTCATAGAGATGAACAAAAGGACTTGGCATCTCCTTCTAGATCGTGCCTTGTGGGCCGATCGAATTTTTGTCAAGAAGTCGATCAAAACATCGCCTTACGCCCTGGTGTATGGCAAGGAGGCCATTCTACCTACCCATATAGAGATCCCTATGTTGCAGCTGTTAGAAGAAGAAGGAGTTAATCCTATGGAAAATAGACTGGCTCAGCTATTACAGCTAGAGGAAGATCATGAGAAAGCCTATCAGAGCTTCGCTAAGCATGCTCAGGTCACCCGTGATTGGTTCAAGAAGAAATCATCCGATCGCACATTCAAAGTGGGAGATCTGGTATGGAAATGGGACTCTTGGAAGGCCAAGCCTGGGAATCATGACAAGCTGGATGCTTTCTGGGAGGGGCCATTCGAAATAGTAAAGGTGAACTCGGCCAACTCTTTCATCCTCAAGAATGCAGATGGCCAGGTATTACCAATTTCTGTCAATGGTCTTCATCTGAAGACTTTTCATCGCTGATTTCTCTTTAAAAAAAAAAAAAAATGTATGTGCTTTTGTATATAATTTTTCATTTGTATATACACCCTGTTTCGAGATTGCAAAAGGCTAAGTGTTACAATGATAAACTCTAGCTTCGCCAAGCATAACCAAAATCTACTTCGAGAACTTTTGATGCGAAGTAACCGATGCAAAGAGGTTCGCAGCGAAGCACTTTACCCTCAAAAGGCCAAACAAAATTTGAAACCAAGGCATGAAAAATGCTTCGCAAAAGGAAGCATAAGCGAAGCACTTCGGCTTCCAAAAGGTCTTTGGAAGATCGAAGGCGTTATCAAAAGGGAAAAGTAGCTGATGCAAAGAGCTTCGCACCCGAAGCATTTCAAGCAGCTACTTCGGGCAGGAGTTTTGTGAAGCAGATTTAAAAGGAAGCCTTGCGAAGCAGTTTCCAAAGAAGACAAGCTTCGGTGTGCAGCCTTCATGAAATAAAGTGGTAGCACGGTGAGGAAGAACTACTTCGGGCCCGAAGCGTTAAAAAATAGCCCGCACCAAAGGTTCGCTGTGAAGCATTTTCAATGATGATTTCAACTTCGCCGAATCGAGAGCATTTAAAACATGTCTTGGGGGACACGCCGACGACAACCTAGGGGAGTTCAAAGTGGATGATTTTAATGCAAAGGTGGCGGAGTGCATCCCAAGAAGAATTCTGTTAAGAGAAAAGTTCATGCTTCCAGGTACGAGGTGGCAGAAGGTCAAGCTCCCAATGCAAGGCATAATCATCGAACCACGTGGGCCCGCGTACCATGCCGCTACGAAGCCAATCAAAATGGCACGGCAACCTTCCCCGTCCAAGCATAGATTTAATTATGGTAGGTGCCATAAATTCTGGCAGTTGCCTTTTAAGGCTATAAAACTCAAGCCTCGGTGGTAAAGAAGGTTGTTTGCCAACTGGTTCATGCAAGACTGAGAGCTCCCGCCATTGATAGCCTGCATTCCTCTACCCCTTGCATCGAAATCCTTCGCATTAGCTCTTTTGCACCGTAAACTCTATTTTCGCCCATATTCACAATGGGAAAGAAAAACTCTAAGGAGAAGGGTAAGGAGCCCGAGGTAGTAGTCCCAAAAAAAACACAGAAGGGCAAGGGGGAGCAAAAGCAGAGACCTAAGAAGGTCAATTTCAACCCTCGCCCAGAAAAGTAGCCGGTAGAAGAAGGGGAAGACTCTGAAGAGGAACAACTTGAAGAACCACCAATCGATGGGTGGGAAAAAATTAGAGACACAGAGCCTGCGAAGAGCGTGGCCGAACTCAGATACACCATCGAGTTCATGACAAGCAGGCTCACCCCGGAGAACAAGAGAGCCGCTGCATACTATTCCTAGATCTACTGGTATCTGACCCCACCCACTCACCATTGTCCCGAGTTAATCTATGCTATCGTACAGAACTACCAGCCCACCTCCAGGCAAGTGTTGGACACTACGGGCCATAAATTGTTTTTGATCCTAAAAGAAGATGTGCAAGCAGCCTTCGCACCGAATCAGGGTCCGCCCAAGGGCTATTCCGTTTGCAATGTCGTTCTGAGTGAACAAATGGAGAGGTTCACTACCTCCACTTATATTCTAAAGTTTCTAAGAGAGAACCTCAAGAATGGACTCCCTTCGGGCAAGCATCCCCAGATGCCCCTTCCCTTGACGGATTTCAAGAACATGGACATCTTTTCAATCATTGCATGGGTGGCGGGTCTGTCAACTGACGCTTCGGTGCACCCTTGGCAGGTGTCCTTGGCCGAGTGTATTTTGAGAGGGGAATTCTATGCCCCCGATGCTTCGTGGCCAAACACCAACCCAGTATTCTTCGATTGGGTAGAATGGGTGGCCCGAACCTTGCACACATGGCTTACCAGCATGAAAAATTTGGGGACGGGCCAGTACTTCGCACCCTGTTCTTTCCTTGTTTGGTTGTTTTTATTTCATGTGCATAAGAAATTCCCTCACATTGCCATCTCTGAGAGCGGCAAGGATGGAAATCCTTTGCCTGTGTACCAATGGACTCCCCTCCTATTGAGGACAGAGTCTTATTATTCTTTTAATCAACAATTCTTGGGACCCGCTATGCATTTGTTGACAGGGTCATGTCCTCGGGTACCCCTCAGTTTAAGAGACAGAGTGGTGCAGGAGAAGAAGGGAGATGTGTTTCAACTGACATAGGGGCTCGTGATTCACCTATTCGGCTTCATAGGGAAACCCTTCCTACTACTAGTCTACCCCTCCGAGTACCAGTTCATGTTAGAGGTCGCTCGGCAGAGCGACTCTACAAATACCGTCTATGGCCACGGTAGGAAATGGGCGCACACCTACGACTTCCCCTTCAAAATGGGGGTAATTGAGGTGTTTTCCCTGAAGCAAAATGTTTTCCTAGAGGAGAAGCTTGCCAACTTTGGTTTGCTCCAAATTCCTCAACAATGGCTCTATGACCCCTTGGGGGTGATGAGGGACCACCTCAGGTTCAAAAACTTTCATATCTGCCCTCATCCAGAAATAGTGGATCAGAGGAACAATCCTAATGGGAGGGACTTGGAATGGCATTTAGAGAGGGTGAGGACATTGCCTCCCTGGCATGAATTCTACCCTATGGAGGTTGAATTTGATCCTATTCAGTATCCTTTCCCAACCCCAGACTCCACCTTTTGGAGAAGAGCAAAAGATGATTTGAAGGAGGAGTTGAAGAATTGGGGCGAGGAGCAATTAAGGGAGTGGTGGATAATGAGAGTCCATCACCAAAAGACAAAATCCTATGGACTCTTGGCATCAGATAAGGACTTTGCAGTTGTGTACCAAGCCAATGCTGGGACCTGGAAGCCCCTCTCCTTCGCCGACTTTGTTCCTCCAGCTGCCCCCGATTTGGGCGAAAGCCCAGGAAGAGATGATGATGCTTCGAAACAGGAAGAAGAGGAAGAAGCCAAAGCTACACCAGAGGCACTACCATAGGGACCATCAAAAATCCATGACACAAGTGTCGAAGAGTCGGAGCAACCATTGGAGAGGAAGAAAAGAAAGAGGCAAGAACAAATTCAAGTGCCTCCGAGCCACCCAAAGCGACCCCGCACGAAGCTCCCAAGTGCTCCTGTCGGACAACCTACATCAGGCCCGACCGAAGCAAATGTTGAAGATGCGGTGCCACCAAGTGCCGAGACAGTCCCAGGTATAGACATCATTGATGTAGAGGGACTCCTCCAACAAGAGGGAGACCCCGAAGTAGAAGTCGTGGAAGTCGGGAGTGCCAAAGTCCAAAAAGAGCAGGAGCCTATTACACAAGAAGTCACCATGGCCGCTCTGCTAGAAGGGCATGCAGGTACGCACTCTCCACCCTTTGCCTTGGTCTCTCACATGTCCACTGTGGTCCCGACCAAATATTCTCATCAGTCTCTCCCTCCCTCACAAAGTCAATCACCTCTTCGCGCGTTGCCCCTTGCCACCGATCCCGTTAGCCCCACTCCACTCGAGTCATCAGGCCAGGACAAGTCTGTTGACACTACTTCGCCCACCCATGCCACCATTCCCTCAGTTCCCAGTCAGGGCGAAGATAGCACCCCAACGCCGAACCCCATTCCTTGCTCCCCTGTCACACACAACATAGTTCCTCTCGTCGAAGCTCCTGCTACACCCATCGTCGAACCTTCTGGTGAGGCATCCCCCATTAGTTCTTTATATTTGTTCACCCCTTCGGCTAGAGATCCAACCTCATTTGAATCAGAGATGTCCTTAATTAAGGAATGCCCTCTAGCTGAAAAGCTACTCCAAGCCCGACAAAACACATAAAAAATGTTGAAGGAGGCGAGGAAGAAGAGAGGGCGCTCTCTGGCCCAGGTTGAAAAATGCGTTGTCTTCGATTTGAAGGCCAAAAAGTTACATAAAGTAAAGAAGGTCCCGAAGGTCCAGAAGCCTCTGGATGAAATGAATCTGGCAGATTATGATTATCAGGAGAAGACCAAAGACCTGGAGCACCTAAACATAGACAATGAGTCTGCATCCATGCATGTCAGAATCGAGACTTTTTGAGCACACGCGAACATCGCCAATCAGCACAGATTTGAGGCTGAGAGCACCAATATCAAGTTGGAAGAAGAGCTAGCTAGAATCCGCTCCAAGCTGGAGGATTCAGAGGAGCAGTGTAAGCTGATGAAAAAGGAAGCACACACCCTGAAACAACAAATACTACAACTGCAGTGCACAGCTGAGCACCAAGCACAGAGACAGGCCAAAAATGATCTGAAGGCCAAGGAAGTTGAAAACAAGATCTTGCAGTTGTAGTAGTAGTTGTATGAGAAGGAGAGCCTGGAGCTGTTTGACAAAGGCAGAATCAAAGAAATTCGCTCACACTTGCTCAGGGGTTTTAGATCTCGGGACTCCAGTGCCCTGTCAGTTTTAATCTATGCCATCAAAGCTCAGTATGTCGTCACTCAGGAAGGACCAAAAGTGGATGAAGTCATCCAAAAAATTAAAAGGTGACTCAAACTGGATTTTGAGGTCCAAAGTGTAAAGTATCAGGACTTGCAGATCACTGCGATGAGCTGAACGGCTAGAGATTGGTCTACGACACAGGCCACAGTTCATGCCTTCTCCAAGGTGAGGAAGGCATAGAAGGCGAAAGACCTCTTAGACATATTTGAGCATGATCATTGCATATCAATGGGTTACTTTCAAGACCTTTCTTCCTTAGGATTTCCAAGTTTCACGGATGATGATGGGAACCTTCTATCCAAGGAAGAGCTCAAGCCGGTGTGGCTTCAGTTTGAAGGCGACGTCTCAGAGATAGACGGGTGGGCAGAGCCAATTACAGAGGGGCAAATCATAGATTTCATTCTGAGATATTGCAAGATCATGGCCTGCCTCAATGACTTAAGCGCTAGAGCCAAACATGCTAACATTGGGCAGATTGATCGGTTCCATGTTTTGATCAAGGCCCTGCAAGATCAAGAGCCATTTCAAAAGGGTGCCTGGGCTCATGTCCGTAGAACCATGGAACGCATCCGTGATCGCCTGTAGCCATCGCCGACATAGGAACCCTCACTAGATGAGGAAGAAGAAGAGGAGGAGGAACAAGAAGAAGAAGAAGAAGAAGCTATGGAAGCGCCCTATAGAAGAAGAAAAGGGAGAAGGGTCTGGAGGTAACTCTGGCCCAACGGATCAAGGCTGAGGGTTCTCCCACCGAGATGAGCTCGTTGCCCCATGAGCCACCAAGAATGTTGACAATTTTGTCACATTGCACAATGGGGTAGAGAAATCAAAATTTTTGTAAAGTATTTCTTTCAATTTCATGAATTTGTTCCCTTGCTTTTAGAAACAACATTTTCAAGTGTTTTAGCAATTTTGGCTTTCCTCGCTATTCCCCTTGTACATAAAATGAAGATGAAGGAGCTTTCCTCTGACGTGGAAAAAGCTACAAGAAAAGGAAGATAGCCACAAGGGAAGAAATGAAGGATGAAAACTACTTCGGGCCCGAAGTCCCTCAAACAGCTACTTTGGGCGAAAATCTTGCGAAGCGGCATTGCCGAAGAAGGAATTCAAAGAAGGCGTAAAAGAGCTTCGCACCCGAAGCATTTTCAGCAGCTACTTCGGGCGAAATTTTTGCAAAGCGGTATTTCAAAAGAACAGCTTCGTCGAAGAAAGATCGCGGTCCGAATTTGCTAAGGCAAGTAAGAAAACTACTTCGGGCCCGAAGCACTTGAAAAGCTACTTCAGCCAAAAAACTTGCGAAGCGGAATTCGAAGGAGCGCAACATTGAAAAATACTTCGCCAAGAAATCACCGAAGCACCTACTTTGGGCCTTCCCTCCAGCGAACCATTTCTACTTCGGGCCCGAAGTCCCTCAAACAGCTACTTCGGGCGAGAATTTTGTGAAGCGGTGTTGCCAAAGAAAAATACAAGGGAAGAAGAATGAAAACTACTTTGCACCCGAAGCATTTCAAAAGGTTACTTCGGGCAAGAAACTTGTGAAGCGGGATTTGAAGGAGCGCACCATTGAAAATACTTCGTCGAAAAACTGCCGAAGCACCCACTTCGGGCCTTCCCGCCAGTGAACCATTTCTACTTCACCGAAAGTCGTTGCGAAGCATCTGCTTCGGCAAACCTTCGTGCGAAGTACTTTCACCCGAAGTGGAAGCAGTCAAAGCATTTTTGAAGGCAAGAATGAGCTTCGGCCAAAATCCTCCCAAACCACAATTTTGAAGGAAGATCGCGGTGAAGCATTTTGGTGATGCATCAGCGAAGCAATTTTGGCATGTCTCTCCAGCGAAGCAGTAAGTGAAGAGCCCATCTTGCGAAGGAAATATGCTTCGGCACCACCATCCCCGAAGCAATTTTGCGAAGCTCCACCATGCGAAGTACAAATCAAGAAGGAGGATCTACTTCGGCACAAATCCATTGCGAAGCGAAGTTGCGAACGAAAATCCAAGCGAAGCACTTCAAGGGCACACGCTCCAAGCCGGGTATTTTCCTGAGGTGATCAAGTGCCTCATAAATGCATTTTTTCGTGCCCAATAAGCTCGCTGCTCATTTTTAGCAATTGGAAATGAAGTATCGATTCCTCGAGGAAGACCCCGACGAGCATGGCGGCCACTCGAGCACTGCACCCAGAAGCCAAGGACGCTCCAAATGGCTCATTAATGCTTGTTTCCCGATTGACCCGATCGTAGTTGCCAGTTTTGGTAACGTATTTGAGAGCTCGACCACGAGGGCTACGAAGTGCCGACTTCTCAGGTTTCGAGGGTGTACTCTTCCATTTTGTGCATTTATGGCTCAAAGGGTCGGGTCCTCTATAAAAACCCAGGCATTGTAATGTAAAATGGAGGGGAACTTTCTGCTAGAAAGATGGTGTATGCTGCCTTCTGCGTTTATTTCTTTCATCTTTCTTCATTTGCATACTGTAATTCTGAATCTTGGATTTAGGTATGTGATTGGGGACTGAACCCTAAAATTTTCTCGAAGGATACATAGGGGAGGAAAATGCCGTATTAGTTTTCTTTTATGCTGCCTATGGATATTGTTTCTGTTATATTCACTCCTTCACCGTCATAACTCTGAACCCTGAATTTCGATGAGAGGGAAGGGTAATCCTGGAACTTGTCCAGAGGATACATAGGAGGATTAATATTGCGTTCATTTCGTTTATTCTTGGTGTTTTTTGCTTGTTGTTTCAAGCTATTGGCTAGCGATCATGCTTCCGGTTCTTTCCCAATTCAAATTATTGATACCTCTTCCCTTACCCTCTTTTATCTCTTTCCTGCACCCTTATCTTAAACATCAAAGTAGTTTAGTATAGGAGCTGGCCTTTCTCCGGATATTGGCACGAGGGGCATCTCTTCCCTTCGGCCTTTCAATGTTGGTCCAGGTCTAGGGCGCATACACTTACCCAAATCCTTTCCTGGGCAGATTTGATGACCAACATGTACCTTCAGAACTGGAACCATTCAAAGAAATGATAGAAAAAAGAGCTTCCCTAATTTGAGAAGCCCACCATATAGGAGGGTGGCCATAACAAGTAAGATCACCTTTGTCCAAAGCCAAATTAGCTAAAGCATCAGCACTCGTATTTTGATCTCTGACCACATGATTGTAATCAACTTTCAAAAATCCCATATGGATTACCTGAATCTTCTCAATAATTCTTTTTATTCTCCAATCCACCTTATGATTCTTAGAAGGAGTATTCAAGAGATTAATCATAAGTTGAGAGTCAGACTCAACTAACACCTTTTCCCATCCAACTTTAGTAGCCTCCTGAAGGCCTCTAAGGATACCATACCCCTCAACAAGGTTATTGGAAAGAATACCCAAATTCTCAGCAAAAGTAAAAACCAGGGAGCCATCTGAAAGTCTACCAATTCCTCCCACATTGGCTTTTCCATGGTTCCCTCTAGAGGCTCCATCATTATTGACTTTTCCAAAATCCTTAGGAGGAGGTTGCCAATTTCTAGTCCTATCCATCTTACTAATACTCATATTCCCTTTAAGATGGTTTCCCTTAGAAGATCTAATCTTTAATCTTTGCATCACTTCATCCTATATTTGGTGGGAGTTTTAGGGGTGATTAAGGATTTTATGGACTGATTCAACTAAGTTGGCTATGGTCTTTTTCCAAATATAGTGAATATCCTTTCTATCTTGATTAAAAATTTGACTGTTCCTTTCATTCCAAATATTCCAAAGAAGAATGGTAGAACCCATCCAAACTAACTACCTAATAAAATTATCAACACCCTCTTAATTAGGCCAATCCCTCCAACGTTGTTCAAAAGTAAAACAATTGGACCACTGTAAGCCAAGTAAAGTGGCCATTCTCCTCCATAGCTCAGAGGCTAAAGTACACTCAATAAAAATATGGTTGATATTTTCTACATTCTCTTCACACATTTCATATCTAAAGGGCCATGAAAACCACGCTTCATAATTTTCTCACCAGTAAGCACCCTACGATGCAATAAAAGCCAATTAAATAACCTCACCTTAGGCCAGATCTTTTGAGCCCACAATCGAGAAAATATATCAGAAGAATGGTTGGGATTATTATGGCATAAGGTCAAATAACCTTGAGCAACTGAATACTCACCCTTAGTAGTGTTGTTCCATCCAAAACAATATTTTTCATGGGACCAAGAGAGGGATCTCATATGAAGGATGCCTTGGATATCTTGTCTTTGCCTTTCTGGGATTTGAATAGGCCAGTTCTCAATAGGGATCCAATATCTACCAACCTTTGAATTACCAGTACGGTACCAACAATTAGCCACCTTTATCCAATTAGCTCGGTGAAGCTCCTCCATCCAAGGCCTCCAATTAGGAAACTGAGTTATCAAAGGCTTGTGACCATCCCAAGAATTTGTCCAAAAATTTGCATGTTGACCATTATGAATGATCCAAAATAATATTTTCTTTATCAAATCCTCACCAGTCTTAAGAATAGCTAAAATGGGAGAACCTTTGGTAGGAATTTAATAGCGAACAAGGTCTTCAGGACTTTTGTTCTCAGCATATTTAGCACGGAGATTATTGGCCCAAAGAGCATTGGGGTTATGCAACATCCTCCAATATAATTTAGTAGCTAAAGATTTGTTGTTATTAATTGAAGACCAGAATCCTAACCCCTCTTCACTCTTAGGAAGACATAAAGTATCCCATTTCACCAAGGCCCATTTTATTTTCTCCTTAGTACCACTCCAAAGGAAACGATGACTGATTTGATCCAATTATCGAAGAACAGCCTTTGGTATATTCAAAATGGAAGAAACATAAATAGGAATAGCTTGAAGGACTAATTTTACCAAGGTGATTCTACCCCCAAAAGAAAGCCACTTGTTGGTCCACTTTCCAATTTTCTTCTTGACTTTGTCCAACAACCAATTCCAATATTTATTTTTCTACCTTTGAATATTTGTGGGAATACCTAAATAAGTGATTGGAAGATAGGTCTTATTATATCTTAAATTATCCAAGACCATGGATTCCTGTCTAGCAGAACAGTGAAAGAAAATAACTTTAGATTTATCTTCATTGATCAACTGCCTAGTAGCCTTAGAAAAATAGCTAATTATTTGCTTAATATTAGAAGCTTACTTAACTATAGCTTTACCTAAAAGAGTAGAGTTATCCACAAATTGAAGATGAGAGATAGGTCTAGCTCCATGAGCAATGGTAACTCCCTCAAGGGTTTTGTTTTCCTTCTTTTTGGTTATAGTCCTACCCAAGCATTCAACAAGAATGATGAATAAATAAGGGGATAGCGGGTCACCTTGCCTAATACCTCTGAAAGTTGGTAAATATTGAGAAGGCCTACCATTGATAAGAACTAAGTAGGAAACTCAAGAGATACATCCCATAATCCAATCCATCCAATCCTTAGAGAAACCAAATTGCCTCAAAACTTTGATAAGGAAGTGCCAATCCACTTTGTCATAAGATTTGGATGAGTCTAACCAAATGAACATGGAAGGAGAATTTTGCATATCCATGGACTGGATGGCTTCCTGAGCAAGAACTATCTCATCTACTATTTGACGTCCTTCCACATAACCCCCTTTCTCTGGGGAAATAATCTTATGCAAAAGAGGCTTCAACCTTTCTACCATGATTTTAGTAATGATTTTGAGAAGAACATTACATAAAGCAATAGGTCTAAAAGGCGAGATATGATCAACCTCTTGAGCTTTTGGAACAAGAGTAATATAAGTTTTATTGATAACCTTCAAAAATTCTTTGGATTTCCTGGCTTCTTCCACCACCTCTAATAAATCAACATGAAGGATATCCCATAACTCTTAGTAGAACTCAATGGGAAAACCATCAGGATCTAGGGTTTTCCCTTTTTGCATTTTAAAAACTACTTGTTGAAGCTCATTGATAGTAACAGGGAGCAATCAAAATAGAGTTCTCCTCGAAGTGATAAGAGAAGGGATTGCTTGAAGAACATTTTGTTGTGAAGCTGAGTCAAGAGGAGTAGCAGCAAAAAGATTGGAAAAGTAATCAACAAAAATATAGTTCATGCCATCCCAAGTATAAACAACATCTCCAAATCTGATTTTAAGGAAGAAATAAAGTTGTGAGATCTTCGAGCTAGAAGATATTTGTGGAAGAAATTTGTGTTTCGATCTCCTTCTTTGAGCCATTGAATTCTAGATTTTTGCTTCCATAAGATTTCTTCTCTTTTTTCCCATTCCTCTAACCGAGTTGTGAGTTTAATTTCATCCGCACTTCTCTTCTCTCGTGAAGCCATCTAAACGGATTTTCTTATTCAAATTTTCAAGATGAGCAATAACTTCATGTTTTTTTTTATGAACATCCCCAAACTCTTTCCGGGTTCCAAGTCTTGGTTTTGGATTTAATGTATTGTAGTCTTTTGGCAAAACGAACATCTTAGTCCCATGCCTAGGTTTACCTTCCTTCCACCATTGTTGCACATGAGGTCCGAAGGAAATGTCTCTAAGCCACATTAATTGAAAACAAAAAGGAGAGAAACTCACATTGGTTTTCCACATTTCCACCATGACTGGCCAATGATCCGAACTAGCATTATTAAGAGTCTTCACTTTAGGAATGTGACCATGGATTAAGAGATGATGGTATTGAAATAATTCATGAGCAATTATATTAGGCGGGTTAGCACTGACCTTGCCTAATAATCCATTAGTGTAAAATAATTTGAATTGCTGAAGAAGAAAATCATAGAAAATATAGTACTACAATTGGTGGATTTTAATAACATGTTTTATGTGGATTGTGATGCAAGTCGGGGAAACAACAAGAGTTGTTCTAAGTCAAGAGGGAAACTTTTAGCATATTAGTGATAAGCTTACTAATGTGAAGGAAAAATATTTGGTGTATGATCCAAAATTATTTGCTATTTTAAAAAATAAAATTATCTTGTATATAAATCACAAAGACTTGCAATACATCAATAGTCAAGGCAAGTTGAGTTAATGTCATATGAAGTGGGTGAATTTTATTCAAACTTATTCATTTATACTCGAGCATATAAGTGAAAAATATATTTGAGTAGATGATGCATTAAGTAGAGGATCCATTTTGATAATTGAGATTCAAGTAGAGATAGTTGGATTTGATTCTATTAAGGATTTATATAAATATAACATATTGTAATGAAACATGGGAAGCATGTAAAATCTAGTTAGCATTGATAGAGCTCCATCACTATATTACTTTCTTCAAGATTGTTTATCGATTAGAGAAAAATGGTCATGTGCTCTAAGTTTCAATGAGAGAGAACTTGTTGAAGGATATGCATAGCAAAGGTTTAGTAAGATATTTTTACATTAAAAAAATATTGCCACAACTAAATAAAAGATATTATAGGCCAAAAATAGTAATCGATATGAGAAATTTTCTCTAGTGTTGTAAAGTATGCTAACTTGCCAAAAGTAGAAGTCAAAAATCAAGGTCATAGTGGCTAACACCTATTCTATAAAGAATTTGGGAGTACATGAGCATTGACTTTGTCTTAGGCCTTTTTGTGGGCTGCTCCACAACGTACCCCAAAATTGGGGACCCACCTTTTTGTTTTTGGTATTTGGGTGTTTGCATGTTGGTTTCGAGTGTCTAATGCTCGGTTTGTTTTGAATTTGCATTTATCATTAGTTTTTGTCAATATTTTATTGTCGACGATATTTTATTGTCGACGACTTTTTATTGTCGACGACTTTTTATTGTCGACGATATTTTATTGTCGATGACTTTTTCTTGTCGATGACTTTTTCTTGTCGACGATATTTTATTGTCGACGACTTTTTCTTGTCGACGACTTTTTCTTGTCGACGACTTTTTCTTGTCGATAATATTTTCTTGTCGACGTTTCTTTTGTTGTCATCTTGTGGTTGACAATTTCATTGTTGTGTTGGCAAGTTTTCATCGATTTTTTTGTTAGTGTATTTTATTTGTATGTTATTGTTGTTATAATTTTGTATATTAATTTTTGTTATATATATATATATATAGTGTTTAAAGTGGTATTTAGTGTTTGTTATTTTGTTATTAATGTTGTTTGTTATTTTTATTACGTTATGTTCCTTTTTATGGTAATGTGATAATGGGTGTTGGTTTTAGGTTGTTATATGTTTTATTATATGTGGATGTCGTGCTTTTAGTTTTATTTAGGTTTTGTCTTGTTATGGGTACATAATTTGTGTTTATTTTGTTAATGAAAGGTTGTTTGAATGTGTAGGTTTCAATATGGTGAATGGGCTGCATCAACAACCGGATGAACTATGGACAAGGGCATCATCAAAAGAGGCAAAAAAATGCTCGGTTAACAGCAATTGGACGTGGATGAATACGTCGAGGCCGAAAATAGTTAATAAGTTCGAAGAACATAGAAGTTTTGGTGAACACACAAGGGCAGCGTTGTTTGTGTTTACTCCGTGGCCAAGCACAACAAATCACCAGACCAAACAAAGCAGCTGCACAACAGATACGAAACCCGGAAAAGTATAGCAGAATTGTGTTCACAGCAATGACGAAGGCTCCCTGCATAAACTATATGACTATATCATACTAAAATTTTATCGAGCATCCTGGAGAAAGCATGTGCACATTTCACAAGTGCAGAGATCGATGATTTAATGCCCAAATGCAGCATTAGTGGATAAGAAAGGAATTAGGGACCATCTGGACACACGACTAGAACGATAATATGCAGTGGGAATTTGGGTCTCATTTCTCGATTGAAACTGAGAGTAGCCACGAATTAATGGACACGATGACACCAGATTTTGACCCCGAACGATAAAGTAGAGATCGTAACAAGCGAATACCATCTCCCGAATTTGGACGCCAAAGGAATCAGGGCAAAAGAAGACAGTATGTGACGCGGGAAGCAAAGAATCTTGGCACAATGGTGTCGAAGTTAAAGTTCGTCGACAGTACACCCAGATCTGGTGATGCAGAATTGGCCCGCGGGGATCAGTGAGTGCGATATATATTGATAGTTGGACGTGTATCGATTTCCGGTAAATGGAGAGTTGGTCGAAATTCGGTGAGAAGCCTGCTTGAAACAGCAGGATACGTGGACGCACACTTGGAGTATCACGAAATTGATGTAGCAACGACGGGTTTGAAAGGCCACGGTGACGAACACCATCGTAGGCAAAACAGTGGCATTGTGCTGACAGGCGGGATTGTAGGATGATACGAACCCCACTTCGGATGGTGAATTCTAACCAACGAGGCAGGCTTGATCGTAACATGTGGAATGAATCATTGAATCAACCGATTCATCGACGTGGAAATGAATGCATGATTACCAAGGCACCATGGCAACGAACACGCAGGGATTTCTCTCGGACATAGTGGACGAACATGTGACACGGCGAAGGAGATGTTTCAGGTGGTCATAGGCGATTCAAAAGAACATCGTGGGTTGGTGATAACAAGTTGTCCGCAGTAACAATGGTGACAATGTTCATTTGATTAAAGTGAGCGGTAAACAGGTGTAATGGTTGGCGGTCAGTATAATTGACGGAGAAGCGCAGATTCGACGACGTGCAGGTGGACCGATGGGGTCGACATAGTCGTTCACCAGTAGTGTAAAGGCAAAGACACGACAGTAAGGAGTGATGGCTTTGTAGATTGCGTAGGTCGAACGTTTCATAGCGGCAAGAGCTAGCAGTAGTTGTTTGAAGATGGTGGAAGGCACTCGTGGCAAATACAACATGGGCAAATGTTTTGGACGCGGTAGGTGATAATGTTTTTAGTAGATGAAGGAAGGCAAGATTCGTAGGTTATGTTAAATCAACGTGCCAGCGCCTGAAAATAATGGTTGTGGTGGAAGGTTTCTCCGAATAGGGATATTCGACGTGTAGCGAGGAGATAGCGTAGCATGGTGTCAGGGATAGCGGCAGACACATAGCTGGATTTGCAGTAACAACATGCTGTCAGTAGAACAGAGCAGGTGATTACGTCGAGCACTGGTTACACGGGATGAGTTAAAATAAAATATCAAATATCTTTTGAAAGGTTAAGAAAAGTTCATTTATTTATTTTTAACCATCGTGTCATAAAAGCCTGCGGAAGATAATTATGATAAAAGGCCACGTTTTATGGTATTACGAGAATATAGAGCCAACTATCATGAAAAAGACATTTATCAAAGGTTGGCATTGGTTGCATGCTATACAATAAGGTCCCACGAGGTGAATTAAAACCGTCTAATCAATCATAATGAACGTTTCCTTTTGGAAGAAAGGAAACCAAAATGAAAAGTAGTTCAAAGAATTTAAACAAGGAAAACAAAATGAAACGACACAGAGTATTGGAAAGCCAAAAGACCATGGAGGAAAGCGAAACGAGGGAGAAAACAAAATGAAAGATTTCAAATATGCCATGGAAAGGCGTTCTTCAGAGAGGTTGGAAACTTTTTCAGAGAAGATTGCAGGAATGAAGGCAAGGCCTTGGCACTGGGTTTTTCTGGATATTTTTCCTTTCACATTGGACTGGTTTTTTGAGAAAACCAGATTTCTGCCATGTACAAAGAAATATTTTAATGCAGAAGTTTTCAGAAATTTGCATCTTGTGGGCAAGAAAGAAGGAGATTCTCTTTGCATGCTATGGATTTAATGTCTATTTCTTTTCTCTTTTTCAGATTTCGAGTTTGTAGATGGAGTTAATGCAAGTTTGCTTGGTTGCTTCATGTGAATGCTTGAACCTGAAATTTCTTTTAAACCTTAGGAATCAGCACTTAAGTCTATTGGGATTGTGTTTGTTTTGCAAGTCCAATAGGTTAGGTTGCATGCATGGAAACATCACATATTCGATTTTGTCGAAATAGGATAGCATCATACTGAATGCATTTTATTTTCAGTTTTCTGCATTTTCTTTCAATTTTTTCTGCATTTTATTTTTCCAGAAATTTTAATTTTTTTTTTAATTTTCAGGCATTAAAATAAACATTTAAAAATTTTCAAAATCCAAAAATAATTTCACCATTGCGTAGGTTTTACTTCAGACTTCCAATATGCACTTTGAAATTTCATTTTCGGAGTTTTTTAGTATTTTTTAAAATTCATAGAAGTTGTTGTTTTACTGCAGATTTTAAAAAATCCGAAAATAGAAAATTTCCATTTTAAGGTCAAATTTAATTTTTTCAGTTTTGTTTTACGCTCATGAGCCTATGATGACATTCCCTTCATGAAAATTTTAATTTCATTGAAGGAGTTATGTTTTATGGCATTTTCACACATTTTCATTTTGGGCCTAAAATTACCCTCTTCATAAAAATTATAATTTTACGAAAGAGGGGTAATTTGAGCATCTCTTTGAAGGTCATTGATTCAAAGCACTTAATTGTTCATCTTTATGAAACTTTGATTTCATTTAAGAGGGGTAATTTGAGCATCACTTTGAAGGTCATTGATTCAAAGCACTTGATTGTTCATCTTTATGAAAATTTGATTTCATTTAAGAGGGATAAGTTGAGGTGACATTTAAAGCCCTTTATTCAAGGCCATAAATTATTGCCTCTTTGTGAAGATTTATTTCACCAAAAAGGGATGGTTTATCGATCACATTGAAAGCTATCTTCATCTTCATGATAAGAAGCCATATTTGGACTTAATAAAGAAGATAAAATCTACCTTAAAACTCTCAAGATAAAATGAATTAAGGCACTACATCGTGGTCATATGAGGGCCAACTCACATTTGCTTTATTTTGGTTCAATGAACAATCACTAAAGTTTCATGGTAAAATAAACCAACATTGCCCCTTGTTTACAGTTACTTGCAATCACTAAGATGTTCCAAGCATTTAAATTGAATATCTTTATTTGAGATTATTAATACACATATGCAAATGCTAATATAGCGGAGACCTTGGAGAAGTTGTTTTTTTTACTTCTTTGCAAGAGGGGATTTGGAACCCAAATCCCAAGGGAGAGTGTACTTTCATAATTGGGTGAAAATACTACTCAACATGCCTGTCTAAGATAGAAAGGGAAAATGATTCTATTTTTGTCATTGTTGATATATTTTATTAAATACCTCGGTTTATTGCATGTAAAGGACTAGTGATGCTATGGATGTAACCAACTATTTTTCAAAGAAGAAATTAAGATGCATGGACTGCCAAGAGGTATCATGTTAGACATGATATTTGTTGGCCATTTTTAGAGGACCTTGTAAAATAGATTGAATAAAATTTGAAGTTTAGTTCAACATGTTATCCAAAATCTAATGGTAAAATGGAGGTGGTAAATAGAATTATTAGTAACTTGTTGAGATGTCTTGTAGGAGATAATCTAGAACAACTGACTTAGTCTTGGCACAAACTAAATTTTCTTATAACAATTCAATAAATAGGAGTATTGACAAGACAATATTTTAAATCATATATTCGTACAGTTCTAAAGGTGTAACTAAGTTGAGAGACTTGATAGATGTAAACATGATAAGTATTAAAGTGGAATATATTTTTTATCACATGAAAGAAGTTCATGAGCAAGTAAATGAGTAGTTAAAGCAAATCACTCCTAAGTACAATAAATAGGATGATTTGAAGAGGAAAGAGATGGAATTTCAAGTGGGTGGCTTAGTTTAGGATCATTTAAGGAAGAAGATATTTCTAAAATATATCTATATCAAGCTAAAATTAAGATTATAGGACCATGCTAAGTGTTAAAATGGTTTTTAGCTAATGCGTATAAAGATAAAGTTAGCAAAAGTAATTGATATTTCTCCTATATTTTTTGAGTGAAAAGTTAAAAATTTGTATTAAAAAAACACTTATTACATTATTTTCTTGGTAACTTGCCTCTCTTGGCCAGTGCCAGGATACAAATCAGCTTCTGCTTTCTGTCTCTGCAAATCCTCCTGATCATGGTGATCATAAGGGGTTTTCCCCAATTCCTACTCTGCCTCTCCTTTATCTCCCTTAGGCTTCTCTGTTGCTTCAAATTTGTCTTTCTCTGCACTATGTAACCCATAAATAGATACATGTAATAGCTCACAATTATTCTTCTCATCCACCTCTAGTACAATTTGTTTTTCTTCATCTTCCTATACTTCTTGTGTTGTCCCTATCCTGAGTTGTCCCCATCCTCAGTTTTTCCCAAATTTCTTCCTCCTCTGTGTGTATTTGAGAGGCCTCCATATTTCTTGCATCAATAGTTTCAAGCACCTTTCTTGCTATAGTGCTCCATATGCTCTCTATCGGTTTGAATTCCTCCTTAAAAGTTCTTCCATTTCATTCTAGCCAGATTTTCCAACAAATAAATCCTAAACCCAAATCCCATGCAATTTTTATCCTCTTTGTTCTGAATTTGTTGGCTTTCCAATAATCCCAAAAAGTATCCATGGTTGGAATTTGGACCTCCACTTGGTTAAAAGTAATATACCATTCCTTCCACATTGTTTGGGCAAAAGTGCATTAAAAAAGGAGATGAGAAATTGTTTCCTCATATTGGTTGCACATTATACACCTATTAGGCCCAATAAATCCTCTTCTGCGCAAATTGTCTTGGGTCAAGATACTATTGTGGGCCATCTTCCAAGAGAAATAATTTATCTTTATCCATCCCTTAGGTTGCCACAACTTTGACCAAGGGGGTTGTTGTATTGGGTGGTTGGGAGAAGTTATAAATTTATAGCCCTCCTTCACTGAATAATTTCCCATAGTTCCATGACCCCATGCTATCTTATCTGGTTCATTCCTTTTTAAACACTATCTATTTTCCAAAATATTTTGTAGCTCACTTTTCTCTGCTTCCCACTCTTCACTCGGCCATTCCTCCATAGGTTTCCACTGCTTGGCTCTAGGTCCTTCTGGATGTGGAGGTTTGATATAGTGGAATACCTGATACCATCCATGGTTGTGCAAATCCAATTTGAGGCCTACTAGATGAGGGTGAGTATTATCTATTGGTGGGTGCTGCTCCCATGAGTCCTCCCATAATCTTGCATTTTTCCCATCCCCAATTTTCTAGAATAGACCCTGCTTAATGATTGGGGCTCCTTTTTTAGTGCTTTCCAGATCTCTGAACCTTCCCCCATGACTGGAAGATGGGGAATTTCTTCTGTTGGGTGGGTTGGGTAGTATTTTGAAGATAATACTTGGCACCACATTTGGTCCTGATTGGATATCCATCTCCAGTATAATTTGGTAGTGAGAGCCTGATTATTTGTTTCTGTTGCTCTAATTCCTAGGCCTCCTTGGTTCTTTGGTTTGCATACTTTGTCCCAACTGACTAGGGCCATTTTTTGATCTCCCTTTGCCCCTGACCATAAGAATTTCTGCATGATTTTATCAAGATCCTTCAACACACTCTTCGGGGCAGCCAAGATAGAGAACTGATACACATGCATTGCTTGAAGGACATATTTAAGGAGAGTTACCCTACCTCCAAAACTCAACCATCTGTTTGTCCAATGAGCTAGTTTTGAATGGATTTTATCCTTAATAGTTTTCCAATATTTGCTTTTTAACCTCTTTGCTGAAAGGGGGATCCCTAAGTATTCTAGGGGCATATGGGCTTCCTAGAATCTGAGAATATGGGATATCCTTTCTCTTACTCTTTTAGCTACATTGAAGAAGACCACTTTGGATTTTTTTCATTTACCAATTGGCCTATCGCTGCTATATAGCAATCCAAGAGATCATGGATGTTGATTGCTTCTTGTAGTGATGCTTCACCCCACATTCCTGTGTCATCCACAAATTGAATATGGGTAAGGTCCACCTCATTGCAGATACTGATTCCTGTAATGCTTCATTCCATTTTCCTTTTTCTTATTAGTCTTCCCAATCCTTCTGCATAGAGAATGAATAGATATGGTGAAAGAGGATCACCTTGTCTGATACCTCTGGATGCCTGGAAAGGTTGGGAGGGGATTCCATTTATGAGCACTGAGAAGGAAGCCGAGGATATACATTCCATCACCCAAGATATCCATTCCTCTTTGAAGCCAAATTTTCTTAGAATTTGTGCCAAGAACTTCCAGCTGACCTTGTCATAGGCTTTGGATAAATCCAGCTTGAGAAACATCCCCTTCTTCCCTTTTTGGTTAAGAGTATGGAAGGATTCCTGGGCCATCACTATTCCATCTAGAATCTATCGACCCTACACAAAACCTCCCTGTTCTGGTGATATTATATCTGGTAAGATATTTTTTAACCTTTCTACCATCAACTTGGTCATGAGCTTGTAGGCCACATTACAGAGTGCTATTGGTCTGTAGTTGGCAATGTCCTCCACCTCTCCTCCTTTTGGGATAAGGGCTAAATGGGTGTGGTTGGTGGCTTTGAGGATTCTTCTATTGATTTTGACTTCCTCCACTACTTTAGTTAGATCCTTCACTATTATGTCCCAAAAAGCTCTATAAAATTCTACTGGGAGCCCATCCGGTCCTGGGGACTTTCCTGTCTGCAAAGCAAGGATAGTACTTTTGACTTCTTCCTCTATTATTTCTTTTAGGAGTTCCTCATTCTGATTTTGAGATATCATCTCAGGAATACTAGCTAGAATTTCCTGCTGATGATGGACAAAAATATTTGGATCTACAAAAAATAAGGAGCTAAAATAAGAATTTGCTACATCTTGCATACCTGGGATGGTTGTTTATCTATTCTCTGGGCCATTTGATAAGGCATCCATCCTGTTATGAAGGCTTCGAGTAGTAGTTGTATGGTGAAATAATTTAGTGTTTCTATCTCCTTCCTTTAGCCATGTCACCCTTGCTCGTTGTTTCCAATATGCCTCCTCTTTCTTATCTATCTCCTCCTCCTATTTCATCAATGTTTCTTCCTTCTGTAGAAGTTCTTCTGAGATAATTCCAAGTCAAATCTGAGCTACCACTTGTTCCATACTTGTTGAGATCATTGCTCTCTATTTTTGGAAGTCAGTTCTCTGTAGTTTGCTCCATTTTTTCAAGCTTTGTCTAACAAATTTTAATTTCCAGAAGAGTTGGTACTGAGTTGTTCCATATGCGGGTTTACCTTGCTGCCACCATTGTTGTACCAAACCATAGAGATCCTCATTTTGCAGCCAAAAGTTCTCAAATATAAAGGGTTTTCTTGTAGTCAGACTTCTTTTTGCTATGGAAAGGCTTATTGGAAAATGGTCTGAAGCCAACCGATTTAGGGTCTCAGATTGACATTGCCATAGAGTGAAAGCTTTTTCCCCTACTAAAAACCTATCTAATCTGGATTTTATTGTTTGCCTCTCTTTCCTTTTATTTGTCCATGTGTTGCTGCAACCTGGTGGGGGTATATCAATCAGCTCTAAATAGTCATATTGGGCTATGAGGAGCCTATCCTTTTTGTTGAGTTGTGCTATACCTCCTTCTTGGTCATTTACTGACATCTTGGCATTCAGGTCCCCTCCCACCATCCAGAGGTCTTCGGGGTAGGCTTCCCTGATTGCTTGGACTGCTTTCCATTGGATTTTTTGTTCTCGTACTCCTTGCATTCCATACATATTAATGATCATCCATACATTCCCTGAGTTTCTATCTCTTAATCTAGTCATCAACACTCCTCGAGAATCTGTTGAACTCAGTAACTGAAAGGTGTCCCTATTCCACATTATTGTCATCCCTCTTGAGTAGCCCTGAGAGGCTTGGGCCACATAATCACTTTACCTCCAACATATTTTTGAAATAGTTTACATTATTTCAAGAGATGTTCTAGTTTCTTGTAATAGCACCACATATGGGTTTATTTTTGAGATCATTCTCTTAACAACCAATTGTCTAGGGTGATCATTTAATCCCCTTACATTCTAGGTATTTATAATCATTGGGGTTCTATGTTGTAGAAGTTGGCTATGGATTTAACCATACCTAACTCTCTCAATTGTTCCCCCTATTGTTGCACTCTTTCTCTATTTGATCTTCTTCCTACTCCATGAGAACTAGCATTTTTATGTCGTTTCTCCATTTGACTAATTCCTAGAATTGGTTTTTCTCTATTTTTCTCTACTAATCCCATGATGACATCCTTAGTTGGTTCTTGTTCTTGATTAAAAACTATCATTGCACCTCCTATCTCCAGTTGTTGATGCCCCTATAGCTCCCCTTGTTTTTCTTGATCTGGATGAGATTGTTTTGGAGAGTTTTGGCTTCCTTGTTGGTCCTCCAAAGGATTATGGTCTCCCTTGTCTGTAGATTGATGGATTTGATTTTCCTCTTCTATAGACATATCTTGATTCTTGGCCTGTTCTTCAAATGGGGTTTCTTCTCCTTCCATTGGGTCATCTAGCTTGAGAAGCTCATATTTGTTAGATGTTGCCCTCCATTCCTGGTGGTGGTTCATGTTTCCTCCTCTGAATTGACTCCTACCCCTTGTCTGGATATTATTTCTCACTCTTCTTCTTGTTACTATTTGAAAACCCATTGTAGTCTCTTTAAGTGAAGATTGATCCTTTGGGTTTTGAACTATTTATGGTATCTCCTCTTGAGTGATCTTGGGGTAGTTTTGAAACAAATGTCCATACTCATGGTATGCTCTATAATGGAATGAGACTGATTCATAATCCAACTATTGTTTCCATATGTTGCCTCCCAATCTAAGCTCCATTTATGTTGGTAGTGGCTTGCTCAGGTCCATCTCCACACAAATTCAAACCATAAAACTTGATCCCCTCCCACTGATTCTCGTGATCTGCCTAGGTATATGCCCAAAAAATTTCCAATCAATTCCAAAACTTCATCTTTCCAGAATTCCAAAGGAAGGGCATATAATTTCAGCCAAATCGGTGTTGTTGATGGTTCAACATGGGGATCAAAATTCGGTCGCCATGGCTGCATGAATAGCCCTATTGCCCCGATGTTATAGGGTCCTCCCTCAAAAGCCTTATCCTTATCAAAAATTAGAGTAAATTCTGCTACAAAGTATCCATTTGGAAGTGTTATGATGTCCACTTCCCCTTGAGGGTTCCAATGGTTTCTTGCCCATGAGTATAGGAAGCGAGGAGAAGGTCTAAGACCTACAAACCTACAAATCAGGGCATGCATGGATCTATAAACAATGTCATCTGCTACCAATTCCTCTACTATTTCCAAGACTGGGATTGAATCCATCTTAGGTAGGCAACCATTTCTTCTTGCTTGATCTACCTCTTTCTCTTTTCTCTTTTCTAAATTTTACAAAAAAATTTGGGCTTGACCTTCTATATTTTCTTTGTTGGGTTTATTGCCTTTCACTGCATCCATAAAAGGTTGCATGTGAGGATTTTTAGGATCATGTTTGGTCCCCGAGGGCATCCCTTTGGTTAAACCCCCTCTAGATGATCCCTCCATTATTGCCCTCTCTTCGACTCTCAATTTGTTTCCCACAGATTTCCCTAAAAGAAAAACTTTTGGTGTTGCTCTGTTGGGGTTTTCCAGATTTTTTGTTCTTGCAGCCAACATTTCTCCTATATTCAATATTTTAGATAAATGAATATTATAGGACCATGCTAAGTGTTGAAATGATTTTTAGCTAATGCATATAAAGATAAAGTTATCAAAAGGAATTGATATATCTCCTAGATTTAATGTTATAGTTTTGTCCTTGTGGGACATAGTAGTGGTATGCCCTTGGGCTCTCATCTGGGAGACTCAAGTTTAAACCATAGTGGGGTGTGTGTGGGTGTGTGGATTACAAAAAAAGGTATAGATTTGCACTCTTATCATGAAGGAAAACTTAGTGAAGATGATATTGGTTTAAAGTTACAAATTTGAGATTGAATGCAACAATAAATTTAAAGATCAAATATTAAATCAATCAACAACTTTAGAATAATCAAGAAAACGAGAGGTAAAAGTAAAAAGTAATTTGGTCAAATGGAATGGCAAGGTTGTTCAAGAAGCTATGTATAATTGTCAAACTAAGATTGGTCATTATGTCAATAATTGGAATAATGGATCTCATATTTCTTACCTACTTAGGATGTTTGATGCAAGAGCAACACAATATTACTATCAATATATGTAGGTATTTAATATGTGTTATGTAATAAATATTTTTTTATTAGATGGATGAAGGAGTTTTAAAAGGGTCTCCAAACCTTTTAACAAAGTGGAGCAGTCACCAAAAAGGTGATGAAATACTTCAACCAAAGATCAAGTTGCCAACCAAAGAGCTAACAGGCGACATTTACATCAGCAAATAAAATAAAATTTAAAATAGAATGTCTCCCAATTAGGATAGAATTCGACACAAATCTCGAAACTAAAAAGTATTTAAACAGGCCAATAATAGGTAAATAAAATCTAAACTACTTCCCAGACAAAAATAATTAAAACCACCACAAAAAACTACACCGGTTTTACGCCCAAAAAACTACCACTCAACTCAGAGATAAAATCCATCCCCTTCCTGATGAAGTAATTTGGATCACTACTGGGGGTGAGACACCCACAAAACTGCACAAAAGCATTATTTTATTCCTTCCAATTGAGACAACCGGACCTCTGCTAGAAGCTAGAGATCAAAAACCAAAACCCCAACTTCCACTCAAAATTGAAACTAATTTCGCATTTCGCTAGCCCAAGGTAAAATCTTCATTTATGAGATTTGATACTATTCCCCCCCTCAGGAGACTGGGAGGATTGACAAAATGAATCAAGCTTAAGTTGTTTACCTTTTGGCTCCTTATCCTTTTCAATCTTTGATAGGAATTGAAGATCATCTACATCCCTTGTATCTACTACCCAAAACCTGGGCAATTTTCCAATATTTATTTTTACCCCCAAATTTGACTGGCCTTTTCGACTACTTCTTGTTTTAGGCTAAGAATATATTACCCTTGGTGCTCCCTCCCCAGGGAGAGGGGACTAAACTTCTTTTTGAGAAGCCACAACCTTCAGAGGAGAACCGGGCTCCACCACAACCTTCAAATGGGAAGAACCACCCTTAGCTACATCTTAAGGAACACCATGCTCCTCCTGAACCACTACCTAAGAATTTAAGCCAAGAAAAGAATTTTGAAGGAACTCTTGAGGAATAGGAGTTTTAGATTTCAAAACAATGAGGTCAAGCTGAGAATGGCCACTGTAGGAACTATCCAGATTCTTCACAACTGTCACTCTTGTATTACTAATATCAACCTCCACAAGCTCATCCATGATCCTATCCCTTACAACCAGGTCCTCATCCTCAACACGAATTGAATTTGACATAGTATCCGCCATGGACCCTATGCTTTGGCTATGACCTTGAGACGCCACTAGTTGCTTCTTAGCCCAGTTCTACTTGGGAGGATCCCTTTTAAGAGTCTCCATTTTGTTTTGAATGCCCTTAGGGCACACACCAGAGGAATGACCAAAACTACTACAGATTGAGCATCTGATAGGTATGTTCTCGTAAACTATGGATTGGGTCCAAGAACCCTGGTTGGAAATGAGATAAAATATGGTCTAGAAAATCTGCCTTCGATTCTTCCATTACACACATCCTACAAAAAATCATTCTTCACTTGGCTCGAGTTGCAGAATCAATCAATATTAATCCCCAACAACTTTAGCTATACCTCGTAATATATCTTCATGCCAAAAGTGGAAAGGCAAATATGGGAGCCTAAACCAAAGAGGAACCATATTAACTTTCTGAGTCCTTGGGTTAAAATCCGATCCCCATTTTCATAGGAAGATCCCCTTTCTACCAAATAACCAAGGCCCTCCCCCAAGGATACGCTGAGAGTCTTCTTCACAGTTGAGTTTTATTAAGAAAAAAGCATTGGAAAAAACCACAATCTCCAAATATCCTTTGGGTTTCCACTTGATTAAATCCCATCTCCTTAAGGCATCAATATTCGGACGACCCCCTTGGAGTTTACCAATAATTTCCATGAGTCTTCCTCCATGGTGACATCCATCATCTCATTCGTAATGACCAACTTATTATAGTATGGGGATTGATCAAATAGAGAACTAGAGTTATGGGACCTATAATCCTTTGCAACAATTAAAGCAAAAAAAATGCACCTGGTAAAAGGTGTTATCCAAAACTTGGGGACCCACTTCCAGGGCCACCTACAGGATCCTTCTTCCTTTTTGGCATTCACAAATCGCCATCACACTCTCCATAAATAGCCCTTCCACTTGACCCAAGCCTTGACCCGCCATGGTCGGATTCAAATCCATTGACTCTCATCGAAAAATCTAATAAACACCTCCCTTACTTAGTCTACATATTTTAATCAATCTAACATACTCAACATTTAACGAAGAAACCAATGCATATACCCTAAACCTTATGTTAATGAAAACCATTCCCTGTATCCCCTAGGGGATAGGACCTTCCGTTCCATGAGGCCTGTCCCATCCGGGTTTACCCCTTAGGCTAGTCAAGGTTTTTTTTGTATCTGGTGCAGGCTGCCAGACTTGAACCCCATACCTCCTTCCAAGGATTGAGGTAACTGGCCAGTAAGGTACCTGGTGCGGATAAAACCTTATGTTAAGGAAAACCGTTCCTTGTATCTCCTAGGGGTCAGGACTTTCTGTTCCACGGGGCCTGTCCCATCCGAGTATACCCCTCAGGCTAGCCAGGGATTTTTTTGTATCCAGCATAGGTCGTCAGGCTTGAACCTCGACCTCCTTCTGAGGATTGAGGGAACTTGCCAATAAGGTACCTGGTGCAGATAAACCTTTGTTAAGGGAAAACGTTCCCCGTATCCCTTGGGGGCCAAGACTTTCCGTTCCACCATGTCTGTCCCATCTGGGTATACTGCTCACGCTAGTCAGGGGGTTTTTGTATCTAGCATAGGCTACCAGGAATGTAATAAATGTTTGACTATGTAATGTGTGTTAGGTACTAGATATGTGAGGGAATTTAATATTTGGTATTTATGAAGAATGTGCAAGTATTTAATACATTAAATAAATAAGCAATTAGTGTTTTTAACTAATGTTTTTTTTTGGATTTGGTTATTGTGAGAAACCCCTATGATCGACGTACAAGGCTGAGAAGTCTCCTCCCAACCATGACCCCTCCTAAAGTTGAGAGCTATACTTATCAATAGGGAATTTAACACAAAGCCACCACACACCCACCCCCTTACACACTCACCCACTCTGCAGTTTGAAACTTGGACCTTCCGAAGAAGAGCCAAAGTCCGAACCGTTGCACTGCACCCCCAAGTGCTTTAACTAATAGTTTTATTTAGTAGTTTTCCAACACGTGGTTTTAGGAGAGTGGAATTGTGATACTATTCCTTTTATAAAAAGGAAGATGGGGTAGTACTGAGAATATCTTTGTTCAGATTATTTTATGAATATTTGGTAGATACATAGCATATTGAAAAGTATGACAAATGTGTCGATTTTATGATGTGTAAACAAGATGAAGGTAAGAATGCAAATGTAAATTTATCTAAAACTATGTAAGGGATGAATATTTAATGTGATGCAATCTAGTTTGAGTAAGTGAAATTATTTTTTGATCTTGATTTGTGATTTATTGCATTAATACTCACAATTTGTTTATCGCATAACTCAATTAAAAAAGCAGAGGTATTGAAACAAAAGGTAGATATGTATCATTGTTTGTGTTGACATCCTTTTCTTTAATATTCAAACCTATTTTATTGCGGTAGACATAGTGTCATAGAAATGCATACAATGACACTATGTCTACCACAATCCAAAAGTGATAAAGATGGATAGATGTGTCATTACAATAAAATTTGAAGCAAACTAACCAATAGAGGAAGGGCCCATTTTATTGATTGATTAAAATTAGTGAAAATTTTGAGTTTGGTAAGTTTTAAATTGAACTCGTTGTGAAACAAGTAAAAATATATTGAAAAATAGATATTTGGTAGATTTTCTATTGAAGTTGTTATGAATTAACTAGAAGTTTGTTAAAAACATTAGTTGTTTAACCTTTATCCAATAAATTATTTTGGTTTTGTAGATTTTATTTCTGTAATTACAAATAACGACTATATTTTTTAATTCAATATAAATTTGTTAAACTTCATTTTCAAAATAGACAAAACTACTTTTTTTAATAGGGTTTTGAAAGGGTTGTCCTTTGCTTTTAAGTAAACTTGGTCACATTGATGTCACTAAGATTTAAACATTGATATAGACTACATCATCCATATGATTCAACCATTACACCAAAACCTCGTTGACAACTACTAAAAAAAAACTATAATTTTAAAAAATTATTGAAATCTTCACGTCTTATAATTAAAACTATCATTTTTTTAATTTAAATAAGCATTGCCCATAACACTGTCCAACTAATATTATCTACTCTCTAATGACAATAATATAGTAAAAAGAACTTTCATCAGAAATCAAAATCAACACTTAAAAATAATTATTAAACGCCCTCATAAATGTTTTGAAGCAAAATTCACTCCCCCACATCAAAATCTCTCAATGTTTTGAAGCAAAATTAGAATGCTAAATGTTTCTTATAAATGACTGCCTCTGCACATCCTCTGAGCATTTTCCTTCATCAAACTAGATCCATCTGTCTTCAATTTTTCACTGGAACTTGCTCGTCATCCTTACTGTCAATGTCATCAAATCCCAAACTGGAGAATGCAGAAACCAGCTCTGATTTCGGCTTTTCTCTCTTCTCTCTTATGTGCAAACTAATGCACTCTTCTGAACCATGAACAGGAAAAAGAGCAAGTGTCAGACCTACCTTTACCAATTCTATCGTCGTTTATCACCCTTTCACCATCTTGGAGAGGCGAAATCCGTGTGCCCATCAGTCTATGGGCTCTATATCCATCCAAGTCAGATTTTTCAGAATCTTTTACTTGTTCTTCCCAGGAAGGGACAATGGCTTGGAATTTTAGACAAACCATTATTTTTATAACATAGATTTTGAAAAGGTTCAGCTTGCTTGCTGCGTCTCAACTGGATTTTTTCGATGAAAATAAAAAAAAATCATTTAATATTTTCTAAGGTCACTATCAATTTGAAAAAGCAAACAGTTCATGAATTTTTGGTGAGTGTGGTTTATCTGCAAGGACACCAATTATATTATGGATGATGTGATCCCCATTCAATCCCATAATGAATGTAATGAATGTGTATAAAAATTATTACTTTAAAAAAATAAGAACGAATGAGTTTTTAAAATATAGTTAAAAAAAATATTATAAAGAGTTAAAGATTTGAATTTTTTGAATTTAATTAAAAAATTATAATAAATGTTTCAGAGGACAGCATAACGTTGTGGGCTTTGGTTCTTTCATTTTTTAAAGATTCAAACAGCAATGAGCGTGTGTGAGAGGGTGTGAGAGGGTGAATGTGTGGTAGCTAATTGTTAAATTCCTTATTAATAAGCATAGCTTTCAACTTTGCCAAACATAGTGATGGTTTGAATTTTTTACATTAACTAAATAAAAAAATAATATTTATATTATATAAATCAAGATAGGGTTAGTTGCTTAAAATTAATAAATATTAATGAGCGTGTGTGAGAGGGTGAATGTGTGGTAGCTAATTGTTAAATTCCTTATTAATAAGCATATAATAAGCATAGCTTTCAACTTTGCCAAACATAATGATGGTACAAATTTTTTACATTAACTAAATAAAAAATAATATTTATATTATATAAATCAGATAGGGTTAGTTACTTAAAATTAATAAATATTAATGTGGTGAGGTATCCAGCATGGATTTAATGTAAAAAAATTTGCCCCCACCCAACCCAGTAATAAATGTAATAAATTTATTTCCGTTGGTTACAACGAGAACGTGCAGAGGAATCCACTCGTTCGCGTTGTTTCTATGTGAAACTGAGAAAAGATCCCACCCACCCTTCCACACCAGGGGTCGTGATATTCATGAGAAGTGAGTCTCACTGTGGCTTTCACATTCTATAAATTCAACCAGCCACACTGCAACTTACACAATGGCTAAACCTAGTGAGGCAGAAGCTGTTGAGACAACCATTGCCCAGCACGCCCATGGCCATGGCCCGCCCGCCCACCTTCTTGACCGCCACCGCCAAAGCACTGTGGGCAAACATATCTTGCAAAGTGACGCCCTTTACCAGGTCTGCCAAGGAAAAAAAATGCTGGATTATCTGTGTGAAAGTTTAATGTGAGTAATAATAGAAGATTTTATGATTCAACGATGTGTGTGTGTGTAGTATATTTTGGAGACAAGCGCTCTTCCTCGGGAACCAGAGCCTCTCAGAGAGCTCAGAGAATCGACCCAAAACCATCCATGGTAAATCTTAAGTCCGGAATGTACCTGGGCAGTTATCTGCTGCATTGCATTTAGATCCGATATTCCCCTTTGATATTATCTTGGTATGTGTTTGTCTTTATAACAGGGGTTTTATGGCGGTGCCTGTTGAGGAGGGGCAGTTTTTAATGCTTTTGCTGAAGCTCATCAACGCCAAGAACACCATGGAGATTGGCGTCTTTACTGGTTACTCCTTGCTTGCCACAGCCCTTTCACTTCCTCGCGACGGAAAGGTAAAATTTCATTAGATTTTATATCTATTTAGGAAAGAATGTTGGATATATGTGTAAATGATTTTTTGTGGCAGATAATAGCGATAGATGTAAGCAGAAAAGACTACGAGCTGGGGCTGCCGTTCATAGAGAAAGCAGGAGTGGCGCACAAGATCGACTTCAGGGAGGGGCCTGCCATGACCATTCTGGACGAACTCTTAAAAAATGTGAGTCAGACTGCCGGACGTATATACAGTGTGTATACCTCTGGATTACTGTGGTTCCTCAAGTGGGTTGTGTGTATATGTGGTTGCAGAAAGAGATGGAGGGTTCGTTGGATTACGTTTTCGTGGACGCGGATAAAGAGAACTACCTGCAGTATCACGAGAGGCTTCTGAAACTGGTGAGAATTGGAGGGGTTATTGCGTATGATAATACCCTCTGGTTTGGGTCGGTGGTGCCCTCGCCTGACCCGGACTTGGCCCCCGGTGTCCTGCACTTTAGAAAGGCTGTGGTGGAATTGAACGAGGTCCTGGCAGCCGACCAGAGGATAGAGATGAGCCAGATCTCAATAGGCGACGGTCTCACTTTATGCAGACGGATTTCTCAGCCTCTGTACAGCGACGTGTATGGATGAACTAAACTATTGCCACTGGGCGCGCTGTTTTATTTTATTTATGAATATGTTGTTTAAATGTTTTGATGGATTAAATATCATATGCAAAAAATTAGCAGAAGTTAAAAGACTGTTAAGATATTCAAAGTAAAACCTCATTTTGGATTTAAACTTCATAGTTATTATCTGGAGTATGAAAAATACTCATTATAATTTTTTAGCCATTATTATTCTTAGATTTCTATTTAAAGTGTTAAACTCTTTTGTAAACTTTATTATCTTAATTAAATATTCAATGTTACATAGTTATCTTGCAAATATTAAAATTAAATATTAAATATTAAATGTATGTTATATATATCTTTTAATTCTAATTAAAAACTCATGAAACTTGTTTGATGTGATTTATGTTTATATATATATATATATATATATATATGAAATAAACAAAAAAAAATCTTAGGATCTAATAAATATTAAAAATTATTATATTTTTAATTTTAATTATTATTTAATTATAATAATATATTATTATATGAACATTCATATCAAAACGAAAAATAATATATTTAACAAATAAATATTAAATTAAATATTTTATGTTGAAATTAAATATTTTAGTGCATGTACAACAATTGCATTTATTTTCTTCAACCGGTAAAGCGACAACAACAAGTGTCATTATTAGATTAAATGACATATTTTCTATGGATTAATGTATATGAAAAACTTTTATTAAATACCATTTAAGATTTTTAAAAATAATAATATTTTAAAATATAATCTATAAAAACAGATATAAGATTGATTTAATAGTTGGTAGTAAAAAAAACAAAGAGATTATTTAATGAGTTTGTAAATAAAGATAAGATGTAGAGATTATTTAAAAATTAAAGAAAAGAAAGAGTTGATCAAAATTGTTACTTCAAAAGTATACAGGTATTAATGCAATAATTTTTTTTAAGAAGGGAGTTGACAACATTAAACTTTATACTATATTTACCTTTCAGTTGATTAAGAAATAGATTAGATGGTCAAATAATGAAGGAAATTTTGCAAAATTGAAGCCTTGTCCTCTCATTTCAAATTCAAAATGGAAAAAAAAAAACTATATATATATATATATATAGTTTTTTTTTTTTTCTTTTTTGAGTAGTGTGATAAATCCCTACGAATGATGCATAGGGCTGATTAGTCCCTTTCTAGTCATGATCCCTCGTAAGGGCAAGAGCTATGCTTATCAATAGGAGATTAACACACAATTTGAACCTTGGACCCTCGAAAAAGAGTCAAACCCAGAACCATTATGCTTTCCCCTCGAGACAGATGACAAAAATTATATTAAAGTGAATAATACCTCTAAATCATAGAAATTTATTATCAACCTAGTTGAAGGAGAGGATCTCAAACAAATAATGATAAGCTTCAAAGGATGCTTTAACATGAGTGGGCTTAACAATGGAGACTTTGAAGCTCTAACGAGGAAGTTCAAGGTTCAAATCTTGTGGGGGTTAGGGTTTTACACCATGCTTCAATAACCAGAGTATGGTTGGATAGCCATGTATTGTGTAAACACCATCCTCCATGAAGATCATCCCATATGGCCTATGGCCTCGTGGACATTAAGATCTACTTTACTTTCACCTTTTACCTTTGAGAGTTCAATTTTTTAGTTTTATGCGAAAGGATAAGTTAATTTGGAATCTATCAAAAGATGATGACTATTCCATCTAATTTAATAATTATTTATAAATTATTTAAATTCACAAGGAATTTAAATTTTATAAATAATATTTAATTATACCAAGATTGGGCATTAAGACAAGGTTCTAAGGTTTAATTAAATTAAACCTAAGGTTGGTTCTTTTTAATTTATAATATTTAAATTTAAATTTAAATTAATTATAAATTAAAAATCACGTCGACGTCAAAATTATTCGAAGCGTCGACGTGATTGCAAAAGAGGACAAAGGCATTATATAAATGCCATCAAAAACATTTACCAAGGCATCCCTTGCAATTATTATTCGAAGCGCATGCGAAAAGGTTTTGTTTTTCGAAGGCCTTACGATTTACGTAAAGGCTAAAGGTGTGAAGGTTCGGAGGCTCTAAGCGCAAAGGCCAATGTGGCCTAGTGGTATGTTGGCTTGGTACTAAGGAGGAGGTCCCGCGTTCGATTCGTGTGAGGCCTTTTGGATTGCAAGGAAGAAGCGCTTGAAGCGCTTGTTGTTTTTCGGAGGAGCGTTGTTCGCGAAAACTTTATGGTGGACGTGCCATTTTAGACACGTCAGGGCGCGTGGCCCAATGGCGGCTTGGCTGCGGCTAAGGCATTGGGAAGGAGGACGTCGGGGGATCGAATCCCATCGAGGGCAAGGCAAGTGGATTTAATTTTTGATGTTGTTTAATATTTTAATTTTTGCCAAGGTTGCCTAAGGAGAAATAAGGATATGGTATGCCCTAGGAAAGATAGAGATTTTTGCTGATTTTATTTTTGGAAGTATATCATATTATATATCATTGGAAAGCTCTTTTTGAGAGCTATTTGTTTAGATTGCTTAGAGGGAGAAATAAGGTGTGTGCAAGGAGATATTTCTGGTTTTGTCAAGGAGTTTCAAAAGTAAGTTTGATTCATTCTTTTGAGGGTTTATTTCTTGCATAAGAGGGTATGGTGCATTTTATTGAGTAGGAGTAATAAGGTGTTATTGAGATATTATTTTTATTATTGTGTTATTACTCAAGACCTCTAACCCTTGTTGAGATTGGAAAAATAAAATGTGTTGAGTGTGGCAGATTTAGTGGACAACTCATAAGGCATCAAAAAGGTATGGGCAATATTCTTCATTGACTTATTTGGGTGATTGATTTCTGAAAATATATTTGGAGAGAAAAGGATTGATTGTGGTTTCCTTTTTGAGGAGTTGTTGGTTTAATGCTTCAAGGTTTTCTAGTTTGAGAGTTGTGATTAAACCTTGTTTTATAAGCATTGTTGTTGAAGCCAATTGGTCATGCAAAGAACTTGAACTTGAGTTAAGAACATGAGTATCATTGTTATGTGAGATTTGTTGTTGAGCATTGTTGGAAATATTTTGAGTTGGTTGATACATGCTTGGACTAGGGTTTGTGGAAAGGATTGTTCCTTGAGGTGATTGGTTGAGTAGAGTTGATTGAGCCTAGTCAAGTAATTGTGTGAAGTGGTTGTTCAAGTTCCATGAAACAAACTATTCTATATTCTGATTTGAGTTGAGATTGAGATTTGAGTATAGAACATATTGAGTCTCTAACAATTCTCTTTATGCTTCTATGAGATTGATTTGAGTTGAGATTGGGATTTGAGTATAGAACATATTGAGTCTCTAACAATTCTCTTTATGCTTCTATGAGATTGAATTGAGTTGAGATTGGGATTTGAGTATAGAACATATTGAGTCTCTAACAATTCTCTTTATGCTTCTATGAGATTGGACAAGTTTGTGACTTGTTAAATTGATTTGAGGCTTTGAGAATGGGACTGATTTTGTGTAAGCTTTTATGGAATTTCTATGTGATTGGGCAAGTTTTAGAGAGGACTTATTGAGCAGATTTGGACAAGTTAGAGAGGACTTATTGAGCATATTTGGACAAGTTCTAGAGAGGACTTATTGAGCATATTTGAGCAGGTTCTATGTGGACCTATTGAGCATATTTGAGTAGGTTCTGTGTGGACCTGTTGAGCATATTTGAGCAGGTTCTGTGTGGACCTATTGAGCAGATTTGAGCAGGTTTTGTGTGGACCTATTGAGCATATTTGAGAAGGTTTTGTGTGGACCTATTGATTTTGGGGGGGGGGGGGGGGGGGGGGAACAGAGCTTTGGAGGTGACAGAGTATAGAGGACAGAGTCTCAGTGGATAGAGATCCAACAGCTAAGACAATTGAAGATAGATCTGAGTGAGGGGTCTTCAAGTGGAGAGAGATCCACCGATCGAGTGCAACAGAGAGACAAAGTCTTCTAGAAGATCACTAGCCAGAGTAGAAGGGGAAAGAGTTCTCATGTGGAAGAGATCCACGAACTTGAGATTAGGGGATCAACATCTCCTTTGGATAGAGGTCCATAAACATTGTAATTGGGAAGGATTCCCAAGATATTATTTGAGAAATATTTAGAAGAAATATTTTCTTATGGAGGTAGCCCACATTGGGTGAACCACATTAAAAATTATGTCTCTCATGTGTGTGATGCTTTGTGTGATGTTTACTATTTTATTAATGTTGATGCTACTATTTGGGGAAAATTTTTATGTTATACTGTTCACCCCCCTCTCAGTATAAGCACATGTTCTTCAATTGGTATCAAATCCGGTCTCTCCATGAAGAGTTTAACAGCTTGGAAGAGGATCCTTCAGTAACACACATGTGCTCAGGGAGTGAAGAAAGTATAGACTTTGAGGAAGCACTCTTCAACTATCTCCAAGATCTTGAAAGGATTCAAGAAGAGAGTGCACAACTAAAGGAACAAATCTGAAATGATGAATTGGCAAGAATTGAGCTTCTACAAAGGTTAATAGAACTCAAAATAGAAATGAAATAAAGAAGAGAGATTGAACATCAGTTGAGAGACATGTTGGAAGCCAAAGAAGTAGGACTTGAGAAAGTGGCAGCAGAAATTGTTATGCTAAAATGCAGAACTAAAATAAACAAGAGATTACAAGGAGCTGCACCAAGTCAGCAAGAGGGAGGAACATCAAGCAAAAAGGAGGTATCTTACCATATCTCAAGGAAATAAGACCACAAAAGGAAGAATACCAGATCGAGTCCTCATCAAAACAGGTTACAAAATTCCTTCCATGGATATTGTTTTTCTTGCAATAAATATGGTCATAGAGCTATGCAATGTACTAGCAGAGACAATGATAGTAGTAGTATGGATTCTCTTGCACCACATATGGATGATGATGTTAAGTGTTACAAATGCAATAGTTTTGGGCATACAACTAGAAGGTGCAAACTAGAAATCTCTAAGTCTAGTAGAAAGACCACAACTCAAACTACTAGAAAAGAAGAAAAAAGGAAAGGAAAGTTAAAATCCTTGCTAGTTCAAATAGCTTTGCATGCTCAGGATAGAGAAGAAAAATGGTTTCTGGATAGCGGATGCTCTAGACATATGACAGGAGAAAAGGACAAGTTTATAGTTTTGAAAGAAGGAAATAGAGGGTCAGTAAAATTTGGGGACAATGGTTCAACAAATATTTGTGGAAAAGGAACTCTAAGTATAGGCAATGGGAAAGCAAAAGCTGAAAATGTTCTATATGTGGAAGGTTTGAGACATAATCTCTTGAGCATTAGTCAACTCTGTGATCAAGGCCATATGGTAACTTTTCATCAAGATAGATGTGAAGTAAGAAAATATGAATCTGGGAAACTAGTAGCTAGTGCTATAAGAGAAAGAAATATTTATGTACTCAATGAGATCAAAAAGGAAAAATGTCTCTTATCCAAAGAAAATGAGATCCGGTTTCAACATACAAGATTGGGACCAAAGGAGAATCTTCTAATGGCTTTGGAAGATAAAGAAGGTGGTTCAGTAGAAGACAAGTCTAAAGGAAGTAGAAACTTGGACAAAGGCAAACAAATAGAGGATTATTCAGTAGAGAATGGTTATGATCTCAAGGGAGAACTTATCTATGCCCTTGACATAGTAAAGAAGGTAAGAAAGCAACACTCTAAGCTTGAAAGTCAGTTTCAAGAATGTGATGAAGAAATATTATTGCTCATAGAAGATTTAGAGAAATCAAAGGCTAAGGCAAGCAAGTTCAAAGATAAATTAGAAGCAAATATCTTGGAATGTGAGAAGTTAGCACAAGAAGTGGCTACTTTAAAAGAAGACTTAAAGGACTCCAAGATCAATATGAAGAGTTTCAAAAATAGCTCTAGGAACTTGGATAAGTTCATATGTGGACAACAACGAACATCATGTTCAACAGGTCTTGGCTTTGGAAAAGTTCAAAAGAAATAGGAAGAAGAATCTACCTCAAGTATTGAAGAAGAAGGAACTTCAGAAGAAGATACTTCAGAAGATGACAGTATAAGTGGGAATGAGACATCAAAGGATGAGTTGGACAACAAAGAGTTCAACAAAGATAGGAACAATGCACAAAGAAGATACAAATGGAACAACAATCAGAATAGGAGACCAATGAGGTCAAGACAAGGAAGCTTCAATGGAAGATGTTTTTCATGTCACAGGTTTGGGCACATGGCTTCACAGTGCAGGACACATCAAAGACAAGAGTATGGAAAAGGACAACTTTTCCAAGGATATTGCTACTCATGCAATGAGTTTGGTCACAAGGCAATGAATTGCAGGATTCAAGATAGAAGAGGATATGGCTTCACTAGGAGAAGTCCTAAGACAGTTGCACATCCAAGGAATAATAACATTAAGTGTTATAAGTGCAATAATGATGGTCACATAGCAAGATGGTGTAGAGAAAATATTCTAGAAACAGGCATGAACAGGGACAGGAATATGAACAGGAACAGGAATATGAACAAAAACAAGAATATGAACAGAAGCAAGAATATGAACAGGAATAGAGACTCAAAAAAGAACAAGAACAGGAACATGGATGAGAACAAGAGCAGGAACAGGAACAGAAGTGACGATAGGAATAGGGATGATGACTTGGAAAGAAACAGTGAGAGGATTCAGAAGACTCACAAAAGAAGAGAGAAAGATAAAGGCACAGATCTGTGCTTTCGGGGAGTAGAAATACTCCCACCCAAGAATTAACCACCTCATGTGGAGGTGGGGGAGGGGCTAAGCTAAGAGGCTCATTCTTAGCCCCGAGCCCCAAAGGTGACCCTTTGCCATTGATGTCAAAGGGGAGAGATTTGTGTATTGGGGAGAGATTTGATATGAGGAGAGATTTGATATTTGAGAGAGCATTGAGCCAAGGGGAGCAAAGACCCAGGGGAGAAGAAAGAAGGTCAAGTTTTAGTAAAAGGATAAGGGTTGCCATCAATGACAAAGGGGGAGATTGTTGGACATTTTGAGTCCTCTAAGTCAAAGTTGTCATTGATGTCACCTGATAGAGTTATCACTCTTATCAAGGAATTCGGCAAGAAATAAAGTCGCCCAAGTCATCCAGGAAAAAGCTTCATCAGTGCAAAAGTGAAAGGAAAAAGGCTCCATAATATTTTAATATTATTGGGAGCACAAGTTAAGTGATTGGTTTATAAAAACCCAAGATGGGTTATTGCAAAGGTTAAAAAGGAGGTTTAATAATTATTTATAAATTATTTAAATTCACAAGGAATTTAAATTTTATAAATAATATTTAATTATACCAAGATTGGGCATTAAGACAAGGTTCTAAGGTTTAATTAAATTAAACCTAAGGTTGGTTCTTTTTAATTTATAATATTTAAATTTAAATTTATTATAAATTAAAAATCACGTCGACGTCGAAATTATTTGAAGCACCGACGTGATTGCAAAAGAGGACAAAGGCATTATATAAATGCCATCAAAAACATTTACCAAGGCATCCCTTGCAATTATTATTCGAAGCGCATGCGAAAAGGTTTTGTTTTTCGAAGGCCTTACGATTTATGTAAAGGCTAAAGGTGTGAAGGTTCGGAGGCTCTAAGCACAAAGGCCAGCATGGCCTAGTGGTATGTTGGCTTGGTACTAAGGAGGAGGTCCCACGTTCGATTCGCGTGAGGCCTTTTGGATTGCAAGGAAGAAGCGCTTGAAGCGCTTGTTGTTTTTCGGAGGAGCGTTGTTCATGGAAACTTTATGGTGGACGTGCCATTTTAGACACGTCAGGGTGCGTGGCCCAATGGCGGCTTGGCTGCGGCTAAGGTGTTGGGAAGGAGGACGTCGGGGGATCGAATCCCATCGAGGGCAAGGCAAGTGGATTTAATTTTTGATGTTGTTTAATATTTTAATTTTTGCCAAGGTTGCCTAAGGAGAAATAAGGATATGGTATGCCCTAGGAAAGATAGAGATTTCTGTTGATTTTCTTTTTGGAAGTATATCATATTATATATCATTGGAAAGCTCTTTTCGAGAGCTATTTGTTTAGATTTCTTAGAGGGAGAAATAAGGTGTGTGCAAGGAGATATTTCTGGTTTTGTCAAGGAGTTTCAAAAGTAAGTTTGATTCATTCTTTTGAGGGTTTATTTCTTGCATAAGAGGGTATGGTGCATTTTATTGAGTAGGAGTAATAAGGTGTTATTGAGATATTATTTTTATTATTGTGTTATTACTCAAGACCTCTAACCCTTGTTGAGATTGGAAAAATAAAATGTGTTGAGTGTGGCAGATTTAGTGGACAACTCATAAGGCATCAAAAAGGTATGGGCAATATTCTTCATTGACTTATTTGGGTGATTGATTTCTGAAAATATCTTTGGAGAGAAAAGGATTGATTGTGGTTTCCTTTTTGAGGAGTTGTTGGTTTAATGCTTCAAGGTTTTCTAGTTTGAGAGTTGTGATTAAACCTTGTTTTATAAGCATTGTTGTTGAAGCCAATTGGTCATGCAAAGAACTTGAACTTGAGTTAAGAACATGAGTATCATTGTTATGTGAGATTTGTTGTTGAGCATTGTTGGAAATATTTTGAGTTGGTTGATACATGCTTGGACTAGGGTTTGTGAGAAAGGATTGTTCCTTGAGGTGATTGGTTGAGTAGAGTTGATTGAGCCTAGTCAAGTAATTGTGTGAAGTGGTTGTTCAAGTTCCATGAAACAAACTATTCTATATTCTGATTTGAGTTGAGATTGAGATTTGAGAATAGAACATATTGAGTCTCTAACAATTATCTTTATGCTTCTATGAGATTGATTTGAGTTGATATTGGGATTTGAGTATAGAACATATTGAGTCTCTAACAATTCTCTTTATGCTTCTATGAGATTGATATTGAGTTGAGATTGGGATTTGAGTATAGAACATATTGAGTCTCTAACAATTCTCTTTATGCTTCTATGAGATTGAATTGAGATATTGATTGAGCATTGAGTATAGAACATATTGAGTCTCTAACAATTCTCTTTATGATTCTATGAGATTGGACAAGTTCTGTGTGAGCTTGTTAAGCACCGATTTGAGGCAAGTCTTTGAGAAGGCTTGTGGACTGTTTTTGGCTTGTAAGCTTTTGTGGAAGCTCCTGCGGTTTTGGCTATTTGGACAAGTCCTAGAGAGGACTTATTGAGCAGATTTTGGACAAGTCCTGAGAGAGGAACTTATTGAGCAGAGATTTGGACAAGTCCTCATAGAGGACTTGTTGAGCAGATTTGGAGCAGGTTCTGTGTGGACTGTATGAGCATATTTGAGGTTCTGTGTGTTTTGGATTTGAGCGTTTTGTGTGGCTGTTGAGTTTGAGTTAGTGGACTTGTTGAGGTTTGGAATTTGAGAAGGTTTTGTGTGGACCTATTGAGCGGTTTTGCTAGACCGCAATGAATTGTGTTTAGTGCATAATTTAGAGTGGACTTGTGCTAGACCGCAATGAACTGTGTTTAGTGCAAGAGATTGAGCAGAGTTGTGCTAGACCGAATGAACTGTGTTTAGTACAAGAGATTGAGAAAAGCTGTGCTAGACTGATTGGACTATGTTTAGTACAGTATTGAGATAGAGCTTTGGAGGTGATAGAGTATAGAGGATAGAGTCTCAGTGGATAGAGATCCAGTAGCCAGGACAATTGAAGATAGATCTGAGTGAGGAGTCTTCAAGTGGAGAGAGATCCACCGAGTTAGTGCAGCAGAGAGACAGAGTCTTCTAGAAGATCACTAGCTAGAGCAGAAGGGGAAAGAGTTCTCCTATGGAAGAGATCCACGAACTTGAGATTAGGGGATCAACATCTCCTTTGGACAGAGGTCCATAAACATTGTAATTGGGAAGGATTCCCAAAATATTATTTGAGAAATATTTAGAAGAAATATTTTTCTGTGGAGGTAGCCCACATTGGGTGAACCACGTTAAAAATGATGTCTCTCATGTGTGTGATGCTTTGTGTGATGTTTACTATTTTATTAATGTTGATGCTACTATTTGGGGAAAAATTTTATGTTATACTGTTCACCCCCCTCTCAGTATAAGCACATGTTCTTCACAAATAGAAAGCCAACCCTACTTCTAGAGTTGTTACTTTAAATCTTTAAAGGGTTATCATGAGGAAAAGTTGGGTAGCAAGGAAAAAAATCATATATGGAATACTTAAGTAGAAATATATATGTCCTAGTTGAAAGTGAGGATGAATTAGTTTAAGATAAAAATTAGAACTAATTTATAGTAATCCTAATCTAGGCAACAAAGAAACGATGAACATGATTATCAAGGATGAGATCATCAAGCATGATATAATAATTTGTAAAATCAAAGGAATAATATACAAGTTCAACAATCAAATGGCATGAACTCAATATTTTAAATTCCTTGACTTTCAAGGAGGAGACCTAGTTCTAATCTTACCAAATGAAATACATGCATAATTGCCAAGCTATTATGATACTACTATATGGTCATGATGTAATATGGGTGGGGCTCAAGGTTATGCATAAGGGGTCAAACCCAAAATTTGTTTATGAAAATAATACAAATCAATTTCAAAATCAAGGTGAATCCTGGCCAAATTCATGTAGGAGACATGGCGAATTACCTTTATTTTCACATAAAATTATAAAACTATGGCAAATTTTAAATTTTTGATGATCAACACTGGATGACATAAAATCTATTATCTGTCGCTTACAAATGACTACTCAAGCGATATCTAGTTGAAAATAATATATTGGTTGTTGGTTGAATACATTCGATAGCTCAACTCCCGACCGGTGGCAAACAACAACTCGACTATTAACCGACTGCAATCGATAGATTGATAGTGGTCTGATTGCAAAAAATAGTTGACTCTGGCTCAGTAGCAAATCAACATATGACTACAATCTAGTTGTTAACCCTGAACCCCGATGAGTATATCGTACACAATGTCCAATACCTTTTAGTGTTAACCCCACCAGAATAACAAGGAAAATATTCAATATATTTCCAACATTTTCCTATTTGTTGAATACTTTCCATAGGGGCTAACAATTGCCATTTTCAACTATTAAGGGCAACCATGCCCATAGATCTTCTACACTAAGAAAAATTTTGAGCAGGTACAACCTTTGTTAATGAATCAACATTATTCTGCTCTGTATCAACTTTCTCCAATATCACTCAGTTCTCTTCAACCATATCTCTCACAAAATGGTACTTTATATCAATATGTTTTGATCAATCATGAAAACCAGGATTATTTGCCAAAAATATTACACTCTAACTGTCACTATTAATTCTCACAACATTTTGTTTAATACCAACTATTGAACACAACATTTGTAGCCACATTGCTTCATTACTGGCATGAATGGTTGCAATGTACTCTGCTTATGTAGTAGATAAAGCAACAACTGATTGCTTTTTACTCATCCAACTTACTGCCCGTCCAAACAACCTAAATACATAAGCACCTATGGATCTTCTCTTGTCAAGATCTCCAACCCGATCAGCATCCATAAACCCTTATAGATTTACAATATTATTACCTTCAGAATTTCCTCCATAATAGATAGCATAATCTTTAGTTCGATGCAAGTTCCATGCAAGTATCTAAAGATCCTTTTTACAACAGTCCAATGTTCATTTCCTATATTTGACATATATATGCTAACTACTCCCACTGCATGTGCAATATCAAGTCTAGTACAGACCATTGCATACATCAAACTCCCCACAATACTAGCATAAGGAACATGATGCATTTCTTCAATTTCCTCATCTATTTTGGGACACTATTCAATAGATAACTTTTGACCAACCATATATGGAGTACATACTGGTTTACAATTATGCATTCTAAACTTTTGTAATATTAAATCAACATATTTCCTTTGATTTAACCATAACTTTCTATTTGCATGATCCCTTATTATTTCCATACCCAAAATAAATTTTGTAGCACCCAAATCCTTCATATCAAATTCAGAAGATAAATGAGATTTGAGTAACTTTATCATCTCCTTACTGTTACCAATTAACAACATGTCATCCACATATAATACAATGATAATAAAATTTTCACCTTCCTTTTTGAAATATACACATGGATCTGCTTTACTTTTTCCAATCCAAGCGTTAAGACAAACCTATCACATTTTTGGTTGCACATCCTTGGAGACTGCTTCAACCCATAAAGATACTTCTTCGGCTTGCATACCAAGTCCTCCTTACCTTTTACCTTAAAGCATTCTAGTTGTAACATATATATATCTTCATCAATTTCACCATGTAAAAAATCTATCTTTACATCCATCTTCTAGTTCAAAATCAAAAGCAGTTGAAATAGCCAAAAAAAAGTTGATTGAAGTTAGTTTAGCCACAAGAGAAAAAATATCACCAAAGTCAATTCCCTTAGCCTGAGAAAATCCTTTTGCTACCAAGCGAGCCTTGTACTTCTCCAACTTTTCTTCTACATTGTTCTTATTTTTGAATAACCACTTGCAACCAATAGGTTTTCTACTAGGAGGTAATTTCATCGTCCCATGTCTTATTTTTATCCAAGAACTCCATATCTTCTTTCATAGCCCTTTTCCACGACTTATTCTCACTTGACTGACTCATTTATAGTCTTGGATTCTTCATCAGTAATTGATAAATTAAATGTAGAAAAAAAAATTGGACTATACTTGTCTGGAAGTCTTCTCTCTCGATCTGATCTCCTCAAAATTGAAGTTCTAGGTCCTACATCTTCAGCTTCCTCCTCACCTTCTTCCTTTGAATATTCCTCTTCAGACTCTCTCTGTAATTTAGGTTCTACCACTGGTTCTTCCTCATATTTTAATTTTACTTGCACTATTTCTGGTTCTTTTCTTGGTTGCATTTCCTATTTTAAAACCCCTTTTGTTTCTCTAAATATCACATTATGACTATAAAAAACCTTCTGTATTTATGGGTTCCACAACTTATATCCTTTAACACTAGTACTATAACCCATAAATATTTATTTTTTAGATTTATAGTCTAGCTCAGTCCTTTTCTCTTTTGGGACATACATATAAGTATCACAAACAAAAACCCTTATATATCTGAGAGAGGGTTTCTTACCAGTCCATACTTCTTGTGGAGTCTTCTCCACCAAAGCTGAGGTAGGAGATCTATTTATGAGATAACAGGCTATTAACATAGCTTCTTCCCAAAACTTCTTTTCTAACCCTACACCACTTAGCATGCTTCTAGCCTTATCCATCAATGTCATATTCATCCGTTCTACAACCCCATTCTGTTGTGGAGTATATGAATTTATTCTCTACCTTTCTATTCCACGGTCCTTGTAAAACTGCTCGAATTCATTAGAGTAACACTCACCACCATTATCACTTCTCAAAACCTTTATATTTTTATCTATATGATTTTCTATAAGAGCCTTAAACTCTTTAAATTTATTAAAAACCTTAGATTTGTTCTGTAGAAAATATACCCATGTCTTTCTTGAGAAGTCATATATAAATGTAACAAAATAGATAGATTTACCTAATGATGGTACTTTTTCGATCCAAACACATCACTATGAACTAGATGTAGAATTCCTTTAGACCTTGTAGCACTACTTGAAAACTTGACTCTAGTTTGTTTCCCAAAAACACAGTGCTCACAAAAATCAAAATTTAATGGGCAATCAGAAAGTCCTTCAGCCATACCTTTCATTTTCAATGTTTGAAGTCCTTTCTCACCAATATGCCCCATGCGTTGATGCCACAACATTTTCTTCACTATAGGAATACTCAAAGCCATTTCAACCGTATTATTTTCCTATACAACTAAAGAGTTATTGCAATTAATACTTACAGTGCTAGCCTCAAGTCTAAACAAAGTTCCTATGCAAACTCCTCTTGCCAACACCAAGGATCCACACACCATCTTGTAGCTATCCTTATTGAATACCATATTCATAACTACATCATTCATCTTACTCACATATATCAGATTCCTTCTCAAACCCGAAATATGCAACACATCAGAAAGGGTTTTAATTCTTTCATCTTTTAGCATCAGCTTGACTCTTCCTCGACCTATTATTTTATATGTCGAATTGTCTCCCAATAAGAATTTACCTCCATATATCTTTTCATATTCATAGAACCCCTCCCTATGAGGAGTCATATGAAAAGAAGCACCCGAGTCAATCAACCATGAGTCATCGCATTCACTTGAGCATGTTGCAGCTAAGAATAAGTCCCCTAAATCTTCATTTGTGGTTTTTGTTTCTTTAGAAGTTCCTTCATCAGATGATCGATTATTATCAACCTTTTTAGATCTGCAGTCTCTTTTATAATACCCTACTTTACCACAATTTCAATCTTTTCTCTTTTTTGAGGCAACAAATTTGCCCCTAGATTTTGATTTCTTTTTGCTTCTTTCTTGATAACGACCTCTCACAAACAAGGCTTCCTTTTGATGATAATCCTTAGAATATTTTCATCTCATCTTCTCAAACAACAAAGTTCCTACTATATCCTCTACTTTCAATGTAGATGCAGTATTGGTGATAGCCATAACAAGGTTATCGCATGAATCAGGTAATGAACAAAGTCAAGTAATACATTTTTCCTCTTCATCCATTTTTACTTCTATAGAGGTTAGTTGAATTACCACAGTGTTAAAAGCATTCATATGTTTAGCTACAAAGTCACCATAATTCATCCAAAGCGAATACAACTTCTTTCGAAGAAAAAGTTTATTTACTAATGACTTTGTCTAATACAATATTCTCAGCTTCTTCCATAATATATTTGTTGTGGTCTCTGCAAATACATTCAATAATATCAAGTTATATAAGCACAATATAATAGAGCTCATTGCCTTCCTATTGATTTTTAGCTAATACTCATCTGTCATCAATGTTGGTTTTGTTTTTGAGACCGCAATCCACTAATCTCTATCAACCAACGGATCCTCCATCTTAAGTTTCCACAACTCAAAATATTTCCATTAACTTTCTCAATCTCTATCCATGTGCTTCCCATATTTCTCCTTTGCCTGGATCCTTTCACGTACGACTCCCACTCAAAAATTAATTTATCACAGGGTTGAAACCCTTACTTCTCGAACAAAGATAAAACCTAGATTTGATACCAAATGAAGAGAAATAAGAAACCCTAATAAACTAAAACTAGAAAAGCAATAATTGCAGAATCAAAGGAAGAAGATAGCAGATTCACACATTACACAATATTTATCCTCAAAAACCTCAATCGGGAAAACCAACACAGTATTACCTTCTTATTGCATTAACTTGACCATCTCTAATACAATAATATTTTCATTTTGTCTCACCTCAAACCCTAATGCAAGTGTGATATACATAACAAAGGCACATGCACGGATTTTACAATATCATGGGTGAAAAAGTAAGGGTTCAAATATAGTAACCCTAAAAGCCCATATGGGTATAAAAATAACTTAAAACCCTAAAAAATTTGGAAAATTCTCCCTGAACCCTAGGAAGTATATCATACACAGCGTCTAGTACCTTTTAGTGTTAACCCCACAAAATAACATGGAAAATATTCAACATATTTCCAACATTGTGCATATCTAACATGATACATTATGATTCATCCTTCCACCTTATTTGTTTTTTAACTATTCCATCACATTCTTTAACTATTGAATAAACTTTACCATAATATTTTTCTATTGTATCTAACTTCAATCGCATAACCCTGCTCAAAGTAGTTACGTGAAAAAACTTTGTGTTGCAGTCTCCATATTTCAACCAAAGACCTCTTGACCTTTATCTCCAAAAAATCTCCTCTTTAGCTGGAGTGTTATGAAATTTATCCAACAACACTTTCTCCTTCTCTCATAGATCCTCAAATAGGAAATTTAACTCCATAAAGGTCTTTGAGATCCTCATGTAGAAAACTTGACTCCTAGGATAACTTGGTTTTGAATCTATTAGAAGATGGTGAATTCTCATTCAAGTTGGGGCATAAGGATTTAAAGAAAATAGAATTTCCTACTCCCAAAGATCTCCCTTGAAAGAATTTTTGGTGACTTAATACCCTTTATAAGGCCTCAGCATTCCTTTTTTTAGAAATCCAAAGCAAGATTATTATAGGTTAAACTTTATAAAGAAGAGGATATCATGGATCTTTAAGGTGTACCTTGCACGAGATGAATCTATAAATAATAAATCATCTACTTCTTCATTATCCCTTTGCTTACACCATTTGGGGTCATTGATTAAAAAATGTTAGAATATGTTGGGTAGCTTCATCCACATTGAATTAATTGAGAAATGTTGGATTAATTACTTCAAAGCTAAAGCATTATATATTTTTTGGAGGATTGGTCTTACTCTTATTTGTTGAAATTTATGGCTTGAAAGGAAAAATAGAATTTTTAAAAACAAATCTCAAAATTATGTCCAAGTTTGAAATTGTAATATTACCTCTTGCAAAATACATACCAACATATCATAGGTTCAAAAAAAGAGGTTTTAGCCTCTCAGTTATACGATTTGAAAATACATGGAAGAGTCATCCACAACAATGAAGTTAATACAAAGGATTTGCTTCAATATGGAAGATTCATCTACAATGAAGTTAATAAAAAGTATTTGCTTCAATATGGTAAAAACAATTATCCAAAAATTGGTTTTATCAAAATTAATATTGGTGGCACTTCCAAAAAAAGCTAAGAAATTTTGGAGGAGGTGGTTTTTTTTAATATTGAAGGAAATATTTTTCTTATTGTCCCTATCGTGACACCCCAATAGTTTGTCGTTGGTGTTTCATATTGATTATCTTATTTTAATTCATAGGGAGGGAGACCCCCTGTTGCTATGCCCCCAAGGAGTGTGGCCCCCAATTGTGCTACCTATTGTACTTTGCACTACTTCAAAAAAAAAATCCATTTTCAAAATAATATAGAACTTCAACTAACAACTTTGTAGAGGCTAAGGAACTTCTTATAGGGACCAAAATTGTCATCTAAAAAAGAATGAAATTTAACTCAATTGAAGGGAATTTATAAATTATGATTATCTACAATGATGAATATGGAGATAAAAGTGTGAAGGATTAGGATATTTTTATGAAAAACATCTCATATTTTAGGATCCATATCTTTACGAAGAGATATCCAATTCAGCTAATTCTTGGACCACCTTGTACGGAATTTGAATAGCTTTAAAATGAGTGGTTTTATGCAAAAATTCGAGCAATATTGAGGGAGATACGACCCTGTGAAGTCAACCATTTGGAATAAGGGTAATGAGTATTTTTCAAATCGCAAAAAACAAAATTGCAAAGTGTGAAGGATTAGGATTTTTTCCTGAAAAATATTTGATCTTTTAGGAGCCATATCTTTGTGAAGAGTTATTCAATTCAGCTTATTCTTGGACCAACTTGTGTAGAATTTGAATAGCTTTAAATGAGTGGTCATATGCAACAATCAAAGAAATATTAAGGGAGATACAACCCTATGAAGTCAACCATTCAAAACAAGGGTAGTGACAATTTTTTAAATTGCAAAAAAAACAAAATTGTAAAGTGCGAAGGATTAGGGTTTTTTCCTTGAAAAATATCTCATATTTTAGGAGCCATATCTTCGCAAAGAGTTATCCAATTTAGCTGATTCTTGGACCAACTTGTGTAGAATTTGAATAGATTTAAAATGAGTGGTTATATACCATAATTCAAGAAATATTGATGGAGATACAACCCTGTGAAGTCAATTGTTTGAAACAAGGGCAGTGATGATTTTTCAAGTCGTGAAAAACAAAATTGCAAATATTTGCCAACTAGGGTTTGAACGATGGGAAGAGCAATGAATTGATAGGACTTCAGTGAGGCAAGACATTCTATATGGACAAAGAATTTTTTAGCTAAGTTCTTTTTTCCCTTTCTTTATCTTAGAAATCATACATGAAAATTTTATAAAGTTTTTATCAAATATTATGTTTGTTATAGAACTTTCAGATAAATTTCATTAGATTTTGAGTTCTAATTTCCTTTCTATGGATCGATTTATAGTTAAATCCTTATAATCATCCCTAGTGGTATAGGTTAGTGATCGCACCTGAGATAGATCCTCATTGCTCCAAGATAGGGTAGTTTTTGGTAAATTTAATGGGTATTGGCCAAGGGCTTCGACCTTGAGAAAATAGATTGATAGGAGTTGGAAGTCTCTAGGAGTGATTCTTTAATTTCTTCCCAAAGGTTTCTTCCTAGATATTTTTTGTCCTAGGGAAGAAAGAGAAAGAATCCTAAAAGGGGGTCCTTAGTTTATGGGAAGAGCAGGGCTCTTCCTTACCCGCTGGTATGAATGTATTTCACCTAAAAATGTAAATCTATCCCTAGTACCAGTCCGGGTTAGGATGTTTAGATTATCCATTGAATTTTGGAAAATATATACCTTCAAGGCAATAGGCAACACTCTAGGAGAATTCTTTGAGATTTTATATACAACAAAAGATGGATTTTTGGCTATTTATGCTCGAATATTGGTCATGATTCATATAAGTAAAGCTTTACCAGAATCAATCATTCTTAAGTATGGGGATAAGATATGGATGCAAACTATAGATTATGAAAACATATATTTAGATGTATAATATGTCATGATGTGGGGCATATTGAGAGATGATGCCCTAAGAATATCCCAGCAAAATCATTTGTAGAAAAGCGTAAGAGAAATTTACAAATGGTTATGGATAAAGATGGTTTTCAACTTCCAAAAAATAGATCTAGAAAAATAAAATAAAATAAACAGTGAAGACCAATAAGAAAGGATACTGAAATAAATCCCAATTCTTTTGAGGCTTTAGCCTATGAAAAAAGTAGATCAAAACTTAGAGGACACAAGACAACAATTTCAACATATTAGCAAGGAACGGTCTATTCAATATGATCCTAATTTAAGGAAGAACTTTCTCGATGAACCCAAGGAATGTGTTTGACAATATTTTCAAGACTCTCTTGAAGTACCATGCACCATTCACGAGAAAATAATTGGTAAAGAAAATGCAATTTTAGAAGTTAATACCTCTACCATTAATAAGGAAATACCAAAAAATGAGCAGGATAAGTCAAAATATTCTATAATAGAGCCAAGAGAAGATAAATATATTAAAAAACAAAATGGTAAAAGAATATTGAGGAATAGAATAATAAGACCTACTCCTGATATAGGTAAGGCAAAAAGAGGAAAACCCTCAAATTATCATGCAAGATCCAGGGAAGCAAGAGCTAACATAGAGAAAGGAACACAAACTAAGTTGGTTGAAATTCTCTTTATCAAACAACAAAATGATATTGGTAATACACAAGAGGGGCCAAAAGCCCCTAATGAGATATGATTATCATCTCATGGAATATAAGGGGTGAAAAGACCCCCTCAAAGCATAGGTGTATTAGGGACCTATGTTTAAGTAATGAACCTGATATTATCTGTATCTAGGAAACTAAAATGATAAAAGAAGTTTCAAAAACTATGAAAGCAGTTTGGGAAAGATGTGAATAGGATTTTATGGATTCTTAAGGAGCAGTAGGGGGGATTCTAACTTGTTAGAATCCTTCTAGAACCTCTTGTGTAACCATTCATAAAACTAGGCATTGGATAGCCTCTTTAGTCACTTGCTACTTTGTTGATATTCTCTTCATCCTTATCAATGTGTATGATCCTACAACTCAATCAGGTATATTAGAATTTTGGAGTGGGATTGAGACCTTTATGAGAAGTAAAGACCAAGAAACTCGTTTCATGATCATTAGAGATTTTAATGCCATTACCAAGTTGAATGAAAAATTTGGAGGAATTAGGAAATTGACCCAAAGTATGAAAGATTTCTCAGCTTTTATTCAAAACAATAATATATGGGAAGTTGAGTTTGAAGAAGACAACTATACTTGGACCAACAATAGGAGAGTCCATAATCTAATAGCAAAAAAATTAGATAGATGCATTCTCTCAGATCATTGGCTAGATGAAGGAACTTGTGCTAAAATTAATACCTTAACAAGGATTGGTTCAGATCACTGGCCAATAAGAGTCAAAATGGTGGTTAGTAAATTCAAAAAATATCATATTTTAAATTTGAGAAGATGTGGGAAGACCATCCTTAATTTGTTGATATGATAGCTCAAACATGGAATTCTTTAGGTAATGGTGGGTTGTATGCTCTTCCAAACCAAATTAAAGCTATGGCATCTAGATTAAAAGAATGGAACAAGAACACCTTTGGAAACATTTTTGAGAAGAAAGAAGAACTAAAAGATAAACTTTTAAAATTCCAAAAAGGTGATGAAAATAATACAAGCTCAAAATAAAGGGAGTTGCTTAGTGAATATCATAATATTTTGAGTAAGGAAGAGAAATTTTGGAGATTAAAATCAAGACAGACTTGGTTAAAAGGAGATAAAATATAAAAAAATTTCATAGGATGGTTATAGTACAAAGATCTTCTTCTAGAATTGGTAGAATTAAATCAATATAAGGGGTTTGGATTGAAGATCAGAGTGAAATTAGAAAAGAGGTTGTCTTTTATTAGAATATTCTAGGTTCAGAGGAGACCGAAGTTCTTAATGATAAACTTCTTCAAGATGTTCCTTCGGTTATAACAAATGAAGACAATAGGAAACCGATGGAGCCTATTACTCTAGAAGAAGTTCATTTAGCTCTTTTCACTTTTAATAAGGATAAATCCCCTAGTATAGATGAGCTCTCTATAGCTTTTTACCAACATAATTGGGATATTCTTTATTGGTTGCAATGGAGCAGTCTAGGGTAAATCAATACATTCCTTATAAAATAAATACAACTTATCTTACCCTAATTCCAAAAAACAAGGATGCTTAATTGTTTGATTCTTTTAGACCCATAAGCCTATGTAATATGGCTTATAATATTATTTCCAAAGTGATGGTGAATATATTAAGGCCATTATTAGACAAAATTATTTCAGAATAGCAAGGAGGTTTTGTGATTTGGAGATCAATTTTGGATGGTATCATAGTAGCTCATGAAGTTATACATTCAGAAGCTTCGATAAAATAGAAAACTATGATATTTAAACTTGATATGAGTAAAGCCTATGATAGGGTTAAATAGAATTTTCTTTTTTGTAATTTTAGGTAATTTTTATTTTGGGAAGAAATGGGTTAGATGGATTAAATCTTGTGTCTTTACAATTTTTTATTTAGTATTGGTCAATGGTCAGTGACAGAATATTTTAAATCCAAGAGAGGCCTTCGATAAGGAGATCCTCTATATCCTTATTTGTTTATTATTATGGCAGAAGTTTTGAGTAGGAACTTAAATAAGTCTTACAAAGATGGGTTTATAAGTGGACTTAAGGTTAGTAATAACATCAATAACATCACCCATCAATAGTTTGTAGATGATACAACCATTTTTGGAAGGGCAAGGATAAATGAGGCCAGAGCTTTGAATAACTTTTTAAAAGAGTATGAAAGAGCTTCAGGGCAAAAAATTAATAGGACTAAATCCAAAATTTACTTTCTTAACACTCTTGCTAATATCAAAGCAAGAATTTGTAGGTTGCTTCAAATGGAGGAGGTAAATTTACCAACAACTTATCTAGGTATGCCTTTATTTGAGGGGAGAATGAGGATAGATTTATGGAATCCAATTATTAGTAAAGTTAAAAATAAACTTCCAACTTTGAAAGGTAGATGGTTATCATTAGTAGGAAGAGTGTAGTTATTTAAGTCGGTCTTATAAACCATTCCAACATATTATATATCTTTGTATTATATGCCAAAATTAGTTGATAAAAGTTTAATCTTTATCATGCGATCCTTTTTATGGTCAGGTTTACATGATAAAAGAAAATTTTCTTTGGTGAAATGGAGCAAGTTGTGTGATGACAAAACTAGGGGAGGTCTTGGTTTAAGAGCTCTTAAAAATGTAAACTTGGATCTTAGAGGAAAATTTATCTGGATATTGTACAAAGAGAGTCAAATACAATGGGCAAGAATTCTTCTAAGTATGTTGATCCCAATGATCCAATTTTAATATTTACTACATTCTCTCTTCCACATGGTTCTGCTCTTTGGAAGGTTTAAAAAAATCTATTGATATTATGATTAAAGGTTTAATATGGGTGGTGGGAATTGGATAAAAAAATTATTTTGGATGGATACTTGGTGTGATAAAAAACCAATCAATTTAGATCCAGTATTGAAGCCTTGGATGAGATTGCTTCAAGACAAATACGGTGATAGGGTTTCAAACATTTTGTACAAGGATCGAGAAGGAGGATACAAATAAAAAGAAGATTTTTTTACTAGTATACAAGACATTGATGTTAGGAGGTATTTGAGTAGAAAGATAACAACTGTAATTATTTTGAGGGGTGCCAAGGATAAATTGATTTGGGAGTTGAATAGCTCAGGAGAATACACAACAAGAAGTGGATATAATGTTCAACACCAACGTAATAATAATATCACTAAAATTTAGAAAGATATTTAGGATAGCCCAAGCATTCCTAAAGTCAGAATTTTTGTTTGGCTAGTAGGTCTTAGAAGAATTTTATCCTAGGATAACCTTATGAAAAGGGGTTTTCATAGCCCCTCTAAATGTGTTTTCCATAATAAGGAGGAGGAGGGTATTGACCATCTCTTGGGACATTGCTCAATAGTCTGGAATCTATGGAAATGGATTCTTAAATATGTTTGGTAAATGCATGATGATGAATAGCAAAATTGAAGATTGGTTAAAGAAATGGCAGAGCACTTATAAAAGTGAGGCTTTACAGAAATTATAGGATATATCAAAATATACAATACTTTGGCCTATATGGCTAGAAAGGAATTTAAGAAAATGAAATCAGTTTAGAGGTAATGAAAAAGAAGATATGTTTAACCATAGAGGAGTCTAAACCAACCCTATCAACTCATCCAATCCCTAATTTTGAAGTAGATAGTCTTGATAGATGGAATCAAGGCATTAAATGGAATTATGATGTTGGATACAAGAGAAGCAAAACTAAGGTAAATTATATAAAGTGGAAACCACCAGATGTGGAGTGGGTTAAATTGACTTTTTATGGAGCATCTAAAGGAAACCTAGGACCAACAGGGGGAGGAGGAATAATTAGAAATAATAGAGGAGAGATTTTGTCTCATTATGCTTTTAATTGTGGATTTAAGACAAATAATGAAGTTGAAGCTTGTGCAGCTTTAGAAGGGTTAAAAATTTATACACAAATGAAATGAAATAGAGTTTGTATATAAGGTGATTCTCTCATAGTAATTGAGGAAAGCAAAGGCTCCATGGAACATACAAGAGATAATTGTGAAAATTCAAGATCTTGCTAAAGAGTTTGAAGAAATCAGGTTTACACATATATTAATGGAAGAAAACAAATTTGCAGATAAGCTAGCCAATAGAGGATTTTTGATTGAGGATCATGAAGTTAACATCTCCTTTCCATGGTTAGAGGAAGTAGAAAGTTTAGTTGAAGCGAACAAAAATTATTGATTGTCTAAATCAATTAATGATTAAGATTTACTTTAATGTTTTCCATTGGTAATATATGTTTTATTTTGTAACAATAATGTATGTTCATTTAGACTATTTATTATAATTTTTGTTGTTGCACTTGTGTTTCAGGAAGGAAACTAGCAATCCAAATTTGGTAAAGCGGACTATGTTAGTGTGATATTTTGGAAATATTACTCTACTAAGATGCAAGGCATAGATAGTAGAGGTGAAGTTTTGGCATTGTGAAGGTTTCTATAGGAAAATGTCAAGAAAGATGCTAAATTCTGAAGTAATTGTATTCATACAAAGATTTGAAAAGATCCAAAAAATAAAAATTAATAATTCAAACATTTTATGTAAAATGATGTAGGTTTCTAACTATAGCATCTCAATTGAGATGAGAAGTGTATCTATTTGTAAACTCTCAAGATCTAAAGAAGAGAGATGTAATTTGTTAAGGGTGGGAGATCTGAGTACAACCCTTTTTATCAAGCAAAAAAAAGACAAATATGGAGATTGAATCAGAAATAATATTTTTTGTTGCATAGGGAAACCTCTATAAACCCTAGCTCGTTGGGTAAAGATAGTCAATGAGACCCCGATTGTCCAAGGAATTGAACCAAGGCAACCTACTAACAAGCACTCAATTGCTACCAATTGTCTTATCCCTTTCAAGTAAAAATAAAATTTTATGGTAAAGCACGGGTGTTTGAAAGGGTCTCGATCCCCTTGTACCAAGTTTTGAACTTGGGTCTCCTTGATGAAAACCCAAAGATATATCACTATAATATCCCTGATGGGACTCAAAAATAACATTATTACTATGCCCATTAACTATTGTTGGTGGTAGTATCTTGGAAACATGATAACATATCTATAGAGAAGGAAACCAAGTAGCAAACAATTTAGCCAATCGTGGTGTAGATTTTGTCTTGGAAACATTCAAACTTTAGAATGCAATTAGTCAAGTGAAATATATTTCTTAATGAAAGTTACATCAAGGAGTACATTTTAGAAACTTAGTTGTTTGAGAAAAGATAAATAATATCTTTAATAAAAAGACGGATGAAATATATCCTTAATAAAATGACAAGTTGAATTTACCCAAACAACAATGTAATATTTTTTGTTGTTATGATGAAAGTAACCCTCAATAAAAATCCACAAATAACTAATGTTTAGAAAACTACAAATTAAATTTATTTAAATAAATAATCTACTAACTTCAATTAAATTTAATTATATCATTTATATAACTAAAATAAAAATATACAATGTTTTTAATACCTGTTATCAAATTTCGTAAAGGATCTATATAAGTGTTTACAATTTTGGTTAGAATATTATTTATGTGGATGTTCAATTGCTTGATAAAGTTTTCAAGACTAGTTTAGTTGGTTAAATTTAAATTTTTATGTCTAAAGTTACTAATGCATTATCTTTAAATTTATTGCAAATACGATTATCATTATCATTGTAGGATGGACACACGATAAAGATAGTGAATTCATATTTTATGAATATATTTTGTATATATTATTTTTTAAATAAATGTTAGGGTGTCCATATGTTATATATAAATAAATTTAGTTCTTGCACATTAATTGTCATGTTAGATTTATAATAAGTAAAAAAATCATAACTTTTTAATTGTTTTAAGATCAATTACATCTTTGATAATCAAGAAATTAATAGTAACATATAAAAGCAATATTGATCTATTAGAATAAGGTAAAGTAATGCATGCCCCTTTTCAAGAGGCCTTTCAAGTTTATTTGTGTAAATTCCAAAGATGATAGGAATCTATAGTAGATTTAATTTCACTAGCTTCAATCAATTTTAAGTTTAACATCATTGTTTGCATGATCTACACTATTAATTTAAGCTTAATAAGCATATTAATTTCTTCCTTATATTTTTTGAACTTTTCTCCAAGGATAGTGTTAAAGGTTTTAGTAAACTTAACAAAACAAAAAATAGGTTCTCTTTGTTAATATAATAGTTTTAGAAAATAACAAGTGCGAGTGCAAATAGGAAGCCAACCTCACTTCTAGAGTTGTTACTCTAGGTTTTTAAAGAAATTAAATAATGAAAGATTCTCATGAGGAAAAATTCATATATTGAATCCCTAAATATAAATAAATATGTCCTAGTTGAAAGTGAGAATGACTTAGTTTGAGACAAAAATAAGAACTAACCTATAGCAATCCTAATCTAGGCAAAAATGATATACCAAACATGATTATCAAGGATGATATAATAATTCTTAAAAGCGAACAATTAATATGCAAGTTTAACAATAAAATGGTACAAGCTCAATTTGTTAAATTTCTCAATTTCCAAGGAGGAAACTTGGGTTCTAATCTTACCAAGTGTGATACATGCATAATGGCCAAGCTATTATAATACCACTATGTGGTCACAAAGTAATATGGGTGGGGATTTTTTTAATCCCATATAACCAATATGTGTGTGTGTGTTTAATGGATACTCATGAGGATTTTTAGAGATTCAAGAGTGCATCAAATAGAAGTGGGGATTGAGGTGTAGGTGCAAGTGCAGGGGAACTATTTTTTCTATGTAACTCTATAACACACTACAGTGTAGGTACAAGTCTCTATAGTGCAACTACTCTTGTTATGTATTAGGATTTTTTTGTAGGTGTATATGGCTCCCAACTATAACGAGCCAAGCATTAGCTCCAACGTCATGGGTGATAAGTTTGGGGAAAATGTTTCCCATCAAACATCCTAGGAAATTTTTCCAAAATGTAATGTCTCATCTTCCAATGTTGATTTCCCTCTATGATATTTTGATTATGCATGTAGTTGGTTAAAATTGTTTACCTTAGTTGGATATTTTATGGGTCATATTCCCAATGAGTCAATTTTTAAGGCTTGTGTCAATACAACTTAGACCCCTCATGGCATCGAAGTAGAGCTGATATAGAACCTCTCTAAGGATTTTTGCCTTTTTTATTTTGTTAATGTTGCTCATGTGAAGGTTATTTATGACCATGATCCATGATCTATGCAAAACTCTTTGTTGGTTTTCTCATCATGGACCCAAGATTTCTTTGTATTTGAGGAAAAAATGACTAAGGTCCTAATTTGGGTTGAGTTCCCTGATCTTCCCCTTCCTTTGTGGAATGGATTGGAATGTATTGTGGTTGTTTTAGGGTATGTAACTTTGGTCAAACCTGAAATTTTTTTAATGCTCACTCGATGAGGCAAGTCTATGTAAAGGTTGATTAGTCTAGGTACCTCAAAGAGTCCACCAACATTTGGATTGGGGAAACCATCATCTTGTAGAGAGTGGTCTATATTAACCTTTCAAACACTTCCTTTCGATGCCAATCATCTGATCATAAGGTAAAATATTATCCACTTATATCACATAACAAGCCAAAATCAGCTTTTGCACAACCAATTGGGATAACTCCTAAATTCGATGAGGAGGGCCATTGTGGAAGGTCACGAAAATTAATGCACTAACTTAGCTAAATATTCACACCCTAAACCATCTATGAAGATGATTGTCATTTCAAATTCACATCCATTAGAGAAGGTGAAAGAGTAGCTAGTTGGTGGTGTTTCAGCAACGAAGGTGGTGGTCAAAGAAGTATCATTTCCTCTCTAAAACCATACCTCAAGTGTAAATAGTGTGGTCCCAAAAAAGGCCACCATGCCCAACTCTCCTCCCCAGTCTCCTCTCATAAGCTCATGCTACTCTTGTAGCCCAAGGAGGGACATGGAATTGGAATATTTTATTTCAGATAAGAGGTCTCACCTTGTCAACATTTGATTGGGGAGATACAAACTTGACTCTAAAGGTACCAATAGTTTCAAATCATTAGATTTTCTTTATGGCAAGGACATGTTAGACTCCTTATGGAATGTATACAATTTTCTCTCATGGAATTTATGGAGCCTCACACACCCCAAGCACAAATACGTAGTGCGCACAATTCATCAACAATTCCCTAAATTAGATTTCCTGTGCTTATAGAAGATCAAAATTATAAGTTTTTTGTTAGGAGTAGTATGTTGATTTTTTTAGTCTAACAGTCCTTTCCTTCATAATGAGCATGAGCAAGGCCAAGATGCATCCCCACCTATATCTCCCCTATGTGTGGCCTCATTTGGTGGTGCATGGTTATGACCCCATCGATTGTACACTATGGATGGTTTTTTCTATCAATAACCATGCAATAAGGATAGTTAACATTTACACTTCCAATGATGTTGTGGAGTGTGCCCAGTTATGGATTTGGCTAGTTGAGTCACTTCCTTCTGCCATTTTTTTGTGGTGATTTCAACATGATTGAGGTATCCATGGATAAGAGTGGTGGGCATACAATACATTGGGCAGTTGGCAAACAGACATTTTGGTTCTACATGCCCAATAAATTGGGACTTTATGATCCTAATGTGGGGCACTCTCATGTCAATAAAATCTAGCACGCGTGGTCAAACTTGGATGCTAGATCTGATAGAATTCTCAAAATTTTGGACGAGGCATTGTTATCTAGGTAGCTAGTATGTAATTTTGCTAACCATTTTTCTCTCCTAGTTGAACCACTCCCTGAGATTGTTCTCTCGAACCACTCACCCATACATTTTTGCATTGAATGGGTGAGAGATGAGCAGTCCATGTAGATTAGTTAGTTTTATTTCAACATGTCTCTACTTCATCATAAACCTTTGGTGGCTCACATTCAACATATTTGGAACTTGGAGCCTCACCCAACCATGCACAATGGTTGGATTACCTAGTGAAATGATGATATGGAATGTACTACTCACTTCCTTTGCATCTATGGGCATCAATTGGCCTTCTTTCATCGATGGTCAAACAAGGCCATTACCTTGGAGCTCCAACATACTATGTGGGATTTGGAAGCACAATGTTTCTCCTCTACATTGCAACTTTAGATGGTCAAATTCTCTTCTTGACCAACTTGCTTCCCAAATTTTGCTATTTTATTTTTTGAAGTATGTTGTTCAAAACTTTATAATTTGTAGCTTCTTTGCTTCTCAAAATGATGTCCAAATTGAGCTCCTATCTCCTTCCAAATATGCTATCCAAAACTCTAAAATTTGCAACTCCAAATGTTGCTAATATGTTACCTTTTTGTTGTCCAAAAAATTACTTCTGTCTCCAATTCTTTGCCTTAAATTGCTATCAATTCCTCCTTCAAACAACCATCCAAAATATATCTAAAAATTCTACAATTTGTATCTCTTCTATCTCCTTCTAATGCTGCCCAAATTCACAATCCAAAAACTCTTCAAATGTTGTTCCAAAATTTTGATTTATTCTCTTCTATCTTGTTGTCTTGAAACTTTTCAAATTTTTCCTCAAAAATCTGTAATCTTCTTCAAAAATCAACCTTCAAAACTTTAATGGTTGTCTCCAAAAATAACAATTTATGGCCTCTTTAAATATTCTTTCTCCTCAGATTTTGTCAAATTTTGTCTTCAAATTTGACCTCTATGTTGGCCTCTTCTTCAAGAATCTGAATGTCTTGAAGTCTTCAAAAAATACTTTCTCAAAATTGGTAAATTTCTTGCCAAAAATATTCTCCTTGAATTAATTTCACAAATCCTTTTGGGCTTGTTGTTGGATGACAAAAAAACTTCTAATTTTTATGTGATTACCTCTTTTCAGGATTTTCTTCTTCTTTCAATCTTCTACCTCAAACTTTCTTCAAATATTCTCTAATGGCCACTTCTTCAATTTCTCAATAAGGCTTATCTATTCTCCTTTTTTCCTCCTTCAAAATTTTAATGGACCTTTTTCTTAGGTCTCCTCAATCTTATTTCTCAAATTTGCAATGGATATCTCTTCTCTTGGGTCTCCTCAATATTCAATAGGGCTACTCTAGCCTCTTTCTCTCTTATTCCTTCAATATGTAGTCTTAAATATTCTATGGGGACCTCTTTCTTGAATATCCTCAATCTTCAATATTCAACGAGACCTCTTTCTTGGACCTCCTTAATATTCAATGTCTACTATTTTGCTACAACTCCAAAACTAATCCGTGCACGAGGAAAGCACATAGAATTTTAGGTAATCGAAGGTGAAATTATTCTCTATCTATTGTAGGAAGCTTCTCAACTTCTGAGAACTAATTTTTTGCAACAAAATCTTAGATAGTAGAAATTAAATACATCCAAATCTCTAGAATTCTAAAATTAATTAACTTCACTAGTTATTCTTCAATCTACTGGAAAGAAATCTATGTTAAGTTCTAGTATTCACGAGTTTTCCTGCAACCCAGTGGAAAGACTCTAGTCGAATATAAACTTTCAAATTCTGTAAAATAAATCTCCTTATCTTCTATCAATCTCCCTTGTGGCTCTGATACCACTGTTAGTTTTTGATGCTTAATACTTAAAGCAAAATAACCACATGATCTAAAATAAAGTTGCTCTATGATATATAATATGATGATTAAATTATAATCATATAAAACTCATAAATAACTTTTGCAACAACTCATAAAATTTTTATTAACAAATACTCACAAAAATAGTATCTTGATATAGAATAAAGATCTCAAATACACCATATTTCCACACACTCTCACTCTACATTATGTCTTTCTCTCACACACACATAGACACATATATAATGGAATGTGACTCTTCATATGGAGTACTCTTGGCATTCACTCTTCTTGAGACTCTTCACTTTCCTATTCTAAGGACACATGTGCACTCTTACATAATGGACACTTATGTACATCTACACTCATCATACTTGTACTCTTAACTACAAGAAACTTGTGCATTTCTTGCACATTATTACATTACATAAAATATTTACTCACACTCTAATCTAAGACACACTCCTAATCTAAAGATGTACCCAAGATGGTACATTAGCATGTACCAAATAATGTAATATACTCTAACATTATGATCAGTGTATTTTTTATTCTTTTAAGTAATAAAAGACACTTTTCACCAAATAAAATAAAATAGAAAATGAGGATTGAGTTAAAATTATTTTATGACTTTCCTTTCAAAAGGAATTTTTCTCATCATGTTCTCTAGTGTCAGAGTTATGGATAAAATAATGGGTGGTGGCCCATGGTTTAAGGGGAGATATGGCTTATATTTCATACCATGGAGAGAATTTTTAATTCATGTAGCCACATTAACTATTTTAATTTCATTAGCTTAAGCCCCTGGGTTAGACAAATTGGTCCTTAAGCATAGGGTTAGGTTTTGTTACTTTATTAGACTATAAATAGGATGAGATGTGTAGTTGAATCATCAATTCATTCTTCTAGCTTCTTTACATATAGTTTGTATAAGAGGCTTCACCCTTTCTAAGTGGCTAAGAGACTTTCACCTCTCTAAGTGGCATGGACTATTTCTATGATTTGAATTTAGGTTTATGATATTTTACTAAATTTATTACTTTTTAAATTACATGAATCTATTTGTATTATGATCTTATGTATGCTAGTTAAGTGGTCTCTTGATTCCAGTAAGAACAATGCAATGGTTAGGGCTTTGGCCTCTCTTTGGGGAGGTCCAAGGTTCAAACCACAACATACCCAAAAGGGGATAGGTTTGGTGGTAGAGACTGAGTGTTTGTCACTTGGCTACCCCAACTCGATGCCTTGGAGGGTCGAGGGTCTTGTTGACTTCATCTAACCCAACAAACTAGGGTTTATAGTGGCAACATACAATGGTGTTACTAATTTCCCCATGTATTAAAAAAAGGTAGTCTCTTGAGAAGATCCCTTGGCTGCAATTAGGGCACTTTTTTTAATATCTTGTCTTTTAGAAGTCATATATTTACACAGAGTTGTCTGATTCAAACAATTCTTGTGCCATTTTTATGGTATTTGAAAATCTTTGAGTGAGTGGTCATATTAAAGAATCTAAGTAGTATCCAGGGAGATATTCCATGTGAAGACAACCATACGGAACAAGGGTAGCGTTAGGGCAATTTTTTTAGAAAAATGTCTTATCTTTCAAGAGTCATATATTTGAAAAGGTTTGTTTGATTCAAATGATTCTTAGACCAATTTATGAGTAATTTGAAGAGATTTAAAATGAGTAGTCATATAAAGAAATTCAATCAATATTTAGGGAGATATAACCCTACGAAGTAAGCCATTTGGAACAAGGAAAGTGTTAATTTTTTGAGTCATAGATAATAAAATTGTAGATATCTATCAACTAGGGTTCATATTATGGGAGGATAAATGGATGGATACGACATCAACAAGGTAAGACATTATGTCTAAGCATAAAAAATTTAGCTATGGTTAATTTATCCCTTCATTATCTTAGAAGTTCTACATGCATATTATTGTAGGTATAAATTCAAATAATATAATTGCTATAGGATATTTTGGTAAATATTGAGTTGGAGTTTCCTTTCCATGGACCAATTTACAACTAAATTTTCACAATCATCTCTAGTAGTAGAGATTATAGAGGACCTCACAGAGCAATGATCCTCATTGCTCAAATATAAGGTAATCATTGGTAAATTTAATGGATATTGGCCAAGTGCTTTGACTCAAAGAAAATGGATTAATGGTAGATGGAAGTCTCCAAGAGCAAGTCTATCCTTTCTTCCCTAAGGTTTCTTCCTAGCCATATTTTTTTTAGGGAGGAAAGAGATAGAATTTTGAAAGGGATTCCTTGGTTTATTGGAAGAGCAGGACTCTTCCTTACCCGTTGGTATGAAGGCTTTGCACCTAAAAATATGAATCTATCTCTAGTACCTGTTTGGGTCAAGATATATGGGTTACCTATTAAATTTTGGAAAATGGACACCTTCGAGTAATAGGCAACACTCTAGGAGAATTTTGCTATTTATGCCCAAATATTGGTCATTATTGATATCAATAAACCTTTACCATAATCAATCATTATTAAGTATAGGGGTAAGTTATGGATCCAAACCATGGATTATGAAAATATATATTCTATATGTAGAAGATGTCATGAGGTGGGGCATATTGAGAGATCATGACCTAAGATGAGTCTAGTAGAAATACATGTAGAAAACTATAAGAGAAGCTTAGAGATGGATATGGATGAGGATGATTTTTAACTTCCAAAAAATAGGTCCAAATAGATGAAAGTAAAAAAATAGTGGAGACCAATAAATATATTGGAAGAAATACCAATTATTTTGAGGTTTTATCCTATGAAGAAAAAATAGATCAAAGCTTAAAGGACTTGGTACAATAGGATCATAAAATCAACAAGGAATCGTATACTTAGTATGATCCTAATTTAGGGATGAACATTCCTATTGAACCTAAGGAATGTGCTTCATCAAATTTAAAATATTATCTTGAAGTATCATGCACCATTCAAGAGAAGGAAAGTGGTAGAGAAAATGTAGTGTTAGATGTTAATACGTCTACAATTAACAAGGAAATGCTAGAAAATGAGTGGGATAAGTCAATTTATTCGTTAGTAGAGCCAAGAGAGGATAAATATAATGAAAAGGAAGTTGTAAAAGAATATTGAGAAATAGAATAATAAGACTTACTCTCAATACTAACAAGGCAAAAAGAGGAAAACCTTCAAATTATCAAGCAAGATCCAAAGAAACAATAACAAACATAAATAAAGAAACACAATCTAATTTGGTTGAACTTATCTTTACCTAACAATAAAATGATATTGGTAATTTGTAGGAGGGTTTGACAACCCTTAATGATATGTTATTACCATATCATGGAATATAAGGGGTGTTAATACCCCCTCAAAGTAGAGTTGTATCAAGGATCTTTGTTTAAGTAACAAGCATAATATTCTTTGTATCTAGGAAACTAAAATAACAAAGGAAGAAGTTTCTAAAAATATGAAAGTAGTATGGGCAATATGTGAATGGGATGTTATGTATTTAGGAGTGATAGGGGAAATTTTGAGATGCTGGAATCTAGTTAGAACTTATTATGAAACCATTCATAAAACTAGGCATTGGATTGATTCATTAGTCACATGCCACTTTGTAGATATTTGTTTCATCATTATCAATGTCTATGGAACTACAACTTAGGCAGGTAGATTAGAAGTATGGAGTGGGATTGAAGCCTTTATAAAAAATAAAGACCAAGAAACCTTATTCATGATCATAGGATATTTTAATGCCATAACCAAGTTGGATGAAAAATTTGGAGGAATTAGGAAAATAACCCAAAGTATGAGAGATTTCTAATCTTTAATTCATAATAAGAATATATGGGAGGTTGAGGATGAAGAGGATAACTATACACAGATCAACAACAAGATAGGCCAAAACTTGATAGTATAAAAATTAGATAGATTCATACTCTCAAATCATTGGCTAGATAAAGGCACTTGTGTTAAAATTAATATCTTGACAAGGATTGGTTTAGATCATTGGCCAATAAGAGTTAAAATGGTGGTAAATGAATTCAATTAAAGACCATTTTTTAAATATGAGTAGATTTCAAAAAACCATCCTCAATTTGTTGATATAGTAGCATATACATGAAATTCTTTAGGAAATAGTGGGTTGTATACACTTCAAAAACAAATTAAATCATTGACATCTAGATTAAAAGCTGAATTGGGTCAATGCATGGTTATGATCACCCAGGTGTTGTAGGTGAGTTGGAGAGGAGAGGGCAATCCTCCAAGGGAGGTCCCAGGTTCAAATCTCCACCCTACCAAAAAGCTGAATTGGGTATCCAAAATCCAATTGATAATGTTGGTGCGGGCAGGGTCGGGTGCGACTCCGGGTGACTTTGACGGTGTAGAACCCCCTGTTCGTGGTCTCTCAAACCAAGGTGGCCCCGCAAGGGGTTTTTTGCTTAAAAAAAAAAATGCATGGTGATGATCGAAAAATTGAAGAATGGTTAAAGCAATGGTAGCATGGTTATGCATAGCGGTGAATCATCATTAATTCATAAATATTAACATTTTTTAAATTCAAAATTGGTGAATTTGAGGACCTTGGATTTCGGTCCATTTGCCTAAAATTTTTGGGTCCAAAGGGGTCGACTCACCACACGATAATAATTTAGCTTTTTTATTTTAAATCACCAACACTCTTGCCTAAATCTGGATCTTTTTCATCTTGAAATTATAAAAAAAAAAATTACCAAATTTACCTCTTATACCACTACTATATATACTTAATGTGATAGATACTTATTCATGTAAAACATTCAAACTCTTCAAAAAATGAGGTGTAGTAGTGAGAAAATTCCAATAGAAATATCAGGTGCTGAAACAAGCCGAACCTTAATCGAGTGTAAAAACCAAAAAATATCTGATCGAGCATAGAAAAATCTGAACTTTGATCAGTTGTAAAAACAAGCCTAACTTCAATCGAGTGCTAAAACAAGTTGAACTTCGATCGGGTGCGAAAACAAGATGGATTTCGATTGGGGCCAAAAACTAATTGATCTTTGATTAGGTGTAGAAATGTTATAAATATACTATTGCATAATTTGGATTATGTAAATGTACCTTTCTTGGTACATACTTAGGACATTAGATTACTTTAGGGGGAATTTATCTAGTTACTTCATGCAATGTAATAAGTGCACAAGTGTCAAAGTGCAAGTTGTACATGTGCAAGTTGTCTCTTGCACATCTAGGTAGAGTGTTGGCCAAGGAACCTATTTCCTATATAAAGGGCCATAAACATAGAGCAAGATAGAGCAGTAAGAAGTAGTGTAGACTAGTGTGACATGATGTAGCAGTGTGATTTATTGTGATGGGGTGTAAAATGTTCAATGCCCATTCTTGAGTTGTAGCTATATTTATGGATTATTCATTTCCTCCATAGCTACTTTTGTAAACACCTCCATAATTTCTATAAATAGTATATTTTTAGTCATCTTGTAGTTTTACTTTATTTCATATTGTTCTACATATTGTGATTGCTATATTCTATTACATGTTGCATCAAAAGCTAACAATGGTATCATAGCCATGGTAGGTCAATAGGAAAACCACCAACTTCATTGATCCTGAGTTTTTTGACAATTTGACATGCCATTGGATCAATAACTATCAAGAATTCTCAAAAGAGTCTTAGTGGTAGAATTAATGAGAACCACAAGTAAGGACTAAAAGAAATCTCAAATTCTAGAATACTGATATTGCATATGGCTAGAGCATTTCCATGGAGTTTCAAGGGAAAACTTGTGAATACTAGGACTCAACACTTGATCCACTAGTTTGATGAATCAACTAGTGAATCTCATCTAAGAGATCTAGAGAAATTAACTTGAAGGTTCTTTTATTATAGGGAATTAATACTCAGATGATTGGGACACCTCCTACAACAGAAAGTTAGGATATTTCAACTTTGTTTCCCGAATGTCGGAGTGCCTTCATAGTGCAGATATTAGTTGTTGCAAGAGAAGAACACTACAAAGAGATTTTTGGAGAAGAATTGTGGTGAAGTTTGGAGACAGGATATCTCCATTGCTAGATTGGAAACTACACAAGAAGAAAATGCCATAGAAGCCTTTATCTAGAAGAAAATGCCATAGAAGCCTTGATCAAGAAGAAAAGGCCATGCAAGCCTTGATCCAGAGGAAAAGGCCATAGAAGCCTTGGTACTGAAGAAAATGCCACAGAAGCCTTGATCCTGAATAAGACTCTAAAAGAGAGTATCTAATTCAGAAGCATATTTCAGTACTAATACTTTGTTGCATGAACGGGAAGATTCAGTGAGTTGGGAAAGCTTTGTAAGGAACCCCAAAGTCCCAACCCTAAATTTTGCTCTAAATAAACCCTTATATATATATATATATATATATATATATATATATATATATATATATATATATATATATATATATATATATATCTTTATAAAGGTTGACTGAGCTCCCTTTCCAAAGAAGATAGACCTAGTCTCTAGTAATCATTTTCTAGAGTTTGAATAAGTCATGACACTCATCTACGAGTTATGACTAAGCCTAATAATGCAACCATCCTTACTTCTTCACATGTCCATTTATGAGAAGCATTGGTGTAATACACTTCCACTCCAAATACCTTTAATTCCTAACACCATAGTTGGTTCTCCTTTCACTCCTTTGAAAGGAATAGCCCTAGTATTTACCAATGAACATGCCCTTTAGTTCAAGAGTTCTAGGACACAAGTCTCCTCCCTTCATGCAAGTCTTTTAGTGTAAGAGTTCCATAGACATAGCTTTCCATTCTCTTCCACAAGCCTTTTAGTGAAATATTTTAATGGATATGCTAATCCCTACTCCCTACCAAGTTCCATTAGTGTAATAGTACTAAGCATCGTCCATAATAATTGACCAACTTATTTTCCAAGAGGATTCCCTACCCTATATCTAAACATAATCGAGCTCCCTCTAGATTCTATTCCAACTGTTTCCAAACAATGTTATCAGTTACATGAGTTCGAGTTGGGAAAATTCCTCTTCATTATTCAACCTAACTTATAACTAGTCTATCCACATTATATCTCTAGTTAGTGAGCCATGGATATCCACTGATGACAAACGTCATCCAAAGGCACTCGATACGCAGATATCTTTAATCAATTATAGGGTTCATAAATTCATTAAAACTACAAACACATAGTTAATCTCAGTGCAATCTTGTAACTCACACTTCGAAGAATTAATCTATTTAAACTTAGTTAAACTTGGTTTTAAGTGATTCCAAGTAAGCTCCATAAGATACCGCTATTGCTCAAAAGTCTATCTCTGAGTTATTATAGCATCACCAACATAACATAAGCTTATCTTTACATCAAAGGTCAAGTTAAACTCAACTGGCATGATTTTATTAAGCATATTAAATTGTTCGGTAGCTACTCGAACTAAATATAGATTTTCAAATCCAAAACACTGGCAATGCATCACTAGACAACCCTTGGAGGTAAATTTACAATGATACAATTCTGGAGATGTTTACTCTTCATGAAAACATTGTGTTAAGGTAGTCAAATATCAACCATCGTTCATATTTTGAATAGTCCAGTTTGTTACATAGCTCACTCCTATGGCTAAACACATTCCAACTCGTGTTATTATGTAGAACTTCTAACACATATTCTAGTTGCACAAGCGACTCTAACCACAATGGCATCCATAGAATTCTTCAATAGCTAAACAACAACGTCCACCAAGAAAAGACTTACCTTATAACGGGGATCATAGATAGCTCTATATCTCTTACTAGAATGCCCATTATGCATTTTGATGAATCTCAAATTCTAACATCCTTTCTAAGATTCTTACATAATCATTTCAAATAATGAACATATCTCTATAGTTTAACATCAACAATGATAAAACAATGCACTAATTAAACACCTCATTGTCACAAATAGAATTCTATATAAACACAAATACATCATAAGGAAAATGTCCATTCTTTTGATGTCTAATCAATTGCCATTTTCTACGAATTCACAATCAATCTAGCTTTAAGATTCATTTCATTCCTAACTTCTCAACTAGCATAGATCCAATCATAATCAAAATATTCATTCAGAAACCAATGAATAAGCTTCAAATCAATTGTTCATTCTATTATATCAACAACATTGATTAAGCAAGCATTCAATATATGTATTTCAACATATATAATTTTAGATAACATCAAAGCATTAGAGGTAATCATTCTCTTTCAAACATCTACGCATATACTAAGTGTCTTTGTCCTCCACTAAGTTACCAAATCATTCATGGCATTGGTAGAACATGAACATAGTAAAGATACACTTAAGGCCCCTACTAAACCAAAACTCACACATCAAAATTAACTCCTCTAAACAACCATAACATGAACATCAACACCCACGGTGATACCAAAACCGCTATTGGAGATTAAACTGGATGAACATACAATAGGGATTCACTGGAGGCAACGCTAAGCTATAAACACAAAAATTTCTATAAAAAGAGAAATTGTGAGATGTGATCTCTTCCAACATACCATGTATATAATATAGTTATCTCTTTCAAATTATGTATTACCAATGATATACCCCAAACATTTTTGAACACACACAAGCCCATTATTCCAAGCATAAATTCTTTTTAAAGCTTTCATCCAACAGAAGCAAATAGTTTCATTACTTACTCAGATAAAACGCTCTCCACCTTCACATATTTGTTGCACCAAACTCCATCCTTTATTTTCCAAGCCTCTACCAAAACCATTCAATTCTCCATCCTCCAATTCTTTTTTTTCCTTTTCATCTTTTCTTCCGGTATACCCACTCTAGTCTCCAACATCCGTACATTAACTTCCAACGTTCCTTAATAACCCAATTCATTGCACATGTGGAATCCAATGAACACACTAACCAGTCCACGTTCTTACAATAAAATCTATGAGTTCTAAAATAGTCAGGAGTAAAGCACATTTCAAACCCACAAAAGAGAAATCATTTATACAACTAAGATTTAATCTTGTTCTTTCCTTTTTCCACCATGGTAATAATAATATCAACCAACTCTTACTTTATAATATTTCATTATAAGAAAACTACAACACACAAATGCAACTAAGTAATTTCATGATATGCATCTTCATGCAAAGGGGTATTCTTTTGTGTTGCCTCCCCATAATTCTTGACAATTTACCCATCACATAATTTCCCAAAGGTATTCTTTTCTCAATGGCTACTCTTTATGCCACCATAAAGAAACTCGTTCCTACAAAAATGCACTTTTCATTAGTAACATCATATTTTTACATCAAATTCGTTTCTTTTAGATCCAAACATGAAATTATCCTACATTCCACAAAGGATTCACATCACATATTTTCCATATGAAATAAGTAATTTATATAATAAAAGTGATATAGCCAGTCATTCTATCCATGAGAAATATCACAAACATAAATCCATCAAAATAGGTCTACCAAAAGTAGGGTCATGACATCCTCCCCCCTTAGGCTTAACATAGTCCTCCGTGTGTCATTATAACATAAAATTTAACAAATATTTACAATGCATCCTTAAATAGAAATGAAAAATGTTTTTGCATGTATGCTACTTTCTCCCAAGTAGCATTTCTTTCGAAAAAAATATCCCATTGGACCTTGCCTTGCTCAAATGTTTCTTTCCCCATTGATTTGGATCAGAATTCAAGGATCTTTATTGGTCGAACCTCTATAGCCTCGGGGTTCACCATCTACAAATTAGATAAATTCCACACATATTTAGGGTTAGAAACATACTTTTTAAGCAAGGAAGTATGAGAGGTATTGTGAATATTGGACAAATTAGGTTATAAGGCAAGTTGGTATGCCACAAGACTGATCCTTTCTATGTTTTCAAAGGGTCCTACAAAATATGGATCAAGATTTGTAGACTTGATTGCACTCTTATTTGGTCTCACCGTTAGGAACACTCTGTCACCAACAACAAGCTCTCTAGGTGATCTATTAAGATCGACATAAATCTTTTGATGGTCTACAACTTCCTTTAATCTTCCTCTAATTACCCTTAACTATAGATCCATTTCTTTGACCATGTTTGGTCCAAGCACAATTTGATCTTCTGGATTATCCCACGATAATGGTGTCCTACACCTTCTATCGTACAAAGCTTTGAACGATATCATACCTAATGTCAAATAATAACCATTATTGTAGGAAAAATCCACTAAATGCAACTATTCTTCCTAATGGGTTTTTCGATCCATACAATACATGTGAAGCATATCTTCTAATACTTGATTCACCCTTTTAGTTTATCCATCAATTTTAGGGTGAGAAGCTAAAATGATGTTCAATCTAGTGCCAATGGCTCCATGTAAAGCTTACCAAAACTCATATGTGAATCTCAAGTCCCTATCCAATATAATTACCTTTGGAAATCAATGAAGCTAAAATATTTATTTGGAAAATCTATTAGCCACAATTACAACATCATCCTTGGTGCTCCCAGGTATAAAGTGTGTAACCTTGATCAGCCTATCAACCACTACTAGAATCGTGTCACACTGGAACATGGTTTTAGGCAGCCCTACTATAAAATCCATTGAAATCACTTGCCATGTTTGTATAGGCACATTATGTGGGTATAACAAACCAGTAGGATATCTATGTTCTACTTTTACTTTTTGGAACTCAAGGCACTAATCAACAAATTCAATTATGTCTCTCTTCATTCTTGGCCAAAAGAATATATTTTTCATATTTTCCCTTATTTTTGCTCCTCCTAGATGAGCAGAGTAGGGGGATCTATGAGATTCATTCATGATCTTCCTCAGATCTCCACTTCTAGAAATTACTACCCTATCCTTAAAACATAGAAAACCATCCTTGATGCTAAAATATTTATTTTTTGTAGACACCTAAAATGCGTCATGTCGAGGGTGACTACTCATATGGACATGCTACAAGACCATATGGAGGATCTTGGATAGACTCCAAGATAGAGCAGTGGTTCTAACCACTCAATTTGGGCTCCTTGGCCTAATCAGTTTGAACCACAACCCAAACCTACAGTTTACAAGTTGAACCATAGCTGAGACCTACAGTTTACAGTCTAGACTGTAGCTATAACCTGCGATCTTAACTGAAGTTTAGTTGACCTTCAATCCAAGCCAAATCTGTTTGAATAGCCATTTTATCTATAAGAATGTGGTTAGAGGACGAAAGCTTCCAATCCAACTGTCCTAACCACCCCTTCTTGATCTTGGCTTCTCCATGAAGCCACCCCTAGCCCTTGGGTAGTTCTATAAGTACCCCTCAAAATTAGGGCAAACAATGAGGGAGAGTATTGGAGATTTGAGCAGCGAAGCCCTATCGAATTATACACTTAAACGAGTATACTAAGAGAGAGCTATTGTACTTATCCCCTACTTACTTGCCAAGATTCATGATGAATTGCATTATGGATGCCCTAGGAGCCTAGGAGATCCAAGAAGTTCATATTCGAGTAAACGAAGGCCCTTCACAGTGAATCAACCACCAAATCAGTCTGAGGGCACCGAAGCCGACCATTGAACATCAATTTGGACAAGGAGGTCAAGCACACTACCCTTGAAATTGAGGGTAAACCTATTAAATTGCTAACCATGGATTTCAGCCATGGTTTACAATGCAGATCGCTCATCAAAGCTACGGTTTGCCGTAGAGGTATCACCGCCTTACCTTTTTCATTTATGTCTGGCTAATTAGCTTAGTTTAGCTATTTTCATGGTTCAATTGTAGTTTAGCATATTTCTGATCGATAGAACTAGGTTAGAATAGTTTCTTTGTGTTAAGCATCAAATAGGATAATAATGGATTCTTTATGCACTTTCATGCTTTATTTCACATAATTGGTCCATGCATAGTGTAGATGTTATATTTCTTTATGCAATTCTATAAATCTTGATGCAATTAACATAGTTTAGAAGTGTTTTCCATGCTTTCTTGATTATACATGCTTAATGGTATCTTCATGCATTTTTCCTAAAAGGGCCTCATCATGAGAGGTTGCCTATCTTTTTGACACTCTTATGTTGTTTCTTGACCACAGGGAACAAATTCGAAGGAGATTCAACCATCAAGTTCCTTCCTCAACGCGAAGAAGAGGGCAAATCCACCCTAGAGCAGTTTGTGACTAGTTGAAAAGCAACATTAGTGCGCCTACCCTGTTGAGGGCTTTGGCATTGTATTAATTGTATCATAATTTGGGTGACCCTAAGAGGGGCATGATTGTAATCAATATTCTTTGCAATTATTAATACAAGAAACGTTTATTTTGTTGAATCTATGTAATCTTGTCATTTTTATGCTTTGAATGAATGAATACGACATAATACAGTAGATGGGTGCACGCTTTTTTGTTAGATCAGAAGGCGATCATGGTGGAACTCCGCAATTCTAGCATCTAACTGTGTGTTTTTGGTTTTTGTGACTTACAGGTATAGATCGCAGCTACTAGCTATGGGCCAACAATTGAACCGCAGGTTCAACCCATGGGCCACAGTCAGAACCATAGCTCAGACCTACGATTTCCAATAGACACAGCAAACAACAGAGGGATAAAGCTCATTCGGATGAGGACTTGAGATAGGACCTACTTCTCACTCTGTAATTTTTTTTGTCTCTGTGTTTTTTTAGAAAGTCAAATTTGGAATGTAATTAAGAAACTAAGAAAGAAAAAGAAATGAATTAGGTCTTAGTTTGCATTTATCTTTTGTGTCATTAGAAAGACGCTGCTAGGAATAGCAGATTTCTTGATTTTAATCCGTCTTAGAATACAGGGTGCTTGATAAAATTTATGTGATTGATTTGCATGTGTGAGGCCCAATTAGTGGCCAATTATCATCGTAATGTGCATGGTCTCAAAGAGCATCTAGAATAGCTTGCATTTTTTGAATTTGAAACGTTATTTCATTTGCATAGCAGTTAGAAAATGAGCATGAATGCTATATAATGCATTTATTTTATGTACACTAAAAGGAACCACATACACCACTTGGCACTTAAATGCTAGTGAGTTGGGCATGACATCCAACCACTAGTAGGGTTAAACGACGGTGGGCGTAACTTCCATATTTGGCCCAAATCTCGCAAACCTTTTGGATAATAGACCAATACCAGATCCGAGAACCTTTTGTACCCTAAAAAATTTGCATGTATTCTCTTCGGAGGGTATAACGCTGACTAGGGGAAAATGGGTGAAGATCTGGGAGGACCTGTGCTCCCTGACCGTGTGTGGGCTTCATTACCACACATTATAGGTTGGATTACGTGACTTGGAGTTCATAGCCAAGTTGTCGAGTTATGAGCGTACAAGTGAAATCCATTAAACTGAGAATAAAATCCAACAAGCTTTGTAAAACATAATAAGAGTTTCTACACTGATACAACAAATCTTGAAAACACATCAAACAGTTTAGGACTCACTTTCAAATTTTAAAATGAGATAATCATTATTGTATACCTTGTTTTCTTAATAATAAAAGATACATCTAGACACTAGGTACACAATGGTGGATACACAGGGTGGTTGGCAAAGGTCTAAACCTAATGCCAATGACCAACCCCTAACCAATTTACAACAACACGTGTCAATTCCTCAACCACATGAGCGAACCGAACGTCGTTCGGCAAGCATCAAAGGAGATAACTCGACACGAGGGGATCCTATAGAGCATACCCTGGATAGATGAGCTTTAGTACACTCCTTTAGGCATAGGATATAACAGGAAGCATTCTAGCATGGGGGTGTTCCACTCGAGAGCCATTATCGAGACCACAATGCACGTGCATCCACGAGATCAGCTGAAGAGTTTGTTGTGCAGGGGACTAGGTTGGTGCCCCACATACTAAGTCCATAGGAGGATCCATGGCTCCACCTTCTAAGTATAGGACTAGAGATCCGCCCATTCAAGGGTAGGCAGACAGGCTCACTATCGAGCATAGGTATAACCATACTCCCATGCATGGTCCACCATGCAAGATCACCATTGATATATCAAGGGTGGGAGATAATGGCACACCGCTACATGAGCAATGGCGGTCTAAATAGCTAGAGGGTCTAAGTAGTGTTTTAGAGTAGCTAGACTACAAGCCTTTCGCCCCACCCACTCGTGTCTCGAGTGAGCATAGCGTGAGTGTCATCAGGACTACTAAAGAACATGGCAAGGCTTCTAAGCGCCCCCACATCACACACCCACTATCTGTGCATGGTGGTTCATAGTATAGGACATAGCAAGAGGCCAATACCATCTTCACAGATAGAGGCAAAGGCACAGTACATCAATTTTATGGGTACAAAACCCACAAGGTTGCTCGTACAGAGTAGGAATACCAAAGGCCTCCCACAACTGATCAAATTGATAGGTCACATCGACTGGTATCTGAGCAGAAACACCTACTCCTCCAAGATCAATTGAAGGATGCTTTCCTAGAGAGGTAGTGCATTGAAGATGAAAATCTTCAAGCACAAAGGCTCATTATAAAAAGGCTATATGAGCAGTGCATGTGCAAAGAGTGTATCCTTACCCAGAAGGAGTGCATGGAGTAGGAGGATAGGTTAGCTAGGGCTGGCCTATATCCTCATGATGAGCATAGAGAGCGTGTATATAGAAAGGCTTTGTTGCAAGCCGATATGCATCAAGAGCAAAGAGATGCTCGTACTCATGCTAGTGTTGAACAAAGGAAGCGGCCATCGTTGCTCGATAATCAGAGGTAGAGGCAGCATGAAGAAGAAGAGGGAGATGGATATGATCAAGAATATCTTAAGAGCCTCCAAGCTGAGGAGGAGTAAGAGCAACACCCTCCATCTCAGACGAGGAAGACAGTACCTCCTAAGCCACCTCCACATCAACTTAGGGAGGAGGACTTTCTATCTTCGGAGGCCTATAAGGCCTTAGCCGATAAGATCAAAGCCATCGAGAGACAAGGTGTGGCTATTCAAAAGTTGACATTAAGGAAAATCCATAATGAGCCTTTGGATCCTTCAGTGCCTACTCTGGCTTGCCCTGAGCATTTTGATATGCCCAGGTTGGACAAGTTTAAGGGTGATGAAGATGCACAAGAATATGTCATGAGCTTTTTGGATGCTTATTTTCAGATAGCAAGCAATGATACATTGTTGTTGCATACATTCATAATGAAACTTTTCGATCCAACCCGAGAGTGGTTCAATCAGCTAAAGAAACATAGCATAACTAGTTTTGAGCAATTAGCTGATGCCTTTCTTGAACACTATTCCTTTGGCATCAAGAAATAGGACAATATTTTTGATTTGGCTGCACTAGCTCAGCATGATGACGAGCCAATAGAGCAATACAAAAAGAGATGGAAGAGACTAATGGTGAAGTTGTCATTCCCTATTCCTACAACAAATTTAATTCAAATTTTTATGAAGAGTTGTGCCAAGAACATCTCGTTACTATTGCAGCTGCAGTAATATCCTACATTCAAAGAGGCTTTGGCATAATCCAAAGTGATTGAGGACATCAAGTTGGAAGAAGGCAACTTGAAGCTCAAGAATAGGAGAGGGACAAAAGAAGAGTGCCACAAAACAACAGGGCAAGTAGGCCCATGTGAATCAAGTGGTGTTGAATCCCCAGAGGGAGAACAAGGGGTAACAAAAATAGAATTATTAGGCCCAACCTCCCCCTGCGCAATATGACAAGCACAACAACAATTATAAGGGCAAGAATAAAGATCAACGCCCACCTAAACAGTTCACACCATTGATGGAATCACTAATGTCAATTTTCCATCAACTATGTGAGGCCAAGGCAATTAGACGACAAGAAGATTTGTTTTGTATTTTTCATCGAACAAAAGGCCATGACATTGAGGTGTGCTGGACTTTCAAACACATGGTGCAAAATATGATTGACAAAGGTGAGCTTGTAGTGTTGCACAACCCACAGGCACCCAATAACCAGAATATAGGGATTTACAAAAACCCCCTACCAAATCATGAGGCGCCTCGCAACAACGTTTGCCAGGTCAACCAGGTGCGAGTCAAACCACCTACCCAAGGGTTCGTAGGTATGGTGAACGTTGTCACTAGGCATGAGAGATATGAACAACAGAATAAACCTCGTGCTCCCATTCAAATACAAGCCATGTCGAATCAACGATCGATGCAGAATATTCTAGGCCCACCAACAAGATCGGTGGTGACCATAAGGAGCAGGTTGGTCCAAAACCTGTAGATAACTCCTGCAAAGTTGTCAATATATGAATTAATACAGCAGTCCTCGAGGCACAGGGAGAATCTTATGGACATTTTGAGGTCCATTGAAGTACAGTCCCAGGATGCGCAGGCATTTACTAATTTTGTGGGACATGTACAACAGTTTCAGGAATCGATGATCCAATTTTATGATCATGATATAAGGACGGTTTCTACAACCACGGCTAACCCTCAATTGCACATAATCGCATATGTTAATCACATGCCATTTAAAAGGGTCTTGATCAATACTGACTCATCGATCAACATAATAACGACCAAGGCACTGAGTCAGTTGAAGCTACCTAAATCACACATTGTGCCCACTATATTTACATTGAGAGCGTTTAACGACGCACTATGTTCGACTGTTGGCACAATTATCCTACCCATGCAGGTAGGCTTGAAGACCATCTTTGTGATGTGTCATGTGATAGAAGGGGCCATGTAGTACAACATATTACTCGGTAAGCCTTGCATTTGTGAAATGCGTTTTGTTTCCTTGATATTGCATCAGTATGTGAAGTATATTCACGAGGGACAGGTTCACGTAGTGGCATCGAACGAAGAGCCATTTAAGTTCGTGAACCTAACAGATTTGCCTGGGGGTTTCATACTCTTGTCAATGCACCTGGACATTCGATCGTCATTGTCAATAAAGAAACCAAGAGAAAAACTAGCAGAGCATGCTCAACCAATGTCAAATGTGTCACATAGATCGAAACACACCACTGCTACTTCCTTGAAACCATTGGCATCAGTCATGCATCAGAATGACAAGAAGTTGAAGGCAAAAATGGGCAAGAAAGAGGAGCGTGATCCTGAGCCAATCGTCGAGGAGGTTCCCATTCCTATGGAAGTCGAGGAACCCCAAGATAAAGTCGAGGAGGTACCTCAGCCTACCTCGCCTACATCTTCAGTAGGGTCATCTGCATCATGGGTGATGGTACATCTCGCTAACATCGGATTAGGTGAGTACCTTATGCAGAATGTAATCTTCAAACCAATTTTGAAGACTACGCAAGAGATGGGCTAACCATCCGCTCATCGTTACCCGGTTGGATCGATGGTTCCACTGGGAGAGCCACCTAACCAGACTAACTTTATCTATGCGATGTTAGACTAGCTTCCAACGTGAGAGCCCATGGATGAAGATGACGAGAAACATTTCATTGTAAACATTCATTATCTGTCCAATCCAGAGTATGCCATACATATTTTTGAGCTATATCATTGGTATGGATATGGCCTTGGTCTCTTTGAACAAGGATGGAGGACTTTTCTGGAACCTCATTATCAGTTAGTCACTGATAGGTTTGGTTTAGGGTTACAGATACAGGGGCAGGAGGATTTGCTCGTAGCATCCCTAGATCATTTGTACCTTAGTATGGCAGACGATGTAGATTTTAATCTATATCATCTGTATCCCTCCAAATTCTAGAGGAATCACCCTATGATATCTGTCGTCACCACTGAGCCACTCGAAGATCACCATGAAGGACTCCTTGAGCATACTAAGAAATGAACCCCAGAGATCACCTCGGACACCAAACTCATGATGCAATCGATGACAAGACGTGCAGGGGTGTAACCCCATTACTGTATGCAATCTCAAGCTAGGAGATCTTTGTAATAAAGATGGAGTGGAGTCCACCTCCGATATGAGTGGACCAGGCTATGATGCAGACCAGGAATCCTCTAACGATGATGAATTTGGGGATGAAGTCGAAGGCGCCTATGTGAGGCCCTGGCATGCACGTTATTTATTGCCTATTGAGTCAATATAGGTTATCGAAGAGATCCTTCCCAATATTGATCATTTAGGGGAAGAAGCAGAGCTAGATTTTGTGGTGATGTCACACTTATGATATAATTATCCAATTTATCCAGATAGTGATGACAATGATCAAGCGATCAGATTCATGGGATCGCACCTGCCAGAGTGCCCTCTAGGAGTAGGGGCAAATGAAGGATTCTATTATGACAGTGATGAAGAAGATGAGCTAGAGAGGGCCTATCTTGGTCCTCCTTATTTGCATTATCATCATCAACCCGTCGACATAGATGAGGTCTATCGACAGATATGTATTGGTCCTCATCTGAGAGCAAGACGGTTAAACTTGGATCAAATTCATCGGTTGGTTAATCCCCTTCCACTTACCTACATGGATCTCCATGAGCCAAATGATCCTATTTTGTATTTCAATGCATAGGGAGGATCCAGTTGTTCACAGTCCTCACAAGGAAGACCCCTTTGTGCCTCTGCCATTAGAGCCAGATCATGGGTATGAGGACTACGCAAATTTTATAGAAGTTAGTCCATGTGGTCCTGGAGATCAATTCCATTCCATAAACATGATCTCCATTAATTTGACCACTCTACTCCGCAATCCAGCAAATCCATCAAAACTGTTGTATCTTAACAAAGATGCTATCGATTGGGATCATGTTGATTCATCCATTGAGCCTGAGGATTTCTTCCCCAACGAAGAAATGTTGCAACCTTTCCATTTTGTGCCAGGCTATGCATATGATGTTTATCATGCCTAAAATGCTTCCAACACAGAATCGATCAACCCGACTGATGACATCCATTTTATTCCTATGCCTCACCAGCTTGAGGAGGGATCACATATGTCAATAGAGGAAACCTTTGAGGTGGATATCAGTAACGATCCTACCAACACAAAGAAGGTTAAATTTAGATAGAGTCTCACTCTAGATGAGCGGGCCACCCTCATCCCTCTGCTAAAATATAGACCAAATTTTTTTGCTTGGACATACAAGGATATGCCAGGTCTAGACCCAAAAATGGTTACGCATAACCTTTCGCTAGATCTGACGAAGAAGCTAGTCAAGCAAAAGCTTAGAAAAATGCATCCAACAGTAGCCTTAATGGTGAAATATGAGCTACAAAAGCTGTTGGATGTGGAATTTGTGATCTCCATCGATTATCCAGAATGGATGTCTAATATGGTACCCATGGGAAAACCCGATGGAAGAATCCGTATTTGCATGGATTTTAGAGACCTAAATAAGGCAACACCCAAAGATTCATTTTCGTTGCCCAATATTGATGCTCTCGTAGATGCAACTGCAGGTCACGAAATGCTCTCCTTAATGGATAGTTTTTCTCGTTACAATAAAATTTGGATTAAACCCGAAGACCAGCATAAAATGGTGTTTATAACACCATGGGGAATGTTTTGCTACAAATTTATGTTGTTTGGCCTCAAAAACACTATCGGCCATGACATACATTTTTCATGACTATATGCACAAAATTCTAGAAGATTATATCGATGACTTTTTAGCCAAGTCATTGTTGCGAGAAGAGCATGCAGAGGTCTTAAGAAAAGTCTTCGATCGCTTGATAGAGCACAATGTCAGGCTGAATCCTAAGAAGTGTGTATTTGGCGTAACTTCTGAAAAATTAGTAGGATTAATTGTCTCTAAGAGAAGCATCGAAGTAGACCCAACGAAGGTCAAGGTCATTTTGGAAATGTGTCCTCCCACCAATATTAAGGAATTAAGGAGCCTACATGGCAAGGTAGCCTCGATAAAGCGATTTATCGCCAAACTATCGGATAAATGTCAACCCATGAATTGACTTCTACATAAGGGGGTCCCATTCAAATGGGATGATGACTACAAGGCAACCTTCACTGAAATAAAGCAATACCTGGTGACACTACTAGTTCTAGCTCCACCAAGGCTAGAGGTGCCTTTTCTACTATATATATCGGCAACCGACTTTGCACTGGGAACCATGTTAGCTCAAAAGAATGTGCAAGGCAAATAGTAGGCCATATATTATATTAGTCGAACCTTGGTGAGCTATGAGCTCGGGTATGCATATGTGGAAAAATTATGTTTAGCAGTAGTGTTCGCTAAAAAGAAATTATGGCATTACATGCTAAGTCATACGATTTATGTTATATCCAAACAGAATCCTTTGCAGTACATGATGAGTAAGACATCATAATACACATACTACGAAGTGGATCATGCTATTGACAAAATTCGATCTGGAATTCATAAGCCAGAAGTCCATTAAGGTACAGGTCATAGCAGATAAATTAGCTGAGGCACCATTGTCAAACAATAGGCCTCTAACAATTGAGCTTCCGTACGATGCAGTCTTCGTCATATCAAAAGCTCTCAAACCCGAAGAACCAGAGAACAATGCTGACATGACTCTATTCTTTGATGGTTCAAAGTGCAAACAAGGAGGTGGTGTCAGAATAGTGTTCTTCACGCTGCAAGAAGATCCAATGCCCTTGTTGTTCAAGTTGGATTTTTTGTGCACCAACTACAATGTTGAATATGAAGCCCTACTGTTGGGCCTCCACACAATCGTCGCCATGAATATTAAGAGATTGAACATCTTTGGTGAATCCTTGCTCATAGTAAATCAATTCAAGGGGCTTTTTTAGTGTCGATGTCCTATACTAAAAGCCTATAAAAATCTAGTTGACACATATTTGGCCAAATTTGAATGGTATGACATTGAGGCAATCCCTCGATCATCAAATAGGTTTGCAAATACCATGGCTTCTTTGGGATCTTTAATCCCTCAGAATTCATCTTCTTATTTCACTACCATCCATGTCAAGATGCTCTCACATCCAGTAGCAGAGCATGCAGCCTATGATAACAGAGAATCAATCAACATTATCAGTGTAGAACCAAAAGCTGAATGGTTCTGCAAATCTGAAGACTTTCTTAAGAAGGCACCCTGGGGGTCATTAACCTCTCAGAGTCCTATGGGGAGTGGTACTACCATTCACCACAAGGTTGTTTCTGAGTCTGCATTTGCAAAGGTAAATACGCAAGGGGAGCAAGTCATCTTAGTAGTCGAAGATGAGATTTATCAAAATTAGATGTCATAAATTAAATACTTCCTGAAGCTTAGTATAATCCTAGAGGGATTTTCGCGTGTCGCGAAGCGCACATTTAAACAGAAAGTGGCTAAATATGTCTTAGTAGGAGACATCTTGTACCGACGAGGCTACAATGGAGTTCTCCTTCGTTGCTTAGAGCCCTAAGAGGCATCATGGGTAATTTCTCAAGCCCATGACAGTACGTGCGGTGGCAATTTTAGCAGCATGGCCATCGTCAAGCGCATCCTTCGAATGGACAACTATTGACCCACTATGGATAAGGAGTGCAATGTGTATGTCAAGAAATGCGTTAAATGCCAGCATCATGCTAATCTTACGCACTTGCCATCGCAGGCCTTACAACCCATTCAAGCGGCTTGGCCATTTGCTCAGTGGGGATTAGATCTTATAGGCAAGATCTCTCCTCCGTCATCGGGCTTGCATACATTCATAATCATGACTACTAAGTATTTTACAAAGTGGGTGGAATTAATACAATTAACAATGATAATTGGAGCTCGTATAGTAGATTTTATACTGGAGCATATCATAAGTCATTTTGGGATTCCATCCAAAATAATATCGGATAATGGAACGTCTTTCAAGAACAAAATTATGAGAGCTTTGACATCTAAATATAGAATCAAACATAGTTTTGCGACTCCATACTATTCGCAAGCAAACAAGTAGGCTGAAGCTTCAAATAAGACAGTGGTGGCCATATTGAAAAATACGGTACAAGAAAATCATAGAGACTGGCATATCCAACTGCCCCTTCTGTTATGGGCTTACAATACTAGTATTCGTATGCCCACTAGGGCAACACCATTCTCACTATTATATGGCGCTAAGGCCATTATGCCCTTGGAATTGGAAATTCCAATGTTGTGCATCACATTGAAAGAGTTCATCGATGATGACACCGTGCGGCAAGCTCGACTCGATCAACTGATGCTACTTGATAAACATCATGTGAATGCCCTAGAGCATCTTCGCATTTATCAGGAGTGACTAAAACAAGCTTACAATATCAAAGTCCACCAAAGAGACTTTGAAGTTGGGAATCTTGTCTTGAAAGAGAACCAACAGAACTCTAATTTATCACCAAATATGCGAGACAAATTTGTAGCTAATTAGCTAGGACCCTACATCATATCTAAAAAGATCGGTCCAGGTACTTATTGCCTAACATCGCTAGGGGGTGTTGAAGAGCTTGAACCTCTCAACATCATCCATCTTAAGGTGTTTTATGCTTGAAGAGCATAGTAAAAGGCTCCGAGAGTTGCTTGTAACCGCTCGATCATCCTAAAAAGCTCCAAACACTATCATAAGTAGTTTGGTCAATCAAAAAGCCCCAAAGGCATCTGTAAGCCCTTTGGTCAACTTCAAAAAGCTCCGAGGGTTTGTTTAAAACTTCTCGATCATCCCAAAAGGCTCCAAGGGTTCCTAAAACTGCTTGGTCATGTCAGTTAAAAGCCCCGAGGATTTACTTATAATCACTTGATCATCCTAAAAATCTCCAAAGGCATTTGTAAGCCCTTTGGTCAAACTCAAAAGGCACCAAGAGTTTTTAAAAAATTGCCTGGTCAACCCAAAGGCTCCAAGGATTCTCAAAATCGCTTGGTCATCCCAAAATGCCCCAAATGTATCCATAATCTCTTTGGTCAATCCTAAAATCTCTAAGGATTCTTAAAAATCGCTTGGTAAAATTAAAGGCTCCATAGGCATGTACTCACCGTTTGGTCAATTATGAGGCTCAAAACCCATAAAAATAAGAAAATCAATAAAATCCAAAAAAAATGGTAAAGCATAAAATCCAAAAACATTTGCATTTTGCACTTGAATTTTGCATTGTCATTTTGCATTCACACGTGCATTCGCTGCATTATTTCATTGCATATAGGCATTCCTCATTTGTTGCATTCCATAATAGGAGGGATTATGTTTGTCAGTCTTACAAACGACACCACATTTGTGTCTAAATCATGCATCTCTGCATTTATCATGATCCATCATTCATGTGAGTAATTATGTTTTTCAACACAACCTATAGTGTTACTATGGAGATATACTAGGGTTTTCGGTCACTCAGCCATACCTAGTGGTCTTATAGAGTTGGTAGAAATCTTGCTTTGCTTTTTTAGTTGAGGTTCAATTAGTATAGTCCTTAGCATATCATAAGTCTATCACTAATAAACAAATTAAACAATCCTAACAAGGACTAGGGGAAGATGAAAGCCGTGAAGCAGGACCGGGTATCCTAAAGCAAAAAGAGTTATTCTTGCTTATCCCTCTGTGTGGACGGTATGGGAAATGTTGGCAGTTGGCAAAAGGACATGTTAGTTCCCTATTCAGAATCCCTTGCTTACGATAAAATGAGCAATATCCCAAAGTGATATCCCACATCAATCCTCATGATTTATAGCCTAGATCGATATCATAGATCGACTTCCCAGATTGATATCCCATACTAATATTATAAGATCGATATTCTCAATCGATATACCAGAAACAGTTTTCCCAAAGTAAATCCCCCAAAGGAAATTTTTTGAAGAAAATTATCAAATGTAAATGCCGAAAAGTGAAGATCGAATGAAGATTAGAAAATAGGCTCAAATCAAGTTCAAAGTGAAGATCAAATGAATATCATAAATCAAAGTTCGAGTGGAGATCAAATGAAGATCCAAAATCCAGTTTGAAGAGAGATCAAATGAAGATCCAAAGACAGTTCAAAATAAATATGGAATCGACTCCCTTGCTTCACTACATATGAGCAAGTATCCCAAAATCTGAAGGATAGAAAGGAATAAGCCTGAATCCTATAATTGTTGGCACTACTATACCTTATGCATGACGATATGTCTGATGCATTAGCACCTCGCTTATGAACAAGACCAATGTTTGAATGTGGAAGAGCTAGCTTTAGGTGTCCTACATTTCCTAGTGGCTTAGTCCAACTAAAATCTAAACTTGGGATTGGATAAGACATTTGTGGAACCCCTATCTTAGCAATGGACTGAAATAATCCCGTCTGACATTGGGGAACGCTTGTGTCTTATCTTAAAATAATCATGTGCACACACAGGGATAATGAACAGTTAGGGCCTATCCTAGTAAAAGCCTTTTATATCAGAATTCTGGTGTGGTTAGTACACAACTTTTGATAAGTCTATTAGGGTGTTTGAGTCTCATGGAAAACCTCAAAAATTTCTCTCATAGCAAAAAAATATCAAATATCGCAAACCATATAAATCATCAAATTGCAAAGTATCGAGTCTAGGATACATCATCATATAGTGCACAATCAAAATATAGGATAGATACCGGATGAATATTAGCAATAATATTTAGACGGCCACTGACTATATCGTGCATATCTTTTAAATTTTGCAAAAGAAAATAGAATGACACATTATATCATTCGCATCAAACAACTGCATTCATTGCATTTCATATATGGGTGATTAATTAATTAAATTCTTATCTTAAGGATTTTCAATTACATTCATGATTTTTATACATTTTGTGGTGTCATCCATTAGATTGATAAACATATTTGCATTCATTTCTTATGTTTTAAGTGATTAAAGCATACAAGTTCATTTACATTAGATTACCATCGTGTAAATAAAACATTACATACATTAATGCATATAATAAAGCAATATCAAATATGTGTTAAGAGAAAAATTGCATCCATATGCATCCATCATAAATCGCACATCTAAACATCTAGATCACTGCATATAATCATCATCATAAATCAAATAGCTATCTAGTGCATGTCATCCATACATCACATCATATAGCGTCAAATTAACATAAGCATTGCATCCATGTGCATCAAATAAATAAAAAATTAAACATATAAATCAAGTACACATAATGAGCCAAAATGATCATGATCATATATATAAATATGTGTCTCAAAGTACATCAGATGAGTACAAAATACCCATAGGCTACAATCATGTAGGTCCTCGACCTTACACCAAAAATGATACATGTGCAAAAAGTAGTTGTGATCTAAGCCCTAGCTTTGGCTGGCTCCCCCTGAACTGGAGCTCTTTCCACCTCCATCAGCCCTATGACTTGGATCCTACTCTGTAGTCATATCTGGCCCCTACTGTGCACCCTACTGAGGGCCCTATGTACCACCTAGCCCAAGGAAGCCTAGCACACGAGAGACTGGTATGTCCAGGCAGCTAGTCCTATGGCTAGAGGTCCCACCTATCTCCTTATGGCTCCTATGCAAGCTGTTGCCATATGTGCTAGAGGACCTATGTGTCCTCTCTATCCTGTGGATCCGTTGGCTAGAGCTAGCTATGGATTACCTCGTAGTCCTTGACCTACTTCATTGAGACCCTACAGCATGAGAATCCTTCGGGACAGTGCCACAAATCAACCTGATGTAGCCCTCTAGCTGGTTTATACAGGCTACCCTGCTAGTATGATTGTCATTGCCCTCCTCCACAAGGGCCTGTAAATGTTAGATCTCTGATATGGGATCACGATCGCTAGGTAGCACTGGCACTGGTGCTATAGGTGGTGCCATGACAGCACGGGAAGATGAAGGATTTTCCCTCTGATTCTGGGCCAAGTCCCTCTCTGCTATAGTTATAACTAGTCAAACCTCTTCCAAATCACGTGCACTAGTGAGCTCATGGATTCTCCCCTCTACTACCATAGCCCGTGTAGTTAGGCTAGTGATCTACTGTGCTACCTCAATCATTTTGTGATCCCTATCAGTCAACTGAGCCCATAAAGTAGCAATAGTAGTATCTCACTCCATCTGTTGTGTGACATATCGACCAAGCTGACTTTGCAAGTCAGCAACTTGAGCCAAGATCATCCCCTCTGCAATGTCAATAGGGACCTCACCCTCATTTGGAGTCTCATTGTCTAGGTCGACCTCAAGAGCCTCCTCGACGGTGACCTTTATGCCCCATCCGCCCTCTGTTCGCTGGCACACCCTACACCCATCAGGATCTACCTTTGTCTCTACCTGGTCTGGAACTCTGCCTAGAGGCCCCAATCCATGCCACCGGAGCATGGACCACCATTCATCATATGTCAGGTGGTAGTAGCCCTATCAACCCCAATCTCCTGGAAGTCATCTGGCTCGTCTTCTAGAGCCGAAGATCGAATCCATGGCAGATCTCGTTCTAATGCTAAGCACCTATATGGAAATGGGACCTTCAGGATGTCTTGCACCAGGTCGAACTGATCCAAGATGTGAGAGTAGAACTGATACTCTCTAATATTAGCATTTTGATCGAGTAGCCACCTGTCTCTACGAGCCTATCAAAGCCACTCGCCCGCCTCAGCCCATGCTGGGCAATCCATGTACGGTCGCAACTCAATGTCATCAAGGTCAAGTGATCTGAACCGTGTGATATAATGTTGGACGTCACCAACATGGGTCTTGCTCTTGAACCCCTCCTCCTCTCAAGGCCAGTAGGTGACATAACACTAGTGAGCATCATCAATCTTTGTGATGTGTAGGGGTAGCTTTGTCAGATGCTCTATCCTAATGTACTTCCAGCCCCAAATATGAAGAAGTAGGTTGTAACTGATCCCCCGACAACTTTGATCAATAATCTAGTACAACTCTATACATCTGGCAGAGCAGGGTGCTCCCCCATGCCAATCGTAGCGATTGAGTTGCTGAGCTCTAAAACACTCTTCGAATAGTGGCTAAGAGGTTTTAGGGAATCCTCATGCTTGAGGAGTCTGGAAGAACAACTTGCACCACTAGGTGCATAAAAATGGCCTCATGTATAGAGAAGATGTTCTTCCCCTGCCAGTATCTGATATGGACTCCTCCATGATCGATACTGCGCTGAGCCTCCTAGCTCCAATCGCCAAAAATAGCATAAAAAATAGGCCCTTTGGCCCCAGAATTAGAAGAGACGATGGCCTTGCCATAAATGGGGATCCTGAAGATCTTGTAGAAATCCTCTAGGGTCACAATCATTTCACCTATAGGCAGGAAAATGTGTTGGTTCACGCATTCCAACGCTGGGCCAATGTAGTCAAGTATGCTTGATCCACCCTAATCATGGGCAGATCTAGGATGTAGCTGAAGCCAATGACTCTGAACCATCTCTGCTGCCCGAGAGTGAACTCTTGATGGAGATTCTTATGGATTTTGGGCTCTCAAGTTCTAGAGGTCAACCTCTAAAATAAAAAGCATAATATAAGAGAAAATCTAACTAAAAACAAGCAAAACATTTAAAAACGACCTAAAAAGTCATCAAAAACATCTAAAAGTACAAAAACATATCATCATGCAATCATAAAAATAAAAAATGTCACTTAGACAAGTCAAAAATGCATTAAATGACATTATTTACCTATTAAACCTTAGAAAAATTAAAAATTTGATAAATTTTTCCTAAAGTTTGCGAACAATGGGTCAACCCTGTGGTTTGCATGCGGTCAAAAATTGATCGTTGGGATTTTAAATGTGGACCGCAGTTGGTAGCTGTGGTCCCTAATTGATCAATTAAGAACCGTTAGTCTCTGACTGAGATTCCGTCGGGTCATTTACAATGGCTAAAAACAAAAAAAATAAAAAAATAAAACCTAAACTATCCTAATCTAGCATGAGGGTCGTTACCAGTGGTTTAATTAGGTTCAATTAGCCCATTTCTTAGTGAGGTTAATTTTACTGGTAATGGATGTGAGGTCTTGGTTTCGAATTACCTTACCCTCGCCTTAGCCACCGTGGCTAGAAGAAGCTTACCTTCGCTCTGCCATTGTGCAGTGTGTAGGGTGTGAGTGTGGATTTTGATAGGTTCAGGTTAGTTTGCAACTGTCACTATCAAGGCTCTCCAATTGCCAATCGTTGTCAAGGAATAATGAAAAAAATTTAAAAATTGAACTTTTATAAGCTTTTCTTATTTCGCGCTGATCGCAGGCCCTAGTCACGGTTCCCAAAATTACAATTGGGAACCGTAGACCCTCGTCGCGGTTTGCAACTAGTAGCAAATCTAGTCAAATCCCACCGTGGGAAGGTCTAAAAAGGTAAATTAATGACTCCCATTGGATCAAATTTTCAAAAATAGCAATCAATGTTGCAAATTTGGTGATGTTCAAAGCACCATGATCAATTAAAAAAAAATTAAAATTAACAACAAAAAATTTAAATAATTAAAAACACCAAATGTGCCTCGTATTCAATAATTTACCCTATACACTTGGTGGTTGCAGTGACTGCACTCCATGCAATCCGACAAGATGAGTAAATTACCATAAGGACATTTGGGGTAAAATTTTCATCGTCGATCTGATATGTTTCTTTTCAATCCCTAAGAAGGCCTTCGCGGTTGGACTGCTCCACGGGAATGAAGCGTTTCATGTCATGTCTCCTATGACATCTTTCAGCAATTCATTGATAATTTGATTCAACACAAATCTAATTGGCTTTGTATCATTTTGATTTCCTAAGATGGCTATTGTAGCCCGACTACTCCATGGGATAGGAATGTGTAATCACTATGAACAGTTGGAATCAAAAGTTAAACTAGACCTAGCCAAGGCATTAATATGCTCAAATCTAAATTTGTTCAGATCATCCATGGTGATAAAGCGACATCATCGCTTTAATCATTGTCATTACCCTCATCGACTCGTTGCTTGAGGGGGTAATTATAATATCAAATCATAATCAAAATCAATAGAAGATCCCTGAAACTATAGATCCCTTGATCTTGTCAAAATTGTGTTTGTCCTTACGAATCATTGTCAATAGCTATCATAAGCTTACCCCTTTTCTTGGGGTAAATAGCAAATATGATAATTTTTTTGTATCTCTTCTCCTTTCGGTTATATAGGCCTAACTCCTATTGTAACATCAAACGCTACCCGAATGCCTGATGGCGAGTGAAAGCTCTTAAATGTAAGCCTTTCACCCAGTTGGAAGCAATGATTCTAGGATGCGCATCCTTTTGCAAGACATGGGGCATATAATGTTGATCTGACTAATGATCATCATAGAACCTTTGGTATCATTTTAGGAGGTATATTTTTGCTCAGCGTTGTTCGATCTCATAACGCATCTCAAAAGGGGCATTTGTAGACACCTAAAATGCATCATGTTGAGGGTGACTACTCATATGGACATGCTACAAGATCATATGGAGGATCTTGGATAGACTCCAAGATAGATCAGTGGTTCTAACCACTCAATTTGGGCTCCTTGGCCTAATCAATCAAAATCGCAGTCCAGACCTACGGTTTGCAGGCTGAACCATGGCTGAGACCTACGGTTTATAGTCTAGACCGCAGTTGTAACCTACAGTATTAACTGAAGTTCAATTGGCCTTCAATTCGAGCCAAATCGGTTTGAACGGCCATTTGATCTAGAAGAAGGTGGTTAGAGGACGAAAGCTTCCAATCCAACTGTCCTAACCACCCTTCTTGATCTTGGCTTCTCCATGAAGCCACCCCTAGCCCTTGGGTAGTTCTATAAGTACCCCTCAAAATAAGGGTAAACAATGAGGGAGAGCATTGGAGATTTTAGCAGCAAATCCCTATAAAATTATACACTCAAACAAGTATACTTAGAGAGAGAGAGCTATTGCACTTATCCCCTACTTACTTGCCAAGATTCATGATGAATTGCATTATGGATGCCCTAGGAGCCTAGGAGAGCCAAGAAGTGCATATTCGGGAAAATAAAGGCCCTTCACAGTGAATCAACCACCAAATCAATCTGAGGACACCGAAGGCGACCATTGAACATCAATTTGGACAAGGAGGTCAAGCCCACTGCCCTTGAAATTGAGGGTAAACCTATTAGATTGCTAACCGCGGCTTTCAATCATGGTTTACAGTGCAGATCGCTCATCAGAGCTATGGTTTGCAACAAAGGTATCACCGCCTTACCTTTTTCATTTATGTCTGGCTAATTAGCTTAGTTTAGCTATTTTCATGGTTCAATTGTAGTTTAGCAGATTTTTGACCGATAGAACTAGGTTAGAATAGTTTCTTTGTGTTAAGCATCAAATAGGATAATAATGGATTCTTTATGCACTTTCATGCTTTATTTCACATAATTGGTCCATGCATAGTGTAGTTGTTATCTTTCTTTATGCAATTCTATAAATCTTGATGCAATTAACATAGTTTAGAAGTTTTTTCCACACTTTCTTGATTATACATGCTTAATGGTATCTTCATGCATTTTTTTCTAAAAGGGCCTCATCATGAGCGGTTGTCTATCTTTTTTACACTCTTATGTTGTTTCTTGATCGCAGGGAATAGATTCGAAGGATATTCAGCCATCAAGTTCCTTCCCCAACGCGAATAAGAGGGCAACTCCACCCTAGAGTAGTTTATGACTATTGAAAAGCAACATTAGTGCGCCTACCCTATTGAGGTCTTTGGCATTGTATTAATTGTATCATCATTTGGGTGACCCTAAGAGGGGCATCATTGTAATCAAGATTCTTTGCAATTATTAATACAAGAAACGTTTATTTTGTTGAATATATGCAATCTTGTCATTTTTATGCTTTGAATGAATGAATACGACATAATACAGTAGATGGGTGCACGCTTTTTGGTTAGATCATTTTCATATAGTTTCCTTTCTATATTTTCTTGTATTTTATTACAGTAAGCATCCTAACTTTATATTACCTTGACTTATTCCATCAAGTCAACATGAATATGAGATAATACTACAATATGCCTCCTTCTACTTAGAGCATCTATGACCTTATTCTCTTTACTCTAAATGTATTCAATACCAAAATCATACTCTATGAGAAATTCCATCCATCTCCTCTGTCTAGCATTGAGCAAAGGTTGGGTGAACAGGGAAAAGGTTGGGTGAAAATGTATTGAAGACTCTAATGATTTGTCTTAAGCTCAAAGGGTCTACCAACTAGGTAATATCATCAATTTTTGAGAGCAAACACTATAGCTACTAACTCTAAATCATGAGTTACATAATTAACCTCATGCTTTTTTAGCTTCCTTGATCCATAGGCGACCATCGCTTCCTCTTGTGAGAGCACTCCTAGTCCTTCTAGCAATGCATATGTACATACAAAAAACTTCCTTATGGATCTGGTATCTTTAGAATAGGAGGTGTAATAAGTTTCTACTTAAGTAATTTAAAGGTAGATTCACATTTATCTATCCACTTGAATTCCTTCCCTTTTCTTTTAAGGTTGTTTATTAGTGAGGTGATCTTGACATAGTCCTTCACATATCGCCTATAGTACCCAATTAAGCCCATTAAACTTCGGACTTCAGTTACATTCATTGGCGACGACCAGTCCAAGATGGCTTCTATTTTCTTAGGATCAACAACAATTCCCTCAACTGAAATAATGTATCCTAAATATTGCACCTTTGACACATAAAACTTACACTTGGATAAATTCCCATATAACTGATTTTCCCTTAGCAACTCCAACACTAATCTGAGGTTTTTATCATGCTCCTTATTTTGGGAGTATATCATAATGTCATCTAAAAACACTAGAACAAATCTATCCAAGTACTTTCTGAAGATACTATTCATCAGATTCATAAATGTTTCTAGAGCATTCATCAACCCAAAAGGCAAGACAATAAACTCATAATGTCCATATCGAGTTTTAAAAGTTGTCTTATGAGTATCTTCCTCTTGAATTCTCAATTGGTGATATCCTAATTTCAAATCAATCTTTGAAAAGATTGAGGCATCCTTGAGCTGATCGAAGATATCTTTGATCCTAGGTAAAGGATATCTATTTTTAACAATTACCTTATTTAGAATCTGATAGTCAATACATAATCTTAAAGATCCATCATTTTTCTTTACAAACAACACTGGTGCACCCCATGGTGACACACTTGGTCTAATTAGTCCTTTCTCCAATAATCCTTAAATTTGTACTTTCATTTCTTGCATTTCTATGGAATTCATCCTATAAGGATCCCTATGGATAGGCTCTATTCTAGGTTCAAGTTCAATAGAAAAGTTGAATTTCCTTTTAGGTGGTAATCCGGGTAAGTCTTTCAGAAATACATCCCTAAAATATTGTAGAACAGGGTGTTTCCCAAACACCTATTCCTACTTCTCTTCCTCTATCTCATTTAGTTTAATAATATAGACCATTCCTCTTTTTTTAATGGCTCTTTTGAGTTGCATAGCCAAAAGGATTATAGGTTGGAAAGTTCCTCGCAGGCTATTCACTCTACAAACAAGTCCATCATCATCTGAGTATTCAACCCATCGATCCTAAAAATTAATCATCGCTTTATACTCTTGTAGCAAATCCATTTCCAATACTACATCAAATGCATGCAATGGTGCAACATATAAATATCCTAAGGTCATTCCACTAGGTAAGGTGATTTTTTCCATAGGATAACATTGGTTCATAGAGTAGGTTTATCCTTCACCATACTCAACCTTCCACCCGTGTTCCAATATTTTTGACCTTTTTTTTATATATTTAACTAATCCAGAGGAAATAAAGTTGTATGTAGCTCCATTATCAAATAATATTTTAACACTTCTACCAAAGGTCTTACCTCTTATCACTAGTGGTGTAGCCTGACCATCTAGATTATGGTTTCCTATTGGTGCATAAATCCAATGTGTTGGTTCCTTAGGTGCAGTCTCCTTGTACATTGGTTCCTTTCCTTTAGAACTCATACCTATTCTCTGAGGATAATTGTTGGTATAATGTGATCCTTTACAAATGTAACACCCTTCTTTCGGTCTTGGATGTTCTTTTTGCCTCGGTTCCCTTGTTGCTCTTTCTTCTTTCGACAAGTTAGTATATCTTTGTGGTGATCTATTGCCACTGCTACCCTGATTATAGCATTTATGATTCCTTCCTAAAAACCTCCTTCTAAATATTCCTTGTTTCCTTTCTTCTTTCTCATCCTATCCTGTAACACTTTTACTTGATTGCTCACGCTTCCACTTCATGAAACCTGCATTGTTTCTCTTTCTTAGTTCATCTTTGCCTGGATCATCTAACCCCTCATAATCAAAGTAAGGTTTGAGATATGCTTTAGCTTTCCTTGCTAACTCATAGACCTTTTGCAATGTCTCAGGTTCTCTCATATCCACTTCTTGTCCTATTCTAGGATCTACTCCAAGTATGAACTTGTGGATCTTCATCTTCTCAGTGTAAGCGGGCACATACTTCACCAACTTTAAAAATTTCTAATAGTATTTCTCCACTATTCTAATTTCATAACGAAGTTTAATGAATTCGTCAAATATTTGGGAATAAAAATATTTTGTGCAAAATATTTCTTTGAAAGCCTTTACAAATTCTTCCTATTTTAAATCAACTATAACGGCTAGCTTTCGCTCTTCACTAAGGGTTTCCCACCAATCTAAACCATATTGCAAATGTAATGTAGCATACAATGTTCGCGTACCTGAGGAGAAGTTCTTCATATTACAATATGTCTCTATCTCCTTCAACCAAGCCTCGGCCTTATCCTCGTCTTCTCCATTAAACTTGGAATATTTCAGATATTTCATCTCCTTGCCCAACTTAGCTTCTAGTCAAAATTTTGTCAATTGTACCTCTATAAGAGGTTCATATGCTTGTTCCCTTCTCAGGTTACCAGTTTGTGTTTCCTAACTTAGAACAGCATCCAACAACTATTTTTTGAGCTTCCACCTTCTCATGAAGTAGAGCCACTATTTCAGTAAGATTCTCTCCCTCATTAGGGTTTTCAAACCATCTTCAGGTGCTCTATTATATGGATTGGTTCCACGTGTCTGCCTTATTTTTGGGGCAGTACCTCCTCTTCTTATTTTTGGTCCCTTTGTCCCTGGCCACTCACAGAAAAGACAGTAGGAATTCATTAGCATTTGGTCCTTCAAATTGCCCTTCCTACTAATAATTGTTTACCCAATACATCCTAGTCATTTTGGGTAATTTTGCTTCTATTTGATTTTTTTTAATTACTAATGTCTAGTATGTTTTCTATTTCACACTAAACTAATTCTTGTGCAGTGATCCAATTCCACTATGAACCATGCTCTGATACCAAATGTAAGGGACCCCAAAGTCCCAACCCTAAATTTTGCTCTAAATCAACCCTTATTATATATATATATATATATATATATATTTTTATATATATCTTTATAAAGGTTGATTGAGCTCCTTTTCCAAAGAAGATAGACCTAGTCTCTAGTAATCCTTTTCTAGAGTTGAATAAGTCATGACACTCATCTACGAGTTACGACTAAGCCTAATAATGCAACCATCCTTACTTATTCACATGTCCATTTGTGAGAAGCATTGGTGCAATACACTTCCACTCCAACTACCTTTAATTCCTAACACCATAGTTGGTTCTCCTTTCACTCCTTTGAAAGGAATAGCCCTAGTATTTACCCATGAACAAGCCCTTTAGTTCAAGAGTTCTAGGACACTAGTATCCTCTCTTCATGCAAGTCTTTTAGCATAAGAGTTCCATAGACATAGCTTTCCATTCTCTTCCACAAGCCTTTTAGTGAAAGAGTTTCATGGATATGCTAATCCCTACTCCCTACCCAGTTCCATTAGTGTAGGAGTACTAAGCATCATCCATAATAATTGACCAACTTCTTTTCCAAGAGGATTCCCTACCCGGTATCTAAAACATAATCGGGCTCCCTCTAGATTCTATTCCAACTATTTCCAAAAAGTGTTATCAGTTACACGAGTTTAAGTTGGGTGAATTCCTCTTCATTATTCAACCTAACTTATAACTAGTCTATCCACATTATATCTCTAGTTAGTGAGCCATGGATATCCACTGATGACAGACACCATCCAAAGGTGCTAGATACCTAGTTATCTTTAATCAATTATAGGGTACATAAATTCATTAAAACTACAAACACATAGTTAATCTCAGTGCAATCCCGTAACTCAAGCTTTGAAGAATTAATCTATTTAAACTTAGTTAAACTTAGTTTCAGGTGATTCCAGGTAAGCTCCATAAGATATCGCTATTGCTCAAAAGTCTATCTTTGAGTTATTATAGCATCACCAACATAACATAAGCATATCTTTACATCGAGGTCAAGTTAAAATCGACTGGCATGATTTTATTAAGCATACTAAATCATTCGGTAGCTACCCGAACTAAATACAGGTTTTCAAATCCAAAACACTGGTAGTGCATCACTAGACAACCCCTAGAGGTATATTTACAATGATACAATTTCGAAGATGTTTACTCTCCATAGAAACATTGCGTTAAGGTAGTCGAAGATCAACCACCATTCATATTTTTAATAGTCTAGTTCGTTACATAGCTTGTGGACATTGAGCATCAACTTCATCACGCAAAGCTCACTCCTTCTATGGCTGAACATGTTCCAACTCACATCATTACGTAGAACTTCTAGCATAGATTCTAGTTGCACAAGCGGCTCTAACCACAATGACATCCATAGAATTCTTCGGCAGCAGAACAAAATCACCCACCAAGAAAATACTTGCCTTATAACGGGGATCAAAGACGGCTCCATATCTCTTCCCAGAATGCCCATTATGCATTCCAATGAATCTCAAATTCTAACATCCTTTCTGAGATTCTTAAATAATCATTCAAAATAATGAACAAATCTCTATAGTTTAACATCAACAATGATAAAACAATGCACTCATTAAACACATCTCTATCACAAATAGAATTCTATATAAACACAAATACAGTAGAAGGTAAATGTCCATCCTTTCAATGTCTAAGCAATTACCATTTTCCAGGAATTCACAATCAATCTAGCTTTAAGATTCATTTCATTCCTAACTTCTCAACTAGCATAGAGCCAATCATAATCAAAATATTCATTCAAAAACCAATGAACGAGCTTCAAATCAATCATCCCTTCTATTCTATCAACAACATTGATTAAGAAAGCATTCAATATACACATTTCAACATATAGAATTTTAGATAACATCAAAGCATTAGAGGCAATCATTCTCTTTCAAACATCTACGCATATACTAAGTGTCTTTGTCCTCCACTAAGTTACCAAATCATTCACGACATTGGTAGAACATGAACATAGTAAAGATACACTTAAGGCCTCTACTAAACCAAAACTCACACATCAACATTAACTCCTCCCAACAACCATAACATGGACATCAACACCCATGGTGATATCAAAACCGCTACTGGAGATTAAATCGGATGAACATACAACATGGATTCACTGGATACGTTCATAAGGCAGTGCTAAGCTATAAACACAAAAATTTCTATAAAAGGAGAAACTACGAGATGTGATCTCTTCCAACATACCAGGTATATAATATAGTCATCTCTTTCAAATGATGGATTACCAACGATATACCCCAAACATTGTTGAACACACACAAGCCCATTATTCCAAGCATAAATTATTTTTAAAGCTTTCATCCAACAAAAGAAAATAGTTTCATTACTTACTCAGACTAAACGCTCTCTGCCTTCACGTATTTGTTGCACTGAACTCCATCCTTTCTTTTCCTAGCCTCTCTACCACAACCAATCAATCCTCCATCCTCCAATTCTTTTTTTTTCATTTTGTCCTTTCTTCTAGTATACCCACTCCAGTCTCCAACATCCGTGCATTAACTTTCGTCTCTTAACAACCCACTCTATTGCACATGTGGAATCCAACGAACACACTAACCAGTCTATGTTCTTACAATAAAATCTATGAGTTCTAAAATAGTTAGGAGTAAAGCACATGTCGAACCCACAAAAGAGAAATCATTTATACAAACTAAGCTTTGATCTAGTTATTTCCTTTTTCCACCATGGTAATAATAATATCAACCAACTCTTACTTTATAATATTTCATTATAAGAAAACTACAACACACAAATGCAACTAAGTAATTTCATGATATGCATCTTCATGCAAAGGGGCATTCTTTTGCCTTCCCATAATTTTTGATAATTTACCCATCACATCATTTCCCCAAGGTATTCTTTTCTTAGTGGCTACTCTTTCTGCCATCGTAAAGAAACTTGTTCTTGCAAAAATGTACTTTTCATTAGCAACATCATATTCTTACATCAAATGCATATCTTTTAGATCCAAACATGAAATTATCCTACATTCCACAAAGGATTCACATCACATATTTTCCATATGAAATAAGTAATTTGCATAATAAAATTGATACAACCAGTCATTCTATCCATGAGCAATATCACAAACATAAATCCATAAAAATAGAAGGTCTGCCAAAAGTAGGGTAATGACAAGCTTCCTACAAAAAGGTTAGGAAGAGTATCTTCTTCAAAATCAATCCAACACCTGAAGCAAAAGAGATCAAGAGAAGATCTCATTGATGAAGAAGGACTAAGAGAGTCCTGCTCGAATACAGAAACAGTAGAATCAGAGATCTAGGAGAAGATCTCACCACCAACACTTCCAAAAGTAGAAGGTTGAAGATAAGGTCTCAAAGAAGACCAAAAGAAGCTACAAGGCCTTGGAGAGGCCTCTACGAGCATCCAGTAAAAGGCTTGGAGAGCCTTACTAAAGAAATCATAAAAGGAGTTCCAAGGAGAACTCATTGGAGAAATTCACTATTGGAGATAGTGAAATATTTGGGACAATTATCACCATCCAACAACAAGCCCAAGAAGAAGAATTTGGCAAGGAGTGCCAAATATCAGAAGACCTCAAGACATTCAGAATCTTGAGAAGAAGATCCTATTTGAAGTCAAAATTTGACAAGAAGCTTGAAGGAAGATTCAGAAAGAAGAAGCCTACCAAATCTAGGAGATTTGGAGATTACCTCTCACAACAAGAAGGCACCACTTTAGAATCAAATATCTCTTCTAATCTATAGTAAAAGGAGGAGACTACAAGAGGAGAACAAGCCACCAAAATCCTAGGCTCGTGAAAGAGAGTTGGAGACCATCTTTTGGTGAAGACAAAGTTGTTCAAGGCAGCCTACAGAGAGCTGCAAGATCTTACTCAAGACAACAACTTGGTGATCTTAGACACCAAGATCTACATCCTCTATAGAAGTGATGAAAAGGGCTTTCAAAAAAGGTAAGCAACTATTGGTGCAAGTAAATTCATTAAGTGGATTACTTATCAGATTTGTTTAAGCACCTTGATTGGAGTAAAGTTGCAAAAAGGAGAGTTGAATTAAGAGTCTTCAAATGTGCAAAAATAAATGATTCTTTAAGGTTCATTTGCACTTTAGGAGTTGATTAGATTTTAGAATATCAAACTATCTATCAACTACCTATCATCTACTTTGGAAAGAAAATGAAGACTAGCTCCTATTACCTTGCTTATAAAGAAATTTCAGAATAATTCTTGAAGATTCATTTCAGATTATTCTTGATTAGTTGCAGTAAATTGATTAAGTGCATTATTTTTTAGAGTTGATTGGAGTGATAAGGTGAAATTGTTAGTGCAGTAGAAGTAAAATATTATTAGATTCATTTGCACTATTATATTGCTCTCAAAGATTATTGTTTGTGTTCATTAGAAGGGCACAAAAATAGAATTTGTCAAAGTGTCTAAAGACACTATTAATGCACTGAGATATGCAACTTTGAAGTGGCCTAAGGAAGCCATAAAATCAGCTCAATCCTCCAAGCATTGGAGAAGAAAGTAACCACCATAAGAGCATCAAAAGAAGCCTCGAACGAGACTTGGTGAGTCTCAAGTTCAAAGCACAAGAAAATAGTGCAAAAAAATAGCTTCTATCATGTGGTTACAAGCTTGGATTCATTTATAAAATATCCAAGCAAACAGGGGAAGGTGTCTAATCAAGAGACAACCTCAAAACCCCTATATTGCACTCAATATTCTACCTCAAAAACCAAAAATTCAGATTTAAAGGGAGTGCAAAAGAAGGTGCAACAAGGTCATCTTGTATAAAAACTATTTTACATTATAGTGCACTATTTATAATCTGGTTATACAGGGAGAGAAGGTAGATTTAAAGGTGCCTCAAAGGCACTACACTTGCTGGAAAAACCAGTCGAAAGTAATCGTATGCTAGCAGCCATCCAAGCCTAGCTCAAGGAGCCATTCGAAGGGCTCATACTCCTCACATTCTAGACGATCAAACCTGCAAGATACACGTACAAGAGCAAGGGAGAAACAACATCATTCAAAGAGCAATAGCATCTACGTAAGGAGGATGAAAAACAAAGATAAAGCAAAAGAAAGTTGAAGCACCATTTGGAGTGTTACTTACTCCATATACGCTCACTAAAAGCAGTGCTCAAGGCCTCCATACTATTGCTCCATATCCCAACAAAAGACTATGTAGGTGAACAAAATCAAAGGAGAGGATTTGTAAAGCTAAAAAGGTCTCAAAGGGTCCATTCGAACCAGCAATAGAGACTACATCCATGCAGAGAAGAAAGTGACACTTGTCACTAAAGGAAAACCCTAACGCTCGATTCAAGAGAGCGCTCATCTTCAAGGAGGAGTTACATGAATAGGCTAGTGCATTTGGTGCATTGAATACACTTGTCAAAGAGGAAGACCAAGTATTTTTCTAAAGAACATAATATTCTTACATTACAATAAGGTAGACAAATATTTCATTGGCACCAAAATCTCCTCAAGCACTCAAAGGGAAATGATCGTGCCACTTGGCACATAGGAGATAAATATTCTCCATTTTAAGGACGTCAACGACCAAAGTCAGCAAGCATTCTTCATCATTGAAATTTACTATCTCATCGTCTATGTAGAAAAGTACCGAGTTGCAGCATGTCAAGAAGGTGTTAGAGCCTTTAATGCTCAAGGCAATCGAAGTCAAGGGAAGAGACTAGAAGATGCCAGATTTGGAACACATTAAACTCAAAGTGCTTCCATTGGAGGATACATCCACAGCATCCATGACATCTACGTAAATTTTGTAGTCCAAGCTTCTCTGAAATCAGTGCCAAACATTGCTTGGAGAAAGGTAAAATTATTTCCATTTATATGTGCTTTCTTTCCTTGGAGTTATAAGGTTTAAATCAAAGGAATTTATTTACATTGAAAGCCATACATCAAGGGGAATATTTTATCAAATGAATCAAATATTTGCAATATAAAACCTAGGAGTAATAAGGTTTTCTACTTGGATAAAAATTGAATATTTGCAAATATTATTGTGATCTAATTTATCCAAAGATTAGGGAGTCATAAGGGCTACTACATCAAATCAATTAATTGGAAAATTAGATACACTTAACCTAATTCCCAAAGGGTTATTTATAAAGAGAGTTTTTTCATAGGTTGGATATTCATAATATTATTGTCTCAATCCTCTCAAAAGGAGATAAAAGATCCAACATTATAACCTCTTTAAAATTTGGGAACAATGCTTAGTTCAATAGGAGCAATAAGGGATAATAGGAATTGATTTTGGTATTCTACAAAACCTTACAAAATCAATCAATATTGAACTATAATTCTACAAAAGCACTATATCTTATCCATAGCATACTAGGGAGTCATAAGGTATTCTACAAAACTTGGTAATATCAACATCTATCATAGATTATCAAGTTACAAAATATAAGCTTTCCTCATAACCTAAAAATCCTTAGGAGTATATACTCACATTACTTGGGAGACATAAGGTAGTCTACAAAACAAGGATTATTAAAGGTTTTATCAAATCAAGCTTATATTAATTGGGATTTTATACACACTGAGTAGGGAGCCATAAGGTAGTCTACTCTATCCCAAAGAATACAGGTAATACAAATGTCTACTAGCATGCTAAGCAACACTCTTAAAAGTGGAATAAGGAAGATCCCAACATGGATTAAAAACCTGATGGACTACAATGATGAAAAAGGCAAAGAAAAGGAAGAACCATTACAATATGAAATAAGCTCTAAAATTAAAAGCCATATAAAGGAAGATTCATCTAATGAATCTAACATCAAAGGGGATGCAAGACAGAAAAAAGTTGATCAACAAGTTTTTATTCAAAAAGGAAAATATGGAATAGCTTCAATTGTGCATGTGTGGTTAGAAGATCTTATTAAGGAAATAGACAAACATGATGTTCCTAAAATAGACTTCAAAGCTATCAAATCATCTCTATTGTGCACCTATTGCAATCAATATGGTCATGAAAAATCAACTTGTTGGAGTTTCCATCCTTGCAAATATTGTGATGGAATAAATCACTCATATTTTTCCTGTCATTTCAAATACATATACTATAAGGGCTATGAGAGAATATTACTACAAAGAATAAATTGTTATCTTCAAGAACTTATTTCAGATGGATCTACTAACAATGATCTCAAGGTTGATACTTATGAAGAGCAAAAAAATAGGTCTTACATAGGTACAAAAGAAAGGAGGAGAACCTATTCAGATCCACTCATGACATGCAAAATCATGAGAACAATTGTTCACCAAAAATGCCTGACATCAAGGGACACCAAACTCAAGAAGATGAGAGGACAAGTGCACCATGCTCTACTCAATCATCAACATTCAGAACCAAATGAAGACACTCGCAAAGAGAACAATAAAAGTGGTTGGATAGAAGACAAGGATGATGAGCCTGAACAAGTCAAAGATCATCAACTAGAAGAAGATCCACATTGAAGACTAAAGTCTTCAATATCCAAATAATGTAATACATGGGGGTGTTAGAAATAGACTATATTACATCATTTGGATTATGTAAATGTACCTTTCTTGGTACATACTTAGGACATTAGATTACTTTAGGGGGAAGTTATCTAGTTACTTCATGCAATGTAATAAATGCACAAGTGTCAAAGTGCAAGTTGTATATGTGCAAGTTATCCCTTGCACATCTAGGTAGAGTGTTGGCCAAGGAACCTATTTCCTATATAAAGGGCCATAGACATAGAGCAATATAGAGCAATAGGAAGTAGTGTAGACCAATGTGGCATGATGTAGTAGTGTGATGTATTGTGATGGGGTGTAATATGCTCAATGCCCATTCTTGAGTTGTAGCTATATTCATGGAGTGTTCATTTCCTCCATAGCTACTTTTGTAAACATCTCCATAATTTCTATTTATAGTATATTTTCAGTCATCTCGTAGATTTACTTTATTTCATATTATTCTGCATCTTGTGATTGGTATCTCCCATTACATGTTGCATCAAAAGCTAACAAGAAAAAATTGAACTAAAAATATTTGATATCTGATCAAAAACAAAAATAATCTGAACTCCGATCTGGTGGTAAAACAAACCAAATTGTGATCGGGTGCTAAAAATTTGAACTCTGATTGGGTGCAAAAACTAGAAAATATCCAACCAGGAGTAAAAAAATTAAATTTTGATCAGGTGCTAAAACAATTCTAACTTCAATCAGGTGCTAAAACAAGTTGAACTTTGATCTGGTGCAAAAATAAGACAAACTCCGATCAAGACCAAAAAACATATTGATTATCGATCGAGTGCAGAAAAAAACTAAACTCTGACAAGGTGCTAAAAACAGTCGATATACTATCGAATTTAGAATAAATTCAAACTTCAATCGAGTGTAGAAATCATATGATATCAGGTTGGGTGTAAAATTAGACGCACTCCGACAGGCAGAAGAAACTAACCAGAAGGTTGTTGGGAGTGATCACTTGCAGAAAAAATTGGTATGTTGCAATTTATGCCATGGTACTGATGAATCCTCTCTTTTTTATTTTTAGAATATGAGTTCAATGAGTTGTAGTAGTAAGATCTGGCATTTTCTACATATTTGAATCTCTAAGTCTATTTCTAAGTGATATAGGTACCTTTTTTACAAAATTCTATAAGTGTTTGTACTTGCATTTTGTTCATCATCTGATTCTATTTGTTCATTTTGTTTGTCAGCTGAATAAATGCAAATGCACAAAAATCAATCCTTTGTTTATTCTATTTACAGATTTGAGTCTATAATTGTATTCATCACCCATATATATTCTTTTTTGACCTAAAATTAATCAAATTTCTCTACTTTTCTACTCATTTGTTGATTCTTTATCTTCATTTACATTGTCTTGAATAAATACAAATGCAAAAAACTATGTATTGCCAGAAAAGAGCGAGAGATCAGAGATAGAGAGATTCGAGCTCCAAAAATCATGATAATGGTTGACTACAAATTGGTATGTTGCAGGTTTTGTGTTCTAGTTAGACTTTGAGTTTGAGGCCTTGTAGTAGTAAGATTTGACATTTTCTCTACATTTCAATCACTAAGTGTTTTTCTAAGCAATATAAGATTCTCTACTTTTGTTCTATTCATCATCTGAATCTGTATCCTCATTTTTTCTATCAATTGAAGAAACACAAAAGCAAAAAATTTTCTATCATCTAAAAATAGGGGAGTGAGCAGAGATAGAGATTTGATCTGAAAATTCATGATAATGATTGATTGCAAATTGGTATGTTTTGCAAATTCTTCCATGGCACATGGTGCTTATCAATCCTTTGTCTGTTCCACTAAGACTATGAGTTTGAGTCCATTTAGTAGTAAAATTTGGTATTGTTCCACATTTGAACTCTAATTATATTTCGTATCCATATACGTTCATTTTTTAAAATTGTAGAAATTCCTTTACTTTGCTCCAGATTTGATTATGTATATATATTTTGTCTATCCATTGAATAAATATAGGTGCAAAAAATTGTCTATCTCCATAAAAGAGAGGAGTAGCATACACTAAAAAAATTGTGATATTGCTTGACTGGAAATTGGTATGTATTTTCTACCAACCAATCCTCTATTTATTCTATTTACAATATAATATATCAACATTATATTAAGATATGTTCAACATTTTATTAATTTTCTAAAATGAAAAATATTTTTCTTCACAAGTAGAATGGCACCTACTGGCGATGGAAAGAAGGGAGGCCAATATTCTGGTAAAAAGAGCATCCTCAAATATTTTAGCCATATATCAAAATCCAATGAGCCAATGAAATCTACACAAATTCAAGGTACCATAAACAGATTGAGTGTTTCTCTGAATGTTTTTTTGTTTGTAAAAATATGTTCTCTTACATCATAAAATGATAAAGAATATCATTGTATGCAGAATACACTATTGACCTTGATATACCTCCACTTGAAGATATTCCTCACCAAGAGATGCCTCAACATGAAAATTCTCTTAGCAATGACATCCAACAAACACTCAAAGATATTCCTCAAAATGACATGCCACTAGAGAAAGAAAATGGTAATTCAAATACAATACAAACTTTTAGGGAATCTTCAAGTCAAAAAACTAAATGTAGAAAGTTAACAAGGTGGACTATTGGAAGGACATTTAAGCTTGAATGGTCATCAACATATCCCTTTATAGAGCCAGTCCAGCCAGAGAACAACAATGACATTCCAACAGAATGTAGATGCATAATTTGTAGTTGGAAACTAGGTAAGGATCATAAGATGCAATTGAAGTTAGATACAATAGAAAAATATTGTGGTAAAGTTTATTCAATAGTTAAAGAAAGTGATGGAACAATTAAGAAATAAATTAGGTGGAAGGATGCATCAGAATGTATGCATGTTAGATATGCACAAGAATATGAAAAATAAATGAAGGTACAAAACTCTCTTGTTGAGAAAGGTGGAACAATTCAAGCCCAATTTCAAAAAATTCATAAGACCACTTTGGCTTCAAAAAGTTTGCAGTTTGCTATCATGTATAGTATTCTTAAAAAGGGTAGACCCATGTCCGATTTTATTGATTATAAGCACCTATTTCAACTAGCTGATGTGCAAAACCTTCCAAGTTCCCATTGGTCAGATCAAAGTGGTTGGGAAATGGTAAAATATCTATCATTGGTTGAGAAGGATGACCTGAGAGAGAAAGTAAAAAATGCCAAATTCATTTCACTTTCAATTGATGAGGTGATGGTTTTTGACAACACATCTTGGATTTGCATGCATGTATACACATTCCAAAATCATGTAAGGCATCCTAGTTTGCTAGCATTACATAAGATGGTGGAAAATTGTAATGCAAAAAACCTCTATAATGTTGTTGTAACTAGTTTAAAATATATTGCAAGAATGAATGATATAGAAATAGCCACAAAGTTAATATGCATTGGGGTTGATGGTGCTACTACAATGCAAGGACACAAGAGTGGTCTTTGTGTTCGACTTCAGACATCAGTTACCCCATATTTGATACCCATTCATTGCATGGCTCATAGAATGAATCTTGCATACAAAATTGTGAGCACTTTCGATAATGTTGCGAGAGTGGAGGAACTCATCCACGAAATACATGCTTATTTTTCTTGTAGTCCAAAAAGGTTTGCAGAGTTTCAACAGTTTGCACTAGGAGTTATAGAAGGAAGAAAATTGTTAAAAGATGTAGATACAAGGTGGATTTCATTGTATCAACCTGCATACAGAGTTTTTATAGAATATCAATCCTTAATAGGGTTTATGTATGAAAATCATAGGGTAGTTGATAAGGTAAAATATTTGCTATACCATTTGATTGACTTGGAAACACTTCTAACCTTATGTGGTATTCTACCAATGTTGCAAGAAATGAATAGATTGATTAAACTTGCACAAGAAAGATCCATCTATATTGTTGATTTCATGAGGATAAGAAAACAAATATGTATGCATATTGATGGTTATATGTGTTCGAAGGAAATTTTGGAGATCCTTTGTTTGATAGTTGGAAAACATTAACTAACATGAATAATCCAAAAAGATTTTTGAAGTTTGACATCAATGATCATCTTTGTATTAATGTTCATGGAAATATGATACCTCTATATTGTTTTGAAAGGTGGTCAAATATAGTTATGGATGATGTTGAACAAATTCCCATAACACACAATGGATTTGAAGTAGTTTTACACAATACTAAGATTAAATTGTTAAAAATAGTAGAATCATTGACAAGCAAAATAAGAGATCAATTTCAAAGAGATGAGTTGCTTGAGGCCATGGGTGTGGTTAACCCCATATTTTGGGGTCCTTGTATTGACTACAAATCTACAAATGAGTTGTTTATTAAATATATGGGCACACTTGTTAAACATTTCAGTAAAAGTGTGGAAGTCAATGGTATTGAAATCAAAGGTATTCTCAACAAAGAACTTTTCACACAATAGTCATCGCATTTTGGAATGACAATGGTTGATCAAACGTCACGTTTGAGTAACTTCCATGAGCTTGGTTCCATTACATGTTTGTGGAAAAAATTGTATCCAAGTAGTGTCTTACAAGATACAATCAGTGAATATTTTTGTTTATATGAATTATGTCAAACAATGATTTTGGGATCTGTGGAAGATGAGAGGGTTTTTAGTGCACTATATTTTGTGAAATCTAAACTTCGTAACAGGCTGGATAAAAATTTGGAAAATTGTTTGAGAATTTATGTGTCAACGTATGAGCTGGACAAATTTCCCTATGATAGAGCATTGGCATACTGGAAATCCCTAGCAGATAGAAGGGGTATCACTAATACACATGATAATGAGGATAATGATGCTTGCAGTGATCAGATAGTGGAGACACAGATATCCAATATGCTTACAAGTGATTCTGGACAAGTTGAGAAGTGTTTGTTTCAGCTACCTCAATTGTAAATTTTCCAAGATTTAACAACATTGAAAAATTTGACTTTATTTGTTATCATTTTCATCCTACTCAGATATCAAAATTGAAATAATTTATTGTTCATAAAATTTTATGTTTTATATCACAATGTTGTTTGTCAAATTGTATGTTTTATATTGTATTGTCTTAACTGTGTTCATTGATAAAACCTTATGTTTTATATTATAGTATTGTTAATGTATTGATTTTAATGTATTGGCACAACTAAGTTATATCATAGTAATATTTCATTTGTTATTTGAAATTACAATAGTAAATATAAAAGCAACACAAGAATATAAATGGAAACAACCATTGAATGATAGAAGACAGAAATTAATAAATATCTTTTTCATTATTTGTATTGAAAATATACATTGTACAAAATTGTTGATTGCAATACAACAAAATTTGTTGTCAACTAGTAAATATTTTAAAATTTCTTAATTTTGAGTTGGGGGCTCTAAGATAGATTCGATCACTCCTTGTGTATCTGGATCACCTTGAGTTGGAGATTCTCCTAAAGTTTTAGGTTCTTTTCCCTTATCTCCTGTGTCAACAAACTGCACTGCAAGTGCTCCAGTTCTGATGAGGCCTTCCTGTACCTTCTGTATGCTCCCCAACAATGCTCTTTCTTCTGGGGCTGGATCTTCTTGCACTATACCAAGGTTTTCTTGATGCTTCTTCTTAAGCAAGATATGTGGATCCATATTGTGCTCCTTTATAATATTTCTTAAATAATTATTATCTCTAACCTTGGCTTGCAAGGTTTCCTTCATTCTCATTGCACCTTCAAGTGTTTTCTTTGCCATGCGGATATTAACATCCATGCTTATAACTTGTTTCTTTAAATTATCAAAATTTGACTACAAAAATAAAAGAAAACATAAGTCAGTTGAGAGTTATATGACAAAAGATAACCATAAAATTTATTGCAACTAAAGTCTCACCTCAACCGCATCCCTTGAAGCCTCAACAACTACAACTTTCTTCTTATCAAATACCCATTGGTTATAATATGCTTGGGCTTCAACATTAAGGTTCTCCAATCTATTCAACATAATATTTAAAATTTCATCATTATACGAAAGCGTAGTGGTCATTGAGCCTGATTTAGCTTGATGTAATAGACCACCAAGCTTTTTTGGTTCATTTTGGACCAGAGAAAAAATATCTTCCCTTTTATCAAAATTTTTATATCAAGCATTTATCTCCTTAATAAGGACCTTGGCCCAAAATTCCCAATCCCTCATTTCCTTTACATTGTGAAGCAAATTATCTTTGATTAGTGCTTCACAGTTATCAGCCATTAATTTTTTTTAAAAAATTAACTTTTTCATCCTCAGTTCGAGGACTAGGGTCGTTAGTGTCAGAAGGTGATGATGAGGTTTGTTGAGCTACAGGATGTTCTTGTGTTTGTTGTGCTTGAAGCACATCTGTTGCTTTGAACCCTAGAATGTTGCCCTATAATAGATAATCCTCCTCTAATGGAGGATTATCTAATCCTAAGCTCAAAATTTCTTGCAATGAATAAGTTGTTGAAAATGACATATTTGGAAAGGTAGAAATTGTTTGGCTTGGTGCCCCCCATGATCTCGCTCCAACAAGTTGTTTTCCACCCCTGCATTGACCTCTCATTAATTTTTTTCGTGGTGGAGGTGGTGGTGGTGGTAGCATCATATGCTACCTTCTTTGAGTAAATTGTGGGGAGGCACCTAAAAACATAATAATAAGATTTTGTTAAAGAAAATAAAATTGAATAAAATTAATATATATTAATTTTAAAAAATACACTTACTCGATGATGATGAGATGTGTTGCTGCCCTCCAACCTGTGAAGGCATCTCGAACTAGGTGTGGGTGGGTGGGGCGTAACACTGAAAACATATGAAAAAAGAAATAAAAATTATTGTAATTTTAACTAAACAAATTAATACGAAGAAGCTCAAAATAGTAAACTTACCTATCATGGGGGTGGCCTCACTAGATTCACATTCCACAATATGTGCATGCACATGTGGATGAGAAACTGAAGGAGAAGAAGCATGCTTCAAATGTTTTAGTGGCCTCTACAAGGGTGTTGCTTCTGATTGGTTGTTAGAAGAATCACCAATGGCTTCTGGCATAATGCCCCTTATGGTAGCATCCTGTTTGGTCATGATTGAGGCTACCTTTCTCTGCATTTAGGTGTAAATTTAAAATTAAAAAAGGAAAACCTGTTGTACTATAAAATTTTATTTCTTGATAAAAGATGGAATTTTTACCTTCACATCATGGGTTGACATGGCAATGCTCACTATCATTGGATGCAACATAGTAGGTACATTTGCATTTTATAAATTGTGAAAACATTCATAATAAAATCCAAGAAGAAAATTACATGTTGTCATAGTCATCGTTGTGTTCATTTGAATGCTATGTAGTTCAGATTGGATGCATTATGAAATATATGTACACCAATCAAATTTTTGGTGGTGAAGACACCAAACTAGATAGGCCAATCCCTAGAATGGAATATTTGTTGGTCTTCCTTGCAAAATGAGTCTTGCTTGGAAGAATTCAATGATAGCTTTCAAAAGTTTATTTTCAATAGATGAATTTGTTAAGCCCCTTCTAGACTTAGTGGTAAAAACTACAAAAAAAATCATTAGTTTAGAAATCATATATTTTAAATTTTGAATTTTAAATAACATCAACAAATATACCTAACAATAATTCTGTAGAGAGATTGAATTGGGTCTCTAGGTATGCTTTGTCATTCGTAGATAGCTAGAACTTCAAAGTGATGGGATCAACATCCTTGTGAGGGAGACCTATCAATCTCTCCATGTCCGAGGGTTTGATTGTAAAATATATCTTCTTATTCTGGATTGTCATATTTACTATGGTCGTATCATTGTTGTAGGCATCTATAATGCTTAGTAAGACATGGTTATCTATTTTAAATTATGGCATTGAAACTAAACCTTACAAGCCCGCATCACTGACCCAAGAAAGGTCAGTTTTGGGTGTGGTTAACATATCAAAAATGGTTGGACAAACAAGGTTTTTGAAGGTAATTTTGGAAGGAAGGGAGGAAGAGGTGGCCATTGCTTGAGAGGAAGTGGTTTTCAAAATCGGGGAGGAAGTGGTTTTTGAAAGTAGGGTAAATTTTTGAGAGAGTAGGGTGCAGGGTATTGGTCACCTAGGGTTCGCTTTGAGGATGTGCAGAAGAAAAAACATAAAAAATGACTGGATGCCCTTTTATAGACAATTGCATGCTTCGGTTGGACACGTGGTAGCATGTTATTCGATATGCATAGGTGAGTGAGTGATCTTTTGACACATGGTATCGTAAACCTTGGTGCAACCGATCTGGATTTGGATACCCTATTACAACCAATCAGTGGTCGGACCCCTCGTTGCAATCAATCCTACATCAAATGTCCAATTTCTATCAATCCATAGTAAAATTTCCAATTGCTACCTATCCAAAGTCAAAATTCATGTTGTAACTGATTCATAGTTAGATCATTAATTGTAACCTAGTAAGAGTTGAACCCTTAGTTGCATTTGATCAAGATTTGGATACCTGGTTGCAATCGTTTTGTAGTCAAATCCCAATTGCAATCGATCCAGAGTTGAATCCTAATTGCAACCAAATCAAAGTTAGACCTCTAATTACATTCAAACCAAAGTTAGACCCATAATTGCAACCGATCCATAGTCAGACCCCTAATTGCTATCGATCTGAATTCAAACCCCTAGTTGCATTCGATTTGAAGTCAGACTTCCATTTACAATCGATTTGGGGTCGAATTACTAATTATAATTGATTCAGAGTTAGATCCCTAATTATAACTAATTCAAATTTGGATTTCTATTTGCTAAAATTTGTAATCATTTATATTTTACCACTGAGCTTATGTTAGTCATTGTTTTGCAATCAAATCATAGTCGAATGTTGATTTTCCATCGAGCTGAGGTCAAGTAACGTTTTACAATCAGATCACTATTGAAGAATACAATCTTATACTGAGAGGGGGGGTGAACAGTATAAGACCACTTTTTACTTTTATTTAAATCAATATTATACAATATAAATATAGAAATATCAACAGTAGTAATCAAAGCAATGCATAAATCACCATACACAATAGAGACACCAATTTAATGTGGTTCACCCAATGTGGGCTACTCCACGAAGAAAATCTTTCACTAAAATTTTCTCAATCAATCTCTTGGGAATCCTTTCCCTATTACAATATTTATGGATCTCTATCCAAAGGAGACACCAATCCCCTAATCAAGTTCATGGATATCTATCCACATGAGAACTCCTTTCTCCTTAGCTTTGATTGGTGATCTTCTAGAAGAACTGTTGCCCCCACTACTCTGGCTAATGGATCTCTATCCAATGAAGAAACCTATCCTCACTGCCCTAGCTAATGGATCTCTATCCATTGGAGACTTTCATCCTCTATACTCTGTCACCTCCAAAGCTCTATCTCAAATCTATACTAAACACAATCCTTCGATCTAGCATAAATCTACTCAATCTCTATCTCTAGTCTGGCATAAACCTATCCTCAAATCTTCACCAAAATTTGTCCTCAAATTTGCACTAAACACAGTCCTTCAATCTAGCACAAACCTATCCTCAATATTTGTCCTCTGATCTGCACTAAACATAGTCCTTTGATCTAGCACAAATCTGTCCTCAATATCTATCCTCAAGCCTTAACAAAAATCTTGACTCAATCTCAAATCAACTTTGTTGGATCTACCCCAAACCTTAACCCAAGGTTTGAACAAATCAATCAATCAAATCTGCTCACAAGTCTACTCAAAGAATTATCTCAAATATGCCTTGTAATCTTCTACAAAAGCTCACACTAATCTAGCCACAAGTCCTCTCTAGAACTTGTCCAAATCTGCTCTACAAGTCCTCACTAGAACTTGTCCAAATCTGCTCAATAAGTCCTCACTAGGACTTATCCAAATCTGCTCAATAAGTCCTCACTAGGACTTATCCAAATCTACTCTCAATATTTATTGTAAGCTTCCACAAAAGCTCACACACATCTGTCCACAAGTCTTCTTTAAGAATCACCTTAAATCTGCTCAACAAGTCCACACTAGAACTTGTTCAATCTCATAGAAACATAAAGAGAATTGTTAGAGACTCAATATGCTTCTCACTCATCACAATGCTTAATTACTTTAAATCACCTTTTAGAAACATATAGAGAATTTTTAGAGACTCAATATGCTTCACATTCACCTCAATGCTCAATCACTTTCAATCACTCTTTTGAAACATATAGAGAATTGTTAGAGACTCAATATGCTTCACATTCACAAACTCTCAATCACTTCCAATCTCTCTTTTATCACAAAAACATATAGAGAATTGTTAGAGACTCAATATGTTTCACACTCATCAATACTCAACCTCTTTTTCAAATCAATTCAGAATATAGAATAATTTGTTTCATAGAACTTGAGTTATCACTTCACACATCCACTTGACTAGGCTCAACCAACTCTATTCAACCAATCACTCAATGAAATAATCCTTGATCACAAATCCTAGTCCAAGCATATGAACACTCACTTAAAATGTTTCCAATAATGCTTATCAACCAATCTCACATAACAATGATACTTATGATCTTTGCAAACCCTAGTTCAAGTTCTTCACTCAATCAATGGCTTCAACAACAATGCTTATCAAATAAGGTTTTATCAACAACTCTTCATTATAGAAAACCTTGAAGCATTAATTCAAAACACACTCAACAATGTTTATAAAACAATCTTCACATATAGCTCAACAACTCAATAAGGAAACCTAATCAAGTCCTTTTCACTCCAAATTTGTTTTTCAGAAAACCAATTAACTCAACCAAGGAAGAATATGCCCATACCTTTTTCTTTTATGGAGAATTATCTTCACACCTGTCTCAAATATCACCACTTTATTTGCCAAGTACAAGGGTTAGATGATAAGAATTATCGCCCTAACACTTTTCACAATTTACCTTAATCACAAAGATAAATTAAAATCCAAATAAACCTTATTGCTCCATATCAACAATAAATTTCAACATCATAAATTTCATCAAAAATCCCCTTTAAAATATAACACAACTTCTACTTATAACTCCTTTCTCAATATTGCATTTAAATTAAATAATTCATTTTATTACCAAATGCAATAAATCAATTTCTTTTTCCTAAGGTACAAACAATGTTACCCTAGCAACATTCACTATTGACCACTTAGGTAAATAAAACAATTTATTTACACCTTATCCCTCCACACAACTTTGGTAAAAGCAATAATTAAAAATAAAATTATAAAAACCTTTTTCTGCCCTCTCAACGAATTGCGAGATTCGAACTTGCACCACTATCGTTGCAGCGCCCTGGTCGCGACTTCCACACCGTGTGAGCCAAGTGCTCACCTTGCTCCACTAAGGCGCGATATATACCTTATGCCTTCACTGCCCTTTAGAGCCTTTTGTCTCCTTTCTCCACCAAGTCTCCTTGCTCCATGTAGCGCTTCAAAGACGCTACTCCAAACGAAATTTGCACGAGTCTTGCACCGAATATTGCAAAGGATGTTTCAAATAAATTTTCCAATGCTTTGGCTAAGGTATAAATACCTTGTGCCATCGTTCCATGCACGTCGATAGAGGTGAGTTTATGGAGGTCGACGCTAAGGTTTTTGCATTTAAATATTTTAATTTATAAATCATTTAAATTCTTTAGAATTTAAATTTTATAAATTAATATTTAAATCTCTTAGCTTTATAAAAAGCCTTCTTAGGTTTTAATCAAAACCTTTTATTTTTGCCCATTATGGTTTTTAATAAAAACCTTTATTTTGTCCACCATGGTTTTAATAAAAAACCTTTTATTTTGACCACCATGGTTTTAATAAAAACCTTTGTTTTGCTTCACATAATATTAAAAAGAATATTATGAAGCCTTTTTTCATCAACCTCTGACATTGCTTATTTTGACCTTTTGACATCATCGATGGTTCACTTCTTGGCATCAATGACAACTTCATGCCTTGACATCAATGATAACTCCATGAACTCAAAATGTCCAATAGCTATCGAGTTGTCAATTGCAGTCGGTTGATAGTCGAGCTATTGTTTGCCATTGAATTGATGTTGACAATATTTTTGCAACCAAACTGTAGTCGGATGTTGATTTGCCATCGAGTCAAAGTTGGCTAATTTTTTGTAATCGGATCGTTGTCAAGTTATCGATTGCAGTCAGTTTATAGTCAAGCTATTGTTTGCCACTGGTCAGCAGTCAAGCTATCGAATGTATTCAGTCAATAGTCAAGCTGTTATTTTTAATCGGATGTCTTAAGTAGTCGTTTGCAAGTGGTAGATGGTTTATTTTATGTCAATCGATGTCGATCATCAAAATTTTAAAATTCACCATAGTTTTATAATTTTTCATGAAAAATAAAGGTAATTTGCCATGTCTCCTACATGAATTTGGCTAGGATTCACCTCAATTTTGAAACTGATTTACCTTATTTTTATAAATAGATTTTGGGTTCAACCTCTTATGCATAACCCTACTCAGAGTAGTTACGTTTAAAAATTTGTATTGCGGTCTCTATCTTTCAGCCAAAGAGCTCTTTATCTTTATCTCCAAAAAATATCCTCTTTAGCTAGAGTGTTATGAAATTTAGCCAACAACACTTTCTCCTTCTCTCTGAGATCCTTAGATAAGAAACTTGACTCCAAGGAGACCTTTGAGATCCTTAGGTAGGAAACCTAACTCCAAGGATAACTTAGTTTTGAATCTATTAGAAGATGGTGAATTCTCATTCAAGTTGGGGGATAAGGATTTAAAACAAATAGAATTTCCTACTTCTAAAGATCTCCCTTGAAAGAATATTTGGTGACTTAATACCCTTTATAAGGCCTCAACATTCCTTTGGTTATAAATCCAAAGCAAGATGCTTATAGGTCAAACTTTATAAAGAAGAGGATATCATGGATATTTAAGGTGTGTCTTGCATGATATGAATTTATAAATAATAGATCATTTACTTCTTCATTGTCCCATTGCTTACACCATTTGGGCCCATTGATTAAAAGTGTCAGAATATATTGGGTATCTTCATCCACATTGAAATAATTGAAAAATGTTGGATTAATTACTTCAAAGCTAAAGCATTATATATTTTTTTGGAGGATTTGTCTTTGCTCTTATTTGTTGAAATTTATGGCTTGAAAGGAAAAATAAAATTTTCAAAAATAAATCTCAAAATTATGTCCAAGTTTGAAATTGTATTATTACCTCTTGCAGAATACATACCAACATGTTATAGGTTCAAAAAAAGAGGTGTTAGCCTCTCAATTATAGGATTTTAATATACATGGAAGAGTCATCCACAATTTAATGAAGTTATATTTTGCCATTGAGCCGCTGTTAGCAATTATTTTGCAATCATACCATAGTCGGATGTTGATTTACCATCGAGTCAAAGTCGGCTAACGTTTTGCAACTGGATTGTTGTTGAGTTGTCGATTATAGTCGATTGATAGTCAAGCTATTGTTTTCCATCGAACCGATGTTCGCAATATTTTTGCAATAAGGTCAGAGTTGAATGTTGATTTGCCATCGAGCTGAAGTCAACTAATTTTTGCAACCAAACCGCTATTGAGCTATCGATTGCAGTCAATTGATAATCGAGTTGTTGTTTACCACCAATTGACAATCAAGTTGTCAAATGTATTCGACTGATAGTTGAGTTGTTATTTTCAATCAGATGTCACTTGAGCAGTCATTTGCAGTGATAGACAATCAATTTCATGTGATCCAACATTGATCGTCAAAAATTTAAAATTTGCCATAGTTTTATATTTTTTTGTGAAAAATAAAGGTAATTCACCATGTCTCCTACATGAATTTGGCCAGGATTTGCCTAAATTTCAAAATTGATTCATATTATTTTTATAAATATATTTTTGGGTTTGATCCCTTATGCATAACCTTGAATGGTAGAGCACTTTTAAAAGTGAGGCATTATGGACAATTTGGGATACATCGAAAGATACAGTACTTTGGACTATATGGCTAGAAAAGAACAAAGAAATATTTAAAATATAGGAAAGCAATTTAGAGGTAATAAAAAAGAAGATGTGTTTAGCCATAGACAAGTCTAAACCAATCCTATCAACTCACCCAATACCTAATATTGAAGCAGAGAGCCTTGATATATGGAGTTAAGTCATCAAATGGAATTACGATGTTGGGTACAAGAGAAACAAAATGAAGGTAAAGAATTTAAAGGGAAAACCATAAAAAATTGAGTTGGTCAAATTGAATTTTGATGAAGAATCTAAAGGAAAGCTAGGACCAATAACGAGGGGAGAAATAGAAATAATAGGGATGAGATTTTGTCATATTACACTTTCAATAGTGGATTTAAGACAAATAATGAAGTTGAAGCTTGGGTAGATTTGGAAGGGTTAAAAATATATAGACAAATGAAACGGAATAGAGTGTGGATGGAAGGTGATTCAAAAATAATAATAAATGCAATTTTGAGGAAAGCAAAGCTCCATGGAACATACAAGAGATCATTGTGGAGGTAAAAAACCTTGCTACATAGTTTAAAGAAATCATGTTTACACATACATTGAGGAAAGAGAAAAAACATGTAGATATGATAGCCAATAGAGGATTTTAATAGAGGATTGTGAATTTAAATTCTCTTTTCCATGGTTATAGGAAGTAGAAAGTTTAGCTAAAGATGACAATAAAATGTTGACTATTTGAATCAAATAATAATTAAGATTTACTTTAATGTTTTCCATTAGTATTTATTTTTTGCTAGAGAACAAGGGGTTGTACTTGGGTCTCTCATCACAAATTATAACTCTCTACTTTAGAGCATGAGAGTTTACAAATAGATTCAATTCTCATCTCAATTGAGTTGCTATAGCTAGAAATCTACATTGTTTTACATAAAATGTCTGAATTCTTGATTTTTATTTTCTTGAACTTTTTCAAATTTTTGTGTGAATACAAATATTCCAAAGTTCAACATCCTTCTTGACATTTTCTTACAATGGCCTTCACAATACCATAACTTTACCTTTACTATATATGCATTGCATCTTAGTAGAGTAATATTTCCAAAACATCGCACCATCATAGCCCACTTTACAATATCTAGATTGCTAGTTTCCTTCCTAAAGCACAAGGGCAACCACACAAACTATAATATATAGTATATATAAAAGTACATTAATATTATAAAATAAAGTAGATATTACCAATGGAAAACATTAAAGTAAATCTTAATCATTATTTGATTCAAACAATCAACATTTTCTTGTTAGCTTTAGCTAAATTTACTACTTCCTCTAACCATGGAAAAGAGAATTTAATTTCATGATCCTCAATTAAAACCCCTCTATTGGCTAGCCTATATGCACATTTGTTTCCTTCCCTTAATGTATGTGTAAACATGATTTCTTAAAACTCTATAGCAAGTTTTGAATTTCCACAATGATCTTTTGTATATTCCATGGAGCCTTTACTTTTCTCAAAATTGCATTTATTACTATGAGAATCACCTTCCATACATACTTTGTTCCATTTCATTTGTTTGCATATTTTTTACCTTCCAAAGATGCCCAAGATTCAACTTCATTATTTTTTTAAATCCACTATTGAAAGCTTAATGAGACAAAATATCTTCTCCATTATTTCTAATTGTTCCTCCTCTTGCTAGTCCTATATTTCCTTTAGATACTCCATCAAAATTCAGTTTGACAAACTCCACATCTGGTGGTTTCCACTTTATATTCTTTGTCTTCTTTTTGTTTATCCTATCTCCAACATCAAAATTCTATTTGATGACTTAAATCCATCTATCAAGGCTCTTTCCTTCCAGATTAGGGATTGGGTGAGTTGATAGGGTTGGTTTAGACTCCTTTATGGCTAAACAAATATTCCTTTTTAGTAACTCTAAACTGCTTTCCTTTTCTTTAAATATTATTCTATTTCTTTCTAGCCAAACAGTCTAAAGTATTGTATCTTTTGAAATATCCTTGATTGTCTGTAAAGGATCACATTTAAAAGTGCTTTACCATTTCTTTAACAATTCCTCAATTATATCATTAATCACCATGCATTTACCAAACATATTAAGAATCCATTTCCATAGATTCTAAACTATTGAGAAGTGTCTCAAGAGATGGTCAATACTCTCCTCCTCCATCTTAAAATGAACACATTTTGAGGGGCCATGAAAACATCATTTCATAAGGTTATCCGAGAATAAAATTCTTCTATGCTCTACTAGCCAAACAAACATTTTGACTTTAAGAATGCTTGGGCTATCCCGAATATCTCTCCATATTCTTGCAATATTTATATTTTTATGGTGCTTTATATTATATCCACTTCTTGTTGTGTATTATCCTAAGCTATTCTACTCCCAAATCAACTTATTCTTGGCTCCCCTCGAAATAATTATTGTTGTTATCTTTCTACTCAACTGCCTCCTAGCATCAATGTCTTGTATACTTGGAAAAAAAACTTCTTTCTATTTGTATCTTCCTTCTTGATCCTTGTACAAAATGTTTGAAACCATATCACCATATTTATCTTGAAGTAATATCATCCATGGTTTCAAATTTGGATCTAGATTGAGTGGTTTTTATCACACCAAGTATCCATCCAAATAGAAAAGTTTTCTCCAATTCCCACCATGCATATTAAACCTTTAATCATTAGATCAATTGATTTTTTAAAATCATTCCATAGTGTAGAACCATTTGGTAGAGAGAAAGCAGTAAATGTTGATCTTGGGTCATTGGGCTCAACATACTTAGAAGAACTCTTGCACATTGTCTTTGACTCTCTTTGTACAATCTCCAATTTACTTTTCCCCTGAGAGCTAAGTTTGCATATGTAAGAACTCTTAAACCGAGACCTCCCCTAGTTTTATCATCACACACCTTGCTCCATTTCACCAAAGGAAATTTCCTTTTATCATGTAATCCTAACCACAAAAATGACCGCATAATATAGATTAAACTTTTTTCTATCAATTTTCATAAAGTATACAAGGATATATAGTATGTTGAAATGGTCTGTATGACTGATTTAATTAGTTTCATTCTTCCTACTAACAATAACCATATACCTTTACATGTTGGTAGATTATTATAAACTTTACTTATAATTGGATTCCATAATTATATTCTCATTCTCCCCTCAAATAAGGGCATCCCTAGATAAGTTACTGGCAAATTTGCCTCCATTTTAAGTAACCTACATATCCGTGCTTTGATTTTAGTTGGGGTGTTTAGAAAGTAAATATTGTATTTTGTCCTAATAACTTTCTGCCATGATGCTCTTTTGTATTCCTTTAATAAGTTATTCAAAGCTTTGGTCTCATTTATCCTTGCCATATCAAAAAGGGTTGTATCATCTACAAACTATTGATGGGTGATGTTGTTGATGTTATTACTAGCCTTAAGTCCACTTATAAACCCATCTTTGTAAGCCTTCTTCAAGTTCCTACCCAAAACCTATATCATAATAATGAAAAAATATGATGATAGAGGATCTCCCTATCTAAAGCCTCTCTTGGATTTAAACGATTATATTACTAACCCATTGACCAAGACTAAATATGAAACTGTAGAGACATAAGCTTTAATCCATCTGACCCATTTCTTCCCAAATCTAAACTTTTCTAATATTTCAAAAAGGAAATCCCATTTAACCTTATCATAGGCCTTACTAATATCAAACTTTAAGATAATTGATTTCTCTTTTCTTGAAGTTGTTGAATGCATAACTTCATGAGCTACTACGATCCCATCCAAAATCTGTCTCCCTTTCGCAAATACTCATTGCTCTTATGAAATAATTTTGTCTAACAATGGTCTTAACCGATTCGCCATCACTTTGAAAATAATCCTATATACCATATTACATAGGCTTATGGGTCAAAATGAATCAAACAGTTCTACATCCTTCTTTTTTAGAATTAGGATAAGATATGTTGCATTTATTTTATAAGATATATATTATTTTACCCTAGACTGTTCCACTACCACTAATAAAGAATCCTTCACTATATCCCAATTATGTTGATAGAATGTTGCAAAGAACCCATTTTAACTTGGGGATTTATCCTTATTAAAAGAGAAAAGAGGTAGATGTACTTCTTCCAGAGTAATAAGCTCCATCAATTTTCTATTGTCTTCATTTCTTATAACTGAAGGAACTTCTTGTAGAAATTTATCATTAAGAACTTCAAACTCCTTCGATCCTAGACTATTTTGATAAAAAGACCTTACCTCTTTTCTAATTTCACTATGGTCTTCAATCCAAACCCCTTCTACTAATTTCATTCTAATAATGTTGGATGTTGATATCTATACTATTGCCATCCTATGAAAAACTGTGTTTTTATCTCCTTATTTTAACCAAGTCCGTCTTGATTTTAATCTCCAAAATTTATCTTCCTTACTCAAAATATTATGATATTCACTAACTCCTTTTCCTCTAAGCTTGGATTATTATGACCACCTTTTTGGAATTTTGAAATATTATTTTTTAGTTCTTTATTCTAAAAAATGTTTCCAAAAGTGTTCTTGTCCAATTCTTATATTCTAGATGTCATTGATTTTATTTGTTTTGGAAGTGTATACAACTTACTGTTTCCTAAAGAATCCACCTTTGTGCTATCATATCAACAAATTGAGGATGGCCTTTCCATATCTGATCATATTTAAAATATGATGTTTTTTGAATTCACTCACCACCATTTTAACTTTTATTGGCCAGTTATCTAAAGCAATCCTTATAAAAGTATTAATTTTAGCACAAGTCCCTTTCTCTAGCCAATGATTTCAGAGAATGCATATATCTAATTTGTTTGCTATTAGTTTATGGTCTCTCCTATTAGTCCATGTATAGTTTTCTTCTTCAAACTCAACCTCCCATAGAATATTGTTTTGAATAAAAGCTAAGGAATCTCTGATACTTTAGGTTAGTTTCCAAATTCTCCCAAATTTTTCATTCACCTTGGTTATGACATTAAAATATTCTATGCTCACGAATCAAGTTTCTTGGTCTTTACTTCTCATAAAGGCTTCAACCCCACTTCAAACTTCTAATCAGCCTCATTGAGTTATAGGTCCATAGACATTGATAAGGATGAAAAAAATATCTACAAAGAAGCATGTGACTAAAGAGGCTATCTAATGCCTAGTTTTATGAATGGTTACACAAGAGATTCTAATAGGATTCCAACAAGTTAGAATTCCCCTTGTCGCTCCTTCAAAATCTATAGCATCCCATTCACATCTCACCCATATTGCTTTCATAGTTTTTGAAACTTTTTTTTTGTCATTTTAGTTTCCTGGATACAAAGGATATCAAACATATTACTTAAACAAAGGTCCTTGATACACCTTTGCTTTGAGGGGGCATTAACACCCCTTATATTCCATGAGATGGTAATCATGTCTCATTAGAGGCTATTGGCTCCACCTATGAATTACCAGTATGATTTTATTATTTGGTAAAGAGAAGTTCAACCAACTTAGTTTGTGTTCCTTTCTCTATGTTTGCTCTTGCTTCCCTGGATCTCACTTGATAATTTGAGGATTTTTCTCTTTTTGCCTTACCTGTATCAAGAGTAGGTCTTATATTTCTATTCCTTAATATTATTTCACAACTTTCTTTTTCCTCATATTTATCCTCTCCTAGCTTTGCTATGGAAGCTTTTGACTTGTCCTGCTCATTTTTTGATATTTTATTATTAATGGTAGATGTAGTAACATCTAATGCTACATTTTATTTACCAATTGTGTTCTCCTGAATGGTGCATGGTACTTCAAGAGAGACTTCAAAATCTGATTTGACACATTTTTTAGGTTCATCGAGAATGTTCATCCCTAAATCAAGATCATACTGAATAGACAGTTCCTTGTTAATATGTTGAACCTATTGTATTGTGTCCTCTAAGATTTGATATACTTTGTCTTCATAGGCTAAAGCTTCAAAAGAGTTGATATTTCTTCCAATATCCTTCCTTACTGGTCTTCATTGTTTATTTGCTTTCATTTGTCTATTTTTATTTTTTGGAATTTTATAACCATCCTCATCCATATCCATTTGTAAGTTTCTCTTGCGGTTTTCTACATATAATTATGTTGGAATTTGTAAAAGGCATGATCTCTCAATATGCCCCATCTCATGACATCTTCTACATCTAAAAGATAGGTTTTCATAATATATGGTTTGGATCTGTTTTTTAAATCTCAAGGAATTCTCCCAAAGTGTTGCCTATTACCTTGAAAGTATCCATTTCCTAGAACTCAATGGACACATACATCCTAATACATACTCATACTAGGGATAGATTTACATTTTCAAGTGAAAAGCCTTCATACCAATGGGTAAGGAAGAGTCCTACTCTTTCCATAAACCAAGGATCTCCTTTTAGGATTCTATCTCTTTCTTCCCTAGAACAAAAAAGGCTAGGAAGAAACCTTTGGAAAGAAAGGATAGAATCACTCCTGGAAACTTTCAACTCCTATCAATCCATTTTCTTAAGGCTGAAGCCCTTGGCTAATACCCATTAAATTAACCAAAAAAAGCCCTATCTTTGAGCAACAAGGATTGATCCTATGTGGGTTTCTCACTAACCTCTACTACTAGATATGATTCTAAATATTTAGATATAAATCGGTCCATGAGAAGGAAACTAAATCTCAAAATATACTAAAATTTACCAGAATATATTATAGAAAATATAATATTTGATAAACAAATTATAATAATTTACAAGCTAAATTTATAAGCTAAAAAAAGGAAAAAAACTTAGATTAAAAATTTTGTGCCCAGAAAAAATGTCTTGCCTCACTGAAACCTTAGCCCTCCATTGTTCCTTCCATCATCCAAACCCTAGGTGACAACTATTTGTAATTTTTTTTTTTGCAACTTGAAAAATCATCATTGCGCTTGTTTTGGATGATTCACTTCATAGGGTCACATATCCCTCAATATTTGCTCAGATTCCATCATATTATCACTCATTTTAAAGCTCTTCAAATTTTGCACAAAGTGGTTCAAGAATCAACTAAATCAGACAACCCTTTGTGAAGATATGACTCTTAAAAGATGAGACGTTTAAAAAAAATTACCCTAACCCTTCGCATAGTGAAAACCCTACGAGTTAGGCATGTTTATCAATTTTCCATTGGTAATTTTTGTTGAATTTTATAACATTATTGTGTTTTCATATAAACTATTTATTATAGTTTTTGTTATTGCATTTATGCTTCAGGAAGGAAACTGATAGTCTAGATTTAATAAAGCATACTATAATAGCATGAAGTTTTGGAAATATTACTCTACTAAGATGCAATGCATAGACAATATAGGTGGAGTTTTGGTTTTGTCTGAATTTTGAAATTTTTGTATTTACAAAGAAAATTGAAGAAGATACAATAAATGAAAATCAAGAATTTTAACTTTTTATGAAAAAATGTAGGTACCTAGCTATAACAACTTGATTGAAGTGAGAATTGAATCCGTTTGTAAACTCTCAAGATCTAAATAAGAGAGTTGTTATTTGTCAACAGTAGGGGACCCAATTACAACCCCTTTTTTTTAAGATTTTTTTTTACAAAAGTCATATTAGATTACATTATAACCAAAGTATTAATAATTAAAATATAAATTAATCTGCTTGTTGTGCTACAATGGTAAATGCCTTGGGTGCTGGTAGAGGCCGACCCAGGTTCCATTACCCTTGTCTCCATCTTGTAGATATATGGTATAGTTAGGAATGTCCTATGTGCTGGTAGAGGCCGACAAGGCTCCATTCCTCCTATGCCCAACCTGTTGAAAGTGACAACTCGAAAGGGGTGTTTTCCACTATAAATTAGTTTTTTTTTTATCTACTTGTTGTGGTGCAGTGGTAAATGCTCTGGGTGCTGGTAGAGGCTGACCTAGGTTCCATTCCCCTTGTCTCCATCTTGTAGATATATGGTATAGTTAGGAATGTCCTATGTGCTGGTAGAGGCCGACAAGGCTCCATTCCTCCTATGCCCAACCTGTTGAAAGTGGCACCCCGAAAGGGGTGTTTTCGACTATAAATTAGTTTTACTCAGGTGTTGTAGGTGAGTTGGAGAGGAGAGGGCAATCCTCCAAGGGAGGTCCCAGGTTAGAATCTCCACCCTACCAAAAAGCTGAATTGGGTATCCAAAATCCAATTGATAATGTTGGTGCGGGTAGGGCTAGGTGCGACCCCGGGTGACTTTGAAGGTGTAGAACCCCCTGTTCGTGGTCTCTTAGACCAAGGCAGCCTCGCAAGGGGTTTTTTGCTTTATATATATATATATATATATATGACATTACTTCATTCGGTTAAATTCCTCAATATTTCAAGGAGGAGACCCATATTCGAATCTTGTCAAACGATACATGGATAATATCCAAGCTTTGTTGTAATAATGATGATGTAATATAGATGGGTTTCAATCCCATATAACCCATTGAAAAAATAATTTAAATTTTAATTAAGTCCATATAATTACATTCTATATAAAATTTAACATTGATCTGCCATTCAATAAGATCTCGATAAGGACACCATAATGACAAAAATCATTGAGTTATTTTAACAAAGATCCAAGTTCAATTCACGGGATGGATCCGCTTTTCAAACTCTTCAAAAAAAATTAATCTATAAGCAAATTATTATTATTTTATAATAATTATTTAAAAAAATTAAAATCCAAAATATTTTTTTTTCTTAAACTAAATTCAAGAGTGTCCCAACAAATTTAAATTAAAACTATATTGTCAAAGTTTACAATGTTTTATTAAGGTTTACTTAAAACCATTAGAGACTATTATTGAATTTTATGGTAAAGACAAAAGATAAAGTAGTTTTTGACCTGCAAGGTCACAAGGTCATAATATGAGAAGACTCTCATGAAAAATGTTATTTATCCATATACGACTATCTAATCATACCATAATTATAATAATAATAATTATTATTTTTTATACACAGGGGAGTTGGTTACATCCACTATTTTTAGTAATTGTCGAGTGTCAAGTTCTATTTTTAGTAATTGTCAAGTGTCAAGTTCAGGGTTCAAATCATAGAGGTTACTCCCAACAAGCTCGTATCATCTCGTTGTTGATGATCTGACGGGAACCTGTGGTCGCTTAAGGGAACCTCTGGTCGCTTGGGACTCGTACCATCATTGTCGATCTAACACGCACTTAGAAGATTCAAATCAGACTACTACCTTTGCAACAAACATACCCCCAAGGTTTGAACCTAGGTCTCTTCTTGGTATTACCAATCCGCCTAACCCTTGAGGGCAACCATACCATAATTATCAAAACATGGTATAAATTTTGAGTGGTCTAACACTTGAAACTTTGAAACTTTACCTATGACTATCCAACCATATTTTAGTTATTAAACATATATTTTAATTATCAAAACATGGTACCTTATTGGCAAGTTTTTGTTGGGAATGAAACTGATGAAATATATTACAAATGAAATGAGTTACAATATATAGACATAAGCTTATATGACAAGTATGACAAGTGTCAAGAAGAACTGACAAGTGTCAAGACTAAAGAAGACATAGTGTACATTAATTTTAATATTCTCCCTTAATGTGCACTATCCTAACTATAGAAAAAAAAGTCAACATTAGGTAACATTCCCCCTTAATATTGACTTCTCTAAAAGAAACCTATCATCCTCCTTTATTGTTGATTTGGTCTAGGCTCGTGCTCTTTGTGTTTGGCTCTCCAACTGTGAATAATACTAGATCAACGATGTATACATCTCGGTCTGTTGCCACAGGATCAACCACTTCCTTGGATTTTTTGCCACTAGGTCAGCCGTCTAAGTGCCTCAGGGTCAACCACTTATGGGTTTGTTGCCTCTGCAAGTCATCCTCTAGGTATGTTGCCTCTCATAGGTCATTGACTAGATTCACCATGAATATCAAATCCTTTCTCATGGTGAACTCAATCTAGAAGGTGTCGGTCTCTGCTGAAAATGCACCTTAATACAAAGGAAATACGAGCCATAAAATACAATAAAATTGAGCCATAGAAGCCAAATATGGAGGAGAAGAAGAAAGAAGATAATAGAATCTTCTGAAGTGTCTTCGTTTGTAGTCTTCAAAAGTTGATCCGAAAAAGTCCTCAAATAGAGTCTAGGGTGTCTATGTCTATAGTCCCTAAAGTAAGTGTCCTTATGGTGACTTCCTCATCTCATCGAAATACATGGATAACCAACCGCTGCATCCGTTAGGTCTATAGAGAAGGTTACTAGGTACAAGAATCACATACAAATTACTTTGGAAATGAAATTGATGAGATATATTACAAATGAAATGAGTTACAATATATAGACATAAGCCTATATGACAAGTATGACAAGTGTCAAGAGGAACTGACAAGTGTCAAGACTAAAGAAGGCATAGTGCATATTAATTCTAACATTCCCCTTAATGTGCACTATCCTAACCATAGAAAAAAACAAGTCAACATTAGGTAACATTCTCCCTTAATGTTGACTTCTTTAAAAGAAACCTATCATCCTCCTTTATTGCTTGATTTGGTCTAGGCTTGTGCTCTTTGCATTTGGCTCTCCAACTGTGAATAATGCTAGATCAACGGTGTATACATCTCGGTCTGTTGCCACATGGTCAACCAATTCCTTGGATATGTTTCCATTGCGTCAGTCGTCTAAGTGACTCAAGGTCATCCTGTGTGCCTCAGGGTCAGTAACTTCTGGGTCTATTGCCTCTGCAGGTCATCCTCCAGATATGTTGCCTCTCGTAGGTCACTGACTAGATTCACCATGAATATCAAATCCCTCCTCATGGTGAATTCAATCTAGAAGGTGTCGATCTCTGCCAAAAATGCACCTTAATACAAAAGAAATACGAGCCATAAAATACAATAAAATTGATCCATAGAAGCCAAATATGGAGGAGAAGAAGAAAGAAGAGAATAAAATCTTATGAAGTATTTTCGTCTGTAGTCTTTAGAAGTTGATCCAAAAAAGTCCTTGGATAGAGTCTAGGGTGTCTTTGTCTGTAGTCCCTAGAGTAAGTGTCCTTATGGTGACTTCCTCATCCCATCAGAATATATGGGTAACCAGCCGCTACATCTATTAGGTCTATAGAGAAAATTACTAAGTACAAGAATCAAATACAAATTACTTGGGAGTGTCGGGTTCCACTGAGAGTGCACTCCATGGTACAACATATTTCAAGGACAAAAATGACATATGGAATAACCTCACAATGAAAAATAGACACCACCAATGTGTCCGTCTCAGAAAAACCTTTTCGATGACTATAAACACCCCTATGTTTGGGTGTCAATGGGGCCTTCATTTTGTAAAAAAACAACATGCCTCTTAAGACAGCAAAAAATAAAAGAAGGCATTAATTACAATCTTTGGGAAATATCTTGGCATCGCTCTCAGGCGGAAAGAACAAATTTCAATTTTCCCTCATAGAAAATTACATTGTCCATGTTTGTGTCATCAGTTTGAAATGAAGGAATACTCACGACCACTCCCTTTGCCCATAAAAAATTAAAGTGGTCCTTCTACTATATATGTGGAACTACATTAAAAACTTGAGTGCCTTGTTTTTAAATAAAAAATGTTCCCTCCACTATTTATGAAAAAGGTGGGCACAGTCTAGATCACTTCCTCTCCATCGCTGGGACCACAAAAAAAAGGTGCATGCAGGTTATCCTAACGCACACATCAGGTCTTCACTTGCAATGGCTGCGAAGCTCACTGGCAGTCTACACAATCTCATCGGTGTAATAAAAAACATATGGCTCTCTTTATCTTCAGAAATCCACATGTAACATCGAATGCGAAGCTCCCTGGCGAAGGCTCTAGCTGCAATACAAAAAAATAAACACCATTCTCCATATCTTTGACGCATCTCGAATTTCCATAGGAGATCTCGAACACCGTAGCCTTTAAAATTCTTAGCCATGTGGAAAAATAAACGACAGTGAACAACAACGATGACCATTTATGTGCTCATCCTGCAACTATCACATCAAAATAAAATTGCTCCCTCCTTCGTATATAAAAAACAGTGCATCTAAAAATGCATATACTTTCGCAACTCCAGGAAATGAATGTTTATAACATCTTCATATTTCGCGGGGAGTCCTCCACGCCCGAAAACTGACAGAAATGAAAATCCAACCCCTTCTGCATCAAATTTAGCTCTTCCACTGTTGTTATCAACACGAAAAAAATTGCTTCTCAGTTGAACGCATATAGGTGGCGCTAAGAAAAAATAGAGATCCCAAATCAAAAAACTCATCCTCCAACACTGAAAAAACCAGCATCACATGAACTTCGATAAAGGTACATAACACGAACTGGCACCCTTAGTGCATTAGATAATGCAGAACAAGAAGGCAGCGACGAGCATATTTAAATGGAAAACATAGAGACGTCGATACGTTGGGAGCACTACAACGGTGCACAAATTCTCTCCTGTCGGCATATGAAAACTGACAGATTACTATTTAAATCAAAATATACAGTGCATACTCTAGCTTTCTGCATGCTAACGAACAGGTGCTCATTTATGAAAGACCTCAAAACATCGAGAAGTTTACCGACTCCAAAGGTATCGCAACTACCTCGGTGTGCTTTACACATGTTCACGTCCCCATATATGCTACAAAAAATGTTGAGAAGATATTCTTCGATATTGCTAACCCATACCCACTGAACACCACAACAATTGAATAGCCACTCCCACGTGATAATAAATATTTTTTGAAGTTTCCTTTTATTGCGCCACCAAAACTGTAGCACAATGCCCTTCAATGAGAGCTCGGCGATCCATGGCAATATGGCACTTTTTAAAAACAAGTATGATATCTTCAATATCTTCACCGCATTGGCAAAAAACTATAACAAGCATGCTCAATGATCTCCATGGGGGTGCGTGCTCTTTAATGGAGCTCGCAATGTTCATTACGTCCACAAGAACACAAGCAAATAAAAAAATATTTTGAACTTGATTGCTTCCCTCTACCTCCTCAGATGGAAGCGAAAGCTCCCACTTGAGAAAATCGCAGTGTTCACGTGCTCTTTACGCCTCCACTGATGTCGAACACACTCTTTATGTGCTCGTCTTGTTCACAATCGCACATGAAGACTCCTACCATCCTGAAGAAACACCGCAAAACCCAGAGGTCACACGAAAAAGCTCCTCGTATGCATTGAAGACAACACTCACTGATCAACTGCTATGTGACCTTCGAATCTATGCCTTTCTTTGCATAACGACGGAAGCAACCACATTACCCTCGTTGGCAAGATACATCCTACCATAACAAAAATTTTAGGACATAACAATTTGGTGCAAGAATATCGCTGAAGAAGTCATCAAGAGCATTTCATTACCCCATGACACTAGGTGGAATTTTTTTTTTGCCATAACATCACGTGATCTTGTAGTGATTCCCCCAGCTTGTAGTGATTCAAACATAAAAAAACATCCATCATTGTGTAGGTATTCTCTCGTCGATGGCATCAACTCCGCATCACAGCCTCTAGTCCCGACCATTTTTAAACAGATGTGCAGTGATATAACAAATCTTAGCCCTCCATAGCATAGTGATTGATCAACAGGCTCACATTTTGTTGAGTTTTCGCGCTCCACGACAAAAAATGCAGTTGAAAATAAATCACTCGTACTCCACGATCATATCCGTCACAATTTCTCCATAGCTCGAAGTAGGTTCATAGTAGATATAAAGTGGTTCACCCTCCACTTTTAAAAAATACAGTAATCGAAACTTTCCCAACGCATTTAAAACTGTCAGATGATTTTCCATCAATCATTGCCGCTATTGACTCCGCAAGGATTTTAGAAAGACAAGCATCAAGCGTTTGACGGAGCAAACCTGATGATAACATAGTTGACTGTATGCGGGGGTGCCTCCAATTGTAGGATTAGATAAGCAAACAAAAAAAATGATTTCTTCACTTTTCATCAACGAACGCGAAGCTCTACATGCAGAAGAATATGGATTTACGCAACGTCGTCAGTGCAACGCGACAAAAAACAAAATGCAGACACATGCATAGAGGAAACTCAAAACTGAATCAGGTCCATTAGGTCAACAATATAAATCTGTGTGGATGTCGTTGGTTACTTCTGGACAGCCAAGTTGGAATTTACAGGGCAATGCTCTCCATGCACGCACGCTCAAAGTACATGGTCATCAACAAATGCGCGGGAAGCATTCCGTTGCCATCCACAACAATGCCACCAACACCACATGATGCATAACTTGTAGAAAAATCATAATAAAAAAAATCCAGACAAAAATTCATGGCCCCAAGCATTGAAGCTTCAGGGGCAACCATGAAATCCTCTCTCCAATTGGCTTTCTGGTTTCTGATCCACAAATGTGGAGAGCATACTCCTTGAGCCATGGAGAAACAAAATGAAAAAGAAAAAAAATGAGGGGGGATTTCCATGAGGGAAATCTCCCCTCAAGAGGTTACACAGACAGGAGAACGAACCCGCTCTAATACCAAATGTTGGGAATGAAACTGATGAGATATATTACAAATGAAATGAGTTACAATATATAGGCATAAGCCTATATGACAAGTATGACAAGTGTCAAGAGGAACTGACAAGTGTCAAAACTAAAGAAGGCATAGTGCACATTAATTCTAACAGTTTTCTCAATCCTCGAAAGGAGGTTCGGGGTTCAAGCTTGACGGCCTGCACTGGATACAAACCCCTCGTCCCCCCTGGCTAGCCTGAGGGGTATACTTGGATGGGACAGGCCCCGTGGAACAGAAAGTCCTAACCCCCAGGGGATACGGGGAACAATTTTCCCTTAACATAAGGTGGTTTATGTTTTAAACCACGACGTGGATGAGTGTGCGGGGTGGTGGATGTGTGTTAAATTCCCTATTGATAAACATATCTCTCGACTTTAGGAGGGGTCATGGTTGGGGGGAGCCTGCCCAGCCTTGTGTGTTGGTCGTAGGCGTTTCTCTCACACTAACCAAAAAAAAAAAAAATCTTAAGTGGCCTAGCAATGAAGACTTTGAATAGAAATATTAGGTTTGAATTCTATGTGAACTAGGTTTAAACACCATTCACCCAAATATGGTTGGATAGCTCTTGGTTTTACGAGGGGTCATGGTTGGGAGGAGACTGCTCAACCCTCTGCGTTAGTCGTAGGGGTTTCCCACACTACTCAAATTAAAAAAAAAAATAGTCTGCGAGGGCTAGGTGGATTGGTAAGACGTTGGGTTCAAACCTCACGGGCAAGCCCACTTTAGGGCAAAGGTAGTAGTTTGACTAGAATCCGTTGAGTGTGCGCCAACTTGATGACTACGGTACCTACCCCAAACCACCGGGGGTCTCCCTCACTCCGAGACGTGTTTATCGAAGCGAGGTAGGAGTTATAGTGGTAGCTGATTGAACACTACGACCGGAGGCAATGTGATTTGACCATGTGACTAATTATTCAAAAAGGAAAGGCAGGTGCCAATTCCCCTATGTATCAAAAAAATAAAAATGGTTGGATAACCATATATTAAATAAACAACAAAGTAATCAAATAAAAATATCTTATGAATTAAAAATTGCTTTAACTTTTTTACTATTTATAATTCCAAAATCTTAAAAAAAACCTCAATCTTTTAAAATACATATATTTATATATAAATATAAATAAATAAATAAATGTACGTACTCCATTTCTTTTACATGTAACTTATTATTCAACCCTATTGAGTGAAAAAGCGTCGTTCCCAATAATCACTAATAGGTCAAAACTAAAATCATCTGTAGAAAACTTCAAACATCAGCGATTACAGAGAGTACAAAAATCCCAGTTTCAATTTCTGTATTCAGTACAAACACGACATTGGAAAATTCTAGCTATAGGCGCTGTACTCAGAAAAAACATAGTAAATAATTTATGTTCTGTTTTCGCCGTGAAAGAGAGAAAATTTTACGAAAATAAACAGAAAAAATGGCGCTGAGATCGAATCTCCGCAAGTGCTATTCACTTTTAATTCCTCGCACGATCTCCGCCTTCTCCCAAGCCGGCTTGCACTCTCATGCCACTAGTTTTGGTAACATTTTCTTCACCGTTTTCAGTTTCAGCGTTAAACATTGTTTTTAATTATGGGTCTATTTAGTGTTTAGCAACTGATATAATTTGTCCTTTTTTCCCCTTTTATTTTAACGCAGTTTGCAATTAAATTAGCAACATAGCGAATTGTTTGGCAAAGCGCCTAACCATATAAAAATGTATTTGGGGCTTTAGGTTTTTGATGCCCAAGTCTTAAAGCAGTCTGAAGAGATGTAAACCAACGCGGGTTTTATATAATTGATGCATTGGCTCTCTTGGGCTTCTCTTCAAAGAATGGAAAAGTAGAGGCCCTTTTAAAAAAGTGCATGAGCTCGGTCAAATGGTAAAAACCCAAAGAAGTGCATAAATCTTGTATAGAAGTGGGGACTTGTATGCCTAATATGCCAAAGGAGCGTGCTCCCTTAACTGTGATCTAAAAATCGCCTTCACCAGTTATATTGTATCCAGCATTGTCCGTTCGGATATCGATTAGTTATAGATGAGTGCTGGACGATCTCAACATTCCTCTTACCATAATCACTGATAATAGATAATAATGATGGGTTGGTACATATTCCCCTTTGTATTTAAAAAAAATTGTGTCCAGCAGGTTATGGTTTAATTGCAATGCAAGACAAAGTTTTTGACATCATGGCTTTATTGCACATGCTCTCCTTGTCAAATAACTTAAGTTGGCTGCATTAACGTGGGAGTCATATTGAAATGAAATGAAATGAAAGGAAAGATTTTAAATACTTCCGCGAGACCCAAATATGGTTTATAGGACCTTTAAATATGTAAACACAGTTATTCAAATCATATGACCATTAATATCCTTGAGAAGGCTGTTCCTTCTCCTGCTGATTTGGGTTAGCAACTCCCCAACTTTTTTTATTTGACTGTCTTCAAATAACTCTATTATAGACCCCTTTCCAAGAGTTTCTTTGTATTTGACATGGATGTCCGAAAAACTTGGGCATTCATAGATGAAATGTTTCTCTGTCTCTATTGCCCCTGCGCTGCATAGAGTACATATCCTTTCTTCCCATTGTTCCTTGGACGTTGTCCATCTCTCTGTTTCACATCTAAGCCTATGAGAGTTAGTCCTTAAGTATTTCTTTGTATTTGCTACGGATGTCTGAAAAACTCGGGCATTCATAGATGAAATGTTCCTCTGTCTCTATTGCCCCTGTCCTGCATAGAGTACATTCCCTTTCTTCCCATTGTTCCTTGGGCGTTGTCCATCTTCCTGTTTCACATCTAAGCCTCTTATCTGAAGATTTTTTCCCTCCACTTGATTTCAGCGCCTATATATGCTTTTTCTTTGTGGTCATACGTTGGATTAAACTTTGCAATATAGTATTGTCTTTTCTTGCTTGCATTTTTCCACATTCCACTTCTAACTTTTTGTTCTGTTTTTATTGAAATTTGGGCATTCATTTATGTTGATTTCCCAACGTTTCATCCATTTTTGATTTTGTTTCATCCATGTGTTCTTCCGCCTATGCAGCTCTTCATCCCTAACTGTCTTAAGCCATCTGCTGTTTTTCATGTTTTCTGTTTTTTTCAAGTAACATAACAGCTTGGTCATAACAATTGTCTCTAAAGGGAACATTCCAGTTTCAGTCTCACGTCAATTAGTTAAATTTAAAAATTGCTTTAGTAAAATTTGTAAGAATTATTTGCTAAATTAGGATGTGAAAATTTGATAATATTTATTATATTCATCAAATTTATAGGTACGACTCACTATTCTATGTGTTAGCTCAAATATGGAACTATAATATAGAAAATTCAGTTTTTGAAATAAAAAAATTTGCCTATCATTTTAGGCTTGTAAAGAAATTCCATCCCATAGATTTTTTCCGTGCTCGGAAGTCGATTATAAACTCCCTACACACTGGCATGTTAGGTATGGAGTTACAGAGGCCTACGGAATCAAATTTTATTGTGGATTTATTCATTGATATTCCTATTATTGACCCAAGCTTCAAACAGTTCAGAATCCTAAAAAGGTTCAAAACTGTATAACATACAATCTTATGTATAAGGTACGTGAAACGATGTAAAGGAGATATATTATGTCTAGGTTCACATTAATTTAAAATTGAGGCATCATATTATTACAACATTTAGAGTGTAGCACCACCTCTAGTGTCTTCATGATCTAGGCCCTAGGGCTGTTAAGCGTTATAATGATTGTTAAACATCGTTGATATCAAAACCTGAATCATGATCTAATTCATGATTACTATTTGATATGTACCTGCAGTAAAATTATAACACAGAATGCACAAACTGATATGCAAATAGTATAAAGCATAAACTAATGAGCAAAGATAGCCTCTAAAATTGATGATATACACTCTTCATTAGTGAGGTATAATTGAAATGAAATGAAAGATTTTAATTACGTTCGCGAGACCCAAATCTGGCCTATGGGACCCCAAATATGAAAGCACAGTTATTCAAATCATATGACCATTAATATCCTTGAGAAGGCTGTTCCTTCTCCTGCTGATTTGGGTTAGCAACTCCCCAACTTTGTTAATTTTACTGTCTTCAAATAACTCATCATAGACCCTTTTCCAAGCGTTTCTTTGTATTTGCTATGGATGTCCGAAAAACTTGAGCATTCATAGATGAAATGTTCCTGTCTCTATTGCCCCTGTGCTGCATAGAGTACATATCCTTTCTTCCCATTGTTCCTTGGACGTTGTCCATCTCCTTGTTTCACATCTAAGCCTATGAGAGCTAGTCCTTATCTGAGCAATGAGGATTTTTTCCCTCTACTTGATTTCAGCGCCTATATTTCCTTGTGGTCATTCGTTGGGTTATACTTTGCAATATAGTATTGTCTTTTCTTGCTTGCATTTTTCCACATTCCACTTCTAAACTTTTCGTTCACATAGTTTTTTATGTCTTTATTGAAATTTGGGCATTCATTTATGTTGATTTCCCAACATTTCATCCATTTCTGATTTTGTTTCATCCATGTGTTCTTCTGCCTATGCAACTCTTCGTCCCTAACTGCCCTAAGCCATCTGTTGTTTTTCATGTTTTCTGTTTTTTTTCAAGTAACATAACAGCTTGGTCATAGCAATTGCCTCTAAAGGGAACATTCTAGTTTCAGCTAGAATAATTTCATAAGGGACTGTGGCCTTAAATAAATATATATACAAAGTTGATGTTGAATGGTTACAAACTGCCCTTGAACTGGGCATGCAGAGACACTTCAATGAGTCTAACTTACATGCAGTTAGTGATCTATACATGCATATGGATGCCTCATTCAATCCAACTAAGATAAACTGAACATGCAAACCAGGACTCTTTAGTTTCTAACCAAGATAATTACAAGGATGAAGGAGATGATTAAGAATGGAGACCATTCTAAATCTCATAGTTTCTTCCCTGCTTAATGGAAGTTGTTCCCAGCTTCTAGAATACACTACTGGAAGAGCTAACTTCGAGAACCACTTGGTCTGCATTGGTAATGTGGCTTTGCAGCCCACCAAGTAAGTAGTGATTTGCTTTCTATGGTTGGTGCAACTCTAAACATCAAACGAAGTATCATACTCTAAGGACTGTTGAAAGTCTGGAATTGGATCTTCAAGATGAGTGACGCAAACCTCCTCCTCTACATGACATGGCTTGTGCGGATTTGGCAGACTCAGGTTGACAACATCATGAATGCCAAGTTAAGCTCAGGGATACAAATGAAGGGCACTGGGCCCCATTGTTTAGAGATTTGTGTGGATCTGATGGGCTTTGACCTTTGATGTTGTTGGTTGTGAAACCTTTGCTTTTCCAAGTGAAGCCAAACATGGTCACCAACTGGAAAATAATGATGTACTCAAAGGCCATCTTGGAGTGCCTTGAATGTGGCTGGGAGATGCTGCAGAATATCTTGAACTTGGTCGAGAAGCGTAGCTGAATTCTATAGAAATAAGAAGCTTTAACTTGCTTCTTTTGTTGTTGGGATGAATGTGGAGGTGGCAGAGCTAGTGGAATAGAGGCCGAGAGTTGAAAGCCATCATAAACTGGATGTCGTACCTCCTTAACACAAATGTCATATTAACAAGCATCTGTCTCAAGGTTGAATAATTGTTGTAGTTCAAGAGGATCAAGCATAGAAGGAATGCAAAGAGTATCTTCTTGAATGATACAAAGAGTAAAAAAATGTGCAAATCGACTTATTTGCTTGCAGACCTACTAGGAAACAAAGGACTAACATAAGAAGTGAATGTACACACTTTACTATCCTTCTGCAGCCAATAGGTCAAGTGAAAGCCATAAAAAATAGCCTGGTCACCATATTGATATGGTGCTTCAAGTGGCAAACTGCAATAATCCAATGGAGTGAATTGCATCCCACTGTGCCTTGGAATGACTTAATGGCAAATGTCATAGAACATTGGTGAGTATCAAGTGGATGCTGCCCTTCTTGACCCATCCCAATAGGTATGGGCATGGATGCATTATAGTTGGCAAACCAAGATCATTCACCAATTTTATTATTCTTGTGAACTTGGGTTCTTTTGATTGCCATTATCAAGGGTCAGCTCCATTGATTTGCCCTTGATTTGGCAGTTTTGTGTGAACAAAGCTCTCCAATTATTTCAATCATAATTATTGATCATGAGAACAAGTTGAGGACTGAAGTTTTGGGAATGGTTACCTCAATTGTTGAATCTTCATTTTACATCTGCAACTGGGACTATGAATCAGCTATAAGGGCCTTGGCCTTCTTTAATTTCAAGACATGACATTCTTCCATAAAATGTCTGATGTGCGTATGATAAGCACAAAAATTATTTTTTCCATTGTCAAAAGCCTTTGTTTGAGAAGAACTCCCATTCTTGGATATGGTGGTAGGGTTTGAGGAGTTGGCTGGGGTGCTCCTTTGATGAGATGCAACAGCAGCATTGGTCTTCTTCTGTTGTTACATAGCTTCTGCATTTAGAGCAAGTTGGTAAGTATGCTCTAAGCGAGTAATGGTGATAAGCTCTATCTCCTCTCGGAGATGAGAAAACAATCTGGAGATGAATTTAATGCAAAGGACATTGTGAGGTTCAACAATGTCCAACTTGATAGAAAACCAATTGAACTCCTCAATGTATTGCTTGATTGACTGGTCAGATTTTGACGAAGATGAAGCCAAACAACCAATAGTCGTATGCATATGCAAGGGGGTAAAAACACACCCAAAGTTTTGTTTTGAACTCTCTCCACTTATCAATTTCTGGCTGCACGGTTGCTTGCAAAAGCTTGACATGGGATTGCCACCAAGAGAGGGCTTGATCATCCATATGGAACTCAACAACCATGATTTTTGGTGCCTCCATGAGCTTTTGTTGCATCTTGAAATACACCTCCGGATTCCAAATCCAAGCATCCACTTTATCCCCATTGGTTGTGCCACCAAAATGAGGAATGGATATCTTGGTGTCAAACTTGATTGCCCGAACTTGAATATGGGTTGGGCAATCAGAATTGCTGTACAGGTAGAACTGGCAGATCGTTGTCCCATGAGAAGTTGGAACATGTTTACCATTTGATCCATGATTTTCAGCTGTAACTCATTCTGTTGCTGCCATTGATAATTCAGCTCTTGGGTCAGCAACTGGATCAAGGCAGTAAAAGTAATCTGCAGGAAACAGATTAAAGCAAATTTCCTATCCATAGCTAATTTGCTTCGAGTGGCAACTTTTAACAGCAAAGCATTGCCGTTGTAGGTGGTAAATCTGGAACATAAAAGTTAACGACTGTTCAAAATGGTACACCAAAATGTATTTAATGAAGACCAGCAAAAGGTGACTGCTAATGTGCAGAAAAAAGCTACAGCTCTGCCAAAAATGCAGAAAACTTTCTGCTATTGTAGGGAACAGTAAATGTAGAATCAACAAACACTTGATAGTAGGGCTATTGTATGGAACATTAAATGCAGAATCAACAAACACTTGACTGTACGGCAGGGGGCAATGTGCCACGATTAATCTCAACTCGAGTCTGAGAAAAACGATACTCAGCATGGATGGATCCTAAGCAAGCAAGAATCTATTTGGAGACCTAAACAAGCGCTGATATTAAATGATATGAATCTGCAGTAAAATAATAACAACAGAATGCACAAACTGATATGTAAATAGCAGAAAACAAAGACTGATGTGCAAATAAGAGGAGATTGCGGCTGAAACTGATGAAATACATTCTTCATTAGCGAGTTATATAAATAGATTCACAAAGGTGAGGTTGAATGGCAAACTGCCTTTGAACAGGGCATCCTTAGGCAACTCAATTACTGCAACTTAGATGCAGTGAGTGACCTGTATATATGAATGGATACCTCATTCACTCCAACCGAGATGAAATGGACATGCAAACTAAGACTCTAGCTGGTAACTGAGATGAATTGGACATGCCAACAAGACTCCTAATTTCTAATATAATTACAAGGATGAAGGAGATGATGAAGAATAGAGACAAATCTCAGCATTAATATAATTAGGGCCAACAATCTAACCCAATGCATCTGCACTACCACTAAAATGATCAATAATCTATGTTCCATGGAGTTTTTGCAAGGGGAAGGGCAGGAAACAGGTCAGCCTGTTGCTTTCATTTCTTTAATTATTTATTTATTTTGGGTGAAGCAAGGGATGCCAGCATTGAAATATAAGGGAGATATGAATATTATGGGAAAAAGTTAAAAAATGTAAATTAAAATTATTTCCTCCTCAATCATGTATAAAAATATTGAAATGAACTTAAAAATGCTACAATACATTCAGTATACATATACATTAGTTTAGAAAAATGTAAATTAAAATTATTTCCTCCTAAATTATGTATGAAAATGCTGAAATGAAGTTAAAAATGCTATAATACATTCAGTACACATAAACGTTAAAACACAAGTTGTGGTTTTTGACTTTTTCATTGGCAATGCAAAAAAATGCTATAAAACAAGTCTAAGTACTATGCAAATCAAGGGAGGAAGTGACATTGACAAAAGAAAAACAAAAACAACAATGGGAAAGGTCCTCATACCTTTTACAATGTCCACTTTCTGTTCATATCAAATCAACTGATGCTTTGGCCCCCTTAGGTTGCAAGGTAATTTTTCTTTCTTTGCTTTCCATGTTTTGGCTTTTGCCTTTACCTTTAGTTCATGTGCTTAGGGATAGAGAAAAAGGAGGGGATGGCCTTGTGGGCCCTATGGGAGATATCATGTATGTGGCTACTAAACAGAGTTGATATTGCAAAACCAATTTTTTTGTCACAGTAAATGTGTTGATTGAATATTTGACAATTTCGGTCAGATACAATTAGTCCTCCAAAAAGGTTAAAGGTTTGACAAATATTCTTGAGGTTTAGCAATTTTGGAGTAGTGATGCTTTGAATCACTTTGTGTTGAATCCAAAGAGAATGCTGGTTGTCCCGATCTTAATTTGAAATGAACCATTGTGAGCATGTTTTAATATCAACATGGGAACTTCAGTTGACCTGTGATTAGGGAGTTGTTTCCCCATTTAATATTTTTTAACTTAAAGGTTGTAGGTCTATTTAATCTGTTCTTAGAGGGAATGCTAGTTGATCAAGTCTTGATAATTCACATAGAGCATTCTCTATCATCCTTAGCATATTACACACTTCTGCTTTCAGCATGGCTCCACATGAACTGACCTTTGTGTAGCCCAACCTATGCAGCGTGTGAGCCCGAGATAGATAATTATGCAAGGCACAAAATCCTGACTAATACATGATGAACATGACAATCTGCATAGGGTATGTGCTAACCTCACTAGCGCGCTATATATCTTCATCTTTTTTTATGCTGCGAACTGAATGCACTGCTTGGCCATGGTACATTGAGAGTGCTACATGCAGACACCATGTAAGTGTCACAGCACCTTGCCATTTTTAATTTGAGTGCAAACAAGGATAGTTGCATGCACACATGTTATTTTTGTGTTTTTCACCTTGAAGAATGTGCATGCAATCTATAGCAGCATACCCGTGCCACATGTGACAGATGGTGTACACACTTATTCAATTGTGTTCACATACCCACTTATTTAGCAACATGGCTATACAATCCACCTGGTGACACACCAGATGACAACTCACCGATGCGATGCCTCATTTGTTCAGCTTCACATGTTGGGAAGCCAAACCATCACTTTGCATGACAACATACTAGAAATGTAAACCAGCATCTAAGATAGTTATACAAAACAAAGCATCATGTAATTGATTCTCATATATAACCATCACTTTGATGTGTATCTATAAATATGTATACTTTGTGTCAAGTTGAGGTAGAGTAAGAAGATAACAATTAGTGAACCCTCGCTCTTGCTCCCTTGTAGTGCATTGTACATAACAAATACACAAGAAGATAATACTGGTATGTTTCATTTACTCTGATTTTATTTTATTTTTGTTGATAATGTAGGCAATTCTGTCAATACTTATGCTTATCATATAACCTATTTGTATTGGTTGTGTTGTCCCTAAAAGTATACTTGAGATTTGGATCAGTGTTATTGAAACTCTGCTTTGCATGCATCCCAATTGGTCTTTCCATGATTCATATTTGTCTCTATTTCTCTTTCCTCACTTCATTATTGGTTGCCTTGTTACTTTTACATGGTTAGGGTGTAGCATGGTGGTGAGTATTCCAACGGTGGAGGAACAAAATGACAGATTTAGAGGCCAAACAAGACTGCAGTCAATACTATCTCACAATGGCTCAACATCCCACTTGTACGGCAATCAAGTGATAATCCACTTGTATGGTAGGTCAAGTGACAATCCACTTGTATGGCAACTCGCAAATGATCAATCCACTTGTACGGCAGGTTGAAGTCTCACTTGTACTGACAACACTTGAATGAAAACCAACTCACTCACGTGTATGGCAGCTTAGCAACTGACTTGTATGACAATCCTGCAATCCACTTGAATGACACTCCTGATTGCTCCACTCGTACGACGCTTCTTTGGACTGCAACTCCTCGTACAATGATCCTGGCTGCAACTTTGCTTCACACCTGCACACAAAACTTGGAACAACCACAATCTACCAACCTACTAGCAGCAATAGCATCACACAGAACACATGCAACACACAAATGAAGGATGAATCATCATTGTATTACTCTTGCCTGTATGGCATTGGCATTACAGACTGTCTGCACTGGCAATATACAATGCTACAATGGATATACAAACACAGACTCTACATGCATAGATGCTCTCTTGTACTCCCTCATGGTACTGCACAAATGAATGGGGGTCCTATTTAACCTTGAGGGCTGGCAGTTAACAACAACTGCCGCCTGGACACCTCACCACTAACTACTTCCCCATTCGCATATGCATAACACATACATTAGCCGTACATTACAATTGCAATTTATCAAACGATGATGTCATCACCCTTGATGTCACACTACAAAATTGCATTTCACTTTCATTTACATTTCATTTATATTTACATTTACATGTGTGCACATTTGCACTTATTTCTACTATGTACACTACTTTTTCTGAGGTTGGTCAGAACTGGCTCCTACATCTACCCTCCCCTTTAAATTGGTCGATGTCCTCGTCGATGATTGCTTCTGCTCTTAGGGACTTGGGTTCTGTTGAGGAGTGGGAACAGGAACACCTCCTAACTCCTGGATTTGCAGCTTCAAGGCTTCTGTCTCTCCCTTCAATCTCTTGGCATAGGCCTGATATCGAGCCCACTACACACCATAGTGATTGGATCTTTGCTCGACTTCTACCAATTTTGCCAACAACTCAACCTTCCTTTTTGTAGCTTTAGCCTCCCTCTTGGCTGCTTCAGCCTCTCTCCTTGCTGCAATTGCCAACTGCTCATCCCTCTCAGCTATTAGTTGATCGCAGTGAGTAACCTCCTTATTCTTCACCTCCAACAACTGCTCCCTCACCATGCATTCTGATTTCAGTTGTCCGATCAACTGATTTTGTTCCTCCTGTTCCTTTGTCTTCTCCTCAACCTCCTTCAACCTTGCCAGTTTTGCTTCGGCATCCTCTTGCACCTGCCGAAGTCGTGCCTCCATCTCCCGCAATTGGTTAGCCTGCTCCACATTCTTCTGCTGAAACTTCTCCAATCCCATGGCTAACCATTGAATCATGTATGCCAAGAAATTCATTCTTGCATACGACTTCACCATCTCAGGTGCAAGTTTGATGTACTTGACACCTGCTTCCTCCTTCGGACAAGCTGCCAAACTTCCTTCATCTATGTACACACATGGCGGATGTCTGTAGAGTACCTGAGTTCGTTCTGGCAGGTTCTTCAATCCCAACATCAATTTGACACTGCCTTCTAGCTCCCATGGCTACGTTTGGTGAATTTTGGCAAACTTCTTCATGCGCTCATCATCACGAGCCCAATGCACTAGTTTGCCCAATTCGTTCTCCAATCTCAGCTGCCATAGTCGCCACTCTCCCATACATCCTACTTTGAACTCACTGTGGACTCTATCAAACAATCCGGTCACCTTCTTGAAAAACGTATCAACCTGCTCATTAATTTGTTCTCCTAGAACTGGTGGTCTCCTCAGATTTGGCACTTCAATGATGAAATGCTCACTTGTGTCTTCCGCCAACTCCATATCCGTGTCGTCTCCGGTGGTAGTTTCCTCCACATCCTCCCCACTGTGACTTGTCAGGTTGATAGGTCACTTGGCTGCCTTGCCCTCCTGAATCGTTTGTCCTGCATCAGTAGTTGTGACTTCTGCCACCGTTTCTTGTTCTCTTCCTGGCTCGTTCTCCAACGGTTGGCTTCCTTCACCTTTCTGCCACCAACTGAATTTTGATGCAGTCTGCTTCCCTTTCTCCCTCCTGTCATTTGGCACAACTAGACTTGGTGCCGCCTCCTATGCTGTAGATGTGATTTCAATGTGTGCATCCTCATCTAGTGGGGGTGATCCACATGGATCCACTTGCTGCACAAACTGCAATGGCGTACTATCAAAACTATTGGGTGAGTTAACATTCTCTACCCGCATACTCCTCGCACCTTCCTCTTCTAGTGCTATGTCCACTGTAGTCTGGATCTCTTCATCCACATCTACAACTGGTTCCTGCACCTCGCTCTCTTCTCCGTCCATTGTCCTGCCTGCACAACTGTGTCCCTTGGCTGTTGTTCACCCACTGCAACCCTCTCCAAAGTCATCTGCTTGGTACTTGGTTCGGTACCTGCAATGCCTTCTTGCACAGCTTGACTCCCATGTTGTGTAGGAACTTCCCCTTGCACTGCTATCTGTGGCATCCCATGCTTCTTGCTCCGACCCTCTGTCATTTGTCGTGCATTGCCACTCACTTTTGCTGTGGCTTGTTGTGAGGGTTCTGCCTATGACTGTTGCCTCTCTACCTACTGATGCTGAGGTTGAGCTCCCATCCACTGCTGCTCCAACCTCCTACGCCACTTCTCCTTCCGCACCAACTCCTCCGTTTGTGGCTGCTCCTCAACTCCCTCTGAATCTTCACTCGCCTCATCTTTCGAAGCCTCCCAATCCTTCCTCTTCTTCAAGGTACCCTTCTTCTTGATTGGGGTACTCGGCTTTGTCAGTGGCATCACATGGATCCACCTGAATATAGTTGGTGCATGCTCCAGAATCACTCTGGGCGGATTCAATCCTAGAAACCGCAACTTCTCTACGTCACGACATTCATCATGATTGCAATGGCATGGAAAGCCATCGAAAAATTTCTAGTGTACCGCATCAGAAAATTCTTGATGCGGTATGACAAGTACGATGCCCAATCATATGCAACGCCAACCATTATCCCTTCCATGTATGGTATGAGCCAGGTGGGCATCTCCGAGGCTCTTTGCTCTCTTGAGAGTTTTGACATAATTACATTCATTGCACATTGCAGTTCCGGTGTCTTGAGTTGCTGCATCTTCAGTCCGTGGCTCCCGTGCTTCAACAATTTTGTCGCCTCTTTTGGATTGAGATCGGTGACCCTATCCATCAACTCCTTCCATTGGTGCAAGTCAACCGCCTCCTTTCTCACCGGTATTCCCGAACTTGGCAATCCAAATGTCCTTCGAAAATTGCCAGGTGAGAACACTACTTGCACCTCTCGATCACCAATCATAATTCTGCTCATATGTTGTTGCTGATCATACATTCGCAGCATCTGCAACAAGTACTCCTTGAAAAACTCCTCAAAATTTGGAATCTGCAAAATATAGTGCACACCTGCATTCTTGAATGTAGCCTTCAATGGGTGATCATGTGAATTCTCCTGCCACCAATTTTTGCAAAAATCTCTTGCTAGTTGTTGCCACGTCATCTCTTGCAAGGGTACGACCATTCTCTCTCATCCCTTGCCCTTCTCCTCCTAAGGCGAAGCCTCCACTTCTCTCTCCTTGGGATTGTTGGTTCTTGGCCTTTCCTTGGAGTGTCCACCCTGTTGCCTACTATTGTCTTGCTCAATGTCCTGACCGTGTTCTCTCTCCCTTGTACGTACACGTTCTACAAGCCCTCTCCTTGCAGCTACTCCGACGCCCTCTCGTGAGCGAGACCTCAATTGCAACATTGGATCAAATGGAGCTTTTCTCTACTGCTGCTCCACTTGGTGTATCCTCTCCGCAATGCTTGGCCGCTTTTGCATCCTATCAACCTCCAACAACTCTGACTACATCGTATTTGCACTTGTACGGCACTCGCATACACGTCCTCTTGTATGACACTTGTTGTACAAATCCCTAACTTGTACGACTAACTCTTCTTACCCGACTTGTATGACACTACCATTAGGCCTTCACTTGTATGACACCCTCCCTTAGGTCCGCACTTGTACGACAATGTCAAATGTTTGCTTGTTGTTGGCATAATGCTGTTGCTTGTACGAAATGGCTTCTATTGCTTGTATGCCAAGGTTTGCACAGTAGCCTTCTTACGCAATTGTACAAAAGCCTCCTCACACTCTGCCCTCCTATGCATCGCTTGCGTCACTCTACCGCCTAACTCTAATAACCCGTTTCTATGGCTTCTTTGCAATTCCACAAACCCTCATGTGCCTTTGCAACTGCAATATTTCCTTCAACAACTGTCCGTATGACTATACAACCCATCCATACATTTGTAAATTGCTCCCTTTTACAGTCACTTCTTTGCTTCTTTCTGCAACACCTTTGTCCTTCAATGTCTTTTGCTTTGGTACTACTGAAGCTTCCTCCTTAGGGCAAGTCTATTCAATCTTTCTTTAGCATTTCCTTCCAGTTGCATTGGTAGCTCTGTACGCCTTCTTTGCACTTTGCACACCTCTTTGTACATGTTGGGCTGCTTCTCCTTGCTCTCCGTTAGGCATTGGACAATGGAATGCTTAAGCCTTCCCCAATGCTATAATGCTAGTGGAGGGAAAAATTAATTGGCATCCATGCAATAATTGCCTGTTAACTGCCACTTTGCTAACTCGTCACCTTTGCATGATAATTGAACGATGTGCCTTTTGTCTTTTTCCTCTTATCTTTCTCTTTTTTATTTCAATGTCTGAGTTTATCTCTACCAAATCATCTGTACGACCATGTAGACTGCCACTTGCATTGTATATTTTGCCGATAAATCGGTCCCTTCTTCTCGACGACGCATTTCTTCTGCCTGATCAGCCATTTGACTCCTTGAACTTGTCTGGTGGCTTTCCCCTTGTGTTGCATTGTTACGACGATCTACTGTTAATCATCATTTTTACGCCCATTTTGCCTTCTACAATGGTTTCTTCTTGTACAACAACCAACATTTTTATGACCATCTGCTGTACAAGCCCCACTTGTATTGCAGTGGCTTATATTTGTTTGGTAGTTTGTTGTACAAGTGCTTTCTCTGCTTCTTCACTTGTACAACAGGCTGTCTAGCCTTCTCTTTCATTATTCCATCATCATTGGTCATCCTGTCTCATCTGATTTGGGTGGTCTAACTGTGTACCACCTCTTCTCCTGGACCATCTTTGTTGTCGCCTTCTTCTTCATGATGGTCCGCCAAACTCAAAAATGGTTGTTTGTCCATCCCTTACTCTTGGGCGAGCCTCCCTGACTTGGGATTGTCTGTTCCTTCCTCTAGACTGTTCGAGGTTCGTCCGAGGTCTCCTTTGATTTCATTGTCGCCTACTTCTACAACGTCTCCTGTTCGGGCCAACCTGATGGTTGTGTTACACTAGGTCGTTTCTTAAGCAATCAAAAGGTAATCTTGATGGACCATCCCAGTGACTACATGACCTAGGGGTAGCTGAATGAAAATATCTTCCCCGCAAATTACTAGGAAAGAGGCCAACCAACCACACCCCTTGTTCGGGCAAACTTAGACGGCCTAGGGAACCTGACGGTCCCCCTAGACTGCCTAAGTTGCCTACTCCACACCCATGCTCTGGGTTGCCTAACAGTCCTTGCGGACTGCTTCGACTTTCCAAGGAATCATTTATACTTGTTGGGGGACCTCCAGTCCTTCTCCTTGTCCGCCCTTCTTCCTTGGAGATGGTTTGCAGTGTCTGATTGCTCCTCTCTTCTACTTGGGGAACTTGTTGTAGTACCGGTGTGTCTCTTCTCCCCCTTCTTCTGAGTCTTGTACTTGAGCTGTCATTACTTGAGTCGTCTCCATTTCTATTATCACTTGTAAAGGACACACTACTGGAGTCTGTTCTCCAGTTCCTCGCTTCACCTTCTGTGGATGAGGGAATTTCAAATATCTCTCTCCAAAGTGTTTCATTTGTTGCAAGCCTTCTTTGTCTTCTGGCTTGAATATCATCCCGTAATCTCACCATCTCATGGTCTGCTTGTGCCCTTAATTGTTCATTTCTTCGTCGCAATACTCATATTGTTCTTGCAACATTCTCTTTTTTGTTGTTGACGACCAATTCTTGCCAACAAACTCATGTCTTCGTCTTCACTTCCGTCGCTCCGAGGCTCATGATCTGGTGGCTCTTCTCCCATTACCACCACTCTTCGTGCATCTTGCCCATTTAGTGATCTCAGTCTTCTTTCTTCTTTCATGTCTGGAAATCTTACATGCACTCGTATTCTCCTTTGCTCTGTGGGGAGGGGTTCCAATTCCTCCTGCTCTATTATGGGTTGCTCTCCATTTGCATTTCCAAACAACCAAACTAGATCTGGATCACTATCTTCTTGATTTGCACCATCTACTTTGGTCCAACTCGACTCTCCTTCCTCCTGGACCAATATTCCTTTGAATGGTTGTGAAGACTGATTTGGTGCTGGAATCAGCCTTCCTACGCTCTTCTCTTCTTCTTCCACCTAGTTCAAGACCAACCATGTTCACCTGAGCCTTCACCTTGTATGGTTTTAGTCTTGAACCATTAACTGTCTCGGGACACAATGTCCCGTCCAGTTTTTGCAATTTGAATGCGCCATTGTCCATCATCTCCACCACCTGGAAGGGTCCAAGCCACAATGTCTTCAACTTTCTTGGCTTGATCTTGCGCTTGCCATTGAACTTCAGGACCAAGTCACCTGGCTTCAACTTCATCTTCCTCAGGTGCTTGTCATGCCACAACTTCCTCCGACGTTGGGCAATCTCCATTGCCCATTGCACCATCACCCTCTTCTCGTCCAGTTTCACTAGTGCCGCTAGCCTCTCCTCTAGGCTTTCTTGGTCACCCATACGGTTCTGCACCGCCACTCTCAGACTCGGTACCAGGAACTCTACGAGCACTACTGCCTCCTGACCGTACATCAATTGGAATGGTGTATGGTTTGTTGTCGGCTTGAATGTCGTTTTGTATGCCCACAAAACTGCTGGCAATCTCTCCTCCCAGTCAGCACCCTCTACTCCACATGTCTTGTAAATTATAGAGACCAAGACCTTATTCGTTGCCTCTACTTGCCCATTTGCCCTGGGGTAGTATGGGCTTGACAATGAATGCAAAATCTTGAACTCCGTGGTCAGCTTTTGAATTATTTCATTGATGAAGTGTCCACCTTGATCACTTGTCAACTGCAAGGGTATGCTGAATCTTGTGATCACTTGTTCATACAGGAACTGTGCTATGTTCCTTACAGAGTTGTTAGGCAACGCTCTTGCCTCGACCCACTTCGTTAAGTACTTTGTCACCACCACGATATATCAAGATTTCCCTCTTTGGCTTGTCTTCAATGGTCCCACAAAATCAAGACCCATCTCTTAAACAACTCTTGCGGTTGTGATGGGTGCAATGGCATGAAGTCCCTTCGCAATGGTCTCCCAGCTCTCTGGCACGTATCGCATGCCCTCACAAACTCCTTTGCATCGCGATAGAGGGTGGGCCACCATAGCCCTGCCAGAAGCACTTTCCTCATCGTTGCATTTGGCCCCATATGCCCTCCTGCCAGTCCCTCATGAGCTTCCTTGAGTGTTGTGTTCACTTCCTCCTCCATTACACATCTCCGCAATATTCCATCAGGTCCAATCTTGTACAACAAGCCAACAATCAACTAAAATGGTGCTGATTTGATGATGATCCTCTTCCTTTTTGTTGTCGTCATCTCCCTTGGCAGCTCTCTCGTCGACAAGTATTCCCCAATCAACTTGTACCATGACGGTAGCGCACTTATTGCAAACAAATGAGCGTCTGGAAATTCATCCGACACTCCTCCCTCTACAGGTTCTCCCGAGCGAATCCTTGACAATTGATCCGCTATCACGTGTTTCTTTCCCGGTCTCACCACCACCCGAAACACGAACTCTTGCAATGTGATGAGCCACCTGCTAACTCGCCCATGAATAGTTGGTTTATTGATCAAATACAACAACGCTTGATGATCCACATAGAAAGCAAAAGGGTTGGCCAACAAGATAATGTCTGAACTTTTGAACTGCATAAACCATCCCTAGAGCTTCTCTCTCCGTTGTGCTATAGTTCTTCTCCACTCTGGACAACAACCGACTAGAAAAATAAATGGGCTGATCCAGCCCAAACTGCCCCTCTTGGGCCAAACCACATCCAATCACAAAATTGGATGCATCAACATGGACGTGAAATTCTTTGTCCCAATCTGGAAACACTAGAATGGGTGCACAAACCAACTTCGCCTTCAACTCCTCGAAGGCCTTTTGATGCTCCTCTGTCCATCTAAAAGGAACATTCTTGCGTGTTAACACATCCAACGGATGGGACACTTGGGCAAAATTTTTGATGAACCTCCTATAGTACCCAACATGTCCTAAAAAGGACTTCAATGAACTCACGTCGTATGGCTCCTCCATACTCATCACAACACGAATCTTGTTGGGATCGGTCTTCAACCCTTCCTTACATACCACGTGTCCCAACAACTTTTCGTATGGCACCAACAACTTACACTTCTTAGGATTCAATGACAATTGAGCATTCATACACAACTTCATACATTCTTCAAGTGCCTTCAAATGCTCGTCCTTCCTTCCATACAACGACCAGTCATCCAAGAAGACTTTGAATTTCCTTGTGGACATTTGTTCAAAAATATACAAAATTATTCTTTGGAATGTGGCTAGGGCATTGCATAAACCGAATGGCATTTGATTATATGCATAAATGCCGTTCTCTACTACAAATGTTGTCTTCAATTTGTCTTCCTCGACTATGCTAATTTGGTTGTAGCTGGAAAATCCATCCAAAAATGAATAGATTTCATGTTCAACAACTTCCTCCAAGATTGAATCAGTGAATGGGATAGGAAAGGGATCCTTTATTGTCATAACATTCAGACTTCGAAAATCTACGCAAATGCGGATTTGATTTGCCTCCTTCAAAGTGATGACAATCGGTGACACCCACTCACTCACCGTAACCTTGAAGATTATCCCTGCATCCAACATCTTTTGTATTTCCGCATTCACTAGGGCCGCATACTTTGGATTCATCCTATACGACCTTCTCCTCATTGGTTGTGCACCTGAAATCAACTGAATCCGATGCACACATAACTCCGGTGGAATCCCTTTCAGATCCTTATATGTCCATGCAAAGACATCTTTATATTGCATGAAAATCTTAAGAGCTGTTGCTTTCAGCATTGGGTCCCAATCATCCCCGCAATGGATTATCTTCTCTTCATCTCCTTCGTCGAGGTTCACCTGAACCATCCTTGGTCCTTCATACTTTATGGTATTAGGCTCACTTGTTGCTTTTGCCATGTCAAATGGGTGTGTTGGCTTCTCATCAATTACAACATCACCAATAGTATATTCTGCAAAATTCTTCGGGAATGTCCACTTCTCCTTTTCCTCCTCTTTTGGTGCAGATTTGTCCTTCTTGCTACTCTCGCCGACCTCGTACACACTATTTCTTCTTTCATCATGGTCCTCTTCCTCCTTTGCCTAGATGCAGAGACAATTTGGCAGAAAAACTTCGTAATCCTCCATCTGCCAATGGAGAAGTCCGCTATCTAAATGCGCTTCATCTTCCATGCATTCCTCCAATTGCAACACACCTTCATTTGGCTCATGTCCGTTATCATCATCCGAAGATGAACTACCCGACTCATCGATCGTTGCGAGATCCTTGCTTATGGACTGGTTCTTCAGATTGATCATGTACTTGTGCTGTCCCTTCTTAAATGTTAGGCGATCCTTCTCCCAATTGTGATTAACTTTTGCCATGTGTAACCATCCTCGCCCCAACAATGCATCATATGCTAGTTTTTGCATGGTAATCACCACAAAGTCCATGATGAACTCTTGGTTAGCTATCTTTACTTTCTGAGCCATCAAGACTCCCTTCATCTCAATACCATACTGATCTGCACCATACAATTTGAAATTTGGAGACCATAAAAATGGTGCTCCAAGCTCTCTCCAAGTCTTCTCCGGCAACACATTTACACTCGATCCTCCATCCACGATCACCTGTGTCAACTTATGATTCAACAACTCAATGTGGATTAATGCCGGCTTCTTGCCAACATCAATCATTAACACCGTTGGATCAATAAATTGATCTCTCCTCCTCGTGGTTGCTTCTTGTTGGCATTGCGGCTCCACTACTCTTCTTGTCTGCGTCATTTCTCCTACCATTGTGTAAAGCTCCAATATGGTGCTAAGTAGACTAGACACCTTCACTTCCATTGTCGTGTTCAATACTTGCGTCGCCAATTGTTGCATTGATGACATCTCTTCTTCCTCTTGAGTGATCGGCTTCTTCAACTTCTTCTCTTGGAGGAGTCGTTCTTGCTTGGTCTTCCTCATTTCTTCTTCTATTTCATCATGTGCTTCTTGCCATCTCTCCTTCTCTATGGCAGGATTTGGGTATTGCTCCGCTTTCCTCGCCTGAGCCCTCGTCACCGCAAGCACATGTTTGTCCTTGTTTTGCTGGTCCACTAGAGGCTCCTCAATGTCAATGAAATTGACATTTTGCAAGTTACTCGAACTCACCTTCTTCGGGCAATTAGCCTCCCTGTGATTGCCCGGACCACACCATCTACACATTAATCCATTGTTATTGTTGTTTCCGGCATTCTCCCCAACTGGCTGATTTTGGCAATTCCTTGCAAAGTGCCCCCACTCTTGGCATCTTCGACATTGGATAATAGGTCTTCCGTTCGAATCATACTGCAATCGACCTTGTCCTCCTTGTGGTTGATTACCTTGGCTACGGTGTTCGTCCTCCTTGGTGGTTATTCCTATATTTGCCACTCGTTGCTCCTTGCCCACTCTTGGAAGTGCTAGGTTTCTCTTCCTTTTCTTCTTTTTGTACCGATAAGGTTTGGTGCCTTGAACTTCTCAAGTTGAATGGGTAGTCACCAACCGCATGTCTTGCAACTTCACATATATTACAGAAAGCATTCTTCGGACAATTGATATTTGTGTGTCCCTCTGCCTTGCAATCCGAACACCAAATATCCTGCTTCTCCTTTTTCTCATTCTTTGCATCATTCACCATCCTCTCCAGGTCCTTCCTCATGGCCTGGATAGCCACACGAAAATCATCTCGGTCACTATTTGAATCATCATCTCTGTAGTGACCTATTCCTGTTGCCATTTGCTTTGCTTCACTTTCCAAATTAATTGCTCTATCAAATGCTTCCTGATAGGTAGTAGGTGGTACTTGTTGGTCACAAATCTGCAACAAGAAAGGATTTTGGTATGTATACGCGCCTTAGACCTGGACCAACATTGAAAGGCCGGAGGGAAGAGATGCCCTCCGTGCCAATCTCCGGAGAAAGGCCGGCTCCTTCACTAAACTACTTGGGGTTTTAAGCTAAGAGTGCAGGAAAGAGATAAAAAGAGTAAGGGTGCAGGAAAGAGATAAAAAATACAGAAAGAAATGTAAATGGATGATTTAAAGGGGAAGAACCAACAACACGATTACTAACTAATACCTTGAAGTAGCAGCAATAAATACAAAGAATAAAACATAAATGAACACCACGCTAGCTTTCCTATGTATCCTCTGGAAGAGTTCTAGGATCCACCTATCTTCCTACGCTGGAATCCAGATTTCAGAATTACAGCAGTTAAGAAACATGTGAATATAGCAGAAACACTATCCACAGGCAGCATACAAGAAAACTAACACAGCATTTTCTCCCCTATGTATCCTTCAGGAGAATTCCAGGGTTTTGTCCCCAACCACACACCTAAATTCAGGATTCAGAATTATAGTACGTAAATGAAGACATAATAGCAGAAATAATCACAGAAGGCGGCATACAAGAGAGAAATGAGGCCCAAAGTTCTTAATATCAATTGCAAAAATCAAGTTACAGCAGCTTTCTAGCAAAAGTACCCCCCCTTTTCTCATTACAATGCCAGGGTTTTTATAGAGGACCCGACCCTCTTAGCCATTAATGTGCTGGATTCAGAAGTACGCCCCTGGCAGTTACAAAAATCCGCGCTCGTCCCCTTCTGCGACTGAGGTTTCACATCCATTTCCACAATTAGCAACCATGGCCGCATCAGCTGGGGAAATCTGCATTTATGAGCCGTTTGACTTGTCCTGGGTCGCTCCGGGTGAGGTGCTCGAGTGGATGCACAAGTTGCCCTGGCTTTTCTTCTGCAACTGATAGCTCATATCCTATTGCTACAAATGGGCACCGGGTCTTTCGGGCAAGAAAAACGCATTTATGAAACACTCAAATGTCTTGGAAAAATACCCGGCCTTGGGACGTGTGCCCTTGAAGAAAGCGCCCTCGTCGGTTGAGCCCTGGGAGGAGCTTCGCTGAATTCTGGTTCGGGGCTTTGCTTCGCAGCAGGTGTGGGCCGAAGCGTGAATGATGATCATGTGCTTCGCCCGAAGGGACCTTTAAAAACGGCTTCGCAAAGTTCTTATGCCGAAGCGGATGTTTCCTGCAAAAAGCATGGCCTCTAGCTATTTACTACTTCGCCAGGGATGTGGGCTCAATGCCGCTTCGCTAAGGATTTTGCCCGAAGCGGCGGATGGTCGTCAACGGGCTACAGGCTACTTCGCCGCGAACTACTTCAAAAACGGTTGTTCGGAAAGGTTTTGGCCGAAGCTGACTCCTGCCTTAGAATATTTTCTTAATTTTTCGGGGAGAGCAAAGCTTCGAATGGGGAGCTTCGCATAGAAGGAGGCCGAAGTAGATGCTTCGCAGCAGTTTGGGGCGAAGTAGAATTCACCGGAGGAATGGTTCGCCAGAGGAGGGAGCCGAAGCGGATGCTTCGCTCAAATTTTAGCGAAGCACTCCTTCATACTTAGAAAATTTCGGCAATTTATAATCGCTGCTTCGCAAAATTCCTGCCCGAACTAGATGTTGTGGTAGCTTCGCCAGCGAAGCTCATTCTGTGCCTTAGTAAATTTTCGGGCTTTTGTCTGGATCCTCCTGTTTCTCCTCCTTTCTCCTGCGAAGCTTCTTAACCTGGTTTGCTCTGTTGGCGAAGTTCTTGCATACATAGATTATGTACAAAGGGGGGCAAAAATGGAAGCCAAAATTGCTGTAATGCTTTAAAGTATACTAAAAACAAGAAAACAAATTCATGGAAAATGAGAGAATTCTTTACAAAATTTTAATCTTTTCTACCCCTTCAAGCAATGTGACAAAATTGTCAACAGTACTACCTTCATCTTCTTCTTGTATCTTGGCAGTAACCCATCTAGGAACCATCATTTTTGTAGACCATCCGCTAGTGTGACTTCTATTTTATTGATTGGTTCCTGTTGGTTACGAATCTGCCATGAGGAAAGGATTTGTTGTTAATGCGCCCAGATTCGCCCACCAGATTGAAAGGCCGGAAGGAAGGAATGCCTTCCGTGCCAATCTCCGGAGAAGGCCGGCTCCTATGGGGGGTTTGTTAAGATAAGAGTGCAGGGAAAGAGATAAAAATGTACGGAAAGAGATAAAAGTGCAGAAAGGGATTCCAAATGTGATTGGAGTTGGGTGGGGGGAATAAGCAGCACGACAACGAATCAATCACCACTACTAACAACATTCATCTACAAACATACATTGAAACTACAGCTATCAGCGATCCCATGTATCCTCTATCTATGCATTCCAGGAATACCTGGCCATCAAATGCTGGAGTCCAGAGTTCAGTACAACAACAAGCAATGACACAAGAAACATGAGGCAGAAATGACAAGGAGAGGCAGCATGCAAGATAAAAGACAGTAAGCAGAGCCAAGTATATGTCTGTATTTGAGGCAAACGCACAGCTACAATTGTTCCCTAGCAATATATTCCCCTTCCACCACCTTACAATGGAAAAGTGGTGGGTATTTATAGCCCAATTTCCCCCGATTACATTCATGGGCACAAAGTCCCAGACAAGACAGTAGCTGACACGAGCGGCTGAGGAGCTGCTGATGCTGACTTTTGTCGGGCCGGACTGTCCTTGCAGCATGGTGTCCCTGAAGGCGGTACAGCTACGTGGCAGCGCGTTGGGTCAAGTCTTCGGTCAACAGGAATGCGGGTAGGTGCGGCAGATGGCACTTCACATCGGCTTTAAATGATGACAGATGGTGCCGGTAGTGTTGCCCATGCTTTGTCCTTGCGCGGTCAAGTCCTGGCTCGAATCCCGGAGATGGACACTTGTCGGATGTTGAGGTGTGACACGTGTCTGCCTTGAAAGGCAGCTTATCCAACTTCGCCAGGAATCCGGGCGCTATCGGGTTGCGCAGGAGGAAAACAGCGCAGTTGGAAGGCCTTCTTGCCTTAGCAAATTTCTGAGTTGACTTTACCCAACTGCGCACCGGTCAAAGGGCGCACTCCGACTTCGCTGCGAAGTCGGGTTGCGCACCGGTGCTTGGCTGTCTTCGTCCGCTGTTCGAACTGCGCACTGGAAAAGGGGCGCACTCCGACTTCGCTGCGAAGTCGGGTGTCGCCCCAGCACTTAGCCGTTTTCCTGATGAATGATTCCCCTAGTGCGCCCAGGAAGAAGGGCGCACCCCGACTTCGCTGCGAAGTCGGGTTGCGCCCCTGACACTTAGTCAGATTTGCAATTCTTTCCTGTCCTGCTGCGCACTTCGGGCTCCCTACTGCGCTCCAACTGAGGGGCGCACTCCGACTTCGCTGCGAAGTCGGGTTGCGCCCCAACACTTAGAAACTTTTCAAGGCACACTTGCTGAAGTTTTTGCTGGGGGAAGAAAGGGGGAAAGAAGAAGAGGGAATGAAGCTGTGAAGGAGAGGAAGAAAGGGAGAGAAGGAGAAGGGGAAAATGAGGAGGGAAGGAAAAGAGCAGCTCTTTTGCAGAAACCAAAAACATGGCACCCCTGTGCAAAATGTGGCAACATTCCTGGCGGCTCGCGGGGTGTCGAGCTCGCCTCGACGCAAAGAACCATGCCTTTATCCTTTGGGTGCAGAGGAACTTCCTTCCCCTGTCTTCTGCTGCTCTGGTTGCTTACCTCGGGGCAACTGTTCTTCTTCATTTTCACTTTCACCAGTTGCCTCCTCAGTCTCGCCTTCTGAATCAGAAGGTTCTCCACTTTCGGCCTCTAGCTTGCTTATGCGTTCGACCACAGCCTTAGCTTGATCCCAGACTGCGGCTTGGAAAGGAGAGGGGTCGCTGATTTCTCTGAGTACTGCATGGAATGCAGCGACCGCGTGCAGGTCAATGGTGTTAAATCTTTTGCCCAACTCCTCGAGAGAAGAGTTGATTTTGCAGTACTTAGCCACCATTTGAGTGACCTGCGCTTCTTGAACTGGTTCTGTCCAGCTGTCGATTTCAGCTGTATCTGCCTCAAAGGACAGCCAGTTCTCTTTAACCTGCTCCAGGGTGAGGAACTCACCATCTCTGATGTAACTCGGACACCCGTGCTCGGACAGAATGTGAAAGGGTGCCAGGAGGATGTGTCTTTCATGCTCTAGGGCGCCTAGCGCCTTCCTGGCCGTTCTGATCTTTTCTGTCCTGGCAAAATAAGCGTGCAAGGTTACCCTTGCATTTGCCCACTCTGAGGCAAGTTGTGACATAGGGGAGATTTGGAAGCCATCGCGCTCTAACTTCTCAAGTTCCATAGCCAGGTCTAGCAATTGCCTCGCCTGGTGTTCGGCTTCCTCTACCACAGGCTTGCCCCGGGCAGATACCTCTTCGATCCTGGATACGAAATCCAGAACCGTCAAGGATTTGACGAGGTTGGGCTTGCAACCTCGTAGCAGACTATTGCGCATCTCCTTCGCCTTGCTCTTGGAAAAGGCCGTCGCTTGTGATGCTTTCTCTGCGAGCTGCGACTGCGCCTGTTTCAGCGAACCCTGCAGTTGTGAAATCTGCTCTAGCGCTGCTTTTCTCTCTTGCTCGGCTGTCTGCTGGGAGGCGGTCAGCTGAGCCTTAAGGTCTTCTACTTCTTGCTGTGCTGACCCCAACTGCGCGGTAGCCCTCGCCAAGTCTTCTTCGAGCTGCCTTGTGGTATTCTGCAGCTGGAAAAGCGCCTCCTGGGTCTCGAGATGCTTGACAAGGAGGTTGTCTGTTCTGCGGCGAATACCGCGGATCTCGTACTCTTCGTTGATATCATCGAAGTTCTTCTCCTTGGTCTGAAGCTCGTAGTCTGCCTCGGTCATGTCGCGGAGAGGCTTCTTCACCTTAGGAATCAGCTTTTCTGTCGTAAGCACTCTCCGATTTAGGTCAAACTTTGTGCGTTTGACCGGGGCGGCTATCCCTTCGGCCCTTCTGCGCTTAACTCCTTGAAGAAAGGAGGCAGACCCCCCTGCGGCTCTTATTGCCAGAGGCTGGTCCTCAGTGATGCTCATGAAATCAAGATCTTCCAGCTCCTGGGCCTGCTGCGGCATTTTTCCCGCGAACAATGAAGTCGGTGGGATGCCAGAGGGGGTGGTTACCTTCGAGGGCGACCGGGTCCTAGGAGTGACAGGGGTTTGGCTAGACGGCGCTGGTAGGGTTTCAGTTGGTTGGGGCGAAGGATGTGGAGATGAGGGAGCGGCTCCGGCACTAACCGCGGGTGATGGCTCTAGGGTTTGGCTCAGGGACTGAAAAGCGTTGGGATCCTGAGCAAACTGGTCAAATGAGTGCGGGCCACTAGACGGCGGGGTGGCTTGAGATGCAGAGGGTGCGGCTACGGCTTGCCCTGATGAAGTGGGAGTTGGGGTTTCTGCAGGGCCGACATGGACTTGGGCAAATGGCACAGAGGACGTACCTGCGGGCTCCGCCTGAGCCGATGCTGGAGGGATGGTCGCGGCCTGGGTGCGTGCTTCTGGTTCGGGGCTGTCTAAAGAGACAACCTCCGGCGCTGCTGCTTGCGGCTGCTCTGCGGCTGATTGCTGCACTGGCTCCTTGGGACGTTTGGTCCTCTCGACCCTTTTCCTTTTCTTTTCTCCCGACGCTGCGGTTGGTCCTGAAGGAAGCGGCAATAAAGGGGCAGGCGCTGATGTCCCCACGGTAAATTTGTACCTGGGTCGCGCTGGGAGGATACCTGCCGCACTTGGTCCACTGGCTGGCAGCGTGGATGTTTTCTCTGAAGGAGGGGCCAGCTCAGGAGTTGACCGTTCTGAACTTTGCGCCGCTTCGGGCACTGCCTCAGGAGCAACAGGCTGCATCGGGCCCACTTGACTGCTGGAAGGAGTTGCGCTGGAAGTCGCCGGGGTTGACAATGACTGAGAGGTAGCCCTTCTTTTATACCTTATGTTTGCGCCTCGGGGAACGCAATTGCGAAATTCGAAGGGCTGCCACGTGTCGACGTGTTGATCATAAAGTGCCGAAAACTCATCATCAACGACAAGATTCTTCCGGCCTGATTTGTCGTGCTGCGTGCGACACCTCATCTTCCAGCATTCGAGGATTTTGTCTTTATGCCAGTTGAGCGGCGCCACATTAGCGAGGAATCTTTTGAAACCAGCTGACTCCATCCGATGGTCCGGGTTTCGTTCCGGATCATAAGTGACCTCCTCACAGTAAAACTCATGCCATGGTGGCCATGACTGCATCAAATGAATGCGCCAGTGGAGGTCTGCACCTGTCCTGTTTCTCCTTTCTTGCATGATCTCAGGTCTGGGACAGATGTGTGTGAACCTTCCCCGGACCCCGATTGGGTCGTACTTCCAGCGCTGCGGCAGCATAATCAGGCCCATCTCCAGCAGCTCTTGTTCAAGATAAACGTGCTGCCCTATTTCGAAGACTTGGACATTGGACCAGGTCATAGGATATTTAAATATGTGACCCCTTTTCTTTCCCTGGCCAAATTCCTCTTCGACGTAATCCATTTGCCGCGCCACCTCTATCCCGAACTGATGGTCTGTGCAGAAGTAGGGCAACAAACACGTCATTCCCTTGAATCCGTAGATTCGGACGACAATACCCTGGGTCAGCCTGAAGGTATCTCCGAACTCATTTTCCCGCAGGGACTTCGTCATAGCCGCTGGTGGGCGAGTTGCGCCACGGTTGAACAGTCCCATGGCCTGACCTAGGAATTGGATGTTAAAATCGTAAAATGAGCCCTTCCGGTACAGGACCTCAGTCCACTCGTACACGGGGAGCGGCTCTCCTTGTTCATTCGCCTTCCTCAGGTCGGGGACGTTCATCCGGTAATGCATATGGTACAGGCATAGCCATGTGAGGAATGAGCAAAACCGGAAGTCCGTTGACTGCTTCTGCTGCAGTCTCACCAGGCTCGCATGAATTGCGTAGGCCAACCAGTCCGCCCAGTCGTAGAAGATTGGGCGCTTCCCGCTCTTTTGCGCCGTAGAGTCGTAGAACTCCCCGTGCAGGATGCACTCGGCCATTGCCAGCTGGAACGGCCGTACCACTCTGTCTGAGTCGCAGCCGAGGACCCATGCCAGGATGATGTAGATGTACTTGTTTTCGAAACGGTCCAGTGGTATGGGGCCAGTTGGCCATTGCCCAGGGTTCAGCGGAGTCTTCAGCTCTGAGTTAAGAAACTCTCTCATCCGCTTCGTCTGCGAAAATCTGCCAGTCTGTTCTTCGATGCTCACCCTTCTGACAATTACGTCTGGGCTGTACTGAAGCCCTGGGGCGAACGCCGGCTGGACGCTCTCTCGGAAGAGAGTGAACAGCACCCTTCCTCTGTTATCGCATATCTGCCGCGCAGCTGGTTTATAATATTCGGCAATCACCTCAACCAGCTCCGGACACCAGTGAGTCGGAGGGCACAGGAACCAGTGAAGATTTGAATTATATGCAGCTCCGAGGTGGTGAGAAGGCGGAACCTTACCCACCCACTTTGCGATAGTTAGACGCAGCTTCGTGATACTGATGGAGAACGAACCATCTTTGTACCCGGACAGACGATTGATTGGTGGCGGCGGAGTCTGGCCAGCTACGCGCCTCTTTGTTCTGGATTTTGCTTTCTTGCCCTTCTGAGGCGCTGCGCTCTCATGGTCGCTGGACTCGGGAGACTTGCCAGCTTCGCGCGTTTCTACACTTGATTGCGCCCGTACGGGCGCTTTTCCCTTGTCCATCCTGGTTGGAACAATCAGACAGGGACAAATACTTCTGAACTTGTCAGGCTTATTCTCTGCAGTCCGGGAGTCAGCTTCGAACTTATGAATTTTCTGGCCGTGCCAGGGTCCTTTTGTAGACAGTGACTGCTCATTAATGGCGCGAAGGAGGGAGTTAGGGCAGTTTGCTTTGGGTTGGTGGAGGCGTTATGATCTTGGCGGCTGTGCATGGGCCTTTTTTCGAAAAACGTGATTTATTAGCCGTTAGCCCCCAAAAAGGCGCCTTACCCTTTAAATGCAACGTCTTTGGTAATTGCGCAATCATTTAAAGCCTCTTGATTGTTGTGCCACCGCTGACGTCACCGCCACCATTGGGCACACTTTTCAAAGAACATAACCCAATTTAGCCTCATGCCGAATTTCGCCCTGGGCCCACACTTGTGATTTTTGCGTGGTGAGCTGTTCGGACTTCGCCCAAAATTCGGGGCGCAGTCGGACTTCGCCGAAAACGGGCGCATGTCGAACTTCGCCCAAAAAATTGGCGCAGTCGGACTTCGCCCGGGAAATTGGGCGAACTTTGGATTTTACACTTAGGCGCTTTCAGCTCCTTTTATCGGATCACCCAGGGTGCGCCCGAGAGTGAGGGCGCACTCGGACTTCGCCCGGAAAATGGGCGCAGTCCGACTTCGCCCAGAAAACGGGGCGCGGTCCGACTCTTGGCGTTTCTTTGTAGTCTGCTGCCCGACTGCGCCCTTTGGAGGGGGCGCAACCCGACTTCGCTGCGAAGTCGGGTTGGGCAGCTAGACTTAGACACTTTAGCCTTTTCTTCGACTGCCTTCTTCCCTACTTCGCCCCATTTGGTGAGCGCTGCCCGACTTCGCTGCGAAGTCGGGGTTTTGCCTCAGACTTGGGCTACTTAAAAATTAAAACTGAAAGCTGGAATATTTACATGCTGAAAACTTAAAATACAAAAAGGGAAGTCTGTACAAAGAAGGACGCCTTCGGGCGCCTTCAGTGGTGGTACAATTTGAGGTGGAACCCGTTGACGGGAATGGGGAGAGGATGTCCCTCCATGTCCCGAAGCACATATGCATTGAATTGATTAACCCGGGCAATCTGATAGGGGCCCTCCCAGAGGGCATCAAACTTTCCATGGTTGCCGGGTTTGGCCTTGAACGAGTCCCACTTCAGCACCAGGTCCCCGATTTTGAAAACTCGGGCTGTGGTGCCTTTTGCGAACCAGCCTTGGGTTGCTTCAGCGTGTTTGGTGAAGGCCTGGTACGCTTTTTCTCTGTCTTCCTCCAACTGCAGCAGTTGGCAAAGTCTGTCTTCCACCGGATCCCCGCTGCCTCTTTCTTCGTCAAGCATCCAGAGAGCGGGTATTTCAATGTGCGTTGGCAAGACAGCTTCTTTGCCATACACGAGCGCATAAGGGGACGTTTTGATGGACTTCTTGAATGAGATTCTATCCGCCCATAGCGCCCGATTCAGGAGCAGGTGCCAAGTCCTCTTGTTCTTCTCCACTGTCCTTCGAATGATCTTCAGCAGATTTTTATTGGTGGACTCGGCGAGACCGTTCCCCTGCGGGTAGTAGTTGGAAGACATCTTGTGATAGATGCCAAATTTGTTGGTGTACTCCGTGAGTATCGCGCCTGCGAACCCCGGACCATTGTCCGTCACTATTGATTCTGGGACCCCGAAACGGGTAATCAGGCTTTCGAGGAACCTGATGACCGTCTCTTGGTCAGCATTCTTCGTGGGGATCGCCTCTGCCCACCGCGTGAAGTAGTCGGTGGCGGTTAAGATAAACTTGTGGCCCGCCGCAGAGTTCGGCGAAATCACCCCGATGAAATCCGGACCCCATTGCTGAAACGGAGTCTCGGCTTGGATCGGTTGAAGGGGCAGGGGTGCTTTTCTGTTCCTGCCAGCAAATCTCTGGCATTGATCACACTTGGTACAGACCGCATGAGCGTCTGTAAACAGAGTGGGCCAGTAGTACCCAGCTCTGATTATTTTCAAGGCCGTGGGCCTTGCGGAATGATGACCCCCAGGCATCCCGGAGTGAAATTCTCCGAGGACCCTAGACTGGTCTGATTTTCTGACGCACCGCAACAGGATGCCGTCGATGTTTTTAAAGTAAAGCCCCTCGGGGCGAAGAGTGTACTTCAAAGCACCTAACCGAAACCTCCTTCTTTGTGAGGCATTCATGTGGTCTGGACATCTTCCGGTGCAGAAGTATCTCACCAGTTCATCTGTCCAGTCGCACTCCTCGGGTAAGGAGTTGGCTAGGTTGATGCGTGTTGCTGGATCCTCCCACTCGCAGGCGGCTATCTCGGCTGCCGCGCTTCGGGCTAGCTCTTGGCACAAGGCTCGGCCTCTGACTAGCTTGGTTGGCCGCACTTCGATGTCGAACTCCTGGATTTTGGCAATCCATCCTGCTCTCTTGTGACCCGGCTCTCCTTGTATGATGAAGCTTCGAACGTCCGGGTGGATCACAAAGACAGTGATCTTGCTCTGGGAGACAAAGTGCCTGAACTTCCGGAGAGATTTCATGACAGCGTGAACCTGCCGTTCTATGAAGTTGTACTTTTCCTCGTGTGGTTGGATTACTTGGCTCAAGAACGCAATGGGGCGCTCCTCGCCATCATCTCCCTTTTGGGTCAGGACTGCGGCGTAACTCTCTGGTTCTCCCACCGCGTACAGGATGAAATCCTTGGAGTAGTCCGGGTTTATCAACACCGGCGCTTGTGCAATTCGAGCTTTGATCTCCTCGAAGGCTTGCCCCCTTTCTTCAGTCCATAAGAACTCAGTATTCTTTTTCAGCAGCTCGGCCATGGGCTTGATTACTTGCGCGAAGTCCGGTATGAACTTCCGCACGAAGTTGATTTGGCCGAAGAAGGACTGCAGCCCTTTTTTGTCAATTGGGGGGGACAAGCGGAGGAGGGCCTCTGCTCTGTCAGGGTCTATGGCTAGGCCTTTCTCTGAGATGACATGCCCCAACAACTTTCCTTCTTTCACCGCGAAGACAGACTTCTTCGGGTTTATGGAGATGCCGAATTCACGACACCTTTCGAATATTTGCCGCAGGTGGGGAACATGATCTTCTCGCTTGTGAGAGAAAACAGTCATGTCATCCAAGTAGATGACAATTACTTTGTTAAGCAGCTCTCGGAAGGCCAGGTCCATGGCTCTTTGGAATGTGGCGCCAGCATTGGATAAGCCGAAAGGCATGCGCTGATAGGCGAACGTTCCCCATTTGGTGGTGAACGCCGTCTTATGCTGGTCCTCATCCTTGACCCATATCTGGTTGTAGCCGGAAAAACCGTCTAAGAGGGAAAATCTTTGGGCTCCAGCAACTATATGGAGGATCTGATCAATTTGGGGCAGCGGATAATGGTCCTTGAGGGAGGCCTGATTCAGATTTCTAAAGTCCACACAGAGACGAATGTCTCCGTTCTTCTTCCTCACAGGAACCAAGTTCGCAACCCAGGATGAATGCTTGATGGGGTAGATGATCTTGGCTTCCAGCATCTTCAAGAGCTCGGCCTTCATCATGGCCTCGATTTTTGGATTGACGGCCCTCTGTTTTTGCCGGAATGGCTTGGCGCCATCTTCTAGCTCAATGGTATGCTGGATTATTTCTCTATCATACCCCTTCAAGTCCTGGTAGCTCCAGGCTACTATGTCCGGGAACTCTCGACACAATGCTCTGATCTGCTCGAGTTCCTCTGTGGTGCAGTCTGTCCCGACCTTGATTGATTTTCCAGGTTCCAGCTCCAGGTCGGCATACTGCTTCGGGTCTACTTTGATCCGGTGAGATATGGCTCTGTCGTTCTGATCAAATAGACTCTCAAGAGTAATCAGTCCTTTTGGGACATGATTATTCTTTAACTGTATTAACCCCTCATATTGCTCGTCATCAGGGTCTCTACCTTCGATTGCACAGGCTTCATTTACCAAAAATGTGACGATCTCCTCGTCACAGTCAAACACCTGCCAGTGGGTGTCCTTATCAGGCACAGAAGGCCTGTAAATAGTACGAACCGGCTTCGGCTTCTGGACAGTGTCATCAGCCGGAATGTACCTGGCTCCAACAGACGCCAGAATGTCTGCATGCTTGTTTTTCTCTCGTGAAATAGCCTTGACATTCAACGAGTCAAAAGACTCCATCAGATCCCAGACCCGATTTCGGTACGCCTTGAGATAGTGCTTTTTGGAGGCGCACTTGTTCGTGACCTGGTGGCACACCAGTTCTGAATCTCCGTAGATCTGTAGATGTTTAATCCCTAGTCTCTCCGCCTTTCGCAAACCCAAGCACAGGGCTTCGTACTCCGCAGCATTGTTTGTACAGCTCCAGGCCAGCCTGTAGGTGTAATCCTTCTGGATCCCGGTTGGGGAAACCAGAAGTACTCCCGCACCGGCGCCATTTTTGCATCGTGCGCCGTCAAAGAAAAGCTTCCACAGCTTTTCAGGTGCTGGTCCTACTTCTCTCCTGGCTGACTTGTCGAGCCTTTCAGGCTGAACAATGGTGTAGCAGCCTTGCTCAGTTTCAATTACAGCGTTGAAGTCCCGCAAGGAGAATTCATCTTCTACTTGCAGCTGCTCGAGAGCTTGCTCTGTCATGTCCACTGTTACCAGTTCTTCCTCCGACAGCTGAACCATGCAATCCTCAGGCTCTCCTCCGGGTATCTTCTCTACTAAGTAAGTGGAAGGCTTCTCATTGAAAATCTTCAGTCTCCTTCCCTTGAAGGGCACTTCCATGTGCGAGTAGTCCAGAGATAAATACCCTCCCAACTTCGCCGTGAACTCCCTGGAGAGGCACATGCCGAAGTAGGGTTCCAAGTCAACGACCACAACTTCCTGGATGACCACGATGTCGAGAGCTTTGTGCAGCCGAATGGGGATGTCTTTTATGACACCGACTGTCTTGACAGGGGTGCCGTCTAGTTGCAGCACGCCTTGGCTGCTCCTTGTGTACTCCATCCCGATTTCATCGCAGACGGCTCTCGGCATTACGGTCGTGGAAGCACCAGAATCCACCATGCAGTTGTGTACTATGTACCCTTGCATCCGTAATGACAGATAGAAGGGAGGTGGTCTGTTCTTCCCAGTGGCTGAGACTGTTAGGGGTTGCACCAGGACAGCGGGCTGTATCTGCTTGCCGTTCTTCATAATCTTCAGAGATTCTTGCAACAGATCAACCTGACCTGGGAGCTGAAGAGCATCATACATGCTGATTCTTGCGGGAGTTCTCTTCAGCTCGTCTACTATGCTGTAGCCCGAAGTGCTTGCTCCTTGTGCTTCTTTCGCCGGCTCATACTTCGTCCGGTACTGTTGAGTGGCCTCAACTCTCTGTCTCTTGGTCAGAGACGGATATCTCAGCCTTTCCTGAGCTTGTTCTTTTGTTTCAGCTGGAGGCTGAGTAGCGGGAGCTTTAGCCGGAAGAGGTTTGGCTACAGGAGGCTTGACTGCGGGAGTCTTCGCCGGAGGAACCTTGTCTTTGGCTGTGTAAGGCCACAGTCTCTTGTAGGGCGGTGGCTCCTCAGGTTGCGCCTTATCTCTTCGGGCGTACACCTTTAAAGGCTTGGCTGCAACTTCGGCAGACTTCTTGTTTTCCTTGGCAGGAGGCGGCATCGGAACTTCGTCTGAGACGGCGAAATTGCTTTCGTCGCCCAGGATCATGTAGAGCTCTTCATCCTCAATGGCGCTGCCGGCCAAGGTCTGGAGGTAGTGTTGGTGCAGTGTACAGTCATCCTCGTCATGCGGGTCGTTGCACGTGGTGCACCAGTTGACCTGGTCTGAAGTACCAGGTTCCTCTTCAATGGCAGCATTCCTCGGAGGGGGCCGCCGTTGCAAATGTTGCTCAGGGGGCCGATCCTTTGTCAACGCCGGAGGCGGATATGGCCTCCTTGGAGCCAGGTCCATCTGGGCCTGCTTCTTTTCAGAACGGTCATGTCGTTAGACATGGTATGATAGCCAGATGCCAGGGCCCGTACCTCCTGAAGAATTTGATTCTGAATATCATGATCGGGAGGCGGCGGTAACTGAGCTGGGGGAGGCAATGCAGCCAATGGAGGAGGAGTTGAATATTGTGCATGCTGTGGAGGAGCAGGAAGTGCTGGGAAACGTGGAGGACGAGGAGGCGGATAATGAATCTGCGGCGGGCCGTAAGGGTTTACGACCGGCGCCGGGTTCCATTGTTGCTGGGGTTGCTGTCCTGAAGTGGACGGCTCCGAACCAGAAGCTGACGGATATTGTGATCGGGGAAAATCAGGGTAGATGGGCGGTTGTACTCTGTGTGGAAGCCTGCCGATGGAAATGATATCCATTTCAGCTTGTTGGGCAGCCTCGTACAGAGCAGGGAATGTGTTGATTCTGGCGACCTTCAGCAGCAGGCAAATGTCTGAGTTGAAAGACCTCAGGTAGTAGTAGGCGGCCTGTCCTGCTGACGGTCGGAGTTCGCGAGGAACTCGTTTCCAAGACCTCGCAAACCTGATGTTGAAGTCTGACACCTCCTCTTGGGGGTGTCTCTGAATACTTTGGAACTGATGCAACAAAGAAGAGGGGTCAGCAGACTCGTTGCATCCTTTCACGAGTCTGCCGGCTAACTGTCGCCACCCTGTGATGGATCCCTCTGGCAGTGATCTCCACCAGTAGAGAAGCTTTCCCCTAAGGGAAAGGGCTAGCAGACGGGTCTTCACACTTTCGTCAGTAATGGAGTGTAGCGCAGCCAGGGCGAGAATGTCCTGGATGTGTTCATACGCCGTCTTGCCGTAGCCGTCGTACGTAGGGATAGACTTTAAGGCAGCAGGAGGCACAGCTTGCTGTCCGGCTAGGGCCAAGGGCCCCGTAGAGTCCACCGCTGGGAAAAGATCATCATCATCTTGCTGAGCAGCCATGTCTGCTTCTGACCCGGTAGTGTACTCAGTATCGGAACTGTCCGAAGATGTGGATTCTTCTTCGGCTTCTTCTTCTTCAATTTCAGCTTCGGCTTCTTCGATTTCAGCCTCGGCTTCTTCTCGGATTTCTTCTTGGATTTCTTCTTCGCGAGCTTGGTAATCAGCCAGCCTGACGCGCTCGCCTGGAGCGGCAATGTCGATTTCGTAAAGGTTAGACTGGCTTCCCGGGTTCCTTGCTCGCCACCTTCTTGTTAGCATGAAGGCGTTAGGACCGGTCTTCGCGGACTCAGAGAATGTTCAGATAATTTGCAGAGTCGCCAGGTGCTCTGATTTTGAACAGCAATGAAGCGAGCACTAGTACTTCGATTCTGTTTGGGGGCGGGAAACTACCATGTCCCACCGGTTAAGGCCAAGCAACTGCTGGTGCCAGGTGGAAATGGGTTGGAAATTTTCTTCTAAAATATGGGACCTTGGTCCCACCGGGCGTGCCAGAGAAACTGTTGGTTACGAATCTGCCATGAGGAAAGGATTTGTTGTTAATGCGCCCAGATTCGCCCACCAGATTGAAAGGCCGGAAGGAAGGAATGCCTTCCGTGCCAATCTCCGGAGAAGGCCGGCTCCTATGGGGGGTTTGTTAAGATAAGAGTGCAGGAAAGAGATAAAAAGGTACAGAAAGAGATAAAAGTGCAGAAAGGGATTCCAAATGTGATTGGAGTTGGGTGGGGGGAATAAGCAGCACGACAACGAATCAATCACCACTACTAACAACATTCATCTACAAACATACATTGAAACTACAGCTATCAGCGATCCCATGTATCCTCTATCTATGCATTCCAGGAATACCTGGCCATCAAATGCTTGGAGTCCGGAGTTCAAGTACAACAACAAGCAATGACACAAGAAACATGAGGCAGAAATGACAAGGAGAGGCAGCATGCAAGATAAAAGACAAGAAGCGAGCCAAGTATATGTCCGTATTTGAGGCAAACGCACGACTACAATTGTTCCCTAGCAATATATTCCCCTTCCACCACCTTACAATGGAAAAGTGGTGGGTATTTATAGCCCAAAATCCCCCCCGATTACATTCATGGGCACAAAGTCCCAGACAAGACAGTAGTCGACACGAGCGGCTGAGGAGTCGCTGATGTTGACTCTGTCGGGCCGGACTGTCCTTGCAGCATGGTGTCCCTGAAGGCGGTACAGCTACGTGGCAGCGCGTTGGGTCAAGTCTTCGGTCAACAGGAATGCGGGTAGGTGCGGCAGATGGCACTTCACATCGGCTTTAAATGATGACAGATGGTGCCGGTAGTGTTGCCCATGCTTTGTCCTTGCGCGGTCAAGTCCTGGCTCGAATCCCGGAGATGGACACTTGTCGGATGTTGAGGTGTGACACGTGTCTGCCTTGAAAGGCAGCTTATCCAACTTCGCCAGGAATCCGGGCGCTATCGGGTTGCGCAGGAGGAAAACAGCGCAGTTGGAAGGCCTTCTTGCCTTAGCAAATTTCTGAGTTGACTTTACCCAACTGCGCACCGGTCAAAGGGCGCACTCCGACTTCGCTGCGAAGTCGGGTTGCGCACCGGTGCTTGGCTGTCTTCATCCGCTGTTCGGACTGCGCACTGGAAAAGGGGCGCACTCCGACTTCGCTGCGAAGTCGGGTGTCGCCCCAGCACTTAGCCGTTTTCTTGATGAATGATTCCCCTAGTGCGCCCAGGAAGAAGGGCGCACCCCGACTTCGCTGCGAAGTCGGGTTGCGCCCTGACACTTAGTCAGATTTCGCGCACTTCGGGCTCCCTACTGCGCTCCAACTGAGGGGCGCACTCCGACTTCGCTGCGAAGTCGGGTTGCGCCCCAACACTTAGAAACTTTTCAAGGCACACTTGCTGAAGTTTTTGCTGGGGGAAGAAAGGGGGAAAGAAGAAGAGGGAATGAAGCTGTGAGGGAGAGGAAGAAAGGGAGAGAAGGAGAAGGGGAAAATGAGGAGGAGGGAAGGAAAAGAGCAGCTCTTTTGCAGAAACCAAAAACATGGCACCCCTGTGCAAAATGTGGCAACAGTTCCTTCAATCTTCTATTATAAGATTTGACGTTTTTATTCTTCTTATGTTTTGTGGCATAGTTTTCTTGAACGATTTCTATATCATCTCGGAGTAACCTGAATTTCTTGATGAATTTAGTTGTCAAGTCTTCCCATGTTGTGAAGGGGTTTGTCCTTGCTCTCTTCAAATGCCAGTCCATTGTGATCCCTCGCAATGTTGTTGGAAACAATCTCAACCACGATCCTTCATCGTCTACTCCATTTGCTCGCCATATTGTTATACACGTCCCAATATGACGTTCTGGGTCCTTCCCATCACCTAGAAATGGTGGGCACTTCTGTTTGTCTGTTGTTGCTGAAATATTTGCCATGTTTGCCATTGGTGGCTAGTTTTCTTCACTTCTCGATTCCTCACTTTGGAATTCTTCCCTTGGCAATTCTTCACCTAGCATGTCTTCACTTGCAAACAATGTCCAATTGGCTCCTAGTGCATCCATACTTCGTGGCCTCCTTTGCAAATATATGAGCGTTGGTTATGGTCTCCTTGCCTATGCACTCTCCTACGGTTTCCCTCGTGCTTGACTTCCGTCCTTTATACCTCTTGACAATCTCCCCTGCTCTTGTGCTGGTGTTACCGACTGTTGAACCTCATCTCTTTGTGCACTCTCCACATTGGCGCCTCCTCTTGTGCGAGCGTTCTCCTCAATCTCACCTTCATTTGCTCGTGCTTTCGTTGTTGAAAACAACGTTTGCCACCTTTCGTGTGAGTTGGACTAGCCTCCAGTTGAGAACTCCATGCATGTTCTACTTTTGGTTCTTCAAGTTCTATCTCCCACGACTACAATACTTGGTTGGCAAGACTCGAATCTTCGCTTTGCTCAACACGATGTTGTTGGGCAATCCTTTGGCTTCTCATAGGATTCTGACTTCTTTTGCAACCTCTTCTCCCACATCCTCGTGGTAAGTAATCTGTCATTCACCTCTCCACACTGCACGTGTGCTGGTTCGAACTTCAAGCGGCAACGACACCAAATGTAGCATGGTGGTGAGTATTCCAACAGTGGAGGAACAAAATGATAGATTTAGAGACCAAACAAGACTGCAGTCAATGCTATCTCACACTAGTTCAACATCCCACTTGTACAACAATCAATGATATTCCACTTGTTTGGTAGTCAAGTGACAATTCACTTGTATGACAGTCAAGTGATCCACTTGTACAAGTTGAATGTATTCACTTGTATGGCAAGTGCTTGTATGCAAAGCACTTGTACCGCAACACTTTAACGACAACTAACTCACTCGCTTGTGTGACAACTTAGCAAGTGACTTGTACGATAATCTTGCAATCCACTTGAACGATACTCTTGACTGCTCTACTTGTACGACAACTCTTGTATGACACTTCTCTGGATTGCAACTCCTCGTACAATGCTCCTGGCTACAACTTTGCTTCACACCTACACATAGAACTTGATACAACCACAATCTACCAACCTAATAGCAGCAATAGCATCATACAAATCACATACAACACATAGATGAAGGATGAATCATCATTGTATTACTCTTGCTTGTCTGAGATTAACATTATAGGCTGTCTATAGTGGCAATATACAATGCTGCAATGGATTTATAGACATAGACTACACATGCATAGATCTTCACTTGTACTCCCTCTTTGATGGTGTCTACAATAGTAGTCTCATGGTACCACACAATTGAATGGGGGTCCTATTTAACTTTGGGGGCTGGCAGTTACTATTGGCCACAGATCCGCCACCTGGGAAGGACTTGGTGTGTCAATGCGCCCTAGACCCGCAGACCAACATTGAAAGGCCGGGAGGAAGGGATGCTCCCCGTGCCGATCTCCGGAGAAGGTCGGCTCCTTTCCTAACCTACTTGGGGGTTTTTAGATAAGAGTGTAGGAAAGAGATTAAAAAAGGGGGTAAAGGGAACTGGAAAGAGATTGAAAAAGATAAGGGAACAGGAAAGAGATGTAAATATCATGCGTTTCGGGTGGGGGGAGAACAAGCAAAGACGATCGCAAATTTGCATCCGAATCAACAACAATTAAAAAAAGCATGTAACAGAAACTGCAACTGTTATTCTACCCTATGTATCCTTTTGTTTAGTATTCCAGATCCAAATAATCACCAATGCCCAAATCCAGAATTCAGAATTCAGATAGACAGAAATATAAATGGACATGAAGCATAAGTACTAGCAGAAGGCAACATAAAAGACAGAGACAAGAAGCAGAGCCAAGGATGCTTTGAATTAATTAGAAGGTGGTCCGTCACAACAGAGTCCTCTAGCAATATGTCCCCCCTCCACCTTTGTACAATGAAATGAGACTGCTATTTATAGCGCAATTTTCCCCCTCGATTACGTTTTGGGCACAGAATCCCAGACCTGACAAAAGCTGCAAAAGCTGACAAAAGCGGCTGATGTTGACCTCTGCTGGTAAAGAATGTACTTGCAACAAGGTCCTCCTGAAAACGTGGCAGCTCCATGGAAATCCGGTAGGTGGGAAGTTGAGTCAGTTTGAATGGGGGTAGATGCGGTACAATCTGTCAGTTCACGCTCATCTGTTTGGTACCCTGGCGGCACAACTTTTGTCACATCTTTGACTCGAATCTCGAGGCTGGACACCTGTCAACATCTGATGGGGGGAAAAATCTGCCTTAGGAGCTCATATTTTGTTTCTTACCCGACTTCGCCCAAAATTGGAGCGCAACCAGGCAGCGGAAAGGGGAAGTGGCGCAGTTGGGAAGGCCTCTGTGCCTCAGAAAATTTCTGGGCAGGCTTCGACATTCTTTGCCCGAGTGCGCACAGGTAAGTGAGCGAACCCCGACTTCGCTGCGAAGTCCGGTTGCTCAACCCTTAGTCTTTACTGGAGGTACCATGATGGGCTGCTCAACTGTGCTCTTCTTCCAGGGCGAAGCCCAACTTCGCTGCGAAGTCGGGCAATCCCAGCACTTAGCCGTTTCTTCAAGTGAGTCGCCCAACTGCGCACGAATTTGAGGGCACAACCCGACTTCGTTGCAAAGTCGGGTTGCGCACCCAATACTTAGTCAAATTTTCCTAGGCCCAGGTGTGCACAAAATTGAGAGCGCAACCCGACTTCGCTACGAAGTCGGGGTTCGCTCAATACTTAGTCAAATTTTGGGCTCAGCTCTCTACACGTCAGCTCCCCAAGTGCACACAAAATTAAGGGCGCAGCCCGACTTCGCTGTGAAGTCTGGTTGCGGCAACACTAACACTTAGAAAATTTTGGGCCTTTGGATGAGCGCAGTCGGGAGGATGAGCGCAGTCGGGCGGGGCCCGACACTTAGAATATTTTTGGCTGCTTCTTCCTGTCTTTCTGCCCTATTGCGCACAAATGGATGAGTGCAGTCGGGCGGGGCCCGACACTTAGTCAATTTTCTGGCCCGAAATTGAGCTTCCTGGTCCTGCTTCCCGGCGCCATAACTTTTGATCCGCTGACCTGATGCCTATTATAATATATCGTCGGAAAGCTAGCGAAAATATTTGCAATGATAAAATATCCAAAGCTTATTTCATCCATTTTATCGCCCCCGTTTATGGCCTGCGAAAACCCGAACACCTCCGCATGCTCTTTACCGCTTTAAATCTCCATACTTAGGCCAAAGTTTATCAAAAAAATTAATGTGGCAAAATTGCCAACAGTTACCAACAACTGTCACCTGGACACCTCACCCGTAACTACTTCCCTATCCACATATGCATAACACATACATTAGCCATACATTACAATTGCAATATATCAAATGATAATGTCATCACCCTTGATGTCCGACTACAAAATTACATTTCGTTTTCATTTACATATCATTTGCATTTACATTTACATATGTGCGCCTCTGCACTTATTTTTACTATGTACACCACTTCTTTTGAGGCTGGTCATTACTAGCTCCTACACAGGGTCTGCCTATTTTTGGGTCTAACTCTCAGGGCTGTCACTTATGTTGTACAGGAACTCTCTTTTGTGTACTTTACTCTAGCTGATTTCTCAAATCTAATTTATTTTGTTGTATTATAGTGCATTGTAACAATTATTTTTCAACGAGTCCCATTGGCCTACTTTCATTTATGGACATTAGTAAAATTATCTTTGTCCCCATTAGGACCTTGCTTTGTTGTTGCTTTAATTTCCAAGCATCCTTTGTTTGTAACTATTTTTCTATTCAATCATGGAAGAGCATTATTGCCAGAATACCCTCTCTTATGGAGTAGATCATTGAAGAAACTCTAGAACAATATAGAAGAGAAACGATGGATGTATTCCTGTTGATTTTGAAGATTATGAAGACATACAACTCTAATACATGTTTGAAAGTACCTTTTGACAGAGCCAAGCTATTCAAAGTCCAAATGAACTTGGACGTTCCTAACTAGAAGGAAAAGTTGATGCTAACTCCCTTGGACTATTGTTGCCACCCTATTTTTGTCCATAGCTACAGATTGTTGGTGGAAAAATTTCAATTCATAGTAAGTAGCAGAAAAGGACCCTATTGATATATGGGAATAGCTTGTTCTGAAAGTGAAGAAAGCTGAAAACAATAACTATACGAGCAATGGCAACTATTGCCTTAATGAAGGAACTGGTTTGTCCAAAGTTACACCGATGAGTTTTATCACAATCAAGGGAAAGTTGAGTATTACAGAATCAAAGGAACTCAAAGTCTTGAAGTAAGTGGATTTAATCCTTACATACAATAAGAGATGGATTTCTTTGATATTGACACTTGCTAAAGCATATCACTTTGCTTTGAAATTTGAAGAAATCCTTGTAAGAAAGACAACAGTACTGCAAAGGAAAAGAATGAGTTTGAGTTCATTATCTTTGCTAGTACCTTTAAAAATGACCATTTTTGGAAAATTGTGCAACTTCCATTAATTGCTTTGGCATGATGTAAAGGATTACAGTGACAAAGCATTCTTGATTGCGATAATTGTCCCTTCAACTGAAGTTGCATGTGAGGAAGCTTTAACCTTAACTCCTACTGCTGATTAAGTCAAGCAAATCATTATCTCAGTTGACCCAAAGCAACCAATATCCCTGTACTTTGCAGACTCATTAGTAAATGAACAAGAAGTAGAGGAGAGACTCTTTCAAATAAAATTTGGTTGTAGGCCAACCTTGTCATAGCAGAATTAACAATACAAGTCGGAGGAACTTTATTGTTGCTCCAATCGTCAAGCATTTTGGATTGGTTGCTACACCTCATATGCAATTATCACCTACTGTAGGTGTGGTACAAAACGATTGTGCATCAATTGATGGGGCTGATTGTAGGACTAAGTCAAGTCCAGGAATGATAAATTCCTTTGTGATGACATTGAGATGGACATTGTTTATGCACATTTTTGATCTGAAATTTCTCACCAATGGAATCATCAAACCGTTTTTTACAGAATTTGAAGTGCTTTTGGCTTTGATCGTATTTGGACTTTCAAGAAACTAGACACTAATCGCTAGTGGAACCCTTTATTTCCTCTATCATACTCAAAAAGCCTCTTGAAATCTAAGTACAGAGTATTAAAAACAAATAAAGAACTTGATACAACTATTCAGGCTATACTTCTTATCATATCAATCACCTCATTAGTGCCAAGCACCCAATTAGTGCCCACTTTAGATTCAAACTTGCTGCTTTCCAAGCATGAAACCACATGAACTATGAAAATGAAAAGCTGAAATAGTGATAAGAACAAGCATACTAGGGCAATGACACAATGATTCAACTTGGGAAAAATCCTCTTGGGGAAGAAAACAGATGGATGATTCAGTCAAGATTCATATTCGTTGCAAAGCAGATAAAATACAGTGACATGCTGCTATCAACTTGGCTATTCATGAGATGTATAACTATTATTGTTTCATTTGCAGCATCACATAGTGCCTGTTAGTGGTCATCTTGATCTCTCTTTTCTAGAACTTGCTTTGCTGCTGTTGGTTTCAAAATTGCCCTCTTTTTTTCTAGGCTGGGCCAAGCATGCTTCATCTAGTTACTTCCTCGTCCAAATCAAAGAGTAACTGACACTTCTTGATTAATAGGACATATTGAATGTGTGTGGTGTTAGGGGTGATATCCCCAATGTCATTTTCCTCTTGCAAGTTGTCCTATTTCAGTTTTGGACAACTTTGTCACACCACTTTAGTCTATAGATTGCAACTTTATGGTTGGACCGTTTTTTTTGACCTCTTGAGGGGTCAACTGGATGAATTTTTGAAAAGAGTCATTCAATTTGGACTTCATTTGGTTAAGTTACACTCCAAATGCAATTCCCTCATCTCAATTTTCCTCACTCTATCTCATGAGTAACATGCTGGAATTTCAGGCTGAAATTAGTTTGAGTATTGTGCTTGATGTCAACATTCTCTCTCTAACCACTTTTTAAAGTTCTGTTCAATTTCAACTTTGTTTGAGGGATTCATAGCTAGTAGATGATGAGTCTCAGTTATAATAGCTGGTCGAGTCACTGTTCTTTCTTTGTGCAACCTAATTATGCGTCCAAGTGACCTATCATGGATCATATATGGATCAATTTTGACAAGCCATATCTTTTAGAAAGACATGGTTATTATTCCTTTTAACCTGAAGTATTGTCATATTCATTAAGGGATAATGGTATGGAATTTTGGATTTGACCTCTAAATCAGTAGCCTTGAAATTTAAGAACCTAATTGCCACTTGTTAGTGCTATCTAATTCTTCTTTGTCATGAATAATTTCACAATCATTATAGAAGAGAATCTAACAAAATCAACACATTACCCAATTTCATAAAAAGAAAAAGATCACAGTGATAACAAAAACAAAAACACAAATATATGGAAGGTGTCGTTGGACACCAAAAATATTTTATAAGATAGAAAAGAGCATTATAACTTTATGATCAAGAGATTTGTGAATGGAGGTAGTTATACTCTCCATGATATATTTGCATGAATCCTAGTAACATCACACACAGACATTTGTTTGTTTATTAATATGTGAATTACTTGATAAACTGAATATAGGTCCATAGGTCTTTACAAATAGTAATACAATATCACAAATGTGTGCCAACGAAGTTAAGATTACATATATTCCAACATACCGCTTAATTTGAATGGGGGTCATGGGGAGGAGACATTGCTGAACATTCCCGCTTAATGACAACTCCCTCACGCCAAGTTGATCATGAAGCATGATGAAGGTGGCCTCTCACATGACTTTGGTGAAGATATTTGCAAGCTGATCTTCAAAAGTCACATATGTAAGCACAAGTGCACCCTCCAACGCAAGCTACAAGATATAGTACATGTGAATCTCAATATGCTTGGGTCATTGATGTTCCACTAGCTTGTAGACTAACTGAATAGCACTCTGATTATTACAATAGAGATTATTGGGGCCTTTTTGATGAAGACCGAATTGTGTAGGAAGCATTTGCGTCCACTCAAGATGTTTCCATACAAGGACGACAATACAATATTTTGCTTTTCTAGAAGACAAATAAGATGAGATAATTTTATTCATGTTCACGAATGGCCAAAGTAGGCCAATGGGACTCATTGAAAATATTTGTTACAATGCACTATTGTAACCAAAAAGTACTACGAAAATAACCTAAACTAGAGTAAAGAATCCAATGTAAACTACATCGAAGTGGAACATCTTTATGGCATAAAATTACAGCCTTGAGGATTACCCAAAATGTATAAACCGTAACATGTTAAAAGCAATGATGAAGAGAGAGTTGACAATCAAGGTAAGAGAGAGAGAGAGAGAGAGAGAGAGAGAGGAGTTCTGGTGGATTCAAATGCCAACACTAGTCTGTAGTGGGATGTAAAGTTGAAGCACAATCACTGTCATCACAAACTACCCAAAAGGGCCAACATAGGATCTAATGATGCTCCCAAGAGAATGGCAGGGACTAAGAGGGCCTAGTTGGATAATCTTGGGAGGACATGGAGTTCAACCCTTGAAGACTCTTCTAGCATCCATGGCTGTGGAACAGTAAAAGAGGATAATAAACTATTAAGCTGCATCTGTCTACAACTCCTTGGTATATGAGGGTGGGCCAAATCCTGATGCTAGAGAACTACTGTCTTTTCTTGCCGCATGCAACAAAAGGAAGAAACTGAAGACCTAGTAGTCACTCTTGTATGTAGACAAGGGCACACATGTTTGTCATTAACATTCTGGAGAGTTGTAGCTTCAAATGAATGCTTATTACTCTCAATTGCAGAGATAGAGTGAAAGAATGAGGTGATTAGTTGAGTAGTAGTCAATATAGAGAGTTGTTTCTGGAACAGGTCTAGATTCCACAAAAAAAAAAATCTTAAAATAGATTGACATTCATCTTGACAATTGCCCAATCCTGGGAAAAGAAGAAAAGCACTACCAGTGTGATGAATAACTATGAGGAATGACCTTTTGATGTATCATAAAATCTGCTTGGCAACCTTCCAATGACTCTCATGAGGTGTCTGCATGTATATGGAACAAACAATGATAATAAAGATGATGTTGGGTTCAGAATGAGTGAGATAAGGAAGACTGCCAACCAAAGACCTGTAAAGAGTAGCATCCACCAAAGTGGAAGAACCCTTGGTCTCAAGCTTTACTATGGATACAAAGGGAATGTGAGTCGACTTACAGTCTTCCATCTTGAGCTACAAATGATCCGGAGCATACCAAGGTTGACAGAGAGAGATCCCTATAGAATATTAAGTGATTTGAATGCCAAGAGAATAGTGAAAATGCCCAAACCTGTCATCTCAAAAGAATCTAGGGTTTGTAGCTTCATCTCGCAGATCATGGAAGTAGAACTTCTAGTAATACTCAAGATATTAACATAAAGCACAATGATGAGAAATTGATTATAATGATGTTTAATGCGAACAACATGCTCGCACTCACAATGACATAAGCCATGATCAAGAAAGAAATTGTGGATCTTCTCACACCATGCTCATGGTGCGTGTTTAAGCCCATATAAGGACTTCTTTTGTTTGCAAACCAATGATGTGGGGTCATCATGAACAAAACCTGGGGTTACTAAATATTGATCTTCTCCTAAAGATCTACATGAAGAACAACACTCTTGATGTCCATTTGATGAACCTCCCATGAGAATCAAGTTGTAAAGGAGAAAATCATGAGTGGAGTCCATGTACGCCATGGGAGAACAAATCTCATTGTAATCGATACCTTTCGTTTGAGAGAAACCTTTTGCAACAAGATGAGCTATGTAGTTCTCTTTTTGACCATTGGTCTTATAGGCCCACTTACACCCAAGAATGTTCTTTCCCTTAGGTTTTGGCACAAGTTCCCAAATCTCATTTTTCGTAAGTGAGATGTAGATAGCTCCTTTCCATTTTGAACATCTTTTGGCTCGGTTGTAGGCAGAAGGATCATTGTCCACATCCACCTTGGGAGAAGGGTCCGAGTTGTATGGGGCTATTGACAACATTCTTTTGGAGGGGTTGGCTTTGCCGCCTTGAGAGAGTCTTTGGCCATTTTAGGATGGACTTAGGCTCTGTAAGAAGGGGAGTCCTTAAAGGAGTTAGCTTATCAATGGAGGCAAAATCAGGAACAATAGGAGTGTCCTCGATAGAAATGTTGGAGGAAGAGTACTCTTACGAGGGAGCATCCATGCAATTGGGAATAATCTGTGACCATATCATTAGTGAGAGGACAAGTATCAAAAATGGTATAGTGAGATGGATCCTTAGGCTCAAGATGCTCAGTGAAAGATCCATATAACCTATGAGATAAAACCTCATCAAAGACAACTTCTCTTGAAGTAATAATGCTGTGGGTAACAGGATCATAAAGCTAATAAGCCTTGGATTCTTCATTATAGTATGTATTTGTGACTCTTGGTGTCAATCTTATTTTGTTGCTTAAGGAATATGGACCTGTGCATTGGAACCATATATCTTGAAATGCGAAATTGAACATTGCTCCATGGTTCACCTCTTATAAGGAGTCATGATCTTGATGGCAGGAGTCAAAGTTATATTGATCATGTTGCACAATTTACTGCTTCCCCCCATAACTTTAGATCCATTTTCTTGGGAGGTATCATACAATGAACCATTTCCATAATAGCCCAATTTTTTTCCATTTAACCACACCACACCAATTTGCTATGGAGTGTAATAAATGGTTTGCTGCCATGCTTTGGTGAGAAATTATTCAATTTCATTGTCCTTGTATTTCCTTTGTCTGTTGGTCCTCAAGCGTCTTATCTTTCTCCTACTTTGATTTTCCACAAGTGCCATGAAATTCTCAAATTTTGCATAGGCCTTATCCTTGGATTTGATGCTATATATCAAAAGGAACCTAGAAAAATCATCAATAAAAGTGAGAAAATACCTAGAAATAGAATCATAAAGAGGAGGTTTGGCAATTGGACCCCATTTATCACTATGGAGCAACTAGAAAGGTTGGGAGGGATGATGAGCTTTGTCCACAGGAAATTACTTGATGGTGTTTCCCAACATACATCCTTCACACACACCACTTAGAGGAGTAGGAGATCCTCAAGCATCCAAAGATGACTCATGCCTCATGGATTGAAAGTTTGTCTGTTGATGCTATAATTCATTGTTAATATTGGCCTTAGCCTGCATAGCAACAAAACTTTCCTATGCAGATTGAAGAGCCTCACCAAGTTTACACATTTGATCTGTTTATCACATCATTTTGAAGCAACAAATTTCAAATTATCATCAATGTCCTCACAACCCACTTATCCAACCAAAATTTGACCTTTTTATTGGTATGCTTGGTGTGATAAATGGAGAGGAGATTGGGACCAACACCCAAAACATGAAGAACTCTAAATTTGGCATGATCCACATGAACATGAACACATCCAAAGAATCTCAAGGATGATTCGTCACCAATAACAACCTTTTCGCCCTTGTCAAGATCTTGTAATTGGAAAGGGATACTGATGCTTAGTTATATACCTTATAGCTCCAGAATTTGTGGTCCATTTTTGAGATGAAAAAGATGTGCATAGAGCTGAGCAGATTGCCACAAATCTACACTTATAGTGGTTGGGGTCATCTTTTAGTGGATATTCAAGAAGTTGCTTGTCACACTTGGAACTCTTAGCAATCTCTTCATGCTTCCAAACCTGTGTATAACAATCGACAAATTTATACCCTTCAATTTTGCAAAATACACAAATAAGTTTCGTTGAGTTCTATTTGTAGAATTTTCACCCACCATTTTTCGACTTTTTTGATGCAATTTTAGAGGGGGGTTTCTTGGAATTACTTTTGCATGAGCCTATTTCTTTGGTGAAAACTTGAGCTTGTTGTTGCTAAAATAGGCCCTCATAAATTGTACCAATTTATAAAGGTTGAAAAATGTGTGCTGTGAATAAAATGGGAAAACAAACTTTGTATGCAAAATTATGCTCTCCAAATGTTTGCTTTTTAAATTGTCTATGAATAGGGTTTTCTAATGTGCTCACATGGGTTGTCCTGATTTATTGTGTCGACATTGCCGAAACAGCCACGTCAATAAGTGCAAGGCATGGATCCTCTTGAATGGAAATTGAATACTTGGCTCCTTTAGACTAGATGCAAGCATCTATAAAAAGGGGATCATAACCTGCCAAGGTGCCGTATTAATTGTATGGCTTGGCACATCAATTGGGTTAGTGCATTGATTCTATTGGGGTTAAATTGGCTGGGGGCAATAACACATAATGGGACGTTGGCTATCCAATAGAATATGTCATTCATGTAGGAATATTCTAGCATTCTGTCCCTAAAATATTTGAAAATGCCTCCTTACTTTATTTCCCTTTTTGCACAAAAATTGACCCACAAATGTTGTGACCAAATAACAAAACCAAAAGAAGTTCAAAATTGGGGTCCCACTTAATTTTCGTGTAGATTCCAAAAAATGGACATTTTTCAAAATTCTAAAAGGTTTGCCTTATAGAGCCATTTCGTGGAATTTGGATATTTGCTTGTTTGTCCTCATCTATGACACTTAGATGACGGGCTTGGAGCTAGAAAACCTGAAAGAGCCCATTAAATCCTTTTTCCCAAATCCTAGATGGAACTACGACATGAGAGTTTTTGCCCAAAAGGCTCATGCGACACAAATGGTGGTCTTATGTTTTTTGCACTTAATTTCATGCCCTTGGGTTTTGAGCACTAAATCCAAATAACTTGAAAAGACTTCTTGTGTTGTTGTTGTGTCCAAGTTTTCCCTGTGTTAGAAAAACCGTAGACAAGGGCAAAAAATTATAGATTTGGAGCTCAAGAAACTCTGACTATTTGATAAAGAGAATAACATCCTTTCTCACAATCTTGCCTCTACGACTGCCATCTAAGCTGAAGCCCTTATAGATGCGCAACCTTTTGGGAATCCAAAGCTAGACCTTGTGAATCGAGTGATGGAGATTCACTCACGCTTTGAGACCACAAAGAACTTTACAATCATGGTAGGAAAGAATTGAATGGAATCAATGCATGACTCAGGATCATACAAAGAAAGAGATCACAATGTAAAAAAGAGAACGTAGAAAAAATGTATCTTTTGTCACCAAAATGATTAACCAGGATAATACAATTTTAGGATCAAATGACTTTTAAGTGGAGGTATTTATACTCTTCACAATACATTTGCATGTATCGCAATAATGTCACATGCCAACTTATTCTTGGTCTGTTAATTAATACATGGATAATTTTTTAAAGTGAATGGGACCATAGGCCTTTACAAACAATAATACAATATCACAATTGTCGGCCGTGATGGGATTGAAGATTACACATTATCAATGCAATGTTGAGTGCAATGGGGACTATTGCTTTCCAAAGCCGGAGTATTGATTTGCGCAAACCGTATGCTATCAATCTAGGCACATTATGCATATGTTCAATTGTATGTTCTTAATGCCACATGACAACAATTTTTGTGCAGCCCCAACTTGGGGTTTGTTAGCTCAAGATGGATAACTGTGTGCTAAGTTAAGGCAACACAAAATTTTGACCTATGCATGACATGCATGGCAACCTGCATACGTGATTGAACGACTGGTAGTTGTTACATCCAAAGAGGTGGGATCACCCAAGACACCTTGCATGCATTTGACTCAGCAACATGGTGGCCAATGAACTTGCAAAAACAATTTTTTTATAAAAACAATTGCCCACAACCAATCATTGGCTGCTAAGGCTCAAGTAGTAGTTTGTTCAAATATGTGTTGTGCACAGTTAGTAGGGTGAACTGCAATTCACTGATACAGTGATGGAGGTGGTGTTAGTTGATTCAACTAAAAGGTGCCACATGGCACAACCTAGAGTGAACCCATTATGGAGTGTTTTTCAAGGGCAAACTTTTGTTGGCCATGACTTGTACATACAAAAGCCTTGCCCCCCTTTTTAAATTGCATGATCTTTTAGCTTTATGCATTGCTGCAGTTTTTATAGCCCTATGTTTTTGCTAGAAAAGAACTTGATGGACTCCAATTCCAAAATTGCAAAGCTAAATGAGTAAAATCTGATGAAAAAGATAGGTAATGAATGAAGAAGGATGAGTTTCATGGACTGATTAAATGTTGAACCTGATCTTATGTTTTAAATTAAAGATAATTTTGAAATTGAGGTCGTTTGTCGGAAGTTCTGGGCTCTTTGGAAAGGTCAACAACACTCGAATTTCTTTGCTTGAGTTTGGCACTCTATATTTAGGAGACTTTGACAGTGTTGAAGGGTACATTACTCAGTTCAAGAAACTCAAAGCCAACATTGTTGTTGTTGGAGGAACTCAGCCAACATTGTTGTTGTTGGAGGAACTCTAAAGGAGGATAGTGTATACTGTATACATTAGCATTCTTCTTAAAAATCATCTCCTTATGAGGATTTTGTTGGCATTATTATGGGATTAAGTTGTTTGTAAAGGAACCTATGAAACCTTATTTCAAAGAGATCATTAGGTGTCTTGCACAATTTAGTCCACTCTAAGAAACATGGTTAAGCTTTTGCCAAAGAGTCAGGGTCATGTGAGAGTCCTAATGAACCCTCAATCCAAGAGTGAAGAAGAGAAACCAAAAATGGTTGAGCAAAATCCCAACAAGAAAGATTTCAGAGAAACTTGTTTGTGGATACTGCAACAATTAAGGACACAAATTTGTGAATTGTTTCCTCTTGATCCAAAAGCTTGAAGGATTTGCTAAAGGTATTGGATGTGACAAACAACTTTTTGAGTCTTTGTAGAATGAGGAACCAAGCATCTTGAGTGGCATATGTGGCCATCTTCTTAGCATGAAGGCTATGTTCAAAATTATTTTTCAGCTTCATTAATCCATGGGTGACTACACTTCACAGGTTGAGAGAGAAAACCATATTTGGCGCTTTACTCCTTAAAACATATTACCTCCAAGAGCACTTCTTGTGGTGGGACAAAGTTGTAGTTCTTCAACGTCAAGTTTTCGCCACCTTTCATGTATCAAGGAGTTGTCGACAAATGCAGCTTACTAGTTTCCTATCCTCTTATATTGGTTCCATGATCATGAATGTTAGAAGATTCTTGAGGGGTCAAACTCCATGTCCTCCTAGGATTATCCAATCGGGCCCTCTTAGTCTTGGTCATTCTCCTAGGAACACCATTAGATCTTTTATCTATATTTTTGGGATAGTTGTGATGACGATGATTATGCTTCGACCTTATTGTAGGCGCTAGTTCAAATGTGCCACCTTAACAGAGAAAACAGACAAGTCAGAAATGGAAATAAGTGTGTTAGAAGTCAAAGTATGTGCACAATGTAATTTTGATGTAATAGTTTTGATATACCAAAGTTTTGTAATTTGAACAAAGTCGCACGTAATATTGCATGTAATAACGAGTTAAGTTGAGTTTTATGTGAACGTAGTCATGCAAGGGTAGTAATCACCCAATTAGAGGGGAGGTGTCTGAGGTGGTAGTTGTTTGTTAATTACCACCCCTAAGGTTAAATAGACCCCCTCATTCATTTGAGTGGGTATAGGGTACTGTATCAACACACAGACACACGGGGTACTGTAGACAATTAACACATGTATGAGAAAGTAGATACATTCTCACAAGCATCGTATTGTGTATGCCTAAAGGAGATATTCTGCACAGGATTGGATATTGTGTATGTAACATAATGCCTTACGTATTTCACCGTACAGGTTATTGTTAATGCAAGATCTATTCATATTCATTCATCATCTGTTATTGCCATTGTGTGTTCTTTGTATGTATTGTTACTAATGATTGCTGCAGTAGAGTAGATTCAATCTGTTTTTTTAATTCCAAGTTTGTCACACGACTGTTTAGCCTAGTGTCAAGCCATCCAAGGCAATTACTAGGCCGTATAGTGAAGTTGCCAGGCCGTACTGTGAGTTGCCAGGCCATACAGTGAAGGTGATAGGCCGTACAGTGGAGAGCCTAGGCCGTCAAGACTCAAGACAGGCCGTCTAGTGAGTGTTAGCAATTTGGAAAAGGGTGGGCCGTCTTATTCGCAGACTGGGTTGTCTGAAGCTGAGATCAAAGCAGTGCTAACAAGGATATGATGCAGTCCGTATAGTCTCATAATTATAAACTTAATTATTAAATCTGTCAATTCAAATTGTTCCTCCAAGGGTGGAATACCCCACGACCGTGCTACATTTATATCCCACTACAGATTAGTCTTGGCGCTTGGATCCACTGGAGCTCCTTTTTGTCTCTCTTTTACCTTACATGTTATCTATCTCTTCATCATTTGTAAGGGTTTATCCATTTGGGGTAACCCTCAAGGCTGTAATTTTACGCCATACAATTGTTCCACTTCTGTGTAGTTTACACTAGATTCTTTATTCTAGTTTAGCTTATTTTCATAGTGCATTTTGGCTTACTTTGGTCATATTTGGACATTCTATCATCTTCTCATGAATGGATTGCTGAATCGGGAGATCCAAGGCACATGACCAGGCACAAGTACTTACTCTTTGATTATAGTGATCTCCATAAACCAGTAAAATTAGTTATTGTTAATAATTCTGCCTTGTGCATTTTTTAGATGTGAAGAAGTCTCCATGTTGATCATGCTAAATTTGCGAAGTTCTTCATGTTTCATGTGTGTGACCTAACCTCTCTCTCTCTCTCTCTCTTTGTATTACATCACTCAGACTACCAAGATGGTGGAATTTTGGCCAGATAGAGGGGTAGTAAAAGCTGATGTCAACTTAAAAATTGTCGCTTATGGATACTGTGATGAATCTGATGAAATTTACAAACTTGTTAAGGATGCTGAACCCAAATATCACAAAAGAATTTGTTGCTCTACTACCTAAGGTTGATGATATTATTGAACTTTGGTATCAACGCCTGGGGCATGGTAGTTCAAATGGTTCATAATATTCCTTCCAATGCTTCTCCTAGTTGTATTTTAGGGATGTTTGCTGAGGAATCATCACCATGAGTCTTCTCTAAAGGAAAAAGCTCATCATGCATCTCAACTATGAGATTTGGTTCATAGTGACATTTATAGGCCTAAGGCCAAATCCTTTCTTGTTTGATCTAAATACTTTTTTGATGATTTTTCAAGGTTTCTTTGGGTTCCTTGCATTAAGACTAAGGTTGACCCCTATGCAAACCTCAAAGCCTTCAAGGCCTTTGTGGAAAATCAGAGTGTGAGAAAGATCAAGTGCTTGAGAATAGAGTGAGGGGGGGAAGTAGACGAGTAATGAGTTTGAGGACTTCCTGACAGAGCATGCTATTACATGGCAGTGAACAATTCACTATACACTGTAGCAGAGTGGTGTGTCTAATGGAAATAATAAGGCCATTAGGGAGATGGCGCGATGCAAGATTCATGCAAAATAGATGAATCTGAAGTTTTTTTGGGGAGAGACAGTTCATTGCATGGTTCACATCATCAACAAGACTCCTACTTGTGTTCCACTTGAGAGATGGATTGGTAACAAGTTGTTAGTTTCACACTTAAGTTTTGTTGTCCTGGAAGCTTGGGACCACATTTTAGATGAGAAGTGGAACAAACATGAAGTGATGTGTCGCATAAGCATCTTTGTAGGATACCGTGATCATCCTGCATCTTGCACTATCATCACTTGGGGGGATGTTGGATTGAATGAGGCATTGTCTCATGGGCCATCCAGATCTCTTATTGAAACCCTTTGAAGTACCACTGCATCTCCCTATGCTACTATTGATATGACACTTCTTCCAAATAACATTATTGAAGGAGCACATAGGCCTATTGATGCTTTTTTTTGGTGATTGTATTTTTTTTATTTCCAACAATCATATTGAGGGTATCATTTTTGAACCTAGATTTGGTAACTCTACTAATGATGTGTTTCCCTTTGTAGCCTTTACTCCTCCTGCAGGGCAGAAGAAGATGCCAATGTGGGTCTAGACCACTACAGGTCGTTGAATCTAAATTTTAGAATAACAAATACAAGAAGGCAAACAAATCTGAGACCCTTCATACCAAGGTGTAAGGGGAGAGTGATCCTCTCACTTACAAAGAAGTAAAAGGGTGTTTAGATTGGGAATAAGCCATGAATACTGAAAACAAATCAAGGAAGCTCATTTGGATTCATTGTTGTGATTTGTGAAATGTATCATGCAGAGTATAAATATCTGCATTCACAAATTATTTGATCATTATTTACTGTTCCTTTTTTTCAATCACTTAGTGTGTTATTAATGTCTTGTGACATCACTCCATATCATTATATTGCCTTTTGTGTGCTATGTTTATTGTTATGCCCAGTTAAATGGTTATTTTTTTAAGTTCAATTTGGTTGTTGAGTTGGTTATACGAGCTGTTTATTTCCAGTGGCATATTCCTATGATGGAATTTCGTTCCACATTAATACGTCCTCTTCTTCTAATGGCTAGTTTGAGAAAATTTTCGAGTCTTTGCAATTTGCTATCTAGATGCATATTATTCATATTGCCCTTGTTTCATCTTATGATTTTCTGATTTCTTTTCCTCATTTGAGTTGTTCATCAAATAATTTTCTTATGTTTGTGACCACTAATGTTTTTCTTTTCTTACTGTGGTATTAGTTGGAATTTGCTGTTTGACTAATCCATCAAGGGTTCATTTTAGTCCTGATACATTAGTAAGCATTTCAACTGAGGGTTCACATTTTGCTACACGTGTTAAATTTCCCATTTATTACATTGCTTAGAAGCAATGTTCATATGGAAATTTGTGGGTAATGACATTGTGACATTCATTGGCAAGAACTTGGGCCCTTTCTACAGATTACTGTACAAAATTCTATGCTAGAGCCTTTGTTACTGTTGAAGGTTCCACTTGTTCAAGTCCTCTTTGTTTACATTGTATATTTCTTATGAAAGGCAATTATAAAATATTTCTATGCCAAACTAATTTTATGCTTCCGGATGTAGGATATAAAGAAGTACCAGAAGAAGAAAAAAGCAGAATGGTTGGTGACGTTTTTAAAAGGGTTGCTTCAAAATACGACATTATGAATGACCTAATGAGTGCTGGCCTTCATCGATTTTGGAAAGACAGGTTGGTGTGCATTAATATAATTAATTCTTCAACGATAGTCCTCGAAAGTTTGAAACTTTGCTGTGTTCTATATTTGAATGAGCACCATAAACTAATTCTGTCTTGCTTATTATTGATTTTGTCAGGCTTATCTCTAAATTGAGTCCGTTTCCTGGGATGCAGCATCTTGATGTTGCTGGTGGAACAGGTGATAAAAATGTTGAATTTCAAAAAATACCATTTTAATTTCCAACAACCGTACCTTAGAATTTGTAACATTTGTCTCACATCTAGCACAAATTCACTGTATCACTGCTCTGATGTTAATTACACATCAGTTGAGCTTTTGTAGTTTTGATAAGTTAGGTTACTACAGTAATACTGTAGATTCGGGCTTTTAATGTGTCAATTCTTGAATGTATAAAAGATTTTAAAGTTGAAATAAATATTAATATGTTGGTAAATTTTCTGCTTGTCTCTCTTTCTCTACATTGATTTCATATTCTTGGGGTGCAAAATTGTGAAAGGAAAAAAAGGGCATATATTGTCCTATGCCTGTTGCACAATGGACATGATAAACATTGTGGTGTAAGTTGGTTTTTGAATAGAATTTTGAGATAAATGTAAATTAGGTTATTTATATATAACTCGTCTAGGAAATGGTAACCGGTTGGATGTAGCAGCTCAATCAGAGCACATATATCAGAGGGGTCTATTTCTTAGATTGTTTTTACAGCTTGCCAGCATTCAATCTAGCCAAAAAAGGAATTTATGCAAAAAAGAGTAGACTATCTTTGCTTCATCATACCAAATAAAAACCATAAATCAAAGGCGCATTTTTTTGAAACAGTTTTGTCAAGGAAAGACTACTTATGTCATGAAACTCTGCTCAACCATTTTAGAGTTTTAACATGCACAATTAAGAAGAAGCAAAGGATATCTGCTGTGACAGACACTTTCCAAACATTGTAAACTGTCTTTGTAAAGCCCTAGTTTATCAGAAAATGATTGACATTGCCCCAATATCTATGCTGGAAGTCATTTCTTGGTTATGGCTGTTTAGAGTGAGACTTATGTCAGCCAAAGGAAAAGCTTAATCATCATCTCTACACTTGTGTTGGTTATTCAATTTACAGTAGAATTGAAATGTCTGCTGATATGGCCCCTTGAGGCTGTTTCAAAATTACTTCCTTTTGATCTATATTCACATGACATATAACTATCCTGGTTTAGAAGATGATCCCATATGTTTGAGCAGTCTTGAGACCCTGATGGGTCTACAATAAATAATCGACAGTTTCCTGTCTTGATTTGCATGACTATGTTTGGACTCTCCTTGTCTCTTTTGTTCGAGTTCTTAGAAGTAAAAATTTCATTGTTACATTCTAAACACATAAATGTGGATATCTTCAATCAGGTATCAGGTTTCTCATTTCACAACCATTTCCACTCAACTTCTTATTGGGTATTGTGTTGTCTTCTTTTAATTTTATAATTGCCCAAACCAAGACCAGAGACCATTTCAGCACTTCTTGTTTTTGATTCAAGAAATATTCTCTACTGCTTGGGAGATTGAGGAGTATTTATTTCTTCGTGTGATTTGGCTTCTTCAGATTACTCTTCTTCAAGCTTCAAAAAAGTAGCAATTATGCAAATTATTATTATTTATTCTTTTAGGCTTTACAAATAAAATGAGCTGTTTTTTTAGAGACTGACCATGTTTTTAAAAATCTAGCAAATTTGGGGAGAGCGAAAGGGCCGAGCGAGAAAAGCTACGGTTTGGTCTGGTGCATATTGCAAGTCCCTTCCAGCTGGCTATCATATCACATGTGGCATAGTTGCAGGATTGATTGCATTTGCATCATTTACTGACTGTTTTTTCCATCCCAATCGCCACCCTTTGGGGCATGGGATACACTATTAATGTGGCTGTCTTTGCTGCAACTGTACTCTCTAGTGCAGGTGTGAAGGAGTGCAAGGATGGCTCCAAAACAAGTCAGGAAATTCTTCCCCAAGGTATACCATGAGGTGAGAAATCCTCAGAATCTGATTTCATTTTACCCAATGAGGAGTATGATAGAGCTTGTGCTTGGCTGGGTAGGTTTACCCTCATAGGGTACTATGTAAGTCGGATACCTTCATAGAGCCTGCTCAAATCCTGGGTCCAATCCACCTGGAAACCCTTTAGCATACATCTTGCTGGTGTTCAAAACCTTCTGAAAGTTCTGCTATTACTATATTTAAATTTTGTTTTCCTGACCCAGAAACATGTAGGTCCATTCTGAGCCATGGCTAGTTTTTTATACGAACTTAGCTTCTTGTTTTTTCCCCATGGTCCGTTGACATTGTGGTTTTTGAGTCAATGCGTTTGAAAGTACCAGTATGGGTTGAATTTCCTGGTCTTCCTCCTATTATGGGGTAATATTGATAAGCTCATTAAGCTGTTAGGGCATTTCTTTTGCCATGAACAATAGAGGTTCTATGCTGATTGTGACTATTTGCAGTTATTGATCTTAAGATCTCCTGCTTCTTCCTTTCTTTGTGTCCTCTACACATGCTTTGCTTTCATGTGCTGCCCTTGAATTTAACAGAAGAAAGTGAACCAAGAAATAATATCTCTGAGATTTTGGCGAGGGTTTTCTCTTTTGGCTCAGATTAGGGTTTGGTCACCTCCAAAGCCCGGTCATGGCAATGGCGGTGGGGGATATCCCTCCCCCACCCAAACCCTCCTTCCGAGATGTTACCATGATGACTACCTCCATACTCAAGAACATTGACCATGGCTCATTTTCCTTGTTCTCACTACCTCCTCTTTCGACTAGTCAAAACTAGAAAATATGTTTGGTCACCTCCAAAGCCCTGTCATGGCAATGGCGGTGGGGGATATCCCTCCCCCACCCAAACCCTCCTTCCGAGATGTTACCATGATGACTACCTCCATACTCAAGAACGTTGACCATGGCTCATTTTCCTTGTTCTCACTACCTCCTCTGTTCGACCAATCAAAACTAGAAAATATGACCAAAGCTTTGAAGGCAAGGAGGCCACAATAGTCCCAACCAAGTAACAAAGGCTCCTTTGTTCCTAAGTTGAATGATGCTCCAGTGGTGGAGATTCCTCTAGACTATATTTAGAGCCCGATCCTCACCCTAACTGAGAGAGCTCTTGCTTGCAAATTTATGGGTATTTGGCCTAAGCCCAACAACCATTCAAATATGGATCACCTCTTCTTGGGGATCTAAAATATCTAGCTATGAATTCATGATGGCAAGGAGAGGGTATTTCATAGTTATTTTCTCCTCCATAGAGGAAAGAGATGCAATATTTCAAGGAGGTCCCTGGTTCCTTGGATCAAGCCCTCTCTACATGACCCCCTAGTCAGTCAGTTTTGACCCACAAGTGGAAGAACCAGAAGAAGTCTCAATTTGGGTAAGACTACCATTTTTACCCCTACATTTATGGAATAAACCGACTCTTGAGATGATAGGTAACTCTATTGGCACATTTGTAGACTGGGCTCCTCCGAAGGCCAATAATGCAACTTGTGCTAGGCTGTGTGTTCAAGTCAATCTGAAAAGCTTCTAAACATAGGTATCAAAGTCTTGGACTGGATCCATACCCAGCCACTAGATTATGAGCACATTCCCTTTAAATGTATTACCTGTCATCAATATGGTCATTTCTCAAGGAATTGTCCCACTAAGGTACAACAAGAGACAAAGGAGGAAGATCAAGAATTCCAAACAGTAAGAAGAAAACAGCAGAGAAGATCTAGAAGTAGAAGGAGGCCTCAACCACAGCCAAAAAGACAAAACAATAATAAGTTCTCTATTTTATCACAAAATGAGGAAGAGGAACATCCAGGGACATCTAAAAAAGGGGAAGATCCATCAGATCCTGAATCAGAAGACGAAGTGGAGGAAACTCAGGCTACCAAAGAAAACCTTCAGGAAGAGGAGATTGAAGAAATAGAAGAGACTCAGTTAGCAACAACAATGATTCTAGGAGGCACCCTAGCCACCAGATCTTCTACTAGAGGGAGGAAATCTAATCAAGAGGTAAGAACAGAACAAGCAAATATAGAGATTCAAAAGAAAGCACAGACAACCTTAGACTTCAGCAAGGCTAAGAAGCCACTTAAGAAATGAAGGTTCTATCATGGAATGGAAGGGGATTGGGTAGTCCCTTGAAAAAAAACTACCTAAGTCAATTAATAGCCCAACAGAAGCCAATGGTTATCTGCATTCAAGAAACTAAATTGACAGAGTAGTTAGCAAGAATAGAATGGAAAAATATATGGAGATCCTCAGACCTAGAAGCAATAGATTCGTCAGGTGCCTCGGGGGGCTTCTCCTTGCATGGGATCCATAGGCCCTGATATGTATTAATAAAACAAGACACTCAAATTGGATAGCAACTTCTTTCTCCTCTCCACAGGGATAGACTTGGACCATAGTCAATTTTTATGGACCAAATAACTTAGTCTTAAAACAAGAGGCTTGGAAAAGTCTTCAACACTGGATTCGTGAGGAAAGACCCCCAAATTTAATTATATCAGGGGATTTGAATGTGACTTTAGCCCAATGGGAGAAAAAAGGAGGCATTCCCTCAAAAGACCCTTCTAAGGACCTGGTTATGCAAATTATAACTGAGCAAAAACTTCAGGACATAATCCCCAAAAATGGAAAATTTACATGGACAAACAGAAGAGTTGGGGTTAAATTCATTGCAAAAAGATTAGATAGATTCTTGATACAAGAAGATATACTATTCAGGTATCCACTTGTATCAAGTGGCATAATTCAAAGTTCGGTCTCAGATCATAAGCCTATCTATTTGGATACGGGCGATAGTGCTCTTGGAAAAAGGAAGATTCCTTTCAAATACAATCTAGAATGGATGGAGCATGAGGAGTTTGCACCTTTAGTAGAAAGTATCTGGAAGCAGCATGTCTGTGCAAACAGTCCCCAAGAGGTATGGAAAATGAAAATTTCCAATCTCAAGAAAGCCATTAGGGACTGGATTGCCAATAAGACTAAAGTTCAAAATAGGTCAAGCATATTGCTACAACAGATGGAGGAAGCAGAGCAAGAGATAGGTGATCAACCTCCAACCCCTCAATAGGAAGAGAGAAGACTCCGGTTGAACCAAGAAATGGATCAAGCTTTCAGAGAAGAAGAGGCACATTGGAGACTTCGATCAAGAATGATCTAGCTCAAGAAAGGAGACAGAAACACAAATTACTTTCATCTAAAAACAATGCAGCACTACCAACAAAATACAATCAGAGAAATTCACAAAACTGAAGAAATTTATTTTGATCAGGCAGTCATAAAGGAACTAGCAAGAGATCATTACTCGGCCCTTCTCACAAAGACAACAGTAAATCAGTAGGCTCAGGCCACTCTCCTGAACAACATTCCTCCTTTGTTAAAAAATAGAGACAGAGAAGATCTCTCTTCAGCAGTAACCAAAGAAGAGTTGGAAGAAGTTATACGTTCACTACCCAAGGACAAAGCTCCAGGACCAGATGGCTTCACCAACAATTTTTATCAGCAGTTTTATGAAATTATAGGAGATGACCTGTTGGCAATGATAGAAGAGACAAGGATAAGAGGTAAGCTATCTGGGGCAATCAACTCCACTTTCTTAGCTTTAATTCCAAAAGAAAAAAATGCAATTACTTTTGATAGATTCAGACCTATATCTTTGTGCAATTGCTCTTATAAGATAATGACTAAAATAATAGCAAATAGAATTAAAAGGAAGATTAATGATTTGATAGAGCTAGAACAAGGGGGTTTTATTCTAGGGAAAAAAATATATGACAACATTATAATGATTCATGAAGCCCTACACTCAAGTGCCAAGTCCAAAAAGAAAAGAATAGCCATTAAACTTGATATGGCTAATGCCTTTGACAAAGTAGACATTGGCTTTTTAACACAGGTGTTAGCTGTTGACAATTCTGTCACATTGCCTAGAGGGGTAGTAAAATCGAAATTTTTTGTAAAGTGTTTCTTTTTATTTCATGAATTTGTTCCCTTGTTTTTTTTTTAGAAACAACATTTTTAAGTATTGCAGCAATTTTGGCTTTCATTGCCATCCCCCTTGTACATAGAATGGGATACACAAGAGCTTCGCTACTGAGCAAGCTAAGTTTAGGAGCTTCGCAGGGGAAAGAAGGACAGCTTCGTCGAGAAAGAAAAGCAGGGAAGTCCAGATCGCGGTCCAAAGTTGCTAAGACATGAAGAGAGCTTCGCACCCGAAGCAGCACAAACAGTCACTTCGGGCGAAAACTTTGCGAAGCGGAATTTGCAAAAATTCAAGTGTTGAAGGATTGCTTCGCTAAGAACCCAACGAAGCATCCACTTCGGACCCCTCCACTGGCGAACCATTTATACTTCGCCCAAGGTTGTCGCGAAGCATTTACTTCGCCCAAGGTTGTCGCGAAGCATCTACTTCGGATAGCTTTTGTGCGAAGCACTTCCAACCGAAGCAGTAGCGGCCCGTGAAAAGCAGAATATTTTTCCAAGGCAAGAATGCACTTCGGCCGGAAAACTCCCGAACCGCGGCTTTGAAGAAGGTTCGCGGCGAAGCATTTTGACAACCCATAAGCGAAGCATCCACTTCGGGTAGGGAATCTCGCGAAGCGACTTTTAACACCTTTTCAACGAAGCAATTAAGATTGAGAGCCCTGTTTCAAGAAGAGATATCTGCTTCGGCGTTTAGCATCCACGAAGCCATTTTGAGAAGCTCCTTCGCGCGAAGTGCATGACTAAGGAAGGTGAATCCGCCTCGGCTCACATTCGTTGCGAAGCAGGGTCGCGAACTGAGAATCGGCGAAGCGCTTTAGGGGTACGCACTCCAAGGCCGGGTATTTTTCCGAGGCAATCAAGTGCTTCATAAATGAATTTTTACGTGCCGAAAGACTCGGGGCTCATTTTTGGCAACCTGAAAAGAAATATCAGTATGAGGAGAGCCCGGCGGACATGGCGGCCACTCGAGCTCCGCACCCGAAGAAGCCTAGGACGAGTCAGGCGGCTCATAAATGCAAATTTCTCCGGCTGACCCGGTCATAGTTGCTAATTTTAGAAAAGGATTTGAGAGCTCAGTCACGGGAGTAGCGGGAGCCGACTTCTCTGGTTTTCGAGGATGTACTCCTCAATTTTGTGCATTAATGGCTCAGAGGGTCGGGTCCTCTATAAAAACCCACGTATTGTAATGAAAAAGGTGGGTAAATTTCTGCTAGAAAGCTGCTGTAACTTGATTTCGTGCAATTAATACTAAGAGCTTCGGGCTTCCTTTCTCTCTTGTATGCTGCCTTCTGTGATTATTTCTGTTATTCCATTTCTTCATTTGCATACTGTAATTCTAAATTCTGAATTTAGGTGTGTGATTGGGGATAGAACCCTGGAATTTTCCCGAAGGATACATAGGGGAGAGAGCGCTGTAATAGTGTTCTTGTATGCCGCCTGTGGATAGTGTTTCTGCTATATTTACTTATTTCCTAACCGCCGTAATTTTGAAATCTGGATTTCGACGTAAGGGGAGGGTAATCCTGGAACTCGTCCAGAGGATACATAGGAAGGCTAGTACCGTGTTCATTTTATTTCATTCTTGGTATCTATTGCTGCTATTTCGAGCTGTAGCCAGTAATCGTGCTGCTGGTTCTTTCCCTTTTAAATTCATTGATATTCTTTCCCTTACTTTGTTTATTTCTTTCCTGCACCCTTACTATTTTTATCTCTTTCCTGCACTCTTAGCTCAAAACACCGAGTAGTTTAGTAAAGGAGCCGGCCTTTCTCCGGAGATTGGCACGGGGGGCATCTCTTCCCCTCGGCCTTTCAATGTTGGTTCAGGTCTAGGGCGCGTACACTTCCCAAAACCCTTTCCTGTGGCAGATTTGATGACCAACAGTTTCTGGCACGCCCGGTGGGACCCGGTCAGTCTCACCTTGTGAGTGCTAGTGAGAATCGATGCTTGTCTCATTACCAAAAGACTCTAGCATTTGGCGACTTTGTTCAACCTGAGAATCTTAAAGTTGTAAGAGATCAGTACTTAAGTATCTGTGCCTTCATGCAAACAAGATGGAGTTAGGAATAGTGGAGAGGAGACTGAGTTCTTTGAACTTGATATTGACGCCTTCGGGGAACGTTCCAGGTTGGTCACCCCTGAGTCACTGTTGCGTGGAACATCCTCGCAGGAGGCTGCTTTTGACGAACAAGGGCTAACTTCGGATAGCACAGCAGCTAGCCTTCCTTCCAATCCTCCCAACTCGCCAAATCATCCAAGTGCCTCCGTTCCAATTAGTCATTCGGTTAGCAATCAACGAGGAACTTCGGGAATTCCTGTTTCTCGGAATCCAGGCACGAACATGGCACAACAACAACAACAACAAATACAGCAGCAGCAGCAGCAATCGCCACCCAGAATGTTCCCGACGTGGAATTCTTCCGGACCGTTAAATCTAGCGGGACAAGGGCAAGTTCCGCCTGCTGCTATGAAGAAAATCCCAATGTTCGATGGAACGGGGAAGACTGCTCTGGAGCATATCCAGGACACTGTTTCTCTGGCGGCGATTCATGACATCACGGAGGAGAGAGTTATGGTAAAGCTTCTGGTTCTGTCTCTTAGAGGGAAGCTCCTCTCCTGGTACAGATCCCCACCACCCGATACTATAACGGGATGGGACCAGTTAGCCGGACAATAAATGAGAAGTTTCAATGAGTCCGCCGTTCCATCCTCTCTTTTGCATCAGTTCACAACGATCCAGAGACATCCGCAAGAAGAGATTGCTGATTTCAATGTTAGGTTCGCTCGAACCTGGCAAAGAATACCAGTTGGGCTCCGGCCCCCTTAAAGGTGTATGCTCGTCGTGAGAAGGGACAACAGCCTTCCCAGGCCCCGAGCGAAGCTCCTCACCCTGCACCAGTAAAAGAGAAGGCCCAACAGGCCCCTGCAAATCCACCCCAGGTGGAAACCAAAGAACAGGCTAGAGAAAAGCTTAAGCTCCCTTCGCTGACCAAACGACAAAGGGTCGAGGCCACGGAGCAGTATCGCACGAAGTATGAGGCGAAAAGGGAACCTGAGGTGCACAACTCCCTAGTATACAACATCGTAGATGAGCTGAAGAAAACTCCGGCCAAAATCAGTCTGTATGACGCATTGCACCTACCCGGACAAGTGGACTTGCTGCAGGAGTCTTTGAAGACAACTAAGGCGAGAAAGTCAGCACCGCTTGCCCTAGTGCAAACCTTATCCACGTCCATTACAGGGAAGAATAGGCCACCTCCGTTCTACCTGTCTCTACAAATGGAAGGGTACGTGGTACACAACTGTATGATTGACTCCGGGGCCACGACGACAGTCATGCCCAAAGCAGTTTGCGAGGAAATAGGAATGGAGTACACGCGAAGCAGTCACGGCGTGCTCCAACTGGATGGTACTCCTGTAAAGACTGTAGGTGTAATTAAAGATATACCTATCCGACTGCACAAAATGCCCCAGATTACGGTTATACAGGAGGTGGTAGTCGTCGACCTGGAGCCATATTTTAGTATGTGCCTGTCAAGGGAATTTACAGCGAAGTTGGGAGGATACCTATCCATGGATTACTCGCATTTAGAGATTCCATTCAAAGGAAGGAAGATAAAAATCTACAATGAGAAACCTTCCACATTCCTCGTACAGAAGATGTCTGAGGAGGAAAGCAGTGATCCCATACATGCAATAGCGGAAGGGATAGAGCAAGTGGACCTGGTTGAAGAATCCCTTGCACAGTTGAATTGTGAAGATGAGTTTTCATTGGCAGATTTCAATGCCATGATAGAAACAGAAATGGGATGCTATGCTATCACCAAACCAGAAGAACACACTAAGCCAAAAAACAAGATATGTGCCCAAGGAGAACTATGGAGATTGTTCTTCGATGGCGCCCGATGCAAAAATGGCGCTGGGGCAGGAATACTTTTAGTATCACCATCAGGAGAGCAAAAGGAATATTGCTACCGGTTGGTTTGGAGCTGCACCAACAACGCAGCAGAATACGAAGCTTTATGCCTGGGACTGAAGAAAGCAGAAAAGTTAGGCATAAAACATCTCCAAGTCTTCGGAGATTCAGAATTGGTATGCAATCAGGTCACCAACAAGTGCATTTCAAAAAAGCACTATCTCAAAGCATACCGTAACAGGGTATGGGACTTGTTTGACCAATTCGAATCGCTCAATCTGCAGTCCATTCCACGTGAGAAGAACAGACATGCCGATGTCTTGGCATCCATCGCAGCTAGATATTCTCCAGCAGATGACATGGTGCATAAACCCAAAGCTGTGAGGATGATTTATAGGCCCTCTGTACCAGACAGAGATATGCATTGGCAAATTTTTGACAATGATGAACAGATTGTGAATTTTTTGATCCAAGAAGCAGCAACGGTTGAAAGAAGAAGCCCGGATGATGAGGAATATGAAGGGCTAGTTCAGTTGAAGAACAACCACGTCCCAAAGGGGTTAATTACTCTGGAAAGCCTTTTCGATCAAAATGATCGAGCAGTTTCCCATAGGATCAAAGTCAACGCGAAGCAGTATCAGGATTTGGAGCTCGAATCCGGGAAAGTGATAAAAGTCGGAATAGATTGCACTTCGGAAGAGCTAGAACAGATCCGATCTTTGTGCAGAAGGTATCCTGACATAGTAGCATGGTCTTACCAAGACCTAAAGGGATACGATCGGCAATTGATTCAGCATACAATTGAGTTGCAGGAGGGGATCAAACCTTTCCGGCAGAAGCAAAGGCCGGTTAATCCAAAGATCGAAGTCCTGATGAAAGCTGAGCTCCTGAAGATGCTTGAGGCGAAGATAATTTACCCCATAAAGCATTCCTCTTGGGTAGCGAATCTAGTCCCCGTGAGAAAGAAAAATGGAGATATTCGACTATGTGTGGATTTTCGCAACCTAAATCAGGCTTCGCTCAAAGATCATTACCCTCTCCCGCAGATTGATCAAATCTTACACTCAGTGGCTGGGGCTCAACGCTTCTCTCTACTTGATGGCTTCTCAGGATATAACCAGATCTGGGTTAGGGATGAAGATCAACATAAAACGACATTCACTACCAAGTGGGGAACATTTGCTTATCAGCGAATGCCATTCGGCCTTTCGAATGCAGGAGCCACTTTTCAGAGGGCTATGGATTTAGCTTTCGGTGAACTGTTGAATAAGGTCATCGTCATCTATTTGGATGACATGACCGTCTTCTCCCGAAGGAGGGAGGATCATCCTTTGCATTTGCAGCAGATATTCGAAAAATGCCGAGAATTTGGCATTTCAATTAACCCAAAGAAGTCCATATTCGCAGTCAATGAGGGAAAATTACTGGGACATGTGATATCAGAGAAGGGTCTCGCCGTAGATCCTGACAGAGCTGAGGCTCTCTTGAAGCTCCCACTCCCGGTGAATAAGAAGGGACTACAATATTTTTTCGGCCAGATCAACTTCGTAAGGAAGTTTGTTCCAGATTTCGCCCAAGTCATTAAGCCGATGTCTGAACTCTTGAAGAAGGACGCTGAATTCATCTGGACGGATGAAAGGAAAGGGGCATTTGAAGAGATCAAGGCCCGAATCGCTCAGGCGCCAGTCCTGACTAACCCTGACTACAATCGAGATTTCATCCTATATGCTATAGGAGAACCCGAGAGCTACGCTGCAGTCCTGACACAGAAGGGGGAAGATGGTGAAGAACGCCCCATCGCGTTTCTAAGCCAGGTAATACACCCCCATGAAGAGAAGTACAACTTCATAGAAAGACAGGTGCATGCTGTTATGAAATCCTTAAGGAAATTCAAGCACTTCATTTCTCAAAGTCGGGTTACAGTATTCGTCATTCATCCTGATGTACGCAACTTCGTCATCCAAGGAGAGTTGGGTAGCAAAAGAGCTGGTTGGGTCAACAAAATACAAGAGTTTGACATTGAGATTAGACCCACAAAATTGGTTCGCGGTCGCGCGCTATGTCAGGAGCTTGCGAAGAGCGTAGCGATCGAAGTAAAAGCTTGTCAGTGGGATGACTTGGCAGCGGAAGGGTGCTTCGCAAATCAAGAAGAAGATGAGAAGGACTGGGTCAGTGAGATAGTTGAATATTTCAACACCGGGAGATGTCCTCAACATTTGAATGCTTCGCAGCGAAGACACTTCAAGATGCGGTCCCTCCGATACACATTACGTCCCGAAGGCCTATTCTTCAGGAATATTGATGGCGTTCTTCTTAGGTGCATAAAAGAAGATGATAAGAAAAGAGTCCTGGGCGAATTCCATTCAGGGTTATCCGGGGGCCACTTCGCAGGAAGAACAACAACATTAAAGATAATTAAGGCAGGTTACTATTGGCCTACACTCTTCGCCGATGCCTTTGCGGTCTGTCGCAGATGTGAGCAATGTCAGAAGTTCGCCGGCCGAAGCAGAAGTGCTCCTATGCCCCTCCGACCGATACAGGTAGAAACACCCTTCCAACAATGGGGGTTGGATTTCATAGGAGTTATATCACCGAACTCCTCCGCAGGACATAAGTTCATCCTGACCGCAACCGACTATTTCACTAGATGGGCCGAAGCCGTACCCACGAAGCACGCCGACCAGGAAACCGTCATTACATTCCTAGAAGGTTTGATTACCCGGTTCGGCATCCCGGAAGCAGTAGTAACGGATAATGGTCCTGGGTTCACAAGCGCCAAGATCAATGAATTCGTCTATAAATATGGGATGTATCACAAGGTCTCCTCCAATTATTATCCACAGGGTAACGGATTGGCAGAATCAACGAATAAGACTCTGTTAAGGGTGCTGAGGAAGCTCATAGAGAAGAACAGAAGAACTTGGCACCTCCTCCTAGATCGAGCCTTGTGGGCTGATCGGATTTCTGTCAAAAAGTCAATCAAAACGTCGCCTTATGCCCTGGTGTATGGCAAGGAGGCTATCTTACCAACCCATATAGAGATTCCTGCATTGCGGCTGTTGGATGAGGAAGAAGAATTTAGTCCCATGGAGAATAGACTGGCTCAGCTACTGCAGCTGGAGGAAGACCGCGATAAGGCCTACCAGAGCTTCGCAAAGCATGCCCAGATCACCCGAGACTGGTTCAAGAAAAAGTCCTCCGCCCGCACATTCAGAGTGGGAGATCTAGTATGGAAGTGGGACTCTTGGAAAGCTAAGCCTGGGAATCACGATAAATTAGACGCTTTCTGGGACGGACCATTCGAAATTGTGAAGGTGAATTCAGCCAACTCCTTTATACTCAAAGATACAACTGGCCAGACTTTGCCAATTTCTGTCAACGGTCTTCATTTGAAGGCTTTTCATCGCTAAAGCAAAACAAAACAAAACAATAAAAAAAAAAAAATAAATGTTTTTACTTTTGTATGTAAGACTTTTTATTTTTGTATATACCCTGTTTCAAGACTGCCAAGAGGTTAAGCTTCACACTACCACAGCGACAAGCTCCGGCTTCGCCAAGTCTAGCAAGAATCTCCTTCGGGAACTTTATGAGCGAAGTGACTGATGCAAGATGGTTCGCAGCGAAGCGCTTTGGCCTAGAAAGAATCCTCGAAGGACTAAACGACATCAGAATGAAGGCGTGAGAAGTACTTCGCAAAAGGGAGCCCGAGCGAAGCAGTTTTCGAAAGAAATTTGGCGAACCGTTTTTCAAAAAAAACAAGCTTCGGGGGTTAACCTTCCGCGAAGCAAGCAGTGACGCGGCGAGGTAAAAACACTTCGGGCCCGAAGTATAAAAAATCAGTTCGCGCTGGAGGTTCGCCGCGAAGTGTCTTTAGCGCCGGCATCAACTTCGCCAAATCAATAAGGCGCGAGGCGGGGAGCATTTAAAACGTGTTTTGAAAGACGTGCCGACGGCAACCTAGGGAAACGTTCGGGGCGGGTGATTTTAATGCAAAGGTGGCGGGCCGTATCCCGAGAGAATTCAGTTATGAGAAAAGCTCTCGCCCAGGTACGAGGTGGTAGAAGGGTTAGATTTCCAATGCTGGGCAAAATCCTCGAAGCGCATGGACCCGCGTGCAACGCCGCCGTAAAGCCAATCAAAAAGCAAAACGACCTCCGCCACCCGAGTCATGAATTTAATTTTGGCAGGCGCCATAAATAGAGGTAGTTGCCTTTTAGAGCTATAAAACTCAAGCCTTAGCAGTAAAAGGGGTGTTCGCCTGCTGATTAATGCAATTTTAAGAGCCCTAGCCGATAGCCTGCATTTCTCCTGTTCTTCGCGTCGAAACTCTCTGCGTCAAAAGACTCTGCTGCCGCCAAAATTCAGAATGGGGAAGAAGAATTCTAAGGAGAAGAGGAAAGAGCCTGAGGTAGCCGGCCCAGAGAAAATAAAGAAGGGCAAAGAAGAGAAAAAGCACAGACCTAAGAGGGTCGACCTCAACCTCCGCCCCGAAAAACAAGCTGTAGAAGAAAGGGAGGATTCAGAAGAAGAGCAACCTGCGGAACCACCAATTGATGGGTGGGAGAAGATAAGGGACACCGAACTTTCAAAGAGCGTGGCCGAGCTCCGATACACTATCGAGTTCATGAAAAGCCGACTCTCCGCGGAGAACAAGAGAGCCGCTGCTTATTATTCGCAGATATACTGGTATCTGACCCCGCCCGCGCACCATTGTCCCGAATTGGTCTGTGCCATCACGCAAAACTATCAACCATCCACCAGACAAGTGCTGGACGCCGCGGGCAATAAATTGTTCACAATTTTAAAAGAGGATGTACAAGGAGCTTTCGCGCCACAGCAAGGGCCGCCCAAGGGTTATTCCGTTCGCAATGTTATCCTGAGCGAACAAATGGAGAGGTTCACCACCTCCAGTTATATTATAAAATTTCTGAGTGAGAACCTCAAGGACGGACTTCCTTCAGGCAAGCTGCCTCAAATGCCTCGCCCCTGAAGGATTTCAAGAGCACAGACATCTTCTCTATCATTGCGTGGGTCGCGGGCCTGTCTACCGATGCTTCGGTGCACCCTTGGCAAGTGTCGCTGGCCGAATGTATTTCACGAGGGGAGTTTTATGCCCCAGATGCGTCGAGGCCGAACACTAACCCGGTCTTCTTCGACTGGGCGGAATGGGTGGCCCGGACCTTGCATACGCGGCTAGTCAGCATGAAGAATGCTGGGACGGGTCAGTATTTTGGACCTTGCTCTTTCCTGGTTTGGCTCTTTTTCTATCATGTCCAGAAGCATTTCCCCCACATTGCCATTACTTCAAGCGGCAAGGACGGAACTCCTCTGCCGGTGTATCAGTGGACTCCCCTCCTGGCGAGGACGGAGTCATATTACGCTTTCAACCAGCAGTTTCTAGGACCTGCTATTCAGCTGTTGCAGGGTTCTTGCCCTCGGGTGCCCATAACCCTTAGGGACAAGGTGGTTAAGGAGGAAAAGGGAGACGTTTTCCAATTGACGCAGGGGCTTGTGGTTCGCCTGTTCGGATTCACAGGGAAGCCCTTCCTACTACCCTTTTACCCCTCTGAATATCAGTTCGCGCTGGAGGTTGCTCGGCAGAGCGACGCGACAAATGTCATTTATGGCCACGGCCGAAAATGGGCGCCCACATGCGACTTCCCTTTCAAAATGGGAGTCATTGAGGTTTTTGCCCTGAAGCAACATGTATTCTTGGAGGATAAGCTTGCCGACTTCGGTTTGCTGCAGATTCCTCAACGGTGGTGTTACGACCCCTTGGGGGTGATGAGGGATCACCTCCGATTCAAAAATTTTCATGTCTGCCCTCACCCGGAGATAGTAGAACAAAGGAACAACCCCAATGGGAGAGATTTGGAGTGGCACCTGGAAAGAATGAAGACCTTACCTCCCTGGCATGAGTTTTACTCCATGGAGGTCGAGTATGATCCAGTTCGGCACCCCTTCCCAGGCCCAGACTCCACCTTTTGGAGAAAAATGAAAGATGATTTAAGGGAGGAGTTAAAGGGTTGGGGTGAAGAGCAATTGAAGGAGTGGTGGATAATGAGAGTCCATCGTCAGAAGCAGAAATCATATGGGCTCTTGGAAACAGATAGAGACTTTGCAATTTTCTACGAAGCCAACGCTGGGTCTTGGAAGCCCATCTCCTTCGCTGACTTCGTTCCCCCCAGTGCCCCAGGTTCGGGCGAAAGCCCAAAGAGAGCTGACGATGCTTCTGAACAAGAGGAAGAAGAGGAGGCAGCGGCGACACCACAAGAGTTGCCTCAGGAGTCTGTTGGAGGTCATGACACGAGCGCCGCGGGGTCAGCGCAGCAATTAGAGAAGGAGGAGAAAAGGAAAAGAAAGAAACTGGAGCAAGTCCAAGTGCCTCCTACTCATCCGAAGCGACCGCGTACCAGGCCTCCAGGTGCCTCCAGCGAACAGCCTGTGATAGGCTCAGCCGAAGTGAATGTTGAGGAAACAGCGTCGCAAAGGGCCGAGGTAGTTTCGGAGGTAGACGTCATCGATGTGGAGGAACTCCTCCAAACGGAAGGGGGCCTTGAAGAAGAAGTCATGGAGGTCGGAAGTACAGAGGCAGAGAAAGAACGTGAGCCGACCACGCAGGAAGCTACCACTTCTGCTCTATTGACAGAGCACGCAGGTACGCATTCCTCACCCTTTACCCTGGTCTCCCAAGTCATGTCTACAACGGTCCCGGCCGAAGGTCCCCATCAGTCTCTCCCTCTCTCGGATAAATCTCCCCTGGAAATTCAGTCACCCCATCGCATGGTACCCTTTGCCACCACGAGTTTGCCTCGCGATCCCGCCAGCTTCACAAGCATATCCACCCCTTTCGAGTCGTCAGGCCGGGACAAGTCCATGGATACCACTTCGCTCGCCCACGCCACCATCCCCTTGGTATTTAGTCAGGGCGAAGGTACTGTTCCAGCTCCAAACCCCGACTCCCACTCCCCTGTCACGCGTGGCGTTGTTTCTCTTGCCGAAACCCCCACCACACCTGTCGCCGAACCCACTGGCGAAGCATCCCCTGTACATTCATTGTATTTGTTCACCCCCTTGGCTGGAGACCCAGCCTCATTTGAAACAGAATTGGCTATGATCAAGGAACGTCCTCTAGCTGAGAAGCTGATCCAAGCCCGGCAGAACACTGACAAGATGCTGAAGGAGGCAAGGAAAAAGAGAGGGCGCTCTCTAGCAAGAGTAGAAAAATGCGCTGTATTTGACTTAAAAGGCGGAAAGCTGCATAAAGTGAAGAAGGTTCCTAAGGTCCAAAAACCCCTGGACGAGATGACCCCTGCTGATTACGACTATCAAGAGAAGGTCAAGGACCTGGAGCACTTGGATGTGGATAATGAATCCGAATCTATGCATGTGAGAATAGAAACATTCCGCGCACATGCTAATATCGCCAATCAGCGCCGGTATGAAGCAGAGAGCGCCAACATTAAGTTGGAGGAGGATCTAGCCAGGACCCGCTCTAAGCTAGAAGATGCAGAGAAGCAGTGCGAGCAGATGAGAAAAGAAGTAGACGCCTTGAAACAGCAGGTAGAACAACTGCAGGGTACAACTGAGAATCAGAGCAAGATACAGGCCGAAGCTGAGCTAAAGGCCAAAGAGTTTGAAAGCAGAATCTTGCAGATGCAGCAACAGTTGTATGAGAAGGAGAGCCTAGAGCTGTTTGATAGAGGCAGAATTAAAGAAATCCGCTCGCACCTGCTTAAAAACTTCAGATCTCGGGCCTCTAGTGCCCTGTCAATTTTGACTTATATCACCGAAGCCCAGTATGCCGCTGCCCAAAAGGGACCAATAGTGGATGAGGTTATACAAAAAATTAGAAGAAGACTCAAACTGGCTTTTGAGGTTCAAAGTATCAAATATCAGGACTTGCAGGTCGCCGCTATGAGTCGGACAGCCAGAGATTGGTCCACCGCCCAAGCTACAGTCCACGCCTTCTTCTCCAAAGTGAGGAAAGCTCAGAAGGCTAAGGACCTCATGGACGTATTTGAACAGGAGCAGCGCACATCACTGGGGTATTTTCAAGATCTCTCAACATTAGGTTTCCCAAGTTTCACTGATGATGATGGGAACCTTTTGACTAAGGAAGAGCTCAAACCGGCTTGGCTCAACTTTGAGAGTGACGTCTCAGAGATAGACGAGTGGGAGGAGCCAATCACAGAAGGGCAAGTCACGGATTTTATTTTGAGACATTGCAAAATCGCGGCCTGCCTAAATGATTTGAGCACCAGAGCCAAACATGCCGACATAGGGCAAATTGATCGGTTCCATGTTCTGGTCAAAGCGCTGCAAGATCAAGAGCCATTCCAGAAAGGTGCCTGGGCTCACGTTCGCCGAACCATGGAACGCATCCGTGATCGCCTTCCCCCACCGCCGCAACAAGAAACCACGCCGGAAGAGGAAGAAGAGGAAGAAGAAGAAGAAGAGGTAGCTGTGGAAGCACCCCCAGAAAGACAAAGAGGAGAAGGGTCTGGAGGCAACTCTGGCCCAACGGATTAAGGCTGAGGGTTCTTGCACCGAGGCGAGCTCGTTGCCCCGCGAGCCGCCAAGAATGTTGACAATTCTGTCACATTGCCTAGAGGGGTAGTAAAAATCAAAAATTTTGTAAAGTGTTTCTTTTTATTTCATGAATTTGTTCCCTTGTTTTTTTAGAAAAAACATTTTTAAGTATTGCAGCAATTTTGGCTTTCATTGCCATCCCCCTTGTACATAGAATGGGATATACAAGAGCTTCGCTACTGAGCAAGCTAAGTTTAGGAGCTTCGCAGAGAAAAGAAGGACAGCTTCGCCGAGAAAGAAAAGCAGGGAAGTCCAGATCGCGGTCCAAAGTTGCTAAGGCATGAAGAGAGCTTCGCACCCGAAGCAGCACAAACAGTTGCTTCGGGCGAAAACCTTGCGAAGCGGAATTTGCTAAAATTCAAGTGTTGAAGGATTGCTTCGCTAAGAATCCAGCGAAGCATCCACTTCGGACCCCTCTACTGGCGAACCATTTCTACTTCGCCCAAGGTTGTCGCGAAGCATCTACTTCGGATAGCTTTTGTGCGAAGCACTTTCAACCGAAGCAGTAGCGGCCCGTGAAAAAGCAGAATATTTTTCCAAGGCAAGAATGCACTTCGGCCGAAAAACTCCCGAACCGCGGCTCTGAAGAAGGTTCGCGGCGAAGCATTTTGACAACCCATCAGCGAAGCATCCACTTCGGGCAGGGAATCTCGCGAAGCGACCTTTAACACATCTTTTCAGCGAAGCAATGAAGATTGAGAGCCCCGTCTTGAGAAGGGATATCTGCTTCGGCATTTAACATCTGCGAAGCCATTTTGAGAAGCTCCTTCGCGCGAAGTGCATGACCAAGGAAGATGAATCTGCTTCGGCTTATATCCATTGCGAAGCAGGGTCGCGAACTGAGAATCGGCGAAGCGCTTTAGGGGTACGCACTCCAAGGCCGGGTATTTTTCCGAGGCAATCAAGTGCTTCATAAATGAATTTTTACGTGCCGAAAGACTCGGGGGCTCATTTTTGGCAACCTGAAAAGAAATATCAGTATGAGGAGGAGAGCCCGACGGACATGGCGGCCACTCGAGCTCCGCACCCGGAGAAGCCTAGGACGAGTCAGGCGGCTCATAAATGCGAATTTCCCCGGCTGACCCGGTCATAGCTGCTAATTGTAGAAAAGGATTTGAGAGCTCAGTCACGGGAGTAGCGGGAGCCGACTTCTCTGGTTTTCGAGGATGTACTCCTCAATTTTGTGCATTGATGGCTCAGAGGGTCGGGTCCTCTATAAAAACCCACGTATTGTAATGAAAAAGGGGGGGGAACTTTCTGCTAGAAAGCTGCTGTAACTTGATTTCCTGCAATTAATACTAAGAGCTTCGAGCCTCATTTCTCTCTTGTATGCTGCCTTCTGTGATTATTTCTGTTATTTCATTTCTTCATTTGCATACTGTAATTCTGAATTCTGAATTTAGGTGTGTGATTGGGGATAGAACCCTGGAATTTTCCCGAAGGATACATAGGGGAGAGAGCGCTGTAATAGTTTTCTTGTATGCCGCCTGTGGATAGTGTTTCTGCTATATTCACTTATTTCCTAACCGCCGTAATTCTGAAATCTGGATTTCGACGTAAGGGGAGGGTAATCCTGGAACTCGTCCAGAGGATACATAGGAAGGCTAGTACCGCGTTCATTTTATTTCATTCTTGGTATTTATTGCTGCTATTTCGAGCTGTAGCCAGTAATCGTGCTGCTGGTTCTTTCCCTCTTAAATCCATCGATATTCTTTCCCTTACTCTGTTTATTTCTTTCCTGCACCCTTACTATTTTTATCTCTTTCCTGCACTCTTAGCTCAAAACACCAAGTAGTTTAGTAAAGGAGCCGGCCTTTCTCCGGGAGATTGGCACGGGGGGCATCTCTTCCCCTCGGCCTTTCAATGTTGGTCCAGGTCTAGGGCGCGTACACTTCCCAAAATCCTTTCCTGTGGCAGATTTGATGACCAACATTAGCCAAATTTGGATTTCCAGCTCAAATGATAGATTGGATAAGAGCTTGCATAGAGGGACCTTGGATAGCCCCTCTAATTAATGGGAACCTGCTAACTTCTTTAAAGCCACTAGAGGATTAAGGCAAGGGTGCCTCTCTCCCCTTACCTTTATATCCTTCTAGCTGAAACTTTAGGGAGGACCCTGACCAAATTGAGAAGAAGGAAAGAAATCTTGGGAATTAGAGCAGCTACAGGATATAGAACAATCACTCATGCTCAATTTGCAGATGACACTATTTTACTGGGGGAAGCCACAAAACTGAATGTCAGGTTGATCAAAGAAGTTTTAGATTGCTTCTCTTCAGCCACAGGGGCAGAGATAAACACCCAAAAGAGCAGATTTTACACTATAAATACTTCAACAGCAGAAGATAGAGGTTTCTCTCAGATTTTGGGATTTCACAAAGGTAGTGATACCTTTAACTACCTAGGTGTTCCTATGGGCTTCCATAAAAAAAAAAATGAAACTTGGAATGTAATTCTAGAAAAGATGTCAAGGAGAATACAAAAATATAGCAATGGTTGGTTGAGTTTGGCTGGAAGAGTTATTTTAATCAAATCAGTATTAGCAAGTCTTCCCATATATCAATTGTTGGTGTATCATGCACCCTTATATATCTTGCAGAAGTTAGATGCAATGTTAAGAACTTTCCTATGGCAAGGGGGAAGGCAATCAGATAGGAAAAAGTTCCATTTGGTCAATTGGGAGACTGTTACCAAGCCAAAGGAGCAGGGAGGCCTAGGAATCAGAAAACAACAATTGTTAGCAAGGCACTAAGTGCTAAGCTACTTTGGAATCTGCTCACTCCACTAGACTCTCCATGGAAGCAAATCTTAAAATGCAAATATCTGAACAACTCTAATGGGATCCAGCTCATAAAAAGTGTGAAAAGCATAGCAGGCTCCTCCTCAATTTGGAAACATATTGTGGAAGCTAAAGATATTATATTAAATCATACCTCTTGGCTTCCAGGGGATGGTAAACAAATTAATATATGGGATGATCCAGTCTTGGGAGGACCTCCAATCATTAAGAATTGTTTCCCAGAAATAAAAGCAGACCTGCAACAGTTGGGTGTTAACTCTCTTGCAAGCTTAATTGAATGGGTGAGAGATCCACCCTTGCCACATCTTGACCAAGACTCATGGAGACAACTGCACATCCAAACTGAAGGGATTAAACTTTCTCCCCAAATTCCAGATCAGCTTATATGGGGCTCTATTAGTGGGTCAGGTGTTTACACAGTCAGACAAGGGGTGTTATTACAACAATAGGGTCAGAAGAACTCAACCATAGCTAAGGTATGGAATTACAAGGTTCCCCCCAAACTTCAAGCCTTTCTTTGGTTGGTGCTCCAAAACAAGATTCTTACTAGAGACAACCTCATTAAGAGGAATATCATGGGGCCTCATATTTGCCATAGGTGTCTTAAGAACAATGAAACAATATCACATCTATTCTTTCAGTGTACAGAAGCAGTTAAAATCTGGATTGAAATAACCCAGCAGCTAGGATCAGCACTATCAGGAACCTTCAACTCAGAAAATTGCCTAACCAATTGGGGCCAAATGTACAAATGGGGACTGAAGGACAAGCACCTTATCAGGCAGATATGGTATTCAGTGCCAATATTCATCATTTGGCACATATGGAAGGACAAAAACAGGATAATTTTTTATGACAAAAGAACCAATTTTCGAGTGTTAACCAATAGAGTGTTAAGGGAGATAGTCTTGAACACAAAAGCTATATATCATAAACAACAAGACATTAGGAGATTAAGAAAAAAGGAGATACAACTGTTACACCAAATGGATCTCCAAAATCTCCTAAATTCTGGGCCACAAGTTAGAACAATCAAACCTCCAGAGATAAAGTTCCCTGCACTTTTCTTTGATGGAGCCTCTAAATCAAACCCAGGCCATGCAACGGCTGGTGGTGTGATACTAGTGGCACCACACTATGAAATGCTTCAGTTCAAAATCAATTTGGGGAAAACAACCAATAATGTTGCAGAATTGATAGGCTGTGAAATGGGACAAAAATTGGCTCAGGAACAAGGCATTAAACAACTCCATGTGTATGGTGATTCGAGACTTGTGATCTCTGCCCTATCTAAGGGGAAGGATTTCTCATCAGTCCAACTACAAATAGTTCAGAGAAGACTAAGAGAATTGGAGCAGAAGTTTGAATATATACAATACTCCCACATTGGAAGGAGGCATAATATGGTGGCTGATCGCCTTGCAAATGAGGCCATAAACATAGCCTATTTGCATCTCAGAGTAATAAGAAAAAAGAAAAGTAGACAACATGAGTGGCACAAATGATAGGAAGCATATGGCAATTTTGGAGCCTTTGAAGATTTCAGTGCCCTTGGAGATTTTGATGCCTCTGGACAACCCTGGAACATTGCGTGATTCTAGAGCTTTTGGTGTTTCAAGTTTTCTCGGTGATTATGGTACCCTTTGCATCTCTGGCACCCTTGGTATACCATTGCACTTTTTGGAGTTTTTGAATTTGCTTTGTTGCCTGTTCCTCCTTTTGGACAACAATCTTGTGACCTCCAAGTTGCTTGTTGGATAATTGTTCTTTGCAAATTTGAATATCAATATATAACTCCTTTTCTTTTAAAAAACAAATAGAGGTTCTATGCCACCAAACCCCACAAGAGGGTTTGCATGGAAGCTGACCTAGCTTAGAAACTCAAGGGAACTATTGATATTTAGATGGGTTCCCAACACTTCACTCAGAAGGTGAATTATATCAACCTACTTAACACCTATTTTAAGTGCCAAGCCTTTGGGCACAAAATTCGAGACTGCCTTTTTCTGGCACGACTTGCAACCATCCAACAAGAGCTTTCCCACAGTTAGCCTGATAATGAAATGGTTGGATGATCGTCCAATCTAAAAGAACAATGGCAACAAATAAGTAAAAAATGGGAGAGAGCTTTGCCCTTGCTAAGTAGGTGGAGGTAGAGAGGAAGCAATCCCTTGTTACTCAGAATGTTATGCAAAATCCACTGGATGCATCCCAAAAAGTATATTTGTCTATAGTAGTTTCTGAGCAAACACAAAGCACTAAAAACTTTGTGAATACATCCTCCTCTTAGATCCAATAGGAGGAAGCTATGATTCTTGAAAAGGTTGTGCCCCCATAAAAGAAATCCGACTGACGCTCTTATTGTTGCAGTCCTTTTAAAAATTCTGAGGAGCCTGAAGGGGATATTCTAAGCGTAGGCCGTACACCTATGGTTTTTCTTTTTTTCCCGCCCAAGGCTCAAGATCTTTGCACAAATTGTTTAGTGCTCTTGAAGATCTTGGGGATGGTATGAACCTCGACCCTGACCACAAATGAATGTTGTCTATTGGAATGTTTGCGGGTTGATTGACCCTCCACGCAAATATGCAATTAGGTTAGTGCTGCAATCTCTTGGAATGTTTGATGTTGTTTGCTTGCAAGAAGTCAAAAATTACGGACTTTGCCTTGTAGGCAACTATCAAAGTCATTTGGTCCTTGTGCTACTTTTTTGTATCTAATCACCCCAAAGGCAAGGGTATGGTGACTCTTGTCTCCTTATTGTTTTTAGATTTCATCAACTCAGGGGAGGATCCCCCTCACATGTGTCTAGTTACTTTTTTTAGCAATGACCTCATGTTTGGGCTGGCCAATATTTATACACCCAACGATGCTATTGAACGATCCAAATTTTGGAAGTGGCTTGTTGATGAGCTATGAAAGGTTGCATGGGTTATTTGTGGCGATTTCAATATGGTTAAGTCTTATGCCTCTGTGGTGGTGCACAGGGGAGCAAGAAGTCTAGTTTTATTTTAAGAACAAGTTAGGCCTTTATAATTCTAACTTCCAACATTGTTGTGATTCCCCTAACCTCTAGTATACTTGGTCAAATATTTGTGAGGGGCAGCTCAGAGTGCTTCAGAGGCTAGATCAAACCATGTATGAGAGCAATGGTACTTCAATTTTGGCCTATGCTTTGATCGACTTGTCTTTGTAGCCTTAGATGGCTTGCTCTTAGACAATTGTCCCTTCCAATTTAGAATAGTCTAGGGAGCTAATTATTGAAAGCTCTTAACACTAGCAAATTATCTTAACACTAGCCACTTGACCACCTGGGAACTATTAAGGCCATTCAAAGAGTGTGGAATCTCGTTCCCTATTCTCAAGGGGAATCTAGGTGGATCAAGTGGTGGAATGCTGTAATTTCCCCCAAGACAACTTACCTTCGCCTGTTTGGTAGACAAATTGCTAGTCTTCGGAAGCAGGGAAACATAATTGTGCACCAAGAGTTTTCATGAGTGTCTTCTACGATTGAGCAACATGCAATGGATGAAGCGTTGCAAATTCAAGCTAGAAAGCTTCACCATAGAATCCAAGTGGTTGAAGCATATAAGGCCATAGGTGCTTGGATTTGGGCTTGTCTCTTTTGGCTTAGATTTGGAGACAAGGCCTCTAAAGAGTTCTTTTAAGCCCTTTGCTTCAAACACTCCTCACAACAGATTTGAGCCATTATAATTGCTAGTGAGAAGCTGTCTGCGCTTCCTACTATTTCTTTTGCTTTTGTGGAGCATTATAAGCTTGTGTTGGAATCCCAACGGATGACTATAGAAAAGCAAGTCGCTTTGCAACAATGCATTGATGTTGTCCTTACTAAGATTTCAGAGGCTCAACTCTATATTTGTGATATTCTTTTGACTTTAGAAGAGCTCATCAATGCTTTTTCTTTTTTCAATGGTCAACGAAAAAGTGCCTAGCTTAGATGACTTTCCTTTTGAATTTTACAAGGATTTGTGGAGCACACTTGGCCTTGAACTGTTGTAGGTCTATAGAGAGGCCTTAAAAATGCAGTCTTTGGGGCCTTTAATTAATCTAGGCAACGTCAAATTTATTCCCAAGTTGGGGGACCCAAGGTTGACTACCAATTAGCGGTTGATTATTCTACTGAATGTCTCTTATTAGATCTTGGGCAAAGCTCTTGCCCTTTGTGATTGCCATATCCTTCTACTAGTTGTCCAACTTGAACAAACATCGTTCATTAAAGGGCACTATATACTTCATAACAACATTATAATTTGGGAGGGAATAGAATTGGCTCGACAATTTGGTCAAAGGGCCTTATTCAATTAAATTGATTTTGAGAAGGCCTATGACAGAGTTGAATGGCATTTCATTTTGACCATATTGCAGGCCGTAAGGTTTGGGCCTTGGTTCGTTGCAGTAATTAAAACCCTCTTTGTGGACACCTTATTGATCCTTACCATCAATGGTGTTCGGTCAGAATGTTATAGTCTTTTTCACTTTATTCAATAGGGTTGTCCTCTGGCCCCCTCTCTCTTTGTTTTGGCAGCAGAGGCCTTTGGATATTTATTGTCCTTCAAAGCACAATGAGTGCTTGTTATAGGCATCTCTCCCACACCCCTCAAAACAATTAGCTTAATGGCCATTTTGCCAATGATTCCTTCCTAACTTTTGCTAAGGAAGAGGATAATATTAACCATGCCGTTCAATGATTCAATGCTCAATATCACTAATATTCATAAATAGGGGATTGCCCTTTGTGGTAAATGGCTAGTTGGGGCTTTTATGGGCGATGATTATTGGAAAATCTTGGTTAGACACTATGTTGCTATAAATACTTCTTATGGTAATCCCTAGTGGAGGGGACTAGGGCTTCAAAATCTTTTAATTGCTTAGGATCCAGTTAAAATTCAGGGCTCCTTTTTTATTCAGAGTATCTGACAAGCCTAGGAAAAAGTTAAACCATATCTGGTCTGGGCTAGCCATCATTTTAGGATGGGGCTTTCTCTTTACCACCATTTTGTGTGGTGGTCTCCTGTTGCTACCGTAGATGGTACCCCTTTGGTGGAGATTGGGAGATTCAAAGCCTTGTGTTTGTTTTGCCATGGTATTAAGATCGTCTTTGATTTGTTTTCAAAAGGAACTAGATATTGGATTCCTTGGCCCAAGCTCAGGCAAAATTTTTGCTTTTTGTGTTTGATAAGCCTTTTATCCAATAGATTCAAGGTCTTGTGCTTGTGGAGTATCTACATAAGATGGGTGTTGCAACACCTGTAGACTTGTGAAAGAATTGGTGGTGGACTGTCAACACCGCTTTTCTTAATTAGAAACCCCATATGGGACACCAATGGCCCTCTATTAGGACCCTATCCTAACACAACCATTGTTGTGTAATTGTCTAGTGTTGGTGTATGTTGCACCTTGGGCGCCTAGCGTCTATGGGCTCGTTATGATGTAACCTTTACTTTATTATAAGAAGAGTTAGTAGCTCAAGTCCCCTCTCTCATGTGGTCCAACCATTGAGCATTAGGGCTAGGGGTAAATAAGAGTCTATATAAGGACATGGGTTTGGAGTAGAATGTATCTCATATTTTTCTCAAATTATATTGGAGCTTTGCTTCCAAGGAGGTTGCCCCCTCGAAGAGGCTTGCAATATTTGTTCCTCTTGATTAATATAAGTTTATTCTATTTCCATCTAGTTATTTTTGTTAGAGTAGGTTGTTTACCTTAGCTCATGTTCACCTAGGTAATTTATTTCCTTTTTATTTAGTTATTCCATGTATTTTCCCCACCCACTTATGTGTGGATATTTCATTTATCTTATTTAGATATTATGAGATGTTACATATTTATTTCTTAGATATTATGGGGATATTTTTAGGTTTGACTATTCCTAGGGGTTATGGGGATATTTTTAGGTATATTTGGAGGGTTGAGATTCTTTCTCCCATAGCAGTTACAGATCTATGGACCATATCACATATTCCTTTTGTACGGTGGATATTTGTCCTTAGCTTGATCCTACGACTATGGTTGATCATCCTTGCCTATATAAGCAAGGCACCTTCATTGTACTTGGTGTTCCTTTTTCAGATCTAATATATGATATTGTTGCTCTTTGTTTTGCATATCTATTTGTAAGCTTATGCTGTCAATTTGCTTTCAGATTCTTGTTTTGGTTGAATGTGGTGTTCTGTTAACACTTGAGATTCTTGCAGCTTGGAATGATCTGATTATCATTCCTTTAAATTTTCTTGAGCACTTCTGTTATTTTCATTTTCATGGTCATTTAGTTTATAATCATTTCCATTAATTCTTGCATTGCTATTGCGGTTATGTTTATTTTTATATAAAGGTTCCTAACAAGTGGTATCAAAGCTCTTTCTAGGGCTGTGTTTTGTAGCAACAATTCTTGTCCTTTTGTCCATTTTGCTGTTTTGTCGTTCTGCTCATTTTCCATTAAGGTATCTTTGCCAAAAAAAGAAAAGAAAAGAAAAGAACACATTTTTTTTTGTTTTTAGTGTATTAGGTTAGAAACCCTATGTCGGGGGTTTTAAAACATCATGGAGTCATTTTTGGCTAAGCTAGATTGCCCATAAAACATCTTGTGAAGTGAGGGGTGCTCAGACTCCAACACCCAGGCCTTAGACAACACACGTAAACACCTGCGAGCTCCCACGTACCATCGGGTATATAGGGAGACCTTCTAGGAAAAGAAGCCTTCACCCATAGGAAGATATCAGCCGTTTGAATTTTGTGGTGCACTGGTAAGCGGTTAGCCCTAGGAAGTTATAGTATTCTCCGAAACGGATAGTGCGTCTATAGGTATGGTGGAACCCTCCATAGTTAGAGCTCTGAAATATTGGGCCGACCACTAATCACGAATGAGATTGTATATCAGAGAGCCCATGAAATTAGACACACCTTGACTTAAGTTATCCCTATTGAAACCTTGTTTTAAGTCCTTTCCCAATCAAAACCAAAACCAGATTTGAGCATACTGTAGAAGAGACTACTCCAGTCACAGTCTGACAATGCAAATAATATCTGCTGTGATAGTATAGACTATAGAGAATATACAATTTGATAGTACAGAGAATACACGGTCTGATAGTGCAAAGAATATACAATTTGACATTCAGAGCAGTCAGTTGTTAGTCTGAAAGTGCAGAGAATAACTAGTCTGATAGTCAGAGCAATAAGTTGTCAGTAGTTTGCCAGCGGAGCAGACAATTGTTTTAAAAAAAAAGTACAAAAAGCCAAAATTTGTCATTTTGTGATATAGCCCATTGCAATTCCCTCCTCGAGCTAAGACGTAAGTTTCAGAAGCCTACCTCTCGCAATTTGTCATTTCATGGTATAGTCCATTCTGATCCTGTCTTTGAGCCAATCGTTTTGACATATAACTTCGATAATTTATTTTGGCAACCCTAAAGTGACTAAAAATGGCCGATGGTACTAGAGCTACCCAAGAGCTAGAGCGATTAGGTGACCACGTGAAACAATTTTAACACAATCAATCACAAATCCTTCAAGCATTATCCAAATTAGACAAATTGGATAAAATTGACGACCTCGAGAATCTTTTAATAGACCTAAATGCAAAATACAATGTTCTGGCAGGACAATCACTAGGGAGTCAAGATGGTAGTTCCGACGGCAGAGCCCAAAATGCCTTGCTTAAAAATACAATTCAGAGAATTCCCAAGCTGGACTATCCAAAATTTGGAGAGGACCCAACCAATTGGCTGTATTGGGCTGAACAATATTTTTCTTTTCATGCCACTCATAATCAAAGGCTCACAATCACATCTTTCAACCTAGAATAGGAAGTAGTTCAATGGTACCAATGGTTAGAGAATATGCATCCGCAACTCAGTTGGGCTGAATTTGAGACACAGTTACTCACCCATTTTGGACCCAGTGAATATGAAGATTTCACCGGAGCCCTCACCAAGTTAAGATAAATGACATCTATCCGTGATTACCAGACATAGTTTGAAAAGTTGGCAAATCGCACTAGGGGATTGAGTGTCAAGATTTTCCAAAATTGTTTCATTAGTGGATTAAAGGAAGAGAATATGCATCCGCGACTCACTTGGGCAGATTTTGAGACACAGTTACTCACCCATTTTGGACCCAGTGAATATGAAGATTTCACTGGAGCCCTCACCAAGTTAGATGACATCTGCCTGTGATTACCAGACATAGTTTGAAAAGCTGGCAAATCGCACTAAGGGATTGAGTGTCAAGATTTTCCAAAATTGTTTCAGTAGTGGATTAAAGGAAGATATCTGTGCTGAAGTAAAAATGTTCAAGCTGGACAACATGATGGCAGTTGTAAAATTGTCTAGGCTTGTTGAAGATAAAATCGCAACACAAAGGTGTACTTTTAAACCTCCACAAGCTCGAACCTTGTTTCCATCTTGGATATCATCAAACTGTTAGGAGGTGAAGTCAATATCCAGATCTCCAATGTTCTTCAGCAGAGAGGTGCATGGTGGTGCAGCTTATAAAGAGGAAACAAACAGTATTCTGTAGTCTTCCTTTGGGAGAGGAAACAAACATCTTTTTGGACTCTTCCTTTGGTAGAGGAAACAAACATTTTTTTGGACTCTTCCTTTGGAAGAGGAAACAAACAGTTTTTGGACTCTTCCTTTGGAAGAGGAAACGAACAGTTTTTTGTTTTTTCTATAAAAGGGGAATGACCCCTTGCATGTAAATGATGATTGAATGTAATTCTGCCGAAATCAATAAAAGATCAAGCTGCCATTGCCCCGTGGTTTTTCAGCACATTGCAGGTTTTCCACGTAAAATCTGTGTTACTATTTTTTCCTGCGTTATTGGGTTTTTCTGCTTGCACATAATTTTGCTATATTTTCTAACATCTCGGTATCATAGCCTAGGGTTTTGTGCGAGTGGGAGCTGCAACAATGACTGGAAGTGTAACCAAGTTTGAGATTGAAAAGTTTGATGGCAGGAACTTCGCCCTATGGAAGATGAAGGTGGAGGATTTGTTGGTTCAAAATGACCAAGCCCTAGCCTTGAAAGGGGTCGCGAGTAAACCAAGCAACATGAAAGATGAGGAGTGGGCAACGCTGGATAGGAAGGCGGTTTCTACAATCCGTCTATGCCTAGCGGACTCCGTCTTGTTCAATGTTGTTGAAGAAAAAACCGCGGAAGCCCTTTGGAAGAAGCTTGAAAAGTTGTATGAGACGAAATCTACAACAAATAAGGTTTTTCTGAAAAAACAGCTTTACAACCTAAGGATGAAGGAGGGCTCATCTGTGGCAGATCACTTGAATGAGTTTAATACCCTTATCGGTAAACTGGTTTCAATTAATGTGAAGATGGAGGATGAGGACAGAGCTATCACCCTACTTTGTTCCCTCCCCGAGACTTGGGATCATTTGGTGATGACCATCAACAATTCATCATCGGAGATCTAACTTTTGATGATGTGGTAGCCGCTTTGTTGGCAGAAGAGTTGAGGCGGAAAACGTCTTTGGAACCCTCAACCAATGAAGCCCTAGCTGTGAGAGGTCGATCTTTCGAGAAGAGTCAACAAAGTAGATCACAATCCAGATCTAAGTCTAAAGGACGCAAGCTGAAAGGGAAGTGCTGGCATTGTGGGAAGCCAGGGCACTCAAAGAAGGACTGTTGGCAGTTAAAAAAGGAAAAAAATGGTGAAAAGCAATTTCAGCCTTCAACTGAGGCCAAGACAATAAATTCTGGAGAGACGGCAACATGTGAGGCTTTCTGTATCAACAACAGCAGATCTGTTTTATATACCTGGGTTTTGGACTCGGGTGCATCTTTCCACATGTCTCCTCACAGAGACTGGTTTGACAAATATCAGCCATATAGTGGTGGGAAGGTCTACTTGGGTGATGATCACCCTTTAGAAATTGTGGGAAGAGGGGACATAAGGATCAGGCTGGACGATGGTAGAGAAAGGATGTTATGTGATGTGCGACATGTGCCAGATTTGCGGAAGAATTTGCTCTCAATCAAGATGATGGATAAGCTAGGGTATTCTGTCACTTTCGGTAACAACTATTGCAAAATTACCAGAGGTGCTATTGTAGTAGCAAAGGGAGAATCTTATGGGACCCTATATCGTTTATGCGGTGATACGGTGACAAACCATGCAGCAACAACAACTTCAGTTCAGATGCAAGTAATGCTATGGCATCAACGCCTAGGCCATATGAGTGAAAAAGGTCTGAAAATTCTGCATGACAGAGGTATGCTTTCTGGGATTAAGTCTTGCAATTTAGACTTGTGTGAGCACCGTATTTTTGGTAAACAAAAGAGGGTTCGGTTTACTACAAGCCCTGGTAAGAGTTCTGATTTTCTGCAACTTATACATTCGGATATATTTGGACCAGTCCCCACTCACTCCTTAAATGGTGCCATCTATTTTCTGACATTTATAGATGATTATTCTAGGAGAGTGTGGGTTTATTTTCTAAAGAAGAAGTCGGAAGCTTTGCAGAAATTTAAAGAGTTCAAAACTCGAGTAGAGAAAAGTTTGGGCAAGCCTGTTTTATGTCTTAGGTCAGATAATGGGGGTGAATATTGCTCCAAGGAATTTGATAAATTTTGTACGCAGGAAGGAATTAAGCACCAGAAGACTGTACCATATACTCCACAACAAAATGGTGTGGCTGAGCGGATGAATCGCACAATCATGGAACGTGCAAGAAGCATGCTCAGCGCATCCATGTTGGATAAAAGGTTCTGGGCAGAGGCTGTTAATACAACTGTTTACCTCATTAACAGGTCACCTACAACTGCGTTGGATGGACAGATTCCAGAGGAGGTTTGGTGTGGTAAGCCATTTGATTACTCTCATTTGCGTACCTTTGGCTGTGATGCATTTGCCCATGTGCCTAAAGAAAAAGGTCCAAACTTGACCCGAAGTCAAGCAAATGTGTTTTTCTCGGCTATGGAGATGCAATAAAGGGGTATAGACCGTGGGATCCTACTGCCCACAAGGTAATTATTAGCCGAGATGTTATTTTTGATGAAAAATCCATGCAAAGGAAGGAGGTACAACAAACACCTAATGTTGTACCAGTTGAAGTAGACATGAACGAAGATGAAAATGAAAATCAGCATGCTGAAATTTTTGACCAGCATGCTGAATTTTTTGACCAGCATGCAAAAGGAACAGCAAGTAGAACAACAAGTAGAGCAGCCACAACAATCACAAGACCAAGAGCCACAATCAACAGATCATTGGGTTAGAAGATCTACACGTCCACAAAAGTGTCCGGAAAGGTATTCTCATGTTTATCAGTCCTCTTTTGCTTTGTTAACTGATGATGGTGAGCCTAGTTCATTTCAGGAAGCTAGAGAGTCTGAGAATGCAGAAAAGTGGAGGAAATCCATGGAGGAGGAAATCGAGGCACTTCGCAAGAATAAAACGTGGGAACTTGTGGATCTCCCACTTGGAAGAAAGACTGTTGGAAACAAGTGGGTGTACAAAGTGAAGAAGAACAACGATGGGCTGTTGGAACGCTATAAAGCTCGCTTGGTGGCAAAAGGCTATGTGCAGAAGTCAGGTATTGACTTTAATGAAATTTTCTCTCCAGTTGTGAAGATGACAACTATTAGAGTTCTACTTGCACTTGTAGCTGCACAGGATTTAGAACTGGAGCAGCTTGATGTAAAGACCGCTTTCTTGCATGGTGATCTTGAGGAGGAGATTTATATGGATCAGCCTCGAGGGCTATGAGGAAAGAGGCAAAGAGCATCTGGTTTGCAGACCGAAGAAATCTCTCGTACGGGTTGAAACAAGCGCCAAGGATGTGGTACAGGAAATTTGACACCTTCATGAAGAGCCAAGGTTTCAGCAGGAGTGAAGCTGACCATTGTGGATACTATAAGAGGTTTGATGATGGCAGTTTTATTATTTTGTTGTTGTATGTTGATGATATGTTGGTTGCAGGTCCCAACATGAAGAAAATCATTGATCTTAAGGCTCGCTTGGCTAGGACATTTGAAATGAAGGATTTAGGAGCAGCAAACCAAATTTTAGGGATGAAGATACACAGGGACAGAAAAGGAAGAAAGATCCGGTTAAGTCAAAAGTCATATATAGAAAAGATTCTGCAACGCTTCAATATGCAGAATGCAAAACCAGTTAGTACCCCACTTCTTTCACACTTAAAATTGTCTTCCAACCAGTGTCCTAGAATATAAGCAGAGAAGACAAGCATGTCTCGTGTACCGTATTCATCAACAGTAGGAAGCCTCATGTATGCCATGGTGAGCACCGGACCGGATATTGCCCAAGCAAAGTGGGAGTAGTTAGCCGGTACATGGCAAATCCCGGTAAGGAGCATTGGAATGCGGTGAAGTGGATATTTAGATATTTAAGAGGCACTTCGGATGCTGCTATTTACTACGGATCGGATAGTTTGCAAGTTAAAGGTTTTGTGGATTCTGATTATGGTGGAGATAGAGATGGGAGAAAGTCCACTACAGGATATACTTTCACTCTTGCTGGTGGAGCCGTGAGTTGGGCTTCTAAGTTGCAGTCTGTGGTGGCTTTATCAACCACTGGAAGCAGAATATATTGCAGCGACTCATGCCAACAAAGAGGCAATTTGGCTAGAGCGATTGTTGGGTGACTTCAAGGTAATGCAGGGGAAAATTACGTTGCATTGTGATAGCCAAAGTGCTATTCAGCTAGTGAAGAACCCAACATTCCATGATCGCACGAAACACATTGATGTCAAGTACCACTTTATAAGAAATGTGGTGGAAGAAGGTAGGATCCCGTTGCAGAAAATCGACACTGAAGTGAATCCTGCAGATATGCTTACTAAGTCCGGTCAAGACAGAGAAGTTTGAGTGGTGCAGAACTTCTCTCGGGCTTGCTGAAAATGTGATAAGGGCAGCATTGGGCAATTGGCACTTGGATGGAAAAACATAGGCAAAGAATTCTCGTATATCGACTTCAAGTGGGAGAATGTTAGGAGGTGAAGTCAATATCCAGATCTCCAATGTTCTTCAGCAGAGAGGTGCATGGTGGTGCAGCTTATAAAGAGGAAACAAACAATATTCTGTAGTCTTCCTTTGGGAGAGGAAACAAACAGTTTTTTGGACTCTTCCTTTGGAAGAGGAAACGAACAGTTTTTTGGACTCTTCCTTTGGAAGAGGAAACAAACAGTTTTGACTCTTCCTTGGAAGAGGAAAGAAAGTTTTTGGACTCTTCCTTGGGAGAGGAAACGAACAGCTTTTTGTTTTTTCTATAAAAGGGGAATGACCCCTTGCATGTAAATGATGATTGAATGTAATTCTGCCGAAATCAATAAAAGATCAAGCTGCCATTGCCCCGTGGTTTTTCCTGCACATTGCAGGTTTTCCACGTAAAATCTGTGTTACTGTTTTTTCCCGTGTTATTGTGTTTTTCTGCTTGCACATAATTTTGCTATATTTTCTAACACAAACTAAGGAAATAAAACATTTCGGGTCAAACGTCGAACCTGAGAAGAAATGGAGGCACGTAGGGCATAGGGACTATATTACAACTATGATAAATATTCTCTAGGCCACAAATGTGTACAACAGAAACTATATTTACTTGATGTGCGTGAACCTTCCACTAGGAACCACATGATGAAGGGGAGGACTGTAGAGAGGAAGATCAACTTGAAGAGTCTAAACCAACAAAGGATCAACCACCTGAAATTTCAGTATATGCATTAGTATGGATTTCTACTCCCCAAACCATGAAAGTGGTAGGTCATTTCAAAGGCCAGCGACTCATCATCCTCATTGATTCTGGTAGTACCCACAATTTTATTGATCCTCGGGTAGCTAAAAAAACAGCCTATTATATCTACTCTTACAATTCATTTGAATTCATGGTTACCAATGGGGGTAACTTTATTGATCCTCAGGTTGTACATGGGGGAATGACTTAAGAAGCATTGGAAGTTTTCCTTTATACTTGCCATATGGAATAAATGTTTACGAATTTGGAAGCTTCCTATTGAGCCCAAGAAGGCTCATTTTCTTTGGTGTTTGTCATATTAGGATCTGCCGTTGGGGAGCTACTGAAATATTTTGCCAAATCCATCCCCTTGTGTGCATCCTTTGTCATAAGCCTGAGACGTTTAAACATGTTTCTTGGCTCTATTCCAAAGCTCAGGTAGCCTGGGGTTGGATTTTCTCTTTTTTAAGCCCTTTCACTCCAAGCCTTTTTTCTTGGAAGCATGCTCTCTTGGGGGACCTCGTTCACTAGCTGATTAAGTTTGATTAGTTATGGCATATCGTTAGAGCAGAGATTTTATTTATTTTATGGAATGAGAGAAATCTAGCTGTCTGTCAAGCTCAAATCTTGAGTTTTCTCTGTCCTTAATAGAGTCTCTGTTATTGCCAATACCATATTATGATTTAGTCTCAGGAAAACACAAGGTTGCTATGGAGTTGCAACATCTTCAGGTATTGCTGGATAATTGAGGGAATGCCCCTTGCACTATGAGCTGGGTTCTTCAGGTCATGATTGGATTACTCCAACAATCCTGACCCTTCTTCCAACTGGGGAGACTTAGATCAAGACCCACCGCCCTCAAATGGTGATGTGCTGGCTGCTTAAAGTGTTTGTGTTTATCATGTTCTAGGATTGCCATTATGGCCCCCGTGTGTTCTGATGTTTTTCTGCCATCTCTCCCATGTAAAATTTATGTCCTCTAGCATGCTGTCAGACTTGCCATGTGTTTGGGCATGATTTTTGATTGTTTGGGCTGTGAGTTTTGATCGCCCTTTGGGCCGGCCAGTTGATGCCAACAGCTGGCACCTTTTTGTTGAAATAGTTGCATCCTTTGATTAATTAGACAGCTTTTTTCAACAAAAAATTGACCTGTTTTTGATGCCAGGACCCTTGATAACTAATTATTTTGTAAATACATTTTTACTAATAAGATAAAAAATTTTGATTGTATTTGAACACAAATACAAATACGGATATGAAAAGATTCCATGCCATTTTTAAATTGTTTTTCTTGAATTTTTTTCTTTCAAAGTGTATTTTAAGTTTGTTTAACACTCTGTTCTTGTCTGTTGACTATTATAGGCTTTAAAAATCTCAGAAGTTTATCTTTCAAATCTGTTACAAAATCAGCTACTAATCTGGATCCTATTTTGAGGAACATGAATGTAGTTTTTACTCCCTTCCTAAGCAGAGATTTTCATTCTTAGGGTCTAGCCAAAAATTTCTTCTCCTGCCATTGTTTATATGTGCGAAGTCAATTTCTGTTATTTAAATTATAAACCATTCACAGACAAAATGTTTTTTTATAAATTTGTTGCTATACTGTGGCTTTCAATTGTCAAAATCTCACAAGCTTACCGGAGGAAAATTACCAATAATGCTTACTCCTAGAGAGAGAGTACTGAAGGTCTGACTACCCCAACTCTTCTTGGCTTGCAAGTATTTTTTGAGGCAACTAAGTTATCTTTTTGTTCTCCTTACCTGCACTTTGCCAGAGGAAGAATGCTATGTTCTTCTTGAAGTAATTTAGATCTAAGGATTCTATGAAAAAGAAGATGAAAAGAGTGTGCTTGAACTTGAAGTACTGCCTTGATTGGTTGCAACCATCCTACCTAACAGTGGGGGTGATTATTCTATGCCTCTATTTTTATTTTTATATTTTTTGGTTTGTTTCTAATGTGAAATTTAACAATCAAGCACTTTAGTTTCCTGTCAGAGAACTTTTGTTGCAAAGTGGGTTCCAAATCTTTCATGGGGTTGAATTCCCAAAATTTGGAGATCCCCTGGTGTATGCTTTGGCTACCATTCAGGAGAACGACTTCATTTCCTTCCTGTCATGGAGGCAATATGGGAATTTAAAGAATCCTAAAATCCTCATTTATTTTGGATTTGGGCATCCTTAAGTATCCTAACATTTCTTACAAAAGGTCTACGGAGAAACAATTTTTTTACTAACAAATTTTGGATGCGATTCCTCTAACGTTTGAGGTCAATTCCGAATCCTTTTTATCTCTTTTGTAAGCACTCTCTCTAATACCTCTGGTATAGGGACAAAAATCAAGGCATATAACATAAAAATGCTTAGAGAAGTGCAAATTTTGAATAAGATATTTTCATTAATTAAGAAGACAATTATCACAAATTTTCAATTTATTATTTAAATATTGTGTGTTGTTCTTTCAATCTCATGTCATGGAAACAACTCTAAATGTGTCTGGGCCATATCTAGATATATTAGATATGGACAAGAGAGTGGCATGTGTCCAGATAGGTCTGGATATGGTATCTATGTCTTTGGAGATGTTTGGGTATGGTGTCCACATATTTGTATATGTTTTGATATGGTATCTGCAAAGTATCCTATTGATATCTTTGTGGATATGGCAATCCAGGCAGGAGTGCCGGATACAGTAGCATATCCATGATTTCCATAGAAAACATTTGAGATTTCAAAATAATTTTAGCAGTGTATTCTATAAATATTTATATATTTCAATTTTATGATGTAGATATCATATGGTTAATCACTGATTCATTGAGCAATGGAAAAAATATTCATACTTTTCAACACTAATCACATTTTGAATATTTTGTACCTCCTTTTCAGATTTGTGGAAAATTTATATACTGTGTAATGTGGTAGAAGTGTCTTTCTTTTGTATCCCTTGTGTTTTAAGGAATAGTTGCATGGTTTGCAATATTATTGAAACTATGCAAATTTGAGCTGTTTTTCACCCTAGTGAATAATTTTGGCTCATTTGATATCAACAAACTAGGGTCAAAGGAAAATGAGATAAAAATAAAAAAGTAAACCTAAAATTTCCCATCACACCATCTATGCCATTCATTCTCACATCTTCTCCTTTACCTCCCACATCTTCAACAGATGAAGGCTAAAGCAAAACCATCACAACGGGGTGATGATCTTGGGACATCTCATTCATTCAGTTGCAACTCAATCTTATTTTTGTATAAAATGAAAAGTTTTTTGGATGATCTCTTGATTGGAGACAATCCTTAGTGAAGATTGAGAAATCCATATCGGTCTGCAACTCATCTAATTTGATTCCCATTCAAGCTTAGTTTTGTACAGGTTATAGAGAGCAGATTTGTTCTGGATTGCAACTATCCTTTACTTTAAAGTTATCGACTCATTATACATCCAAGATCTCCCTTACCTTAATTCCTTCTGCCTTGTGCTTAAGAGGTCAACATTACCTGATGCAATGTCCAAGGTTTTTCATAACAAAAGGGGTATTCCTTTTTCTACAACAAAGATAAAAAAACAAGAAAGATTAGCCAATGATTAGATAAAAAGAATTAAAATTTGATAGTGTATTTGTTTTGGGATTGTTGAGACAGTTGTCTACAAAGAATCTATTGTTTCTTTTCAAAGACAACATTCCTTCTGTTATTCCAGGTAAATGTTCCTTCTAAAGCATTTAGGTTTTAATCTTGCACAAATTGCAGCAGTAGGGACCTATCCTCTTAGGAAGCTGACTCCTTTGTTTTTTTCCCAATGATATTAGGGCATGTCAAATCTCTCCTGCAAGGTCAAGGTCTGAGTGGTTCAGAGAAAAGGGTTTCTTTCATCACCTTGAGAACCAAAAAGTTTCTTTCCCTTGACAAGAGCCTGGTCCATAAACATTTCTGATCTTAAAATTTTTCCTTCTATTATAGGCAATATGGTCAAATAGCTGTAGCAATATGGTTATCGATTGTGTGCAGGTCTTTGCTTGCCAAACTTATTCACTTGTGCACGTCTTCGTGTTCGTGTTTGCACACTTGTTTGGTTGCATGCACATCTTTGCCTATGTGCATGTCTTCTTTGCATGTCATGTTGTGGCACTTGCCTTTGTTGCGCGTCTCATCACTGACAGCTTTTTGCTGGACAACTACTTGCTAGATGGTCTTCTGCAAGATGACACCTTGCCAAATTGTCTTCTAGTGGATGACTCCTCACGACAGTAAGTACTTGGAAAATTTCAACCAAAACCCAAACAACAAACCCTTATTGGTATCAATCTTCTGTTCAGACTTTGCACACTTAGCTGATTCCATGGTCAGTTTACTCTCAAATGACAATAGAAGGGCACACTATGACATGCCCCAACTGTCCCAACTAGACAACTTCTTTCCTCTCATTGGCTCTTTGCCCTATCTACTACATTAATTTGGTAAAATGGAGGCGTATGGCCAATCCGTGCCCTAGTTCTTGTTGAACTATGAATTCCTCCATGCAGGTGTCCAAACCCTTCACAATGTCTCACACAACCATGACTCCTTCCACTGCATTCTCTTTGCTGTTCTAGATGGTGAAATTGGTCCAGGCGGTCGCAGTTACTTTCCCTTTCACCTTATGGTCGGTGTCATACAATTTCTTCCAAACCTTTGCGTAGATTTCCTCTTCTTTCTGATGGCTGGTTTTGCTCCAGCAAAACCCTAGGTTGTGCCATCCCCTCTTAATTCGGACAACCCACTTTCCCAGACAACCTGTCTGGGAGGCCAAACAGCCTTTCCAGATGACTTGAAGGTTGGAGTTATCAGCCAGATGGCCAGATGGCTTGGGTTGACAACCTATCTGCTGAGCCAGATGATGACCAACTAGTTGAGCCTGTTGGTTAGACAGCCGAGCCAGATGGCCAGACGACCTGGATAGATGGGCAGCCTTTATGGGTAGATGAGTCAAATGGCCTGTCTGCCATCTGCCTAATGGCAAGGCAATTTGGCTAGATGGCCTGGACAGATGACCAGTCTGCCATCAGCCAAACTGCAGGTTAGCAGGACTCCTTCCTGTCTCCTAAATTTTTCAGGCATTTCTGTTTGTGTGCAACAACAACCATTGCTGACTGTGCTGTACTCTCACTAGGTCTTGGTGATGTTGGTGGTGTGCTCGTCGGACGACACTTCTCATTATATGTCATCCAAAGTTAGACATCTGCCAATGTCCATGCTATAGTTAGAAAAATCACAAAATTTCCCGCAATTTCTTGCAAAACTCTCGAGAAATTTCAGGCTGCGATTTTTCTGAAAAAAACTCAGCACCGAGAAAATTGTAGACTCGTGGTGACTTTTATGCCATTTTCTCACTGATTTCTTGCTGAAAACTCGGCAAGAATTGGCTACAGCGACAAATTTTGGTTTTAAAAGGGGTTTTGCCTTCATTTCTTATCCCTTGCTTAGAAAAAAATCTTCCTAGAGGTCAACCGCAAACTCTAAATCATGTTTGGAAACCAAATTGACGGATTTAACATATGAGAGGATTGGAGGAGATAAATCATGATGATCACATACCTAAGGAGCCTCCAATTCAACCTCCTGTCCAAAGCCAATTCGAAGACAAGGATGTTGGAATATATTACATTATTTGGTTCTTTACTAATGTACCATCATGGGTACATATTTAGATTAGGAGTTTATTAGGACTTAAAGTACTTTATTAAAGCAATGTAATAAATGCACGAGTGTTAGAATGTGCAATGATGTAAATGTGCATGTAGTCCACATGTACATAAGTCGTTAGAATAGAATAGTGAGGTGTCATAGGAATATCGAAGGCAAAGAGTTGCATTTCTTTATAAATAGGCCTTCATAGAGTAGAAGACTGAGAGGCTTTTGGAGTGCATAGTTAGAGTAGTAGTAGATACAATGTAGATCCATTTTTGCAAATATGGAGAGGTTGTGACCTCCATTGAATAGCATTGTATATTTTTGTGAGCTTTCATAAATGAGCATTTCTTGAGCATGTATCAAGTTATCTATCATATTTTCATTCATATTAGTTAGCCATTATCATAGTTATAACATTGTATGCTTATTTCCATACTTGTGGTTGCATTTCCTTTAAGTTTATAGCTTCAAAAGCTAATAGAGGAATGTAATACAAAGAAGAGTTTAAAAATTGCTTTATATTTTGAAATTTTGAATTTGTATAATGTATTTCATGATAAAGAACTTTAATTGTACTCTTTGTTATGCATATATAATATAAAAGCAGCTTTTTGGCTATTCAATCATTGCTTAAAATGTTTTTTTCTTTTTATTGAAAAATTTTCTTTGGTTTTTTTTTTTGCTAAGTTTTTGCCTAGTTTTCCCAAATTGCCGATAAAATCTCCAAAATTAGAGTGTCGAGTTTATCTTGAGTTGTGATTTTTCCAACCATGGTCGATGTTTTTGCTCCGTGACCTTCTCCTCGTGTACATGAACGTTGGCTCCAGTCGAGTGTTGAACCTTCATCCACTCTCTAAAACACCTCAGTGCTGGTTGTCTTTGTGCTAGACTCCCGTCCCTCGCATCTACGGACACTCTCCCCAGCACTTGTGTCACTACTGGAGTTACTACTTGAACACCTTTTTCGTTTGCACAAGTCTTTCCACATTCAAGTTTATTTGTGTGAACTTCCATGTTTGTGTAATCCACTTGTGTGAATGTCTTCGTTGGCATGCATGCCTTCACTTGCACGAACGCAGTCTCTTGCACACACGTCTTCCATGCTACATTAACGATCCACTGTCTGTTCCTATTTTGCCGACAACAACAATTTTTCCCACCAGTTTTGCTGTTCACTTCTCTCCTTGTTGGAAACCACCCTTTCTAAGGACTTCCCTTATCTAAAGGAGGCCAATAGCATTCATGTTATAACAGCGTAACTCTCTCCACCTCTCCGAGAGTAATGTTGCTGTTGCCTGTGCATCTTCATTCTGTTTGGACTGGCACATATGTCTGCACATCTTGTGAAGAGAACAAAAGCAAAGATTGTGACAAAGTGATGAGAGGATGAAAATGAAAGTCACCAAATCTATCTAACTGGTTTGTTTATATAGGAGAAAAGGAGAGAGATAAAAGGTGCGGCTGGAGTGTTTTCCATGCAAAAACAATATGCCACCAAGTGTTGTTTTAGATTTATTCCAAATAAAGCATGTGTTCTGACGCTAAGACATAATCAACACACAACATCAAAATTGTTGTCTGTGGTTGCATTTATGCCATCTATGGTGAAAAGTGGCTAGAAATGGCAGAGTTGAGGGCTTTGTGTAATATTCTGCCCCCAACGGAGTTTTGGGAGTTTGCTATTTTTTTGTGTATTTTGCATAAAATGATATGAACAGAAAATAAAATGACAGCAACTAAGGAAAGCTGTAACTTTCAAATTACATTTCCCAGCACATTGAGAATTGATACTAAGATATTACATGCATATAACAATAAACCCTTTTAAGCAAAAGCTTAGAAACTAAGGTACTCGATTTTTATTGCAAGCTGGAAATGATCTGATACATCAATGGCAGCCACTGAAGAATTCATTAGCAGCAAAATCAAACCCTAGCTGAATGTGCACACAAACTCTGAAATGAAGGCCCAAAATGTACGGCCTCTATTACAAATGATAAGAAATCTGGAGTCTGCAATATTAAACACAAAACCCTCTCCAAACTCCTCAAAATGACTGAATAATTTTGCAACAATGTAGCTCACAGGCACTCCCTAAGTGAGAATGCACTAAACCACTTTGAAGATGTCTTGCAATCTCGAGAATGGTGTCCTTGCTGGAGGTTTCCGTATCCACACAAGCTCCAATAAACCCCTGCAAATCAACTTTGCAAGTGCTCTCCAAAATGCTCATGAATTCACAATAGCCAAAGATATGAAAAATGAAGCTTCATCTCCTTTTTATATTACTCACCAAGGGGGTCGACCACATTGGGCATTTCATTACTTTTAATTTATTTTGATTTCATCCAAGTCCCCCTTGAAATTGGCGTCCCTTTTAATCATACTAATGGTCACTTTATGATATCAAATTTAATTTTAAGTGACTAGCACATCCTTATGTCTCCCATATTAAAATATAAGGCCTAAAATTAATAAATTAAACATTACATTTAATTTATTAGGAAATAAACTTCGGCCATTAAAATTTCTTAGCTCCCCAATGCTGACCCAAGAAATAATATGAGAAATGGACACCCATTTCGCTGTAGATTCCAAATGTACCTTCCGTTCCCCAAGAAACTGCTCCAAACTAACTTACTAAAAATAGTAATTCTCTATCAAGCTGTCCAAAATGGCCTGAAAGACTGGCAAAAGAACACACTGCCTGTCCAAATGACAACTCAACATCCCAAGTGGGCTCCCACACATCTGACACTGCCTACGGGAACCCGTGAGTAGGCAAGTCCACTCTGCAACTGAAGACTGACTAGGACGGGGACATTACACTTTGGAAGGAGGAATTAGACTGTCTGGAGGCTACTGTGATAAGTAGAAGTAATCAAAATGTCTCAGTATGCATTGTAGATGCAAACTTAAATGAATCTGGAGGAAGTTTGAAGAATGAGATAAGTAAGCACAGCTTCTTCTTTTTAATTTGGCATCAGGAGTGAATTTCTGGCTTTTTTGTGGAACAAACATCTTATGGTATTCATCACTGGGCTAAGCGTACTGAAGAGGATTGATTCCTGGTATGCACAGACTTCACACCAGATTTTTCTGAAAGTTAATAGAGGGACTACTTTCTTCAAATTAGACTGAAGGCAATTTATGTTAAAGTTGAGCTTGAGGGAAATAAATTAACATTAGATCCAATCAATATATCTTCACATGGATTATTAGGATTTGACATGTTTCATTGTTTCCTATGAGGTAAACCTAGCACTTCCTTTTTTGACTGGAAATGGGCTACAACATTAATCAGAATAATGTAAAGAGCATATTTCTTCTCTTATGAGCAAAATGAACTATATACATGATGGAAAAAAACAGATTTCGGTCAGATCCATCTAAAGTATCACATCTGGGGAAAAAACTTACTTTATTGCATTGCTACATCAAGCCGTATGTACAAGACAGAAATTAATCATAATTGGCTATGCATATCACTGTTATACATATGAACATGATAACCTGTTTGAAGGCTAGCAACAAGTATTGCGATGCCTGGCATTTTGAAAATGCAAGACTTACACCAAATAAGCTCAAGTCAGATTAATGAAGTGATTACACATCATTTCTATGGAAGTTGCTAATTGTGTAACACTAGACTTACTTAGGCATTAATTACCAGTAATTCTCTAAGTATGCTTTATAGAATATTGTTTCAGATAACTAGATTGTAGAAAAGATAAAAGTTCAGAGGAGGATATAGAGTAACGAAGTAGCAGTTTTCAGTGTGAATCATGACATGATTAAGCTCATTTCTCCAAAAAAAAAAATTTGGAATCGAATCACTGGCTCTGGTTTGAAGCTCATACAATTGCATGTACCAAAAACTCTCTGCTTGATGAATAGACCTGGTAGTTGTCATAGCTCTTTATGGATAAGAGATTTTGCTAAGGTCCTAGATGTTACACAAGCAACCGATATTTTTATTTGCTATTACTAGATGCTGCATTTTTGTTCTACAGAAAGTAAAATTCCCTGTATAAAGCAAACTTGTTCCCCATGGGGTCTCGTGTCATGAGTCATGAATTTCAATATCTAGAGGCAACCTAAACCTGATGCTCAGCAGGATGGTCAGGTTGCTCCATGGAGAGACTAGTGTGATCAACAAGAATTCATCATCTTTATTAACTTAGATGAATGAAAGCAATTTTTAATTTCTTTTCTATAGTGTGTTATTCATGAATAGTCTGGAATATGGATTGTTGAGAACATGGTTTCTCACATTTTAAATGATTTCAATTAATGCTCATGAGCAAAACCTGCATCATGGCCTAATTTAATTAATTAAACTGTAACTAAGAATCCTCCTTTTCCAGGTATGCAACATTATGTTTGATTAAGATCAAATTTTGTCTTCTTATATTTGCCAAATGTTTTCCAGGAGATATTGCATTCCGTGTTTTAGAAGCTATTCATAGCACTGAATTTTCTGGGACCCAGAGGATTGCTGCTTTAAAAGAAGATGAGAACGAGACACATGTCTTTGTCTGTGATATCAACCCAGCAATGCTGGATGTTGGCAGGAGACGTGCTATTGCTAGAGGTGAACTCATATCAAATCAACTGGCCAAAGTTGTATTAATGTACTCTTTCTTGTTTCTTTTGTCTGTTGAACTGCCAATTTTTTTCCAATCTGTTTTTTGATCATCCATTCTATGATTTTAACTGCAATTTTGCAAATTAACACTTCCTCCTTGATGGTCTCAGTCACACATGATGCTTAATACTACTCTGCAGGACTTGGAGAGTCCCTCTCACTAGTATGGATTGAAGGAGATGCAGAAGCCCTTAAGTTTAAAGATGCATCAATGGATGGTTACACCATTGCTTTTGGAATAAGAAATGTGACCCATATAGAAAGTGCCCTCAGTGAAGCATACCGGTAACTTACTAATTTTTTATCATTGGTTTTTAGGAATTTTGTATTTTGGAATAATTCCTCAGTACCATACCTTTATTTAAATATTATGCAGGCATATATACTCTTGTGATTGAAATCTTTGCCTCTGCAAAATGTACTTTCCCTGCTTTTACTGAAGTTAATAGACTATGCAGTAATAGTTACTCCATTACGTTGCAAAATATATTTATGTCTGCTCTTACTGAAGGTAATAAGCAATGTTGCCATCTTAGATAGGAGGGAATCTGGATAATAAGACAGCTATAAGTTTCAGGAATAGTCATGAAATAAATCTCCTTGTTACAAGAGACAATGCAACAACCATAACAATATACACTTGGAAAAAATTATTGCCAAAGACAGTTTCTGGGATCGGCCTGAGCAGTAAATTTGGGGACAATTTAGGGCTTTGCTGTATGGCGATTCTTATGTACCTAAATGTTACATAAGGTCAAGGCATACAATTTGAATGGAATACACATATCCTCTCCATGCTTATAAATGTGTGTGATAATGGGTGCATCTAGACACTATCCTTGCTGAGTGTATATTGCATTATAAAGTTAAATATGAGTACATAAAATGCTGTATGACTTTGATCAGTTCACGTGTTCATACTTGTGTCACGGTACTGATGTATATGCATGCCTTAATAGGCAGTTACAAACCATCCATGTTGCTTGAATAAATGTAAATAACAACTTGTGATAACACTTTGACAGGACCTGTACCTCTGATATTGATGACTGACATGTTCAGATGAGACCTATTGGTGTATTGAAGATTTTGAAAAACTATATAAGCCTACAACAATAACTCCACACAAAATCCTTGTCTCATCCATAGACAGAAAGGGCAATGTCTTACACATTGAAAATGTACCAAATGTTACCAGTACAAATTCAGTGCTACTAGGGTGCATGCATCCTAGATTAAAGCATCTGTATCTGAAATGCAGACATGCCACATGTGCAGATGTGGAGTACAAGCCAAATCCAGTGTCATACCCCATCCATGCAGCGCTAAGAAGTAACAAAAGTTTGTGTGTGTTTTTCTTCAGTGAAGGGAGCTGAATTTTCAAAATTTCCTTGTTTTTCCATTTGTTTACTTTTGTTTTGCTGATGTAGTCAAAGTTTGATTCTCAAACTATGAATTTTGGGTGTTTTTCAATGATTTTCATCATCATGATTCATAACTAATGACCATTCATGAAAGTTGCATGTTGAAATATTGAATTTTAAATATATTTTGGTCATATGTGTTCAATGAAATTAACATGTATTTTAAGTTTTTTTAATGTTTTCTGTGATTAATGGATATGTGTAGTAGCTTGGATGGATTTTGAAGCTCCAAATTACAATGAGCTTTGTCACAGGGTCAAAAATTAAGGAGGTGTAAAATTTGAAACAATATACCTAAGGTAGAGTGAAGTTCCATTCTTGCTACAGTAAGCTCTCATTTACCAATTAGTTTGGCTGGCTAGGATGTGATCTAAAAGTTACCTGCACCTCATGCACAAATTCACCTGCCCCTGTACATCCAAGTTTTCAGGTTCTGCATTGGGCTTTCTGCACCCTTACACATGAGTAGCATGTTTACAACATGATGTTGCTGAAATAATCTTCACATTGTCTTTTTTCACCACATGAAATTTTTGAAAGATTGAAAAATGATTTTTAGAGGCTGGCTTATGTAGTGATGACAACCACTAATATATCAATAGAAGTCTGGAACAATGTATGCACTGCTGTTATTGCCAATTGTCCACTTCTGTGTTATCTGGAATTGCAAAATGTAATGACAATACTTTCAAAGTTCTGTCTTCCTTAATCTTTGTCATTGTCTTGTAAAATTAATATTTAGTTTCCAAATAGAGCAATCCTTAGAGAGGATAAAATTGCATTTATACAAATCTATGTTGACTGCAGTTTGACATGTATGGAGCTTGTGAAAAGGATTCTACAATATTCTTTTGACAAAACGAATATAGAATCTTATTAGCAAAATATATCAAAGAAAGAGGGACAAGGTTGTGTAGACATGCTAGAATAAAATTAGTTTGAGATATTTTATGTTCTTAAGGAATGAAGTTGAATTCTTAAAGGTTAAAAACAAGTTATGAGACAATTTTGGAATGAGAGCAAGAGTTTTTACCAAACATGGAGGAAAAAACATTTCCATTTTAAACCTGTTGCCACATTTTGCACGGGGTGCAATGTTTTCAATTTTGTAACAGTGCTGCTCTTCTTTTTCCCTCTTCCTCTATTTTCCTTTCTTCTTCTCTCCCTTTCTCTTTCTTTCCTACATTCTCTTTCTTCCCCCTTTCTTGGAGCCCCTCAATTGAATTTTAAACTTGACAGCGAGTTACCTGAAAAATGGCTAAGTGTTGGTGCGAAGTGCGCACTTCGCCCCTTGTGCCCCTTCGCCCTTGGTGCGAGGCGCACTTCGCCGCTTTGGTGCGAAGTCCGCACTTCGCCCAGTTTCTCGGGCGCACCTTGTAACTGGCAGGCTGTCGACATAAGAATGATAAGTGCTGGGGCAAAGTCCGTACGGCGGCAGATACCGCCACCTGTGCGCAGTCCGACTTCGCAGCGAAGTCGGAGTGCGCCCTTGACAGGAGCGCAGTAGGGAAACAAACTCAAAAATACACCCAAGGCATGAAGGCCTTCCCGATCGCGCCGTTTTCGCCCGCGCAACCCGAGACGCTCCGATCCCATGCGAAGTTGGATAACCGCCTTTCAAGGCAGTACCGTGTCAAACAAAGATCATCCATCATCCGACAAGTGTCCAACTTCGGGATTTGAGCCAAGACGTGCCGAGCAAAAGGACGAGCATGGGCTGCACTACCCGTGCCGTTGACCTCATTTAAAGCCGATCGGAGGTTCTACCCGCTCCAGCCTACCCGCATTCCCGCCGAGAAGAAGTTCTCGCCCAACACACCGCCACGTAGCCGTCCAGCCTTCCAGGAAGACCATGCCGAGAGTACAGTCCGGTCCGACAAAAGGTCAGCATTTGCAGCTCTTTCGCCGCTTTTGTCAGCTAATGTTTGACTGGGACTTTGTGCCCATTAATGTAACGGGAGGGACTCGGGCTATAAAAACCCACCATGATTTCATTGTAAAGGGTGGAAGGGGAATGTCTGTTAGGGAACCAATGTAACCGTGCTTCTGCTTATAAATATAATTTGTATGCCTGGTTCTGTTCTGCTGCTTTATTTCTTTATGCTTTATGCTTTACGCTTCCCTGTGTCACGGCTCGTTGATTCGTTTCAGCATTTGGTGATCAGGCGCCTTTAGCATTGTTTGTGCCATGGCTTGTTAATTTATTTTAGCATTTGGTGGTCAAGCACTTCTGAACTTCATAGACTAGATGTGGTAGCAGCCCATCGCCTGTGTGTTACGTTGTTGTCCGTAGTGGTGATTGATGCGTTGTCGTGTCGTTAGTTCTCCTTGTAGGGAGAATGTTTGCTAGGGGACCATTGTAGCTGTGCGGTTAAAATCTCCGCATGACACATATACCTGGTTCTGACATCTCTTAGTTACTTTCTGCTTTGAGTTTCCGTACGTAGTGGTGATTGATGCATTGCCGTGCTGTTAGTTCTCCTTGTAGGGAGAATGTTTGCTAGGGGACCATTGTAGTCGTGCGTATATTGCTTAGTACAGAAAGTACACTTAGATTTTGCAGTTCTCAGTCATGCTTTGTATTTATAATGCAGTAAGTATTGGTGATTGCCGGTTGTCGTATTGTTAGTTCCCCCCACCAAACTCCAAGTATATTTGTAAATTCTTTCTGTTCATTTATCTCTTTCCTGCACTCTTAGCTTAAACATAAAACCCCCCAAAAGGAGCCGGCCTTCTCCGGAGATTGGCACGGAAGGCATCTCTTCCTTCCGGCCTTTCATGCTGGTGGGCGAATCTGGGCGCATTAACCCAAAATCCTTTCCTCATGGCAGATTCGTAACCAACAGTTTCTCTGGCACGCCCGGTGGGACCAGGGTCCCACATTTGAAGAGAGATTTTCTGATCAGTCTCCACCTGGCGCTGACAGTGGTTTCTGAGCACTTGGTGAGACAAGGAAGTTTCTCACCCCCAACAGAATTGAAGCACCGGTGTTCGCTTCATTGCTGTTCCAAATCTGAACACCTGGCGACTCTGCACGAACAAATCCTCTGAGTCCGAAAGACCGGTCCCAACACCTTCATGCAAACAAGAAGGTGGCGAGCAAGGGATCCGAGAAGCCCGCCTGACTTTTACGAACTGGACATCAACGCTCGAGGCGAAATTCCCAGGCTGGCTGATCCGCAAGCTCGTGTCGACGAAGCCGAGGCTGAAATCCAAGAAGAAGCCGAAGCTGAAGTCGGCGGAGCTGAGTACGAAATAGAAGAGGCCGAGGAAGAAGAAGCACCTGCATCCTCGGAAAGTACCGACACTGAGTACACAACCGACGGAGGAGAAGAAGAAGAAATGGCTGCCCAACAGCAAAATGACGATGATCTCTTCCCGGCGGTGGACTCTACAGGGCCCTTGGCCCTGGTCGGACACCAAGCTGTGCCCCCTGCTGCTTTAAAGTCTATCCCTACATACGACGGCTACGGCAAGACGGCGTACGAGCACATCCAGGACATCCTTGCCCCGGCCGCATTGCATACCATTACCGATGAGAGTGTGAAGACCCGTCTACGGCCCTTTCCCCGAGGGGAAAGCTTCTCTACTGGTGGAGATCGCTGCCGGAGGGATCCATCACAGGGTGGCCCCAGCTTGCCAGAAGGCTCGTGAAAGGATGCAACGAGTCTGCTGACCCTACTTCTTTGCTGCATCGGTTCCAAGCTATCCAGAGACATCCTCAAGAGGAGGTGTCCGATTTTAACATCAGGTTTGCGAGATCCCGGAAACGGGTACCTCGCGAACTTCGGCCTTCAACCGGCATGGCTGCTCACTACTATCTGAGATCCTTCAACTCAGACATATGCCTGCTGCTGAAGATTGCCCGAATAGACGAGTTTCCTGCGCTGTACGAGGCTGCCCAGCAAGCCGAAGCTGATATTATTTCCATCGGCAGACTCCCGTCCAGGGTGCAGGAACCCATTCATCCCGACTTCCCTAGATCCCAGTATCCTCCTGCTTCTGGCGGTGCGCCGTCCACATCAGGGCAGCAACCCCAGCAACAGTGGAATCCGGCGCCGGTCGTAACTCCTTACGGCCCGCCTCAATTGCATTATCCTCACCCGCCTCCTCCCCGCTCCGCATTTTCCAGCACTTCCTGCTCCCCCGCAGTACGCACCTTATTCTAACCCTCCTCCATTAGCCGCATTGCCTCCACCGGCACAGTTGCCGCCTCCTGACAGTAGTATTCAGAACACAATCCTCCAGGAGGTGCGGGCTTTGGCCTCGGGATATCATGCCATGTCCAATGACATGACCGCTCTGAAGAAGAAGCAGGCCAGATGGACCTCGCTCCTAGGAGGCCATATGCGCCCCGGCACCGACGAAAGACAAGCCCCCGAGCACCGCTGCGCAGGCGTCCGCCTCCGAGAAATGCCGCTATAGAAGACCCGCCCGGTCCTTCCGACCAGTTAACCGGTGCACTACGTGCAATGACCCGCATTCGGAGGAAGATCGCACTCTGCACCAAGCACTACATCCAGACCTTGGCCGGCAGCGCCATAGAGGACGATGAACTGTACATGATCCTGGACGGCGAAGCCAACTTTGCCCTCCCAGAAGAGAATCTAGTGCCGCCCGCCAAGGAAGAAAAGAAAGCCGCAGATGCGGCCAAGCCTTTGCAAGTTTATGCAAGAAGAGAAAAACCGCAGCCCGGTGGGCTGCCACCGTACAAACGGCTGTGGCCCTACACAACCCAGGAGAAGGCATCCAAAGATAAAGCTCCAGCCAAGCCTTCTCCGGCAAAGGCTGCCCCTGTTCCAGCCAAGCCTCCTATAGCAAAAGCTCCCGTACCTCGGCCTCCAGCTGAAACCAAAGAACAAGCCCAGGAGAAGCTGAAGTACCCGTCTCTGACCAAGAGACAGAGAGTTGAGGCTACCCAGCAGTACCGGACGAAGTATGAGCCGGCAAAACAAGCAGAAGGAGCTAGTACCTCGGGCTACAGCATTGTAGACGAGTTGAAAAGAACACCTGCTAGAATCAGCATGTATGATGCTCTTCTGCTCCCCAGCTGTGGATCTCGCCGCAAGAATCACCGAAGAACATGAAGAGCGGCAAGCGATACATGCCCGCTGTCCCGGTTCAACCTTTGACAGCCTCACCACCGGGAAGAATAGACCGCCACCCTTTTATCTCGTCTTTACGGATGCAAGGGCACATAGTTCACAACCGCATGGTGGATTCTCGGTGCTTCCACGACCGTGATGCCGAAGGCCGTCTCGCGATGAGATCGGGATGGAATACACACGGAGCAGCCAAGGCGTGCCGCAATTAGACGGCACCCCTGTCAAGAAAGTTGGTGTCATAAAGGACATCCCTATCCGGCCGCACAAGGCTATCGACATCGTGGTCATCCAAGAGGTCGTGGTTGTTGACCTGGCTCCCTACTTCGGCATGTGTCTCTCTCGGGAGTTCACCGCGAAGCTGGGCGGGTACTGTCTCTAGACTACTCACACATGGAAGTGCCCTTCAAAGGAAGGAGACCGAAAATTTTCAATGAGAAGCCTTCCACCTTCCTAGTAGAGAAGATACCCGGAGGAGAGTTGGACTGCATGGTCCAGCTGTCGGAGGAAGAGCTGGTGACAGTAGAGCTGACTGAGCAAGCCTTCGAAGTGCTACAGCTTGAAGATGAGTTCTCTTTGCGGGACTTCAATGCCGTAATTGAGACAGAGCAGTGCTCGTTACTCCATTGTACAGCCCGAGAGGCTTGACATGTCAGCTGCAAAGGAAGTAGGACCCGCACCTGAGAAGCTGTGGAAGCTTTTCTTTGACGGCGCGCGATGCAAAAATGGCGCCGGTGCAGGAGTACTTCCGGTTTCTCCAACCGGAATCCGTAAGGACTATACCTACAGAGCTGGCCTCGGAGCCGCACTAACAACTCGGCGGAATACGAAGCCCCGTGCTTGGGTTTGCGAAAGGCGGAGAGGCTGGGAATCAAACACCTGCAGATCTTTGGAGATTCAGAGCTGGTGTGTCACCAAGTTACGAACAAGTGCGCCTCCAAACAACACTATCTTAGAGCGTACCGCAACCGGGTGTGGGACCTGATGGAGTCATTCGACTCGTTGAATGTCAAGGCGATATCGCGTGAGAAAAACAAACACGCTGACATTCTGGCGTCTCGTTGGAGCCAGTGCACGTTCCGGCCGATGACGTTGTCCGTAAACCGAAGCCGGTTCGCACTATTTACTGTGCCTTCCGTGCTCGATAAGGACACCCACCGGGCAGGTGTTCGGCCATGACGAGGAGATCGTCACATTCCCCGGTTAACGAAGTTTGTGTAATCGAAGGTAGAGACCCCGATGACGAGCAATATGAGGGGTTGATACAGCTTAAGGAATAATCATGTCCCAAAAGGATCGATTACATTGAGAGAGTCTCTTTGATCGTAATGACAGAGCAATATCTCACAGATCAAAGTAGACCCGAAGCGAGATGCCGACCCGGAACTTGAACCTGGTAAAACTATCAAGGTCGGAACAGATCGCACGTCGGAGGAACTTGAGCAGATCAGATCACTGTGCCAAGAGTTCCCCGACATCGTGGCCTGGTGCTACGAGGATTTGAAGGGGTATGACAGAACTGTCATCCAACATACCATTGAGCTAGAGGATGGCGCCAAGCCATTCCGACGTAAGCGTAGGGCCGTGAATCCGAAGATTGAGGCCATGATGAAGGCCGAGCTCTTGAAGATGCCGGAGGCCAAGATCATCTACCCCATCAAACATTCATCCCGGGTCGCGAATTTGGTGCCCGTGAGGAAAAAGAATGGCGACATTCGTCTCTCGTGTCGACTTCGTAAACCTAAATCAGGCTTCCCTCGGGGACCACTATCCGCTTCCCCAAATCGACCGTATTCTACATATCGTTGTCGGAGCCCGCAGATTCTCACTTTTAGATGGATTTTCCGGCTACAACCAGATTTGGGTCAAAGACGAGGACCAAGGATAAGACGGCGTTCACCACCAAGTGGGGGACGTTCGCCTATCGCCGCATGCCGTTTGGCTTATCCAATGCTGGTGCCACATTCCAAAGGGCCATGGACCTGGCCTTCCGAGAGCTGCTCAATAAGATTATTGTCATCTACCTTGATGACATGATTGTTTTCTCTCACCAACGAGGGGATCATGTTTCACACCTACGGCAAATATTTGAGAGGTGTCGAGAATTCGGCATTTCTATAAACCCGAAGAAGTCTGTCTTCGCGGTAAAGGAAGGAAAGCTGCTGGGACATGTCATCTCCGAGGAAGGCCTCGCCATTGACCCTGACAGAGCGGAAGCCCTCGTTCGCTTGCCAACCCCCATCGATAAAAAGGGCTGCAGTCCTTCTTCGGTCGGATTAACTTCGTGCGGAAGTTCATTCCGGACTTCGCACAGTGATCAAGCCTATGGCCGAACTGCTGAAAAAAGATACAAATTACGAATGGACTGATGAGAGAGAGCAAGCCTTCGAGGAAATCAAGGCTCGAATTGCGCAAGCTCCGGTGTTGACAAACCCGGACTACTCCAAGGACTTCATCCTTTATGCAGTGGGAGAACCCGAAAGTTACGCTGCAGTTCCCAACTCGTAAGGGAGACGATGGCGAGGAGCGCCCCATAGCGTTCCTCGAGCCAAGTGATTCAGCCGCATGAGGAAAAGTACAACTTTATAGAGCGGCATGTTCACGCTGTTATGAAATCCCTCCGAAAGTTCAGGCATTTTGTCTCCCAGAGCAAAACGACTGTCTTTGTGATTCACCCGGACGTTCGAAGCTTCATCTTACAAGGAGAACCGGGTCACAAGAGAGCGGGATGGATTGCAAAAATCCAGGAGTTCGACATCGAAGTGCGGCCCACCAAGCTTATCAGGGGCCGAGCCTTGTGTCAGGAATTGGCCCGAAGCGCTGTAGCCGGCATCTCCGCCTGTAAGTGGGAGGACACAGCGACACGCATCTACCTAGCCAACTCCTTATCGGAGGGGAGTGATTGGACAGATGAACTGGTGAGATTTTTCTGCACCGGAAGATGTCCCGATCACCTGAACGCCTCACAACGAAGGAGATTTCGGCTAGGTGCACTTAAGTACACTCTTCGCCCCGAGGGGCTTTACTTCAAAAACATCGACGGCATCCTCGTTGCGGTGCGTCAAAAAATCAGACCAGCCTAGGGTCCTCGGAGATTTTCATTCCGGGATGCCTGGGGGTCATCATTCTTCAAGGCCAACGGCCTTAAAAATAATTAGAGCCGGGTACTATTGGCCCACTCTATTTGCAGACGCTCATGCGGTCTGTTCTAAATGTGATCAATGCCAGAGGTTTGTCGGCCGAAACAGAAAAGCACCCCTGCCCCTTCAACCGATCAAAGCCGAGACTCCGTTCCAAAGAATGGGGTCTAGACTTCATTGGGGTGATTTCGCCTAATTCCTCTGCCGGACACAAGTTTATTCTTACAACCACCGATTACTTCACACGGTGGGCAGAGGCAATCCCGACCAAGAACGCAGACCAAGAAACGGTCATCAGGTTCATTGAGAGCCTGATTACCCGCTTCGGGGTTCCAGAGTCAATTGTGACAGACAACGGTCCGGGATTCGCAGGCGCTGTACTCACGGAGTACACTGGCAAACTTGGCATCTATCACAAGATGTCTTCTAATTACTACCCGCAGGGGAATGGCCTTGCCGAGTCTACTAACAAGAACCTCCTGAAAATCATCCGGAGGACCATTGACAGAAACAAGCGGACTTGGCACTTACTCCTGAACCGGGCGCTGTGGGCGGACAGAGTTGCATTCAAGAAATCCATCAGAACGTCCCCATATGCGCTCGTCTATGGCAAAGAGGCCGTCATGCCATCCCACATTGAAATCCCCGCCCTATGGATGTTGGACGAAGACAGGAGCAATGGAGACCCGGTGGACGACAGACCGTGCCAACTCCCCGCAGCTTGGAAGAAGACAGAGAAAAGCATACCAGGCCTTCACCGATCATATTGCCGCCACTCAAGGCTGGTTTGCAAAAGGCACCACTGCCCGAGTTTTTGAAATCGGGGACCTGGTGCTGAAGTGGGACTCATATAAGGCAAAGCCGGGCAATCACGGGAAGTTTGATGCCCTCTGGGGAGGGCCCTTATCGATTGCCCGGTGAACCACTCAATGCCTATGTACTTCGGGATATGGAGGGTCAGCTCCTACCTATCCCCCGTTAACGGGTTCCACTTAAAAATTTACCGCTGCCGAAGGTGCCCGAGTGGCCCTTCTTTGTAAAAATTTCCTTATGCATTTTTGTTTTCCAAGATGTACAGTTCAATTTCATTTTAATTTTTTATTTTTTGAGCTTAATCGCGACATGGGAGAGGAAATAGTACTTCGCAGAGTCGTTGTCGCCCTGAAGGGGGCGAAGTTCGGGCTGCTTGGGTGAAGAAAAAAGAAAAAAAAGCAAAAAATGGCTAAGTGTTGGCCGCTGCCCGACTTCGCAGCGAAGTCGGGCTGCGCGCCAGCCAAAACGCGAAGCTTGAATGAAGGGAAAACTGCAAGGCACGAAGAGAACGGACTGCGCTCAGTTTTGAGCGAAGTCCGACTTCGGCCGGCTTGCGCGCGAAGTACGAATCGCAAGCACAACCTCCGCGCGAAGTGCAAACTTCGCGCGGGTTCGAACTTCGCCCGAACTTTGGGCGAAGTCCGAACGCGCTTCATTTCCAAAGCGCAGCTCGTACAGTCCGGTCCAAAAGAGGCGTAAAGTTCTAAGTGTTTGCCTCTCCTCCGAAGTTTGTAAGGGCCGGACTGCGCTCAACCCTTGGGCGCGGTATGAAAAAAGAAAAGAAAGCAGGAACAGTCTCAATGCGAACTTCGCGCGAAGTTCGGACTGCGCCAGATTTTGGGCGAAGTCCGACTTCGCTGGCGAAGTCGGATCGCGCCCAACTTTGGGCGAAGTCCGACTGCGCCTTGTTTTCTGGGCCAGCTTGGACAGTTGTTTAAAAAATGAATAAAATATTCAAAAAGTTCCAAGCTGGGCCCAAGGCGCATTGCGACCGTTTTAAGGTGGGTTTCCGCACCAAAGGTTTTTTCTTGAGCAGTGTGCCCAGATAGCGGCAGTGACGTCAGCCATGGCGCAACGTTCAAGGTAAAGTTAATGATTGCACAGTCCTCAATGAAAAGTGCAATAAAAAGAGCATGGCACGGCAGCCGGGGTACCTTTTTCCAAGCATTCTCCTGCGCAGCCACCCAAGAAACTTAACTCCAGCCGACCTACCCCCTCCTGCGCGGCATTAATGACGCTGTCATTATCTAGAAAAGGGGGTCAGATGCATCCAGACATGCCAGACTGCGCAGATTATTCCTTGGACTGTGCAGATTATTCCTGTGACAGCGAAATCTGCTGCAGACGCCCTGAACTTGTAATTATTGTTGTTTCGGAGAGATGGACAGAGGAAAGATGCCAATGCCAGCGCAATCCAGCGAAGGGTGCGAACCTGAGGATTTACCACGGCCAGGTGTTTTCAAAAGTGAAACACCGCCGGAGCGAAAGTCAAAGTCCCGGCCTAAAAAAGTACAACGTGGGCAAGCCCCACCACCTCCGGTAAATTACTTGGCGGGATACGTGGACGGCTCGTTTTCTATGAGCCTGACTAAGCTGCGGACAAATGTGGAGAGTCGGGCTGACAAGGTTTCGCCCTCTCACCATTTCGGAGCGGCGTACAAGTCCAACCTTTTCAGATTCTTATGCCCTCCCGTCCATCAATGCCCGGAGCTGGTAGACCTGATTGTCAGACACTACAGACCAGTTACCCGGCAGATTTGCAGCTCCAGCGGTAAACCCTTGTTCGCGCTGCGCAGGGAGACTGTCCAGCCAACTTTCGCCCCAGGGTTGGAGTATGACTCCAACACAATTGTCAGAAAGATAAATCTGGACGAGCAAGCGGGACGCTTCACGCATACCAAAAGGATGAGGGATTTCCTCAATTCAGAGCTGAACGCCCCGCTTGCAGCTGGACAGTGGCCAACTGGCCCCATGCCCTTGGCGAGGTTTCAGAACAAATATTTATACACCATTCTGGCATGGATCCTCGGTTGCGACTCTGATGAGCTGGTACACCGTACCAGCTAGCGCTGGCAGAATGTCTCCTGTGTGGAGAATCCTACGAACCAGCAGCGCAGAGAAGTGGAAAGCGTCCCATCTTTTTCGACTGGGCGGACTGGCTGGCATACGCCATCCACTCCAGCCTGGTCAAGCTCCAGAAGAAGCAGTCCACCGAATTTCGGTTCAGTTCTGTTCTAGCTTGGCTTTGTCTGTATCATTTGCACTCCCGGATGCCGATCCCGAACCTGAAGAAGGTCAACGAGAAGGGAGAGCCACAGCCCGTCTATGACTGGACGGATGACCTATACCGGAAAGGGTCCTACTACAAGTTTAACTTCAACTTTCTCGGGATTGGTCATGTCAGTCTTCAGCGAGGGCGAAATCCCTCGCCCCCGCGAGAAATGACGAACTCTTTGCTGAGTCAGAAGCTCGGGGACGTTTTTAGACTGACGTAGGGATTGTGGTCAGAATCTACGGATTCAAGGGCAAACCCCATTTGCTGCCCTACTGGTGCACGGAGCATCGCTTTGGGATGGAGGTTGCCCGACAGATGGACTATGTTGAGGAGGAGTTCGGCCTAGGAAAGAAAAGAGGCCAGATTTTTCAATATCCTCTTTCCTGGGCGAACGTTGAGATTTCTGAGGTAGGACAGCATGTCTACCTCGAGCAGGAGTTTTCCCGTATTGGCCTGGTTCTGTTGCCGCAGCGCTGGAAGTACGACCCGTACGGGATAAGGGGAAAGTTCACACATCTCTGCCCCCGGGCAGATATAATCGAAGATAGATGCGATGTGGTCCATGTGGACCTTGACTGGGAAATTGAATTGATGGAAGCTTCTCCTCCCTGGCAGGATTTTTACTGCGAGGAGGTAGCATATGACCCCAAGCGAAACCCGGACCACCAGTTCTCATCTCCAGGGTTCAAAAATTCCTCTCCAAGATGGGTGCCCTAACCGGCCCAAAGAAAATATTATTGAATGCTGGAAGATGAGGTGCCGCACACAGCACGACAAATCCACCAGGAGAAATCTAGCCGTTGATGACGACTTTTCAATTCTATACGACCAGCATCATGACAGCTGGCGGCCGTTCGCATATCAAGGTTACGTTCCCCGAGGTCCCTTTGAGGGCTATAAAGGAGGGTCTTCCTCCCAACAGTTGTACACTTCGGCAACTGCCAGCGCGGGCCCAGCAGACATCCAGGTGGACCCAATGCAGCCCGTGGCTTCCAAGGCGGCGCCTGAAAAGGCGAAGAAATTAGTCAAGGCAACGCCCGAGGTGATTCCTCAGGCACAAAAGACGCCAGCGCCGCCAGAGAGCAGACCGGTTGCGGCAGACCTTCTGCAAGTCAAACCCCGGTACAAGTTTACCGTGGGAACATCAGTGCTCGCTGCACTCGCTTCATCTCCTTCCCCCGATCCGACCATTGTTCCAAAAGAGAAGAAAAGGAAGAGAGTTGAAAAAATCAGGCGACCTAGTCTGACAGTGCAGCAGCCAGTCGCAGAGCCGCAGCCGCGTTCAGCCGCTCCAGGGACAGTTTCTCTGGGCAGTCCCGAGCCAGCCGCCGGAACCAGAAGCGCAGACATCCATCCAACATCGGCTCAAGCGGAGCCCGCAGGTACGTTTGCTGCCCCACTCTCTTTGGTCTCATCTAGTCCTACCCCTACTCCATCTCCCGCTCAATCCGAGCAAGTTATGGCCGCATCTTCCTCCCCCGTCTCCACACCCTTCTAGCGGCCCCCATTCTTTTGACCAGTTTGCTCAGAACCCCAACGTTTCCCTATCTCCGAGTCAAACTCCAAACCCTTCGCCCGAGTTAGTGCCGAAGCCGTGCATTCACCGTTACATCCACCGCCCCAGCCCGCTTCAAACCCTTTCAAGCATCGCCCGCTCCCATCTCCACTTCCCGGCCGCCCCTGAAGCGGCCGATCCTTCCAAAGTCCGTCCGGTTCCTCCCGATCCCATTCCCGCAGGAGAGACGTCTCGCCAGAACCCTAGGGCCGGGGGAACCGGACTTCATGGACGACCTCCGTAATACAGACGACTTGCCTCTGGCAACAAGAGCTGTAGAGTACCCTATCTCTTTCCTCCAAAACCTGAAGCGGAGGAGACCTGAAGAGATAGCCGCCCCGGTAAAGCGCACCAAGTATAATTTCGAGAGGAGAGTGCTTACAACAGAGAAGATAATCCCGAAAGTGAAGAAGCCTCTCCGGGAAATGACCAGGGCGGACTACGAGCTCCAGACAAAGGAGAAGAGCTTTGACGACATCAACAAGCAATACGAGATTCAGGGAATCATTCGTAAAGCTGACAATCTCCTTGTCAAAAGTCTGGAGGAACAGGAAGAGCTTTTCGGGTTGCAGGATAAGACAAGACAGCTTGAAGAGGACCCGTCTAGGTCCACTGAGCAGCTGGAAGCGGCGCGGCAAGAAATAGATGAATTAAAAGCCCAGCTGGCCGCTTCTCAAGAACAAGCCGCAACCGAAAAGCAGGCAGCCTTGGAGCAGATTTCTCAGCTCCAAGAGTCTTTGAAACAGGCGCAGTCGCAATCTGCAGAGAGAGCATCTCAAGCGACGGTCTTTTCGAAGAAGAAAGTTAAGGAGATGCGGGCTGGTTTGCTGCGGGGATGCAAGCCCCACACCTATAAGGCGATGTCAGTTCTGGATTTCGCATCCAGAATTCAAGAAGTTTCTGCCCAGGGAAAGCCTGTGGTAGAGGAGGCCGAACGCCAGGCGAAGCAATGGCTGGACCTGGCGATAAATCTTCAGGAGCGCGAGCGCGATGGCCTCCAATTCTCCCCCATGTCCTCATTCGCTGCAGAATGGGCAGATGCAAGGGTAACCTTGCATAAATATTTCAAAAAAGTAGAAGAGGTGAGAGTTGCCAGACGAATGTTAGACGCATTCGAACATGAAAGAGACATTTGTATGGCTCCCTTTCACGCTCTTTCTGAACTAGGGTGCCCAGGTTTTGTTGAGAATGGCGAATTTCTCACCCTAGATCAGGTGAAAAAGAATTGGCAGTCCTTTGAGGCAGATACAGCTGAAATTGATAGCTGGACTGAGCCAATTCAGGAAAGTCAGGTCACCCAGATGGTGTCCAAATGTTGCAAGATCAGCTCCTACTTCCAGGAGCTAGGAAAAAGATACCTCACCATCGACCTGCACGCGGTCGCTGCTTTCCACGCAGCATTAGAAGAAGTTGCTGACCGCCGGCCATTCGAAGCAGAAGCCTGGGGCCAAGCCCAGGCCGCATACAACCGCATCTGCGAGGCAGAAGCAAAAGCTGGAGAGCCTTCGGAAGGTGATTCTGAGGGGGCAACTGACAAAAGTGAATCTGAAGAACAGTTGCCGCGAGGAGAACAACTAGAGCAGCAAAAGGCAGGGGAAGCAAGTTCCTCTGCACCCAATGGATGAAGGCATGGATTCTTTGCGCCGAGGCGAGCTCGACACCCCGCGAGCCGCCAGAAATGTTGCCACATTTTGCACGGGGTGCAATGTTTTCAATTTTGTAATAGTGCTGCTCTTCTTTTTCCCTCTTCCTCTATTTTCCTTTCTTCTTCTCTCCCTTTCTCTTTCTTTCCTACATTCTCTTTCTTCCCCCTTTCTTGGAGCCCCTCGCTTGAATTTTAAACTTGACAACGTTACCCGAAAAATGGCTAAGTGTTGGTGCGAAGTTCGCACTTCGCCAGCTTTGGTGCGAAGTTCGACATCGCCTTTGTGTGCGAAGTCCGACTTCGCCCTCTTTCTGGCGCACCTTGTAATCGGCAGTCGGGCAGTCGACGTAAGAATGATAAGTGTCGGGCAAAGTCCGTACGGCGGCAGATATCAGCCACCAGTGCGCAGTCCGACTTCGCAGCGAAGTCGGAGTGCGCCTTGACAAGAAGCGCAGTAGGGAAACAAACTCGGAAATACACCCAAGGCATGAAGGCCTTCCCGATCGCGCTGTTTTCTGCCCACGCAACCCGATGACGCTCTGATCCCAGGCGAAGTTGGATAAACCGCCTTTCAAGGCGTACACGTGTCAAACAGCATCATCCATCATCTGACAAGTGTCCAGCTTTCGGGATTTGAGCCAAGACGTGCCGAGCAAAAGGACGAGCATGGGCTGCACTACCCGTGCCGCTGACCTCATTTAAAGCCGATTCGAGGTTCTACCCGCTCCAGCCTACCCGCATTCCCGCCGAGAAGAAGTTCTCGCCCAACACACCGCCACGTAGCCGTCCAGCCTTCCAGGAAGACCATGCTGCGGGTACAGTCCGGTCCGACAAAAGGTCAGCATTTGCAGCTCTTTCGCCGCTTTTGTCAGCTATTGTTTGACTGGGACTTTGTGCCCATTAATGTAACGGGAGGGACTCGGGCTATAAAAACCCACCATGATTTCATTGTAAAGGGTGGAAGGGGAATGTCTGTTAGGGAACCAATGTAACCGTGCTTCTGCTTATAAATATAATTTGTATGCCTGGTTCTCGTTCTCGCTGCTTTTATTTCTTTATGCTTATGCTTTACGCTTCCCTGTGTCACGGCTCGTTGATTCGTTTCAGCATTTGGTGATCATGCGCCTTTAGCATTGTTTGTGCCATGGCTTGTTAATTTATTTTAGCATTTGGTGGTCAAGCACTTCTGAACTTCATAGACTAGATGTGGTAGCAGTTCCATCAGTTGTGTGTTACGTTGTTGTCCGTAGTGGTGATTGATGCGTTGTCGTGCTGTTAGTTCTCCTTGTAGGGAGAATGTTTGCTAGGGGACCATTGTAGCTGTGCGGTTAAATTCTCTGCATGACACATATACCTGGTTCTGACATCTCTTAGTTACTTTCTGTTTTGAGTTTCCGTACGTAGTGGTGATTGATGCATTGCCGTGCTGTTAGTTCTCCTTGTAGGGAGAATGTTTGCTAGGGGACCATTGTAGCTGTGCGTATATTGCTTAGTACATAAAGTACACTTAGATTTTGCAGTTCTCATCATGCTTTGTATTTATAATGCAGTAAGTATTGGTGATTGCTGGTTGCCGTACTGTTAGTTCCCCCCCACCAACTCCAAGTACATTTGTAAATTCTTTCTGTTCATTTATCTCTTTCCTGCACTCTTAGCTTAAACATAAAAACCCCCCAAAAGGAGCCGGCCTTCTCCGGAGATTGGCACGGAAGGCATCTCTTCCTTCCGGCCTTTCATGCTGGTGGGCGAATCTGGGCGCATTAACCCAAAATCCTTTCCTCATGGCAGATTCGTAACCAACAAAACCATTGTAAGAGAAGGCTAAACTAACGGAGAAATACAAGAAAATCATTGAAAAATTTCAAGAAGAATCAGCTGCAAGAAGTGAAGTGATTATAGAATATCAAGTGAAGCTTGAGCAAATAACAAAGGTTGATATTGTAAAATATGAAATTTATGACATGTGATGCAGCCATTAGGATGAATCTTGTGAAGCCTAAAATGCATGCTGCAAAAGTTATGACAGTCTATTAGTCAAATTTTGAGGATGACACTTGCATGCAATGAACTACTAATATTGGATTAAGGCTGATGCACAAAATCATATATTTTTGTGGCAAATAATGCAAGAACAGCAAGGTATTGTTAATCCTTAAGTCAAGAATGATAATGGAGGGATTGGATACCATGGAACAATGAAAGGCAAGTTATTGTGATGAACAAGTGAAGGCAAAGGCATATAAAAGACAATGATGGCAGCAGTAATACAGGTGAGAGTATTGGCATAATGGAGAACATTTGTCCTATTGTTCTCCTTGGAATTGGCATAATTATTACAAGAAGATGCCCAATTCGGAGCCATTCATAAATTGTCAAAAGTATGACAATAAGTAGTGGAGAGTCTCGAGACTCTGGCACAAGGATATAAATAGTTTTAGAAGACAAAGAATAATGACTATGTGGATTCCAAAGCAAGCAATCAAGGTAGTTTGAGAGATCTTCTACAGAAGGTATGATGACTCAAAATTTAGTGGCATTAGAGCTTGATGGTGCTGGTCCCTATTAAGTGGGGATCATAAGATTTGGTATGGTGGATTAGGATTCTTTATAGTGGTCTCAATGAGATGATGAAACTTGTGCTGAGAGCATGCATAGGACATACATCATTGCTCCATGGAAGAGCATTGTAGAAAATGTCACCATGCTAGCAATGGTGGTGTGATCCCATGATTGAGAAATTGGACTACGGAAAATCAAATTACTAGCTACAACATAGTGGTACAATGTGAAGTCTATTGATTCTATTGAGTGTGTCCCACCAAATAAATGTAAAGGGAGAATGTTATATAATTTGTACTAGCTACAACATAGTGGTACAATATGAAGTCTATTGATTCTATTGAGTGTGTCCCACCAAATAAATGTAATGGGAGAATGTTATATAATGTGTCTATGTGATTATTATCATCCTGAGTCAACACATATGGGTCAAAGGTTATAATATTCTAATAAATTTTATGGAGGGATTTTAGAATATAAAATTTATAAAGGTGTTTTATGCACAGGCATACAAATAGTTGAAGTCAATGTTGACTTGGCGGAAGATGAGATGTAAAAGTTGAGGCAAAATTATGTACAAATAAGAGTTTGCTTGTGTCATTTAAGGACATATTTGGTATTGTAATATGAATCAATGAGTTATGAAGTAAAATAATTATTCTGTTGTAATTTCCTTTGTTCAGATCTTGATTTGATGATAAATAAATATGAATGCATTATCAGAATATATGTATTCTTCATGACACAAAGGGCACCAATGGTTTCGTTTCCTGAAAAGATATAGTAGTTGAAATTGAAGGCTCAAATGAATTAAGGTAGCTGCAGATACTGAAGTTTGCAACATATATATTACCGAAGGATCAACCATGCCTTCAAAAATCCAAGGAAACAAGGTTCGTGCACCCGGTTGGTGGGGTGCGCGAACCCGTTCCTGTAAGTTCCCGTACCTGCACTGGGTGCACGGGTGCGTCTGGGCCGAACCCTAGCCGCACCCTATCTGACAGGGTTCGGCCTGTAGCCAGTTAGGGTTCGACCAGCCGAACCTTGCCCTATTTGGGAATTAAAATGCATAAAAATTTTTTAAATTTTTTTTTAAGTTATCAGGTGGGCCCAGCCCTTTAAAAAATTTGAAAAAAAAATTAATTTTTAAAAAAGTTTATATTTTAAATTTTATAAGTTTATACTTTTTTAATTAAATTAACTTTATATTTTAAAGTTTTTTAATGTTTAGTATACCCTCTAAGGCCAACTTTGCTTCTATGACATGACTTGTAAAGTTTTTTCACAGCAGATATTACGCTGCTCTTGATTGTGGCACAAGGGAATTAAATTATTAATTGTATAATTTTTTATTTAAAAGTTTTAAGAAACCCCCCAAAAAAAATTAAAAAACCCTCAGTCTTGCTTTGTCTGTCCGAAGTTGCTTGTCTCTGTCCGAAGTCTGCCGTCTCTGTCCAGGAGTCTTTGCTTGTCCGAAGTCTTGCTTGTCTCTGTCCGAAGTCTGTCGTCTCAGTCTTGCTTGTCTCTGTCCGAAGTCTGCCGTCTCAGTCTTGCTTTTCACTTGTGCAAATGCTTAAAATGAAGTAGAAACCCTTAGAGAAGGGTTTATATAGGAGAAGTGGACTCCAATTCACTTTATAATGAATTGGAGTCCACTTTATAAATTATAATTTAATATTTATTATAAAAAAGTTTAAAAACTAAAAAGTTTAATGTATAAACTATAAAGTATAAACTTTTAAAAATTAAAAAAATTAAAATGTTTTAAGTTTTATTTTTTATGTTCTTTTAAAGCCCGTATGGGCTGGGTGGGCCCACATAAACATTAAAAAACTTTAAAATATAAAGTTAATTTAATTTAAAAAAAAAAAGTAAAAACCTTTAAAATTTTTAAATTTTAAATATAAACTTTTTAAAAAATTAATTGTACATGCACTATTTGAAGAGGGCCTATATATTGTTATCTTTTTATGACTTTGACATCTTGTTGAATATCATATATGCTTTTATGATGCCAATGTGTATGATTTATAATTTATTTTATTATTTTGGATAAAAAATACATAAATGATAATATATATATATATATATATATATATATATATATATATATATATATATATATATATATATATTAAAAATTACCCGCACCCGGCGAACCCTATTTTTGGCGGGGGCCACACCCACAACCGCACCCGCGATTCCCGCCGCACCCGCACCTCCGCACCTGGTAACCTTGCTGAAAAATCATAGAGGTGTATGCCTGGCCTTTATCATCTTCTGCCCCTAGCATGTCTTTAACACCTTGGTTAGCAACATCTGCAAAAATAATCTTACTCAGGTAATAGTTGGGTCACTAAATCATCTGGAAGTTGAAGTAATCTTCTTCTACCCTGTCATTGTTTAAAAACACTATTTTAACAATGACATCTTCCATTTTTTTAATAAACTGGAATCTTAGGTGGTTGCTTATTAGAGATATTGGGTCTCTTCAACTTTTTACTTCTGCTTGTTGCCAGAGGTGGTTGTCACGTTGATTGTTACCTCGCTGACTTGTCATCAGTGGAAAGCAAAGATATTCCCAACAGTACACTAGCTGATATTTTTGGTAGAGGTGTACTGTCTAGAAGTTTCTAGGAAAAATATCTTTTGCCCACCGTATATCTACTGCAATACGTGCAGCTTGTCTCACTAATTCATTTTGTTCCTCTTTTGCAACTTTTTAAGGTATAGTAGAATAATTTTACCTTTCATTTACCACTATTTTATCATCTAAATTTAAAACAATATCATGACATTCAGCACTTGCTTTATTTCCGGTGAAACTTGAGGTTTTAAATCTGCAAAAGTGATCTGTCTCTTAATATATGAAATCTTCTCTGATCTGTGATACTAGAGTCATAACCTTTGCTTGGTTGTTGGTACAGGCTAAATATTGGAAACTTTTATATACCTTGAACAAAATCAACAATTTGTCCAGATGGGAAAGTAGTCAATATGAGTCAGTATAGAGAGAATGTGACACTAGAGTTATAACCTTCTAAAACATTAAACAGACTATATAATTTGTAAAATTTACCCTCCGCCCAAATGCTTTTGGTGGAATTACATAATGTGCCATGATAAAAAACGACTGATCCTACAATAGAATGACATTTGTTGATTTTTGTAGCCCATTTAATTGTTGCATTTGTTGTTCGCTCTATAAGGATGCCTTTAGAATCCATGATTGCATTCAACTAAGAAAGTTTTGCAATCGACTATTCTTATGTTTGTGGATTTCCAATGCCATTCAATGCATTCTCTCCTTGTTATGCCAATTGACAAGACCTTCAATGACCATGGAATCAATCCTCACTGCATCTACTAGCCATTAGGTGGTGTTTTGGTGCCCAAATAACAAAGCTGAAATCCAAAGATGCATACCTTGAGATGGGATACAAGATGTAGATGGCTATATGTCTTGGAGATGTCTCTTTACTGCAGGAGATGTCTTTGGCAGGCAAGGGTCTGTCAGTTGGGTTAACAGTCAGTAATTATAACACTCCAAATATTGTCTACTTGGAGATTATTCTCCGGTTGGTATAGGCTCTTATCTGGAATATGTGGTGTTGAGCTTCACTTGAGATCATGGCCAACCTTTGTATTGTATTCATTTCTATAGCCTTATGGGCCATTGTACAGCTTATAGAGGTGGGTTTAATGAACTATTATAATAAGAAACCTTAAGGTTTGTCCTTCAAACTTGACGTAAGGTCACCTGTAATTTGGGTATTTATATCCCTTGAGACATTCATTTGGTTGTAGATGTGATATAAATTCTTCGCTTTATTGAGATTATTTGGTATCTAAGGGAACCCTTCATATCTTGTGAGCTTATCTGAGATATATATTTTCTTTTTTGGGTAATGTGTTGATTCTGTTTGTTTTTGGAATGTGTTGTGAAATTTGATGTGGTATTAGAGCGGGTGTGAATCTTTATTACCGAATATTAAAGTTTAGCGTACTTTCTTCTATGGCAATTCCAGAAGCAGTAAAGCAATTTTTTGAAGATTTTGTATTTGACAGTTTTTAGAGTTTCACCAAGGAAAAACGTAGTTGGAGTTTGGATCACAAAGATCTCGCTATGCTAGAATAAGTTGGCTGAGGAGAAATATTCACTGACAGGTTCATTTTCTCTCCTTTACATTGAATCCATTTGGTTAACTAATTGTTATGATGATCATTCCAATGATGCCCCATCTGGTGGATTGAATTTTTTGAGTTTGTTCACAAACCTTGGTGTCTTTTATGAATTTTTGTAAAAAATTCATTTCCTTCCCTATTTTGAATTTTTTGGCACCAATGTAGCACAGCTGAGAGGGCTATTTGCATGGTTTTTGAAGTAGAGAAGAAGCTGAACAGTTTTTGACCGCTCCCAATTGCTAGAAGCAGACTTCAATGCATGGAAAAGACCTTCGAGTCGCTTGTCAAAGTTGTAAAAATAGTCTAACATTTTTTGTGCTGCATTGGCATGAGAGGATGGCTTGATTGGTTGTGTTCCAAAAAAGGGTTGTCTAGGGATATGGATGAACTATCCACATATTTGGATTCCTTGCGAAATTTCAGGGGGGGTCCTAGATTAGCATTTTTCATGATTCTATCATCAGGTGCCTCTTTTTCACGTAAGAAAAAATGGTATTTTTGCCTCCAATTTTTAAAATTTTGAATTTGAATGGAGAAATATCTCCTTCGCGGCTACAAAGAGAATTGTGGCACACGTTGTAGAATGCAGAACGAATAAATGTTGAGAGGGGGAATTCAACCTCCATCATGGACTATAGCCCAATGACGTTTGGCTTATGTGTTAGTGCTTCCTTTGCTCGAGGCCATGAGGTTGACTATCAACACAAGCGTGGAGATTTTGTTCTTATTGTAGGCATTGTGCCATGTGGCAAGTGTCTTGAATTGTTGTGTGGGTTCTTTTGGAAGACCCCCAACCTCCCTTGCACATACATATTTTTAGACAGCATGCTCCTTTTTGCATTCGATGATGTTGTTGGTTGTCTAGTTACTACATGAAGCATAAGGCATTTGTAGTCAAGAGGTTGTGGGTTCCAAGGTTGGGCATATTTTTTTGTTGGACTATTAGTGGGGACACGAACAATGGCAATCCCAGAAGAAGATCCTGTGTCGCTCTTGACCAAGGAAGGCAGAAGGCCCATTGAGGCTGCCACGACCCAAGCAAAGCCGTTGAAGGTATACGCCAGAAGAGAGAGGGCGCAACCTGCTGGGCTACCACTTGACAAGTCACCTTTGCCTCCTAAAGCCAAAGAAAGGTTCCCTACGCTTAAGGCTCCAGCAGCCCAACCTCTAGCCGAAACAAAAGAACAAGCTCAAGAGAAACTGAGGTATCCGTCGCTGACGAAGAGATAGAGAGTCGAAGCCACGTAGCAATACCGGACCAGGTATGAGCCAGCGAAAGAGATAGAGGGAGCCGACACTTCAACCTACAATATAGTTGATGATCTAAAAAGGACCCCGACAAAGATAAGTATGTATGAGGCTCTTTTGCTCCCAGGGCAAGTTGATCTGCTGCAGGAATCCTTGAAAAGCATAAAATATGGAAAGCCGACGCAGCCTGCTGTGTTAGCTCAGCCCTTGACAGTTTCTGCTACCGGGAAAAACAGGCCACCTCCTTTCTATCTGTCATTGCGGATGGAAGGCTATATAGTACACAACTACATGGTGGATTCTGGTGCTTCCACTCATCGTCATGCCGAGAGCCGTCTCGCGAGGAGATCGGTATGGAATATACAAGGAGCAGCCAAGGTGTGTCGCAGACTAGACGACACCCTCGTCAAGACAGTTGGTGTCATCAAGGATATCCCGATCCGACTGCATAAAGCCCTCGACATAGTGGTCATCCAAGAGGTCGTTGTGGTCGACTTGGAACCCTACTTCGGCATGTGTCTCTTTAGGGAGTTCACTGCGAAGTTGGGTGGATATTTGTCTCTGGATTACTCATATATGGAAGTGCCCTTGAAAGGAAGAAGATTGAAGATCTATAATTAAAAGCCTTCCACATTTCTGGTAGAGAAGATACCCGGAGAAGAGCCGCAGAATGGCATGGTTCAGCTGACAACTGAAGAACTGGTAGAGGTGGATATGGCAAAAGAGGCCCTTGAGCTGTTACAAGTGGAGGATGAGTTCTCCTTGCTAGACTTCAATGCCATGATTGAGACCGAGCAAGGCTGTTACTCCGTCACCCAGCCTGAAAGACTTGACCAGTCAGCAAAGAAGGAGGATGGACCCGCACCAAAAAAGCTATGGAAGTTGTTCTTTGATGGCGCCCGATGCAAAAATGGCGTCGGTGCAGGTGTACTTCTGGTTTTCCCATCCGGAGTCCAGAAGGACTACACTTACAGGTTGGCTTGGAGCTGCACTAACAACGCGGCGGAGTATGAAGTTTTGTGCTTGGGTTTGAGAAAGGCAGAAAGACTGGGAGTAAGACATTTGCAGATCTTTGGCGACTCAGAGCTGGTGTGCAACCAGATTACGAATAAGTGCACCTCCAAGAAGCATTACCTCAAGGCGTACCGTAACCGTGTCTGGGATCTGATGGAGTCATTCGACTCTTTGAATGTCAAAGCCATATCGCGTGAGAAGAATAAGCATGCTGACATTCTGGCTTCTGTTGGAGCCAGGTACGTCTCGGCTGATGACACTGTCCAAAAGTCGAAGCCGGTTCGTACCATCTACAGGCCTTCTGTGCCTGATAAAGACACCCACTGGCAGGTGTTCGACTGTGACGAGGATATCGTCACTTTTTTGATAAACGAAGCAAGTACAATCGAAGGTAGAGACCCTGATGACGAGCAATACAAGGGGTTGATACAGTTAAAAAACAATCATGTCTCGAAAGGACTGATTACTCTAGAAAGTCTCTTTGATCAGAATGATAGAGCCATATCCCACAGAATCAAAGGGGACCCCAAGCAGTACATGGACCTGGAACTGGAACCTGGAAAAGTGATCAAGGTCGGGACAGACTGCACTGAAAAGGAACTGGAGCAGATCAGATATTTATGTGAAGAGTTCCCTGATATTGTGGCCTGGTGCTACCAGGACTTGAAGGGGTATGACAGAGAGATGATCCAACATACTATAGAGCTAGAAGATAATGCAAGACCTTTCCGGCAGAAGCAAAGGGCAGTGAACCCAAAAATTGAAACCATGATGAAAGCAGAGATCTTAAAGATGCTGGAGGCCAAAATCATCTACCCCATCAAGCACTCATCTTGGGTCACGAATTTGGTCCCTGTAAGAAAAAAGAATGGAGACATCCGCCTCTGCGTGGATTTCAGAAACCTCAATCAAGCTTCACTAAAGGATCATTACCCGCTTCCCCAAATTGATCAAATCCTCCACGTAGTTGCTGGAGCACAGAGGTTCTCTCTCTTGGACGGATTCTCTGGATACAACCAATTATGGGTAAAGGACGAAGATTAGCACAAGACAATGTTCACCACCAAATGGGGAACGTTTGCATATCAGCGCATGCCGTTCATCCTGTCTAACGCCGGCGCTACATTTCAAAGAGCTATGGACTTGGCGTTCTAGGAGCTGCTCAACAAGGTCATTGTCATCTATTTGGACGATATGACTGTATTTTCACATAAGAGAGAGGACCATGCTTCCCACTTGCGGCAAATATTTGAGAGATGTCGTGAATTCGGCATTTATTTCAACCCGAAGAAGTTAGTCTTCGTGGTAAAGGAAGGTAAGCTGCTAGGACATGTCATTTGTGAGAAGGGCCTTGCAGTGGATCCTGACAGAGCAGAAGCCCTTCTTCGCTTATCCATCCCAGTTGACAAGAAGGTGCACGCAGTCATGAGATCCCTCAGGAAGTTCAGGCACTTCGTCTCCCAGAGCCGGATAACTATCTTTGTGATACATCCGGACGTCAGGAATTTCATTGTACAAGGGGAGCCAGGTCACAAAAGGGCAGGATGGATAGCTAAAATCCAAGAATTTGACATAGAGGTATGACCAACGAAGCTGATCAGAGGCCGGGCCCTGTGCCAAGAGTTGGCCCGAAGTGCTGTAGCTGAAATCTCTGCCTGCCAGTGGGAGGATCCAATGGCGGAAATTAACCTTGCCAACTCCTTATCAGAGGAGAGTGACTGGACGAATGACCTGGTGTGGTATTTTAGCACAGGGAGATGTCCAGATCATCTCAATGCCTCACAAAGAAGGAGGTTTAGGCTGAATGCCTTGAGATATGTACTGCGCCCCGAGGGGCTGTATTTTAAAAATATTGATGGCATCCTGTTGCGATGCGTCAGGGAATCAGACAAACCAAAGGTCCTTGGAGAGTTCCACTCCGGGATGCCTGGAGGACATCATTCAGGGAGGCCTACGGCCTTAAAGATTATCAGAGCTGGGTATTATTGGCCCACCCTCTTCACAGACGCACATGCGGTCTGTGTAAAATGTGAAAAATGCCAGAGGTTCGCCGGCAGGAATAGGAAGGCACCCTTGCCCCTCCAACCAATTCAAGCCGAGACTCCGTTTTAGCAGTGGGGTCTGGACTTCGTCGGAACCATCACGCCTAACTCTGCAGCAGGACATAAGTTCATCCTTACAGCCACCGATTATTTCACTCGGTGGGCGGAGGCGATCCCCACTAAGCATGCAGACCAAGAAACGGTCATTGGGTTCCTTGAGAGCCTCATCACCCGTTTCGGGGTCCCAGAGGCAATAGTTACAGACAACGGTCCGGGGTTCGCAGGTGCTGTACTCACGGAGTTCACCAACAAATACGACATCTATCACAAGATGTCCTCAAACTACTACCCGCAGGGGAATGGCCTCGGCCGAGTCCACTAACAAGAATCTGCTGAAGATTGTAAAAAAACAGTAGAAAGGAACAAGAGGACGTGGCACCTACTTCTGAACCGGGCGTTATGGGCGGATCGCATATCTTTCAAGAAATCTATCAAGACATCCCCCTACGCGCTTGTATATGGCAAGGAGGCGCTTCGCCTACCCACATAGAAATGCCCGCACTCTGGTTGTTAGATGAAGAAAAAGGCGACGGGGATCCAATGGATGCCAGACTTTGTCAACTATTGCGGTTAGAAGAGGAAAGGGAGAAGGCATACCAGGCCTTTACCAAACATGCCGAGGTAACCCAGAGCTGGTTTGCAAAAGGGACCACCACCCGGGTTTTCAAAATCGGGGACCTAGTGCTCAAGTGGGACTCACTCAAAGCAAAGCCGGGCAACCATGACAAATTTGATGCCCTCTGGGAAGGCCCCTATCAGATCGCTCGGGTAAACCAATTCAACGCGTTCGTGCTCAGGGACATGGAGGGACAGCTTCTCCCTATTCCTGTCAACGGTTTCCACCTAAAAGCCTATCACCACTGAAGGTGCCCGAGAGGTCCTTCCTTGTACATATTTTTTTCCTGCATTTCAGTTTATGTTAGAATGTAAATATTTCTTTCAGTTATTCAGTTTTCAAAACCAAAATGGGCTAAGTGTGAGAAAAGGAGCAAAATTTTGCGCTGCTTAAAAATCCGACCAAGCATAGAGCGAACCCCGACTTCGCAGCGAAGTCAGGCATCGCTTCATGAATTGTGCGATGTCGGGAGTTTGGGAGAAAAGAGCAAACAAGAAGCCTCAGAAAATTTCTAAGTGCTGGGTGCGCAACCCGACTTCGCAGCGAAGTCGGGCTGCGCACCATCTTGGGAGCGCAGTCGGGCAGCAGAGGAAGCAAAAATCGGCTAAGTGTGGAATCCCTACTGCGCAATATTTTCCGGGCGAAGTCGGATTGCGCACATTTTTTGAGCGAAGTCCGAGTGCGCTCTTGATTTCGGGCGCACTTCGAACGACCTGTCAGGGAGAACAAGGGGCATAGTGACGAAAAATTTCTAAGTGTGGGCCCAGGCGGCGCAATGTGTATAGCGCGAAGTTAGGCTGCGTCCCTTCTTGAACCCTGGGCCAAAGTCTCCCTCGAAGTGTGTGCCCAAGCGGCGGCTGTGATGTCATTGGAAGCACGAGGTTCAAATTTTTAAGGAATGATTGCGCGGATTTCGAAGCAGATGTCATTAAAGAAGCAAGCGCATTAGGACCAACCGCAAACAAGGTGCGCCTTCCAAGGAAAAATCCCACGCGCGGCCGCCAAGGAATAACGGCGTTTTCTACCTACTTCGGGCAAATCACTTTAAACCCCCCCCTCGCGCCATTAATGCTACGTTTTCATTCCTAGAAAAAGGGCCCTGGCATACTCAGAACATTCGAATTATCAAGCTAAGTCTGAGCTGCGCGTTTAGGAGGAAGAAAGGCGCAAAATTAAAGACTGGTGACTAGAATTCCCGTCTCTGCCACCACGAGCAGAAAACAGAAAATGGACAAGGGAAAAGCGCCAATGCAGCCGCAGTCCAGCGATACAGAACAGGAGGCTGAGGAACACACAGAATCCAGCGCTCATGAGAGCGAAGTGCCGCAGGAGCAGACAAGGAAATCCAGGTCAAAGAGAAGCAAAGGGCAAGCTCCGCCGCCGCCCATCAATCGCCTGGCCGGGTATAAGGATGGCGAGTACTCCATTAGCCTCACCAAGTTGCGGCCAAATATTGCAAAGTGGGCAGGCAAAGTCTCGCCCTCGCACCATGTCGGAGCTGCATACAAGTCGAACCTGTATTGGTTCTTGTGCCCTCCCGTCCACCATTGCCCGGAGTTGGTTGAGTCTATTGTGACATATTACAAACCAGCTACCCGGCAAGTCTGCGACAACCAAGGAAGGGTGTTGTTCACCCTCTTCAAAGAAAGCGTCCAGCCAGCCTTCGCCCCGGGGCTCCAGTACGACCCCAACGCCATTGTCAGAAGAATTAACTTGGATGAGCAGGCGGGCAGATTCGCTCAGAGCAGAAGGATGAGAGAGTTTCTCGATTCAGAACTGAAGACCCCGCTGCCAGCAGGACAGTGGCCATCAGGCCCTATACCCCTGGAGAGGTTTGAAAACAAATATATTTATATTATCCTTGCATGGGTACTCGGCTGTGGCACGGACATAATGGTGCACCCGTACTCACTGGCGCTCGCGGAATGCATCTTGCATGGAGAGTTTTATGACTCCACCGCGCAAAGGAGCGGAAGACGCCCGATTTTCTTTGATTGGGCGGATTGGGTGGCGTACGCCATACATTCGAATCTGGTCAGGATACAGCAGAAGTAGACAACTGAGTTCCGACACCGCTCATTCCTCACATGGTTGTGCCTGTACCATACGCACTACCGGATTAAAGTGCCTGATCTAAAAAAGGTAAATGAGAAGGGAGCGTCGTTGCCTGTGTATGAGTGGACAGAAGTCCTGTATAGGAGAGGGTCTTACTACGACTTCAACTTCAAATTTCTAGGTATGACCCTGGCGCTGTTCAACGGCAAAGCATCTCGCCCTCCACTGGCCATGACGAACTACCTGAGGAAGTACAAATGCGGAGATACCTTCCGGTTGACTCAGGGCATTGTGATCAAAATCTACGGATTCAAAGGGAAGCCGTTCTTGCTGCCCTATTTTTGCACTGAGCATCAGTTCGGTATGGAGACATCGCGCCAAATGGACTATGTAGAAGAGGAATTCGGCCAGGGAAAGAAGAGGGGCCATATTTTCAAGTATCCTATTACCTGGGCGAACATTCAAGTGCATGAGATTGGGCAGCATATCTACCTCGAACAAGAACTCCTCAACATGGGCTTGATACAGCTACCACAACATTGGAAATACGACCCGATTGGGGTCAGGGGAAAATTTGTACATATTTGCCCCCGAGCAGAAATCATGGAGGAGAGGTGCAATAAAACAGGTGCAGACCTGGAATGGCACATCGAGCGGATGCAATCATGGCCACCATGGCAGGACTTTTACTGTGAGGAGGTGGAGTATGATCCGGAGCGCAATCCAGATCACAGGTTAGACTCAGCGGGCTTCAAAAAATTCCTCTCAAAGGTGACGCCCTCACCGGGAAAAAGACAAAATCATTGAATGCTGGAAGATGAGGTGTCGCACGCAACACGATAAGTCTAACCGAAAGACATTGGCCGTAGATGATGAGTTTTCGGCCTTATATGATAAATACGCCGGCAAATGGGAGCCGTTCACGTTTCGAGATTGCGTTCCCCTAGGCGCCAAAAAGAGATATAAAAGGAAGCCCCCACCCCAGCAATTACCCATTCAAAAACCTCCCAGCAGGACGCCAACAAGCAGTCAGGTGGGCCCGATGTTGCCTCCAGCTCCCGAAGCGTCACCTCAAAAAGAACAGGAGCTAGAAAAGTCAACCAGTGAAGCGGTGCCTCAAAAGGAAAAGGCGCCAGAAGGGTCAACCGGTGGGCCATCGGCAATAGGCGTCCCTCCGTCAAAACCCAAGTACAAATTCACCGTGGGAACACCATTGCCAGCCGCGCCAACCTCCTCCGCCTCCTTCGAGCAAACTGCAGCTCCGGGAGAAAAGAAGAGAAAAAGGAGCGAAAAGACCAAGCGGCCGAAGGAGTCTGCGCAGCAGACGGCTGCGGCACGAACAGAGGCAGCCGCGCCGGAAATCATCTCTCTGGACAGCCCAGGGAAAGAAGCAGAAGTCTGGGCAGCAGGCGTCCTCCAATCAGCGGCTCAGGTGGAGCCCGCAGGTACGTCCTCTTCCCCGGTTCCCCAAATCCCAGTTGGCCCTGCCGTGACACCGTCCCCCTCGTATCAGGGCAAGCCTTAGTTGCATCTTCCCTATCGCCTATCTCCCAATCCTTCCATAGTCCCCATTCTTTCGAACAGTTTGCCCAGGACCTGAACGTTTTCCAAACCCTGGGTCAAACCCTAGACTCCTCACCCGCGGCCAGTGTCGAAGCTGTACCTACATCGCCGCGCCGCTCACCTTCATTATTCAAGACCCCGCCTTCACCTCCCACTCAGCCGCCCGTTCCCCCTAGGACCCAGTCGCCCTTGAAAGCAACCTCACCTTCTGGAATATCTCCTGCTTCATTGTTTGCAGGAAGGATGCCGCAACAGGATTTAGCCTCGGCATATCCTATGCTGGCAGAACTTGACTTCATGGGGGAGCAACTGCAGATTACAGATGATCAGCCTCTAGCAGCGAAGGTCGTAGGGTGTTCCGCCTCTTTCCTCCAGGGCGTCAAACGAAGAAGAGCCGAGGAGATAGCTGCCCCGATGAAGCGCACCAAGTTCGACTTGGACAGGAGAGTGCTGCGAACTGAAAAATTGATCCCTAAAGTAAAGAAGCCTCTCCGGGAAATGACCGAGGCCGACTATGAACACCGGATCAAGGAGAAGAATTTTGATGACATAAGCGAAGAATACGAAATCAACGGTATTCGTCGCAGGACTGACAATCTCCTTGTTAAGCGACTCGAGAATCAAGAGAAGCTGTTTCAGCTCCAGAATAACTCGAGACAGCTGGAGGAAGATCTGGCCAAGGCCACCACGCGGCTGGAGTCTGCCCAGAAGGAGATCGAGGACTTGAAAGCTCAGCTCGCCGCCTCCCAGCAGGAGGCTACAGCACAAAGGAAGACGGCCGAACAGTTGTCGGAAGAGAAGAGGGCGGCACTGGAACATGTATCTCAGCTGCAGGATTTGTTGAGGCAGGCCCAATCTCAGCTGAAGGAGAAGGCGTCCCAGGCGGCTGCCTTTTCGAAAAACAAGATCAAGGAGATGCGGGCTGGTTTGCTGCAAGGATGCAGGGCTAATGTGGTCAGGTCCCTGTCCGTCCTGGATTTCGCATCCAGGATCCAAGAAGTATCTGCCCAGGGAAAGCCTGTGGTAGAGGAGGCCGAACGCCAAGCGAAGCAGTGGCTGGACTTGGCAATAAAACTTGAAGAGTTCGCGCGCAAGGGCCTCCGATTTCCCCCCATGTCCCGAATTGCCCTAGATTGGGCGGATGCAAGGGTAACCTTGCATAATTACTTTGAAAAAACAGAAAAAACTAGGGCCGCCAGGAAGATGCTGGACGCATTGAACCATGAAATGAATATCTGCCTGGCTCCCTTCAACACTCTTTCTGAGCTCGGATGCCCGAGCTTCGTCAAGGATGGGGAGTTTCTGCCCCTTGAACAAGTAAAGCTGGATTGGTTGTCTTTCGAGGCAGATACATCAGAAATTGACAGCTGGGCCGAGCCAGTCCAGGAGACGCAGGTAACCCAAATGGTGTCAAGATTTTGCAAGATTAACACCTCCCTCCAGGAGTTGGGAGAGAGATATGACACCATCGATGTACACGTGGTTGCGGCATTCAGAGCAGCGCTGAAGGATGTCAACGATTTAGGGCCCTTCCAGGCAGCAGCTTGGGACCAGGCCAAGACTGCATACAATCACGTCCGCGAGCGGGAGCAACCTGCCGAGCGAGAGGGCGACAGTGGTGAGCATTCGGATTCAGAAAGAGGAGGAGAATCAGAAGAAGAGACTGCTGAGAGTGAATCCGAAGAAGAGCAGTTACCCAAAAAGGGGACTCAGCAGCAGCAGGAGCAGCGGGATGCAGGGGAAGGGAGTTCCTCTGCGCCCAAAGGATAAAGGCCTGGTTCGTTGCGTCGAGGCGAGCTCGACACCCCGCGAGCCGCCAGGAATGTTGCCACATTTTGCACGGGGTGCCATGTCTTCATTTTTCTTGTAAGGATGCTGCTCTCCCTTCCCTCCTCCTCCTTTCCCTTTCTCCACTATCCCCTTTCTTCCCTTCCATCAGTTTCATTCCCTTCATTCTCCCCCCTTTCCTCCTTTCCTTTTTTCTGTCAATTTCCCCAAAAGAGCAAAAGGCCCCTAAAAAATTCTAAGTATTAGAGTGCGCAACCCGACTTCGCAGCGAAGTCGGGCTGCGCCCTTGAGTTTGAGCGCACTTGGGGAGCCGAAGTGCGGAGAGATGATCAGAATTTTGCTAAGTATAAGAGCGCAACCCGACTTCGCAGCGAAGTCGGGGTGCGCTCTCATTTCTGTGCGCACCTGGGCATCAGTGGAGCCCTGAAATTTCTAAGTGTTGAGTGCGCAACCCGACTTCGCAGCGAAGTCGGGCTGCGCTCTCATGTTCATGCGCAGTCGGGGCGATATGACCGAAAAAGTGGCTAAGTGTTGGGTGCGCAACCCGACTTCGCAACGAAGTCGGGCTGCGCCCGCTTACTTGTGCGCACTCGGGCAGAATGTTGAAGACAGCCCGAAAATTTTCTAAGGCACGGAGGCCTCCCCAACTGCGCTACTTCCCCTTGCGCTGTCTGATTGCGCTCCAATTCCGGGCGAAGTCGGGCAAGAAAGAGAGACGAGATCCCAAGGCAGATTTGTCCCTTATCAGATTCTGACAGGTGTCCAGCCTCGGGATTCGAGTCAAAGATGTGACGGGTGGTGTGCGAGCGTGAATTGGATTATTGTACTTAAGCTGCCCTCAGTCAAGCTGACTCGGAGCATCATCTCCTCACCGCCACGTAGCTGCCAATCCTTCAGGTGGACCTTACCGCAAGCACATTCCATGCCGGCAGAGGTCAACATCAGCCGCTTTTTGCCGCTTTTGTCAGCTTCTTCGGTTAATTGTCAGGTCTGGGATCCTGTGCCCAATGATGTAATGGGGGGAAATTTGCGCTATAAATAGCTCGGCAATATCATTGTAAAAGGGTGGAAGGGGGATATATTGCTAGGGAACCATTGTAGCTGTGCGTTTGCTTCTGAATACAAAATACACTTGGCTCTATTGACTGTTCTTGTTCTATATGCTGCCTCTATTTAGCATTTCTGCCTCATGTTGCTTATGTTATTGCTTACTGCTATTCTGCTATCTGGATATCGGTATTTGATAGTTAAGTATTCCTGGAATGCAAAGTTAGAGGATACATAGGATGAATGACATTGGTAGTTTCTGCAATGTATTCTGTGTTTAATTGTTGTTAGTAGTGGTGATTGATAGTTGTTGTGCCGCTTATCCTCCCCACCCAATACAAATACATTTATATTTCTTTCTGCATTTATAATTTCTTTCCTGCACTCTGAGCTGATAAACAACCGAGAAAACATAGGAAGCCGGCCTCCTCCGGAGATTGGCACGGAAGGCATTCCTTCCTTCCGGCCTTTCAATCTGCTGGGCGAATCTAGGGCGCATTACACTAAATCCTATCCTAGTTGCAGATTTGTAACCAACAGGGTTTAGGTATTTTGGTATAAATACCTCCATCCATTTGATCCATTGGATCGAAGTATTATGATTATTATCTATGGATATTATAAATACCCCTGATTTATGTCTATTGTGTTTCTCTTGTTTGTCCCTTTTTCCTTTCTCCATAAGATTTAAGTAAATGGATTGCTTCTGATCTTTACTAGAAATTCATGTGAAATCCATCATGGCATTAGACCGGGTATGGAGCATCGTTGGTTGGTCATGCAAAAAGTTTGTACGGAGTCTCTGATCCTTCTTTGGACTTCTAGGACGAATTACTTCTCAAAGCTTCATAAGCATCTTCGACATAAGGGGCAAAGATGAGATATGTTTTTTCACTATTTGCTTTTTCGAGCATCTTGGAGAATTTGTGCCTCCTCCAAATTCTACTTTGTTATCATCAAGGTACTTTCAACCCTATTTACGTGGGTTCAAATTGGATATGGTAGTAGTATGGCCATTATTTTTTTAAAGAGGCAATTGTCGGGATACCAAATACTTTTTCTCCACCAGAAAGCTAATGCATTTCCTCATAGGAAAGAGGAGGGACGTGCTCCTTCCAAATGAGGAGTGATGGCATCTTGGCTAGAAGAAAAAGAGCAAGGTCTCAATGTCCATTGCATATCAGGTTTGAACTATGCGTTTGCATGCGACTTCCATTTGAATTTTTGGTGCTTTTCTCCTCTAGATTTGAGTGACACCCTTCTTCAAGGAGAGGGCATGCACTATAATGCGTTTGAAGGCAGTGCTAAGGTGGCTAGATAGGCGTAGTTTAGGGTCTTTTACCATATAGATCGCAAGTTCGAGTCTGCATCCACCATGTTTGCATGCATACTATGGAAAAAGGTAGAGGATAAGTGAGTCGGGTTCTAGCATGAACATGTGACAACATGATCAGTTGAGCATTGGTTTGGGTGGTTGCTATAGGTGATAGTTCTAAGAAACAAGTTAGAAATAGAAATAAGTGTGTTGGAAGTCAAAGTACTTGCACAATGTAATTTTGATGTACCAAAGTTTTGTAATTTGAATAAAGTTGCACATTGTAATAATGCATGTAATAATGAGTTATGTGCGAACGTAGTCATGCAAGGGTAGTTATCACCCAGTTAGAGGTGAGGTGTCCGGGGTGGTAGTTGTTTGTTAACTACCATCCCCAAGGTTAAATAGACCCCCTCATTCATTTGAGTGGGTATGGGGTACTATAGACACATCAACACACGTATGAGAGAGTAGATACATTTGCACAAGCATTGCATTGTGTATGTTTGAAGGAGATATTCTGCATAGGATCGAATACTGTGTATGTAAGATAATGTCGTACATATTTCACCGTACAGGCTATTGTTAATGCAAGATCTACTCATATTCATTCATCATTTATTATTGCCATTGTGTGTTCTTTGTATGTATTGTTACTAATGATTGTTGCAGTAGAGTAGATTCAATCTGTTAGTTGTATTCTTTCCAAGTTTGTCGCATAGGGCCGTTTAACCTAGTGTCAAACCATCCAAGGCAATTACCAGGCCGTATAGTGAAGTTGCTTGGTCGTACAGTGAAGTTGCCAGGCTGTACAATGAATTGCTAGGCCGTATAGTGAAGGTGACAGGTCGTACAATGGAGATCCTAGGCCATCAAGACTCAAGATAGGTCGTCTAGTGAGTGTTAGCAGTCTGGAAAAGGGCAGGCCGTCCTATTCGCAGACTGGGCCGTTTGAAGCTGAATCAAAGCAGTCATAAGCAAGATATGATGCAGGCCGTACAACCTCATCATTATAAACTTGATCATTAAATCTACCAATTCAAATTGTTCCTCCAAGGGTGGAATACCACCAATGTGCAACATTTGGCACCGTTGTCATTTTGAAGTTCAAACCAGCATTGCATGAAGCTTGGAGAGGTGAATGATAGATGCGAAAGATTTGAAGATCAGCCAATAAGAAGTTGAATAATTGCACAACAACAATGTTAGAATGTTGAATAAATCGAAGACTTGCAAGTTGCTAATGAAATATTGCTAACAAAACTTGAAACCAAAAGTTGAACAAATTTGAACAATGTGGACGAAGAAAGTGAGAGGTGGTAAACATTGGTTTTAACAAAAGGAAGAAGCACAATTAGAGGTGCTACAATCAAATGTAGTTTGAACTGAGGAGAATGTTCATACAGGTTGTGAAGAATGTGCAAACATAGATCGTGCATGAGGAGACAAGGCGGAACAATTGGTGACACCAACACAAGTGCAGGAGAGAGTGCCTAGAGGTGTGAAGGATGAGAGTCAAGCACAAGAACAACTACATGAGAGTGTGCTTAAGAGACCAGAACAACCACTCGTGTATTCATGGAGGTCACAAAGTGTAGGTGCACAAGGTAGTGGTTGGCGATTGTTTGCAAGTGTAGAATCATCAAGTGACATAGAACAACCACCTATGGCAAATATTGCAATAGCTACGGGGAAGCAAAAAATGCCCAAAATTTTTGGGTGATAGGAAGGAAAACCTAGAATGCTATATAGGAACTTGTGAAATGATATGGCGAGTGAATGTAGTAGATGATGAAGGATTGTGGTTAAGATTATTTTTTATCATATTACGTGTAGTTGCAATGGATTGGCATTTGAAAAGAGCACATCCCTTCACAACATGGGATGAATTGAAGGCTGAATTCAGCAAGGAATTTAGATTGCTTCGTGATGATACAAAGATCATAGGTGAGATATATTCAACCAAGCAAAGGAAGGATGAAAATATCAAGTCATATAATCGACGTTTGGAACTCATCGACAAAATGGATGCGAGGCCAGAAGATGAGATGTAGAAACAATGGTTCCTGGATGGATTGTGGTCGTGGTATAAGAAGAAAATGAAGGTAGTTCCACCAAATACCTATCAAGAGGCTTTTGATAGAGCGCTCAATTTGAAGGGTAAAATGAAGACAAACATTGTAGGGGGAAGTGCAATCCATTACCGAGATGATGACTCAGATAGAGCTAGAGATGACTTGAGTGCCACAATCTAGGCCATGAGAAGGGACTTAGAATGTATGATCAATGATGTGAAGGCGGATAAGAAAAAGGAAAATGACATATGGTGTTATGATAATAAAATAAAAATAACACAACAATGTCAATTGTTTGAAGAATGCATTTTGTAATATATGTGAAGTTGTGGGGCATAGTGTTACTAACTATATATTCAATCTCAAAAGCACTAGTCATCAGATGTCGATGGTGCAAAATAAGACTAAGGAAGAGAAGCCAAGCACTTCAAAGAGTGTACAAGGAGCAATGAGTGGTAGATACAAGAATAACCATTAAGGTAGAAGACAACCAAAACAAGAAAATCAATTGCAATATGATTTGGATAAACGAAAAACCAATCATCCAATGTTGAAGATGTTAAGAATGGGTAAAATTCACACGCAACTATCAAAATGACCTAGTAGGAGGAAATTTAGGCAACAATAATGGAATGATGTGTCGATGGTGTGGACCAGGCAATCACAAGGAGGCAAATTGCCCAAAGAATGAGTTCAAGCAACTCATAAAATGTTAATTTTATTGACAATGAGGAACCTCCAAAAGACCAACAATATAAGGAGAAGCATGTGCTAGCAGTCACATGGGCACAAGTGAGGAAAGCATAACAATGCCCAGATTCTACAAAGGAGAAGGGAAGATGGTAGGAAACATGTGTTTAGAGTGAGGAACAAACAAGAAAGACCAACCAAGAGAGATTGTTGTAGGAAAAGAAGTTGAAGAAACCCATCACAAGTGAAGAGGAGACGTCGACACACTTCCTGGCTATGCAGGTGTTGAATACAAGTGCTTAAGTGAAGGTATCCAATTTGTCGTGTGCAATACCAGAGCTATATGCAACAGTAGGAGAAATGGTGCAAACGAGAAGAGTGGAAGAGCAAGAATGCCAACTAGAAGCAACAAGAATAAGGAGGATTTGTATATTGATCCAACAGTCTTGATGATAGATGTTGGAAAGAAACCAATATTGATCCATATTGAGTTGTTGAATCATAAGTTGACTTAGGTGATCAACGATGGGGGATCAATTGTAAATGTCTTGCCTAAGAAGACATGGAGAGATTTGGTGGAACCATTTTTATGGTCTCCCACTTTCATATTATATGGTGCAAATCAGTACAAGATAGAGATGAAAGGAGTGTTGATTGCACAAAAGGTAAAGATTATTGATCAAGAGTTCATCATGGATTTTGTGGTAATTGCTATATAGAAACCAGCCTATGATGCGTTGTTGGGACACGGATGGCTACGTATGACAAAAGTAAACCACAATTGGGAGAAGGATCATTTGATATTCAAGAAGGGTCAACACAAGTATATGATTAAATTGAAGAATCAGTCCGTTAGTGAGGAATTAGCAACATTCGATGAGTCTAGGACATCATCATTAGAGGATGAGAACAGATGTGAACCAAATGAAGAAGGCATGCTAGAGTTGGAAGAGTGCACAAAAGATGAAGTACACTTGGATAGCAAACTTCTCCATTGGCAAATGGAAGATTGTGAAATCTTTCAACCAAACTGCATGTGCATCCATGCAAAAGAAGATCAAGATGAATCAGTAAGAAGCATGTATGAGATCGATGGGTGTAATCAAAATACTAAGCCTGCAACCAAAGATGACAAGGAAAAGTGGACTTTTCCATGAAGCTTTGCAAAATATAGTGTTAGTGATGCAACGATTGATGAAAAACCAACACACCCATTTGATGTGGCAAGAGTGGTAAGAGAACCTGATACCATACAATATGAAGGACTGAATATGGTATATGTAAACCTCGATGAAGGTCATGAAGAAAAGAAGATTCATTGGGAACACAATTGGGATCCAATCTTGAAAGCAATAGCTTTCAAAATTTTCATGCCATATAAGGTCTTCGCATGGACATTCAAGGATTTGAAGGGGATCCTGCCTGAATTATGTGTGCATCAAATTCCATTGGTTTCAGGTGCACAACCAATACGAAGAAGACCATATAGAATGAATCTGAAGTATGCGGCCATAGTCAATGCAGAAATCAAGAAGATGTTGGATGCTAGAATAATTTTCAAGGTGAATGTGAGTGAATGGGTGTCATCGATAGTGATCAATTTAAAGAAGGAGAGCAATCAGATCTGCATCTACGTTGATTTTTGGAGTTTGAATGCAATATCAAAGATCCCTTTCCAATACCTTTTATTGATTCAATTTTGAAGGAGGTAGCAAGACATAGATCGATTCATTTTTAGATGGATTCTCAGACTACAACCGAACTAGTAAAGGGAACTAGTATTGCTAAGGAAGATAGAATGAAAACCATTTTTGTAGTGGAAAATGAGATTTATGCATATAATCGAATGCACTTCGGTTTGTGCAATGCCCAGTCATATTATAGAGAATAGTTCTATATATTTTTTAGCAGAGGTCCACAAACAAGTTCAATGTGTTCCTAGATGATTGGTCATTGTATGAGAAGGAGGACAAGCATTTGAAGGCATTGGAAGAATGCATGAAGTTGTGTATGAATGCTTGATTGTCCTTAAATCCAAAGAAGTGTAAGTTGTTGGTACAATACGATAAGTTGCTTGGACATGTAGTGTGCAAAGAGGGTCTAAAGACTGATCCTGACAAAATAAGAGTCTAATGAGCATGGAGGAACCATACGACATAAGTTTGTTGAAGTCCTTTTTGGGATACATTGGGTATTATAGACGCTTTATTAAAAACTTTGCACAAGCATAACACCCTGTAGACCTGCTGACATGCAAGAATGCTCCATTTTATTGGACGGAGGAGCATCAGAAGATATTTGAGGAGTTGAAGGTAAAGTGGGTTTGTGTACCCATTTTAATGTTTCCAAATTGGGAAAAGGAATTTCACATCCATGTTGATGCGTCCAATTTTGCAATTGGATGCAAGTTGGCCCAAGAGGGGCAGTTTGGGCTGGATCAACCAATATATTTTTCAAGTTTGTTGTTGTCCCATGCAAAGAAGAATTATGGCACAATAGAGCGAGAAGCCTTGAATATGGTTTACACAGTATAAAAGTTCAAACATTACTTGCTTGCCAATCCCTTCACTTTCTATGTAGATCATCATGCATTGTTGTATTTCATCAACAAACTGATCATTCATGAATGAGTTAGAAGGTGGCTCGTTATGTTGTAAGAGTTTGTGTTTTGCGTAGTAGTCAGATCGGGGAAGAAACACATAATATCGTATCATTGTCAAGGATTCGCTCTAGAGAACCTACAGAAGGAGTGTTGAATGAATTTCCAACGCTCAATTGTTTGCAATCACTGTGCTACCGTCGTGGTACAAGTACTTAGGAGAATACTTATCGATGGGGTAGCTACCATAGGAGATGACAACAAACGAGAGGAAGAAAATCATCATAAAATCAACACCATTTCCATTGATAGTTGGTTTATTGTACAAAATTGGACCTAATGGAGTATTGAGGAGATGTGTAATGGACGAGGAAGTGAATTCAACATTGAAGGAAGCTCACGAGGGGCTAGCAAGAGGGCATATGAGGCCACATGCCACAACGAGGAAGATGCTTCTAGTAGGACTATGGTGGCCCACCCTCTATCATAGTGCAAAGGAGTTCATGATAGCATGCGATATATGCCAGAGAGCTAGGAGGCTATTGAAGAGGGACTTCATGTCGTTACACCCATCAAAACCATAGGACTTGTTCGAGAGATGGGATTTAGATTTTGTGGAACTGTTGAAAACCAACAAAAGATGCATATACATTGTGGTGGCTACCAAATATTTGACAAAGTGGGTAAAGGCAAGGGCATTGCCTAACAATTTTGCAAAGCGCACTGCACGCTTCTTCTACGAGTAGGTGATTACAAGATTTGATGTACCTCTTAAGTTGACAAGTGATCATAAAGGGTACTTTGTTAATGAAATTATTCTAAAGCTCACCATAGAATTTAAGATCTTGCACTCGCTCTTTAGTCCATATTACCCTAAAGCAAATGGGCAAGTGAAGCCAACAAACAAGGTCTTAGTTTTAAAAATGTATAAGACATGTGTAATGTCCCCTCTTCTGTGATTAGTAGTGTTTGTGATCTTGATAGCCTTTTCAGAATCCCTGTAGGTTGATCAGTGCAGTGTTAAGGGACTCAGGTTTTATGGAGGTCTTGTCCGCAGCAGTTTTGGTGAGCTTCGGTTGGGAGCTGTGGTTGTGCATCACCATTTGAGGAGCTAATATGTTATTTGCCTAAGTATGATGTTATATTTCATTGGTGAGAGAGTTACTTTATAATATAAAGTTATATTATGACTTTATAAAGTAAAATTATTAAAAGTAATTATAACATTTTTAAAAACAACGTTATGTTACTAGGCCAAGGGGGTGTCCACTTTTGGAGGCTTAAGAGAATAAAATATTATTTTATTTCTGGAAATCCTAATGAGAGAAAAGAAGGCAAATAAGTAAAGAAAAGTTACAGCCATTGGGCATCGAGGGTTACAGTCACATTTTGAGCTCTTTGGAGACTTTGCATACTTCAGAATTGGAGATTTGTAGGTTAAGGCTTTTGGAGACGAAAACCTCCATTAGTGGCATTGGTTTCGTATGTGAGAGATCATACCTAGCCATTTGAGGGATTTCTACTTCCGGAAATCCATTGTGCTTCAGATTTTTGACATTAGGGTTTGCAGATTTTGGAAGATCATTATTTGGGCAAACGAAGACATGGGTTTTGTTCCTCTACATCAGCCATTCATGATTCTATGATTATTTTGTGGATTGGAGGACATTTTGAGGTACTTTCAAGGGTTTAAGTTGACTGTATTTTTATGGCAGCCATGCATTTTCATTCATAGTTGCAGATTGAAGGACTATCTTTTTGTGGGTATTTGATCATTGGATTGCTCTCATCCCAACAATCATTTCAAGTACAAATTTTGTCCCCTTGGGAGAGGAATCTATTTTATTTTGCAGGTATTAGGGTTGACTGGTATTTTCATGGCAGCCACACATATTTGTTCATAACTTCGGATTTTGGAGGTATAATTTTGTGGGTGTTAGTTCATTGGAAAGCCCTTGCCAAGGCCATCATTTCAAAGATTCATTTGCAATTGTTGAGGCTTGGGATTATTTTTAATAGTGGTTGAACTTCTAGGGAGGCTGTCCATTTCTGCAGTTGTTTGTGTGTGTTTGGAGACCATTTTCAGTCATCACTTTGGTGTTATCTTGTTTGGCATTGAGTGTACACATTAGATATTGAGTTTGGAGGTCCAGTTTGTCAGCCATAAGGAGTTATCAGCATTTTATGAAGTTTGCCGCACTTTATTTCAGACCTTCATAACTTTCACTTGGAGGTGTTGGCAACCAAACTTTACAGTTATCATCCCTAGTGCCTAGCGCCTAGTTTGGAGGCTTCATTGAAGCAAATCATGGCATCAACAAAGTCTGAAGCACAACATTACTGTTGCAGATCAGACCTCTATATTTCATCACTCCAGCATCATATTGACTCCATCTCTTTGGCAAAGGATAGCGGATATTGTCTACAACATCCAGGGACATCTTGGCAGCCTTTGAGCATTGTTTGGTACTCCTTTGCAAGTCTGAAGATAAATATTTCAGGTCTGGAAATTCTGAATCAGAACTTTGTAATCTTATTTGGAAGCAAATAAATTGTTGAAATTGCAATAATTTGTCATATCTTTCATTTGGCAACTAGTTCAGACTCTATTGTGTATGTTATTATTTCTTTTCGGCATTGCAAATCAAACCTATTAGCAGATCAAACAAAAAAAACAAATCAGACTGTAAACAAACTCAGAAAAAACAAAATCAGTCTTCATTGCATTCCGAAATACATAAGGGGGTGTACATCATAACATGTGGAATTGAAGATGTTGATTGGGAGGAGGAATTGTCAGCTGTTTTGTGGGGGCGTATAGGACTATGTTTAAGTCAATGACAAACCGTATTCCGTTCCAATTGATGTATGGTCAAGAAGCAATTATGTTGGTGGAGTTTCTGGTACCAAGTCTTAGAGTGGCGGTACAGAACCATCTAGGTGACCAAGAAAACCTGGAGGAGAGGCTAACGACACTTATCAAACTGGACGAGAAGAGAGTAATGGCTCAGTGGGCAAAGAATATTGCTTGACGTCATAGGAAGTTGTGGCATGACAAGCACCTGAGGAAGATGGACTTGAAGTCAGGTGACTTAGTCTTGAGGTACAATGGCAAGAAAGAGATCAAGCCAGGAATGCTGAAGACTTTATGGCTTGGGCCCTTCCAATTAGAAGAGATGATGAGTAATGGCGTAGTTAGATTGAAGAAATTAGATGGAACATTGTTCCCCAAAACAGTTAATGGTTCAAAGTTGAAACCAAATAAGAAAGCATAGGTTGATATGGTAAATTTTGAACCAACTGGAAAATAAGCGAGCATAGGAAGGATGACAGTGGCACCAAATCAGCCTTCAGAACCTTTTGAGGGAATCTTGATCCAAGAAGTTGGGGAGTCGAGTTGGACCAAGGAGGAAGATGGTGTAGTAGATGATAGTGACCTAGACAACGAACTTGTAGAACAACTAGCTTTGGTTGTATGGAGGAGAAAATGCAAGAGGTGAAGAAGAAAATATTCAACCTGTCATTGAATAAGAGGAATTATAGCCTCGGTCTATGAAGCATAGATGAATTCGAGTGCATGTTAGATTTCCAGAAATGGAAGAAGAGGAAATACTGAGATCATTGAATGCAGAAAACATACAACAAATGGTGGCGGTGTATGTTGGGCAAGGAGAACCACCGGAACAGGAGCCTCGGAGTGAGAGCAGTGAGCATGAAGAAATGAGTTTGCTTGCAGTTATTAGTTGTTCAAAATAGAGGATGAGAGAAGAAACACGACAATTGCGTGACCAAAGTGAGCAACTAAATAATTGAATTGTGGAATTAAGGAGACAACGTGCATGAGAATTGCTAAGAATGTGACAGGATATTCAACCATTGAGTAGAATTTTTCCTTGAAGCAGAACAAGTCCGGAAGAAATATCCTTGTCAAGTGGTGTATCCTTGACAAGTTCAAGCAATAATGAAGAAGATTGGAGTAGTGAAAGCTCAGGCTTGGAACTCGGAAGAAGAGTGAGGAGAGGAACACCAAGGAGACAAGTTGCCCAACCAGCAGGTAATGTGGATATACAACAATAGCTTAGAGCTAAAATGCCTTAGAGGTAGGTAGGCGGATGAGTTGGATAAGTCATGATCCGCCACAAAATTTGAATAGTTCCTTGGGAAGTTGAAGCGGTCTGCAAAGACTACTAGACAACCCAAGGCATGCTTATGAATTAGGCAATTTGAGAGGACTGTCAAGTCCCTTGGGCCGTTTGGAATTGCTTGGTGAAGGGAAGAGGCCTTTTGGCTTCTTTCTCGACTGTTTGAGGGAAAGAAATTTCTCTCAAATTGCCCTTAGGCCATACGTCCGATAGGGTGGGCCGTTAGGACTATCCCTTGGTCGTTGAGGAGATAGGAGACCTTGGACGACCCTCAAACCTTTTGAACTAAGGGTCAGGCTGTCAAGAGTTGCTGAAGGCCGTGTAGGAAGAAGGAATCGAAGAATGAATGCGATTGGGCCGTCTCGACAACAAGTTCAACCAATAGCAGGACCAGGGCTGTCTTGTGGAAAAGAAAGGGAAGGAACACTGGGCCATCCGAAGGAAGATCTATGGGAATGTCAATTGACAGACAAAATGTAGGAATTAAACTTGAGCTCGGAAGATCATCGTAAAGGAGATGGTGACCAGGAAGGGGTGGTGAATAGACAGGCCACTCAGGCCATACAAAGCAAAGTGTTAGACCACGATGACAAATGGACAAATAGGGTCGTTTGAGACAAGGCCGTACCACAAGAGGCCATAGAACACCAAGGTCGCCGAGAGGAATGAATGGAGGCGTCAGTAAGGCAGACGAGTGTTTGGTCGTTTGGGCCGTATGCATAAGGTGGCAAGGATAATACTAAAAAAAAATAAGGCGAAGAAAAGACAAAAAAGTACAATGTACAGTTATACACAAGGTGGCGAAGTGGTAGGTGGGAGGTAGTTGTCACATGCAAGACAATTGCCCCCCCCCACATCTTATAAATAAATGCTAGATGGCCAAAAGCATTCAAACAATCAACACACGAGGGAGGAATTGCAAACTATACGAAAGAGAGTGTGTCTGGTAGCAAGAGTTGTGTAATGATGTGAGTAGAATTGTGCAAGGAGATACCCTGAGGAAGAAGGTTGCATTGCAGAATTGAGCAGCTAGGCCAGAGAGAAGTGCAAAGAAGCACTCTAGAGGGCTTGTGAAGAGGAGCCCTTTCCCAAGTTATACGGACCGTACAGGCTGTATGGACTATAAAAAATAAAAGGAAAAACTTCGGAAGTGAAAGTTAGTGTGTGGGTCAAATTTTATAGAGAAAACCGTATAGCAAGAGTTGTTAGAGGTTGGCGAAATATGAAGCCAAGTAGAGTGACTGTAGAAGTATGCAAGGAAGGCCATGGATTTCAGAGCGAATTGAATAGGTGGAACAACAGAGGTGGTTTCCACTCGAGGCTATGTTGTGGGCAAGGCCTCACACCCATTGGAAGGCATTAGAGTTGGCATTGGGAAAGGCCTAGTTGATTGTGTAAATGGTAAAGAGAGAACGCGACATGGACATAGAGTGAGGGAGAAGGAGGTAACATAGAGTGGAGTCTAGATCAAGGACAAGGACTGGCACCCTTGATGAATGACAAGGCTATGGAAAGGAGAAAACAACTTCACCTCAAGAGAGGGACAAGTGGAAGGAGACACATATCCTCTTGGAAGACATAACTTGGATAACACCAGCTAGAGAATTTTGTAGAACATGGTGGTTGGAACATCCGATGGATCACTAGTTGAAGATCACGTTTTGTAATGCAAGAGTGTAGTTAATTATGCAGGTACCAAGCTTTGAGAAGGACTTCTTCAAGCCGTACCTGTTGGAGATGTTGCAGACTTATGATGCTGATAAAAATTAGAGTAAAATAATGATTGGTAACAGGGAGGTCCGTGTATCGTTCTCCCTAAGCCATTTTTAGAGAACTTTCAAATTGTTGAATTCGACTAGGCCAGTGAAGGAGTGGAGTATTACTGGCTAAAGAGTTTTGTGGATAAAGTTACCAATCTCAGTCCACAAGAAGTGGCTAGGTTGACAAAGCATGGGAGCCGTGAATTGAAGATGCAACATTTGAAGTCTGATGAGCTGTGATGTACAATGAACATGATCATGTCTAGATTGTCTTGTGATCAAAGAGCCTTGGAGATGCCCACTTGGCTCATACCATACATGGACATGGTTGGAGAACTGTATGATTGGGCTACTTTTCTGTCAGACTGTATTTAGAGTTTTCTAATGCTGTAAATAAGGAATTTTTCGATGGCTTTCCATGCCATTGCTTTAATTTTAGATACAATTGCAGGAGAATCTTCAATTTCTAGGACTGAACTCCTAAATCTATTCCAAGCATGCATCAACAATTCTCAAATGGTACCATTAATGAGGGTTACTTCTTTGGGAAAGAAGAAGAGTGCCTTGAAGAAGAGAGGCACAAGAAGCATCAGGTGATGAGATGGATGTTGTAGCTAAAGGAAGCAAGGAATTCGATGGAGTTGAGGAGTAGTTGCCAAAGGACGAGGAGTTGCTTAGAAAGGAGAAAAGGCAAAGAAGGTTGGCGCAGCAGTGACAACAAATGGGAGCGCAAATACATCAACAATAGCCTCGACATCTCTAGCAACAATAGCCAATGCGTCAAGGATCCCCACAAGTCACAACAAAGGAGACAGATGGGGGTAATGTTCAAAAGGTGGTGGAGGGTCAACAGAGTAAGAAGCGTGGAATGTCACAAAAGGCAGTGCAAAGGGAAACTCTAGCACAACCAGGAAGTCAGGCTATGCGAGAAGGCACTGTAGGTACCAAAGGAGTGGTTTCAAGTAAGGCTACCGTGATTAGACAAACGGAGTTGTGGGAATGTGTTGCACAAAATGTGCAGTGTGCAGAGAAGACAATGCAACAATTTGACAGTAGAACTGCGCAACAGTCTACACAGGAGACGATAATAGTTGTAGATGAGGAAGTTTAGACTGCAGTCGATGCGGTGGAAGCACCATTACCATTAGATGGAGCGCCAAGAGACTTTGCTGGTGATGTTTCGGTAGAGGTGAACAATATTAATGCACTTGATAGTTACAATACAACAGTATGCAGATGTTGCGGATTGATGTGGATCACCTCCGTTGGATGAGGGACCACCGATGGAGTTCACATTTACAACTACATAGGTTACGACACCACTTTCATATGTGTTGGAGGAGAGAAGAGAAAAGAGGAATCAAATTGTATTAGAATACAGTTGGTGGCAGAAAGGCCAAAGTAGCCAACTATTTGAAGAAGAACTTGAGAGAAGAAAGGAGACGGTGGAAATAATAAAGAAGAATATTGATGCAGGAGAAAAAATTCAGGAATGGGAAGCAGCCAAACAGAAGATCAACATAATAGGTCACGGTGGGGAAGATGTGGAAACTACCACCAAGGATGATATAGATATGGAACTGGTAGAAGAAACAAGTGAGCATTTCATTATATAATGACCACCCCTTATTGCTCCTTGTATACTGAACTTGAGATGTTTTGTTTGCTTGTTTGAGTTTGCTGATATGTTTTTGTTTTTTTTTGCTGTTTGCTGATATGAAATGTGTTTTGCAGTGTAATTGGAAAGAAAGAACAATGCAAGAAGATAACTAGACTAAATGCCAATGCTAGGAATGCAATCTCAACAACTTTTATTACTCAAAGATGAATTACAAAGTTCTGATTCAGAATTATCAGATCTGATATCTTTGTCTTCAGACTTGCAAATGCTTACAATTCGCTTGCCAAAGACTCCAAGGATGTCTTAGAATTGTCCTCCACCAATGCCAATCAAGATGAGGTGCAATAGAAGCTCCAATGATCATGAAATGCCAATTGTTTCAGGTCTGATCTGCTCTCTGCAACTTGTCTTAAGAATAAGAACAACAGCTCCAGCTCTCCTCCAATGATGGCATAAACTCCCAACACATGTATTTCCAGCCACCCAAGGTTACTATGATCACAATGCACCAAAAATGAGAGGATATGAGTCTGATTTATACTTGTCTTCAGACCTTCGAATGAAGCTTCAGACTTACAAACATTCCATGATATGCATGAAGAAGACTCCCGTTTGAAACACTATGCTTTGGAGATGACCACAATGAGGTTGGTTGGTGAATTTGCCTTCCAATGTCAGTTGTGGAAGTCTGAAATGTTTATGTCTTCAGACTGTAATCAGACCTGCAGATGTTTCAGACCTCCCTTTATGCCCACGACTTGCCTATTTGAAGGCTTCACAAGGTGCGCTAGGATGAGAAGAATGTCCCTTTGCAATGTAGTTGCCAAATTTGCATGAGATCTGCCATATACTCCAGTCTGAAACAAGTGTCTTCAGACTTGCATAAGTTCTGAAAATATCTTTTAAAACAATCCCAATCAACCACTAATAAAATTGCCAAGTTGTCTCCTTCAAGTGCGATTCTATCCAACATCAAAATGCAACCCAAACACAAGGTGAAATGCCAAAATCGTGGTAATGGAAGATGGCGCCTATGCTGGAGAATTCGGCTGGCATTCTAAAATTAACACTTCCAATTTATGGCTCAAATATATACTTGATCTCTTTGTCTTGGGCAAACAGTTTGGTGAAGTACCCACAAAATTATATGCATACAATATGAAGATATGAATGAAAATATAGGTATGCCATGACAAACCAGAAAACCCTAGGATCTGCAAAATAAAATAAATACCACTCCAAAGATTGCCAAATTTGTGCTCAAAACGATTGTTACACGCCAAGGAATAATATGCACCAATGCCCACAAAAAATTCCTCCTTGATATGAAGTTATGAATCAAAATATAGGTCTGCCATGAAAATTACAGTCAACATTAATGGTCTGAAAATACCTCTATATGCCCTCAAATCATCAAAATAATTGTAGTTTCCTTCGTGGCTGATGACCAACAAAACCCATGTCTTGGTTTGCTCATATGATGACCTTCAAATTTCTGCAAACCCTAGTAATGGAAATCTGAAGCACAACTGAACTTCCTGAAGTAGAAGCTCCTCAATGATTGATTAGGTGTGGTCTTTCACACACGAAACCAATATTCTTATGGAGGTAATTTCCCCACAAGCCCAACAATGCAACAATCTGTAGTGTCCTCAGAAAAAGATAACCAAAAACATACAAACATGGATGATAGAATGACCACACACAACCCTTACTTATTCTTTTTTCCAACCGTCTTCTAGAAGCTTCCAAAATGGGTCGCCCATCTTGGCCCCTTCCCTAGTAGTCATAACGTTGTTTTAAAACAACTTTGGCCCCCTTATCCTTTATAATTTGCTTTTATAAAAATATATTATAATTAAAGGGAAATAAATCAAACTTAGGCCAAAATATATCATCCCATAACCAAATTGGCTAACAAACTGCAAAACCCATGCTGAAGATCGATCATAGTAATATCCTCCATGACGTTGAGTCCCTTAGCAACTCTCTAAATGACCTACAAGGACTCAGAATAGGTAATCAGGGTCATCTTATCCAAGTCACTGAAGAGGGGACATTACACATTATCAAAGTGCCAAATTAGAGGAGACTACCAATTCTTGGATTCTTGGAGAAAATATCAATGAACAGGTTGACACATTCTTTGAGAAGGTGAGTGGATTGTTTGATAGAGTTTGAAGCGAGTTTAGAGTTGGATGTGTTGGAGACTAGCGACTATGGTAGTTGAGAATGGAGAGTGAGTTGAGGAAAGTGGTGCATTGAGCTAGTGATGATGAGAACATGAAGAAGTTTGCAAAAATATGTCAAATGCAGCCATAGGAGGTAGTTGGCTGTAGTAGTGTCAATTCGATGTTGGAAATCAGGAATCTGCCTGAAAGAACTCAAGTACTCTGCTGACATCCACCACGAGTGTATGTTGATGAAGTATGCCGCCCTATCCTGAACTTCTAGGTGTCAAGTATGTGAAGCTTGCACTTGAGTTGGTAAAATCATATGCCAGAATGAACTTTTTGGCATATCTCATTAAGTGGTTAGTAGTAGGATTGGAGACGTTTCAACAAATGGTCTGTGGCTTGAGGCTGAAGGAAGAAGAGTTGGCCAACCAAGTGCAAATGGTGGAAGGATTACGTCAACAAGTGCAATAGGACGTTGAAGCAGATTTAGCTGAGTTGAAAATAGAGATGGAGACCATGAGGCAAGTGCAAGAACAACAAGATCAATTGAAGTTAGAGTGTGCGGTTAAGGAGCGAACTCTTGAGGTGAAGATGTAGGAGATCATTCACTAGGATCAACTGATTGCCGATTGTGATGAGTATCTAGTAGTAGTTGCGAGGAAGTAAAGGTGAAGCAACAAGAAAGGAGGCAAAGTTGAAGGCTAGGCTGGCTGAATTCGAGTAGAAGTCACATCATTATGGCTTCCAGTGGGCTCATTACCAGGCCTATGCAAAGTGGTTGAAGGGAGAGACCGAAGCCTTGAAGTTGTAGATTCAGGAGCTTGGAGGAGTACCTATTCCGTTGCCTCAACCTCAAAAGAGCCAAAGACCCCAGGATCAACAACAGTCATCGATGAGGGCGTTGACCAATTTAGAGGGGAGGGCAAATGTAGGTGCTAGTTTTGATGTGCCACTTCAGAAGAGGAAATAGACAAGTCAGAAATAGAAATTAGTGCATTAGAAGTCAAAGTACGTTCACAATGTAATTTTGATGTAATAGTTTTGATATACCAAAGTTTTGTAATTTGAATAAAGTCGCATGTAATAATGTATGTAATAATGAGTTGAGTTATGTGTGAACATAGTCATGCAAGGGTAGTTATGACCTAGTCAGAGGTGAGGTGCCCGGGGTGGTAGTTGTTTGTTAACTACCATCCCCAAGGTTAAATAGAATCCCTCATTCATTTGAGCAGATACAGGGTACTATAGACATCAACACATTTACAAGAGAGTAGATACATTCGCATAGGCATTGTATTGTGTATGCCCAAAGAAGATATTCTGCATAGGATTGGATACTAAGTATGTAAGATAATGTTGTTCGTATTCCACCGTACAGGCTATTGTTAATGCAAGATCTCATATTCATTCATCATTTATTATTGCCAATGTGTGTTCTTTGTATGTATTGTTACTAATGATTGTTGCAGTAGAGTAGATTCAATTTGGTCTGTTGTATTCTTTCCAATTTTGTTGCACAAAACCGTTTAGCCTAGTGTCAATCCGTCCAAGGCAATTACCAAGCTATACAGTGAAGGTGATAGGCTGTACAATGGAGAGCCTAGTCCATCAAGATTCAAGATAGGTCGTTTAGTGAGTGTTAGTAGTTTGGAAAAGGGCAAGCCATCCTATTTGCAGACTGGGTTGTTTGAAGCTGAGATCAAAGCTATCATAGCAAGGATATGATGCAGGTCATATAGCCTCATCATTATAAACTTAATCATTAAATTTGTCAACCCAAATCGTTACTCCAAAGAGTAAAATACCACCACCATGCAACAGTTGCAAAGGAGGTCTTAGGTTTGAGGCACATGCCCTTCCTTTTTGTTGAACGGTGCTCCCTATGGTCAAACTAGGTGGTGTTGTCTACGGAAGCACCAATGGTTTAGTCACCATGGCATTGGTGGCCTAGTCAGATGTGCTAAGCTTGCAGGGATGTCATTGGATGGTTGTCTTGCGTTTTGAATCACTTCATGGAACAAGCTTTTTGGAGGTACTGTGGTAACTTCTCTTTGTAGAAATGAAATTTAACATACTTAAAACACAATTCCATTTCTACTTAAATAAACCTATAGATCTACCTTCTGCAACAATGGCCAATGACAATACATATAAGAAACATACAATAACAATAGCGGATAATAAATGAATGTGGAGATCTTGCATTACAATAGCTTGGCACTTGCATTACATACACAATTTGCAACCTTGTGCAGAATCTCCTTCATGCCAATGACCACACTTTGGCCAACAATGCCCACAACCTCTTACCACACACATCGGCCAACTCCACAACCATACGACTGACCTTACATTCCAAGCACACGAATGAATGAATGAGGCAAGGGTCTTATATATACAACCAAGAGGTAGTTGTATCCTCCAACTACTTGACACATCATTTTCCTAAATTACATTTGACATGCATTTAACTTACATTTACATTTCATTTCCCACTACAAGGCAAACTAACTGTTGGCCACGGATCCGCCACCTGGGAAGGACTTGGTGTGTCAATGCGCCCTAGACCCGCAGACCAACATTGAAAGGCCGGGAGGAAGGGATGCCCCCGTGCCGATCTCCGGAGAAGGCCGGCTCCTTTCCTAACCTACTTGGGGGTTTTTAGATAAGAGTGCAGGAAAGAGATTAAAAAAGGGGGTAAAGGGAACTGGAAAGAGATTGAAAAAGATAAGGGAACAGGAAAGAGATGTAAATATCATGCGTTTCGGGTGGGGGAGAACAAGCAACACGATCGCAAATTTGCATCCGAACCAACAACAATTAAAACAAAGCATGTAACAGAAATTGCAACTGCGATTCTATCCTATGTATCCTTCTGTTTTGTATTCCAGATCCAAATAATCACCAATGCTCAAATCCAGGATTCAGAATTCAAACAGACAGAAATATAAATGGACATGAAGCAGAAATACTAGCAGAAGGCAGCATAAAAGACAGAGACAAGAAGCAGAGCCAAGGATGCTTTGAATTAATTAGAAGGTGATCCGTCACAGCAGAGTCCTCTAGCAATATGTCCCCCCTCCACCCTTGTACAATGAAATGAGGCTGCTATTTATAGCGCAATTTTCCCCCCGATTACATTTTGGGCACAGAATCCCAGACCTGACAAAAGCTGCAAAAGCTGACAAAAGCGGCTGATGTTGACCTCTGCGGGTAAAGAATGTACTTGCAGCAAGGTCCTCCTGAAAACGTGGCAGCTCCGTGGAAATCCGGTAGGTGGGAAGTTGAGTCAGTTTGAATGGGGGCAGATGCGGTACAATCTGTCAGTTCACGCTCATCTGTCCGGTACCCTGGCGGCACACCTTCTGTCACATCTTTGACTCGAATCTCGAGGCTGGACACCTGTCAACATCTGATGGAGGGGGAAGAAATCGTCTTTAAGCTCAGCCTTTGTATGAGCGCAGAGGGAGGATGAGCGCAATCGGGAAGGCCTCCGTGCCTTAGAAAATTTCTGGGCAGGTTTCAACGTTCTTTGCCCGAGTGCGCACAGGTCAGTGAGCGAAGCCCGACTTCGCTGCGAAGTCGGGCAGCTCAACACTTAGCCGTTTTCTTCAAGTGAGCTGCCCAACTGCGCACGAATTTGAGGGCGCAGCCCGACTTCGCTGCGAAGTCGGGTTGCGCACCCAACACTTAGACTTTTTTGGGATGTCCTTCATTGACAATGCCCAGGTGCGCACAAAATTGAGAGCGCAACCCGACTTCGCAGCGAAGTCGGGGTTCGCTCAATACTTAGTCAAATTTTGGGCTCAGCTCTCTGCACGTCAGCTCCCCAAGTGCGCACAAAATTAGGGCGCAGCCCGACTTCGCTGCGAAGTCGGGTTGCGGCAACACTAACACTTAGAAAATTTTGGGCCTTTGTATGAGCGCAATCGGGAGGATGAGCGCGATGGCGGGGCCCGACACTTAGTCAATTTTCTGGCCCGAAATTGAGCTTCCCGGTCCTGCTTCCCGGGGCCATAACTTTTGATCCGCCGACCCGATCGCCTATTATAATATATCGTCGGAAAGCTAGCGAAAAGATCTGCAATGATAAAATATCCAAAGCTTATTTCATCCATTTTATCGCCCCCGTTTATGGCCCGCGAAAACCCGAACACCTCCGCATGCTCTTTGCCGCTTTAAAGCTCCATACTTAGGCCAAAGTTTATCAAAAAATTTAATGTGGCAAAATTGCCAACATTCCTGGCGGCTCGCGGGGCATTGAGCTCGCCTCAATGTGAGGACCCAGGCCTTTATCCATTGGGCAACAGAGTCACCCTCGCCGTCCTCTTGATACTCACTGCCGGCAACAACCTCTTTCTCAAACCCTTGGCACCCATGGCCCTCTTGGAACACTAAAAAAAAAACACCGCATAAACTAAAATAAGAAAACAACTAAAACTTTGCATACTAGCCGGATTATTTATATTATTTACACAAAAGTTTGCGGCATGATTGGCATGCCGCCAACACAAATCTAGCTTTGGTTGCCTATCCGGTGAACCTGCAGTGTCCGGACCAGATCTGATTGTACTTCAGTTGATCTTTGAAGTCCGGCTGGCCTCCCAAAGTTTGCCAGGTCGCGAACATGGTGCAACGTGGCAGGTTATCATTCATGTCGGTACCCATACAATTGATGAACAATGTGGCAAGGAGATTTGCCATACAGGAGCCCTCTTCGGGTACCGGTTGCGGTGATGGTTGGAGCCAATACCACCACTCTAGAGAGTCCACCACCTGTGGGCTCTCGAGCACGAGTTCCTCCAACTCCTTGATGCGATAGCAGGAGCTTTCCGGCGATAGGCCTTTTGCCGGGGTCTCCTCAGGATCAACCTCCTGGTGAGGCATGCCTATTGGGCTTTGGCTGAATGCTTGCGTGCTATGCCCTGGGACACAAAAAGGGTGCAAAAATGTGCCCTCTTTGTGTTCAGAATTTGCCACTGGATTTTGTTCCTCCTCTTGGCCCGTCTCCTGATGGAAACTGCAAGCAACCATATTATTCATCATTTGGGCGGTGTTTGCATATTCCCACTGGTGACTTTGGACGAGATCTGCCTCTCGAGCTCCACACAACTGCATTCTAGGGCTTTGCATAGTATGAGGGATTTGCCATGGTGATTTTGCCAGATGAAGGCAAGCCAGAGATTCACCAAACTCGGGCTTCCTGAAAATATGGAGACTGTAGGTGAACATTCATTTCTCCGCTTGTGAGGTCAAGGCTGCTCACCAAACCTTGATTCCTCCGGGGTGTCTTCTATTAGCTTAAAAAAAGGGCGCCTGCGATCAAGAAATCTGGATCTTCAGCTCAGTCAGAGTCGCCAGGTGATTTTGCCAGATGAAGGCAAGCCAGAGATTCACCAAACTCGGGCTTCCTGAAAATATGGAGACTGTTCGTCCCACCGGGCGTGCCAGAAACTGTTGGCCACGGATCCGCCACCTGGGAAGGACTTGGTGTGTCAATGCGCCCTAGACCCGCAGACCAACATTGAAAGGCCGGGAGGAAGGGATGCCCCCGTGCCGATCTCCGGAGAAGGCCGGCTCCTTTCCTAACCTACTTGGGGGTTTTTAGATAAGAGTGCAGGAAAGAGATTAAAAAAGGGGGTAAAGGGAACTGGAAAGAGATTGAAAAAGATAAGGGAACAGGAAAGAGATGTAAATATCATGCGTTTCGGGTGGGGGGAGAACAAGCAGCACGATCGCAAATTTGCATCCGAACCAACAACAATTAAAACAAAGCATGTAACAGAAATTGCAACTGCGATTCTATCCTATGTATCCTTCTGTTTTGTATTCCAGATCCAAATAATCACCAATGCTCAAATCCAGGATTCAGAATTCAAACAGACAGAAATATAAATGGACATGAAGCAGAAATACTAGCAGAAGGCAGCATAAAAGACAGAGACAAGAAGCAGAGCCAAGGATGCTTTGAATTAATTAGAAGGTGATCCGTCACAACAGAGTCCTCTAGCAATATGTCCCCCCTCCACCCTTGTACAATGAAATGAGGCTGCTATTTATAGCGCAATTTTCCCCCCCGATTACATTTTGGGCACATAATCCCAGACCTGACAAAAGCTGCAAAAGCTGACAAAAGCGGTTGATGTTGACCTCTGCGGGTAAAGAATGTACTTGCAGCAAGGTCCTCCTGAAAACGTGGCAGCTCCGTGGAAATCCGGTAGGTGGGAAGTTGAGTCAGTTTGAATGGGGGCAGATGCGGTACAATCTGTCAATTCACGCTCATCTGTCCGGTACCCTGGCGGCACACCTTCTGTCACATCTTTGACTCGAATCTCGAGGCTGGACACCTGTCAGCATCTGATGGAGGGGGAAGAAATCGTCTTTAAGCTCAGCCTTTGTATGAGCGCAGTCGGGCGGATGAGCGCAGTCGGGAAGGCCTCCGTGCCTTAGAAAATTTCTGGGCAGGTTTCAACGTTCTTTGCCCGAGTGCGCACAGGTCAGTGAGCGAAGCCCGACTTCGCTGCGAAGTCGGGCAGCTCAACACTTAGCCGTTTTCTTCAAGTGAGCTGCCCAACTGCGCACGAATTTGAGGGCGCAGCCCGACTTCGCTGCGAAGTCGGGTTGCGCACCCAACACTTAGACTTTTTTGGGATGTCCTTCACTGACAATGCCCAGGTGCGCACAAAACTGAGAGCGCAACCCGACTTCGCAGCGAAGTCGGGGTTCGCTCAATACTTAGTCAAATTTTGGGCTCAGCTCTCTGCACGTCAGCTCCCCAAGTGCGCACAAAATTAAGGGCGCAGCCCGACTTCGCTGCGAAGTCGGGTTGCGGCAACACTAACACTTAGAAAATTTTGGGCCTTTGTATGAGCGCAGGAGGGCGGGGCCCGACACTTAGTCAATTTTCTGGCCCGAAATTGAGCTTCCTGGTCCTGCTTCCCGGGCCATAACTTTTGATCCGCTGACCCGATCGCCTATTATAATATATCGTCGGAAAGCTAGCGAAAAGATCTGCAATGATAAAATATCCAAAGCTTATTTCATCCATTTTATCGCCCCCGTTTATGGCCCGCGAAAACCCGAACACCTCCGCATGCTCTTTGCCGCTTTAAAGCTCCATACTTAGGCCAAAGTTTATCAAAAAATTTAATGTGGCAAAATTGCCAACATTCCCGGCGGCTCGCGGGGCATTGAGCTCGCCTCAATGTGAGGACCCAGGCCTTTATCCATTGGGCAACGAGTCACCCTCGCCGTCCCCTTGATACTCACTGCCGGCAGCAACCTCTTTCTCAAACCCTTGGCACCCATGGCCCTCTTGGAACACTAAAAAAAAAACACTGCACAAACTAAACTAAGAAAACAACTAAAACTTTGCATACTAGCCGGCTTATTTATATTATTTACACAAAATTTTGCGGCATGATTGGCATGCCGCCAACACAAATCTAGCTTTGGTTGCCTATCCGGTGAACCTGCAGTGTCCGGACCGGATCTGATTGTACTTCAGTTGATCTTTGAAGTCCGGCTGGCCTCCCAAAGTTTGCCGGGTTGCGAACATGGTGCAACGTGGCAGGTTATCATTCATGCTCGGTACCCATACAATTGATGAACAATGTGGCAAGGAGATTTGCCACACGAGAGCCCTCTTCGGGTACCGGTTGCGGTGATGGTTGGAGCCAATACCACCACTCTAGAGAGTCCACCACCTGTGGGCTCTCGAGCACGAGTTCCTCCAACTCCTTGATGCGATAGGCCTTTTGTCGGGGTCTCCTCAGGATCAACCTCCTGGTGAGGCATGCCTATTGGGCTTTGGCTGAATGCTTGCGTGCTATGCCCCGGGACACAAAAAGGGTGCAAAAATGTGCCCTCTTTGTGTTCAGAATTTGCCACTGGATTTTGTTCCTCCTCTTGGCCCGTCTCCTGATGGAAACTGCAAGCAACCATATTATTCATCATTTGGGCGGTGTTTGCATATTCCCACTGTTGACTTTGGACGAGATCTTCCTCTCGAGCTCCACACAGCGCATTCTAGGGCTTTGCATAGTATGAGGGATTTGCCTTGGTGATTTTGCCGGATGAAGGCAAGCCAGAGATTCACCAAACTCGGGCTTCCTGAAAATATGGAGACTGTAGGTGAACATTCATTTCTCCGCTTGTGAGGTCAAGGCTGCTCACCAAACCTTGATTCCTCCGGGGTGTCTTCTATTAGCTTAAAAAAGGGCGCCTGCGATCAAGAAATCTGGATCTTCAGCTCAGTCAGAGTCGCCAGGTGATTTTGCCAGATGAAGGCAAGCCAAAGATTCACCAAACTCGGGCTTCCTGAAAATATGGAGACTGTTCGTCCCACCGGGCGTGCCAGAAACTATTGGCCACGGATCCGCCACCTGGGAAGGACTTGGTGTGTCAATGCGCCTGTTGTCACATTTTGCACGGGGTGCAATGTCTTCAGTGTTGTAACAATGCTGCTCTTCTTTTCCCTCTTCCTCCATTTTCCTTCCTTCTTCTCTCCCTTTCCTTTTCTTTCCCGCATTCTCTTTCTTTCCCCCTTTCTTGGAGTCCCCAGTTAATTTTTCAACTTTCCAAAGAAGTCACCTGAAAAATGGCTAAGTCTGGGTGCGAAGTTCGCACTTCGCCCAGTTCTGGTGCGAAGTTCGCACTTCGCCCAGTCTGGGTGCGAAGTTCGCACTTCGCCCCTCTTCTGGGCGCACCTTGCAACTGGCAGACTGGCAGGCTGACAAAAGAAAAATCAAGTGCTGGAGCAAGTCCGTACGGCGGCAGACATCAGTTTTCGCCTGTGCGCATTCCGACTTCACACCGAAGTCGGAGTGCGCCCTTGACAGGTGCGCAGTAGGGAACAAACCCGGAATTTGACCAAGGCATGAAGGCCTTCCCGACTGCACTGCGTTCTGCCCGCGCATCCCGAGGTGCTCCGATCCCAAGCGAAGATGGACAGACTGCCCTCCAAGGCAGACACGTGTCAAACAACCATCATCCATCATCTGACAAGTGTCCAGCTTCGGGATTAGAGCCGAAACGTGCCGAGCAAAAGGACGAGCATGGGCTGCACCGCCTGTGCCAGTAGCCTCATTCAAAGCTGATCTGAGGTTCTACCTGCTCCAGCTACCCGCATCACTGCCAGATTGAAGTTCTGCCCAGCGCACCGCCATGTAGCTGTCCAGCTTCCAGGAAGACCATGCTGCGGGTACAGTCCGGTCCGACAAAAGGTCAGCATTTGCAGCTCTTTCGCCGCTTTTGTCAGCTTATGTTTGATTGGGACCTTGTGCCCATTAATGTAACGGGAGGGACTCGGGCTATAAAAGCCCACCATGAATTCATTGTAAAGGGTGGAAGGGGAATGTCTGTTAGGGAACTACTGTGCCCATTGTAACCGTGCTTCTGCTTATGAATATAACTTGTATGCCCGGTTCTGTTCTGCTGCTTCTGTTTTTTATGCTGCCTTTCTATTCATGCCTTAGGCTAACCTGTCACGGCTTGCTGATTCATTTCAGCATTTGGTGAGCAAGTGCCTCTAGCATTGCTTGTTTAAAGCACCCCCCGTACTTCATTAGTTAAAAGGATACATAGAATGGATGTAGTAGCAGCTCCATCGCTTATGTGTTTTGTTGCTGGCCCGTATCTGGTGACTGATGCGATCCCGTACTGTTAGTTCCTTGTAGGGAATGTCTGTTAGGGAGCCATTGGAGCTGTGCGGTTAAATTCTCTACATAAACACATATACCTGGTTCTGATATCTCTAGTTTGCTTTCTACTCTTGTTAGTGTACGTATCCTGTGATTGATGCATTGCCATGCTGTTAGTTCCTTGTAGGGAATGTTTGCTAGGGGATCATTGAAGCTGTGCATACACTGCCTGAGTATCGGAAGTACACGTAGTTTTTGCAGTTCCTGGTCATGCTTTGTGTTTATAATGCAGTAAGTAGCGGTAATTAGTGTGTTCCCGTACTGTTAGTTCCCCCCACCAACCTCTGGACATATTTGTAATTTCTTTCTGTACATTTGTCTCTTTCTGTACATTTATCTCTTTCCTGTAATCTTAGCTTAAACAAAACCCCCCGAAAGGAGCCGGCCTTCTCCGGAGATTGGCTCGGAAGGCATCTCTTCCTTCCGGCCTTTCATGCTGGTGGGCGAATCTGGGCGCATTAACCCAAAATCCTTTCCTCATGGCAGATTCGTAACCAACAGTTTCTCTGGCACGCCCGGTGGGACCCTGGTCCCACGTTTGAAGAAGATTTTCTGATCAGTCTCCACCTGGCGCTGACAGTGTTTTCTGAGCACCTGGTGAGACAAGGAAGTTTCTCACCCCCGACAGAATTGAAGCACCGGTGTTCGCTTCATTGCTGTTCCAAATCTGAACACCTGGCGACTCTGCACGAACAAATCCTCTGAGTCTAGAAGACCGGTCCCAGCACCTTCATGCACACGAGAAGGTGGCAAGCAAGGGATCCAAGAAGCCCGCCTGAGTTCTACGAACTGGACATCAACGCCGAGGCGAGATTCCCAGGCTGGCTGATCCGCGAGCTCGCTTCGACGAAGCCGAGGCTGAGATCCAAGAAGAGGCCGAAGCTGAAGTCGGAGGAGCCGAGTACGAAATAGAAGAGGCCGAGGAAGGAGAAGATCCTGCATCCTCGGAAAGTACCGACACCGAGTACACAACCGACGGCGGAGAAGAAGAAGAAGAAGAAATGGCTGCCCAACAGCCGAATGACGATGACCTCTTCCCGGCGGTGGACTCTACGGGGCCCTTGGCCCTGGTCGGACAGCAAGCTGTGCCCCCTGCTGCTTTAAAGTCTATTCCCACATACGACGGCTACGGTAAGACGGCGTACGAGCACATCCAGGACATCCTTGCCCCGGCCGCACCGCATACTATCACCGATGAAAGTGTGAAGACCCGTCATGGCCCTTTCCCCGAGGGGAAAGCTTCTCTACTGGTGGAGATCGCTGCCAGAGGGATCCATCACAGGGTGGCCCCAGCCTGCCAGGAGGCTCGTAAAAGGATGCAACGAGTCTGCTGACCCGACTTCTCTACTGCATCAGTTCCAAGCTATCCAGAGACATCCTCAAGAGGAGGTGTCTGATTTTAACATTAGGTTTGCGAGATCCTGGAAACGGGTACCTCGCGAACTTCGGCCTTCAGCCGGCATGGCCGCTCACTACTATCTGAGATCTTTCAACTCGTACATATGCCTGGCCGCCGAAGATCGCCATAATTGACGAGTTCCCTGCGCTGTACGAAGCTGCCCAGCAAGCTGAAGCTGACATTATCTCCATCGGCAGACTCCCGTCCAGAGTGCAGGAGCCCATCCATCCCGACTTCCCCAGATCACAGTATCCTTCTGCTTCTGGTGGTGCGCCGTCCACGTCAGGGCAGCAACCCCAGCAGCAGTGGAATCCGGCGCCGGTCGTAACTCCTTACGGCCCGCCTCAGTTGCATTACCCTCACCCGCCGCCTCCCGCTCCCCACTTTCCAAGCACTTCCCGCTCCTCCACAATACGCATCTTATTCTAACCCCCCTCCATTGGCCGCATTGCCTCCACCGGCACAAATGCCGCCACCCGACAGCAGCATCCAGAACACGATTCTACAAGAAGTGCGGGCTTTGGCCTCCGGATACCATGCCATGTCCAATGACATGACCGCTATGAAGAAGAAGCGAGCCCAGATGGACCTCGCTCCTAGGAGGCCATATGCGCCCCCAGCGCTAACGAAAGACAAAGCGCCAGAAAACCAGCCGCAGAGGCGTCCGCCTCCGAGAAATGCTGCTATAGAAGACCCGCTTGGTCCTCCCGACCAGGTTAACTGGTGCACTACGTGCAATGACCCGCATTCGGAGGAAGACTGCACTTTGCACCAACACTACATCCAGACCTTGGCCGGCAGCGCTATAGAAGACGATGAGCTGTACATGATCTTGGACGGCGAGGCCAACTTTGCCCTCCCCGAAGAAAATCTAGCGCCACCTGCCAAGGAAGAAAAGAAAGCCGCAGATGCGGTCAAGCCCTTGCAAGTCTACGCGAGAAGAGAAAAACCGCAGCCAGGAGGGCTGCCACCGTACAAGCGGCTGTGGCCTTTCACAGCCCAGGAGAAGGCATCCAAAGATAAAGCTCCAGTCAAGCCTTCTCCGGAAAAGGCTGCCGCCTGTTCCAGCCAAGCCTCCAGCAAAGGCCCCAACTCTGGCTAAGGCTCTCGTACTTCAGCCTCCACCTGAAACCAAGGAACAAGCCCAGGAGAAGTCGAAGTACCCGTCTCTGACCAAGAGGCAGCGAGTTGAGGCCACCCAGCAGTACCGGACGAAGTACGAGCCGGCAAAGCAAGCAGAAGGAGCTAGTACCTCGGGCTACAGCATTGTAGACGAGTTGAAAAGAACACCTGCTAGAATCAGCATGTACGATGCTCTTCTGCTCCCAGGTCAGGTAGATCTGCTGCAAGAATCACTGAAGAACATGAAGAACGGCAGACAGATACAGCCCGCTGTCCTGGTTCAACCTTTGACAGTCTCCGCCACTGGGAAGAACAGACCGCCACCCTTTTATCTGTCTTTACGGATGCAAGGGCACATAGTTCACAACTGCATGGTGGACTCTGGTGCTTCCTCGACTGTGATGCCGAAGGCCGTCCGCGATGAGATCGGGATGGAATACACACGGAGCAGCCAAGGCGTGCCGCAATTAGACGGCACCCCCGTCAAGACAGCTTGGTGTCATAAAGGACATCCCTATCCGATCGCACAAAGCTCTCGACATCGTAGTCATCCAAGAGGTCGTGATTGTTGACCCGGAGCCTTACTTCGGCATGTGTCTCTCTCGGGAGTTCACCGCGGGTTGGGCGGGTACTTGTCTCTAGACTACTCACATATGGAAGTGCCCTTCAAAGGAAGGAGACTGAGAATTTTTAATGAGAAGCCTTCCCCCTTCCTAGTAGACAAGATACCCGGAGGAGAGATGGACTGTATGGTTCAGTTGTCAGAAGAAGAACTGGTGACAGTGGAACTGACCGAGCAAGCCCTCGAAGTGTTACAACTCGAAGATGAGTTCTCGTTGCGGGATTTTAATGCCGTAATCGGGACAGAGCAGGGCTGTTACTCCATTAAACAGCCCGAGAGGCTTGACGTGTCGGCTGCAAAAGAAGTGGGACCTGCACCCGAAGAGCTGTGGAAGCTTTTCTTTGACGGCGCGCGATGCAAGAATGGCGCCGGTGCAGAGGTACTCCTGGTGTCCCCAACCGGAATCCAGAAGGACTATGCCTACAAAGTTGGCTTGGAGCTGCACTAACAACTCGGCGGAATACGAAGCCCTGTGCTTGGGTTTGCGAAAGGCGGAGAGGCTCGGAATTAAACATCTCCAGATTTTCGGAGATTCAGAGCTGGTGTGTCACCAAGTTATGGACAAGTGCGCATCCGTACAAGCACTATCTCAGAGCATACCGCAATCGGGTGTGGGACCCGATGGAGTCATTCGACTCATTGAGTATCAAAGCGATATCGCGTGAGAAAAACAAGCACGCCGATATCCCGGCGTCTCGTTGGAGCCATGCACGTTCCGGCCGAAGACGTTGTCCGTAAACCGGCCGGTTCGTACCGCCTACAGTGCCTTCTGTGCTCGATAAGGACACCCACCGGCAGTGTTCGGCCAGGACGAGGAGATCGTCACATTCCTGGTTAACGAAGTGTGTGTAATCGGAGGTAGAGACCCTGATGACGAGCAATATGAGGGGTTGATACAGCTACTGAATAATCACGTCCCAAAAGGACTGATTACATTAGAGAGTCTCTTTGATCGTAATGACAGAGCAATATCCCACAGATCAAAGTAGACCCGAGGCGAGATGCCGACCTAGAACTTGAACCCGGTAAAACCATCAAGGTCGGAACAGATCGCACGTCGGAGGAACTCGGAGCAGATCGGATCACCGTGCCAGGAGTTTCCCCGACATCGTGGCCTGGTGCTACGAGGATTTGAGGGGGTATGACAGAACTGTCATCCAAAGATACCATTGAGCTAGAGGATGGCGCCAAGCCATTCCGACAGAAACAGAGGGCCGTGAATCCAAAGATTGAGGCCATGATGAAGACCGAGCTCTTGAAGATGCTGGAGGCCAAGATCATCTACCCCATCAAACATTCATCCTGGGTCGCGAATTTGGTGCCCGTGAGGAAAAAGAATGGCGACATTCGTCTCTGTGTCGACTTCGTAAACCTTAACCGAAGCTTCCCTCCGGGACCACTATCCGCTTCCCCAAATCGACCGCATCCTACATATCGTTGTCGGAGCCCGCAGATTTTCACTTTTAGATGGATTTTCCGGCTACAACCAGATTTGGGTCAAAGACGAAGACCAAGGATAAGACGGCGTTTACCACCAAGTGGGGGACGTTCGCCTATCAGCGCATGCCGTTTGGCTTATCCAATGCCGGTGCCACGTTCCAAAGGGCCATGGACTTGGCCTTCCGAGAGCTGCTCAATAAGATTATTGTCATCTACCTCGATGACATGACCGTTTTCTCTCACCAACGAGAAGATCATGTTTCGCACCTACGGCAAATATTTGAGAGTTGTCGAGAATTCGGCATTTCTATAAACCCGAAGAAGTCTGTCTTCGCGGTAAAGGAAGGAAAGCTGCTGGGACATGTCATCTCCGAGGAAGGCCTCGCCATTGACCCTGACAGAGCGGAAGCCCTCGTTCGCTTGCCAGCCCCCATCGACAAAAAAGGGCTGCAGTCCTTCTTCGGTCAGATTAACTTCGTGCGGAAGTTCATCCCGGACTTCGCACAAGTGATCAAGCCTATGGCCGAACTGCTCAAGAAAGATACACCTTACGAATGGACTGATGAGAGAGAGCAAGCCTTCGAGGAAATCAAGGCTCGGATTGCACAAGCTCCGGTGTTGACCAACCCGGACTACTCCGCAGACTTCATCCTGTATGCAGTGGGAGAACCCGAAAGTTACGCTGCAGTCCTAACTCGTAAGGGAGACGATGGTGAGGAGCGCCCCATAGCATTCCTCAGCCAAGTGATTCTGCCGCATGAAGAAAAGTACAATTTTATAGAGCGGCAGGTTCATGCTGTCATGAAGTCCCTTCGAAAGTTCAGGCACTTTGTCTCCCAGAGCAAGACTACTGTCTTTGTGATTCACCCGGATGTTCGAAGCTTCATCTTGCAAGGAGAACCGGGTCACAAGAGAGCGGGATGGATTGCCAAAATCCAGGAGTTTGACATTGAAGTGCGGCCCACCAAGCTTATCAGAGGCCGAGCCTTGTGTCAGGAATTGGCCCGAAGCGCTGTAGCCGGCATCTCCGCCTGTAAGTGGGAGGACACAACGACACGCATCTACCTAGCCGACTCCTTATCGGAGGGGAGTGATTGGACAGATGAACTGGTGAGATACTTCTGCACCGGAAGATGTCCCGATCACCTGAACGCCTCACAACGAAGGAGATTTCGGCTAGGTGCACTTAAGTACACTCTTCGCCCCGAGGGGCTTTACTTCAAAAACATTGACGGCATCCTGTTGCGGTGCGTCTTAAAATCTGACCAGCCTAGGGTCCTCGGAGAATTTCATTCCGGGATGCCTGGGGGTCACCATTCTTCAAGGCCAACGGCCTTAAAAATAATAAGGGCCGGGTACTATTGGCCCACTTTGTTCGCAGACGCGCATGCGGTCTGCTCTAAATGTGATCAATGCCAGAGGTTTGCTGGCCGAAGCAGAAAAGCACCCCCGCCCCTTCAACCGATTCAAAGCCGAGACTCCGTTCCAGGAATGGGGTTTAGACTTTATTGGGGTGATTTCTCCTAACTCCTCTGCCGGCCACAAGTTTATTCTTACGGCTACCGACTATTTCACGCGGTGGACAGAGGCGATCCCGACCAAGAACGCAGACCAAGAAACGGTCATCGTGTTCATTGAGAGCCTGATTACCCGCTTCGGGGTTCCAGAGTCGATTGTGACAGACAACGGTCCGGGATTTGTAGGCGCTGTACTCACGGAGTACACCGGCAGACTTGGCATCTATCACAAGATGTCTTCTAACTACTACCCGCAGGGGAATGGCCTTGCCGAGTCCACTAACAAAAACCTCCTGAAGATCATCCGGAGGACCATTGACAGAAACAAGCGGACTTGGCACTTGCTCCTGAACCGGGCGCTGTGGGCGGACAGAGTTGCGTTCAAGAAATCCCTAAGAACGTCCCCCTATGCGCTCGTTTACGGTAAAGAAGCTGTCATGCCATCACATATTGAGATCCCTGCCCTGTGGATGATTGACGAAGACAGATGCAGCGGAGACCCGGTGGACGACAGACTGTGCCAACTCCTGCAGTTGGAAGAAGACAGAGAAAGTGCATACCAGGCCTTCGCGGATCACATTGCAGCCACTCAAGGCTGGTTTGCAAAAGGCACCACTGCCCGAGTTTTCGAAATCGGGGACCCGGTGCTGAAGTGGGACTCATACAAAGCAAAGCCGGGTAATCACGGGAAATTTGATGCTCTCTGGGAGGGCCCTTATCAGATTGCCCGAGTAAACCAGTTCAATGCCTACATACTGCGGGATATGGAGGGTCAGCTCCTGCCTATCCCTGTTAACGGGTTCCACTTGAAACTTTACCGTTGTTGAAGGTGCCCGAGTGGCCCTTCCTTGTAAAAAATTTTCCCTCATGTTTTTCCATTTCTCGGCATGTACAGTTTCCAGTTTTCAGCTTTTAAATTGTTTTTCTCCGTTTTTTGAGCTTAACTGCGGCACGGGAAAGAGAGGGACAGACTTCGCAGCGAAGTCTGTCGTCGCCCCTCAGGAAGGGCGAAGTTCGGCTGTGCAAAGGGAGGAAGAAAACAAACAAAGAAAGCAGAGAAAAAAGGGCAAAAATTCGGCTAAGTGTTGGCCGAAGTCCGACTTCGCAGCGAAGTCGGGCTTCGGGCCAGCCACTGAGCGAAGCGCGACCGAGAGGAAAGCCAAAAGGGCACACAAAAGACAGGCTTCGCCAAGTCTTGACCGAAGACTGACTTCGCGCGAAGTCCGGTCGCCAACTTTGGGGGCGAACTTCGCGGTTCGTACTTCGCCCAACTTCGCCGAAGTCCGAACTCACCTCAATGGTTTGCACTGCGCGGCTTGTCCAAGAGCAGTCTAGAGAAAATGATAAGTGCGGTCAAAGGCCCGAAGGTTGCAAAGGACCCGGACTGCGCCCAAACCTTGGGCACAACAAGAAAGAAGCAAAACAGTTCAAGCGCGCACTTCGCGCGAAGTTCGAACTTCGCCCGAAATTCGGGCGAAGTCCGACTTCGCCGGCGAAGTCTGGCCGCGCCCAACTCTGGGCGAAGACCGGCTGCGCCTCGTTTTCTGGGCCAGTTTGGGGCAGCGTTTAAAAAATGAATAAAAAATTCAAAAAATCCCAAGCTGGGCCCAAGGCGCGTTTGTAACCGTTTTAGAGTGGGTTTCCGCACCGAGGTTCCGTCTTGAGCAGGCGTGCCCGCGCTCCTGCAAGTGACGTCGCCCATGGCGCAATCTCCAAAGCAGAATTAATGATTGCACAATCTTCAAGGGAAGGTGCAACAAAAGAAGCATGGCACGTCCGCCGGAGCGCGCTTTTTCCAAACATCCTCCCGCGCAGCCCACCAAAGAGCCTTAACTCAGCCCGACCTACCTCCTCCCGCGCGGCATTAATGGCGCCGTCTTTATCTAGAAAAGGGGGTCGATGTTTTTAAACATTCCGTACTATGCAGATTATTCCTGACAAAGGCAAATTATTCTTGTGATAACGAAATCTGCTGCAGACGCCTTGAACTTGCAATTATTGCTGATTCGGAGAGATGGACAGAGGAAAGATGCCAGTGTCAGCGCAGTCCAACGAAAGTGGCGAACCAAAGGATTTACCGCGGCCGGGCGTTTCGAAGTGAAACCCCGCCAGAAAGAAAGTCAAAGTCCCGGACGAAAAAGGTACAGCGTGGGCAAGCCCCACCACCTCCGGTGAATTATTTGTCGGGATACAAGGACGGCTCTTTTTCTATGAGCCTGACGAAGTTGCGGGCAAATGTGGAGAGTTGGGCTGACAAAGTTTCGCCCTCCCACCATTTCGGAGCGGCGTACAAATCCAATCTTTTCAGATTCTTGTGCCCTCCTGTCCACCAATGCCCGGAACTGGTAGACCTAATTGTCAGACACTACAAACCAGCTTCCCGGCAAATTTGCAGCTCCAGCGGTAAACCCTTGTTCGCACTGCGCAGGGAGACTGTCCAGCCAGCTTTCGCCCCAGGGTTGGAGTATGACTCCAACGCCATTCTCAGAAAGATAAATTTGGGCGAGCAAAGTGGGACGTTTCATGCCAACCAAACGGATGAGGGAATTCCTCAATTCGTAGCCGAACGCCCCGCTTGTACCGGACAAAGGCCAACCGGCCCCATGCCCTCGGCACAATTCCAGAACAAGTACTTGTACATTATTTTGGCATCTATTCTTGGCTGCGATTCTGATGAGCTGGTACAGCCGTACCAGCTAGCGCTGGCAGAATGTCTCCTATGTGGAGAATCCTACGAACCGGCAACACAGAGAAGTGGGAAGCGTCCCATCTCTTTCGACTGGGCAGACTGGCTGGCCTACGCCGTTCATTCCAGCCTGGTAAAAATCCAGAAGAGGCAGTCTACCGATTTTCGTTTCAGTTCTGTTCTAGCCTGGCTTTGTTTGTACCATCTGCACCCCCAAATGCCGATCCTGAACCTGAAGAAGGTCAACGAGAAGGGAGCACCACAGCCCGTCTATAACTGGACGGATGACTTATACCGGAAAGGGTCCTACTACAAGTTCAACTTCAACTTTCTGGGATTCGTCATGTCAGTCTTCAGTGAAAGCGAAATTCCTCGCCCCCCGAGAGAAATGACGAGCGCTTTGATAAATCAGAAGCTCGGGGACGTTTCAGACTGACGCAGGGAATTGTGGTCAGAATCTACGGATTCAAGGGCAAACCCCATTTGCTGCCCTACTGGTGCTCAGAGCACCTGTTCGGGATGGAGATTGCCCGACAAATGGACTATGTTGAAGAGGAGTTCGGCCTAGGAAAGAAGAGAGGACAGATTTTTCAATATCCTCTTTCCTGGGCAAATGTTGAGATTTTTGAGGTAGGACAGCATGTCTACCTTGAGCAGGAGCTTTCCCGGATTGGCCTGGTTTTGTTGCCGCAGCGCTGGAAGTATGACCCATATGGAATAAGGGGAAAGTTTGCGCATCTCTGCCCCCGGGCAGATATAACTGAAGATAAATGCGATGTGGTCCATGTGGATCTTGACTGGGAAATCGAACTGATGGAAGCTTCTCCTCCCTGGCAGGATTTCTACTGCGAGGAGGTGACATACGACCCCAAGCGAAACCCGGACCACCGCTTTCATCTCCATGGTTCAAAAAATTTCTATCCAAGATAGCAGGCCTTAACTGGTCTAAAGAAAAGATCACTGAATGCTGGAAGATGAGATGCCGCACGCAACACGACAAATCCACAAGGAGAAACCTGGCCGTAGATGACGACTTTTCGGTTCTCTATGACCAGCATCATGACAGCTGGCGGCCGTTCGCATATCAAGGTTACGTTCCCCGAGGTCCCTTTGAAGGCTATAAAGGAGGGTCTCCCTCCCAACAGTTGTACACTTCGGCAACTACCAGCGTGGGCCCAGCAGACTTCCAGGTCGATCCAATGCAGCCCGTGGCTTCCAAGACGGCGCCTGAGAAGGCAAAAGAGTTAGTCAAGGCAACGCCCGAGGCAATCCCTCAGGCACGAAAAGCGCCGCCGCCGTCAGAAGGCAGACCGGTTGCGGCAGACCTTCTGCAAGTCAAACCCCGGTACAAGTTTACCGTGGGAGCATCAGCGCCTGCTGCACCTGCTTCCTCTCCTTCCCCTGATCCAACCGTTATTCCAGAAGAGAAGAAGCGGAAGAGAGTCGAGAAAATCAGGCGACCTAGCCTGATAGTGCAGCAGCCAGTTGCAGAGCCGCAGCCGCGTCCTGCCGCCGCAGAGACAGTTTCTCTGGGCAGTCCCAAGCCAGCCGCCGAGACCAGAAGCGAAGACATCCACCCGCATCGGCTCGGGCGGAGCCCGCAGTACGTTTGCTGCCCCCGTCTCCTTAGTCTCACCCGCCCCTACTCCCACTCCGTCTCCCGCTCAATCCGAGCAAGTTATGGCCGCATCCCCTTCCCCGTCTCCACGCCCTCCTTCTAGCGGCCCCCATTCTTTTGATCAGTTTGCTCAGAACCCTAACGTCTCTCTTTCTCTGAGCACAACTCCAAACCCTTCGCCTGAGGCTAGTGCTGAGGCTGTCCGTTCACCGTCACATCCACCGTCTCAGCCGCTTCAAACCCTTGCAATATCAGCCGCTCCCATCTCCATTTCCCGGTCGCCCCCACAAGCGACCGATTCTTCCAAGGTCCGTCCGGTTCCTCCTGGTCCCATCCCCGCAGGAGAGACGTCTCAGCAGAACCCTAGGCTGGGGGAACCAGATTTCATGGACGACCTCCGTAATACGTACGACTTGCCCCTGGCAACGAGGGTTGTAGAGTATTCCTGTCTCTTTCCTCCAAGACCTGAAGCGGAGGAGACATGAAGAGATAGCCGCCCCGGCAAAACGCGCAAAGTACGATTTCGGGAGGAGAGTGATTACAACAGAGAAGATAATCCCAAAAGTAAAGAAACCTCTCCGGGAAATGACCAGGGCGGACTACGAGCTCCAGACAAAGGAGAAGAGCTTTGACGACATTAACAAGCAATATCAGATTCAGTCGATCATGCGCAAAGCTGATAATCTCTTTGTCAAAAGTCTGGAGGAGCAGGAAGAACTTTTCGGGTTGCAGGATAAAACAAGGCAGCTTGAAGAGGACCTCTCTAGGTCCACTGAGCAACTGGAAGCGGCGCGGCAAGAAATAGATGAACTCAAAGCCCAGCTGGCCGCTTCTCAGCAACAAGCCGCAACCGAAAAGAAAGCATCCTTGGAGCAGATTTCTCAGCTCCAGGAGTCTTTGAAGCAGGCGCAGTCGCAACTTGCAGAGAGAGCATCTCAAGCGACGGTCTTTTCAAAGACAAAGGTTAAGGAGATGCGGGCTGGTTTGCTGCGGGAATGCAAGCCCCACACCTACAAGGCGATGGCAGTTCTGGATTTTGCATCCGTAATTCAAGAAGTTTCTGCCCAGGGAAAGCCTGTGGTAGAGGAGGCCGAGCGCCAGGCGAAGCAATGGCTGGACCTGGCGGTAAATCTTCAGGAGCGCGAGCGCAACGGCCTCCAATTTTCTCCCGTGTCCTCATTCGCTGCAGAATGGGCAGGTGCAAGGGTGACCTTGCACAAATATTTCAAAAAAGTTGAAGAGGTGAGAGTTGCCAGACGAATGCTTGATGCATTCGGACATGAAAGAGATATCTGTCTGGCCCCCTTTCACGCTCTTTCTGAACTTGGGTGCCCAAGTTTTGTTGAAAATGGCGAGCTCCTCACCCTAGATCGGGTGAAAAGGAATTGGCAGTCCTTCGAAGCAGATACAGCTGAAATTGACAGCTGGGCTGAGCCAATTCAAGACAGTCAGGTCACCCAGATGGTGGCCAAATATTCCAAGATCAGCTCCTACTTCCAGGAGTTAGAAAAAAGATACCTCACCATCGACCTGCATGCGGTCGCTGCTTTCCACGCAGCATTAGAAGATGCAGCTGACCGCCGGCCATTTGAAGCAGAAGCTTGGCGCCCAGCCCAGGTCGCATACGATCGCATTCGCGAAGCAGAAGCAGGAGATGGAGAGCTTTCGGAAGGTAACTCTGAGGGGGCAACTGACAAAGATGAATCTGAAGAACAGTTGCCACAGGGCGAACAGCTAGAGCAGCAAAAGGCAGGGGAGGCAAGTTCCTCTGCACCCAAAGGATGAAGGCATGGATTCTTTGCGCCGAGGCGAGCTCGACACCCCGCGAGCCGCCAGAAATGTTGTCACATTTTGCACGGGGTGCAATGTCTTCAATGTTGTAACAATGCTGCTCTTCTTTTCCCTCTTCCTCCATTTTCCTTCCTTCTTCTCTCCCTTTCCTTTTCTTTCCCGCATTCTCTTTCTTTCCCCCTTTCTTGGAGTCCCCCAGTTGATTTTTCAACTTCCCAGCAAGTCACCTGAAAAATGGCTAAGTCTGGGTGCGAAGTTCGCACTTCGCCCGCTGGGTGCGAGCGCACTTCGCCGGTGGTGCGAAGTCTGACTTCGCCCCTCTTCTGGGCGCACCTTGCAACTGGCAGACTGGCAGGCGACAAAAGAAAAATCAAGTGCTGGAGCAAGTCCGTACGGCGGCAGACATCAGTTTTCGCCTGTGCGCATTCCGACTTCACACCGAAGTCGGAGTGCGCCCTTGACAGGTGCGCAGAGGGAACAAACCCGGAATTTGACCAAGGCATGAAGGCCTTCCCGACTGCACTGCGTTCTGCCCGCGCATCCCGAGGTGCTCCGATCCCAAGCGAAGATGGACAGACTGCCCTCCAAGGCAGACACGTGTCAAACAGCATCATCCATCATCTGACAAGTGTCCAGCTTCGGGATTAGAGCCGAAACGTGCCGAGCAAAAGGACGAGCATGGGCTGCACCGCCTGTGCCAGTAGCCTCATTCAAAGCTGATCTGAGGTTCTACCTGCTCCAGCTACCCGCATCACTGCCAGATTGAAGTTCTGCCCAGCGCACCGCCATGTAGCTGTCCAGCTTCCAGGAAGACCATGCCGCGGTACAGCTCCGGTCCGACAAAAGGTCAGCATTTGCAGCTCTTTCGCCGCTTTTGTCAGCTTATGTTTGATTGGGACCTTGTGCCCATTAATGTAACGGGAGGGACTCGGGCTATAAAAGCCCACCATGAATTCATTGTAAAGGGTGGAAGGGGAATGTCTGTTAGGGAACTACTGTGCCCATTGTAACCGTGCTTCTGCTTATGAATATAATCTGTATGCCTGGTTCTGTTCTGCTGCTTCTGTTTTTTATGCTGCCTTTCTATTCATGCCTTAGGCTAACCTGTCACGGCTTGCTGATTCATTTCAGCATTTGGTGAGCAGGTGCCTCTAGCATTGCTTGTTTAAAGCACCCCCTGTACTTCATTAGTTAAAAGGATACATAGAATGGATGTAGTAGCAGCTCCATCGCTTATGTGTTTTGTTGCCGGCCCGTATCCGGTGACCGATGCGATCCCGCATCGTTAGTTCCTTGTAGGGAATGTCTGTTAGGGAGCCATTGGAGCTGTGCGGTTAAATTCTCTACATAAACACATATACCTGGTTCTGATATCTCTAGTTTGCTTTCTACTCTTGTTAGTGTACGTATCTGGTGATTGATGCATTGCCATGCTGTTAGTTCCTTGTAGGGAATGTTTGCTAGGGGATCATTGAAGCTGTGCATACACTGCCTGAGTATCGGAAGTACACGTAGTTTTTGCAGTTCCTGGTCATGCTTTGTGTTTATAATGCAGTAAGTAGCGGTAATTAGTGTGTTCCCGTACTGTTAGTTCCCCCCACCAACCTCTGGACATATTTGTATTCTCTTTCTGTACATTTGTCTCTTTCTGTACATTTATCTCTTTCCTGTAATCTTAGCTTAAATCAAACCCCCCGAAAGGAGCCGGCCTTCTCCGGAGATTGGCTCGGGAGGCATCTCTTCCTTCCGGCCTTTCATGCTGGTGGGCGAATCTGGGCGCATTAACCCAAAATCCTTTCCTTATGGCAGATTCGTAACAAACAGCGCCCTAGACCCGCAGACCAACATTGAAAGGCCGGGAGGAAGGGATGCCCCCCGTGCCGATCTCCGGAGAAGGCCGATTGCTTTCCTAACCTACTTGGGGGTTTTTAGATAAGAGTGCAGGAAAGAGATTAAAAAAGGGGGTAAAGGGAACTGGAAAGAGATTGAAAAAGATAAGGGAACAGGAAAGAGATGTAAATGTCATGCGTTTGGGTGGGGGAGAACAAGCAGCACGATTGCAAATTTGCATCCGAATCAACAACAATTAAAACAAAGCATGTAACAGAAATTGCAACTGCGATTCTATCCTATGTATCCTTGTGTTTTGTATTCCAGATCCAAATAATCACCAATGCTCAAATCCAGGATTCAGAATCCAAACAGACAGAAATATAAATGGACATGAAGCAGAAATACTAGCAGAAGGCAGCATAAAAAGACAGAGACAAGAAGCAGAGCCAAGGATGCTTTGAATTAATTAGAAGGTGATCCATCACAATCCTCTAGCAATATGTTCCCCCTCCACCCTTGTACAATGAAATGAGGCTGCTATTTATAGCGCCATTTCCCCCCCCCCCTGATTACATTTTGGGCACAGAATACCGGACTTGACAAAAGCTGCAAAAGCGGACAATAGCGGCTGATGTTGACCTCTGCGGGTAAAGAATTTACTTGCAGCAAGGTCCTCCTGAAAACGTGGCAGCTCCATGGAAATCCGGTAGGTGGGAAGTTGAGTCAGTTTGAAGGGGGGCATATGCGGTACAATCTATCAGTTCACGCTCATCTGTCCGGTACCCTGGCGGCACACCTTTTGTCACATCTTTGACTCGAATCTCGAGGCTGGACACCTGTCAGCATCTGATGGAGGGGGAAGAAATCGTCTTTAAGCTCAGCCTTTGTATGAGCGCAGTCGGGCGGGGCCCGACACTTAGAATATTTTTGGCTGCTTCTTCCTGTCTTTCTGCCCTATTGCGCACAAATGGATGAGCGCAGTCGGGCGGATGAGCGCAGTCGGGAAGGCCTCCGTGCCTTAGAAAATTTTTGGGCAGGTTTCAACGTTCTTTGCCCGAGTGCGCACAGGTCAGTGAGCGAAGCCCGACTTCGTTGCGAAGTCGGGCAGCTCAACACTTAGCCGTTTTCTTCAAGTGAGCTGCCCAACTGCGCACAAATTTGAGGGCGCAGCCCGACTTCGTTGCGAAGTCGGGTGCACCCAATACTTAGACTTTTTTGGGATGTCCTTCACTGACAATGCCCAGGTGCGCACAAAACTGAGAGCACAACCCGACTTTGCAGCGAAGTCGGGGTTCGCTCAATACTTAGTCAAATTTTGGGCTCAGCTCTCTGCATGTCAGCTCCCCAAGAGCGCACAAAATTAAGGGCGCAGCCCGACTTCGCTGCGAAGTCGGGTTGCGACAACACTAACACTTAGAAAATTTTGAGCCTTTGGCTGAGCGTAGTCGGGCGGATGAGCGTAGTCGGGCGGGGCCCGACACTTAAAATATTTTCTAGCCCGAAATTGAGCTTCCTGGTCCTGCTTCCCGGGGCCATAACTTTTGATTCGCTGACCTGATCGCCTATTATAATATATCGTCGGATAGCTAGCGAAAAGATTTGCAATGATAAAATATCCAAAGCTTATTTCATCCATTTTATCGCCCCCGTTTATGGCCCGCGAAAACCCGAACACCTCCACATACTCTTTGCCGCTTAAAAGCTCCATACTTAGGCCAAAGTTTATCAAAAACTTAAATTTGGCAAAATTGCCAACACTAACTTATGACTCTTCTATACATAACTAATACTTAACATTGCACATTATCACTTTATTTTCCTAAATTACATTTGACATGCATTTAACTTATATTTACATTTCATTTCCCACTACAAGACAAACTAGCTTATGACTCTTCCATACATGACTAATACTTAACATTACACATTATCACTTTATTACATTGCAACTTTATAATAGTAGTAATTATACGTATGCACATTTTGTCAAATACTTTGCACACAAACTGCAAAATAACACAAAACAAAACTTATTCACTATACGCAGACATGTCAATTTATCTGCCTACATCTATCCCCTTCAAACTTGTCAACGTCTTCGATGACACATGAGCTAAACTTTGGGGATAGAAGCACTAAACAACATATTGAAATTTCTTGTTGCGCTCCTTTCACTTTCTTCTATTTCATACATTGTCTGCAATAGACTTCACGTCAAACTGCTTCCCGCAACACAGAGTTCTCCGAATGCTCCTTTCACTTTCTTCTATTTCATACATTGTCTGCAATAGACTTCACGTCAAACTGCTTCCCGCAACACAGAGTTCTCCGAATGCTCACTTCACTTTCTATAATCATCCGTTTGATCATCCAATTACTTTATTACATTGCCACTTTATAACATTATTAATTATATGTACGCACATTTTGTCAAACACTTTGCATACGAACTACAAAATAACACAAATTGACAAAACTTATTCACTAAATGCAAACATGTCAATTTGCCTGCCTACATCTATCCCCTCCTCTAAACTTGTTAGCTTCCTCAATGACACATGAGCTAAACTTTGGGGATAGAAGCACTGAACAACATACTGAAATTTCTTGTTGCGCTCCTTTCGCTTTCTTCTATTCCATACATTGTCTGCAATGGACTTCACGCCAAACTGCTTCCCGCAACATATAGTTCTCCAAATGCTCACTTCACTCTCTACAATAATCCGTTTGATCAACTGTCCCACATGATCTACAAAGATATTTGGAAGAGGAGGTCTACATGGTGCAGCCATAAGGGTTTCAAGTACCAGGAAAAGAACATTTGGTGTGCGGATTGATTAAGTCCCTGTACAGTATAGGCTCCCTGAGTCTAGTATTTCAAAATTGATGATCATAGAGATGCAAGATTTAGTCAGAGCTTTTATAATCCTAATCTCTATATCAAAACTACAAATAATGACATTGTCATTCTCATTGTGTATGTTGATGACCATTGGTAGTGGAGCCCTCTTAATTCAACAAGAAAAATCTGATGTGTTCAGTTTTTGATATGACAGATTTAGGGCTCCTTCATTACTGCCTAGATGTAGAATTTTGACAGCTTGATAATACTATTTTTATATCACAAAGCAAGTTTGCCAAAACACTTCTGGAAAGATTTTAGATGATAGATTGTAATTCATTATCTGCACCTATGAAACTTCGGCTGAAATTGTCATCTTACTGTGTGATTTATCTCTGGTCAATGAGTCAGTATATCCTTGGTGGGCAGCTTGATTTATCGTATTACCCCTTCACTAGATTTGTCTTGCAGTTAGTTATTTGTGTCATTTTATATCGAATCCCCGAAGAGAGCATTGGCAAGCTACAAAACGTATTCTCAAATATATGAAAGCTGCCCTTGATTTTGGTACACTGTACCAACAATCTAATGATTTTAAGTTGGTTGGATACACTGATGCAGATTGGCCAAGATCAATTGATGATCACAAGTCTACTATTGGTTACATGTTTACTCTTGTAACAGGGGCCATTTCTTGGCAGAGCAAACTTCAGCATACAGTTGCCTTGCCATCAATTGAAGCAGAATATAAGACAGGATGCAGTGCAGGTTGTGAAGCTGTTTGGTTGCGGTGCATATTGTATAATCTTCAGATAGATCAAATAGCCTCAACATCTTCATTGTGATAATCAAAAGTGTGCTCAAGTTAGTGAAGAATTCAATATATCATGCCAAAACAAAACATTTTGAAGTTCATCATCACTATATCCAATAGCTGGTGAAGCATGAAGAAATTTGTCTAAATTATTGTGCAATTTCTGAACAGATTTTTTGTGTAATGACTAAACCCTTAGGTAGAGAAACATTTGTAAAATTTAGGGATAAGCTTGGGATTGTGTCCAGGTTAGTCATTAAGGGGGGTGTTAATATAAAGTTTGTTCATAGATATGATAGGGATTTCTATTATTGTGTTGTTTGTTACAATGGATAATTAGGGATAACTTGTTAGGATTTTTAGGATTTGGTTTTATCATCACAACCATTTATCAGATTGTAAATTGTTATATAGCAGCCAATGTTACATTCTTTTATCTGGCACTCTTTAAGACTCTAAATCTCATGTACTCTTTTTTGCATGTGTGTCAATTTCAGATTTTGTTTAGAACTTGGACAAATTTAGAATTTCTTTCATCGGGCTTCATTTGTCACTCATACTTTTTCAACTTTTTCATGCCTCTGATAAACATAGATGCTTTGGAACCATGAATAACAACTCAAATTCAATCAACTTGATTAGATACAGTTCCTGTTGGAGATCCAAGAAGTGGTTTTGACATTCCAAACATTCTGCAGCTCTTAGTGATTTTATTAATTCTCTTATAATCAAAATCTTGTGCTTTCATCATAAAGGATGTCAAAGACAAAAAAATATTATTTTTTGTAACTAGTGCAATTATCCACATTATACCCTACAAAGACATTAAGGTTACTGAAAATAGGGAAGTGTAAATACCATCAATGAGATTCAATAAGTCTAAAGGCAGTGACGTATTATTCTTGTTATCAAGGATAAATGAGCCACTATATAAATATTTGGCACCCACGTATTCCATTATCATCTTTGGTGCAATAATCACTCTGCCAGCGAATCACTTTTTTCTAAAATGATATAGCTGGTTGCAAGTGAACACCATGAAACACACAGAAATAATACATTCTACTTACCTATTTTTGGCTTAAACTTTAAAGAGATCAACAAGGATTAATTCTAAAGGAAAAATTGTCACTTCCAAGCGGAGGAAGAATTGTTCTCCAGTCAATCTTCTGTATGAGCCCTTTATATACACCCTGGAATTATATCTCACAGCATAATATATTTGGTGTTCAAGGACAATGCTTTTCCACTACACTTTTCCATTTTTTCCATGATTGTGTTTCAAGCAGCTGCCCTTGTTCAGTGCCTCTGATTGTCATGTCATTATCAACTCTGCTCAGTTTATCCCAGTCACTGTTGTTTGAACTTTGTGCCCAATTTAGTCTCTTGTCCATTTCTCAATGCATCACCCACTAACTCATTTTTACTGTTGATCTTTTGTCTGATGTAAGGCAAAACTACCACTTCGGGAAGCTGCTATTTTTAGGCCAAGACTGTTTTGAGTTGGTTCACCTTGCAAACTAGTGGGCTTGCCCTGAGATTTGGCAATTATAAGTTACTTCCAGTAAACAGAAAAATAAGATCTCATGATGCGTCTGTTCTAGGTTTCCTTCCTTTTTGATGCTCTTGATCTGCCAGATCTGCAAATGCTGCAAATGCCAGGTGACTTGAGGTTCTAGATTGTTTATAGGGTTTATAGATGTGCTTGATTCCAGATTTTTCAAGTTTGAATGTCCACAGTCTGGTAGTGCCCGTAGGTAGAGCCTGGTTTCCATAAGCAGACCATTAGTCATTACAGTGCCCAGTAGGGTAGACTCGGGGAAATAAATTAGGATTTTGATCTGCATTGTTGGGGCTCCTTAATGGGATGTGAGTTTGCTATATAGGCCAATAGCTCATCATTACTTCTACATAATCCATACTAGATCCCTTTAATCCAGTTTCCTTAGATTTTTGTGTCAGAAGTCTATGTGCCCATTTTTTGTGGTCACTTGGAATGTTGCTTATTCTTGTAGATTTTGACCTTCACCAGGTTGCTGCTATCCAAGTTTTCACCGGTACAAGACATCGTTTGGTTGGAAAGAGAAGGCTGGAGATTCGAGGTTGTGTTGTCATCATAAATGTGCTTCTTTTCATCAACAGCATTCAAATTCAGCTTGGTACTTGACACTTAATTGATTGCTTGTTTGTGATTCCTCTGCTATCTTAAAATTTATAGACTTTTTTGGTTCTTTGTTTGATTGCTTGCTGCTCTATTATCTTTTGGTTAGTTTGTAATCAGTAAGTCCTCTTGCCTTGTTGCTGTCCTGTTTATTTCTTAACTCTGTTTGTTCTTCGTTTTGTCGTTGCTGCTGTCTTCCTTTTTTCCACCATTTTGATTCTCACTGGGTGTTATTTACGCCAGTTGCTTTTGTTATATCTGTCTTTTGTTTGCTTTCTCAACCTTTTCACCATTGTTCCTGATCATGGCACAAATTCTTGTCATTTTCATTGCCAAAATCAGTCATTGTGTCATAATATGCATTCTCTGTATTTGAGTCTATTTTAATCATCGATAATTTGCTGCTGGTGTCATTTTCATTGCCAAAATCAGTCATTGTGTCATAATATGCATTCTCTGTATTTGAGTCTATTTTAATCATCGATAATTTGCTGCTGGCCATTGCCTTGCATTACCCTATTTGTATTATCTTTTGGTCTTTGTTGTCGTTCCGTTTTGCATTGCTGCTGTCGTGATTCAGTTTATTTTTATTTTTGCTTGTTTCACATGTCATCTGCCTTGCCCTTGCTCTTACTACGATCTTTTTAATTATGATTCAATTTTGATTACTTGCACATGACATTCCAAGGAAGCTACTCTTATCCCTCTCTCTCTAGCCCTCACTGTCCTTGAAAAACATGATTGAGTTTCTAATTATTCTTTTTAGAACAGTGCCACATGACCACAGATGCAGTGCTGGATCCCTCGGAATCCTTCAATTGGGTTTCTCTTATAGACTTGCCCCTGACTTGCCTATAAAATGAAATTCTGGGTATCCATGGGGATGTTGGCCTAAAAGGATTTGAATCCTGAAGTCTAATTGCAAGGGGATACCCTTGTTTATGCATTCTCTTTGACCAAATGGTGACATTTGTTGATATTGCCTGAAGATATCTACCGGCCAGGGTTCACAAAGTATGCAAAGCATGAAATTCAGGTCCAAAGTTGGCTCTTCAAAATTTGGTTAACAGAGGTGATGGCTTAGCCATAAGAGACAGTAAACAATCTCTGTACTTATTCAAAGGCATTCCATATGTAATTGATTCCATACCCAAGCTAGGAAGACGATAATAAGATGTGGCTTATAAGAGTTTGATGAAGGTAAAGAGATTTTCTATTATTATGTTTGTGTCACTAAATAAAAATACAAAAAGCAAAACCTTTAAAATTTATGCGGAAATTCATAGAGGCTGTAATGGGTCAAATACTATAGATATTAATGGCATACATAACTGAGATACTGATAAAATTTCTGCTGTTACAAATATAGATATTGGAGTGAAAATTATACCTTAGAAAACCCATGTAGAAAACTAAAACATGCTGTTTTACGTTTTCCCTAGTAGTGTGGAAAATGACAAAGCTTAATGAATTGGAAGAGCTTTTCAATCTTTGTACTAAGCTGTTGTATTTGCATGAGACTGTCAGGTCTGACAATGCATAGTAGGTTGAAGAAGTCTGAGTAGCTGGGATGTAAGAACTGATTGTTTGCAGTTATTCAAAGATTATATCCAGAGTATGTGCAATATCAACAGAATCTCTCTTTGGAATTATGTATATATCGTTGTTGAGCATTTAAGGAATTATTGTATGTAATTCCTTTGGCTGTGTATGTGATCAGTTGGAATTGTTTGCTCCAATTGAGAGTAAAGCTACCTTATGTTGTGCCAGTTATTGACACACAGACAAGCTGCTTCGTAAAAGTAATGTCATTGTCATTAAACTTGTCTTTAGCTAATCGAGACAATCAGGTTATTTATAAATATTTTTTAATGGGCTGTTTTATTGGCCAATATGCAATTTTTTTTTTGTTAAATTAGGTTAGCCAATTAACCCTTTTTTTTGAAAGGCGCACATACTTTTATATAAAGCATACAAGGGTTGTTAGATTTGGCCTATACAAGTACTAATACTAAATTATGTGTCCTCAGATATGAGACTGTTAGCATCTATTTCGTATTTTTTGAAATTGAAAGATTTGCAGCTGACTCGTTGCCCAACAAAAAAAAAAAAATCTTCCATGCCTTCAAATTTCCTTGTAAACAATTCAGTTCAAAGAAGAATGATGCAAATGCTACTCATGCCACTACCTAAACAATAAAATAGAAATTTTACATAAGGAGGCTTAAATTTAATGTTTGTGTAGTATGTTTTGAGTCATATTGGTCTGAATAATAGAAAATCACAATATGGTCAGTTTACAAGTTTGGATTCAATCCGTGTTAACGTTTGTTTAAGCTGTTTTGTGATATTTATCCACTATTTATATATGTCAGTGAATTTGGTAGAATTCAACAACATAACACGTTCCACTTGCAATGCAGAGTCTTAAGGCGGGGTGGTAGATTTCTTTGCCTGGAGTTAAGCCATGTTGACATTCCTGGCTTCCAACAATTGTAAGATAGAGTATCGGCTCAAAAGTGAAAACAACTAGAGTTATAGATGCTTACAACTTGTTGCTTAGAATTTATTGGGGCATTAAATGGAATTTTTCATCTTTCATAGTTGTATCATTATTTAGTAGAGGTTATGTTTTATGTTCAAACTATAGAGTTGTTGTTTGTTACATGTGCTCATTGGAGAGAACAAACTTTTGTTTGTGTTTATTGCAGGTATGATTTTTACTCCTTTTCAATTATTCCATATCTTGGAGAAATTGTTGCTGGCGACCGTGCATCTTACCAGTATTTAGTTGAAAGCATACGCAGGTTTCCATCTCAGGTGATCGAAATTTATCCTTTTCATTTTAGACATTTTGATTGACATTTTCTCTCTACTCTGTTTAGTAAGACGTTGCATATTGCCATTATTGTTGATTGTAGTTAACAAACTCATATTGTGCACAGGAGAAATTTGCCGCAATGATTAAGGAGGCAGGCTTTGAGAATGTTGAATATGAAAACCTTGCAGGGGGAGTAGTTGCAATTCATTCTGGCTTCAAGTTATAATAGTATGCATGCTACTTTGTTACAGATTTTGTTTAGCAATGAGAGCAACTAACAGTGTCTCAAGTGTATGATCGGCAATTCCCAGTATATGATGTAGATTTGAGAATGAGAAGTTATTGGATCTCGGTCAACTTGTACTAGTTTGTTAGCACTATATGTAGACAAACACAAGATACTAATGGAGAAACACACACAAAACAATGAAAAATAGACACAGCAAAATAACAAGACTATTTACATTGATGCAGAGATATAATACAAAATTCTGCATACTCACACTTGATCCATGGAGGGGTATTTATAGGCTGTTACAGCACATTCTAGAGGAGTGGTTGCATCCAATTATCTGGTCACTCCTGCCTATTAACTGGATATTGCCACAGCACACCTTATTTTCTAGACAATGGCATATACATCCTATTGTCCACTGACAAAAATAATTTTTTTCCCAACACTAGCCCAGTTTTCATATTCTACAAATTGAATAGTTTTTGTTTTCCACTGAAATTATGTGTATATTAATTTGCCTAGCTAAGGAGAAAATTCTGTATTCTCCACAATTTGTCACATGGACTAGTTGCCTTCGGCAACTGAAATTGAAGTTCCAACAAGAGAGTAATGTATACTATTCATTCAATTTTGAAAGCATTAGTGCAAACACTCTCATTAACCTTGGCTATCATGGATGCCAAGGTTTCTTGCTAAACTACGGGCAAGGAAGACATCTCCTTTTCTATTGAACAAGAAATCATTTTAGAAAAGAAGCATGTTGATTAAAACTCTGAAAATGAGACAATAAAAATTGTCAGATAAAGCAACATGTTAACTATTTTACTAAAACAAGTGTGGTCACAAGGGATCTCTACACGGAGAGGTGATGCTCATAAGGGACATCAGAGATGACAGGCCCATGGAAGTGAGCAACCAATAACTGTTGGTCACGAATCCGCCACGAGGAAAGGATTTTGTCGTTATTGCGCCCTGGACCCGCGAACCAACATTGAAAGGCCGGAAGGAAGGGATGCCTTCCGGGCCAATCTCCGGAGAAGGCCGGCTCCTTTTGGGGGGGTTAGTAAGATGAGAGTGCGGGAAAGAGATAAAAATGCGGAAAGAATTTACAAATGAGAGTGGAGTTGGGTGGGGGGAACTAACAGTACGGCAACCAACAATCACCAATACTTGCTGCATTATAAATACAAAGCATGACTGAGAACTGCAAAATCTAAGTGTACTTCCGATACCTAAGCAGTGTACGCACGGCTACAATGGTCCCCTAGCAAACATTCCCTACAAGGAACTAACAGTACGGCAACGCATCAATCACCACCTACGGACACTAACATGGGTAGAAAGCAATCATAGAGATATCAGAGCCAGGTATATGTGTTTATGTAGAGAATTTAACCGCACAGCTTCAATGGCTCCCTAACAGACATTCCCTACAAGGAACTAACAGTACGGCAGCGCATCAATCACCAGATACGGACCAGCAACGTAACACACAACTGATGGAACTGCTACTACATCTATTCTATGTATCCTTTTAATTCATGAAGTACAGAGGGTGCTTTAAACAAGCAATGCTAGAGGCACCTGATCACCAAATGCTGAAATGAATCAACGAGCCGTGACACAGGTTAGCCTAAGGCATGAATATAAAGAAAGGCAGCATAAAAAACAGAAGCAACAGAACAGAACCAGGCATACAGATTATATTTATAAGCAGAAGCACGGTTACAATGGGCACAGTGGTTCCCTAACAGACATTCCCCTTCCACCACTTTACAATGAAAACGTGGTGGGTATTTATAGCCCAGAGTCCCCCCCGTTACATTAATGGGCACAAAGTCCCGATCAAACATTAGGCGACAAAAGCGGCCGCGGAGCTGCGATGCTTGACATCTGTCGGGCTGGGCTGTACTCTCGGCATGGTCTCCCTGAAGGTTGAACGAGCCACGTGGCGGCGCGTTGGGTAGAACTTTATATTGACGGGAATGCGGGTAGGCTGAGGTAGGTGGAAACTCACATCGGCATTAAATGAGGCGGTGGCATAAGTAGTGCGGCCCATGCTTGTCCTTTTTCTCGACATGTCTTGGCTCGGATCCCAAAGTTGGACACTTGTCGGATGATCTTGCTTGACACGTGTCCGCCTTAAAAGCGATCTATCCAACTTCGCCAGGATTAGAGCGCAATCGGGTAGCACAGGTGAAAAACAGCGCAGTCGGGTTGACCTATTTCCCTACTGCGCACCGGTCAAAGGGCGCAGTCCGACTTCGCTGCGAAGTCGGGTTGCGCACCGGCACTTGCTGATTCTCACTGCTGTTCGGACTTCGCCTTGGAAAGGGGAGCAGTCGGACTTCGCCCCAGCACTTAGTCATTTTCTGCCCGGCACTGCCCGATTACAAGGTGCGCCCGAGAAGAGGGCGAAGTCGGACTTCGCACCAAAAGTGGGAGAAGTGCGAACTTCGCACCAAAGCGGGCGAAGTGCGGACCGACTTCGCACAAAAAGCTGGGTTTCCTGGTTCGGCTTCCCGGGGCCATAACTTTTGATCCGGCGACCCGATCGCCTATTATAATATATCGTTGGAAAGCTTGCGAGAAGATCTGCAATAATAAAATATCCGGGGCTCATTTTGTCCATTTTATCGCCCCTGTTTATGGCCCGCAAAATCCCGAACACCTCGGCATGCCACTGACACTTAGCCATTTTCGGGGCAAGCTGCTTGTCAATTTTGAGAAGAATGAGAATGTAGGGAAGAGAGAGAAAGGGGGAGAAGGAAGAGCGGCTCTCTTACAAAAATTGAAAACATTGCACCCCGTGCAAAATGTGACAACATTTACGGCGGCTCGCGGGGTGTCGAGCTCGCCTCGGCGCAAAGAACCCATGCCTTCATCCATTGGGCAACGAGTCACCCTCGCTGCAGTCGCTCTTCAGATCCACTTCCGGCAGCTGCCTCCTCGGAACACTTAAAAAGAAAACACCTGCACAGATCGAAATAAGAAAAACAACTAAAACTTTGAATAATAGCCGGATTATTTATACAAAATTTTGCGGCGTTATTGGCATGCCGCCACCACAAATCTAGCTTTGGTTGCCTATCCGGTGAACTGCGGTGCCGGACCGGATCCGGTTGTACTTCGGATGATCTTTGAAGTCCGGCTGGCCTCCCAAAGCTTGCCGGGTCGCGAACATGGTGCAACGTGGCGGATTGTCATTCATGCCGGTACCCGTACAATTGATGAACAATGTGGCAAGGAGATTTTTCGAGACGGGAGCCCTCTTCGGGTACCGGTTGCGGTGATGGTTGGAGCCAATACCACCACGGTGGAGACTGTAGGTGAACATTCATTTCTCCGCTTGTGAGGTCAAGGCTGCTCACCAAACCTTGATTCCTCAGGGGTGTCTTCTATTAGCTTAAAAAAAAGGGCGCCTGCGATCAAGAAATCTGGATCTTCGGCTCAGTCGGAGTCGCCAGGTGATTTTGCCAGATGAAGGCAAGCCAAAGATTCACCAACTCGGGCTTCCTTAAAATATGGAGACTGATCGTCTCACCTCACTGATTCGTCTATGCGAGCTTGGTAATCAGCCAGCCTGACGCGCTCGCCTGGAGCGTTGGTATTAATTTCGTAAAGTCAGGCTGGTTTCCCGGGTTCCTCGCTCGCCACCTTCTTGCTTGCACGAAGGCGTTAGGACCGGTCTTTTGGACTCAGAGAATATGAACGTGCAGAGTCGCCAGGTGCTCTGATTTTGAACAGCAATGAAGCGAGCACCAGTGCTTCAATTCTGTTTGGGGGTGAGAAACCTCCTTGTCCCACCGAGCATTCGGAAAGAAACTGTCAGCCCGAGCGAGGACGAGCTTGAGATCTTCCAAATGCGAGACAAAGAGTCCCACCGGGCGTGCCAAAAACTGTTGGTCACGAATCCGCCACGAGGAAAGGATTTTGTCGTTATTGCGCCCTGGACCCGCGAACCAACATTGAAAGGCCGGAAGGAAGGGATGCCTTCCGGGCCAATCTCCGGAGAAGGCCGGCTCCTTTTGGGGGTTAGTAAGATGAGAGTGCAGGAAAGAGATAAAGAAACGGAAAGAATTTACAAATGAGAGTGGAGTTGGGTGGGGGGAACTAACAGTACGGCAACCAACAATCACCAATACTTACTGCATTATAAATACAAAGCATGACTGAGAACTGCAAAATCTATGTGTACTTCCGATACCTAAGCAGTGTACGCACGGCTACAATGGTCCCCTAGCAAACATTCCCCTACAAGGAACTAACGACACGGCAACGCATCAATCACCACCTACGGACACTAACATGGGTAGAAAGCAACGTAGAGATATCAGAGCCGGGTATATGTGTTTATGTAGAGAATTTAACCGCACGGCTTCAATGGCTCCCTAACGGACATTCCCCTACAAGGAACTAACGATGCGACGAGCGCACCAATCACCAGGATACGGACCAGCAACGTAACACACAAACTGATGGAACTACTACTACATCTATTCTATGTATCCTTTTAATTCATGAAGTACAGAGGGTGCTTTAAACAAGCAATGCTAGAGGCACCTGATCACCAAATGCTGAAATGAATCAACGAGCCATGACACAGGTTAGCCTAAGGCATGAATATAAAGAAAGGCAGCATAAAAAACAGAAGCGACGAGAACGAGAACCAGGCATACAGATTATATTTATAAGCAGAAGCACGGTTACATTGGTTCCCTAACAGACATTCCCCTTCCACCACTTTACAATGAAAACGTGGTGGGTATTTATAGCCCAAAGTTCCCCCGTTACATTAATGGGCACAAAGTCCCAGTCAAACATTAGCTGACAAAAGCAGCCGCGGAACTGCTGATGCTGACATCTGTCGGGCTGGACTGTACTCTCGGCATGGTCTCCCTGAAGGTTGAACGGCCACGTGGCAGCGCGTTGGGTAGAACTTTATATTGACAGGAATGCAGGTAGCTGAGGTAGGTGGAAACTCACATCAGCATTAAATGAGGCGGCTGGCATAAGTAGTGCGGCCCATGCTTGTCCTTTTTCTCGGCATGTCTTGGCTCGGATCCCAAAGTTGGACACTTGTCGGATGATGTTGCTTGACACATGTCTGCCTTAAAAGGCAGTCTATCCAACTTCGCCCGGGATTAGAGCGCAATCGGGTAGCACAGGTGAAAAACAGCGCAATCGGGTTGACCTATTTCCCTACTGCGCACCGGTCAAAGGGCGCGATCCGACTTCGGCTGCGAAGTCGGGTTGCGCACCGGCACTTGCTGATTCTCATTGCTGTTCGGACTTCGCCCTGGAAAGGGGAGCGGTCCGACTCGTGCGAAGTCGGACTTCGCCCAACACTTAGTCATTTTCTGCCCGACTGCCGGTTACAAGGTGCGCCCGAGAAGAGGGCGAAGTCGGACTTCGCACCAAAGCTGGCGAAGTGCGCACTCGCACCAAAGCGGCGAAGTCGGACTTCGCACCAAAACTGGGCGAAGTCGGACCGACTTCGCACAAAAAGCTGGGTTTCCTGGTTCGACTTCCGGGGCCATAACTTTTGATCCGCTGACCCGATCGCCTATTATAATATATCGTTGGAAAGCTTGCGAGAAGATCTGCAATAATAAAATATCCCGGGCTCATTTTGTCCATTTTATCGCCCCTGTTTATGGCCCGCAAAATCCCGAACACCTCAGCATGCCCTGACACTTAGCCATTTTTCAGGGCAACTGCTGTCAATTTTGAGAAGAATGAGAATGTAGGGAAGAGAGAGAAAGGGGGAGAAGGAAGAGCAGCTCTCTTACAAAAATTGAAAACATTGCACCCCGTGCAAAATGTGACAACAATAACCACCCACAAATTGTTCCTTTATAAAGGCAGAAGACAAATCTGTTTTTGTCTCTTATAAAAAAAACCACCATAGATCTTTCCAAATGTATTTACAAAGATGCATTGACCCCAAAAGACAATCATAATAATATGGAGGTTGATATCTATGGGAATTTGAGGCCAAGCAAGGCCGGATTTCGAAAACCATTATAGATCTTTCCAAGTGTATTTGCAAAGATGCATCGAACCCAAAAGACAAGTCACAATATGCAAAATGTTTTGAATAAATAATCTAGTGAATTTAGTTTTTATGTTATACTAAAACTTGTGTGCGCAAGTGTGAAGTTGTATTATAAAAGGTTGAATAGGTTGTATCTTTTTAAGTTATATACTGTAGATGATCCATCTCCCTTTTTGGTATATATTTTTAAAACATTTACATTGAAAAAATAACATCATGCCCTTGAAGTACATTTTTTTAATCTATAATCTGAAAAATGCTTTTAACATTTGTAATCTATATCTCTTTGCACTTGTTGAGATAATCTTGGGTCCATAGTCATGTTGTTTAATGACTACTTTTAATGAGTATTTACTTTGCATTTAACTACTTTCTATTGATTAATCTTTATCTTATTATCTATTGAACAAAAAATCATTGAAGAAAAGAAACATGATTAAAACTCTAAAAATGAGACAACAAATTTTGTTTGATAAAGCAAGATGTTAACTATTTTACTAAAACAAGTGTGGTCACAAGGGATCTCTACACATGGAGAGTTGATGCTAATAAGGGAAATAAAAGCTGACATCCTCATGGAAGTGAACAACCAATAACTACCCACAAAAATTGCTCCTTTATAAAGATAGAAGATGAATATGTTTTTGTCTCTTATTTAAAAAAATTGTAACTTGAGGTGATCATGAGGTTGATACCTATGGTATTTAAGGTCAAGCAAGACATGATTTCAAAAACCATTATAGAGAGGTTCGAGGTGTAGACCAATTGATTCATCCAAACCCCATAAGGGGGCAGAGGTCCAAGGTTCAAATCTCGGGCCTCGCTGGACTGAACGCTTGTCCCTTTCCTAGTGCTTTCAGCGGCGTAAAAGGTTTAAAATGATTGTGGCATAGCGGTTATAGGGGCGGACTGCGCAAAGATCTGTGTTACGGCTTTTGGGGCGGACAACGCAAAATATTGTGGCAGCCATAAAAGCTGGATAGCCTGCCGGATTCGTGGCGGCTACCGATTCCACCATGTTAAAAAAAAAAAAAAAACCATTATAGATCTTTCTAAACGTATTTACAAAGATGCATCAAACCCAAAAGACGATCATAATATGCAAAATGCTTTGAATAAATAGTTTAGTGATTTAGTTTTTATGTAATATTAAAGTTTGTGTGTGAGTGTGCGCACATATGAGGTTATATTATAAATGGTTGAATATGTTGTATCTTTTTACGTTATATAATGTAGATGATATTGACCCATCTCCCTTTTTGGTATATATTTTTAAAATATTTACATAAAGAATTGACTTTATTACATTATTTGTTGTCATGTAAATGTGATCCTTACATTTTGGAGAACGTTAATTATTTCATCCCATGTGTGAGTGAGTATAAATCTTCTGCGAGACAACATAAGAAGATGAAAAGTTTTGATGAAGGTGAAACACGAAAAGTCTCTTGAAACTAAGAGACCATAAGCATAAATATAGATGATGTACTTGTATTCTAGCTAGCAAATAATTTCATCCCATGTGTGAGTGAGTATAAATCTCCTACGAGACAACATAAGAAGATGAAAGTTTTGATGAAGATGAAACACGAAAAGTCTCTTGAACCATAAAACATAAAAATAGATGATGTACTTGTATTCTAGCTAGCAAATAGTGGCGGAATATGATAAAATATTTGGTGGAAATATATAGTGTTGAATTTGTTACTTGATTCCAACATCTGGTATTAAAGCAAGCATCTTGGTTGAGTATTTTTTTTGAATTATGGTTCAAAATGTTTAGTCTCTTGTGATTGCATACTCCTGCAGACACATTTAATCTTGTGGAGATCTTATGGTTAGTTGGGAGACCTATTTTTGTGTTTTTTCTTCTAGGCTGAATATTTTGAAGGAAATTATTTTATTTTTTCCATTTTTGTCTGCCTTTTATTGCACATCAGAGATACTCTATCGCCATCCGATTTTTTTCTACAAGTCAGAGTTATTTTTTCTCCACGTTTGGTTTGGTTAATTGCTTTCTGATAACCTGCTTCGTCAAATTTTTTCCAATCATTCCATGTGTAACAAGTGATTGAGGTCGAGAGTTTGTGCCTCAATCATTCCATGTGTAATCATTCCTCAATCATTCCATGTGTAATATTTCCTTGCATTTTTTTTAAAGTCCATTTAGTTATGGTCGAGAATTCGTGCCTCTCACCCTGCCATGAGTCATGCAAATTTGTTTTCGTGTTAAAATGTTTGTGCTTAAGTTCCTAGTGCAAAATAATATATATTTTTAATGCAATCAGTAAACATTTAATGGAGTCAATAAAATTTAACGTAGACAATTCCTATAAAGAAAGTATTTGATGCAAATGGTTCTTGTGAAGAAGGTTGCCATGTGGATAGAGAGTGGTCATTTGGCGTGAGGAAGGTTGTTAATACATTGCCTAGATTCTGAAAAACGAGCCCTTCGATGACAAGTGGCTTGAAAAGAAACCTGCATGGTGCATGAGGGAAGTGCCATCAAATTCATGTAGTTGTTATTGGACGTTGAAGAAAAAGAGTTTGAAATATCCAACAAGATAGTCATGTTGTGACGACTAGTGAGTGAGACTTGGGTGCATTGGACTAAGCAATCAAAAGTTACCTTTATGCCTTTGTTTTTAAAGCAATAGTTTATTTCAAAATTGAGATATGTTCACAACATTTCCATTTTCAAATCATAAAGTGAATAGTGAAAATGTTGGTCTTTGCAAGTAGGATTAAAACTTTTGAATAGAGGGTCTCAAGTTCAACTCTTATTGAGGGTATTTTTCAAAGAAGAAGTTTGAGTATTTTTTTTACTACCCAAAGACAAAATATATATCATTTTGTAGATTTCTATAATTTATTTAAAAGAAAAATATAGACTATAGTGAATATTTTTTTAAGGGGGGTAGTAAGTTTTTGTAAAAATGTGCATTTTTTATAGTGATCGACGCCTAATTTTTAATTTTGCATCAAAAATAAATTTTGTACACAAAAATCAAAACATGTGCTTTGCACAATCACAACATTTAGTATAAATGATGCCTCTAACTTGCGTTTATAGGTAATGTTGTCATGTTAAGTTACTGTGTCTAAAGCCTAATATAGTTGCCATAACGATGTCTAGGCATCGACCCTATAAATCGTCGAGGAGGAATAAGGACACATTTTTGTGATATTTTGTTTCACTCCATTCATTACCCCATTCATTACTATCATTAGACGTAAATCCTAAAATTGAGAAAATCCAAGTATATAGGGAAGTTACACCCACGTATGAGGATTTCTCTTTAAGCAAGTGTCATTGATAGGATAAATCCTTTTTAGTACTACCTTGGTACCACGTATTGATCTCTTTCATGTACCTTAAGGTCTCTCACATATGACCATGTATATTGAGAGGACTAGCTTCTTCCATGTACCGACAAGTATATAGGAAGGGCATGTATATTGAAAGGATCGATATATAGGACTAGTGGTATATAGAAAAGGGGACCATTTTGGGAGATATAAGGAACCTTCACCATGGCTACATCAAAAATATTTCTCATAGAATCTTAGTTGCTAAAGGGTCCAAATTTTGCACCATGGAAGACAAAAATGAGAATAATACTAGTGGTTGAAAAACTTTAGGATATAGTTACTAGTGATGAAACTTGTCCTGAGGAGATAGAAGATAAGCAAAAGTATGATGAAAGAGATGCAAGGGCACTTATGCTCATCACTTTTGGAGTGGTTGATGAAATACAACCACATATCAGTGAAGCAAAAACATCAAAAGATGCATGGGATAGACTTTGTACCATATTTGAAGGAAAGAATGAAGCCACAATCCTTCATCTTCAATCACAACTTCATACATTAAGGGTCCAAGATGGTGAGAGTATTGAACAATTCCTTCAAAGAATTGTAGACTTGAAGTCAAAGTTGAACACCATGGGAGAAAAGGTGGAAGATAAGCTCTTAGTCTCAATTGTACTTAGAGCACTCCCTGAATCATTCAGAACATTGGTGACATCTCTCCAAGTATCAAATAGAAGGGTGTCATTTGAAGAATTGGTAAACATCCTTCAACAATATGAAGTAGAAAATTAGTTGAGAGATGAGTTGTCCAATAATGCCCTTATCTCCACAAAGAAATCACAAAAAGGTTCAAAGGGTCCTTCCATCCCATCTTCATCACAAAATCAGCCTCAATGGAGGAGGTATTGTCATATTTGTGAAAAAGGACATGACACCAAGTTTTATAAATATAATTCATTGACTCGAAGGAATCAATTTCAAAGACCTCCTCAAGGGATGCATCAATGTCAACATAAACAAGGACAAGGGCAATATCAAAGAGGGTAATCTCAACAAAGGCCACAACAACAAGGGTATATTGCTTAGGGTGAATCAGAACCAGATTGTGAAGAAGAGTGTGAAACAACACATAAGGTCCTCATGGCCAAGGAAGTGTCAAAACCAAGAAATAAAGGAGATAGTAAACAAGCCAAGAAACAAGGTGAAATTCAAAAGTGTGTCATCAAAAGATAGTGAAGATGGAGAATTTTCAAAACTAAGGTCTTGTTTACAATCAATTCTCAGAAAAGTTGATGAAGGATACTTTGAAAATGGTGTGACAATCTCTATTGGTGTAGTGAGAAGAATGTGCATGGCACTATTCACCCTTGACATCCTTGAGGTGCAATGTAGAAAGCAAATTGAAATAATTGAAAATTTGAAGGATAAGCCCATGATGAAAGATGTTTGTTGTGACACAAGTGATCTTCAAAGGACAAATTTTAGTTGTGATACTAGTGATTTGAGGCCCATGATGATAGATGGTTGTTGTGATACATGTGATCTTGTCCAAAGGGAAGATATAGCTTGTGATACAAGTGATTTGAAGATTATTGATGAGAGAAAAGATTGTGTAGAAGATGGTTGTATTGGCCATGACAAAGGCCATATTGTTAGAATTGAAAGTGATAGTGATTGTTTAGATTGTGTTGAAGGTCATTGTGATGATGATGTGTGGTATTTGAATGTTGTTGGTGATAGTGGTAGAGACCATAGTGGAAATAAGAAAATTGAGTTCTTTAACATTGTTGGTGACAAAAATCAAAGTGGTGATGAAGAAATTGGATGCTTTGAAAAGCATACCAAAGGAATTGGTTCAAAAATAATGAGAAAAATGGGATATAATGGTATAGGTTTGGGAAGATATGGGAAAGGTGTGAAAATGCCCATAATGCCAGGTATAAGGCCAAAGAATGAAGGCCTTGGTTATGATGGTCCAATAGGAAGCAGTGAGACCAAGTTTGTAAAAGAGAAACCTATGAAAAAGATGAAAATACAGGTTAAGAAAGTAGTGACACAAAATTTGTGAAGAAATAATCTTATGCAAAAGTTTCTAGGTTGGGTTGTTGTAGTTATTGTGGAAGATCCAAACATATGACAAGTAGGTGTTGGAACCTGTGTTCTTGTGAGATTCGTGGAGGTAATATTCACTGCAAAAGAAAGTGACCAACAAAATACATATGAATTGTGGATGGATGAATGTGTCAGAATGAGATAAAGCAAAATAAATATTGAATGGTTTCTATAAGAGAATATGGAGTTTGTTGAATGAGAAGAATGTAAGTTTTCCCATGGAAAAATATCTTGGGAAACTTGAAATAAATAATTTCTATATTAGAAGAATATGACCCAAGCAATGCTTGGAAGACTTGCAGTGATAGGAAGTGTAGTGAAACATTATGTGGAGGATTTTGAAGATGTGGAAGATTCCAAATATATAATTCAATGGTAATTTTCTAAAGGTAATGAGCTAGAGGCAGATCCAAAGTTTAACCTAGAGGCGACCCAGAGGCGATGATGAACCAGAGGAAAAGGACCAAAGGCGACCTAGAGGTAATGATGACCTTGAGGCAAAGACCCATAGGTATTGATCCAAAGGTAGACCTAGTGATTAACCAAAGAAGCAGAGCCAGTGCCAACAAAGCCAAAGCCAAATCTAGAACATAATTCTAGTATACCACCCTTGGAATCACGGGGGTAATAATATTTATACCAAATAATATAATAAGGGGGTGTTAGACTTTATTACATTATTTGTTATCATGTAAATGTAATTATTACATTTTGGGGGATGTTAATTATTTCATCCCATATGTGGGTGAATAAAAATATCTCGTGAGAAAGAATGAGAAGATGAAAAGTTTTGATGAAGGTGAAACACCAAAAGTCTCTCGAAACTAAGAGATACCATAAAACATAAATATGGATGTACTCAAATTATGGTTGGAAAATAATAGCGGAATATGATAAGATATTTGATGGAAATATAATTTGTGTTGAATTTGTTCCTTACTTTCCCCCTGATTCCAAATAACATCATGCCTTGAAGTACCTTGTTTTAATTTATAATAAAAAAATACTTTTAAGATTTGTAATCTATATCTCTTTGCACTTTTTGAGATAATCTTGGGTCCATAGTCATATGTTGTTTAATGAATACTTTTAATGAGTATTTAATTTACATTCAACTCACTTTCCATTGTCACCCAATGTTCATTTGACATGCCTTAATGCTCACATGACATTTCATTTTGCACTCAATTAGTACCCTAATATAGCTTGCTTTAACAATTGCAAAATATTTCACTAGCATCTGAAAGGGGTTTAGTTCAAGATGCAAAATGACATATGGATTTGGGATGCAAATTGATACAACATGGGATGTAATACTATATGGTTCAAGATTATAAAGTCATTACATACGAAAGGATACCAAAACATTATAATTACTTTTGTACTTAATGTTTTAGAAAATATGTTAAATTTCCATGAACACCCAGAAGAAAAATATTATTCTTGCAATTTGATTGATATATTCTTATCACAATGAGGCAAAGGAATGGTCACATGATATAAATTCTGAACCAATACAATATTAAGCTTGGATCAAATTTTAAGAGACATTTTTCAAGTAAATGATTTGTGAAAGTTTAAGATGAAAGTTTAGAACAAAATATTAACAAGGAATGGACACATGATATAAATTTTGAACTAATACAATATTAAGCTTGGATCAAATTTTAAGAGACATTTTTCAAGTAAGTGATTTGTGAACTTTAAAATGAAATATTAGAATAAAATATTAGTTTGGACAAAAGGAGATAACCTTTTAATTTATATAATAATAAAACTAGGTTTTCACACTTGTTTCCACAAATAACCAAAATCAATTTATCCTCTCAAATATTAAAAAGAAATTTATTATTTGTGTATAAGGATCACAACACTATGATACAATGGATGGAGTAGTCGCGGTTATTTATACCAATACCAAAACCTTAATTACATAATCAAGATAAGCTAATGTGAAATAACTAGAGGGCTTTAGGTTAATTATAAATTATAATGTGGATTTAACTATAACAAGTTTAATCGTGGCCCATAGGGCTTACATAATTAGATAGAATATAATAAATTAAATACATTTGTACAATGATTGTTCATAGGTCCATACAAGATTACATTATACAATGTTGGCCTTGTCCACGAGTTAGATTATACTTTCAACACCCCCTCATAATATGAACTAAGGGGCCAAGGTGAGAAGACATTAGTGACAATACCATATTTCATCCCATAATGGATGCTTTAATTGGCCTTCATACTTAAGGAAGTCTTAGTCAAACCCTTCCATTGTTTTAAAGGCTGATTATGTGAAGATGCCTTTACACAAGAATCTCCTTAGGTTTGACCGTAGTCACCACCACCAATATCAAATATTTTTACACATATACCAGGAACACCTCCTCTATAACTCCATATGAGGAAGACATGCCAAGGGTAGCTCCTCTTAGAATTTGCTTCAATATTCTATAATTGCATAAGACAAGACTTGGAAGCATAACCTTCCCTTTTACAACACACTTCACCTTATTTGGAAACTTTAACTTGTCCTTTGATCATCTGATTTCCATCACCAAAAGAGGCTTTGCATGAAACTGTTTATGAGAAGAGCCATTACAAAATTCTAAGAATACGTGGACAAAAATAGAGAAGAGATCATGAAGGGTTAGAACATCATGTAGAAAATGAACCCATAACACAAGCATTTGATAGGAATAGGAGGGATTGACTAAAGCACATTCTAAATCCTTTTTTTGTGCACCTCTAAAAGATCCAATAACTACTTCTAATGCCACAAATTCAACTATCTCTCCCATGAATATGGAACAAAGATTTTGTTTACATATTATTCTATAAATTTACCCTTCAGAATGAGGGTCATAGGTTTTGAAGATAATTACACAATGAGACATCTCTCCGCTTATAGTAAGTCCTTGAAAAAATAACCTAATGTAAAGAACACACAAAATCACATGTTTTGAAAAAAAGGTCTCAAAATGCTTTCATATACAAAAGTTATAGTATTTAGAATTTTTCCCTCCAAAAGAGCTCTAGAGTGATCTTTTTGAAAAATATCATTTATTAACTAAATTTTGCTACAAGGAATAATAAAACAAATAAATTCCTTCTTTTACTACTTACATAAAAAGGTAGAATGCCCTTATGCCATGCCTATATTAGCCTGATTGTTGCCACCATTGCTTGGATTCAAAGACTTGCCCTCTTTGTGAAGAAGCACATCATGATCCATAACAATAAATATATATAACCATTTAAATGGACATTATGTGTGATATTTGAACCAAGTCAAATGAATTATCCTCCTTTTCTTTTTAGACAAGGCACCAAAGCTCCCAACTGGATGAAAAAGCTCCCAAGTGGATGAAAACATCACAATTCTCCCTCCTTTGCAATGGCACCAAGTCCTCTTTGTGACATAACAATGAATTTTTGTGAAGAAGTTAAGACACTCTTCTAAATTCAAAGAAACAATTTTTCTTCTACTATAAGTGGTTTGAATTTGTGCAATAATAATGGAATATACCTAAGAGTAGGCATAAATTCTCTAAAAAAAATAGAATAATTAGAGAACGACAAAAATATGGATCTTCCCTTTGTCTCTTTTGCCAAAGGTGCTTATGAAGCTCTGAGAAGTAATTTGCCCTAGAAGTTGAAAGAAATATTAGAGGCTCCAAATAAAATTTTTGCATGACCAAGCAATGACGCTTCAAATCTGCTCTAATACCATATTGGATTTTACACCTATTTCTATAAATAAACAAAACCAATCCATCCACTCAAATATTATATAGAAATCATAAAAAGGATGAAGAGGTAAAATTGGTGGGTGTCCTTGAGTACCATAAAGAGTCATTATATTATCACTACAAAAGGAACTTCGATACAATGGATGAAATGGTGGGATGTATTTATACCAATACCAAAAGGCCAACTACATAATCAAGTTAACCTAAGCTAACATAACAAAAGGGTTTTAAGCTAGTTAGAATTAATAAGGTGGGCTTAACCATAATAAGGTTAACTATAGAGCTTACACAATTATATAGTATACAATAAATTAAATACATTTGTGCAATGGTTTACCATAGGACTATACAATATTATATCATACAATATTGACCTTGGCCATAAGTTAGATTAGTCTCTCATTAGAGAGAATAATAAGAAGCCCAATCCACTAAAAGGGGGTAGTATTTTCCAAAATTTTGGGAAAAACTATTTTTACTAGTAATTATTAGGAAAAGATGATGTTAAACAAATGTTGAAGTTTATGTTGCCAAAAAAGGACAAGTAGCAAAAATAGATTAAAATAAGATGCTAGAAATTAATAAAAGATGTTGCTTGCATCCTTTCTAAAAGGTGTAGGGATTGTTGAATTAATGACCTATCACAAGTAGTTAAATGTTATTTTATTGCTATTATTTTTTATTTGTATGATAAAACATAATCAAATAGCTAATTAACATACTATCCATATCTAATGCATGCAAATATCCTCACTTGACAATCATCCACATTTATTTAGATGAACAAACCCTTCTATAAACTAATCTCAAAGGGTTTAGGAACAACCCTTATGGTATGCAATCTAAAAATCACTAACAAATGGTGGTCCTATCATGAATATAATAACCACCATATAGAAAGTAAGTAAAAATTTGGTAAATGTTGTTTTGACTATAATTAACATTACAAGTCTTCACAATTATCCTTATGGTACTCAAGGTTGACACGACTTGTATTTAATGAGGTATATGTTGATATTGTTCGACGTTGTTAGTATTGAATGTGACAAAATAAGAACAAGACGATAATAAGAGAATAATCAAAACATAAAAAATTTAGAGTTGAAAGTAAAATAAAAAAAAAGTCTCACCTATATTTAGAGAGAATGTGAAGCATCAAGATTTTTTTTCAACAACCAAGAGACATTCAATCGTATGGATATAAATATAGTGTATTGTAGTGGATTTGTATGTACATATTCGAAGGGTTTATAAAGTGTGTGTGTTTTTAGGGGGGTTATGAAAAATTATTTTCTATTCATTTTTTTTCCTATTTCATGTTTATCTTTGATTTAGTACCACCACATCCCACATACTAGTATGAGAGCTTGGAGTTAGGATAAGTGGAGAGCTTGAGGATTTTATTCTCTTAAATTAAGGAATTAATAATTCAATTTTATGGAGGAAAACATCACACATTATTGTTTTTGTTGTCATGGATTATGGTAATGCTCCATTACCAATTCTATAATTTAAAGGAGAAAATTATGATTACTGGTGCATGAAGATAAAATATTAAGTTGTGAACAAGGTTCAAAACTCCTTGATTATTTTAATTCATGATTAATGGTTGTTTTTTTGAAATACCTTCGTGGAAGATCAAGTAGTGACATGTCGCTTCTTACTTCCCCAAGATATTGGACTAGATCACAAAAGGAATACATATCCAAAAGTCGATCTCCTATCACCTATAGATCCTACATAATCTGCATGCATGAATATTTTTAGGAAGAATTGTTTGTTCTTCTTGTACTCTATACCATATTTAGTAGTACCACAAATATACCTAAGTACCTCCTTTGTAGTCTTCTAGTGACACACCCTTGGCTCCTACATGAACCATGAAAGATACTTAACACCATAGCAAATATTTGGTCTGGTGTAAGTTAGATAAATGAGACTTCAAATAAACTATCTATAGAGATTTACATTTACTTGTGGTGATGAATAGTTTTGAGATAGTTACAACCCAATATCCATTTGGATAGACATTGGTTTGAAATTTGTAATACAAAAACACTTGAGCAATATCTTGGTATACTTCATCTATGAAATAAAAATGTCATCCTCTATCTACTACACCTCTAAGCCAAGGTAATAGTGCATGGGCCTAATATCAACCACGTCGAATGATTTTTTCAATTCATTCTTGGTCCTCTCCATCAAATTCTATAACTTGCATATGATGACCAAGTTGTCAATAGTTATGATATTGACCTTCCCCCCTTACTGTTTGACGTATAGGTTCATAAGGACTACAACGAAATCCATATAGAACAATATGCTCATCTATTTTGATATAATAGGTTCTAGTATCCTATTTCAATACATAGATAAGTTTGATGAGTTGACATGCCTTCTTATCATGTATAGGTATAAAAATTCCCTTTGGTTAAGTCATATAGACTTCTTCTATGAGGTCACCATTGAGGAAATCACTCTTCGCATCCATTAATACAACTTCTATCTAAACTATTGCCATTTCAAAAACCCTCTAAATCATCTTGAACTTTTTTGTATGATCAAAGGTATTCTCATAATCAATACCTTCCTTTTGTATATACATTTTAGCAACAAGTGTTGCCTTGTATTTATCAATATTACCATTAGTTTTATGTTTGATCTTGAAACCTATTTACAACCAATGACTTTCTTCCCTAGTGGAATATTAGTAAGTTGTTATGTTTCATTCTTCATAAAAGCATGATACTTGACATCTATGATATCCTTCTACTTTTTTGTCACAAGGGCCTCTTGAGTCATTGATGGTTCAAAGTTGTGCACCATTATGCTTGTAAAATAAAAATTCTCCTCATGGACTTTGTTAAAAGTGTTTAACCCTAAAATTTATGTGTTTGGGACTCCATCCAACTTAGAATCTAATACTATACGAAGATACCATTTGGGTCATTTTTTGGTACTCAAAGGTGGGTCATATGGTCCTATATAATAAAATTTTCATTACAAGTTTATCTCAACCATAAATATTGTTAGTATAATCAAACTTATCAACTCATATTTTAGATTTTTCCTCATAAAAAATATATAATAGGATTTCCATCTAAAATACATGGCTTATTAGAATACGAGTTGAAATAATTCTTCTCATCAAAAATCACATATCTACTGATATACAATTTCTTGGTGTTAGGATCCATGAGCTGATAGGATTTTGACTCATCACTATATACAAAAAAGTTCTATTTCTTGAACTTCTCTTCTAACTTCATCCTCTTCTACTTCAAAATTTGCATGACTGTTATGTAGCTAAACACCCGACTATGTGAATCTAAAGGGCTTAACTCCCATCCATGTTTCTTCTAGAGTGATACCATCCAACTCTATTATGGATGTGCAGTTCAATAAAGAAACTATCATATATATAGCTTCTACCTACAATATTGGCTTAAACTTTGCATCAATCAACATACTTTACACCATTTCCCAAATTGTAGATTACACCTGTCCATAATATAATTTTGTTGAGGCAACAAACAATTGTCAAGTGACACTAAATCCAATTCTATTTTAGGAAAGAAAAAAACTTATTAATGTCATACTCCCTCTTGATTTGAGTGGAGTACGCGTATGTGATGACCAATGAACTTATCCACAAGAGCCTTTAAATCCTTAAAGAAGTAAAATATTTAATCCTTAGCCTTAAAACAATACACCCACATACAATATGTATGATCATAAACAATAATATAAAATTACTTGCAATAACTAAAGCTCAAATCCATAGGTTTGCATAGATCTATGGGTACCATACCAAGTGTATCAGTTGTATGATAATTGCTTGAGCCAAATGGAGCTTGGTGTGGTTTTTCATAGTATCAAATTGAACAAATATCATTAGACTTATTGAGTAAGGGAAGGCCTCTAACCATAGTATGGTTGTAGAGTGCTTTCAGATAGCCAAAATTAATATGTACATATTTTTGGTGCCCAATAGTGGCAACATCATCTATCTTGGCTACTAAAGCTTAGTTTTCAATCAATAAAACTACAAACTATAACATATTGATAATGTGAGAAGCACAAATAACAATTGCCAAACCTTTGAACTTGTCTTGAATGAGACAAAGCTCCTTGTTTTCTATCCTATCAAAATTAACTTTCAAATTATGATCAAGAAGTTTATTTACTAAGAGTAAGTTCATGAGGCTAGGCATGCAAAGAACATTGGTTAGTGGACAAGGATGATAAAAAAGATGTAAAGAAACATCTCCAATACCTACAATAGTGTACATAGAGTTACCACTAATAATTTCTTGCTTGTGATAAGAGCAATGATCAAGAGACATGAACCCTTCCTTCTATCCTACCATATTTTTGGTATTCCTCAAGTTAATATACTAAATTGAGCGAGGTTGAGAAACTACATCAAGATGAAAGGATTGAAAGAGATGAGTTGTATTACACATGAAAATTACAATATATAGGCATAAGCCTATATGAAAAATGACAAGTGTCAAGGACACATGTCAAGGAGAAATAAGGGGTAAAGTACACATTAACTTTAACATTCCCCCTTAATGTGTACTTTCCAAAAAAGGTAAGTCAACATTAGAGACATTCCCCCTTAATGTTGACTTGCATTTCATGATTTGGAATAGTGTCTAGGCTTTTGTTTTTGGCTCTTGGCTCTTCAACTTTGAACAATAATTCTAGATCTGTGGTGTATACATCTAGGTTTGTTGCCTTAGGGTTAGCCTCTCTTAGGTCTATTGCCTCTGTAGGTCAGCCTTGTCTTAGTGCCTTAGGGTCAACCTCTCTTGGGTCTATTGCCTCTATAGGTCATTGACTAGGTTCACCATGAATATCAAAATATCCCTCATGGTGAATCTTTATCTAGAAGGTGTCAAAATTTTCCTAACATCGGCTGTACCAAAAAATGCACCTTAATACAATATAAAGTTGAGCCATTTGAGAGTTTCGGTATTTGTTGAAAATGCACTCTATATTACAAAATAGAAGCCATAGACCAAAATTGGAGGAAAAAGAGAATCTTCTGAAGTGTTTATGTCTATAGTCTTCATAAGTTGATCCAAGTGTCTTCATGGAATAGCCTTCGAATAGAGTGATAAGTGTCCTTATGGTGACCTTATCATCCTACCAGAATGCATGGATAACCAATCGTTACATCTAAGAGAAGGTTACTAGGTGCGAGGTTCACCTACATTGATGAGGAGTGTTGGGTACAACCAAAAATGCACTCCAAAAAAAGTAATTTTGAGGCCTAAAAAATATATATGGATTAGCCTCAAAATTAAAATTAGACACCACCACTATGTTCATCTTGAAAAAATATTTCCAATGACTATAAATACCTCTATTTTTAGATATGAACGGGGCCTTCATTTGCGGAAAAAATAGTATGTCTCTACATCAGGAATCAAGAATATACTTGCATCAGAGAATATTCTCCTTGGAATATTCCTGGCATCACTCTCTGGTGGCAAACACAAACTTTTCAATTTTCCCTCGTAGGGGAATATTCTAGGATTTTCCTTTGGAATAAATTACATGGGCAAGATTTCAATAAATTTGCCTTTGAAATAATTATACAATGTGCGACAACAAAAATATTATTACAAAAAATTTAAATTTTTTTGATGGTTAATGCAAAGGTCAAACTGCCCAATTAACGATCCGCCAATGTTAAAACTATCAAAGCAAACTAATTTGTTTAAGTGCCAAGGTGGATATCTTAAAAATAAAAGATAACCTATGCGAGCTATATGTGAAATTTGAAGGGCATCACAATCTATGTGGCAACAAGTGAAGATGACTGGCCCCTCAATGAGTATCTCTCAAGTAGCACTTGCGGTAATACATGGGTAGGTCAAAGTTTGGTGATAGTATAAAGGCTCCCATATTCCATTGATTAGGAACTGCTTGACATGGCCCATCAAGTTTATCAATCATAAATTAAACATCAATACTTCAACACTAATCAACACGCTGTTAGGTGCGCATGAGCCAAGGCCCATCACATGGGCCACGAGGTTTGTGTTGATGCCAAGTGGTATTCCAACTGGTATATCAACAATTGATCTGGTGGCTAACATGGGCCGACTCCCACATTAGAAGCTTAGAACCACTTCCATCTTCAAAACTCAAAAAATCTCTTTTTTATTATTCCACCTGGTATTGGAAAGCAAAAAGGTGTCACTGGTTCTAGATTCGGCCATTTGAATCCTATAGGTTGGTGTTGTTTCCATATCAAACACGTATCTCCATTCGATCACCAGAATCTATGCAGTAGAAAATAAAATTAGGGCAATTGTAGCTGGTATGGCACCCAAGAGGAAGATCCGTGTGCCATAAAGCCACATCACAAACCCGCCTATAGAAGCCACTCCAAGCTTCACTTTTTTCCACTAGAAATATCTCATGGAGATATGATTTTTTTTAAAATATATGCTTTCATCCTAGCGATGCTCGCCAACAATAATATTTTTGATGACTTCTACAACATAAAGGAGGACGTATAAAAATTTATAGTCAATACTGAGAGTAGAACAACTATTTCAATGTTGGTCATTAGCTTTTTCTCTACTAAGACAAGGCTGACCTACTAAGGCAACAGACCCAAGAGAGGTTGATCCTGAGACACTAGGACAAGGTTGACCTATAAAGGTAAAAAACCCAAGAGAGGCTAACACTGAGGCAACAGACCTAGATGTATACATCATGGATCTATAATTACTATTCAAAGTTGAAGAGCCAAGAGCCAAAAGCAGAATCCTAGACACTTTTCCAAAGCATGTAATACAAGTCAACATTAAGGAAGAATGTCTCTAATGTTGAATTATATTTTTTTGGAAAGTACACATTAAGGGGGAATGTTAAATTAATGTGTACTTATCCTTCCTTGACATGTGTCCTTGATCGGCAAAGCCTGACACCTTCTAGATAAATATTCACCATGACGGGGGATATTTTGATATTCATGGTGAACCTAGTCTATGACCTACAGAGGCAACAAACCCAAGAAAGATTGACCCTGAGGCAATATACCTAGATGTATACACCATAGATCTAGAATCATTGTTCAAATTTGAAGAGCCAAGAGCTAAAATCAGAAGCCTAGACACTATTCCAAAGCATGTAATGCAAGTCAACATTAAAAGGGAATGTCTCTAATGTTGACTTATCTTTTTTGGAAAGTACACATTAAGGGGGAATGTTAAAATTAATGTGTACTTCTCCTTCTCATTTACATGTATCTTTGACACTTGTCATGTTTTTCATATGGGCCTATACCTATATATTGTACTCCTTTCTTGTACAATAACATATTTTTTTTTCCCCTTCACAAGAGACTATGTCAAATTAATAAACTCTTCAATATAAGAGTTTATATCCTCTACAAAATTACAATGTTGGAATTGAGGCATATTCATCCTCTTTTATTGAGGACCCTTCAACTTCCCTCCTGATGTTTGCTTCTAGTTTTTGTTGGAATGAGCATGTGGGAAGGTGTTGTGAACCTTGGCTTCCCATATATAAATCAAGTCACATTCAAATGTAAATAGTTCCCTTGTTATTGTTGTTGACTATGCCCTTTCTACCATGTTGTTGCTTGGGGGATCTATCACCTTTCTTTTGTTGCACAAACTTCTTACCCTTCTTATGACAAATAAGGGCTCAGTCATTTTTTGTCTTTGTTTCATGAAATAGTTTCTCCTATTGCAATAAATTCATAAAAGTCTCAAATTTTAAACTTTGGTTAGTGATGTTAAGGGTCATCACCAAAACACTAAATGTTGACGGTAGATATCTTAGAAAAATGGGTAGAAGAACTTCATTGGTCACAATTTTACCTAAATATTGGAGTGAAACCCACAACTTTACAATCCCCCTAAACAATCCTCCAACTTCTTACCACTCTTTAATTTTCAAATAATGCAACTAACTCTACATGTATAGAATCTAGTTTTTGTTCTTAGATTTAAACATCATACCAAATTTATTCCATGTGGATTTGACTATCATGGCATCATGAATATAAGGTTATATTTAATTAAATACACCAAACATTATGATAAATTGAGCTTTCTAATCCACCTTATTGAACTTATTGAATCAATCAAGGTTTTTGAAGTATTTACAATTATGGTAAATATTTTTAAAAAACTTAAAACCAACAACATTGAAAAAAGTACAAGTGTGTTTAAAAAAAACTAAAAAAAAATATATTTGTTGTAACATGCTTGAAAAATTATTTCCAATGACCATATATTCACCTATGCTTGTAAAAATATTGAAGAACACAAGCTTATACTGAGAGGGGGGTGAACAGTATAAGATCACTTTTTACTTTTCTTATCCCAATCAATATTATGCAATATATCAATGGCAATATCAACAACAGAAACCAAAGTAGTGCACAAAACATCACACACACATGAGACACCAATTTAACGTGGTTCACCCAATGTGGGCTACTCCATGGAGAAAATATTTCACTAAAATTTTCTCAATCAATCTCTTGGGGATCCTTTCCCTATTACAATGTTTATGGACCTCTGTCCAAAGGAGACACCAACCCTAATCAATTTTATGGATCTCTATCCACAGAGACACCAATCTCCTAATCAAGTTTGTGGATCTCTATCCATAGGAGAACTCCTTTCTCCTTACCTTTGACTGGTGATCTTCTAGAAGAACTATTGCCCCCACTGCTATGGATAATGGATCTCTATCCATTGAAGACACCTATCCTCATTGCCTTGGCTAATGGATCTCTATCCACTAGAGACTATCATCCTCTATACTCTATCACCTCCAAAGCTCTATCCTCAAATCTGTACTAAACATAGTCCTTCGATCTAGCACAAATCTCCTCAATATCTATCTTTGGTCTAGCACAAACCTATCCTCAAATCTGCACCAAAATTTATCCTCGAATCTATACTAAACATAGTCCTTCGATCTAGCACAAATCTATCCTCAATATCTATCCTCTGATCTGCACTAAACACAGTCCTTCGGTCTAGCACAAATCTTTCCTCAAGCCTTAACAAAAAGCTTGACTCAATCTCAAATCAACTCTACTGGATCTGCCCCAAACCTTAACTCAAGGTTTGAACAAATCAATCAATCAACTCTGCTCTCAAGTCTACTTAAAGACTTATCTCAAATCTACCTTGTAAGCTTCCACAAAATCTCACACTAATCTGCCCACAAGTCCTCTCTAGAACTTGTCCAAATCTGCTCAACAAGTTCTCACTAGAACTTGTCCAAATCTGCTCAATAAGTCCTTACTAGAACTTATCCAAATTTTCTCTCAATCTGTATTGTAAGCTTCCACAAAAGCTCACATAAATATATCCACAAGTCTTCTCTAAGACTTGCCTTAAATCTGCTCAACAAGTCCACACTAGAACTTGTCCAATCTCATAGAAACATAAAGAGAATTGTTAGAGACTCAATATGCTTCTCACTCATCACAATGCTTAATTACTTTCAATCACCTTTTAGAAACATATAGAGAATTTTTAGAGACTCAATATGCTTCACATTCACCTCAATGCTCAATCACTTTCAATCACTCTTTTGAAACATACAGAGAATTGTTAGAGACTCAATATGCTTCACATTCACAAACTCTCAATCACTTCCAATCTCTCTTTTATCACATAAACATATAGAGAATTGTTAGAGACTCAATATGTTTCACACTCATCAATACTCAACCTCTTTCTCAAATCAATTCAGAATATAGAATAATTTGTTTCATAGAACTTGAGCTATCACTTCACACATCCACTTGACTAGGCTCAACCAACTCTATTCAACCAATCACTCAATGAAATAATCCTTGCTCACAAACCCTAGTCCAAGCATATGAACACTCACTCAAAATATTTCCAACAATGCTTATCAACCAATCTCACATAACAATGATACTCATGTTCTTTCCAAACCCTAGTTCAAGTTCTTCACTCAATCAATGGCTTCAACAACAATGCTTATCAAACAAGGTTTTATCAACAACTCTTCATTCTAGAAAACCTTGAAGCATTAATTCAAAACACACTCAACAATGCTTATAAAACAATCTTCACATATAGCTCAACAACTCAATAAGGAAACCTAATCAAGTCCTTTTCACTCCAAAGTTGTTTTCCAGAAAACCAATCAATCAACTCAACCAAGGAAGAATATGCCCATACCTTTTTCTTTTATGGAGAATGATCTTCAACACCTGTCTCAAATATCACCACTTTATTTGCCAAGTACAAGGGTTAGATGATAAGAATTATCACCCTAACACTTTTCACAATTTACCTTAATCACAAAGATAAATTAAAATCCAAATACACCTTATTGCTCCATCTCAACAATAAATTTCAACATCATAAATTTCATCAAAAATCCCCTTTAAAATATAACACAACTTCTACTTATAACTCCTTTCTCAATATTGCATTTAAATTAAATAATTCATTTTATTACTAAATGCAATAAATCAATTTCTCTTTCCTAAGGTACAAACAATGTTACCCTAGCAACATTCACTATTTACCACTTAGGTAAATAAAACAATTTATTTACACCTTATCCCTCCACACAACTTTGGCAAAAGCAATAATTAAAAATAAAATTATAAAAACCTTTTTCTGCCCTCTCCGTGAATTGCGGGATTCAAACTTGCACCACTGCCACTGCAGCACCTTGGCCATGGCTTCCACGTCGTGTGAGCCAAGCGCTCACCTTGCTCCACTAAGGTGCAATATACACCTTATGCCTTCGCTGCCCTTTAGAGCCTTTTGGCTCCTTTCTCCACCATGTCTCCTTGCTCCACGTAGCGCTTCGAAGGTGCTTCTCCAAACGAAATTCGCACGAGTCTTGCACCGAATATTGTGGAGGATGTTTCGAATGAATTTTCCAATGCTTTGGCTAAGGTATAAATACCTTGTGCCATAGTTCCATGCACGTCGGCGGAGGTGAGTTTATGGAGGTCGGCGCTAAGGTTTTTGCATTTAAATATTTTAATTTATAAATCATTTAAATTCTTTAGAATTTAAATTTTATAAATTAATATTTAAATCTCTTAGCTTTATAAAAAGCCTTCTTAGGTTTTAATCAAAACCTTTTATTTTTGCCCATTATGGTTTTTAATAAAACCTTTTATTTTCCCACTACGGTTTTAATAAAAACACCATGGTTTTAATAAAAAACCTTTTATTTTGACCACCATGGTTTTAATAAAAACCTTTGTTTTGCTTCACATAATATTAAAAAGAATATTATGAAGCCCTTTTTCATCAACCTCTGACATTGCTTATTTTGACCTTTTGACATCACCGATGGTTCACTTCTTGGCATCAATGACAACTTCATGCCTTGACATCAATGACAACTCCATGGACTCAAAATGTCCAACAATATCCCCCTTTGTCATTGATGGCAACCCAATAAATTTTTACCACTTCCTTGACCTTTCCATTTTTCTCCCCTTGGGAAATTGCTCCCCCTGACTGAATGCTTTCTTTCAAACATATTTTTCTCCCCCTTACTCTAATCTCTCCCCCTTTGACATCAATGGCAAAGGGTCACCTTTGGGGCTCGGGGCTAAGAATGAGTCTCTTAGCTTAGCCCCTCCCCCACCTCCTCTTGAGGTGGTTAATTCTAGGGTGGGAGTATTTCTACTCCCAGCAAGCATTGGTCTTTACCTTTATCTTCTTTCCTTCTCATCTGATCCTTCTGATCCCTTTGATTGTTCCTGTCCATGTCCATGTTCCTATTCCTATTCATATCCATATTCCTATTCCTGTTCCTATTCTTTTTTCATATCCATATTCCTATTCTTGTTCCTTGTTCTTGTTCCTGTTCATATTCATGCTTGGTTCTGGAATGTCTGCTCTACACCACTTTGTTGTGTGTCCATCATTATTGCACTTATAACACTTAATGTTATTATTCCTTGGAGGTCCAAATGTCTTAGGATTTCTCCTGGTGAAGCCATATCCCTTTCTGTCATGAACCCTGCAATTCATTGCCTTGTGACCAAATTGATTACATGAGTAGCAATACCCATGGAAAAGTTGTTTGTTCCTAAAATTCCCATATTCCTTTCTTTCATGTGTCCTACACTATGAAGCCATGTGCCCAAATATGTGACATGAGAAACATCTTCCATTGAAGCTTCCTTGTCTTGACCTCATTGGTCTCTTAGTCTCTCTTAACCTATTCTGATTGTTGTTCCATATGTTTCTCATTTGTGCATTGTTCCTTTCCTTGTTGATCTTTTTATTGTCCAAATTATCCTTAGAAGTCTCACTCTTTCTTTCACTCTCTTCTTTTGAAGCTTCTTCTTCTTTTGAGCTTGAGCTTGACTCTCCTTTTTTTTCTTCTTGTTTTTTTTTTTTTTTTTTTCCTTGTTCTGCTTCAATGCCTGGACCTATTTTTATGAATGAGGAATTTTGAACTTTGGTACTTTTCTCACATCTATGTAGCTTGTCCTTAGACTTTTCAACTTCTATCCTTAAACAAACTACCTCAAGTTCTAGTCTTTCACATACTAAGACTTGTGCCTCTAGCTTTTCATTCATACCTTCTTCAATTTTCCTTGCCTCTTCAACCTTAACCTTAAGGTCAATGAGATCTTGTAGAAACTTTGCTTTTGCTTTCTCATCTTCTTGAGCTTGAACCCTTAATCTTGAGTTCTCCCTTTTTAGTTCTTCAAGAGTAACCATAAGTCTTTCACATTCTATCTCTTTTACCTTTGACTGTTCAATCATACCTTCTTCAAATTTTCTTGCCTTTTCAACCTTATCTCTCAAGTCAGAGAGATCTTGTAGAAGCTTTGTCTTACATCTCTCATCTTCTTGTATTTGAGCCTTCAATTCTAAATTCTGCCTTTTCAATTCAACAAGTTCCTTAAGAGTGGCTTCCTCCTTTTCTTTTTTTGAATCTTCCTCTTCTTTATTTCTTTGATCTTCTATTACTGAAAGTAGAGTTTCTTCTTCATACCTATTTTGACTGTCCCTGTTATCTTTTAGATCCATTTCATCTTCATTGTTACTAAACCCATGGTAATATCTTGCATCATGACCGAGTTGACCACAAACAAAATATTCTTCACCATATTGTGAACAATAAGCTGCAAGGTGGCCTGACTTCCTACATCTGGTACAAAAATTTATTAACTTAGTCTCATCTCTACTGCTTGACTCATTTTTTGAATCTATTTCCACTATTCCTCTTAGAACAACATAATCAAATTCATCTTCCTTTTCTTTCATGACCATGTGTGTTCTTTTCTTTTTAGGTCTCATGGTTCTGCTTTTGCCTTTCCTTGCCATGTGTGTTCTTGTAAGATCTTCCTTCAAGTTGTTAGACTCTTTTCGAAGGAACCCGCTCTGATACCAATTGAAGAACACAAGCTTATATTGAGAGGGGGTGAACAGTATAAGACCACTTTTTACTTTTCTTTCCCAAACAATATTATCCAATATAATCAATGGTAATATCAACAATAGTAACCAAAGCAATGCATAAATCATCACACACAATAGAGACACCAATTTAACGTGGTTCACCCAATGTGGGCTACTCCACGGAGAAAATATTTCACTAAAATTTTCTCAATCAATCTCTTGGGAATCCTTTCCCTATTACAATGTTTATGGACCTCTATCCAAAGGAGACACCAATCCCCTAATCAAGTTTATGGATCTCTATCCACAGGAGAACTCCTTTCTCCTTAGCTCTGATTGGTGATCTTCTAGAAGAACTATTGCCCCCACTACTCTAGCTAATGGATCTCTATCCACTGAAGACACCTATCCTCACTACCCTAGCTAATGGATCTCTATCCACTGGAGACTATCGTCCTCTATACTCTATCACCTCCAAAGCTCTATCTCAAATTTGTACTAAACATAGTCCTTCGGTCTAGCACAAATCTTCTCAATATCTATCTCTGGTCTAGCACAAACCTATCCTCAAATCTGCACCAAACTTTGTCCTCAAATCTGCACTAAACATAGTCCTTCGGTCTAGCACAAATATATCCTCAATCTCTATCCTCTGATATGCACTAAACATAGTCCTTCGATCTAGCACAAATCTATCCTCAATATCTATCCTCAAGCCTTAACAAAAATCTTGACTCAATCTCAAATCAACTCTATTGGATCTACCCCAAACCTTAACTCAAGGTTTGAACAAATCAATCAATCAACTCTGCTCTCAAGTCTACTCAAAGACTTATCTCAAATCTACCTTGTAAGCTTCCACAAAATCTCACACTAATCTGTCCACAAGTCCTCTCTAGAACTTGTCCAAATCTGCTCTACAAGTCCTCACTAGAACTTGTCCAAATTTGCTCAATAAGTCCTCACTAGGACTTATCCAAATCTGCTCTCAATCTGTATTGTAAGCTTCCATAAAAGCTCACACAAATCTATCCACAAGTCTTCTCTAAGACTTACCTTAAATCTGCTCAACAAGTCCACACTAGAACTTGTCCAATCTCATAGAAACATAAAGAGAATTGTTAGAGACTCAATATGCTTCTCACTCATCACAATGCTTAATTACTTTCAATCACATTTTAGAAACATATAGAGAATTGTTAGAGACTCAATATGCTTCACATTCACCTCAATGCTCAATCACTTTCAATCACTCTTTTGAAACATACAAAGAATTGTTAGAGACTCAATATGCTTCACATTCACAAACTCTCAATCACTTCCAATCTCTCTTTTATCATCGAAACATATAGAGAATTGTTAGAGACTCAATATGTTTCACACTCATCAATACTCAACCTCTTTCTCAAATCAATTCAGAATATAGAATAATTTGTTTCATAGAACTTGAGCTATCACTTCACACATCCACTTGACTAGGCTCAACCAACTCTATTCAACCAATCACTCAATGAAATAATCCTTGCTCACAAACCCTAGTCCAAGCATATGAACACTCACTCAAAATGTTTCCAACAATGCTTATCAACCAATCTCACATAACAATGATACTCATGTTCTTTCCAAACCCTAGTTCAAGTTCTTCACTCAATCAATGGCTTCAACAACAATGCTTATCAAACAAGGTTTTATCAACAACTCTTCATTCTAGAAAACCTTGAAGCATTAATTCAAAACACACTCAACAATGCTTATAAAACAATCTTCACATATAGCTCAACAACTCAATAAGGAAACCTAATCAAGTCCTTTTCACTCCAAAGTTGTTTTCCAGAAAACCAATCAATCAACTCAACCAAGGAAGAATATGCCCATACCTTTTTCTTTTATGGAGAATGATCTTCAACACCTGTCTCAAATATCACCACTTTATTTGCCAAGTACAAGGGTTAGATGATAAGAATTATCACCCTAACACTTTTCACAATTTACCTTAATCACAAAGATAAATTAAAATCCAAATACACCTTATTGCTCCATCTCAACAATAAATTTCAACATCATAAATTTCATCAAAAATCCCCTTTAAAATATAACACAACTTCTACTTATAACTCCTTTCTCAATATTGCATTTAAATTAAATAATTCATTTTATTACTAAATGCAATAAATCAATTTCTCTTTCCTAAGGTACAAACAATGTTACCCTAGCAACATTCACTATTTACCACTTAGGTAAATAAAACAATTTATTTACACCTTATCCCTCCACACAACTTTGGCAAAAGCAATAATTAAAAATAAAATTATAAAAACCTTTTTCTGCCCTCTTCGCGAATTGCGGGATTCGAACTTGCACCACTTTCGCTGCAGCGCCTTGGCCGTGGCTTCCACGTCGTGTGAGCCAAGCGCTCACCTTGCTCCACTAAGGCGCAATATACGCCTTATGCCTTCGCTGCCCTTTAGAGCCTTTTGGCTCCTTTCTCCACCATGTCTCCTTGCTCCACGTAGCGCTTCGAAGGCGCTTCTCCAAATGAAATTCGCATGAGTCTTGCACCGAATATTGCGGAGGATGTTTCAAATGAATTTTCCAATGCTTTGGCTAAGGTATAAATACCTTGTGCCATCGTTCCATGCACGTCGATGGAGGTGAGTTTATGGAGGTCAGCGCTAAGGTTTTTGCATTTAAATATTTTAATTTATAAATCATTTAAATTCTTTAGAATTTAAATTTTATAAATTAATATTTAAATCTCTTAGCTTTATAAAAAGCCTTCTTGGGTTTTAATCAAAACCTTTTATTTTTGCCCATTATGGTTTTTAATAAAACCTTTGATTTTCCCACTATGGTTTTAATAAAAACCTTTATTTTGTCCACCATGGTTTTAATAAAAAACCTTTTATTTTGACCACCATGGTTTTAATAAAAACCTTTGTTTTGCTTCACATAATATTAAAAAGAATATTATGAAGCCCTTTTTCATCAACCTCTGACATTGCTTATTTTGACCTTTTGACATCATCGGTGGTTCACTTCTTGGCATCAATGACAACTTCATGCCTTGACATCAATGACAACTCCATGGACTCAAAATATCCAACAAATATTATGTCATGTGAAAGTAAGTAATTTGATCTTAAATTGCTTCTCATTCACGACTTAAACCTTTAGATTTCAATTTCTCTTAAAGACTATACCATATAAATTGCTTTTCACTTATTCCACAATGCATGCAGAAAAATAGTAGATCATATTGTCAATGCAACAACAATGTTTGGCACTAATGTAAATTATTTCTAAATGTAATCTTCAAATCCCAATTAGAATTGTTGCGCTCTCTATATTAGAATGGATTCTTTTGCAACATCCTCCGTTCATCCACATCATATTCAAAAAAATAGATTTCTTCAAAATTTTATTGTTGTAAGTCCAACGTCAAATGTTTAATGCACATCCATTAGGTTTGAATTGTGAACATGTCCATTGGGCTCATTTGCACTCCAGACAACTGCTAAAAACTCCTCCTTTTGGATGCTCTTCTATAACATACTTTCCTTTGTTGCTCCTCACGTCTACATCTATATTTATACTTCTAAATCAGAATATGCCTTCTTCAAGCAAATCCAATTGTCAACAAAACAACTTAAAATATTAATAACCAAATATTTACTTCACACAAAGCTTGAAGTATAATTTGATGAGTGTAGGGAAACTTATACAGAAGAACTATAAAATGGTGTTCGAGAATAAAAAGTGCATCATATATGAGAGAGCAAATGGGAACCAATTAGTGGTTATTGTACCTATGAGAAAACTACATAATATTTCTTTTGAATATTGGAGAAGGAGAGCAATTTATGTCATACAACTATTTAGAACAAGAGTTGTTTATGATACCGAAAATATGATCACTTGAATTTCCAAGGATAGTATTTTTTGAATGCTAAAGTAATCATCCATGGAATACCTTGTGTAGATGTAAGAAGTGAAGTGTGTGAAGGTTGCACAATGGGAAACCTATCATAAAAATATTTCCAAGAGTAAGAACACAAAGAGCATCATATCTATTGTAGTTAATCAATTTAGATATTTGTGGTCCAATGTGAACATCAATTGTTGGTAAATCCTTCTACTTTATCACTTTTTGAGTAGTAAATATATTCAAATCCATAGTAGATAATGCAAGTAGATATATAATCAAATTATTAATAAATGGTGGTCCTAGATAGCAATATGAAATGAAAATAGTTAAAACTCATCAAAATAATTAGCTCAACCGGTTATATTCCTCATCATTCAAGGAGACAAATGTTCAAATATTTACCATTGATGCATGCATAATTGCCATGCTATTGTATTATCACTATGTGATCAAGATGTAATATGGGTGGAACCCATTTCAATCCTATATAACCCATTCAAAAAAGGGAAAATAGTTAAACCCCTAATATTATTCTTAACTTATATTTGTATTGGTCAATCAAAATGTAAATATGTTATTGGTAAAGAAATTTATATCAATATTTCAAAATTTGCTTTATCATCTATATAAATTTAAAACATGAAAACCCTTTATTTAATTAAAATCTTAAAATCCCAATTTATTTTTTATTTGATTTTTTTCTTTTTGTTAAAGAAAAAGGGGTTGTACTTGAGTACCCCACCCTTGAAAAATCATATCTCTCTCCTTTAGATCTTGAGAGTTAACAAACATATTCAATTCTCATCTCAATTGAGTTGCTATAGCCAGATACCTACATCTTTTTTCATAAAAAATCTAGATTCTTGATTTTCATTTTTTGGATCTTCAATTTTCTTTATAAATGTAAATATTTCAAAACTTAGCATCCTTCTTGACATTTTCTTGCAGTAGTCTTCAAAATACCAAAAATCCACCTCTATTATCTACGTAATGCATCTTAGTAGAGTAATAATTCCAAAACTTTAAGCTATCATAGTCTGCTTTACCAAATCTATATTGTTAGTTTCTTTCCTAAAGCATAAGTGCAACCACAAGAATTGTAATAAATAGTTTATATGGAACATAGTAATGTTATAAAATACAACAAATATTGCCAATGAAAAACATTAAAGTAAATTTTAATCATTATTTGATTTGCATAATCAATATTTTCTTGTTAGCTTTAGCTAAACTTACTACTTCCTCTAACCATGGAAAATAAAATTTAATTGCATGGTTCTCTATTAAAACCCCTCTATCTACACATTTGCTCTCTTTCCTTAACGTATGTGTAAACCTGATTTCTTCAAACTTTGTAGTCTTTGATTTCCCCAAAATTGTATTTATTACTATTAGTGAATCACCTTCCATCCATGCTTTGTTCCATTTCATTTGTCTATATATTTTTAACTCTTCCAAATCCACCAAAGCTTCAACTTTATTATTTGTCTTAAATCCACGATTGAAAGCTTAATGTAACAAAATTCTACCCCTATTTTTCTAATTATTCCTTCTCTTGTTGGTCTTGAATTTCTTTTAGATGCTCCATCAAAATTCAATTTGTCCAACTCCACTTCCGATAGTTTCCACTTTATATTCTTTGTATTCCTTTTGTTTCTCCTAGATCCAACATTCTAATTCCATTTCATGTCTTGAATCCATTTATCATGGCTCTCTGCTTCAAGATTAGGGATTGGGTGAGTTGATAGGATTGATTTAAAATCCTCTATGGCTAAACAAATCTTCCTTTTCTTACCTCTAAACTGCTTTCTTTTCTTTTAAATATTTATTTGTTCCTTTCCAGCCATACAGTCCAAATTATTGTATCTTTCGATGTATCCTAGATTGTTTGTAGCACCTCACTTTTAAAAGTGCTCTGTCACTACTTTAACCATTCTTTAATTTTACCATTCATCACCATGCATTTATTATGAGGAATATTTTATTACATTATTTTAGTATTATAATAATTAGATCATACTTTTTAGATAAAGTATTATTTTAATATTTCTTGCATGTAACAATTTCCTCCTCAAGAGTATCAATCTTCTTGTTTGTAATACGAATTTTCCATCACTAGTATCAAAGCCCTAATAATTTGAGTATATTGTAAACCTATGGTATTAAGATAATTTGGTTGATCATAAAGGAATCCTTGGTTCAAGTGCACTTATTGGGATAGTGTGTGAGGTTTGAGAGAAGGGAAAATCATTGCACTTCGACGACATACCCTTATATTTATTTGATAATTACAGGTTTTGATTTGGAGCCAAGTCATATTCATAGCCTTGGAAAACATGTCAACTGATTTGTGGAGATTTCATATCTAGGTGAGGAGAAATACAGATAGAAAAAAGCTTTTAACCAATAAATTTCTTAGTAAAGTGTATAATTCAACTGATTTGTGGAGATAATTTAGTTTATGGTCTTTAGTGCAAAGCTAGTGACATGGTAAAAAATTAGGTTGGCTTAGTGAACATAGCGATCCGATGTTCAAACCAGGTCAACATGGCTAAAAACCTTCTCGTACCTATTTTTGATGCTTCAAATAGCATTGTTGATGACTGAAGCCCAGTTTATCACACACCCCTTCATTCCTCTATAGTAATCCTCCATCGTGAATAGGAGAAAACCATGATACATGGCCCACTCTTTCCACACATATAAAGGCTTTGGGATAGACATTAACCGATTCACGATGGAGACCCCATCTACAATAGAGCTGATCTCTATCTAGGATTAGTGCATCGTGCGCATTTTCCTTCCTAGTCGAACCACCCAAGTTCGAAACCCATAAATGTCCTTCTTTCATTGCTAAATTTATTTTTGTCAAAGTTAAAAAAAACAATAAAACACATGATTTTTTATTTATTTAAAGGGGAGTCTTTCAATTTAAAATTAAAAAAGTGTTTTTTTTTTTTTAAGTGCATATATTTTTTAAATTTGCTATTTATAATGATATATATATATATATATATATATATATATATATATATATATATAATAATTTAATTTTTTCAATGTAATTAAAAAATCAAACCTTTGAATATTTTTGACCTTTAGTTCAAACCAAACCCCCTGAAACTAGTTATATTTTTAATTGGTTATATCATGTATATATGCGATTGAAACAAACCTTACTCCTATTATATTATAAGATTCATTACCATTTGACCACAACATTTTAACAAACATAATTATGGTTGATACTTGTATATAAATCACCTTCCAAAAATTAAACCTAAATATTTATTTTAAAAAATCATATTTTTAGGCGGTTTGAACTCATGCCATTTAATAATTTAACCTTATCTAATCTTTTATATATACACAGTTTTCAACAATTTTACATAAAACTCTATAGTAACACTAGAACTATGCCAAGATTTTTAGTTGAGAGTGGTTGTTCTCCCATAGTGGATGTTAAATTCTTGCTTCTTCTATATAGGACTTTCCTTAATTTATTGTCATTGAAAAAATGTTACACCCTCCATTGCATGTATTGTTAAAAAATTGTTACCACCCTCCCTTGATGTATTGTTAAATCTTATGCATGATAGTTCAAAAAAGAGACATATTTTATTAAACTTTGGTAACTATCTTTTTGATTGGTGAGAAACCTCCTGCCACCAATGCTTAGGATTGAGCATTCTCATCCCATCTATGATCTCTTGTAATATCAAGAGCTAAGATTATCAACAGGGAATTTTTGACACATCTGTATAGGGATTCAAACTCGAGACCTATCAAATGGAGGGATTTGTTCACAATCACTAATGCACCACCCTTGTAGGTACTTTGCTAACTTTGTTATGGCAGTGTCTTTTTCCTTTGATTGTTTTTATGGAGTAACAAGAATAATATAATAATTATTTTGCCAATGGGATATTCCAATGTGATTCCCTAGAGGGTCAGGGTCCTGTTGAATTCATCTTTACCCAATGGGCTAGGGATTATAGAGGTTCCTTACGTAAAAAGAAAAATAATATTATAGAGTTTTTATTTTTATTATTTTATGCATAATTAATATTTTTAAAACTAAGGTCTCTTTGTAAAAATAGAAACTAAATAAATTACTATAAATTAAAAGGTATACACAAAACTATAGATTAAAAAAATAAAATTCCATATGCATATAACATGATTGCTATCATGAGCTTAACCAAGGACTTTTAAGAAGGAGACCCAAATTTGAACTTTACCAAGCGATAAATGTGTAAATCTCAAGTTGTTGTAATACCACTATGTTGTCATGATGTGATACCGATGGAGCTTGTTTCAATTCCATATGATAAATTGGAAAACAAATGCATACTCTTCCTCTTAAAATTGACATTCCTAAGTGTTCTATATATAGTATCATTTTTTGGTTGAAGATGCATAAGAGTATATTACAATAAATAAATAAAAATTAGAACTAAAATTTGTTAGGCTTAGTACTAACCTACACATAATTGTTCAATCAACAATAAAAATTATAAAAGCTCAAGTCAAAAACACAATCCATCAAGAACCAACAACGTCCTAATAAGGTTTGTGTTCATCCAAATCCCCCACCTTCTATAGCAAATTTGCAAGTTGAACCTTGATGACTTCCACCTACTATAACCAATCACCATGTGTCTTGTCCAACAAAAATATTTATACATTGTCCATAATCACATTATTGATGTGCACTTGCATACTCAACAAAAATTAACACATGGTTCTAAAATCTTACCTCCTCATCTTTTAACATTCTTCTTTCACAATCTCTACAAGTACACCAATCTATACCTATAGTTAGAGTATAAATCCAATTTCAACCTCCACAAAAAGAAAAACAACACTTATTATAGACACAATACCTCAAGAGAATTTGAAACCATGACAAACTCTTTTTTTTTTTTTTCAAAGACCCTTTAACCATCCTATCCTCATTACCATATAAGCCACCTTCAACATTTTTATATTGCCATAACTTTTCTCATCTGAGTGATGACTTGAAGAGGAAGATAAGAACTCTTTTGTCTTCCATTGGGCTATCTTCCAATCCTCATATATAACCTTAAGGGAGACTCCTTGGCATATGATGAAGAAGCATATCACTCTCTGTGGGGTATCTCCTCCACAACATCCTCCATTTCTAAAGTCCTCAAATTATTTCCTTGTTCAAATTTAGATGCCTGAGATTTTTGACAAGATGAGACAAGAACCAAGAAATCAAGATGAAGTTGTTGATTTTTTTTGGTGTCGCCTATAGTTTATTTGCTAGCATGACATGTCAATTGGTTTAAAGTTTGGAAGAGAGGAGGGCATGGAGTCAAATAACTCCCCTCCCTTTTCTCATTATAAGATTGACTAGCCTTACACGGAATGTCTAATCAATGTGTTACCAATCAATGTTGTAGATTAACGAACAACAAGAGGCCTTTAGAAACATGTAATCTCATGTTTGAATCAAGCACAAGAAACAATGTTTACTATTGACAACGTAAAGAAGGTTTTGTGGTGAGAAAAGACTCTTTCTTCCCAAAGGCAATCATGGAAAGTTTCCTAATGCATTGTTATTCACACTAAAGAGATCATAGTTTAATCCCCTATGATGCTTTGCTTATATTTTGTGAAGGAGAATGATTCTTCAATGGACATGGTTATTCCTAGTTCCATGCATACCAATTTTTTATGTATGTATACCCCTTGCACCAATCAAAAGGTATCAATTGTTGCAATTGCACTAGAACAAAGATACTAATGTGGCAAAATATAAGTGGAAGACATCAAAAAATCACATAATACCGAGTGGTAATCAATGATTGGATTTATATGCAGAATCATTTGGATGTATGGAAAATCTTGCATCATCCTAAAAAAATAAAAATAAAAAATAAAGAGAAAAAATCAAAAGAAAAAAAACACTCAACTTTTTTAGCATTAATTGAGCTTATATTGATGGAGAAAATGGTGGAGTAATTTGTAGTGGTGGCACACCCATGTGATGAAGATCATATTTTGGCTTGATGCATCTTATCGAAAAGGAGTCAACAAGGATTGACAAGGGATCAAACAAGAGTTGACAAGGAATCAAAGAAGGACAAAACAAGACCAACAAGGAGTTGGCAAGTGACCAACAAAGATTGGTAAGGGGTCAACAAGGGACCGAGAGGAGATCGATAAGGGAATGAGAAAGGATTTGGTATGATCGGTAAGGAGTTGGAAAGGAGCAACAAGGGAGGTATCAATTGTTATTAGCATAGTGCAAAGTGCATGTAGGAAGGAGCAAGAAAATTTGTTGAGGCCAAGATTATAACTATTGATTATTTCTGCAAGACTGAAACTTTTGTGTTGCTATTTTCTACAATAATATAATTGTTATTTACTATAAGATTGTAATTTGTGTGTTTATATATAAGTTGTTTGGGGCTGCTAGAAGAGGTATTCTTTCATTATATTCCCTTCTCTAAACTGCATCAGATGGTATCAGAGCAAGGTGTACATGAAGAATGTTCAAAATTTTAGTATGAGTTGTTCCAAAATGTTGAAGGCAAAGATGTACATGGAGAAGCTTGAGAAGTTTTAGAGGATTTAATGCTAATGATAATATTTGAGAGTTGCATAGATTGCAGAGGTGGTAGAGATGTGCATTTTGAGCCTCAAATATTTTCACATGTTAGAAAAAATTAGAGTAGTTTTTTATGGGCTCCATTGTTGTAGTTCAGTGAAAACAATTTATGAACCAGATCTTATAGAACTTTCCCTTATCCAATGTGTATGATTCAAGAGAATCTAGGTGTGTGGAAAATCTTTCATCACCCCAAAAAATAAAAAATAAAAAATAAAAAATAAAAAATAAAAAAGAGAAGAAAAAAAAAGATTTTTTTTTTTTTTTTTTTACACGGTGGAATCGGTAGCCGCCACGAATCCAGGCAGGTTGTCCAGCTTTTATGGCCACCACAGTATTCTGTGCTTTCCACCCTAGAAGCCGCCACATAGATCTTTGCATAGTCCGCCCCTATAACCACCATGCCACAATCATTTTAAACCTTTTACGCCGCTGAAAGCACCAGGAAAGGGACAAGCGTTCAGTCCAGCGAGGCCCGAGATTTTAACCTTGGACCTCCGTCCCCCTTATGGGGTTTGGATGAACCAATTGGTCTACACCTCGGACCTAAAAAAAAATAAAAAATAACAAGAAAAAAATCACTTAATTTTTTTTAGCATGAATTGAGCTTAAATTGGTGGAGTAATTGGTGGTGGTGGCACCCCAATGTGATGAGGGTCACATTTCGGCTTGATGCATCTTGCCAAAAAGGAGTCGACAAGGATTAGTAAGGGATCAACAAGGAGTCGACAAGGAATCGAAAAAGGACCAAACAAGTTTATCCAAGAGTCGGTAAGTGACTAACAAGTACCGATAAGGGGTCAGTAAGGGATCGACAAGAGATCGATAAGGGAATTGACAAGAATTCGATATGACCAACAAGGATTCGGTAAGGATCAACAAGGGAAGTATCAGTTGTTATTAGCATAGTGCAAAGTGTGTGTAGGGAGGAGCAAGAAAAATGGCTAAGGCCAAGATTTTAACTGTTGGCTATTTTTGCAAGATTGAAATTGTTGTCTTGCTATTTTCTACAAGAGTATAATTGTTGCTATTTAATATAAGACTATAATTATATGTGTTTGTGTGTGAGTTGTTTAGGGATGCTAGAAGAGGTAATGTTTCATTAGAGCCCCTCCTCTAGACTACATCAATTTTGCTTTTCTAAGGTTTGAGGCTCTATTTTTTTGGATTTTAAGGTCCATTAAGAAAAATATTCTAGAGGTCATAAATTTTGTATGTGGAAGTGTTTTGAGCCATTTTCTTCAAATTGCATGATTTTTGACCTCTATGCATTAGTAGCATCAATTGAAGGACCTTACACAATGTTAAGGGTTGAATTGTGTAAGATAGATCATCAAGCCCTAGTTACTCACCTTAATGGGAATAATTATTGTTGTGCATATTTCAATAAGATAAAGCATTGTCCCTTGATGAAGAAACTTGCCAACATAAGGAAAAAAAAGCTTTTGACCTATTCTTATTAATTGAACTAGAATTATTTTTTATATCAAAGAAAAAAGTTAGCCTATTGAGGCATGGTCAAAATTATATAAGTTATTTGGAAAAGTAATTGTAAATGAAGTAAGTCACTTAAAATTAGAGCTTTCTTCTCTCAAACTGATTGAGTTTGATAATGTTCAGGATGATATTACGATATTTAAGGTATTGAGAGCAAATATTGCATCTTCTACAGGTAAAAAGGAAGATGATGTTGAATATATGAAGATTTTCCTACTAATATCTCTTCTTCTTTTCATATGTTAAATCCCATGGTTCATATGATTCCTATATTCTTGGAACCACAAAATTTTTTTTACTCTTTATCCACTTTTCACTCTCCTTGTTCATTTTCATGTAGCAATAAGGAATTGTGGTAGTACTTCACAAATATAAGCTCATATAAAGAAGCTCAAATCTAAGAAGGCTAAGACCCAAGAGCCTAAGGGCTAGGCTAAGTCTTCATAGAAGCTAAATACCATTTGAGGATACTGCAAGAGGGAAGGACATTCAACAAAGAATTGCTTGTTGATATTGCAAAGGATTGAAGGTAAGTTTTTGAATATGGGTGGACATATTCTAAATGATGAGGGGAATTCAAAAGGATCTACCTCAAAAATAGAGGCCCAATAAAGCATCCATTATGGGGGAATATATTATTGTTACTAATGTCTTGTATCTTTGACCCCTCAATTTAGATTATGATGGGTATTAAAATATAATATGAATTATGACCAAGGTCAACATTGTATGATATAATCTTATATAAACCTAAGGGTGATCATTGTACAATGTATTTAATTCATTGTGATATTTTATTATATGATCCCTAGGGGTCATAGTTAACCTTGTTATGGTTAAATCTATATTATAACTTGTAATTAACCTTAGAGTCATCTTGTTATATTAGTTCAATTTAAACTCGTACATATATATAGTGAATTAGATATCGGTATAAGTGCCCAAAACCACTTCATCTAATGTATTAGAGTGTTTTGATTCTTATCCATGGATAATACAATGTTTATTTATAGTACCTACAAGCATCCCTCAATTTTTGTGTCTTTATTTTCTTTCTTTCATCCTTTTACACTTTTTGTATAAGGTTTGAATGGACGGGTTACTTCTATCTATTTCTAAAAAATATTGTGAATTCCAAAACATATGTGGGATCAAAACCTTGGACTATTTTTTTTTGAAAAGGTAAACAAATTTATATTGATAGAACAAGAATAAAATTACAGTCATAGGTTTACCACTTTTGGAAAGCCCTAAAATTCTAATAAAACTTGGATTAACATCTCCAAAAATAACAAAGAAATTGAGTACCATATAAATATCATAAACTTTTAACCTGATCCCATTTTTGCTTTACGTTGATCCTAAGTAATGTAGTAGGCTTGACAGTCCTCCAAACACTACCATTGTTATCCCAAAAATGGCCAAAGAGTGTTGCAAGAGGCAATAAAAAACCCAACAAATTATTGTTTACCCTCCATTGGTCCATAAGGCTCAGTGGACTTTGGACGTATCCTAATCCTTATCTAAGTCTTGTTTGGCTAAACTAATAACCATTTGGTTCACCTTCAACCATTTAGAAGTGTCCCTACCCTGATAAAACCTTGGACTATTATATGAAAGTTTTTTTATGATAAATAAATTTTGATATATGAAAATAATAGTTTAGTCAGGACATGAACCTAAGACCTAAAAATCAACAAAATATTTTATCTCTCACTTTTATCTCTTTTGAAGTAACTGTTTGTTATATTTTGTATATTTCTAATATATCTATATCTATATATAGATATAGATACATCATGATTCTATAATTAATTATCTTTTCATCAATGTCAAAAATTGACATAAAAATTACCGATGGATCATGTTGATATTGGGTCGAGCTGGATTTGAACCAGCGTCGGCATATTGCCAACGGATTTACAATCCGCCCCCATGAGCCACTCGGGCATCGACCCAGGAACAAGAAATGGAAAGTCTTTAGCATACCCAATGTGTATCCTAAAGACTTTCATAGCATAGTACCCCTAGGGGAAGTCGAATCCCCGTTGCCTCCTTGAAAGAGAGATGTCCTGGGCCACTAGACGATAGGGGCCCGCCTATCATCATTCTATTCAAATCCCTATGAAATTGTCAACAGTATGAACAAAATTTCACTAATCTTTTCTAGGTTAGTAGTTTAATATTTTTCTTATTGTATTGTTCGTAAATTTTATTTATTTATTACAATAATAATGAATTCACCAACCAAAAGAGAGTTTGGTTATAGATACTAATAGAAAATTGTCACAGCCCCAAGGCATTGTTGTATATACCCATATGTTCCATTGAACCAGAAGGTTCAACCACGATTAAAAATATTGAGGAAATACCCCTTCTATCCATGTTACGCATTAATAAAGATAAATAATAAAGACAAACTGCATAGCGCTATTAGATAGGGTTAGAAATCGATCAAAAGGGTCCTGATCCCATATTTGCTGGCATAGGACAGACCAGGATAGGGCACAACTTCTAAAAACTGGTTATGTGTCTTTACAAAATATCGGAAATGTAAATCTATATCTCAGATGTAAACAATCCCGCGCGTGGATTTTAGTGATGGACGGATGGGTTTTTAGGATAAGAGGATCCTCTCAACAGCCACGTGGGTTCAGTAATCTGATCAATTCAAAATAATCTTAATAATCTTACTCTTTTCATAAGTCAACAAACAATGGAACGTATAGTTCTTCCCTGCTAATTATGGGGTACAGATGTCACCCTTTTATGACCAGATTGAATAGCTAAATCAAATAATTAAATTAATAGGTTAATAGAACTAATTGATATGATCGGAACAGGATCGGTTCTGGAACAATCGATTATATCGATATCTATCAATATGTGTATTTCTGTGTGGACTCAATATGTTATTCATATATACTGGATATGTAGTAGACTCATCTATTCATAGTAAAATAAGCACAAGCCCTTTTAACTCAGTGGTAGAGTAACGCCATGGTAAGGCGTAAGTCATCGGTTCAAGCCCGATAAAGGGCTCCTTTAATGCTTCCTATAAAGAAGCTCTCGGTGTTTATTTTTCACTGGACAATAGTTGATTAAGACAAAAAACCTATGAGAGACAATCACCGACCCATCATGATCGGTGTTAGGTTCAACATTTGTTCCAACGGAATAGAGCACCTAATATCAATGAGAGCCGCTATAATGCTATCTATAGCATTAGTAATACTCTTTCTTCTTACTATAGGATGAGCAATAGCATAGGATTAGGTATAGTTTTCTTGATCTTCCTAATTTTAGGACATAGGACATAAAAGATTATGGATACCTGCTTAGAAATTGACAAAGTATTCTCACTTTTTGTATCCGAATTCTTCCGGGTCAAAAGAAGTAGAAAATAATAAGTAAGTCAACCTAACCTATTGGATTATAAATATATCAACTATTCTGATATTGGAATTTGAGGGAGGTTTTTAAAGTGAACCTTCAATTCCATTGAATTATCTAAAATTTATCAAAGGATTGAATATTTGGTTGTTGATTGAATACTTCGTTGAGTCATTACGGTATTTTTTCCCATAAATATATGGATATGGAAGTGTGAATTATGAACATAATCAAATTTCCTTTATCAATCCTTTCTCAATTATAGGTTGATTTCTATGTAGGGAATATAATTGATATACAAATATGTAATTTGATTACGATGTACCAAACATTCTCATATGAATGTTACCTTGTAGCCAAAATAACTGAACACAAATAAATATAGACACAAAAAAGAGAGATTGCAACAAATAATTCTTTGTATTGATATTTGATACAATTTTACAATGATTTTTGAATTTTCCCAAATGTGTTGGGGGTAATGTTACAATATCTTTTTCTCTCTTCTAATTACAATGCTCTGATGATGGAAAGAGGGGGATCTTCCAAGTATTCAATGAACTTTGTGTTCTCCGTTCTTCAGCTACAGCTTCAAAGGGGTGAGTGGGCTTCTGAATATCTAATGAGGGGACCACTCCAGCTTCAACAGCTCTCCAAGATACATGTTTCCTGCACACACATGAGAAGGCAAATGGGATCTAGTAGCACCTATATACAAGGATAAAGAAACATACAATAAAATATTCGAATAAAAGTTACAAAAAATAGAGAAAATTAAACCAAATGCCTTGTTGAATTAAAAATTATTGATCATGTTTGTCATGTTTTTCTGGATTTGAGAAACCATGGACACTTGGTGCGGATTGGTAAACCGTGGATGGGTGGTGGGGAAACTACACAAGGGTGGTTTTTACCGTGTAACCATGGATGGGTAGTTTCAGCTGAATGGCAAAAGACTCCAAAATGGGGCTCTAGGGCTTTAGATCTCTATTATCCTTGGGATGTGTGTGAGCTTCTGGTGCTATTTTGGTAGCCTGATGGTATGTGTAATCATCCTCTCTTTTTTTATGGGGTAAATGTGCCTTTATAGACCCCTTAGGGTTTTGGATGGAAATGGGAGGTGGCAAGCTAGGATTATCAAGTGGCAATCTAGGTCTACCAAAAGGAAGGGGTAGTTAGAGTGAGTCACCCAAGTTTTCTCACTTAACTGGGGTGATGTGGATGCAAGTGGAGTGAGGTGTAAGGGTTGTCCCATGTGAAGGGATAAAGGGGACATGGGTGTGTGAGATGTGGTAAGGAATGCTAGTGAGGTGGTTAGGACACGTCTAGTGGGTAGACAAGGTATCCTAGGTTGATTTTCCAGGTTTAATAAATCTAGAAAATAGATTAATGTACATGATTTTATATGCCTCAGTTCATACTTAGGCATATAACTTTACTATGCAATATTTGTGTTGTGGGATGCAAATGATGACGTTGTGAATGTCTAGGTTTTGGTGTCTACAGATGCCCCTTTTTGTATCGCATTGTGTGAAATACAATGCGATGCAAAATATGCAATCCCCTTAATGATCAAAATATTATAAGGAAAGCTGCAAATTATTGCCTTTGATGGATTGGTGAGTGATGTTTGATGTAAGGTGCCCCTGATTAAGGCAACAAGACATGAGTGGACTAGCAATCATCCAAATTAACCAAATGATCCCTAATATGATGAATGGTATGAACAAATGCCTAAAATGCATCTATGTAATGTAGGTGGAATGCATGGATGGATGTATGAAATGCAATTTATTTAATTTTTTTTAGCCATGTATATGTACATATATAGACTACATTATGTATAAAATACCTTTAGGTGTATTATGTTTAATGGCTTAGGTTCCAATGTTCCTTCTAAATTGGCAAGTCTGTATGTTCTTGGACCCAAATTCTACTTAACAATGTATGGACCTAACCAATTAGCCATGAATTTATCTCTCAAGTGCGGCAATGCATTGGTGTTCTGTTGATTCTCTTTAAGAATGAGATCTCCCACTTGGAATTCATGAGGATGGACTTTTGCATTATAGGTACGCTTGATGCGATCTTGATATACTCATAGATGTTCTAAGGCATTGATTCACCTTTCATCAAGGAGTGTAAGTTGGTCAAGACGTGCTTGTCTAGTTGTGTCATCATCCATGAATTCTTGTAATGCAACTCATAAAGAAGGGATCTCGAGCTCAAGAGGTATGATTGCTTCGATGCCATAGACCAATGAAAATGGTGTTGCCCCAGTTGGCGTTCGGATGCTTGTTCGATAAGCCCATAATGCCAAGGGGAGTTGAGTGTGCCAATCTCTATGATTTTCTTTGACAAGTTTCTTGAGAATGGCTATCAAGGTCTTATTGGTCACTTCAGCTTATCCATTTTCTTGTGGGTAATAAGGAGTCAAGAAACTATGTTGGATATTGTACTTGTTGCATAATGCTCGAACATCCTTGTTCTTAAAAGACTTACCATTGTCAAAAATGATCTTGGAAGGAATCCCAAAATGATAGATAATATGCTAAAGTATAAACTCCATAATTCGAGGTCCAGTCATAGTGGTCATTGGAATTGCTTCGACCCATTTGGTGAAGTATTTTGTGGTAGTTATGATGAACTTATGTTGTCCCGAAGAGGTAGGTGAAATTTTACCAATCAAATCTAGGCCCCATTGTGAAAAGGGCCAAAGGCTTTGAATGGGCTATAATGCTTGTGATGGTACATGAGTCAAGTTGGCGTGATGTTGATATTTTTGATATTTCTTGATGTATTGACAACAATCACTTTCCATGGTGGACCAATAATAACCCATGCGCAAGATGCACTTTGCAATGGCCATTCCACTAAAGTGGCCACCACAAGTACCATCATGGGCTTCAGTTATGGCTCTTTGTGCCTCTACGGGATCTAGACATCGAAGTAAGACTCCATCATAGCCACATCTATACAACACATCCCCCAAGAGAGTGTAACGAGCTACTTTTTGTTTGAATATTCTCTTTGTAGTTCACATCAAATCTTATGGGAGGATCCCAAACTTGAGAAAGTCTCTTATCTGATCAAGGCAAGAATTATATGGCTCTACATGGATTAAATAAACACTCTTCTCACCTTCATATTTTGCTCGTGCTATTGCAGACTTGGACATTGTTGTGATGATAAGCGGTTGGACTTCTCCATGTTCATTCTTAGGAATCAATGATCCTAAAGAAGCCATTGCATCCACAAATCTATTAGTCAAACGAGGCAAGTTGTCAATCTCGTACCAGTCAAATTTTGCTAGCAACTTCATTACTACTTCATGATATTGTTTCAAGACTGGTTCTTTGCATTGGTAAGTTCCTTTCACTTGACAAATGACAAGCTGGGAATCACCAAAGATGCTTATACATTTAATGCCCATAGCTAGTGTTGATTGAAGCCCCAAGATTAAGGCTTCATACTCTACATTGTTATTTGTGCATGGAAAGTCAAGTTTGAATGATAAAGGAATTGGTATTCCTTCAGGTGTATAAAATATGACTCCAGCACCTTGTCCTTTTTTGCACTTTGATCCATCAAAGAAGAGAGTGATGTCAACATCATCCTTAGGAGGGACTAGTTCTTCTTGTTCAGTGATGAAAAATATCGAATCATCTGGAAGCTCTATAAGAAGTGGTTGATCATTTGGAAGTGGAGCTTCTGCGAGTTGATTGGCTATCACCTGATCTTTGATGGATTTTTGGCTAATGAATTCGAGATCAAATTCCATTAAGAGCATTATCCATTTTGTGGTTTGGGTGTTGTTGTATGTGCGAGTCATCATGTAACACAGAGGATTTTCTCTAGCTATGACATAGGTAGTGTTACTTAGCATATAATGTCTGAGTTTCTTAGTGGTAAAAACCACTGCTAAGCACAACTTCTCAATGTAAGCATATCTCATTTCATAACTCACCAATGTCCGACTAATGTAATAAATTGCTTGCTCCTTATGATTCTCGTTCTTCTGTGCAAGCATTGTCCCTAGTGCAAAATCTATTGCAGAGATGTAAAGGTGAAAAGGGACTCCTGGACGAGGTGACATGAATACTGGTGGTGAAGCTAGATATTTCTTTATGTCATCAAAAGCCTCTTGACATTCGGTTGTCCAGGAAAATGTCACCCCCTTCTGTAGCAAGTGATTGAAAGGCCTGCATTTGTCTGAGAGTTGTGCAATGAATCTTCGAATGGATTGAATATTTCCTTGCAAACTATGCAACTCTTTCAGATTTGTTGGAGGTGGCATCTCGATGATGGCCTTGACCTTATCAGGGTCCACTTCAATGCCTCACTTGGAGATAATGAATCCTAGAAGTTTACTTGATGTGACTCCAAATACGCACTTCTTAGGATTTAACCTCACTTTATGTTCAAGCAATCGATCAAAAACTTTTCTAGAACCTCAATGTGCTCAAGATGTGTTTTGGATTTTGCAATTAGATCATCCACATAGTCTTCAATGATTTTATGCATATAGTCATGGAAGATGTACGTCATGGCACATTGATAAGTAGCTCCTACATTCTTAAGACCAAATGGCATCACCTTGTAGCAAAAGGTCCCCCAAGGTGTTGTAAATGTTGTTTTGTGTTGGTCCTCAGGATTAATTTGAATCTGATTGTATCCTAAAAACCATCCATTAATGAAAGCATTTCATGGCCTGCGTAGGAGTCTACAAGTTGATCGATGTTGGGTAATAAAAAATCATCCTTGGGGTATGCTTTGTTTAAATATCAAAAATTTATGCATATGCATACCCCCCATTCGGCTTGTGAATGGGTACCATGTTAGAGAGCCACTTTGGATAATCAATGGGTACTATGAAACCCACATCTAATAATTTTTGTAGCTCTTCCTTGATAATGAATGCTATGGTAGGATGAAGTTTCCTTAGTTTTTGCTTGAATGGCTTAGCTTCAGGAGCTAAGGTAAGGTTGTGGACCACCAAATTGGGGTCAAGGCTAGGCATGTCCTTGTAAGACCATGCAAATATCTCTTTCTTCCTTGTTAAAATATCTATCATGCACTCTTTCTCTTCGATGGATAAATATTTTGTAATTTTCATGATTTGTGGATTATTCACATCTTGACTGAGGTTCACATCGATGGATTCTTCGATAAGCATATGAGAACCTTCTTCCAATTGATGTGGAGTTGGGATGAGATGAATATCATCCTCCACATGCTCAAAGGACTTGGGTGACTCCTCCTCTACTTCAGTTTGAAAAATGAAAGTAGGTGAAGGTGAAGGTTGTTGAGGGATGTAAGTATTTGAAGCTCTTAGCAACTCTTTGAATAGGATAAATTTGGTGATGGATGGTGGGGATGAAATCCTATCCATGGTGATAAGGCTAGCATCGATCTGAATCGGCTTCACCAAATCATACGGGTTATGGAGTGGGGTGAACAAGTCAACAAAAATCATGTTAACTTGGTGGAAATGAGGTGGCTATGATTTGAGGAGTGATTGCTCACTCTCTCTAGGTTGCAACTGACCTAAGGTGGGTGAATAGTGACTTTGCGAGTGCAACCAAGGTGGTGGTGGTAGATCTAGCTCAGGGTGCTCATGCTCTTTATTGATGTGAAATATGGTGTGATCTATGGGAAACATTGTTGTGTAACACTCATCTCTCTCGATGGGATCTATAGGGGCCACATATTCTTGAGGACCATCAAAAATGTGAATGATCCAGTCTAGGTTTGCTCCCATCTGTTGAAATTCCTCAAAATCCTCATCAAAGATATAATCATCAGAAATGTATTCGACCATGGTCATTTGCAATGTAATCCTCAAAAAAGCCTCATTTAGATAAGGTGCAAAGTTAGGGTCTAGATACTCATCATCACTATCATCACAATCATCACTCTCCTCATCCTCCTCTTCGTACTCAAGAGTGAGTCATTGGAATGTATGCTCGAAAGAGGAGTTTGAGGTTGATGGCCTATATCCTAGGCTAGAGTGATCATGGACTTCTTGATATTTAGGCTCAATGATGTGATGTGGACCCTATTCATGTCATCCAAGGCCGAATCCCTACTAGTTAACCCTATAAAAATATCGTAAAGGAAAATCTAGGTTGGATAGATATTCTAGATTGGCATAAAACTCTTGTATGGGTTCCTCATTAGGAGGAGGTGGATTGGATGAGGAATCCACTCCCTCATATATAAATTTGATCTTATTTGGCTTAGGAACCCATTCTGTACACTGCACCTATAGCTAAAGGTGGGTCGTATGGGTGACCGTAATCTCTGATTGATTGGATAGGTGGTGTAACTATGACACTTTCAATTATGTACTCACTAATACCTGGATTGGTGAGATGAACTACAACTTGGGCTGGTTAGGATGTGGATGGTTCAGGTGCTATGGTGAATGCTTCTTGGTGGCTTATGGCTCAAATGGAGGTGATGGTTCTTCTCGGATAGGTGACCCTATCTATGATACAATGGGTGGTGAGGTTTGAGGTGGATTTGGTTTGATGGGGTTGTTAGTGGTTGGTGGAGTTGGTTGGGCTGAAAAGGTGAATGGAGTTTGTGAAGTGGGGGGTGTAGCTAATGAAGTGGATGGTTGGTTAGCAGGATGATCAGGTGTGGTGGAAAAATGAAATGAGGTGGATGAGGGTTGATTTGGCTTGGTGCTTTTGGATGCAAAAGTAGGATCCACTATTGGCAAGGCCTCTGGGATGGGTGCTTTTGATGAAGTGGTGTTAGTAGGGGTGGTTCGGATGATGAGGGGTTGAATTGAAATGTGGGTGGATGGAAGCAATGGCTCATAGGGATTTGATATCAAGTTGCAATATTTAAATGGCTCAGTGTCGGCTTGGATGCAATGGACTTTACCCTCATGCACATATTTTAGACATTGGTGTAATGTCGAGGGCACACACTTCATTTCCCTAATCCAGGGATGTCCAAGAAGTATGTTATATTGCATAGCCCCTTCCAAGATGTGGAAGAGTACATGGATAGTCTTCACCCCCATGGTGATAGGTAGAACTACGTTCCCCATAGTGGAACATAAAGCATCATTAAAGGCCCATAGGGTGAAGGTGGATGTGGTGATATGGGATGATGGTAGGTTAAGATGCTTGATGGTTGGTGTGGTGATGAGGTTGATGGAGGAGTCGGTATCAATGAGCACTCTCTTAAATGGTTTTCTATCAATATGGGTGACAATATGCAATGGAGGATCTAGTAATTTTGATGATACACTCTTTTCCTCAAAGTCATAGAATGCTATTGAGGGCTCCATGCAATTTTGGACACTCCCCACAAAGGTGTTGAAGGTGTTAGGATCCTCCATTTGTAGTTTGATGGACTTTAGAATTTCCATCAATGCCTCATGATGTGGGGGAGATTGTTGTATTAGCTCATATATTGATAGTTTGGTTGATGCCATTCTTAGGCTCTATGTCAACCGACTTCTTAGGGTAATGATTGGTCAAGATGGAAGATTTGGATTATGGATGGGTGGAGGTGGAATGGTTGGGCCTAGTTGTATGGGCACACTAGGTTGTGCTACAGGAGTTGGTGCTACTTGGGTTGTGTGATTCATTTGTCTTTGCCCATGGGTGACTACACTGATAGCCCCTACAAAACCTTGGTATAGTTGCAACACATGATTAACTTGGTTGGGAGGAACTATAGAAGTTGATGCTCCCATTGCTTGTTGATTTGCCTCATGATGAGGCAAAGGTGTCTGATATATCCCAAGGTTTTGATTAGGTTGGGCTAAGGGATTATCAACTTTGATCTTCCCTACTTCTAATAAATCTTGCACAATATTTTTAAACCCATTGTAAGTTTTGATGTCATGCCCTTTCTATCGATGAAAGATGTAGTATAGATGCTCTTTGTAGCTTTTTGATTTTGGCTTATTCGGATCTTCAAGCTTCATTTTCGGTAATGTGAAAGCTTGTGCCGCATACAACTTCTGGAAAATGGATGAATAGGGTTTAGGTAATGGGGTGTAATTGTATTTGGGCCTAAAATGATGTTGTTGCCTCTTCGTAGGTTGAGCTTGGTTCTACGATTGTTGTGGGGGTGGAACCACTTGATAATTCTATTGTTGTGGTTGTTGTTGTTGTTGGGGTTGTTGTACTTGGACTTGGGCTTGTTGGATTTGTTGTGAAGGTTGGCCCAAGACTACTTGATTAACCTGAGTGACCTTGGACTGGTCATGGTTATTCCCCTTTTGATTCTTATTTTTCCATTCTTTCTTTTTGGGTTTGATCTCACCCTCTTGAATTTTGATCTCTTCGATTACTTGGGCTTGGGTGAGTGCTTCTTCAAATGTTCTATATTGTTGTAGTTGTAATAGCAAGGAGATAGGCTTGGCACAACTCCTTGTGAAAATTTGGGTTAACTCTACCATAGGGAGGGATAATGGCAATTTGGTCATGATCACCCTCCAACAGTTACCAAAATCATAGACCGATTCATCATCATATTATCATAAATTAAGAAAATCGGTCAATGTGGTCTTCTTTCTAATGTTTAGGGAGAACCACTCTAGGAATTGGTCCGCTAGTTGCTCGAAAGTGTAAATACTTTGATGTGGTAAGTGGTTGTACCAATCCAAGGCATCTCCCCCAAATATCTAAGGAAATGTATGGAGCATGAGTGCATCGTTGTTCTTGATCCTGAAGCACGCATTAATAAATCTAGTCACATGCTCTCAGGGGTCCTCATCCCCCTTAAATTTGTCAAACTTTGGTATCTAAAAGTCTATCGGATATGGTGGTGATGGTACCAAAGCATGAATTGGGTGATTGAGTAGCTACCTCAAGGTTGGTTTCTGGTATTGCATACCAGGTGTTTGCATGGCTAGGCTATCAATATGACTCTGCAAGAATTGGAACTTAGGATCCTCTAGAGGGTTAAAACCTTGGTTGGTTTGCTGCTATTGGTAGTAATGTGCACCATTGGTGGGGTTTGGATGATGTGGGATGTTAGCATGGAATGGATTATGATATGGTTGTTGATGAGGGATTTGATTGTGATGAGGTGATGGGGGTATGTAGGCATGCTGACCTGAAGAGTTAGCATACATTTGATGAGATGGATTAGTTGCTATGGTTGTGGTTGGGGGATGCAACACCCAAGATGGATCTTGAGTGAAGAAGGTGTTTTGATGGGATGTTGATGGTTGGTTCTGATCTATCCTCTATGACTACTACTATGGGTCAAGATTAATGCTTTGATTAGCATTATCTAGAATCATTTGTTGTAGTTACAAGAATGCTTGTTGCATGGAAATCATAGATGAGGATGGTATGGCCATGTATGAGGTGGATGGTTGGGCCGATTGCATGGCAACCATGTTAGTGGATGTAGGTGGAGGGTATATGGCAAAAGGTATTATCGTTGAATGGGGGATGCTATGAGACATGGGATCTATGGATGTAGTGGATGGGATGGATGTAGGGACCTACGAAGCCGCATTGACATGGGCTTCGTAGAGGGGATTGGTGTAGGTGATGTTTTGGTTTGGAAAAATGAAGGGTTGTTGGTTAGATGATGATGGTTGATTATGAGCTAGGGTGGTAGCAATCGGTTCAAAAAGTGGATTTGTGAACATTCTGGTTGACTATTATGGCTGTGAGAAGATGGCTTCCTATTGAGGTGGAGGAAATGTGTGGGGTGGAATGGTAAGTGGTGGCAATGATGGAAAGACCATACTAGCTACATTCAGGTATAGCCTAATGATGTCCATGTCCACATACGTGACATGACTATCCATCGATGTAGGTGGCTCACTCCTAGGAGTCTCAGGGATGGTGGTATGGGTAGCCCTCTGCATAACATCTATGTCCAAAATAGGGGCACTACTAGAGGGCCCTGCATTCAGGTTCTAGGATATATTAGGGACTACACTAACTTGCCCTACCACCAAAGTGTTAGGGGCCTGACAGGACTGAGATGGATCCATGGAAGGAGACAACTGACTCTGAACTAGGGCTAACTTTTTGGCTTGACCATGGGTTGTTACCATACGCTAATGATGGGATGAAATGTAAAATATGGATGTATGTGTGTGAATGTGTGATGGAAGCACAAAGCAAAACAACACTCAAAGCAAACAAACAAACAAGTTTTTCTCCTAAGTTTGCGCAAAGTTTGATTTTTTTTTTTTGAAAGGTTTTTTTTTAATTTTTTGGTAAAAATAAAAAGTGATGTGCAAAATATTTTTCCCTAAAATGAGTCTATGGATTTCACCTAGATGCTCTCACACACTAACTCGGTGATGAAGTCCGAGTTGTGAAACCCACCAGGACTTGGAGATGAAACCCAAATCCGATGAGGGAGCCTAGGTCCTACCAGTCCTCACCCAGTCCACTATAGGCAGCGATACACCCTCTGAAGAGGAATGTGTGCTATTTTCCATGGCTTAGATGGTTCTTGGAGCTGGCCTTGGCCAAGTAATAGGGTAAATATGTTGGGGGTTGGTGGTGAAGTCCAACCTTGTCCAACGTTCATGTGAGTGTGTGATGGCTTCGTTTATTATTGTGTAATGCAATCTAATATGCAATTTTATTTATTGCCTAAATGCAGAAAGTAAGAAAATACATAGTGGTAGATAGAAATAGATCAGGGGCTAAAATAGCTAATTTTAGATGAGATCTTCTAGGTTTCTAAAATATAGATCTAACCATCGGTGGGTGGTTAGGACTGGTTAACCATGATTGTGCGGTTAGCCAACCATGCACATGCATTTGTGAGTTCCCAATCGTGGACCCATGATTTTAGTTGTATACTATAAAATAAGTAGAGTAGATCTGAAACCCTAAATGAGCCTATTTCTAATTAGGCTATGCAGATGCTTTACTGATTAATGTAAAATGTAGATTCTTTGATTTTTTTTAAATTAAGTATGCCTATCCTATGACCTAAATGCAAATAATGGAAAATAGGATAGAGACTCTTATTTAACCTAAATGCAATGCTAAAGCTAAAAAAGAGGAAAGAGGGTTTCAGGTGTACAGACCTGTTATCCTTTCGTTGCTCCTTCCAATGCACTCAACCATCGATCCACAGTTCCATAGTGCTCCAACCATCGATGCATGGTTCCGTAGATGTCCAACCATCGATGTGTGGTTCCTCTGATCTATAACCATGCACTCATGGTTTCTTAGGCGTAGGGCTAAACTGAAATAGGCTCTGGATCCATCGATTTCGATCTCCAATCTTCATGCGCTCGAACTCTAGGAACCTGCAACCATAGAAAAACATAGATCAGTAATCAAATTTAGGCAAGGCAAAAACAAATAGAACCCTTAGGGGGTCCCACCATGATCACCATTTTTGTAGCCAAAATAACTAAACACAAACAAATATAGACACAGAAAAGAGAGATTGCAACAAATAATTCTTTGTATTGATATTTGGATACCAATTTTACAATGATTTTTGAATTACCCCAAATGTGTTGGGGGTAATGTTACAATGCTTTTGATCTCTCTTCTGGATACAATGATTGAATAGGAAAGGGGGAGTCTTCCAAATTTTTAGCAAGCTTGTGTGTCCTTCGCTCCTCAACTATAGCTTCAAAGGGGTGAGTGGGCTTCTGAATATCCAATGAGGGGACCACTCTAGCTTCAATAGCTCTCCAAGATACCTATTTCCTGCACACACATGAAAAGGCAAATGGGGGTTTAGTAGCACCTGTATATAAGATAAAGAAATATGCAATAAAACCCTTGAATAAAAGTTGTAAAAAATAGAGAAAATGAAACCAAATGCCTTGCTGAAATAAAATTTATTGATCATGTTTGTCATGATTTTTTGAGCTCTGAGAAACCGTGGATGCACGGTGTGGACTGGTAAACCATGGATGGGTGGTGGGGAAACCATGCAAGGGTGGTTTTGACTGTGTAACCATGGATGGGTGGTTTTGGCTGAATGGTAGAAGGCTCCAAAATGGGGCTCCGAGGCTTCAGATATTTGTTCTCCTTAGGATGCGTGCAAGCTCCTGGTGCTATTTTGGTAGCCTGATGGTATGTGTGTTCAGCCTCCTTTTGTTTGGTGGGGTAAAGGTGCCTTTATAGGCCCCTTAGGGTTTTGGAGGGAAATGGGAGGTGGCAAGCCAGGATTACCAAGTGGCAATCTAGGGCTGCCAAATGGAGGGGGTAGTTAGAGTGAGTCACCTAGGGTGTCTCACTTAACTGGGGTGATGTGGCTGCAAGTGGAGTGAGGTGTAAGGGTTATCCCATGTGAAGGGACAAAGGGGACATGGGTGTGTGATATGTGGCAAGGGATGTTGGTGAGGTGGCTAGGACACATGTCTAGTGGGTAGGCAGGGTATCCTAGGCTGATTTTCCAGATTTAATAAATCTGGAAAATAGATTAATGTGCAGGATTTTATATGCCTAAGTTCAGACTTAGGCATATAACTTTATTATGCAGGATTTGTGATGTGGGGTGCAAATGAGGATTTTGTGGATGCCTAGGTTTTGGTGTCTACATTACCAAACATTTGACTTTGGTGATTCCATCGATAGAAAATGGATTGAAGTTAGGATATGGAAAAAGACAAGAAAAGGTGAATGGAAAAGAAAGAAACTGCGATTTTTCGATGAATACTCCTTTTTCTTTATGAATAGAAGGAAAAGAATTAATAGAGCTATTTTATTTAGCTCTATGAGTTAGAATATCTATTCCTTATTGTTCCTATTCATTTGTATGAAAAATTTACATAGATATTGATGAGATCGATAAAAAAACTCCTATTGATTTTATTGATCTTGTAGGAGATTCCAAAATGAATAAAAAATATTAAATGGACTAAATATTGTGAATAGAATCTGGTGAAGAACTAGGAGGAAAAAAAAAGCTCACCCGCATTCCTGAAAGTTGTTTCGTTGATGATATTCTATCCAAAAGGTGATTTGAGGATCATAGAGAAACTAAATATAAAAACCTTGGGTTATCATGGATTTACCTGTATTGGATTGGTTGGTTCAGTAAAAATATTTGTGCCAATAATAAATCTTATTCAATTTTTTGAAAGGGATGATAGATGAAAATTTATCAAAATATGGATAAATCATCGTATACATTTTTAATCTATTAGATAAGGTGCTCAGAAATGGTCAAATAGTTAAATAGGAGGATTACTATGACTATAGCCCTTGGAAAGTCTTCCAAAGAAGAAAATTTTATTTGATACTATGGATGACTGGCTATGCAAAGACTGTTTTGTTTTTGTGGGTTGGCCCGATCTATTACTTTTTCCTTGTCCATATTTTGCCCTAGGTGGATGGTTTATAAGTACAACCTTTGTGACTTCATGGTGTACTCACGGATTGACCAATTCCTATTTAAAAGGTCGTAATTTTTTAATTGATGCAATTTCTACTCCAACTAATAGTTTAGCACATTCTTTGTTGCTATTATGGGGTCCTAAAGCATTGGAGATAATATTGTTTCCATAAAGAAGAGAACCGGAAACAGGCTCACGAATACCATCAATATCTACTGGAGGAGCTGCAATGAAAGCGATAATGAATACAGAGGTTGCAGTCAATAGGGTAGGAATCATCAAGACACCAAACCATCCAATGTAAAGACGGTTTTCGGTGCTAGTGATCCAGTCACAAAAACGACTCCATAGGCTTGCGCTTTCGCGTCTTTCTAGAATTGCGGTCATGGTTAGAACTTGGTTTATTTAATCATTAGAAGCTCCCAAGCATACATATATGTAAAGCTTGTTATTCAACAGTATAACATGGTTGATATGTCTATGTCAACCAATATTTTATATCTTTATGAATATAAAGAAACATTGAGATTATCTATATTCTAGATATATTGATGTATCTTATCTAGACTAACTCACGGAGAACATAAATATGAGCTTGGATTCATAATACATTTACACTTAATTCAAATACTATAACCACTCAACCTTAGGTCTATGCATTGCCATAAGTTTTTCCCCTATCTCCAAGTATTTTTATGGTTTTACAAGTTATTTGACCACGAGATCAAAACCTTAGCTTATTACATGGAACTCTACAATGCCTATTGCATCTTTTAAACATGTTAGGCATCCTTATTTATATATTATCATTCTTAACAATTTTATTATTTTAATAAACATATATCGATACATTTTAAAATAAATTCATTAATAAAAACGTTTTAACAATTGGAAATAAAAAAACAAGGAAACTTTTCATCAAAATCAATAATGAAATCATGACAACTCATCTGGTTCAAGTACCCACTATATATATATATATATATATATATATATATATATATATATATATATATATATAAAAACCTCTATGCTAATGTTATTATGAGAATAATTTTTTAATTTTTATGTATAACTAATTTAAATAAATATTTAAGAATAGATATTTAAAAAATAAATATAAAATATGAAAATCAATTAAATTAAACTATATTTTTATAATAAATTAATTATAAAATTAAGAAAAAATATGAATAATAACCATGAAGAATAAGTCATTAATTATATAATTTTAAAGTTTGTATTATGTAAATTTAGTTCTTTATTGCGAATTAGGAAACAACATCATTCTATTAGTGGTCTAAATCAAGAATAATAATTATAATAAGCTTAAAACATGTTATATAAAAGTACTAATCCTTATCATTATTATTTATTATTTTTTTAATAGTTTTTTTTAGTTGCGAGTGTAATATTTTTTCAATTGATTAGACAAGATTACAATAGATTCCAATTATATTAGTTCATGATCATCCAATATTTCAACAAATACATAACACTATTTGACATTTATATACAATGAACTTTTGCTTTGAGTTATTATTATATTATAGCAATACCCAAATAACAAGGACATAAGGTGGAACACGATGGGCTTGGGTAACTTATCTCTGCTCAGGACCTCCACCTCTGGTTTTGTTAGCACTAATATTTTCAAAAGGGGTGTAAAACTTAGGTGCATTCAAGCGATGGAACAAAGCTACAAATTTGGCTACAATATTTGTGAAAGGGATGCAAACCCTAAGTGCAGTCAAGCGTTAAATGAAGAGGGTTGTTTGTAGACCGTCTCTTCAATCTGTGAGAAAGCTTCTTTGGTTAGAAGAAATATCTCTCAGGGATCTTTGGTTTCGTGGGTGGATAAACCTTTGCCCTTTATAAAGATTTTTGAGGATGAATTTGGGTAGGATTTGATTGATCATGAAGCCCAAATAATAATATGTAAACTCAAGGGCAAAAGACTAGGTCTGGAGGAGCTTAAAGGATACCATAAATATTGGTGGACCAGTAAATAATTTCAAGCAACTTTCCTACCCAGAATTTTTTTTTATGATTCCTTTTCTAATTTAGCAGATAGAGATGAGGTAATAGATTATAGATATAATTGATTTTTTGGATAAATGGGTGTCTATATAAGACCTTGGACTCATAGTTTCAACCCCTTTACAGAAGAATTTAATGGCTTCCCAATATGTGTGAATATTTATGCTCTCCCTATGGATTTTTGGGGAGAGAATATATTCACCAAAATCGGTAATGCCATTGGTGCATTCCAGTATATGGATACCCAAACAAAGAAAAAATTTTCTAGTAAAATTAATATGAGTAAAACAAGATTGGTTGTTTGGATGGATGTTTTAGTTCTTGGACCTCAATCTATTACTATCTTTTTAAGAAAATGAAAATGATTCCTACCCAAAAATTTCTTTTATGATTCCTTTTTTGATTTAATATAAATTCATTAATATGAGTAAAACAAGATTGGTTGTTTGGATGGATATTTTAGTTCTTGGACCTCAATCCATTACTATCTCCTCAAGCAAAGGAAAATGATTCCTACCCAAAAATTTCTTTTATGATTCCTTTTCTAATTTAGCAGATAGAGATGAGGTAATAGATTATAGATATAATTGGTTTTTCGGATAAAGGGGTGTCTATATAAGACCTTGGACTCCTAGTTTCAACCCCTTTACAGAAGAAGTTAATGGCTTCCCAATCTATGTGAATCTTTATGCTCTCCTTATGGAGTTTTGGGGAGAGAATATATTCACAAAAATTGGTAATGTCATTGGTGCGTTCCAGTATATGGATGTCCAAACAAAGAAAAATTTGCCTACTAAAATTAATATGAGTAAAACAAGATTGGTTGTTTGGATGGATGTTTTAGTTCTTGGACCTCAATCCATTACTATCTCCTCAAGCAAAGGAAAATGATTCCTATCCAAAAAATTCTTGTATGATTCTTTTTCTAATTTAGCAGATAGAGATGAGGTAATAGATTATAGATATAATTGGTTTTTCGGATAAAGGGGTGTCTATATAAGACCTTGGACTCATAGTTTCAACCCCTTTACAGAAGAAGTTAATGGCTTCCCAATCTGTGTGAATATTTATGCTCTCCCTATGGAGTTTTGGGGAGACAATATATTCACCAAAATCCGTAATGTCATTGGTGCATTCCAGTATATGGAAGCCCAAACAAAGAAAATTTTTTCTAGTAAAATTAATATGAGTAAAACAAGATTGGTTGTTTGGATGGATGTTTTAGTTCTTGGACCTCAATACATTACTATCTCCTCAAGCAAAGGAAAATGAATTCAAAATATTGAATATGAAACCTTCTCCGTAAGATGTTATGGCTATCAACAATATGGTCACCTAAAGAAGAGATGCTCAATCATCCAATCATGCTCTAATTCCTCCTTAGTGGAGGAGAAGGCCCTTCATGCAAATGATTCGAAACCTTCAAATATCCCAGTTCAAAATAAAGAAGCTCATTCTTTAGATGCACCAATTATCCAACAAGAATCATGTGAACAACAAAAGACTCAACCCCAAAAGGAGAATTTGAATCATATCATCGATAAAAATCAAATGGTTACTAAAGACCACCCTTACGGTTCCATTGAAAATATTAGCACCTCAGATTGTATTCTTGAAGCTAATTATGAAAGAATCGATGACGATGAGTTTTATAAAAATGAAGATCCAACAAAATGTGTTACAACTAGATATTACCTCAGGAGGTTGAAGTGCAAAAATGCATTCTCAAATCTTTCCACTCTACAAAAAGAAGAACCTCTACTATAAAAGAAAAATAATCGAACTAATTTCCTCTTTGATGGATGACTATTATGTTTATTTTTCTTCTATCTGTTGGAGTTATGTGTCATGTAAGGGTTCTTCTTCTTGTTATTTCCTTTAAAAAAAATTGATTATGGAAACTTAGCAATTTGAGAAATATGGAGAATATTTTTGATAGAATAGCAAAGATAGGTATGCTTTAATTAACTTGTTAGAAATGTAATGAGAACAATGTATTTTTTTTTATGAAAGGTCATTTTAATTATAAAAATAAAAATCCTTTACAGCTAAAAAAAAAATGTGGGTGGAGAAAAAATCACACCCCGAATGCCACTAACTTATCCTAATAGTGAATAAAGAAAAACAAACTGCACCATACGAGCACCACGACCATCAATAGCAAACTAGAAACATTATACAACCAGAAAGGTTTTTAAAGCAGTGAGCATGTGGCAGACATGGCCTTATCCATTTGAAGTGGGTGGTTTCCCCCACCCATCAAAGCACTCCTCACCCTAGCCTGAAGCATGAGTAATTGGAGAAGAAGGACGAGACTAGATAGAAATATACCCACGGCTGCCTGAAGCCCCCCAACCATCATTAGGCACAGGCACAAATTATGGAGTGATCACAGACGTAGAATGTTGGGAGGTGTACATATACGACTGCTGCAATGGGCCTCCATAGACATAGGATCTTCTCCAAAGAGATTGACACCATGCACGATTAGGGGTCTCCTTACTGATAGCACAAGGGGCTTCACCCCAGTATTTTAGTAAAGCCTACAAATGGTCTAGCTCCATGGCCACCTTTTTAGTTTGGTCACAGATCTGAAACCACACATTATGAAAAACTTCAAGCTTGTTAGCAAATGAAAAATCTTGAGACGGATCAACTTGCTTGAAAATAATCTTATTTCTAGATTTCCAAATGTGAAATAGAAGGTCGACTTTAAATACTTGCTACACTTCCCTTAGGGGAAGAGAAAACTAAATGGGATCACCCAGAAGGACATGATGCCAAGAAAGCTGCAGGGACATAAACGAGGTAAAGAAAGAACCCACCCAACTCCAAGCGAGACTGGCTCGTCTACATGCCCAGAAAAAAATGCATACAAGACTTTGGTTCTTGACAAAATGGGCATCGGGGCTCAGGCACTCTCATATAAGAAATTTTACGGCCAAGGGATAAACCCTGATACAATAAGCTCCAAGGAAAAAAAGCTTTCTTTGGCTCTAGATAAGACGCCCAGGTTGATGAAATCTGGTTTTCTACCTAGAAGGTGATGAGAGAAGGTTCCATTTGATATTGAATTTAGGCACCGTGGGTGCAGTTGGTGTAAGCCAATCATAACCTTGCCTGGCTCTGTAGTTGAGCAAGGAAATGTTCTTATACCAGGCCCAATCTTTCCACCAGGGTTTCTGGGATCTAACACCTAATTTATGCCATAAGGAGAAAGGTGTATGGTCTAGAACAACATCATACAAGCCACAAATAGCTTATTAAAAAAGAACAAGGACATAAAGATTTTTATTAAAAAAAAAAAATTAAACCTTTGTCTTGAGCTATCACTCTATTTGAATAATGCTCAAATGACAAGAACATAAAATATTTGTTTATTAAATTTTTATAATAACTGTGTGAACAAATATTTAAAAAAAAATCTTATTTTGTCAAACACCACCAAAAGGCTTATATAAGGATAAACACCAATTAACTAACTCGAAGTTAAGTGTGAAACAAACAAATAAAAATCATAAAAATAATAAAAAGAAAAGATATATACCTTTCGTGCATTAAAAACAATTTATTTTTATATACAAAATATATAATAATATTCAAACTAATTATATATTGATATACAGAAGAATTGACAACTACCTATTCAAATTAATTATATTAATACTCTGACAATAAAAACATTAGAGAATTATTATAAAAAAAAAGTTAGAAATTTTTTAATATTAAAGTACACCTAATATCTAACCTTTGTTTCCTTGTTCTAAATAACCTAGATAACGTTATATCCCAAGTCTAATATTCATTTAAATATTAAAAAAAACAAATATATTAAGTGTGAGTCACCTCGGTGGATAGGTAGATGTTTCCAATATTTAATGAAATATAATTGAATAAGGAAAACAAGACAAAAATTATGTGGATGACCTTTTTATCTAAAAGATGATAAGAGTGAGACCATATTTTTTTTAATGTATTATTTAAGTAGTTTAATAGTAAGGTCTAAAAATTTAAATAAAAAGTTTACTTCAAAAACTTTTTTTGGACAGTTAATTAACTAGCTTAGATATATAATATTTATATTTATAAATATTAAGAGTTATCAATCTCGAGGTGTCTATTTTTCTTAATGTCGGTTTTTTAATAAAATATTAATATTGTTTACGACGTGGCTGACCTTTCTAGCTGTCATAAATTTTTTTGACAGTTAATTAACTAGCTTAGATATATAAAATATATATCTATAAACGCCGAGAGTTATCAATCTCGAGGTCGAGGCGCCCATTTTTCTTAATGTCGGCTTTTTTAATAAAATATTAATATTTTTTACGGTATGGCTGACCTTCCTAACTGTCATTGTAGGACATATATTGACGTAATTAATATTTTGTTATTATTATCTAGTTTATTTCTTTATAAATAGGTTGTGGTTTGAACTTTAGACCTCTTCAAAGAAAAATCAAATCCTTAATCACTATATTGTCCTTGTCAAATTTAAAAAAAATCATTTTACCTTTACTTGTTTAAAACTTAAGATGCCAAACACATCTAATCTCAAGAAAAAAAATGTAATATAATCTATTAATTAAATAACATAATAAAATAGTTTTTGTAGAGAATATATATATATATATATATAATTTTTTTTGAGTAATACTTTTTAGACACATCCACAATGGGGATTGAACTCGGGTCACATTATCGATAATGCAAGTGACATCTTTGACGGTAGACTACACTCACGTCGATAATATAATATTAAAAAGATGTTAATATTAAAAAGTTATCAGTATCACTGATAACAATTGAAATAAAAATTTAAAAGACATAAATATGGCAAGTATAACAAATATGACAAATACAACTCACAAACTGAAAAACTTTTGTAAATATATCACATTTCACAAGAATGGATCAAAACATGTTTCGTGGGATTACACCACTCATCAGTTGATCTTGTGGAAAATGAGAGAAAATTTACAATATATAGATAGAAGAAGTGAGATGGGAAAAGAAATTTCTAACTAAAGTATTTTCTAACTAAAGAAAATTCTAACTAAAGAAAAAAAATTTCTAACTAAGAGAAGCATCAATTAACTATAGGGTTTGTTTAGAAATTAGAAATTTCTAAAACATTAGAGATGGAAAGAATAAAGCATATTTTTTAAATATTTAACAAATTTCTAAAAAGTAAGAGATAATCATTTAAGAAATATTTTTTTAAATTTTTAGTTTTTTTTTTAAATCTACTTCGTATTAAGAAAGTTTCGAGGTTTTTGGGATTACGCTAGCAAACCTTAGGAAAAAAAATATGTTGCAAATCGAGAACTTGTTGGCATTGCTGAAAACATTTAGGGTTTAGGGTTTAATATTAACAACTTTTTAATATTACCAACTTTTATTATTAACAATGCCGAGAAGGTACCATTTGGTCCAAGAATAATCTACTATATTATATTATTATTAAAGTGATGGATCCTCAAAATTGAAGTTGGTAAAGTGTATAAAATCTATTAAAATTATAATTTTAATATAATCACAAATGAAATATAGACAAAATTTAAAATTTTCAATTTCTATTAAATTTAAGAATGTTCAAAAAATTGCCTTATGAATGTGGTTTGTTTCATGTTTAGTTAATTCTATTTTTTAATAAATTAATAATTCTTTTTTTTTTTAATTTTGAGATATAAGAGAGTGCAAAAACTTTAGAATGCATGTGTACGAAGGACTCAAATAGCAATGACAATAGAAAGTCAAATTTCATTTAAGATGGGAAAAGTCTAAAACTCTTTTTTAGATGTTGCATATGCACACCGGGATCTAAGAGCATAAGGCCCATTATGGAGTGTCAAAGGGGACTTGAACTCTTGACTTCGTAGTGAGCACCACCTACTCATCATTTTCCCAAGACTTCATGGTTAACTTATCCCAAAGGGACATTATTGACTATCGAGGAAACTTGAACCTTTAATCTCTTCACAACGAGCATCCTTATTCACCACACCCTCAAGACCTCATGGTCAACTTTACCAATTAAACTTTAACCAAGGAAGAGTGTTAAGGTTCATCCATAAAATTGAAATCTTGAATTACAATATGAAACTCATTGCTCCTTATTATTTAGTTCAATCCCATTGAATTTGAATACAAATAATTAAAAATAAAATAAGCTTAAAATTAAATTAAATGTCACTTTAATAACTACAAGAGATAAGAGCTTTATAGGCTTTGAATTGACTCTAGTTTTATCAATTTCTCTTGTAACCAAGGGAAAATAGTTAAGGTTCATCCATAAATTGAAACCTGACAACAATATGAAACTCATTACTTATTACCATTTAGTTCAATCCTATTGAATTTGAAAAAAACATTAAAAAAAATAAACTTAATATTAAATGAAATGACACTTTAATAACTATAGGAGATAAGAGGTTTACAAGATTTGAATAGTATCTAGTTTCTGTTGAATTCTCTCGTAGACCATAAGATTCAAACTCGAGTCTCCTCTTAAGAAGTAGTATTTTTTAAGAAGCATGAGTCAAGAGAAAAATTCTTGTTGGAAGGTTTTGTCCCTCAATCATTATATGTGTGCCCTTGGGATATGTACCTAAGGGGACCTTCCAGATGGTCCTCTCTAATTATGGTATGAGCACAACTAGTAGTATATCGATGCTTGATCAACGTGAGTGATTGTATTTCATAAAATAGCAACATTATCCCCCTTCATTGCTCAACCTCCATCCAATTATGGTTTCCCACTCAATTAGTTGTGTCTCCCTTGAATGTACACTTAATATCTCTTCCCCTTTTATTTCTTTCCTTCCTAGCCCAACAAGATCTATTTTTGTAATTTTTATTGTGTTTTATATGTATAGGTGGCTTCTTAGGTTTTGCACCAAGGGTCAACAATCCAATCCCTCAGTTCCTCTATAGAATTTGATGTTAATATTGATTTTCTTACAAGATTATCTTTGTTTTTTTCACCATCATAAGCTAGTCCAAATTACCTCTCCTTGGCCTATGTCTCACATTTAATAATAAATTGATCCTATTGAAACCATATTTTTTGCTAGAGTGACCTCTTGCTATGTTGTCCCTAATTTTGCTTACTAATCTCTCTTCTCTTGTGGCCATTTTTTATGTCCTAAAACCATTTTGGTTCATTCTCACTAAATCTAAGGTTTCATTCTTCTTTTGGTAGAAATACCCTTATAGCCTTTATTGCTACACTTGTAAATGGATTTTATGTTAGATACTTTAATTTCAACAAGGTTCTAGAGTACCCAATGAGGCAAAAGGGGATTCGAAAGAGAAACAATAGCAAATGCACGGTTGAAGAAAAAACTATATCTAGGACATTATTGGGAAATTAGACATGGAACCTACAATAATAGGTAGGATTATAATTCTAAGATGAATTATTAAATTCCAAAGGAGAACTAAAATTCTTTTTTCCTAGATAGTGTGCCTATGGAACACGACTTTTGCAAATGGACTAAAATGAACTAGGAATCTAGGGATCAAGTTTTATAGAAAATGAGGGTCCTAGGAATAGGTTGCATCTCTTTTCAACTTGAAGCAAAAGAGGCTGATCAATCCATCCTCTAGTTTGAGATATGAATAATATATGTCTAGATCTCTAATAGTCATTTGGTCTTTTGAATTTCGCCTTGAAGGTTTTTCAAGGGTAATTTTTTATTTGGATTAGATTTCTAGATAGGATTAGTTGGAGGTTAGAGGAAGAAGAGATTGGGATATCTAAGGGACTACTAGTTTACATGCGTAGGATAAATGAAAGTCTAGAGTTTCTCTTCATATCTTTAGCTTTTTTCTTCATAGGATGAATAGGTATTTAATTTCAATAATGGTGCAAACTTAAGCTCAAATGTCTAGGTTTAGAGTGGAATAATAGAGGGAATTCTATATGATGGTGCAAGAATCCACCTTAGGGTTTATTAAAAAACTAAATAATTTATAGGTAGGGTATAGAGGGTATGAGATCAAGGGACGAGTGTTTGGTATGTAGAATCCAAATTATGTTAATGAATCTAATATTTTAGATTTGCATCAACCTCTTCCCACTACAAAAAGAAGCCTAATAGTGCCTCAGTATTATAGGGACATGGTCCCCTCTAAGGGATGAAAATAAGTTACTAAAAATACAAGGAACCCTCTTATCCTCATGATGAAGTGGTAAAGTCTACTTAGGGGGTAGATATGCAAACAAAATGATGAAACCACTACTATTTATGGAAACTTATCTAGTAGGAGGATTCTTCACATAAATATTGGTCCAAATTATTCAAGGGATCACCAAGTAATTCTAATATCTAATACTTTTGGGGCCCTAGTCATCGTGTCATTTGTAAGAATGGAAAATCAATGGATTTTTCAATTAGGTCTTGGACTGTAAGGGGCCTCACCATGGGAGAAAGAAAATGTCACATAACTATGATAGTAAGATGCATAAAAAAGATATTCTAATGTTGCAAGTGTTAGAAATTATTACCATCATAGTCTGTTTGATAATGAGAGTGGTATAACCACCCATAAAAAGGACTATGCATCTATGTTGGTTAAGGATAGTTGTAGGATTGGTTATGGTTTGTTATACCAAATTTAGGAATTACATTATATTTTAGTATTCTTCACTCCATAATGCAAATCATTAAAGTGTCTAAGCATTAGTATTGGCAGTGGTATCAAAGCGGGTTGAGGAAAGAGTCATGGGCTGGTGAGGTTGTCCTCCCACACAATTATGTGGAAAATGGTTTAAGATCTAAGGTTGTCCCACATCTGTGAGAATTGATAAACTTCTTAGAGTGGTTTGATACAAAGGGGTTGTCCATTGTATTAAGTTTCCTTCAGCAGCGTAGTTGCTTTTTTAAAAGAGCAGGTTGGGAGGAGTGCCATTACACTCTCATCATTTATATAAGATGTTAATTTTATGATGTAAGCGAATCTAGCCTCAAGAAGGTCCTTCACCATGGATGAGAGCTTTTCATTGCTATATCATTAGATCTTTCCTTATTCAAAATATCAATGAAGACATTTGTCAAGGGTGTTTTGTTATGAAAATGGTATGCCAATTTTTTTAGTGACAGAATTTTGATCAAAATTTTCCATATATAGATAATTTTTATTAGGGTTATGCATAAGGGGTTGGAATCAAAATGTACTTGTAAAAAATGGCGAATCCTAATCGAAATTAAGGAGAATCATAGTGAATCCTAAGCAAATCAAATCAATCATCTTCACACCAATTTTTGGGGCATTTGAAACCCTAAAAAGTAAGTTCACATTTGGGGTAACTTTTAACCTATTAAATCATCTTATAACTTCATAAAAACACCACCATTAGATCAAGCTCGAAAAGAGTTTTCCAACGAGTACAAATATACCTATATTTGGATATATATTGTGGCAAATTGACCCTAATAAAAAACTGGTCCCAAAAATATTAGGCGAATGGGCCAACGTCGAGGGTCCTCATATTTGCCAATTTTTAATTTTGAAAATCCTAATATTCGCTCAATTTGCGAATATTCGTTATCAATAGTCATAGCCTCAATCTAGCAAGGGAACATCTACAAGCTAGGAATCAATGTCTAAAAAAAATTGAACTCACTTATCTTCTCTTCTCCACCTTAGAAATAATGAGCAACAAACAATACAATCAAGCAATGGGTTGCTCACATAGTGCAGGCCATTGTCCTCCAAATTTGACAATCCCATGGACATACTATCTTACTATTTCTTAAAGGCCATAGGAGAGAGAACCAAATGCAACATCAAGGGTTTGAGGAAGCCATAGGATCGAGAGCCAGATTTCACCTACAATATCAATGATGAGTTTTAGATAAATGAATTCTATGTGTTGATGGTTTCCTTCATCAAACATATTTCCTTTATCAAATTCCTACAATTCACATTAATCTAGGCGATCATAGATGTAGTGGAGAATTGTAAAAATATTAATATGGTCGATCTCAAGATTCAAACTGGGTCATAGTGCACCCTTTACACAAAGTCTTGTATAAGCACTTGATCCCCCACTAACTATTCTTAATATGTTAAATGATAAATGGAGGGTCTATTTTAATGAAGATGCATGACATATGCGAAGTGCTATGTTATAAAATCTCGATTGTCTAATAAGCTTATATCCTAGTGGATTATTTACCACAAAATTGTATCTAGAGTTTTCTTAGCAAAAGTTGGGATGTCTTATCTTGAGTGTGTTGTAGACTAGAAATAGTCAAGGATGTCTTTTAATCCTATAAGATGGCTAAGTAGGTTTGGGCCAAGATGTGGAGGAATTGTTACAACCTTTTTTGAACATGAATTGGCTTGGAATAAAGCACTATTGATATTTACCAAAAAGTTCAATAAATTTTTAAAGTCTTTTTGTGAAATTATTCTTGAATATTTATGAATGTTACAATTGCTTCAATGACATTAAGATAAATATTAAATTAAGAACCTTAACAAAAACTATTTACTAAAATAAATTTTAATTATATTAAATAATTAACAAATATAAAAATATTAAAAAAAATAAAAAATAAAAATTATAAAACCTAAAATATTTTAAAAAATTAATTATTAAATAAATATTATTATAAACTCTATATATAATTAAAAAATTTCCCAAATGAGCTTCAATTTCTTTCTTGAAGAAAATACACTACCATAAAAGAGGGTAGATTAGTTCTCTTTAGATACTTTCCTATGTAAGGCTCCCCTACTTAAATGTCTTTGACAATCCTTACAAAGGTAAAAACTTGACCTGAACTTTTTTTTTAAGAAAAAACTATTTAAATTACTTTGGTTTCATATAAATATCAAACAAAACTAAGCAAATAATAATTATCTTCAATTTATTTGGTCTTATATTGAGCATTATAGTTCTTCATTCAGGATTATGATTAAGATAAGCAAGTTTTTATTTAATATTTTTTATGCATGTTGTAAACGTTGACGTGCAACTGTCCAAACTATCTTGCACGTCTTGTGTATTAGTGTTTTTTTTATTGTTTGTAATGTTTATAAAACAACTTTTTTAATGTATTAAAAAAAAATCCCAAAATGTTCGCTAGTCATTTTTTTAATGTATTAAGAAAAATCCCTGCATTATTTGAAATGTCGCTGGTTTTTAATCAAAAAAAGGCTAAGGATTTGATGATTTATCAATAAAAATATTCTTGTCGATTTGGAGGATTTGTCTAGATAGCCTCCAACCTTAATGTGTTTCACATGGTGAATTAGGTAGATGTTTCTAATATTTAATGAAATATAATTTGGATGATTTGTCTAGATAGCCTCCAACCTTAATGTGTTTCACATGGTGAATTAGGTAGATGTTTCTAATATTTAATGAAATATAATTGGATAAGGAAAACAAGACAAGAACTATGTGAATGACTTATTTATTTATTTAAAAAATAAATGAAAGGTACAGCTATATTTTCAACTTATAATAAATTTAATTGAATAATTGGGATAGTGTAATATGATCTATAATCTAACGTACAAAAACAAAATTATTTTATTTTTATTTTTTATTTGTTATTTGTGGAAAACATTTTAAAAGGGATGTCACTTTTGGGTATGGGTAAGATTTAAGGAGGCAAGGTATCTTTTCCGCCAAAAACGTCAAAGGTTCTCACTTGGCCTACTATCTTTGACAAATGCAAAGAGTTGAAACAACACACAAACAAGAACACACAAACACAAACACATAAAAAATTAAAACAGATAAAGCATACTCTTTGAGTGTGTCGACAAGAAAAAACACAATCAAACACATGCATAAATAAATAAAACTATGAACCACACAAAACAAACACACAAACAACATTGCAAAACACACACAAAAAAAACGACGAAAATAAACAACTCCAAAACACAAAACACACAAAAATAACAAAAAAAAAATGACGAAAATAAACAACACCAAAACACGAAACACACAGAAAAACCACAAACACAGCATAACAAAAACAACAAAAAGAAACAAATACACCACAAACCAAAAAACCACATAACACAAACCACACAGAGGAGCTGAAACAACACAAAACAAAAACACACAAAAAGCTAAAACAAATAAAGCATACTCCTTGAGTGTGTCGACAAGAAAAAACACAATCAAACACATGCACAAATAAATAAAAAAAAAAACCATGAACCACACAGAACAAACACACAAACAACATAGCAAAACACACAAAAAAATGATGAAAATAAACAACACCAAAACACGAAACATATAGAAAAAATAAAATAAAATGATGAAAATAAACAACACCAAAACACGAAACACACAGAAAAACCACAAACACAACATAACAAAACACTACCATAACAAAAACAACAAAAAGAAACAAATACACCACAAACCAAAAAACCACAAAACACGAACCACACAGAAAAACCCCAAAAACAACATAACAAAACAAATCCAAAATAGAAACAAAAAAATAAATCAAATACACCACAAATCAAATACAACAAAAACAAAGCATAAAAGAGTTATAGACAAAACAAACAAAAAACGATAAAAATAAAAATAAACCAAAGTTTAACAAATTACCAAAATATCAGAAATTACTTAACAAAATAGCCAAAGCTTCCAACATTGCCATAAAGAGACTAACTATAAGCCTTAGGATTATGGCATCCTTATCCTTTTATTCGTATCTTGCTTCATTCCAGTTGGGACTATAGGCTGGTTACTTGGTACCACAACACTACTATTGGAATTTGTATGGTCTTTTGGTGGATTCATTTTGTTTGTAGTTTGAATTTGCCCTTTTATTTTGTACTTGGATTGGTTTTCTACATTGTAATTTTTTTTTTTCCTTTACTGTTATTTCCCAGCATCAAGGTAAGTTCTTTTAATGATTTCTCATCATGCAATCCTTCCTCTTCCCTCTCTTCATCAAACTATGTCTCCATAATAAATGTTTCCATTTGACCATCCTCATCATCTACTTGCTCATCCGTGGAGAGAATTTCTAAGGTGTTAGGTGAAATTATTGTTTTCTCTTTTGTTGTTATTTTTTCTATGTTTTTTGTTTAGGGATTTGAAACCCTGCCAAGTCCCCATCCTCTTTCTCTTTGTTAGGGACCTTATGTAGACAATCCTTGGCTAGATGACCATATTCATGACAAATTTTGCATCTAAATGAAATATTTTCATAATCTACTACTTGCTCTCATATTTCTTCCTCATATTGTAAAGTAATATTCTCTAGAAGTGGTTTGTCAAAATCAATCAAAACACAAATCCTTGCATAAATCATATGATCTAAGTGTTGGGTGCTATCAGAAGTTATCATGTAAACTCCTAAAGAATTTTCAATTGTTGTGAATATCTTTGGATGCCAGTATTCTATCGGAAGACCAAATATACGAACCCAAACAAGGGCAATTGATGGCATCTCTTCCTCAACTTTGAACTTGGTATGCCAGGGCTTCATGAAGAGCCCTGCCCTACCAAAAAATAATGGTCCCTTTGGAAAATATTCTCCTATATTCTTCATTTAAAAAAAAAATAAGAAATTAGCCATTAAGGAACTTACTTTTAGTGCTCCAGTTTTTTTTTTTTTTTTGATGAGGAACCTTTTATATACAACATATTCGCAACATGTGAGGGGAGAGATTTGAACTTGGGCCTCTCGATAACTAGAGAGTTTTAACTACCACTTGCTTACATGAGCGGATAGTGCTCTAGTTTTTGGCAACCCATTACTTGAAGGTAGCAAGAGTCGGTTGGAATCCCATGAATCGACAAATTAGGATTTTTCTCTCAATCACATCTATTCCTTCCTAGACATCTGTTATTTCCAACTTCACTATGGGGATCCATTAGTTGCTTTCATGCAACCCATCTCTGTTTTCCTTGAATCAACCTTTGGCATCCTCAATGGTTTTCTTGGCAATCGTTGATTGTGTTTCCCTCCTATTAGAGGTGGTTCTCTACAAATTGCTTCTTTAAAATTCATTTTTAACTCAATATAAGCATCTTTGTTGAAACCCTTCATCCCAAAATCCAACAAATAAAGTTACCGAAAACCCTAAATTCCTCTCATAAACCCTAATGGATCTACGAATCTCTCCCGATTACAAGCTTATTCCAAAACCCTAATGAATCGCAAAGATTACGATACTCTTCAACATCCCTTATTACATAGGAATCAACCTGTTACTTGCATATCCGTAAAGCAACCTATTCCTAGAAAATGTTATCAAGACCATCTCCGCATTGCACGACACCGACAATTTATACGCTTTTTCTGCAGTCCATTTTGCCGTTTCAAAAACTTTACATGCCGATTTATTTTGTCTCTGTTACTCAAGGACCGTGGGGGAGTTGAGGATTGGAACAACCATCTTAAGCTGTAAACATTTTCCACTTTATTTTTATTTTTACCTATTTAAAATTTAAGTTATTAAACATCTTTGGTCTTAATAAAATGTAATATAATCTATTAATCAAATGGCATAATAAAATAACAATAATATTCTTTGTCACAACCATTGAACCAAATATTTATTAGACGTGGAAGGATAAAACCCTTGTATATAGCCCCAAAAAACAGTAATCTATTTTCCTTGTTTTTGTGGAGAATATTTTATTTTAATATAGAGTTATTTTTTTAATAGTAAATTATTCTTGAGCAAATGGTACCTAGACAACAATCATTTTTTAAATTAAAAATTAAAAATATATATTTTAATGTGATAGATTTTAATTTTGAAGTTTTTAAATAAATTTTATAAACTCTATTAAAATTATAATTGCATTTTCAATTATTAACAATTTATTTTTAAACTTTGAGATTTAGGAGAATGCGTTTGAAAAGTATATGTATGGAGGACTCAACTAGCAATGGGAATAGAAAGTCAAATTTCATTTAAGATGAGAAAAGTCCAACCTCTTCTTAGATGTGGCACATGCACATGGGGATCTAAGAGCATATAAGAGGTATTGTCGAGTGTCAAGGGGGCTTGAACTCTTGACTTCATAATGAGCACACCTCACTCACCACTTTGCCAAGACCTCATGGTTAACTTGTTTCAAAAGGATATTGTTGAGTGTCGAGGAGACTCGAACCTTTAATCTCTTCATAGCGAACATTCCGCATTCACCACTCCCTAAGACATGATGGTCAACTTTACCAATTAAACTCTAACCAAGGAAAAAGTGTTAAGGTCCATCCATAAAATTGAAACCTTGAATTATAGCATAAAAGTCATTGTTCCTTAACATTTAGTTAAATCCCATTGAATTTGAAAGAAAAAATCATTAAAAATAAATAAAATTTAAAATTAAATTGAATTGACACTTTAATAACTACAAGAAACAAGAGATTTATAGGTTTTGAATTGGCTCTAGCTTCTATCTATATCTCTCGTAACCAAGGGAAAATTGTTAAGGTTCATCCATAAAATTGAAACCTTTGACTTACACCATGAAACTCATTGCTTCTTACCATTTAGTTCAATCCTATTGAATTTGAAAATAAATCATTAAAAATAAAATAAACTCAAAATTAAATTAAATGGCACTTAAATAACTACATGAGATAAGAGGTTTATAGGCTTTGAATTGGCTCTAGTTGCTATTGATTCTCTTGTAGACTATAGGATTCAAACTCAAGTCTCCTTTTAAGAAGTGGTAGTATGTTTTTAAGGTGCATGGGCTAAGAGGAAAATTCTTGTGCAAAGGCTTTGTCCCTTGATTGTCGAATGTGTGCCCTTGGGATGTGTACCTAAGGGGACTTTCTAGATGATTTTCTCTAATGTTGGTATGAGCACAACTAGTAGTATATTGGTGCTTGATCAATGTGAGTGATCACATATCATATACGAGCAACATTATACCTCTTTCGTGTCTCAATATCCATCCAGTTATGTTTTTTCCACTCAGTTAGTTATGTCTCCCTTGACTGTACACTCAATGCCTCTTCCCCTTTTATATATTTTCTTCCTAGCCCAACAATCTCTTTTTGTAATTTTTATTTTGTGTTTTAAATGTATAGGTGGCCTCTTAGGTTTTGCACCAAGGGTCAACAATCCAATCCCTCAATTCCTCTATAGAATTTGATGTTAATATTAACTTCCTTGCCTAGATTGTCTTTGCTTGTTTCACTATCATAAGCTAGTCCAAATTACCTCTCCTTGACCTATTTCTAACAATAAGAAATTAACGTTATTGAATCCATATATTTTTCTTGAGGGACCTCTTGCTATGTTGTACCTACATTTGCTTACTAATCTCTTTTCTCTTGTGGTCACTTTTTATGCCCTAAAACCATTTTGTTTTATTCTCACTTAATGTAAGGTTTCATTATTCTTTTGGCGGAAAGACCCTCACAACCTTTATTACTACACATGCAAATGGATTCTATATCAGATACACTATTTTCAACAAGGTGCTAGAGCAACCAATGAGGTCAAAAGGGATCCCAAGGAGCGACAATAATAGATGCATGGTTGAAGTAGAAACTAGATCTAGGTCATTATTGGAAACTCAAACATGGAATCTACAATAATAGGTAGTCTTAGAATTCCTCATGGCAAGGGATATTTTAAGTTGAATTATTGATTGTCAAATGAGAACTATAATTCTTTTTTCCTACATGGTGTGCCTACAAAACATGACTTTTACAAATGGACTAAAATGAACTAGGAACCTAGGGATTGCGTTTTAGAGGAAATGAGGGGCCTAGGAAGAGTTTGCATCTATTTTTAAATACCAATCCATCCTTTGGTTTGATATATGAATAATATATGTTTAGATCCCTACTAGACGTTTGGTCATTTGAATTCCACCTAGACGGTTCTTCAAGGGTAATTTTACCTTTGGGTTGTATTTCTAGACAGGATTAGTTGGGGGTTAGAGGAAGAAGGGATTAAGATATCTAAGGGACTACTAGATTAAAATATGTGTAGGATAAATGGAAGTCTAGATTTTCTCTTCATACCTTTAGCTTTCCTCTTCATAGGATGAATAAGTCTTTAATTTTACTTATGGTGCAAATATAAGCTCAAATATCTAGGTTTGTAGAGGAATAATAGGGGGAATTCTCTATGATGGTGTAAGAATCCACCTTAGGGTTTCTTTAAAAACTAAATAATTTATAGGTAGGGTATAGAGGGTATGAGACTAAGTGACCAAAGTTTAGTATTTAGACTCCAAATTATGTTAATAAATCTAATTTTTTAGAGTTACATCAAACTCTTCCTCCTACAAAAGGAAGCCTAGCAATGCCTTAGTCTTATAGGGACATGGCCCTATCTAAGGTATGAAAAGAAGTTACTAAAAAATACAAGGAACACTCTTGTCCTCATGATGAAGTGGTAAAATATACTTAAGAAATCAAAATATATGCAACAATTATGTTGAAACCACTACTATTTATGGGAACTTATCCAATAGGGGGATTCTTCACATAAATATCAGTCTAAATTCTTTGTGAGGAATCACTAAGTATTTATAATATCTAATACTTGTGGGGGCCTAGTCATTGTGTCACTTGTAAGAATAGAAAATAAATGAATTTTCAATCATGTCTTGGAATGTAAGGGGCTCACCATGGGAGAATGAAAAAATCACACAAAAATAATAGTAAGATGCATAAAAAATATATTCTAATGTTACAAGTGTTAGGAATTATTACCATCATAGTCCACTTGATAATGAGAGTGGTATAACCATCCATCACAAGGACTATGCATCTATGTTGGTTAAGGGTAGTTACAGGATTGGTTATGGTTTGTTATGCCAAATTTGGGCATTGCATTATATTTAAATATTCTTCACTCTATAATGCAAATAATTGAAGCATTAGTATTGATAGTGGTATCAGAGCGGGTTGAGAGTAAAGCCATGGGCTAGTGAGGTTGACCACCCATACAATTATATGGAAAATAGTCTAAGATCTAAGGTTGTTCCACATATGTGAAAAGTAGTAAACTTTTTGGAGTGGCTTGATACAAAGGAAACATCCATTATAGTAATTTTCCTTCAATAATGTAGTCATTTTCTCAAAATAGTAGGTTGGGAGGAGCACCATTGCACTCTCATAATTTCTATGATACTTTAGTTCTATGATGCAAATAGGTCTAGCCTTGAGAGAATCCTTAAACATGGATGAGGATTTTGTATTTCTAGATCATCAAATATTTTCTTATTCAAAATATCAATGAAGACATTTGTCAAGACCCTTCTTTCATGAATGACCATATATTAGATTTTTCATGGCAAAGATTTTTGATCAAAATTTTATATACATAGATAAATGTTATTGTCAATCACAACCTCAATATGGAAATGGAACATCTGCAAGCAAGGAATTTATGTCTATCCAAAAAAATTGAATTTGTCTATCTTCTCTTCTCCACCACAAATATAGTGGGAAACAAACAATAAAATCAAGCAACACACCTACTCACATAATACAGGCAGTTATCCTCCAAATTCAATAATCCCACTAAGAGGTTTTTTTACTATTTCTCATAGGCCATGGGGGAAATAATTGAATGCAGGATTGAGAGATTGAAGAAGCCATTGGATTGAGATCCAGATTTCACCTACAATATTGATGATGAGTTTCAAAAAATAAATTCTATGCACTGGTGGTTTCCTTCTTCAAAAAAATTCCCTTCATCAAAGTCCTAGAGTTCATGTCGATCCAAGTGATCATAGACATAGTGGGGAATTGTAAAAATATTAATATAGTCAATCTCGAGATTCAAATAGGGTCATAGTGGATGATGCTCATTCATTATATTACACCAAGGGCGTCCAAATCCACTAAGTTATTGAAGATCATGATAGTGGGGATGAACATCGAGGAGCTCAAGAATAGTTGAAGAATACTTCATGCCTTTGTCAAATCACTAAGGGTATCATTTTCATTCAAGATGGTGGAGATCTCGAACATGAATGAGATTAACAAGGGCCTTGTACTCACTTATTAATTATTGTATTTGCAAGACAATACAAACATGCTTAAGCAAACCTTCTATTTTTAGATGATCTAACTATAATCTTTAGTGTTTGAATATAGAGATTTTAATAATGTTATAATCATTTGTCACACTAGAAAAGTTAAGAGTACAAGCAAATATATAGTTATCACAAAGCATTCTTTGAGGCTAACAAGATGATGAGTACCTTACAATCAGATAACAAATGAGTTGAATATTAGTGCCTTGAAGAGGAGGCAACAAGAGAAGTTTCTATTGCTAAATAAAAGTCTCAACAAGAGAACAAACTCAAAATATTGTTGGAAGAGAAGTGCATGATGGAAGAACCCATCATTTCTTAGTAATAGTTGCACAAGCAACAATTATAAGTATCGAATCGAAGACTTGGTCAGCTCTTCAATATGCCACTCGAAATGATATAAATACCAAATCAACACAAGTCAGTTGTCCCAAGCCACTAGAGAACCAATAGGAGAACCATATGGATGATAGAACTAGAACAGGTCTAAATACCTTGTGAGGAAAGAGCACTAAGATCTTCCTCAAGATTCAACATAAAGGATCTCTGAAAAGCACTCTGTTAAAAGTGATCTCAAGGTAAATAACCCTGCAAAAGACCAACATGTTTTTTAAAGTACTCTTAGGATAAATAATTCTATCAAAGATCAATGAAATTTAATGACAATAATAGTGATATCAGGGTAAATAACTCTTCTAAAGACCAACACTTTATTTAAAATAAAATTAGGATAAATAATCTTGCCAAAGAGTAGCAAAATTTAACAATAGTAGGGGTAGCAATCACAAGATAAATAATCCTACCAAATATTAGCAAAATCTAACCTCCAAATCAAGAAGAACCAGGAGCCTATGCATAAGGTATTTAACATTTGACCATTTTTATTAGTGACACACCATGCACTAGATAATGAAAGCATGACTACATTGCTTATCATAGGCAATGGCTTATTCAGAAGGACAAGACCAATATGCAAAAGAGAAAGTGGGAGGTGATTCATATCAATACAACAAGATATGTTTAAGATAAGAAATGATGACAAATGATTACAGTTGCTAGCACATGATGCATGGCAACACATGAAAAGAATCTCCCCATGAATATCTTACGAAGGAATATATTTATTCAAGATTGACCCTTGTGAATAGATGTGTGTTAATATTAACAAGAGTATGTTTGGAGTGCATGATAGGTGGTACTTAACACTCCTAAATAGTGTACAATTACAAAACTCACATTAAAGGGAGAGGAATTACCAATGTTCAATGTGCCCATAAGCTCTATAATATTGTACTCAATATTCAATCAGTACAATTCAACCAAAGATTAATAAATATTATGTGTGGTAGAAGCAAGGTCCCACACATGAGAGAAATTAAGGCTTGATGTAGAAACAATAGAGTGAATCTTGTAAATAATACTCTACTCTATTACACTTGGTAGTTGTAGTGATTGGTTATCCATGCAATCTGGTAGGATGACAAGGTTACCATAATGACACTCATAGTTGAAGAAACAAATAAATCAAATAGTTTGAAGTACAAATATAAGTTAAGGCCCATGCCACACTTAAGGTGAATGGTTGTATTCAATTACAAGAAGATGAAAATTACTCAAGATCAATCTGATTGATTATCTATAATTGAGTGTATGAATCCCAATTCTTGGACCATGGATAAAAGAATTTATACCTATTTGTAGTTAATTGATCAGTGAGGCCATTTCGACTATTGTAATAAATCCTACCTATATTTAGTTCATGGTGTATTAAGAGGGGAATTTCCTTCTGCTCCAAACATAGAGAATCCAATATCACCTTAGAAAATATTTTTCTCCTCATCAAAATCCAAGTTCTAAATCAAGTTTCAATATCCAATCCAAATCCAAATTCAAGATCCAGAGCTAGAGCCAAGAGCCAAAGCCAAAATCAAGATCTAGAGACAGAGCCAAGGCTATGATGTACTAAGGGATGAATGTTAGGAATTATCACCATCATAGTCTGCATGATAATGAGAGTGGTATAACCACCCATCACAAGGATTATGCATCTATGTTAGTTAAGGGTAGTTGCAAGATTGGTTATGGTTTGTTATGCTAAAATTAGGCATTGCATTATATTTAAATATTTTTCACTCCATATGCAAATCATTGAAGCATCTAAGCATTAGCAGTATCAGTAAGTAAAATATAATTATTGTAAACTTGGTTTTGTAATACACAATATGGAAAACATAATTTTATTCTTATAGTTAGCAAGAAGAGGGAATGTGTGAGGCAATCCTTTGTCTACTTAATTGGATGATAAATATGCAAATTAGTGGTGGTGAGAACCCTTAACATAATTGCAACAAGACCACTATTACCTTCAAGGATTTTATACTTAGATTTTTCTCAATCTATGCTCCAAATCATTCTAGTTTGAAGTCTAAATTTTGGCAATGGCTTAGGGAAAACTTACCTTTAAATAAATGGGCCTTACCTAGATATTTTAATATGGTTGAATAAAATTCAAAGGTGGTATGCTAGGTCCGAGTGCTAGGTATTTTTTGCGGAATGGATACCCCTGCCTCCTTGGGTCTTACCCGAAAGTGGCATCCCTTTTGGGATGTTTTCCACAAATAAAAAAAAATATGGTTGAATCAAATAGAGATAGAAGTTGGAACCTTTTTCATATACTTCTTTCTAATAAATAATTTAATAAGTGGATTCTATGTAGGAATAAACTAGGTGTATTTATTTACCTAGATCCTCCTTAGGTGTTGAATAAAACTAGTGATTCACATGGTTTAATATAATAAAATAGGATGAAGGAAAATTTAGTAAGTTAGATAATTTCTATTGCCCTTGGATCAATATTTCACTAAGAGTTCCATCCTTGGCAGACTTATAACTCATGACTATATACCAACCATTTTTGACCATTACCTAATTTTGACTAACCTTAACTATGGGTAATGCGTAAGCACTTCACTTGGATCCCCTATAGTATCATGACTCTTGGACCTTGTTTCCATTCAAAGACTTACCATTATATGGAGCACAGAGAATAGACAATAAGGTGACATAGGGTGGATCTCTTGGTGGCTTGCCACCAATACTCATTATATTAAATTCTTATGCAATTTTGATAAGCAAAAATATAAAGAATATAGAAGGAAGGAGAATTCATATATAAAGGATATTTCTAAGGCATGTGAGACTCTTGCTCAGGACTTGATGTCGGTATTTTTTCAAAATCAAGATATTGTAGAATAGGATGCCTTGCTTAGATTTGAGAGATCTAAGATTATTGTTGAAAGGATTAGATCAAGGGTTTAGTGGATTGATCAATGTGATAAGGGGAAAGGGAAAAAATATAGGAAAGATAAAATAGTAGAGATTAGGTATGATCAAGAGAGTTTCATCATAGAAAATTAATGGACCATTGAGGTGTTCAATTCTCATTTCAAAAGTTTATTTAAGGATTTTAAAAGTATATTGGACCAATATCTAGTCAAAAAAGTATACATTGTATTCATTGTAAATTAGATTATAACCAATGACTATTGCTTGATAACTTTTTTCCTATAAAATAATTGGTTGATATCATTTTTACAATGTCAAAGCATAAAGCCTTGGACATTGACGAGCTTCCTACTAAAATTTTCAAGATTATGTGAGACACTATCAAATATGATTATTTGAAATGTTTAAGGATGGTAACAAAACTAGTTCATTGAGACCTATCATCAATCAAGGAATAATTAACTTGATTCCCAAGGAGCTAATATAGTCAAGGTCATAGGTTGAAGCCCAACCAAATTACTTAATGTGACTTATAAAATAATAGCCAGGGATTTGGCTATGTGTATTAGCCGAATAGCTCAAAAAACTATGAAACTTGATCAAACAAGTTTCTATTTGCATGGGAGATTTATTTTGGACAATTTGGTTTTATCTTTGAATATTATAATGTGTAAGGAAGTTAGGACAAGTTGCACTATTTATTAAGCTAGGTTTTAAGAAAGCTTATGATACGATAAAAAATATTTTTATTCTACAAATGATTCAATGGTTGGGTTTTTTCCCTAAGTTTTTTAATAAGATCCCTCTTTTTATTTAAGATGCCTTTACTAGATTCATTGTAGATGGCCTTCTTTCTTAACCTTTTACTCTTAACAAACAATATATCATTGAGTATTTTTTTGCATGTCATCTTAGCTGATGATATTAGAATAATTATTTGAAAGAGATTATCAAGTGGAACTTGTTTAAGTTATTTTGCTCCCTAATCAAATCTTTGTTTTGAATTCCATTCTATTGATAATTCAATATTATTTTATAAAATAATAAATAATAATCAGATAATACATTATAAATATTTAAAGCTTTCTAGAAGATTCCAGGTGTTGTCCCTAGCTAAGGTAGCATTCATTATGATCTAGGATGGAATCAAAGTTTTGTGGCTTCCAAATGAGTGGAAATGAATTCCTTGGTTGGAGGTTATATGCTATTTAGGGATTTCTTGTGGTTATAAAGTTATGTCATCAGAGATATAAAGGTGGTTTATGATTAATATTAAGGAAAAACTCAATAATTTGGTCAATTTTGAAAACTTTAAGTTGTGGAAAATTACTCATCATCACTCACATCTTTTTCATCATGTTGATTGCCAAGTAGGTTTGACTACGAGAAACTCAAAAAATAATGTAATATGGTTCATGTACAAGTACTTCCATTTCATGGAGATAGTGCATGCTAGAAAAAAAAAGGGTATATTCGTTCTAATTAAATACTTTTCTATGAAAGGGTTTTCATCAGTTAAGTGTATTTGGAAATCCTAGCATCAGGATTTAGAGTTGCTTTTGTATGATGATACCATTATTAGGCAAGAATTGAGCTTCACCACTTCCTCAACATGGTGGAATCTTGTTAGTATTGAGTAGTGATTTTCCCTAGTATTAGACCCTTCTGGAAGGCAAGTTACTTTTTAAAAGAGGAATGTGACAATTCATGGATCTATAGGATTTTTTATTAATATAAATGGAAATCTAAACATGAAGTTTGAATTAATTTTTTATTACATTATTTTTTATCTAATACAACTGTTATTATTTAAGGAATAGTTAGTTAGGACTTGCAAACTATTCTATCACCCAATGTGTAATGCAACTTGCACAAATATTGACAGTGGTAAGATGTGGGAAGTAAGTATACCCCTTAGTCAAAGCCTTGTATAAGCACTTGATCCCCCCCACTAACTATTTTTAACATGTTAAGTGATAAATGGAGGGTCTATTTTGTTGAATATAGTCAACATAGACTAAGTGTTATGTTATTAAGTATTAAGTACTAAGAGCTAAGATGTGGATGGATTGTTACAACCTTTTTTGAACATGAATTTACTTCGAGTGAAGCACTATTGGGATTTACAAAGAATTTCAATAATTTTTTTGAGTATTTTTGCGAAATTATTCTTGCACTTTTATGGTCTATTAGATTTTACAATTTCTTCAATGACATTAATTTTTATTTATCAGTTGGAATTATATGGTTATATGTTGGAAGTATTACATTTTTTGGACCCCTTGTAAATATTAGTTTGGTAGAATTATTTATATTTTTATATAAAGTATGTGTTAGTATAAGAGAAAGTGCAAAGTTTCAAGAGAAATAATGAAGAGTCACACTGATATGTGACAAGATAAGAGTTTTGTGAGGAATATGAAAGGATGTGTCTGCTGGATGTTTGAGGAGAGAAATAGTCAGAGTACTGAAAATTCATGTAAAACTATATATTGGAGATAAAGCTCCATGCAATGCAATCTATCTAAATCATTCTTGTAATCTTTTGATATTTGAGTTATATTTGTGAGATATTTTTGTTATTTCAATATTGTGATTCATTGTTTTTTTTGGATAATAAGGGGTTGTACTCAGGTCCTCCACCCTTGAAAAATTACATCTTTCTTCTTTAGAGTTTGAGATTTTACAAATAGATACACTTCTCATCTCAATTGAGATGCTATAGCTAGAAACCTACATCATTTTACATAAAATGTCTAAATTCTTGATTTTCATTTTTTGGATCTTTTTAAATTTTTGTATGAATACAATTACTCCATAATTTAACATCTTTCTTGATATTTTCCTATAGCAGACTTCACAATGCCAAAAATTCACCTCTACTATCTATGTCTTGCATCTTAGTAGAGTAATATTTCTAAAACATCACACTATCATAGTCCACTTTACCAAATCTGAATTGCTAATTTCCTTCCTTGCTAAAGTCACAACCCTTCATTGCTATTCCCATCATTCGAACCTAGTTCAAAAATATTTTCAATTTCATTTTTCACAACTTTAAAAATCATCACTGTCCTTGTTTCGAATGGTTGACTTCACAGGGTTGTATCTCCCTCAATATTGCTCAAATTTTTACATATGACCACTCATTTTAAAGCTATTCAAATTCTGCACAAGTTGGTCCAAGAATCAACTGAATCAAATAAATCTTCATGAAGATATGGATCCTAAAAGATGAGATATTTTTTAGGAAAAAACCCTAATCCTTCGCACTTTGCAATTTTATTTTTTGCGACTTGAAAAATTGTCATTGCCCTTGTTTTGAATGGTTGACTTCACAGTGTTGTATCTCCAACAATATTGCTTAGATTTTGCATGTGACCACTCATTTTAAAGCTATTCAAATTCTTCACAAGTTGGTATAAGAATTAGTTGAATCAGATAACTCTTCACGAAGATATAGCTCCTAAAAGGTGAGATATTTTTCACAAAAACCCTAATCCTTCACACTTTGCAATTTTATTTTTCTCATTGTAAGAATCCTTCCATGCTCCTTCAACCTTCCCAACATTTCACTCAACATCCCAACCTTCCATTGCAGCTCCTTCAACCGGCCCAACCTTCCATGCTCCTTTAGCCTTATCAGCCTTCCATGTTCCTTTAGCCATCCTAGCCTTCCACCCAACATCCCAACCTTTCATTGTAGTTTCTTCAACCAACCCAACCTTTCATGATCCTTCATCCAACCCAGTCTTCCATGCTTCTTTAGCCAACCCATCCTTCCACGCTCCTTTAGCCTTAACACTCCATATATCAACTTATCATTCAACCTTCCACGCTTCTTAAGCCTTCATATTTATTGATCGTTAAAGCACTAGAATATTTGCCAAGCCCCTTAGGGGGCAACCCCCATATTGTGATTCATTATTATTTTATATGAAATTTATCTAATTTATACTTGATCCTAGATAAATCTTTCTATGAGTTAATCTATTTGGAAAGCTAGCAATGGTATTAGAGCCATGGAGTCATAAAAATTAGTGTTTGATAGATATTGTGTGAGGAATTTGAGTGAGATAGGACATTCGCTACCATTTGATAACATAACTTGATTTCATTTGAGAAAAAAAAATGAAGGTTGATTTAGTAGAGCCATTATAGCTTGTGATATCTAAGAGTGTGAGGAATAGTGAAGAAGAATTTGTTTGTTGGTTTGTCATTTTGAAGAGATTTATTGGATGAGCGTAGAAGATTAGCTAGAACTCGTGAGGTGAGGATATTGAGAGCCAAAGTGCAATAGGAAGACGAAGTGCCAAGAGTCATTGATGAAACCTAAAGGTTGAGAGCTGCCAGAAGAAGCTAGAAGTGTCTGGTAAAGAAGGTGAAAAGATTGCATTAAAAAACCTGACAAAGAGAGTGTCTCAGGCCAAGAAATCTAAAGTAAAATAAAAAATATTGAATAAAAGTTGCAGCAGAGAAAAATAAAGAAGAGAGGGTTGAGGTTGCCCAAATTGCAGCTAAAATCTGTAGAGAAAAATTAAGAGGTAAAGCAAATTTGATTTGAAGAAATAATTTTATTATAATTTTTTGAAGAGAAAAAGTTTGTTTTTGAAGAAAAGAAAATCTAGAGTGATTAGAAATTTAAAAGAATATGATTGTAAGAGTTCAAAGAAAGTAAAAAGAAGAGAAAGAGAGATGTAAGAATTGTTTAAGAAAGATAAAATAAATTTATTATTATAAAAAGAAACCTTGAGTATATTAAAAAGGAGGAACCAACTGAAATAATGATGGATTTTGAAGCCTTACATCAAATGCAAACTCACAAGAATATAATCACAGGATCAAATATAATAAAGTTGCAACATTAAACAAAATAACACAAGAATAACTCATAATACTAAAAATACTATTGAATAAAGGTCTACTAATGCACACAATAAGCTATGCACTTTCAATACCAAATTACAATGCTTTATCACAAATATATAATTGGATGTGACTCCTCATATGGTGCACTCTTGACCTTCACTCTTCTTTGTAACTCTTCACTTTCCTATTCTAAGGACACATGTTCACTCTTACATATGGACATTTACACTCACAACACTTGCACACATTATTACATGAGACTTGTGTATTTCCTGCACGTTATTACATTACATGAAATATAAAAACTTACACTCTAATATAAGACACACACCTAATCTAATAATGTACCATGGTGGTACATCGACATGTACCAAATAATGTAATATTCTCCTACACCCCTTGTATTACATTATTTGGTTATTGAAGACTTTAGTATTCAATACAATATTCATATTTCAATCTAATTTTCATTGTATGCCTCCTTCATCTTGATCACATTCCTTTTCTTCTTGCTTGCCTTCATCTTTAGTTTCAACTTCATGTTCTTCAGTATTTTTGCTTTCTTGAACTATCTTATTATCATTAGATTATTGTAAAAGAATTTTCCTTTTGCCTTTGTTCTTCATATCACACGTCACATTTGATATAGTGACTTCTAAAAATTCACTTAAAACATCATGGTAAGATCTTGAATTGGATGAACTTAATGTATCAATATTGCATGAAGAATGAAATATCTTTTCTAAAAATATTCGTCTATTTTTCTTTCCTCTTAAAAGATTCAATCAATTCCTTTTGTTTCATGCTTTCTTCTTTATAAAATTTGAGTGTGAGAAATACTATATATAATATGCTACCAATATCCAAAGGAATTAGAATATTATCTTTTCCATTATCAATTGTTTCAATAATCCTAGCATGTAGATAATATTCCAAAGTTTCAAAGCTTTCTTCTATTGCTTCACTATAGATCAATTTTGAAGCTAGATCTAATTTTCCTTCAGTTTTTGTAAGCAAATTTTTTATTCTAGTTTTTATGACATTTACCCTTTCTTTTCTAATAATATTTTCCATATCATTATCCATTGAGTTTCTGAAAGTAGACATCCTTTTGACTCCCTAGTTTTGAATAATGATTATTTCAAGTTTCTATATTTCAAAACCTTTGTAGTTGAATTCCTTATAACTCCCTAATTAATTAGAAACTATAAAATTAAGAATTTTGTAAAAATAATATTCCTAAGTTTGATGTAGAATTCCTTATCTCTCCAAAAATTTTACAAATATTCTCTTAGCTTTAACTTTAAAAAATAAACCTTTCAAATTTTAAACAGCTTTGAAAAATTTAATAAAATAATTCTATAACTACTTATTTCTCCAAAACCTTAAGAAGCAAATATATTAACTTCTAATTAATGCTTCAGATCATTAAATAAATGTCTAAGGTATTAATTTGCTAATAAAGTCCTTATCCCTCCAATTAAGCTTATAAAACCTTAGAAATATCAAAAATTAAATTAAAAAAACCTTATACCTCCTTCAACCTTAGAAATATTAAAATTTTAATTAATTTCAACCCTAATACCTATGCTTGGATATTTCACTATTGGTAAAATATTTAGTGAGTGCTTAGATGTTTCTTATCTTCTAATTGATGATGCCTCACTATCCTCTAATGGGTATTGTTCTCTTTCTGATGAGCATTGTTCTTCAATTGGTGGTCTCTCCAATGAGCAATGTTTGGCTTCTTTCCAATGAATGCTTCACTATGTTGTGCTTGATGCTTCAAACATGTGAGAGTAAGTGATTGAACGAGTGGGTAAGTTCATGGGGATTCTTTGCATGAGTTTTCACTTGTAAAGTGCCATGAAATGTTCCAATATCTTCTTATTTGCCTCCCTTAAGTCAACGTGGTTGCTCGATATATTGCATGTTTAATTAATACTTGATAACATTTCAATATAAAATTTTTAACTTTACTTTGAATAAAAAAATTCTACTACACTTTTATTGATTCGCATTACTGAAATCAATTTCACCTATAATGGTTGATGTCTCCTTCCAAAATGGTTAAGCTTCACCTTGTTTCTCCTTTTACTACGTCTGTTTGTGTTGCTTGAGCACCCCTTTGGATGGCACTTCACTTCTTAGGTTTCCCTATGTGTGGCACTTGAATATTTGCACTCCTTTGATGTTTCAACTTTTAGGTCTCCCACTTGCTTCAAACTCAATGTTTGATCCTTCGAATTTCACTTAGGTGAATGATGCTTTGTATCCTTTCTAATGCTTTGAAAGATACTAGGTCTTCTCATGAATAGATGGTGCTTGAATTTCTTCCTCTTAGGTGGCACTCTGAATTCTTCCTCTTAGGTGGTGCTTTGGTTTCTTCTTCTCAAGTGGTACTTTGGTTTCACTCTACTTGATTACATTACCCTTTGAACTGCATTCTATGCCTGGTTACATTACCTTTTGGACTGTATTCTACGTCTGATGTTACCCTTTAAATTGCATTTTACACCTAGATTCTGATCTCCCTCAACTTTGAGTGTTGCTTGGTGTTCTAGAGATACGTTTGGCTCTTTCTATTTTGCACTACATTAGGTTTCTGCAAATTTGCTCTACATTCAATTCTACAACTTTACTCTTTATTCAACTCACTTTTCCAACATGGCTCTTTGCTTAGCTTGGGCATTTCACTAAGTTTCTCTATGTAGTCTGGATTGGTGCTTGACCTTATTTGACCTCTACTAACTTAATTATTTTCCTTCAAGGTGATGACTTCCACTGACTTCAATCTTATTACCTGAACTCGTTGTCTTTAACCTTTGGCTCTTCTAGCTTGCTTGTTCTTCAAGCTTGCTATGTCTTTCCAATGGACTGCGTAGCTTTTTATTTTCTTTGCCTTTATTGTAGCTTCTTCTTGGTCGAATATTATTCTAGCATAGATATATTCTATCTCTATTTCTTTCTTTGTTGTCCTTCTTGTAGGTGTAGGTGCAAGATACTCATGCATTGGATCACTGGTGTAGGGTGCTCTCCAAGATTAAACTCACACTATGTCATCCTCTTAAATAACTTTACTTTCAATATTTAACTTGGCCAAATCTTCTCTGTATGTTGTCCTCTATTTTTACCTTGTCTTTGATTTTAGGCTTCTTTATCCAAGTCTATTATTGAACAATATTTTTCTTTAGAGCTTCTCAAACTTGATGGGCATATACTTTTCTATGCCTTTGACTTTGCTAGTGCTCTCTGGCTACCCTTGAATCTATATTTAATATTTGTTGTTATAATTTTTTTACTTCTTATAGATCCTTTATACCTTAATTATTCCCCCCTGTGCTCAGTTTAATTCTGATAATTACTTCTCTATATCTATGGGCTTGTCGTCGAATAGCAACAATTATCCCAAATACTATAAGATTTTTCTTGAAACTCCTTTCTATCTCTTGAAACTCTTCTCTATCTCTTTCTACTTTTAATACTTCTTTATCTTCAAGACTTCTTGTTATGGTGTTATTGTGATGCTTCACTTGCTTATGGTAATACTATGAATGTTACCTTGCATTCTCTAAACTTATTTATTTTCTTTAACGCCGCCCTTGTGGAATTTACTTCATTTATCTCCAATATTATCCTTGAGGTTTTCTTTCTTCTATATTTAATATTCAATAGGACTTCTTTACTTGGGTATCTTCTCTATGAATTCTATAGCTTATATGTGACCTCTTTTTCTCAGGTTTTCTCTTTTTACCTTTATCTTCTATGGAACCTCTTTTGACAGGTCTCCTATCTTCAATATCTCTTCTTTTACTACAAATTCAAATCAATCCTTGCATGATGAAAGCTCTTAGACTTCAAGAAATCGAAGATGAAAGTCTTATCTATCTGTTGTAGGAAGCTTCTCAATTTTTTAAGATCAATTTTTTACTACAACAAAATCGTAGACAACATTTTTAGCATTACTCAAGAATCCAATATTGATATAAAGGTATTTTATCCCTAAAAATTTCTATTAATGTTAAGGTTGGCTATGCCCTGAATTTTCAACTATCTTCAAGTTGATTCGCTCAAATAGGAATCATAGTCTTCACAGGTTATACTTCAACCTTGTGGAAAGACTCTAGACTTCTACAACTTTTAAATCTTGCACAAGTAATCTTGCTATAACTTTGATATCATTGATGGCTTTTAAAGCCTTACATCAAAAACAAAACTCATAGGAAATTAATCGTATGATCAAATATAATAAAGTTGAAATATAATGAAACTAATACAATAACTCAGAATATGACATCAAATAAAATAACACAAGAATAACTCATAATACTAAAAATACTATTGAATAAAGGTCTACTAATGCACACAATAAGCTATGCACTTTCAATACCAAATTACAATGCTTTGTCACAAATATATAATTGTATGTGACTCCTCATATGGTGCACTCTTGACCTTCACTCTTCTTTGTAACTCTTCACTTTCCTATTCTAAGGACATATGTACACTCTTACATAATGGACATTTACACTCACAACACTTGCATACATTATTACATGACACTTGTGTATTTCTCGCACGTTATTACATTACATAAAATATATAAACTCACACTCCAATCTAATACACACACCTAATCTAATAATGTACCAAGGTGGTTCTTTGAGATATACCAAATAATATATATTCTTCAAAAAATAATAATTTTTATAAAATTACCATAATAGTGGTAATCCATGTAAAGCAGAGTTGAGAAAAGAATTATCTTGTAGAGCCAAGAAAAATAAAAGAGAAGCAAAGTAAATTGAAAACAAGGAATGATAAGTGTAGTAAAGTCTTAAGCATTGAAAAGTGCATTAAGAACGGTGTGAAGCCTTCTATTTGTCTCTAGAGTGCAATCTAAGTAGAGTAGAGTACAGTCTAAGTAGAGTAGAAGCATCTAGTACCTGAGAAAGAAGAAAGAAGAAATAACAAGAAAAAATTATAAAAGAGCTCGCAAAATCCTAAGAATATAAATAAAATTAAAAAAGGAGAAAGCATTAAAAACTTTCCAAAGCACTTTTTGAAGAACAAAATTAAAGCTACAAGCAAATAAAGAGTGAAAGCACTTCTTGCAACATCAAATTGCAATGTCATCAAAATATATAATAAAGTTATTGAGCTTCATTACCCAGAGTAATAGAGATTAAACCATCTGTAATATTTGGTTTGAAGAACCAAAGTGTATTCCATAAATTGAAACACACTTGAGCATCTAAAAAAAAATAAAAAATAAAAAGATAGATGCACTTGAGTGCTTGGTAAAATCAAAGAGAATTGGAGTGTCAGGTAAGAGTCAAAGCAACGTTGGTTGAGAGTCTCGGAGAATAATATAGTGAGAAAATAATTTGGTAAGAGTCAAAGCAACGTTGGTTGAGAGTCTTAGAGAATAATATAGTGAGAAAATAATTTAGTAAGATTCAAAGCAACGTTGGTTGAGAGTCTCAGAATAATTAGGTGAGAAAATAATTTGTTTTACATTTTTTGAAGAGAGAAATACGAACAATTATTACATGCAAAAAGCAACTTGTAGGAGTGTCAAAGAAAAAATGTATTTTCTATTTTAATACCTGAATGCACATATACAAATTTTTGATAGCACTTTAGGAGGAAGTTTTTGAAGAGAATATTTTATAAAAAATTATTATCTGGCGAATACATGGGAGATAGAAAAGTGAAGAATTTAAAATAAAAATTAAAACTTGCATGCACGTTTTTTAAAATACATGCTACTAAGTGCATGGAATACTGAGTGGGCCATGCTTTTTGTTTTAGAATTGTAGAAAGATTTAAAAAAAGGTAAAGAAAAGATAAAATAAAAAAGGGGGTTGTCTTTTTAAATTGGAGATATAAGGTAGTTAAGAGCTCTTTAAATATTTGTTTTAAAAAAATGGAGGAGAATTTTTTTTAAAAGGACAAAAATAAAAAGTTTTTTTTATAGGAGTTATAAGGTGGAGTTAATTAATTTGAAAATTATAAAATCTTTAAAATTAAAGATTATTGAAAATTATTATTTAAATTAGGAAGTCGTAAGGATTTCTACTCATAAAGTTTTTGAAATTTGATATTTTTTTAATTTGAAGTTTGCAATTAGAAATTTAGAAATATTTGGTTTATTTAAATTTTGGAGAAATAAGGTTTTCTACTCCAAAATATTTAAAATTTTGATTTATAAATTTAAGAGTAATTTTTTTAGTGCAACATGGCAAGGAAAAAACAAGCAAAAAGAAAAATAAATGATCAAAAAACAAAATACAAAAACATGAGTTGTTAAAAATAAATGAAGAAGAGAAACAAAATTTATGTTTTCAAGAACAAATAGACATTCAAGATGCTTCACTAGAAGAGACTAAGGAAATGTTGAAAGGTCTAAAATGTTGTACACAACACATGATAGAAAAAATTGAAGGACAAAAGGATACATCAATAAAGGTAAAGAGGGTCTTACAATCAATTATGAGAGAAGCCAAAGATGAAAAATTTCAATACTTGTTTGGTAATTATCTAAGCTCAAGCTTGATGAAGCACATGAAGAATGTAAAGGTATTTTTACATTACCTGATGATATAGGAAAGATATTGAATATGATATTGCTTTCTAATGAAGTCCTTAAAGACAAGAATAGAAGATAAAGAAATGATTAAATATTTGAAGAACAAGCTTATTGATATTACCAATGAAGCAAATGATTTAAGAGTTATGACAACAAATGTATGTTGTGATTCCATAAAATTAAAGCCCATAATAATAGATACATGTTGTGATACTAATAATCTTCATCAAAATAAAAAGGAAAATTGTTATGCAAGCGGTGATACTTGTGACTTAGAACTTGGTAGGGTACCTAGGAATAGATATTTGGGGATATATTATTATATTGTATAAGGGTTGGCATGGGCCACACATAACCCAAGGTTGATTGTATTATAATATTATATTATATTATAATATAATATTATATTAGTAGTAGGCTCCCCAAAGTAGAATAAGAATATGGATATATAAAGAAGAGATATTTGTCATTGTAATCATCATTGAAGAAGAATCTTATGTAATCGTCTATGCCCACGAAGTGGCTCCCTCTCATCTTGGGAGATCTTGTGGAGTTATTCCTTCCTTAAGGATTATTATTGGTGTTTCCCTACCTTAAGGGTATTATCTATCTCTCTCTCATTTGTGGATTGTTATTGTGGATAATGTATTATGGATGAATGATTTGATATTTTTGCATATTGGTGAATGGTTTATGTTAATGATAATAAAGTTATGCAACAAGTGGTATCAGAGCAACGATTTTGGCAAAGTGGGGATTTTTGTGAAATTGCAAAATTAGGGCAATTTTTTTTGGAAAAATATCTCATCTTTTAGGAGCCATATCTCTACGCAAGTTTATCCGATTCAGGCGATTCTTGGATCAGATTGTGCAGAATTTGAAGAGCTTTAAAATGAGTGGTCATATGAAGGAATCTGAGTAGTATTGAGGGAGATACGACCTTTTGAAGTTAGTCATCTAGAACAAGGATAGTGACGAATTTCGCAGATTTTTTTTGGAAAAACATCTCATCTTTCAGAAGCCATATCTCTGCGAGATTTTATCCGATTCAGGCGATTCTTGGATCAGTTTGTGTAGAATTTGAAGAGCTTTAAAATGAGTGGTCATATGAAGGAATCCGAGTAGTATTGAGGGAGATACGACCTTCTAAAGTCAGCCATCTGGAACAAGGGTAGTGACAAATTTTCAAGTCGTAAATTTTTTGAAAGATGAAATTTGTTTAGTTCGGGTAAGCAAATCAGTTGCACTTTATTTTGTTTGGAAGAAAAATTGTAGATCTAGTTGTCTATGTGGATTTTTAGCTTCAACTCAGTGGGAAGATATTTATTTCCATAAAACCCTAGTTTGCATTAGGGCATGATATATATTATCAAAAAAACCCTAGTTGCATTAGGGCATGAACAATGGCACTCCAAAGTTTTTCTGGAGAAGATGATATTGATGCTAGAGAATGGTGGAAAAATTTTAGATCTCTATATTGTAATAATTATTTTGGGAAATCCTTCCTTGGTATATGTCTTAAAGGGGAAGCTTGGTCTTGGTGGAATAATTTTTGTAAAGAAAGGAATAATGAATACACTTGGGATGAAATAGAGCATGCATTCTTGAGTAAATGGGACCCATATTATATAGATAGCCTAATGGATGTCATCAAAGACCTTGAAAAGAAACTACAGGGAATTCAAAATGAGCGGAATGAAATAAAAGGAGATTGGGAAGTTTTCAAGAAACAGAATGAAGACTATGAAAAAGAAATAAAATTACTCAAGGAGAAAGAGGAAAAGGTTAAGGAAGATAATGAGAGGAATATAGAAGGCACATCGTTGGATTTACAAAAGCAAGAGCAGAATAAAAAAGGTTTAAATTCAGCTAAAAGTTCTATTTTGCAGGTTCATGGAAGCATTCAAAAGGAACAGGTTATTATTTCCATTGACCTTGGTAGCAGATATAATTTTATTAATATTGCTTTGGCTAAGAAGTTGCAAGTTCAAGCAACAAAAATTAAGGACATACATCTAGAGGGTGAGCATGTTCAGATTTTTGAAGATTTGAAGATCACCATGGATAAATATGTTTTACATTCAGATTTCTATGCTATTGAGATGGATGATGAGGATATTGTTCTTGGTTATCCTTGGTTAGATTCTTTGGGTACTGTTAACATTAATGTGCAAAAGAAGTTTATGAAGTTATGGTACAGGAAAAAGAAGATAACATTGCAGGATATTTCTCAGCTTAAGGAGCAAGGATCCAAGGAAAATCAAGAAGTGGTTGTAGAGAAACAAATTGAAGAACCTAAAACAGAATCCAAGAAGGCAGTAGCAGCAACAAAGTCCATGGAAGAAGTAGCAACAATTGAGTCCATGGAAATAACAGTAATAGAGTCCAAGGAAGCTTTGATAGAAGAGCACAAGGACACACCAAACAAAGGGAACATGAAAGAACAATGTGTAGAAGAATTTAAAACAATGGAGCCAAATGTTGAGAAGTCAAAGAAGGTAGAACATCAAGTTAAGGTTGCACCATATCGCCATCCACACCACCATGAGCATCAACAATCTTGGAGGTATGGTTCAAGGCAACAATATTATGGTTCTACATGGAATCAGAAGGGCACCAACTATGGCAGTGTTTGGCAGAGAAAGCATAGGGATCCTGGTTTTCAGAGTGGATCATCAGCATCAAGGAAAAAGTGGACCCATCATTCAAGTTATCAAAATACAACAGCAAAAGCGTGGAGCCAACGAAGCAGATTTGGATACTCAAGTAACAAAATGGCATACCAACATCAACGTGTTTCACTTGGATGGATGGATGATCGAGATTGGTACCAGTTGCTAACATTGCTTAGCAAATCATATTATCATGTTTCTTCATATGTTTCGAGGACGAAACATTTGTAAGGAGGGTGGCATGGTAGGGTACCTAGGAATAGATATTTGGGGATATATTATTATATTGTATAAGGGTTGGCATGGGCCACACATAACCCAAGGTTGATTGTATTATAATATTATATTATATTATATTATATAATATTATATTAGTAGTAGGCTCCCCAAAGTAGAATAAGAATATGGATATATAAAGAAGAGATATTTGTCATTGTAATCATCATTGAAGAAGAATCTTATGTAATCGTCTATGCCCACTGAAGTGGCATCTCTCATCTTGGGAGATCTTGTGGAGTTATTCCTTCCTTAAGGATTATTATTGGTGTTTCCCTACCTTAAGGGTATTATCTATCTCTCTCTCATTTGTGGATTGTTATTGTGGATAATGTATTGTGGATGAATGATTTGATATTTTTGCATATTGGTGAATGGTTTATGTTAATGATAATAAAGTTATGCAACATAAATTATGACAAAGACAAAAGAACTTGTTCCAAAAGCAAATGTTAAATGTGATACAAAGGATTTGAATATAATTCATGGTTGTTCAGAGAAATTTTAGTCTATCAAAATTGATAATGGCATGGATTTAAATGATGAAAAGAATATTTATGCTCAAAGTTATATTGAAAGAAATCAGTGTGATGGTGGATTTGGTATGAAAGGCATACTAAAGGGATTAGTTCAAAATTACTATGCAAAATGAGATATAAAGACAAATTTGGAAAAATATGGACAAGGAATGAAAGAGTCAATTGTACCAAAATTAAGACCAAAATATGAAGGTCTTCAATATACAAGACATACAAGCAACAATGAATCAGGGATTAAATTTGTGACAAGAAATAATGACATAAATTCTATGATAGGGATTGATAAAATCAGTAACAATGAAGGACAAACAAGAAATAATGAATTAGAGAAAGAAAAAAGGAATCCTATAACAGGGAACAAATGTAACCATTGTAGCAGATATGGACATAAGATAGAAAAATGTTGGAATATCCATGGTTGTGAAATTTGTGGACATAACCATTCTAAAAAATCTTGTCTCCATAGAGAAAAGATAAATTACAGATTAAAAATAGATTGTGGATGGATAAGTATGAATGAATGGGATAAGATGAAAAGAATATTGTATGGTTTCTATAGAAGAAAACAAAGTATGATCAAATTATTTTGAGAATAATATCAGTCTTATCATAAAGAAATAAATGATCATGACCCAAACACAACTTGGAAGATGACCTATAGTGAAAGCACCTGTAGTGATGATCCTATAGAAGTGATAGTTTTATGATTGTTCCAATGGATGACCCAAATACAATGATAATCCAAAGATGACCTAGAGGCAATGACCCAGAGGTAGAGACCTAGAGGTAACTTAGATACATTTACCTAGAGGTAGACACAAATACTTTATAAAGATAGACCTAATGATGGTTGCATATATCCAACCATGCTAAAGTTAGAGCTGAAGAATGAATAGAAAGAAGAATTAGAGAATGAAGGCAAAAAGCTTTCCTATCAAATAATGTAATATGAGGGGTGTTGGAAGTATTGCATTATTTGACCCTTTTGTAAATATTAGTTTGGTAGAATGATTTATATTTTTATATAATGTATGTGTCAGTGTGAAAGAAAGCGCAAAGTGTCAAGAGAGAATGAAGAGTCACATTGATATGTGGCACGATGCGAGCTTTGTCTTAATGAAAGAAATATGAAAGGATGCATCTTCCGGATGTTTGAGGAGAGCAATAGTCAAAGTACTGAAAAGCCATGTAAAATTACATATTGGAGATAAAGCTCCATGCAATGTAATCTATCTGAATCATTATTGTAATATTTTGATATTTGAGTTATATTTGTGAGATATTGTTGTTATTTCAATATTGTGATTCATTGTTATTTTGTATGGCATTTATATGATTTATACTTGATCTTGGATAAAGCTTTTTATAAGTTAATCTATCTAAAAAGCTAACATTATACTCTACCAACATACTGCAAGTAAATGCTTTGGCTACAAAGTTCTAGGAGGAACCAAAATAGAATAAGGATGCAAAGTATTAGACTATTTTAATATAAGTTAAGATAAATCTTGGATTAAGAACTTTAACAAAGAAACATTTGTTAAGATGAATTTTGATTGTATTAAATAATTGATTAATTTAAAAATCAATTGTTTAAAATGATATAAAAATTTAAAATTATAAAACCTTAAAAATATTATTAAAAATATTAATTGGCAAATTAATGTTTATTAAAAAAAACACAAAATATAGTTAAAAATTTCCAAAAACTTTTAGATAGCACACCTACCATAAAAGAAGGTGGACTAGTTCTATTTAAATACTTTTCTATAAAGAATCCTCTAATTAAATGTTTTTGACAATCCTTGCAAAGGAAACTTGACCTAACTTTTCTTCTAAGAAAATACTATTTAATTACTATTGATTAGTATAAATATTAAACAAAACTAGGCAATAATAATTATCTTCAATTTATCTGGTCTTATACTCTAGCATTATAGTTCTTAATTTAAGACTATGGTTAAGTTAACCAAGTGCAAGCTTTTGTTAAATGTTTTTAAGGCAGCACACCGTTAAAAAATTAGAAGCAAACGTGGACTTTCAACTTTCCAAACTATTTTGCACGTGTATTTTTTTTAATTGTTCGTAATGCTCATAAAACATTAATAAAAAACATGTGTGCGTAGGGTGCGGGTGTGGTATGGTGTAGGTGTGAATAAGTTTTGTTAAAAAAATGTCATTGGTTAAGGTTTTGAATGATTTGTGAAAAAAAGTCAGGTTGATTTGGAATTTATGTGGTAGTTAGCCTCCAACCTTATGGTGAATTATTTATGTGGTAGTTAGCCTCCAACCTTGAATGTGTTTCAGATGGTGAATTAGTAGATGTTCCCAATATTTAATGAAATATAATTGAATAAGGAAAACAAAAAAAATTATGTGATGATCTTTTTATTTTATTTATTTGAACATTAAGGTTCAAATTAAATCAAAGTGGAGTTATATTTTAAACTTCAAAATATATATGAGATATATTTCATATATATTTTGAAGTTTAAAATATAACTCCACTTTGATTTAATTTGAACCTTAATGTTCAAATAAATATATTTCATATTTTGGCAATTAAAATTTGATTGAATAAATAAGGTAGCATCATATAATTTAGGTTTCATGGACGTCAAAAATTATTTTTAGTCTCAAGATAAAATTAATATAATTTAATTGGTTAATTAAATGGTATAATTTCCTCATTCTTGGAAAATATTTTTTTAATATAGAGTTTTTTTTCAATAGTAGATTATTCTTGAAACAAATATATATATATATATATATATATATATATATATATATAAAGGAATGGATTTCAATTTTGAAGTTGTTAAATCATAGTCAAAATTGTAATTTCAACATAATCACAATTGAAATCTTAACATTTTAAAATAAAAAATTATTAATTTATAGTCTAAAATGTTGCCCTATGGATGTCATTGCTTCATGTTTAGTCAATTCCATATTTTAATTAATTAACAATTTCTTTTTACACTTTGAGATTTAGGAGAGTGCAAAAACTTTGGAATGTATGTGTATGGAGGACTCAACTAGCAATGGCAATAGAAAGTCAAATTTCATTTAAGATGGGTAAAGTCCCATAACTCTTTTTTATATGTTGCACATGCAGGGGACCTAAGATAATAAGGGGATTTGTCGAGTGTCAAGGAGACTTGAACTTTTAACTTCACAATGAGCACATCCCACTCATCACTTTGCCAAGACCTTGTGGTTAACTTGTCCTAGAGGGACATTATAGAGTGTCGAGGAGACTTGAACCTTTAATCTCCTCAATGCGAGCATCCCCCATACACCACTCCCCTAAGACCTCATAGTTAGCTTTACCAACTATTTTTTAACCAAAAAAAGTGTTAAGGTTCATCCATAAAATTGAAACCTTGACTTACAACATGAAACTCATTGCTCCTTACCATTTAGTTCAATCCCATTAAATTAAAAAAATATATATTAAAAAAAAATAAAATTAAAATTAAATCAAATGAAACTTAAATAACTACATGAGATAAGAGGTTTACAGGCTTTGAATGGTTGTAGTTTCTATTGATTTTTCTCGTAACCAAGGGAAAAGTGTTAAGGTTTATCCATAAAATTTAAACCTTGACTTATAACATGAAACTCACTGCTTCTTACCATTTAGTTCAATCCTATTGGTTTTGAAATAGAAAATCATTAAAATTAAAATAAACTTAAAATTAAATTAAATATCACTTTAATAACTACAAGAGATAAGAGATTTACAGGTTTTGAATTGATTCTAGTTTCTATCGATTTCTCTTATAGACCATAGGATTCAAACTCGAGTCTCCTTTTAAGAAGTGGTAGCATTTTTTTAAGATGCATGAGTCGAAAGAAAAATTCTTGTGCAAAGGTTTTATCCCTTGATAATTGAATGTGTGCCCTTGGGCTATGTACCTAAGGAGACGGTTCAATTTGTCTCCCCTAATTTTAGGATGAGCACAACTAGTACTATATTGGTGCTTGATCAATGTGAGTGATCACATATCATACAAGAGAAGCATTATCTCCCTTTTCTTACTCAATATCCATCCAATTATGGTTTTCCCACTTAGTTAGTCATGTCTCCCTTGATTGTACACTCAATGCCTCCTCCTCTTTTGTCTCTTTCCTTGTTGGACCAACAAGCTCTTTTTTTGTAATTTTTATTTTGTGTTTTAAATGAATAGGTGGCCTATTAGGTTTTGTACCAAGGGTCAACAATCCAATCCCTCAATTCCTCTATAGAAACTGATGTTAATCTTAACTTTTTTTACTATATTGTATTTGCTTATTTTACCATCATAAGCTAGTCCAAATTACCTCTACTTGACCTATGTTTGACATATAATAAGAAATTGACCTTATTGAATCCATATTTTTCGCTTGAGAGACTTCTTGCTATGTTTTCCCTATATTTTCTTACTAATATCTCTTCTCTTGTGGCTACTTTTTATTTCCTAAAGCCATTTTGGTTCATTTACTTAATCTAAGGTTTCATTTTTATTTTGGCAGAAATACCCTTATAGCCTTTATTACTACACCTGCAAATAGATTTTATGTCAGACACTCTACTTTCAACAAGGTTCTAGAACAACCAATGAGGTCAAAAGGGATTTCAAGGAGCGATAATAACAGATGCATGGTTGAAGCAAAAACTAGATCTAGGATATTATTGAAAAGTGAAAACTTAGACATGGAACCTCCAATAATAGGCAGTCTCAAAATTTCTCTTGGTAAGGGAGATTTTAAGTTGAATTATTGACTTTCAAAGGATTGCTATAATTTTTTTTTCATACATGGTGTGCCTATAGAACATGACTTTTACAAATGGACTAAAATGAACTAGGAATCAAGGGATTGAGTTTTAGAGGAAATGAGGAGCCTATGAAGAGATTGCATCTATTTTTAACTTGAAGTAAAATAAGCTGATCAATCCATCCTCTAGTTTGAGATATGATTAATATGTGTCTAGATCTCTACTAGTCTTTTGGTCATTTGAATTCTACCTAGAAGGTTTATCAGGGGTAAATTTACCTTTGGGTTGCATTTCTAGATAGGATTAGTTGGGATATTAGAGGAAGAAGGGATTAGGATATCTAAGGTACTACTAGATTACAACATGCATGGGATAAACAGAAGTCTAGAGTTTCTCTCAATACCTTTAGCTTTCCTCTTCATAGGATGAATAAGTCTTTAATTTCACTAATGGTGCAAACATAAGCTCAAATATCTAGGTTTATAGAGGAATAATAGGGGGAATTCTGTATGATGGTGCAAGAATCCACCTTAGGATTTATTCAAAAACTAAATAATTTATAGGTAGGGTATATAGGGTATGAGATTAAGAGATCATATTTTGGTATGCCGACTCCAAATTACATTAATGAATCTAATAGTTTAAATTTGCATGGACCTCTTCCCACTATAAAAGGAAGCCTAGCAGTGCCTCAGTCTTATAGGTACATGGTCCTCTCTAAGGGATGAAAAGAAGTTACTAAAAAATACAAGGAACCCTCTTATTCTCATGATGAAGTGGTAAAATCCACTTAAGGGATTGAAACATATGCAGTAATAACTATGAAACCACTACTTTTTATGGGAGCTTATCTACTAGGGGATTCTTCACATAAATATTGGTCCAAATTCTTTGTGAGGGATCACTAAGTAATTTTAATGTTTAATACTTATGGGGCCCTAGTCCTCGTGTCACTTGTAAGAATAGAAAATCAATGGAATTTTCAATTATGTCTTGGAATGTAAGGAGTCTCATGCAATTATTAAGAATTATTACCATCATAGTTTGCTTGATAATGAGAGTGGTTTAACCACCCATCATAAGGACTATGCATCTATGTTGGTTAAGGGTAGTTACAGGATTGGTTATGGTTTGTTATGCCAAAATTAGGCATTACATTATATTTAAATATTCTTCACTCCATAATGCAAATCATCAAAACATCTAAGCATTAGTAGTGTCAATGGTATCCAAGCAGGTTGAGGGTAGAGCCATGGGCTAGTGAGGTTGTCCTCCCACCCAATTATGTGGAAAATAGTCGAATATTTGAGGTTGTTCCACATCTACAAAAATGTGGAAAAATTCTTAGAGTGGATCGATACAAAGGGGGTGTCCATTGTTGTAATTTTACTTCAAAAACATATCCACTTTCTCAAAAGAGCAGGTTGGGAGGAGCGTCATTGCAATCTCATAATTTTCATGATATGTTAATTTTGTGATGCAAGTGGGTCTAGCCTTGATCAAGTCCTTCACCATGGATGAGGGATTTAAATTTATAGATCATCAGATCTTTCCTTATTCAAAATATCAATGAAGACATTTTTCAAGGCCATTTTATCATGAATGATGGTATGCTAATTTTTTTAGTGGTAACAAATTTCAATTAGAATTTTCCATACAAAGATAATTTTCATTAGTAGTTGCAACCTTAATCTGGAAAGGGAACATCTACAAGAAAGAACTCGATGTATAACCAAAAAACTTAAATTCACCTATCTTCTCTTATTCATCACAAAAATAGTGGGTAACAAACAATACAATCAAGTGATGTGACTGCTCATACAGTGCATGCAATTGTCCTCCAAACTTAAAAATTCCACAGAGAGACTATCTTACTATTTCTCAATGTCCATGGGGGAGATAATTGTATATGAGAATAAGGGTATGAAGAATACATAGAATTAAGAGCCAAATTTCACCTACAATATTTATGATGAGTTTCAAAAAAACAAATTCTATGATAGTGGATTCCTTTATCAAATTCCTATAGTTCACGTCAATCCAAGTGATCATAGATGTAGTGGAGAGTTGTAAAATTATTAATATTATCAATATTGGGATTCAAATTGGATTGTAGTGGAGAATGTTCATTCATTCTCCTTCGCTAAGTGCATCCAAATCCCTTGAGTTGCTAAAGATCATGGTAGTGGAGATGAATGCCAAGAGCTAAAAATAGTGGAAGAAGAATGCATGCCTTCATCGAATCATTCGAGGTGTTATTTTTATTCAAGATGGTGGAGATATAAAACATGGATATTAATGAAGGACTTGTAATCACTTATTACTTACTCTGTGTACAATACAATACAAACATGTTGAAGTAGACCTATTTTATATGCTTTAACTATAATCTTGAGTGTTTGAATATAGAGCTTCTGAAGAATATTATAATTATTTCTCACACTATAAAAGTTGTATGATCTCTTAGGAATTAATGAGAAGTGATGACATATGGGTATTGTTGAACAATATGTTACATTGTATATGGAAATTAGAGCAAATATTGTTAGAAAAGCATAAATGGTATTCTATCAATATTAGTCTACCCAAGGTAATTCATCAAGTGGTAGTTAACAACATTTAATATACATTGTTTATTGTAAGTAAAATATTAATATACAATAAAAAGAAGATAATAGTTAAGATGATTAGATTGTCATGGTTGGATCTACATATACCTAATTATATATATATTGAGTTTACATGGTGGAATTGATAGCCACCATGAATTCGGGAAGGTTGTCCAACTTTTATGGCTACCATAATATTCTGCGATGTCCGTCTAGGAAGCCGCCACACATATCTTCACGCAGTCCATCTCTATAACCACCATGCCACAATAATTTTAAACCTTTTACGTTGTTGAAAGCACTAGGAAAGGGACAAGCGTTCAGTCCGACGAGACCTAAGATTTGAACCTTGGATCTTCGCCCCCCTTACGGGGTTTGGTCGAACTAATTGGTCTACACCTTGGACCTACCTAATTATATTTGTTAACATGGAGGTCATACATCAATTTTTATATTTACATGGCACTTATCATAGGCAATGGATTATTTAGAAGGACACGACCAATATGTAAAAGAGAAAGTGGGATGTGATTGACCTCATTACAAGTGATGTTCAAGACAAGAAATAACAACAAACGATTAAAACTACTAACACATGATGCATGGGAACACATGATGAATCATCTCCCCATGAATATCATGAGAAGGAATATATTTATTCAATATTGAACTTTGTGAATAGATGCGTGTTCTTATTCACAAGAGGATGTTTGGAGTGCATGATCAATGATATTCGATGATGCGTTGTCATTATGCACATCATTAATTCTCAATGAATTTGTCAATCCAGGGCAGTGTACAAGGCTATTTGCGGAAGGAGTGAACAGGGCTATAACTTAGGTCATCTGGGAGCAACAGGTCTTATTGGTGAAACCGATTGTGTGGGGGATTTAGGACATTTCTATCTCTAAATTGCATAAATTAAACCTTAATCTAGTTGCAAAAATGGAAACTAATCATTAACTACAGAAATGAAATCCTAATTACAATTGCAGAATGAGACCTAATTATGTTGCAGAAATAACAGTTGCAGAATTAGAAATCTGATTATAATTGCAGAAAGGAAATCTATTTACTTTTGCAGCAATGGAAACCTAATTATAGCATGGAAATTAAGCCCTGTCAATGCTCTGTAATAGAAGGTTGTCAATCTTCTATGCAGGGGTTGACAACAAAACACAAAATGCAACAAATTGCAAAAAATAGTAAATTCTAGAAATGATAATCTGCAGTATTTTGAAAGCTTGCTGAAAGTGGAGATTACAACCAAACCATTAATCACAAGATCATCCCAATCATAAAATAAGCTAATATTACAAATACTGTTAGCTGTTTACAAGGAAATGAAATGACAAGTTCTACAACTCATTCTATTGCAACAAAATCAGAATAAAAACCTGTTGTTAGTCCTCCTCCTAGGTCTGGAAGTGGCCAACCTCCTTGTCCAGAAGAAGGTATGAGTCTTTCTTTCTCTAGATCTTACTCACACTCATTCACAACAACATGAATAAAAATAGTGCACTTTTATTGATTCAGAACATGATTACAGTATTGCTGCTAAAAACCTGTTACATGACTGTAACAGTCACTTTTCTTACTATTACACTACTTGCCTATTTTCTCCTATTCTCCTCTCTCTCCATCTCTCTAGCTCAACCTGGATGGGAGCCATATTTATAGATGTCCTAAGATCTACTTACAAACTGAGAATATCTCATTTCTATCCTAAATATCTAATCCTATTATGCTACAACTTTTCCTGGTTTTATCCTAGAAGAGGATCAAACTTGATCTTTCCATAAATGGTGGCTTTGGTCGGCAAGGACGACAAAGTCAGATGGGAGATATTTTCCCTTACCCTTTTCAATATTTCTTTCCCTTTTTCCAGCATCATAAATCGGTCAACAAGTCAAAAAGCACATTCTGTTTTCATTCCAAAGATAAGTGGCTCATTTCGAAGAGACTGCAATTCTCATTTCGAAGATCCGCTCATTTCGAAGAGACTGTGTTTTCTCATTCCGAAGATGTCTGTTCATTCCGAAGAGACTTCGGAATGAACAAATGTGTGCTCTTTAAATGATTTCCTCTGCATTTCTCAGGTGGGTTATCTCTCAGGATCAGATTTCAATGGTCTTCATCTCTTTCCATGTGTGAATTCCATGCCTTGCCATTCATTGGCAACTGGCTGGAATTTACATTGGAAAACCAATTTTTGCTGCACAGTAATAGTTTGCTTGCACTGTTTGCTAGATTTAGATAAAATGAATGCTTGAGACATATTAAAACAAAACTAGTGAAATGCTGCTATCAACCTAAGCATATTTCTCTTTTAGCAAGTCATAACAAAATAACATAAAACTATGCAAAAAGCTATAAAAATTAGAATATAGTATTTCTAATACATTGATCATGCAAACAGTTAATACACAACATATTGAATCAACTTAACTAGCATATCAGATTAAACATAAGAGTTTTTAGGCAATTTTAATGTTCAAAACATGCTATGATTGAGGCATTTCCATGCCTCATCATTTTCCCCCCAACTTATATTAATGCATGTCCTCATGCATTCTATTGGGCTATGGAATCACATATGTCCATATTCAAATTCCATGATCTGTAGAACAATTTGGTGCCTATATAATATCCCCTATTCTCCTGAAGGTTTCTGAGCCATTCTTCAAACTGATCATCAGGTTGAGCATCTTCTTCAAAGTAGAAGGGAACTGGAGTAATGATGGTTGGAGGCCTAAATCTGAGACCTATCCAATGATGTTGCATGATTTCAATCAGTCGTATCACTCCTTCTGCCCTTCTTCTAGACCATTCTAAGTTAATGGGGGAGATGGGTTCTCTTTTCTGTAAAGACATGGAAAGTTCAACCCATCTGTTTCTGCAGATTGATAATGCTGGAACAAAATTGTCATTACAGAAATTCTAAAATCTGGTCACATAGTCCCTCAAATTGTTCAAGTACATCCTCTTTACATCATCCCTGTTCATCATGGTGAAGTGTTGTCTGGTGATAATTGGGTGATTTGGCTGAACTGCTCTGACTAACAATTCAGCTCTTGATTCAATTTCTTTATTCTACCTTTTCTCCTGGTCCCAATAAAAGTGATTTTGCAAAGTGGACATGAATGCCCTCAATTGAACATCTCCTATGTAAATTTGAGGGTGAAATTCTACTTCTTCTGGAATAAAGAAGTTGTGTAAAAATAGTTCACATAGGAGATTTTTCTGCTCTACAGGGCTGTCAAAATATGCTTCCAGGAAATCTGTAGTTGTGTCTAATTTATATGGGAGACCTGAGCTAATCCTCATGACCTGCCATCTGAGATATTTCTCTTTCAGAATAAGACTATAAAATCTGGCTGGCCATCTGAATTGGACCAAAAACTCAGCAATCTGACATAAATCAATCACTTTTTCTTTTAATGCCTTGATCTCTGTTTCCTTTGCCTCTAACTATTTTCCTTCCAATTTGAATTTTTCAATCTTAGTGGCAAGCTTCTCATATCTGATCACCCAACTGGCTATGTCTGCATTATATTGTTCTAGGGATACAGTATTAGGTGGTCTAACTACAGGTGGAACTCTAGGTAGCAGATCTACCTGAACCCCTTTTTCTGCCACTTCTACTGGTTGATCATCTATCAACAATTCTACCTGTACCCCATTTTTTGCTATTTCTACTGGTTTGTCATCAGACAGTAATTCCACTTGTACCCCCTTATCTGCTATTTCTACTGAAGGTGCAACAGTTTGAAATACAGAGACCTCAATTGAAGGAGTACTTACTTGAACAATTTCATGCTGCTGCTTGGACTGTTCCTGTGCTGGTGTTTCTTGCTGTGACTCATCTCCAGTATCTTTTTCTATGCTCTTTACCAATTCTGGAGCATCTTCAGAATGAGAAGGCAATGCTTCAGAATGAGAAGGCACTTCTTCATAATGAAAGGGTGCTACTTCAGAATGAGCACCTATGTCTGTCTCAATAGAGTCATCTGCCCTAGATAAATCCATAAGTAATTGAGCCAAATCATCCTCATCAATGGATACAGTTGGCTATTTTTTAGACTGTGATAACCTTTTTCTCAATTCTGCCACTTCCTGCTATAATTCTACAATCCTCCTTTCCTGCATTTCAATGATACTTTCTCTCTCTTCAATCCATCTAGTTTGTGTTTTGACAACACTTCTTGCTGCTCTCAGCTGTTCTGTGATGTCTACCTCCTCTATTTCTGGTTTAGAATCTGATGCAGACAAATCATCTATAGTTGGCTGCTCAACAACTATCTCTTCTTCTACTTCAGCTGTCTGCTCTTGTTCAGGAGGCTCCATGAAACTGTCTATGATTGCATCTACAATTTCTGTGGCCTGTTGAACTGTAGCCACTTCAAAACTATCCTGCCTAGTCTCTTCCTCAATTATCTATTCAGGGAATTCTGGAAAGTCTTCAGGGGCTAGTTGTATTTCTGTGACATCTGGACTGCTTTGTCCACCTTCTTCTTCTATCACCTGTTCTGCCATTTCCCTCAAGTGGAGTCTTGTAGACCTCCTAGTTCCTGATGCAAATTTCTTCTTTTTGCTTTGTTTTCTGGTGACAGTAGGGGTTGTGGGGACAGTTTTAGATGCTTCTGTTTCCTTTGTTGTTCCTTCCCCTTTTTGGCTAGGTACTTCACTCCCCTATTCTGACAGATCAGTAACAACTTCAAAAAAATGGACCTTCTTCTATTTTTCTGTTCTACTGCCAGTTCTAGACCCTCTCTTCTTTTGTTTCTTAGTTCGTGAGGTTGAAGGTTCTAGAGCAAGGTGCTCTGTTGGGTGTGTTTCTTTCTCTGCAATAGCCTCTATGGTAGTATCTATTTCTTCTTCTACAACAACATCTACAGTAGCTATTTCTTCTTCTACAACAACATCAACAACATCTGTTTCTTCTTCCTCCTCATCCTCATCTCCAAAAATTACATCATTTAGGGTAGAGTAAAACCTATCAAAGCTCCTAGGGTTTCCTCTAAAATGGTGTTGGTAGACTAGTTTAATAAGACCATGGTGGCGAGGGCTTCCTTTTCCTTCCTGATATCTTTTTGCCATGTTTTTCAACTCCTAGTGCAGGTACAGGGGAAGATTTACCCTAACTTCTGGTTGTTGCCTCCCATGTCTTAGATGGTTTAAAATTTTGAGATGATGCCCTGATAATAGTACATACTACCCTTCACAGGTTAGAAATTTGATTACCCATGTGGCCACTTCATCCCAGGGTTCCTGTAGGCTGGCCCTTTTTACCCCCTTGCATGTGTTGTTATGTGTTAAATATTCTGGCTCCCTATCATTTTCTTCCAGAAATTGATTAACTATATTCACCAATGTATTTTTGCCAGATCTAGAAATTGGAAGACCTTCTAATGGAAGCTCAATAATTTGACTTAAAACTTTAGGGGTTACCTCAATTGTCATGCCGTTAATGTGTGCCCGGTTATTTCTGAATGTGTGGGTGAACATGCCGGCCAAATATTCAGAGGACCCATTAAATTTGTCCAAGAATGGCATAAGTCCTCCATCTTCAAAAATCTGCAGCACTTCTGGATTTTCTCGGAGGTGGGTGGTATCTGCTGGTTCCATTTTTGTCTTTCGCCCCATTTTCCTATTTTGGTACGTTAAAAACCGCTCACTTCTACTGCTATTCCTCTGCTGGATCACTAGTTTCTGGTGTTTGTAGACTTGTAGGGTTTGGTTCCAGGTTTTCAATTGCCCTATTTTTCTTCTTTGAAATGAACTGTAATCTCTGCACTGTTCCTCGTAATCATTTTGCATTAGCAAATATGTCTTCGAAAGGAAGGGTGGCACACATTTCTATTTTTTCTTCGAACACATGTCCGTTAATGGTTGCGCAGATGTCCTTGCCATCAGATCCACCTTACTCATTTTTAGTTCTTCTGTTTCGCCCATAGATTTTCATGTGCATGATTATTAGCATCAAAAAATGGTGGCATATTGTTGGTCACGTCCCCGTGATTCTGGCACTTTCTTAATGGGTGCAAGATAAAACAAACCACATCTCAACTGACACGTGTTTATTTATCGTATGCAGTCAAAGAATTTTTACTTGATCGTATATTTTCCTTTCCTTGGATGCCACGTGGAAATGTTATATTGAATGCTCATTCCGAAGATTATGATTTATTGCAAAAATAATACCTCATTCCGAAGATTATGATTTCATTCCGAAGACAAGTCTTCATTTCGAAGATCATGCTTCATTGCGAAGGCAAATCCTTATTCCAAAGATAAATCCTCATTCTGAAGACAAATCCTCATTTCGAAGACAAAGCTTCATTCCAAAGACAAATCCTCTTTTCGAAGGTCATGCTTCATTCTGAAGACAAATCCTCATTTCAAAGATCATGCTTCATTGCGAAGACAAATCATCATTTCGAAGACAAAGCTTCATTTCGAAGACAAAGTGCAACATTCATTCTACTGTCATTCCGAAGACAATTTCAATCCGAAGACAATACAACAATTAATCAAGAAGATAGCAGACACTATTTTTGGCATTCTTGTTCCGAAGATTAGGCAGAAACCAATATTCTCATTCTCAAAACATGTTTTAAGTATGCCAACTCTTATGGATACCTTTTATGCTAATGGTTAATTGTTATATACTATATACCAATCATTTACAATGAAGAAATGTAAGAAATATATACCTGATTAAAACAAGTTAATGCAAGTTTTGAAGAATGACTGCTTTTGTTGATGTTCTGTTGAGATTTTCTACAATATTTCAAAACAAGTGCAGTTGGTGAATTTGTACAATGATGATTCAGAAATTTTCAAGGTTATGCATGCCGTAAAACTGGTTTTCATGCATACCAACTCAGTAGTGCCTTAGGAAAGGTTTTCACTCATCGAGCTATTCATTTTTCTTTCTTCTTTTTTTTTTTTACCTCTCCTTTCTCTCTTTTTTCTTGATTCTGATTATGCCCATGAAGGAATTCATGATTTCCCTGAAATCATGCCCATGAAGGAATTCACAATCAAAATTTATTCATCTTTTTTTTTTTTGCTTTTTCTGATTTTTTTTTTCTTTTTCTTGAAATCCATGATCATGCTGATTGTTTTGAAGTAGAAGAGGAAATCTCTTCCACCTGTTGTGTATCCAAACTGTCAAGTCTCTGCAAGAATTCCTCTTTAGTTAGAGGTGTATGATACACCCTGAGGCGATGTCCATTCACTACCAATTTTCTTCGGGACCCATCAATAGGAGATAGACGAGCTGCTCCATTGTCAAATACCTCTTCAATCTGGTAAGGTCCAAGCCATCTAGTTCTCAGCTTTCTAGGGAAGTCCTCATAGCGAGAATCAAATAACAAAGCCCAATCTCCTTGTTGAAGTTTCCTCTGCTGAATGTGACTGTCATGCCACAACTTCCTCTGCTCCTGAATTACTTTAGTTTGGTGTAGAGCATCCAACCTAAGTTCATCCAATGCATTCAGCTGTAGAATCCTATCTGTTTGTGCTTGTGATAATTCAATTCCAATTTCCAATGTTGTGCGTAATGTTAGTAGCTCAAATTCAATAGGTAGGAGGGGCTTTTTACCAAAAACTAGTTCATAAGGTGTGAATCCAATAGTGGATTTCCAAGTAGTATTGTAAGCCCAAACTGCTTCAGGTAATTTATCTAGCCAATTTTTCCTATGAAAAGCTACTATTTTTGTCAAGATTCGTTCCAGTTCTCTGTTTGTTACCTCAACCTGGCCATTTGCTTGTGGGTGGTAAGGTGATGATTTCCTATGTTTGATTTCATATAATTCTGTAAAAGCCTCAATGACTTTAGATGCAAATTGGGGTCCTTGGTCTATGGTGATAGACCGTGGAGCTCCAAATCTCTAAAAAATCTGAGTATACAAGAAATCGGTGACCTTCTCTTCATGAGCATGTTTGAAAGCACGCACCTCTACCCACTTTGTTAGGTAATCAGTGCATACTAGAATATGCACCTTTCCTTGAGAAGGTGGATCAATAGGTCCTACAAAATCAAGCCCCCACCTCTCAAATGGCTCTAAAACCAATTGAGGTTGTAGTGGCATTTCATTTGTATGAGTGGGTTTCCCCATTCTTTGGCATGCATCACAATGCCCCGATGTACTTTTTCACATCCTTGTGAAGAGATGGCCAATAATATCCTGTCCCTAAAATTTTTCTAATTGTGCTTTTTATATAATAGTGTCCACCTGAGGGTTCATCATGACAAGCCCTAAGGATATCATATACCTCATCCTTTCGGATACACCTGCGTAACACATGGTCAGGACTGCACTTAAAAAGTATACCCTTAATCCACTCAAAGGAAGAACTCTGTTTGATCAATTGTTTTTTCTGTTTTGAAGTGAAATGTGGAGGAACCTTTCCTGTGACCAAATAATTGGCTATATCTACAAACCAAGGTGATTGGACTGATATAGCAAATAATTTTTCATCAGGAAAAGTGTCCTCAACTAATTCCCCTTTATCTGTGTTCTACAACCTGGACAAGAAATCTGCTACAACATTAGCTTTTCCTGGTTTGTTGATTATTGTGATATCAAATTCTTGCAGCAATAGTAACCAATGAATAATTCTTGCACTTACCATAGGCTTATTCATCAAATACTTAATGGTTGTGTGATCTGTGTGAATAAATATTTGATAACCTGTGATGTAATGCCTGAATTTGTTGATGGCATAAATTACTGCCAAGAACTCTTTCTCAGTTGTGGTATAATTTTTCTCAGCTCCTGTCAAATTCTTGCTAATGTAGTAGATGGCATAGTGTTCACCATTGTCAATTTGTCCTAATGCTGCTCCAATTGCAGTATTGGAAGCATCAGCCTGTATGTGAAATGGTAATGTCCAATTAGGTCCTCTTAACATAGGTGGAGTTACTAATTTCTCTTTCAGAGCTTCAAATGATTCCTGACACCTTACAGTCCAGGAGAATTCAGAATCTTTAGTCAACAGGGCAAACATGGGATTGGCTATTGTGCTAAAGCTGGGAATAAACCTGCGGTAAAAACCAATGTGTCCTAGGAAGCTTCTGACATTAGTCTGAGTTTTAGGAGGAAGAAGATTCTTGATAATTTCCACCTTCTTTGGATCAACCTGGATTCCTTGAGGAGAGATGTGATGACCAAGAACTATTCCTTCCTCCATCATCATAAAACATTTGTCTGGATTCAAAGATAACTGGTATGTTTCACAACGAGTTAAAACTCTGTCAAGGTTTTCTAATGTAAAGTCAAAAGTCTGTCCACATACTGTGAAATCATCCATGTATATCTCAACACTGTTGGTAGTCAGATAAAAAAAAATTGCTAAGACCGCTCGCTAAAATGTTGCTGGGGCATTACACAAACCAAAAGGTAAAACCCTATAGGCAAATGTTCCCCATGGATAGGTAAAGGTTGTTTTCTCTTGATCTTCAGGTGCAACCTGAATTTGATTATACCCACTAAATCCATCAAGAAAACAAAAGTATTTCTTTCCAAGGAAGGGTATCTAACACCTGATCTATGAAAGGTAATGGAAAATGGTCTTTGTATGTCACTTTGTTCAGCTCTCTATAGTCTACACATACTCTCATTTTTCCATTTTTCTTAGGAACTATAACCAATGGAGAGACCCACTGGCTATCAGAAATTGGGTAAATGAATCCTACCTCCAGAAGTTTTTCAATTTCTTCCTTTACAATATCCCTCAAGGCAGGATTCAGTCTTCTCTGGGGTTGTCTTACTGGCTTGACTTCTTCAGTATAAATCCTGTGGGTGCATATATCAGGGTGAATTCCTGACATATCCTTGTAGTCCCACGCAAAAGCATGAACATGCTTCTGCAAAACTGTTATCAACTTTTCTTCCTCTTCCCTAGTGAGCCAGCTATTAATGTTCAGTAATTTGCCTGGCTGGACTTCTATTTGTTTTGTATTTGGAAGGACTGAACTCACTTCTTCATACCTGGTGATTAGGGAGTTAAGAGGGCAATAAGAAGTTTCTGTTTCATTGATTTCTAATGGAAGCATATCCTGTATGGAATAGTGAGAAGGGAAAATCAGGTGATGATGCCACCCATGTGGTAGTGAAACTGATGTTTCCTGTGATAGTGCAGATGGCTCACCTTCAAAATTTTGGTTCTCCTCATTCCCTAACAACTGATGGATATTTACTGCTTCCTCTTCTAACCCTTGTTCATGCAGAACATTTATTAGGATAGTTTCATTCTCTAAAGTTTCTATGTCATGGAGGTCTTCTATGTGTTCCCTTACTACCAAGGTGGCTAGTGTGGAAATAACCTCTTCTGGTTCTTCATCTGAATCAGGAAACCATAACTGACCTAAAAAATTGTTGGAGGGTCTTGCAGGAGGATACAGAGAGATCTGTTTTAGATCAATACCATTTGAAATAGTCATTTTTCTAGATCTACAGTCTATGAAGGCTACTGCAGTTGCAAGCCAAGGTCTTCCTAGAATGATGGGATATCCATGTGCTAAATTTCTTGGCTGTAAAACCAAAAAATCTGTAGGGAATTCCCAAGAAGAGACTTCTATAGGGACATCTTCAATGATACCTTCAGGTTTTGCAACTGACCTATCAACCATTTCTAAAACTATAAATGTGGGACTGAGATGTTTGAGCTGTAATTGTTCCATTATATCCTTGGTCATGACATTTATTGTAGCTCCTAGATCTACTAAGACATTTGATATTGGTACTGAGCCTATGGTAACTGTGATAACTGGACTCCCTGGGTCACTATACTTTGGAGGTACTAGTTTTCTAGACAAGAGATCAACTATCTTTCCTTCAACCTGAACAGTCTTAGGAAATGCTTTCTTTTTTCTTCCTGCTCTTCTAATGCACAAATCTCGGATAGTACTTTTAATCATTGGTATATCCTTAATGGCTTGCAATAAGGGCAATGATATAGTTAACTTTCTAAGTTCCTTGACCAGGTCTGACTCAAAATTTTTTGTTGTGGTATTAAATCTTTCAGGATATGGAATTATCCTTGATGAAGGTAATTGTTCTGCCTGTGGTTCTATTTTTTCTTCTTCTTTCTCTATTGTTGGTTTAACTCTAACTGGTTCCAAAGGTTCTTGCTTTTCATTTTCCTTGATTTTAGTTGAAACAGGTTCAGGTACAACTTTTCCTGAATGAAGTTGGATGTTACTACAATCAAGAACATTTATTTCAGCATTTTCTTCAACTTCAACCACATAGACAGGGGATGCCTGTCTCATGTTGTTTGGATTAGTGACTAGTTGAGCTGGAAGTTGAGGTTGTTTCACCTATTGTGTTTGTTGTGGTTGGTTCTATTTTTCTTGAAAATTTTGATTAGGTGCAGGCAACAAATGCTGAGTTTGACCTTGATTTCTTTGTTGCCTTGGATAGGACTGGTATTGCTGACTCCACTGTGGTTGATTTTGCATCCAATGTGGATTATTCTGATTCTAGGGTGGGATGTTTTGATTCCATGATGGATTATTCTGATTCTGATTCCAGGTTGGATTACTCCAACTTGTTTGTGGCCATTCTTGGGAATTTGTCCATTGAGAATAATTCCAAGGACGTTGGGGTGGCTCTGATTGTCCCCAAGGCATAGTCCAAGGATTATGCCCCAAATTTGTAGGAAAATGAGGGGGATTTTGGTTCTGAGAGAAATTTCCCCTTGTTTTGGTCCAACATAGTTGAGTTCCTCAGTCCGACTCTCTAACATAGTTTTGAGTTGTGGTAGCAGGTGGCATTTATCAATCAAATGCTTCTTTGAACAGATACTACAAATGGCTGAGATAGATGTTTTATTCAAAGGACACTCCTGCAAAGCATGTTTATTTCTACATCTTGGGCAATAAATTGCCAAAGGTTCTATGGTTTTTGCTTTTGCAGACATTTCTCCTAAAGTTGTGTTCAATTGCACCAAAATATCAGTTTTAAAATTTGCAAGTTCCTCTATTAGGTCCTTCACATCAGTGCCATTTGTATTTTTTTTCTTCTTCCCTGCTTAGTGCGAGAGTAATTCCTATAGAGACCCATAATTTCCTCATTACTGAGAGTATTTACATCCCCTTTTCCCATCAAATCCAATACCTCTCTGGATTCATCTTGTAATCCTCTCAAAAATATGGTTTTGCATAACTCTGGTTCTACAAGTCCACATCTCCTTTGAACAAAGGAGAACCTATCAAGATAGTCTTCTAATGTTTCATCATCTTCCTGTTTAATCCTGAATAACTCATCTTTCCTGTTCCTTACATGACAATACTCTTGATATTTGTCTAAAAACATAGTTTCCATTTGATCCCAAGTTCGGATGGAATTTGGCTCTAAGCTCATGAACCAGCGTAATGCTGAGTCCTTGAGTGTTGAGGGAAAAACCTTAAGTTTTTTATTGTCATTTACATAGTCATAGGTTTGACACACTACTTTGAATTCAAACAAAAACTGATCAAGATCTTCAGATACAACACCTCGAAAGGTTGGAAGTACTGAAGGTGAAATGGTTTTCATGGGAGAGTTTTGTGTTGGATTCAAATGGATAGGATATTCAAATGTTCTGGAAGGTTGGGGCATATCCTGATCATCTCCTTCATTATGGACATAGCCATGTTGGCCATCCCTATCTAGATTGCCTCCCTCTGCCATAGTTTCCTATGTTCCTTGGGAACAGTTAAACCTATCCAAATTTCACTCTCAAGAGGTCCAAGATCCTCTGTTGATGATGAGTCTGATGATTTTTCTTTCTTAGGATGTTCTAATGATGATGAAGCTGGTGATTTTTCTTTCTCAGAATGTTCTAATGATGATGAGACTAGTGATTTTTCTTTCAATATTTCTGGTAGTTCAAACACAGGTGATTCACCCCTTAGGCATGAAGATCTTCTTAATGGAACAAGCCAGGGATCCTTTTGGGTAATTCTACCTTTTTCATCCCTAGGCTTACTCATTCATGTTTACTCTTGAATGACATAAATTATAGGTCAATAGTTGTTACTTTAACCAACTGTTATATTCAGATTTTATCCTGAATTTCATAGCTCAGTCTAATTAACAGCTATTGGACTATTGTCACCTTCCAACAACACTATTCCCCGACAATGATGCCAAAATGATGCATTGTCATTATGCACATCATTAATTCTCAATGAATTTGTCAATCCAGGGCAGTGTACAAGGCTATTTATGGAAGGAGTGAACATGGCTATAACTTAGGTCATCTGGGAGCAACAGGTCTTATTGGTGAAACCGATTGTGTGGGGGATTTAGGACATTTCTATCTCTAAATTGCATAAATTAAACCTTAATCTAGTTGCAAAAATGGAAACTAATCATTAACTATAGAAATGAAATCCTAATTACAATTGCAGAATGAGACCTAATTATGTTGCAAAAATAACAGTTGTAGAATTAGAAATCTGATTATAATTGCAGAAAGGAAATCTATTTACTTTTGCAGCAATGGAAACCTAATTATAGCATGGAAATTAAGCCCTATCAATGCTCTGTAATAGAAGGTTGTCAATCTTCTATGCAGGGGTTGACAACAAAACACAAAATGCAGCAAATTGCAAAAAATAGTAAATTCTGGAAATGATAATCTACAGTATTTTGAAAGCTTGTTGAAAGTGGAGATTACAACCAAACCATTAATCACAAGATCATCCCAATCATAAAATAAGCTAAGATTACAAATACTATTAGCTGTTTACAAGGAAATGAAATGACAAGTTCTACAACTCATTCTGCTATAGCAAAATCAGAATAAAAACCTGTTGTTAGTCCTCCTCCTAGGTCTGGAAGTGGCCAACCTCCTTGTCCAGAAGAAGGTATGAGTCTTTCTTTCTCTAGATCTTACTCACACTCATTCACAACAACATGAATAAAAATAGTGCACTTTTATTGATTCAGAACATGATTACAGTATTGTTGCTAAAAACCTGTTACAGGACTGTAACAATCACTTTTCTTACTATTACACTACTTGCCTATTTTCTCCTATTCTCCTCTCTCTCCATCTCTCTAGCTCAACCTGGATGGGAGCCATATTTATAGATGTCCTAAGATCTACTTACAAACTGAGAATATCTCATTTCTATCCTAAAGATCTAATCCTATTATGCTGCAGCTTTTCCTGGTTTTATCCTAGAAGAGGATCAAACTTGATCTTTCCATAAATGGTGGCTTTGGTCGGCAAGGACGACAAAGTCAGATGGGAGATATTTTCCCTTACCCTTTTCAATATTTCTTTCCCTTTTTCCATCGTCAAAAATCGGTCAACAAGTCAAAAAGCACATTCTATTTTCATTCCGAAGATAAGTGGCTCATTCCGAAGAGACTACAATTCTCATTCCGAAGATCCGCTCATTTCGAAGAGACTGTGTTTTCTCATTCCGAAGATGTCTGTTCATTCCGAAGAGACTTCGGAATGAACAAATGTGTGCTCTTTAAATGATTTCCTCTACATTTCTCAGGTGGGTTATCTCTCAGGATCAGATTTCAATGGTCTTCATCTCTTTCCATGTGTGAATTCCATGCCTTGCCATTCATTGGCAACTGGCTGGAATTTACATTGGAAAACCAGTTTTTGCTGCACAGTAATAGTTTGCTTGCACTGTTTGCTAGATTTAGATAAAATGAATGCTTGAGACATATTAAAACAAAACTAGTGAAATGTTGCTATCAACCTAAGCATATTTCTCTTTTAGCAAGTCATAACAAAATAACATAAAACTATGCAAAAAGCTGTAAAAATCAGAATATAGTATTTCTAATACATTGATCATGCAAACAGTTAATACACAACATATTGAATCAACTTAACTAGCATATCAGATTAAACATAAGAGTTTTTAGGCAATTTTAATGTTCAAAACATGCTATGATTGAGGCATTTCCAGGCCTCATCATTCGACACTCTTAAATAGTGTGTAAATGCAAAACTCACATTGGGGGTGAGGAATTCCCAATGTTCAATGTGCCCATAAGATCTATAATATTGCACTTAATATATAGTAAGCACAAAGTGATTGAAGACCAATAAATATGATGTGTGGTATAACAAGGTCCCACACATGAGAGAAATGAATGCTTAACGTAGAAACAATAGAGTGAATCTCATAAAGAATGATCTACTCTTTTACACCTAGAAGTTGTAGTGATTGGTTATCCATGCAATCTGGTAGGATGATAAGGTTACCATAAGGACACTCATGGTGGAAGAATCAAAGAAATCCAACAATTTATAGTACAAAGAAAAGTAAAGGCCCATGGAACATTTAAGGTGAAAGGTGATCTCCATTCACAAGAAGGCAAAAATTAGTCAAGATCAATCTGACTAGTTATCTATGATTGGTTGCATGAATTCCAATCCTTGGACCATGGATAGAATACTTTATACCTATCCATGGTTAATTTATCAATGAAACCATTCCCATTGAAGAAGCATAGTGAGGTCATTCTCACAGTTGGAAGTAATCCTCATATTTTGATCATGATGTATTAAGGGAGGAATTTTACTCTACTCTAAACACAGAGAATTTGATATCACCATAGAAAATATTTTTCTCATCATAAAAAGCTAAGTGCCAAAGCAAGTACCAAGAGCTAGAGCTAGAGTCAAAGTCAAGAGCTAGAGCTAGAGCTACGAGCCAAAACTTAGAGCTAGAGCCAAGACTATGATGTAATAAGGAGGGATGCTAGGATAATGAGAGTGGTATAACCACCCATCACAGGGACTATGCATCAATGTTGGTTAAGGGTAGTTGTAGGATTGGTTAAAATTTGTTATGCCAAATTTGGACATTGCATTGTATTTAAATATTATTCACTCCATGCAAATCAACAAAGCATTAGCAGTATCAAAAAGAAGTAAAATATAAACATTGTCGACTTGGTTTAGCATTACACATAATATGGAAAACATATTTTTATTTTTATAGTTGGCATGAAGAGGGAATGGGTGGGACAATACTCTATCTACCTAATTTGATGAGAAATATACAAATTAGTGGTGGTGAGGACCCTTGACATAAGTGCATCAAGGCCACCATTGCCTTCAAGGATTTTACACTCATATTTTGCTCAATTTATTCTCTAAATCATTCTAGTTTGAAGTCCTAGTTTTGGCAATAGCTTAGGGAAAACTTACCTTTAATTAAATGGGTCTTACTTATAGATTTTAATATGGTTGAATCAAATAGAGATAGAATTTGGAACCCTTTTCATCTACTCCTTTCCATCGAAGAATTTTTTTTCATAATTCTACCGAAGAATTTCATAAGTGGATTCTATGTAGAAATAAATTAGGCCTATTTATTTACCTAGATCCTCCTTAGGTGTTGAATAAAACTAGTGATTCACATGGTTTAATAGAAGAATATAGGATGAAGAAAAATTTAGTAAGCTAGATAATTTTTATTGCTCTTGGATCACTATTTCACTAAGATTTCCATCCTTGGGAGACCTATAATTCGTGAGTATGTATCAACCATTTTTGACTATTTTCTAATTTTGACTATCCTTAACTATGGGTAAATGCTTAAGCAATTCACTTGGCTCTTGTAAAGTATCATGACTCTTGGACCCTGTTTCCATTCAAGGACTTAACATTATGTGGATCAAAGAGGAGAGACAATAAGGTGACATAGGGTGGATCTCTTGGTGGATTTCCACCATTACTCATTGTGTTAAATTCTTATGCAATTTTGGTAAACAAAAAGATAAATAATATAGAAGGAAGGAGAATTTATTAATAAAGGATATTTGTAAGGCATGTGAGGCTCTTTCTCAGGACTTGATCTCCTTATTTTGTCAAAATCAAGATGTTGTAGAAGAGGATGCCTTGCTTAGATTTAGGATACATAGGGATATTGTTGAAAAAATTAGTTCAAGGGTTTAGTGGATTGATCACTATGATGAGGGATCTAAGAAAATTTGAATTTTACAAGGGAAAAACATAGGAAAGATAATATAGTAGAGATCAGTTATGATCAAGGAAGTTTCATCAAAGAAAATTAATGGATTATGGAGGTGTTCAGTTTTTATTTCTAAATTTTATTTAAGGATTATAAAGCACATTGGATCAATATCTACTAAAAAATATATATATTGTATTCATTGAAAATTAGATTCCAACCAATGATCATTACTTGATAAATCTTTTCCTACCAAATAATTGGTTGATGTCCTTTTTATAATGTCAAAGGATAAGGTCCTGTACATTGACAAGCTTCCTACTAAAATTTTCAAAATAATGTGAGACACTATCAAATATGATTATTTGAATTGTTTAAGGATGCTAACAGAACTGGTTCATTAAGACCTATCATCAATCAAGAAATAGTTAACTTGACTCCCAGGGACCAATAGAGTTAATTTCTTAGGTTGTGTCCTAGTCATATTATTTAGTATGGCTCATAAAATAATAGCCAAGGATTTGGGTACATGTATTAGCCCAATAGCTCAACAAATAATGAAACTTTATTAAACAAGTTTTTACGTGCATGGGAAATTTATTTTGTATAATTTGATTTTATCTTAGAAGACATTATAATAAAGGATTAAAGACAAGTTGCACTATTTCTTAAGTGGGGATTTAAAAAAGCTTATGATTGACTTAAATGGATTTTTACTCAACAAATGATTTAGTGATTGGGTTTTATCCCTAATTTTTTTTGATAAGGTCTCTATTTTGATTTATGATGCCTTTATCATATTTATTATAAATGGCCTGCTTTATTAACCTTTTACTTCCAATAAACAATATGGCATTGAGCCTTTTTTGCATGTCATCATAGTTGTATTAAAATAAATATTTGAAAGAGATTATTAAGTGGGACTTATTAAAGTTATTTTGTCCCTAATTATATCTTTGTTTTGAATTCCCATTTTTTGATAATTCAACATTATTTTGTAAAATAATAAATAAGCAGCTAATGCATTAGCAAGATTGGAAGCTTTCTAGAATATTTCAAGTGTTAAGTTATCCCTAGCTAAGGTAGCATTCATTATGATCTAGTATGGACTTACACTTTTTTGGCTCCCAAATGAGTGGAAATAAATTCCTTGGTTGGAGGTTATATTCTATTTAGGGATTCCTTCTGGTTATAAAGTTACATTGTTAGAGATACAAAGGTGGTTTATGATTAAGATTAAGATGAAACTCAATAATTTGGTCAAATTTGAAAACTTTAAGTTGTAGAAAAGTGATCATCATCATTGACATCATTTTTCATCATGTTGGTTGCCACGTAGGTCTGATTATGAGAAACTCAAAAAATTAATCCAAAAATTCCTCTAAAAACTGTAATGTGGTTCATGTACAAGTGATTTCATTTCATGGAGATAGTGCATGCTATCAAAAAAGAGGGTGTATTATTTCTCATTAAAAATTTTTCTATAAAAGGGTTTTTCTTAGTTAAGTATCTTTAGAAACCTTAGAAACATAGTTTAGAGTTGCTTTTGTATGATGATCCCATGCTTATGCAAGGCTTAAGCTTCACCACTTCCTCAACATGGTTGAATCCATTAGTATTGAGTAATGATTATCCCCTAGTATTAGACCCTGTTCTACAAGGCAAGTTACATTTGTTAGAGTATATTACATTATTTAGTACATGTCTTAGATTAGGATTTACTTTATGTGTTGTAATAAATGCACAAGGGTGAATACTATTTAATAATGTAAATGTGCACATTTGTCCATGTGTACATGAGTCCATAGAATAGAAAATTGAATAATCTAGAAGTATGAAGGCCAAGAGTGCTTCATGTGAAGAGTCACATTACATTATATATACATGGTAATGTGGATATGTAAGAGGACATGATTGTAATAACATTACTTGGTTCTTTTAGTGCTATGGCTCCATTTTTGTGAGCCTTTATTTATGGCATATTTAGGAGTAGTTATTTGAGTTATTTTAGTATTTTATACTTATAGAATATTTCCATTATCATATACATTAGTTTGATACTTTATTTAATTTTTGTAAGTTTGATTATCTTAAGTAATTAGCCTCAAAAGCTAACAGTGGTATCAGAGCCAAAAAGGACCACCATTGCTACAGTCAACCTGAACCTTGCTATGTCTTTACAAATTGGACCTACCATTGTGCACCACTGCATGCAAACACCACCACAAGAAATTCTTTGAAGTGTGAAGGATATTATCTATAGAAGGAGAAAAAAAAGAATATTGTGGAGAATTTCTATTCCAAGAACAAATTTGGAATAGAAGGAGATTTTTGGTCTTGAAGTCAGATCTTGATATTGTGAGGATTGAGAAGAATAAGAGACCCACAAAAGAGGTCTTATTGAAGGAATTAGTAAATTGAAGAAGAATTGAAATTGTATATTGGATAGAGTCTTTCCATAATATTGTGAAGACTATAACTCAACACAAAATTGGTTTCACTAGATTTAAGAATAACTAGTGAAGTTTATTTATCTTAGAATTCTAGAAATTTTAATATATTTAGTATTGCTATCTAAGTTTTTGGTTACAGGAAATTAACACCCAAAAGTTGAGAATATTCCTACAAAGGATAGAGAATAATTTCACCTTTGTTGCTTGAAATTCTATGTGCTTTCCTTGTGCAAGGATTATTTCTATGTTGTAGAAAATTAGAGATTGAATATTTGAGGAGACTGGTGAAGGAATTCCCCTAGAAGATTACAGATAAGAAAGTTGCAAATTGAAGAAGTTGAAGAGACCTAGAGGAGTTTAGTTTGAAGAACTTCCAATTTTGGAAGATTGAATATTGGAGTTAGAAGATTGTATGTAGAAGATTGCAGATTGGAGATTGAAGATACCCGTGCAGAATGTTATTATCATAGTCTGGAGATTAGAAAAATGGAATACCTAAGAAGAGGGCCTACTACATATTTGAGGAGCATTAGAATTTGGAGATCCAAGAAAGTGATCTCATTGCATAATTTCCATAGTTGGGAGATTGAAGAAACCAGGAAAAGGTTTTAGTAAATTTTTGAGAAGAAGAAGTTGAAGAGTTGCAAAGAGAATTTGAAGAGTTACTAAACTAGAAGACCCAAGATAGAGGTCTCAAGAGATTTCAAATGATAATAAGAAGGCTAGATAAATCCTTGTTGCAGGATTTGGATAAGCATCCATTAAAGCCATGTTGGAGAAAGCGAGAAGTAGGAGAGTGCAAGCAGAGAGGATATTTGAAGAAATTTCATGACAAGATATTGTGAGCAAGGAGAAATTTCTGATTTGGAATAATTGTTACCATTTGATAACAAGCCCAACAAAAAGAAGTGTTTGGCAAGAAGTTTACCAAATTTTGGAGATAGAGTTAGAATATCTCAAGAAATTTAGATTCTTAAGAAAGGAGACAACGTTGGAGATAAATTTTAAAGTCAGAATTCGAAAAGGAGATTGCAAGAAAAGAGAATATTGAGGAGCCCAAGATTTTAGGAAATCTAAGGACAACCACAAAGTTTTGAAGGTTGATTTGTAGGAGAAGATTGCAGGTTTTGGAGTAGAGATTGAAGAGTTGCAGGAGAGCAGATTGAAGGTAGCCTAGAGCTACAGTTTGGAGAATTTTTGGGTAGATTTTAGAGTGCCCTTCGATAGGCTATAGAAGGTGTTTAGACAACAACAAAATCTAGCATTCTGGAGACTATCATTGCAAATTTAAGCCAATGAAAGAAGGAAGGATTTGACTACAGAGTTGCAGGTTTATGAATACTAGTTTGGAAAGCATTAATAGCTGATAATTTTAGAGTGTGTGGATACAATATTGAAGGATATTAAAAGCCACAAAATAGATTTTGTGGACAACATTGAAGGAGGATAGAGAGTTGTAGATTTAGAAAGTTTTGGAACAGTTTTGTGAAAGGTTATTTGGCAGCAAACAAGGAGAAGTTGAGAAATAAAAAAGGCTGCAAATTTGGTAAGAGTTAAAGGATAAAAGTGAAGGAGAACATTGGTGCAAAGTTCATAAGTTTGAGACAACAATTTGGGTGAATTAAATCACCAAAAAAATTAGCAAAACAGAGAAAAGAAAGGTATGCAATATTGGTGTAATCTAAGTCTATTATTCAAGTATTGAAATCAGCTATACATCAAGTTTTAAGAGCACCATATTATTATTATTTGAGATCCATATTGCATTATTTTAGAATCGTAAAATTAAGAACTTAAAGGAGTTATTTAAGTTAAGGTGTTAGTAGTGTTTACATCTTAACGATCTACAAAGACAAAGTAGCAATACTAAGGAGAAATAATAAGTGCATAGTATTGTTAGTGAATGCTTTGTTATTGTAGATTTATTAAAGCAAAGTGAAAGTAATAATCTAAGCTAAATGAATACTGAATAAGGGTTAGAAATTTTACAAAATTTCTAAGTTTCAAAAGACACTAGAATAAGCATAAGAGTCTTGGACGAGCACAAGCATCAAGAGGCATTGAAAGCATCATTGTAGAAGAAGAATCACCACTCAAAAGAGCAAGAGGAACTACCACTCAAAAGGAGTGTTACCATTGCTCTAAGGAGGAAAAGTTATTAATCTCTACACCATTGGAGAGACATGGATAAAATCTCCACACCATAGAAGATACGTAGATGAGATCTACACCATTGGATGTCATTGAAGAGACAAAGCCACCTGTGAAAGCATCAAAGCAAAAAAGGATGTTTACCCTTGAGAAACAAGCATACTACTATGAAAAGTAAAGCATAGGAATACATTGAGACAAATGTATTGAAGCATGAAATGAAATGAGTGTTGGAATAGTGAATATTTACATTGAAAGCAATGAGTAACCCTAGGAGGAATAGTCTACATGCAGGAACCATATTGATTAACATTAGATAAGTTTTGAATGAGCATTAAAATTAATAACCATTGCCATAATAATATCTATCAAAGAAGGAAAATTTATTGCAAGGAAGGTAGAAGAGTTGGAGTGCCAAGTGGCATATACAAGACGAAAAATTAAAAAGTCTAGCACCCATTCTACCAAGTGGTAAGTAGAAACTGGAAGGTCAAAGGTAAATTCTTATCCAGTGAAGAAAATGTTCTCCCAAGGTGTCAAAACATTTAAGAGTCCATTATTAAAAATGGAAGATTAGTGCAAGCAAAAATGTGCAAAGGATATCAACAATTGGATGCAGTAAGAGAACCTTTGGAGGTTACAAATTGCATAAGTAAAGCTAATATTGGTGTGCAGGTTTATTGAAGCCATAGTGGGAGAAGTTATCTCTTGAATAAGCCAACGAATTAGGCCAAGATAGCATATGTGAATACAACACCATTCATAGACATACACAGTTGAAAATTTGTAGAGAGAAGTCAAGTGTTGTTGACCAGAGAATACAAATCTAAGCCTAAGGTAATTTATTTCATTCAAATTACTCATAAGCTTGAGTTAGGAGTAATAAGGAATTTTATAAGGATATTATTTTCTAAGGTGAAAAGGAAAGGTATTTTGAGAAGAACAAGTTCATAATTGAAACCTTAGATATAATAGCAAATTAGAGAATTATTAAAGGAGTAATTCTTTAGTAGAAGACATTGGAGAAATATATATATATATATATATATATATATATATATATATATATATATATATATATATATATATATATAGAGTTTTGTAATTTAATTATTTAAAGTTACAAAACCATTTTAGAATATTTGAAATTTAATTGAGTTGGAGTAATAAGGTTTTCTACAACAAATTGAATTTATAATAATTGCAAATACATTCTTCTAAATTTCTAAAATTGGAGATATAAGGTATTCTACATCAACTTAGAAATTGAGAAATTTAGAAACATTATACTCTTGTGACTAAAAGAGTAGAAGGGTAATTAACTCAAAAGGATTAAAGTATTATTAAGAATCACAAGAAAGGATACATTAAAGGAAGCTATGGAAACATTCATTAAGTATATAGGAATCAAAGGTTCGAAATGGTTCAAAGATATAGTTGATTCTAAAAGTGATAAGAAGAAAAATGCAAGAGAAGAATCAAATACTAAAGAGTTATTTTCTAATGAGTTGATAAAAGGAAATAGTAATATTCCTATTAATAAAGATGTTTTATAGATATGGAGAAGAAGCAAAGATAGAATAGCCTCAATTGTTGGAATTTGGTTTGATTATTTCATTAAATAATTAGAAAAGCTAGATTCCTTCAAAACATGTGATAAATAAATTGGGACAGTCGTACAATGCACCTATTGCAATAAATCTGGTCATGAAAAGGCAAATTGTTGGAATTTCCATCCATGCAAATATTGTGGAGGAAAAACTCATCCACATTTTGCTTTTTATCATAAAGAAAAGTACTACAAAAGGTTTGAAGAAAAAATAGTGTTTAGACTAGAGTGTCTATTTTAGGTTCTCATTTATGAAGCATCTTCTGATGATGAATTCAAGTTAGACATTTATCAGGATCAAAGAGACAGACCATTCAAAGAACAAAATGAAATAGATTGGATCAATTTTGATTCACTCATGACATGTCAAATTATGATATCCATAGTTCATCAAAGACACTTAAATAATTTCAAGGCCAAAGGGAAAGAGAAGGTTGTTCTATAGGAATCACCTGATAGTGAAACATCATCAAATAACTTACAAAGTGACACTACAGGTAAAGACAAGCAAGATAAGGAAGAGCATAAGTTCCAGAAGGAGACTGAAGACTCATATTGAAGACAAGTCTTCAATAACCAAATAATGTAATACGGGGGGGTGTTAGAGTATATTACATTATTTGGTACATGTCTTAGATTAGGATTTAATTTATGTGTTGTAATAAATGCACAAGGGTGCACAAAATTTAATAATGTAAATGTGCACATTTTCCCATGTGTAAACGATTCCATATAATAAGAAGTTGAATAGTCTAGAAGTGGGAAGGCCAAGAGTGCTTCATGTGAAGAGTCACATTACATTATATATACATGGTAATGTGAAGATGTAAGAGGACACTATTGTAATAAATTACTTGGTTCTTTCAGTGTTATGGCTCTATTTTCATGAGCCTTTATTTATGGAATATTTAGGAGTAGTTATTTGAGTTATTTCAATATTTTATACTTACATAATATTTCCATTATCATATACATAAGTTTGATACTTTATTTTATTTTTGTAAGTTTGATTATCTTAAGTAATAAGCCTCAAAAGCTAAAAATATTTTAAAAGAGGAATGTGATAATTCATGGATCTATAGGATTTTTTTAATATAAATGAAAATCTAAACATGATATTTAAATTAATTTGTCATTACCTTCTTATTTACGTAATACAACCTTTATTATTAAATGAATAGTTATCTAGGAATTACAAACTAATCTATCAACCAATTTGGAATGCGATTTGCACAAAGACTAGCAGTGGTTATATGTGAGAAGTATCTACACCCCTTAGTCAAAGCCTTGTATAAAGATGATCCCCTACTAACTATTGTTAATTTGTCAAATGATAAACAAAGGGTCTATTTTGTTGAAGATACTTGGCATAGGCTAAGTGCTATGTTATCAAATCTCAAATGTCTAATAAGCTTCTATCCTAGTGGATTCTTTACCACAAAATTCTATCTAGAGTTTTATTAGAAAAAGTTGGGATGTCTTATCTTGAGTTTGTTGTAAAATAGAAATATTCAAGGATGCCTTTAGTCCTCTAAGATGGCTAAGTAGGTTTGGACCAAGTTGGGATATATATATATATATATATATATATATATATATATATATATATATATATATATATATATATATATATATATATATATATATATATATATATATATATATATATAATTAGAGCAAGCTTTTTTAGGGTTTGCATGTATTATCACCGCTAATCAATCTCACATTGCATCCATATTTCTAGGTTTCTACAGGGTTTTTTTTGTTGTTGTTGTTACTATCAGTCCCTTTGCAGTTTATCTATCTTGGGAAAATAATATTATATAATATGGCCTCAACTATTTCTGATACTCCACCTCTTGGTGAATTTGCTATTGTAGAGTGTCCTAGCTCCAAACAAGTGCTCATAGAAACTCATTCTAATAGTGTACCACAAGGTAATGTTTCCACCCCTAATATTGTGCTTCCTATGCAATATTTTGACAATGCATGTAGATGGCTTGAGCAACACATGCTTATCGGGTATTTCCTAGGGCATATACCCAATGACACCCTCATCCGTTAATGGATCTAGATTGTATGGTATTCCCATGGTATTAAAGCGGAGCATATACAAAACCTCACTAAGGGGGTTTTCTATTTTTAGTTTACTGATCCTCAACATGTCGTGGTTGTCCTGAGAAGAGACCCTTAGTAAATTAGGAATACCATTTTGGTTATTCATCCCTGACATCATAATTTTATTATCTATATGAATATATCCTTGAAATTGTTAGCCTGGGTAGAATTCCCTTGTCTCCCTCTTCTATTGTGGCCTTTTTTGCAAAAAATGGTCATCCCTATTAGCAAATTTGTTTACATGGAACAACAAAAATTCTATGTTGTCCACCCCCACAAGTGTTTGTGTGTTGAGTGTTGATATTTTAAGCCTTACTCCAACAAAATATCACATGTCCTAATATAAAATGGCCACAATATTAAAGGTCAAAATATCAATAATGAAGAGTAGAATATATGAGCAAATTAATATGTATAAGAAAATAAGATTAACTTATATAATCAAATATGAATGTAAATAGCCTAAGTCATTCATGAACTATGCATGAAGAAAACTTACAATATTAATTGCTCAAATCTATATATAAGCTTTATTCCTTTTCTTCTTGTTATAATTTTGTATTATGATATTTGGAATAAATTCTCATAGATTATTATCTCCATAATATAGCCATAGAAATGCGACTTCAAGTACTTAAGAATTTCTATCCATATGACAAGTCCCATGACCTTTGGCTTATCATATTTCCACTTGCATTCTAGACTCTTCACTTTCTTCTTACGTGGATACTTGACTCTATGACACTTGCACACATCTACATGACTCACACTTCTACATGCACTCCTAATCTAAGACACTTGTGCACATCCTTATATTATATATTTACACTCTTAAATAAAATATACTTGTGCATATTCTCTCAATCTACACTTGCACTCTAACTTACACAATACTTGTGCATTTCTTGCACATTGTACTCTTACATGACACTTGTGCATTTCTTGCACATTGATAGTTATATGAAAAGGGGAAATATAAATCATACATATAAACTAAAGACTCAACCCTAATCTATTACATAATTACAATTGTACCATGAAGGTACCATGGGTGTACATTAGCATGTACCAAATAATGTAATATTCCTCAACATTGAGGTTGACATATCTAAGGACCTTAAAGAATTTATTAACATCCAAGTTGGAGACACCCATTTACAGCAAAAGATAGTTTATTTTAGCCTTCTAAATACATGTTAAAATTTAATTTAATGACTCATTAAAATCAAAGACTATCTCTTGATGAAAGGACACTTTAAAGCCAAGTCACCTCCTATGACTACTCTTGCACCTACACCAACTCTAGTAGATGTCAATGGGTCAGAAGGATGGACAATAGTGGAAAAAAAAGATAAAAATGCTCATCCTTTGGCCCTTGTAGGACCCTCATGCAAACCCTTGCCTTCTATTTCTTTTGTTGTGCCTCCTTGTCCTCCCCCCACCCTACTGGCTCCTATATCCACATCTACAATTATCATTTCAAGCCCCTCATAGCCTCATGTTAAGAATCCTACTATATCCCCACCATATATCATCACCTCATCTCCAATATTTCCTTCCTCCTCACTTTCAACATGTCCAAGCAACCTACCCACAAGGGTGACTCATCACTCTCAAAGTCTTATTATAGAATATAGGAGCTCCATTGGAAAATAGAAGACAAGTCGACTTCATAAGAGAGAATCATCAACACTTTATCTCAAACACCTTTGATTCTATTTTAGACTTTGAGGATATTGTCAAAAAAGAGAGGTTTCTACTCCTCAAGCATTTATAATGAATTTTATTTCATAGAATGTTTATGGCTTCATAGACCCAATTAGAAAGTACTTTATCTACCAAAGTCTTTCAGATATATATTTGAGATTTGGTGCTATCGATATTATTTACCTACAAGAATTCAAGGTAACATATTTTATTCTGCATAGTACTTGTCAATTTATCTAGTCCTAGGGCCACTTTTACTCCACCTCTCATACTCTTGGTAGAGGAGTAGTTATTTTTGTGTTGGATACCTACCACTCCCATTTTGTGACTTAGGGAGTGGACTCGACCTCTCATGCAGTTTGGATTATATTTGAGCTTGTAGGTCATCCCGTTAGCATTATCAATATTTATGCTTCCAATGATGATTCAGGAAGATGCAAGCTTTGGTAGTGGATTCCTTTATCCCTTCCCCTACCACCTAGATCATCTATGGTGACTTTATATGGTTGAATATACACATGATAAAGTTGGGCTACTTATTATGTGTTGGGTTGTAGGAGAACGCTAGGCTTAGTACTTTATAAAAAAAAAATTAGGGTTATCTAACCCAAATTCTTGTTCCTCTCCCTTCTCCTTCTCCAACCATACTTGGATCTCCTAGTATAATCAACTGCAGGGATAAAATAAAGTATTAAAATACCTTGATAGAGCTATGATTTTTGATCAAATTACCTTTTCCTTTTCTCACTTGTCTAGTTCAATTATTTTCATAGATGATCTTCTTGATGTCATCCTCTCTAATAATTCCTCCATATTTTTCTCCATTGAAATATCCACCTCCCCTCCTTCCTATTTCACCTCACAATTCTTTCTAAATACCTCATTTCTTCACCATCCCATATTTCTTTTATATATTAGGAGGATATGGAACTTGGATCCTAGTCCTTCTAGTCATAGTGGTTGGATTTAATTATGGTCAAGCATCATCCACATAATGTCATACTTTCTCATATCTCTTGTCAAACATGTTACCAACTTTAAGTGCAAGTCCAATGTTTCTCTCAAACAAGAATTGGTTTAGGTTTCTTGATAGATTGAGTCTTGCCCTTTTAATCATGATCTCCAATAACATGTGGTGTAAGTTCATCACCAAATTATGTTGGTTGAGCGTTATGATGCTAGGGGATCTCAAATCAAGGCTAGAATGCATCGGCTCAAAATTGGATATAAGGTCTCCAAGAAAATTATCCATCGTCTTCGATCCTATTATCACAACACTTACATGAAGGTCATTCAAGAGGCTAGGGTTTGAAATACCACCTTGCTAGAGGTTACTCGAGCCTTTGTTAAATACTACAAACAAGTATTTGCCTCACAAGAGCTTTCAAACTAGAGGAAGCAAACCCTCTAGGATTCTCTTATTGTGACCCCCAACAAACTCTTGATAAGGCACATAAATACCTTATTTTTTATGACCTCTTACTACCTTTTTGCACCAATAGGATGTGTCTTGTTTTGATTATTGCATTAATTATATGATTATAAAGGAGAAAATATTCACTTAGAATAAAATCATTTTCTAAGATAGGTAGTAAATGACTAAAATGCTGGTTTTTATCAAGTTTATGTAAATAAAAATAAGGGTTATTTAGCTTTGTTCACAACAATGGATTTTGAAAAAATTGGGATCCTATTTTAGATTCACTCCTTAGGACTACAATTAGATGAGGTGTTTGACTGTATTTTTCACCTTGCACAAACCTTGACCATGTTCACTAGGCGTTGGATAGAACAACCTGCAAGATATAACAATTCTATACTAGTGTCATACAAGACTACGACCTATCACTAGAACCTAAGTTGGTCGAAATTGCCATGTGGCTATAGTATATAGCTAGAGGTATTGTTGTGATACTTCAAAGGTGACATGGAACTATAAAAAATGTAGACAACACTCAATGGACATGAATGACCAAATATCATGTTATTTCGGGTTTACCTTACTAAAAATACATGTTTAGAAGGATGCATAAAGTAATACCCCCATATTTCCAATACCCTCCTCACTATGGAACCTTATGAGCATGATGTAGGAATTATCCTTTAAGATATACACACTTAAAGGGAGACACTCATTCCCTATCTTGACTCAAATTCCATTTTTATAGGTTGAATAGCATAGAGCCTTGGTGCTTAGTTACCACACCTCCATAGGCTAACTAAGGTCATTTTCACTTCGATGATAAGTAACAGGATCACCTAATTCTACACAATTAAGGGATCATCACCTAAGTATGACCAAGGTGCAACAACAATATTGTCATTGTTGTCAACACAGTCAGATAGATCGGTTGATGCAGTGGATAGGAGTTTAGAGGTTATTCAGAGTATGTACAGTGAAGTTAAATGCTTATGAGGATGTTTTTGATGTTTGGGTGAAGTTGTTACAGGTTTTCCAAGAAGACCGAAGTGGCCCATATGCTAAAGATCAAAGAAAAAGCAAAACACCGCATCGAGAAAAAAGTGTCGCGATATCGCGACATGTTGCATTTTCATGGCCAAAAGAGAAGCGAAAAAGCAAAGAGGAAAAAGTGTTGCGATATCGTGACATGTTGCATTTTCATGGCCAAAAGAGAAGTGAAAAAGCAAAGAGGAAAAAGTGTCGCGATATCGCGACATGTTGCATTTTTGCGGCCAAAGAAGAAGAGAAAAAGCAAGGAGGAAAAAGTGTCACGATATCACGACATGTTGCATTTTTGTGGCCAAAGCAAAGAAAAATGGAAGGAGGAAAAGGTGTCACGATATCGCGACATGTTGTATTTTCGCGGGCCAAAGCAAAGAGAAAGAGTAAGGAGAAAAAAAGTGTCGTGATATCACGACATGTTGTATTTTTGTGGGCCAATGCAAAGAGAAAGAGTAAGAAAGAAAAAGTGTTGCAATATCATGACATGTCACATTTTTGTGACTCAAAAAGGGCAGCCAGGCAGAGAAAGAAAAAGTGTCACGATATCGCGACATGTCGCATTTTTGCGACTCAAAAAGAGTAGGCAGGCAGAGAAAGAAAAAGTGTCATGATATCGCGACATGTCGCATTTTCGTGACTCAAAAAGGGTAGGCAGGCAGAGAAAGAAAAAGTGTCGTGATATCGTGACATGTCACATTTTCACGACTCAAGAAGGGCCTCAAAATAGAAATGAAAAGCCATTTATTTTTTGGAAACCAAAACACATGCATGCATAAGGAAAAAGAAAACGAACAGTCATGAAGGAGAAAATGAACAGTCATCGAAAAATAAAACGAACAGACATGCAAAGAGAAAACGAACAGACATGCAAAGAGAAAACAAACAGTCATGCAAGGAGAAAATGAACAGTCATGAAGGAGAAAATGAACAGTCATGATAGAGAAAACAAACAATTATGGTAGGAGAATATGGTGTCATTTATTTGCATGTGACGTGTTTGATGAAATTCCTTCTAAATATATACAAAAGGAGTTACATAAAGAAGGAGTTACAATTGACAAGTGGTAGATGAGAATATGAAAGAAGGTGTTACAATTGACAAGTGGCGTATGAGAATATGAAAGGAGTTACAACTAGAGTTACAAAGAGAAAGGATGGTTATAAAAGGAGTGTTGCTTGGAGAATTTAATTGGTGATTTTATTCGGTGAAGTGCGCGAGAGGAGCGCGAGAGGCGAGCGAGAGGCAAGAGAGAAGGGTGTGTGTTTTGTGAATGATGTTGAGTAAGCAATAGACCAATCAAGGTCTTGTAAAAGTGAAGGCATTTCTATGTCAATCTTCTAGTTTCAAGATTGAAGTCCAAGTTGGTGCTTGGCATCAGGGGTTGGTGCTCCTTCTAGTTGGTGCTGGTAAATTAGGGGTTGGTGCTCCTTTCTATTTGTGCAGATAAATCAGGGGTTGGTGCTCCTTTCTATTGGTGCAGATAAATCAGGGGTTGGTGCTCCTTCCAGTTGGTGCTGGTAAATCAGGGGTTGGTGCTCCTTTCAGTTTGTGCAGATAAATCAGGGGTTGGTGCTCCTTTCTATTGGTGCAGATAAATCAGGGGTTGGTGCTCCTTCCAGTTGGTTATGGTAAATCATGGGTTGGTGCTCCTTTCTGTTTGTGCAGATAAATCAAGGGTTGGTGCTCCTTTCTATTGGTGCAGATAAATCAGGGGTTGGTGCTCCTTCCAGTGGGTGCTGGTAAATTAATTGTAAATTTGTTGCTTTGCAAAGGCTGGATTTGGATGGGAGTCCAAACAGTCAATTTTTGAGGAGTAGCCAAATCGGTGAACCTCGGTACATCTTGTGTTGTGTGATGCTCTCTTGTTATATTTTCTTTATTTGGTTTTAAGTTCTCATTGTTTCAGATTTAAGAGTTGAAGATTTAATTTTTAAAAAGCTACACTGATTCACCCCCCCTCTCAGTGTCATTGTGAGACTAACAATTCACTAGGCATTGGATAGAACAACTTGCAAGATATAACAATTCTATACTAGTGTCATACAAGACTACGACCTATCACTATAACCAAAGTTGGTCAGAATTGCCATGTGGCTATAGTATATAGCTAGAGGTATTGTTGTGATACTTCAAAGGTGACATGGAACTATAAAAAATGTAGACAACACTCAATGGACACGAATGACCAAATATCATGTTATTTTGGGTTTACCTTACTAAAAATACATGTTTAGAAGGATGCATAAAGTAATACCCCCATCTTTCCAATACCCTCCTCACTATGGAACCTTATGAGCACGATGTAGGAATTATCCTTTAAGATATACACGCTTAAAGGGAGACACTCATTCCCTATCTTGACTCAAATTCCATTTTGATAGGTTGAATAACATAGAGCCTTGGTGCTTAGTTACCACACCTCCATAGGCTAACTAAGGTCATTGTCACTTCGACGATAAGTAACAGGATCACCTAATTCTACACAATTAAGGGATCATCACTAATGGTTTGTGAATTATTTTTCCCAGTATTTATATGGGACATACCCAATGCTACATGTTCAAGGTAAAACAGTTCACAAGTACCTTGGTTATTTTCTTGTCATAACTTTTCCCAGGTATATGAGTTCCTAGCTATTGCATGTACGAAATCCCTTCTAGGACTCGTTCCTACCTAGTTATTTCCTTTGTGTAAACTCATCCTAGGATTGGGGTTTATGTCTTGTTTGGAGGAACATTCTAACCCAACCCAAGGTTATATAAATATTTCAATAATAAGAAGCATGATATAAACCATCAAATAATTTTTAGAAGATATAATCTAAGATATCATCTTAACAAAGCCATATCCAAACATTGATAAAAATAATTAAGCAAAAACTACCTAAACCATGATAGAATTTAACCACATTACTTATTTCCAATGCTTATAAAAAATGCTTCAAGGAAACATTCCATCAATTAGGAACATGAACTAAAGATAATAACTATTAATCTAATTCTTAATCAAAGCAAAGTCCAAGTTAGCTAAAGGTATAAGATTACTTAATCAATTACTTCATGTATTACAACACAAAGGAAACAACATAATCCTTCTTTATAATAGTAATCAAATTTTTACAAATCATTCAAGAAAATACAAGTCTTTGCTCATTTACATCAACATTAATCTTGAAGAGATTTTAAGAAAAAAACTATCCAGGATCCACTGCCAATCAAATATTTGTGGCTTCCTTGATGGTCAAACCACCCACAACATGATAGATTATCTTAGGGATCAGAAAAACTCTAAATGCAATGCAATTGGATCATTCCAAAACCAATATGCAAAACACCATGCTTAAAACATAAACAACCAACCAAGGAGAATCCCATACTTCTCTAGATAACAATTTTTTAACTCACCAAGATCTTGAGAATTATTATACATGCAATACGATCCACACAGGAGAATCCCATACTTCTATTTATAATAATAATCCTTTAACTTATAAAATTCTCAAGAATTATTATTTTATTTACTATTTCAAAACCAATGCACAAGTAAAACATTTAGCCAAAGAGAATCCCATAGTTCTCTTAATAATAATCCTGTAACTTACAAAAGTCTTAAGAATTATAATTTTATCTTCTCTTTCAAAACCAATGCACAAGCAAAGCATTCAACCAAAGAGAATCTCATACTTCTCTTAATAATAATCCCTTAACTTACAAAGACATCAAGAATAATTTTTTTATTTTCTCTTTCAAAATCAATGCATAAGCAAAGCTCCTTACTTAACAACAAGCATGTAAAAAACCTATAACATCTACTGATTAAAGCTTTCATTGCCCACAAAAATAATCATAAACCAACCCACATAAGTTTAACAAGAGTTTTCCAACAAAGCACACATGAGCTTTCTTAAAACATGTCACTATTCTATACTCTTACTAACTTAGCAAGGGCATTCAGTTAATGATGTAAAACTTAAATAAACATAGAACTCTTCTACCATTCTACTAAAAATTTATGAAAGCATTCCATCCATTAACATAAGCTTTAATTAAAATATAAATACAACTCTAAATTTTTAAGCCTACCAAATCATTACACTATATTAAATCTCACCAAATCAATAATATAAATATTTTATTGAACTATATTAAAGCTCACTGAATCCATAACATAGAGATTTACCTAAATTATAACTTACCAAAGCAATAATGTGAAGCATAAATTAAACTAGTTAAAGCTTACCAAAGCAATAACGTAAAGCAATAATAAAACTAATTAAATCCTACCAAAGCAATAATGTAAAATATTAATCAAATCATAAAATAAATTAAATATCATGCAAACAATAATATAAAGCATTAAAATAAACCCTAAAATTAGCGTTAGCATGGAAGGAACATAACATCAACGAACAGGGCAACCAAAGGCTTCCAAGATAAAGATAATGACTCCCTAAAACCTTAGATATCTATGCCCACGCACAGAAGAGAAAGGTGCACGACATTGAGGTGAAAGGCATTTTCCAGTACTAGAGGAAAAACAAAGGTTAAAATTTGATTGATGCCACTCACTTGGCCAATGAAAAAGTAAGTTAACATAAAGCAACCAACAACCAAGGTACAATCGAAGGAAAACCAAGGCATAATAGAAGGTAAACCAAGGCACAATAGAAGATAAACCAAGGTACAATGGAAGAGAAACCAAGGCACAATGAAAGAGAAAACAATTCACAATAGAAGAGAAACCAAGGTTACACTACCCTACCCCTCACATAGGCTAAGCAACTACTATGATAATAGCAAACAATTTCAAAAGGAGAGAATGCCAAAAATAAGCATCTAAATAGGGAGGGAGGAAAGAAAAACAAGAAAATAAAGTCTCCGTTGTTTTTATCCATACCTCCTTTCTTGCTGCTACTTCTACCATTGTCCTCCTTCGGTATCCAAAAACCCATTCACCCAACCTTCCATGATATTAAAAGGAAGGCTCACAATGTTTCATGGGATGCACACCAAAGATCAAGGAGCATTACACACCACCCTAGTTGGTGAGCTTGGTAGTTTCAATCCAACCTTTAGCAAAACTTAAGCGCATTAACCTCCAAGGTAGCTTGACCACCCAACACAAAGCAATAAATATCCATATATAGATAACAACCACTTCCAATCCAAGGTGACATATGATTTTTATTGAAACTTTACCTTATACTTGATTTACTAAGGTAATAAGCTACCACTCAAGAAATAGGAAAAACCATTGCTAATCAAACAGTCATTATCATCCATAATACAAAATATAAACAAGCATGGTATCATATCAATATCCTAAACCATTATTTTATCCTCAGGAGGGAGGCATTTTTATTAAGATAGTCCAAATGCTATTGTCAATCTTATTTAGGAGGTTCGTTGTAAAAGTAATATCCCGATTCAATGGTGTGGATATGAAAACAAACAGTATGATATGTAATTATGTGGAAAGTAATTTTCCATGTTACTCTAAGTTATCGATGACCAAGTCATCATCATCACTTCCCCAACATATCTCTCATTGTAGGTGGTTTACCCATATATTCCCATTGAAGAGAGGTACCTGATCCTACATCCACAAATGCATCAACAATACCATATTCTATGCCCAAAAGAATATACTCATATAGACATCAAAGAGTAAATCATGCCATTAATCATTCATATCAACACATAGTTTTATTATTTCTGTCAAGTAGGGGTGTTACATACTTCCCCTAGACTAAACACAATCCTTTGTGTTTTCTAAAAAAAAGTGGCATATATAAATTTATTCAAATAAAAATAGAAATTGTTGTCTCATCTCATCAACATTTTCCCATGTAGCACACTTCTCATAATATTGGTCCCACTAGACCTTACATTGATCTAGGGTTTATTTCCTTAGAACCTTGGAATGAAACCCTAGAATCATAATGGGTCGCACCTCAATGGTTGTGAAATATATCATATGCAATTTAGAAATATTCCACATATGAGTAGGATCAACAAAATACTTCCTAAATAGGGATACATGGAAAGTGTCATGGATATTTGATAGGTTGGGTAGCAAAGCAATCCTATAGGCTACGAGGCTAATCTTCCTAGCGATCTTAAAGGGCCCAACATAGCAAGGATCCAAATTTGTTGACTTGATGTCACTTTTGATGGGTCTAACCCCTAATAAGACTTTATCTCCTACAAATAATTCTCTTGGTGATCTTTTTAGATCCACATAGTTCTTTTGATGATCGGTCGCTTCCTTGAGCCTAAGCCAGATTACTTTGAGTTGTTTCTCCATATCTCATATAGTGTTCGATCTGATCATCACCTGATCCTTTGAATTGTCCCATGAGAGAGGGGTTCTACATCTTTTGTCATACAAAGCTTCAAAGGGGGCCATATCAAATGATGCATGGTATCCATTATTATATGCAAACTCCATGAGATGCAAGTCTTTCCATTTTAACTTCTGATCCATGCAATACATGCACAACATGTCTTTCAAAACCTAGTTTACCCTCTTGGTATGACCATATATTTTAGGGTGATATGCATAACTAATATTTAGTTCAGTGCCCACTACACAATTACGAGCCTACCAAAATGTTGACATGAATCTAGAATTTTTGTCAAATATGATTACCTTAGGAGACCCATGTAATCTAAAAACTTCTTGGGCAAAATTTTGTGCTATCATTGGTGCATCATCCTTGATGTTTTTGGGTATGAAGTGTGCAACCTTGGTCAATTTATCAACCACTACCAAGATAGCATCATGTTGGAACCTATTCTTAGGTAATCCCATAATAAAGTACATAGAAATTACCTACCATTTTTGCATAGGTATCTCATGTGGGTACAATTCTCTAGCTAGGTGACGATGTTTTGCCTTCACTTTTTGGTATTCTAAACATCTTGATATGAATTTGATGATCTCTTATTTTATCCCAACCCAATAGAATATATTTTTTATATTTTCTCTCACTTTTGACCCTCTTGGATGAGTGAAATAGGGATCATTATGTACCTCTTGCATGATCAATCTCCTCAGGTCCCTCATTTTGGGTATGACTACCGAATCCTTAAAGTATAAAAGCCCATATTTTATGTTGAACCCCTTGCTTTCTTTAGGAATTCCTTCTATTTTCTCTTGAATTTCTAAGCAATATGGTTCTTGCAGTTGTATCTCCTTGAATCTATCCAACAAATTTGTATGGATCTAGGTTAAGGTAGTTATGTGCCTTCTCCTGCTCAAGGCATCTGGAACCTTATTTTCCTTCCCTTTGATATTTTCAATGCCAAAATCATATTTCACTAAGAAATATACCCATCTTCTCTATCTTGCATTCAACATAGGCTGTGTAAAAATATACCTCAAACTTTGATGGTTTATCCTTAGATCAAAGGGTCTGCCCAATAAATATTATCTCCAAACCTTTAGGGCATGCACAATTGTTGCCAATTATAGATCATGAGTGACATAGTTTACCTCATGCTTCTTGAGTTTTCTAGACTTGTATGTCACTTTAGTTTCTTCCTAAGAAAAAAATCCACCCAAATATTTTGAGAAGCATCTGTACACTATTGGAATATATTACATTATTTGGTTCTTTATTAATGTACCATCATGGGTACATATTTCGGTTATGAGTATATTAGGAGTTAAGTTTTTTATTAAGGTATTGTAATAAATGCACAAGTGTAAGAATGTGCAATGATTGTAAGTGTGCATGAAGTCCACATGTACATGAGTCTTAGAATAGAATATGAGGTGTCTTGAAGGCAAAGAGTTGCATCTCATTATAAATAGGCCTTCATAAAATAGAATTATGAGAGTTTTTGGAGTGTTTATGTTGAGTATTAGTAGGCATAATGTCGCTCCATTTTTTTAATATGGAGAGGTTGTAAAATCCATTAGAGTATCTTTGTATATTTTTGTGAGCTTTCATATATGAGCATTTCTAGAGCATTGTATCAAGTTTTTTATCGTATTTTCATGCATATTAGTTAACCATTATAATTGCTATAACATTGCATGCTTATTTCTATACTTGTGGTTGCATTTCCTTTAATATTAAAGCTTTAAAATTTAACAGTGGTACTAGAGCAATGGTAAATCAAAGAAAAACCATAATTTATCACCATTTCTATTGTCGTATTTTTGCAAACTGGATCCACCATTGTGCATCACTACATGCAAAAACCACCACAATAGGTTATTTGATAGAAGAATATCTAGGTATAATAATAGAAAGTAGAGAGATCCACAAGAGTGATTGAGAGGAGATTGTAAATCTCATTTTTAAATTTTTGAAATTTTATTGGCTAGAGTTTTTCCACAGAGTTGCAAAAAAACTTGTGAAGACTAGAACTCAACATTGAATCCACTAGATTGGCAATCCAACTAGTGAAGTTTATTTTTTATATATTTATATAAATCTCTATTATAATTGTCTAACACTTTGTTGCATAAGAAAGAAGATTCAAATAGAGTTGGGAAGATTCCTACAATAGCTAGGAAGAATATCTTCTTTGAATCATTTTGGTACCTAAAGCAACAAGTTGTAGATTAAATATTTTGAAGCCTAAGGAGAAAATGTCCATTTGAAAGATTTACATGTTGAAGACTCCAAGTGGGAGACTGAGAAGAGATCTAGTGGCCAAGGAATCCACATTGAAGACTACAAATCAATGAGGAGGTCCTAGAAAGAAGACCCCATTGAAGAAGAGACTCAAGGAGAAGAGTCCTAGTGAAGATTGGAGATTGGTGATCTCCATTTAAGATTGAAAAATTTACATTGAAGAAGAGGTCCATAGAAGGCCCTATTGAATAAATTCCATGTTTGTAATATTGATAATAGAGAAGGACTAACAAAAGTCCTATTGCAAGATTTTAGTAGCAGAAAAATTAGGAGATCCAAGGAGGATATCTCATTGCAAAACTTCCATAGCTAAATATTGAAGAGATCAAGGAAGGTCTCATTGAATTTTTAGAAGCTACAAGATTGAAGACCTTGGAGAGGTCTCAAGGAGAAACAATGAGAAGTTCTGGTGAACCTCATTGGAAGAGTTCCTAGAATAACTCATTGGAGAAGAGTTGAGAACTCGAGGAGAAGTTTTTGAGAAAGATTTGGGATAATTGTTGCCATCCGACAACAAGCCCAAGGTAGGAGGATTTTGTAAGAAGTTTGTCAAATTTTGAAATACTTTGGAGAAGATCTCAAGACATTCATATTCTTGAGAAGAAGACCATTAGATAGGCCAAGAGTGAAGTTAGAACTTGACAAGAGAAAGAATACAGAGAAACCACCAAATATAAGAGATTTGGGGATCATCACTGAAGGATTCTTGAGAGAGATCTTAGCCATGATTTCAGTGAGTTTTCTTATTGCTTTACAATTTGATTTTTTTTATAATTGAGGATAGAAAAATAGCAGTTTGGGCAATGTTAGTAGCTTCTAAAGACCAAATTTCATAGGTACATTACGGAGAAGTATTGAAGCCACCAAGTTATAGTTTTGGACAACATATTAGTGAATTGTTGAAGCTGCAAAAAGGTGTGCAAGAAATCTATTTTTGGATAGCCTAGAAGAGCTGTAATTTCATCTACAAGAAGCAAAAATTTAAGTGACCAAAGTCACCATCATCATCATCATCTACAAAGAGAAAGGTATGCGAAAAAAAGGTGCAAAAGCTCATTAGTTGAGCTTTTATATTTGGTATCTTATTAAGTTTATTGAGCACCGATTTTAAAGTTTAAAGGTTGCATAAATGGTGTTTGTTTAAGTCTTCAAAGTAAGTGTAAAATTTATAGTCTACAAGGTTCAAACCTACAAAAAATTAAATAGAAATTAGGTATATTTCAAAAGAAAGAAATATATCAACATTCTATTACTTATTATAAGAAAGAAGACTCTACATATTTGCATTCTCTATAGTGCAAAATACAACATTGGAAGCTTGGATTCATTAGTATAAACATAGCCAAGAAAAAGGAAAATATTATCAAGGATCTGGAGATAATATTGAACCTTGTATTATCCCACTCATATCAGTTTGAAGAATAAGTGGAAGTCATAATTTTGAGAAACAAAGAGGCTTAGTTTAAGAGCACATGGGGGTAAATATCTACATCATCCTACTCTATGTTTGCATAGCATCAAGATAGAACCATTCAAAATGGATCTAAAAGAGAAGCTTACTCAAGAAAAATAATATAGTTGTGGTCTAATAGCATCCACTTGCATTCATCACCTAAACAAAGCAATATTACATACAAGTTACATACAACAAGGAGGTGATAGAAATATAAGGATACAAATATTTGATTGAATATGTCTAGCATCAAAATAGTCTTTGGAGAAGACATAAGAAGGTGCACTAAATAGACTTTGGTTAAGGCAAGGAAAGTTTCATCTAAAATTAAATGGTGAACACACATCAAAGAGGTATAGCAAAGTATACCTTTAGCTATGTCATTCAGGTTGCATAAAAATTGTTGAAAGACCTAGCATTTGAAAGGAAGTTATAGTGGGTATACACTACCACAAAGAGGAGACATACAAAATTTTTGATATCCACCATCTCAAGGCACTGAAAGCACCATAGCTAGGTGAAATAAGTGATGCAAGGGCATCATCTTAGTGAGAGTCATCTGCCACATAAAAAACCTACGTCAACACAAAGATAACAATATTAACATAGTGCATATAGAGTATATCTTGTAATCACAGATAAACCAAGGTAAGATATCATAGTTGGCAAAGCTTAACATAAAGGAAGGAGTAATTGTTACCAAAGTAGTAGAGAAATCCATTGCGCATCATGCCATCCATGTCAAGATAATCATCTAAGTTAGAGGAGAAAGGCATCTCAGAGTTCACTAGCATAAAAGAGAGAAATAACCTGGAACAATTGACCAAAGGTAGTTGCTAAAGCTTTAATCCTTCTTTGATATGTTGAAGATAAACCACATGCAAAAGGGAGATTGTAAACTTGCCAAGACTTTGCAAGGAAGAGAGTTCTACTTGGCATAATAAAGGCATTATCACATAACACCCACGACTAGGAAGAAGGGTATCAATTTGAAGTAACGCTCAAAGGAGACCAACCTACTATAGTAACGCCTCAAGGGAGAAGATCGTTGCTCATAAAATCAATGCCACTTGTCTTAACTTGTTAGTGCTTCAGATTTGCATTCAAGTTGGTACCATTTGTATTGAGCCCCACTCATCTAGTAATGCCTAGTAGAAGGAATGTTTGTTTCCTTGGAGAATCATGATATTTTTCATAGTAGACAACCATATTAAAGGCATCTACAAGAGCATGTGACCAAGAAAGAAGGAAAGTAAGAACACATAACAAAGTTAAGCAGCATTAAAGGAGTAAATTTAATCATAGAGAAGTGCACAACTCGCAAAAAATCTCATCAATTAAGAATGTTGATTGACAAGAGATATCAGTAGCATCAAAGAACAGATACCACCATAAATAAGAATGCAATTCAACCTATAAATAATAGAGGCCATCATAGGAAAGAGTGTCGATCAACATACTATTGTTGGAGAAGAGCACAATGTGATCACCGAGTTTAGTTGAATGCATATCATAGTGAACAATGCATGTCATAAAGGTAATATTAAAGTTTTATTACTTTTACAAAGCTTTGAGGAGTAATAAGGTTATACATATTAAATTTAATATTGCTTAAGATTTCATAATTTAGGGATAATTAGTAGAATTTTTAAGGTAATAAAAGATACCCTAGAAAACACATTGCTTACTTTGAGAATAAATAAGAAATTAGAAGCATTAAAATCTTCATTATTAGTGCTTCAACTATTTTCAAATTTAACAAGAATATATAAGGTTAGTAAAACCAATTCGCAAATATATAATCTTTCTAAAAAACTTCTAACTTGGGAGATATAAGGAATCCTACATCAAAATTATATATTAGAAGTTTAGATTTTCTCATAGCATTGATTAAAGGATTGAATAAAATAAGTATATTGCTTACATACAATACTAGTTGGAAAGTGCACTCATTAGTCTCATACTCAAGTTGAAGAGACGTAGAAAGTCCAATCTACATATCTTTAAGATATTGGAATTTTTATCCTTTGAAAGTATATATATAAGCTTTATACAAAAGAGATAAATTGGTATAATAAGTGATATAAATTACTTTAATCACATAACTAGGGAGACAAAAGGATTTCAAATTAACACTAAACTAGAAGGCTAAGCTTACCTTCAAGTTCCTTTGTTATTCCAAGTATTTGCAAGTCATAAATATATCTTTAAAAAATCTGAAAAATTAGAAAAAGTATTTTTCAAGATTGAATATTTAATCATCGTACTAGGGAGTTATAAGGGTGAAACTACAAAATTCAGATCAAATATTATTAAAAAAGGTGAAAATATATCTAGGTCAGATCATACTAATCTATTAGAGAATATGGACAGATTGACAAAAGGAACATATCATCACTATAAGAGGACTCAAGATAAAAATACATCCAATATACCATATAAAATATGTAAAATCAGCACAAACTCAAACAATATTACAAGTCAAGATGAAAAGGACATCTGGTATATTGATTCGGGTGCAAGTCATCATATGACAAGAAACTTGCAATGGTTTGATTGCCTTGAAATCACTAACAAGTATAGATTAAGAATTGTAGATGGAAAATTCTATCATATACATGGATATGGATGTGTAGCTCCTAGTAAATTATTTCTAAACTTTGTACTGCATAATATCATGTATGTTCCTGGACTATCATCTAATCTCATTTCAGTAGCAAAGCTAGTAGAGAACAAAAGGATCATTGATTTTAGGTATTCAAATGGAGTCAATATGTGTCTCATAATAAACCAAGGTGATATTAAAGCTACTGGATCAATCCACATAAATATATATGCTCTATATTTAGTTGGAACACCTCAAGATATTGTTGTATCTCAAAACAATACTAATACATTTTTTGAGAAATAGAGTGTAGAATATGAAGAACCAACATATTACAAGAATAGACAGAGAAATAGAAGATTCAAAATTAAGAGAATGAGAGGACACCAAAACTACACTCTATTTAGCCATCAACAAATCAAAGAAATAGAATGATGCAGGAGCATCCAGGGCAGCACATCAATCTTGCATCACCGAAAAAAAGACAAACAAAAGAAACAAGCAAAAAAAGTTCTAAGTTTGAAAAAATATTCTAAGTATTACAATGTGTCGCGATATCGCGACACAAAAGTTGTCACGATATCGCAACACCAACAGCAGAACGGCGGGCACAAAATAAATTGTCGCGATATCGCGACATAAAAGTTGTCGCGATATCGCGACACCAACAGCAGAACGGCGGGCGCAAAATAAGTTGTCGTGATATCACGACATAAAAGTTGTCGCGATATCGTGACACCATCAGCATCACGGTGGGCGCAAAATAAGTTGTCACGATATCACGACATAACAGTTGTCGCGATATCGTGACACCATCAGCACAACGGCGGGCACAAACTTAAGTGTCGCGATATCGCGACACAAAGGTTGTCGCGATATCGTGACACCTCCGATCAAGGGCGAAAGCAAAACTCAAGTGTCGCGATATCATGACATAAAAGCTGTCATGATATCGCGACGGACTTAGAACAAAGCAAGAGCTAACATGCAGATGTCGCGATATCGCGACACCTCGACAAAGAAGGTCGAAGGGCGAAAAAGTGTCACGATATCGTGACACATTGGCGAAAGAGAGCCAAAGGTAGAAAAGTGTCGTGAAATCGTGACATGTCACGTTTTCGCGACCTGGCTAAGAAAGAGAAGGCGAGTTTTTGTGGACTGTTACAGAACGACAGTTGGCGGTTCCAGAAGTCGTTAAGGCAGTTCCAGGAAACCGTTGCAGTGGTTACAAGGACGGTTGCGAACGACATTTACAGCAAGAATCTTTGATGATAAAAAGGGATTTTTTGAAGGATTGCGGAGGCTAGAGAGAGGAAGGCTGTGGTTTTTGGCATTTTTTGTACTGTGTAATTTTTCATAGTTTCGAATTGTAAAGCTTTCCATGCTTCGAAATAAAATTGCATCTTGAAATAAAATTGCATCTTTCTCTTGGTTATTAAAATTGGCTCCCCATCAAGTGGTATCAGAGCAGTAAGATTTCGAGTGTGTGAGCAGAGCGCCGAACGTGAGGCAGCTTGCACCAGGATCTAGGGTTACGGGTTCTGAGAAATAGTGAAGCAGAATGCCATCGCGAAGAAATCATGGTGCTAGAAGGAACGTGGTTCCTGAAGGAGACTTTCGAGCATTGCAGAGGCAAGTGCAGGCCCTACAGGAAGAATTGCGTAGAGGAGTAGAGCCAAGAGGAGAAGACCAAAGCGATGATGAAGCTTGCGGAGTTGAAGACCCGTCTGAAGAAGAAGAAGAAGCAATGAGTGCTGCAGAGTCTCGAATGATTAAAGCTATTTCTCAAATTGGGAAAAGGTCGAAGATTGATGTATCCACATATTCTAGAAATTTAAATCCAGAAGAATTGATAGACTGGATTAATGACATGGAGGAATATTTCAAATATGAGGAAGTTGAAGATCCAAATTGAATTAAATTTGCCAGAACAAAGTTGAAAGGCCATGCTGGCATATGGTGGAAAGGAGTGCAACTGGAAAGAAATCGGAGAGGAAAAGAAAAGATCACTAGGTGGGATCGAATGGTTGAAAAACTGAAATGGCAGTTTATTTTGGCAGATTACGAATTAGATCTGCTAAGAAAAATGCAGAGTTTGTGCCAGTCCAGCAAATCTATTAAAGAATATACAGAGGAATTTTTTAAAATTTCTATCAGAACCGACCATACAGAAGCAAATAAAGAAAGAGTAGCCCGTTACATTAATGGGTTGAGAACCAACGTGCAAGAAGAATTGAGTCTGGTTCGAATGAACAACATTGAAGATGCTTACTAGTTTGCTCTGAAAGTGGAAGAGAAACTGAATCGTAGATTTGACAGTAAACAAAGAGGAAGAGGTCGTGGTGGAAGAACTGGTGGAAGAACCAGTGGAGGTAAATATGATGACCAAAAGCAGACTGGTGAAACCAGCAATCACCAGGAACAGAAGGAGGAGAATGCTTACCGACCCCATAATTAGAACAATGATTATCAAAGGGGACGAGGTAGAGGTGGACGCGGATATGGCAGAGGCAGATTCTGTGGAACCTGTTTCAATTGCGGAGAAGAGGGGCATTGATCATATGAGTGTCCCAAACACCAAGAAACACCGAACGAAAGGCCTGAAGGTAATGCCAGAGCTGTAGTTGTTGAGGATGGTGTTGAATCTGAGCACTCTGAAGAAGCAGAGCACGGAGAAGTGATGATCACAAGGAGAACCTTGTTGAACGAAGAGAGGGAACCAGATCAGCGAAAAAGCCTGTTCCGCACGAGGTGCAAATGTTCAGGTAAAATCTGTAATATTATTATTGATAATGGTAGTATAGATAATTTGGTTTCTAAGGAAATGGTAGCTAAGTTAAAGCTAGAAATAAGACAACACCCGCATCCATACTAGATTGTGTGGTTGCAGAAGGACCATAGAGCATTGGTCAGTGAACAATGCTTGGTCAAGTTTCAAATTGGACGATACCAGGATGAGGTCCTGTGTGATATTTTGCCGATGGATGCTTGCCATTTGTTGCTTGGAAGACCATGGCAGTTTGACAGACATGCAACGCATGATGGGCATGCAAATACCTATTCCCTGACAAAAGACGAAGTATGCCACAAATTGAAGCCATTGAAGGAGGTTGAGGAAAAGGTATGCAATAATGCTAGAATTTGTTTAGTAGATGGCAAAAAAATTTTGGATGGTCTAAAGAGGGATTCAATGTGTTATGCATTAATTCCTACTGTAAAGAGAAAATAAACTACTGACATTCCAGTAGAAGTTACCCAGTTGTTAGCAGAATTTCTTGATATTATATCAGACAATGTGCCTGAGGGTTTGCCACCAATGAGGAAGATTAGTCATCAGATTAACTTAATGCCAGGATCTAGCTTACCCAATAAGGCTGCCCATAGAATGTCTCCTGTAGAAAATGAAGAATTGAACCACCAGGTTCAGGAATTGTTGAGGAAGGGTTTGATTCGAGCAAGTTTGAGCCCTTGTGCAGTGCCAGCAGTACTTGCACCAAAGAAGAATGGTGAATGGCGAATGTGCACTGATTCCCAAGCCATTAATAAAATTACCATTAAATATCATTTTCTTTACCCAGGATGGATGATATAATGGATTGCTTGAGTGGAGCTAAATACTTCACTAAGATTGATTTGAAGAGCGGCTATCACTAGATACGTGTTCGAGAAGGTGACGAATGGAAGACAACCTTTAAAACCAGAGAGGGTTTGTATGAGTGGTTAGTTATGCCATTTGGATTGACTAATGCACCCAATACGTTTATGAGGCTGATGAATGAGGTATTGTGTGACTTCCTGGAAAAGTTCGTGATAGTTTATCTGGATGATATTTTAATTTTTAGTAAAACTTTGGAAGAGCATTTGATGCATGTTCGAACAATTTTTGAAAAACTGCGTGAGGAGCAGTTATTAATTAATATACAGAAGTGCAGTTTTGTGCAGAAAGAGTTGATTTACCTGGGATTTGTCATCTCAGAGGAGGGTCTAAAAATGGATCTTGAAAAAGTGAAGGATATCATTGAATGGCCTACCCCACGAAATGTAATAGAGGTAAGATCGTTTCATGGTCTTGCAAGTTTCTATTAAAAATTTATTAGAGACTTTAGCAGTATTTGTGCGACCCTAACAGAAACTATGAGAGGGGATAAGAGAGAATTTAAGTGGACTGCCAAGGCAGGTACCAGTATGGAAATATTGAAAAAGAAAGTGATAGAACAGCCCATTCTAGCACTTCCAAATTTTAATAAAGTGTTTCAGGTTGACTGTGATGCTAGTGGCAGCGCCATTGGAGCCGTATTGAGCCAAGAAGGTAAACCTGTTGCATATTTTAGTGAAAAATTGAATGATGCTCGCAAGAAATATTCTGTTTATGATCAAGAGTTCTATGCTATAATTCAGGCTCTTAAGAAATGGACACATTATTTGCTAACCAAAGAGTTTGTTTTATATAATGACCATCAAGCTTTGCAGTATATAAATAGTCAAGGTAAATTTAACCAACGGTATTTGAAGTGGGTTGAATTCCTGCAGAGTTATACCTTTGTACTAAAGCATAGAAGTGGCAAATCTAATAGAGTTGCAGATGCCTTGAGTAGAAGGCATAATTTGTTGATGGAAATGAGAGTGCAGGTTGTTGGGTTTGATGAACTCAAGAGTTTATACCCAGCAGATCCAGATTTTGTAGAGGCATGGACGGCATGTGTGTCTCCTACTACTGTGGATCGTACTAAGTGGTTGGATTTTATGATCCAAGATGGGATGCTATTTTGACAGAACCAGTTGTGCATTCCACGCAGTTCCATGAGGGAAAATTTGATCAAAGAGAAACATAGCGGAGGACTAGCAGGGCATTTTGGTCGAGATAAGACCATTGCTCTCGTTAGTGAGAATTACCATTGGCCGCAGTTGCAGCCGGATGTGACCAGATTTGTGCAGGGTTGCAGAGTGTGCCAGATGGCGAAAGGAGTCAGCCAGAATACAAGAATGTACCAGCCATTGCCTATATCGAAGAGACCATGGGAGGACATCAGTATGGATTTTGTTCTTGGTCTGCCAAGGACACAACGTGGAAATGACACCATTTTTGTTGTTGTTGACAGGTTTTCGAAAATGGCCCATTTTATTCCATGTCAGAAGACAAGTGATGCGGTTCACATTGTCGGATTGTTCTTCAAGGAGGTAGTATGACTTCATGGTCTACCCCAAAGCATTGTCTCGGACAAAGATACCAAATTTGTGGGTTATTTTTGGAGGACCCTAGAAAAAGCTAAAAACAAAATTGAAATTCAGTTCTGCGTACCACCCGCAGACTGATGGACGGACCAAAGTAGTCAACAAAAGTTTGGGAAATCTTCTACGATGTCTGGTAGGAGATAAACCCAAGGGATGGGATCTTATTTTACCACAGGCAAAGTTTGCTTACAATAATTCTATCAATCGTAGTACTGGTAAATCCCCATTCCAGATAGTGCATGGGAACAACCCGAGAAATGCTTTTGAGTTGAGGCTGATGGATAAAGGAGACAAGTGCAGTGCTGAAGCTGAAGACTTTGCAACACACATGAAGAATTTGCATGAAGAAGTACAACAACATATCAGTAAAATGAATGCTACTTACAAAGCCCAAGCAGATCAAAAGCGACGTTTCAAGGAATTCCAGATAGGAGATGAAGTCATGGTTCATTTGTGCAAGGAACATTTTCCTACCAAAACCTACAATAAGCTGAAAATGAAGAAGTTTGGACCATGCCGGATCATAGGTAAACGAGATTCAGGAAATGCCTATGAAGTAGATCTTCCGAGTGAGATGAATATTTCACCCATCTTCAATATTTCAGACTTGGTTGAATATCATGCAGGCAGTTGTAGCGAACCACCCAGTCCGGATCTGTGGAACATTCCAACATCCACTCCCGACAAAGAAGAAATTTAAGACATACTCGACACTCGCGAAGGTAGAAGTACCCGAAATAGGCAATATTTGGAGTATTTGGTCAAGTGGAAGAACCGACCTATCGAAGATGCCACATGGTTGTCCAAATCAGAGGTTGATCATCTGGGTTTTCCTATGACCGTCCAGAAGTGAGGATCACTTCTAAAAATCTACCCCGGGTGTCTGATGCAGGAGCATCCAGGGTAGCACAACAATCTTGCATCACCGAAAAAAATACAAACAAAAGAAACAAGCAAAAAAAGTTCTAAGTTTGAAAAAATATTCTAAGTATTACAATGTGTCGCGATATCGTGACACAAAAGTTGTTGCGATATCGCGACACCAACAGCAGAACGACGGGCGTAAAATAAATTGTTGCGATACTGCGACATAAAAGTTGTCACAATATCGCGACACCAACAACAAAACGACGGGCGCAAAATAAGTTGTCATGATATCGTGTCATAAAAGTTGTCACGATATTGCGACACCATCAGCATCACGACGGGTGCAAAATAAGTTGTCGCGATATCACGACATAACAGTTGTCGCGATATCATGACACCAACAGCACAATGACGGGCGCAAACTTAAGTGTCACGATATCGTGACACAAAGGTTGTCACGATATCGCGACACCTCCGATCAAGGGCGAAAGCAAAACTCAAGTGTTGCAATATCGCAACATAAAAGCTGTCGCGATATCGCGATGGACTTAGAACAAAGCAAGAGCTAACATGCAGATGTCGCGATATCGCAACACCTCGACAAAGAAGGTCGAAGGGCGAAAAAGTGTCGCGATATCGCGACACATTGGCGAAAGAGAGCCAAAGGTAGAAAAGTGTCACGAAATCGCGACATGTCGCGTTTTCGTGACCTGGCTAAGAAAGAGAAGGCATGTTTTCATGGACTATTACAGAATGACAGTTGGCGGTTCCAGAAGCCGTTAAGGCAGTTCCAGGAAACTGTTGCGACGGTTACAGGGACGATTGCGAACGGCGTTTACAGCAAGAATATTTGATGATAAAAAGGGATTTTTTGAAGGATTGCGGAGGCTGGAGAGAGGAAGGCTGCGGCTGTTTTTGGCATTTTTTGTACTGTGTAATTTTTCATAGTTCCGAATTGTAAAGCTTTCCATGCTTCAAAATAAAATTGCGTCTTGAAATAAAATTGCGTCTTTCTCTTGGTTATTAAAATTGGCTCCCCATAATAGAAGAACCTCATCAAGAGAAAGATTACACAAAATACAAAGATCCATATTGAAGACTAAAGTCTTCAAAACCCAAACAATGTAATACAGGGGATGTTGGAATATATTACATTATTTGATTCTTTACTAATGTACCATCATGGGTACATATTTAGGTTAGGATTATATTAGGAGTTAAGTGTTTTATTAAGGTATTGTAATCAATGCACAAGTGTAAGAATGTGTAATGATTGTAAGTGTGCATGAAGTCCACATGTACATGAGTCTTAGAATAGAATAGTGAGATGTCTTGAAGGAAAAGAGTTGCATCTCATTATAAATAGGCCTTCATATAATAGAAGTATGAAAGGTTTTAGGAGTGTGTAGGTTGAGTATTAGTAGGCATAATGTAGCTCCAAGTTGTTAATATGGAGAGTTTGTAAACTCCATTAGAGGAGCTTTTTATATTTTCATGAGCTTTCATATATGACCATTTCTAGAGCATTGTATCAAGTCTTCTATCATATTTTCATGCATATTAGTTAGCCATTATAACTGCTATAACATTGTATGCTTATTTCCATACTTGTGGTTACAATTTCCTTTAAGTTGAAAGCTTCAAAAGCTAACATAAACATGGTGAAATTTCCAAGAGGATCCAAAATATTTAAAATTGGTGTCATTGTCAACTTATTTTTTAGACTCTCAAATGCAGCATCACACTTATCCATCCATTTGAACTCTTTTCCACTTTTCTAAAGGTTGGTGATTATATAGGCAATCTTAGAATAATTTCTCAGAAAATGTATATAATAGCCTACAAGTCCCATGAAGCTCTTAACTTTTGTCACATTTGTAGGTGAAGGCCAATTCAGTATACCCTTGATCTTCTTTGGATCCACAACAATATCATCTGTCGAGATAATGTGTCCCAAATATTGTACTTGCAAAGTATAGAACTCGCACTTGGAGAGTTTCCCATAGAGTTGATTCTTCCTTATCACTTCCAATACTATTATGAGATGATGGTCATGCTCTTCCTTAGTTTAAGAATAAATTAGTGTATCATCTAAGAATACCAATATGAACCAGTATAGATACTTTTTGAACACACTATTCATCATATTCATGAAGGCAATCGATACATTTGTTAATCCAAATGGTAGCACCATGAATTCATAGTGCTCATATCAAGTTTTAAAGGTCATCTTCTGTGTATCTTCTTCCTTGATTCTAAGTTGATGATAACCCGATCTCATATTTATTTTTAAAAATATGGTAGCACCTTTTAATTTATCAAAGAGATCATCTATCTCGGGTAAGGGATACTTATTTTTAATGGTTACCTTGTTCAGCATTCTAAAATCTATGCATAGCCTCAAGGAACCATTCTTCTTTTTCACAAATAGCATTGGAGCACCCCCAAGTGACACACTTGGTATGATTAGACCTTTTTATAACATGTCCTAAATTTGAATATTTAATTCCTATAACTCAATTGGAGTCATTCTATAACATGTCCTGGAAATAGGTTCAACTCCTGACATTAACTCAATAGTAAAATCAAATTTCCTTCGAGGGGGTAAACCTGGAAGGTCTTCAAAAAATACATTCTAAAACTCATGAAGAATTGAATGCTTATTAGAAACTTATTCATCCAATTTTTCTCCAATTTCACTATTGAAATTTACTACATAGAGCAAGCTATCTCATTTGATGGTATTCTTTAACTGCATAGTTGAAAGTAAGTAGGGTCAAAAAGAACCTCTTTGAACTCTTACTCTCATCTTATCCTTATCGGTGTAATCGAACCACAAATATTAAAAATTAATTAAGGCTCCATGAGCATTCAACCAATCCATCCCTAGGATAATATCAAAGGCATGAAAGGGTGCCACATACAAGTGCCATATAGTAGACCCTTCAATTACAGTTATCTATGCTATAGGTAAACATTGATCCACTAAATAGGTTTTCCTATAACCATACTCAAATTTCCACCCTTGTGCCAAAAATATAGGTATTTATAGCATATCCTAAATAATACTAGTTGAAATAAAGCTATTTATGGTTGCACTATCTATCAAAACTTTTACATCTCTAGTAAACTACTTACCACTTAGCAACATCGATGTTGCTTGATAATCCAAGTCCTAATTTCTAGTAGAGGTATAAATTTGGTGCAATGACTTCTTTGCTTTATGGCTTGAATCTGATCTCTGAGGGCACTTCTTGGCATGGTGAGGATGTTAGGAATAATAATGCGAGCAATAAATAAAATGCAAAAATATAACACAGAAGAACACAATACAAGAGAGACACAGATATACATGGTTCACCCAATATGGGCTACATCCACGAAGAAAATAACCAGACCTTTATTTATTCTATCTAGAAAAAATGAAGGGATACAACCTACAACACATTCATTGTAACCTCCTCTTCTTTCTATCACTGTCTCTTCTACTCCACCACCATACATAGTCCTATTTAAAAAGAGAGTTACATTTTAGGGTAAAAATGCCAACATAAAATCCTACCATCTAATCTATGACCTAATAATGAATGGTCTAGATTTACAAAGGGGGCAAGCCCCTCGCCGACCCTCCTAGTGATATTAGTAGGGGGAAAGACCCCCTAATCCCCTTCGTGGAGTGGATCCAAGTGTGACTAAAAATAAGACCTTTGAATTAGAGAGAGAATTAGGCTCCACAACCAATAGAGGACCCCCATAGATTTAGCATCTGATCTTAGGAAATTGTGGTCTCTCTTGCACCCTTTCCATTATCTCTTCTTTTTGTGTTGACTCATGCTATTTTGGGGGATTTGGATTGGATCCATATTTCTTATGAAATTTCTTCTTGTTTTACCCTAAGTTTCCATTGTTCCTATTATTGAACTTTGTATTGCTTTTATTTTTTTTATTTTGATCCTTATCCCATTTCATGAATCTCACACTCTTTCTTTTTCTCAACTCTTACATTTCATTTGTTGTCATTCCTAAATAGTTGAAGAAAGTCCTTTTGGTTTGAAGGTTGGTTTCTTCCTATCAAGATAGGTCATATACCTCTTGCAAAGTTTTTGGTCTAAGTAGATTAATCACCATCCTTATCTTAGGGTCTACCCATAGAATAAACTTATGCACTTTAATACATTCATTGTTCTCATGTTCTAGGACATATTTTAGAAGTTTCACATATTTCTAATAATATATTTCTATGGAAAATGACCCTTGCTAAAGGTAGAGAACTCTTCAAATATATCAATATAAAACTGGTCTATAAGAAACCTTTTCTTAAAAGCCTCAATAAAATCTTCCTATTTGATATCCATGGCTTGTATTTATCTACCTAATTTGTATGTATCCCACCATTCCAGGGCTGTAGATGACACTTAGTGGATAGGAGTGGCCAAATCCCGTATTTTATGGGGTTTACCTTACTAAACCTACATGTTTATAAGGACATATAAAGTGGTCCCCCCACCTTTCCCATACCCTCATTGACATGGAACCTTATGACCATTGCGTAGGTATTATCCTTTAAGACCTACACATTTAAATGGGGACACTCATTTCCTATCCTAACTCTAAAACCATTTAGGTAGGTTGAATAACATAGAGCCTTGGTGCTTAGTTACCATAACTTCATTATTTAAGGTCATTTTCACTTTGATGACAACTACCATGATCACCTAATCCTACACGATTAAGGTATCATCACTACTAGCTTATGAATGGTTTTTTCTAATATTTAGATGGGACATAGCCAATCCTACACACAAGGTACAATGGTTCACAAGTACCCTGGTTATTGTCTTCTCACAACTTTACCCAGGTTTATGAGTTCCTAGATATTATATGCATGCAACCCCTTCTAGGACTTGTTTCTACATGGTTATTGCCTTTGTACAAACTCATCCTAGGATTGGGATTTATGGCTTATTTATAGAAACATTCTAACCCAACCCAAAGCTATATAAACATTTCAATAATAATAAGTATGATATAAACCATAAAAATAAATGCTAGAAGATATAATATAAGATATCCTCTTAACAAAACCACATCCAAGCATTGATATAAATAATTAAGCAAAAAATACCTAAACCATGATGGAATTAAACCACATCACTTATTTCCAATGCTTATCAAAAAAGCTTCAAGGAAACATTCCATCATTTTAGATATAGGAGCTAAATAGATTAAATATTAAATCGATTCTTAATCAAAGCAAAGTCCAATCTAGCTAAAGGCATAAAATTACTTAACCAATTACTTTTTGTATCAAAACACAAAGGAAACAACATAATCCTTCTTTATAACAATAATCAAGTTTTTACAAATCATTCAAGAAAATGCAAGTGTTTTCTCATTTACATCAACATTACTCTTGAAGAGATTTTAAGAAAACAATTATCTAGTATCCACTGCCAATCAAATCTCCATGAATTATTTGATGGTCAAACCATCCACAACATGAGATATTTACTTAGGGATCAAAACAACTCTAAATGCAATGCAACTGGATCATGCCAAAACCAATATGCAAAAGACCATGCATAAAATATAAACAACCAACCAAGGAGAATCCCATACTTCTCCAAATAATAATTCTTTAACTCACCAAGGTCTCAAGAATTATTATACATGCAATACAATCCACATAGGAGAATCCCATACTTCTCTTTATAATAATAATCCTTTAACTTACAAAAGTCTCAAGAATTATTATTTTATTTTCTCTTTCAAAACCAATGCACAAGTAAAACATTTAGAGAAAGAGAATCCCATAGTTCTCTTAATAATAATCCTTTAACATAAAAAAGTTTCAATAATTATAATTTTATATTCTCTTTCAAAACCAATGCACAATCAAAGCTTTCAAATAAAGAGAATCCCATACTTATCTTAATAATATTCCTTTAACTTACAAAAGTATCAAGAATTATTTCTCTTTCAAAACCAATGCACAAGAAAAGATACTTACTTAAAAACAAGCATGTACAAAACTTATAACATCTACCTATTAAAGCTTTCATTACCCACAATGATAATCATAAACCAACCCACATAAGTTTAACAAGATTTTTCCAACAAAGCACACATGAGATTTCTTAAAACATGGCACTATGCTATACTCTTATCAACTTAGCAAGGGCATTAAGTTAATGATGTAAAGCTTAAAAAAATATAGAACTCATCTACCATTTTACTAAAGCTTTACAAAAGCATTCCATCCATTAACATAAGCTTTAATTAAAACATAGAAACAACTCTAAATTTTTAAGCCTACCAAAGCATTACGCTATATTAAAGCTCACCAAAGCAATAATATAAATATTTGATAAAACTATATTAAATCTCACTAAAGACATAACGTAAAGCTTTAACTAAATTAAAACTTGCCACAGTAATAACGTAAAACATAAATTAAACTAATTACAACTTACCAAAGAAATAACATAAAGCAATAATCAAACTAATAAAATCTTACCAAATCAATAACGTAAAATATTAATCAAATAAAATAGCTACAAGCTTACTGTAGTGGTAAGGGCCTTGGTATCTTTGTGAGAGGTCTAAGGTTCAAACCCCACTTGATATGAGGGAACCAAGACCCCTCATAAAAACCTGTGTAAACTCATTGAAAAAATATTAATCATATCATAAACTAAATTAAATTTTACCCAAGCAATATTATAAATCATTAAACCAAATCCTAAAATTAATGTTTGCACAGAAGGAACGGAATTTCAATAGATAGGGCAACCAAAGGCTTCCAAGCTAAAAATAATGGCTCACTAAAACCTTAGATATCTATGCCCATGCATAGAAGAGAAATGTGCATGACATCGAAGTGAAAGTCATTTTATAAAACCAAAGGAAAAGCAAAGGTTCAAAGATGATTGACACCACTCACTTTGCCAACGACAGAGTAAGTTAACATGAAGTAACCATTGACCAAGGCACAAAAAAATGGAAATCAAGGTACAACATAAGGGAAACCAAGGCACAACATAATATAAACCAAGGCATAATATAAGAGAAACCAAGGAACAACAAAAGAGAAACCAAGGCACAATAGAAGATAAACCAAGCTAACACTACCCTATGCCTCACATAGGCTAAGAAACTACCAAAACAACAACAAACAAGCACAAAAGGAGAGAATACAAAAAATAAACATCTAAATAGGGCAAGAGGAAGCAAACAAGAAAAAAAACCGAAGTGTAACACACCCAATAACAAGCAGAGAAAAGAAAGGTTTCAACCAAGCAATGGAAGCACCTAAAAATTTGCTTTCCAAACACTCTGTTGCTCATCTTCATGCCTCATTTCTTACCACTGCTTCTACCACTATCCTCCTCCAATATCCAACAACCTGTTCACCCAACCTTCCATGAGATTAAAAGGAAGGTTCATGATGTTGCATGGGATGCACACCGAACATCGAGGAGCGTTATGTGCCATCCTACTTGGAGAGCTTGATAATTTCAATTCAACCTTTAGCAAAACATAAGCGTCTTAACCTCCAAGGTGGCTCAACAACCCAAAACAAAGTAATACATATCCATACGTAAATAAAAACCACTTCAAATCCAATGTGACATATAATTATTATGGAAACTTTATCTTATACTTGATTTACTAAGGTAATAATATACCACTCAAGCAATAGGAAAAATATACACATTGCTAATCAAAAATAGTCATCATCATCCATAATGCAAGATATAAACAAGCATGGAATCATATCAATAGACTACACCATTATTTTATCCTCAGGAGGGAGGGCATTTTATTGATATAATCCAAATACTATCACCAACCCTGTTGAGGAGGCTCATTGTACAAGCAATATCTCAGTCCAATGGTGGAGATATGAAAAAAATAGAATGATATGCATATATGTGAAAATAAATTTTCCATGTTACTCTAATTTATGGATGACCAAGTCATCATCATCACCTCTCCAAATTATCTCTCACTGTAGGTGGTTTAACCATATATTCCCACCAAAGAGAGGTACCTGATCCTACATCCACAAATGCATCAGTAGTACCATATTCTATGCCCAAAATAATGTACTCATATAGACATCAAAGAGTAAAGCATGACATTAATCATTCATATCAACACATAGTTTTATTTTCCATAAGATTTCTATCAAGTAGGGGTGTTACACTACCTTCCATATTATTGTGAGCAAGGTCCCACTCCTAGCAAGGTGGAAGGTACTTTTATTTATGTTTTATTTTGTTGCATTATTAGATTAAATTTTGCTATCATTTTCCTACATTCATAATAGCTAATTAGTTGCATTATTTACTTCCCAAGGAAAAAGAATAATTAGCTGCATCATTTTGAAATTTACTTCAATGTAGTTTAGTTTGAATTCTTATTTGTTTTATGCCACATTTATTTACTGTAATTTAATTTACTTTTCTACTACAATATTTTCAATTGTTGCAAGTATGTTTGATTAGCTTAAATATTTTTGTTTTTAGTTGTAGTTAGAGTTCAATTATATTTTTTTAATTACTTTAGTTTATATAGCCAAAACCAAACCTAACCTAGACACTTTCTAGTGCATATTTTCCATAGGACACCACCCTTGGTTGATAAATTAAAAGTGACCTTGGTAAAGTGTGGTAATAATGACACCCATCACTTTTTGACATTGTTTTTGGGGAATATTATGTTGCTAGGAATTGTTAGGTTAAACATCCAACATTGTAAAATTTTACTTAGATAGAAATTGATTAGTCAAAGAGATATCACATCTCCTTGTTGGTCATTCTAATATAAGTGTTCAACTAGGATAGACTAAAAATCTAATCTTACAACTTGAGGTACCTAGTATCCTTATTAAGCGCCTTATGCCAATAGGAGACTAGTTAGTTGAAGCTAAGTGAAACTAGTGGTGTTGAGTAGGAAAGGTAGAGATAATCAAGAAAACTGTGATAAATGCATAGACCTAGAGATAACAAAATGAGGTTTATCAAAAAGAACCTCCAATAGACCATAGGGGTAGGTTAAATACACCAAGAGGTTGCATAAGAGTACCCTATACCTATAATTGAGCCTCCAAACAATTCATTGTAATTATACAAAGAAAGTACTACTAACAATCATCATATACCCTAGGATCTAAAGGATTCCTTGAATTAGAAGAACTTGATAGTGATCTATGTCTTCCATTTAGAACTCTTTAAGAATAAAAATGATTTCATAATATTTGATGGGAAAATAATAATATGGGAGATAGGAAATATGCAAACAATACTAGAGATGGAGAAAGTATTGTACATCATGGGGAAACCAACAATAGTGTTAGAACATTTACATATCCTATCTAGTTAGACCCTAATGTCTAAGCTCTAATGAACATCTCTATATCAAACCTATGCATATTTAGGGGAACTACCTTAGAAGACCCAAACCAATTTTTGTTTGAGTTCAAAATCATATGTCAAACCTATGACTATACAACTGCCAATCACAAACTTAAATTGTATTTTTACATGCTCAAAAATGCAACTATGCATTGGTTCATGGGGTTAACCCAGAATGCATACTTAGCTAGGATGCGATGGAAAAATTATTTCTAGAAAAATATCAATATTGTCATTTCAAGGATCGAAAGAAAGAACTATTTAACTTAAAGTAGAATAATTATGAGACCCTTGAATATTACCTAGATAGATTCCTTTTTGTGCAAAAAATATGTGGGGAAGGGATGGACTTGGAACTTGTCAAAGTTATCTTCCTATGGGGATTACAAGATGAGTCAAGGGACATCTTAAACCTCATGGGAAAAGGTGATATAAATAAACTAGATCTTTTTGACATTATGGAGTTGTGTAGAAACTACTCTAGAACAAGGAAAGAAACACACAAACACTGAGTAGGAAAGAGTGGTAGCAATGTAGGAGAGCTACTAGAGAAATTTTCCAATTTTAAAAGTGATATTATTTTACATTTGAACACCATGTTGGATGAAATATAAGCTAAATCTAAAGCCAATGAACCATTGGCTATATATTTTCCAAGGTGTAGGTAAAATAACATCTTACAAGAATGTCCTCTCAATAAGACCAATATTTGTAGTATTTGCAAGAAAATCCACCCTATAGACCGATGTGACCTCCTACCAAAAATAAAATCCAACCTTGGAAAGAGTCATCTCAATGCAGAGGAACTCAATTACATGGGATAAAGAAATAATTTTTCCCATTAGTAAAGAACACCATGGTGACAAAATCCATGGAATATGCCCCCACCACAACAAAAATGGGATTAGTATCCTTGGAATCCATCTTTAGAGTGGGGAAGTCAAGGCTAGTTTAAACTGTCATGGACATAACCAATGCCAAACTAGTCGTGGTCAAACCAAGGCCAACAATGGTTGGGACCACCTTACTCTAACAAATCTTATGAGGGTTAGCGATAGTTTTAAACTCAATAACAAGCATTTTTGCCCGTACCTATGGGTGCTTCCCAATCAATTTAGTCGTAACCACCTAATCAACCTCCATTATCGACCTAACTTATGGCCAACCCAAATAACAATAGATATACAATCCCTTTCTATAATACATAACGTAGTGACACAATCAATATTAACACCATTGATGACAATAATGCATAGCTTCACTCAGGAAAGGTTTTGCCAAACCCAGAACCTCCTAAGATAGAATAATTATAGGAGGAAAGGAAACTAATTTTAATAAACCCTAAGCTCTTAACTAGAAATGAAGAAGACCTTCCAAAAAGCATGTCTATAGAAACTCAAAAAGCACCATACCCCAAGAGATTAGAATCTAAAGAAAAAACATTTTTAGGGGTTTGATCTATTAGAAGAGCTAAAATTCTTAAACATAACAATCCCTTTGCTCCAAGCTATTAAGGATGTACCAATATTCAATAAGGTTATCCAATAAATGTGCATAAAGAATCTAGGAATAAAATAAAAAGCTTACCCCAAAACCATACAAGTAGATGGAAAACTAGCTGACCTCTTAGCTAGAAAGCTTATTCCACCAAAATATGGAGATCTTGGAAACCCAATAATAACTATTTTCATTAGTACAATAATAATACCAAATGTGCTAGTTGACTTAGGAGCAACAATTAATGTCATGACCACTAAAACCATGAATAGATTATCTTTGACAAATATGTGATCCACTTCTACTATCCTTCAACTAGTTGATCAATTGACAACCCAACTTGAGGGAATAGTAGAGGATATACCTGTAACTATGGAATCTTGGGAATATCCTATTGATTTCATGATTCTCTAGCCAAGATCCAAGATGAATGGTTATCCATTGATTCTTGGATGACCTTGGCTGGCTATGACCACAACCTTCATAGATTATCATTCTAAGGACATGACTATCTACAATGGATTAAACTCCAAGAAAATTTCTCTTTACCCCCTAACTAGACCTTCTATGGATATCTCTAGAAATCTATGGGTGTATAAACTTGAGGAATAGAAATAATCTTGCTCGATTAGCCATGGTCACTATAAAAGAGCACGTTGAAGAGCTAGATTTATGGGAAGAAGCCCTCTTTGAAGATGAAACCATTTTGAGGGATTCTTTGAGTGAGCCTTACTCAGAAAAGGAGGGGACTATAGTTCATAGGTTTTTATGAAAGGATGATGAAGAAATCATTAAGTATTTGTCACCTATATCATTATAAGAAATTACATTCACATTACAACATAGTAAATAAAGTCACCTCCTTACATCCTTCATGTGTCCCTTAAAAAATATTTTCCCTATAGGGATTATCTTAAACAAAAATACTCAAATTCTTCATTCTCTACTACCTCATAATTATCCTCTAAACTCACTGATAAGAAAAGGAGTCAATTTAGTGTTTCCAAGCACCAAGTAGATCGAGTTACAACTAGAAAAATGTTTTAACATTAAAAGTTGATTGTTAGAAGCAGAAGAGGCTAAATTATTTGATGTATTAAGGTGATATGTGAATGCTTTTACATAGGAATACAATGATATGAAGGTGATCCATTTCGATAAATGCACTCATTAGATTTATACAACCAATAAGAAATTGGTCTGATAACCCTAAATAAGGATAAATCCTACTTTGAGGAACATGGTGAAAATATAAATTTAGAAGTTGTTAGACATTATATTCATTTATCCAATTTCTAATAGCCAATGGGTCTCACCATTGGTTATTGATCTCAAATAGAAAAAGAAAATGCAAGTGTGCATTTACTATAGTGAACTCAACAAAGCCACTCAAAAATACCATTTTCCATTGTCATTTGTAGATCATGTACTTGATACCCTCTCTAAAAAGAAGTACTCCTTTCTGGATGGTTTTAGTGGGTACAACCAAATACAGGTGCACAAGAGAATCAGTAAAAAACTACTTTCACATGCCCCTAGGGAACATTCACCTACATTGTTTTACCTTTTGAGTTATGCAATGCTCCCACAACTTTCTAGTGAGAAGTCCTTTCTATTTTCATAAATCTTACAAATGAATGTGTTGAGGTGTACATGGATGAATTCATGGTTTATGGAGAAACCTTTGATGAGGCCCTCCATAATCTAGATCGAGTCCTTACCCAATGTGAAGCTCATAATCTATCCTTAAGCAACAAAAAGTGCTTAATAATGATGGATGAAGGAATCATATTGGGATATCATATCTCAACAGTAGGAATAAAAGTAGATCCTAAAAATATATAAGTCATAAATAAATTACCTCTCATTCGAGACTCAAATGGATGTCAGAATATTCTTGGGACATGCCTATTACCATAGATGCTTCATTAGAAATTTTAGTAAACTTGTGGGTCTAGTATTCATGGTTCTTACCAAAGAATCCATGTTCAAATGGACCCTACAATAAGCAACATTTGAAGCTATTAAAGAAAAATTGATCACTATGCTTATACTAAGGGGACCAAATTGGAAGCTCCCATTTCATATACACACATATGCTTCCAACACCATGATTGGTGCAGTTCTTGGTCAACAAGATAAGGAAAATGGGAAAAACTATGCTATTTACTATATTAGTAAAAATTTAACGGTTGTCGAAAAGAACTACACTATAACTAAAAGGGAATTTCTAGCAGTAGTATATGCCATCAATAAATTTTATCACTATATTACAGGTTACCCTATATATGTACATACAAACCACTCTACAATCAAATATTTGATAAATGTTGGATGTGTGTCAAAAATACTTATTTGTGTTACACCACTTAGGCTTGTACACCTAAAAAAACCCTAAACATGGTACCTCCTCAAGTGTATTTATTTTATATATGCAACTTTATAATGCATGTGAGTAAATAATCATGTGAGAAGAGCATCTCTCAAATGTAATGTTGAATTTATTATGAATGAAGTTCTTCTTTATCCTTTATTTTGTTTATGCTCTATGGCATGTCATGTATAAATGTTTACTTGTAAATCATTATTTTATTTCCTATTAGTGGTTTATTATATGCACATTAGTTTCTTAATTATGTGAGTTTATTTCATTCTTTACTTATTTTTGAGTTGTTTGGCTACACATTCTGCTACGTAAACAACTGGTATTAGAGTAACTTGAGGAAACTCATGTTCTAGACTATGCACAAAGCTTGTAAGTACATTTTTTGTGTGTTATTTTTTATGGATTTGAAGATAAATCAATTTCCATTGCACACATTACAATGGAGCTGTATGAATATTTACAATAGTAAAGAACGAAGGTAAATCTGTTATAGAAAATTTTAGTGGGAAAAAATTTAATATTTGGAAGTTGAAGATGGAGTTTTTTCTTGTGGAAAGAGATCTAAATATGGTTATCATTGCAACAATTATGTGTGTAGGAATGACACAAGTTGAATGGGACAAAAATAATGAGAAATTCATTGCCTTAATTGGGATAAACTTGGCTGATTATGTTTTGACGAATGTCAAGGATGCTAAGATTGTCAAGGAGTTATGGGATAACCTAGGAAATTTGTATGAGTTCAAACCTATGATGAACTTAATATTCTTGATGAAGAAGTTGTATTATTTGAATATAAATAATTAAGATATTATATTTGACCATATGAATGTGTTTAATACACTGATGAACCAACTAAGGTCGACTGGTGATGAGTTTAAAGAGACCATACAATGTATCTGCTTCTCGTGTAGTTTTCCTGACTCTTGGGATAATATCATCATTGTAAATAGTGGAATTTATAAGCTAGAAAATATCAAGAAAGATTATATTATTTATTGATTACTACAAGAAGAAACATGGAGCATTTTGAGCATTCAAAAGCTTTGATAACTAGAGGACGTGCCAAATATAGAGACGATGATAAGTGTTTTGATGCAAGAAGATCTAAATCAAGAAAATATGTCAGTAAAGGAAGTCTTAGCTGGTGTTTTAGAGGTGCAAGTAGAAATATCATAAAAAAAATGATATTAAAGTAGATTATCCAAAAATAAATTTGATTCAGTTGTAGGAAAATCTACTAGTTACGAGAATATTTTACATATTGCTAATACATGTCTTTATTTTTGCACGTAGTCTGATGTGTGGTAGAGAATCCTTTATAGAGCATCCTTCCATATGACTCCCCATAAGGAGTGGTTTGTAGAATATGAAAAATAAAATTGTGGTAGAGTTTTCTTGGGTGATAGTTTCATCCATGATATTATTGGTAGAGGTAAGGTTAAAATCAGACTCAGAGATGGGAGTGTTAAGTGTATCCCAGACATTAGACATGTTTTTATATTAACAAGAAGTATGATATTAGAGAGCCAACTAGTTGAAGCATGAATGGATATTACATTTAATAAGGATTGTTTTAGGTTGATGCATGGAGTCATTACTCGGGAAAGTGAAGTAAGACTTGGAACATTGTATAAGTTGGATGTAACATGTTTGAATGTGACATGTGCACATACAATCATTGTGGAAATAAGTAAACTCTCATATTCAAATATGTCAAGTATGATGTTGTGGCATAGGAGGTTAGGACATCTTGGTAAAAGAAGCCTAAAAGAGATGTGATCAAACCATATAGTCTATGGATTGGAGAAAGAGAATTTTGGTTCTATGGGAAGTATGCATTTTAGGAAATAAAAAAAGAGTCACATTTACCTCTAATGACTAGAACCAAAGAAATATTAGAATTGGTACATTCTGATATTTATGGGTTTTTTGAAGTTGGTTTTTTAGGCAGTTCCAAGAAATCATGGGTTTAATTTCTTAAACAAAAGTTATGGGCTCTTGTAAGTAATGTTTGCTACAGACTAATATTGAATAATTCACCATAAGCATGTTATTATGGCTTTTCATGAGGTAAAGTTTGAAATGGAAGACTACTATGAAATGGTGGGTGAATTTTTTGAACTAGAAAGGTATGGGAAGGTGGATTTCCAATGTGATTATGCTAGCAACATAGAGGAGAATGGTAGATCTCAAGAGAAGATTGTTCCTAGTAGTTTGTCGGTGGTGGGGGTGGTTGCTTTAGAGGCTTGAAATTGAGGGTTTGGGTTCCTAGTTGGAGTTTGTCCTAGGCATGATTGGAGTGAGTGATGTGGCTTGTCAAGGGGGCTATGGGCCATGTGGATGGTCATGGGACTACTTTATCTCTTTTGAGTATGGGACCCATGGCTTGGGTCACCATTCTATTATTAAGCCTTTTGAACTCATTTGCTTCGGTGGTAAAATGTAGTACGAATAGTGGATCAAATATTCTCTTTGATCTTACCCCTATTTAAAACAAGATTAATATTTTTATGGACCTACAGAATATTACATCGAGTGAATGTTTCTTAAATTTGGTGGGGAAGTTTCAAGGCGATAGGTCAAATATTGATTCTATTCGAATATGGGCACTTGCCGAATGGAAACCTTTGGGATCATTAGAAATTGTTGTAGTATCCAAATATTTATTCATCATTAAACTCAATTGTGAAGAAGATTCAAAATAAATTTTAGGTGGAGGTACCTAGCTCTTTGCAAAAATAGGACTTTTCCTCATAATATGGGGGATTGACTTCAACCTGAATACCCAAAAGGTTAACTCATTTCCCCTTTGGGTTAGCCTACCGAGATTACCTTTCCACCTTTGGCATAAGGATATCCTTAGGGGTATGGCTAAGGCAATAGGGGATCTGATCATGATTAATTTGGCTATCAAAGTAAAAGTAAGGATGGTATTTTCCAAATTGTATGTAAAGGTAGATCTAAATTTTGATCTTCCCTCTTTTATTGAGTTAGAAACCCTCCTGGATTCTTAGATTTAGCCCGTTATGTACAAAAATAGACTTAATGTGTTTCTAGGGTGTAAAATGAAAGGTCAAACCCTCGAGCATTATCCTTCTCAAAGGATGGGTCCAAAGCCTAGTGTAGGGGGGAGTAAGAATATTAATAAATGGATCCAAAAACCCTCTAAAAAATTTGGGATTCATGGAATCTTAGTGAATAAATTTGATATGTCAAAACCCAGTAATCTTGGGAGTTCTTCTATCATGCCCTAACTAGAAATGGAGGAGTCTTCATAGTTGGGAAACATGACCCTTATGTAAAATCTTAAGTTGTTGAAGTTGGTAGATGTCGGATTGGATGTGGTGTTAGATGAGAACTTGGTGCTCCCAATTTAGCCAAACATTATTTATTTGTATCTCCTTTCTAAAGTAATTCCTTTGGTCCTTGTTATATAGGCCTTGGTGTCTAATGACCTTATTTGAAATTCTTTTGGATGCATGGTAGAGGATGAAAGAGTCATTCAAATGATTTCCCATCCCTCTGATTCATTGGCAAGTTCTCCAAAGGTTAATTTTGTGAGGGGCTCTCCAAGCTCCAAAACTCATAGCCAGAGGGAATGTCTTATTAATGTTGGGGTTGAAAAGGAATGTTGTAAAATCTTCTAATAAATCCCTCAGGAAGAAAGAGATAGAGTTTGATATTTCTAACGGGTCTCAAGATATTCTAAAGTAGAGGTGGGAAAGGATGTGGGGATGAAGCATATAAATTTAGAAAGGATATGGACTCAGGTTTGGTGTTAGACAAGAACTTGGTGCTCCTGATTTAGCCAAACATTATTTCTTTGGCTTTCCTTTCTAAGGTAATCCCTTTAGTCCTTATCATTGAAGCCCTAGTGTCTAATGACCTTCTTCAAAACTCTTTTGGTTTTCTGATAGAGTATAAACCATACATTCAAATGATTTATCATCACTTTGAGTCATTGGTGAGTTATCCAAAGGTTAATTTGGTGAGGGGCTCTCCGAGCCCCAAAAATCATAGCCAGAGGGAATTTCCTATTGATGTTGGGTTGAAAATAAAGTTGGAAAACCCTCTAATAAATCCCTCAAGAATAAAGAGATAGGGTATGATATTGCTAATAGGTCTCAAGCTATTCTAAAAGTACAGGTGGAAAAGGATGTGGGGGTGAAGAAGCTAAAGTTAGATTTCTTCTATCAGCAAGATTTAGTGGATTTTGAGAAAAGAAGTAGATCCTAAAATCTTGAAAATGAAATTCTTATCATGGAATATTAGGAGACTTATGAAGAACACAAGCTTATATTGAGAGGGGGTGAAAAGTATAAGATAAAAATTTTACTTTTATTTTCAAATGATAACAATAATAATATCAATTCAATAATGAAATAATGCATAAATCACCACACACATAAGAAACACAGATTTAACGTGGTTCACCCAATATGGGCTACATCCATGAAGAAATATTGCTTATAAATTTCTCAATAAAGTTTGTGGGCATAAATCCATAGGAGACACCAATATCCTATTACAATGTTCATGGACATCGATCCATAGGAGACACCAATCCCCTCTCAATTTCATGGACACTAATCCATAGGAGACACAAATCCCATATACTCTAAGTACTACTCAGATCTTCTTCCAAACCTGATCACAATAATACTCACAACTCTTGCTCAACTTAGCTCTAAAATCTACTCATAATACTACTCACAACTCTGCTCAAATCTACTCAAAAACCTGCTCATATCTGCTCCAAAATCTGCTCATAAAACCCACTCAAATTTGCTCATAAAAGTGCTCAACACTGATCCAAAACCTGCTTACAAATATTTCTCATCTACTCCCAAATATTGCATGCATACAATGCTCATATATTCCCAAATATTACATACAAAACAATGCTCATCTATTCCCAAATCTTGCATACAAAACAATGCTCATCTATTCCCAAATCTTGCATACAAAACAATGCTCATCTATTCCCAAATCTTGCATACAAAACAATGCTCATATATTACCAAATATTGCATACAAAACAATGCTCATCTATTCCCAAATCTTGCATAATGATGTTATCAAGTTCTTCACCTATTATTCAATGCACTTTCCTCAACTAAAGCAATTCAGACATATTCTACCCAAAATTCTTTTATCTTCATGAACATATAGAGAATGATATGCACTAACAAATGCCCAATATATTCTTCACATTCATTAAGTCTTTCGCTTTCACATGTCTCACATTTATTACAGTAAAAGGTATCTTTAGTCTATCACTTTGTAACTGACCTGATAATTGTTGATTTGCATATTTTCTTCCAAACCAATCATAGTTCCCAAATCTGTCTTTTTCATCTACTCCCAAAATCAATCATGAACAATGCACAAATTTGCTTCTCAAATCTGATCTCTAAATCTGTCTTAATAATGATGATCTTATTTTTGCATGAGCTTCCCAAACCTGTCTAAAAAATAATAATTTTCCTTTCTTTTGCCACTTCAAATACAGGTTAGCAAATCACCTTTTCTTTTTTTTATTAAATATCAACTCAATCACTTTAAAACCCTTTTATCAAAACATACATAATAAAGCTTAACAATTACTCCTTATAACTTCTAAAAAATAAAGCTTTAATACTAAATAAAATGACCCCTTATATCTCCTATTTATTGAATGCAAAATAACACTTTAAAATCACTGCAATATTCCTTATATCTTCCTTTTAATGATTTTGCATAATAAAAATAATACCAACCCTTATATCTCCCCTAATATAATTTGCACAATATAATCAATTCAAACCCTTATTTATTCCTAATTAAATTTATACAAAAAATTTATATTGCCCTTACCTCACACAGTCGTAGATGAGAATCAAATACTTGACCTCTAGCACAATGCCCTAGCACAAGCTAGGCTACCAGTTGGGTTGCCCCATCAGTTGAACACAAAGACACACAAACTCATTTTTGAGACCTTATTCCCTGACCAAGCCAGAGAAAAAAGGATGTCATCGCAAATCGACCCTGTGACCTCCTACTCCACAATGCTCTAGTGTAGGCTAGACTACCATCTATGCTAGCCACCCAGATGGAATTACAAGCACATGATGTTATCTTTATGGAATTTTTCAATTTTTGCCTCCATAACTTGTGTGCTTCCCTTTCTTGTCTTCTACACTTCACAAATTTCACACGAAGGAATTTTTTGAATTGCTCTCATCAACCATTGCTCAAATGAATTATTGCTACCCATATATGTGTATTTTCATTTTCATCAAGGAACGTCGATGCTAATCTATTTTTCTCATAAATTTATGACTTTATTTTTGACATTGGCAATTTTTTTCTTTTGAACCCACTTTGTATTATAATATTTAAATATTATGATTTACATATTACAATATTGCTTTTAAACCTTTATCCCCTTTTTGAAATATTAAATATTTTTTTCCATCTCTTTATAATATTTAAATTTGATATTTAAATATTATAATCCTTTGAAAATATTTGCCTTGCCTTGCCTTGCTTCATGTGAAATAAATATTTGCCTTGGATAATTTTCCATTGTTTGCCATTCACCAAGTCCATCATTGATATATTGTCCAACCTTATAAACTTGTTTCCCTTGAAGAATATTTTTTCCTTGAATACCATGCTCCTTTGACATCAATGACAACTCAATATATCCAACAAATTAATGGTCCTTCTAAACAACATCTGGCCAACTTTGTCAAAAGGGATTCCTGTCCAAACATTATTTTCCTCCAAGAGATAAATATTGAAGAGTGTAATATAGAGACAGTGAGAAAGATGATTTGGAAGTAAATTTTGTAGCCAAGCCAATACAAGGTGCTTCTAGGGGCCTCTTTTATTTTTGGAATCCAAAGAAAAATGATGACTTTGTTATCTCCTCTAGTGATAGAGTTATAAATATTTTATTCTTCTGCAAGATTTCTGGTCGAATATGGGTAATGTGAAATATTTATACTCCTAATTTGATGATTGGTAGAACTTTTTTGTGGTTCTCCCTATGCACTATGAAATAAGTCTTCAGGTCAGAATCCTGGGCCTTGGCTAAGGATTTCAATTCCCCTTGTAGATAAGAATGGGGGAAACCCAACCTGGAAAAAGGGAATGGAGGATTTATATGATATTGTTTTCAAAAATTAGCTAATGGATATGGATTTGAAAGTCTCTAAGTACAACTAGAGCAACAAGATAATAGGATCTCAGCTCATCCAAATTAGGTTGGACAAAATTTTCCTTAGGAATGTCTCCCAATTTTTAGGGATGCTACTCTTAGTTCCCTCCCCAGAATTATCTCGAACCATAACCCATTATGTTTTGAGTTGCAATAGGATGTGGATTTATTCCCTAGGTCTTTTAGGTTTGAGGCTATGTGGTGTGATCATCCAAATGTTGAAAGTAGAGTGGACTGGTGAAATTATTCAATTTTAGGTCCTAAAATATCATAAGTGGAATTTAAACTAAAAGTTATCAATTCCATGCTCAAAGAATGGAACAAAGCCCAAGGTTCTTGTCTAGGGTTGGAATATCCTTGAGATATTTGTGGTAGTGCCCATGGTTCTTGGGGTTGTAGCCTTTGTGTTCAGATTGGTGCTCTTTGTTGGTTTGTGGTTGCATCATCTAATGGTATTGTTGGCCAGGGTTCAGATCCTATGGATTTTATATTTTTTAGTTAGGAAATGATTCCTAACCTTCTCTATTATTCTAGCCCATGCTTTGCTTTGAATGAATTCAGGGGTCCCTTTGTAGATCTAGAAATTTTCTAGATCTTATAGTTGTTGGGTCCCAAAGTGAATTGTGAGCATATTTTTCTTTGTTGGATGCATTTTTAGGCACATAATTGATTTATAAAATGACTCTTTGATTCCTCACTTAGGGCATATTATTTGGATGACCTATGTATCTCTACTGGTTGCAATGCTAGATCTACTGGTGGCCATATTTTTTGGTAGTCCAGTTTTATTTTTAGGATTGCAGTTCCTTGGGACCTATATTTATGGGTATATGTCCTCATTCATAGCCTAGGTGTTGGGTTGGGAGTTAATTCTACTCACTTGTTTAGTTGTGTGTGAGTTCTCAAAAGAAATATTCAGTTTGGATTGGTTGGTCCATGTTTAAAGGTACTGTTGTTGTCTTGTTTGTTGAGCAGGTGGCTCTAGTCAGTTTGCCTAAAAATTATGGATCCTGGAGGTATGCCCAACATAAGGAGATCCATGTTGCAAATATTAGATCGAAATTTTTCAAATTCCTTGGCTTGTTCAGGTGTTCCCCCATGAAAATATTTTTCCTTTATGGATAGGGTGTATGTTGGAATTTTTTTGAATTTTTGGGCACAAATCTTCGTTTCCTAGCTTGGGTAGGAAACTACATTATAATATTGAATTAAAAAAATTTAAGCCATTGGGAGAGCTCAATCTTGATATTGTTGAATTTAGATCCATGTTGCAAATATTTGGGTGGGAGTTTTCTTTTTTTTAATTTCTTGGATTGTTGGTGGGTTCCCCCCATGGAAATATTTTTTCATTTGGGCGAGAATTTGTAATTTGGAATTGGTTTAAATTTTTAGGACACAGATTTGAGTTTCCTAGTTTAGGTATGAATCTATATTGTAATGTTGATCATAAAATTTGCTAGGTCAATTCAAGATAATTATGGGGGGCAGTGCAGACTCCAAGTTTCTCTTGATTTATTTTTCTTTTAGTTTGTATTTGGTCATGTTGGATCTTTGAGATCTAAAAATAATTTCCTTTTTCTAGACCTTGGTTTGTTAGATTGGGTTTGAGCTCCAATTTTTGGTTGCTCTAGTGTCATCTTGCCATGGCCTTGTCTCGTTGTAAGTGACTTGGGATTTCTCTAGTCACATTTTCTTCTTTGTAAAATGTTTTGGTAGCCTTTCAAAACCCCCTCTTATACCTATTTAAAAAAATGGGCTCTTGCTACCTTCAAAGAGTTTTTTGTTGCAGTTGAAAGGCAAAGTGAGAAGAAATTGAAGGCTTTGAGGAGTGATAATGGTGGAGAATCTTGCTCCTAGAAATTCAATGTTTTTTGAAATTTGCATGGTATTGCAAGGTAGATAACAACTCCCTATATGCCATAATAAATGGATTTGTATAAAGGCTCAATAATACACTATTGGAGAAGGTAAGAAACTTGAGAGAGGATGAAGGTTTGAATAAAAGTTTAGGCAAAGGTTGTTAATAAAACTATGTGAACAATATGTCACCTAGTTCTATTCTTAGTGGGATAACACCAAAGGAAGCTTGGAGTGGATTCAAACCATCAATTCCCCATTTGAGAGTTTTTTGATTTGAAGTATTTGTTCTTGTACCCAAGGAAAATAGAAAAATCTGGATAATAAATCTATTAAATGAGTACTCATTGGATATGGTGATGGAATTAAAGGTTACAAATTATGGATACCTTCACAATATTATCACATGTTAAACCATGATGCAGTATTCAAAGAAGACATACGCATCAAATAAGAGTCTATGGAAACAACCCAAGACATCCAATAATAATTTAGAGTAGCTACTAGGTTGAGAAATTAGCAAGCTAAAAATCAACCATAAATTGTTCCACCATTAAGTGTAAATCCTATTTCTACTCATGTGTTAGAGTTGCCACATGATACTAATGAATTTTCATGTAATTGGCAGGATCAATATGATAATAAGACTATTGTGGAAGATTCCAAACAACCTTAAGTTGTTGAATAATATCATGCACATGAGAAACTCCAGAATTCTAACATTATTCAAGAAGTAAAAAAATTGAGAAGAAATCAACATTAAAGGAGTGCACTAATCATATTTGGTTATGATGAATACAATAACCTTGCATTATATTACATAAGTTATGAGTGTGTAGGTGTTAAAGATGCTCTCAATAGTGATGAAGCAATTCATTGGAAGAAATCTATGGAAGAGGAAATGCAGTCACTGGATAAAACTAAGATGTGGGACTTGTAAGTGTTGCCTAAGGGTAGAAATATAATTGGTTGTAAATGGGTGTTTAAAATGAAATACAAGGATGATGGTTCAATTGAGAGATATAAAGCTAGGTTAGTAGCAAAATCATACTCTTAGGTTGAAGGGCTTGACTTTGAATAAACATTTTCTTCGATGGCAAAGATTACATCTATTAGATTGCTCTTTGCATTATCTATTGTAAATGACTAGGAAATTGAGTACATGTATGTGAAGACAATATTTTTTTTATGGATATCTCAATGAATATATTTACATGGAGCAATCAGTTGGGTTTGAAGTAAGTGAGAGAAATTTTGTATGTAAGCTAAGAAAGTTGTTGTATGGGTTGAAGCAATCCCCAAGGTAGTGGTATAAAATGTTTGTTACCTTTGTGATTGGATGTGTTTTTATAAGAGGTTATGCTTATCAATGTATATATCTCAAGAGTTAAGGCAATCACTTTCTAATACTAGTGTTATATGTAGATGACATTATTCTTTTTAGCAAATTGAAGGATCTTGTGAAGAAGACCAAGTCTTATTTGTTAGGATAATTTGATATAAAATATCTTGGACCATTTATTGGGTATTGAAGTGAAAAGAAACCATGGTGAGGATAATATATGGAATAGATAGAAGAGATACATTGCATACTTGCTTATTGTTTTAAAAATTTACCAAGGTACTCTTGTATCTACACCTTTTCAGGTTGGAGTTGCATTGTCAAAAGATGTGTCCAAAGGATGATGATGAGTAGAGTGTCATGGATAAAGTTACCTATACAAGTGAAGTTGGTAAAATAATGTAGGTAATGATGCATACAAGACTAGATCTTGCTCATGCAGTTGGATTTGTGATCAAATTTATGTCTAATCCCAGTAAGCAACATTGGATTGTAGTGAAGAGAATTCTCAAATATTTGAAATATGCCAATGGTTTTACAATCTGTTATGATGGTAGATAAAATAATAACCTACAAGGTTTTGTAGATTCTAATTATGGTAGAGATGTAGATACTTCTAAACCTACTAGTGCATATGCATTAACACTATTTGGGGGAGCTATGAGTTGGAGAAGTAAAAAGCAACAAGTGGTGGCTCAATCAACTATAGAAGTTGAATACATTGCTACTATAGAAGCATCCAAGGAGACATCCTGGTTACATGTAGTATGTAGAAGCATTGGTTTCAGAAAATTTCCATTACTTTGTGGTATGGCAATCAAATTCCAATTGAATTGATTGTGAATCCTAAATTTCACTCTTGTACTAAGCATATTTAGGTGAAATTTCATTATATTAGAGAGATGGTGGAATATGGAGAAGCTGAGTTGTAGAAGATTAGTACACATGACAATGCAAAAAATTCAATGACAAATCCATTGGATAGAAGGAAGTTCATTTGCTATAGATATTTGATGCGAGTTCTCTCATTTTGATTAGTAACCCTTAAGAATAAGGAAGAATTTTTTTTTTTTTCATTTACTTAGTCTTTTTGGAAAGTGGGAGATTATTGTATGTGTGCCAAAAATATTGGATTTGTGTTCACTCCTTAGTCATGTACACTTGGGAAATGCTAAATATGGTACCTCCATTGATGGATTTATAAGTCTTATACTACCACAAAATATCAATGGTTAACTTGAAAATATCACAAGGGTTTTTATATAAAATAGCCACAATATAATAAGGTCAAGATAATAATAATAATATGAGAAAATTAATATGTATATCAAGGCTTATAATAAATAAAATAGCATTCAATTATATAATGAAATATGAATGTAAATAGCTTGAATCATTCATATACTATGCATGAAGAACAACTTACAATATTAATTGCTCAAAATGTATACAAGTTTTATTGCTCCTCTTCCTCTTACAATCAGATAATGAGATATATGAATTGTATTCGATATATCTTCTTATGAAGCATTATATCCATAATATAGCCATAGTAATGTAACTCTTCACATACTTGACTATTGCTCTCTATATGCCAAGTCTCATGACTCCTGGTTTATCTACTTGCTACTTGCATACTTGATGAACACTTGACTCTATAATACTTGCACACCTTTACATGACTCTTACACTTCTACTTGCACTCTTTAACCTAGGACACTTGTGCATATATTTACATTACATATTTTCACTCTTACATACAAGACACTTGTGCACATTTACTCAACCTACACTTGCACTCTAACTTACATGACACTTGTGAATTTCCTACACATTACAACTTTACATGACACTCGTGCATTTCCTACACATTCACACTTACATAAAGAGGAAAATACAACTCATATTCTAAACTATGACTCAACCGTAATATATCATTTACAAATGTACCATGAAGCTACCATGGGGTTACATTAGCATGTACTAAATAATGTAATATTCTCCAACATCCACGTGTGTATTCATGTTATACATGCAACTCTCTAATGCATGTGTATGAATAATTTTGTGAAAAACATCTCTCAGATGTAATGTTGAATGTATTGTGAATGAAGTTCTTCTTCATCCATTTTATTATATGTGCTCTATGGCATGTTGTGTTTAAATGTTTACTTGTAAATTATTTTTTGTTTCCTATTAGTTTATTATCAATTGCACATTATTTTCTTCTGTTGTTGAGTTGTTTGGCTACACATTTAATTGTGCCAAAAATAAATAAACCAACGATAAGTGGATAAGTGGTCAGATGTATTTTATTAATTTAGGAATACGATATCACTATAGTAGATAGACCTAGTAGGATAAATGTAGTTGCCAGTTTTCTATACAAATTAAATACTATCAGGGAACAAGAACCAGTGGATGATTCCTTCCTAATGAACATTTGTTTGCAATATTAGTGCACTCTCTATGGTTCATAGATATTGCTAACTACTTGGTAATTGGGAATATTCCTTCCCATATTACTCCAAATGAGTTCAACAAAGTGTTTCCTTCCAATAGATAAATGATTACTATTTAAATGTAAATTTGATTATTTTTTACGAAGATGTGTAAGGGAGTATGAAGTTTATGATATCCTCAGGGCATGTCACGATGAACCTTCTGGGGGAATTATTTTACAAAACAAACTACACAAAAGGTTTTGGGAGTAGGGTATTATTGGCCTTCACTTCACAATAATGTGAAGAAGTATATATTCCATTATGATCATCGCCTACAAATGGAAAAACCTATGTAATATAATGAAATACCTCTTCAACCTCAAATTGTTCTAGAACCATTCGAGAAGTGGGGCATCAATTTTATAGGACCAATTAATCCTCCATCACATCCTAGTGTGCACATACTATGTGACTAAATTTATTGAGGTAGTGGCTCTCCAATATGTGTGAGAGAGAAAAGTAGCTAATTTTTACATGAACATATATTTCAGCACTTTGGTTCCCCTTGTAAGATTATGTCAAATCAGGGACCCTAGTTTGCATCAAATGTTATCCATTCATTCATGGAACACTACCAAGTTAAATATATAAAATCCTCACCATATCACCCACAAGCCAATGGCCAAGTAGAGGTTACCAATAGGGAATTAGAGAACATCTTGATAAAAATGGTAGCTTCACATAGAAAATATTGGGCTGATAGGTTATCTAAAGCTATGTGGGCTTATAATATTACTTGGAAATCCACCATTGGACTCACCCCTTATGAGCTAGTTTATGGAAAGAAACCCATTTTACCAATTGAGTTTAAATTACAAACTTTATACATTGTACTTGATGTGGGTATTGAGTTATCATAGGTACAACCAAAAAGGATATTGCAGTTAAATGCACTTGATGAGCTACGAAGGGGTGTACTTCATTAGATGAATTTTATTCAATAGTAACAAAAAATATGGTATGATAAGCACATCAAAATCAATAAGTACAATCCAGGTGATTGGGCACTCTTGTTTGATTCACATTATCTTTATTTTAATAAAAAGTTTCAAACTAGATGGTTTAGACTATATGAGGTTGAACAATTTTTTGATAATGGTGCTATACAACTGATACTTATGGATGGCTTGAGAAGAAAGATGGTTGTAAATGGACCAACTCAAGTTATATCAAAAACCAATGATAAAAGAGGATTTCTCTACCTATTTACTTTTGTATTTTGACATGTATGTAGTATGGGAGACTTCCTCTCCCACTACAAAGGATAATTTATTATGTCCTTCACTCAAAAATAAAAAGAGATCCATTGGTGAAAACCCCCTTGGGGTCGCCATTGGACCAAGACTAGTATAAAAGTAAGATTTCGACATACTAGTTTTGAAAAGAAAATAAAATAAAATGGTTGTGAAAATCCCTTGTGAACATAACCAAGGTAGAATAAAAATGAAAACCAAAATTATGATTTCTTCTATTAATATATATGTGTGTACGTGTTTGTGTGTTTTTATGGGTGCCCTTGTATTTCTTCTAGTTTGTTTTAATCCTAATTCTTCTTGACTTAATCATAGATCCCTACCCTTTCAAGGCATCATGATAAATCTCTTCTAGTAAGGTATATTTTCTTCTTTTACTTTGTTTGATATCATGATTTTTGCATAGTTATAGCAATGTCATAGCCTATGGTACACAAAAGGGAGGTTTCATACGGGACTTCAAATGATTAGAACTTACTTGATTAGAATGAATTTTCCAGTACGTTGGGTTACAAACTTGTCCAAGTGGTGATAAAATTTGTAGATATCCATAATGTTACACACTGTCAGACAAAGGGGTATTTCAACATGTAACAACTAGAGCACTCACATGGAAAAATTTAATTAAAATTTCTAAGTGTTTAAAATATCCATGTGGTAGTAATTTATTGGTAAAAAATGGATAACAGTGTTATGATTGAACTTGGGAGAAGGATTCAGGTGATTCCAATCCTAAGAAAGGAAAGCATGGTTTGCATGGGAAACATGACCTTGTAAGAGATTCAAAATAATTTCTATGTGCATGTATTTAAAACATGATTTTCTAGTTGCCCTAATAGTTACCCATCGTCCAAGTGGCACTCAATGGGTGAATGAGGATTTACCTTCAAATTCATCCCATTTTGATGAATGATGGTAAGATAATTGAAGTAGATGGTCCACATTTCCCATACATGCATAAACATCACTCTATCATCATCATCCTTACTTTTCCATCCATTTTTTCACTCAATTTTCACATAACCAACTTACATAGAGAGAAAAATATAAAAGAAGCATATAATAGAAATGAAGATTCAAACTAGAGAGCATTACAAAATTATTGCAGAATAAAAAATTGTACAAATTTTTGAATGTGCGAGATGGCTGTAGTTTTTGTCTCTTAGAATTTGCTCAAATTTTATGCGATGGATTTGCCAATGTTAGAGGGGTTAAAATCCCCTTGAATATTGTGATTCTCAACAAGGTAATGGGATAGCTAATGAGGGCATCATGTGTCTACTTGGATTACCTAGGGTTTAGGTATTATTATTATTTTTAATAAATCTCATGAGCCTCTTTCTCATGTAGCATTTAGTTAGCATATTATTAGCAAGAGATAGGTTAGAATTTGTCTTACCTCCCTATTTCTCCTCCAGTAGGATCTATGCATATGGTTACAAGATTCAGGTGACTTGGTTTGTAATTTAGGCATTGCTTGGCCTATTTAAGCATTGTAATATAATAAATTACTCAGTTGGATTTATTTCCTTTGCACTGGTATCAAAGAATGATCTTTCAACCTATGCTCACTAGTGATTGAAGTTCATCAAATATTGAATTTTTATTGTCCATTTGGCGATAATTTTGTGTTGGGCAACGATCTTTGTTGTTGATGATTTTGATGCAACATTTGTCTAAAAATTGCCTCTGTACCCAAAGGGGTTAATATTAGTGGCATCAGTAAAATTTACCATTAGAAAGTGATAGAAGATCGCTAGTGAAAAACTAAGCTATACAACAGATAAAAAAACCACTAGTCAAGGATATTTGATGGACAGTAGAATCAACAGTGATCGGGCATAATTTTTGAAGACAATGGCACAACAAGCTCAACAAGGATGATCTCTGGTAGGGAAAGCCTAAGTGGATAACAAATAATGGTAAACACATGGGTGATGTGGATGCAAGATAATAATTTAGAGACCCAAAAATGAGTATAGACGTGGCACTAGAGACCATATCGAAAGTAAGACATGGCAAGAAGGTGAATGACATGGGTGCAAGGTCAAGCCAAAGGTAGAGCAAACCACCAACTGGTGGTCGATAAGTCATATGTGACTTATTTCTTTTAAAACCTTACTTGAATCCCAATATTCCCCATGTGGGAATAAAAGCTATAATTTTCTACCTTTGTTTTATTTTTGTTTGAAGCCATTGTTCATAGATGGAAAATTGTCTGACTATATCATTCTCGCTCGATTTTTCCAGTTTACAGATGCTTTCCTTCCAACAAATATTTTTATTTGTTTCTATGAATATGCTACTCACCCTATGTGTATTATAAGCGTTAACTTTGATGGTTTATGAACACATTTGGATTAGATTGCATCGAACAAAAACCTAGCAATCGGATTATTTTCATAGAAAACTTCACTCCCAAGCCATTGTTTGTCCATGGATATGCACACAAGACGTAGGCTAACACATTACATGTTTTTTTGGTAGTCATCAGCATTTGGGAGTAGTTCAAATTTGACATAAATGTCGGCTGATCCGTTGATGTTTCCATTACGTGGTTCTATTTGGAGAATTGTTCAAAAAAAAATTGCACTGATTGCAAAGGTTGGTAAGGGCTGAGTCTATTACGTCTTGCATTATCATAGATTTTGGGTTGCTAAATACCACATTCATGGGAAAGTGGACCTCACGATGGTTAAAAATGGCTAAGGCCCATAGTAAGTTTTGACCACCACATTGTGGTCAAGCCCTACGTGGTGGCCAAAATTGAAGCATTTAATCACCCACATTGTGGGGGTGCACACACTCTAAACCTCCAGTTGTCATTGTCAATTACTATTGCTTATCATTTATTGGTGTGGCCCCTTCCAATTGGGCCAAACAATTTTTTATACTAAGGTATAAACACATTAATTTTGTTAATTAAATTATTCAATTTAATTAATTAAATAATGTTTGAATTAATTTAATTCACACATTATAAATTTGAATTCACAATTTTTTAATTCCTTTTTAAGCAACATTGTTTTGTTTAGATAAATGCTAGAAGCCTCATTGTAAAAGATCATTGTAGCTTCTTGTAATAGCCTAGACGACTAATATTTTGGACTCTTAAAAATTGCCTAAGATGCAAAAAATTGTAAGCCTTTTTAGGCTCATTGTATAGTTCTTGAAACTCATAACACTCTTGTAAATTTCCCTGTGAGGCAAATTTTATAACTCTTTTTAAGATTTTTTGTAGCCCTCCTAGCTTACACTAGAGGTCAGATGACATTTGACGGATCAAGTGGCCACCATAGCTAAAGTTGTCAACACCTTAGCTAATACGGTTCAAAACATGATTGGAACTAGTCCACCGAGTCCATCTCCTGAACCTCAACCTCAAATCAAATGTGAGGTTAATATTTATAATGGCTCTCAAGATCCATACATCCTCAACAACACGATTCTTGACATGGATACATGGTTTGCCTACAACAAAATTAAAAAATTATGACCAAGTTCCTTTTGCAAAACTTAAAATTTTTGGCATTGCTAAAGTTTTGGTATAGGACCATCAAAGCACTTAGGATCCCATAGACACTTGGGATTATTTGGTCAAATAATTGAAGGATACATTCTATCCTTCCAATTTTGTTGAATATCTTGACTTCCAATGGCTTCGTTTGAGGCAAGGACACAACATGAGTGTTCAATATTACATTGGGAAGTTCAACAAATTATGGATTCTCAATGGAATCCTAGATCCCACTCCTAAACTTATCAATAATTTTAAGAGTGGTTTGCAAGATCAAATCTTTAGAGAGTTAAAATATACACCTTGTGCCACTTTGAATGAAGTGTATAATAAGGCACAACTTGAGGAAGAAAAAATTTCTACGAAGTCAGGTGCCTCCTCCAAGGCACCCAAAATAGGGCCACCACAACAATAGCAGTCCAAAAAATCTTCAACAACTCCTTCTTCTTCTCCTCCTTCTTCTTCCTCTTCTTATAATGGAAAAACAAATTGTAATCATTGTAAGAAACAAGGACACATCGAGGATAAGTGCTTCAGAAAGAAGAAAAATTTGCTTACACAACCTCAAAATGAGGTCCCACAAGATGGGCCCATTGAGTCTACAAGAGAAGATACGGTGTATCCTAAACTTTAGGGTAAACTCACCCAAGTGACCCTCATGCATCGACAAAAACATAGAGATAGTCTATTCTTTACAAGAGCACATATTCTCCATAATTTTTTGTGAGTTGCATCTTCGACAATGGCTCCAAGACCAATCTCATTTCTCAATATATAGTCGATCGACTCAAATTACCATTAGAACCCCATGATTCCCCATATTAATTTGGTTGGAAGGATGAGGGAACTACCTCTGCAATCAAAAAATGTTATACTTTGGCATTTGCCCTTGGTCCATGCTATGTGGATTGAGTCACTTGTGACATGACTCCCATGGATTTGTGTGGAATGATTCTCAGCCATCCTTATCAATATGATAAGTGGGCTTTATATCACAAAATATATTCTTTGCATCATCAGAGTAAGAGCTTTCTTATTCATAATCTTCCACATGCACAATTCTTGGTGTCTTCACCAAGGATTTCTTTAGTCTCATGGCCAAAGGACATTCATCCTTCCATTCCTAAGGAGGTCATTTCTCCTCCATCATCAAAATCTCCTCTTGTTGCTCCTACTGCTCCTCATGTCGTTCCAAATCAAGCATTGTAGCAACCTATTTCAACACTACCTTCATAGATCCAACAACATATTATTACTCCTTATCCTATTTTTTCACTTGGCAAGGGAGTTCTCTTGATATTTTTTCTCTACATTAGCATCGTATGGTTTCCATGATGTTCTTTCGACTGGTTATAAGCCTTATTTGTAGTATTTGGTGATTCCACATTCCACTCCTATTGTACAAGCATTGGAGTCCAATACTTCTTGAGTGGGGAGGTATGATGAGGGTATCACTTGTATACTTGGATTACCTAGGGTTATATTCTTTCTTATTCCTAGGCATTATTATTATTGTTAGTAAATCTCATGAGCCTCTTTCTCATGTAGCATTTAGTTAGCATATTTTTAGCAAGAGATAGGTTAGAATTTGTCTTACCTCCCTATTTATCCTCCAATGGGATCTATGTGTATGGTTACAATATTCAAGTGACTTGGTTTGTAATTTAGGCATTTCTTGGCCTATTTAAGCATTGCAATATAATAAATTACTCAGTTGGATTTATTTTCTTCGTAATAGCCATTAGCTAGTGTGTAATATTTTTGACCAAGGAGGGGCTCACTACACTTTTCTCTAATTTTAGGAAGGAAGAAGATCTTGAGCTAGTTTATGATGTTTAAAATGATAATTGTAAAGGAATTAAGAAAACTATCTTTCCTAGATCATGGGATGATGTTGCATTGTGTATAATGAAGTACGTGACATGTGACAAATAGTTTGTTGCATTATATAGCTACCATATAGAAATTCTCATCCATCTATACCATGTGTTGGCAAAAAATTTGATAGCAAAAGGGAGATAAACCAAAAGGAACCTAAGATAGAGTGCCTAAGGATGCCACAATTATAGAAACAAAAAGTACTCTGAGGATTCATAGAAGCCACTAGAAGCTAACGGTTTGGAGGTATCAAAACTACCTTAACTGGATACAAGGAATTCCACCAATAAGTGGCACACAGTAGATAAGGTTCTCAAGTATCCACAAAAATAGGGGAAGGTGGAATATGCATTAGCAAAAACAAGGGAAGGAGGAAGATGTATTAGAGTCAATGCCAAAGAAGTAAAAGTAGAAAAAGGTTGAGGTGTCAAAACTAGGGTCCAAGAAACAATAAGGGGTTAAGGTATCAAAACTTGAATTTTAGAAAAAATGAAAGAAGGTAGAAACATTAAATCATATCACTTCAAAATAAAAATAGAGGGAAAAAGTAACAAAATTGGTACCTAGGAGATTAAGACGAAAGAAGGGTATAGTTGAAGAATCATTGCCCAAGGATTATTTCTCAAAAACACTATGAACCTCATGAAATAGAGATAAAAAAGATAGGGAAAATACCTGAAGAACCTACAAAAAAGTATAAAGGGAAATCAACAAAGCAGGAGGTCCCAATAGCTTCTGAAAAAAAAAAATCATAAAAAGATCAAGAGGGTCACTCCTAAATAACTAGAAGCCCTTAGAGAGATATAATTTTTTAACCTTAGGTTCAAGAGAATGACCCAAGCATAAATTGCTAAAAAATAGGAACAACAACTCTTCACTAACATCTCACAGGCTAAAATTGAGATCTTTGACAATAGCAGAGAGCCATCTCTAGTTGCACATGTTCAAGAAGAGTATAGGCAAGAAGAGGATGCACCCCAAAGACAAAATAGCCATGGATGAATAGGAAGATTCACCATCAAATGCAATAGTCTTGGAAGAATAGGAAGAAGCACTACAAGAAACAATAGCTATTATTGGCTTTTAAGACTAACTATCTCAAAATATCATAGGTCCCAATATAAATAAGCCATAATATTATAGGTAAAAATATCAATAATCAAGAGTAGAATTATATATATGAGCAATAAAATATATCTAAGCCAATATAATAATGAAATAACATTCATTTATAATATCAAATATGAATGTAAAATGGCCAAAATCATTCACGTACATGTATGAAGAATACTTACAATAAAATTGCTCAAAATATGTATACAAGCTTTATTATCAATTATTTCTATGTGGTGATCGCTACAGACCATTTTATCTTACATTGTATGGAGCTTTATCTCCATAATATATCCATAGTAATGTGACTCTTCAATACTTATCTATTGCACTCCTTACATATCTAAGAGATGCAATATTTCCTATTCTTGACCTTTGGCTTCTCATCTTGCCACTTGTAGACTAGACTCTTCACTTTCTTCTTATATGCATACTTGAATCTATGGCACTTGTACACTTCTATATAACTCTTACTCTTCTACATTCACTCCTAATACAAGACACTTATGTTCATCCTCACTTTACATATTTACACACTTATATACATGAAACTTGTGTACATTCTCTTAATACTCACTTGCATGACACTTGTGCATATCCTGCACATTACAGTCTTACATGAAACTTGTGCATATCTAGCACATGGACACTTACATAAAGATAAAATACAAATCATTCATATAAACTATAGATACAAACCCTAATCTATTAAATATTTATATTTGTACCATGAAGGTACCATGGGGGTACATTTGAAGAACATGAACTTATACTGAGAGGGGGGGTGAATAGTATAAGACTTAACCATTTAATAATTTTAATTTTAGATAGCAGTGGCATCAACATAATATTAAACAAGACAGAAAACATCACACATAGAAGACCCATTTTAACGTGGTTCACCCAAGGTGGGCTACTCCACGGATAAAACTTTCCTCTAAAAGTTATATCAAAAATCCTCTGGGAATCCTTCCCGATTACAATGTTTATGAGCCTCGGCTCAAAGGAGATACCTTCCCCTAATTCTGCTTTGCTGGTGATCCTCTAGAAGACCTCTATCTCCTCTCGCCCTTAGCAAGTGGAACTCTATCCACAGAAGACACCTGTCTTCCCTGCTCTGGTCGGAGATCTCTGTCCTCAACTCGTCACTGCAAAGCTGGTCCTCTTATCTGCACCAAACACAGTCCTTCGGTCTAGCACAATTGTCCTCTTCCTCTGTTCTTTTCTGCACTTGGTCGAAAGCAACTTTTCACTGTCTGCGCAACTACAGCAGCACAGTCTTCTCAAAATACAATAGCACTATCTTCTCAACTTCTATGCAAACACAGTAGTGAATCTTGCAATGCTATCTTGCAACTTCGTAAACACAGTAGCACAGTCCTCGCAAAATACAGCAGCACTTCGGCTATCGAACTCCTCACTTCTACGCACTGTCTCCGAATGTCACAATACCAACAACTTCTGCTCCTTTGCACATCCACCGTAGCACAGTCTTCGCATACTCTGCTTTCTTTACACAGCCTGTGTAAATACTGTAGCACTCGATCGCACAGCAACTTATGCGCCTATGTGCAACCACAACAGCACCCTCTTCGCACAGTCTGCTTCTCCTCGATCGAACTTCTTCCCACACTCTGCTTCTATGAAAATCGCACTTCGAATGCACACTTCGATCGATTCGATACGACTGCTCTTTGCGCACAGCAGACTTCTCTTGCGCAAACTCGACACTCACATTCGATGCTTGAAACTCAAAAATAGTCCTCCTTTTATAGCAATAATTCATGATTAAATTCTTGATCTTAGTCGGCTGTATATCCCTAAAACAATTGTCGACTGCACAACCCCACACTTCGTCGGCTCAAGGTTAACTCCGTCGGCTTCAACCGCCTCTGCTGTTCTATAGCTTTTCTAGCACGAAACTTCAACATGTCATGATATCGCTACGCCTTTGCCTGTCGTACACCTTGTATTACTTGCTGTCGCAAAATCGTGACACTACTACCTATCGTGCACCTTCTTTGGTCTGTTGTCATGAAATCGTGACACTACAGCCTGCCGTACACTTTCACTAGCTTGTTGTCACGAAATCGTGACACTGCAGTCTGCCTTACACCTTGCTTTAGCCTGTTGTCATGAAATCGTGACACTCCCTGACTTTGCTGACGTCATCATGTCTTCTGTCATGAAATTGTGACACTGTAGTCTTCATGACCTTCCTCTCCGCTTTTGTCGTGAAAACGTGACACTCCTTCCTTTTGCTGATGTCATCATCATTCTTGTCGCAAAATCGTGACGCTTTAGTCTACAAGGCCTTCTTCTCTGCTCTTGTCGCGAAATCGTGACACATTTGCTTTTGCTGATGTCATCAGCAACTCTGTCACGAAATCGTGACATCATCTCCAACTGCAAGCTGCTATCTCAACCTGTCACGAAATCGTGACGCTTCTGGCTTCCGTACGCTTTCTTCACTACCTGTCGTGAAATCGTGACAGCTTACACTGCGGACTCTTTCTTCTGCACCATGTCACGAAATCATGACATTTTTTCGTCCGTACAGTCTCCTTTGCAGAATGTCGTGAAATCGTGACACTTTTCTTTCTCTGCCTTCCTGCACCGTCCGAGTCGCGAAAATGCGACATGTCACGAAATCGTGACAGTTTTGCCTGCTTTGCCTCTGCCTTCCAGCATGTCGCGAAATCGTGACAGATTTGCCCGAACTTTCTCTCTCCTAAAACATGTCGCGAAATCACGACAGTTTTGCCAGCTTTGCTTCTGCCTTCCGGCATGTCATGAAATCGTGACAGTTTTGCCAGCGCTTTCTCTCTCCTGAAACATGTCGCGAAATCGCGACAGTTTTTCCAGCCGCCTGCATACTTTTTCTAACTTATCTTTTTCTTGATCTTTTGCAACTGGGCTACCCTGATCTTCTTGGAAACTCACTGTCCATCTGAAACTTTCACCAATACACATTCTTTGACATCAAACCATATTGCTTCAAGACCTTCTTGACATCAATGACAACATCTACACTTAGAGCAAGTGCAATGTACCCAAAGTACCCAAAATTGCCAACAATCTCCCCCTTTGTCATTGATGGCAACCCTTAACTTAAAAACATATCTCAAGAGCCAAAACTGAACCAACTGAGAATCTGCAATGAAGTTTTTGCTCCCCCTGACTTGAAGCTCTCTTCTTTACTCATATCTCTCCCCCTTACTCAAATCTCTCCCCCTTTGTCATCAATGGCAAAGGGTCACCTTTGGGGCTTGGGACTAAGAATGAGTCTCTTAGCTTAGTCCCTCCCTCACCTCCTGATGAGGTGATTAATCTTGAGGTGAGAGTACAACTCCCAATTTCTCCCTTAGATACTCAAACGTATCTCTTGGAAGGGGTTTGGTGAAGATATCTGCAATCTGCTCTTTAGTGGGTACATACTCTAGCTTGACCTGCTTCTCTTGCACTTTCTCCCTTAGAAAATGATATTTGATAGAAATGTGCTTCGTCCTTGAGTGCATTACCAGATTTTTAGAAATACTTATGGCACTTGAATTATCACAAAGAATAGGGATAGGTTGTTCATGCTTGACTTTGAAATCCTCCAAGGTTGTTTTCATCCATAAAACTTGAGTGCACCCACCACTGTCGCTATGTATTCAGCTTCTGTTGTAGATAAGGAAACAGAAGGTTGTTTCTTACTCAGCCAAGAAACCAGACTCTTTCCTAGAAAGAATGCTCCACCACTAGTGCTTTTTCTATCATCAATACTGCCTGCCCAATCTGCATCTGTATAGGCTGTGAGGGTGAAATCATCGCCTTTGGGATACCAAAGCCCAAAATCCATAGTGCCCTTCAAATATCTGAATATCCTCTTGACTGCTATAACATGAGATTCTTTTGGAGCTACCTGAAATCTTGCTACTAATCCAACGGCCTGCATGATATCCGGTCTGGTAGCTATATTGTATAGTAAACTGCCAATCATAGATCTGTACAATTTTTGATCTGCCGTTGGAGATTCATCATCCTTACTCAGATTGCACCCTGTAATCATTGGAGTACATACGGGTTTGCTGTCCATCATCCCAAATTTTTTTAACATCTCTTTGATATACTTTTCCTGAGAGAGAAATATACCATCTTTTGATTGCGCAATCTGCAGTCCTAAAAAGAATGACAGTTCTCCAATCATAGACATCTCGAATTCCTTTTGCATGGTGTTAGCAAAATCTTTGCACATCTGAGTATTATTTCCCCCAAAAATAATGTCATCGACATAGACCACTATGATAATCATGTCATCACCTTTATTCTTAATGTACAAGTTGCTATCTGCCACGCCTTTCCTGAATCCTTGTTCATAAAGATACCCGTCAAGTCTTGAGTACCAAGCCCTGGGTGCTTGCTTTAACCCGTATAGTGCCTTTTTCAGTTTACACACATAGTCTGGCTGTTCTGAGAGAGTCACACCTTCTGGATGTTCTATGTAGACTTCTTCATCCAACACCCCATTTAGAAACGCAGACTTTACATCCATTTGAAATACTTTGAAGGATTTGAAACTAGACAGGGCCAAAAACATTCTGATCGCTTCAAGACGAGCAACAGGCACAAACGTCTCTTTGAAATCAACACCTTCTACTTGAGCATATCCTTTACATACTAACCTAGCTTTGTTTCTGACAATTTTTCCATTCTCGTTGAGTTTATTTCTGAAAATCCATTTTGTGCCAATGACATTTTTGTCCTTAGGTCTTGGAACCAAATCCCAGGTTTTACTTTTCTCTATTTGATTGAGCTCTTCATCCATTGCGTTTACCCAAAACTCATCTGTACAAGCTTCACTGAAATTTTTTGGCTCAATCTGAGATAACAATGAAACATTCGCAGACTCATGTGAAGAAATGACTCTTCTTCTTGTTTGCCTGTTATTTGGATCACCAATGATCAAGTCTTTGGGATGATGTTTCTGAACATACCGTGAAGGAGTTTTGGGAAGTAGTTGTTGTCTTTCTTCTTCTTCATCTGAAACCTCTCTGAATTCTTCTTGACAAAATTCATCACTGGTTCCCTGGACCGGTTCTCTTATTCCTGCCTGTTCATCTATTGTTACATTTATGCTCTCTACAATTGTATGAGTCCTTTTGTTGAAGCATCTGTAGGCTTTGCTTTTGCTGGAATATCCAAGAAAAATTCCCTCATCACACCTAGGATCAAACTTACCCAGATTCTGATCTTCCCTTCTGATGAAGCATTTACTCCCGAACACTTTGAAGTGTTTTACTGTAGCTGGTCTTCCTTTCCACAACTCATATGGAGTTTTATGATGATTGACTCTGAGTTGAGCCCTGGTGATGATGTAGACTGCTGTATTTACTGCTTCTCTCCAGAAACCATCTGAAAGTTTTGACTCATTTAGCATTGCTCTAGCCATATTTTCAACGGTTCTGTTTTTCCTTTCGACTACTCCATTTTGCTGAGGAGTTCTTGCTGCTGAGTATTCTCTTTTAATTTCGTGTTGCTCACAGTATTCCACAAATTCATTAGACGTGAACTCTCCTCCTCTATCTGATCTTAAGCATTTTATTCTCTTGTCAGTCTCATTTTCAATAATCTCTTTAAAAACTTTAAATTTTTCAAAAGCTTCAGATTTTTCTTTGAGAAAAGTAACCCAAGTCATTCTTGAGTAATCATCTATAAACAACATGAAGTAGCTATCTCCCTGAATGCTCTGAGTTCTGGTGGGGCCACACAAATCAGTATGAATAAGATCCAAGGGTTTGGAAGATGTATACCCTTTCGATTTGAAACTGGTTCTGGTCTGTTTACCATGTTGACAAGGACCGCAAATGATGTTTTGGGGCCTTTTTATTTTGGGCAAGTCTCTAACTCGCTTCCTTGTTACTAATACCGACTCAGATTATCAAAACTCAAATGTCCCAATCTTTTATGCCACAACCAACTCTCATCTTCTTGAGTTAGAAAGCATTTTTCTCTTTTTATCTCACTCAACATGTAAAGATTGTTTGGAGTCCTTGTAGCCCTAGCAATAAGTTTTCCATTTAATTCTTTACTTATCTCACATCTATCTGAAAAGAAAGATACTATGTGCCCTTGATCACAAAGTTGACTCACACTAAGTAGATTATGTCTTAGCCCTTCTACATAAAGCACGTTTTCTGTTTTGGATTTCCCATCCAAACTAAGAGTCCCTTTACCACAGATCTTTGCGGACTTGTTATCTCCAAAACTGACTGTTCCTCTGTTTGTTTCTTTTAAAGACAAATTTTTTTCTTTTTCACCAGTCATATGTTTTGAACAGCCACTATCAAGATACCATTTTTCTACTTTGTCTTGAGCATGAAAAGCAGTTTGAACTATCATTGACTTAGATTTTATCTCATTCCTCCTTTTTGAGAACTCAAGACTAAATCTATCCAAACTGCACATCCTTGCTATATGCCCAAAATTCTTGCATTTGTAACACATGACATTGTTATTCATAAGAGGTGCAAATGAGTTAACATTTTCCTTACGATGACTATTCAGAGATTTATTGCAATGCATAGCTATGTGACCAAATTTCTTACAGGAAAAGCAATATCCATGGAAGGTATTATGTAACCTGTTTTGATGCCTTGGATGATTGTTCTTCTTGCGATCAACTGGAATCCACTGCTCTTCAGGGTGAAGATTGTTCTTGCTCGAAGACCCTGTTTCATGGATGGTGATGCCATTCTTCTTTTCACACGGAATATTCTGTCTGAGAGACAACTGTTCCAACTTCACTCTAAGAGACATAATCTCTTCTTCTAGTTTCTCACAATCAGCTACCTTTCCTTTTAGAACCTCTGTTAGAACTTGTTCAATCTTCTTCCCTTCTTCAGCTAGAATTTTGAAATCTATAACACTTTGAGCCAATTCTGATCTTGCTATCTCTTTTTCTTGGCAATGCTGCTTGAGGACAAAATTCTCTTCCCTGAGTTTCTCAAGCTTTCTCAAGGCCAAGAAGAATTTACTCTTGAGATCGAATTCAACCTTTTCATTTCTTTCTGAATTTATATGTTCCACAGTTAGATCCTTCTCCAAGCTGTTAGACTCTTTCTGGAGAGACCTGCTCTGATACCAATTGAAGAACATGAACTTATACTGAGAGGGGGGGTGAACAGTATAAGACTTAACCATTTAATAATTTTAATTTCAGATAGCAGTGGCATCAACATAATATTAAACAAGATAGAAAACATCACACATAGAAGACCCATTTTAACGTGGTTCACCCAAGGTGGGCTACTCCATGGATAAAACTTTCCTCTAAAAGTTATATCAAAAATCCTCTGGGAATCCTTCCCGATTACAATGTTTATGAGCCTCGGCTCAAAGGAGATACCTTCCCCTAATTCTGCTTTGTTGGTGATCCTCTAGAAGACCTCTATCTCCTCTCGCCCTTAGCAAGTGGAACTCTATCCACAGAAGACACCTGTCTTCCCCGCTCCGTCGGAGATCTCTGTCCTCAACTCTATCACTGCAAAGCTGGTCCTCTTATCTGCACCAAACATAGTCCTTCGGTCTGGCACAATTGTCCTCTTCCTTTGTTCTTTTTTGCACTTGGTCGAAAGCAACTTTTCACTGTCTACGCAACTACAGCAGCACAGTCTTCTCAAAATACAGCAGCACTATCTTCTCAACTTTTGTGCAAACACAGTAGTGCAATCTTGCAAAATGTAGCACTATCCTTGCAACTTCTACGTAAACACAGTAGCACAGTCCTCGCAAAATACAACAGCACTTCGGCTATCGAACTCCTCACTTCTATGCACTGTCTTCGAATGTCACAATACCAACAGCTTCTGCTCCTTTGCACATCCACCGTAGCATAGTCTTCGCATACTCTACTTTCTTTACACAGCCTATGTAAATACTGTAGCACTCGATCGCACAACAACTTATGCGCCTATGTGCAACCACAATAGCACCCTCTTCGCACAGTCTACTTCTCCTCGATCGAACTTCTTCCCACACTCTGCTTCTACGAAAATTGCACTTCGAACGCACACTTCGATCGATTCGATACGACTGCTCTTTGCGCACAACAGACTTCTCTTGCACAAACTCGACACTCACATTCGATGCTTGAAACTCAAAAATAGTCCTCCTTTTATAGCAATAATTCATGATTAAATTCTTGATCTTAGTCGGCTGTATATCCCTAAAACAATCGTCGGCTGCACAACCCCACACTTCGTCGGCTCAAGGTTAACTCCGTCGGCTTCAACCGCCTCTGTTGTTCTGTAGCTTTTCTAGCGCGAAACTTCAACATGTCGCGATATCGCTACGCCTTTGCCTACCATACACCTTGTATTACTTGCTGTCGTGAAATCGTGACACTACTGCTTGTCGTGCGCCTTCTTTGGTCTGTTGTCACGAAATCGTGACACTACAGCCTGTCGTACACTTTCACTAGCTTGTTGTCATGAAATCGTGACACTGTAGTCTGCCTTACACCTTGCTTTAGCCTATTGTCACGAAATCGTGACACTCCCTGACTTTGCTGACGTCATCATGTCTTCTGTCATGAAATCGTGACACTGTAGTCTTCATGACCTTCCTCTCCGCTTTTGTCGCGAAAATGTGACACTCCTTCCTTTTGCTGACGTCATCATCATTCTTGTCGCGAAATCACGACGCTTTACTCTGCAAGGCCTTCTTCTATGCTCTTGTCGCGAGATCGCAACACATTTGCTTTTGTTGATGTCATTAGCAACTCTATCGTGAAATCATGACATCATCTCCAACTGCAAGCTGCTATCTCAACCTATCACAAAATCGTGACGCTTCTGGCTTCCATACGCTTTCTTCACTGCCTGTCGCGAAATCGCGACAGCTTACACTATGGACTCTTTCTTCTGCACCATGTCACGAAATCGTGACATTTTTCCATCCGTACAGTCTCCTTTGTAGAATGTCGCAAAATCGTGACACTTTTCTTTCTCTGCCTTCCTGCACCGTCCGAGTCGCGAAAATGCGACATGTCGCGAAATCGCGACAATTTTGCCTACTTTGCCTCTGCCTTCCAGCATGTCACGAAATCGCAATAGATTTGCCCAAACTTTCTCTCTCCTAAAACATGTCACGAAATCGTGACAGTTTTGCCAGCTTTGCTTCTGCCTTCCGACATGTCGCGAAATCGTGACAGTTTTGCCAACGCTTTCTCTCTCCTGAAACATGTCGCGAAATCACGACAGTTTTTCCAGCCGCCTGCATACTTTTTCTAACTTATCTTTTTCTTGATCTTTTGCAACTGGGCTACCCTGATCTTCTTGGAAACTCACTGTCCATCTAAAAATTTCACCAATACACATTCTTTGACATCAAACCATATTGCTTCAAGACCTTCTTGACATCAATGACAACATCTACACTTAGAGCAAGTGCAATGTACCCAAAGTACCCAAAATTTCCAACAACATTAGCATGTACCAAATAATGAAATATTTTCTAGAATTCCCCTTAATTACAATATTTTGTTATTAAAGACTTTAGTCTTCAATATTTATATTCATATTCAATATTCAATCTTCATGTGACCTTGAATTGACCATGAACCTCTACTTGAGATTTGTCTTTAGTATCATTTTCTTTGACTTCTCCTTCATCTTCATTCTTTGGTTTTTTAGTCTTTGTTTCTTCTTTTTCTTTGACCAGTTTTGTGAAGCAAATTTATGCACTAGCCTTGATTATTTTGAAAAGAAATTTGCAAGAAGTAGAGATCTGATTTGAATGCAATGAACATGAGACATGTGAAAGCGACAGACTTAATAAATGTGAAAATAATGTATTGAATACTTGTATTGCATATCATTCTCTATATGTTCATGAAGAAAAATAATTTTTGGTAGAATATGTCTGAATTACTTTAATTGAAGAAAGCATTTCTAAAAGAGATATAACCATTGTTTTGAGCATAATTTGTGTGCAAGTTTTGGGAAAGTTTTGAGTAGGTGTGAGCTATATTGTGAGCGAGTGTTGAGAAGCAACACACCCCCACTAAAAAATGAAATTCCATCCTTTGAAAATGTTTAATATTCATTTGTTCTGCAGGGACCCTCTTGATGTTTTTCGGGTTTTAATTCCAAATTTTTCTTGCATCCTTTTTCAAACTTCGCCTACATCAAAGTGTCCAAGTAGACTTGCATATGGCATTGATTTCAATTTAGAAATAGCAGTTTCTATTTCTGGCCAGCAAACTTCTAAATGCATTTTCCCTTAATCCATGATGAATTTTAAAGTTCCGTTTGCAGATTTGGATACCCTTTGGGCTTTTTTAGATACTTGTAAAGTTTCATCAAATTCTGAGCACTTTGAATTTTCATCATTTTTCTACACCATGTGAAGCTGATCATTCTCGAGCAATTTAAAATTCATTTTTCAAATGTTAAAATCATTTATGAGTAAGGAAGATCCTTCACCAATATGTAAAAATGCCAAATACAGATGGACAAAGTCACTGGAGTCAACCTACAAATTTTGGAGAATTTGCAAAGTGAAGGAAAAGCTTGAGGGAAATGTCGCGATATCGCGACATGTTCCATTTTTGGACTTGTCTCATTTTTGTGAGGGCACAAGCTAGGAAGAAAATCTTGAGGGAAATGTCGCGATATCGTGACATGTTCCATTTTCGGACATGTCTCATTTTCGTGAAGGCAAAAGCTTGGAAGAAATGACTTGAGGGAAATGTCACGATATCGCGACATGTTCCATTTTTGGACTTGTCGGACTTTCGCTCAAATTTAATTGTACCCTAAAATATTTTAAAGTCTGATGTCGCGATTTTGCGACATGTTCCATTTTGACATGTTCATTTAAGGAAATGTCTTGGACATGTTCCATTTTCGTGAGGAAGAAAGCTTGGAAGAGACAAGGTGAAGGAAATTTCGGGATTTCGTGACATGTTCCATTTTCACGAGGAAGAAGGTTTGGCAGAGACAAGAGTGAAGGAAATGTCGCGATTTCACGACATGTTCCATTTTCGTGAGGAAGAAGAGAAACAAAGTGAAGGAAATGTCATGATTTCGCGACATGTTCCATTTTTGCGAGGAGGAAGCTGAAAGAAGCGAAGTGAAGGAAATGTCACGATTTCGTGACATGTTCCATTTTCGTGAGGAAGAAAGCTTGGAAGAGACAAAGTGAAGGAAATGTCGCGATTTCGCGACATGTTCCATTTTCACGAGGAAGAAACAAAGTGAAGGAAATGTCATGATTTCATGACATGTTCCATTTTCGCGAGGCGGAAGCTTGAAAGAAGCGAAGTGAAGGAAATGTCATGATTTCGTGACATGTTCCATTTTCGCGAGGGCAAAAGCTTGAAAGAAGCGAAGTGAAGGAAATGTCACGATTTCGTGACATGTTCCATTTTTGCGAGGGCGAAAGCTTGAGAGAGATGAAGTGAAGGAAATGTCGCGATTTCGTGACATGTTCCATTTTCGGGAGGAAGAGGGAGTGTCGATTTCATGACATGTTCCATTTTTGTGAGGATGGAAGCTTGAGAGAGATAAAGTGAAGGAAATGTCACGATTTCGCGACATGTTCCATTTTCGAAAGGAAGGAAGAAGTGAGGAAATGCTCGATTTTCGTGACATGTTCCATTTTCGCGAGGACGAAAGCTTGAGAGAGATAAAGTGAAGGAAATGTCGCGATATCGCGACATGTTCCATTTTCGGAAGGCACAAGCAAGGAAGAAGTAACTTGAGGAAAATGTCACGATATCGCGACATGTTTGGACTTATATTCATTTTGCAAAATTTGGCCGTTCTTTAAATTTTTCATCACCTATCCAAAAGGAAGTGGAAGCTTTTCAACATAGTCCAAATCAATTAATTAAGTAAAATGAAAAACATTAAAAATCTAACCTTTGCTTTTCTTTTTGCAGAAGCAGATCCGACAGTTGCATAATGGCAGAAGTGATGGCGAGAAAGACAGACTTTAAGGAATTTGTCGGTGGATCCATTTGCCCAAAAAATTTATGGCAAAAGTAATGACTGACAGAGAATCTCAACTCGAACCAAACAAAGGCAGCTATGCGAGGATGGAAGGCCTAGGAAGTCAGTGACTCATCCAAATTTCGTAGAAGAATTAATGAGATGCTCTGATGACTTATCGAAAGAAGAACATACATTTACACGCGGTGCCCATTTGATGAGGATCAAACCAAGTCTTATCTTCTCCATTCATGGCAAGATCCACGCGAAGATTTTTAGAGTAATTAGGGCTTATCAAAACTCTATATAAAAATGCCTTATATTGTAAAACCTCGACGGTGGGATTTTTATGATAAGATTTAGATATTTGGAAGAAGATATTTTGAAAAGATCAGGGTCTGTCCTGAGTCTATATATACTTCTCTTGAATGTAAAGTCCAGATGCGAAAACTTGGAATAAAAGACATTTTAGCAATTTCCTGCAAATCTTGTTTGAATGCTTTGTTCTGGACCTGGGGTTGGTGTGAAATCGTTCTTCTGTGATAGCATGGCCAGGAGCCTAATCTCTTTCGGATTTCGATAAGTGCATCTTCTTCTATTTTTGTCTCACTAAAGTTCTATTTATTTTGGTTGTAAATCTGTGTTATCAAGATTGAATATGCTGCTAGGCTTCATTCTATTTGTTATATGCTAGGGAAAGTTAGAGATTTAAGGTTCGGGTCTATTCTAATTGCTCTATCCTCACTGTGCGAGCTAGGCTGCTGGTGAGAGATACCAATTGACACCGACTTCCCTTCTATTTATGATTTTCTTTCAGATCTTTGTCATCTCCGTCTTATGCTCTTAGTAGAAGGTGATCTTAGAAAGTTGGACACCTTCCTCTTTGATTGGTTTTATTGTGAAGCTAAATAGTATAACTGAAATTGGTAGTTTTGATTTTGCAGCTAAGTTAGATAAGCTTCTCTTTTCTGCCCTACCCTACTCTCTCTGTTCCATCGTTAAATGATTCATTTTTATTTTCTTTCAAATTTGTATTTTATTTAATCTGCTAAAACATAAAGAGCTATATCAAAGAACTCATTGTAAATCCGATAGTCAACAAAGATAACAACCACTAAACATTATTGAATGAAGGTCGAGCCCATTGTAAGGTAACAGAAAGTCCACTTGAAACTATTCCAGAAGCGAAAAAGAGTGAATAGACATTCGACCCAACTCTATAACTCACACCTTGGATAACCAGCAAGATCCTAAAGTGAGTGGGATTTATCCCGTATAAGTGTTATCGGTATTTTATGCTCATTCTTCATGGGGTGTGTATGAAAGATGAACCAACATTTAAAATTGGTGCTAGAAGGAGGGCCGACTGAACTTCCATTCAGTATTTGTTAAGGATTGTAAGTTGCTTGTGAAAAGCTGGATTCTACCTATAGAGTAACCAGGTCCCACTCCAGAGCTGGAGAGCTCCTTGTGCCTGAGTTAGAAACCCCAAGGAGAAGCAGCCTCATAAGGGCCAAGTCTTTGTCCAGCATAGTTTTATCACCACTTGTAGTTCCTCCAACTGCAACTCAAAATATCATCGTTAATCAGGTAGTAATGGCAAACTGGTTGGGTTCCACTGCTTTGAATATTCTTGGTGCAGCGCATGATTTGCCCAGAAATCCTGAGAAGTATCTTCCTACCTACAAGCATGATGGAATTAGAACAGTAGAAGAACATCTAGTGGCATATAAAAATGCTCTAAAGTTGTTGAATGTGCAGCATGAAGATGTGGCTTGTAGGTTATTCCCATTCACTCTCCAGGAGGGAGCATACGACTGGTTTTTGAATCTTACTAATGATTCTATTACTAGTTGGAATGACCTAGAGAAAGTTTTTGTATCACAATTTGGGGAAGTGATTGACCCCAGTGTGTTATATCAACAGTTTTCCAGCATTAAGAGAGGAATCAATGAGACCGTCAGATCTTTCAATGTTAGGTTTCAAAAGGCTTATGGTAGATTGACGGGTCATTATGTGCCAACTGCAGATCTAGCATTGGAAATTTTTAGGAATTCCCTAGATCCAAGTGACCTCTGTTTTCCTGAAGAGAGATGCTAATATTAGTAATCTAACAGAGGCATATAGAGAAGCTTTGGTTCTTGAAAGACAATTAGGACCTCAACCTTTGAACGCTCCTCTAATTCCCTTTGTTACACAAAATACCCCTATTTTGAATCCTATCCCACATCAAATGATGTTGCCATCATGCCAAACTCCACCGATAGGAAATCCATTGGCTGTAACACATGCTGAACATGTACAGAATACAGAGAAAGACTCTGATAAAACAAGAGTTGAGGAAGTCTCAAAGATGGTCCAAAAGTTGGCAAATGACTTTTTGAGTTTCAAAAGGCAAGTGTCCACCGGAGACAACTCAAATAGATTTCCTTATCAATAGAATAGATTCAATAGACCACCATATGAGCCCAATAAGGATTATAAAGGTAAGGGGCATGAAGTGAATATTTGTGACTTGGCTTTGCCCAACTGGTGCAGGATACACGAAACATCTCAACACGGGGAATTAGATTGTTTGGAGTTCTGCAATGCCTTTGAAGCTTTATTCGATGAGTTGGTTTTTCTTGAAAACCAAAGAAATGTTGATGGTCCAGGTTCATCCAAACATAGTGCAGCTATGGTGTTAGATTCTTTCACTTTTCCAGATGAGTCAGAGAATGTTGTGGAGATGCCTATGGATGAAGTGCAAGCTTTTCAATAGTATAGAAGGGACAACTACAATCTCAGGAACAAAAATCTAGAGCCTAATACTACATCTACACCTCCAGACAACTCCCATAATGTTCCTCCAGATCCATCTCCAAATAATAACCCACCTCCACCCAAGGGAGGAGATCCAAGAGTACCAGATAGATTTTTTGCTCCACTCAATAAGGGATACAATATAGTGGAGGATATGAAGAAGATCAAGGCTAACATCACTCTTCATGAGTTGGCTCAAATTACTGAACAAAGGGATAATTTGATCAAGACATACTCTGAGCATACGGCCAAACCTCTAGAAAAGGGGAAGAAGATAGCAAATGCAAATATGGCCATGTATAAAGAAAATACTGAAGTTCCACCTTTCCTACTAACTGTCCGTATATTTGGAAAGAATTTACACAACTGTCTGGTGGATTCTGGTGCCTCAGCCAATGTCATGCCTCTAGCCATTTGTCAACAGTTGGGTTTAACCCCTATGAAGTCTGAGAGAAGAGTCATCCAATTGGATAAAATTGAGGTTAAGGTGGTAGGTGAACTTCAGAATATACACATCCAGCTAGCATCTGAGCCGAGAGCACAACACAAAATTGACATTCAGGTGGTAGATATTCCCGTGGGATACGGAATGCTTCTGAGCAGAGATTGGTCAAAGTCTTTGAATGGGTACTTGGCGACTGATTTCTCACATATGTGGTTACCTTGGAAAGGTGTTGCAAATCAGTTAAGAATCGAAAGAGAACCTAGGTATAAACACGTGATCACTGAGTATAATGCCAAGAATGAGACTGTTAATATTGCTGATGTAGATATCGGGGTTTATAATCTGACAACTGCACAAAAGGGGAAACCTGTTAAAGCTCATCTTGATCATGATAATGAAGTTTGGATGCTTCATGTCGATGGAGCTAAGTCTAAGCAAGGTTCTGGTATAGGGGCAGTTCTTAAAGGACCTAAAGATCAGACTTATTTTATGTCTTATCGCTTGCAGTTTCCTTGCACAAATAATTTGGTAGAATATGAAGCACTAGTGCTGGGATTGAAATTTGCTTTAGATAAAGGTGTGAAAAATATCCAGGTTTTCACAGACTCAGAGTTGGTGGCTAATCAGGTTAGAGGTAAATTTTAGTGCAAGGCATCTTACCTGAAAAGATATAAACACCGAGCGTGGGATCTCATGGAGGATTTTGATGCTTTTAATTTGACACACATTCCTAGAGAAGAGAATTCACTTGCAGATGTCTTAGCTTCATCAGCCACAAATCTGAAGCCATTGGAGGAGTTCAAATGGAAGAAATTTTCAATCGAATTAATCCCTTGTCCTTCGGTTCCAGATAACGTAGACAATTTTCAAGTCTTTGTTGATGACCAACAAATTATAGACTTTTTATAGAATACCAATGCATTTGAAAATGCTATAATTGATGATGGTCAAAAGGATACTATGCTGGAACAGTTTGATGATGAAAAGGGGATAATGAGGTTGAAAGATAATAGAATTCCCAAAGGAATGGTAGAACTTGAGCGACTGTTTGATGTTGACCAAATTAAACAAAGAGGGAGTTTTGGAAATTCTATTGGTGTAGCAGGCAGTGAGACTGAGAAACTAAATGTTGGAACTGAAGAAGATCCCAGACACCTTAAGTTAGCCAAAGCTTGTGACCCTAAAATTAAAAAGAATATGATTGAATTCCTTCACAGGTCCAAGGATGTTATGGCCTGGTCTTATAAAGACCTAAAGGTTTTTGATCCAAAATTTTACACCCATATAATACCTTTAAAGGAGTTCTGCAAACCCTTTCGACAAAAATAGAGGCATGTCAACGCTTTGTTGGAACCCCTCATCAAGAAGGAGGTGGAGAAATTATTGAGTGCTGCCATTATTTTTCCCATCAGACATTCTACTTGGGTAGCCAATTTAGTACCGGTTAGAAAAAAGAATGGGGAAATCCGCTTGTGCGTGGATTTTAGAAACTTGAACAAGGCTTCTGAAAAGGATAATTATCCTTTGCCTTCCATGGATGATGTGCTACAAATTGTGAATGGTTCAGAAATGATGTCTTTCTTAGATGGATTTTTGGGGTACAACCAGATACTGGTTGAAAGGGAAGACAGGATGAAAACTGCCTTCACGACCAAGTGGGGAACCTTTGCTTACAAGAGAATGCCATTTGGATTGATAAATGTTGGAGCTACCTTTCAACATGCAATGGATCATGCCTTCAAAGGCCTCATGGGTAAGTGCATCGTTGTCTACATGGATGACTTGACAGTTTTTTCTAAATCCCGGTTTGACCACGTAAAGCACTTGGAATCTGTCTTCAACAAATGCAGAGAGTTTGGCATTTCTTTAAACCCAAAGAAGTGTGTTTTTGGTGTAATTGAAGGAAAACTCCTTGGACACTTAATCACCAAAGATGGCATTTCCATGGATCCTGAGAGAGTTGAAGCCATATCGGGGATACCTTTTCCCAACTCTAAGAAAGAGTTAAGATCATTTTTTGGGAAAATTAATTTTGTCGAAAAATTCATCTCTGGTTTTGCAGAAATAGTCAAGCCGCTAAATAACATGCTGAAGGAAACTGCTAAGATTTCCTGGACAACAAAAGCCAAAGCAACATTCCAAGAGATCAAATCTACAATCAAGCAAGCTCCAGTACTGGTGAGCCCAGATTTTAGTGCAAATTTTTACCTGTACTCTTTTTCTTCTGAACACACACTTGCAATAGTTTTAACCCAATGAAGGGAAACAGGGGAGCACCCGATTGCTTTCAAAAGTACCAACTTAAAGGGTGCTGAGCTAAAATACTCTCGCTTGGATAAGCAAGCCTATGCCTTGGTGAGAGCAGTCAAGCAATTCAGGCATTACATATTGAGGAGCAAAGTCCATGCTATAGTTCCTGATCCAATCGTCAAATATTTATTAAGCCAGGATGAATTGGGTGAGCTAAGAGGTAATTGGGCCACGAGACTACAGGAATACGACTTAGAAATCCGGCCTGCAAAATTAATCAGAGGACTTGGTTTGTCCCGACATATTGCTGAAATACCTGTAGAGACAGAGATTAATCAGCTGGATTCTGGGGTGGATGATTGGTATGGAGATGTCATTCATCTGCTGAGGTTTGGAATTTGTCCACCTCACTTGAATAGAACTCAAAGAAGAGCACTGAAGCTGAAATCTGCTCATTTCCTACTCAAAGGAGGCAACTTGTACAGAGAAAACTATGCTGGCATATTCTTAAGATGCATTTCTCAGAATGAAGTGAACGAGGTGATGTCTAGTTTTCATGAAAAGTTAGGAGCAGGGCATTCCTCAGGTTCTACTACTGCACACAAGATATTGAGAGCAGGCTATTACTGGCCTACATTGTTTAAAGATGCACATCAGCATGTGAGAACTTGCCAACAGTGTCAGATTTTTGCATCCAAGCAGGTTAATCGAGCCCTACCATTACAACCTGTTATAATAGAAAAACCTTTTATGCAATGGGGACTTGACTTCGTAGGTGTGATAAACCCGAATTCATCAGCAGGGCACAAGTATGTTTTAACGACCATCGACTATTGTACAAGATGGGTTGAAGCAACAGCCACCATGAGGAGTACAACCCATGAGGTGATCAGATTTTTAGAGTCAAATATCATAACCAGGTTTGGAGTTCCTTTGAATTTAGTGTGCGACAACGGACCAACTTTTCAGTCATTCGAATTTGCAGAGTGGGCATACCAGAGGGGGATAGTCATCAAATTTTCATCCAACTATTATCCCCAAGGCAATGGACTAGCTGAGTCCACAAATAAGAATTTGATGAATGCCATCAAGAAGTCTGCTGTAGACAAACCCAGACAATGGCACACACTATTGAAGTATGCACTTTGGGCTGACAGGATAAGACATAAAGAAGCCCTTAAGACTTCCCCATTTGCTTTGTTGTATGGTACTCAGCCCATCGTTCCTATCTCTTTAAAATTGCCTACTTATCAATTTGCTTTAGATTACTTTGATGATCATGCAGAAGCAGAAGCTCATGTGTTGGACTTAATTAATTTGCAGGATGAACGACTTCAAGCCTTGGAGCATTTTAGTCGACACCAAGAGACAGTCAAGCGCTGGTTTGACAAAAGAGCCAGAGTGAAAGCCTTCAGACTTGCAGACCGGGTGCTTCTATGGGACAAAGCCCATGAAAAGAAAGGTAAACACACCAAGTTGCAACCTCTATGGATAGGGCCATACCAGATTGCCGAAATCTTAGGTAATAATGCATTTCGTCTATAGGACCTGGAGGGTAATTTTTTGAACCTTCCTGTCAATGGTCAATATCTGAAGCATTATTTCTCAGTTGTTCCATCCACTACATCATTTGAATAATCACGAGGACTTTGTGCATATGTATATATTGTAAATAAAGTGTGAAGTAGTGTGTTTTTATTTTGTTTTATTTAAAGTTTGAAGTACTGTGTTTTATCTTTTGAGGTCTGTGCAATTTTGTCTTTAACTAGTGGCCTTTTTCCCTCCTCTTTAGCTTTTAAATCCTGTTTGTTTGAGTTTTTGCCTAAACAAAGAAAACACAAATCAACATTTAAAATTGGCCTAGTGTGTTTTCATTTTGTTTTATTTTTGTTAAAAGATAGTCTGCTAGGATTAAAAAGTGGGACTACTTGTTATTTAGAACAACAGTAGAAAGATAATTGGATTTTGTATCTTGCTTGCCACAATTATTTTGATTATAAAGAAACTACTATACTGTTTGGCTGAAGAACTCCCAGGGAATCCAAGAAAAGTTGGTCATGAGAGGGGACTCCGATTCATAAAATTACATCAAAGCATCCAAGGAAGCTATTGGTACCCAGGCTGAAGCGATTAGTCGATCAATTGCTCGATGAATGAAAGATAAAAAAAAAGCAAGGCATTCCAGATATCGGTATCTTTCAAAAAAAAAAAGAGAAAAGGTGAAAGTTGGGCAAGCCAACATAAAACTGGCACTATTTTCTTCAAAAAAAAAAAGGTTATGGGAGATAGCCAAGGCTCCCAAAGGATACATCTCAAACGTGTTCACCAAGCTATAGATGCCACCTCATAGTTGTGAATCAGGGTCTTGAAAATCTAAAGAGTAACTCTGTCGGGGCTGTAAAAGGCTAAACTAGTAAACAGAGCTCTACTCGGTTTCCCCTACACAATCTAAATAGCTGATCAATCCATAGTGAGCATTCGAAGCCCCGGTCATCCTTGAAGGAAGGTTTATACGCTTATAATCGCACATCAGAATCTTCCTTAAGTGATTCAACCTAGTATGTCCTTGGGAAACTTTAACAACTATCAGATAGTAGTTAAATCATTTTAGAAAATATTTGTGGCAAAGCATGGTACATAGTCTAAATTGTTTTGAAACTAGAGTTCTGGATTCTAAATAGTGCTACTATTTTCCCCATAGATATCGCCATTTGTTGAGAAGCAACACACCCCCACTAAAAAAATGAAATTCCATCCTTTGAAAATGTTTAATATTCATTTGTTCCACAAGGACCCTCTTGATGTTTTTCGGGTTTTAATTCCAAATTTTGCTTGCATCCTTTTTCAAACTTCGCCTACATCAAAGTGTCCAAGTAGACTTGCATATGGCATTGATTTCAATTTAGAAATAGCAGTTTCTATTTCTGGCCAGCAAACTTCTAAATGCATTTTCCCTTAATCCATGATGAATTTTAAAGTTCCGTTTGCAGATTTGGATACCCTTTGGGCTTTTTTAGATACTTGTAAAGTTTCATCAAATTCTGAGCACTTTGAATTTTCATCATTTTTCTACACCATGTGAAGCTGATCATTCTCGAGCAATTTAAAATTCATTTTTCAAATGTTAAAATTATTTATGAGTAAGGAAGATCCTTCACCAGTATGTAAAAATGCCAAATACAGATGGACAAAGTCATTGGAATCAACCTACAATTTTTGGAGAATTTGCAAAGTGAAGGAAAAGCTTGAGGGAAATGTCACGATATCGCGACATGTTCCATTTTCGGACTTGTCTCATTTTCATGAAGACAAAAGCTTGGAAGAAAAGCTTGAGGGAAATGTCACGATATCGCGACATGTTCCATTTTTGGACATGTCTCATTTTCACGAAGGCAAAAGCTTGGAAGAAAAGCTTGAGGGAAATGTCGTGATATCGCGACATGTTCCATTTTCGGACTTGTCTTTCTTTTGTTGCATGTTACATTTCGATGTGGGGAATTTTTTTGACATGTTCCATTTTTGTACATGTTCCATTTTCGAGGAAGAAAGCTTGGAACAGAAAAGAGTGAAGGAAATGTCACGATTTTGTGACATGTTCCATTTTCGTGAGGAAGAAATTTTGAGAGACAAGGTGAAGGAAATGTCATGATTTTGTGACATGTTCCATTTTCACGAGGAAGAAGGCTTGGAGAAATAAAGTGAAGGAAATGTCACGATTTCACGACATGTTCCATTTTCATGAGGGTGGAAGCTTGAAAGAAGTGAAGTGAAGGAAATGTCACGATTTCGCGACATGTTCCATTTTCGTGAGGAAGAAAGCTTGGAAGAGACAAAGTGAAGGAAATGTCACGATTTCGTGACATGTTCCATTTTTGTGAGGAAGAAGGCTTGGAAGAAACAAAGTGAAGGAAATGTCACGATTTCATGACATGTTCCATTTTCGTGAGGGTGAAGGTTGAAAGAAGCTAAGTGAAGGAAATGTCATGATTTCGTGACATGTTCCATTTTTGTGAGGAAGAAAGCTTGAAAGAAACGAAGTGAAGGAAATGTCACGATTTCGCGACATGTTCCATTTTCGCGAGGGAAGCTTGAAAGAGATGAAGTGAAGGAAATGTCACGATTTCGCGACATGTTCCATTTTCGAAGGAGAAGCAAGGAAGAAGGTGATGAGGAAAATGTCACGATTTCGTGACATGTTCCATTTTCGTGAGGAAGAAAGCTTGAAAGAGATGAAGTGAAGGAAATGTCGCGATTTCGTGACATGTTCCATTTTTGTGAGGAAGTTGTGAAGAAAGTGAAGGAAATGTCACGATATTCGTGACATGTTCCATTTTCATGAGGACGAAAGCTTGAGAGAGATAAAGTGAAGGAAATGTCGCGATATCGCGACATGTTCCATTTTCGGAAGGCACAAGCAAGGAAGAAGTAACTTGAGGAAAATGTCACGATATCGCGACATGTTTGGACTTATATTCATTTTGCAAAATTTGGCCATTCTTTAAATTTTTCATCACCTATCCAAAAGGAAGTGGAAGCTTTTCAACACAATCCAAATCAATTAATTAAGTAAAATGAAAAACATTAAAAATCTAACCTTTGCTTTTCTTTTTGCAGAAGCAGATCCGATAGTTGCATAATGGCAGAAGTGATGGCGAGAAAGACAGACTTTAAGGAATTTTTCGATGGATCCATTTGCCCAAAAAATTTATGGCAAAAGTAATGACTGACAGAGAATCTCAACTCGAACCAAACAAAGGCAGCTATGCGAGGATGGAAGGCCTAGGAAGTCAATGACTCATCCGAATTTTGTAGAAGAATTAATGAGATGCTCTGACGACTTATCGAAAGAAGAACATACATTTACACGCGGTGCCCATTTGATGAGGATCAAACCAAGTCTTATCTTCTCCATTCATGGCAAGATCCACGCGAAGATTTTCAGAGTAATTAGGGCTTATCAAAACTCTATATAAAAATGCCTTATATTGTAAAACCTCGACGGTGGGATTTTTATGATAAGATTTAGATATTTGGAAGAAGATATTTTGAAAATATCAGGGCCTGTCCTGAGTCTATATATACTTCTCTTGAATGTAAAGTCCGGATGCGAAAACTTGGAATAAAAGACATTTTAGCAATTTCCTGCAAATCTTGTTTGAATGCTTTGTTCTGGACCTGGGGTTGGTGTGAAATCGTTCTTCTATGATAGCATGGCCAGGAGCCTAATCTCTTTCGGATTTTGATAAGTGCATCTTCTTCTATTTTCGTCTCACTAAAGTTCTATTTATTTTAGTTGTAAATCTGTGTTATCAAGATTGAATATGCTGCTAGGCTTCATTCCATTTGTTATATGCTAGGGAAAGTTAGAGATTTAAGGTTCAGGTCTGTTCTAATTGCTCTATCCTCACTACGCGAGCTAGGCTGCTGGTGAGAGATACCAATTGACACCGACTTCCCTTCTATTTATGATTTTCTTTCAGATCTTTGTCATCTCCGTCTTATGCTCTTAGTAGAAGGTGATCTTAGAAAGCTGGACACCTTCCTCTTTGATTGGTTTTATTGTGAAGCTAAATAGTATAACTGAAATTGGTAGTTTTGATTTTGCAGCTAAGTTAGATAAGCTTCTCTTTTCTGCCCTACCCTACTCTCTCTGTTCCACCGTTAAATGATCCATTTTTATTTTCTTTCAAATTTGTATTTTATTTAATCTGCTAAAACATAAAGAGCTATATCAAAGAACTCATTGTAAATCCGATAGTCAACAAAGATAACAACCGCTAAACATTATTGAACGAAGGTCGAGCCCATTGTAAGGTAACATGACAGTCCACTTGAAACTATTCCAGAAGCAGAAAAGAGTGAATAGACATTCGACCCAACTCTGTAACTCACACCTTGGATAACCAGCAAGATCCTAAAGTGAGTGGGATTTATCCCGTATAAGTGTTATCGGTATTTTATGCTCATTCTTCATGGGGTGTGTATGAAATATGAACCAACAAGCAGTTGTAAGCTATTTTGAGTGGCATTTTGAGAAGGCTTGTGAGTAGATTTAAGCAGATTGTGTGAGTAGTTTGAGGCAGAGTTGAGCAGGTTATGTGAGAAAGTTGTTGAGTATATTTGTGCAAGCCTTGTGAGTAGGCTTGGTGCAGATTTGGATAGATGTGAGAGTAGGTTTCTAAGAATATTTGTGCAAGCCTTGTGAGTAGGCTTGGTTTAGATTTGGGCAGAGTTGATAATAGTTTTTGGTGATCAAATTTAAGAAATACTTGTGTATAGGCTTGGAGAAAATTTTGGTAGAGTTAAGAGCAAGTTTTGGTGAGTAGACTTGAGTAAGCCTTGTGTGTAGGCTTGAAGAAAATTTGGGTAAAGTTAAGAAAATTTTTTGGTAGAGCAGATTTTTACAAGCATTGTGTGTAGGCTTGAAAAATATTTAAGCAGGGTTAAGAGTAGGTTTTGGTGAAGCATATTTGAGCAAGTATTATATGTAGACTTGGAGTAGATCTGAGCAGAATTGAGAGCAAGTATTGGATCTGAATTGAGCAAGCCTTGTGTAAAGGTTTGTAGAAGAGTTGAGTAGAGGAATTTGAGGTCTCTTGTGGATAGAGATACACAAATCAGATCATAGGGGATCATTGTCTCCTATGGATAGATGTCCATAAACTAGAGTAGATGTGATTGGTGTCTCCTATGGATAAAGGTCCACAAACCAGAGTATATGGGATTGGTGTCTCCTGTGGATAAAGGTCCACAAACTAGAGCAAAGGTGATTGGTGTCTCCTGTGGATAGAGGTCCACAAATCAGAGAAGAGGGGATTTGTATCTCCTGTGGATAGAGGTCCACAAACCAGAGTAGAGGGGATTGGTGTCTCCTTTGGATAGAGGTCCATGAACTTGAGCATAGGGGATTGGTGTATCCTTTGGGTTGGTTCCCATAAATATTTTAATAGGGAATTGGTTCCTAAGAGATTTTTTGAGGAAATTTTATAAGAAATATTTTCTCCGTGGACATAGCCCACATTGGGTAAACCATGTTAAATCTGTGTCTCTCACGTGTGTGATGATTTGTGCATTGTTTCATTCACTGTATTAATATTATTACTATTGTCATTTGAAAAGAAAAGTAAAAGTTTGATTTTATACTATTCACCCCCCCTCTTAGTATAAGCTTGTGTTCTTCAGTGCACTCCTTGTAATAACAACCATTTGCTATTCCAAGAATGTAATTGTTTCTTTTTGTACCTAGAAGATGTTGACATAATGAGCCACATTTGGTTAATCAAAAATATATTCTCAATTTGAGATAGGTTGGGCAAAGACTTGGTTAACTTGAGGTATTTTGAGAAGTGTTATCTCCAAGATTTTGATTTTTGTGGTAGATACCTGTTGAGTGGATATTTTGCCCTATAGAAAAATGATCACCACAACTAGAGTCTCAAACAGGAAACTCTCTCTTGCAAAGAAATTAAGTAGCATTACTCATTTCTCCAAGGTTCTTGTGAACAAACATTCATGTGCATGTAATCAATCAAGACTAAAGCAAATAAATGAATGTATGCCATAATAACCTAAACCATGCAAGTAACAGTTAACAAGGGGCCTTTAATGATTCGAATGAGTACTTTGCAACCATAATCCATTAAATCGACCAAATGTGATGATAGCTTCTTTTAATGTTCCTGAGATTAAAATGATCTACCCAAAACCCAGTTAGTAACCTCTTTTATCTTCAGCTTAAAAGGATTCCAAATGAGAAAGTGTGTGGTTTAAACCACTTCATTTTAAACTCCGTGCCTTTAACATGAGGTTCATTTTTTAGAATTAGCGGATTCGTTTTATCTTCGTTTAAAAGTGTTCCACTATCCCTATGTTAGCATTTGGTGTTAGTAAGGTTAGTAAGTTAGAAAATTAGGATTCATTCACTTAATCTGATTTAATGTGCATTTGGAATTAGTAGCCCTCCTAAACCCATATCTTATCTGAAAATTAGATGAAGGTGTTTGGAGATGCAAGAAATTCTGGAACGGACCAGAATCAAAAAAGCAGATTTTAAGACGAGGTTAATCCAAATATCAAAAAATAAAACATAAACATTATCTACAACAGTTAGCTGGAAAAACAAAACAGGACATTAATTTGGTTAGCAATCTCCTCCCTGCAAAACCCCAAGTTATGAGATGAAATTCTAAGACTACCTGACCTAACAGACCTGTAACATAAACACAGTCAGATTAGATCAGATGCAAGACTCTAAGGAAACAAATAATTGCATCATTCCATCATTCACCTATCGTAACCCACTTTATGGCGTCAACGAATAGATACAAGAAGCAATAATGCAAAGGAAATATTTACAGAAATAACAACAGTCTTAGTTTCAATCTCCTTTTGATTTCACACACAAGAGTTGCTCTTGCCAAAAAACTCCTTTATTTCGAAAGATAGTCTTTGTTTTTTTCTACAATTTCCAGCCCCTTCTGGCCTCTTTGAATGGCGTATTTAAAATTTTCAGGAAGCTTTTCATTTCATTTTCCAATGGTCGTTCGTTTCACCTTCCCTCTGCATGCATGTGTCTTGATTTCCAAAAAGACTTTTCGTTTCTATTTTGCGGCCCTTCGTTTCATTTTCTCCACATGGGCTTGCGTCTGTTTCCTTCCGTGTGTAACGTTTTGTCTTATTCATTGGATTTTGTCCTTATGTCCACGTCACTATGCAGTCTTTAGTTTCACTGTCCTGGTGTTCATCACTAATATCAGACGCACTATCAACTGCTCTATTCCCTTGGCGAAAATCGGACATGTCGCGATATCGCGACATTTTTGCCTCCTTGCTCTCTTTTGTTGCTTTTAGCCATGAGAATGTAACATGTCGCGATATCGCGACACTTTTTTCTCCTTTGGCCGCGAAAATGCAACATGTCGCGATATCGCGACACTTTTTCTCTTTCGTCTATGAAAATGCAACATGTCGCGATATCGCGACACCTTTTCTCTTTTGGCCGCGAAAATGCAACATGTCGCGATATCGCGACACTTTTTCTCTTTTGTTCTTCCTTTTCTCTTTTGGCCATGAAAATGCAACATGTCGCGATATCGTGACACTTTTCTTTTTTCTCTTGCTCTTGTTCTTTCTGGCCGCGAAAATGCAACATGTCGCGATATCGTGACACCTTTCTTTCTTCTCTTGCTCTTGTTCTTTCTGATCGCGAAAATGCAACATGTCGCGATATCGCGACACTTTTCTCTTTTGTTCTTTCTTTTCTCGTTTGGTCGCGAAAATGCAACATGTCGCGATATCGCGACACTTTTCTTCTTTCTCTTGCTCTTGTTCTTTCTGGCCGCGAAAATGCAACATGTCGCGATATCGCGACACTTTTCTTTCTTCTCTTGCTCTTGTTCTTTCTGGCCACGAAAATGCAACATGTCGCGATATCGCGACACTTTTCTTTCTTCTCTTGCTCTTGTTCTTCCTGGTCGTGAAAATGCAACATGTCGCGATATCGCGACACTTTTCTTTCTTCTCTTGCTCTTGTTTTTTCTGGCCATGAAAATCCAACATGTCGCGATAACGTGACACTTTTTCTCTTTTGCCCCCTCCTGTCCGTACACGCTTCTTTTGGCCGCGACCATGCAACATGTCGCGATATCACGACACTTTTTCTCTTTTGGCCGTGACCATGCAACATGTCGCGATATCGTGACACTTTTTCTCTTTTGGCCGCGACCATGCAACATGTCGCGATATCGCGACACTTTTTCTCTTTTGGCCGCGACCATGCAACATGTCGCGATATCGCGACACTTTTTCTCTTTTGGTCGCGACCATGCAACATGTCGCGATATCGCGACACTTTTTCATCCTTGCGGTGTTTTGCTTTTTTCTTTGAGCTTTAGCATATGGGCCACTTCGGTCTTCTTGGAAAACATGCAAAAAATGTGGGTCCCCAATTTTGGGGTACGTTGTGGAGCAGCCACAACAAATGGCGACTCTGTTGGGAAATGCTCCTGAGCATTTTGGTGAGAAACCCAACCTGAAAACCTACAACTCAACTGCAAGCGTTAGCAAATATCCAAAGAATGTAAATAAACCAGCAATACATGAAACATTAGAATTATTCAACATCCGCTCAATGTGTGCATAGTGATTCATTCTTTATCATTTGAAATAGTTCCCCATTCTATTGCCAATTTCACATGAATGCATATAATGAATAGTGGAGGGTCTATGCAAGATCGAATGTATTGCCAACATAATGAACTATGGCTGACCTGCTTTACCAAGACTCTTAACTTTTAGTAGCACGAGCACAAACATTAAAAATATCCAACCCTCTTAGGATCAAGCATGCATGAATTGAGTTCATATACCCAATCTCAAGGTTGGTTATGCGCCACTGCCATATTGAATCAATGTGCATGTGTAAGTGAAATCAAAGCTTTGGGGAATCAGATTCTCAACCTAAGCGTGATGAGAATTTAACCCTATCCTTACTACTCCGATTTGAGTTCATTACTTCATCTTAAGCAAAATGATTAAACCTATTATGGATAACTTGTCAGAGCTAGCTCTGTCCATGTGAGCGGTCAGAGGTCTTGCTTTTAAATGAGACATGTCGCCACGCATGAGCCTACTCCACTGCCAGTCAGGCATCTATAGCCCCGGTGGAGATCAGCCCCATAGTCCAGGCTTTGGCTTTGGCTTTCTTGAATTTTAGGGATGACTACCCATCCTTGTGAGGGACACGTAGTACGATCCTTTCAATCCAAGTGATGTTATGGAGGTGAAGTGGTGAAAACCACTGTTTCATGGACTATGTTTTGCATGATGGGAAAGACAAGAAAAAATCTTTTTGCCTAACTTTTCTTCCAAGTAAGGTTTCAACCATTTTTCCCAAGATGTTCTTTATATGTGCAGAGCGTGTTTAATTCAAGACAATGCGGCATCAGTTTCCAACCCCAAGACCTTACTTAATGTTTATTGTGCAATGATCCTAAGAGGGTCTGACATGCTTTTGGTGGTTGTTTTTTTGAAATATGGGATGGAATGAGACTCGAGGCTATTATGCAATGCATCCTGAACACAAATGGGTAAGATGGATTATACAAAAATGCTTCACCCTATCTTGCAAAATTGACAACTTTCATGTATCCCAAATTTCAAACGATATTCTTTAATGTGTTTGCAGTGCTCGTGGAGCTTTCTGTAAAACAATTATGTTGTTTCATATATTTCTAGTTTTAGAACATTGCTAAGGATACACACTAACCACCTTGCTATTTTTTTTATTTTATTTTTTATTTTTTACGCCCAAAACTGGTCCCATGACCAACACACTAAGCTAAGAAAAGAACAATGCAATCAAAATGCCTACAAAACCTCGTTCAGAACAATCTCCTCATGCTAAAATAAAGGTTGAAAGCAAAAACCTAACACACACCTAAGAAAATCAAAACTACACACGCAAAAACAAAACATGACATATTTACATATAATACAAGGCCTTGCCATTTCAGGCCTGGAAATAGTGCTTTAAATGCAGCCCATTGACGGGTAAAGCCAAATATTTTTCGTCCAGGGTTTTTAATCTAAAACTGTTTTCACCTAGGACTTCTGAAATTTGGTAAGGACCCAACCATAAGTAATCAAATTTATCATGATCTCCTTTCCTCTCATGTCTCTTATCCCACAACAACACTAAATCTAAAACTTTAAATGTTTTGACTCTAGACTTTTTATCAAACCACCTTTTTACTACATCTTGGTGTTTACTGAAGTGAAGCATAGCCTCATCCCTCTTTTCATCCAGATGCATCAATTGTGTTAGTCTAGCTTCAAGTTTATTATCAGTTCCAAGGTAATCTTTCATGAAATGTAATGTTTGTAACTTAAGATTTGTGGGAAAAATAGGATCTTGTCCATAAACTAAGTGGTAAGGAGATGTTCCTAATGATTCCTTGATTCTGATTCTATCAGCCCAAAGAGCCAACTTAAGTTTGTTATGCCAATCTCTAGGATTTCTTTCAAGCAACTTTTTAATGACACATAACAAGTTCTTATTGGAAGACTCAACCAATCCATTACCTTGTGGATAATAATTTGAAGAAAACTTCAAACTCACCATGTTGTCGAATGCCCAATTTGCAAATTCTAGAGAGGAGAAAGCGGAACCATTGTCACTTACAATGGAGTTAGGCATTCCGAATCGAGTGACAATGTTATCCTCTAAGAATTTGATAACAACTTTTGAAGTGGCATTTTTAGTGGGAATAGCTTCCGTCCACCTTGTGCAATAATCTGTAGCCGTGAGAATGTATTTATGGGAATCGGATGAATTGGGACTGATGATCCCAACAAAATCCAAACCCCATTGTGCAAAAGGTCTAGACTCGATTACAGATTGTAATGGCATAGAAGCACCCCTTTCTCTATTTGCCATGATTTGACAAGTATGACATGACCTCACATGAGCATGAGCATCTTTAAACACTTGAGGCCAATAGTAACCAGCTCTAAGGATTTGATGGGCTGTGGCATTAGCAGACCCATGCCCTATCCCATACTTACCATGGAACTCCCCGAGTATTTGAGCTGCCTCTTTTCGATCAACGCAACGAAGGTAAATTCCTTCATGGTTTTTCTTGTATAACGCATCGGATCTGATTAGAAAATTAGTAGATTTTAGATGCAAGGCTCTTCGTTGAGTAGAATTTAAATGTGGTGGACACTTACCATTTAGTAAGAAATACACAACATCTACATACCACTCATCTTCAGTTATATCTGCTATTTCATAATGCTGATAGGATATTAAGGGATCATTTTCTGCTATGGCCTTAACCAACCCTTGTCCCCGCACTATCTTCATAGATTGAATTTCAAGATCAAATTCTTGAAGAGTTGAGATCCACTTACCCCGCATTTCACCCAGTTCATTCTGTATAAACATGGATTTAACTGCAGGATCTGGGACTATAGCAAACACCCTACTGTGGACTATATAATGTCTGAATTTTTTTACAGTCTTAAATAGGGCATACATTTGCTTGTCCAAGATGGAATATCTCAATTTCGCATCTTTGAGAGGAGTACTAAGGAAGGCAATGGGATTTTCAATGTTGCGTTCACTCCTCTGAGTTAGAACACTCGCAAAGGAATGGTCTGAAGCAAATGTGTAAATGTAGAAAGGCTTCGCATAGTCAGGACTCACTAAAATCGGGGCTCTAGAAATCGCATCCTTGATTCTTTGGAAAGCATCCCTGTTTTCATTCGTCCATTTGATTTGGACCTCTTTCTTCAACATATCGTTCAAGGGTTTTGCAATTTCTGAAAAACCTGAAATAAATTTTCTAACAAAATTAATTTTCCCAAAAAATGATCTCAATTATTTTTTGCTATTGGGAAAAGGAATCTGTTGTATGGCCTCTATTCTTTCAGGATCAATGGAAATTCCATCTTTGGATATTACATGCCCCAATAATTTTCCTTTCGTTACCCTGAAAATGCACTTCTTTGGGTTGAGTGAAATGCCATGTTCCCTACACCTTTGGAGAACTTTCCTTAGATCCTTGACATGGTTCTCCCTGTTCTTAGAAAATACGGGAATATCATCTACATAGACAATAATGCACTTACCGATGAGCCCCTTAAAGGCAAAGTCCATGGCTCGTTGGAATGTGGCACCTGCATTCAATAATCCAAAAGGCATTCTCCTATATGCAAACGTGCCCCATTTTGTGGTGAAGGCGGTTTTCATTCTATCATTAGGATGTATGAGGACTTGATTGTATCCTGAATAGCCATCTAGGAATGACATCATTTCTGACCCATTTACCTTTTGAAGGATTTCGTCAATGGTAGGTAAAGGGTAATTGTCCTTTTGTGAGGCCTTATTCAGATTTCTAAAATCAATACATAGCCTTATCTCTCCATTATTTTTCCTCACAGGGACCAAGTTAGCAACCCATGTGGAATGCCTAATAGGAAAGATGATTTTAGCTTCTAGTAGTCGCTTTACCTCCTTTTCTATCAAGGGCTCTAGTAACGGATTGACTGGCCTCTGTCTTTGCCTAAAGGGTTTGGAGTCTGGATTCAAAGGGATTGTATGCATTATAACATTCTGATCATAAGTTCTCAACTCCTTATAGCTCCAAGCTATGCAATCTATGTATTCCTTCAATGCATTGGCAATGGAATTCTTTTCATATTCGGTACATGCCTTTGCAATGAGTATTTTGCGAGGATTTTCTGCACTTCCAATATTGACTGAGTCACAAGCCTCTTTGGGAGGTGGAACTTTTCTCCCTCCTTTCGGTTGGTATCCAATATCAAACATTTTCTCTAATGAGGCCATCCCATTTGGCATCTCATTCCATTTTCCAGTAGCTTCCCTTTTCAAACTTGCCTCTTCTTGCCCCCTCTCGTCTTCATCAATAACCTGATTTTCAAAGATACCAGAATTAGTGACAAAATTGAATACATGTCTGTCACTATCAAAGACTTGGAAATTCGTGACGTTATCAGGTATCGAGGGGCAAGGGACTAATTCTATGGAAAATTTCTTGCACTTCTTGTGATCCGCTGGTTTAAGCATGCTAGCAGCTACGGCTAAAGAATCTGCCAAACGATTGCCTTTTCTAGAGATTAGAGATATGTTAAAAGCATCAAATTCATTTATTAAATCTCTAACTCTGGTTCGGTAAAGGTTGAGCCGCTTGTTCTTACATGCATATTGTCCTTTAACTTGTTTTACCACCAATTCAGAATCACCTAAGACCTTGATACATTTGATTTTCTTCCGAAAAAGGCCAATTGAAGTCCAAAAATCAAGGCCTCATATTCTGCCACATTGTTGGTGGTCGGGAACTGTAATCTATATGCAGCCAACATAGGTTTTTTGTCTAGACATGAAAGTTCAATACCAGCTCCCGCCCCTTGTTTGGACTTGGATCCATCAAATCTTAAAGTCCAAACCTTATGGTGTTCTTCAGAATCATTGCATCCAATCCTTCCATTTTTAGAACTCTCAAGAATTTCTACGTCCAAGCAATAGGCTCCTAATTCAGTTTCAACGTATTGAATCTCATTAGGTTTGTTGTACTCTGTTATCATTTCCTTGAGCCTAGGTTCACTATCAATTCGAATTTGGTTGGCCACTCCTCTCCAAGGCAACCACATATGTGAAGAGTCTGTTACAATGTATCCGTTTAAGTTCTTGCTCCAATCTCTTCCCAACACCATGCCATACTTGATAGGAATGTTAAGTACCAATATATCTATGTGATGTTGAACCCTAGGTTCCGAGTTGACCTGAATAAGAATATCCCTTAATTCTCCCTCTGCCTCCATGGCCGATCTATCCAGTTGCACCACCCTGCTTTTAGAAGGTTTTGGTGTAAGTCCCAATTTTTGATAGATTTCTAGGGGCATAATGCTAGCAGAGGCCCCTGAATCTATTAGACAATTGTGTAGATTTCTACCAGCAATTCTAATGGTTATGAGGAATGGGGGCACATCTCGCTTTTCCCCTTTCCAAACCAATTTGGATTCAACACCTTTAGCTTCATGAACTTGGGTAGGTGGATCCAAACCTTTTGGTGGACTTACTTCTTGGCCTAAAAGTTGGGACATATCATACATTGAGACATTGGCCTTAGTTTTCTTCATGTCTTCTATCAAGTCATAGGTGGGTTTTTCCAAATTTGACATGTTTTGCACCAACTTAGACTTCTCCGCCATTGATGGAGGAGGTGGATTAACATCTCCTTTGAGATCGGGAGGAAGTAATGGGTTGTTTGGAGGGGTAGAGGAAGTTTTGGGATCCTTAGAACTCCTTGTGTAATACTTGTGATTTCCTTTCCCAAAACGTTTATTGGCATGAACTTCCAATGTTTCTTCATCTTCTTTTCCAAAGAACTCCACATCCTCCTCTTCTTCACTATCTTGGGAATATATAACTTCAATCAATATAGATTCCTGCTTTCCATGGCAACAATGCGGGCAATCATTATCACAAGATCCTGACTCTCCAAAATCTTCCGAGACATCTGCCTGATTGGCTACGGGATTGGGTACTCGTCCATTATTAGGATGTGTGTTGTATGTTCCTTTTCCTCTATGGTTATGAGGTCGGTTATGACCCATGACTTGGTCAACTTTTTTATTAACATTTCCCATAGTAACCAAAACTTTGGCCAATGTTTCCTTCATGTCTTCTATCACGGATTCAGGCCCATGTGGTTGGGGCACTATAATTCCGGGCCCAACTGTATTTGCTGCATTAGCCACCTCTGGAATAGGTACGATGGCTTGGGTCTGGGCACTTTGATTCCATCCTGGATTCACACTTTGAATAGGAGTGATTGTTGGATAAGTCGTTGGACTTGGCATACTAATCGGAGTAAACCCAGGTATGGTCAACAAGTTATTGCCCATATTGAACCCAGTCAAGGTCATCGGGTTATTTGGAATCAAAGCCTGTGTTGGAACAGAGGCATTAGGATAAGTGGGAAATGATGCGACTTGAGATGGTTGTTGGAAATTGTTCATTGTTGGAACTTGTGGTGCCATTAATTGATTCATCATGGCGAATTGACTGTATGGACCATATTGTCCCATCCCAATCAATTGAGACAACCCTACTCCTGGTAAATTCATTTGTTGTTCGAGGGTCATTGTCTCCGCATAAGCTAACGAAAGCGTCATAACCTGAGGATTCCTTCTAGTCAACAAGGATGTTAACGGATCTAAAGCTCCAAAGTATAGTTGCAGGGCCACCGCAGGATCTACTGCAAAGTGGCGAGTCAAATTTGTATACAACTTTTGGAACCTCTGATTGAATGTTCTTATGGGCTCATTGGGTAACCTTTTGCATGATACGAATAAATTATAAATTATGGAAGGATCCAACAACATTCGAAATTGGCTAATAAAGGCAGTTTCTAATTGGGCCCATGAAGTAATGGACCCTGCGGGAAGATTCCTGTACCATTCATTGGCCGTACTGTCTAGACTAGCAGGGAAAATTTGACAAGCGATATCTTCATGGGTAACTCCTTGTCTAAACATGTAATCCTTGTAAATTTGGACATGTTCTTCGGCTATTATGGGACCATCATGCATGAATTTAGGCAATCCCCTTTCAATATTTCTAGGCAAGTCATGGACTACCCCAGGGATATCCAAGGGAGAACTTTGCGCACCATACCAAAGGGCAGGTGGCTGCTGTTGTTGTTGTTGTTGGCCATGTTATTCAAAGGTATCGACCCTATAGGAACAATGGCAACACTTGTAATGATGGGGACAGATGCACTTGGTGTAGCTGTCACGTTTGAAATTGTGGGCTCAGGCCTACGAGACGTACTTGAGTCTAAAGAAGCTCCTAACTCAAGTACACTGGGTGGTATTTCGATCTCTAATGTTTGGTTTCTCGGCTTCCTACCAGTGGGAGAAAGGCTTTGGAAAATAGTTTCCCCTGTGGTTTTGGACCTAGTAGCTATGTACTCAGGTTGGGCCAGCTTGAAAACTCTAGACCTCTAAAAGACTTCTCTCAACTCACTTGCAAAATGAAACAAATAAATGTTATACCTGCAAGCACAATAGGTGGAAACAAAACTACCCACGTTAATCGTTAGAACAGATCGCAATCACAAAGCAATAAAGAAGGCCCTCCTTCTAGCGCCAAAATGTTGAGTGGATATTTTGCCCTATAGCAAAATGATCACCACAACTAGAGTCTCAAACAGAAACTCTCTCTTGCAAAGAAATTAAGTAGCATTACTCATTTCTCCAAGGTTCTTGTGAACAAACATTCATGTGCATGTAATCAATCAAGACTAAAGCAAATAAATGAATGTATGCCAGAATAACCTAAACCATGCAAGTAACAGTTAACAAGGGGCCTTTAATGATTCGAATGAGTACTTTGCAACCATAATCCATTAAATCGACCAAATGTGACGATAGCTTCTTTTAATGTTCCTGAGATTAAAATGATCTACCCAAAACCCGATTAGTAACCTCTTTTATCTTCAGCTTAAAAGGATTCCAAATGAGAAAGTGCGTGGTTTAAACCACTTCATTTTAAACTCCGTGCCTTTAACATGAGGTTCATTTTTTAGAATTAGCGGATTCGTTTTATCTTCGTTTAAAAGTGTTCCACTATCCCTATGTTAGCATTTGGTGTTAGTAAAGTTAGTAAGTTAGAAAATTAGGATTCATTCACTTAATCTGATTTAATGTGCATTTGGAATTAGTAGCCCTCCTAAACCCATATCTTATCTAAAAATTAGATGAAGGTGTTTGGAGATGCAAGAAATTCTAGAACAGACCAGAATCAAAAAGAGCAGATTTTAAGACGAGGTTAATCCAAATATCAAAAAATAAAACATAAACATTATCTACAACAGTTAGCTGGAAAAACAAAACAGGACATTAATTTGGTTAGCAATCTCCTCCCTGCAAAACCCCAAGTTATGAGATGAAATTCTAAGACTACCTGACCTAACAGACCTGTAACATAAACACAGTCAGATTAGATCAGATGCAAGACTCTAAGGAAACAAATAATTGCATCATTCCATCATTCACCTATCGTAACCCACTTTATGGCGTCAACGAATAGATACAAGAAGCAATAATGCAAAGGAAAGATTTACAAAAATAACAGCAGTCTTAGTTTCAATCTCCTTTTGGTTTCACACACAAGAGTTGCTCTTGCCAAAAAACTCCTTTATTTCGAAAGATAGTCTTTGTTTTTCTCTACAATTTCCAGCCCCTTCTGGCCTCTTTGAATGGCGTATTTAAAATTTTTAGGAAGCTTTTCGTTTCATTTTCCAATGGCCGTTCGTTTCACCTTCCCTCTGCATGCATGTGTCTTGATTTCCAAAAAGACTTTTCATTTCTATTTTGCGGCCCTTCGTTTCATTTTCTCCACATGGGCTTGCGTCCGTTTCCTTCCGTGTGTAACGTTTTGTCTTATTCATTGGATTTTGTCCTTATGTCCACGTCACTATGCAGTCTTCAGTTTCACTGTCCTGGTGTTCATCACTAATATCAGACGCACTGTCAACTGCTCTGTTCCCTTGGCAAAAATCGGACATGTCACGATATCGCGACATTTTTGCCTCCTTGCTCTCTTTTGTTGCTTTTAGCCGTGAGAATGTAACATGTCGCGATATCGCGACACTTTTTCCTCCTTTGGCCACGAAAATGCAACATGTCACGATATCGCAACACTTTTTCTCTTTCGACCATGAAAATGCAACATGTCACGATATCGCGACACTTTTTCTCTTTTGGCCGCGAAAATGCAACATGTCGCGATATCGCGACACTTTTTCTCTTTTGTTCTTTCTTTTCTCGTTTGGTCACGAAAATGCAACATGTCATGATATCGCGACACTTTTCTTTCTTCTCTTGCTCTTGTTCTTTCTGGCCGTGAAAATGCAACATGTCACGATATCGCGACACTTTTCTTTCTTCTCTTGCTCTTGTTCTTTTTGGTCGTGAAAATGCAACATGTCACGATATCGCGACACTTTTCTCTTTTGTTCTTTCTTTTCTCGTTTGGTCACGAAAATGCAACATGTCACGATATCGCGACACTTTTCTTCTTTCTCTTGCTCTTGTTCTTTCTGGCTGCAAAAATGCAACATGTCGCGATATCGCGACACTTTTCTTTCTTCTCTTGCTCTTGTTCTTTTTGGCCGTGAAAATGCAACATGTCGCGATATCGCGACACTTTTCTTTCTTCTCTTGCTCTTGTTCTTCCTGGCTGCAAAAATGCAACATGTCACGATATCGCGACACTTTTCTTTCTTCTCTTGCTCTTGCTCTTTCTGGCCGCGAAAATGCAACATGTCACGATATCGCGACACTTTTTCTCTTTTGGCCGCGACCATGCAACATGTCGCGATATCGCGACACTTTTTCTCTTTTGGCCACGACCATGCAACATGTTGCGATATCGCGACACTTTTTCTATTTTGTCCGTGACCATGCAACATGTCGCGATATCGCGACACTTTTTCTCTTTTGTCCGCGACCATGCAACATGTCGCGATATCGCGACACTTTTTCTCTTTTGGCCGCGACCATGCAACATGTCACGATATCGCGACACTTTTTCATCCTTGCGGTGTTTTGCTTTTTTCTTTGAGCTTTAGCATATGGGCCACTTCGGTCTTCTTGGAAAACATGCAAAAAAGGTGGGTCCCCAATTTTGGGGTACGTTGTGGAGCAGCCACAACAATACCATTTCGATTTTGGTTGTTTTGACCCCTAGCTTGATTAAACTCTTGGTTATCCTATTTGGGATTGTACACTTGATTTTTATAGTTTTTATGGCTACATTGATTAAACCCTTGATCTTGAAATTAATTATTTTTATTAGGAGCTTGTTGTTCATGTTTGGGGAATGGAGTATTATACATACCTAACATTTATTTAATTGTGAGGATGATTATAATTTTTTTGGAGACTCTATTTCTTTTCATGGAACAAATTGATCTTATCATTGTTAAAAGTAGGAGCAAAAGTTTTTTTAAGGAAAAACTAACACACTTTTGCACAAGTAGAATTATCATAGCCATAAGTTCCATGCCAAAAGCAAAATTGATCCATGTATATGCTTCAAACCTTTCATTATAATGGGATTTTTTAAATTTAGGTGGTAGGAATATTTTGAGAATATCTCAATGGGTCCATTGAGGCAACATATTCTCAAGTATAGGACCACCTACAAATATATATGCACAAAATATATAGCTCTATCTAACTCATGAGAAGCATCTTGGATAGCTACATTAAAATCCCATATCCTACAACATTGTTATTAAGGTTTTTATATTTCAAGTATTTTTAACCTTCCTTATTTTCCCAATGATCAAGGATTTAACAAATTGTATAACCTTGTCTAGGGAGGGAAAACCACAAGGGTTGTGTTCCTAGATATTAGCCTTAAAAGTGGTCTAATATTATTTACAAATAATGTTGTTGTTGCCTCTTCACTTAAGCTCATATTAGCATCAAATTTAAGTGTTTCCTATCTCTTGTGAAAATCATAAACAAATTTATTAGGGATTTATTTAACATTCACAAAAACATGCATAACCTTCATCATAGTTGTGTTGTCATCAAATTATATTTTAGTTTATTGACAAAAGTATATAGGGAGTCAATAGAGTGTTTAGGTAAAGATGCAAATCAATCAAGAGCAATTCCTACCTAAGATCTAGTCATTAATTTTAACAAAGCTTTTTTGTTGTGTAACTAATCCTTGTAATATGTAGTGAACTTATGAATGAATGTTTGGGTTTATTTGTCCCATCATAGAAGAATTTAAAAACATGCCCAAACAAGTCCAAAGATTTAAAATGAAGGTTTGGATATTGAATTTGATAATTTCTCAAAGTAGTATCACTAGATACAAGAAAATACCCTATGGTTAGTTAATGGATGTGGAGGAGGAGGAGCATTGGGGTTTAATATTGGAGGAGAGATGATAGATTGCAGTATATAATTTCTATTAACACTCAAAATTTGAGTGATATTGGTCATGATATCCTGCATTTATTTGGCCATTTCTCTCTTAGAGGTCTCCATATGCTTCTCAATACCTCCTTATGACTATCTAGTTGATAGGCCAAATATTCCTTTAAGGGGTGTCATATATGCGATCAATTTTTTTGAGGATAAAAATTGATGGATTTTTAAGCCTTAATACTAACATAAAACTCACAGGATAAATTTCATAGGATCAAATATAATATAGCCACAATATAGTAAGATCAAGATAATGATGTAAGTAGAATAATATGAAAAAATTAATATGTAAATCAAGGTTTTTTTTTACAAGAAAAAATCGTAATTTTATTTCAAGAATGAAATAAAATTACACTTCTTAGGTGCCTTGGCACAAACAAAAATCTTGATAAAAATATATTACTGGGAGTCAAAATATATTCATAATCAAGCAAATTAGAGAGCAAAACCTATCTTCAAAATATTATAGGGATAACAAGGATAAAAAAATATTATATATCAATACATAATCATCAAAATAACCACCATGTCCATAATATGGATAGAAATCATCGAAAAATAAACCAGCAGAAAGAAAAAAACAACAAAAAGAAAAGAAACAATTAAAATCTTCCATAAATCTCTAATCAAATGAATAGACCCATAGTAAAAACCCAAAGCTAGCATAGAAACTAGGGGTATGATATGTGGGTGAAATAAGAAACTCCATCCTTGATCTCTTCCATTTGCAAGAAACCTTTTGGAACCTGTTGATCTTCTTTTGATAACCTATTTGCTTCCTGATTTAATTCCCTATAAACATGAGTAAAAGAGATATTTTCAAAAAGGAAAATTACCTCCAACAATTCATCTCCCACCAGTATGAGAAAATTATTTTGTAATTGAGTAGATCCATTCATCCAGTTGATGACCAGAGTAGAATCTCCAAAAATTTGTAATGTTTTTACATTTCTCTCTAAAGAACACTTCATTAGAAATATCAATGCCTAAAACTCAACAAATTTGTTGGAACTTATCCCAAGACCTACTTTAAATTTGATATAATGGGTATCCAAGAAGTATAGAATGCCTCTCGTGCTACTAAAGTCGATTGTCTCTGACTGACCCCATAAAAAAACCCCATGGTTGAGACTTTTTAGTGAACAAATTGTCTACTTGTCAAGGTTTCTTACATTTGCAAGTCTCTTTGTTGATTGATATGAAATTCCTCACCTAAAATATGACTTGAAATGGGCGTATTACATTCCTTTCAAAAATAGTTGTATTCTATGCCAACGATTTTCTTAAGCATACCTCCATCGTTTCTCCTTCCCAAATATTTTGAACTCTAGTTATCTTTTCAGCTTATAACCAAATTTGTTTAGAAAAAAATAACTTGATTAAAAAATGTGTAATATTTTCCTCCTTTGACTAACACAAAATATAAATACTTGGACCTTGTTTACTTCTCCTCTATAAAACTTCCCAATTCAAAGCCTTATTCCTCAAAGCTAACCACATGAAAATAATTATCTTTTTTGGGTAGATAATTTCCAAATCTGCTTCCACCATCAACTAGGCCCTTGATGATTAGGGTCAAAACTTGCATTGTATCCAATTCTAGTTGTATATTGACCCCTAAATTTGTTGTATTCCCTAGCAATAGTATCTAGTTTAGATCTCAACTTGATAATACTCTTATTAAGACTATTAGTGTAAGCCTTCCTCAAAATAGTCTATTTATAGAAAATATCCAAGACCTGAGCCTCCTTCCAACCTTAGGTCCAAAGACCAAAAAAATCTAATTCTCCCACCTGATGAAGAAAGTAAAAAACCTTGTCTTGTAAGGAACCTATCATAGATTTTGACAACAAAATTTTTTCTCCACAACTCAAATTAGAATAAAAACCTATTCTAACTTATTCACTATTTTCCATTTTTCAAACTAAATATTTTCCAATCATAGGAAAGGTCTATACTAGTGTTGTCCATTGAATGGATTTTTTTTTATGTTTTTTTGTGGACTTCTAATCCAATCATTAAAGTTCCCTGGATGAATATACTTTTGTTCAATAATATTCTTCCATAATCCTTCTCTGGTTAGAATCCTCCACAAGCTATTTTTTGCCAAAGAAGAACAAAAAATATGGATATTTTTAAGTCCCCAACCACCTTCCTCCTTTGGCCTAGCAATACTCTACCATTTAACTAAAGGAATGCCTTCATGTTCCTTGAATCCAATACAAAGAAATTTGAAGCAATATTTTCTTATTTTCTCTAGAACTTATTTGGGAATGAAGGCCAATGAGTGCAAAAACACAGGAACTACCTCAAGAATAGACTTTACAAGTGTTAATATCCCACCAATGGTTAATCCTAACTTCAATATTCTCTAAAAGCCATCCCCAATCTCAGTTCTTGTAACTATTCGACTTTAGTACAAAATCCAAATACTTAAAGCCTTTATGGAAATCTAAGAGATTAAAATAAAAAAGTTTGATCAGGCCCTATTTAGTCTCTTGCTCTAGACCATTAAAGCAAATATAGAATTTTTGAAAATTTATCTCCATGTCGGTAGCAATATTGTAAGTGTCCAATATTTCTTTCAAATTTATGGCTTCCCTTAAACTACCATTTGTGAAAAATAATGCATCATCAAAAAATAATAAATGAGATAAATAAAGGACCCCCACTTTGATCCTAGACATGGGTCCTACCCTCTTTGCATTCAAAATAGCTCTAATCAATCCTTCGAAAACAAATAAAAAAGTAAAGGGGATAAAGGACATCCCTATATTAGTCCTCTAAAGGGTCTAAAGAATTCAGAAGATGATCCATTTATAAGAACAACAAAGATAATCCACTTTACTACTGAATAGCTAAAACCCACATGTAAGAGCATTAATCTGAGATACAACTAACTAGTTCTATTATAAGCTTTAGATAGATCTAATTTAAGGACCATTGCGAGAAGAATTTTAGTTTTAATAGAGTGAAGGCCTTCTTGTGTAGATCCTATGTCTTCAAAAATATTTCTACCTACTATAAACCCAAATTTCTCTTGGGAAATAAATTCAAATAAAATCTTCTTCAATCTAATAGCTAAAATATTTGTATTGATTTTATAGATACAATTGCACAACAAAATAGGTCTAAATTCATCAAATGTTTTAGGTTTCTCCTTTTTGGGAATCAAAACTAAAATAAATGGAGTTAAAAGCCCCTAAAACCTGACCACTCAACCTAAATTCCTCCATTACTCTAAGAATATCCTCCTCAACAAGATCATAGAAAACTAGGAAAACTCCACAAGCCATCCATCAGGCCTTGGAATTTTATCCTTTTTGAAAGAATTCAGGACACATTTTAGTTCTTCCTTTGTGACCTCCTTCATAAGTAACTAATTATCTTTCTCTATCACAAAACTAGGGAAGAAAGTAGTTAAATTTAAAATCTCCCCAATATTGGTTCTATCAGGTTCTTTATAGATAGATTGAAAATTTTTTACTCCCAAATCTGCTAACTCGAAGAAACTCCTAATGAGGATCCTTTCTTTATTCTACATATCTCATATAGTGTTAACCTTATTCATATGATTAGAAAAATTATAAAAAAAATTAGTATTTTCATCCTTTTTTTAACCATATAGTGCTATTTTTCATTCTCCATTCAGCTTCCCTCCACTCCAAGATTTTTTTCTTCTTAACTTCTAGTTCAACTTGTCTTGTTTTCTCCTCCTCTTTAAACAAACCCGTATCATTTTTTCTATGGAATTCTAAAATTTCCTTCTCTACCAACTTAATATCTCTATCCATACTCTCCTTTTTAACTGCAACCCAAGATGCCACAACTCCTTTAAATTTTTAAAGCAACAACAAATTGAAAACTCGTCGATAACCTGGAACTTTTATCATAACCAATTCATTATTTTTTAACCATATGCTAGAAATATTCTTCCTCCAACAAAATTAGATTGAGCTTAAAATGATTGGTAAGTTTTGCCTCTTGACTTTCTAATTGAAGAAGTATGGTAGAATGATTTGAGCCACCTCTAGTCTCAAACCATGATCATTGTTTGTCTATTTCATTGTATAATGAGTCTAAGATAATAAAATATGTTCAACCTCTTTGAGATCCCAACTTACCCAACTCTATTGTTTCTCCATGTAGGCAATAAATTTAATGGTTCCAAATTAATTAAACCAACTTATTCAATCTTACTATCAAGTCTTGTAGATTCTTCCCAACCCTCACTTCTATTCATAGTAAAATTTAAGTCCCCACCAATTATAACTATTTCATCCATAACACACCTCTAGAAGAAAAAACCATCCTAGAATACTTGCTTATCTTCACAGGGACCATAACAATTAATAACTAATAACCTCAAACCCAAGTCTTTAAAAAATAATTGTGTCCACAAGCCTAAAACCATAAAGGAACAATTAATTAAGGATATCGAGTTCTTCTAGCCAATCAAAAAAAAAATTGGTAGCATCTAGAGCCAAGAACTACCAATACCCAAGCAATTTACTTATGCCTTCAATGACTTTTGTACTTTCCCCCATGGTTTCTTGTAGAAGGATAACATCTGGATTATGAATTTTCACTAGCCTAGCAAAGTCAAGTCTTTTATAGGGACTGCCAAGACCTTGGATATTAATGGATAACAAGATCATTTAAATATTTTAGAGGGGTTTTATCCCACTCTAAGGACCCCTTTGATAGATTTTTTTTACCTTTCTGAATTTACCTCAAAGTCTTCTCATGTGCATGAAACAAAAAATATTTCCTACCTACTAAAGAAGTGAAATAGTCCTTTATAAGGTCTAAACCTAACCCTAACCTTCTAACAACTGCACAAGTTCTCAACTTGGATTCCATTTTTCTAGAACATAACAAATATATACAAGAGAAGCCTATATCCATACCATCCCCTAAAAAAAACACCTCCCTATAAGATTCACCTAATAGGTTAGAAAGACTTCCCCCAATAACAAAAACATTTGGATCACAATCCCTATTCAATGTGTTTGAGGTTGTCGATCTATTGTCCAAATCTCTAAAAAGATCTTTGTCCCTAGGACTTCTCTTCAAAGATTCATAAGGAAGTGTAAACTTCTTTATTACCTAATTCTATATTATTCCCCACATATGTTAGACAGTAATTGTCATAAGGCCTAGATGAATAACCAACAAAATTAATAGTATCGAGTTCCAAGCCTTTTATAATTTTATTTATGACTCTGTCTCCTCTAACAAACTATGAACAATGAAATGGAGATAAATCTAGGCCCAAAATTTCTTTCTCCTCTAGAGTTTTGGTTCTAGGTTCAACAACATCCTTTTTTCTTGTTTATGTTGAATTAGGGAGCACTATTGAGTTCTAAGTAATAGGTAATTTGATTGTTGTTAGATGACTTGAAATCCCCACTAGTCATTTATTTTCTCCTCCATACTTTTTGTGTGAAATATTGAGAACATTCCTTAGCAATATGTCTATAAACATGACAACAAACACATCTAAAAGAAATATTCAAATAGTCAAGGATTTGATTATGAATTGTATTTTCCACAACTATCTCTATACAGTCTGGTAAGATTTCATTGATATCCATATCAACCAAAACCCAAACTATACACCAAAAAATACTATATTTGAAAGAAACATCTATATATAAGGTTTTACCTAATGAATCTTCAATCTCTTTCAAAGCTCTTTTTTACCATAACTCCATTGGCAGACCTGGAAGTTTCACCTAAATTGGGATTCTCGTAGCAATTTTAGTCCTAGGATCAAAGTAAGTTGTCTAAGCCTTCAAAGCCAAAAAAAATACCCCTAATACCAATGACCTCCCATTATTTTTTGTGCATCTTCCTCAAATAAAAAAAGAAACATATCCATTCTTTGGCAAGTAAGTGAACAAACAGTCCATATCTTAAAATTGGGACCCATACCTTATGCATCCACTCATTTAGTGTATTATCAAATATTTGACATCCATGAAACTTCCTAATAAGGGCCTTCCCTGAGAACTCCAAAACTTGTTTCATCCTCAAGTCTTCCACAAGTACCATTCTAATCTTTGACCTTATATTTTTAACCACTTTGTGTGCCTTACACACTTTAGTAACTAGATTTGTAGTTTGTGCAAATTGAAAGTTTGGACCCACTCCACTTAGGGTCTCTAAATTAAGACTTTTACCAATAAAAATAGAACCAAACAAAGGAAAATCCCTCAAAAAAAGTGATTCTAGGTTGTTTGGAACCTGCTCAAGTTTTATTCCCCATAATGAAATGCTTACTCATTCATTAGACCCATCACTTGAGTAGAGTGTTTTGAGACACTTGAGAGTGAGCAATCAATAGGAAAACTGACTTGATCTAAACCTATTGACATAGACTCCCTTCTATCCACTGAATTCTAATGACTTGTAGTATTATTCTAGCCACCACGATTATGCATAGTGGTGAATATTCACAAATTGGGTGAATATTAGGATTTCCAAAATTAGAAATTGGTGAATATGAGGACCCTCGACGTCGGCCTATTTGCCTAAAATTTTTGGGTTTAGTTTTGTTTTTAGGGTCAATTTGTCATAATATATATCCAAACATATGCATATTTTTACTCGTTGGAAAACTCTTTTTGAGCCTAATCTAATGGTGGTGTTTTTATGAAGTTATAAGATGATTTAATAGGTTAAAATTTATCCCAAATATGACCTTACTTTTTAGGGCTTCAAATACCCCAAATTTTGGTATGAAGATGATTGATTTGATTTTCTTAGGATTCATCATGATTCACCTTGATTTTTATTAGGATTCACCATTTTTTACAAGTACATTTTGAGTCCAACCCCTTATGCATAACCCTGCTAGCCACTCAAAAATCCCAAGGACCCCCAGTTCTCAGCTTCAAAGTCTTGTCCAAAATGGGACCCTTGGCTCTTGGAGTTGAAAATATGCGCTACCCCTCAAAGGGTTTCTCTAAGAAGTCCAAACATTCCTCTTCATTCTCTATCAAAACAAGAAACCAAATTTCCAAAAAATAATGTCATTTTAAAAATACCAAATAAAAACAAAAGTTAAAATTTTCCCTTTGCAAACCCTAGCTTTGTTGCATATGATTCAAGATTCCAACCGATAAAATTTTTCAAACAACCATTCACATGCACAAAATAATTCCTCCCTATTGTTTTTGCCATCGCACAACATACCCCAATTTGGGGATCCACTTGAAATTTTGGTATTTTTTTTCTTTGTTTTATCCAATTTTGCTCGCGTCAAGGTCTTTGAAAATTTGCCTACACCAATATTTTTTAAAATATTAATGTATGGGCATGTAGATGGTGTCATTATTTAAATAATAGTTTTAATATATTGTCCATTTCCCTAGAATATTGCATCAAATTTAATACAGGTTGTGTGAATACAGATTTTTTTAAGTTTGGTTAAGTTTTAGATTACTTTTTCTATTAATTTAGGGTGAAAGTTCATAAGTTTCAGTAGCCGATTTTGTTTCGTTTTATTTATTTTATTTTCTTAAACCCTAACTTTTGCACTTTTTAAAAAAATCATCGAATAAAAAAATCAAAACCCTAAAAACAAATACATAAAGTTGAAAATTCAAATTTTAACTTTTCATTAAGGCAAATGATTATTTCATTATGATAATTTGAAGTCCCGACATTGCAAATGTTAAAATAATCATTTGATTTTAATCAATTATTGTTCAAATAATAATATTAAATGCAAACATTATAAATTTTGGATAATTTGATTAAAATAAATTTCAAAGGTAAAAATCAAATATTTATTGAATTTCAAGGTTATTATTCTGAAGTGAATATTTGATTATTAACTACATATTTTAACAATTTTCATGAACAATAAAGTCTTTTACAAAGTTGTTTTTTTTTGCAAATCGAATTAATTAAACAAGCCCCTTGTTAACAGTCATGTGCATTTCTAAGGTATCCAACTAACTCTACATTTCACATATTGATAAGCTTACAAGCAAATTGAATACATCAAACAGAACCTTGGGAAATTAAAATATTTCTTTCAAGAGAGGATATCCTGATAGAATCTTGACCATGGGTATGTTTTTATAATTGGAAAAAAATATCACTCAACAGAATTGGCGCTAGAAGGAGGGCTGAAGGTAATTAATTTGATTTTTAAAGTTTGAAGTTATTCAAATCAATTTTAAAAAATTTGAAATTTTTCGATATATGCTACATTAATTTTGACCAATTATAATTCAGAAATATTTTTTGATTGTTATTGTTAAATTGTTGTTGTTCTAATTTTTGAATATGATGATTGAACCTTTTCAAAATTTGTACCATTTATCACCTCTCTAATGATACCAATGGCAGGAATTGCACCCTGGTTAGGTGGTTATTGTAGTCCACTAAAAATTCCTAGAGCAACCCATGAGATTCCTGAAAATACAGAAAGATATTTACCCTGGTATAGGCACGATGGAATAAGATCGGTTGAAGAACATATTCAGGCATACAAAAACATTGTAATTCATTTACAAGTTATGGATGAAGATGTTTCCTGTAGAATGTTTCCATACACATTAGATGAGTTTATTTATGATTGGTATATCAACTTACCTATAGGATCTATCAATTCTTGGGCTCAATTAGAAGCAATATTTCTCAATCATTTTAAACTTTTTGATCCATTTATGACATACCATCAGTTTACCTCTACCTACAGAGAACCTAATGAATCCTTGAAACTATTCAGTGAAAGGTTCCATCAGTTGTATACCAAACTGGTACCACCTTACATCATTTCAGAAGAAACAACCATTCATATATACATTGGAGCCTTAGAACCAATAAATTTCTATGTTTCTAATGAGAATTCCTCAAATTACATCCTTACCTAAAGCCTACAATGAGGTAATAACATTTGAACAATAATTGATTTCTCAAGGGGTTAGTGTGGGTCAATTATCATCACTTGGACAACCTAAAGCTCACAATAAAATACCACAAACGATTCAATATTTTGCACAATCCTCTCCCATGATGAACTATTTTCTAGGAGTTATGTATCCCAACCAATACCAACCTTTCAATTTGGAACCTTTGAATCAAATGATGTCTAATGTGAGCAATCAACATGGTGAAATTGATTGTCCAAATGTTACAACTACCTTAGATATTATTCAAAATGAGGTGAAAGTTTCAGAGTCAATACCCGTCAATGAGAGTTGTAGGGATCAAACTAATCAAAATGCAAGGAAAATGGAGGAAGATGAACCTTCATAAATGGAGGAAGATGAACCTGAAGAAGAATATGAATATGGCATGAAAGAAGAGATGGACTCTGACCAAGTGTTTCAGAAAGATAATAATTATATTATTCAATAAATAGAAGGTGAATCACTCACTTATTTTGTAATGTCTAGAGAAACTTATATCTCATTTAATGAGAAATAAATTGAAAGTCTTATCCCACCTAATAATACTATAATGCCTATGTAGCTAGAAATCAGTATCTATTTATCTCAGATAGAGAAAACTCTAGAAAATAAATGGTTTGGATTTGATATCATTGAGGACCCAAAGGAAAATGTTGCTCTATTTGAGATAACTCAGGTAGTTGATCAAGAATATTTGTTACTTAAAACATCCCCTAACCAGTAGGATTTATTGTTTGAAAATGATAGACATATTTTCAATTTTGTGACTAATTTTGGTGTTTTTGAAAATCAGGTTATTGATGAAGACGAAAGGATACAAGATGATGATGATGAAGACCATGAGGTAACCATGAAAATCAATGCAATATCCAAAGGTATAGTTTCTCTTGAAAAAAAATTGACATTGATTACAAAAGTAAAAGATGTAATAATATTTCATTATAGAATGATGCTTATGACACAGTTAATATAGGGACTAGTGAAGATCCACACAATGTATTAATTGGAAAAACTTGCACTAGTCAGGAAAAAGAAGAAATTACAAAGGCTCATCAAGTCCTAGTGAATGGAAATGCACAAAATATAGAATCTCAACCTTTCCTTTCAACCATTAGAATTCTTGGTAAAATTTTGCATAATTATCTATTGGATTCAAATGTTGTTGATAATGAAATGTCATTTATGGTTAACAAAGAATTAGAGTTGATTCCTACTCACACCAATAATAAGGTTGCTATGTTGAACAAGATAGAGGTAGATGTTTTTGAGTTACTGAATCAAGTTCATCAACAATTGACTATTGAACCTGGGATACAAAATTATAATGATTCTCATATGCTAGATATCCTAGATACCTGTAAATTGCTGCATAATTATGATTGGTTTGAAACTATGAATAGTGGTTTGGCAATCAAATTTTTAGAAATAAGGTCAAGCTTGGAAGAGCTCATGTCTAATCATAATAATGAGGATAGTATTTTGAGCATTGAATTGAAAATGGGAATTCACACCGTGTTGGGAGAAACTGTGATTGAAGATAAAAGTTCAATAATAGACATCACACAGTAAATAAAAAATAATTGAAGACCAGTTTTGGACCTTTAAGATTGATGGAGCAAAATCTAAGTACGATGATGAGGATGGAATTAAATTGAGTTGGTGGGGTGAGAGGTAAAATAAAGGTCTTTGATCTTTCGAATCTAATGTTACTATGGGATGATACCCATCAAAATCAGCATGCCTATCATTATGGACATCTCTCAAATTATGGTAATCGTGTTTGGGATCCTGGAAAATTTCATATATGAGAAATCCCAAGTCTTACCTTGTAAATAGTTTTGTACATAGTTTTTTGTTTTCATGTGTTTTCTTTTATAGTGTTTAGATTCAATTTTCATTTGTTTTGTTTGTTTTGTTATCTTTGATTTTGAAATTTCGTTTTGTTTTATTTTTTAGGCTTTGCATTGATGTAAGTTCATGTTAGGTTAGGTGTCTTGGTTTTGTTTTCCCATTTTGCTTTTCATTTTTACAATATATTTTTGTTTTGATCCTCTGATTGTGGTATGGTTGTGTAGCTACAATAAAATCTTGGTCCCTATGAAGGATATGTTTCTTAGTATTGGAAGATGAATTGATTGTTTGAAATTAGGTGAAACTAAAGTTAGTGAAATTAGATTATTTAGTAGTTATTCATGGATTATGGATTAAAATAGTAGATATTGAAGTAATACAACATTTTTACTGAATATTCACATGTAATATTATATTTAAAATGATATTTTTAATCATGAAGGATGAAATCATTCTGGTTTATTGATTAGGTGAAAATTTTATATACTTCATCTTAAGCCTTAGATGATCTCTAACCCAAGAGGCACATATGATATTTGCAAAGCAATCACAAATGCTAATATAAAAAAATGCAAATCAATCAAATGTCATGTGTTTCATATAATCTCTACTAGGGTTATAGACGCTTGGTTGGTAGTAGAGCAAGGTCTAGGAGAGATCAAGGTCATCTCCACAAGAGCTATGGACGCTTAACTAGTAGTGGAGCAATGCATAGGTAAATTTTTATGAGTGACATTTTAAAAGCCTAATTACAAAATAGGTGATAGAGTTCTGATTGAATCAAAAATAAAGAATGAATTCACAAAACACACACTAAGCGGAAGCAAGTGGAGTATTTACTTTTAGTTAATACTATTCAACCCCATACTTGTATATTACTAGATTTATATTTCACTTATCTTTGGTTTTCTTGATTTCAGATTAGGTTCTTTATCCAAAATGCTTAGGAGCATTTTTCAGCAGAGTTGTCATTTGTTGTTGCCATCGCACAACATACCCCAATTTGGGGACCCACTCAAAATTTTAACATTTTTTGTTCTTTGTTTTATCCAATTTTGCTCGCATCAAGGTCTTTGAAAATTTGCTTACACCAAGATTTTTTTAAAATTTTGATTACATTGAGATTTTGAAATTATTGACATCTTTGCATCTTGAAGGCTTGAATTTAGTTGCAATGATTCAAATTGAATATTTTTAAATATTTGCATCTTAATTGCATTATTTCAAATCAAATAATTTAGAAAATTGTATTTTCAAAGGTTTAAATAATTAAATTTCATTTTAGGGTTATTCAAATTTTATCACTTTTGTCCTAAAATTGATGCAAAATTAAAATGGACATATCTTGAGCTAAACAACTCCATTTATGCTTATTCAAAACTTGGTAGAAATATATTGATTTTCTCTTTCTAATGGTACCAAACTTATAGGATTTTAGATGTCAATTTCACCCAAAAATAGCAGTTTACTATAGCAGCTTGTGAACTTTAAAATGTCATATCTCATGAACCGTGATAAATTTTTGGATGATCTTAGTGATTTTGAGTACCCATTTGGCCTATTTAGATGCATGGAAATTTTCATTAAAATATGAGAACTTTAAATTTTAACTCAATTTTGGGCAAAAGGAAAGTTATGAAGGAGAATGAATAATAAATAAAATAAAGGTTGGCTTTATTTTAATCTTATGATGAATATGTCATTACATAGGTAATACAAGGGTTGAAGAGAATAGTTATAAAACCCATTTCAGAAATAGTTATAAAACTGAACAACGAAAGAGATTATTATATTATAAATAGCCATTGAGACCCAAGAAGAAGAGGTCAAAAGCATTTTGGAGCAAGAGGAATTGGAGATCAGGGTTTGTTGTTGAAGAAGAGTTTCCTCTTGGGTTGCTGGATTGAAGATTTTCATCCGTTGTAATTTTCCAGATTCAAGGTTTTTTGAAGAGTATTTCATTGAATATTTTTTTATCTCAATATATTAATTTTTTTTAATAATGTATGCGCATGTGGATGGTGTCATTATTTAAATAATAGTTTTAATATATTATCCATTTCCCTAGAAGATTGCACCAAATTTAATGCAAATTGTGTGAATACAAATATGTTTAAGTTTGGTTAAGTTTCATATTACTTTCTCTATCAATTTAGGGTGAAAGTTATAATTTTTAGTAGTCGGTTTTGTTTTGTTTTATTTATTTTATTTTCTTAAAACCTAAATTTTACACTTTTTTTAATTTATTGAATAAAAAAATCAAAACCCTAAAAACAAATATGTAAAGTTAAAAATTCAAATTTCAACTTTTCATTAAGATAAATGATTATTTCATTATGATAATTGGAAGTCTCGACATTGCAAATGTTAAAATAATCATTTGATTTTACTCAATTATTGTTCAAATAATAATATTAAATACAAATGTTATGATTTTTGAAAATTTGATTAAAATAAATTTCAAAGGTTAAAATTAAATATTTATTGAATTTCAAGGTTATTATTCTGAAGTGAATATTTGATAATTAACTACACATTTTAATAATTTTCATGAACAAAGTTTTTACAAACTTGAATTTTTGCAAATCAAATCAATTAAACAAGCCCCTTGTTAACAATCATGTGTATTTTTGAGGTATCCAACTAACTCTATATTTCACATATTGATAAGCTTACAAGTAGATTGAATACATCAAACAAAACCTTGGGAAATTAAAACATTTCTTTCAAGAGAGGATATCCTGATAGAATCTTGACTGTGGGTATGTTTTTGTAATTGGAAAAAAATATCACTCAACACCTATCAAAGTAACTCCTTTCACATTTTGCATGGTTCAATTATAGAAATAAAGTTGTCTAGCCTTCATTTTATTCACATGAACAGATCTCAACGCACTTTGGTTTTGAAAAACTATTGATGCTTCTTATGTTTTTTTTAAATATATCAGTCAATAACTAGATCCACCTTCATTTTATTCACATGAATAGATCTAAGCACATTCTAGTTTCAAGAAAAATAAAATATTGTCACTTGTATTTTTTAATTTTCTCTATGCTTCACTTTGCAAACCCTAGATTTGTTGCATGCACTCCATAATTCTAGCCAATAAAGTTCTTCAATTTGTTGTTCACATGTACAACAATATTCCTCCCTAGAAAAGTAACTCCTTTCACCCCTTTAATTTAATTCCTCTATGCTGCACTTTGCAAACCCTAGATTCACTACATGCATTTCATTATTCCAATTGATAAAATTCTTCCAAGCAAAATTTAAATTTAAGAAAGAGGAATGCTTACCTCATTCATAGTCTAGGCTTTCATCAAATTTGCTGATGGATCTTTAGCTATCATTGGGCGACAATGATGATAGATCAAGCACAAATTGCTACTACAAAAATGATAACAGATAAACCATAGACTGTAAAGGTGGTAGCGGTAGCGGATCAACCATAGGCTACTAAGGCAATGATGGATAAACCATAGGCTATTGTAGTAGCAACAGATCAATCACATGCTATTGAGGTAGCGAATAAACCACAAGCTCTTTCTTAAGCACTTGTGTTATTTCATTTTTACATTTTTATTAACTCCTACCTTAAATAAAGTCTTATAATATATTAAATAACATTCATTAATAAACATCAATCTAAATGTAGATAGCTTGAATCATACATGTACAAAGCATGTAGCACAACTTACAATATTAATTTCTCAAATATATGTAATATTTATTACTCTCCTTCCTCTTACAAATATGAAGGACTATTATACATGTAGCCTGATAGTTGATAAGATAGTTCATAGTTCATAGTACAAATTACAATATTAATTGCTCAAATATATGTAATCTTTATTACTCTCCTTCCTCTTACAAAGCATGTAGATTGATATTTGATAGGATAGTTCATAAGATGGATGATATTTTGTTACTTCTCTATGGAGTATTATACAACCATAGTAGCATGAATCTTTGGATACTTGACTATTCATTTTTATATGCCAAGTCTCATGACTCTTGGCTTCTCTACTTGATACTTGCATACACATAACTCTATCTTGTATGCACACCTATACATGACTCTTCACTTTTCTCACTCTAATATAAATATACTTATGCACTCTTACATATAATACACTTGTGCACATAGACTCACATTACACTTGTACACATACTCACATGACACTTGTGCATTTCCTGCACATACACACTTACATAACACTTGTGCATTTCCTACACATTACAACATTACATAAAATATTACTCACACTCTAAACTAAGACTCAACCCTAATCTAATATTTACAATATGTACCATGAAGGTACCATGGGGGTATATTATCATGTACCAAATAATTTAATATACTTCAACACCCCCTTGTATTACATTATTTGGTTATTGAAGACTTTAGTGTTCAATCATAGTCTTCTAATGATCTTCATATTGATGTTAAATCTACAAGTGACCTTGCATTACATGTGATATTTTGTTGTCCTCGCATTTATTTCATCATCTTACACTTTGGATTCACCCAATGCTTTCATTGGTAGAAATTTTTTTAAATCCCATTTTCTATACTTCATCTTTCAGAACATTCAACAATGTTATCTTGAATAAGATAAGTTGTTGAGAAAAACCAATTGAATTTAAAGCATATATCTCATTCTTAATTGATCATGTGGTCTTTTTTATATTGTGTTTTTTTATAATAGAGTTATTGTTCTTATTTATACATTTAAACTCAATTGTTCTTCCACTTTCAACCAATTTAGTGACTGAAATGAGATTTGTTGTTAATCCTGGAGCATACATAACATCTTCCAGTACAAAATCTGAAAAAAGTTGCACTAGGTGTTACACTACCACTTCCATGAACTAGGTACCTCTTATCATCAACAATATTCAAATAGAAATTATCTTTGACTTCTAAACAATCAAACCATTGCAAATTACTAGTCATATGATGACTAGCACCTGAGTCTATATACCAAAGATATTTTTCTATTTGAATCACTTGATTGGATTTACTTGAGACTATTTTGCATTGTTGACAAGATTTTTGAAGAATATAATGTTGCTCATTAAATGAACCTTGTTCTTGAAATTTTCCTTTTGAATAATATGGTTTTATATTTTGATAATGTCTTCTACATTGAAAAGTTTCTCTTGATAACTTATCATTTTTTGTACCCTTTTTTAAAATTTTAAAGTTGACAACCTTATAACTCCTTAGGTTTAGATAATTTAAAGTTTATAAATTAAACCCTATAAATTAGTAATCTTTATGTCTCCCTAATTTTTAGAAACTAAGAAAAAATAATTTTTACAAATTTTATTTTTCTAAGTTTGATGTAGAAAAACTTTTAACTCCCATATAATTAGTTTGCAAACATTAATCCTCTATTTCAAAAAAATATTAAATAAATTTCAAGTTTATCTAACAAATCAATAACTATTAAAGAATCCTTATAACTCAAATATGATATGTAATTAGACTTTATCCTACGTATCCCTCCATTAATCAAATCTAATAATTAATGACAAAATTATTATCATTAATTATTCCTTATTCAATCTTATTAAAGTACTTTAATAAATCTCTACCTTATCACTCCTAATTAAACCTTAGTAAAGACATTTAACTTTAATAAATGCATATCCTTATTGCTCCTAATGTTAACCTTTGTAAAAACCTAATAAGTAAAAAATTACCTCCAAAAAATAGTGTGCATTTCTTCTTTCCAATGCTACAGATGAAACAAATATTATGGATGTTCAAGATACTGCTCCAACTCATGCGGATTAATTTAATCAACTTGGTTGAGTGCTACATGCCATCAAGTAATTTTATTTCATGGCGTTCAACTTTAGGTGAGCAAAGATAAATGTTAGAATTTCTAAAATTTCATTTCAAATGATTTTTAAGGACATTCCTTTCAAGTTTTTGGCAGACATTAATTTTGGTGCTATCTATCTCCTTGCTGCACTTCTATAATTTATTGGAGTTTAGAACCTTTGATGATTCCTTTATTTTACTTGTTGGTATTGAGACCTTTGGTGATGCTCGTTATTACTCGCTGCTATTAAGACCTTTGGTACTGCCTATCATTATTTGCTAGCATTAAAACCTTTGGTACTACCTACCATTACTTGTTGGTGATTATCGTGTTGCCTACCATTACTCACTAGCATTGAAACCTTTGGCACTTTTTCTCTGCATTTATTATCTCTTGGTTTTCCAATCGATTCCATCATGAGTGCTTGGATTCTTCTAAGTGTTGTATGTCTCTAATTCTTTAATGTTCCTCGACTTTGGTTTGAATTAAAATGTGCTTCATTTTACATTGTGCTTTGTCATTGCTCTTCGATGATATACTAGGCACCATACCAGGTGCTCAACTATATGAAGAACACAAGCTTATAATGAGAGGGGGGATGAACAGTATAGCACCCACTTTTCAATTTCTTTTTCAAACCAATATCAATTAGTGTCCTTAATTGCAATAACCAAATATAGCAGTGTGCATTAATGACATAGATAGCAATAGTAAACAAGTGCACAAATCACCACACACAATTGAGACACAAGATTTAACATGGTTCCCCTAATGTGGGGTACTCCACAAGATAATCTCCTTATAATATTTCACACAAAAATAAGGATCCTTATCCCAATACAAATTATTACTTTGATCTACTCAAAGCTAGGCAATACACTGATCTGCTTAGGTAGGCAATCCACTAATTTGCTTTAGCAAGCTCACCAAGAACTTACCCAAAACTTCTCTAGCAAGCTCACTAAGAACTTGCCCAAAATCTGCTCAATAATCTCACTAAGAACTTGCTCAAAAATGCTCAACAAGCTCACTAAGAACTTTCTCAAAATATGCTCAACAAGCTCACCAAGAACTTGCTCAAAATATGCTCAACAAGCTCACTAAGAACTTGCTCAAAACTGCTCAACAAGCTCACTAAGAACTTGCTCAAAATTTTCTCATCAAGCTCACCAAGAACTTGCTCAAAATTTTCTCAACAAGCTCACTAAGAACTTGCTCAAAATCTTCTCAACAAGCTCACCAAGAACTTGCTCAAATGTTGTCCCAAATATGTCCACAAATTTGTCCCAAAAGTCTTCTCAAAGGCTCAATCAATCATCCACAAAAATTGCCACAAATTTATCCATAAATCTGTCCCAAAAGCCTTCTCAAAGTCTTAACCAATCATGCTCAAATAGCACTCAAATCTCATCCATAAATATATGAAAGCAAGGCTCAATGATGAATTCAACAATGAATGGCAATGCACTCTACAATGGATGACAACAATGATCCACAATGATCTCAACTCAAATCAATCTCAACTCAACTCAAGTCAATCTTAAATCAACTCAAATCTTATAGAAGCATAAAGAGAATTGTTAGAGACTCAATATGTTCTAATTTCAAAGCTCAATTTCAACCCAAATCAGAATTATAGAATTGTTTTTTTCATGGGACTTGAACAATCACCTCACAAAATCACTTGACTAGGCTCAATCAACTCAACTCAACCAATCACCACAAGGAATAACTCTTTCTCACAAAACCCTAGTCCAATCATGTATCAACCAACTCAAATGTTTCCAATAATGCTCAACCACAAATCTCACATAACAATGATACTCATGTTCTTTTCTAACTCAAGTTCTTTGCATAACCAATGGGCTTCAACAACTATGATTATAAAACAAGGTTTAAACACAACTCTCAAACCAAAAAATCTTGAAGCATTCAACCAACCACTTTCAAAAACGAAACCACAATCAATCCTTTTCTCTCCAATGATATTTCAGAAATCAACCACCATAAACAAATTCAATGGAGAATATTGCTCATACCTTTTGATGCCTTATTGGATGTCCACTAAATCTGCCACACTCAACAAACTTATTTTTCAACTTTCAACAAGGGTTAGAGATCATGATTAATATCACAACAATAATATCCAAATAACACCTTATCACTCCTACTCAATAAGATACAACATGTCCCCTTATGAAAGAATTAATCACCTTTGAAAAAGAACAAAGCAACCTTCACTTTTGAAACCCTTTATAAAAATAGAAATATCTCTTTACATACACCTTATTTCTCCCTCTAAGCAAGTTAATCAAATAGCCCTCGAAATAATATTTCCAATGATATATAATATGATATACTTTCAAAAAGGAGAAACACCAAAAATCTCTCTTTTTCTAAACATGCATCACAACCCTTATTCCTCCTAGGGCAACTTTAGAAAAATAAAATATATTAATTAATTATTAACTTGCCTCTGTCCCTGACGGGATTCGATCTCATGAAATCTCCTTGCTCAGTGCTTTAACCACAACCAGCCTGCCATTGGACCACACGCCCTCACGTGTCCAAAGGGACATGAACAAAAACTTATATCATAAACTTATGCACCCTTCGAAAAACTTAACAGCGCTTCGAGCGCTTCAACAAAGCAAATAACCACGGTGGGACTCGATCGCAGGACCTCTTGCATAACACACAATGCATGAACCGCTAGGCCAAATATACCTATGTGTCTTATTAAACTCCGTGAATGATTTTTCAATAGACCAAAGTCACACTTCTCTCTCTTTTCGCAATTTGTTCCCCAATCGAAGGCATTCAAAAAATAAGTGTTGGGATGATGAAGACTAAGCTTTTGTTGGCATATATATGTATTTCCTCTTTCTTTAGACATTGGCGCTATAAATTAATATAGACTTTCCTCCTTTATTTAGTAGACGCTATAATTAATAAATTTAATTTTAAATTTTAAATTTAAATTTTAAATAATTTAAAATTTAAACTAAATATTTAAAATTAAATATCTCCATCACCGAGGCACATTTTTTGAGGAAACGAAAATCCAACCTGGGTTTTAAGAAAAACCCATTTCAAATCTGCCATCCATGGTTTTAAATAAAACCTTTTATTTTGCCTACCTTGGTTTTCACAAAAACCCTATATATATCCATGCTCTCCAAAATATCATAAATGCTTATTTATGAAATGCTTTGGCCACAAAAACTCAATGTGATCCATGTGACATCAATGACAACATAAAATAACTTAAATTGCCAACACTATATCACGATATTAAGCTTTATGTTATAATGTTGGATTATATTGTGTGTTATGGTGCCATGCTTTGCTTTGTGTTATGGTGCTATGCTTTGCTTTGTGTTATAACAATGTGCTTTAATTTGTGCTAAATTGAATGCTTGTTGACTATCATATGATTGCATCTTAGACCTTGTTTTTGAAGAGCGTGTTCTTATAATGAGATGGGGGGTGAACTGTATAAGACAAACCTTTTTTCTTTTTAATCCAAATAATAGCATCAACAATATTAAAGCAGTAAACATCACACAAAGCATCACACACATGAGAGACAAGATTTTATGTGATTCACCCAATGCGGGCTACTCCACAGAGAAAATATTTCTTATAAATATTTCTCAAATTAGTTCTCTTGGGAATATTTTCCCTACAAATTTTATGGACTTCTGTCCAAAGAATATGTTGATCCCATAAATCAAGTTTGTGGGTCTCTATCCATAGGAGAACTCCTTCTCTACTCTAGTTGGTGCTCCTTTAGAAGACTACTGCCTCCACTACACTAGCTTGTGGATCTCTCTCCACTGAAGACTCTTGTCCCCACTCAGAATACCTTTCCTCACTGCCTTGGCTGATGGATCTCTATCCACTGGAGACCATTGTACTCTTTGCTCTGTTACCTCCAAAGCTCTGTCTCAAATCTACACTAAAAATAGTCCTTCGGTCTAGCACAAATCTGCTCAACAAGTCCACTCAAAACTTACTTAAAAATACTCAACAAGTCCAATAAAAACTTGCTCAAATATGCTCAACATGTCCACTCAAAACTTGCTAAAATCTGCTCAACAAGTCCACTAAAAACTTGCTCAAATCTGCTCAACAAGTCTACAGAGAACTTGCTCAAATCTGCTCAACAAGTCCACACAAAACTTGCTCAAATATGCTCAACAAGTCCACAAAAACTTGTCTAATCTTATAGAAACATAAAGATAATTATTAGAGACCCAATATGTTCTATACTCAATGCTCAATCACTTTCTCAACTCAAATTAGAATATAGAATAGTTTGTTTTATGGAACTTGAACAATCACTTCACACATCCACTTGACTAGGCTCAACCACCTCTACTCAACAAATCACTTAATGAAACACCCCTTTCTCAGACCCTAGTCCAAGCATATAACCACCAACTCAAAATGTTTCCAACAATTCTAAACCAACTCAAAATATTTCCAACAATTCTAAACAACAAATCTCATAAACAATGATACTCATGTTCTTTTCAAACCCTAGTTCAAGTTCTTCACACAACCAATGGCATCAACAACAATGCTTATTAAACAAGGTTCTAATCACAACTCTTTATTACATAAAACCTTGATGCATTAACTCAAACACTCTCAAAATGAAACCCTAATCAAGTCCTTTTCACTCCAAACTTATTTTCCAAAAAATCAACCAATCAAATTAAACTTTGAAAAATGTGCACATACCTTTTTCTTGTTGATGAAGGAATCTTCTAAATCTACAAAAATCTCAAACACTTATTGCCAAGCTCAAATAAATTACAAGGTGATTAATTTCCTCAAATTACAATTCAAACATTAAAACATACATACACCTTATCACTTCATATTTAATAAAACATTCATCAACATTTACAAAAAGTAAATCACCACTTACACTTTATAATCTCCCACTAATACACCTTATTCGATTGGGAGGTGACTACTGCGTTTTTTGAGACTTAGGACAATGGTGTCGTCACTATTCACGATATGGAGTTCCAGATAACAATGAATATTTTGGACGACCTTACAGGACAAAGTGATTTGGAGGAACAAACACAATTGGGAGGCTGAACTAACCCACTTTGAATAGACATCCATGATCCGAAAGATCCACAAAAAAGGTTTGTATCACCATCACCTTTCCACCCCTTGGAAATAATTACTTAAGCCTATTATGCAATACTTAAATGTTGACCACCTCGAGTCCCAACTTTGTAGTTTTTATTTAGCATTCGTCAACCATTTTTTTGAGGCCAAAACGATGAACATTCCTGCTGCTCTCTACTGGTCCATGTACTATGCTATAACTTCAACCCAAGGCAAGAAGGATGAGGGTTGGCCTTCTCATAAGGGGTTATTCAAAATTCTCTATAGTTTTTTAATCCTTAAGTTTTCCAAATATAATATCCCTGACCCTAATTCTGCTACATAAAACTCTTCCTCTATTCGTAGCCCTAAAGTCTCTAGGTCCAAGAGAAAGAACAAGATTGAGAACTCTCAGGCTGTGTCCAACATCAAGAAAAAAGTCAAAAATGAAAAACACTTGTTCATTTTTCTCAGAGGCTTAAATTTAAGGAGATTGCTAAAACGCCCACTCCTTCCTATGAAATGGCCAAGAAAGATCTTTCTAGCTCTCCTGACATTGTGGGAAAATACCTTCTTAAGCTTGTTTTCCAAGCCACATCTGCTACTATCAATCACCTGGAAATTGCTCATATTGCCATTGGGAAAGCTATCACGTAGCTTAAGGAGCAGTGTCAAGCACTTAGCCTATTGTTCTTCTATGACTCTTTTGAGGATTTTTAGGCTACTTCTGTTGCAGGGGGACTTTTTGACATAAAATTTAGTGTCAAGGATGAGGAAGTTGTGGAGATCGCCAAGGAAGATTGCAAGGAATCCCCAAAGGATATGCCAAAGGATGATGTTAAGGATGCTGATCTGGATATTGTGGTGGCATCACCAATGCAGACTGATGTTCCCATCTAGTGTGTCTATTGTCTCTACTTCTGAAAGCTTAGTATTAGCTTTCACTTGATTGTTTTGCTCCATTTTGTGGTGTCTAAGGTCCTTTGTAGTTTTGTTGGCTGAATGCCTTTTGTTCCTCTGGTGTTTCCTCTTTTTTTTCATTTTTTTGTTCTCGGTTATTCTGATGTACAAGGCATTGGGGCACCTTTCAAATGTCCTTTTTTTATTAATTTCATTAACTTACCAAAAAAAATAATCTCCCACTAATATTCAATGCACTCTTCTTTTCAAAAACAACCTAAGACAAGAAGCTCCCTTTATCCTTTTAATATTTCAATAAATCAATATGCCAAAATACTTTATTAAAATGAAACTTAACACCTTATTCCTCCAACTAATCAAAAATCATTTCCAACTAATAAACCTTTCATGCACCCTTTTAACTCCAAACTTTAGGCATCATACAAAAATTAAAATCAAAATTTATTACCTTGCGTTGGAGGGGAATCGAACACACAATGCAGCCTTAATCGATGTCTTAGTTGCGGCTCCTAATGTCATGCAATCTAGGTTCTTGCTTGGGGATAAACATGCACCACGTGCTCAAAACCTTCCCTACTCGCCTTGCACAAAACGTGCGCCTTTCTTTGCGCTCAACACCAATGCAACTGCCACAAACAAAAATTTTGTTGTCGAGTTTCAAACACAGACCTTCTTACACCTAACGCTGTCCTCTTTTCCACTAGGCCACTTGCCTCATTGGTGCTTGATCTTTTTGCGCAAGTCCCCTTGACGTTATTCGCTAGTGCTTAAACAAAAATGTTCACTGCTCTTTTTTTCTTACGAATTCAAAAAACTATTGCACGCTTTTATTATTGAGCAAAAGGATAATTTCAAATGCCTTTGAGGCTTAGATTATATACCAAATTTCTTCCTCCATGCATGACGTCGACGCTTGATTTACCCTCAACGATTTTTGGACATCGGCACTCGAATTACCTTTGGAGCTTTATTAATTTATAAAATATTTAAATTCTTTTGAATTTAAATTTTATAAATTAATTCTTTAAACCCTATGGTTTATTTAAACCATCTTTCACTTTGCGCCTTGGTATAAATAATATTTTTTTATATAATTTAAATTCATTTTCAATTTAAATAATTTATCAAATAAATATTAAATCTTCCTTTAGATTTTCGAATAAAATTTCTTGGGTTTTTATGAAAACCATTTAACTTATGCTTCCACATAATATTTAAAAATATTTTGGAGCCCTTTGCCTTTAACCTTTGTATTTTTCCTCTTGACCTTTGACTTTATTAGAAGCTTCTTCCTTAATACCAATGGCAACTTTGATAACTTGTTTCTTGACAAATTCCTTGACATTAATGATGACCTCATTTCTTGACATCAATGACAACTTTAACTTTAAGGACTCAAAATGTCCAACAATATCCCCCTTTGTCATTGATGGCAACCCAAAATATTTTTATCGAAAACTTGACTTCTTCTTCTATTTTTCTCCCCCCTAGGACATTGCTCCCCCTGGGTCAATGCTCTCTTCAAATACCAAATATCTCCCCCTTTGACATCAATGGCAAAGGGTCACCTTTGGGGCTTGGGGTTAAGAATGAGCCTCTTATCTTAGCCCCTCCCCCACCTCTGCTTGAGGTGGTTAATTCTGGGGTGGGAGTCTCAATCCCAATTTTTCTCAAAGATTCTCAACATTTTCCTTTGAAAGTGGCTTAGTGAAAATATCTACTATTTGTTCCTTTGTAGTGACATATTCCAATATGACCTATTTATCTATCACCTGTTCTCTCATAAAATGGTACTTAATCAAAATGTGCTTTGTCTTGGAGTGCATTACTAGATTTTTTGAGATACTTATGGCACTAGTATTATCACATAGTATAGGAATGGTATGATCATGCTTTATCTTGAAGTCTTCTAGAGTTATCTTCATCCATAACACCTATGTACAACTGGCTACTGTTGCAATGTATTATGCTTCTGTTGTAGATAAAGATATTGAAACCTGCTTCTTGCTTAACCAAGAGACTAAACATTCTCCAAGAAAGAATGCTCCTCCACTTGTGCTTTTTTTGTCATCAATGTTGTCAGCCCAATCTACATTTGTATATGTTGTTAGTGTGAAACTGTCACTTTTGGGATACCAAAGCCCAAAGTCCATAGTCCCTTTGAGATACCTAGAAATTATTTTTACTACTACCACATGTGTTTCCTTAGGTGCTTCCTGAAACCTTGCCACTAATCCCACTACTATACAATGTTTGGTCTTGTAGATGTAACATACAATAAGCTACCAATCATAGATCTGTATAATCTCTTATCTGCCTCTATAGATTCATCATCCTTACTTAGCTTACATCTTGTAACCATGGTAGTACTTACTAGTTTACAATTTTCTAACCTGAATTTCTTTAACATTTCTTTTACATACTTGGCTTGTGAGAGAAACACTCCCAAAGTATGAATCCCTCTGGTTGTTAAATATAAACCTCTTATTCTAAAACCCCATTTAGAAATGCTAACTTGACATCCATCTGATATACCTTGAATTTATTGAAACTTGAGAAGGCTAAAAACATCCTTATAGCTTCAAGCCATGCAACTGGAGAAAAATTCTCATCAAATTCAATTCCTTCTACCTATGCATAACCTTTCCATAGTAACCTTGCTTTATTTCTGACCACTTTTCCGTCTTCATTTAATTTGTTTCTAAAGACCCATTTTTTGCCAATCACATTTTTGTCTTTTAGTCGTGGAACAAGTTCCCAAGTTTTTCTCTTCTCTATATTATCCAGTTCCTCATTCATTACCTTAATCCAAAATTCATCCTCACTTTCCTGAGTGAAGTCTTTTGGCTCAATCTTGGACAACAAAGAAAAAATTTCTTGTTGAGAAGGTTTTATTATTCTTCTCCTTGTCTGTATTTCATCTAGATTCTCGATGATCTACTCTTTTGGATGATGCTTCTATACATACCTAGATGGAGTTTTGGGAAGAAGTCTTTGTGTTTCTTCTTCTTATTTATCTGATTCCTCACAAAATTCTTCTTGACAACATTCATCTTCTTGATACACAATTTGTTGAACTGGTTCTCTTGAATCTATCTTCTCATCAACTGTTACATTTATACTTTCCACCATAGTGTGTGTTCTCTTGTTGAAACATTTGTAGGCTTTACTCCTTGTAGAATAACCAAGAAAAATTCCCTCATCACATCTTGGATCAAACATACCTAAGTTTTGATATTCCCATCTTATGTAACATTTGCATCCAAAAACTCTGGAGTGTGTAACAGTGGCAGGTCTTCCTTTCCAAAGCTCATATGGATTCTTGTGATGATTTACCCTCATTTGAGACCTAGTGATTATTTTTATTGCTATGTTTATAGCTTCTCTCCAAAAACTATATGATAGCTTATATTCGTTTAACATAGCTCTAGCCATGTTTTCAACAGTCTTGTTTTTCCTTTCAACTACCCCATTTTGTTGAGTTCTTATTGCTGAGTACTCTCTCTTGATCCCATGTTGTTCGCAAAAATCTAAAAATTTATTTGTGGTAAATTATCCTCCTCTATCAGATCTTAGACACTTAATCCTTTTGCTAGTTTCATTTTCAATAAATTCCTTAAATACTTTGATTTTTTCAAAGGCCTCTGACTTCTCTTTTAGGAAGGCTACCCAAACCATTATGGAATAATCATCTATAAACAGTATAACATAGCTCTCACCCTGAATACTTTATGTTATTGTAGGACCACATATATTAGTATGTATTATACTCAATGGCTCAAATGACATATATCCTTTTGACTTGAATGTTGTCCTAGTTTGCTTTCCATGTTGATAGGGTGCACATATTGCGTTTTGAGGTCTTCTTATTTTGGGTAAATCTCTAAATGCTTGTTTATTTCTTATGTTTACTATGTTGTCAATATTCAAGTGACCCAATATTCTATGCCATAACCAAATCTCATCTTCTTGTGATAGAAAGCACTTTTTCCGTTTGATCTCATTGAACATGTATAAGTTGTTTGGGGTTCTTCTTGCATTGGCAATGATTTTTCCAGTTTCTATTTTTCTTATCTCACATCTATCTGGATGGAAAGTAACCATGTATCCTTGATCACAAAGTTGTCTTATACTCAGCAGATTGTTTTTTAACCCTTTAACATACAAAAAATTCTCAGTTTTTTTTTTCCATTATCTAAACTTATATTTTCTCTTCCACCAATCCTTGATAATCCATTATCACCAAAATTTACTGATCCTCTATTTGTTTATTTTAGTACAATTAATTTGTCTTTATCTCTTGTCATGTGACTAGAGCAACCACTATCAAGATGACACTATTCTTCTTTATCCTGAGCATGAAGGGTTGTTTGTACTAACATTTATCTCCCTTTAACATTTTTATTTTCATCTTTCCTAGTTTCTGAAATTATTTTTCTAGACTCAAGAGGTATAATTTTACACCATCTAGCCTTGTGCCCAAAATTATTGCATTTGTAACATGTAACATCATTATCCATAAGAGGTGCAAAGGAATTGAAATCTCTATTGTATCTTACATGATGAATACATTGTACAGCTCTATGACCATATTTATTACACGAAAAGCAATGACCATGGAAGAAATAATTTAACCTGCTTGGATGTCTTGGAATTTGTGAAGAAGTCATCCTTCTCTTGTGATTAACTATTATCCAGGGTTCTCCTTTGATTTCTTCCTTTTGGATATCCTTTGCTTGATTATCCTTCTTTGAGTTTTCTGCTTTCTGATGACTTGATTCCTCTTTCTGTTTCTCATATTCTACATCTTGTAGAACCTTGGTCATTTCAACTTCATTCCTTAGGTGGACAATTTCTACTTCCAATATTTCACATTCTCTTTCCCTATATCTCAATAGATTTTTCATGTCTTGCTCAATATTATTTTTTTCTTCCACCCTATTCTTGAGTTCTATGAGATTTTGTATAAGTTCCATCCTTGCTTCTTCATCTTCTTGAACTTGTTCCTTCAAGCTTGAATTCTTCTCTCTAAGTATTTCTAATTTTTTGAGAGTAGCAATAAATTCTTATTTTATGTCAAACATAGTCTCTTCTTCATTTTCAAGAGTCGTGTTTGCTACTTATGGATCCTCCTCCAAGCTGTTAGTATTTTTACAGAGAGACCCCCTCTGATACCAATTGAAGAACATGTGCTTATACTGAGAGGGGGGGTGAACAGTATAATATTAAACTTTTTGCTTTTTAATACAAATAATAGCATTAGCAATATTAAAGTAGTAAACATCACACAAAGCATCACACACATGAGAGACATGATTTTACGTGGTTCACCCAATGCGGGCTACTCCACGGAGAAAATATTTCTTATAATTATTTCTCAAATAATTTTCTTGGGAATCCTTTCCCTACAAATTTTATGGACCTCTATCCAAAGGAGATGTTGATCCCCTAAATCAAGTTCATGGATATCTATACATAGTAGAACTCCTTCTCCTCTGCTCTAGCTAGTGCTCCTCTAGAAGACTACTGCCTCCATTGCACTAGCTTGTGGATATCTCTCCACTAAAGACTATTGTCCCCACTCAGAAGACCTGTCCTCGTTACCCTAGCTTATGGATATCTATCCACTGGAGACCATTTTCCTCTTTGCTCTGTCACATCCAAAGCTCTATCTCAAATCTACACTAAACATAGTCCTTCGGTCTAGTACAAATATGCTCAAAAAGTCCACTCAGAACTTGCTTGAATTTGCTCAACAAGTCTACTCAAAACTTGCTCAATTCTGCTCAACAAGTCCACTCAGAACTTGCTAAAATTTTCTAAACAAGTCCACTCAAAACTTGCTCAAATTTGCTCAAAAAATCCACATAGAACTTGCTCAAATCTGCTCAACAAGTCCACATAGAACTTGCTCAAATTTGCTCAACAAGTCCACACAGAACTTGTCCAATCTCATAGAAACATAAAGAGAATTGTTAGAGACCCAATATGTTCTATACTCAATGCTCAATCACTTTCTCAACTCAAATCAGAATATAGAATAGTTTGTTTTATGGAACTTGAACAATCACTTCACACATCCACTTGACTAGGCTCAACCAACTCTACTCAACCAATCACTTAATGAAACACCCCTTTCTCACAAACCCTATTCCAAGCATATAACCACCAACTCAAAATGTTTCCAACAATGCTCAACAACAAATCTCACATAACAATGATACTCATGTTCTTTTCAAACCCTAGTTCAAGTTCTTCACACAACCAATGGCTTCAACAACAATGCTTATTAAACAAGGTTCTAATCACAACTCTTTATTCTAGAAAACCTTGATGCGTTAACTCAAAAAATCTCAAAATGAAACCCTAATCAAGTCATTTTCACTCCAAACTTATTTTCCATAAAACCAACCAATAAAATTAAACTTTAGAAAATGTGCACATACCTTTTTCTTGATGATGAAGGAATCTTCTAAATCTGCAAAAATCTCAAACGCTTCTTCCCAAGCTCGAAGAAATTATAAGATGATTAATTTCCTCAAATTACAATGCAAACATTAAAACATACATACATCTTATCACTCCATATTTAATAAAATATTCATCAACATTTACAAAAAGTAAATCACCACTTACACCTTATAATCTTCCACTAATATTCAATTCACTCTTCTTTTCAAAAAAAACCTAAGATAAGAAGCTCCCTTTATCCTTTAATATTTCAATAAATCAATATGCCAAAACACTTTATTAAAATGAAACTTAACACCTTATTCCTCCAACTAATCAAAAATTATTTCCAACTAATAAACCTATCGTACACCCTTTTAACTCCAAACTTTAGGTGTCATACAAAAATTAAAATCAAAATTTATTACCTTGTGTTTGAGGGGAATCAAACACACGGCACAGCCTTAACTGGTGCCCTATCCATGGCTCCCAATGTCGCACAAGCTAGGCGCTTGCTTGGGGATAAAAGAGCACCACGTGCTCAAAACCTTCCTCGCTCACCTTGCGCAAAACGTGCACCTTCCTTGGTGCTCAACACCAATGCAACTACCACAAAAAAAAATGTTGCCATCAATTTTTGAACATAGACCTTCTTGCACCTAACGTTGTCCTCTTTTCCACTAGGCCACTTGCCTCATTAACACTTGATATTTTAGCGCAAGTCCCCTTGACGTTATTCGTTGGTGCTTAAACAAAAATATTCGCCACTCTTTCTTCCTTACGAATTCAAAACACTATTGCATGCTTTCATTATCGAGCAAAAGGATAATTTCAAATGCCTTTAAGGCTTATCTTATATACCAAATTTATTCCTCCATGCATGACGTCAGTGCTTGATTTACCTTCAATAATTTTTGGATATCGGCGCTCGAATTACCTTTGGAGTTTTATTAATTTATAAAATATTTAAATTCTTTTGAATTTAAATTTTATAAATGAATTCTTTAAACCCTATGGTTTTATTTAAACCATATTTCACTTTGCACCTTGGTAAAAATAATATTTATTTATAAAATTTTAGTTCATTTTGAATTTAAATAATTTATCAAATAAATATTAAATCTCCCTATATCTTTTCAAATAAACTTTCTTGGGTTTTTATGAAAACCATTTAACTTATGCTTCCAAATAATATTTAAAAATATTATGGAGCCCTTTGCCTTTAACCTTTGCATTTTTCCTCTTAACATTTGACTTTATTAGAAGCTTCTTCCTGAATACCAATGACAACTTTGATAACTTATTTCTTGACAAATTCCTTGACATTAATGATGACCTCATTTCTTGACATCAATGACAACTTTAACTTTAAGGACTCAAAATGTCCAATAGTTTTTTTATTCCACCTTTGTTCCTTGTGCTTGTTATACATCAGACCTGATACGATATCATAGTAAGAGTGATTTTATCTCCTCGCTGTCTTATAGATTCTGTACTATTTGTTACAACCTTGAGCAACTTTTGTATTATAGATGACTTCAGTGTAAACACTATCTTCTTAGCTACAAATGAGCTACTTGTATGCCTGTATACATGTAGATAAATTCTTTCACTGCTTCTCAGCCCTACTTCGAATGTTTAGACCTTAGCCCTTCAACTGTACTCTTCTTAGATTACTTTTGATTGTTTTTTCTTATTCTTTAGCCTTTAGCAATATTCCTTCATTCTATTCTAATATGGTCCTTTTCTAAGAACCCTTAGTCTCTATCGCTTAAGCTTGTTTCTCTTAATTTCCAATGGTTACCTTCTTATCTAAATTTCCTTTTATTATTTTGTAACTTTACTCTTTATGTTAGCTTTTGATGTTGTATGCAATGGGAGATAGCAATCACAAGATGCAAAAATAATATGAAAGAAAGTAAATCTACGAGATGACTGAAATATGCTATAAATAGAAATGATGGAAATGAATACAATGTAGCTATGGAGGAAATGAACACTCCATGAATAATGCTATCGGACTACATTGCACCCATATCCAATATGGGTGACTTTATCTAAGCTATCCTATACGAGATGCACTATGTGATGCTCTATGTGATGCTCTATATGATGCTCTATGTGTTGATCTATGACAATAAGGCCATTATATAGGAAGATAGGTTCCTTGGCCAACACTCTATCTAGTTGTGCAAGGGACAACTTGCACATGTACAACTTGCACATTGACACTTGTGCATTTATTACATTGCATGAAGAAACTAGGTAAATTCCCCCTAAAGTAATCTAATGTCCTAAGTATGTACCTTGGTAGGTACATTTACATGACCCAAATGATGTAATATAATTTATTTCTAACACCCCTTGTATTACATTATTTGGGTATTGAAGACTTTAGTCTTCAATGTGGATCTTCTTCCATTGGATGATGGAATTTGTATTCTTCTTCATTGCTTACTGTGTCTTCAGATGATGCAGAGTAAGTTGTAGTTGTAGCTAAAGGTTATTCTTTTAATTGACTTTGCATTGTATTCCTCCTTTATCTACTTTATCTTCTTCTTTGTCTTTAGCTTTGCCTTTGATTTCGGTTTTTGTGCTCTCATAGGTGGTTGTGTTGCTACTTGGTTCTTGTAAGGGAGATTCTCCTTTCCTATATTCAATCTGTATAGAAGCTTTTGAACAACCACTTAAGGCATCATGATAAGATCTTGAGTTAGTAGAACCTGAAGTGCCAATGTTGCATGAGGATTGAAAAAACTTTTCTAGATATGATTCATTAAGTTCTACCTTCTTTTTGAGTAGTTCTATCAATCTTTTTTGTTCTACATTTTCATCCTTGTAGTGTTTATATGTGAGAAATGCCATGTATAATATGCTCACAAAGTCTAAGGGAAGCAAAATTTCACTTTTTCCATTGTCAATTGCTTCATTGAGATGGGCTTGAAGATAGCATTCCATAGTATCAAAATTATCTTCTAAGGCTTCACTATGGATTACTTTTGAAGTTAGGTCTAACATTTCTTCAGATTTCATGAGAAGATTCATGATTCCAAGTTTTATGGCACTTGCTTTCTCCTTTCTGAAGCAATTATTCTTATTGGTAATTTTAGTATTTTGGGAAGTAGACATCCTTATGGCTCCCTAGTTTAGAAATCTATTAACTTATGGCTTCCTAAATATATAAGCTTGATTTTGATAAAACCTTTATTGATCCTTAGGTTTGTAGGCTTCCTTATGTCTCCCTAGTAATGAGAGTGTATACACCTAATGGAATTTTAGGTTTTGTAAAAGCTTATATTTTCCCAATGGATTTGCAACTTGATAATTTATGATAAATGTTGATATTACCAAGTTTTGTAGAATCCCTTATGACTCCCTAGGGATTTAATATAGTGCTTTTGAAAAGATAGTTCAATTTTTGGTTGATTTTGTAAGGTTTTGTAAATATCAAAAATCAACTTTTATTATCCCTTATTGCTCCTATTGAACTAAGCACTTTTCCAATTTGAAGAGGTTTTAATGTTGGATTTCTTTTATCCCTTTTTTTGATGTGTTTGAGACAAGTATATATACTTGTCCAACCTTAGCCTAAATATTTTAATAACCTATTTTAAATATCCCTTTAGGTTTTTGATTGTAGTGTATCTAATTTCCAATAAGTCAATTTGATGTAGTAACCCTTATAACTCCCAAATTTTGGAAAATTAGACCACAATAATATTTGCAAATATTTTATAAATAAATTCAGTAGAAGTCCTTATTACTCCTATGTTAATATTGCAAATATTATATTGATATGATATATTATTCCCCTTTAAGATATAGCTTTCAATGTAGTTGTATTTCTCTAAGTTCAACCTTATAACTCCCAAGAAAGTGAAAGCATATTATAGTGGGAATAAAGCTTACCTTATATCATTCAATATTTGATGTTGTATTCATTGTGCATGGGCTGCAATATAGATGTTGCTTCTTTGGCTCTTCCTCCAATGATTTTCTTGGAACCTTAGTGGGAATAGACGTTCCAAATGTGGCACCGTTTATGTCTACCTTTGACCTTCCTTATTCAGAGCATTGAAGGCTCTTTCACACCTTGCTTCCATGCTATCACTTCACCCTGTGTTCATAGACCTCGGATGTAAATGCTCTCTTGAATGCCTTGGTCGTTGATGCTCTTAAATTGGAGGAGAATCTTGGTTTGAATGCCAAGTGGCACATCCATTTCTTCGTGAGTGCTTGAGGAGTTGAAGATGCTTGAGAACACTTAGTAACGTATGGATATTACGTTCTTTTAATGAAGCACTCAGCTTTCCTTCGGACAAGTGTTCCTCATATGATAATTGCACCAACCTGTAGCTTGTAACTCCCTTGTTGTTGATGATGAGCGCTCGAGTGAGGAGCATTAGGGTCTTGTTTCAAGTGACAAATGTCACTTCCTCCTTGTGCATGGGCATCTTCTATAACACTCCTTCAACATATCCTTCTTGGAGGTTCTTTAAACCCTATAATATTCGTAGCTCCTTTTTTGATCAATTGCACTTGCTTGTAGATTGTTTCAGGCTGAGTTGAGGAGCGTCGATCTGGAGGCTTGAGCACCAATTTTTTTCTTCGAATATGTGGAGACTGGAATGCTCCAATGGTGCTTCTATCTTCCTCTTTACTCACCTGTTATATGTCCTCCTTGTAGACAACATTGCTCTTGATTATAACATCATTTTCTCCCTTTGATTTTTCGTCTTGTCTCTTGCAAGTTCAGTCATCCAATGTGAGGGAGTAAGAGCCTTTAAAGTGACTCCTTTGATATGCTTGAAGGAACATTAGTGAAGAACCTTTGTTTTTAGATTTGACCTTAGACACTTCAAATCTTTTTTATGTGCTTGGATGGATGTTAGTGAATGACCACCTTCGGCTGGTTTTTCCAGTGAATGTTGTGCCCTTGAGACACCTTCAAATCTACCTCCTTTTTCTGTATAAACCATATTAGGATAGTGCAATACAATGTAACATATTCATGTATAAAATAGCTCTTATTGCACCTTCTTTTGCACCTCTTTTTCAGGTCTGATTTTCTGGTTTTGTGGCAGAATTTTGAATGCAATATGAGGGGTTTCGAGGTTGTCTCTTTGATTAGACACCTCCCCCTTTTTTCTTGGATATTTTATAAATGGATCCAAGCTTGTAACCACTTGATAGAAGCTCTCTTTTTCTGTATTTTTCTGCACTATTTCTTTTGTAGAAAACTTAATGTGCTTTGAACTTGAGACTCACCAAGTCTCGTTCGAGGCTTCCTTTGCTGCTCTTTTGGTGGTTACTTTCTTCTCCAATTCTTGGAGGATTGAGCTGATTTTGTGGCTTCCTCAGGCCACTCAAAGTTGTAGATCTCTATGCACTAATAGTGTCTTTAGACACTTTGACAAATTTTGTTTTTGTGCCTTTCTCAAGAACACAAATAACAATATTTTGAGAGCAATAGGATAGTGCAAATAAATCTAATAAATTTTCACTTTTAATGCACTAACAATTTCACCTTATCACTCTAATTAACTCTCAAAAATTAATGCACTTAATCAATTTACTGCAACTAATCAAGAATAATCTGAAATGAATCTTCAAGAATTATTCTACAATTTCATTATAAGCAAAGGTAGTAGGAGCTAGTCTTCTTTTGCTTTCCAAAGTAGATGATAGGTAGTTGATAGATAGTTGAAATTCTAAAATCTAATCAACTCCTAAAGTGCAAATGAACCTTAAAGGAACCTTTCTCTTTTTGCACTTTTGAAGACTGTAATTCAATTCTCCTATTTGCAACTTTAATCCAAATTAAGGTGCTTAAACAAATCTGATAAGTAATCCAATTAATGAATCTACTTGCACCAATAGTTGCATACCTTTTTTTGAAATCTCTTTTATGCTTCTATAGAGGATGTAGATCTTGGTGTCTAGGATCACCAAGTTGTTGCCTTGTGTAAGATGTTGCAGCTCTTTGTAGGCTGCCTTGAACAACTTTATCTTCACCAAAATATGGTCTCAAACTTTCTTTCATGAGCCTAGGATTTTGGTGGCTTGTTCTCCTCTTGTAGTCTCCTCCTTTTGTTATATATTTGAAGAGATATTTATTTCTAAAGTGGTGCCTTCTTGTTGTGAGAGGTAATCTCCAAATCTCCTGGATTTGGTAGGCTTCTTCTATCTGAATCTTCCTTCAATCTTCTTGTCGAATTCTAACTTCAAATAGGATCTTCTTCTCAAGATTCTGAGTGTCTTGAGGTCTTCACTGGATTCTTCTTCTAGGATTTGGCACTCCTTGCCAAATTCTTCTCCTCTTGGGCTTGTTGTCATATGGTGACAATTGTCCCAAGTCCTTCACTATCAGGGGCTTCTCCTTGGTAGTGGATTTCTCCAATGAGTTCTTCTTTGATGATTTCTTCAGTAAGGCTCTCCAAGCCTTTTATTGGATGCTCATTGAGACCTCCCCAAGGTCTTTGATCTTGCAGCTTCTTCTGGTCTTCCTTGAGACCTTTTCTTCAACCTTCTGCTCCTAGAAGTGTTGGTGGTGAGATCTTCCTCTGGATCTTCTCTTCTACTACTTCTGGATTCGAGTAGGACTCTCCTAGTCCTTCTTCTTCCAAGATTGGAAGTTCTTCAATGAGATCTTCTCCTGATATCTTTGCCTTTAGGTTCTGGATTGATTCTGAAGAAGATACTCTTCCTAGCTTTCTTGTAGGAAGTTTTCCTGACTCACTGAATCTCCTTTCCCTGCAACAAAGTATTAGTACTAAAATCTTAATCTCCTTCTAAATTAGATACTCACTTCTGGAGTCTTCTTCAGGATCAAGGCTACTATGGCCTTATTTTAGTATCAAGGCTTTTATGGCCTTTTTTAGTATCAAGGCTTTTGTGGCATTTTTCTTCAATATCAAGGCTTCTGTGGCCTTTTTCTTCAATATCAAGGCTTTTGTGGCCTTTTTAGATTAAGGTTTCTATACCTTTTTTCTTCTAGATTTAGGCTTCTATGGCCTTTTCTTCTTGATGAAGGCTTCTATGGCATTTTCTTCTTGATCAAGGCTACTATGGCCTTTTATTCTTGTGTGAAGTTCTCAATTTAGTAATGGAGATCTCCTATCTCCTAACTTCACCACAACTCTTCTCTAGAAGTCTTCTTCCATAGTATTCTTTTCTTGGACAAGAAACTAACCTCTGCACTATGAAGATACGTCGACCTTCGGGCAACGAAGTTGAAGTCTCCTAGATTTCTGTTGTAGGAGGAATCCCAATATTTTGAGAATTAGATTTCTACAACAAAAAAGAAACTTTGGGCAATAGTTAAGAAATTCTAGATATCTTGAATTATCTTCACTAGTTGATTTGTCAATCTAGTGGATTGAATGTTGAGTCCTAGTCTTCACGAGTTTTTCCTACAACTCTGTGGAAAGACTCTAGCCAAATGCAATCTCAGTATTTCTAAAATTAGATTTCTTTCAGTCCTCACTTGTGGCTCTCCCTGATTCTACCACCTAGACTCTTCTGAGATTTTTTGATAGTGATTGGTCCAAAGGTGCGTCAGGTTGACAAATAAACTCAGGCTCATTGATAATGGTGGTTTTCCTATGGCTAGATCTACCGTAGCTCTGATACCACTATTAGATTTTGATGTTGTATGCAATGGGAGATAGCAATCACAAGATGCAAAAATAATATGAAAGAAAGTAAATCTGTGAGATGACTGAAATATGCTATAAATAGAAATGATAGAAATGAATACAATGTAGCTATGGAGGAAATGAACACTCCATGAATAATGCTACCAGACTACATTGCACCCATCTCCAGTATGGGTGACTTTATCTAAGATATCCTCTACAAGATGTAGTATATAATGTTGTATATGATGATCTCTATGATGATCTATGTGATGTTATTGATCTATGACAATAAGGCCATTATATAGGAAGATAGGTTCCTTGGCCAACACTCTATCTAGTCGTGCAAGGGACAACTTGCACATGTACTTGCACATTGACACTTGTGCATTTATTACATTGCATGAAGAAACTAGGTAACTTTCCCCTAAAGTAATCTAATGTCCTAAGTATGTACCTTGGTAGGTACATTTACATGACCCAAATGATGTAATATGATCTATTTCTAACACTTTATGTGGTTGCTTCTTTCAAGTCATCTTGTCAAGGTCAATATCTAAAAACATAAATCTTTCTTAAAACTTTATTTTATATCAAGACCTCTTTTCAAGACCTTTTCTTCTCTTATAGATCGCCTCTATTTCAAATATCTCTTCAAAATAGGTAACCTTGATATTTTGTTGCTCTTCTATCTCTATCAAGGTCTATATGACTTGAGTCTTCAATATCTCTAAAATTTCTTTTTAACTCAAGGTCTCACTTTAAGACCTAAAATCTCTTTTATGTCAAGGTATATCTTCAAGACCTGAATCCTCTATCAATAAATTTCCCTGTAACCTAAAACTTCAATATCCTATAACTTAAATTAATCTCTGCTTGATAAAATTCTTACTCTTGCATTTAAAATATGAAATTATTCTCTATCTATTGTAGAAATCTTCTCCCTCTTCTATCGATCAATCTCTGCTACAACTATATCTAACAATGTCTTAGGTCGTACCTAAGAACTCAAAACTCTAATATAAATGTTATTTTGATATCCTTGATTCTTCTATCAATTTTTGAAATGAATTTCAAGGGTTGGCTATTTCCCTGTAATGATCAACTTATCTTAAAAGTTGATTCACCTTCCAATATAGATGAGTCCTTGTCTTCACTGGTTATACTTCAACTATGAAAATACTCTATAGCTGAGTCTTGGTCTTCACTAGTTGTTCCTCCAACCATGGAAAGACTTTAGCCTTTCTACTTACTATGATATTATAATAGAGTCCAAGTCTAACTCCCTTTAAAGTAGACAAACTCTAAATCAATTTTATCAAACTAGACAAAATCAATTTTTATATGTAGCTAAATAAATTCAACTTGTGCAAGAAACTACTCATAGTAGCTCTGATACCACTAATGGATTTTTAAGCCTTAATACTATTATAAAATTCATAGGATAAAATATAATATAGCCATAAAAAATTAAGATCAAGATAATGATGTAAGTAGAATTATATTAGCAAATTAATAAGTAAATCAAGGTTTATAATATATCAAATAACATTCATTATTAAACAACAATGTGAATGTAAATATCCCGAATCATACATGTACAAATCATGTAGCACAACTTACAATATTACTTGCTCAAATATATACAATATTTATTACTCTCCTCTTATGTTAGGAATCTACTATAAAAGATAAATCACTCACACAAATATTATAAATAAACATAAGTACTTGAAACATAAACTATTGTAATATGAAAATTAAGTGTAGAAATGAAACAATCTCATAAAGTAACACAGAATCGCAAGCCTCTTTGAGGGGGAAACCTCCTTCAATACTTTCATTAGTTTTTCCAAATATAAATTTATACATTGATTAATGTCTTTTAAAAATACACTTCATGCAACTATAACCTAATGTTCAAGAGTTGGCTTACATGCAAAATGTCACTCAAGCTAGAATCTTTTACCAAATATTGGTTACATTCTTAATAACAGTTACATGAAATGGTCCCACTTGTTTAGGAGCCTTACTTACCACATAACATTACAAATTATTACAAAATAACATTATAAAGGGTTCCCCACATTGGAAGTAGTTCATTACATAATCATATGAGAATTACAAAAATAATGTTAGGATGGATTCCTAACATGCCCTCCCCCTTCAAAAAGCTTTGTCCTCGAAGTTGTAGATGCGAAAACCGATGTTATAGTTGTTGGAGAGACTCCCACATAGCATATTTTTCTCGTAGACCGTACCACTAAATAAGGACCATAGTAATTACCTTGTTGCAATAAGTGTGCATCCTGTGGTCCAACTATTATTCTAGCTTGAGCAAGATAAAACCCTCTTCATCCAATTTTGATAAAGCAGATTGAACTTGTACCTAATTTCCCACAAACTTATTGAGAGAGGAGACATGAAAGATAGGTTAGAACTAAAATGTATATGGTAGGGCCAATTTGTAGACCATGGCACCAATCCGTAGCAAGACCTGGTAGAAGCCATAGTATTTGACGACGAGTTTTTAGCACTTACAAAGCTAGAGTGATGAATGTTTATATCGATGCAAATGAAGGAATACCATATCACCAACATAAAATCTACACTTAGAATTATGTTGATCTTATTATTGGTGCATTTGGTACTAGGCCATTTCCAAATTCATTTTCAATTGACGGAGGACTTCAACATACTGGCTAGTGTCGATCACATGGACCTTGGATTTGCTTGGAATGTAGAAGGAGGGTGTTTATAGAGGCCATATATAAATGACTTAAGAAGGGATGACCTTGGTAATAGTGTGATAGGAAGTTTTATACCACTACTTGACCAAGGAAATCCACTTCACCCATTATGTAGGATGATCAGAGATAAAGCAACGAAGATAGGTTTCAAAAAAATTGTGGATAATATCTGTTTGACCATCTATTTTTGGATGATAAGATGAACTCATTTTGAGTTTATTTCCTTGTAACTTAAATATTTCTTACCAAAAAATACTAGTGATGGTAGGATTTCTATCAAACATAATAGAGGCGGACATTCCATGAAGGTGGAAAATAGAATCAAGAAAAAATTAGGTGACTATAAAAGTCGTGTAAGGATGGGAGAGGGAACAAAAATGAGCATACTTTGAGAGGCTATATACTACCAAAAAAATAACTTATTTACTCCATGCTTAGGTAACCCTTAAATAAAGTCCATGGAAATATCTATCCATACCTTGTCAGGAATAGGCAACGACTAAAGAGTTCCCATAGAATGTACCATTTTTCCTTTCACTTGTTGGTAAATGTCACACTCTACTACAAAATTTTGAATGTCCTTCTTGATTCCCTTCCAAAAAATAATTGTGTTTATTCCTTTCATAGGTCTTGAGGAACCCATAATGGCTTGCAGTGGGTGAAGCATGCATCTCCTTCAATATGAGTTCTCAAAGTTGAGAAGTGTAGGGAATAACAAGGCATTGGAGATATCTCAAATCTTATCCATTCCAAATGTATCCCAGACATGAGGTGGATGTTGTTTTAAGTGTAGCAATCAAATTTTGCAATTCAAAGTGCTTAATCACATTATCTCGAAGATAATATATCCACTAAAGTATTGGTGATAAGATGACACACAACATACTTTGAGCCTCAAATTGGTGAGAGAGTGAATCCACCATAATGTTCTCCTTGCATTTCTTATAGATAGTATCATAATAATACCCCATAATTTTAGAGATCCACTTTTATTATTTTGGGGTAGTGACCCGTTGCTCCAAGAAGTACTTAAGACTTTAGTGATCTATTTTAATAGAAAAATGATGCCCAATGAGAAGGGTTTCCAGTGGGTAACCGCATGCAAAATAATGAGAATCTCCTTTGCATAAGTTGATTTATCCAAATTTTGTATTGAAATCACTTTACTACTAAAGGCCAAGGGTCATCATTCCTGCATCAACATGGCTCCAATACCATTTCCAGAAGTATTTCTTTCAATGAAAAATGGTTTATAGAAACCATTTATGGCTAATATTGGAGTAGTTGTCATAGCATGCTTAAAATCAATGAAAGCCTACTCAACTGGGCATGTCCAAGTAAAAATTTTCTTTTTTAACATAGTCATTAAAGGAGTAATGATTTTGCCATAATTATGGATGAATTTGCGGTAGTAGCCTATGAGCCCCAAAAATCCATGAAGGCCCTTAAGAGTGTGAGGCTTCAGCCAATATTGAACTACTTGGATCTTTTTAGGGTTGACCTTAACTCCATCCTAGGTGATAATGTGTCCCAAATATTCTACTTCAAACAACCTAAAAGAACACTTGGAACTTTTAACATAAAATTGATGTTGAGACCAAAGCTGCAAAGTATGATCCACATGGATGAGATGCTCTTCCCAATAGTGACTATAAACCAAGATATCTAAAACATACAAAATATGACATTTGATCCAACAACTTGCTATAACACAAATTATTCATAAATGATGATTTTTATTCGTGATAGAAATGATTTAGGTTACAAATAGGGAGGATTCCCATCCTTTCTTTCATAAATGTACAATAAATTTGATGCTATCTTTTGGGCTCCTCAATGTAGGTGGGCTTCATGTGTAATGTGTGCCATCGGTAGTTGTATTTGTTGATGTTTCCTCTTTGCACCTGTTGTAGACCTACAAAAGGGAGTTAGTATGTTTGGGGGCTTGCCTTAGTCAGGCCCCATGGTGAAGAAGACAAATCAACACAAAATATGTAATGAAAACTGAAATAAACTGCATGAATGACTATAAAAACATGAAATAGAGTATACCTAAGTGATTTGGAGTGAAAAACCTTATGTAGGACCAACTCGCAGGATAGGGGGCAGATTGAGCTATAAGTACTTTCTATTGGAGATCCTTGTCCGGATGGGCTCCTCAGGTGTTGCTATGTTGTTTGTATGGTTCAGATGTCTGAGATTGCACTTCTGGTCATATTTTTGCAGAGTTTCTATAGGCTAACTAAAATGGGAGAGAGAGAGAGAGAGAGTAATGAGGAATTAGGTCCACTATTTATAGAAAAAACCTAAGGTGTAGGGGGTGTGGTTAGGAGTACTAAACCCTAAGGTAAAGTCCTAAGGTAGTTAGGTTAGGGTTTATGAGGTGTCATTCCTACATTCCCTAAAGAAATATCTCATCCTCACACATGTGTGAGGAGAGATTAGGGTTAACTAGGGTTAGTCAACTCTAAGGTTAGATTAGGGTTGGGTTAGGGTTTCCTAGAAAATATCCTAACTAATTTGGTGCACACACATGTGGGAGGGAATAATTAGGACTAATTAGGGTTTAGGAACCTAATTAACCTTTTTAATCCAAAAAGTGCACTTAAGTGAAGTGACTTTAAAATTAGAAATGAAATTAACTTAATTAAGACTTTTTGGGAACTAATAGTCTCGTGGGGTCCTAATTAGGTCTAGGAAGGGCTTAAGTTGCCTTAGGTAACTAATAGGTGGTCTCTTGATGGATGAAAGGTGGTTATGACATGGATTGTGTAGTTTAGTAGGGTTTCATGCCTATAGACCAATGAAATGGCCTACATAAGTCTATGAAGGTCTACGATGGCCTACACTGATCTAGAGTGGTCTACGCTGGTCTAGAGTGGTCTACGCTAGTCTGGAGTAGTCTATAGTGGTCTACAATGGTCTACGCTGGTCTACAATAGCCTAGAGGTGTCTAGGATGGTCTATGCAAACCTACAAGTGTCTTGATGGATCTACAAGTACGTAGAGGTAGACATGTGCGACTTTTGGGTGTCTACATTTACCCCTTTTTGTACTATATTGTGTAGAACATAGTTTAATACAAAAATGTGATGGGAGAAAGTAGAAGATGAAGAAGGGAAGGGGAGAATGGAATCTAACCAAAGGTATGTAGCCACTCGAAGCATGACCATACAACATTGATCGATAGCCAAGAGAAGAAGGAAAAATAATGGGATCTAATCAAAGGTATGTAGTCACTCGAAGTGTGACCATACAACATTGATCGATAGCCAAGAGAAGAAGGGAAAAGAATGGGATCTAATAAAAGGTATGTAGTCGCTCGAAGCGTGACCATACAACATTGATATATAGCTAAGAGAAGAAGAGAAAATAATGGGATCTAATCAAAGGTATGTAGCCACTAAAGCATGACCATACAACATTGATCAGGGATCTAGGGGGAGAAGAGAAGAAGAAAGGAAGAAGAAGAGGGGAAAGAAGAGAGAAAGAAAATGCAAGATGATGATGAATGCAAATGGGTGATTGTGGATGCAATGCTATGATTTTGTTGATTTTGTATGACATTTTTCAATGTCATACTGGTTGCTTGTGGAGGCAACTTATGACTGCTTTGCTTTTGCGACCAATGTAGGATGGTCCAAAGTACGAATAGAACAAATGCCTATTCAAATTTTTCTTTTGATTGATTGATGAGTGCAAGGTGACATGTGTCAAACCATTTGAGTTAAGGGACATTGGGTTTAGTCATACGTACCATTCAGTATATGGTAAGGACCGCTTTACCTGAATGCCAAAAATGACATGCCCGAATGTTGCGCTAGGATTTAGTCAAACATACCATTCAGTATATGATAAGGACCGCTTTACCTGAATGCCAGATTGACATACCCATGGAAACACATAACTCTCATGATCTAACAAATATCTAGTTGGGATTGAGATTATTATCATAAGATAATCTTCAGCAAAAAAATTTGTAGATAAATGTGATATCCGTGATTTGGATGTTTGGTTGTTTGGTTGCATGCAAAGTTGACTTTTGGATATGAATACCCCCTCAAATGAGGAATCAACAATGAGGTGAATGAAATGTGGTGATATGATGATGGATCGGTTGATAGAAGAAAAATGCATGATAAGAGTGATGAAAAATCAGATGGATAGGAAGATGGGCAGATTTCCTAGGGTTTGGGATGAAATTTGGGTGATTTTGGGGCTTCATAGGCTCAATTCATAGGGCAGGGAGAAAATTGGATCTGGATTCATAGGTCGAGGAGTGAATTGCACCTAATTCATAGGGCAGGGGGTGAATTAGGGTTTTAGGTATATTTAAGCCTTTTTGGAAGCGTGGGGGGTCATTTTGATGGTGACAAACTTGGAGAGTGAGGAGTGAGCAATGGTTGGCGATGTGGAGCTCTTGTGGTTGATCAATTTGAGTGACATAATGGCGAGGGGATGCACTGGCACTAGCGGCTAACGTGGAGACCCACCGGTAAGTGCTCGTTACTTGCTTTGTTTTCCAATTTTATTTCTGGAAAAGCATGAAATAGGGGGGAGGTTTTCATGTTATTTTTAAAATTTATGCAAATTTTAATTGAAATTGGAACACAAAGTGTTAAACAAGCCAAATGGGTACCCAAAAGTGTGATCGGTTTTTAGGTTTGACCTATTTTTGTTGTAGTTTGATTGGGTAATGGGTAAGGTAGTTGCGTAGTTTGACTTTGCATTTTTGGAGCGATGGTGCACTATTTTTGAAATGTGATTGAATTTTATCCATAAAAGTGGGAAATGGGTATCCAACTGTGTGACTGTGTTTTTTTTTATCTTCATTTGGCGTGTTATCTGAATGTGAGCCATTGGGATGTAAATTAAGAAAATTTGACTATTAAATTTTCCATTGTGGGTGTATTATTTTTGAAAACCATTGACACTTTCATCGTAGAAGGGCAAAATGGGTATTCAAAAATGTGATTTGTTTTGGTGTGTTATTGCATTTGGTGTATGTTTGAATTGTGTGCCATGATGTAGATAGAAATGAATTTAAAATTGGTTGTTGGGAGCCCGATATGCACTATTTTTTATTTCTGTTTGAACTTTCACCATAAAATGGCAAAATGGGTGTCCAAAAATGTATTTTTTTTCTATGTCTGGTGGATTGATGTGGTTTTGAATTTCGTGCCATAGTGAGTATGTGGAAATTTTAAAATTTGACTGTTGGAAGCCAAATATGTATTATTTTTCACATCTGTTTGGACTTTTACCATGAAATGGCAAAATGGGTATCCAAATATGTGATTGTGTTTTTGATTTGTTGTGATATGTGGATTGTGCATGTTTTAATATCTCGAAATGCGTGACAAATTAAATGAATTAATTTGTGTGTGAAATGTGTTTAAGAAAATTGAATTTTGTTTAATTGGAGGATTGTATATTGAACTCATATGAATTTTGTTGTGCTTGTTTGTGTATGAACAGGTGAAGAAGATCGAGCCACGACATCGTGTTCGTACGATGAAGGGTGAGTTGGATGCACTTATGAAGAATAAGGAGGATGAGGCGTGGTTGGATGCAGTGTGGTTTAGAGGTGTATGGGAATGCAAGAGCATTCATGCCAATAGGGCCTATATATCTACTTTGTGTGAGAGATGGGATGCAGATCGGAACACCTTCCATTTTTTTATGGGTGAGATGACGATCACCCTGGAGGATGTATATAGAATATATAAGTTGCCTATTGAGGGTGTTCCAGTGTGGGTAATGGTTGATGATAGTCAAGCAATTGTGATGGAGTGGTTCTTTGGGGATAAGTGGAGGGAGGTAGATACGAAGAAGATGGATTATGAGCTTCTTTGGAATAATAAGATGTTGTCTAAGCACCAGTGTGTGGTGATGGTGATGATTTCTACGTATGCTCTACTAGATACTTCTGAGGTATTGTTTACCTGGAACATGTTGGATGTGGTGAGTGACATGGTGGAGTAAAATGTTGTATTTGCATGGGCGCCTACACTTTTGGCTCAGGTGTATAGGGAGTTGCATGATGTAGTGCGTGCTAGGAGGAAGGGGTTGAGTTGGACTCCTTTGTTATAGGTATGGGCATGGGAGCACATAGCCATTGAGTGACCATCATTGTTGCCTTATAATGCTCATGTTGATGGATAGATACACTTACCCTATGCTTTGAGATGGAGGATAGATGAGGAGAAGGGTATTAAGAGGCCACATGAGGGTGATCCTCTATTTTGGAGGGTGAAGTTTGGAGAGTTGGTACCTGGAATGTGATTACATGGAGGCCTTGGAGGGGTGGGGTGGTATGGGAGCATGATGATGAGTAGTTGGGTGCCATTCATCAGGGAGGTGGTTGGTGGGATGGTATACTCGGTAGGCTGAGTTCTTTTAGTTTAGTCGAGTGATGTGATAGTTTAGATTATGATAGGACATTTTGGAGGTGCCTATTGTATATTATCGATGATGGGGTGATAAGGAGGAGTAGCTTGTAGTCTTACCATGGACTTGTGAGAGGGACCTACCTATGGTGATCTCAGATGTGGATGATGTAGGCATGACACCAGAGTATGATGCTTGGTGGGTGATGCAGAGTTAGGAGCTAGGTGTTGGGGTAGTTGATCGATGGGTACCACCTGGTGGTGGGGTACCTATGATAGAGGGGAGGGTAGCTAGAGGTACTCAAGCTAGGTCATAGGATAGATCTGGTAGTGAGATAGAGGTACCTCTTTGATGATCTAGGTGATGATTGGGTGGCACCTCGAGTGCATTTGTGGAGAGAGTGGAGGAGGTTCCTATGAGTAGTGGGGCACAACCTATAGAGGAGGCAGCAACCATGGAGGAGGTAGGTGGGGGTGTAGCTATGGGTGGTTTTGATGATACCATGGATATGGGTTTCCTTGGTGAGATGGGAGAGATTCCCATTGAGGAGTAGGAGATGCAGGATGTGGAGGAGGAGGTGTTATTACTATGGGATTGAGTATGTTAGCTGGAGGGAGAGCTCCATGAGGGTGAGAGAAGTTAGGTGGTAGAGGTGATAGATTTGGAGGAGAGGATGATAGCATTGGAGGCTACTAGTGATACTTATCATAAGGTCTTCAAGGCTAGGTATGCTAAGATGGTAGAGGATATGGAGTAGTTGAGGGTAGAGGTGTAGAGGGAGTGATCTATGGTGGAGGCCTAGGATGTAGAGATTGTAGAGTTGCATGTTGAGGTGGTGAGATAGTAGTAGATATGAGGGGAGGCTGAGGGAGCCTAGGTGGTAGGGGAGGTGTTAGCTAATATGGTTTCTTTGAGGGTGGAGATAGAGTAGTTGTGAAGGGGTAGTGAGAGTGTAGGAGGGCTATTGGCTGAGGAGGCAGCAAAGTGGGTGGCTTGTGAGTTTTCTTTGGTGATGCATGGGATCTAGCTCCTTGATTATGGCTAGGTGGTGTCATGGTCTAGGTCACAATCATGAGTGTGAACATAGTCTCAATAGATTCATTGAATTACAACTTTGATGGGTCAGAGGGGCATGAGGGATGAGGTGCACGATGTGGTACAGGGTGCAGATGTTGTTGTTGGTTCAGGTGTGGTGTTATCTCCTATAGGGGTTTAGGCATCAGGGGTAATGAGAGAGTCTAGTAGGGCTATAGTGACATGTGTGATAGCACAGGGGAGGGCTAGCCATGAGGGGAGTGGAGAGACTCCTAGTGGTAGTTAGGGTTGATTGTCATTGTAGCCTACGGGTAGTTTTGGATGATGTATGGTGGGCATGGTCCCATTTTGTAGCCTATGGGTATTTTTTATGGATTATATATATATATATATATATATATATATATATATATATTGGTTGTGGTTGTTATATATACATGTGTTATGATTATGATTTGAATGTGTTTGAATTTTTGTTGAGTAAATGTACAATGCATGAATATATATGTGGTAGGGTGTAGGCATATGATTATACTGTAGTATAGGTATACTATAGAATGATATGAAGTAGTGTAGTTTGAATGCAATGCTATGTGATGTGATGTGAATGCGATAATGTATGCTAGAATTATGGTAGATGCATGTAACATAAATGTGATGATGCAATGTGAGAGGATGCATGTAGGATAAATGTAGTGATTATAATGTTTGATAACTCTATGTAGCATAGATGCATAGATGCATGTATGAGAGGACTGAAATGTGCAAAGGAAGCACTTGTATCATGGCATGTACCTATGTGAATGTGATCCATTCCATAATCTCAGGGATGTAGGATGGTATAAGGTATATGTAATAACTTTGACAATCATAGTTGTAGTAATCAAATCTCAAACCAAAAACTGTGCAAGTGTTGGTGATAACTCATAACTAATCTGACTGGTTCAAAGTCTATCATGGACTTGTGTGTGTAAATGAGTGAGGTTCATTTATCCATTTTGAGGGAGGTAGGATTAACCCATTGTAAACATAGCCAAACTAGCTAGCTCATCCACAAGTCATAAGTGATCTATACAAAAGAAGGTCGCTAATGTGATAGATATGTCACCACTTGTAAGACTATTCCACCGGTAGGTAGGCTCTTGGAGCCTATTTCTAGCGATGGAAATCATCCCATGATGTTATGTTGAACCTAAGGACCAAAGGTGATGAAGCATAACAATTGTGATATCTGGAGGCTTTTCCTTTTGTTTTCTGCCCCTCGTTTATTGCTTGTATTTGTTTTGTGGTGCTCTTTTTCTTTATTTTCTCTTTTTTTTGTATGGGCATTGGCTTTTGTTTTTTGCCCATTTGTCTAATTTTTTGCTTATGCTTATCCCTTTGTTTATCCCTAGGTCATATGTTGACCATGCAAGTGATAGGATGAGTAGGGGAAACCATTCTCTAGATGGTGATATCTACGCAAGGTGTTATCTTCCCTAGACTCAAAATTTGTTTAAGCATGTAACCTATGTGAGTGATACGTGATAGAAGTTGAACCAACCTAAGAGAACTATAAGAAGTGTAGAAAACCTATCAGCTAGAGGTGACATTTGATTGACTGAACTAGTGAATGGTCAAAACTAAACAAGACACCTGTATACACCTTAATCCTGAAAAGGGGGAATGGACATCCAAGTGGTGATGCTAACAAGTGCATATGTTATTCCTATCGAAGGTGCATTTCTGGGGAAGAATATACAAACATGAAATGAAATCATAATAAAATATGAATGGATATATGCAATGGATGTAATGTAACTGATGCAAATGGAAGAATGAAATATCTACAAGAGGAAGAGCATGAAATGTAGTGATTGTAGATTTAAAAGCTTATTTACAAATAAAGTGTATGGTGTGGTGGGAATGAAGGTAGGATGTTGTGATAATGGTTGCCCTAGTATGTGGGGTGTGTGTGTAGTAGGTGAATAATATGTGACTAGTGGGGATGTATGTGATAATGACAAAAAGAGGAAGAATTTGAAGGTGGGATTTACAAATGGAAGAAGTAAGAAGAAACAAGCATTGGTAACCAACAAGATGAGGGGATTACCAAAGGAAAGGGATGAGAAGAAAGATATTAGATTAACGTAGGTATGTAGCCACTCGAAGCATGACCATACAACTATATGAGGAAATAAGAAGAAGAGAAAGGAATGAAGATGGAGGATGAAGAGGAACTACTGATGGGAAAAGTGATGAGGGTTAGGTCATGAGTGAGGAGGTGAGGTGATGATGTTGCTAGGGCTTTGATGGTTTGTGTAGTTTGACATGTGGTGGATGTAGTGGGAGGGAGCTATCAGAGATTCACGTGGTGGCAAAGTGTGAGGGATGATGTGGTATGGAGGACTCTGGAGTTGGGTGGATGAATGAGAATGCTCAGATGATGGGATGTGATCACCAAGCAACATGTTGTCTACCAAGGTTTCAAATGTATGACATGTGTCAATGTCATGGCCTGGATGGTGATGGTATATACAGAACTGATATTCATGGTAATTTTATGGTTTAGGATGTGATGGGTCAATAGGCCTGATTTTAGGTAACACCAGGAGGCCTTGATGAAGGAGATGATGAAATATTTTAGATAATGGTGTGGAGGGGATAGGCATGGGGTAGATATAGGGCTCTATGGGAGGTGTGCGGGAAGTGGATGGAGTGAGGTTGAATGGTGGAGGAGTGGGTCAAGACTCTGATGTGGGTCAAACTTGGGGATGAGGAATGGACCTGGAGGAGGTGAAGATGTATGAGCCATGGTGGATTGGTGAGTAGAAGTGAGGTAGTAATAATGACTTAGATGTAGCTTGAGAGCATCGAGTCGAGATAGGATGTGTTGGATATTAGGATGTGGAGGTGATGGGATTGGAGAAGGTGGAGAGTAGGACTCCAATGTATAAGGAGTGAAATATGGGTGTGAAGAGGAGTTTGCATGAGAGGATGATGGGGGTGAGTGGAATGACTTCATAGATTGTGAGGTTGGCTGAAATGGTAAGCCATAAAGTGGTGAAGGTGGTATCTAAAGGATGGGTGGTGTAGGAGATGGTTATGGGTAACACCATGTATGGGATGGAGGTACATGTGTGGAAGTAGCTTGGGAAGCATGTAGGTGAAGGGCTTGGGTGTATGGGGACATCCCACTTGAAAGTGGGGGAGGTAAGCATGAAGGATGTGCAAGATGATGTGTGTATCCTCTATTGGCAAGGTGATAAGCTCTTGAAGGATGGTGAGGGGAAGAGGATGGTGAGTAGGGGTTCCTTGTATCCTCAGGTGGAGGTGGAGGAGACCCTTGGGTGTGGACATGGGAGGTTTCCTCCTTTTCATCAAAGGAGGATAGGGAGACCTGATTGTCTCTTGAGTGAGGTGAGTAGGATGAACCTCTATGGTGGGGTGAAGGGCATTGGGGTGGAGTGTGGTGATCTAAATGGGATGAGGGTGAGGACTGTCTGGTATGTACAGTGGTAGGTGGCCTGGCTAGATCGATCGATGTGATCAGAACTAGGGGTAGTGGGGGATGATCCTGCATGGTGGTAGTCTAAGATGTTGATAGTGTGTGTGTATGATCATGTATCTCTATTGATGATGTAGTGGTGGATGATGTGAATCCTACAAAAAGAAATAGATACCAACAACATATAAATGACATAAAAAGCAAATGTACATCTATTATAATAGGAAATAAATATCGTGTGTGTATGGTGATGTGCATAGTGAGTGATGTGTATGTAGATAGCACTATGTACGATGTGTGGTGGTGGAGACCTACGTAAGCTACGCATTGAATGTATGAAGGTGAAGAATATTAATGGGTTTAGGTTTGGTGAGACCTTTGAGATTAGCCAATCGATAGGTACCTGAACCAAATTTGTGTGTGATTATGAATGGGCCTAGCTAGTTTGGGGTAAACTTGTCATGTTGTTGGTGAGGTTGACTTGTGATTTGTTGGTTCTCTTTGAGAACTAAGTCATCAATTTGAAATTCATGTTGGTGCACCTTACTATCGTAGGCATGATGAAGGTGGTCTTGATAGACTCGTGTGTGCTCGATGGTATGAATGCGGTGTTCATCGAGGAGTGTGAGTTGATCAAAGTGGGCTTGATGAGCAGTGTCATCATCAATGAATTCTTTCATAGATATTTATAGGGATGGTATCTCGAGTTCTAGGGGTATAATGGCTTTAGCGCCATAGACCAGTGAGAAGGGGGTTGCCCTAGTGGGAGTATGAATGCTCGTATGGTAGGCCCACAAAGCTAAGGGTATTTGATTATGCCAATCATGATGAGACTCTACTACTGTCTTACGAAGTATGGAGAAGATTGTTTTGTTGGTAGCCTCTGCTTGACCATTACCCTATGGGTAGTATGGGGTAGAGAAACTATGATGAATGTTGAATTTGGTGCAAAGAGCATGGATAGTTTTGTTCTTGAATGATTTCCCATTATCAGAGATGATTTGGGAGGGGATTCCAAAGTGACATATTATATGGTCTGTAATGAATACCATAATCTTAGCTCCCATGGTCTGGATGAGTGGGATGGCTTTGACCCACTTTGTAAAGTATTCTATGGTCATGATGATAAATTTGTGATTATTGGATGAGGTGGGTGTGATTTTTTCGATAAGGTCAAGGTCCCATTGAGAGAAAGGCCACATGGACTGAATAGGTTGAAGCACTTGAGATGGGAGATGTGTGAGATTTACGTGTTGTTGGCACTTGACACAATGCTTCACATACTCACAACAATCATGTTCCATCTTGGGCCAGTAGTAGCCCATGCGAAGGATGCACTTTGTGATTGCCATGCCACTAAAGTGGCCACCACATGTACCATCATGGGTTTCTTGTACAACCCATTGAGATTCATGTGGTTCTAGGCAATGCAAGAGGATGCCATCATAACTATGATGGTAGAGGATGTCCCCCAACAATGTATAGTGAATCACTCTTTGTTTGAATGCTCGATGATGAGCATGTGGTAGGTCACATGGTAGGAATCCTAACTTAATATAATCCTTGATTTGTGCAAACCAAGGATCATGTGGTTTGGTATTGACTACATGAATACCACCATCATCTGTGGGAGGTGTAGGTGATATGGTAGATTGGGTGAGGGTGTGAATGGATACACACATGGTATCTGATAGGGGGTTTTGTAGGATTAATGATCCTAAGGAGGCCATTGTATCAGCAAAATGGTTTGATGATCATGGAGCGGCTTCGATGTCATACCACTCGAATTGGGAAAGAAGTTGTTGTGCAACCTGCTTGTATTGTTGAAGGACTAGACAATGATATTTCTAAATTTCTTGCACTTGGTTTACTATTAAGAGGGAATCACCTATGATGTGGAGGTGCATGATATGCATGGAGTGGGCCTATTTTAATCCTAGGATTAAGGCTTCATATTCTACATTATTGTTTGTGCAAGGGAAGTCTAATTTAAAGGAAAAGGGGAGTGGTTCCCCTTTGGGTGTGAAGAAAATAATACCTGCACCCCTAGCATGAGTGCATCGAGAGCCATCAAAGAATAGAGTCAGATCCACTGGTGATTCTGGCTCGACATATTCTTCGACTTCTATAATATGGAAGATGGAATAAGCTGAATAAGGAGAGGTTGATCATCTGGTAATGGAGCCTCTGCAAGTTGGTCTATGATGACCTATCCTTTTATGGATTTTTGTGAAATGAACTCTAGGTCAAATTTAGTTAGAAGCATAATCCATTTTTTTGTGCGAGAGTTGTGGTAACTTTTGTTCATCATATATCATAGGGGATTGTCTCGGGCGATGACAAAAGTAGTGTGGTTTAACATATAGTGATGAAGTTTTTGGGTGGCAAAAACTATAGCTAGGCATAGTTTTTCCATGTACCCATATCAAATTTCGTAGTTGACTAGCGTACGACTGATATAATATATAGCTTGCTCTTTTTCGAGTGCATGTTATTTTGAGCTAATAATGTGCCTAGCATAAAATCTATGGCTGAAATGTATAGCGTAAGTGGTAGCTATGGGTGTGGGGGAGACATAACTGGTGGAGAAGTGAGGTAGGCTTTGATAGAATCAAAGGCTTGTTGATAGTTGTCATCCCATTTGAAAGTGACTCCTTTCTGTAGGAGATGATTGAATGGTTTGCACTTGTCTGATAGTTGTGCTATGAATCAATGAATGGAAGTGATTTTGCCCTGGAGGTTGTGCAATTGTTTTAGGTTGGTAGGTGGGGGTATCTCGATGATGGCCTTTACTTTGTTAGGGTCTACTTTGATGCCACGTTGGGAGATAATGAACCCTAGTATTTTTCTTGAAGTAACTCCAAAGACACACTTCTTTGGGTTAAGGTACACATTATGTTCTAGTAAATGGTCGAAGATCTTTCGAAGATCATCTAAATGTTGTGAACATTCCTTGGACTTTGTGATGAGGTCATCAACATAATATTCCATGATTTTATGCATGTAATCATGAAATATGTAAGTCATTGCACGTTGGTAGGTTGCCCCAATATTTTTAAGGCCAAAGGGCATGACCTTGTAGCAAAAAGTCCCCTAGGGGGTTGTGAATGAAGTTTTATGTTGATCAACAAGGGTTGATTTTAATTTGGTTGTAGCTATAGAATCCATCCATAAGGGAAATCATCTCATGGCCTACTATGGAGTCGACTAGCGAGTCGATGTTAGGTAGAGGGAAGTTGTCTTTGGGATACGCTTTGTTTAAATCATGGAATTCAGTGCAGACATGAACCTCATCGAAAGGTTTAGGCATTGGAACCATGTTGGACACCCATTCAGGATAATCTATGGGTATGATAAAGTCTACATCTAAGAGCTTTTGGAGCTCAGACTTTACTAGCAATGCTACTATCGGGTGCATGCATCATAGCTTTTGTCTGACAGGTTTAGCCTCTTTGTCTAATGTGAGATTATGGACTACGAGGGTGGGATCAAGGCTTGGCATATCCTTGTAAGACCACATGAAGACTCTGATATACTTTCTGAGGAAAGTGGTGAACAAAATGTGCTCTTCGGGTGAAAGGCTAGCGGCTAGTTTAACAATGTGAGGGTTTTTGGGGTCATCATCGATGTCTACATCAATGGTTTCTTTGATTAGCATGTGAGAACCATCACGAAGTTGTTCTAGGATCGGAATGAGGTGGAGGTCATCGATGGCCTCAAGAATTTCATATTCATCATCTATGTAGATGTCTGTGTGGTGAACATAGGATGTGAGGTGGTGTAGAAGGTGAAGGAGCGTTAGTGGTATGTAGGACATGAGGTGAAAGTAGAAAATCTTGGGGTGACGGTATGGGTGAGATGTGTGTGAGATCGACAAAATTTGGATTTGGTATGTCATCATGAATTTTTCGATGTGTGTATCAAAGTGGGGAGAAGAGATCCACGTCGACCATATTAATTGATGTCATGGGGGAAGTAGGTGGTGAAGAGTCTGATGATGAAGACTCAATAACTTGTGGACATCGTAGGAGGCTCAATGGAGGGTGTAAGATAATAGGTGGAGAACATGGTCGAGTAGTGGATCGATGGAGTTGTCGATGTATAGGTAAAAATGTGGCCAAATGTGTTGGTGATGGTGGGGGAGATGCCATGTCATGCTCTAGATCATGAGTATTTAGAGACAAGGTGACAAATTGACTTGTTAATTCATCAACACAACATGACGATGTTGTGTCAAAAAAAGGAGTTTCTTGAAAGAAGTCATAGGGAACTATGATAGTTGAATGAGGAGATGGGTTATCTTCTAGGATATCCATATCAATATACTCTTCCAAGGTGTGTGTTGGAAGTGGGGAAGGGTGTAGGGATAGGTCCTGGAGCTCATCCTCAAGCGTGTGAATGATGGTTGGGTGATAACCTAGGCTAGATTTGTTAGTAGGTAATTGCACATGAGGGTTGATGGGTGTACGTAACCCTTGTTCATAATGGCCTAACCCAAATCCATGCCAATGGAAATATCGAAGGTAGCGTAAGGTGAAATAGGGGTTAGCCATGTGATCTAGTGTACCACAAAAATTGGATTGTGGTGGTGGAGGGGCTATAGGTGGGAGTGAGGAATCAACTCCTGCATACACAAAGTTAGTTTGGTTGTCAGGAGGCCCTAATTGTATGATAGTTTCTATAGTCAAAATTGAGGTTGAAGGGTGGTTGAAGTCACATGTGGACTGAATTGTAGGTGGACGTACATGGGCATCATGCACATTGTAGTCACTTGGACTTAAATTTGTCATAAAAATGGAAATATGGATGGTGTATGTTGTGGTGAGTGAGGTGGTAAATCTAAATCGAAATATGAGGATGCAACCTAAGAATCTCTTATGGTAGTAGTAGAAGGATGTAACAACTGATCATCGAGGTGGGAAGCTCACTGCTCCCACTCATGGCATTTAGCTATCATGGTTGGGATAGGGTGATCCACATGTGGGAATTGGGAAGGAGGAGGAGTGGGAGTTGGTGTTGGGCTGCAAGGAGATGTGAAGGACCTAGGTCATGGGAAAAAAGGAAGGGGAGGTGTTTGAGGTGTAGGAAGAAGAGGAGGTTCTATGGAGGAAGGTGGGTGAGGTGGAGTGGTAGGTCGTGGTGTAGGTAATGAGGATGGTCTCGATGTTGTGGGTGGATTTTTGGATGATGATGGTTGAGATGGTGGTGGTGGCCATAAGGAAGGTGGTGAAAATGGTATGGTAGTTAGATTAGGTACTACAGTGGTTGGTGCTAGTGGTGTGGACATTGAGGTGTGCATCCTTGGTGATGATTGTGGTAATGAAGAGGATGTAGGGGATGATGTCGATGCTCCTATAGATTGGTGAGAAGAAATAAGGAATAGTTATGTGGAGGATGATGAAGGTATGGGTGGTAGGTCTGCAATGTTGTAGAATTTAAAGGGGTCCCCATCGGTAGGAACATAATGGATAAGTCCATCGTGGATGTATTTGATACAATGGTGCAATGTAGAGGGGACACACTGCATGTCCCTGATCCATGGATGACCAAGCAGGATGTTGTACTACATTTCACCTTGAATGATGTGAAAGAGGATGGGGATGGTGTGGATACCTACCTATATGGGTAGGATAATGGATCCTACTATAGGTCACATGGATCCATCGAATGCACGTAGATCGAGTGATGGGGTGGTAAAATGAGCTAGTGGGATATGCAGGTGATGTAGAGCTACTATGGAGATGATACTGATGGAGGAACTTGTATCAATGAGGACACATTTGTATGTAATGTCATTGATGGTCGCTTGGATATGGAGAGGAGGATCTGCTCCTTCTCCTATAAGTTTTGTGATCTCATGATCATGAAAGTTGATGGAGGGTTGAAGGCAACATGGAATATTTCCTACAAAGTTCATGAAGGCATTCGTGTCATGAGTCTCAAGATCAATAGAATGTAGGATGTCATTCAATGCCTCATGATGGGGTTGAGACTATTGTAGAAGATCATATATGGATAATCGGGTGGGAGCATTATGCAATTGGTGGGTAAGGCTACCATAGATTGTGATGACATTTTGTGGTGGTGGAGGTGTGGTGTTGGAAGTCATAGGAGATGGTGGAGATGTAAATGGTACCAATGGTAAAACAATAGGTGGGGTTTGATGTGGGGGGTACCATTGATTTTGAGTGGTAAGGTTAATCATGCCCACTACACCGTGTGAAGGGGGGTCATATTGGACACTATTTACCTACCTAGGTGGCCTTTGGGGGTTAGTTCCCCTATGATTAGGTAAGGGGTTTTGGAAGATCCCTAGGTTTTGATTTTGTGGTGTGAGGGGGTTTGAGACCTGGATGGTACCCCTCTCGATAAGATCTTGGACATGACTATGGAAGGAGTGACAAGCATCGATACTATGGTTGTACTATCGGTGGTATTGATAGAAGGCTTGCTCATTATATCCTCGAGGCTTAGGTAGGTTTGGATCAAGTGGTCAGATTTTGGGTAGGATGATGTGGCCTACATCGTATAACCTCTGGAAGAGGGTTGGTAACAGTTTAGAAAGTGGTGTAAGGTTGCATTGTGGAACCTGTGGATGCATGTCATGAGGTTGCTAAGGCCTAGGAGGGGGAGGCGCATTGGTTTGAAATATTTGTTATTGTGGAGGAGAGAATTGTGGGACCGGTGAGGGTGCTAAGGTAGCAGCTACCACTTGGTTGGCTTGTGGTGGTCAAGGATAAGGTTGGTTAGGTGTATTTCTATTGAAATAAAAATTGGAGTTGTAGTTTGGTTTTTGTCTCAACTTAATCTTGCCTGATTGGACCTTGATGTCCTCAATAACTTTGGCTTGGGTAATGGCTTCTTCAAAGGTATGACTTTGATGAAGTTGCAAAGATGTGGAGATGTGTTTGTGGTAACTCTTGGAGAAGAGCGTCACTAAATCGGTAGTAGGAAGGCTATGGGTGAGGTCATGGATGATCGATCTCCACCGTGAGACAAACTCGGTAATAGGTTCATCGTCTGCCTATCGTAGGGCATAGACGTCTAAAAATTTAGTTTTATTTTTAATATTTATGGAAAATTGTTCTAGGAAGGAGTTGGCCAATTGTTCAAAGGTATACAGGCTATGGCATGGGAGCATGTTGTACCAGTCTAAGGCTTGTCCCCCAAGTGAAAGGGAGAAGGTACGTAACATGAGGGGATTGCTACTATGAAGTTGGTAGCAAGCTGAGTGGTAGTTGCTCACATGTTCTCTAGGATCTTCCTTACCCTTGTATTTATCAAACTTTGGGATCTCAAAGTGATAGGGATAAGGTGGGATTGGCACTGATGGGTGGACTGGCTCATTGTAGAGTTCATCATAGGTCAGTTTCTATGGTCCATAGTTGGTTGTGCGAAGGTTGAGCATCTTCACTTCATCTTGCAGAAGTTGAAGTTTGGGTGCTAAGGGTGTAGGGGAAGGTGTGAAGGTGGGTGGAGCCTGTGAGTGTGGTGGATATTGGAGTTGTTGTTCTTCCTAGTATTGAGGAGGAAAGTATTGCAACTGGTCTTGGTGAGGTGGTTGTTGAGTGATGTATGATGTCATGACCGATGGAACACTAGGTTGTGGAACAAGCATTTGTTGAGGGTAATAGTATTGTGGTTGTGGGGTGTGCGGTTGTGGCACAGGTATCTATTGGGACTGAGCCTACTATAATGGTTGGGCTATGGGAGGTGATGACCAAGAAGGAGGAGGCATAAAGAATGTAGGCCCTATAGATAATGGTGGAGGTATTGGGACTGATGATGTGGGAGGTGGATGAGATGAAGTGTCAAAGGATGGCACCTATCTCTGTCCTGATGGATGAGATGTGGGAAAACTAAACTAGGTGGAGTACCCTAGGGGAATAGGGGTATAGGCTATGGGTCTTGGTCCATAGGTGGGAAGAGGGCCAATAGTTGGAGCCTAAAAAGGAGGAGGAGGGGGTAATCTGAAGGTAGATGTAGCCAAAGGTGGAATGGAAGATTGGGTAGCATACCCTCCCATTACCTGAGATGTAGATGGGAAGGATGAAGAGAAAGGAGGATAAGCTCCTAAAGTAGGAGCTTGGGGAGGTGGAGTGGTAAATGTGTTCACTCTAGATTGGGTGTTTGTGGTTGGTTGATATTGTTGGTATTGCATTGGTTGCATTTGAGGAGGTGGTTGGGACAAATCCTCAAAGGCTAGGAAAAATGGTTGTTGGGAAGAAGATGGTTGTGACTCTTGGGAAGAGTGTGGGTGTGATGATGGAGGTGGTACTTGTTGTTGTTGCAAGGGGGGTTGTTGTGATGTAGATTGGAAGGATGGCATCTGGGTGCCTGGTGTGGATGAGGAGGGGTCTGAAATCATCCCTATGATAGGGGTAAAATATTCAACCTGAGGGTGAGTACGATTTAGTAATGAGGAGTCATTCTCAAATAGGGATTGAGATAGGCTCTAAAATAAAGGGTGTGTGAAGGTAGGAGACGTAGGTGGGGTCTCCTCTTCTATGGTGAATAGAGGAGGGGGATGTCCTAGAGTAGTGTAGATCACATGGTCATAGAACATGGAAGGTGGATTAGGTGATGATGAAGGGTAAGTAAGTGGATGGTCTTCTTCGAATGAAGTGGCAAGGGCTTCACTTGAAGTGGATGTCTCACCTTGGGACATCGTGTGTGTGTAACATGGATCAAATCCTATGAGTATATTAGGTGTGCATGTGGATTTCCCCTTCATGAGTGAAGGAGGAGGGGTAGATTGACTAGAAGTGGTGCTAGAAGCCTCCTCTATATGGTGTGCTTGCTCACACGCTCGACTATGGGTAACAATAGGCATGATGGTGTATATCATGTCGTGAAGCTTTAGAACTACATAGAGATTAAGGTCTGTGGTTTTGGGTGTGATGTGTAAAGGGGTTTGGAAGCAACCCTGTGATGTGTGGACTCAACTTGTAACTAAGATGAAAGTAAAGAAGTAACAAACTGTAGATAGCTAAACAAAAAGGTGTTGTGTGGTGTGATGTGCTGAAACCAGTTTGTGATCATGCAAACAATGTGAAACTGGAGTCAGTTCTAAATGCAAAAAATAAAGTGTTTTATTCATTTGAGTGTGTTTTGATGTTGATACTTCCTAGATAAAATCATGGGTAGTGGAGTGAATACTCTAGAAAATCAGGAGTGTCATCGGTATAGAACCTCCTACAACACCCAAAGATGCATATAATAGAACAATATCATGATGTGCGAATGGTGACCTATATGGAAGGTATAGTAAAATGATAACCTATGGGGGAGAACTCAAAGTGCTGAAATGAGCTCATTGTATCCTCTCACGAGAAGAGGTGGCACTATCTGAGACCTACTACTAGCATACCCATGCTTTCACTTCACCCTCGGGTGGGCTTAGTCAATAATGATAGTTATCATGTTCATAAATTATGTAAGCCTTGTGAACAAAGGCATCTAATCCTATCCCACTCTGAAGGTTACTTTTGGTGATGAAATCTAGAAGCCTAGTCTCAAAAGTGGGGGGTTTTCTGGTGATGAAGTCTAGAAAACCACTCCTGTGGGGTTGCTAGGTGTCTAGGGGGTTGAGATGGTGGAGGGTACAACTCCTACCACACCAGTCTCTAGTGATGGATTGGGGATGAAGTCCAATCTCACCACTTGTTTTGAACCATGTGTGTGTGTGGGTTTGAGTTTTCTAACGATGATGTATAAAGCAAGAAATCTAACTAAATGCCTTTTTGAAATGAAATCTAGCCCTAGATGCACTTTTTGGAAGCAAAGGCTAAAGTAAGATGTGTTTTAAAAGAAATCTAGTCCTATGTGCCTTTTTGAAAAGAAGCTAGGATATATGCTTATGAAGTAAACAAGCAAACCAAACAAAGCATGTGATTGCCAAAGAAATGAGAAGTCTAAGCTAAAGATAAGAAAGGAAAGTGAAATTTGCTTTTGTAAAAAGGAAATGATTCACTATCATAAGGAAATGCAAGAAGGAATTTGAAAATCTAATCTAGATACAAGAAAGAAATGGGAAAGTGATTTTTGGTACAAAAAGAGATTTGAAATTGCGTTGATAAGGAAATGCAAAAAGAGATTTGAAATTCTAAACCCTAAATGCATGAAATGAAATTGGGAATTGCATTTGTACAAAAAGGAATGTGAAATATGCTTTGAAAAATTGATGTGGAAAGAGATTAAAAAGCTTTAATCCTAGATGCATGAAAGGAATGGAAATTGATTGTGTTGGTGCAAAAAGAGATTTGAAATTTACCTTAATGAAGTGTTCAAATGAAAAGTGTAAACCCTAATCCTAAATGCAATTTTGGAAAAGGAAATTTGAAATGTACTTTCAAAAGAGATTGATAGAATAACACAAAAGGAGAAATAAAAACCTATTTAAAATGCGATTTGAGAAAAGAAATGAGAGTGTTCTTGAAAAATAAATGAACTGAACTTTCTGATTTAACGTAGGTTTTTGGACAGCAATTTGGAAGATCTAACTATTGCAAGAAAGAGGGGCTTTAAGAATTGTGATTTACAAAAAGGATGACTAGAAACGAAAACCTACTTTAATGCTTTAATCAAAGAGGCATGTAACTCTGATTTCTATATAGAAATATAAAGATAGGGCAGCTAACCTAAATGTTCTTGACATGATAAGTGCATTGAAATGAGAGATTCACCGAATGACATGATGCATTTGCTAGTGAAATTTTCATTGCAAGAAAATGATAGAATAGAGAGGAAAAAAGGGGAATACCTGATTCCTTTTGCTCCAGATGGATTTTTCTATCTTTCTATTGTTGACCTCTACAAGTTTGAGGGTTTTTGGAGTAGTTATGCTCAATTCGTAGGGTAGGGGGTGAATTGGATCTATGAGCCTAAAATCCCTATTCTGAGGGCCTGAGGGGGTTGTCAGGGTTTCAAGGGTCTCTATGATGTCTGGATATGGTACCTGCAATAAGATAAAAATAGTAAATTGTGTTAGATTCATGATAAAAACTAGTCTAGCACAATCCTTTGTGGGGGTCCCACCGGGCATGCCAGAATGAAATGTACAAAATATGACATTTGATCCAACAACTTGCTATAACATAAATTATTCAAAAATGTTGATTTTATTCATGATAGAAATGCTTTAGGTTACAAATAGGGAGAATTCCCATCCTTTATTTCACAAATGTATAATAAATCTGATGTTATATTTTGGGCTCCTCAATGTAGGTGGGCTTCATGTGTAATGTGTGCCACTAGTAGTTGTATTTGTTGTTGTTTCCTCTTTGCACCTGTTTTAGACCTACAAAATGGAGTTAGTATGTTTGGGGGCTTGCCTTAGTCAGGCCCCATGGTGAAGAAGACAAATCGACACAAAATATGTAATGAAAACTAAAATAAACTACATGAATGATTGTAAAAACATGAAATAGAGTATACCTGAGTGATTTGGAGTGAAAAACCTTCTGTAGGGCCAACTCGTAGGTCGAGGGGCGAATTGGAAGTCAGATTCATAGGCTAGGGGGTGAATTGAGCTGTAAGTACTTTCTGCTGGAGATCCTTGTCCGGATGGGCTCCTCAGGTGCTGCTATGTTGTTTGTACGGTTCAGATGTCTGAGATTGCACTTCTGGTCACATTTCTGTAGAGTTTTTGTAGGCTAACTAAAAGGGGAGAGAGAGGAGATAATGAGGAATTAGGTCCCCTATTTATAGAAAAACCTAAGGTGTAGGGGGTGTGGTTAGGAGTACTAAACCCTAAGGTAAAGTCCTAAGATGGTTAGGTTAGGGTTTGTGAGGTGTCATTCCTACATTCCCTAAAGAAATATCTCATCCTCACACATGTGTGAGGAGAGATTAGGGTTAACTAGGGTTAGGTGGTCCCTAGGTTAGATGAGGGTTGGGTTAGGGTTTCCTAGGAAATATCCTAACTAACTTGGTGCACACACATGTGGGAGGGAATAATTAGGACTAATTAGGGTTTAGGAACCTAATTAACCTTTTTAATCCAAAAAGTGCACTTAAGTGAAGTGACTTTAAAATTAGAAATGCAATTAACTTAATTAAGACTTTTTGGGAACTAATAGTCCCGTGGGGTCCTAATTAGGTCTAGGAAGGGCTTAAGTTGCCTTAGGTGATTGATAAGTGGTCTCTTGATGGATGAAAGGTGGTTATGATGTGGATTGTGTAGTTTAGTAGGGTTTCATGCCTATAGACCGATGAAATGGCCTACATAAGTCTACGAAGGTCTACGATGGCCTACACTGATCTAGAGCGGTCTACGCTGGTCTAGAGTGGTCTACGCTAGTCTAGAGTAGTCTACAATGGTCTACAGCTAGTCTACAATAGCCTAGAGGTGTCTAGGATGGTCTATGCAAACCTACAAGTGTCCTGATGGATCTACAAGTACGTAGAGGTAGACATGTGCAACTTTTGGGTGTCTACAATATCATCAAAAAACTAAAATGAATTTACATAGGAATGGGTGTAAAACGTTGTTCATGAGGCTCTAAAATTTGGAAGGTGCATTAATCAAGCCAAATTACATCACCAAAAATTCATAATGGCCCTCATGAATAAAAAATGTTATTTTGGAAATATCTTCATCCTTGAGTTGTATTTTATGGTAACTTGAACGAAGATCCAATTTGGAGAAAATCATAGCACCATGCATCTCATCTACTAATTCATCTACCATGAGGATAGAAAATTTATCCTTAATAGTGAGCTTATTGAGCTCATAAAAATCTATACACAACTACCAAGACCCATCTTTCTTTTCAACCAATAAGACTAGAGAAGAGAAAGGACTATTACTAGGCCAAATGAGTCTCACTTTTAATAGTTCTTGTACTAATTTCTTAATTTTTGATTTAAGTGCATGGGGGTGGTGGTAAGGTCTAATTTTAGGTGACACACTACCAGGTACCAATGGAATTACGTGATCATGGGAGTGACATGGTGGTAATTCTATTGGTTCTACAAAGACTACTTCATGCTTGATCAACATGAGTTGCAAATCTGCGATAAGTTTATCCTCGGTTGAAGGGGTGGTTGGATGGAAAATATCTGAGTGATTACCCTATGAGAAGATTTTTTAATAGTTTCTCCATATGGTTTGAACTTATAATCTGAGGTAATCCTGCTTGTAAGCCACGAAGAGTGTAGGATCAAGCATCTTGTAAAAATTGCATCCACAACTCTACAAAATTCCATGCAATTGTGCCCAAAGTACCTAATCATTAAGGTCCAAGAACAATATAAAATCCCCTTAGTTGAAGAGCAAATATTTTTCTATTTTGAGCTCATAATCCCCTAGTTTCAACTTAACATTGCAGTATTTGCCTTTGCAAGGAAAAGTCCCATCATTTGCCACCATAACCTCAAAGGATTTGCAGGTATGTATATAACAATTGGCTTGCTTAGTGATTCATGGATCAATAAATTTGTGTGTGCTCCCCAAATAAATAAGTATTATAAGGCATTGACCTTTGACAAAACCTATGAATTTCATGATTTGTGGAGTAGTAATCCCTATAAGAGCATGAACATAAATTTTGGCTATGGTTCTTCTTGTGTGTCACCCTCATCTTGAGGTGATTCCTCTGATGCTTTTGCTTCATCCTCAAGTTTTTCACTGCTTATTGGCTCCTCTACATCAATCAATAATATCTTCTTTTGGATGCATCTATTCCCTCATGTATATTTTTCATCACAATTATAACATAAACCTTGGGTGCGTCAGCCATCCATCTCTTCAATAGTCAAGCGCTTGTAAGGGATAAATTTACTTTTGTATTAGATGTGATCTTAGGAGGAAATGAGGGTTTGGCCTATGGGAATTTATATGGCCTCATTTGAGCTAAAGATTGTTCTTTGGCCAACCATGCTAAACTTATGGCTTGTATCATAGTTTACGTTTTGAACATCTTGACCTCAACTTTGAGATCATCCTTTTAGCCATTGACAAAGCAACTAAAAAAAATCCTTCATTCAACCCTTTGGTCCTATTAGCTAGTTTTTCAAATTGGTTTTGGTAGTTACAAACCATAGAGGTTTATCTCAGTTTGGTTAATGCTCCTATGAAATCCTCATACTCACTAGGACCAAAATGCATGAGTAATTGGAACTCAAAAAATTTCTAGAAGGGTCAAGAACTATGTGTTGTAATAATTAATACCACTGTAAAGCTTTAGATTTAAATTGAAAGATGCCATAGTGATCCACAAATATTTAGGAACACTATGAAGTTTGAAAAACTAGTTTGCACAACACAACCACCCATTTGCATCCTTTTCATTGAACTTAGGAAAGTCCAATTTAGGTATCTTAAAGGGAGCATCTTGGTCAAAAAGGGTGTGAGAGCCTTCCTTGTCTATTTGGAGTCCTTTTTCATGATGCTCAAGTACCTTTGGACCATCCTTAAGTAGTGCCTCAAGCTCTAAGAATTGGTCTTCAAAGTTGGCTTTGGAGTTGATATGGTCACTTCTCAAACATTGCACGCCATCTTATGTGCTTCGAATCACGTCGATAAGGGTACTAAGTGTGGAAATTATTTCTTGCAAATATTGGACTTGATCTATATTCTTTTGGTGTCCATGAATTTTTGAAACTATTTTTGTGTGATTAGAACAACTTCTATCGACTTACTAAAAATATAAGTAAGGTTTTAGGAGTTACTATTTTTAATAAGGAGCTAGAAAAAGTGTTTGGGTGCTATATATCAAAATTATCAGCTTGAAAAGATGGTTACAATGAACTATATCCCACAACACTAGTTTTGGACACCCCAAACATTTTTTTATATGCTTTGTTGTCGAGTTTGTTGGTGTTGTCGATTTTACACTTGGAGTTTTGGTTCAAAAGATGAGTGTTTAGTTGGCCAACCCCTTATTACATTATCCCTGCATTACCTATTACTAACACCATCTTTGCACTATCTATTACTATCATTGTTTGGTCACTAATATTATGGTTCCCTATGCTAATGACTAGTTGTTCTGACTCTATCACTAATAATTCTTTATCTATTGTAAGACTGACTATCATAGACAACTGTTATTGACACTGAAAACTGATAAATCTGACCTAAATATTACTATTCTTAGACTAAAGTGATATCCTTATGTTACTAACACTAGCAGACTCTATCGTGACTATTTTTGATACGTTCACAAATTTTTTCCTTTGTTTCAAACATTATTATATGATAGGGAAGTCTCCTTTATATGCTAAATTTTTATGAAAAAACTTATGGTTGTAGGTTTAACATAGATAAGAAATTTTTGTTTGTAGATGGAATATAATCAGATAAGCCAAGGAGTATGCAATATCCATAGGCCTTTTGGTATACCATAGTGATGAATGATAGTTCTTGGACCAATATTTTAGGCCACTACTCAAGGAGGATTCCACACATACCCTTGAGCACACTACCTACCTCTTTGATAGTACGAGAGTAATATTTTTTAATGTTGTTTCTGGTGTACTATGGATAATAAAAGGTTGAAAAGGCTTCCTAGGGCTAAAGGTTTATGTTAACCCTATGTGGTCTCCTGATATAACCAAAGATACATGGGAGCTCAATTCCATAGACAATTATTGTCTAATGTCTAGGTATTGGAGCCTGATCACCCTTCACTTCACAAGAGACTTTATGGGTAATCTTGCATAGCCAATAATGATAGCTCCTCCATGATATTTTAAAACCCTTGACACAGGGTTTATAACCTAAAAAACTATTGCAAAAAAAATAAAGACTATGTTTTTGCTAGTTTTTTAAGATAAAGGACAAACAAAAAATGGAAAACACAAGAAAATTATATCTAACAATCATAACAGATGGGCAAGATTGTTGCATTCATAGTGGAAATAGACCCTGAAAAGCACTATGTTACCATTTTTTAGGAACCTACTATTAAAAATAAACTTACACAAATATTGTAAATAAACATAAATACTTGAAATATAAATTGTTGCGATATGAAAATTAAGTACAAAAATGAAACAATCTCACAAAGTAACACATAATCGTAGGCCTCTTAGAGGGGGCAAACTCATTCAATAAATTCATTAGTTTTACCAATGATACATTCATACATAGATCCATATATTTTAATGATACACTTCATGCAACCCTAACCTAATTCTCAAGAGTTGGCTTACATGCAAAATGTCACTTGAGCTAGAATATTTTACCAAACATCGGTTACATTCTTAATAACGATTACATGAAATGGCCCCACTTGTCTAGATGCCTTACTTGCCACATACCATTACAAAGTATTACAAAATAACATTATAAAGGGATCCCCATGCTGGAAGTAGGTCATTACATAATCATATGAAAATTACAAAAATAATGTTATGATGGGATCCTAACATCTTACAAATATGAAACTCAGATACTTTGATTCTTGTATATGATACTTTATAAGATGGATGATACTTTATTCCTTCTCTATGGAGTATTGTATATCCATAGTAGGATGATTATTTTTATACTTGACTATTCCTTTCCATATGCTAAGTTTCATGACTCTTGGCTTCTCTACTTGACACTTGCATACACATGACTCTATCTTGTATGCACACCTAGACATGAATCTTCACTTTGCACACTCTAATCTAAGGACATTTGTGCACTCTTACATATAAGACACTTGTGCATACAGACTCACATTACACTTGCACACATTATCATATGATACTTGTTCATTTTTTGCACATACATACTTACATAACACTTGTGCATTTCCTACACATTACAACATTACATAAAATATTACTCACACTCTAAACTAAGACTCAACCCTAATCTAATATTTACAATATGTACCATTAAGGTACCATGTGGGTACATTAGCATGTACCGAATAATGTAATATACTCCAATAAAATTGGGCATGGGACCTTGGGGATACTTGTTTTATATTCATTGTTTGTGTTGCATTTATTTTATCATGATTAGTACATTAAGTAACAATCTCAATAAAGCATGACATTCATCATCATTTCCAAATTAAAACACTCCTATGGCCATTTAGGACCCTATGATAGACCTTTTAATGTTTTTCAAAGTCTATATTTGTATCTCTTTCTTCCTCATAATCAAAATCTCTATCTATTTAATCTCTAATTTGGATTTCATGGTCTGTGATGTAATCTATAAATAGTATTAGCATAGACTATAAGAAGGATCAATGAGTTTGCAATTATATTCTCTTGTAGGCTCTCCCTTAATTTTCTTTTGTATACCAATTGATTCCTGAGCGGCTTGTGGGTAAATCAAACCCCTACTCTCGACACAATCTTTGTAATTGCACTACTTGCACATATATATATATATATATATATATATATATATATATATATATATATATATATATATATATATATATACTATGGAGACCTGTGTCAATTTTTTAATTAGTCATTTGTGAATTCCTATAGACCCATTTCTATATGTGTGTATGTGTTTGTAGTCTTTACCTGCTTTGGGTTTTGTTGATGTATGTATGTATGAGGGGCTTGCATCAATTTTTGGATCAACCATTTATGGATTCCTATAGATTTGCCTTCTTTATGCATGCCTATATTGGTGACTCTCATTTATGCTTAACTATGTTGAGGAGTGGAAGAGTTCACCATTGGAACATAGTGTTTAGGCCTATTGTGCAGAGGGATCTTAGCAGATATTTTGGCATATCACCATCCTTTTTACCTTTAGTAAGTTTTTTAATTTTTTTTTGCATCCCTTTTCTCTTTTGAGTCCAAGTGCACCACAAATATCACATCTTAACAAGGATTCAACCTTGTAAAATATCCTAGAGACCTTCAACTAAGCCTAACCCCATGCTCTTGGTTGTGGCCTTGCTATGTCACTCCTCATGAGGCATGATTGTTTTGACTGGGATAATTGAAGACACCAATAGTTTAACGTCTCGTCCAATGGGACCCCAAAGACACATTATTGGTCCTATAATTGAAATAAGTTAGGCTAGACTTGGTGAGGGTTTAAGCCTACCCCTGCTTGTTAAAGTTGTTGAGCAAGGTGCAGCAATAGTATTGTCATTGTTGTCAACACAGTCAGATAGATCTGTTGATGCAATGGACAGGAAGTTCAAAAGCTATTCAGATGTAGAAGACAGGAGTTCAAAGGTTATTCAGAGTATGTACAGTGATTTTCCAAGAAGACCGAAGTGGCCCATATGCAAAAGATCAAAGAAAAAGACAAGTAAGAAAATTGTCGCGATATCGCGACATATATAGCAGGCAAGAAAAACTATCACGATTTCGCGACATGTTGGAAGAGAGAAAAGGCAAGAGGAAAAACTGTCACGATTTCGTGACATGTTGGAAGAGAAAAAGGCAAGTGGAAAAACTGTCACGATTTCGTGACATGTTGGAAGAGAAAAAGAAAGCAAGAAAAAGTGTCACGATTTCGTGACAAGTTCGAAGAGAAAGAGAACAAGTAAGAAAAGTGTCACGATTTCACGACATGTCACATTTTCACGACTAAAATAGGAGAGAGAAACTAAGTTGGAAAAGTGTCACGATTTCGCGACATGTCGCATTTTCGTGACTAAAATAGGAGAGAGAAAGTAAGTTGGAAAAGTGTCACGATTTCGTGACATGTCGCATTTTCGCCACTAAAATAGGAGAGAGAAAGTAAGTTGGAAAAGTGTCACGATTTTGTGACATGTCGCATTTTTGCAAAAAAAGAAAGAGAGGAAGCGTACGGAAGCAGAACTGTCACGATTTTGCGATAAAAGCAGAAAGCAAGACTTCGGAAGCAGAAGCGTCACGATTTCGCGACAAAAGCAGAGAATAAGACTTCGAAGGCAGAAGTGTCACGATTTCATGACAAAAGTAGAGAAGAAGACTTCGAAGGCAGAAGTGTCACGATTTCATGACAAAAGCAAAGAAGCTAAGTATGGAAGCAAAAGTGTCACGATTTCATGACAAAAGCTAAGTTGAAGACTACGGAGGCAGAAGTGTCGCGATATCGCGACAAAAGCAAAGTCGAAGTCTATGGAAGTAGAAGTGTCGCGATATCATGACAAAAGCAAAGACGAAGTATACTGAGGCAAAAATGTCATGATATCGTGACAAAAGAATAGAGAAAGCATACGAAGGTGAAAGTGTCACGATATCGCGACATGTATTTTCGTGGGCCAAAGCAAAGAGAAAGAGGAGAGAGAAAAAGTGTCGCGATATCGCGACATGTTGCATTTTTGTGGGCCAAAGCAAAGAGAAAGAGGAGAGAGAAAAAAGTGTCACGATATCGCGACATGTTGTATTTTTGTGGGCCAAAGCAAAGAGAAAGAGGAGAGAGAAAAAGTGTCGCGATATCGCGACATGTATATTTTCGCGATAGGTCGTAAATGCGCAAGTCAAGAAGGAGAACCCAACGAAAATGAGAAGGATGACAATCGACTAAAATTAGGGTTTACAGTTGTTATGAAAGTCGACCAAGATTAGGGTTTACAGCCGACTAAGATTAGGATTTTCATCATGAAAAATATTGTTATAAAAGGAGGGTTGTTTGGAGAATTGTGAGAGTTGAATGTATGCGATATACGGTCATTGTGCGCAGAGAGCAAGTCGTATCGAATCATGCTAAGTGCAAAATTTGCAAAGAGAGCAAAGTGCGCAAAAGGGAGAAGATGATCATGAAGTTCGATTGTAACGAAGCAGAGTGTGCGAAGTAATTACGTAGAGAGAGCAGAGTGCGTAGAGATCGCAAAGGTGAAGAAGACCAGTCAGGTTCTTGCAAAAGCAAAGGTATCTTACTATAAAACTTATAGATTCAAAATTGAAGTCCAGGTTGCAGCTTGGCATCAGGGGTTGGTGCTCCTTCCAGTAGGTGCTGGTAAATTAGGGGTTGGTGCTCCTTTCTGTTGGTGTAGATAAATAAGGGGTTGGTGCTCCTTCTAGTGGGTGCTGGTAAATTGATTGTAAAGTTGGTGCTTTGCAAAGGCTAGATTTGGATGGTAGTCCAAGCAGTCAATTTTTGAGGAGTAGCCACATTGGTGAACCTCGTTAAATCTTGTGTTATGTGATGCTCTTGTGTTATACTTGCTGTATCTAGTAATAAGTTTTAATTGTTGCGATATTAAGAGCTATAAATTCAAGTTTAAAGAGCTACACTGATTCACCCCCCCTCTTAGTGCCATTGTAAGACTAACAATTGGTATCAAAGCTAAGTTCTTGTACAAGCTTAATCGGCTAGGGTGATCTTGGAAGTAACACAATGGCAGGTGGTGAAGGCTTCTCATCAAACAAAGCACCATTGTTTGACGGATCTAATTACGCGTTCTAGAGAATCAGGATGCAAGCATATCTTTGTGCTTTGGGATACGACATCTGGGGTTCAGTAGTTAGTGGATACACGATACCCATCACTCCTCCAGAAGAGGCTGACGAAAAGAAACTGTTTGACAATAACTCAAAAGCAACGAATGCTCTCATGTGCGGAATAGTAGACAGTGAACTAGTAAAGATCATGAGCTGTAAAACGACAAAAGAGATATGGGACAAACTGAGGAGTATTCATGAAGGAAATGATAAGATCAAGGAGGCCAAGTTACAGACACATCGAGCTCAGTTCGAAGCATTAAAAATGAATGACGATGAAAACATTGAGGCATATATGTTGAGAGTTAATGGAATCATTAATGCGATCAGAGGACTCAACGAGGATATCAAAGACTCTGCCGTCATGAAAAAGGTATTAAGATCTCTTCCTCAAAGGTTTGATTCTAAAGTCTCAACGATAGAAGAAGCTAAAAATCTAAATTATTTTAGTATAGATGAGATGTATGGTTCCTTGACTGCATATGAGATGAGGATAGGAAGATCTAAACCCACAGACAGAGAAGCGGATTTTAAAGCCCTTAAAAATAAAAACGCAAAACAAGAGTCCGAGGAAGAAGAGACATCAGATGAAATGGAAGCAAACTTTGTTAGAAAACTAAAAAGGGGAAAAGGAAAATACAGAGGAAAGCTACCGTTTAAATGTTTCAACTGTGGAGGCGTTGGGAATTTTGTGACTAAATGTCCACTTAATGAGAAGAACAAAAATGATGAAGGATCGCACCAAGAAAGAAGTGACTGGAAGAAGAAAATGAATTTCAGAAAAGGCAACTTCAAGAAGAAAAGTTTCATCTCCAGGAATGCCAGTTCATCAAAAGATAGCTCCGGTGAGGATTCTAAAGAGGAAACAAGTGAAGCTCTTTTCATGGCATTTGAAGAAGTAAAATCAGAAAAGGAAGAAGGAGTGAACTCTGAAGTATGTGGTGAAAACCCTGAGGCTGAAGTAGATCTAGAAGGTGAGTTGATCTCTGCACTTGAAGAGTGGAAAATAGAGAAGAAAAAGAATAAGAAAATTTCAAAAAGGCTTGAGGATGCAAACGAAATCATAACCAGTATGAAAGTACAGACAGAAGAATACAAGAAAATATCTGAAGATCTCGAAATACAAATTACCATGAAAATAGATTATTGCTGCAAACTAGAAGAAGAGAATGTTGGTTTATGGACACAGATAGAAGAGATGAATCACAAAATTAGTTGCTATCACAAATGCGAAGAAAGTTCTATGAAGCTGGATAAGATTATAAATGACCAAAGGCCTACAGGCATCAAATTTGGTCTGGGTTTCATCGAAGGAGAATCTTCAAATGGATCAAAGGCCAGAAATGTAGAATCCATAAAGAATGAAGATAAGAAATAGGTTGATCAAGGAAAAATGTCTCATGCAAAAGAAAGCAATAATGCCAGGCACAAAAGGAGAACTGACAATGATGGATTCACCAATGTCACACATCAAAGAAGAAGAAGACCTATGGCTACTACGACAACATGGCAAAGACCATCATCCAGGTTCAATTATCCCTTTTCTGGTTTCTGTTTTAAATGCAATGGTTATGGACATAAAATCTCAGACTGCAAATATAATGTAAGACCAAGGAATTTCACCAGTAGAAATGTTTTTTCTCCTCTGATGAATTATACAGTAGAATGTTATAACTGTCATAATTTTGGGCACATTGCAAGAAACTATAGAAGTACATTTGCATCAAATCAGTTTCAGGGAAGGAAATTTCAACCAAATAAGATGAGACAAAATAGAAAACTTCCCGTAAAACATGCACAAGTTGTTGATAAGGGAAAGGCAAAACAAGAGCCCAAAACTACTATCAAAACAGAGTGGAAAGAAAAGGAGCGACTTAAGGAAGAAAAGGAATCCTTAATCGTACAAACAACATTTAAAGCATAGAATAAATATGTACCATGGATACTTGATAGTGGATGCTCCAGTCATATGACAGGTAACAAACAAAAATTTGAGAAGTTACAGAAATATGAAGGTGGTTCAGTAAAGTTTGGAAATAATGATGGAGCTAAGATAGTTGGCAAAGGTTCAGTTAAAATTATTGATAGAAAAATTAAGTCAGAAGAAGTCTTGTTTGTGGATGGTTTGAAACATAACTTGTTGAGCGTAAGTCAGATTTGTGATAAAGGTCATGAAGTAGTTTTTAAGAAGCAGGGTTGTGAAGTCGAAAAACAAACAAGTGGAAAATTGATAGCAACTGGATCAAGGACATCTGGAAACCTGTACACGCTCTCAAAGACTTCAGAAGGAGCTTGTTTTATTGGACAGGAAGAAGAAATTTGGTTGTGGCACAAGAGACTCGGTCATATCAGTTTTGATAATCTAGTAAAAATCAACTCAAAAAGGGCAGTGAGAGATATTCCCACCATCAACAAACTTGCAAACAACATTTGTGCTTCATGCCAAAAGGGGAAGCAAACTAGAGTCACATTCAAAACAAAAGAGTACTACACAAGCAAACCTTTGGAACTAATACACACTGATCTATGTGGACCCATGAGAACACAAAGCATAAATGGTGACAAATATTTTATGTTGTGCATTGATGACTATTCCAAAATGACATGGATATTTTTCTTGAAGCATAAATCAAAAGCTTTTGAAAGGTTCAAGATTTTCAAAAACCAAGTTGAGAATGAAACAGGAAGGAGGATCAAATGTTTAAGATCATATAGAGGAGGAGAATTCATCTCAGAGGAGTTTGCAGAGTACTGTGAAAAATACGGTATTAGGAGACAGTTTTCAGCAGCCAGGACACCTCAGCAGAATGGAGTGGTAGAAAGAAAGAACAGGACAATGCAGGAAATGGCACGGACTATGTTGGTTGAAAGTAGAGTAGCAGACAGATTTTGGAGAGAAGCAGTCCATACTGCGGTGTATATCCAAAATAGGTACATGCTGAGAACACATGAAAGCAAAACTCCTTATGAGTTGTGGTTCGGTAAAAGGGCAACAACAAAATACCTCAAAGTTTTTGGCAGCAAGTGCTACATCAAAAGAACTCGAAGATAATCTTGGTAAGTTTGAAGATAGAGCGGATGAAGGTATTTTTGTTGGTTATTCACCAAGAAGCAAAGCTTACAAATGCTACAACAAGAGGCTAAAGAAAATTGTGGACAATGTTGATGTTAAATTTGATGAAGGTAGAGAACGAGTAATTAGCTATGAAACGAACTACCCAATTTATGAAGAGGTTATTGAAGGAGATGAGGAAAATGAAATGGAAAAGATACAGAAGATTGACTCAGATGATTTAAGTTGTGATTCAGAAGTGGAAGAAAATAAGAAATTCAAAACAGGCAGCTAGCAAAAAAATCATCCTAGAGAGCAAATAATTGGAGACCCCAAAGTTGGTGTTCAGACAAGGAGAAGAGTAGTAAGTAACTACTCTCTATTATCCAGCATTGAGCCCAAAAATATTGTTGACGCAAGCAAAGATGAAAGTTGGATGAAGGCAATAAATGAAGAATTAGATCAGATCAAGAAAAATGAAACTTGGGAGTTAGTACCTAGACCTGCAAATAAAAATATAATCGGGACTAAATGGATTTTTTGAAACAAATTGAATGAAGACGGACAGGTAGTCAAAAATAAAGCAAGATTGGTATGTAAGGGTTATGCACAAGTTGAAGGCATTGACTTTGAGGAAACTTTTGCACCAGTAGCTAGACTAGAGGCAATTAGAATGTTTCTGGCTTTAGCAATCTACAAGAATTTCAAAGTTTATCAAATGGATGTGAAATCAACGTTTTTGAATGGGAAACTTGAAGAAGAGGTTTATATTGAGCAACTAGATGGTTTCCAACTTGGTGATGATCCCAACTTGGTTTGCAAGTTGAAGAAAGCATTATATGGCTTAAAACAGGCACCCCGAGCCTGGTATGCAAGGCTAGACAACTATCTCACTCAACAAAGGTTTAAGAAAGGTATGGTGGATAGTAATTTGTATGTCAAAATAGAAAATGGGCATCTTATTGTTCTTGTTGTATACGTAGATGATATCATATTTGGTAGCAGCAAAGATGAGTCATGTAAATATTTAGAAAATAAGATGCAGAAAGAATTTGAAATGTCAATGATTGGTGAACTTTCGTATTTCCTCGGGTTGCAAGTTAATCAATGTAAGAAGGGCATATTTATTTCTCAAGTTAAATATGTAAAAGAGATGTTAAAGAAGTTCACAATGGAGGATTGTAAGCCAGCTTAGCACTCCCATGATGACAGAGTTGCAAGTTGAGCAAGGATGACAAATCTCCACTGTTGATCAAACCATGTACAGATCTATGATTGGAAGCTTATCGTACTCGACAGACTACCAGACTAGATATTTTGTAGGCAGTATGCATGGTAGCACGATTTCAAGCTAATCCCAAGGAGACTCATGTGACAGCAGTGAAGAGGATTCTTCGGTACCTCAAGGGTACTATGGAGTATGGGTTATGGTATCCAAAAGGTAAAGACTTCACCCTTATTTTGTATTCAGATGCAGATTGGGTAGGATGTGTCGATGATAGAAAGAGTACCAGTGGAGGTGCATTCTATCTTGGAGACAGATTGGTCACGTGGCACAGTAAGAAACAAGAGTCAGTTTCTTTATCGACGATAAAAGCAGAATATATTGCAGTGACAACATGTTGTACGCAGGTATTGTGGATGAAACAAACCCTGAAAGATCTTGGTATTAACTTCAGTGAGCCAATATTAGTTAAGTGTGACAACACCAGTGCCATTAACATCTCCAAGAATCTGGTTATGCATTCATGCACAAAACACATTGCTATCAGGTATCACTTTTTGAAGGAGAAAGTTGCGGAAGGTGAGGTTAAGTTGGATTTTGTTCCAACTACAGAGCAAGTAGCGAGATATCTTCACAAAACCATTGCCCAAGGAATTTTTTGAGTACCTTCGCAATAAATTGGGAGTGGTCACACTTCCCAAGAATTGACTAGCTACAGGGATCACATTCTCGTGGGGAGCATTTAAGTATTTGATTATATTTTTGCTCATGTTCATGATTTTTGCTAAGTGTAATCAATTTTTCCTAAGAATGTTGTGCATGGACTCAGGGGGAGTCTGTAGTAGCCCTTTGGTATTATTGTCAAAGGGGGAGAAGAGTTACAGGAAATTGCACATGTGTTGCCAACAATTCCAAAGGGGGAGATTGTTGAGCAAGGTGCAACAACAATATTGTCATTGTTGTCAACATAGTCAGATAGATCTGTTGATGCAAGTGGATAGGAAGATCAAAAGCTATTCGGATGCAGAAGACAGGAGTTCAAAGGTTATTAGAGTATGTACAATGATTTTCCAAGAAGACCGAAGTGGCCCATATGCAAAAGATCAAAGAAAAAGACAAGTAAGAAAAGTGTCGCGATATCGTGACATATACAAGGCAAGAAAAACTATCACGATTTCACGACATGTTGGAAGAGAGAGAAAATGCAAGAAGAAAAACTATCGTGATTTCACGACATGTTGGAAGAGAAAAATGCAAGTGGAAAAACTATCACGATTTCGCGACATGTTGGAAGAGAAAGAGAAAGCAAGAAAAAGTGTCACGATTTCGTGACAAGTTCGAAGAAAGAGAACAAGTAAGAAAAGTGTCACGATTTCGTGACATGTCGTATTTTCATGACTAAAATAGGAGAGAGAAAGTAAGTTGAAAAGTGTCACGATTTCGCGACATGTCGCATTTTCACGACTAAAATAGGAGAGAGAAAGTAAGTTGGAAAAGTGTCACGATTTCGTGACATGTCACATTTTCGTGACAAAAGAAAGAGAGGAAGCGTACGAAAGCAGAACTATCACGATTTCACGACAAAAGCAGAAAGCAAGACTTCGAAGCAGAAGTGTCATGATTTCGTGACAAAAGCAGAGAAGAAGACTTTGAAGGCAGAAGTGTCACGATTTCATGACAAAAGCAGAGAAGAAGACTTCAAAGGCAGAAGTGTCACGATTTCATGACAAAAGCAAAGAAGCTAAGTACGAAAGTAGAAGTGTCACGATTTCACGACAAAAGCTAAGTTGAAGACTACGGAGGCAGAAGTTTCGCGATATCGTGACAAAAGCAAAGTCGAAGTCTATGGAAGCAGAAGTGTCATGATATCATGACAAAAGCAAAGACGAAGTATACTGAGGCAGAAATGTCGTGATATCACGACAAAAGAATAGAGAAAGCGTACGGAGGCAAAAGTGTCGCGATATCGTGACATGTTGTATTTTTGTGGGCCAAAGCAAAGAGAAAGAGGAGAGAGAAAAAGTGTCGCGATATCGCGACATGTTGCATTTTCATGGGCCAAAGCAAAGAGAAAGAGGAGAGAGAAAAAAGTGTCATGATATCGCGACATGTATTTTTGCGGGCCAAAGCAAAGAGAAAGAGGAGAGAGAAAAAAGTGTCGCGATATCGTGACATGTATTTTCGCGACAGGTCGTAAATGCGCAAGTCAAGAAGGAGAACCCGACGGAAATGAGAAGGATGACAACCGACTAAAATTAGGGTTTATAGTTGTTATGAAATCCGACCAAGATTAGGGTTTACAACCAACTAAGATTAGGATTTTCATCATGAAAAATATTGTTATAAAAGGAGGGTTGTTTGGAGAATTGTGAGAGTTGAATGTATGCGATATACGGTCATTGTGCGTAGAGAGCAAGTCGTATCGAATCATGCTAAGTGCAAAATTCACAAAGAAAGCAAAGTGCGCAAAAGGGAGAAGACGATCATGAAGTTTGACTATAACGAAGCAGAGTGTGTGAAGTGATTACGCAGAGAGAGCAGAGTGCACAGAGATCGCAAAGGTGAAGAAGACCAATCAGGGTCTTGCAAAAGCAAAGGTATCTTACTGTAAAACTTATAGATTCAAAATTGAAGTCCAGGTTGCAGCTTGGCATCAGGGGTTGGTGCTCCTTCCAGTAGGTGCTGGTAAATTAGGGGTTGGTGCTCCTTTCTATTGGTGTAGATAAATAAGGGGTTGGTGCTCCTTCCAGTGGGTGCTGGTAAATTGATTGTAAAGTTGGTGCTTTGCAAAGGCTGGATTTGGATGGTAGTCCAAGTAGTCAATTTTTGAGGAGTAGCCACATTGGTGAACCTCGTTAAATCTTGTGTTATGTGATGCTCTTGTGTTATACTTGATGTATCTAGTAATAAGTTTTAATTGCTATGATATTAAGAGCTATAAATTCAAGTTTAAAGAGCTACACTGATTCACCCCCCCTCTCAGTGCCATTGTAAGACTAACAAAAGTACCTCTCACTCACCTAGTAACTTCATTGTAGAACGAAAACTAGAAGAAGTCGCTATTTGAAGACACTTGATCAAGGATGTGGTGAAGACCTTGGTGCATTCAATTTCAAAGTGCAAGACTTATTCACTTGGAAACTCTACATCAATAAATAATACTAAAGGTATGTTAGCTAATCCATCATCAAAAAAAAATTTAATATCTCTATCATACCACAATTGTAGACACAGTCATTGCCTCAATCAACATACCCCCAAAATCATATAGTCCAAGCCCACTATACCCCCAAGGCCACCTATCTTATGGAGAAAACTCCTAAAGTCAGTCCTCACCATATTACCAAAATATACCAATGAAGGCCCAATTACTCTGCTAGAGCACTTGAAAGAGCTGGTATTTATATACCAGACACACAAAATTATAGAGAAATATGTGGCTCTAATATTATTAGTGACATAAATTAAAGTGAAATCACTCCAAAAAGATGAATCTCTTCCTCATTCAATTACAAAATGGGATCGAATGGATTCTTGGATTAATGGATAGTTTCATAACAAAAGTTAAAAATTATCAAAAACAAACCAACCCAAAAGAAGGAATACCTTCTTGTCTCTTGTGCTAACCCAAGTAGTCAATCCAAAATTAAACCTACTCCTTTTCAATTTAAAAATAGATGAAAAATCACAAATGAGGAAGACTCACTAAAATAATTAGGTAAGAAAAAAATTATAATCCAACCTCAATCAATATGGAAAAGCGAGGAAATTGAAACTAGAGCAATAAATTTGAGAATGTCAAAGTAGACTTAGCTAGAAGTCTTGTCCTCCCCACTCTTATAAATAAATGAAAGCATGCCATTGGAGGAAGGGAAAACCCTAGGGGAAAATACTTAAAGTATGTACATTATATAGATGAGGGTTGAAAAAATTATTCTTCCATTCTCCTAGTAATAGGAAGAATGCCAAATTCAGGAATCAAATGAAAATTCCTCATACTTTTAGTGGTAAAAAGCATCAGTGGTAAATAATAATATGGGATCCTGGACCTAAATATGTACAAGGTTAGAGATATAGGCTATTCTAAAAGACCATATCTAAAAAAATATACACTTATAAGTATATAATAACATCAAAGTTAGGAGGAGCTATGAGGGGTGGCATGCGAATAAAGATAGAGCAGCCATAAAAATCAACAACTGTAATTCAAATTTTCAACCAGCTAGAAAAAAGGGATGATGAGGTTCTCTCACCTCAGGAACAAAAAGTTTGGTGACCATCCAAGAGTTGGATTTAAATGCCATATCCAATCTAGAGCCACTTTATTCACAAACAAATGTTGGTAAGGAAGATCATGGGAAGAAATTAACATCAAATAGCTTACAAGGGCATGGCCCAAAAGGTATGGGTATTCTCTGAGAAAGAAGCAGGCAAAGAGAAATAAATGCATGACATGCAAAGAAAGTAAAAGGAAAAGTGAGGCAAAAGGGAAGGTTATAACCATATAAGACCTAAAATGCACAAGTATTATACTTCTCTAGTACAAAATCCATAATGAATACTTTGCAATTGGCACTCATCATCAGGTCAAAAAGGAAATCCACATTTAGTCTAGTATGTCAAAACCAAAAGATTCTCGTGTTGAAGAAACACTAGAAGTACTAGTAGCCACATACTCTAACATTAAAATTTTGAGTGATGGGGCTAAAAATTGCTCAGATCCAAAATTTTGTAAGGTGACCAAGAAATTAAGAGTGGATGCCTTTGAGCACTTTAAAAATTGTAGGTCTTCAATTTTTGGTGCAAGGATATGGACTAGTTTCCTTGCATAATACATGGTATCTAAAGTACATTTATATTATGAGCTAGTGAATGCATGTGCATAATTCTATGAGCTAGTTGCCTAAGAAATTAGTTCCCATGATGGAAAGTTCAAGGTGAAAATCGATCCTCCCACCATTACAAAGATGTTGTTGTTACCAAAATTTAAGGCACATATCAATGAAGTAGAAGAAAAATAAAATTTTGAGAAGCTTCCATAAGAAGATAAGATGACCTTTCTAAGGTCATAATATACAAGCATAGACTAAAATAACCCAGTTCTATAGTGTTTTATTTTCCTTGACTTATTTAAGGAAAGCTCAAGAGATGCCCTAAGCATGATAGCTTTCCTTTTGGGAATATAACATGATAAATTTTTCATTATGACTTGGCTTGGCACATTATACAAAATGAAGTAGACACCAAGAACCTTGGATAATCACTTTATGAAATAAAGGGTATCTTTATTCCATGGCAGAAAGTGAATCAGGATGATGTGGAAGAACTGAGGAAAAGGAATTGGAGAATGCCTAAAATAGAGGTATGGTGGAAGATGAGACAATTGAGCAAAAATAAGAAAGAAAAAATTGGCTCAATAGATGAGGATACAATGTTCAATGAGTTGTACAATGAAAAACATCTAGATGTTGAAAGTTTAGAATCCATGAAAACTAGTGACGAGGGATATGTTGGTGAAGCACCTCAAGAGAAGGAGGTGGTTGGGACAAAGCAAGAAGAAGTAAATGAGTCATTCTTGGCACATCTAAGAAGAAATATATTTTTTCTTGCTCCTCAAAGGAAAGGGACATTTTCCCCTTTAGTTCAACAACACCCCCACCCATTTCACCTAGACAGAGGACTCCAAAAAAATGAAAGCAAAAAGCAAAACATGTAGATAGTACCAATAAGAGGAAGCAAAATAGATAGAATACAATTGTAGAAGAACCAAACAATAGAAGGATCTCAGTATCAATCCTACTTTACTCCGATCTAACCAAGGAAAGGGCTCAAAAATCAAGATAAGTGAGACCTCTAGAAAAGGCCCAAGAACCCCTTACTACATAGACTACATCATCTCTAGCTCATTCAGTAACCTACCCATGATAAATGACAAATTCTACCTTTCTTTATAATTTCTCCTTTAGCCTTGATCCTAGATATTCACATATCCCACGCTATAACCACTCTGTTGATTAAACCATTGGAAGCATTTATTTCATTTTTAGAACAACAGGGGGACATTATGGTAGTTCTTTCTCCTTGGAAAAAAATTTAGAAAACTTAATAGCATACAAGGTATAATAAAGAGATACAAGCCCAACATGCAAAACAAATAACTACTACTTAAATATATTTCCATTTTATTCCCCCACAAAGAGCATAATTACTATTGAGTAGAATTCCATTAGTAGCAAAACCCTTGAGAGAAATGATGGAGCAATATTGAAAAATATCAACAACGAGAACAGACTTGAAGGATGCACAACCCCAAGATGTGCTAAAACTCACTAGAGATGCTAGAAAGATAGTTTAACATGACTATGAGTCAACTAACTAAAAGCTAGAAAGAAAAGAAAAAATGAAAGGAGTTGGAGCAAACCAAGGTGGTATTGAGGGATTCACAGGATGAAGCTAAAGCCCTACAAAATAAAAAAATTTGTTGACAAAGCAACTAAAAGAGAAAAAATCTAAATCCATCCTAAGGAAAAAGGAGGAATAATTAAAATAACTCTCAAATCAACTTGTTAATCGACAAACCCAATTTGGAGAGGAAAAGAATACCCTGATGAAGGAGCTAAAATATTTCAAACAAAAAATTGAAGAGAGGCAATGACTCAAAATTAAAGACCTCATTAAACATACCTGAGATGCTTATTGGGATAATATTGGTAATGTAACAGTGACTCTATTCCAATTCTTTGATTTCATAGATTCAAAAATACTAATGGGTCGGATGTGCACAAGTGCCTTGTATTAGGAGTGAATGTAGGAGAGTAGGAGTCATGTAAAGTGTACAAGTGTCATAGAGTCAAGTATGCATATAAGAAGAGAGTGAAGAGTCTAGTATACAAGTGACAACATGAGAATACATAGGTCAAGAATAGGAAAGGTTGCATCTCCCAGATATTTGAGGAGTGCAATAGATAAGTATTGAAGAGTCACATTACTATAGCTATATTATGGAGATAAAGCTCCATATAATGTAAGGAAAAATATTTTGTAGCGATCACCACATAGCAAGCATTGATAATAAAGCTTATATATAGATTTTGAGCAATTTTATTGTAAGTATTCTTCATGCATGTACATGAATGATTTTGGCTATTTTACATTCATATTTGAAATAATAAGTGAATATTATTTCATTACTATATTGACCTAGATATATATTTTATTGCTCATGTATATAATTCTACTTTTGATTATTGATATTTTGACCTATAATATTATGGCTTATTTATATTGGGACCTGTAATATTTTGAGATAGTTAGGCTTAAAATCCAAAAATGGTATCAAAGCTACCACTTAACTCTATCTATTTTTTATAGAGTTATATTTCAAAGCCACCATAAAATTGGATTCTGTCCACTTTAAAAGTAGTGAAGACTTGGACTCTATTTTAAAGGTCTAATTGAGTAGATATTGAGGGGATAGATAAAATTCACCTTTATTTGGATGTTAGGGTATTTCCACTTGGTTCAAGGAAAACCAATGAAGACTAGGACTCGGCTTGAATTGATTGAGAGAGCCAACTTAGAATATAGTTGGATGTGAGGGGACATTCATAGTCACCCTGATATTGATTTTGGATTCTCTAGAAAAGAGAAGAATTATATTGTTCTTAGGTGTGACCTAAGACATTATTGAATTGAGGAGCATCAAAGCTCCTAGATAATTGAGGAGCATCAAAGCTCCTAGATAATTGAGGAGCATCAAAGCTTCCATAGATTGAGAAGCATCATAGCTTCCATAGAATTGAGAAGCAATATAAGCTTCCAAAGATCAAATTTTTTAAGATAACTCAGATCAAATCTAGAGTGTAGTAGAAAGAACAAAATTGTAACATTCTACTAATATTGAAAGATTATTTTATATCTAAGATCACAAAGTAGAAAAAAACATTCAATTTGTTGTAAGAATAAAGTAATATTGAAGAAAGGGTCCTGGTACTGCCCAAGTGTAGAGCAAAATTGCTTGAACTTGTAAAGCTCAAGTGGAGAGAAAAATCGTTCAAGCCTAATAAAGCTCTAGCATTGTGCAGAAGCATCCAAACCTGGAAGTTTCCAAGTATAGTGTAGAATCATATAAACTTAGAAGTGTCCAAGCATAGTGTAGAAGCATCCAAGCTTGAAAGTGTCCAAGCATAGTTTAGAAGCATTCAAACTTGGAAGTGTCCAAGCATAGTACAAAAGCATTTGAACTTAGAGGTGACCAAGCATACAACAAGATCGCTCTAGTCTAAAAGTGCTCAAGTATAGAGTAGCAGTGACCAAGTTTTGATTGGTGTAAAGCAGAGAAAATCTAGTGAATGGTAGCACTCTAATAGCACTAAAAAATTATTCAAATAGAGAAATACCAATATATGGCCGTACCCTAGTAGTGCTCAAGAAGTGCTCACAAAAGTGAATACAAGTAATAAGAGAAAAGCACCTAAAGTTGCTCATGAAAAATGAATACATACATTAAGAGGAAAGCATCCAAGTATGTCATACAGGTAATGATAGAAAAGTGCTCGAGTAGCTCACACAAGCAACAATAGAAAAGAGCCCAAATAGCTCACACGGGTAGAGAGAGGAAGGCTCCTACGTAGCTCAAGTAGGTTGTGAGAGAAAAGCACCCAAATAGCTTAAGAAGATGGCGAGAAGAAATATTTTAATAAAATCAAGCAATTTGTGAGAGGAAATTTACCAAATAGCTTAAGCAAGCAACAATAGAAAAGCTCCTAAGCATCTCAAGCAGTCTATGAGAGAAAATCGCTCAAGTAGCTCAAGAAGACAATAAGAGAAAAGTGCCTAAGCATCTCAAGCAAACTATGAGAGGAAAGTGCCTTAGTAGTAGAACCCAAGTAACTCAAGTAGAGAATACAGTTAGTGAGAGAAAATCATATGAGTAGCTAAGAACTCATATAGTGAACACAAATTATAGCAAAGCATCTGAGTAATTCTCAAGAAATGCTTGGGATAAGAAGACAACTAAGTGCACTATGAGCAAGGTAGTTTTTAAATAGCATCGTACGTTCAAAATCCTAATTAAGCTCTTTTGTATGTTGAAAGCATAAAGGAGAGGATAGAAGCCCTATCGAGAGACGAACGTCTAATAGAGATGAATGCAGAGCAATGAGGAAGTCAAAGCATCATAGCCAGCCAAATGATCTTCTAGAAAATAGAGGTGAGAAGCCAGTGATTTGGAAGGTTTTTGAAATGACTAATGTAATATGGAGTCTAAGTTCTTATGTCCATTTGCATTGAAACAACCAACACAACATGGAATATAACATCTATGTTCATATGAGTGAAATGACCATATCACATTTTTTCTTAATGTCTATTCTTATGCTTATTTGAATGCTTGCAAACATTGCTCGACATGGATTGAAGGTTATTGAAGAAGACATCAAAAGGAATATTACAGAGGCATTACGTGTTATTTTAGTAAGCTAGAAAGGAGAAGAATAAGGTAAGTGATATTATGCTAATTTAATGATAAATTAAAGATCTAATCTAGAATATTAATATCATAGGTACTTTAATTATTTATATTGGAGTTAAAAGGTTTTTTAATGGTTTGATTATTAGGTGGAGTTATAAGATTTTCTACTATAGTTTGAATTTAATATTTCAAGTTTTTAATTTTTGAGTTTTTAATATTTATTAAAGTATGGAGTGATAAGGTTTTCTACTTCAAATAGGATTATTTTATTTGGATTTGATTTTTTAATTTTGAAGTTTGAAGTTTGAAGAGTTAGTAGAAGATTTTTAAGATTTGATTTTTTTGAAGTTTTTTGAATTTTTTTGAGGTTTTTTAAATTTGAAGAAATTTTGAAATTTTGCAAATTTAATTCAATTAGGGAGTTAAAAGGATTTCTACATCAAAGGATTAGAAAAATTAAAATTGTAACATTTCTTATTTGAGTGATTATTGAGAAGTTATTTAAAATTATAGTTTATTAATTCTAGAGATATAATGATTTCAACTTCAAAGTAATTGATTCATTGAATTTAGATTGCAAATTTGCTCTCAAAAATCAATCACAATAATGCACAAGTTTTCTTCACAAAACTGGTTTCTAACTCTTGCACATTCACTTCCAATGTTACTCAAACCAATGCACAAATTGCTTCACAAAACTACTCTCTAACCTTTGCAAATTTATCCCAATATCAATCAAGGTTAATGCACAAGCTTGCTTCACAAACCCTAGCACTTGTGTTTCCAAATTCATTCAACAATGAATCACAAATAGTTCTCAAACCCTAGCACAAGTGTTTCCAATTTATTTCAACAATGAAGCACAAATAGTTCTCAAACCCTAGCACAAGTGTTTCCAATTTCTTTCAACAATGAAGCACAAATAGTTTTCAAACTCTAGCACAAGTATACTCATTCAATCCTTATTTCTCCAATCATATGACAACAAGATATTTCTTAACCAAAAACACCTTGTGAATGAGATCAAAACACCATACCTCTAAAAATTACCTTGATGATGATGTGCCTCTAAAACCTGTCTCAAAACAATTTTCCTTTTGATCCTTCAAGAAATTTGGTTAGTGATTTTTAAATTCTAGCATAGATAAAAACATCATCCACTCAAATATTTCCAAAAGGTGTCCACAATAAATCTATAAAATCAATGCCTTATTTCTCCTCTTTAATATTTCAAGAATAAGCTTCTAAAACCCTAGGATCCCTATAATGCAAAAGTTACACTTGGAAATAAATCAATTTACACCTTATAACTCCTAACTTATCATTCAACAAAACACCCCAAATCCAATTTACAATACAGAATATATAAATTACTAAATACACCTTATAACTCCAAGCTTATGACATTCAACAATACACCCTAATATTCAACTCACAATAACAGAATATACAAATCACTAAAACCACCTTATAACTCCAAGATTTAGACAATAATCAAAATATTTTTACTTTACCTTGGTTAAATTCTTTGTGCACTCATTCACATCCATAAATACCAAGCAACCTTATCGCTCACCAAAAATTATCACAACCATCAATGCCAAGCAACCTTAGCACTTACCAAAAAATCAACACTGTCGTCAATGCCAAGCAAAACACACTCCACGGGTTTTGACCCACAAACCTCTACCACAATAGTACTATCACAAGTGCCCTAACCAACTACACTACCATGGCGGTTGGAACCAAGGATGTGCCCATGCAAAGATGTCCCTAGCTCAGTGCACAGATCAAAAAACTTAGCACAACCTTCAAAATGATGTTCGGGGGTTTTGATCCTGTGACCTCCTTTCTATCAGTGCTCACGTAAGTCACACATCCAGTTGGGCTATCCCAGTTGGATAGGATGTCTCAGGTGCTTACAATATCTATCATTAACCAATTGCATGCACACCTTTCAAACACTCTATCCTCTTCTTGTCGTTCCCAGGAAATTTCAACTTAGCTCTTCGAATCACAAAAGTATTAAAACGTTTTTCGCATTGAATAATAATCGAAATATATCATTAGCACTTGGTGAAAAATGAAATGTTTTATCCCCTTATTTATATGCACTTATTCTTGACTTGAAATGTCAGCACACAATTTTGCATGGGAGTATTTCAAAAAGACGTTGGCGCCAAGGGTTTATAACTTTATATTATAATATTTAATAAATATTATAATATTTCCTTTTTGAACCTTTTGCCTTCAAATATTTATCCCATAAGACTTTTATTTAAACCTTTGGCCCTCTTGTTTTAAACTTTACCTTCTAAAACCACTCTTAAACATGTGTGTCCTTCTTATAATATATATTATAATTTTTCTTCTCTTTTAGACCTTTGTCCCAAACAAACTTCTTAAACCTTTTTGTCCTTCATATAATATTTAAAAAATAAATATTATAAACCTTTTTCTTTCAATAATTTTCTTTCTTGTGAGTCTTGCTATCAAACCCATGTAGAATATTCTTGACTATCATGCACCTTTGACATCACATTATTTCTACCTCATGTACCCTTTGACATCAATGACAACTCAATATACTCAATATTTCCAACATGCACCTCAATACAAAAAGAATCAATGTTCTAAAGAGGAAAAAGGAAAGAAGGATAAGGAAAAATAATATATTCAAGCAATAGCCAATTCAAATATAATTGATAAAATCCCAATCCTCCTTGGGTCATCTAAGAACCAACTTCAAATGGGGAAACTTAAAAAATTATAAAAAGTATTCTTAACACAGCCTCAACCAAGTCCATAGAACTTGTGGCTTCCAAAAATGTCAAAAGATCATGATTACCACTTAAAAAGGTAATCTTGACACCCATGAAAAAAAAGCATTAGGACCTGTTGAGTGGTATTTTCACCCAGTTGTGAAAGTACACTCTCCTTTAGGATTTGGGTTCCAAATCCCCTCTTGCAAAGAAGTTAAACAAACAACTTCTCCAAGGTCTCCGTTGTATTAGCATTTGCATATGTGTATTAGTAATCTCAAATAAAGATATTCAATTTAAATGCTTGGAACACCTTAGTGATTGCAAGTAACTGTAAACAAGGGGCAATGTTGGTTTATTTCACCATGAAACTTTAGTGATTGTTCATTGTTTTTTTTTGGATTTTGAAATTTTTTAAATGTTTATTTTAATGCCTGAAGATTTAAAATAAGTTAAAATTTTTGGAAAAAAATAAAATGCAGAAAATGAAAATGAAATGCAAAAAGAAATGAAATGTAGAAAAACTGAAAATAAAATGCATTCGGTATGATGCTATCCTATTTCGACAAAACCGAAGATGTGAGGTCTCCATGCATGCAACCTAACCTATTGGACTTGCAAAACAAGCACAATCCCCATAGACTAAGTGTTGGTTCCTAGGGTACGAAATAAAATTCAGATTTCAAATATTCGCCTAATGTAACCCAAAAAAAATGGCATTAACATTATCTATAAATTCGAAATCTAAAAAATGAAAGAATAAACATTAAATCCATAGCATGCAAAGAAAATATCCTTCTTTCTTGCCCACAAGATGCAAATTTCTGAACACTTCTGCATTAAAAATATGTCATTTTACAATAGCAAAATTTCTAGTTTTTCCAAACCAGTCTGTGGAAGAAAAACAACTCAAACAGGTCCAGAATGGCCTTCTCGCCTTCAACTCTGCAACTCTGCTTGCAGCGGTTTCCCACCCTTCTCTGGCCTCTTTGAATGGCGTATTTAAACTTCTAAAAAAAATTGTTTCTCCTTCCATGACGGTTTGTTTCATTTTTGTGTTCCCTTCCCCTTCCTTTTTTCTTTTGGCCCTTCTTTTCTGCTTTGTTTCCTTTTGCTCTTTCCTTTGTAACGACCATCTTAAATGATCATGTCTTATTCATTGGATTTTGTCCTTATGTCCACGTCACTATGCAGGTTCGTTACCTTGGCAAAAATGGAACATGTCGCGATATCGCGACGCTTTTGCCTCCTTGCTCTCTTTTTTTGCTTTTAGCCATGAAAATGTAACATGTCGCGATATCGCGACACTTTTCTTTCTACTTTCTTCTTTGGCCGTGAAAATGCAACATGTCGCGATATCGCGACACTTTTTCTCTTTTGGCCGTGACAATGCAACATGTCGTGATATCGCGACACTTTTTCTCTTTGGCCGCGATAATGCAACATGTCACGATATCATGACACTTTTTCTCTTTTGCCGCGACGATGCAACATGTCGCGATATCGCGACACTTTTTCTTTTTTGGCTGTGATGGTGCAACATGTCGCGATATCGTGACACTTTTTCTCTTTTGGCCGTGATAATGCAACATGTCGCGATATCGTGACACTTTTTCTCTTTTGGCCGTGATGATGCAACATGTCGCGATATCGTGACACTTTTTCTCTTTTGGCCGTGATGATGCAACATGTCGTGATATCGTGACACTTTTTCTCTTTTGGCCGCGATGATGCAACATGTCGCGATATCGCGACACTTTTTCTCTTTTGTCCGTGACGGTGCAACATGTCGCGATATCGCGACACTTTTTCTCCTTGTGGTGTTTTGCTTTTTTCTTTGATCTTTAGCCTATGGGCCACTTCGGTCTTCTTGGAACACATGCAAAAAAGGTGGGTCCCCAATTTTGGGGTACGTTGTGGAGCAGCCACAACAAATGGCGACTCTGTTGGAAAATGCTCCCGAGCATTTCGGTGAGAACTCAACCTGAAAACACATAGACTCAAATACAAGCGTCAGAAAATATCCCAAGAATGAAACTAGACGAGAAATACATGAAGCATTAGAATTATTAAGCATCAGCTCGGTGTGTGCAATGTGCTTCATTCCCTATCGTTTGAAATTGATCAACATTCCATTGTCAGTTTCACTTATGATTCGTATGCAAGGCTATGAATGATTTGTGCAGGATTTGATGTATGACAACGATGTTAGAGATATAACAACCTGCTTTGCAAAGGCTCGAACCTTCTAGTATCATGAACAAACATATTAAAACTGTCAAACCCTCTTAGGACCAAATATATGTATACTGAATTAATTTACTAGATCCCAAAGTTGGTTATGTGTCACTACCATCTTGAACCCATGTGCAAGTGTAAGTGAAATCGGAGCTTTGGGGAATCGGATTCCCAACCTAAGCGAGATGGGAATTTAACCCTATCCTTGCTACTCCGATCTGGAGTTCATTACCTCATCTTGAACAAAATGATTTAACTTGTTATGGATGAAACTGTCAGGCTAGCCTGTCCGTTTGAGCGATCAGTGGTCTTGCTTTTAGACAAGACATGTTGCCACGCATGAGCATACTCCACTCGCCGACCAGGCGTCTATAGCCCCGATGGAGATTAACCCCATAATCCAAGCTTTGGCTTTCTTGAATTTTAGGGATGACTACCCATCCTTGTGAGGGACACGTAGTACGATCCTTCCAACTCAAATGATATGATGGAGCGTGGATTAATGCTTTGGGTTTGAGTTTTTGGGATTAGTGTCTCATCCTTGAGCTCTCCTTCTACTCAATGAGGAGGTCGAATGAATTTGGGATGATCCATCCTTGAATGATTATCAATGATTGGAGGTGATAATGGCTTCCTTGAATCTTGAGGGATGACTACTCATCCTTATGGGCCTACTACGATCTTTCAATCCAAGTGATTTTATGGAGGTGGAGTGGTGAAAACCATTATTTCATGGACTATGTTTTGCATGATGGGACAGACACGAAATACTCCTTTCGCCTCACCTTTTCTTCCAAGTATGGTTTTGACCATTTTGCTCAAGATCCTCTTTAAAATATGTGGAACGTGCTTGGTTCAAGATAGTTCGGGCATCAGTTCCCAACCTTAGGATCCTTTTAATATATGTTATGTAATGACCCTAAGAGGATTTGACACCTTTTCAATGATTGTATTTGAAATGTAGATGCAACTGAGATGGAATGTATATGCAATGTCGAATGTAACATGAGATATGGATGAACGCATTGCTCTTTTTGAAATGCGGATGGAGTATATCACCTACTTTACCATAATTTGTAAAACTGGCAACTTCATGCATCACAAGTTTCAAACGATATTCTTTAATGTGTTTGTGATACTCGCGGAGCTTTCTGCAATAAAATTCTGATGTTTCATATTCTCCTTGTCTTAGTCAACATTCATAAGGACATAAGTTGACATCTCGCTTTTTTTTTTTTTTAAAACAAACCCAAAATGTCGAAAGGACCAACACACAACTTGAAACCAAAACAGAAATGCAAAACCAACATCAAAACCAAAAAATTATATACAAATGTACAATATGATACAAATCTCACATGATTTAAGGGCTAAAATAGTGCTTTAGAACTTGCCCGTTAACCGGTAACGTCAAATATTTCCCATCCAAAGTTCTTAGTCTGAAAGTACTCTCCCCTAGAATTTCCGAAATTTGATAAGGACCTAACCAAAGACAATCAAACTTTTTGTGATCCCCTTTCTCATCATGTTTTTTATCCCACAATAAAACCAAGTCCGAGATCCTGAAAGACTTAATTTTGGCTCTTTTATCAAACCATATTTTGACCACATCTTGATGTTTGCTCATGTGGAGCATGGCTTCTTCTCTTTTTTCATCAAGGTGCATTAGATGACTTAATCTAGCCTCAATGTGATTATCGGTTCCCAGGTATTCTTGTGTGAAACGAAGGGTTTGAAGCTTCAAATTTGTAGGAAAAATTGGATCTTGCCCATAAACCAGATGATAAGGTGTATTCCCTATTGATTCTTTTTCTCTAGTCCTATCCGCCCAAAGAGCAAATTTTAATTGGTTGTGCCAATCCCGAGAATTCTTTTCCAATAACTTCTTAATGATGGTTAACAAATTTTTATTTGAAGATTCTGCCAAACCGTTGCCTTGAGGGTAATAGTTAGACGAAAACTTTAAACTCACCTTATTATCATATGCCCAATTTGCAAATTGAGTGGAAACAAAAGCCTTACCATTATCACTTACAATAGAATCGGGCATTCCAAACCTTGTTACGATATGATCTTCGAGGAATTTTATTACCACATCCGTAGTAGCATGCTTCGTAGGAATTGCTTCTGCCCATCTAGTGCAATAATCTGTAGCTGTGAGTATGAATTTATGGGAATCTGAAGAATTTGGGTTAATAACTCCGATGAAGTCTAATCCCCATTGTGCAAATGGTCTCATCTCAACTACAGGTTGCAATGGCATAGCTGCATTCCTTTCTCTATTGGCAGCCACTTGACAAATATGGCAAGATCGCACGTGTGCATGTGCATCTTTAAAAATGTGGGGCCAATAATATCCCGCTCTTAGGATTTGATGTGCTGTTGAATTTTCCGAACCATGGCCGGTTCCGTATTTACCATGAAACTCTTGCAAAACATTGGTAGCTTCTTCTTGATTTAAGCATCGTAGGTAAATTCCCTCATGATTTTTCCTGTAAAGAACACCAGAACTAATAAGATAATTGGCAGATTTAAGTCTCAAGGCTCTTCTTTGAGTAGAATTAAGATGTGATGGACACTTACCATTTAATAGAAAATACACAATATCAACATACCAATCATCTTTAGAAATGCGCTCTCCATCTGAATATTGGCATGTGACTTGGGGATTGTTCTCAGCAATTGTTTTCACAAGTCCTTGTCCACGGACTAATTTCATGGGTTGAATTTCAAGGTCAAATTCTTGGATGGTAGAAATCCATTTACCTCTTCTCTCACCTAGCTCATTTTGCACAAACATGGTTTTGACAACAGGGTCAGGCACAATGGCAGAGACCCTACTATGCACAATGTAATGTCTAAATTTTTTTACTATTTTGAAAAGTGCATACATTTGCTTATCGAGGATGGAATACCTCAATTGAGCATCCTTCAAAGGAGCGCTTAGAAAAGCTATGGGATTTTCTGCGTTATCTTCACCTTTACGAGTCAAGACACTCGCAAAAGAGTGTTCAGATGCGAAAGCATAAATAAAGAAAGGCTTAGAATAATTTGGACTTATAAGGATAGGGGCTCTAGAAATAGCATCCTTGATGCTTTGAAAGGCAACCCTACTTTCTTCGTCCCATCTGACATTCACATCCTTTTTGAGCATCTCATTCAGTGGTTTAGCTATCTCAGCGAAGCCAGAAATAAACTTCCTCACGAAATTGATTTTCCCAAAGAAAGATCTCAATTCCTTTTTGCTAGCTGGGAGAGGCAAGTTTTGGATAGCTTCTATCCTTTTCGGATCAATGGAGATACCTTCTTTTGAAATGATATGGCCAAGCAATCTTCCTTCTGTCACTCCAAAGATGCATTTTTTTGGATTTAAAGAAATTTCGTGCTCTTTACACCTTTGGAGAACTTTCCTCAAATCTTTCACATGGTCTTCTCTTTTCTTTGAAAACACAGGAATGTCATCCACATACACAATGATACATTTACCTATGAGCCCTTTGAACGCATAATCCATGGCACGTTGAAATGTTGCGCCTGCATTTAATAATCCGAAAGGCATTCTTCTATAGGCAAACGTTCCCCATTTGGTTGTGAAGGCCGTCTTCATCCTGTCACTGGGATGAATAAGAATCTGATTGTATCCAGAATACCCATCGAGAAAAGACATCATTTCAGACCCATTCACCGTTTGCAAGATTTCATCAATTGATGGCAGTGGGTAATTATCCTTTTGTGAGGCTTTGTTGAGATTTCTAAAATCTATGCATAGCCTTATCTCTCCATTCTTCTTTCTCACCGAAACAAGATTAGCGACCCAAGTTGAGTGCCTAACGGGAAATATTATCTTTGCGTCCAACAATCGCTTGACCTCTTTCTCTATCAAGGGCTCAAGTAATGGGTTAACAGGTCGTTGTCTTTGTCTGAAAGGTTTGGAATCTGGTTTTAGAGGGATGGTGTGCATAATAACGTTTTGATCATACGTTTTCAACTCATTGTAATTCCAAGCAATGCAATCCATGTAATACTTTAGTGCACATATTATATTTTCCCTCTCATCAGTCGTACATGCCTTTGCAATGTACACTTCACGTGGATTATCCACACTCCCTATATTGATCAGGTCACAAGCATCTTTAGGAGGTGGAACCCTTTTTCCTTTTCTAGCTTTATATCCCATATCAAACACCTTCTCCAATGAAACGATGTTCTTAGGTATCTTGTTGGATTGAAATGTAACTTCGCTTTCTCCTTCTGTTTCTTCTTGCCACCTTTGATCTTCATCAATCACTTGGTTCTCAAAAATACCTGAATTGGTGACAAATTTGAAAATGTGTCTATCATTCTCAAAAACTTGCAAGTTTCTGACGTTATCAGGTATCGATGGGCAAGGGACCAACTCAATGGAAAACTTCTTGCATTTTTTTATGTCAACCGGATTTAGCATGCCTACAGTGATCGCAAGAGAATCAGCTATACGATTTCCTTTCCTAGAAATAAGGGATATATTAAAAGCATCAAATTCCTCAATGAGGTCCCTCACCCTAGTTCTATAAAGGCTCAATCTCTTATCGTGGTAGGTATATTGTCCTTTAACTTGTTTGACCACCAACTCCGAATCTCCCAATACTTTCAAACACTTAACCTTCTTGCTCAAAGCCAATTGTAATCCAAAGATAAGAGCTTCATATTCTGCCACGTTGTTAGTGCAAGGAAATTGCAATCTATAGGCAGCAAACAATGGTTTACTTCCCGGACAAGTGAGTTCAACTCCAGCTCCTGCCCCTTGTTTTGACTTAGATCCATCAAACTTGAGTAACCACACGAGATTATCTTCTTCAAAAGAGCTACAAGAAAATGTTTCTTTTTGAGGTTCTTCGGTAGCTCTTTCAACATCAAAAGCGTAGACTCCTAACTCAAGTTCAAAAAATTGAACTTCATTTGGCTTGTTGAATTCTGTGATGATTTCCTTAAGCCTTGGCTCATTTTCCACTCTAATTTGATTAGCAATCCCTTTCCAGGGTAGCCACATGTGTGAGCAATCAGTGGAGAAATAACCATTCAAACTTTTCATCCAATCCCTAGCAAGTAACATTCCATATCGACTTGGGATATTGACAACCAAAATATCAACCACCTGTTGGACCCTAGGTTCAGAATTGAGTTGGATCTTAACATCGTAGAGGGTCCCTACCACATTTACCTCAGATCGATCCAATTGCAAAACCTTGCATTTAGCAGAAATAGGCTCTAGGCCTAGCATTTGACAAATTTTTGTAGGCATGAGGTTACTTGTGGCACCTGTGTCCACCAAACAATTGTGCAAATTTTTGCCAACAATCCTCACAGTCAATAAAAAAGGAGGGACATCTCGTCTTTCCTTTCGTAAAACCATGTGAGATTCAACTTCCTTTCCTTCCTGTATTTGACTAGGTGAGCCCAAAGCCTTTATCAATGCTTCCTTTTGGCCAAGCAACCTAGCCGCCTCTAAAAATGAAAGGCTAGACTTGGACTTCCTTAAATCCTCCACTATGTCATAAGTTGACTTCTCAGGCTTCAATGTTTTTTGCGTGTCCTTAGACGTTTCTCTTCCAGATGGAGGAGGGGGATTATTATCAGCCTTAGCATCGGGAGGAAGAATAGAATTGTTTGGTGGAGTTGAGGATGTTTTAGGGGTTTTGGACTTACTCCTCAAATGGTATCCATGGTTCCCCTTTCTAAATTCTCTAAAAGCTTGCACTTCCTATTCCAAGATTTCATCCTCTTCTTCCTCATTCTCACTCTCTTGACGATATAGAGTTTCCACCACCAAAATGTTGTCCTCTCCTTGTTGATGTTGGGGTGGACCCTCGTTTGGCACAAGTTCCAAATCATCCACTTGAGCTTGGAGACAATGGGTATACCTAGCAATTTTGGGACAATTCCTTTCGTTATGCTCCTTCGTATTATGCAATCTACACCCCTTTTCCCATGCAAAATCAGAAATATTAAGAATGGAACTAGAGTGACTTGGTCCTGTAGAAGTATCTATCTGATTAGCAATAGGGGAAGGCACACCCCCATTGTTTGGCTTCGTATTCCACTGTCTCCCTCTATTGTTGAAGTTTCGATTTGGGTGAGGGGCATGGGATTCATACTTCTATTTTTGAACCAAATCATTACTCAATTTGTGAACTATCTTTTTGAGCTCTTCAACCTCTGAATAAATCTCTTTTGGTTGAGCTATGTTATTGCTAGTTCCAGTAGGATTTGAGTAATTGGTGAGATCTTGACTTAACATTTGAGTTGGATTTTGAGCCACTTGATTTGCGTAGGGATTCACACTTTGAATCAGAATTGGATTGGGGAAAGGAACTATAGCCTGAGAATTAATCGGACTGGCTCCTTGCATAGTCTGTTGACTATTTTGCAAAAATGAAGGAATGGGGGGAATGGATGTGATTGGTTGAATTGGAATGGGTGCGTAAGCGGGTGTTGATGAATAAGGTTGTTGATAAGGCAGAGCATTTATGCTTGATATTTGTGGTGTCATGATCTGATTCATCATAGGAGCTTGACCATATGGACCATATTGTCCTACCATGGGCATCTGGGAAAACCCATAACTCTGTGGTGTCATTTGTTGTTCAATAGTCATAGCTTCATTGTAGGCTAGAGCAAGCGTGGTAACTTGAGGATTTCGCCTTGCAAACATTGTCGTCATAGGATCCAATGCCCCAAAATATATTTGCAAAGCTACTACGGGGATCAATGGCAAAATGTCGAATTGCTCTATTATAGCACTTCTGAAATCTCTGATTAAAAGTTTGGATTGGCTCACCCTGGCCTCTTTTGCATGTAATGAATTGATTATAGATGATTGTGGGATCTAATGGTGACCTGAATTGATTGACAAAAGCATCCTCCATTTGCGTCCATGACGTAATGGAACCAGTAGGTAAGCAAATATACCATTCGTAGGCCACTTGGTCTAGGCTCATGGGGAAGAGTCTACAAGCCACATCTTCATGTTGAACTTGCAATCTTATCAAAACATCCCTATAGGCCTGAATATGTTCTTCTACGGTCCTTGGGCCATCCGGTTTGTATTTGGGCAAAAATCTCTCTATATTCTTAGGGATCTCGTGAATATCCCCTACAATATTCAAAGGAATGTTATTGGCTCCGTACCAAGGAGGTGGTGGAGGTTGGGCCATTTGATTCAAAATCGATGATGATAACCCTACAAGAACCGTGGAAATGGTACTGATAATTGGTACACTAGTGGCAAATGACACCACCGGTGCAAGTCCGCTAGATGCGCCTGAAACAGAAGGATCTTCTATAACAAGAATATCTGGTGGGACCACAATTTGCTCGGTTTTATTCCTTGGATTCCTATGAGTGAGTGGGAGGCTTTGGAATATGGTTTCCTCGGTTGTTTTGGACCTAGTTGCGATGCGATGCGGTGGGTCCAGCTTGTAAATGAAACTACCCTACAAAACCTGACAAAACTCTCAATACCTCAAAGAAAACCTGCGAGACAAAGAAAATCCTGTAGTTAATGAAATTCAAAGAATAACTTCAAAACCAATTTGTTAGTCATGAATGAAAGAAGGAACCATGACAAAGCAATATTCTAAAACAATGCACAATCAAAACACCTTATTCAAAACATCTTATTCCTGTATGAACAATCAAAAAGCGTTAGGACAATGCATATTTCCCAAAAAAGGGCTAAAGATAATAATCAATAGGGAGGAAAATATTCAAAATTTAAATCCCTATAGCATTTAAATCACACTGAAATAAACCAATTCGGCCCTCCTTCTAGCGCCAATCTGTTGAGTGGTATTTTCACCCAGTTGTGAAAGTACACTCTCCTTTAGGATTTGGGTTCCAAATCCCCTCTTGCAAAGAAGTTAAACAAACAACTTCTCCAAGGTCTCCGTTGTATTAGCATTTGCATATGTGTATTAGTAATCTCAAATAAAGATATTCAATTTAAATGCTTGGAACACCTTAGTGATTGCAAGTAACTGTAAACAAGGGGCAATGTTGGTTTATTTCACCATGAAACTTTAGTGATTGTTCATTGTTTTTTTTTTTTGGAATTTTTTAAATGTTTATTTTAATGCCTGAAGATTTAAAATAAGTTAAAATTTTTGGAAAAAAATAAAATGCAGAAAAAAAAAAATGAAAATGAAATGCAAAAACTGAAAATAAAATGCACTCAGTATGATGCTATCCTATTTCGACAAAACCGAAGATGTGAGGTCTCCATGCATGCAACCTAACCTATTGGACTTGCAAAACAAGCACAATCCCCATAGACTAAGTGTTGGTTCCTAGGGTACGAAATAAAATTCAGATTTCAAATATTCGCCTAATGTAACCCAAAAAAATGGCATTAACATTATCTATAAATTCGAAATCTAAAAAATGAAAGAATAAACATTAAATCCATAGCATGCAAAGAAAATCTCCTTCTTTCTTGCCCACAAGATGCAAATTTCTGAACACTTCTGCATTAAAAATATGTCATTTTACAATAGCAGAATTTTTGGTTTTCCCAAACCAATCTGTGGAAGAAAAACAACTCAAACAGGTCCAGAATGGCCTTCTCGCCTTCAACTCTACAACTCTGCTTGCAGCGGTTTCCAACCCTTTTGGCCTCTTTGAATGGCGTATTTAAACTTCTGAAAAAATGTTTCTCCTTCCATGACGGTTTGTTTCATTTTTCGATGGCTGTTCGTTTCACCTTCCTTGACTATTTGTTTCACCTTCCCTTGTATGCGTGTGCTTTGGTTTCCATTTGTGGCCCTTCGTTGTGTTTCTCCACATGGGCTTGTGTCGTTTCCTCCGTGTGTAATGACCATCTTAAATGAAAATCATGTAAATCTTGTCTTATTCATTAGATTTTGTCCTTATGTCCACGTCACTATGCAGGTCCGTTACCTTGGAAAATGGAACATGTCGCGATATCACGACACTTTTGCCTCCTTGCTCTCTTTTGTTGCTTTTAGCCATGAAAATGTAACATGTCGCGATATCGCGACACTTTTCTTCCTTTGGCCGCGAAAATGCAACATGTCGCGATATCGCGACACTTTTTCTCTTTTGGCCGTGACAATGCAACATGTCGCGATATCGCGACACTTTTCTCTTTGGCCACGATAATGCAACATGTCGCGATATCGCGACACTTTTTCTCTTTTGACCGTGACGATGCAACATGTCGCGATATCGTGACACTTTTTCTTTTTGGCCGTGATGATGCAACATGTCGCGATATCACGACACTTTTTCTCTTTTGGTCGCGATGATGCAACATGTCACGATATCGCGACACTTTTTCTCTTTTGGCCGCGATGATGCAACATGTCGCGATATCGCGACACTTTTTCTTTTTGGCCATGATGGTGCAACATGTCACGATATCGCGACACTTTTTCTCTTTGGCCGCGATGATGCAACATGTCGCGATATCGCGACACTTTTTCTCTTTTGGCCGCGATGATGCAACATGTCGCGATATCGCGACACTTTTTCTCTTTTGGCCGTGATGGTGCAACATGTCGCGATATCGCGACACTTTTTCTCTTTTGCCATGATGGTGCAACATGTCGCGATATCGCGACACTTTTTCTCTTTTGGCCGCGATGGTGCAACATGTCGCGATATCGCGACACTTTTTCTCCTTGTGGTGTTTTGCTTTTTTCTTTGATCTTTAGCCTATGGGCCACTTCGGTCTTCTTGGAACACATGCAAAAAAGGTGGGTCCCCAATTTTGGGGTACGTTGTGGAGCAGCCACAATAGGACCTTACCAGCCCAAGGAATAATTGCTCAAAGCAATCATGAGCAAAACCAAAGTGTGGGAAATAATTGAAGAGTTACGTACAACCCCTTGTAAGGTCCCACACTCGAAATTACTTAATATATCTCTTTATCAATGATGATGGTTAAGAGACTTACTAGATGATATGGATATGCCTAGACCAAGGGTTCCAAATATTATGCCCACCATTTGAGGGTCTTGTCAAGTGCAATATATTCAATTGCATAAAGAAAATATTTGTACTGATTCACATACTAGACTTGATTTGATTATAAATTTACCTTCAAAAATATGATTATTGTTGATTATTTGGTAATGGATGATGATCTGCCATTCATGATAATATTTTTTTATAATGATATGGTGGTCTGTAAGGATTTGGTTTATGAAGTGGTACATGTGTTATGTCATTGTCCTTGATAGATAGACTAAAGATCCGTAGAGAAAATATCCTCTCCACTAGAACTCATTGCAATGCTTATAATAGATGACCACAAGATCTTGTGGGTTGCGTTTGGCTACCAATTTTAGTTAGACCTAAAAGAGTAAGAGTGAAATTTGTGGTGTTTGAATTTTAGACCAATTATAACATGCTATTAGGACCTTGTACTAGCAAGATGATATCCATAGCTTCCTATGCTTCTCAAGTGGTTAAATATGCCTATGATGATAAATTTTTCATCATAGAAGGAGAATTAGTTCCTGGGGGTCTCATCCTCTAAACCATAAAATTTGCTTTATTCCTTTTATGTATAAAACACAAAAGGTTTTGATTTATGAACATGAGCCTTAGTGGACTTCTAGAAGGAAGTTATCCAAGTGGCATCCTGAATTTTTCTTAAAATACCCCTAATACAAGTATGAATCAAAATATGGTCAAACTATTATGGATGTTATTACACCCCTTGTTGAAGAGGTAATTGAAAAATTGCTATCATTGTTAAAATCTAAAAATGAATAAGAGTCTTATTTTGTTCTATCACCAGTTGGCCAAATTACATAAAGCCCATGAGGATTCTACCAAAGTAAAACAAGTAACATTTTGTGTAGATAATTATAGTATGGGGAGGACATTGATAGTGATGTGGACAGTGATTTTAATCAAGCCTTTAACATTTAAATTGAGAATGCTCCTACTACTATTTCTATATGGTTGTTGGGAATTGTCATGTAGGCTCCATTAATGTTCCTATTATAAGTGATGATGATAGTCATAATGATATAAATCTTTATGAAATTGCTTTTGGAAATAGCAGTAATTTATTTTCTTATTGTATGCTTAGAAATGATGAATGTAATCTCCACAAAACTAGACTAGGGAGGCATAGAACAATTAATGTTTTTGTTATCTCTATATCAAAACTTTTATGTATACAAAATGAAACATGAATTATTAATTTTCCTAAGCATTTAAAAAAGTTTAAAATCTATCAATTCAAATTGCTATGAAAATAGACCCATTGGTTATTTTCTCTCTGAAAACATCAACTTATACACTATTTTTAACTATCTTGAACTAGAACTCATGGTTGGACCATCAATAATTGAGATTTGTCCTACAAAAATGAGATCGCCTCTTAAAGCAATAATTATGGTCAAAACTAATTTTCTTAATTTATATGGGACTATTCTAATTGTTTTAGTAGTCTTGGATGATTGTTTAACCTATAATAACCCTAGTGTGCCTAGACTGCTTTATATTTTTTATGAAATTTATATACATTTGAGATTACCTCTTAATGTGGTGATATCAATTCCTCCCATTTTCTAGGAAATAGTGAATGTCAAGGAACTCACTACTATCCCTAACAACCTGTTTGCATATCTAGAAATGTTTTCCTACAAAGAAAGGTCATATAATAAGTGATTTGAAAGTTTAATTTATCCTACACCCTCTTGTCTAGGCAAACACTTAATTGAAGTTAAGTTTTCTCTAGAGTTGAAAACTAGTGTAGTTACTAATGCTTTTATGAAATTTTACAAGTAATTAAAACCATACCCTAGTCCCACGTCCTTATCTTTCTTCATTTTTAGTCACATGCTCGCATGCTCTCTAGGCTTAGGGTCAAGGGGTATGAAGTTGAACCAATCATTCAAATCCTAGATAATGTCTTGGTTCTCTTGTAGTTACCTAATAATGAAGCCATCATTGAGTTCTTGTATACCAAAGAGGAAGGAATTTCCCAATAATGCCATGAGAGAGGGTTTCTTCAAGAGCCCAAATCCTAATTAGGGGAGGCACAAGTGGTCTAATTATGTTTTCAAGGTTGAGATTAATTATAAATTATAGAATCTTCCCCTTGCTCCAAACCATTTTAAAGAAGGAAATTTCATGTATGTTGAACATAATATAGATATGAACATAGGCACCCCTAATAAACCACACAAACAAAATTGGGGTCAACCTTTATAACAAATAATAGATCATCTTTAATACCTTGCTTAAGGAGTATAAGGAAGTGTTTTTCTCGGAGTATTTTCATATGCCTAGAATGGATGAGGACTTTGTTGTCCATAACATATTGGCTATGAGGGTGTTTCTCCTGCCTGACAAAAGCAAAGAAGATTTTTCCCTCTTATGCAAGACTTGTGCAATAAATCTAGAAGCTGTTAGATGCCAACTTTATTAGACCTCTTGACTATTTAGGATGTCTATATAACATTGTGCCTATAAAAAATATATATGATATCGAGATTTATTGTTAGTTTAAAAATATAAATCTATATTTTCCTTAAAATAACTTTTCTTTACCTTTTATTGGTGCTATTTTTGGAAATTTGAGCATGTTTTGTTGTCATTGATGTCAAGAGGTTTGATGTCCTAAGTTGATGGAATTGATGACAAGAGGTTTGATGTCCTAAGTTGATGGAATTAATGTCAAGAGGTTTAATGTCCTAAGTTGATGGAAATATTTGTGAGAATATTCTTCATGGTGGCACATGAGGTATAAGGCAACAAGAAGAAAGGAATTCCTCTCCATGGTGTTTGAGAAAGAATTTATAAGTTTATTTGATTTACCTTGATGGTAATTTTGCAAAGGTTAATAATTATTTATGGTGGAAAATTTGTCTTCTTAAAGAAAAGGTCCAAAAGGATTTTTAATATTTAAATTATAATATTTAAATCCATAGGATTTAAATTATAATTAAATATAATATTTATTTCAAAGCGCCAAAGTTTGAAATCGAGCGTCGACATCGAAGACTATGCCAATGATGGCATATTTATAATGCAAGTTGAAGTGGTAAAAGTGTGGTTCATTCATCAATTATTCTTGAGCCTTGTTCATCGGTCGATTCACGACGGAAAGAGGGAAATATTTTTGACTTCAAAATTCGAGCAGGTTAAAGACAAGGAGGATAATCTGACTTTCAATACCGTCCAAGCAGGTAGCCTAGATGGTTGTTGTCATGGCACTAGGGCATAGCAGCTGATAGGATGTTTTTGAGTCATGACGGAGGCAGTGTAAAGTTTTTGCATTATTTTGTTTTGTGTGGTAGAGGATAAGGACAAAGCGGAGGTAGTAGGGGTTTGGTTTCATGTGGGTGGCTAGCCCACGTGGTGGCCTAGCCACGGTTAGGGTGCGGGACCAGCAAGTTGTACGGGATCGATTCTCAATGGCAGGCGATAGCAAGAGATTAATTTTTTTATAAAAATTAATTTATGCCCAAAGTCCAAAGTTGCTAAGGTATGCGCTAGCTAGGGAGATATAAGGAGCTTTGTGTTGATTTTATTTTTGCAATAAAAGGGGTTATGAAATGATTTCTTTTTCTTGAGCAAAATATTAAGTGGGTTTGTTTGCTAGTGCCTTGGGGTAAAAATTGAAGTGGTGATTTATTTATCTTTTGGAAATGCATTAATGACAAGTAGGAGATATAAGGTGTAAATGAAATATTTTGCTTATGTAATTGGTGATCTTTGTTGATGAAATTTTATTTGCAAGGTTAGGAGTAATAAGGTGTAAAAGTGGTTTGACATTTTATTGAATATTTGTATGGTGAAATATCTGTTGAGGTGAAAAAATCATGTGGATGTTTTGAGGAAGTATATTGCAAACTAACCTTTGAAGTGGCACTAGACAAATCAATTATTTGTGAGACAGGTTTTGAAGACATATCTCCAAAAGAGCAATTAAGAGGTATGGGCACATCATCCTTTATTTGAAGTGTTTGTTGGAATGAATGTTGTGAAACATAAGGTGGAGTGAAAAGGATTGTTTGATAAGCATTGTTGGAAATATTTGAGTGAGTTTTGTGTGCTTCATTGTTGAATGTTTTGGAAATATTTGGGATAGATTTTGAGAATAATCTATGCTTCTATTGCTGAAAGGGTTTGAGATTTTTTGAGATAAAGAGCATGAACTACTTGTGCTAGGGTTGAAAACAAGTTAGGCATCTTTGTGAAATATTTTAAACATTTATTTGAGAGATATTGATAGCATTTGAGAAGGTGTTTTAGATCAATTTTAATAAGGGAAATTGAGCATTTGTGTGATTGATCTTTGAGAGAAAATTGGCAAGTAGAATTTGGATGTGTGAAAAGAGTTTTTCTGAAAAATATTTAAAGTGTGTTTTGTATGCAATATTTGGAATTATTTGAGCAGGTTTTGTAAACAGCTTGAGAGCATATTTGAGAAAGTCTTTGAGAAGGCTTGAGAATAGATTTGAGCAAGTCTTTGAGAAGGCTTGAGAGCAGAAGTGAGCAAGTATTTGAGAAGGCTTGAGAGCAAATTTGAGAAAGTATTTGAGAATGCTTGAGAGTAGAATTGAGCAAGTCTTTGAGAAGGCTTGAGGATAGAGTTAAGCAAGTCTTTGAGAAGGCTTAAGAGCAGAATTGAGCAAGTCTTTGAGAAGGCTTGAGAGTAGAATTGAGCAAGTCTTTGAGAAGGCTTGAGAGCATAATTGAGCAAGTCCTTGAGAAGGCTTGAGAGTAGAATTGAGCAAGTCCTTGAGAAGGCTTGAGGGTATATTTGAGCAAGTCTTTGATAAGGCTTGAGGATAGAATTGAGCAAGTCTTGTGAATACTTGAAACAACATTAAGAGCATAATTGTGCTAGATTAGTGGTAGAGTTTGGTGCAGATTTATGAGAAGATTTAGAGCAGATTTGTACTATACGTGGGATAGAGTTTGATGCATATTTGAGATAAAGCTGAGAGCAGGCTTCAGAGGTAACAAAGCAAATAGGACAATAGTATCTAGTGGATATAGATCCATTAGCTAGTGTAGTGGGGACAGAGGTCTCCTATAGAGATAGATCCACAAGAGAAAGCAGTGGGGGTAAAAATATTCTAGAATATCACCAACCAGAGCAGAGGGGATAGAGTTATCCTATGGGGAGAGATCCATGAACCAGGTAAGGGGAAAGAGTTCTCTTTTGGAGAGAGATCCATGAACCATAGCAAGGGGAAATAGTTCTCCTATGGAGAGAGATCCACAAACCAGAGCAAGGGGAAAGAGTTCTCCTATGGAGTGTGATTCGTGAACCAGTTGGGAAGATAGAGTTCTTCTATGGAGAGAGATCCACAAACTAGTTGAGGAGATAGATTTCTTCTTGGATCAAGTTCCATGAACTAGATAAAATGGAAAAGAGTTATCCTATGGAGAGATATCCACAAATTAGAGCATAGGGTATTGGTGTCTCCTTTGGATAGAGGTCCATAAACATTGTAATAGGGAATTGATTCCCAAGAGATTTATTGAGAAAATTTAGAAGAAATATTTTCTCCGTGGAGTAGCCCACATTGGGTGAACCACATTAAATTTGTGTCTCTCTTGTGTGTGATAATTTATGCATTGCTTTTATTATTGCTATTGATATTTCCATTGATAATATTGGATAATATTATTTGGGAAATAAAAGTAAAAGTTGGTTGTATACTATTTACCCTCCCTCTTAGTATAAGCCTGTGTTCTTCATCTATTGTCATTCGATGATGGGGTATTAAATATTATACCTTATTGATGGTAATTCAGGGCATAAAAAAATCAAATCATCCTTGAGGATCAAACTGAAACAAATTTTACTATACCTTAGGGCATATTGTTATGTTGCCATGCCATTTGGATTAAAAATTTCAGAGTTGCCTATCAATAGGCCATGACAACCATCTTTAATAACTTTATTGGAAAAATAGTGGAGTCTTATATCGATGAACTCTTGAGTAATTCTAAGAAGCAATATTATCACCCAACTAACCTTCATGTTATTTTTGAGTGATTACAATGTTAGACTTAGACCCAAAAAATATGTATTTAATGTTACTAGTGGTAAGCAATATAGCCCTTATGGTGTCTCATAGGGGTATAAATATCAACCACAATAAGATCAAGTCCATTGATGTTATGCATCCCCATAAAATTTTTAAAGACATCAAACCCTTCTTGGGGAATCTTGATGACATTAGGAGCTTTATCCCTCAATTAGCTTTCAAAACTTTTCCAATGAATCACTTAAGAAAGACGTTGAATTCAAATGGGATGACAATTGCAAAAAGGCTTTTCTTGAATTTAATAAATTTCTTTTACAACCCCTATATATTTAGCCAAGCCATTTGTTCTATACACATTTGCTACTCAATTTTGTTATCTTTTGATGCTATATATTTAATTAAATAACTACCACAAGGTATAAAATGAGCATGCAATATTAAATATAAGATAATGGTAATATACTAAGCATGTAAAACTCATAAGAAACTTTTGTAACTACTCATAAAATTGCCATTAAATAAAATTAACGAAAATGGTATCTTCATACAAAAATTGGAGATATCAAACTCTCCATATTTCATACATGCTCTACATTGTATCTACCTTGCTCTATACTACTCCTCTCTCTCCTTTCTATCTATCAAAGGCCTATATATAATGGGATGTGACTCTTGGTCTTTCACCTTCCCATGACTCTTCATCTTCCTATTCTATAGACTCATGTACACATGGACAACATGTACATTTGGTGCATTGCATAAATTAAATACTTAAACCTTAATCTAAGACACACTCCTAATCTAAATATGTACCCAAGATGGTACATTAGCATGTACCAAATAATGTAATATATTCCAAAAAAATTTCCTGGCAGTAGTACTTACCCAACAAGATGATAACAATAAGAAGCATGTGGTGTATTATATTAGTTGAACAATGATTCTAGTAGAAACTTGGCATGCTCTCATGGAGAAAATTTGTTTGACTATCTATTTTGCATTTGAGAAAATCAAGCATCACATGTTATATTAGACAACTTAAGTGATCATTAAAACTAATACCCTACGATACCTACAAAAACCTTAGTGACACCTCATATGACAAATTGATCACTATGATTCAAGAATTTGATCTCTATATTGTAACATAAAAATCTATGAAACTTAGGTGATTACTAACCAGTTGATAATAGCTCTTAACTTGACACAAAAACCCTTAAGAATGCATTATATGATGAGGATATTATGGTAATTTCTTATTCCCCTCATGACTTTATTATATTTCCTTCCTCCATTGACTTTAGTCTAATTTAGGAGTCTACTCCTTATGATCTTACTAAGCAATAAAAATCTCTTATGGAGTCTTATAAGGATGTTGAGAGATATTATGAATTCAATCCTTAAACCAAGTCTAAAACACCTTCAAATTCTCAAAATTCTAACAAATACCTCCACCCTAACACTTGTATCCTTTAATTTGATGGATCAAAGAATGATTTTGGGGTAGGATCTAATATATTTCTCAAGTCTCCAACTAGTCTTGTTGTTCGCATGGCCTTTTGTCTAAAAATTTTTGGAATACGAGGCTTTAATCTTAGGGATCCTAATTGCCTAATGTGTGAATGCTAAACACATTTGAGTGTTAGGAGACTCCCAAATTATGGTTCATAATATCTCTAGTGAGTATATTATCAAAGCTCCCCATTTAATATCTTATCATCAAGTGGTTAATAATTTAAGCAATGTTTTTAAGTCCTTATTTAGGCATTCCTTAAGGGGGGAAAATGCTAGAGCTAATTTTCTAGCTGCTTTGACTAGTAAATTCATACCACATGAAAACATTACTTAAACAAATTTTATGGTAAAATTTTATTAATAACTGATGATCTCTATCATTGAAGGTCCAATGGATGTACATGCAATTGATATCAATGTTATTGATTGCCAAATTCCTTATAATAATCCTTGGTATGGTGACACTTTATGATTCCTCGATAATCAAACCTATTCACCTACGAACAAGGCTAAGCAACGAGCTCACATCCATAAGAGAGCATTTTGATATGTTGTTCTCGATGGGATACTGTAAAGCCCCTCTTTTATGTCCATAATGGTGACTATGGTGAACACTTTAACAATCATTCCATAGCTCATAAATTACTAAGAATGGATTACTTCTAGCCCACAATGGAAGCTAGTGCTAATAACTATGTAAATTCATGTGACAAGTGTTAGTTCCATAAAGATGAAATTCATACCCCTAATTAGGTTCTTTATCCAATTGAGTCTCCTTGGTCTTTTTTCATTTAGGGCCTTGACCTAGTAGGGCCTATTTATCCTTTGTCCTTAGATAAGCATAAGTTTATTATCATAGCCATAAAATATTTTACAAATTGGGTGGAAACTATGCCACTTACAAATCAAATAGCACTCATCATCTCCAAAATTATTTTTAATAAAATTATCACTTCTTTTAAAAATAAATAAATGTAAGAATTGACTTCTAAGTTAAATATTCAACACTACTTTTCCATGCCTTATTATCCATAAGGTAATGGTCAAGCTAAATCTAGAAATAAAATTTTGGTAATTTATTTTAAAAAATGGTTAAAGGATCAAAGAAATCTTGACACTTAAAGTTATATCTCAAATTATGGGTATATTAGACTAGTACTCAAATGTCCATAGGGGCAACCCCTTTTTCTTTGGCTAGAAATCTTGAAATTATTTTGTCGCTTGAGATTGAGTTGTCTTCTTTATGTGTTTCTTTGAAGAATTTGTTGAGTCATGATGAGTATCATTAGGAGTATCAGGAATCCCATCTTACCAAACTTACTACTCTTAATGAGAGGCATCTACATGCTCTTGAGCATAATAGAGATTATAAGAGTCATGTTTCTAAGTAATATACTAAGAAAATATATCATTGTTTTAAATTTGGGGATCTTCTTTTCAACCTTGCTAATATGTGTGAGAAATGCAAGGGCTAGTTTATATAAAAATGGCTTGGTCCATATATTGTGAAAGAGTTGTTTGTATATGGGGAAATAAAATTCTAAGCAATGGATGGAGTTGAGTTAGAGGAACCAACTAATTCCTTGCATGTCATACATTGTTATGCATAGTCCCCTTTTGACATATTTGTATAATATTTATCCTTTCTAGGTCTATCTCTTACTTTTGGTGTCTTTTTTCTTGCTTTGACTATTTTGGGTACCTCTATGATCATCAGTGTTGTACATCCTTCAATGTTGGTACATCTTAATGTGTTTTTTGATGTTTTTCTCTCATGACTAAGATCACCACTTTAAGTGATGATCTCAATCATCCTATATTTTTGGTAGCTTTATTTTTGCTTGTGTCATATTTTCATCTTGTTTTTTTATGTTTGCATGGTTATTTTGTTATGCTCATTGCTTGGTGTTTTTTAAAAGTTTTTACTAGCATTTACCACTATTGAATTTTTTTTGCACTTTGCTTGCTCTCTCTCTTCATGGTGTCACTCTTGCTAGTAAGGGACACCATGATGTCTTAAATATCTTCCTTATTGTTTGATGTTAATAACTTGCTTTAAGTTCCATAAATAAATTGCCTTAGTTCAACCCATGCCATCTTCCATATAGTATGTGGGTAGAACACCAAGGCAACATTTTTTAGTTTTTATATAATAAAAAATATTCAAAAGCATTCAATCATCAATCAATCAATTTTCCTCCCATTGTAGTGCCAAGCATACTTGTTGATACATTGTGCTTGGTTGAATACTATAGTGCGTGAGGTTGGACTATTATAGTAGGTGCATGGGGGTTCTCTCTTTCATAGGATCTCTTTGCCTTGGGCATGTTGCAACATGTATCTAGCCTATTTCTTTGGTTTTTTGTTTATTCTCCCCTTGTCATGGTGGGTGTGTCTTATTGAACAATGTGCTCATTGTCAATGATAGGGTGTGAGTTGGCCTTAGAGAAAAATATTTGTGTCTATATGATACATAAGTTGGCTTCCTATATGCTATACCATAGTAGTGGTTGGACATAATTTTAGTCACATAGTGTTCATCTTTACCTTTCTAGTGGTTCTTTTAGGGATGAGGGATAGTGAGGCATAAGTTCACTTTTCTTAGCCCAACCCTCTATAATGATGATTTTTTTGTTGAATATTTCATATTTATCAAATATTGCATGTGTTCTACCTACTATAGATGCATGTATGCTTGAATTATGACCTCTTGTATACCTGATACTATAGGGAGATAGTTTTGATTGAGTTATAGATCATCAATGGGTTTCCATCGATGGCATCATCTTGGCTTGCTTATGTAGTTTCTCTTCTATAATTTGAGCATGTTTGTAGATGACATGTTACATTTCTATTCCTTGTTGTGTTAATGTAGAGTTTCAGGCAACATGCCACAATAGTCCTTAGTGGGGTGTTATGTGATATATATGTATATGCCTCAAGATGCTCATAAGTATATTTATTAAAGTCTAACATAGCATATCCTTGAATTCTATAAAAATCATAAGTATTATTAGAAAGAATAAATCCATGTCATCACAACATCATGAAAACAATAGAAACATAATTAAATATTACGCAAATCTTATGTTGCATAAAATAAATTTCATGTATATATATGAAAAATATGGTACATGGATATACAATATAGTACATGGGGTACTGAGTGTCATCATCCTAAGCTACCATGCATCTTGAGTGCATAGCCTCATCACCCAAAATATCTTATATACATACTATTAAGGGTGTCATGTTGCTTATATCATACATATATAAAGAGGTTATGGTTATAAATTAACCCCTACATTCCTTGGAATGTGTGTTAGATGCACGTGTCATGGTATGGGAGGTGCCAAAGTAGGATTGTTGTGATACAAGAATCCTCGACCAACTTTTTCCATACCCATGCATGATCTAGCTAAGTTTATATCAACTACTCCTATAATTTTTGCTTCCTATGTATGACATTCTACCTTAGGTATAGTTCTAGATTTTTCTCGCAAAGCTAGCAGGTTGTGTGGTCTCTTCTTAGCAATTGTGTCAAAATATTATCGAGTTGGCAAGCTTGGCTATATAGGTCAATCGGCTACTCTAATGGGTTGTCTAGGGATGGAAATAATGATAAAAGACTATCAAAATCTAGGAAAATCCCCAAGGTTACTAGTTCAAGTTTATCAATTAGTTGTCTTTGCTCCTAGGATGTTTATACAATCACATATGAAAAGAAAAATATCAAAATCATTATATCATGAAATCATGTACTATAGTGCTAATTTGATCTATCTATGCATGGAAATAAAATCAAATCAATCTTGAGCCACATAAAGGGATTGTTTATATAGGTCACAAGTTTTTTGGTAGGGTCATCCTCCTCTAAAGATAATACCTCTAGGTCAGTACTATTTAGTCTAACCTCGTAGACATAGGTATCCTCTACAATAGTCTTCTCCTCATAGCCCTCTTGTGCAATATCCTTTTTTGCACCCTTTGTTGCCATCTCCTATGTAGCCTCCTCCCTTAAAGACTCCTTGTTGTTGCTTAATGCCCATGCTAGTCCAAACAAATTGCCCCTCTCCCATATTAATGTGGGGGTGTTGAATATATCTCCATGGGTGTTCCATTAGTTGGTATACTCCATAGTTAGTTAACGACAATAGTATCTCCAAGTATCCTCGTCTTATGCACTATGGATCCCTCTTGTCCTTCCATCCTCTATCAATAGTGACCTTGTGCCAATTGTGGCTCGCTCACCCCATATATTGTTTGTACTCTCCTATGTTAACACCATGCATTTAGGAGTGGAAGTATTACACCTATATGAGGGTTCCTAAACTATCTAAGGAACCAATCTTCCTTATGAGTCTTTGTGACCTCAATCCAATGATCATAAACTATGATCACCTACCCCATACCTACAAGTTGTTATAAATCCTAGTGGTTAGTCTATCATAAGTGGTGATAGGATGTCTAGATGATATATCCCCATTGAATCTTGTTGAGTGGTGGAACTTGAGGTCATGATGCTCCTATGATATGATCCCACTATATCATCTAGATCTTGCTCAATGTCATGTCATGGGATAAACTTGGAAGCCAATACATAGAAAAATGCTCATATATCAATGAGTGCAAAATAAACAATAGGCTAATGGTGCATGTCTAGTGGTCTAGAATCTTGTATAAGTCGTCATACAATAGATCCAATAATGTCCTTCCCCAAGAAAACTCTCTAGTCTTGTATATCCCTCCCTAAGGCTAGGTATACTGAATATATCAACGATGATGGGATCCTATTTGTGTCATTATGATAGAATACATAGGTAAATAAGATGAGGATCCTTGTGTATCATGTAAATGATACAATTGTGATAGTCCAAATTTACTCTAACAAAATGGTTTATTGCCTCTTTAGCCATCTCTCATCTATCACCCACTCTCCTAACATCAAGCATATATCCTAAGTGTTCATGATTTGAGGTATTTATTCAATGATTATCAACCACTTGATGAAATAAACATACTCTAGGGTCACCGTTATCTCGATGACCTTGTCCAATGTGGACCTCCACAAAAGGGTATTAGTCATCGTGTTCTAGAATATCATGAACTCAACACAATGAACTATGGGGTTATATATATGGCATATCTACTACCCAATCTAAACTAACCTAGCATGGATCTTCCCACACTTGTGTCATCCCCTATCATAGCTAATCCTACATTCAATATGGTTCTCTATTTTACCATAGATGGTTGTCCTCTATCCTGCCTATGTTAACTACTCTATTGGTGCTTGTCTCAACATCAGTTGTGTACTCATCTCTATCCTCTACCTTGCCAAACCTCTACCTATCAATTTGTTCTTAAAGAAATATTGGTCTTATAAAAAAATTGTTTGACTGTGATTGTCAATTTTTGACAGGATCATCAATCAAGGCCAACATCTCCCCTATTCAAATAGGACCATAATTGCACCTTTTTGCATACAAACAATATTGTCATCTTTTTCTAGTATTGTTGTTTTTGGATAATATCACCTCACTTTTTTGTGTGAGACCAAGATTACTTTCTTTTATCACAATTTATTGCTTCTTTTTTATTAAGGTCAAAATTGTTAGGTTTGATTATGATCGCCACTTTTCTAAAAATGGTGATCTTGGTCGACCTTGATTTTTGGGACTTTTAGGACAATTAAGGATATTTTTTAGCTACCCTATGTAGACCCCACCACTTGTATGATGCAATCATGATGGTGCTTTCTATGATATCATAGCTATTTCCTATCTCACCTAAGTGTTTATTCATTAACTCTTTTTGTGTTTATTTATTTTTAATTAATAATTGAAGAGAAATGCAAAGAAAAGTTGGAAGATTTGTCTCCATAACTGGCCTTGTGTCTACTTGCATAAACTATATTTGCACTTAAATTGTAGGTCTTGTGAATATGTGGTGCTCGTTAGAAGGTTAGACAGGTGCATAAAAGCAAAATTGAAAATTCAAATTTTTACCTCCGATATGAATTTTGAATATTTTATTGTAAAAAAAAAATTATGTAATATTATGCTAAGTTTTGTAGGGATATCAAACAGGTAGTTCCTTTAATAGCTTTGGCTTACTCCAGACTCATTTTCTAACTTTTTTATGTCTATTTTTCATCTAACTAATGTTTTTAGCACTTTGAACATTTTTACAAATAAATTCCTTTCAAATTGTATGGGGAAAGAAAAAATCATTTTCTTCATGCCAAATTTTTTTGGGGTATGTAGAGATAAGTATCTGGTATGTTTCCCTCCACTTTTGCATTTTTGACTATGTTTTTATGTTGTTTTGCTATTTATTTAAAAATTTGTATTTTTGCATAAACACTAGAACAAAACTAACAATATTTTTATTTTTGCTCTATAGCATAGAATTTTTATTTATGTTGCTTTTGCTATCAAATTTTCCAAGGACTCTCAATTGGTTCTCTTGTGGTGTCACCTAGGGTTCTTATAGAAGGGTAATATGTATTTGTAAAAATAGAACTAACGATTGATTTTACACATGGTAGAGAGTCTTGTCCTGCTATATATGGGACAAGGGTGGACTAACTTTGTTAGTCCTTAGGTAGGTTGTAAATAAGCCATGTTGGCTAATGGTTTTGATTCTATTTCTTCATCTAGTTATCACCTTATTGCCAGCTTTCCTTGTCAATATTTCTTGTTATTTTCAAAATCCTAAAATAAGTATAGAGTCATTACTAAAGGACATGTTTACACATGTCTCCTAAAGAAAGCATCAAAAAAATCATTAGTGATAAGATCACCACTTTAAGTAGGGATCATGGTCATTGATTGAATTTTAGGATTTTTGATTTATGATCATGGTCCTAACATGTTTTTATGCCTAGGGTTAATATGGAGTGTTGTTTGGATTGACGGTTGTGATTTTCTATATTTAAAAAGAGTGTAATTTAGCCATTAATCTCGAAGAAATAAAGTGATTATTTTCATCCACTATAAATACTCATTTCATCTTCTAATATTCTCACCAAACATTCAACTACCATACATTCATTAGATCTTGATTATTATTAACATTGTTCTCAATCTTTTTGCCCTAATTGCTACTATGACACATGAGTTTTTTTTTCTTTCTTTCTTTCTTTCTTTCTTTCTTTCTTTATTTCTTTCTCTGTCTTATCCTTGTAGATATAACCAAAGCCATCGATAGCTGTGTGGGTGAATTTTAGTGCTCCTTCATCCACTCTTATTTTTGGACAATATGTTGGCAAGTCAGAGTACCCAATTTTGAAGCATTAAGAGAGACAAACGGATAGGTAAGTGTTGGTCATGAATCTGCCTAAGTATCCTAGACCCGACCAACATTGAAAGGCCAAAGGAGAGAGATGTCCTTTGGGCCAATCTCCAGAGAGGGCTGGTTCCCTTACTAATCTAATTCAGTTTAAAGCTTAGGGTAGTAGGAAAGAGATGGGAAATGATATAAAGGAATGGGAAATATGGCTATGAGCCAGAGATGAAAGGTGGGGATAAACTAGCAACTAAAATTCAAATCAAGTATTAATTAGCATATAAAAGAAATAAAAGCATAGGAACCACTCACAGCTTGCAGGGATAACCTCCAAGAAACATTTCAGCATTCAGTTCCTTATCGAGAATTAAATTCAAAATGCAAAATTTAAATTTATCTAATAAAGATCATGAACATAATAAAAAATGATAGACATAAAGTAATCACACACAACACTACTCCAAGAACCAGAAGCCAAATATCTTTCTATTGATGCAGAGAACTCAAAGTATTTTTTGGCAGAATGTCTATCCTCCTCTTTTACATCAAAATGCTTAGTATTTATAGAGGATTTCGCCTCTATAATTAAATGCACATAAAAAAAAATGTTGGCTAGTCAAAGACCAGCAAGAGCAATTCTCTCCTCGGTAATGACAATGCTCGAATCAGAACATTCTTCAGGAAGCAATGATCCCTCTTTCATGGAGAGCACCTAGGAAATCAGCAGAGATTGGATGATGGAAAATCATCTCAGACGTTGGTGCATTGGAACACAACAATATCGCATGAAGACCAAGAGCTTGAACATTAAATCTTAGTTTTTGCTTCATCATCTTGCACCTCGGAATTTTATCTTCGCTAGGAAGACCCACCAAAAATTAACTTTGTCTTGAAAAGGGGTGAGATCAGTGGAGGGCGCCTTGGGAATGAATGAGATCATACAAATATCAAGGATGTAGCATTTAATCTTGGCAACCCTTCAACAGGAATTATGGAAATATTAATTTTATTGCCCCAAGAATTAAATTCCATCAATTTCTAGCCCTTCCCAAAAAATATCTACAACAATGGTGCCTTTGAATGGAAAATTTGCTAAGAAGAAGAGGTAAAATTTGATTTCACCCAAGAAATGGGATGAAAATCCTTTTCATTTCTTTCAAGGGTGAAAGTGATTCACTTTTCTAACAATTTTACCCATTGTTTGGTTAATTTTGCCCCAAAATTATATTCTTTCATGAATTTGGCCCAAAACATTGTCTTGCTTGAATAAGGGGCAAAAAAGGAACATTTCACCCCCAAAGGAGGGCAAAAATGATTTTCACCCCAAGTTGGGGTGACTTTGACTTTGACTAGCACTGCTTTCATTGTTTTTGCCCCAACTTGGGTGAAATCATTAAATTTGATAAAAATAAGGTGGAATTACTTTGGGAAATGTCTTCATCATCATGCATGCTTATTTCAGAGCAAATTTGACTTTGACCGACACATGTTTTCACCCCAAATTATGCCTACTTCATCATTTGTGCTCCAAAAATATCTTCAACTTGGATTTCACCCCAAAGAAGGGCGAAAGTGATTTTTGCCCCTTCTCAGGGGCGACTTTGACTTTGACTTCACAAGGCACACGTTTCGCTTTATTTTTGCTCCGAAATGTCTTCATTTGGAAATTCACCCTGAAGAAGGGCGAAAATGATTTTCACCCCCTAGGGTGAAATTGACTTTGACCGATGCCCACTTATTATTTTCACCCCAAAAGTGCCGAAAATGGATTTTCGCCCCAAAAGTGCCCAAAAATGGATTTTTGGTGGTACATCTTCCCGGAGCCATAACTTTTGATTCGTTGACCCGATTGTCTATTGTAATATATCATTGGAAATCTTGGGAAGAGATCTATAGCAATGAAATTTATGGAACATCCATTTTGTCCATTTTCATCCCTCTACGGGGCCTCTAAAGTCTTCATATTGTATTTTTAAGCTGTGTTGGAGAAATTTCTCGGGATGAAAACTTTAATATCTCTCAATCCGTTTAGGATATTGGGGTGATTCTTTCACCATAAGTCTAATTTTTCAATTCCCCTCCTTTGGGTAAATTTTCAAGTCCATAGGTGTCCATTTAGGTCGATTTCCCAAAAATGGTCGCTTCCCGATTTTTGCCTTTTTTGACTTCTGACTGTAGTGTGGCAAAAATGCCAACACTTTTGGTGGCTCATGGGGTATTCAGCTCGTCTGGATGCAATCGACCCCAGGGCCTTTATCCATTGGGCAATAGATTCATAACCACCTACTACATCAAATCATTTACTGCTTGCACTAGCTTCTTCCTATGCTGCCTGATATTGTTCGGCCACTTGTTTGTATTTTTCACCCAACGCGAGGAACTTCATCGAGCTCGATTGATTTTCTCCACTTCAAGGTGCTCTAGAAAGACTTCAATCTCTAACACCAATGACTCTTGTAATCCAAAAAATAGGAAAAAATGGAACAGAGGTTGTTGAGGGTTTGGCTCAATGGAAGGAGCAGAAATGGATGGGGCCATAGTTACGCTCACCCTTGATGGGGTTGGTGTACTTACAGTGATGATGGGATTATTAACAAGGGTGGAAGATGAGGTAGATGATAGTGGAATAGAAAATGGGTTAGGGACAGAGGCCAACAAACTAAAATATGGAGGAATGGAAAAATGGGAACAATGGAAGGAGCATTGGTGACTGATGACTATGAAACGGGGAGGGGAACAAAAGTGGTGGGTACAATGAATGAAAGCGAAGTGGAAGGAGGTACTGCAGAATGAAGGGAAATGGTCACCAAATGCTCATGATCAAGAGAAGAGAAAATAAAATGTGTACCTGTGGGCTCCGACACCATTTGAGCCAATGACGTGGGTGGTTGCAATGTTAGATTTTTTTTAATGAGATCACACCATTTAGTGCCCTCAACACTTTATTTATCAGCCGACCTATTTACACTATTTACACAAAATTTTACGACATGATTGGCATGCCACCACCACAAACCTGGCTTTGGGTGCTTATCCGATGAATCTGTAGTGTTCGAACCAGATCTGATTGTACTTCAGTCGATCTTTGAAGTTTGGCTGGCCTCTTCCCAAAGTTTTCTAGGTTGCGAACAAGATGCAACGTGGTAGGTTATCATGCATGCCAGTACTCATACAATTAATGAATAATGTGGTGAAGATATTTACCACATGGGAGCCTTCTTTGAGTACTGGTTGCGGTGATGGTTGGAGCCAATGCCGCCACTTGAGAGAGTCCACTGGCTGCGGGCTCTTGAGTATGGGTTCCTCTAACTCCTTAATGTGACAACAGGATTTTTTTGGTGATAGCCCTTCTATTAGGATCTCCTCAGGATCAGCCTCCTGATGAGGTATGCTTATTGGGTTTTGGCTAAATACTTGCGTGCTATGCCTTGGGACACAAAAAGGGTGTAAAAATGTGCCCTCTTCGCTCTCAAAATCTACCACTTGAGCCTATTCCCCTTCTTGGTCCATCTCCTGATGGAAACTACAAGCAACCATATTGTTCATTGTTGGAGTAGTGCTTGCATATTCCCTTCATTGGCCTTGGATGAGATCCACCTCTTGTGCTCCACACAACTACATTCTAGGTCTCCACACAGTTTGAGGGATCTACCATTGTGAATACTGCGCAAGACAGACGGGAGTAGCAACTACCGAAGAGAGTGATGGAAAGGTAGTTTCTCTCCACTATATTTTTCCTGATTGGAGTAGGAGCCGCTCTGCTTGTACTACTTCCTGAAAGACTTGAGGGAATCTTTATTCCCTAGATTACTAGTAGGAGGAGGCCTATGTCCGGGTGGAAATCTCAAATATAGTAGAGGTGGGCCTGGTCGGGTGTCGATCGGATCTTCTCTAGAATTCTCCTCCAACTCCTCCAAAATCGGACATTGAAGTCTATGATGCTCTCTAGAGGTGCTCTCATGATGGTGGAGAGGTGCATCAAGAGTTGAAAGGGATCTTGAGAGCCATCAAATGTGTCGACTAGTGCTCCTACTAAGTCCACCCATGAGTAGATGCTCTTACACCCGAGTAGTATGTACCACTATAGCACCTTTCCCTCTAGAGATAGGACCAGAATTCTGATCATGACATCTTCATGGGTTATGCCATGGATGATCGCTAGAGCAGCAACATCTTCAAGGTGCTCTCGGGCCATTCCCTCAGTGCCATTGTATTTTGTTAGGGTCTTCAGGGTATTTTTGGGAATATCATGCCGACTTTGGAGATTTAGAGGGCTAGGATCATCCCAGCTAGGATAGCATACCTATGCCATTATAGTAGTGGTCCTCAGAGATCACGGTCCTTGCTATTGAGTCGGAGTCGCTAGGTGAACATTATTTCTCCACTTGTGAGGTCAAGGCTACTCACCAAACCTTGATTCCTCTAGGGTGTCTTCTTTCAACATAAAAGGCATCCATCGGTCATGAGATCTGGATCTTCAGCTCAACAGAGTCACCAGGTGATTTTTCCAGATGAAGGTAAGCCAGAGATTCACCAAACTCGGGCTCCCTTAAAATATGGAGACTGTTCATCCCACTGGGCGTGCCAAAAACTATTGGTCATGAATCTGCCTAAGTATAAAATATTATTGCGCCCTAGACCCGACCAACATTGAAAGGTTGAAGGAGAGAGATGTCCTTCGGGCCAATATCTAGAGAGGGTTGGTTCCCTTACTAATATAATTCAGTTTAAAGCTTAGGGTAATAGGAAAGAGATGGGAAATGACAGAAAGGAATGGGAAATATGGCTATGAGCCAAAGATGAAAGGTGGGGATAAACTAGCAACTAAAAATCAAATCAAGTTTTAATCAGCATATAACATAAAGAAAAGCATAGGAACCACTCATAGTTTGCAGAGATAACCTCCAAGAAGCATTTCAGTATTCATTCCCTCACCGGAATTAAATTCAAAATGCAGAATTTAAATTTACCTAACAAATATCATGAACATAATAGAAATGATAGGCAAAAAATAATCGCACACAACACTGATTCAAGAACCAGAGCCAAATATCTTTCTATTGATGCAGAGAACTCAAAGTGTTTTTTTGTAGAGTGTCTATCCTCCTCTTTTACATCAAAATGCTTAGTATTTATAGAGGATTTCACCTCTATAATTAAATGCACATTAAAACAAAATGTTGGCTAGTCAAAGACCAGCAAGAGCAATTCTCTCCTTGATAGTAACAATGCTCGAATCAGAACATTCTTTAGGAAGCAATGATCCCTCTTTCATGGAGAGCACCTAGGAAATCAACAGGATTGGATGATGGAAAATCATCTCAGACATCGATGCATTGGAACACAACAATATCACACAAAGACCAGGAGCTTGAACATTAAATCTTAGTTACCACTTCATCATCTTGCGCCTCAAAATTTTATCTTCACCAGGAAGACCCACCGAAAATTAACTTTGTCTTGAAAAGGGGTGAGATCAGTGGAGGGCACCTTGGGAATGAATGAGATCATACAAATATCAGGGACGTAGCATTTAATCTTGGCAATCCTTCAGCAGGAATTATGGAAATATTAATTTCATTGCCTCAAGAATTAAATGCCATCAATTTCTAGCCCTTCCCAAGAAATATCTGCAACAATGACGCCTTCGAAAGGAAACTTTGTTGAGAGGAAGGGGCAAGAATTGATTTCGCCCAAGCAATGGAGTAAAAATCCTTTTCATTTCTATCAGGGGTGAAAGTGATTTACTTTGCTAACAGTTGCACTCAACATGGAGTTTTGTCCTTCATTCGATTAATTTTGCCCCAAAATTATACTCTCATGAATTTTGCCCAAAAGTGGAATAATGTACAACATTGCTTGAATAAGGGGCAAAAAATAATTGATTTCACCCCCAAGAGGGGCAAAAATGATTTTCGCCCCAACTTAGGGTGACTTTGACTTTGACTAGAGCATAAAGATGCTATTTCAGGACTTTCACTCCAACTTGGGCGAAATCATTAAATTTGTTAAAAATAAGGTGAAATTACTTTGGGAAATGCCTTCATCATCATGCATGCTTATTTTGGAGTGAATTTTACGTTGACCAACACATGGTTTCACCCAAAAATATGCCTACTCACCATTTGCACTCCGAAAATATCTTCAACTTGCAATTCACCCAAAAGAAGGGCGAAAATGATTTTCACTCCTTGCTTGGGGTGAAGTTGACTTTGACTTCATGAGGCACACGCTTTTGCTTTATTTTCACTCTAAAATGTCTTCATTTAGAAATTTTCCCCGAAGAAGGGCGAAAATGATTTTCGCCCCCCCTGGGGTGAAATTGACTTTGACCAACTCCTATCCATTATTTTCGCCTCAAAAATGATTTTCTCTAGAAAAGTGCCCTAAAAATGGAATTTTGGTGGTACATCTTCCCGAGCCATAACTTTTGATTCGTTGACCCGATTGTCTATTGTAATATATCATTGGAAAGCTTGGGAAGAGATCTACAGTGGAAAAATTGATGGAACATCCATTTCATCCAGTTTTCATCCCTCTACGGGGCCTCTAAAGTCTTCAAATTGTATTTTTAAGTTGTGTTGGAGAAATTTCTCGGGACAAAAACTTTAATATCTCTCAAACCATTCAGGGTATTGGGGTGATTCTTTCACCATAAGTCTAATTTTTCAATTCCCCTCCTTTGGGTAAATTTTCAAGTCCATAGGTGTCCGTTTAGGCTAATTTCCCAAAAATGGCCGCTTCTCAATTTTTGCCTTTTTTGACTTCTGACTACAGTGTGGCAAAAATGCCAACAACAGGTGAGAAAGAATTGGATTCAAACCCCAAATTACCACCTGGATTTTGTATGGAGAAATAGGAAAGTAGCATGGGAACTTTTATTCCCAAATTTCTATCCCAAGAATGGGTGGAACTTTGGACATGTAGCAGTGAAATTCCAAACCAAGCTACCCGTCTATAGGGCGAAGAATTGGGAAGGTGGTCAAACAAGGAACTATGCCCAAATATCCATCAAGAATAAGGTCATTATTTACAAAGAAGTAAGCATTGGAGATTCGTAAAGGTATTAATGATCTTGGCTACCCCATACATCTGATAGGTGGGTACGAAGGAGATAATTTGAAATGTGACTTCAGAAGTAATCAATTTTGGGTTTTCCAGCGGTACGAAGAGGTAGGGTAAATTTATAGTCCAATAAAAACATCAGAATAACTGAAGGCCTGGATTTATGTAGAAGCACCTAACTCCCTCTGGACAACTATCATTCCTCCTATAACAAAGCCACAATAGATATTTTGATTGTTCCAGCAAGATTCTCTTGCCCAATGCCATTAATGTTGTAATTTGAATTTATTGTAAAATATTCTATAAATAAGGGAATGTATGCCATTACAAAGAGTGGCTCTATGGCCTTTACAATTCATATGTAATTTTGCTCCACCTTGTAAATAATAGTATATCATTGTTTGGTCTCTCGATCTGTCTTCCCTTCTACTTTTTCTTAAGTATGGATGTTTATTTCTATGATTGTCGTTTGAGCTTGTTTACTTAATTTTGCTATCTAGATTTCATGGATCTAGCTAGGTGGTTCTAGAATTCACATTTATTCTTGGATTTTAGGGTTTTATTTCTATTAAATTTTATCAGATGAGCACTCTAATTTTTCTATCTTGATTTCATGCACCCTCCCATTAGTTGTAATTTGCCCTTGCCCGTTGTACTGAATGAGAAGTGAGGATAGGATGAGTTGATCTGTTGGGTGGTTTTCTACTATCTACATCAATGATGTCAAATGAATGTGTCTTGATGTGGCCATACCCCATCCTTGTTACTTCCAGCTACAACCTCCCTTTTCTTTATTTCTCATTCCCTTTTCCCTTTTTTCCCTTTGCGGTGTAGGTAGATGGATCCAAAGGAGCCAACCTTATTTGTAGATCGACTATCCCTATCTCTCTCAAGCTAGGTGATCATTCAATTTGGTCGAGGACCACTGGGTGCACTCTCGCTTGTTTGATGCCTATTTTTGTACCAACAATTTTTGGTGACTGTACTAGAAAACTCATTGAGTTTTTGTGTTTGAGAAAATTAAAGTTTGGTGATACTTTGATTTACCTATACCTAGTTCAATCACCTAGCAACTTTGATTGCATAGCATCTCCAGATCATGAGATAATTTGCCTCTCTGTACTGAAAGATATTCATTTATTGAAGGACCCAGGGTTTGATGAGCAGCCCTGATCTTGCTAGCAATGAAAGTATGCTCATCTAGTGACTCCAACCTAGCAACGTAATCCAAAGGTTCTGAAGGATGGGTGCTTTAATGGTGTAGTTAAAATATCCCATCTAGAATGACATAGGCACCTTAAATATCTCAATCCCACAAGATATTACTAAGGTTACACTCAAAACACTCCCGAGTTATGATGGTATTGAAGGTGTTGCATAAGACCACTGTCAGGATGTAGCCTCCCTCTCCTTAATTCATGGCATTGCTTCTAAAAATGTGATGCTTAGGCTTCTTGCTTTTTCTCTTAAAGTAATACCACTATCATGGTTCAGAACCTTGGAGTATGGAAGCATCAACAAATGGGTTGATCTCGTAGCACTCATCGATGCATTCAACACTTTTGCATATCCCTTCTTCCTACTCATGCAACTTACATTCATCAAGTGGGCATGTAATGAAGCCATGATTGACTTCAATGTTCACTTTACTAGGACCTGGAGGAGTATCCCTTACAAAGATAGGTCATCTACTGCCCAAGCATACATATATTATGTCCACACCTTCGAGCCTGATATAGGCCTTCTAGTACAGCAATTAGGGGAGAGGAATTTTTCTTAGGTTTTTAAGAAAGCATCCCATGCAGTAAGGATGTTGGTTTAAGCAATAAAGCTCCTCGATAGGATTTCCTTTCAGCCTCTTCTACCTGTGATGTCCTCTATTCAAAATTTAGGGCTTTTGGCCCATGCCTTCCCTATATATCCTAATGTGAAACACCCTTACAATAAATAGCAAGAAGGTAGGACATGGTAAGGAAGTTAGTACCCTAAGTCATGTAGCAGGAGTAGCTATTCATTTCTTGAGTTAAAAATATCATGGCTTGTTGTTCCTTGTAGGAGAAAATTTGAGCAGCAGGTTCCTCTTAAAGAGCAATAGTATAATGACACAGTAGTACCAGTCCTCCAACAAGAATTATCCCTTAGCCAATAAGGGATGGAGTCTACCTAGAAGCCTAGGAGTGAATCCGATTTGAAATTAATATAGCAACAAATGAGTGGTACCACGATGACCTATATTGTAGTCTTGATAACAGTCCCTAGATCCTAGAGCAGCCAAAATGAAAAAGGGTTTATGCTCACCCTGAAAGGAATGAATTATGGGTAACATTGTAAGTTGATCCATATGGAATACGATTATGGTACCCACCTCCAAAAAATATGATAAGCCAAGCATGGGTTGAATTAGTAAAGGTATCCTCTGCATGAGAAACCTGCCTTTAGAATACAAAGTTGTTAAAGTCAAGTGCAGCATCTGGACAGCAAAACCAAATTGATCACAAGGAGCAGCTCAAATTTTGTATCATTTGGTCTGTACATTGCAGGTTCACCGGATAAATGGTAAAGAAGTCTCACAATGCAGCATGCTAGCAGTGCTACAATTTTGTGTAAATAAGTTGACAAATAAATAAAGAGTGCAAATATTATAAGGTCGTATAGTTTTTGACATCATCTTAGGTCAAGACTGTAGGGGATCTACTTTTGATTATAAATGTGGTGATTTTCAAATGACATCTCTTTCTTAAATATTCTTTGTCCTCCTCCTCTTCCTTATCTCATGACTCTGTAGCCCAATGGACAACCCTCCTAAAATCTCACAAGCTAATGTAGTAGGTACACCTTGGATCCTATGGTAAAGATATGTATCAGGATAAATATTTCAAAGAAAATGTAGAACCCAAACAAAAATAGCTCTATAAAAGGCCTTGTTAATAGCTCTGATAATTTGCTAACCAATCAGTCCAAGAGCGTGATCAAAGGTTCCAAGATGTGTTCTGTTGAGCTGAGAATATTCTTGCTAAATTGTGTAAGTAAGGAGAGCTATATCACCATAGATAAATATCTCTAGAATTTTTTCTATTATTGAAAATACCTCAAGCCATAAAAGAGTATATCAATGGAGGTCTATTTTGAGAGGTTATCTCTAGGGCTACTTTCTCTTTTGTTTTCTCCTTGCCTTGTTTCTCTCTCTCCCCCTTCCTCCCTATGTGGTGGCCACTACTAGCCACATTGGGTAGTATCTCCTTCTCTCCTCCCAGTTCTTGTTTCTATTTCCTCAACTTTTCTTTCCCTATGCTTTTTCTTCTCCTCTTGTGTCTTATTTTCACTCATGTTCTCCATTGTATGTTGCCTTATTGTGCCCTCCCTCTTCCTCCCTTTTCATCTAGTAGGTGTCCCCTAGCTACCTTTATTCCTAGTTTATTCTTTCTGTTCTAATATTTGTCCTTCTCTTTCCTTGTAATTGTTAAGGAAGAATGCTATCTGGGTTTCTATTCCCATCAAATGGAAATCCCCTATGAGCCACCAAGAGTGTGGGTGAATTTTGGTACCCCTTCACCCACTCTTCTTTTTGGGTAGATGTTGCCAAGTTAGAGTGCTCATTTTTTAAGCATTAAGAGGGATAAACAGATAGGCATGTGAGCAAGCATTGGAATCAAACCTCAAATTCCTACTCGACTTTTAAGTGGAGAAATGGGAAAGTAGAATGGGAACTTTTATTCCCAAATTTTCATCCTAAGAATGGGTAAAACTTTGGGTAGGAAACAGTGAAATTCCAAACCAAGCTACCTATCTATAGGGCAGAGAATTGGGAAGGTGGTAAAACGAGGAACTGTACCCAAATATCCATTAAGAATGAGGTCGTTATTTACAAATGAGGAAGCACTGGATATTCCTAAAGGTATTAATTATCTTGGCTACCCCATACATTTGATAGGTGGACACGAAGGAGATAATTTGAAATGCAACTTCAGAGGTAATCAATTTTAGGTTTTCCTGCGGTACAAAGTGGTAGGGTAAATTTATGGTCCAACAAGAATATCAAAATAATCAAAGGTTTGGATTGATACAGAAGCACCTAAATCCCTCTACACAACCACCATTCCTCTTGGAATAGAGCCACAACATATCTTCTAACCATTCCAGCAAGATTCTCTCACCCGATGCCATTAATGTTGTAATTTGAATTTATTGTAAAATATTCTACAAATAGGGGAATGCTCATCATTCCAATGGGTGGCTTTGTGGACTTTACAATTCATATGTAATTTTGCTTTGCCTTGTAAATAATAGTATATCATTTTTTGGTCTCTCAATCTGTCTTCACTTATATTTTTACAACGGCCATTTGAGCTTGTTCACTTAATTCTGCTATATGAATTTCATGGGTTCGGCTGGGCGATTCTAGAATTCGTATCCATTCCTGGGCATCAAGGTTTTATTTTTGTTTGATTTGGTCATTTGGAAGCACTCTAATTTTTCTATCTAGATTTCATACACCTTCCCACTGGTTTTGTAATTTGCCCTTGCCCGCTATGCTAAATGAGAAGTGAGGACAAGATGATTTGATCTGTTAGGTGGTCTACTATTGTCTGCACCGACAACGTCGAATGCATGTGTGTTGATGTGACCATACTCTTTCCTTGTTATTTCCATATATAGCTTCCCTTTTCTTTCTATATCATTCTCTTTTTCCATTTTCCCCTTTGCGGCGTAGGTAGCTGGAACTGAAGGAGCTGGCCTTCTTCGAAGATTGACCACCCTTGCCTCTCCTAGGCTAGGCGGTTGTTCAATGTTGATCGAGGATCATTGGGCATGCTCTTACTCATTTAGTTCTTGTTTTCGCACCAACAAGCTGTTTCACTACCTTCCAAGGAGGAGGGTGGAACACTACTAGGATTTATAGTCAAAAATTAAGAGTTACCATTCAAGGAACAATTTTTTAGGCATATTGAATCCTCTATATTTATTCCAAGTGTGATCTCTCCTTGTTATTGTGGTGATATAGCAACAAATATAGAATAGAAGTTTTTTTCAGTTCTTAATAATGGATGTTTTGGGCCTTGATGCCCTAAGTATCAAGTATTTTATTTTACTATATTAAGATTTACCGTAGCTAATGCTTTTTATGGATGATCATAGTGTAGTATGTTCTTGAATACTCTCTCTTAATTTCTACTAAGATAAGAATAGTTTTAGATTTATTATTACATGATTATTTCATTACTATCTTTGTTTAAGTATTTTAGCATATTTTTAATTCATGTATTTGTATGAGATATCCCTTTTTTCCCACCAATAGTATTTTATGGAATTTTTGAAAAAAATCCATTTAATTATCTTTCAACTTCTTGTGTCCAATAGCAACATAGATGAGAGGATAAACTACTTAGTCACCATAAAAGAAGAAATAAGAGACTAAAATTTTTAGATATACCCTTGGTGCCATAGAAGCTATAGGCAGGCTTGTATTCTTGGCAAAGATCTTTGAGTTGCTTGACAAAGTTGCTAATTGGTTATATTTGAATAAAATGTTATGTAGGAAAAATTATGATTTATACGAACAATATATCAGTATTTTTGAATTCTTTGTGAAATGTTACAAGGTCCTAGTTCAACACTTTTTCTCAAACTGCCTTAGGTATTGTTTTTTGAATCTTAAAATTTTTTGTAGTTTTCCTCCAAATTACAAATTTTGAATTAAAATTTCGTAATATTCCATGAAATATGTTGGGGAGGGAATGATAGAAAAATGTGTCTGGACATACATGTGTAACATACTACACACGAACATCATGCACACAAGTAGACAATAGAAGTGTTGGTTAGAGTCATTAGTTTATTAATGTTCGTTGTCATTTATCTCCTAAGGGGACCCTTAGGGATAATGACTAGCAAAGTCCACCTTAAGAAATTCCATGATGGAGGTCCTAGGTTCAAACCTCTCTAGCAACATTTTCTTTTGAAACCTGATGATATAAGCATGAAGTAACTTATTGGCATAGCAACAAATGATGCCACCCCTTTCTAAACCGCACATAATGGTATGATTATTTGTACAACTAAAAAGGTAGATTATATGGAAATCTATACAATCCATATAGCTGACATGGTGGGTGATATAGCATGAGACATGGCAGTCCATACAATAAAAGTGGTATTCAGACAATTGATGTGGTAGCTAAAGTGGTAATCCATATAGCTAACATGGAAATATGTACAACTGACATGGCAGGTGAGGTGGTGTGACATGTGGCAATTGGCATAGATGCTAACATGGCAAGCAATATTATGGACAACATGGCATTGGCACATATATAAATGGTATTTACTAATCAGATTTTCCCAAGTCATTAAATTTGATAAGTCATTCGTATAGTCAACAATAAACTTTGCAGAGCACAAATTTTAGAGTAAATCAAGATATAAGTGGCATAATTTGGTTTATAGATCAAAATTATAATCAAGGCATGACAACTAGAATATTTTGGTTTACCAATATTCTACCTAGTGGCCTACATAGTGTACAGGTGGTAGCCCTTGGATCATGATACATGACAATACGTAAATCATTGGTCTGTTGTCCAGTCAATGCATGTTTGGCACCCCCTGAGCCACTTATGTAGTGATACATGGTGGCCTCTTATTTGCTATAGGAACTAGTTTTTTTTAAGGTTTTGGAGGAATTTTGGTTGACTTTTGGGTTAGAATTTTGGGGTGCATAACTTTTGCATATAGAAGCATTTTGAGCCCTTTTTTTCAAGTCGCACGATTTTCAAGATCTCTGCATTGGTATGTTATTTTTCATAAATACATATAGGATTTTATATTTTGGTAGGATAATTATGGATCACCATATACCCTTGTAAAATGGTCCAAACAATGCTACTTGGATGATCAATATTGAAGCCTTCCTCTAAAGTTAGGGGTTACTCAAATATATGAATGAGAAAACTCATGTGATTGATTCTAAAAAAAAAAGTAGGTCTATAGGGATAATAAGGATGAAGCTCATGGTATCATATCCCTTTATGTTGATGATTTCTATGACACCCTGTTAGTAGCACCACACACCCCGATGAGTTGCTTAAGAAATTTTAGGTATTATGTGATCGTATTGATTCTACATAAATTAGTAGGTTATATATTAAGCTTGTAACTTTTTCCATGGACTCATTTGAAACCATTTATGAGTATATTAGTCACTTCAAGAAACTACAAGAAGAATCCCACACTACAAGAGGATTGTCAAAGGTAACAAGAAGCTTTGGAGAATGAAAATAATATTAAATCGTTGAATATTATATTCAATAATGTTTCAAAAATATATAAGATTGTTGTTGTACTTCATACACTTTATGTGTACTTTTCCAAATCTCCTACACCACCAATTGATGAGGTATTCAAGTAATTCTTAAATCACCAAGATAGAATACAAAGGCATAAGAGTAATTATGTGATCAATAAAGGCCATCTAAAGGAAGTTGTCAAAGCTCAAAATGACAAGAAGCCAAAACAAAATGAGAATCTCAAGAAGACCTTAAAGAAGGCAACATGTGGGGTTTTCAAGAAGGAAGAATTAAAGAAATATTTTGATAGATCTACATCAAGAAGCTTGAGGAAGTAGCTAGAAAGGGGACATTGATGTTGCTCTCTTCTATGCAGAGGGTGATGACAAATTTGATAGACAAACCTCATAGACACATGTAGTTATTCATTCAACATATTGGACATCCACTTATTCTAATGAGTGGATTTTAGATTCAAGGACAATTAGGCACATGATGAAGTACACACATCTCCTACAAGAGTACAACAAATTTTATTCAAGGGAGCATATTTTTATTAGAGATGATTCTTCATTGTAGGTTGTAGGATTTAGATATATTGAGATTGGATATTTGTTATTTACGAGGTACTTCATGTTTCAAATATTAGCCCTAACCTATCGTCTATTTATTTCATTACTCATACAAATTAAAAGGTGGACTTTTGGCCTGATCAATGGATAAATAAGGATATATAAAATGGGCCTAAAATTATTGCTTTTGGATATTGTTGAGAAAACTATCTCATCATATTTAAAATGGCTTGCCCAGGTTACATTATATAGTGCTGAAGAATAACATATCATAGCTTCAGAATAGTGAGAGCCCATTTATTCTCGTAAACAATATTTGTTATTATTTTCTAGACCCTAATATAGAAAAATTCTAACTTACTTCCTATATGATCTCAACAACTTCTATAACAACACTTAACATAGCTACGTAATTTCAAATGCCAACATTCTCCCCCTTAAAGTTGAGAGGGCTGACCAGATAGTCTCTTAGCTTTAAATACTGAGCTTTAGCAACTCCTTTGGTAAATATGTCTGCTATTTTGTCCAAAGTGCTGCAATATTTTAGCTCAACCACATTTTTCTCCATCGTGTCTCTAATAAAGTGATACTTCATGTCGAAGTGCTTTGACCTGCTATGGTGGATAGGATTATGTGCCAATTGGATGGCACTCATATTATCATAATACAATATGGTAGGACCACTTTGTCTCTCACCTATTTCTTCAAGTACTTTTCTCAATCATAAGGCTTGGGCACTAGCATTTGTGATTGCTATGTACTTAGCCTCAATAGATGATAGTGCAACAATAGTTTGCTTTTTAGAACTCTAAATAATTAGTCCTGACCCATGACTAAAACAATTGCCTGAAGTGGATTTCCTATCATCTATGTTGCTTCCTCAATCACTATCACTAAATCCAACTAATTTTACATCATCATTTTTGTGGTAATGGATCCCATAATCCATTGTACCCTTTACATATCTCAAAATTCTTTTAGTTGCTTATATATGAAGTTCAGATGGATCAGCCATATACCTTGATACTAGAGAAATAGCATATTAAATATCCGACCATGTGTTGGTGAGGAACATTAGACTCCCAACCATGCTCCTGTAAGTGGTCTTGTCAACTTTTGGTGCTCCATATTCTTTGCTTAATTGGATCCCATGACCTATTGGAGTTGCAACTGACTTGCATTTCTCCATAGAAAATTTCTTTATCATGTCATAAGCATATTTATGTTGACATATGAAGATCCCATTTTCTATTTTATGTACCTCCATTCCTAGGAAGTAATGCATCAAACCTAGATCCTTCATTTCAAACTCTTTCATCATGAAGTTTTTGAACTCCTCATTCATTTTAGCACTACTACCCATGAATATTAGATCATCCATATATAAGCACACAATAAGGATGTCTTTACCTTGTTTCATGTAGTAGAGAGTGGATTCTCTTTTTCTCCTAGTGAATCCATAGTTTTGAAAGTAGCCATCAATGTGTGAGTACCATGCCCTTGGTGCTTGCTTTAGTCCATACAATGTTTTCTTCAATTTGTAGATAAGGTTTTCCTTACTTTGTTCTTCAAATACTTGAGTTTGTTGCATAAAAACCTTTTCTTTCAAGTACCCATTAAGGAAGGCACTCTTAACATCCATGTGTTTAATGTTCCACACTTTATGGGTAGCCAAGGAAAGTACTAGTCTGATGGTCTCTTGTCTAGCAACCAGAGAAAAGGTTTCCTCATAGTCAATCCCATACTTTTGAGTAAACCCTTTTTCTACTAGCCTTGCCTTGTGTCTTTCAATGCTCCCATCAGCATTGAACTTGGTCTTATAGACCCATTTACATCCAATTCATTTCTTTCCATTAAGAAGCTCCACTAGCTCCCATGTGTCATTCTTTTTTATAGAGGTCATTTCCTATTTCATGGCTTGTTGCCATACATCATGAGTACATGATTTTTTATAAGTAGATGGCTCTAGATCTACACTAGTCATTAAAGCATAGTTTACAACATATCCCTTAGGCTCTTAGGAGTCTTCCTCACCATACATGTGGAAATTTTTAAGTCTTTTCAAGACTTCATTCATCTCACTAGCTTGACTTCTAGTGTACCTTCTTTAAAAATTCTTGTCCATCATTTGAAAAGAAGGATGGTACTGAAGTGTTCTCTTACCTCTTGATGGTGGATCTACTTCCATTGGAGAAGAACTTGCTGATATTTGTGGATAATAACTTGAAGTAGCACTTGTTTAACTTGAAGTAGAATTCTTTCGTGGACTTGGAGGACTTCCATGGTTGTTCTTGTTAATGGGTTGCACTTGAGAGGAGCTTGCATCTTGAGATCCATCATCAACAAAAAAAATTTTGATGACCCTGTTGGAAATTTGAGGTAATTTAAGGCATTTTATGTTGTCATTGATGTCACATGGATCACATTGAATTTTTGTGGCCAAAATATTTCATAAATAAGCATTTATGATATTTTGGAAAGCATGGCTTTTACAGGGTTTTTTTAAAAACCAAGGCAGGAAAAATAAAAGGTTTTATTTAAAACCATGGATGGTAGATTTGAAATGGGTTTTTCTTAAAACCCAGGTTGGCTTTTCGTTTCGTCGAAAAAGGTGCCCCGGTGAAGGAGATAATTAATTTTAAATTTTAATCATTTAAAATTTAAATTTAAATTTAAATTTAAATTAATATTTTATTATTGCCGACATCAAAAAGGAGGAGGCAAATAATATTAAGTCATAGTAGACGTCAAAATAAAAAGGTGGGCATATATAAATATGCCACTAAACTTTTTATTTTCCCTAAGTCCTCGACGAAGATAATCCATTCGAAGCGCTAAGGGAGCAGAAGTGTCGTATTCATTCGAAAACCAACGAAGAGAAGAGGGAACAAAGGTAAGGGAGGTTCCTTACCTATCATCATAGGTTCTTGTGGCCTAGTGGCAATAGGAAGGCGTATAAGGTGTTTAAGCACCAGCAGATCTAAATTTTGAATCCCGTCGGCATTGGTTTTTGCAAGGTAAAAAGGGAGAACCTTTTGCGCATGTGGTTTTTTAGGGCAAGTTCGAAGGAAGCAAGAAGGAGGTCTTGCACTCTTGGTTTCTATGTGAAATTTTGGCTCATGTGGTTTTTGGTGCCATGGTTTGAGTGGTGCAGAGGCACCAATAGGGGATCGAATCCTGCTAAGGTTAAAGGCAAGTTATTAATTTTTCCAAATATTTTATTTTTCTAAGGTTGCCCTAGGAGAGATAAGGTTTGTGGTGCATGTTGTGAAAAGGAAATATTTTTGGTGATTTTCCTTTTAGAAGTATATCATATTGGAAAGCTTATTTCGAGGGCTATTTAATTATTTTGTTTTGAAGAAGAAATAAGGTGTATATAAAGAGATATTTCTATTTTTGTAAAAGGGTTCAAGTGAAGGTTGTTTTGTTCTTTTCAAAGTGTGTTGAGTGTGGCAGATTTTCCAAAGGGGTTTCTTCATATTCGTAAAAGGTATGGCCACATTCTCCTATCGATTGTCTATGGTGGTTGATTTCTGAAATATCATTGGAGGGAAAATGATTGTTTGTGGTTTCCTTTTTGAAAGTGGTTTATTGAATGCTTCAAGGTTTTCTGAATTGAGATTTGTGTTTAAAACCTTGTTTTATAAGCATAGTTGTTGAAGCGCACTAGTTGTGAAAGAACTTGAGTTAGAAAAGAACATGAGTATAATTGTTATGTGATATTTGTAATTGAGCATTGTTGGAAACATTTGATTTGGTTGATACATACTTGGACTAGGGTTGTATGAGGAAGAATTGTCTCTTGTGGTGATTAGTTGAGATAGAGTTTAGAACATATTGAGTCTCTAACAATTATCTTTATGGTTCTATAAGACTTAGGTTGAGTTTATTTGAATAAGCATATTCAAGTGATGTGTGAAGTGATTGTTCAAGTCCTATGAAATAAACTATTTTGTTATTCTGATTTGAGTTGAGTTGAGATTGAGCCTAGAACATATTGAGTCTCTAACAATTCTCTTTATGCTTCTATGAGTTGAGTTGAGTTGAGTTGAGATTGAGCCTAGAACATATTGAGTCTCTAACAATTCTCTTTATGCTTCTATGAGTTGATTTGAGTTGATTTGAGTTGAGTTGAGTTGAGATCATTGTGGATAATTGTTGTTATCCATTGAAGAGTACATTGCCATTCATTGTTGAGTTCATCTTTGAGATTTGCCTTGATAGATTTATGGATGAGATTTGAGTGCTACTTGAGCATGATTGATTGAGTCTTTGAGAAGGCATTTATGGAAAATTTTGAGAAAGCTTTGTGGAAAGTTTTGGGGCATATTTGTGGGTAGATTTGTGGATAGTTTTGGTACAGATTTGTGGACATATTTGAGAGCAGTTTTGAGCAAGTTCTTGGTGAGCTTGCTAGAGCAGATTTGGATAAGTTCTTAGTGAGCTTGTTGGAGCAGTTTTGGGCAAGTTCTTGGTGATCTTGCTAGAGCAGTTTTGGACAAGTTCTGTGTGAGCTTGTTATTCAAATTTGGACAAGTTCTGTGTGACCTTGTTATTCTGTTTTGGAAAATTTTTGTGTGAGCTTGTTATTCAAATTTTGACAAGTTTTGTGTGAACTTGTTATTGCCTAGCTTTGATAAGATCAAATAAATCATTGTATTGGATATTTCTGTGTGAAATATTATAAGGATATCAGCTTGTGGAGTACCCTACATTAGGGGAACCATGTTAAATCTTGTGTCTCAATTGTGTGTGGTGACTTGTGCTCTTTCTTACTACCGTTATCTGAGTTATTTATGCACACTGCTATATTTGGCTATTGCAATTAAGGACATTAATTGATATTGATTTTGAAATAAAGTAAAAAGTGGTCTTCTACTGTTCACCCCCCCCATCTTAGTATAATCTTGTGTTCTTCAGACCCCATTATCCCCCTTCATCAAAAATTACATCTCTTGAGATTAAAAATTTGTGTGTTTTTGGATTGTAAAGCATATATGCTTTTGAAGACTCACAATACCCAATGAAAATACATGCTTGACTTTTGGGATCAAGTTTCTTTCTTGTCTCATCAGGAATGTGTACATATGAAAGACAACCAAAAACTTTGAAGTGCTTTACATTTGGATTTTTGCCATACCATCCCTCATATGGAGTTATCCGATATAAACCAAAAGTGGGACTTCTATTCAAAATGTAAACACTTGTCCTAACAACATCAGCCCAATACATGTTACTGAGTTTCTTTGTTTGAAGCATTGATCTAGCCATTTTTACAGTAGTGCGGTTCTTCCTTTCAGCCACACCATTTTTTTGTGGGGTGTAGGCAGTATTGAATTGCCTTTTGATCCCACAATCCTTACAATATTTGAGAAATGCATTTGAGCAAAACTCCCTTCCTCTATTAGTCCTTAACATTTTTACAACATACTCACTTTGATTCTCTACATTATTTTTGAAATCCTTGAAACATCCAAAAGCTTCATCCTTAGTTTTCAAAAAATAAATTCAACACATTCTAGAGAAATCATCAATGAAAGTGAGAAATTAAGAATTGTTACCCAAGATTTTGGTATGCATTGGACCACAAATATTCGAATGTACCAATTGTAGTGGATGGCTTGCTCTCCATGCTTGACCTCTTGGAAAATTTGTTCTTGAGTGCTTTTCCAAAGCACATCCTTCACATACCTCCTTGTTCTCTTCAAATTTTGGTAATCCACACAACGTAGCTTGTGAAGTCAACAACTTCAAGCTTAAAAAATTAAGATGACCGTATCTCAAATTCCAAAGCACACTTGGATTTGCTATGGCTACACTAGCAAGTTGGGCACCTCCTTGTTACCAAAACTTAAGATAAAATAACCTATTCTTTTTCATAGGTACATTTGTGACAACTCTATTACAATTATTTTTGTCAAAAATTACACATTTTTCATCTTCAAAAACATGTTTATAGTTCTTTTCCATAATTTTTCCAACACTAAGCATATTATGTTGGATTCTAGGAGTGTAATAAATATTGTTCACCTTCTTTGTGCCTTCAATTGTTGGAGCCATGGCTCCCATGCCTCCCATACCTTAAACTTGTAGTGCCTTGTCATCTCCCAATTTGATCTTGGACTTGTATATGGAATCTATTGTAGCAAATAACTCTTATTTGCCACTCATATGATTTGAGCAACCAGTATCCAAAATCCAATTTTCATTAATATTTTGATATGATTTTCCATATGTGAGGAACAAATTTGAAGAAGTTCCTTCCTCTTCTCCATAGTTTCCATAATTATTACTTCTTCCTTCTTGAGAAGCCTTGAGTCTACAATCTCTAGCAAAGTGACCAACTTGCCACAATGATAACAATACTTGTTTGATTTATCACCTCCTCTTCCTATTCCTTTTCCTTGGTAGCCACCTCTTGATCTACCTCTTCCTCTTCCTCTTGAAGATTGTCCTCTCCTTTGTCCTTGTCCTTGTCCTCTTCCTTGTGTATTGCCATGAGTCTCACCTTCCTTGGATGAGAATGCTTTTTCATCACCTCCAAAGCTTTATGATGTAGAACCTTGGATTCTCTCTTCATGGGACATCAAATAACCAATTAGTGCATCATATGTTATAGTAGGAATATTTTTAGATTCTTCAATAATAATGGCAATATGATTACACTTATGAAGAAGTGTTCTCAACACTTTTGTCACAACCACTTCAGTTTTTATATCTTCTCCAAGTGTCTCCATTTTGTTTACAATTGCTTTCAATCTCACATAATAATCTCCTACTATTTCATCTTCTTGCATTTTGAGATTCTAAAAATCTCTCTTCAAAGTTTGAAGTCTCACTTGCTTCACTTGATTACTCCCTTGATAGCTATCTTTCAAGGCACCCCATGCTTCTAGGGTTGTTGAACAAGAAGCAATCCTTGGAAAGATACTTTTCTCCAAAGCTTCTTGGAGATGGTAGAGAGCAAAAGAGTTCTTATTTTGGGCATCCTTCTTAGTAGTTTTATCAGTTGCACTTAAAATAGTCCAATCTGTTGGTTCAGTGTAGCCTTCTTCTACAATGTCCCACAAACCTTTGCCTATGAGTAATGTCTTCATCTTGATATACCAATACTCATAATCCAACCCATTGAAATCAGGAGTAGGCAGGTTATTATTGGTAGCCATTGCTTTCACTAATTACTCAAAAATTCTTTGGAAGAAAAATAAATACCTTTCTCTATTTCTCAACTAACAGTAGCAATACAAGAAAACAACAGTAATACTACAGTAGGAAAAAAAACAAACTCAACAATAGATTTATTCCTTAGGAGATGTTGTTGCTCTATGTAACCAGCCTCTCACGGGCTTCTCCTCCACTCCACATGCAACAGTGTTCTCCTAAAATTAGCTTCATGTACTAACACATACACAACTCTCAATGTGAATGAACAAATTTTATAAGACATCTCAATTTTTTGCAGGACGTCACTTTCCAAAAATACTATGTCATAGTAATATTTCTTGTTGCAGGAATTCTTAGGCACATCTACGTATCACCAACACTATGTCTGACCAACACTACATCTACAAAACATTTGGATCACATTTTCCAAGAGAACCTCTATGTGCAGGCATCAACACGTCACAGTGAATTACAACATGGTTGTCTTGTTACAACAGTGGGTTGAAACACTTTCGTAGGTGGACTCTTTTAGTAGTCATCTACTCCCATAGGTAGGGTGTGTTGAAACACTCCAAAAAACAACCCAATCATGGTGTTCACCTCAACCAAACATCACGAATCTCTACAGCAATTCAAAATGCATTTGACCTCCATGTTTGACAATATCCTCTAAGCACAGGACCACCACATAGGATGACACGCAAGCTCCTCTATGTTGGACAACATGTAGGACCTCCATGCTCGTCACAGCAAATCAAACATGCAAATCACTTGCGTCTACGATGGCATTTAAAAAAAATTATAGGCTATTTGAAAAACGTGCTAGCTTTGAAAATATTTACAGTCTTACATAGCAAATCATCACAGTCTCTTGGTAGTCAAATACTTCAACACTACCTCAGATGTCTTTCGTCACATGCGCAGCAATCTAATAACATGTGCAGTAGTCTAGGATGCACATAATCCAAAAATACACCAAATAGATGCAACAAAATGTGCATGATATTTAAATCTGGCGTTGGATTCTCTTCTATGATTTGTAGCTCTTTGTAACCTCCATGAGCCTCCAACAGATCATATCACCACCATTATCCTATGGTCTATGTTAATGAATACACACTTAGTCACACCTTGTGTCAAATAACAACATGAACATTAGCTAACACCCATATCAGATGGCCAACCACCATCTGAATGACGTCCACCGAGATTTCAAACGTCGTGGGCTCCTTATGAGTATGCACATGTTTTCTTTAATTTGACCTTTTCTTCCAGCTCATCCATGACCAAAATAACACCCTTTAATATGGTTGTAATGATTACAATAGGACGCGATGATGTTGAAAGTCCTCCTTCAACACGTAGAACAGAGCACCACACCAAAGTTTAGCAAACATCTCCTTCATGCATTCTCTCACAGTCCTTTATGTGAGCTCTATACAATTGTAGTGTTCTCACAACAATGATGAACAACCAGATGTGCTCACAACAACGTGGTGAAAAACTAGATGTGCACACAGGCTTTGATCTTCCACACGCTCTGATACCAAAATGAGAAAACTATCTCATCATATTTAAAATGGCTTATCCAAGTTACATTATATAGTACTGAAGAATAACAGATCATAGCTTCAAAATAGTGAGAGCCCATTTATTCTCGTAAACAATATATGTTGTTATTTGATAGAAACTAACATAGAAAAAGTCTAACTTACTTCCTATATGCTCTCAACAACTTCTAGAACAACACTTAACATATCTATGTAATTTCAAATGCCAACAATTATGATAAGTTAGACCAAATATATAAATTGGAATAAAGGCCTACCTCCTCTATTTCTTCTTCCAAGAAGAAAATTGTATTGCTATGGTTGCATATGTAAATGATGAGAGTCATAAGTGGAACCATAGGCTTGGGCATCTTAACTATGGATCCTTGAGATACATGAGTCATTGTTAGATGGAAATTGAACTTTCACACATATCCCCTCCAAGTGGTGCATGTAAGAGATGTATTCTAGGGAAGCATCATAGGGAGCCTTTTCTAAAAGAGACTACAAAATGGGATTTTCATCCCTTGGAGATCATACATAGTGACATTTAGGGACCTATGGGTATACCATCTCTTTCTAAAAATAGGTACTTCTTCCTTTTGTTGATTATTTTTCTAAATATGTATGGTCATATATTATTCATACTAAATATGAGGTCTTTGAGAAATTCAATATCTTCAAAGCTCTTGTTGAGAATTAGTTGGATAGGAAGATCAAATTTCTTAGGATAAATGGAGGAGTGAGTATATAAGTCATGTCTTTAATTTTCTTCTAGATGATCATGGAGATGGCATGATGTATAATTCATGGCAAGAATATGAAGCACCAATTTTGGGGTGAAGTTGTCACTTGTACAACACATCATCGATAAGGTTCCCATGAGGGTAGTGCAAGGCATGACATCTCTTAAGAGGTTGATAGAAGATAAGTCTAATGTGTCTCAATTTTGTATTTTTTTATCTTCAACATGGGCTTACATATCCAAGGATCTTCAAAAAGAGGCATTGAAGAGTCATAGATACATATTTAAAGGGGCATTCAGATACCTCAAAGGATTATCACCTTTATGAGCCTCAAAAGTGTAAGGTCTTGATTCAAAGAGGTTATTTTTCATGAGGTTATTCCAAGTGCTCCTTCCAGTCCACCACTTGAGATTTTGATAGATTACTCTTATGATCCTTTGGTTGATTTAGATTAAATTGTTTCTTCAAATATTTTAGTTGGATCTATTCCCATTAGAGCTTATTTTTCATCTTCATCTTTGAGTGGAGGCCCATTGCCTAATGTATTGACTCTTCCAAGGATAGCATCTCCTTTTATAGTTTCAAGGTATATTAAGCAAGACACATCAAATCAAAATGCTTCAACTTTACATAATGAGGTAAGTAGTGATTTTGAGTTGGATGTTTAAGATTTAATTTCTAATGTTGATTTTCCATAGAGTGTATATGACTCTTCTTCAATTTTTCCAACACCTAAGTGGGTTAAGATGTTTTTGAATTATTTATATTTCTAGAGAAACATTAGAAGGCTTCTTATTGAGAATTGATCTTGTAAGCTGCTCATTCTCATGATTATCTTATATTTTCTCAAGGTAAGGGCCAACCAGAGTGGGAAGATGTTATGTTGGCAGAATACGAGGCTTTAATGAAGAACAAGACATGGATGTTTGTTCCTCTTCCAAAAGAGAAGAATGTAGTTGGTTGTAAATGGGTTTATTAGACCAAGTATACTTCAGATGGCTAGGTGGAAAATCATAAGTAATACCTTGTTGCAAAGGGTTTATCCCATTAGAAGGGAGTGGATTATTTTAGGACATTTGCACGAATTGGTAGGATGGACTCAGTCAAGATGATTTTCTCTATCGTTGGCTCATTTGGATGGAAGGTACATTAGATGGATGTGAAGAGTGCCTTTCTATATGGGGAGCTTAAGAAGGATATCTACATGCAACAACCATCTAGCTTTGAGCTTGAGGTCCCTACTCCTTTGGTTTTTTGTTTTACTAGGTCCTTGTATGGACTTAAGTAGGTTCTTCATACATGATATGAGAATATTTGTTGTATCTTTTTCAATTATGGGTTTCGTCAATGTGAGATTGGAAATAGTGTTTACATCAAAGGATATGAAGTCACAACTTTGTTCTACTTTTGAGATGATATATTTGGGACTTTTGCATTAGTTTTTAGGGATTTAGATTGATCATATATATTTTGGAATCATTATTTCACAACCCAAGTATGCTTTAGATATTCTTTAGCATTTCAAGATATGTCATTGCAAGTCCACTTAGACTGCTTTTGCTCCAATATTGAAGCTTAGGGCTAATTGTACTACTTCTTTGGTGGATTTTATGTTATATCGGTCTCTTGCAGGTGGACTTCTCTATCTTACTCATATAAGACTTGAGATAGCTTTTGTTATCAATTATTGTTCTAGGTACATGTAGGCATCCTAAGAGATTCATTGGACAATGGTTAAGAGGATTCTTAAATAAGTCCAAGGGACTTATTAAATGGATATTCATTACTCAATTGGCTTCCCTTTGATCTTGATAGAATTTTTAGATGTTGACTAATCCAGTGATTTGGATGAGTTATGGTCTACCATAAGCTTCATAAACTATTTGGGATTCGACCCTATTTCTTGGTGTTTCAAACACCAATCCACTCTAACTCAGTCTTCTACAAAAGTTGAATATTGTGCTACTAATGAGGCAATTAACAATCTTTAGTGGATGCTCATGCTTTTAGAGGATATTTCCTCAGAGTTTTTTAGTTACTATTTGATGTGATCATTAGAGCACCATTCAACTTGTCCATGATTCAATATTCCATTAATGGACAAAGCACATAGAGATTTAAATACACTTTGTAAGATGACTTCATGCAAGTGGGATGCTTGATCTAGTTTTTGTACCTTTAATAGAGTAAGCAGTGGACATCTTGACCAAGATCATGCTCGATGTTACTTTTGTGCACATGCTAGAGCTATTTGGTGTAGGATAGTGTCCCTTAAGGGGGATGACGAATAAGGGTCTCCCATAATTTTTTACATTTAGCTTAAAGGGGGATATTGGAGTATGTGGTAGTTAAGCTTCTCTTAGGGCCATGACTGAATTTTGTATTGTATTGTTCATATAAGCCCTTTGGGTCCTTATAAACCTTGAAAAATGTATTTTTATAATATTTTATCCATTTAATCCTTAAGGTTGATCACTTAGCCTTGACCTATAGATAAATTGTATTTGGATATAAATACCCCATCCTACCAAGAATTTTGTTATTGATTGAAGTGTAATTATATTCTTTGATAGTGAGATTATTTGGTGTCCATAGACACCCCATTTATTTTGTGCATTGCTTTGTGTGTATTTATTTTTTAATAATATTGAGTAATGTATTGATTCCACTTATTTTTGGAAGCTATTGTGAAATCTAATAGGAAGGACAAAAAATAAAGTTTTATCAAATACATATCAAGAAGCCTAAGAAATTAGCCAAAAAGAGGGGTGTTGATTTTTCTCTCTATATTTAGGGTGAGGATAATCACAATGGTGAAAATTTAGAAACACATTAATTGTTCATTTATCATATTGGTGAGTGAAATGAAAATTCAAGAGAAACCCAACACATGACCAAGCATCGACACCTTCTACATGCTTACAAGACTCAACATCATAGAAAGCACGTTGTCATTGGGGATTATTCCTCCTTATAGGAAGAAAGATGTGGTGAGTTTAGTATTGGTTCTTCCTCATTTGATTATGTTCTTCATATTCTAAGTTTAGCTTGTAATATTTTTTCTATATATCATATCACCCACATAGATAAACAAGTGATATTTTGGCCTAATCAATGGGTGACCAAGGATATTGATAATGGACTCAAGTCAATTACCTTGGTATTATGATGATTAAAATAAAATGTACAATTTGGGCAATAGAATGCCTCCTACTTCCTCCTCTTGATAGAGATATTTTATGGCTATGGTGGCACAAGCAAATGATGTAAGTTAGCAATGGCATCATAGACTTGGGCATCTTGAATATGGGTCATTAAAGTATATGAATCATCTCAATTGGCCATTGATATTCCTCTTCTTTCTTTCCCTAGTGGTGTTTGTGAGGGGTGTTTTTAAGGGAAGCATCACAGAGTCCTTTCTAAAAAAGATAGCTAGGTGTTTCACATGATCCCTGAAGCTTATTCATAGTGATATTTTTTGACCTCTATGTACACCATCCATTTCTAGGAACAAGTATTTTCTTGATGGTTGTATATTATTTGCACCAAAGTTGAACCTTTTGGGAAGTTTAAAGAATTTAAATCACTTATGGAGAATCTATTGGAATGGAAGATCATGTGCATCAAAATAAATGGAGAAGGTGAGTATGTGAGCAATGCTTTTTAGATTTCTTGGTTCCTTATTGTATTACCTTTCAGAAGAATGTCCACTATACTCTAGAGTTGAATGGGATGGTTGAGTGGAGATGGATCGATGTATATTACATGCTAAAGGAATGGAGCCTAAATTTTGGGGTGAAGTCAATTATATAGCACATATCATCAATTGAGTTTCGATCTAAGTTATGCAAGGAATGACTCCTATTGAGATATTAAAAAATGACAATCATGATGTATCCCACTTTCGTATCTTTGGATCCACTTCATGGGTCCAAATACCCAAGGATATTTAAAAGGAGGTGTTGAATAATTATAGATATATTTTTATAGGATCTTCAAATATCTCTAAGGCCTATCGCCTCTATGGTCCTGAGATATGAGAGGTTATTATTCAATGAGATGTGATTTTTGATGTGATTTTTCTAGAAACACTTTCAAATCCTCTTCCTTATCTCTTGGTAGAAGATCCCTCAATCTCTTCAATTGATCTAGAGGCTCCCTTAGAAATTCTTGTTAGTACAATTCCAATTGCTCCTACACTTTCACCCTCTAATAAGGCTTCTATAGCTAAACCTATTGATTGATCTCCTTATTAGGCAAAACCCTCTTCAACACCATCAATTCTTAACTCCAAGATTGATGAGATTGATCCTCTCAAGTGGTGTACAATTATATTTGATGTTGAGATAGATGGTGAGTATGATTTGGATGTTATACTTTTGGCTTTTGATGTTGTTCATTCTTAGGATGTGCCTAGCTCTTCTATAGTTCATTCAAAACCCAAGTGGGTTTGGACTCTCCTTTAGGATGTTCATCTTATTATTTCTATGGAATGATATCAGAATACCCCTTCTCAAGCCTTGCTCTCAAAGGTTGATAATTCTTTAGATCCTCTCACCTACTCCCAAGGCAAGAGCTAACTAGAATGGGAAGATGACATGCTTACCAAGTATGAATTTCTAATGAAGAATTGGACATCGTAATTTGTTCATCTTTTAGAAGAGAAGAATGTAGTTGGATGCAAATGGGTTTATAGAACCAAGTACACTTTACATGGTCATGTTACAATTTAGGCACACATTGTTACTAAGGGTTCTCTTAGGAGAGAATTGACTACTTAGAGACATTTACCCTGGTTTCTTGATGGATTTTGTTTAGATGATTTTATCCATAGTTGCTTCCTATGGTTGGAAGGTATATCAGATGGATGTGAATATTTCCTTCATTCATGGTGAGCTTCATAAGAATATCTAAATGTAACAACTATCTAGTTTTGAGCTTAAGAGTCATGCTTCCTTATTGTATCATATGATTAAGTCCTTGTATGGACTTAAGTAAGCATTATATGCTTTGTATGAGAAGATCCACTCATTTCTCAATTGTGGAATTTAACAATATGAGGAAAGGCATGATGTTTACATAAAATATGAGGATGGTGAGATATTAGTGAAACACAAGGAAACCGACTGTTTTGTAAATTGAATTTGAAAATAAAGGTTATAGAGATTATCCTTTTACAAAAGTGTCCTTATGGGCTACAAAACGGGATCTTCCACAAGGGAAGCCTTCTTTCGATGTTAATGGTAAACATTAGTTAGTTATCTCCTTGTCTTCCTTGATGTGAGTGGTATTATTGCTCATGAGCCATTGATGGTCAAATCTACCGTCAAGAGGTGTGAGGTCTAAAAAATTTGGTTAGAATATTTGGGGGGCTATCTTGATTAGAGGCCTCATGTTTGAAGACAAACGACCTCTAAACTAACAAAAAAATATGATTAAAATTGCATAAAATGATGATTGATAGGTATAGCAAGGATATATACCTGGTTTTGGAGGCTCTAGAAGTCTAAAAATGGGATTCGTATAGTACTATGTAAATTTGACTGTATCTAAGGATTCACACAGTATTGTGCAAATCTAACTGTGTTTTCTAAATTGGTAGTTTTTGATGTAAATTTTTCTCTAGTGCAGTTGTAACTTATGTTGTCCACCAAATCACCTTCAAAAACCTATAATCCTTGTCAGCAATCTATTAATCAATATAATATGGTGATGGATTTGGATGGATCTCCATGTGAGGATGGATAGTGAGTTATGTTGATGGTCTAGCCTAATTTCAACAAAGTTTGTACATGTAAAATCGGTGTTGATGTAAATGGAGAAGAAGGCTTGCTATTTATAAAATTTGCCAAAGTTAGGGGAGGGGCTGAGGTATCCCCTGTGAGGTATCTTGTGTGAGGTGTCCCTGTGAAGTGTCCTGAGAGGTGTCTTGAGAGGTGGCATGGGTGTCATGCCTCATAAGTGCACTTGGGTGAGAGAATCCCTCATCCATCCACATGCAATAAATGGGCATGAATGAGTCATCCCACATAAATGCATGGGTGGAGGAAAGTCTCCAAATGTCATTTATAACATGTTGAGGTGGAAATCCTTTTATTTTAAAAATGTTTTTGTGTGTGCAAAAGTATTCAATTATCATTGAATGCACATGGGGATGTGAAGTGGAGTAAATATCAAAGTTGTGAGATGGAGGGTTAGGCTAGTCAAAGGGTAGACTAGGTGAGATGGAAGAATTAGGCTAATAATGCTTTAAGTTGATCAACCATGTGCTTAACCATAAATTGAAGATTAACCATAAAGTGACTTTTGACCAGGGTAAATATTAACCAAGGTTAAGCCATGATGGTGGTTGCATGAGGACCTAGGGTTAAGCGTAGGAAGGGGCTTAAGTAGCCCAAGGGGGCTTATGGAGATGAATAGTGATTTTAATAAATGAATAGTATTTTAAGGTTAATTTATGTAAATTTCATGATCTTTGTAAATTGATCAGCCATGATGATAGTAGAAGTGGTAATGTGTGACTTTTGGGTGTCTGCATTTGCTCCTTCTTGTACTGCATTGTGTGAAAATATGGTGCAGTGCAAACATTTGTGACACAAAATGGTGGTTTGATTTTGAAGAATGACTTAATGATAGGCTTCAAAATAAACTATTGTATACCCCTCAAGTGGTGAGTGAGTGGAAGAAAGAATGGGTTATAGTGACTATTTGATTGACAAGAAGTGAAAAAGAAATGGTTGAGAGAAGGACAGGTCAAGGTTATGACTAGCGACGGGATGGTAGAAAATCGAGTGTTGTGGTGGAAAAGAAAGGACACTTCTAGGCAACAACTAGATTTTATATAATACAGTACGAGAAAGGGAAAGTGAAAAGGATGAAAACATATGAAGAGAAGAACTAGGGATTTGATTAAGTAGGATGGTGAAATTGGTACTTTTATTGGTACTTCTAGTTGCCCTAGGATTTTGGAGTATTTTCGTCGAAGAGTCGATAATCATTGTGGTGGTTTTTGTAGGACTTTTCAACATGCTAGTGCATGTGACGCTTGATGCAATCGTATGAGGGTGACATGTGTTTGAAAGTTTACCTTTGATGAATTATTGTTGGAGGAGATGCATGATTGTCTCGTTGTCATGATCAATGTAAGGTACCCCAGTTTTTAAGGGAGTGAATGTCATTGAAACTTTATCTTTGACAAGAATTTAATCTTGGTTTGGTTTGACAAACTATTCAATCCTAGGTAGATTTGTATCAAATGCTTCATTTTCAAGTGGTCTTATGACTGCCACTCTGAGGAAGAGAATCCATGACTAACCTACAAACTCAAGCATTGGGTCTTTCAAATGTTTGTTTGAATTGGAGTTTTGTTAAGAAGAGAAGTTTTGATTTTATTCACCCCAACAAATGAGGGTTGATGGTAGTCTTAGGCAAATTTCTTGGACAAACGTAATTTCCAGGATTGAGTTTTTGGTTATTAATCACGCATAAGGAAAATTTTGTATGGTGAATGTCTACTCCCTCAAGTGATGATTTGATGGTAGAAGAAGTGGAAGACAATGATGAGTTGATTGAAAGTATGAAAAATGGAGAAGAAATATTGAAGGAAAGTGAAAAAGTTCAATATATTCGAAAATGACTAAGCATAAGGGGTCAAATGCAGCTTGAAAAATTACATTCATATAGTACTATGCGAATTTGAGGAAAAAGTGGTATATAAGCACATTCGCATAGCACAATTATCATTTTACGTTGTGCCAAAGAGGAAGAGTGAGGGGGAGATAGGAGTGAGGGTGAAGTTGTGTAGCAAAGCACTATCGAACTACGGAGTCAAGGGCGTGAATGTTGATTGCATTTCTTGGTATGCGTGAATATATGCATGTGTGTGTTTTATGTGTTTACAATTTTTTGGATAAAAATTTATGCATGGGGGTGATTTTTGGCCAAATGGATATCCAAATATACCCTTAGTTAGAGATTCTCATAGTATTATGCGAATGTACATACTGTACGGATTCACATAGTACTATGCAAATGATTTTTTTGGTTATTGGTTTTTTATGTATGTATATATGGTATATAACATACTGATGATAGATTTTTGTATATGGATGGGTGGATGCAAGTGAAAAATGTGTACCCACAATATTGGATGCACACTTTATGATATTATTTGAAGAATGTATGGTTGTCGAAGGATGGCACATGGTTGGAAGTAGTGGGATTGTATGGTCTTGGAGAGATGATGAGTGTGCATAATAACCAGGCTTACGTGTCAGCATTGTGTGAGTGATGGGACCCAGACAAGAATGCCTTTAATTTTCTAATAGAGGAAATGATGATCATATTAGAGGGCGTATATCAGATATACCAAGTTTCGATAGTGGGGATAGTAGTTAGGGCAAAGACAAGTAAGGATGAGTGAAATTTCATACTATAGAGAGCCTTTAATGATCGATGGTAGATGTGGAGCATGAGGGAGGAGTCTTGTATGAGCAGTGTTGGAAGGGCAAGATGTTGTCCAACAAGAAGGCAATAATGATGTTGTTGATCATGAGTTATGCTCTACCAAACACATAAGGGGTGAAATTCCCCTAGAATATGATTTGAGTGATATGCGATATGGTGGAGGAGGGAGTCTGCTTTGCATGGGTGCCAACATTGCTAGAATAGAACTTCAGGGATCTACATGCCTTAATGAGGATACAAAGGTTAGGGTTAAGTTGTAGCTCATTGTTATAAGTGTAGGCGTGGGAGCATATAGTGGTAGCGAGATCAAGGAAGCTACCTTATGATGCTCATGGATTTATGTGAGAGATGTACCATTTACACTGTGATGGTGGATAGATATGGAGGGGTGAGGGAAGCATCCACATTAGGGTGATGAGATATATTATTGGGAGAAGTTGTATGGACTTGTGGTAGCAAATATTACTTATGACCATGCCCAGGGGGACTAGAGTGGCTAAATGATGCAGTGGAGTTGGCCAAGATGAGACGAGGTATATGGGTTATGGGAATATATGTGAGTTAGATGGAGTTCTTCCCTTTCTTGAGGGTGACACAGTAGTTCGATTTGCATTAGGGATTATTGGATCCACCAATTGTAATCTATAGGATGCAAGGGGATCATAGTTCATGTTCATAGGTGTCTTCATTAGATATCATACTAGACAAGGTGATAGTGATTCCAGATGTGGATGATGCAGGTACAACTCTAGAGTATGATGCATGGTGGGTGATTCAAATATGGGAGCTTGGAGTTGGAGTAGTGGATGGGTCTGGCGAGGCAGTAAGAGGAGAGATAAGTGGATTAGGATGGTCCACTAGTAGTGAGAAGGCAACAACTAAGGAGGTGGGCCCAGAAGTATAGAGTCCTACGAGGGCAACCGATGTAGAGCGAGAGTTGAAAGAGGAGGAGGAGTTAGAGTCACTACTTTGATGAGTGCAACAATGAAGGGAGAGTGAGGAAGATTTATTATGAGCACATGTGGATGAGGGAGGAGTTGGGCTGACAGAGGAGATAGTGGCAATAGAGAAGATGACATCGATGGAGAAGACAATGCCTATGGATAAGACAACGAGTGTTGAGAAGCATGAGTTTGATATCACAATTTGCCTTCATGAGATGATTGCAATGTAAGATGAGACCATGATATTGAATAAAAGTTTATAGTAGGTGGAGGGTCAGATGACTGATAGGGGGACTACATGGGTGGTAGAGCAAGCATCAATGGTCGTAGAGAGAGATGTGGTACTAGCTGAGAGGTAAAAATTGTTGGATGAGTTGGGGGTGCCTTAGCTAAGAGAGAAAGGGCTTATGTCATGAGGGATAGTGCAATTGTAGAGATGATGAGGGTGGTAGGAGAGCAATATGCTTTCATCGTAGAGAAAAATGGAGAGAGATCTATGAGGGATGAGATGATAGAGGAGGTCTATCGATTATGAGGAGAGATAGATGAGGTAAGAGCTATAAAAAAGAGGGATAGAGCAGAGATGGAAAGCCTACAAGAGGAGACATAGTGATTGCAAGTAGATATGGATCAGGTGAGAGCTTTAAGAGAGAGGGATAGAGCAAATATGGTAGACCTATGAGAGGAGGCATAGCGGTTGCAGTGGTTACGATGTGACTTAGATACTGCATTCACCTTTGAGAATGGGAAGAACACGCATTTAGAGTTGGAGTTGATCACACAAGGGATACCCTTTCCATTGTATTCAGAGTTGTGATCTCGCTCACAATCCCATACCCATTTGTAATGGATTCAGTACAACATAGCTTTTATGGTTTCAATAGGTCAATGAGTTGTAGAGCCTGTAGCATCGCAGGCTAAGGGATCTACCCCAAAGCATAGTAGAGTGAAGAGCAGATGATGGATTGAGTGCACATGATGGGAGTGGAGAGACTCCTAGTGAGAATTAGGATTGATGTAGTTTTGAGGGTGGCAGTGATGCCATAATTTTTGTATTTTTGATGTATTGTATGTACATGTATGCGAGGCAAGGTCGATATGTGTGGGACGACATAGATTGTAGTCCATGGGAATTTTTTATATATGATATATATATATATATATATATATATATTTTTTTTTTATATATATATATATATGATGCGTCATGGATGATATGTGTGAACATTGTGTGAATGTATTCATGTTGATGTAGTGTAGCCATGAGTATGCTTTGATGATTTATGCTTTTGTGTGGATGTATGAGATGATGTAGATGTATGAACATATAGATAGATGAACATGTATGGTAAGAATGATTGAATTATATGTATACAGGTGAATGTGTAGACATACGTGAAAATATGTGCAATAAGACTTGGATAATCTTATAGAGTGTGAATTAAGCAATGACGAGTAGTTGCATAAAATACTATGAGTATGAGACAAGCAAACATGCAACGAATGTTATGAATGTCAAGCGAATAATGGATCGATAGATGATGCTAGTGATGGATGAAAATACAATGAAATACTATGCAAATTGATTCTAATGAGCAAAACTAATAATTGAATGATGAGAATGTGAAGCGCCAATGAAGAAGACACTTGTATTTTGGTGAAACTAGCAATGATGTTATTTGTTCCATTGTTTCTATAAATGTTGGATGTGAGAAGGATTTCAAGGAAGTTGAACACCATAGTTTGAGCAATCAAACCCATCTAGTGTTCGATCAATGTCCTACAAAAATCTCAACTGTATTGACTAATCTCAAGTTGATCATGGACTAGTGTGTGTAAAGTGATGTTTATTTACCCATTTTGAGTGAGGTTGGACTAATCTATTGTAGACTTAGTTGTTTAAGCTAGCTCATCCATGAGCGTGTAGTGGTCTACACAAAAGAAGGTCGCTAATATGACAGATATGTCACCACGTGTAAGGCATGCTCAATTGTCATATAGGCATCTATAGCCTCGATGGAGATTAGCCCCATGATCTATGGACCTAAGGACCTCAGGGATTCAAGATTTTTGATAATGCTCTTTTCTTTTATTTTTTATTCTTTTTGTAGTGCTCTTTTGGTGTTTGTTTTTGTTTTTTACCTTCTCTTTTTTTGTAGCTTATCCTTTTGTTGATCCTCATATGTGGATCATGCAAATGATAGGATGAACAAGGTGACTTTTGCTAGGTGGCTAGTATATGCAAGGTGTTGCCTTTCCTATGCTCAAAATTTTCTTAATGTTTGAAATGTGTTGTTGGCCATGAACAAACTCAAATATGGGATCTCAAGCTCTAGGGGTATAATGGCCTCTATGCCATAGACTAAAGAAAATGGTGTTGCCCTAGTGGGTGTTCAAATGCTGGTTTGATATGCCCAGAGTGCTAGTGGCATCTAATTGTGCCAATCACGATGAGATTTTGCAACAACTTTACGTAGGATGGTACATATGGTCATGTTTGTAGATTTTGCCTGTCCATTACCTTGAGGGTAATATGGGGTTGAGAAACTATGTTGAATGTTATACTTAACACATAATGCATGAACATCCTTGTTCTTGAAAGGAGTACCATTGTTAGAGATGATCTTTGAAGGAATACCAAAATGATAAATGATGTGTTGTTGAATGAAGTCAATGATTTTGGGACCTATCGTTTGGATAATAGGGATTGCCTCAACCCACTTCGTGAAGTATTCTATAGCGATAATAATGAATTTATGATTGCTAGATGAGGTTGGAGTGATTTTTCCAATGAGATCCAAGCCCCATTGGGAGAACGACCACATGGATTGGATGGGTTGCAATGCTTGAGATGGTAAGTGCATGAGATTGGCATGCTACTGACATTTGATACATTTCTTAACATATGTACAATAGTCATGTTCCATAGTGGGCCAATAATAATCCATACATAAAATGCACTTAGTTATGGCCATGCCACTAAAGTGGCCACCACAAGTACCATCGTGGGAAGCCATGATAACATGTGTTTCTTGTGGCTCTAGACAATGCAAAAGAATGCCATCATAGCTACATTTATAAAGAATATCTCCTAGCAATGTGTAGTGGATTACCCTTTGTTTGAATGCATGTTTATCAGCATGAGGCAAGTCTATTGGGAGTATGCCTAGTTTAATGTAATCCTTGACTTGGGAAAACCAAGGATCACAAGGTTTGATTTGAACAAAATTGATGTCAACATCATTAAAAGAAGGAAGTATAATGATGGATGATTGAAGAAGTGTTTGTACGAGCACACGAGTGATTTCATCGTGTGGATTTTGTGGTATTAGAGACCCAAAAGAAGCCATGGTATCCATAAAATGATTTGTTGAGCATGGGGTAGCATCAATATCGTACCACTCGAATTGGAAAAGTAACTGATCAACAACCTATTTGTATTGCTTAAGCACTGGGCATCAACATTGGTAGATTTCTTTGATTTGGTTGATGATGAGAAGTGAATCACCAAATATTTGCAAGTGTGTGATGTGCATAGCAAGTGTTGTTTTAAGGCCAAGGATAAGAGCTTCATATTCAACATTGTTATTTGTGCACAGAAAGCCTAATTTGAAAGAAAATGGGAGCGGTGTCCCTTACAGTGTAAAGAAGACTATGGCTACACCTCCCCTTGTTCACAATGAGAGCCATCGAAGAAGAGGGTGAGGTCAGCTTGTGATTCAGGTTCCACATATTGTTCATCTTTAATGATGTGAAACATTGAGTCATCAGGAAGCTCTATGAGAAGTGGTTTATCATCAGTTAAAGGAGCTTCGATGAGTTGATCAACAATGACTTGGCCTTTAATGGATTTTTGGTTGATAAATTCAAGGTCAAACTTAGTAACATAATCCATTTAGCAGTGCGACTATTATTGTAACTTTGGCCCATCATGTATCAGAGCAGATTGTCACGAGCGACAATATAAGTCATATGATTTAACATGTAATGTCGTAATTTCTTTGTGGTGAATACAATGGCAAGACATAATTTTTCCATGTATGCATACCATGTTTCATAGCTAACCAGCGTGCGACTAATGTAGTATATGGCTTGTTCATGGTCAACCTCATTTTTTTGGGCCAATAACATTTTGAGAGAAAAATCTATGGTAGATATATACAGATGGAAAGGAAAATCTGGACAAGGCAAAGATAATATAGGTGGAGACGTCAGGTAGGTCTTTATTGCATCAAAAGTAGTTTGACAGTCATGGTCCCAATTGAATGCGACCCCCTTTTGTAAAATATGATTGAACGACTTACACTTGTCAGAGAGTTGGGCAATGAAGCGATGAATTGCTTGAATTTTGCCCTGTGAGCTGCATAATTGTTTAATATTAGTAGGGGAGGCATATCGATGATAGCCTTTACCTTTTGTGGATCAACTTCGATGCCCCATTGAGATACAATAAATCCTAAGAGTTTGCCCGAGGTTACCCCAAAGACGCACTTTTTTAGATTAAGCCTAATGTTGTGTTCTAGAAGGCGATCAAATATTTTGTGCAAGTCATCAATATGTTGATGATGCTTTTTAGATTTGGCCAACAAGTCATCTACATAATCTTCCACAATCTTATGCATGTAATCATGAAAGATGTATGTCATAGCACATTGATAGGTTGCACCAGCGTTCTTAAGGTCAAATGGCATGACCTTGTAACAGAAGGTCCCCCAAGGAGTAGTAAAGGATGTCTTGTGTTGGTCTTCAGGATTAACCCAGATTTGGTTGTATCCTAAAAACCCATCCATGAGGGACAACATTTCATGACCGGTTGTAGAGTCGACTAGTGTATCGATATTAGGGAGTGGAAAATTATCCTTAGGACATGCTTGATTAAGATCTCTGAAGTCGGTGCATATCCTAATTCCTCCCTTTGGCTTGGTAATGGGGACCATATTAGAAACCCACTTGAGGTAATAAATTGGCTGTATAAATCCCACATCAAGGAGCTTTTGTAATTCCTCCTTCACCATCAAAGAAATCATAGGATGCATCTTACAAAGTTTTTGCTTGACAGGTTTGGTGCTATCATTGAGCATGAGGTTATGAACGACCAATGAAGGGTCGAGACCAGGCATGTCAGTGTAAGACCATGCAAAGACCTTCTTGTATTTTGTGAGAAGGGTGGTGAAGTCCTGTTCTTGAAGGGAGAGTCCCTTACCTAACTTGATGATGTGGGGGTTGGTGGGATCATCACCAATATCAACATCTATGGTCTCCTCCACAAGCATGTGGGATCCATCTTGGAGTTGAGCAGGAATAGGAATGAGGTGGAGATCATCGATGACATTGGGGAGAGAAGCCTCATCATGAAGAGAGACTGTTGTATGGTGGATAGAGGAAAAGTGGGAAGAAATGGAAAGGAAAGGGGTGCTTGCTAAGTGTAACAAGTGCTTAGATGGAAGGAAGTCACATGGAGAAGGAGTAGAGGAGATGTGATCAAAATCAATGTAATCGAGATGTGTACAAATGATACGATCGGGATGGATCGCATAGCAAAGTGGGGTGAAGAGATCAACAAAGATCATGTTAATCAAAATGCCTATAGAACACGAGGAAGGAGAATGCATTGAAGAGGTGTCTAATGATGAGGAAGGCAATGGTTGGTTTAAATAAGGGTACAAAATCATGGGTGGGGAATAAGAGCGAGTGGATAAACATCTAACCCAATGCTTGTTATGGGACTGTGCATAAGGATTAATTGGTAAAGGATCAAGGGGAGAAGATGTATCATCTAGAGTGGATGATGTAAGAGAAAGTGCATTGAATTATTGAATGAGGTCAGCAATAGTGTAAGTAGAAGTGGCTAAATGTGGTAGAGACTCCTAAAAGAAGAATGAAGGAATGTTCACCATAGAATGAGGAGAGAGACAATCATCAAGAAAGTCACACTCCAGCTCATTTTTGAAGTCATCCTCAGTAGGGTCGAGGGTGAGTTGATGTAGTTCATCTTCCAAGATGTTAATGTGATCACGTTGATACCCTAGACCTGACTTGTCATTGGGTTGTCAGAAAGGTGGATCAAAAATGGAGCGAAGCCCTTGTTCGTAACACCCGAGCCCGAATCCATGCTAGTTGAAGTGTTGGAGATAACACATCGCAAAATTTGGATTAGACATGTGGTCAACATTGGTGCATAATTTATTTTCTTATTGATGTAGGTGTAGGTGATGCAGAAGATGTGTCAAGGATGATATATATGAAATTCATGTGATTCATGTGTGGGTCAAGAGGGATGATGACACCAATGGTCATGGGTGCATTATTGGGGTGACCAAAGTCATGAATAGATTGAATGGTGGGAGGGGTCACACGAGCATTATGAATGTTATATTCTCTAGGACCAGGATTGGTCATGAGGATAGAGACATGAGGTATGCCATAATGGGCTTGTTGAGGTGAGGACTCTTGATGTGATGAGGATGAGGATGGTTGTGACTCTAGGGGAAGTGGGATAGATGGTGGAGAGAAGGATGAGGTAGATTTTTGGAGCAAAGCATCGAGTCGGGCAGTACATTGCTCCCAAGTGTGACACTCAATAGGTGTGGCCAAGATAGGATGATTTGCATGTGCAAATTGAGAAGTGGGATGAGGAGGAATTTTATTAGAATATGGGTTAGCATGAGATGCATTCTAAGTGGAAGATGGAAGAATGGGTGGAATAGATGGGGTCGGTAAGATTGGGATTTTTGAAGATAGAGGAGGTGGTGGATGTGTAGAAGTAGATTGGGAAGATTGTAGTGAAGATCACATATGAGATGAAGAGGTGGAAGGCCCTGGTGATGGGTGTGACCCTTTTTGGGAGCTCATGTTTGAGCTAGCATGAGTATTGGTAGATGTTGTATGAAGATGAATAAGTATTCATTGGATTGTTGGGAAAATTAAGAGGAGGTAAAGAGGGTGACACAGGAGGTCAGATTGGAGTAGGGGTGAATTGTGTGGATGATAAGGGTAAACCTAGTGGAAGATTGATGATGTTGCAACATTAGAATGGATCCTCATCAGTAGGGATGTGATGCACCTGGCCATTATGAATATATTTGAGGTAATGATGTAGCATAGAAGGAACACATTGCATATCATGAATCCATGGGTATCCTAAGAGAATATTATACTACATTTCCCCCTCGATGACATGGCATAGTGTAGAGATGGTCTTTACACCCACCTAGATGGGTAAAATGATGGAACCAATGGTGGGATGCATAGAGCCATTAAAATCTCATAGGTCGAGGGAAGGAGTGGTAAGATGAGTAGGTGGGATATGTAGGTGATGAAGGGACACCATATAAATAATGCTGATGGAAGAGTATATGTCAATCAGGTTGTGTTTGTATGTAACACCATTGATGTAGGCCATGATATACATGGGGATCAACCTCCTCATCTTATAGAGTGGTGATTTTATGATCATAAAATACAATGGGAGGCTACATACATGTTTGCATATTGCCAAAAAATTTGACAATATCATTTGAATCATTTATCTCTAGATTGATGGAGTGGAGAATGTGATTTAAAGCCTCATGATGAGGCTATGATTATTATAGCAGGTCATAGATGGACAAGCGGGCTGGAGTAGATTCAAAGTTGATGTGATAGACTACTACGAATGGTAATAATATTACGGGGCATAGTAGGAAGTGTACCAGGTGAAGGTGGGGAATTGGAAGAAGGTGGTAGAGGAGGAGGAATATTTTGTTGTGGATTAGTGCATAGAGGATAGCATTGATTGCATGTAGCAACATGGATCATACCCATAAATCCTTGTTGATTTGGGTTGTGGTTGACATGATTAACCTGCATGGGTCTAGGTTGTGATGTGGATGTATTTGTATGAGTATTGGCACCCCCATGTTCAGGTAAAGGGTTTTGATAAATACCCAAATTTTGATTTTGAGGGGCGAGAGGATTTGAAACATGGATGGTTCCATGATCAATGAGATCTTGTACCAAATGATGAAAGAGATGGCAAGAGTTGATGTCATGACCTCTTTGTTGATGATACTCACAAAATACATGCTCATTATAGCCCTATGGTTTTGGATGATTGGGATCATTAGGTTTTATGTTGGGTAGAGCTATGTGTCCAACATCATATAACCTTTGAAATAGGTTAGGTAATGGTTCATCCAAGGGCATCCAGTTTCATGGAGGGCGATCCAAGCAAGATGCATGAGCCAATGATTGATTAGATGAAGAAGGTGGATTGGTTTGAAAGAGTACTTGTGGTGGTAATTGAGATGGTTGAGGTGAGGAGGTGGGCCGAGTATTTGATACCACTTGATTTGTTTGTGGTGGTTTGATTGTGCTAGGATTGACAGGATTCCTACTAAATCTGACATTGGTAGGGTAATCCATCTTCTTATAGAGTTTGATATTTCTGACTTGGACTTTGATGTCCTCAATCACTTTGGCCTAAGCAATAGCCTCTTCAAATGTGCAATGTTGTTGGATTTGCAAAGTTGTAGAGATTTGCTTGGTGCAACTCTTTATAAATAACTTGACCAGTTCTATAGGTGGTATGGCAAAGGTTAGGTCATGAATAACAACCCACCACCTAGAGACATAATCGATAATAGGTTCTTCATCAAATTGGTGTAAGTTGTACAAGTCTGATAGTGAAGTCTTCTTTTTTATATTAATTGAGAAGTGCTCCAAGAAGAGATTGGCTAGTTGCTCAAAAGTGAAAAGACTATGTCGAGGAAGGTTATTATACCAATCTAGGGCTTGACCCCCAAGTGATAATGGAAATGTACAAAGCATGAGGGGATCGCTATCATTGATTTGATAGCAAGAAAATCGATAATGGCTGATGTGTTTGCATGGATCCTCCTTACCTTTGAATTTGTCAAATTTAGGCATTTCATATTTTTATAGGTATGGATGAAGTGTTGCAGATGGATGGATAGGGTCATTACAAATTTGATTGTAGGTTGGCATTTATGGCCCATAACCACTAGTTCATAGTTCCATATTCTTAAGTTGCTCCTTCAAAAGTTGCATTTCGGTGGGTGGCACTTGTGATGTAGAGGTGGAGAGAAGAGTTTACCCTATGATAGGTCACTCAACATAATAATTATGGACACTAATAGAATGATGTGGAAGTGATTGGATGTACTGTTTAGGAGGAATCTGAGTATAATATGATGTGGGATGAAGTTGAGAGGATGAAGGAGTTTGTTATTGTTGTTGAAATTGTTGATATAACTATGATGTTGTTGTTGCTATTGTTGTAGTTGTTGTTGCAACTATTGTTGCGTCCTATTATTGTGCAATTGTTGTTGTTGTAGCTACTCTTGATGGAGCTATTTTTGATGGAGGTGATCTTGGTGGAGTTGTTGTTGGTGAAGTTGCTCTTGATGGAGTTGTTGTTGATGAAGTTGGTATTGATGGAGTTGTTGTTATTGAAGTTGTTGTTGGTAAGATGGAGCTATGGAATGTTGATTTGGATTGTTGAGGTCTTGATGTTGCATTTGAGATGGTATGTCTTCATTTTGAGTTGGAATCTGTTGGAGATTTTGATCAGATCCTTGAATAGGTTCATGGTATGGATGTTGCAAATAGTTTTGATCCACCTGTTGGATAGGGACCTAGGTTGACACCTGTTGGTAGGTGGAAGGCCACTCATATTGCGATGTAAGAAGAGGATGAGATGATGAATGTGTGGGCATGGTGGAAGTCCACATTGGTGGGGAAGTGAAGAAACCACCTTGGTTGGAAGGAGGTATGGAAGAATATGGAAGGATTTGAGAAGAAAGGTAGGTAGTGGGAACATTCATTTGAGATGATGCAGGAATGTTATACTATAACACGTGGGAAGAAGTGGATGGAATAGAAGAATACAGAGGGTGAGTTTGAAGAAATTGGGAAATTTGAGAGTGAGCTAGTATTTGCGCATAACCAGCTGAAGAAGGGGCTTGCATACCAATGTTATACAAGTTGTGGAGAAGATTGTCAGAAGAAGGATGACCCATATTGAGAAGATCAATGCCAAGAAATGGATTGGTAGAATGTAAGGAAGTAGGTAACATAGATGAAATGGAATAAGGGGAATGGTGTGGTCTTACACTGACATGCTCGGTCGCGACCCTTCATTGATCATTCATAACCTCACACTCGATCATAGCACCAAATCTATTAAGAAAAAACTTTGTAAGATACATCCTACAATTGCTTTGTGGTGAAGGAGGAATTGCAAAGCTCCTTGACGTTGGATTTATACAACCAATTGATTAACGCGAGGGGGTTTCTAACATGGTCCCCATCGCCAAGCCAAAGGGAGGCATTGTCAACTCTACAATCAGTCATGAAATGTTATCCCTCATGGATGGGTTTCAAGGATACAACTAAATCTGGATTAATATTGAATACCAACACAAGACATACTTTACTACTTCCTAGGAAACCTTCTGTTACAAGGTCATGCCATTTGGTCTTAAGAACGCTAGCGCAACCTATCAACACACTGTGACATACATATTTCATAATTTTATTCATAATATTATGAAATATTATGTAGATGACCTTTTGGCAAAATCTAAAAAGCATCATCAACACATTGATGACGCACAAAATCTTCGATTGCCTTCTAGAACACAACGTCAAGCTTAATCCAAAAAAGCTCATCTTTGAGGTAACATCCAAAAAACTCTTAGGATTTATTGTATCACAAAGGAGCATCGAATTTGATCCACAAAAGGTTAAGGTTATCATCGACATGTCTCCCCCTACTAATCTTAAACAACTATGCAACTTGTAGGGAAAAATTCAAGCAATTCTTCGCTTTATCGCCCAACTCTTTGACAAGTGCAAGTCATCCAATCATCTTTTACAAAAGGGGTCACATTCAATTGGGACCATGATTATCAAACTACTTTTGATGCAATAAAGATCTACTTGACATCTCCACCTGTATTATCTCTGCCTCATGCAGATTTTCCTTTCCATTTGTATATATCTGCCATAGAATATTATTGGCCCAAAAAAATGAGGTAGACCACAAACAAGCCATATACTATATTAGTCGCACGCTAGTTAGCTATGAAACATAGTATGCATACATGGAAAAAGTATATCTTGTCATTGTATTCACCACAAAGAAAATGTGACATTACATGTTAAATCATACTACTTACGTTGTTTCTCATGACAATCCACTCTGATACATGATGGGCCAAACTTAGAATAATAGTCTCACTACTAAATGGATTATGTTACTCACTGAGTTTGACCTTGAATTTATTAGCAAAAAATCCATTAAAGGTCAAGCCATTGCTGATAAGCTCACCAAAGCTCCTTTAACTTATGATAAACTACTTCTCATGGAGCTTCCCAATGACTTAGTGTTTCACATCACTAAATATGAACAACATGTGGAACCTGAATTACAAGTTGACCTTACCCTCTTTTTTTATGGTTCTCATTGCGAACAAGGGGGAGGTACAAGCATAGCCTTCTTTACATGGCAAGGGGTACCTCTCTTTTTTTCTTTCAAAATATGCTTTTCATGCACCAATAACAATCCTTAATATGAAGCTTTTATCCTCAACCTTAAAACAACACTTGCTATACACATCACACGCTTGCAAATATTTGGTGATTCACTTCTCATTTTCAACCAAATCAAATAAATATACCAATACCAATACCTAGTGCTTCAGCGATACAAACATGTTGTTGATCAGTTACTTGTCCAATTTGAGTGGTATGATATTGATGCTACCCCACACTCAACAAACCATTTTATGGATACCATGGCATCTCTTGGGTCTCTAATACCACAAAATCCACATGATGAAATCACTCGTGTGCCTGTACAAACACTTCTTCAATCATCCATCATTGCATCTAATTCTTTTGATGATGCTGACATCAATTTTGTTCAAAACAAACCTTGTGATCCTTGGTTTTCCCAGGTCAAGGATTACATTAAACTAGGTATATTCCCAATACACTTGCCACATGCTAATAAACATGCATTCAAACAGAGGATAATCCACAACACATTGCTAAGAGATATTGTTTATAAACATAGTTATGATGGCATTCTTCTACATTGTCTAGAGCCATAAGAAACACACGTTATCATGTATACCCATGATGATACTTGTGGTGGCTACTTTAGTGGTATGGCCATAACTAAGCATATTTTTCATATGGGTTACTATCCCACTATGGAGCGTGACTATTGTACATATATTAAGAAACATATCAAATGTTAGCATCATGTCAATCTCATGCACTTACCCTCTCAAGCATTGCAACCCATCCAATCCATGTGGTCGTTCTCCTAATGGGGCTTGTATCTCATCGACAAAATCACCCCAACATCATCCAACAATTCTAAATTGATGAAACACATGGAAACCAACTATATTGTAAATTAAATTTGAAAAGGAGGGTTACAAAGATTGTCCTTTTATAAAATTTCTCCTAAGGGCTACAAAATGGGATCTTCCACAAGGGAAGCCCTCTTTCGATGTTAATGTTAAAAAATAGTCATTTGTCTCCTTGTCTTCCTTGATGTGAGTGGGCTTATTACTCGTGAGCCACTAGTGGCCAAATCTATCATCAAGAGGTGTGAGGCCTACAAAATTTTGTTAGAACATTTGGGGGCCTGTCTTGATTAGACCCCTCGTGTTTGAAGATAAATGACCTCTAAACTAGTTCAAAACATGACTAAAATTGCATAAAATGATGATTGACAAGCATAACAAGGATATATACTTGGTTTTGGAGGTTCTAGAAGTCTAAAAAATGGGATTCTCATAGTACTATGTAAATCTAACCGTACCTTAGTATTTGCACAGTACTATGTAAATCTAATTGTGTTCTTTTGAATTGGTAGTTTTTTATGTAAAATTTTCTCTAGTGCAGCTGTCACTTCTATTGTTTGCCAAATTTCCTTCAGAACCTGCAATCCTTATCAGCAATTTGTTAATCAACACAATATGGTGATGTATTTGGATGGATCTCCATGTGAGGATGGATAGTGAGTGATTTTGATGGTCTAGCCTAATTTCAATAGAGTCTGGACATGTAAAATGAGTATCAACAGAAATGGAGAAGGTATTATATTTATAGAATTTGCCAAGGTTAGGGGAAGAGATGAGGTGTCCCATAAGGTGTCCCCTATGAGGTGTCCCCTGTGAGGTGTCCCTTGTGAGGTGTCTTGAGAGGTGTCCCTTGAGGTGGCATGGGTGTCATGCCTCATAAGTGCACTTGGGTGAGAGAATCCCTCACCCATCCACATGCAATAAATGGGCATGAATGAGTCATCCCACATAAATGCATGGGTGGAAAAAAGTCTCCAAATGTCATTTATAACATGTTGAGGTGGAAAGCCTTTTATTTTAAAAATGCTTTTGTGTGTGCAAAAGTCTTCAATTATCATTGAATGCACAAGGGGATGTGAAGTGGAGCAAATATTAGAGTGGTGAGGTGGAAGGCTAGGCTAGTCAAAGGGTAGACTAGGTGAGATGGAAGAATTAGGCTAATCATGCTTTAAGTTGATCAACCATATGCCTAACCATAAAGTGAAGTTTGACCATAAAGTGACTTTTGACCAGGGTAAAGATTATCCAAGGTTAAGCCATGATGGTGGTTGCATGAGGACCCAAGTTTAAACATAGAAAGGGACTTAAGTAGGCCAAGGGAGCTTATGGAGATGAATAGTGATTTTACTAAATGAATAGTTTTTTAAGGCTAATTTATGCAAAGTTCATGATATTTGCAAATTGATCAATCATAATGATAGTAGAAGTGGCAATGTACGACTTTTAGGTATCTACAATAAGTGATTATGCTTTATGAAAATGATATTCTCAATACAAACAACTCACTTGTTTTAATTCAAGACATGAAGTCATAGTTCCATGATACCTTTGAGATGATAGAGTTGGGTTTCTACACTATTTATTGGGTATTTGAATTGATAATATCTCTTCTAGGATCACCATTTCATAGCCCAAGTATACCTTGGATATTTTACAATGTTTTTGGATGGAGGATTTCAAGTTCACTTGGGTTGTCTTTTCTTATGGTTTGAAGCTTCAAGTAAATTGTACTACTCCATTAGTAGATGCTACATTATATCGGTCTCTTTGTAGGAGGTCTCCTTTACCTGAATCACACTCAACTGTATTTTATATTTCTCTTCTACTATTGTTCTAGGTATATGCAAGCATCTTGGGAGAGTCACTGGACAATGATAAAGTAGATCTTTTGCTACATTAGAGGTACATATTAGATGGGTATTCACTACTTGGTGCACCTTTAGTTTTGAAAAGCTTCTCAAATGCAAATTGGAATGATGATTTGGATCAATGACACCTTACTACTAGTTGTGTCTTTTATCTTGGATCTAGACCTATTTCTTAGTGTTGTAAATGGCAGTTCACTACTTTTCAGTCTTCCATGAGAGTTGAATACTATGTTTCCAATGAGGTTACTAAATGTTAGCATATTACATTATCATATGGTGTTTCCATGATAGTTTCACCAGTTACACTCGTCATACCCCTGATAATGGATGATGCTTGTTCTTTATAACTTGCATACTTGTAGATAAACTAAATAATGCAATCGAAAATGTCATTCTAAAATATTATGTTTACCTCTATTCCCTACATGTGGTATCAGAGCAATGTTTTAGAATTTCTATTGGAATATTTTGATATAGGGTTGGCATAGATAAAGCAAAGAATAAATTAAGATGCTTGTATCGCATTCACAGAGTACATTGAAAGATTGATTGTTTAAGACCATGATATATGAGGGTCTGATTTTATTTGTTAAATAAAATACTAACAATTAGACAAAGGAGTATATTTCGAAATGTTTTATGTAGAATGTTTTTCTATTGAATGGCCAAAATTTTGCCTACCCAAGCATTTTGTATCTATAAATCTTTAGAATAAACATTGCAATAGCTAATTATTATAGTAGAAGGACAATAACATGAATTAATTTGAGTTGAAATTTTATGTTGGTTCATCTTAATTAGGGATAAGTAGCAACGTAGTTGTTTAATATCTTATGTTTGTGTTATTTTTTTATTGTCTTTGCAAATTTCTTTATCAAGACAATGATTTCTATTGCTATCTTTAATAATTCATGTACCAAGATAACCCAAAATCCCTTATGTTGATTTGGTTAATTTTGAAATTAAAAAAGAAGAAAAGTTATTAGTGGGGAATATTTTAAAAGTGAAATAAAATATTGTGTTCCTATAGTGAAGGGGAGTTCTAAGTTTTCAAATGATTTATTAAAGACACATTGGAAGTGAAATAATTTTTATAAAGGTGAAAAATACATTAGAAAAGGATAAAAGAGTGAGAATAATTAATATTCTATATAGTTTGTTTTAACATATAAGGAAAGAAAAATTAGATTTTATATAAAAGGAAAGCAAAAAATATCACACAAATGTTTTGTTTAAGGAGACAAAAGACATATAAAACAAATACTAGTTATCTTTTTTTGAACTATAGAAAATTTTTAGGAGTGATAAGGTGTATAAAGTGTTATTTATTTTATAATATTCTCACTCTAATATTATATGTAGTAAGGAGAAATAGGTGTGTAAGTTTATTATTATGTAATGTCTTTTTGGCACCTTGAAAACATATCTTCATTAATGTACATTTTTCGAAATTTGTTCACGTATATCCCAAGTTTTATTAAACCAAGTGGTTTGAAGTAGCATATGGAAAAGTCAAAGAGGAACCAATCTAATAAACAGGTTAAAATTCCAAAGTATACATCATCAAAAAATAGTGCAAGTAGAGAATAGCAAACTAAAGTGAAAAAATATGTATCACCAGATAGAGATCTTTATTTTCCAAAAGATCAAGATCTTTATGAAAATGAAGAATTCTTAACACTTAAGTCTTGCTTACAATCAATTATCATAAAATCTTATAATGGTGAAGATTACTTTGAAAATGATGTTCTATTCCCTATTAAAGTCATGAAGACAATATGCATAGCATTAGTTAATACAAAGCATAAAATGTTAGAGGAAGAGTTAAAGAGCATATCTATGATGGTAAATGCTTGTGACACAAGAAATTTGAAACATATGATGACAACTATTTATTGTGACCTTATTCCAAGGAAATATATAGCTTGTAAGACAAATTATTTAAAGCCTACAGTGGTAAATATTTGTTGTAATATATATGATCTTATCAAAAAAGAAGATACAAATTGTGGTACAGGTGATTTATGGCCCATAATGGTAAACAAGTGTTGTGTAACTTTTGAATTGATAAAGGCATGGATTGTAACACAAGACAAGGGTCAGATATAGCTTGTGAGACCAGTGGTTTAAAAAATGTTAATGAAGATAAAAGAGATTGTGATAGTGATTGTGTTAGAGATAATGACAAAGACACTTTAAATTGTGTGGAAGGTCATTGTAAAGATGAAATATGTTATTTGAATAATGTTAGTAAATATCAATATGGTGATGAATTTTGGAACCATAGGTAATTTAAAATATTATTATAATGATGGCGGGAGCGGGAGCGGGACTGGGAATAGGTTCAGATGCTGGTGCAAGTTCCAGGGTGGGAGCTGGATCGGGATCGGGGTCGGGCACGTCGGGGCCCGGGCCCGGGCCCGCAGGACCCTCGACGGGCCCAGAGGAGGGCTCAAAGGCTGAGCAGATTGGCGGATAGGGTGGGGATGGTATCTTGGGCCCAGGACCCCCTCCCTCCCTCGATGCAAGCATAGGCCTAGGGAAAAAGCCTCCAGATCCTGGGCAGGGTTCTGCCCCGGGCGGGCCCAAACCCTCCTACCAATAGATCTTGGCTGGTACCAGGGCCAAACCGTGGGCCCTGGGTTTAGGGCTTTCCCTTGAGGGCACCCACATCTCCATTCAAGAGGATGTTTACTCCTCCTTTGTCATTGGATCCTCTGCTTCCCTGGTTGGGAAGTTCCTGGGAGGGCGCCTGGACATGGAAACCGTTCGCAAATGGGTGGCTACCAAATGGAAAGTTTTTGGACATATTCAGCTGGTGGCCCTCACCAAGGGATTCTTCATCATCAAATTGAATAACAGCGATGACACTAAAAAGATCCTATCGGGCGGGCCCTTGTTTTTGGGACGCAAAAGCCTCTTCCTCAGGCACTATGGAGCTGACTTCCACCCCAACACTCAAAGCATCAACTTCGCCCCGGTCTGGGTCTAGCTCCCTGAGCTTCCCTTCCATTTGTGGCATGAAGACATCCTAAGGCTTATTGCCCAGTCGGTCGAGGAACTGGTGGCCTTCGATCCCGCTACCAAGGCATGCTCCCGTATGGTTCATGCCAGATTTTGCGTCAATGCAAATCTAGAATCTGAGCTCCCCTCTTCTGTGACCATCTCCTTCGGGTCCTTCTTTTGGTGCCAATCCCTGATCTATGAAAACAAACCTACTTTATGCCCTCTCTGCTGCACTCAGGGCCACCTCCCCCACCAATGCCCTGGATCCAAGAAGGTTGATGGCCCTTTCCCCAAACTCCCTTCTCGACCAGGTCGGGCCCCCTCCCGAGGGCCCCCTCATGATGGCCATGGATCTCAGGCTTGGACTACCAAGGAGGCTCCCCCTTCTGTCCCAGAGGAACCCCATGTGGGCCTTGGCCTGGTGGATGGTCTTCCCCAGGGTTCCCCTTCCCCTGCTCCCCTCCCTGGGTCTTCTTTCGGTGCCTCTATCCTAGGTTTCCCCCCTGCCCAATGTGAATCCCTCCCTGCAGGCACCTGCTTACACCCCCCCAGACCTGTGAGCCACCCGGGCTCTCTTCCCCATCGGCTCCCACCTTCTCGCCTTCCTCTATCAGGGTTTCCTCCTCCCCCCCCACCCCCGCTATCCCCCCCTTGACCCCCTCCTGCCCCTCCCGGTGGTCCCTGTTGGCTTCCCCCTTTAGAGTGCAGCTCTGAGAGGTCTGACGAAGAGGTTGAGGGTAGTTCTCCATCTGGGCCCGATGAAATCAGCCCCAAGATGACCCACAGTAGGACTTTCGCCATAGACTTTGGTAGCAAACTCAAGCGAGGTCGGCCCACCCTGGGCGACCAGCGAGTGAGGATCACTGAAGACGACATAGCCAATGGCTCCCAGGCAACCCTCTCCGACGTTGCTATGAGCTTCTCCAAAATAGAAGCCCTTCAACCCAAACCCCCTGCTCAAGCCGGGAAGGGGGGCAAGCGACCCCATAAGGGTGTCAAATGAAGCTCATCACCTGGAATGTTAGGGGGCTCAATGGTGCCCCCAAGAAAAGGATCCTCGGCCAACTCTGCAAGGATCATCGCCCGTCCTTCCTCCTCCTCCAGGAGACCAAAATAGATGATGTCGTTGCCCAGAGAGTCGCCCAAGCTACCTGGCGCAACTGCGAGTCCCTGTCTACCCCTACGGTTGGCTCAGCCGGGGGCCTGTTGTGCATGTGGGATCCTCGATCTTATGAGGGGAGGCTCATATCTTCTTCTCCCAGAATAATCAACATTCTGGTCCATTGCGTGAAGACAAGGCGGTCGTGGATCTTGTCTAACGTCTACGCTCCTAACAGCCCGATTGAGAAAGCCACCTTATGGAAGGATATCAGCTCGATGAGAGAAGCCTTTGCCCCCCTCCCCTGGATCCTGGTAGGGGACTTCAATAGTCCCCTATTCCTTTCTGACAAAAGTGGGGGATCAATGGCTCCGGGAAAAATCATGGAGGACTTTGGTGCCTTCACCTCCCTCAACGAGCTCATGGACTTTAGTTTGAAGGAGCCATGTTCACCTGGTCAAACAAAAGATCGGGAGCAAGCCATATCCAAGTCAGGTTGGATAGAGTGTTCCTTTCCAAGGAAGCCATTCCCCTGTTTATCGACGCAACCTTGTTGGGCCTCCCTAAAATTGGGTCTGACCATAGCCCCCTCCTCCTCGAAACCGACCATCGCTCCTCCCTCAAGCGACCCTTTCGGTTTGAGTCCATGTGGCTGCATCATCCCAATTTTAGGGCCCAGGTTGGCTGCTGGTGGGCTCCCCCAGTCCCTGGGCGCCCCGCTGAACAAGTTTACCATAAGCTGAGATGCCTCAAAGAGCAACTCAAGGTATGGAACAGAGAGGTGTTTGGCAACATCTTTGAAAATAAAGCGACAGTTAAGAAAAAACTCGAAGACCTTGAGCTCAGATTCCAGGCAGGCTCCCAAGACCCGGGGATCAGGGAAGAGGAACGCTCAGCCCTCAGTGAGTACCATAACATCCTGGCCAGGGAAGAAATATTTTGGAGATAGAAGTCAAGAGCCCTATGGCTCCAAGAGGGCGATGCTAATACAAAGTTCTTCCACATGTCGACTCTCAAAAATAGGGGCTCTAACAGAATTCTCGAGTTGGTGAGCAGCGACGATAGAATTATCAAGGATGAAGAGGACATTCGGACCGAAGCCATCAACTTCTTCTAGCAGCTCCTTGGTGACAGTCCTCTCATGTCCCCAGAAGCGGCAGACTCCCTGCTGGAACATATCCCTACCTCAGTCTCGGCCTTGGCAAATGAGATGCTCGTGCAGCCCCTGTCTGACTCTGAAATCCATGCTGCCACGTTTTCCATGAAGGCTGAGGTGGCCCCGGGCCCGGACGGGTTTCCCCCCCACTTCTTCCAATCCTTTTGGGACATCGTTGGTCAAGAAGTGTGCACAGCCATCTAGGACCTCCAGACTGCCAGCTCCATCCCCAGAGGTATTAACTCCACCTTCATTGCCCTGATCCCCAAGTCTCAGGCAGCCAGATCCCTCTCTGATTTTTGCCCCATCAGCTTGTGCAATGTTTTATACAAAATCCTGACCAAATCCATGGCCTCCCGCCTCAAGGATATCCTTCCCCTGATCATTGCCCCTTGCCAGGGGAGCTCGGTCAAAGGAAGGCTGATCACAGATGGAGTTATCATCATGCACGAGGCCATCCACTCGGCCTTCCTATCCAAAAAGGCCTCCTTTCTGCTCAAGCTGGATATGAACAAGGCCTTTGATAGAGTTGACTGGGAGTTCCTTTTCAAGGTCCTCCTCAAGTTTGGGTTCCACCCCTCATGGGTCAGGCTCATCAACAACTATGTGTCCTCCCCCTGGTTCTCTATCCTCATCAATGGATCCCCCACCGGGTTCTTCCCCAGCTCCAAAGGCCTACGCCAAGGCGACCCCCTGTCCTCGATCCTCTTCATCATCCTGGCTGAGGCCCTGGGATGAACCATCTCGAGTGTTATTTCCCGCGGACTCATTTTGGGCATTAGGCCTACGTCGGGCCTACCTCTTGTGTCCCATCAGTAGTTCATGGACGATACCATTCTTGCCACTTCAGCTTTGATCCCTCAAGCCAAGGCCCTCAAGCACATCTTGACCCTATACGAGGAGGCGGCTGGGCAAAAAATTAACCTTCAAAAAAGCAAAATCTTCTTCATCCACACCCCCTGGCTAGGAAAATCAGAATCGAGCGGATTTTGGGTTGTACCCCTAATTCCCTTCCCTCCTCTTACCTCGGGCTTCCCCTATTTATAGGTGCATCCTCCAAGGCCCTATGGAGCGGGATGATGGATCGGATTCAGAGGAAGCTGGCCCCCTGGAAAGGCCACCTCCTCTCTCAAGCTGGCAGAGCCACCCTCCTGTCGATAGTCCTTAAAAGCATTTTGGTATATTTCATGTCGGTCTTCAGAATCTCGGCCTCCATTGTAGCTCACATCGAACAAATCTAGAAAAGCTTTCTCTGGTCAGGCAACGAAGATAAGAAGAGGATTCCCCTGGTTTCCTGGCCCCTGGTCTGCCACCCCAAAGGTGAGGGAGGGATCGGGCTCAGGCGGGTGACCCTGATGAACAAGGCCCTTTTGTCCAAGCACGCCTAGAAGGTGTTCACCAACGCCCCTGATGAGTGGGTCAGTATCATGCTCAGGAAATACTACCACCTCCACCCCTTCCTCAGCGAATCCTAGCCCAGAGATGGATCAGCCTTCTGGAAATCCCTGATTTCCACTAAAGACATCATTCGAAAAGGGACCAGATGGATCCTCGGGGATGGAACCAAGATCGACTTCTGGGAAGACAGGTGGATCCAAGATGAGGCCTTGACTGCTGACAATGATCTCCTCATCCTTAGACCGGGCCTGGCGGGCAGAGGGCCCAGTGTGTCGACCTATCTCTCCCAGAACCAGGGGCGGGTTACTTGGAAGCCCATCCTGAATCCCAGGCACCCGCTCCAAGCCTCCAGGCTTCAGCGCCTCCTCAAGGTGACAGTGATCCCGTCCTCCGGGGGGAATGACAGATGCGTTTGGCACGGCACTCCCAGTGGCATCTTTTCTATAAAATCTGCCTACAACCTCCAAAGAGTCCCTGACGAGGCCCCTTTCCCAGCCCTTCAGGTGTGGGCCAAGAAGTTGATCCCCAAAATCAGCCACTTCGTCTGGGCGGCAGTCCAAAACAAGATCCTGACCATTGAGAACCTGATCAGGAGGGGCTTCCAGATCTCGAATAGATGCTTCCTTTGTTGTGCTTCTTGGGAGTCCACTAATCACCTCTTTCTCAAATGCCCCTTTTCTTCTAAAGTCCTGGGCCTCATCCTTTCCCAATTTTCTATTTAGTGGGTGGCCCCCAATTCCATCTCTGACCTCCTGTCTCAGTGGCCCAAACCCTTTGCCCACCCCTTCATCTGCTTCCTCTGGGGCTCCTACCTTCCTCACTTGCTTTGGCAACTATGGCTTGAGCGCAACAACAGAGCCTTCTCCTCCCTGGCCCATTCCCCCTTGTGGATAGCGACCAAGGTGGTTTCCTTTGCCCTTGAGAATTCTTGCTCCATCCCTCTAACCGAGGCACCCCGACGGCCGAGCGAGGCCACCCTTATTTCCTCCCTCGAAATCCAGCTTCCCCCCCCACCCCCCCCCCCCTCCCCCCTCACCGTTCTACGACCAGGTGGACTGCCCCCCTCCCGGATGGGTCAAACTTAACTTTGACGGAGCTTCTAAAGGAAATCTCGGGCCCTCTGGTGTGGGCGGGGTCATCCGTGACAGTCACGGGGCCCTGATCTTGGCGTACGCTGCTCCGCTTGGCATCCAGACCAACAACTTCATCGAAGCAACAGCTCTCCTCAATGGGCTGACTGCCCTCAAGGAGTCCGCCCCAAAAGTCATCATCGAGGGCGATTCCCAAGTTATAATCAAAGTTGCCCACAGCCCGGGAAGCTGCTCTTGGCGCATTCACAACTCTATCCGGGAAGTCCACACCATTCTCCAAGGGCTCCCTGATCATGCCCTTCGGCATGTGTACAGAGAAGGCAATAGGGCAACCGACTTCATGGCCAACCAGGCCACCGCAGCAGAAGATTTCACTACCTAGACCACGAACTTCCCTGAAGCTCTGGCCCAAATAGTATCGCAAGACAATTCTAGCATCGATGAGGGCCCAGGCGCTTAGCCCGCCCCGTTTTGGGGCCCCGAAGATGCGTGGTCGTGCCCCGTGCTTCCCCTGCAGCTTCCAAATCCAAGGAGACCCCCTCCCCCGAAGGCTCCCCTTCCTCGAAAAGGCGCAGGCCCACCCAAAAATGTAGAACTCTGGTCCAGGGCCCAGGCGGGGCCCCGACTCCTGGTGCCAGCTCAAGTCACAAAGGCCCGGCCCCAGGCAGCAGCAGGGCTGCTGGCAGCTCCAAGAAGGCCAAGGTGGAGGCCTCGGAGGCCACCGAAGTCAGTTCTGACTCCGGTAGCAAGATGCAGAATTTGATGACCAGGGCCCTCCTTGACATTACGATTGGCTCCCAAAGCGGCTTCCTCAGCGGCCAATGCCCTGGCCAAACTCCGTCGCAGGCTGGGCGATGGCCCTGACAGGGAGAGGAGCTGATCTATCAGGTCGGGCCCCGTCCAGGCCAGGCCCGGCCATAGGGCCTCCCGGAGCGACGACGAGCAGGTTTTTGCATTTTTGGCACTTGCTGTTTTGCGGTTTTTCCAGGTTTTGGTGGCCTCAGACCAAATTTTGTAGTGCTGGTCTCATAGCTAGTCTATTTTTTTGTAGGCACCAGGGCCCTGGGCCCCGGACTGTTGCCCAAGGGTGCAGCCCCGATTTTTAATCACAATTGTAGCCACGGCTTCCTATGTAACTAAGGTTTTGGGATCCTTCAACAAAAAACCCGTTGTAAATATACTGTTACTTACCAAAAAAAATATCAAAATGGTGATGTAGAATTTGGGAATTTTGAAAGGTACATAAAAGGATTTTGGTTCAAAATTATTGAAAAAAAGGGATATTATGATATATGATTGGGAAAATATGGGAAAGGTGTGAAAGAGCCCATAATATAATAAATAAGATCAAAGAATAAGGCCTTGGTTATGATGGTCCAATAGAAAGCAATGGGAAAAAATTTGTGATAAAAATATTTATTAAAAATAACAAAGTTTCTAAGAAAAGATATTACAGATATTATGGAAGATATGGACATGCATCAAAAATATGTTAGAGCGTACATACTTGTGAGCTTTGTGGAGGTCATAATAACTACCAGAGAAATTGCTGGTACAAAAATAATATGACCAACAAAATACATATGCATTATGGATGGGTGAATGTGCCAAAATGGAATAAGACAAGAATTATTATGTGGTTTCTATAGAAGAAGACTAAGTTTGTTAAATATGAAGAATAATGCAAGTTTTGTGTTGGAAAACTTAAAATTAGTGATATAAAAAATATATGACCCAAATTATACTTGGAAGCTTGCAAGGATAGCAACTATAGATATTGAATATGTGATTACCACAAAAAAGTGAAACATTATGATAATTTTCCAAAGGTGGTGGTCTAAAGACTTATCTAGTGGTTGATTCAGAGGTGATGATAGCCTAGAGGCAACAACCTAGAGAGGATACCAAGAGGTAATAATAACCTAGAGGTAGACCTTGAGACAGACCAAAATGGTAAACCAAGTGGAAATTACAGAGAACCAAAAGAGCCAAAAGCCAGAGCCAAATCCAAACTGCAATTTCATTCTACTACCCTAGGAAGTAAAAAATTAAGGGGGGGAGGGTAGTCATATTTTTTTCCTATACTAAATAATGTAATAATGGGGGATGTTAGCAGATTATTATATTATTGTACAATGGTTCCATGATAGTTCTACCAGTTACATCTACTATCCCTCCGATAATAGATGATGATTTGCTTTATAACCTACACATCCACATATGGATTAATTAATGCAATTAATAATATCAATATAAAATATTTTGATTACCTTTATTCCCAACACCTTCGATGGATGCTTATTATTTTGGAGCAATTGGGAATTCCTCGATCCCACCCAATTACTCTTCATTGTGACAATCATAATACTATTAAGCCTATTTGTAATCCAATATTTTATCAACAAAGCAAGCATATTGAGATTTGAATGCACTATGTGCACCAGCTTTATGCTTGTGAGATGCTTGATATAGTTTTTGTACCATCAACAAAGTAGTCAATGCATATCTTGACCAATATCATGCTCATTGAACCATTTGTGATCATGTTGAAGCATCTTGGCATAGGACAGTGTCCCTTAAGGAGGGATGACTAATAAGGGTCTCCCTCCATATCCCTTGTTCAACTTGATGGGGGATGCTGGAATATGTGGTCGTTAAGCTTCACTCAATGCCACAATCGACTTTGTATTATTTCTTTGTATATATCCTTTGGTCCCTTGTATACCTTGTATAGGTGAATATTTTATTATTTAACCTAAAGGTCAGTTTTTTAACCTTGACCTAAAGGTCTCTTGTAATTAGGTGTATTCTATTTTTCTTTAGTGAAATATTTTTGTGTCCATAAACACCCTATTATATTACATCTTTGTTTCTCTAAGTTATTTATGTGTATTTAGGTAATGTGTTCATTCCATTCTTTTATGGAAACTGCTATACAATCTAATATCGATATAGCAAAAAAACCCTAAATACTTTGAGAGCTTAGAACTTGAGGATAGGGTCATGGCATGACCTTTATCTATTTAGGAAGGCTTTGCAAGACAACCACAGTTGTAGTACCAACATTAGATTTTTAAGGGTTTTAAGACCCTACAAATTTTGTATTTTTTTTCTTTACTATGGTCCAACCTTCCTCTAATGTCATAGTCTATGACTACTTTGCCTAGGCACTATGGGAAGATGCCTAGGTTTAAAGCAACCCTCCATGAGAAGGTAGTCTTTGATCTTGTGAGATGCCAACTTACAATGAAATATGTAACTTCATATTTTCTTAAAATATGTAAATTATTCTAGAATCTAGATATTAATAACATTTAGTTGAAAATAGGTGCATTAACAATATTCAAAACCTTGTCTAAAAAAACTTTAAGAGTTAATATCATAGCCCTTTTCATCATTAAGTATAATACAATAAATTTATATAAAGAAAAATATTTATATTATATTTTTTAAAAACTTTCATAATTTATTATTTAATACCTATTTTGGGTACCTAACATACAATACAATATTAGAAGTTAGGGTTTCAAAAGTTTGGAGGTTCCTGAGAGGAGATCTAAGGAATCAAATTGGGATTTCATAAGCTATGGTAGAGGTCTGTCAATATTAAGGATCACGATCAATAATGGGGGACATAGGTACTTCAGTACCAAATCTTCCAAACGAAGGAATCTCATTCTAAGATAAGCTATATGGAACCCAAGATAGCTTCAACGACTATCAAACACAAGCAAATAAAATTATAAACACCATGGGGAAGTGAAAAAAGGAGGATTCTCTGCCTAAGAGGGTGAATGGATATCTACCACAAGCAAAAGAAATACTAGTATTGGAAATAGCTGAGGACTAGATAGCTAAGGATATTGTTTATAAGTCAAAACACAACCTGATAGGTAAATTCATGGGTTTCAGATCATCCGTGCACTTTATCCACATGTGGATAAGGAAACAATATCATCTGGAAGAAAAATATAAAATTCTAACTCTCCCAAATGGGTATTTTTCTATAGATTTCACTTTGATTGCAGATCGACAAAAAATATTTAAGGGAGGGCCATATCATCACGGGCCAACAAAAGTATTCTTGCAGCCATGGAAGATGGGATTCAACCCGACGGTGAAACTGACTGTAGTACCAATACAGGTAATAATATTTTCCCTTCCCCTTGAATTTTGGAAAGAGGAGGTACTCAAGGTAATAGGCAACTTACTACGACATTATCAAGGTAGATCAAGAGAAACAGTTTTAGGAGGATCAACAATGTTTGCTAGGGTTTGTGTAGAAATGGACCTCAGTAAACCTCTTCCAACATAGATAGACCTAAAAATAGGGGATTTTGTTTGGCACCAACAACTGGATTATGAGGCTATTCCATTTATATGTCGAGTGTGCCATGCTCATGGACATCTGGCTAGAATGTGCCCAACAATTAAGGATCATCAATCTGAACAAGAGGGGATAAAAGTAAATATTAACATGGCGGGTCAATCCCTTTAGCAAAAGAGAAATCATAAGGAAGGGAAAGGCCCAACATACTCTAAGGGATTTAAAAAAATAATGAGAAGGCCAAACAAAATAAATTAACATAGTAACCAGAGACAAGGAGAAACAATAGATATGAGATATTCAAACAATTGGAAAAATCAAAATAGACGAGGATTTTCAAATGGAAGGGTTAGAGGAGGATACGCAATAAGTCACACCAGTAGATCAGGAAAAATATTCCAATCTAGTGTCAGGGAACAAGCAAGGAGCAGAATTATACACAACCTCTCTAATGGAAGAGGAGATTCAACCCACGAGGGAGACCATAGGAGGGGAAATAGAGCAGAGGATAATTTTGACACAGGAAATAGAGATGAAAGAATGAAATAAGAACAAATAAATCACTACTCTAGGAATTCATCAAGTGGAGAAGAAACAAAAACTGAACCAATATATAGGGAAGAAGTTAAACAAGGAAAAGATGGAGGAACAAGGAAGAGATTTGAGCCAGAATGGAAAGATAAAATTGATGGTTGATTTTTTCTCTCCTAATTCTCAATGATATTAATCACTTGGAATGTGAGGGTTTTAGATAGTCACACCAAACAAAATATAGTCAAAAATATTATCATATATATGAGTCCAGATATAATTTTATTACAAGAAACCAAAATGCAAGGAGAAGACTTACAAAAAATAAACAGGAGGATATGGAAAAAGTAGAGATCCTTACTCAATTGGCATAGGGGAAATCAGGTTGATTGGTCCCTATGTGGAATCACCAACTGTTCCTAGATATATGGGGAGACTTTAAGAGAGGGGTGTTGATGGTCCGATTACAAAATAGGAAAATTGGGAAAATTTGGACTATAGTTAATTTTTATGGAGCAGAGATAATTAGATTATAGAGGGATCAATGGGCAACCATCCAGATTTTTAGAGACAACTACCCGGAGGACCAATGGATTGTGGGAGGAGACTTCAATGCAAATATTAGAATAGAGGAACAACAAGGAGTTAGAGCCATGCTAAAGGAAAGGATAGGTTTTTTTCAAAAATAACATGTCAAATAAATCTAATAGATATCCCAACTATGGATAACTCCATGACCTGGACAAATAGAAGAAAGGAAGAGGAGACAATCAAATATTGCTTGGATCATTTCTTCATGGAGGAGGAATTATATTTGCATACCAAGCATCAAGCCAGGGTCATGGATAGACTTTCTTCAGATCATTTTCCAGTAAGCCTAACCATAGAAGAAGATAATCATAAAGTTGTTGGAACTTTTAAATTTGAGGTATGGTGGCTGAAAGATGAGGAGTTTGGGGACCATATAAAGGAATGGTGGAAATTAGGGAAACCAAGATTTGCTACAACCCAATTTAAACTCTACAAACAATTGAAATATGTAAGGACCCAACTAAAGGATTGGAGTAAACAGAAGAAGGAAATAACTAGAATCCAAAAGAATGAAATCAAGGATTAAAAGGAGAAGATTGTTGAGGAGATAAGACAAGGAACTATTATGGAAGAATTATTATAACGTGAGGCATAAATTATTAGGAGAGAGAAAACTTTGGAGGAACAAGAATAAATCTATTCGAGGGTTATGCATAAGGGGTCGGACCCAAAATGTACTTGTAAAAAAATGGTGAATCCATTACGAAACCCTGGTGAATCTTGACCAAATTCATGTAGGAGGACATGGCGAATTACCTTATTTTTTCAAAAAAATTATAAAATATTGGTGAATTTGAAATTTCTAGCCAGACCAGGTGGAAAACGAGATCCAGCCATGGGTTGATGCAAAAAATGGTTTGACCTTGAACCAAGTGTAGAAAAAGGTCCAATCTCAAATCGGATACAAATTATGGTATTGGTTGTGGAGCCTGATTCTCTCTAATTTGGAGGTATTATTTTCAGCCACACTTGGACCCACTCCACGAAATGGGGGTGTAGGAGGGTAAACTACGTCATCGGGGGGTCCACAGGATCTGGTAGTCCAATTAGAAGTAAAACTGGGTCCGAATATTGGTATTGTGTAGAACAAGATCTGGTAGTTCGTCTTAATGTAAAACAAGGTTCGAATATCAGCCTTGTGTAGAACAAGATCCGATAGTCCATCCGAATGCAAAACATGGTTCAAATATCAACCTTGCATAGATCAAGGTTCGGTAGTTCATTTAGATGTAAAATAGGGTTTGGATATTGGCCTTGTGTAGAACAGGGTCTGGTAGTCCATCCGGATGCAGAACAGGGTTTAGATATTGACCTCGTGCAAAATAGGATTCGATAGTCTGTTCGAATGCAAAACAGGGGTTGGATATCGTTTGGATGCAGAATAGGGTCTGAATATCATCTGGATGCATAATAGGGTCCAGTAGTCCATCCAAATGCAGAACAGAGTTTGGATATCATCTAGATGCAAAATAGGATCTAGTAGTCCATTCAGATGCAGAATAGGGTCTGAATATCGTCTAGATGTAGAATAGGGTTCAAATATCATCCAGATGTAGAACAGGATCTGGTAGTCTATTTGGATGCAAAATAGGATTCGGTAGTCCATTTGAATGTAGAACAGGGTTTGAATATTGACCTTGTGCAAAATAAGGTTTGGTAGTCCGTTCGAATATAAAATAGGGTCCAAATATCATATAAATGCAGAACAGGATCTAGTAGTCCATTCGGATGCAAAACAGGGTTCGAATATCATTCAAATGCAAAACAGGGTTCGGATATCATTCAAATGCAAAATAGGATCTGGTAGTTCATCCGAATGCAGAACAGGGTTTGAATATTATCTGAATGCAAAATAGGGTCTGGTAGTTTATCCGGATGCAGAATAGGGTCCAATAGTCCGTTCGGATGCAGAACAGAGTTTGAATATTGACCTTGTGCAAAATAGGTTTCAGTAGTCCGTTTGGATACAAAATAGGGTCCAAATATCTACCTTGTGTAGACAAGGGTCCGAATATCATTCAGATGCAGAACAAGGTTTAGATATCATCCAAAAGCATAACAGGGTTCGATCTGGTGTAAAAATGATTTTGATCTTGTTTGGTATATAAATGGGTATGATCCAGTACATAAATAGGTTGATATATCCATCTAGTGTAGAACAGGGTCTAGAAATGAAAAAGTATTGATGGGGTGTTAGTTATATATAGTGGTATACTTGGCTAATTGGGTGGGATAATTTAGAAATTTTAAATTTTTATGGCAAAAAGGGTCCTCTATTTAGGTAGGATTGCTGGTGATTTTTTAAAAATATTCATGATACTATTATCAATGCATGACGAAACGACACCTAAAAAAATTTTGTCCCAATTTTTTTTGGCTAAATGGCCGACATTCGGGTCCCCCAAATTCACAAATTTGAATTTTTGAAAATGCCAATTTTTGCCCCAATGGCAAAAATTCGTCGCTATGCATAACCCTAAATCTATTAGAGGTAAAGAGCTAGAATCACATGGTTAAAGGAGGGGACCAAAACACAACATTATTTCATAAGACGACAACAACTAGGAGATAACAAAATAGAATTATAGGTCTTACAGATATGATGGGTCAGGTAAAAACCAATGGAAGTGAAATGAAAATTATAGCAAATCAGTACTTCCATACTCTTTTTAGTAGAAATAAAAATTTGAATGCAATATGACAAGAGAAGATACTAGAGGTAATTTCATAATTAGTCAAACCTGAACATAATAAATTATTAATGGAGGAAATTTCTTTGGAAGAAACCTCGCAGATCATACAAAAAATGCAAACAGGAAAGACTCCAAGACCAGACGGATTCCCCATTGAATTTTATCATAATTTCTATAAAAATTGTGGGCCAAGCAGTGGTGGAGGCACTGGAGGAAATCAAATAGAGTAAGAATATGTTAAAAGCCTTGAATCACACTTTTATCACTTTCATTACTAAGGGCCCACCTAGTGAGATAATTGATAATTATAGGCATATTTCACTATGTTAAAAGCATTGAATCATATACAATATATTAACAAAGCTTATTTCAGAAAGGTTAAAACATTTTTTACCAAATCTGATTTCAAGTGAGCAAGGTGGTTTTGTTAAAGGCAACCAAATTCTAGATGGAATAGTAGTGGCCCAAGAGGTGATACACACAATGTCAAAACAAAAGGACCCAGGTATGTTTATTAAATTAGATCTTTCTAAAGCCTATGATAGAGTAGATTGGTCCTTTATGCAAAGGATTTTAGAAAAAATGGGCTTTGCAGAGGAGTGGAGAGATTGGGTAAAAGCTTGTACACAAACTACATCATTCTTAGTTCTAGTAAATGGTAGTCCTTCTCCCGTGTTCACAGCAGGAAGGGGGTTGAGGCAAGGGGACCCTCTCTCCTCTTACCTTTTTATCCTTTATGTAGAGGGTCTCGGGAGACTGTTATAAAAAGGGAGACAAGAGGGGAGGCTAAGGGGCATAAAAATAAGTTCTCAAATTGAGATAAATCACCTCCAATTTATGGATGATACCGCTCTTATTAGTCAAGCCAATCTCATAGTAGCAAGAAACATAAAAGATTTTTTAGATGGGTATACTCAAGCTACTAGGCAAACTTTTAATGAAAAAAATCTCAAATTGTTTTTTTCAATACAACAAAGAGGGTGAGAGATAAAATTATACAATTGTTGAAATTCATGGAAACTCCTTTACCCATACAGTATTTAGGAGTACCTTTATCTGCAAAGAAAACAAAAAGCAAGGAGTGGAAAGGGTTGATGGACATACTTCAAGCTAAGCTGAGAAACTAGACTCACAAATGGCTAAGCTTGGAAGGAAGGCTTACAATGATTAAAGTTGTGCTACAAGCTCTCCTAGTTTATAAATTTTTTGTACTTTAGGCTCCAAAGAGAATTCTAAAAGATATTGACAAACACACAAGAAAGTTTTTGTGGTCAGGTGCAAGGGAAGAACAAAAAATAACACTAGTGGGTTGGAAGAAGATATGCCAACCAAAAAAACAAGGAGGATTGGGGATAATATCAACATCCCACAACAACAAGGTACTAGCTAGGAAGTTATATTAGAGATGGATTACAACTACTAGGGGTTTATGGAGTAGACTCTTACAAGCCAAATATTACCCAGGAGTGGTTGAGAAAATCATTCCAAGATACAAAGTGGAAGGAGAAGGATATATAATATGGAGGACAATGTTAATAGACCACGAGTTAATAAAGCCATATATATATTAGCAGTTAGGGGATGGAAAGGATGCTCTATTTTGGGAGGATTCATGGAATCAATTTCAACCAATTATTCAGACATTCCCAAATATGGAGAGTTGGAAAGCAAAGCTCCAAAAAGTAGGATGGTGGAAAGCCTCTTACTATATGAAATAATGGAATCAACATGTGCTAGACTTACTACAGTGGAAACATCCCTGAGAATGGCCAATGAGGGGGACAAAGGAACTAACAAAAAAATTATGGAGACATCTCCAAAGACACCCAATTCAAGATGGTTCTAAGAGGGATATACTTGGATGGGAAGGAAGTAAGTTGGGAATTTATAAGGCAAAGGAGGTATACAAGGTACTTTGTGGATATGATTTACCCCAACACCACTTCCATGGATATTTGTTTGGCAAAAGGAAGGATGACCAAAAAATAACATTTTCTCATGGCTGACTAACCACAGAAAGTGCTTGACTTTTGATAATTTGAGAAAAAGAGGTTTCTTTGGGTCATCCAAATGTGTTTTGTGTGTAAATACAAAGGAGACCTTGAATCACCTCTTTTGTGGGTTTTCGTTTTCTAAAGACATATGGATCAATTGGTGGAGGCAGATGAGACAACATTGGGAAGTTTTTGAGAGCTAGGAAAGCTTTTATGAGAAATGGAAATAGTGCAGCTTTAAGACTAAAACAATGAAAATGGCATGGAAACTGGGACCTAGCTTCATATGGTGTCATTTATGGCTATAAAAAAATGCATGCATATTTAGATCAGAGCACAGAACAAGGTAGCAAGTATGGGAGAGGATTATGAGCAAGCTAACATAAACACTATCTATTAGATTATAGGAGGAAACAAACATAAAAATGGAGGAAGTGATTATTCTACGGAACCTTGGAATAACTGTAATAGAAAAATAACTTAGGGATGGATACACAAGTGATATCCCCTTGAATAACATAGAGTGGAGGCCACCTCCCAAAGAGTGGGTGAAGGCAAACACAGATGGGACTTCTACTAAAAACCTTGGGAAAGTTGGTTTTGGTATTATCATGCGAAATTAGAAAGGAGAACAGGTGTACTAGAGAGAAAAAGGTATGGGGGAGGCAACAAATAATGAAGTGAAAGGACAGATGATCTTTTCAACATCAGTGATAGTTGCAAATATATAGTTACATAAGTTGTGGATAGAGACAAACTCTCAAGTATAGGTTGGAATTTTGGATTCGATAAGGCCCTTTTAGGTGCTAGGAATTGGAGAGAGAAGGAAGATAGAAGCAGTTCAAAATATCTGGTAGGTTTTTCAAGATGTTTTTATTACACATATCAAGCAAGAGGAAAATAGGGTGGCAAACTATTTAGCAAAATGGGGAAAATATCTGGAGGAAGGGTAATATGTGGACTCTTAGATGGAAAATTAGATAATTTGGTGCCAAAGAATCCAAGGGATGCGAGAGGTGATACAATCAAATAGCAGAACAGGAAAAGCATACAGTGATTCTAATGAATATATCACGGTTAGGCCATAGAGCAACACAACATGAAGATAAATGGATGGTTTATAAAATTCAGATAAATTGGATAAATTGAAATTCAACTATGGTAGTGCTGAGGTGTATGGATATTTGCATTATGTATGGTAATGTTTTATGGGTAATTTTTGAGCCAGGAGGGACTGGAGGAGGATTTTCTTTCTCCCTTGATGCATGTCTAGCTCATTTTACCTTGTAATACAACTTCTATAAATATAACATATTTTTCATTTAAAAAAAAAAAAATCATATTTTTAATTATAATATTATTATCTTCAAAAATCTATAATGTATATTTAATAATAACTTTTTATTTTAACATGAGATTTATTATTGTGCATTAAAAAGTAATATAAATAGAATGTGAAGTAACTTTTATTTAAGGTTCATGTAGTACCTCATACTCCTTTGGTCCACTATGCATGCAAGGAGGTACTTGTGTAGATACCCTACCCGCCTTTAGATTTGAACCTTGGACCTCTTATTTGGAGTACCTATACCTTCACCATAAAGCCCACGAGGTTGTTGCATAAATAATAATATAAATTTAATTAATTTAAACATTCATGATAAGGTGGAATCTATTTCAAATCTATATAACTACTAAAAATAATATATTTTCATATTTAATATATAAAACTTGATAAGATTTATTTTTAGATAATTTTATAATCTTAATATTTAGATGATTTCACTTTAAATATCAATAGTATTTATTAATTCCCATGGACCGATTTATAGCGAAATCATTAGAATCATCTCTAGTAGTAGAGGTTGGTGAGGTCCTCATATAGAATCGATCCTTATTGCTCAAACTAGGGTAGTTTTTGGTAAATTTAATGGGTCTTGTCCAAGGGCTTTGGCCTTGAGAAAATTGATTGATAGGAGTTGGAAGTCTCAAGGAGTGAGTCTATCCTTTCTTCCCAAAGGTTTATTCTTAGATATTTTTTGTTCCAGGGAGGAAAGAGATAGAATCCTAAAAGGAATCCCTTGGTTTATGGGAAGAGCAGAACTCTTCCTTACCTACTAGTATGAAGGCTTTGCACCTAAAAATGTAAATTTGTCCTTAGTACCAGTATGGGTTAGGATGTATGGGTTGCCCATTTAATTTTAGGAAATGTATACCTTCAAGGCAATAGACAACACTCTAGGAGAATTCTTTGAGATTTTAGAAACTACAAAATATGTATAATTGGCTATTTATGCTTGGATATTTGTCATGATTGATATAAGTAAACCTTTACCTGAATCAATAATTCTTAAGTATGGGGGTAATTTTTGGACCCAAACCATAGATTATGAAAACATGTATTTTAGATGTAGAATATGCCATGAAATGGGACATATTGAGAGATCATACCCTAAGAATAGTCCAATAGAAACATATGTATAAAATCACAAGAGAAACTTACAAATGGATATGTATGAGGATAGTTTTCAACTTCCAAAAAATAGATATAGATAAATGAAAGTAAATAAATAGTGGAGACCATCAAGGAAGGATATTGGAAGAAATGTCAATTATTTGTAGGCTTTAGCTTATGAAGAAAAAGTAGATCAGAGCTTAGAGGATATAGTGTAATAGGTTTAGAATATTAACAAGGAACCGTCTATTTAGTATGATCCTAATTTAGGGATGAACATTCTCAATGAACCTAAGAAATGTGTCTCATTAGATTTTGAAGACTCTCTTGAAGTACCATGCACCATTTAGGAGAAGAAAATTGGTAGAGGAAATGCAATGCTAGATTTTAATACCTCTACCATTGATAAGGAAATACCAAAAAACAAGTAGGACAAGTCAAAAAAATTTGTAGTAGAGCCAAGGGAGATTAAATTTGTTGAAAAAAGGTTGTGAAAGAAAATTGAGGAATAGAATAATAAGACCTACTCCTAATACATGCAAGGCAAAAAGAGGAAAACCCTCAAATTATCAAGTGAGATCTAGGGAAGCAAGAGCAAACATAGAGAAAGGAATACAAACTAAGTTGGTTGAACTTCTCTTTACTAAACAATAAAATAATATTGGTAATTTGTCAATAGGGCCAGTAGCCCCTAATGAGACATGATTACCATATCATGGAATATAAGGGGTGTTAATACCCCCTAAAAACAAAGGTGTATCAGGGACCTCTATTTAAGTAATAAGCTTGATATTCTTTGTATCTAGGAAACTAAAATGACAAAGAAAGAAGTTTTCAAAACTACAAAAGTAGCATGGGTGAGATGTGAATGGGATGTGGATTCTGAAGGAGCGACAAGGGAAATTCTAACATGTTGGAATACTATTAAAACCTCTTGTACAACCATTCATAAAATTAGGCATTGGATAGCCTCTTTAGTCACATGCTACTTTGTAGATATTTTTTTCATCCTTATCAATATCTATGGACCTATAACTTAGTCACACATATTAGAAGTATGGAGTGGGATTGAAGCCTTTATGAGAAGTAAAGACCAAGAAACCCGTATCATGATCATAGAATATTTTAATGCCATAACCAAGTTGGATGAAAAATTTGGAGGAATTAGGAAATTAACCCAAAGTACAAGAGATTTCTTAGTTTTTATTCAAAATAATAATCTATGGGAGGTTGAGTTTGAAGAAGAAAACTATACATGGACCAACAACATGAGAGACCAAAACCTAAAAGCAAGAAAAAAATATAGATGCATACTATTAGATCATTGGATAGATGAAGGGACTTGTGCTAAAATTAGTACCTTAACAAGGATTGGTTCAAATCATTGGCCAATAAAAGTTAAAATGGTGGTAAGTGAATTAAAAAAATGTCATATTTTAAATTTGAGAAAATGTGGGAAGATCATATTCAATTTGTTGATATGATAACACAAACATGGAATTCTTTAGGAAATTATGGGTTGTATACACTCTAAAAAAAATTAAATCAATGACATCTAGATTAAAAGAATAGAACAATAATACTTTTGGAAACATTTTTGAGAATAAAGAAGAACTAAAAGATATACTTTAAAAAATCCAAAAAGGTGATCATAATAATTTAAGCTTGAAGGAAAGGTAGTTGCTTGGTGAATATGATAATATTTTGAGTAAGGAAGAGAAATTTTGGAGATTAAAATTGAGACAAACTTGGTTAAAAGGAGATAAAAATAGAAATTTTATTCATAGAATGGTAATAGTATAGAGATCAACATCCAAAATTAGTAGAATTAAATCAATAGAAGGGGTTTGGATTGAAAACCAGAGTGAAAATAAGAAAGGATGCAATATATTTTTACCAAAATATTTTAGGATCAAAGGAGTTTGAATTTCTTAATGATAAATTTATACAAGAAGTACCTTCAGTTATAACAAATCAATATAATAGGAAACTAATGGAACCTATTAGTCTGGAAAAAGATTATTTAGCTCTTGTCTCTTTTGATAAGGATAAATTCCCAGGTCTGGAATAACTCTCTACAAAATTCTATCAACATAATTAGAATATAGTGAAGGATTCTTTATTGGTGGCAGTGGAACAGTATAGGGTAAAACAATACATAACTTATAAAATAAATGCAACATATCTTACCTTGATTCCAAAAAACAAGGATGCATAATTATTTGATTCATTTAGGCACATAAGCCTATGTAATATGGCATTTAATATTATCTCTAGAGTGGTGGAAAATTGGTTAATACCGTTGTTAGACAAAATTATTCCATAAGAGCAAGGAGGATGTATGAAAGGGAGATAGATATTGGATGGGATCATATTTAATGACTTCAAGAAAAGAGATCAATGATCTTAGAAGTTGATATGAGTAAATTCTATGATATGATTAAATGGGATTTTCTTTTTGCAGTCTTATAAAAGTTTAGATTTGGGGAGAAATGGGTCATGGATTAAATCTTGTGCCTCTACAGTTTCATATCAATGTTGGTCAATGGGCCAATAATAGAATCATTTAAAACCAAGAGAGGTCTTGGACAGGGAGATCCTCTATCACCATACATGTTCATTATTATGGCAAATATTTTGGGTAGGAACTTGAAGAAGGCTAACAAATATGGGCTTATAAGTGGACTTAAGGCTAGTAATAACATTGACAACATCACCCATCAACAATTTATAGATGATACAACCCTTTTTGGGAGGGCAAGGATAAACGAGGTCAAAGCTTTGAATAACTTATTAAAGGAATACGAAAGAGCATCAAGGCAAAAAGTTAATAGGACAAAATCCAAATTTTACTTCCTAAACACCCTAGCTAGAATCAAAGTAGGGATATACAAGTTACTTCAAATGGAGGAGGTAAATTTACCAACAACTTATTTAGGGATGCCCTTATTTGAGGGGAGAATGAGTAGATCATTATGGAATTGATTTACAAGTAAAGTTTAGAATAACTATCAGTATGAAAAGGTAGATGATTATCATTAGTAGGAAGAGTGTAACTAATCAAAATAGTCTTATAATCCATTCCAACATATTATATGTCCTTATATACTATCCCAAAATCGACATAAAAGAGTTTTAATCTATATTATGTGATCATTTTTGTGGTTAGGATTACATGATAAAAGGAAAGTTCCTTTGGTGAAATGGATCAAGCTTAATATCTTTAAAGTTGTAAGCTTACTACAATGGTAAGGGCTTTTTCCTCTCTTTGAGATGTCAAAGATTCACCCCAATCAGTATGAGGGGGTTATAACCCCTCATAAAAGCCCATGTAAACTCATTGAAAAAGAAATGGAGTAAGGTTTGTGATGATAAAACTAGGGAAGGTCTCGATTTAAGAGTTTTTACATATGCAAACTTAGCTCTTAGGGGAAAAATAATTTGGAGATTGTACAAAGATATTCAAAGACAATGGACAAGAATTCTTCTAAGTATGTTGAGCCTGATGATCTAAGCTTAATATTAATTGCATTCTCACTACTAAATGGTCCTGCTCTATGGAACGATTAAAAAATTAATTGATATAGTGATTAAAGGTCTAAGATGAGCAATGAAAACTAGATAATAAATTTACTTGTTGTGATAAAAAACACTCAATCTAGAACCAATTTTGAAACCATGGATGAAATTACTTCAATACAAATACGGTGATAAGGTTTCAAACATTTTATACAAGGATCAAGAAGGAAGATACAAATGGAAAGAAGATTTTTTTACAAGTATACAAGACATTGATGCTAGGAGGCAATTGAGTAGAAAGATAACAACAATGATTATTCTGATGGGAGCCAAGGATAAGTTGATTTAGGAGTTGAATATATCAAGAGAATACACAACAAGAAGTGGATATAATATAAAGCACCAACAAAATAGTAATATCACAAGAATATGGAGAGATATTTGGGATAGCTCGAACATTCCTAAAGTCAAAATGTTTGTTTGGCTAGTAGTCATATATCATGGGTTAACCTTATAAAAATGGGTTTTCATATCCTCTCACAATGTGTTCTTTGTAAAAAAGAGGAGGAGAGTATAGACCATCTCTTAGGACACTGCTAAACGGTATGGAAACTATGGTAATGGATTCTTAATATGTTTGGTAAATGCATGGTGATGAATGACAGAATTGAAGAATGGTTAAAGCAATGGTAGAGCACTTTTAAAAGTGAGGATTTACAAACAATCTAGGATACATCAAAGATACAATACTATGGATTGTATGGCCAAAAAGGAATAGAAGAGTATTTAAAGGAAAGGAAAACATTTTAGAGGTAATGAAAAGGAATATTTTTTTAGCCATGGAGGAGTCTAAACCAACCCTATCAACTCATCAATCCATAATCTTGAAGTAGAGAGCCTTGATAGATGGAGACTTGGAGTCAAGTCATCAAATGGAATTATGATGTTGGATATAGGAGAAACAAAAAGAAGGCAAATAATATAAAGTGGAAACCACTAGATGTGGAGTTGGTCAAATTAAATTTTGATGGAGCATCTAAAAGAAATCTAGGACCAATAGGAGGAGGAGGGATAATTAGAAATAATAAAGGAGAAATTTTATCTCATTACACTTTCAGTAGTGGATTTAAGATAAATAATGATGTTGAAGCTTGGGCAGCTTTGGAGGGGTTAAAAATATGTAAATAAATGAAATGGAATAGAGTATGGATGGAAGGTGATTCACTCATAGTAATAAAAGCAATTTTGAGGAAAGCAAAGACTCCATGGAACATACAAGAGATAATTATGGAAATACAAGACCTTGCTATAGAGTTTGAAGAAATTAGGTTTACACATATGTTAAGGGAAGGAAACAAATGTGCAAATAGGCTAGCCAATAGAGGGGTTTTAATTGAGGATCATGAAGTTAAATTCTCTTTTCCATGGTTAGAGGAAGTAGTAAGTTTAGCTAAAGCTGACAAGAAAATGTTTACTGCCTAAATCAAATAATGATTAAGATTTATTTTAATGTTTTTCATTGGTAATATTTTCTTTATTTTATATCATTAAGTGTTTTCATATAAATTATTTTTTTACAATTTTTGTGGTTGCACTTATGCTTTAGGAAGGAAACTAGCAATCTATATATGGTAAAGCGAACAATGATAGTGCGATGTTTTAGAAATATTACTCTACTAAGATGCAATGCATAGACAATAGAGGTGGAGTTTTGGTATTGTGAAGGTTGTTGTAGGAAAATATCAAGAAGGATGTTAAATTTTAGAATATTTGTATTCATAGAGAAAATTGAAGAAGATCCAAAAATGAAAATAAAAAATTTAGACATTTTATGTAAAATGATGTAGGTATCTAGCTATAACAACTCAATTGAGATAAAAATTGAATTTGTTTGTTAACTCTTAAAATTTAAAGGAGAGAGTTGTGATTTATCAGGGATGGAGGACCAGAGTACAACCCCTTCTTCTCCAGCAAATTAAAATAGTATTTATTAATATCTATATTTTACTACATAATTTTACAATTTTTAAAGCTTTTATTAAAACTTTAGAAACAAACAAAGAGAAATAAAAATAACAATATATATAAACAACTAGTGAAAATAAAAATAAAAATACATAAGAGAAAGGAAAAAAGAGTTGACATATCTTGCAAAGAATAACCCAAGATAAATTTGAAAAGAGCTACAACAAAGCAAAAGGTACACAAAACACAATATCACAATTGAACAATGATTGTAAAATGTTAAGCAACTATATGAGAGAAACCAAGAAAAAGATACCCCTCCTATAATTGACGTAATTGAGGAACTTTTTTCTCTAAAAGATGTGAAGGAGGGCATCAATAAAATAACAATAGATAAAACTTAGGCTATAGATGGTTTGCAATCTAAACATCTGAAGTGTGGTGTTGACATCTTAACACTACACATCCAAAATATTTTTAATGACATCATTAAAGAAGTATTTCCACTGGAATGGGTTCAACCTAGTCATACCATTGCATAAAAATAAATGCATCAACAATCCTTTAAATTATCACACCATTATGATTAATCCTCTTTTTACAAAATTGTTTGGCAACATTGTAGAAAGAAAAATTCGTCAGTGGGTAGAAAATCAAGGAAATAGGGCAATAGGGAAAAGAATGTTTAGACCAATGTACTCAATAATAGATCATTACATTACTTTAAGGCACCTAATAGAGAGGATACAAAATGAAAATGGAGAAGTTTGTTGTTGCTTTGTGGACTTTAAAAAGGCTTTTGACACAGTACCTAGAGGTAAATGATGGAAAAAAATGGAAGAAATTGGCATACCAACAAACTACAGAGCAGTTATACACAAACTTTATGAGCAGGTGGCGACAAAAATTAAAACTCTAGAAGGACTATCAAAGTGTTTTGAGAGTGATATCAAGGTAAAATAGGGTTTTCTAATGTCACCTACATTATTTGACCTTTTACATTAAGACTTTGGAGGAATGGGTAGAAAGGACGAGAGAAGAGGAAATACAATTGGTTAATTATGTAGTGAAACTTCTTCTCTATACCAATGACCTCATCTTGATTGAAAATCATTTAGAGGTAGTGACAAAATACATATACCTTGGATTAGATTTTCAAAACAAACTCAATCATGGAATATGCAGGATGAAATGAATACAAGCAGGATAGAGGAAACTCTACTCATTGCTAAATAAGGGCAAAAAATAGAGTTGTGGGATTGAAAAACCATTAGGGTCCTTTTTGGGTATTCTAGTAGTGCTATATGAGTGTGAGGTGTGGGCTAGTAATACATCAAATTTTAAATGGAGATAATTAGAAAGAGTTCAAAAGCGACTAATTACAAATAATTATAGGATTAAAGCATGAGTACCATATGTAATTTTACTTGCTAAAACAATGACTTTTCCACTAGAAGCTGAGGCTATGATAAGGCTATGGGGGTACCTAAAGAAAATACAAAGAATGGAAGATAACATGTTATCAAAATAGATAATCAAAGAAACATTAAATAGAAGAAAAGATACATTGATGAAACAAAACAACAAATGGATGGAAAAATGGAGCATTAAATTTCATGAGGTCCCAAACTCCAACAAAGAAATTAAACAATATGTGAGGGAAAAAATTAGACTTGTCATGTGGAGTGAAAATTTAAGAAGGAAAAAACAATTATACATCAACAAGTTCAATCCAAACTATGAACACAACCAAAATAAGTACATAGATGCAAACATCAAATGGAAGGAAAAAATGCTTATAACCCAACTAATATCTAGTTCACACCATCTTATATGTGAAACTAGGAGATGGTCAATTCCTCAAGAGGCATGGTCAAAATGAATATGAGTCTTTTGCATAACCGAAGTAGTGGAGACCAAAAAACATTTTATCATATAATGTGAAGCCTACAAGGACATTGAGATTGCACATGAGGACACTCTAAAAATAAACTCACTAATATTTTTTTTGAAGAATTGGAATAGAAAAAAAGAGGAAACTTTTCATCAAAATCAACAACAAAAAAAACATGCTCCAAAATATGATAAGAGGATGTTGATTTTTTTGACTTTGTTGAACAACTTTCTTTCTTAAATGTTGTTAAAATTTGGAACTCTAAATAAGAGGTCCAAGGTTTGACTTTAAAAGGGAGTAGGGTTGTACACCATACCTCGTCTTGTATTAAAGCTCTTGGTCCCATATACTATTTTTGTTTTTGGTTACATAGGTGAATTGGTTACAATCACAATTTTTAGTAACTGCCAGCACAACTGGCAGGGTTCAAACTATCAACGAAGGCTTCCATAGACTATTTTGGTCTCATGGACGCAGTTAAAATCATTTCATTCCATAATGAGAACTATAATCTTAAAAAATAAAATAAAATGTAGATATCATATATTGTAAATTATACTTTGATAAAATACTTTTTAAATCTTCAACATTGAAAAGACCTTGATCTTTAAAATTATGGTCTTTAATTTGTTTTTCTATTGTTTCATATATTTTAAATGAAATAGCATATATTGAAAGCTTGGGAACTTTAGATAATTTCCAAGGTTTGAATTTGAAGAGGTAAGATTTGCACCCTTTGTAAGAGAATAAAATAGACTAGAATAACAACTTTTTAATGTCCAAATCATGGAACCTTATATAAAAGGTCCAAGGTTTGAACATGAGTACTTACGATATGCATGCTTTATAAGGGATAGAATATAATGGAAGGTTTTTAATGTACATGAGGTTAAAAGTAGTTTATAGTATAAGAACTTTACAAAGAACTATAGTTGCCAATCCCCAACCAAAATCTAACTTAATTATTTTTTTTGCAACTTTGATCATTTGCTACTAATTTTGATAACAAATTCTTCTAGTTTCTATATTTTCTTTACTTTCTCCTCTTTAAATAATCTTATAATGATTCTACTACTAGAGTATCAACATGGGTAAGCTTGAATATCATTATATCCCTTACATTCCAAAATAAAATTCTTCTCTATCTCAACTGTCTTTAAAATACTTTCCTTCCATTTCTATTTTGATTTCTTCCACCTACAATTTCACATATAAGTAGGTGTGAGCTAGTCCTTTGTGGGGCCATATAACCATCTTTGCTCTCTAATGTATGTTCACCATTGTATATGACTTTTGTGGAAATGAAATGTAGTGTTAAATTTAGCAAATTAATATTCTGGTTTTCTTTCTAACTTTCTTTTATACATTGCTGCTTATATTCAACTTGATATTTCATTTATTCATCCACTATTTCTTTTGTTTCGTTTAACTTTATTTTATACATTGCTTATATTAAACTTAATATTTCATTTATTCATCCAGGATTTCTTTTGTTTCACTCATGTTTTTTCTTTGTCCAAATGTTTTTTATTAAAACTTTAAATCATCTATTTGTATTCATCTATTCATTCCCTTTTTGATGCTTTAAAAGATAAACAATAGTACAATAATATCATATGAGACCAAAAAGAACATATTTTGTTGTTATGCATAAAGAGCTTAAATATAAAACTTATAAAGTTGATTTTCCTTTTTCTTCTTTAAATACATAAATTGTCTTGTTCTATAAACCATCCAATTTAAAAAATCATTTAACTTTAAAAAATCATTTAAGGTAGGTAAAATCTTTTAGGGTCAAGTAGGGTTAATTAATAAATTTTTACTCTCATTGTAGCTTAAAAATCTCTTAATGTGATAATGCAAGTCTAGTGGCATATTCCATGATTGGAATTCCGGTAATACCTATCTATCTTAAAATTTTTGTTATGTTTTTTTAAATTAATTTATTTTATTGTTACTTTACAACTTTAGACAAATTTAATAATATTTATTAAAGATAGTATTTTACCAATAATATTTGAAACTATAAAAAATTTATAACCTTGATTGGAAATGACATTTTAATAAATAATTTTGCAATCTTCAAAACCGTTACAATCTTTGTTATTATTTTTATTAAAATTTATATCTTAAAATATTAACGCCAACTTTCTTTTAAAAAACTACCATTCATAATCTTTTTAATAGCTATAACAAAATTTAAAAAAAATTTAAAACTAAAATTACTCACACCTACTTCGTAATTTGAACTTGAATCTCTTAATAAAAATAAAAAATATACCAATTTAATATCACCTTAAAAACGCATGACATAAGACCATGACTTCAATAGGGTTAGAAGGTTCCTGGAAAATTGCTAATCAAATTCTCTTCTCTTTATCCAATCAAAATTAAGCTAATTAAATATTTTAAATAATTTTTATATTTAAAATGTTGAATATTGAGACATGCAAATCATGAGGTGTAGTCTTCTCTCTCAAATCTCGAGGCCCAAAAAAGAATTTAGGACCCAAGCCCAACTCCAAACACATTCAACCAGCTTGTTGCACGTCCCACGTGTTTGACTCCTCCGCAACCACGTGTCACATGTGCCACACAGATAAATTTTGACGCAATTATGTTCTACTCTTCGGGCATTACGTCATCATGCTCTGCTCCTCCGTACAACACACAGGCCGTAAAGCGGCCCCCATAAATTCACCTCCTCGGAAAAATCCACGTCAGCTAGACTTAAGCTGACTCCACTTCTTATCCTCACAAAAAAATTCCACATCAGCCGCACCGAAATTCGCCCACACGTTCCGTAAGGTGCCACCTCAGCCCAACTCGGGACCCTATTTCACCCCCCTACAATTTAACAGCGTCGGAAAATTCTACCTCAGCCCGCCGGCGCCGCCTTCCAGAGCGGGACCCGAAACTTGCCGGACACAATTCCACGGAGCGGGTTAAAATAGATTTTCTACTGTACAAATTTCACTACTGATTTCCCTTTTTAAACCCTGGGCAGTTTGACAAGAGGAAGTAGAGCTGGAAAGAGGGGGCGCCGCAGCACACGCTATTACCCCTAATGATAATAATTATCATTATCACCTGATCCGGATCATCAACAACAATTATGTAGAATTTCTGCAAGTCGCGGGTTCGAATCCGGGTGCGCCAAATTTTTCCTCCTGCGAAAGAAAAACATAAGTGGAATAATTTCGGCCTCGGCTCTGCACGGGAATGCGTTATTAGCTCGGCGTCGCCGTTGTGATTGTTTTGACTTGTTCTGCAAGTTTTCTGAGAGCAATTTTTATTTTTAAATTATTGTTGGGTTACCCTTCTTTGTTGGAAATGGCGAAGGTTTTGTTCTAAGCGCGGAAATCCAAGGCTGTTTCTAGGGCGGAGAGAAACAACCTTGGGGCATATGCGAGCTAGGAAGGAGGAGAAGGAGGACTTGGGTTTTTGAGGGATGAGGAACGGCGGAAATAATCAGAACAATAAGTTGCAGGGTCGAGGCGGGGGCCAGAGATCGAATCGCAACGGTGGAGGATTTTTTCCAACTTCGTTAAAGGCGTTACAGAGCTACCTGCGGAGCGCTACCAGCGCGGCATCGTCCACCGTGCGCTCGGCCGGTGCTTCCGTCGCGTCGTCGTTGGTCCTCCCTGAAGACGACGCACACCGATACGAGGTATTTATTATTATTTTTAATTGGGTATATGGGACCATGACCATACCATGACTAGAAAATGGACTATTTTTTTTCTTCTTGATAATTATGCATGTATGGTTGTGGAAAGTTTGAACCAGGGTCTACCAGTTGAGCTCGTTATTATTATTATCATCATCATAAGGCTGTGACCTGCCTTGTCGTCAGACAGACGAGGTTCAATTTGGATTGCCTTTTATGAATAAACTCCATTTTTTCCCTATTTGCATCATGGGGTTGAATTTTGATATTTCTTTTATAAATGAATTACATTTTCACCTTACATTGGAAATGGGGTTGAATTTGGATTGCCGTAAGGAGACAGGACTGAATTTCGCCGTAAGGATGAAATTTGGATAGTACTGTTATGACTAGAGTAGTTTTGAATTTTTTAGCTTATTTGCACTATGGGGTTGAATTTGGTTTGCCCTTTTAGGACTGAACTTTATTTTCACTGCGCCACAATCTCAGTGATATGCCCTCTGGAATATGGGCCACCTTATAGGTAGATCCTTTTTAGGCTGAAAGTACCAGTTTCAGAAATTTTAAGAAATTTTTGTTGTTGTTGTGGGGATTTTTGTCGTCATTTTAGCTTTGTGTTGTTTTCATTAAGTGGTTTTTTCAGCTTTGTGTTGTTTTCATTAAGTGGTTTTTTCAGCTTTGTGTTGTTTTCATTAAGTGGTTTTTTATTTTTGATGTCATTTCAGCTGTGTGTTGTTTACATTAAGTGGTTTTTTATTTTTATTGTTATTTCAACTTTGTGTTGTTCTCATGAAGTTAATTAGTTATCTTTAAAGTTATCAGGTTTAAGCTTTTTTTGATTTATGTTGGGAAGTATAGTTATTTGGATTGGAACATGGAAATGTATCAAAAGTTTAGCTGTTTGAATTGAGTCTTGAAGATTTTTGGTTCATCATCAGCATGTTAGTGACACTGTGACATTATTGATTTAATGTAAGAGAGAAAATTCAGGCGTCCTATAAACAACACAAAGAAAATTAGATTTTGCAGGGCAACAACTTGAGCGGGCCTAACAGTGAAGGGTTGGTTACACCACATAGGGGGTCCAAGGTTCTAATTCAAAGGGGGTGGGGTATGTATGCCCTATAGATGAATGACACAATACAAGTGTCCCCTGCCATGCATAGTGGACCCAGGGGATTATGGCATGGTCTGATATACATGGAGCTCTTGGACCTTAAAAGTTACTTAACTTTTATTAGGCATATCAGCTTTGTATATTTTCTAGGAAAGTAGTTAATTGTTTACAGGGTTATCAACTTTCTGAGAAGTTTAGGTATTTCAATAGGATTGTTGGATTGCTAAAGATTTCTAGCTTATTATCCTGGTGTTAATGACACTGTAACCTTGGCAATATTGATATAAGATAAAGCATGAGGGTGGAGTTTTAGGCCTCACGTAACCAATACCAGGAAAGTTAAATTTTTCTTAATGCAATATATATTGTTCAAATTTTGTACCTTCGTAGGTAATGAATGATGGCGAATCAGGCCTTTCATAAAGGTTATGCTGTATATTTCCTTTTAGTTTTATCAAAGGCTGGACAAATATGAGAAAATATGTTAAATTTAACATGAATTAGAGCATAAGCTGAATTATATTCTCAGCATTCGACAAAACTCACTTCATATCTTTTTAGTTTTATCAAAGAATGTGCAAATATGAGAAAATATGTAGATGATTAACATGAGCTAGTACATGGACTGAGATAGTTACCAGGCTTTGACAAAGCAGGTGATATGGTTTTTTTGGTTCTATGAAAGAAAGTGCAATTATGCAAAAATTATTTGGTGATTTAACATGAATTAGAGCATGGACTAGAATGTTTAGTTGTTGGACAAATTCATGCAATCCTCGGCCTGGAATAATAGTTTTGAGCATGATTATTACAAATTTACAAGTGTTGATTGTTCTCTAAGGGTTTGTAGGGGGGTTGGCTTATGGTGGTTGATCATTAGGTTAATTGATTTTAACATTTTGAAGATATGATGATTTCAAGGAAGTATGGGGCAAAGGAGTTTCCTTTGCATTTTATAAACTGACAGTTGCATTTTTTGAAAGTTTGATCATTAAATCCTTGACCATGTCTCCTAAAATGTTCATCATTGTTCAAATCATGTTTTTTTAATGTCTATGCACTCTTTATTGCAAAACATTGGGAGTAGCAAAATTCAACCTCTGTTTCTTGATATAAAAGTATAAAACAGTTACCCAGGTGTTGTAGGTGAGTTGGAGAGGAAAGGGCAATCCTCCAAGGGAGGTCCCAGGTTTAAATCTCCACCCTACCAAAAAGCTGAATTGGGTATCCAAAATCCAATTGATAATGTTGGTGCGGGCAGGGTCGGGTGCGACTCCCGGGTGACTTTGACGGTGTAGAACCCCCTGTTCGTGGTCTCTCAGACCAAGGCGGCCCCGTAAGGGGTTTTTCGCTTTAAAAAAAAAAAAAAAATGTATAAAACAGTTAAAATTGTTGAGAAAGTTTCTGTCAATAGCATTTTTTTCCCACTAGACATTGAATAATTTGCAGACCTAGACATTGAATAATTGGTAAACATTCAGAAGATATTGCATTTCATGGAAGCTTGGAAATTGAACTGGATTGTGCATGATTTCCAGCTGATCAGTACTAATAAGTGCAAGCATAACTTGAATTAGACTGTAAAATGAAAAATCTTGCAGATCCTGAATTTGTAAAATAGTTTTGATTACAACTTTTGTGATTGCAAATTTGTCAGTTTGGGATAAGTGATTGATTGCTCAATTCATGCTTTTAACATGCCTTATGGATGGTAATGTAGCAAAGATAGCAACAGTCAGAGGTGACTTGAGATACCATTGTTTCTTTTGTTTTTAAACTATTAAGCTTGCATAAAAAAAAATAATAAATCCCGTAACATGTAGTTGAAATGTTCAACTCCAGGCAAATTGTGTTTTCTGTTTTCTTGTGAGTGCTTGGTTATGTCTCACATTTCTCAAATTATGAGCAGGGGAGTTTACCTCTGTTTTCTTCATTTTCAGCTTAGCATAGAGAAGATTGTGGAGATGTTTGAGTGTGCCATTTTTATTCACTGGAGATTGAATAATTTTGAAGACACTCAGAAGATATTGACTATGTATTGCAGTGGAAACTTTGAAACTTATACTGGGCTATGTAAAATTTCCATCTATTTGGTATTCATATCTGCAAATATGGGTTTTTTTTACTAAATTAAAATGATAGCATGGACTGAAATGTTTAGATGTTGACTCTGGTTTGGTGAAATGTTTTTAGTGGGAACAATTTGGAAAAAATGGTCATTAGATCACTTTATGCGTTTGATAGGATTTACTACTTGTAATTTGGCAAGGGCAGGTTGCTTGGGATACCATTGCTCCTGGTGTGTTTCTCAAATTGTTGGCCTGCATTTTTCCATAGAAAATTTGATCGTTAGATCCATAGTTACAAGTTTCAGTTTGCTTCGTACTTTTCAGACTGGTTTGGTCTTTTTAATTTTTTTTCGTTCTTTCTTTTTTATTTTTTAATTTACAGTTTTTTAATATATTCGAAAAAGGAAAAAAAACATAAATTTTGGCTCATAAAATATAACTTATACATTTGTGAAGTATGAAATATGCTTGAGAATATAGAAGAATCCAAATTTTTAATGTTTTTTTTGGATGTATTTATAATATATATATATATTTTTTGTGTAATCCAAACTTTTCCAAACCAAAGCTAATCTCCTTGAAAAACTGAACCTCCGAAATTTTCTGGCCTTCCAAGCCTCTGAACCACACCTGGTAGCTAGGATTAGATCCTCCATCATGTCTGCTACAACTTCCAAGTCTGGGAAGATCATGTTTTGCTGCATGTGTGCTTGCTTATATCTTTCACCTATCAGAAAACTATGTGTAGTGAAATCTAACCTCTGCTTTCTTCATTTTTAACTTAGCTTAAAAAAGATTTTCAGGAATGTTCGAGTGTGGATCAAATATTTGTTTGCTGTCCCCTGAATAGTTGATGTTTAGCTTGGGATGAGCAATCATTATGTCAATTGATACTTTTAACAAAGACAATAGGGGTTTGGAGGTGGCCTGGGATACCATAGTTCCTCATTCTGTTTCTCTAACCTTCAGCTTGCCTTTCTTCTGGAAACTTTGATCATCAGATACCTCACATGCCTGCTCAAATGGTCAAATTTGGGCAAGTCACGGTTTATTTTCTTTCTTATATTTTACATTTCAGTAAATTATGTGTAGTGAAAATCTACTTGTTAAATTGTGAGTAATATTCTGGAGTGGGTAATATTCTTATTTGTGGGATATTAAAAAGTTTGAAGATTATCAAAAGATATTGACTGTACATTGCATTGGAAGCATAGAATTGATACTCTTTATCATTGACAGAAAAAAATGGGTTGAGTTACTTTCTGCACTTTTCTTATTTGCTACCATATTTTTAAAACTTAAATTAGCAAAGTGCTAAGGTTCGATTATTATTATTTTAATATTATCATTGTTGTTATCATTAACACTGCTATTACAGCTTTGTGATAGTTGACTATTTTTTTACGAGGTTAGAATATTGTGCCTGTTTTCATTTAATTTGAGAAATTTAGGTATATGAATTGGATTACTGGGAATTTAAAGCAAATAGGCCTTAATGAGTGAAAATTTGAGTAAAAAATAAATAAGTAAATATGAAGTGTAGATTGGAATGTTTAGTTGTTGAGTACATTCCTGCAGGCCCTGACTTGGTCAAATAGTTTAGACCACATGAACATAAGTCATTAAAGATTTGGTTGTGGGATAAGCTTATGCCAATTTAAGCCTTTACACCCTAAAACCCAACATAATTTATTGATTGTAATCTAAAGAAGTGTCATGGAATGGAGGTAGGTTGGGATTCGATAGTTCCCTCTGTTTTTCATATCTGTTTATTGTTTTATATATTTGACCAACAATTAGTGTTTTCTTTTTGAAAGTTTGTAGAGTGTTCTTCTAAGGTGTTCAACTTTACACATATCATTTTTTTGGTAATTTGGGTAGCTTATGTTGATCAAACGCATAACCTTGTGTTCATCTCAGCTGGCCCAAATAAATATCAGTATGATTACCTTCACCAATTCCTCTGCTTTGAATATTAGAAACCAATATTTAAGCATTTTTTTTTAGGGACATCTTGTCTCGTAAAATGTTCAACTTTGTGCAAATCATGTTTTTTTTTCAAGGTGGCTGGCCATGCTGATTGTTCAGGCAGTGTTCATTACAGTGGCTTCAAATAAATGTTATTATGAATCCAATCAACAACTTCTTGACTTTGATTATTGGGAGTATGGTTGCTTGACAATTGAGTCATTGACATACCTTTAGGTTCTTAGGCAGTGCACATAAGCTTTGGAGCTTCATTTTTTTTTTTAAATTTTTTTTATTTCAGATTTTACTGCCTTGCAATTTTTGAGAAAAATCTTCAGTCATGTATCACTTTATTGGGGATGCATATGGCAGTTCCCTTATTTAATTTGATTTTTTTCTTTCTTTTAAAATTTTACAATTGTTTGTCCCATTGACTATTTTTGCCATTAGTGATATTTTTTTTAATGGGTCACTTGGGGGTCAAGCACTTGTCATTCACACACAATGGGCCTCTATGCCCATTGAGGCTTGAACCTGAGCCTTCTTCATAGGAGATGACTTGTCCCAACTACTCAAGCTCAGCTTGGCAGACAACAATATCGAAATTAGTGGTACTAATATTAAAATCAAATTAAATATGCATGCTTTGTGTCCAGGCATGGCTATATGCCGAAAATGCCCAAAATTCTATCTTTTAAATTCTAACCACATTGTTAGGGACTTAACTTTGTGCTTGGGACTCTGTTTTGATCCATTCAAGAAGTGTCGGAAAGATTAGAGGGAGAATAACAATTTCAATAGGTAACTCTGTCATAGAAGAGTTGCCAACAACTTTGTATAAAAAAAATGCTCCAAAGGCCCTAAAAAATGCAAATTAAAATACTTTCTAAAAATTGTAATTTTCTGTTTTTAGATTTTCGTATCCAAAATGCATCTCTTTCTATGTTGACACATTAGTAGAATACAAAACACAAAAAAAGACAATTCATATGTACGTAATTTTCATTTAATGTGCACTTTGTAACTCATGGAAGGTGAATCACCACTTTTTCTATATGGGTGACCTTTGAACTCATGGAAGGTGAACCACTAAATTATCATATGGGTGACCTTCCATATTCAATATGGTGGATTTCCAATGCACAAATTATTGTATAAAGAGAGATGCACTTTGTAACTCATGGGTGGCCTTTGAACTCATGGAAGGTGAATTGCTAACCTTTTTTTCAATTGATTATATAGGATTAAAACGGGCCCCACACGTATTACATCATCACCACTTAGTGGTATTACAACAAAACTTGGATATTATCCATATATTGTTTGGCAAGATTTGAACCTTGGTCTCATCCTTAAATGTTGAAGAATCTAACCAACTGAGCTAATACCACTTGGTAAGGTGAACCACTAAATTATCATATGGGTGACCTTCCATATTCAATATGGTGGATTTCCAATGCACCAATTATTGTATAAAGAGAGATGCACTTTGTGAATCATGGAAGGTGAACCGCCACATTTCCATATGGGTGACCTTCTAACTCATGAAAGGTGAATCACCACATTTCCATATGGGTGACCTTCTATATTCAATACAAGGCATTTTCAACACACGAGTTATTGTATAAAGAGAGATGCACCCTTGAGTCGAAATTCACAATATTTTCGAAACAAACATAAGCAATCTATCCACTCAAATTATACAAAAATCAAAAGAAAGGATGAAAGAGAGAAAGATATGGTGGGTGCCCGTAGGCATCATAAATAATCACTATATCTGTAGATAATATTGCACAAAACTTTGATGATAAATGAGGAGTGTGATGGGGGTATTTATAGCAATACCAAAACCCCAATTACAACATAAAGTTTAACCTAAGCCGACATAATAAGTGGGCTTTAGGTTAATTACAAATAATTAATAGGGTTTAACAATGATAAGGTTAACCAAGGCCCAATGGGATTACATAATAAAATATTACGAAATAATAAATACATTGAACAATGAAATGCCCTTAGCTCTATCCAATAACGCACAATGTTGGCTCTTGGCCATGAATTAGATTACAAATTCAACACCTTGACTGTAAAAAGCATGAGTAATGGATGCAATGTTCTAGCCTCACATCATTTCTCATAGATTGCTTGCATTGTACTTTGTTTTCTAAGCAATAAAATCATTATGCTATTGTGCTTTTATATTTTTGTGTTTTGGTTTTTTATCTGTTATTTCTAAATTTCACTCTTTCTCGATCTTTCCTCACTCAAAATGCTGAGTTTCGAAACAGTTGAAATGCTGAGTTTCAGATCACTTTGTTTTTAAAAAAAGGAGTAATGAAATTCAACCTCTCTTTTCTTATTTTTTTCAGTATAATATAGAGAATATTGTTGGGCATGTTTGACATTTTTTAAATTGGCTATGTGGGGTTGAAATGGGTGCCCACCCATATTACATTGTGACTGTTTAACTGTGGTATTTTAACAAACCTGTTATGAACCTCTCTTCTTATTAACAGTAAATCATTCACCAATATGTAGAAATATTAAATATGCATCCAGAAATAAATTCCACAATAACAATCCACACAATAAAATATAGATAAACATTACCCTTGAAGTAGGGCAACACCAATTTTACTTCTCAAGGAAGGAATCGCTCCACAAGATCTCCAAGCTCCATGAGCCCGAACTGTAGATTACTTCACATGACTTTCTTTTATAATTGGGGGTACATCTTTCTTTATACAAGAATGTGATGGTTCACCTTCCGTGAGTTAGAAGATTACCCATGTGATGATTTACCTTCCATGAGTTACAAAGTACATAATATTATAATATGGCACTATGTTATATATTATTATAATTTTATGTGTGACCTATGCCGTAATGCAATATTATATTATATCCCCACGTGCATATATTTAGGTACCTAACATTCCACCTGTTTTACAAAAATGTTTTTTCCTCGAAACATAGGAAGAAACTAAATCATATGATTTTTTAAGCAAAGATGAGAACTGGTATTGATCTTGATCATCCATCCATCCTAGTGAAACTTTGATTGGTGGTGTTCTTTGCTGATGCTGACATGCCCTTACGCCTCTTTAATGTCCATAATTAATCCTTGGGTTCCATGTATGCCCATCATAACTCCTTCGTTGCTCTATGCCTTGTGTCCATGTTTGTTGCCTCTCATGGTGGTGTGGATGGTGATATATTCCAACCTTAGTCTGCTGTTCTACTTTCTTTGATTCTTCTCTCTTGCTCCCTTCTTTTGGTTCATCCTTTGCTTTTGCTTCTTCTTTGATTTCTGTTATTACCTCCTCCTTAGACTCTATTTCAGGTGCTTTTGCTTGTTCTTCACTTTGTTCCCCTGTAATAGCTACCTGTTTTTCCTTATAGTAAGAATTTCTTGTAATGCTATCTTCTTCTTCTTCATGAACTTCTTTTGCACATTAATATTAACAATACCCAAAAAATCCATCCATGAATAACCAAGAAGAATATCCACATCACTCATCTCAATAGCATAAAAATCTGAATGTAAAACATATTTATCCATGGTGATCTTCAAATCTTAAAAAATCTAAACATCCTCACCCTCAAGCTTTGTGTGTTTAATTTTTGCTGTAGGAACTTACAAACTATTAGTCAAGTCCCTACTAATGAAGTTATGCTTGCTGATAGGGTTTATGGAGACAATAACTCTTTCTTTTGAATACAACCAAGAAATTGCAAAATAAAGTTTTTATATTCAAATAAATCTTTTTGAACACTATCACCCTTATATTTCCTTATCTTTTCTTTCTGCCAATTTCTTAAAATTTTCCAACTCTCTTTGTAATTCCTTTTGTTTATCTAGGAACCTAGCTTTTTTGTCTCTAATCCCCAAAAATGCAACTTTAAAATCTTCCCTTGTATTTTTAATATAATTGGCATGATCAAAATTCTTAAACCAAGGAAAAGCTTCCCCTTTCAAAGAACACAAAATCTTAAATTCTCACATTGATTAGGAAAATATAAAGACTTGGAAATTTCCCACCTCTCCCTAGCATCACTATCATCCTCTAAAGAATATTGGCAACTCCATGACCTCAACCCAAAATAAAAGAAAAATTCCCGAAGCAACTAGGGTTTTAAATAACCTGAATTTCTCAAATCTTATCTATTCCTTTTAGTAAACAATTAAATCTGCATATTTATTCAAAACAAAAACAAACGACAACTGATTTGCTTACATGGATTGAAAAATATGATATTTTTCCTTTGTCCAAATTTTCCATGCAGTCCAAAAACAACATCAAAAGCCCAACTTCAAATAGCTGTAACTCCCTAAATACTTATGAGAATTTAAACAAGTAACTAACTGTTTCTGTAGTACTGAAAAAGATTTACACAATGGTGCAAAAATATTTTGAAAATGACTCCTAAGAAATTGATATGATTTTTTTCTTTCGAAAAAAAAAATTGCACAACCAAAAAACAACATAAATATTTTAACTTCAAACAGTCATAAATTTCTTAATACTTATTAAAATATAACAATTGAGTAGTTGTTTTTGTAGTACTCTAAAATATATATAGAATGGTGCAAAAGTCTTTTGAAAATGACTGCTGAAAGAAAATATATAGCCCTTGAAACATGAGATTTTTCTGAAAAAATGTTCCCTAGCTCTGTGAGAACAACCCTACTTTGATAGAATTGCTGCTTCGATACCAATTGTTATGAACCTTTCTTCTCATTAACAATAAATCATTAACCAATATGCAAAAATATCAAACATTCATCCACAAATAAATTCCACAATAACAATCCACACAATAAAATAGAGAGATAATACACTTCAAGTAGGGCAACACTAATATTACTTCTTAAGGAAAGAATCACTCCACAAGATCTCCAAGCTCCATGAGCCTGGATTGTTTACAAAGATTACTTTAGATGCTTTCTTTTATGATTGGGGGTACGTCTTTCTTTGTGCAAGAACGTGATGATTCACCTTCCATGAGTTACAAAGTGCATAATATTATAATATGGCACTATGATATATTATAATAATAATTTTATGTGTGACCCATGCCATAATGCAATATTATATTATATCCCGACATGCATATACTTTGGTACCTAACAAAACTACATTATGCATACATAATCTTACAAGATTTGAACCTAGGTCCTTAAAGGTCCACGATTTTTAACTACTTGAGCTCATGCCATTTGGTGGGCATGAATAATATTTTTATTCACAAGAAACTTAGTAATTTGAAGATGTGCAAAAGAAAGCAACCGTACCTGCATTGGAAGCTTGGTATTGGTCCTCTAAATCATCAAGGAAATCCTTATTGGTTATTGTTTTCCCGTTGGTAAAATTTTTATCGTATTTTAGCCAATAAGTAGAATCAATCCAAATCTGTAACCAATTAAAAAAAAAGGTTTTCTAAATTAAATATTCCTCAAATTTATAAGCGAGCAGGCACAAAGGATAGGACACTCATAAGTGAGGATCTTATTCATTTGTAGGCCTGTAGAATGGGAGCCTGTTTTTGTGGCTGCATTTGGTCTGATCTTAAATATATCAATGGTCATGATACTAGCCACAAGTTTGCTTTATCATGATAAATGCAACACTAGCTACAGGTCAACCACACGATGAATAACTACAACTCTGCCCTTGTTGGCATTCGACTTCATCTTCAACTAGAGTTTTCCTTGACATCATTTAAAGTGAAAAATAAAAGATGGGAAAATGATGGACATGGGAATAAATGTATGTTGTAGGCAATGTATGTTATGGAGGAACAACTAAGATGAAGGAAGAAATTGGAGTGAATTTTCAAAAAGTCTCGTGTGCCAATTGCATGTTATCTTAAGATTTCTTTTTGGTTATTATATATTCTTGTTCATGTTTTGAAAAGTCATTCTTTAATAGACTTATGTTTATATCCATACTAAAGAAACTCGGACTCGGCGTAGTCTCGGCAAGTCCAAATCAAGACTTTGGCAAAAAAAACCAAAGAAAATGCAATTTTTCATTGGAAAAAAGTTTTTCATGCATATCACAATTAATTAACATTATACAAATCCAAAATTAATACTGTAAGTGATACAACCTTAAACTACACATGAAAGTGACAAAACACACTTCAATTAAAGAAATTTTAATGCCTCCAAAATTCAAATATTCTTGTATTGCTTATGATATAAAAAGGTACAAATTACAAAATGTGTCAAAATGCCTCAATAGGCCCACTATCTAGTGTCTTGCAATGCCTTTGCCCTTTGCCCTAGCAGAAGCTCTAGTCCTCTCTCTTTGTGCCTGTGCCCATGCCTCTTCCTGTGCCTTTGCCGCTAACTCCTCCGCTATACTTTCAAAATCATCCATTGAAAAGAGAGGCTCTTGCTGCTGCTCCTTTGGCTCTGTGATCCATTCAGATGATGGATCAATCTCATCTAAATCAATGGCTTCATAATTTGTTCTCGCAATTTTTTTATGGTGGAGGCGAAGGTTGTAATGAACAAATACAAGATCATTCAACTTTTGTTGCGTAAGTCTATTGCGCTTCTTGGAGTGAATGTGCTCAAACATACTCCAATTGCGCTCACAACCTGAAGCGCTGCATGGTTGACATAAAACTTTCATGGCAAAGCGTTGAAGATTGGGCGTATACGCACCAAAGTCCTCCCACCATAAATCTAGAAAATGCCAAGAAAAAAGAAATTTAATAATTTATGTAAAATCGTAAATTGAGATTATTTTTGAAAACAAAATCAAAAGACAAAATCAATAATAATTCGATCCATAAGGGTTACCTGGCCTCAAAGTTGACCTTCCTCGAATGCACTGTGGGGATGTGAAAAGGTAGCCCTCACATCTCTTATAATCCTGCAACTCATCTTGTATCAAATTGCGGGTGTGCTCATCTGGCACCATCCGGGCAAGGCATTGCTGAAGGCCCGACATCACCTCATAGTCGGCCTCGAATGAATCATCATAAAAAAATTTGGGGTTGAGGTAGTACCCCGTTGCATGTAGTGGGCTATGGAGCTGAGAAGTCCATCGCCGGTCAATCAGTTCCCAAATGGGATTGTATTTGGGCTCGGAATAATTATAAAATGAGGCAATTGCCTCTTTGGCCCTATCCATAGCCTCATATACATATCCCATTGGTGATTTTTCTCCATCAACAAGATGGAGAACCCTCACCAAAGGCTCTGACACCTGAAGTCAAATGAGAGATTTTAGTTATTGTTAGCAACTTAGCTATTTGAAATTTGGATTACAATTCAAAATTTGCAAATGGAAAAATAATTTAAATTAAAAAAATAATTAAAAAAATTAAAAAACTTAGTCTTGTACCTTGATTGCCTCATGCATAGCTGTCCAGAAGGCCTCCTCAAAGACATAATCGTACACCTTCTGGCCCTCACTGGAGAGTCGATATCTAGCAGCGTCTTCTCCAATCCACTCCTCGCTCACAAACATCCTCTTCAATGCCCCCTTTGCATCAAAGAGGCTCTGCAATGTAATGAAGTTTGTGGCGAATCGTGTAACTCCAGGCCGCACAAGCTCCCTCCCATTAGTGAATTGCCTCATTAGCTGGAGGACCCACGTATGGTTGTAGATGAATTTGGTAATACATTTGGCCTTATGTACAACCTCAGACACCCAAGGTAATTTCCCAATGTCTTCGAGAAGCAAATCGAGACAATGGGCTGCACATGGTGTCCAAAAAATGGTAGGGAATCTCTCCTCCAAAATCCTACCAGCTGCTACATACGTTGTTGCGTTGTCCGTGATAACTTGGACAACATTCTCCTCCCCTACCTCTAACACAACCTCCTCCAACAACCTAGCAAGCATTTCGGCACTCTTAACTTGTGCCGATGCATCCACTGACTTGAGGAACACAATTCCTCCTGTAGAAGCAACCAAAAAATTAATCAATGTCCGATTCTTCCCATCGGTCCACCCATCGGACATGATTGTGCAACCCCTTTTTCTCCATACCCTACGTTGCTCTTCAACCAAGAGCTGAATATCCTCCACGGATTCCTGAAGGAGAGGGCCCCTAAAATCATCATAAGTTGGCGGCTTAAATCCTGGGCCGCAAACTGTGAGGGCATCAACCATTCCCCACCAATATGGAGACCTCGCCACATTGAAGGGAATGTCGGAAAAATACCAAAAACTTGCACAAGCCTTCCTCGCGGCCTTGTGCCTCTCCTCGTTCCATGCAGTCATACCCTCAAGCGTGGGTTGTGACCCTGGCACGGAACGTTCCACAAAAAGACTCCTCCGTCCCACTCCTCGGGTTTGCCACAGATGGACTTGATCCACTCCAGCGCTGCTGAAAACGGCTAAAGGTGCTGCCGGTACCCTCTGTACGAGGTCGAGAAGGGGGAGTAGCCATGGCATCGCTTGTTCTTCGTTTTAGTTCTTTCTTCTCACTATAGTCTGTTAGGAGGGCATTGCATTCCCTCACAACCTCAGGCTCCACCTTTGGACATGGCTTGACATCATGGCCAGATAACCTCGCCAAGTGGTATTTGAGGCGGTTTATGCCTCCATGAATTTTCTCCCCACAAAAATTACAGTACACCTCCCCTTTCTTTGCTCCATCCTTTGCATACTTCCACGCTGGGTCTCTTTTTCCCGTCATTTTATTTCAATGTGGCTGCACATGGAAACAATAAGCAAGTAGTTAGAAACTTCAAAAAAGAAAAAAAAGCCCTAGGGTTTAAGCATTGACAGCTGAAACTTTGTTTTTTTACCTCAAATGTAACTGTTGGGTGGCTGTTAGATTCTTTAAAACTAAGAAAAGTTTGGATTTAGGATGCAAATGAGTGTTTTTGTTGGTCTGATTTCACCTTATCTCTGCTCTCTCTGCAAGTGGGAACAGCAAAAATGAGGGCAGTTTGGAAAAAAAAACCAATTTATGCCATTTTCCTGTGACTGTGTTGTGCCGAACAAGTTTTTAATTAATAACTCGTAAGTCAAAAAACAAATTTGCGAATAAAACTTGCTGAGTCAAGCCCAAAAAACTTGGCAAGTCCGACTTGGGCGCGGACTTGGCAAGTTTTTGAAAAACTCGCCAAGTCTTGTAACTATGATAATATCAACCAATTGCTGTATGAAAAAGTTAGTTTTGATTTCTTTATGGCATCTATGAGATTGTAGGGACAACTTCCAATTAAGTATGTCGAGCTGGAAAGTGAAATCTGAGCTTTAGGCATTAAAGTAAATTGTAGCTTTAGTTGTTTCTCCTTCTGCCGCTGCATGTTTGTAACAGATCTGAAGAGTCCAGAAAAACTTAGAACCCAATGAATTTTATGTTAAAGCTATATAATTGGTTTGAGTCATGCATTCCATGGTAATAGAAACATTATTCATGTCTCAACAATTTGTTTGGAACAGGTACAATGGGCTGGATTTGACAAGTTAGAACTAGGAGCAAATGTTGTCCGCAGGGTTCTCTTGCTTGGCTTTATAAATGGATTCCAAGTTTGGGATGTTGAGGAAGCTGAAGATGTGCGGCAGCTGATCTCAAAGCTGGATGACCAAGTTGCATTTCTGCAAATGCAACCAAGGCCGATTGCTGTAGAGCACTTTGATGAAGGTTTTAATGCTGCCCAACCATTATTGCTAGTTGTTACAGGTGATGGAAACCTCATTGGAAGCAATGTTAATGTTCATAGTGGATATGGCCATGGTTATGGAGGAGGTGTTGGCAGTCCTCCTCATCCAGGGAGCAGCAACTTTGTGCCTACAATTGTTCAGTTTTACTCTCTAAGATCCCACAGTTATGTTCATGTATTAAGGTTCAGACAAGCTGTGTATGCAGTTCGGTGCAGTCTGCGATTTGTAGCCATTGCCCTTGCTGCTCAAGTAAGTGATTTGGAAATTCATGGTTAGCTTAAAATCTTGATTAACTCTCTAGATTTGAGGATCTTACTTCTTGCCACTTATGTGATAGATACGCTGTTATGATGCAACAACTCTTGCGAATACATACAGTGTGTTGACATACCCTATTCCACAAGGGGTACAAGCCGCTGGAAGCATAAATATAGGTTACGGTCCTTTGGCTGTGGGTCCACGGTGGTTGGCATATGCTGCCAATCATGCTTTAGTTTCAAATACAGGTCGTGTCAGTCCTCAGCATCTAACACCATCTCCTGGTGTTAGTCCATCTACATCCCCTGCAAATGGAAGCCTAGTTGCACATTATGCAAAAGAAAAAAGCAAACAAATTGCAGCTGGGATTGTGACCCTTGGAGACATAGGATATAAGACATTCACAAAATATTGTTCTGAACTTCTTCCAGATGGAAATAGTTCTCCGAGATCAGGAAGCCCTAGTTGGAAAAACAGCAGCAATGGTTTACCTGGACATGCACATGAGCCAGACTGCGCCGGAATGGTATGTACTTCCTATCTTTCTTTTATGGAAAGAACCAAAGAGTATCAAATGTGTGATTTATTATTGTGTTTTGCAATCAACTGTTGGCTTGAAGAGACATTCACAAAGGATCTTCATATCAATGTTTCCCCCCCAAAAAAACTGATCTTGTCATAATGATAAAATAGGTCACAACTTAATGTGTAAGGAAGAGTTAGTAAGCAACTTTGTTTTTCACTATCGCAATTTCGAATTTCAGAAATTTGAATTCCGTGCAGGTTATTGTGAGAGATTATGTTAGCAAAGCAGTCATTGCCCAATTTAGAGCACATACAAGCCCAATTTCTGCATTGTGCTTTGACCCCAGTGGCACTCTACTTGTTACTGCATCTATTCATGGGCATAATCTTAATGTTTATCGAATTATGCCCTCTTTAGTCGGAAATGGCTCAAGCTCTTCAGCCTTTGATGCAAATGCGTCATACGTACATCTCTATAAGCTCTGTCGTGGGTATACAAATGCGGTAAATAAGTAATCATATCTTAGGCTTCTGTTTTCTTGATGTTATGCATAATAGTCAGTTATTTTAGCATGGTCAAATGACAGTAGTTTTGAATACTATTAATGTGAACAGGTCATACAGGACATAAGTTTTAGTGATGATAGTCGTTGGATTGCTATTAGCTCATCCAGGGGGACAAGCCATTTGTTTGCCATATCACCTTTTGGTGGTCCTGTCAATTTACATACGCATGAGGGCGCCCTTATGGATCAAGGCAGGATCTCCTTGGTAACGAGTCCTATGATGCATTGGTGGACGATTCCTGGGCCATTGAGGGCCAATCAGCAACCTTTTCCACAGCCTGCACCACCTATGACCTTATCTGTTGTTAGCAGGATAAAAAATGGTAATGGTGGATGGCGGGGAACCATGAGTGGTGCTGCAGCTGTGGCAACAGGTAGGACAACTTCTACCAGTGCTATTGCTGCTGCTTTTCGTAATGGAGGTGGTGGATACAGTGTGCAATCTGATATTGGAAATTACAGTTCAAAGGACGAGATATGGATTTTCTCTCCCTCTGGGCATGTGATGCAATATGGTTTGCGGCTATCTAATGGAGTGGAATCAGGGTATTCTAGCAGCAATAGTGGTCCTGGAATAGGTGGTAGCACTTGCGAACCAAGCCTAGAACAAGATCTGAGAGTGGCAGTTGACCAACTTCAAATGTGGGATATTTGTCAAATACCCAACAGGGTAGAAAGGCAAGAGAATATTGATAATCTTTGTACACATGTAACTTCAATGGAGAAGATAGGCAGAACTAGTATAGGAGGCTATAAAAATGGAACTATTCCCACTGAGAACCAGGAACTAGGAAAAGGAGGGATTAAATCGGGAGAAAAGCACCATTGGTACCTTTCAAATGCTGAAGTTCAGATGCATCGTGCTAGAACTCCTATATGGGCAAAATCTGAGGTATGCATGTAATTTTGGACCTTTATTGTGTCTTCATAATTTATTGCATAATCTAAATTCCCATTCGTGCTGGATTTGAAGGTATATTTTCAAGTGATGGTGCCTGACAGTATGGACATGGGGCTTTTTGATAAAGATGCATATTTTGGGGAGGTTGAAATCGAAAGGATCCCAACTCGTGTCGTTGAAGTGCGCACAAAAGATTTGATACCTGTTTTTGACAAATTTCAAGATATTAAAAAAGTCAAGGGGGAAAGGTATGATTTTCTCTAGTACAACAAATACACATATACTGAGAATGTCATGAAAGTTGAGACTAAGAACATGTTTTCCCTACAGTAAACATAATGTGAAAAGAAATTTTCATCCCATGGTGTCCTAGGTAATGTTGATTTTTATCTGGTAGGTAGTGTAAGATGGCAAATGTTTTTTTTGGTCACTGTTTATCTTGTTTTATTTGTCTTGTCCATATGTACAAGGATTCTTTTTACTTATGCTTGGTTTGGAAGGAGAGCATTCTTATTTTCAGGTGGTGGGAAAAAGTTTGATGGAAATGCATGGTTAAAGAGCATGGAAATGAACTTATTGATTGTGTTAAAAATGAAAATATCTGACTGGCACAGTGACAATTTAAGAATTTGGAAGCAACAGCTATCTTCCATTGGTTTGTAGTTCCATTTATATGCATAGTAGAATTTGAGCTTCTTTCAAACGAAGACAGATAGTGGAAGTTTGTGCACATACATATCATTGACTGTTATCAATAATAACTTTGATTGTTAAGAGAATGCAATCATGCAGCATTGCAGAGCTCTCTCATGAAGGATTTAGCTTGTACACTGTAACTGGAATTCACATAAGCATTTGGCATTGCCTTATATCAGGCTTGTGAATATGACTATCATTCTTGAAAAATTAACTAATGTTAAATAGTGGTTCAGAATATACACTCCAGAAATTATGAAGAAAATAAAGGCAGATTATTTCCCTGAATGCAAAATCAAAGGTGAGTGATGTCAATTTCTAACCTCGGGGCATTGTATTGACTACACTGAAAGAATTTGGAATGTTGATTGAGCAAAACACATGAAAGATTCCACCACACACATAACTTTTGAATATGTACAAGGTGCAAGTAAAGACATTTATAGAAGCAAGTTGTCTTCTAAATGCTTTCCTCTGTCATTGGATTTCTAGAAAAGAACTTATATTTAGGGGTATAGCTTGTCTTGGAGCACATATCTACTTGTGATATAAGTACAACTGTCAACTGAATTTTCTGTGGGAACCTGTTGTGATGTGTTATAGGCTAAATTTCTTTTGCAGAGTTTAACTGTAAAGGACAATCAGGATGTGTACAGGAAAACTGTAAAAAATTAAATATAATCACCTGAATTTTAGAATGCAGAAAGTAGAGATTTATTTACAAGAATGAAGATAATAATTCCCACATACAAAATGAAATATTGGACAATACGGGCCCTTAGAGGACAAATTAGTATTTCTTATAAAACATTTGATATATATGTATTTGCTTGTCTTGAAATTTGTTGTGAAAGTATATACATATATATCATTCTTCATGTCCATATAATCTATGTTTTGTGGATTCTGTGATTAATGGGTTCTTGTTTTCGAATTTTTTGCCGGAAAGAGTCGTTACTTCATACCTATTATTCTGTTGAAGTGGAACAAAAGGCTTTTTCTAATTCCTTCTATTCCAGCTATCTAGAGAATTAACGTGTGACCTGCATATTGAAATAAGGGGTTCTCGTACTTGCATTTATGGAGTCTAGGGAAAATTGAATTACATAATGTAAATTTTATAAAAAATAGTGTTATATTCCTTTTCCAACCTTAGAGACCTCAAATTTAGTACCTATCATAGTATGTTGCTTAATCACATGAATTTTTTTTCAAATATAGTACTTATCATTGTGAATTGCTTAATCATTTGCGTTTTGGAAAGTAGTTATATTGGAAGAATAACCATCCATCCTTCAAAGATAAATTGGATTTTTCAATTTTGGTTTCTCTTTTAGTTTGTGGTATTGTTGGTTGATTTTGATGCCTTAAAGGTTTGTTTTTCTATATTAAGAGGAAATTATGGCTTTCTTTTCTCTCTTTCAAATGTGGGGTCAAGAAGTTGCATTGTAGTAAATCTTGAATTGTGTGTTAGGAAATGTTAAAAGCTAGCTACAGCTTAAACTTTTACCAGTGTTACATTCATTGCAAATAGAATGATGATAGAACATAGGAATGCTAATGCTATGTGTAAATTTGAGTGTCTTTCTCTTCAGCAAACGGAACTATCCATATAATAGTGAGCTTTTCAACTTAGCTCAGCTGGTCTCAATTACCCAAGCTACCATTATGTAGACCCGGGCAACTAACAAGTCCAACTCTTGGTATATGTTAGGGACCCAACTGATTCGTCTCTCTTACTAGGTGCTTTGTATCCAAAAATCTGGTGACCATGAGAACTAATTTACTGTACCTAGATCACAAGGAATCCAATAACAAAGATTTTTGAAGAAGAACTATCTGCATTTTACTTACTATCAACTAATTGCAGACAACCTATTGTGGGAAACTTCCTTCTACATAAATTACTCAACCTTTCTCAATTTAATGAGTGCCCTGTCCAAACATCTCTCTTGGCTGTATATTGGTGTTTCAAGATGACTAGATATGTTTTAGGGATTTTTTGACTTTTTCTCTGCTATCATTCCTATCAAGGGCCACACCAAGGAGGAAGAAACTTTTTAGATCCTGCCACAGCCATCATGCCAGGTTTGGTTTATTTATGTAGAGCTTGTCAACACATATCATGGCTTGGTCAACACTAATGTGTAGCTACTTGACTACCTTATTTAAGATAAAGACATTTTGGTCTTCAACCTTATCTGCTTCCATTATTAATATTTTATTTGCTACATTTATTTTCCTTCATAATTTTACACTGGATCCATTGTTACTGGGTGTTATGTGGCATGATGTTCTTGCTTGTTTTGGCCCCAAACTTGATATTTATAAGTGTTGATCTCTAATCATCTTTAAGTGATTTTCAATGTATATCCTGGGCTAAGCTGAGATTTTTGCACCTGATTAAAACATCATGAATTTGAAGTTTGTTAAATAATTGCATATAACTATTGATGTAATCTTCTAAGCTGCACAAGATAAGTTGGAAACTTGGTATTAGGTCTATTAACCCTTCACAGTTTGTTTTCTTTTCTTAAGCTATACAATTTTAGTTTGAATTCATCAAATAATTCCTCATTTATGGTGCCATTTTTAATTTTATTTCTTATTGCACTATTGTGAAGCATCTAGAAACTTAAAAAGAATTCAACTTTAACTCTTACAGATGAAGCTTTGGGAAAGTTCTTTTCAATTTCCTCTGCGTCTATTGAGAGTCGTACGTGCCTTCTTTAAAATTACCATGGCAGCTTCTAGAATGACAAGCCAACAAGTTCATTCTCTCTGCCGGAACTGATTTCTTATTTTGGTGGATCTTCAAATGATTACATATAGACTAGAAAAGAAGAAGCCTCTTCGATACAATCTTTTGTTGACCCTATCTGTGTTTCAAAAAGTCGTGAGGGAAAAGGCTATCTTCTCTTCTTGGCAGCTTATATATTTTCCTTCATTTATTACTTGTGTTTGTTTGCATATCCTTTATTGAATGTAACTGCGGCTGTTTAATAGTATATGATTTTTCTTTGTACAATATGACATTCCGTGCGATCTGTATGCTGCTATGATCTTTCACTTGCTCCATCCCCATCCAGAACATTTGAAAACAACATGTAATCATCTATTTGCTAATCTAAAAAACCTCTATCTGATGAAATCCTGTATTTTGAAAAGCTATATAATTGAAACACTCTTGTTGATTCAAATTCATGAGTTTCTAAGAATCTAAATTATTGCATACATCAATGGATATTCTTTGAAATCAATGGATTTCTTTTGTTCTGCTTGATTGTCCAAGATTTGTTGCCCAAATTGTCTTACTTTTGAGCATCATGGGACATCTCGTTTTATCTAGATAATCACAATATCAACCACAAGCACCTTACCTCCCAAAAGCATTGTCTGGGCCATTAAAATCCTAAACAGCTTCACACTTGTCTTGTTTGCTATTGTCAATTTTCTGTTAATGTCTTGTTCCAAATGTATTATCAGATTGAATATGACATTAACAACTATTTAAAAAACCTTTATAATGTTCTTCAAGCTTCATGCGTTCCCAGTATAACATGAATGGCATAACCCCATGGAATTCCAAAATACTCCTGAAGTTGGCCATTTTTGATAGGAATGAAATTTTCTTTTAGTTTTAGGGAAAGACAACAATTGCAGTTTGTTGTCATGTTCTATGGGATTGGTGCAGAGGCTTGATAACTAATTACACTTGTGAATGGCACAACTATCACTTAAATACCAAATGCTTTCAGCAGATTTTGATCAACTAGAAAGTCCTGTTGACTTACCTTCAACTCTGGCAGCCTTGTTTTATTGATGATTTGTGGCAGTCTCTATCAATGCAGCTATTTCTATTGGATCCTATCATCAATGGAATGCTCTTCCTCTTGGTAACCTTGGCTACAGTCTTCTTGACACTGCAACCACTTGTCATGCATGTCATGCTTTGCCAACAACAGTCTTTGTTATTACTATCTGGTTAATATTGTGAATTTTCATCCTTCTGTAACAAGTGTCACTTCTGCATTCTAAATATCTATTGGTTGGTTCATGGGCTTGCTGCAACAATCCACTTGTGCATGTATTTGGATTGTCACTTCATCTCATAAGGACTTGGTAACTTCTCCACATTCATTTATTGATTTTACCTTGAGTTTGATATTTTCAATCAAGGTTTCCAACAGGCCTTACAATTCCATTTTTAGGCTTTAAAGTGGCATGTAATCTATCTTATGTTGTCAAGTTTCTTGGGCCATAATAAATGTTCAGCATAAGCAAATATGTGTTTTGAATAGCTATCAAACAAGGTTCCAATGAAGGGCACCAATCCCATAGAACAGGACGACAAACTGCAGCCAATGTCTTTCCCTGAAAATTGAAAAAACATGTGATTCCTTGATTTTATTGGAAATGGCTGACTTCTTCTGTATTTTGGAATTGCATGGAGTTATGGCATTGATGTTATACTGGGAATGCATAGAGCTTGAAGAACATTATAAAGTCTGTTTAAATAGTTGTTAATGTTATACTCGAACTGATAGGGATATGATGGAGCTTGTTGGAGCTATAAATTATTGAGCAAATTCCCAAGTTAATGTGGAAGATTAATGTCATATAAAAACGATAGGTTTGGTGATATCCATGCCTTGAACTTTGTCCATAAATTATCATATGCCTACAAATAAGTCTGAGCATGAGATTTTGTACCCGAGTCTGGGTCTCAAAATGTTGGCATATTTCTTTGTTTTAGTTTGTTTTGTTTAGTTTTTTACTTTTTTATCATGCTACAGATGAAATCTTAAGAAATATTTGTTTCCTTCAAAATTTAATGATGTTATGTTGTTGATGAATCACTTTAGAGGTGGCAATCCTAATTTGTAGAGAGGTTTGTTTTATTGAAATGTGAACAGCAGATGTCACTTAATTCTACATGTATTGTACCCTATTAATGTATTTTGTCATTTTTGTGATGCAAACTATTATAGCTATTCTGCCATATTCCTATGCTGGAATTATGTTCACGTTAATACCATCCGCAAATAAGCAGTAGAAGCAGCAAGGTCTATGATAAAGGGATTGTTATTGGTTTTGCTATTGTCTAAAGTGAAGCATATGTGTTCCATCAATCCAGAAGATTCTGGAGCAAAGCTCTTAGCAGTTCTCTGTTAGCACTACTCTGTTCCACTTTAATACCTAGTTCTGTTAGCACTGATTGAAAGGAAAAGACAAAAGAAGATAGTGATCCTATAATCTTTATCTCTTGAAACTATATTGTTAATACCTCTAACAAATGTTTATGATATAAAATGATTCCCACAAGGCATATTTAATATTATTGTTATACCAAAATATAAATTACAATCTAATTGATAATGAATAAAGTGTTGCGTACATGGCCTCTAAATGTGGTGGCAACTTGCACGACTTTATTATGATTTCCATTATGTTTTGGATGTTTTGGTGTATCACTACTTTAGTTAAGCTTTTATTCTGCAGGAGTTCTACAAGTTTTGACAATATCTAAATCAGATTAATGTGCTAGAATGTTGCAATTCCAGAATCGGTTGCCCACAGTTTATTTTCTCAACAGGTCTTCATTTATTTGTTTTTTCTCATCTTTGTCATAATTGGCTTCACTTATACTGTGTATGCCCTATTTCTTGTTTGTTGCTTTAATTGCTCTTCTTACTAACTGTTAGGCTATACACTTATCAATCATCATGATCGTGCTATGGACTACTCATCCGTCCATAATTGTTCCTACTTATCTCATTAACAATTTGCAAAACTACTTGTATTCTACCAAGTCTCTACATCCTCAGTTAACCATATATTGTTGCATTCAGAGCATCTATATGGTAGATTTGTTATTGCTTGGTGCATTTCCTTTCTCCTTAGGAAAACTGTTTGCAGAGTTATTTTCTTCAATTTCACTCTGGTCTGTCTCTTATTGACTAATTGGTTGTTTGTTCTTCTACTTCATCAGCAAATTTCTATATTGGCATTATAAAGGTTGAGCTGTCTACGTCCACTGACCTACTCTTCTTCGCAAAGGCATAATATTGATGTTTTGTCTATGCCCAGTGCATGGATGAGTAGTAGCAAATTATCAAACAGTCATAGAAGAAAGACATGGAATCAGTTGTCTAGCAGACCTAGTTAGTTCTGTTCTATCTTGTTTCAGGATTCTTCTGGATGCTTTTGTGCCAAAGTGAGTCTTGACTGTTGAGTGGGTTTGATGTGCAAATCCTCAGACTTTAATCCAAGGCTTTAGCTAATTATTTTAGTTCTCATAGTTTGCAATTTTATGTAGAGCCCCATTGCATTGGAATCTTCCAGGAGCTAAAACTATGCATGCCTATCAACTTAAAGATGAATGCAACCAAGATGGAGTTACTGGAATGAATTTGGGTTGTGTGCAAATCCAACGTTCAAGCAGTAGTAGTAGTTGTGGCTCTGCAAGTGGATTTCCAGTGGGACACACAATTCAAGCAAATGGCTATCATCATGTTCATCAAGGTAATACTTGTACATGAAGACACAGAGATCTAGTCCATGGTTTACATCTCCTATGGTTGGACATGTTTGTAGAATAATCTTATCTTGGCTATGCACTTGTCAGGCTCTCAAGACAACATGGATGCCATGCTCAATTCAGATCCACTGACCACCTTTGGTCATCACCTTCCGAGTAGAACTCTATCAGAAAAGGTAGCAATATTAGAGACATCAAAGAATTTCAAGGTCAAAGGTCCAGATTTGAATGGAAAATCTACATGTGAGATAGCAAACCATATAACCATGCGGCAGCCACCCTTGGATACTCCAAGAGGCATCAGTGGTGATTGCAATATCCAGGCATATGAGAGTTCAGTCCAGATGAATAGCAGCTCTAGGAGTCTTCCATCAAATGGCAAGAAATATGCTGCCAAGGATGACACTACTGGTGCAGTGGGGGTAATTCTTAAAGGACATATAATGGATGGCTTAGTGTCTGCTAAGCCAGATTTGGGTTGTCGTGACAGTTCAAAAGATTCTGGTGCATTTTGCCTTGTTGGTGAAAATAATCAGGATCATCCAACAACTTTGGAATTGTATCCTAGGGTTACCTCAATACCACATTTAATTGAAAACCATATGCAGAGCGTAGATCTTTCTCTAAACAGTTGTGCTGGAGATCAGTTACAAGATGATGATGGGACCGTTGGTGATGCGGATATTGATGATGGGAGCAAAGTGGAGGATTCCATAAAAGAGGAACATGAAGAGGATTCTTGGGAAGGAGGCATGTTTCCTTTCTGTGATGAAGGTAAGTTTTTCTTTTCCTCATCTGTATAATACGAGGACACTGCATTAAGAGATGGTTACTTGAAAGGATTTTTTGCTATCTGTCGGTACTATACATATTTTTTATTTTTTTATCCAGATGATTATTATTTATGTTTTTTTTTTAAATATTAAGAGTATTAGCTAAAATAAAGTATATGTCTAATTCAAAATTTAAAATCTGAAATGTAACTACTATTCTAGATAAGTATGCATGAACATTTAATGTGATCCTGGTTTATAAATTCTGCTTGATACAAATCTCTCAAACAAAGATAACTTATCATACTTCTTGTGGTAACAGAATGAGCACTGCATCATCTTCATTTATCTACTGGGGTGTGAGTGTGAACCGGCACTTGGCCTACTGCAGGTGATAATGCTTGAAGGCTGTTTAAATTACAGTGTGCTACATAATTTCAGTTCCTAAAATTCGTTTCACTGCTCTTAACCCTTGATTTTTAAATTTTATGAAGAAATTCTAATCGATTTCTCTCTGTTGTATGGATTGTGAAGAGTTTTGTAGACTGGTTGATTTGTTGTATATGGAGTCTGGAAGAGAACTCTAAATCTGTTTTTTGGGCATTTTGTTGTGCACTCTGTGCACCAACGCAATCTGAAACCAGCTCAACTTCCGGATGTTACTGTTTGGGACGATGAAACACAGACTTTGGATTGTGGTGATTATGTTTATCATGTATTTAGCTGACAGGGCTTATGGTTCATACAATGGTTTTCAGTTAATTGTTTGCCAGACCAGAATCTTAGATATGGAGTGGAATTTGGATTATAATAAGGCAAAGTGGCATTGTCTTGGCATTGGGTTTGTATTGCAAAGGAAGGGCTTCATGTGAGCCACTAGCCATGAGATATTTTTTCTATTGACATGTTAGAATCCTGTATATAAATTGTAAAGAAATCTGTGCAGGCCCAACCTTTGGGTGAATTGAAAATTTGTTGGCCGGGATCAAAATGGTCCTCATTTGTTAAGTAAGCTATTATTTTATTTGCACTGTGACTTATGGCTTTTAAATTTATTTGACCCAAATCAAGAAATAAATTTGATACATGTGTTCTGAATAAATCTTACTTTAATTAAAAATATGTTGCACGGTTCAGTTCTAGACATGAACATTTTCTGAATAGAAGTTAAGTCATCAAAGGAAAGTGGGTGATTTATATTTTTGAAAGTCACCTTAAAATCCAAAAGTGCATTGATTTTTGGCAGAATCTCATAGGTCACCTAATGAATTATATTGGAATATTTCTTATGATAAATGACAAGGGCAATATCATTTTAAATCCCAAGCTATCGGTTTTGTTCTGATTTGTTTTATATAGTTCCAATTTTCTGCATCATTCCAAGTTAGCCTGAGCATCATTTTCTCCATATGTAGGCCCTGGTAGGTAGCTAGTTCAATATGTATTTGGTAGTTAAAACAGTATGCATGTATCTATACTGCGGCTCAAACCATGTGAGATGAGGTGTGATGACCTAAGACCTTTTGGATCACATATTTGTAGGACCTAGGACTTGTGTATTTTGCATTCTCTAGCCACATTTAAAAAGTAATGTAGCTCATACAACTGTCTATTTATTGGCATATAGGGTTCAACAAACTATAGAATAGGTGCCTTTGAATGAGGGGTCTGTCACAATTTCATTTCCATAATCCATATAATTTTGCAAGTTATATGGAAAATGGTCTCTACTTTAACAAGCCACTGCAGATATTGTAGGGGAGGCCTTGTTGTTGGATTGTTTAAGAATAACACACAAGATTTCAACTCCTGGGGAATATTCAACCTTAAGATAGTGAAGTAACATCTTGTTTGCAATTGCATGCATTCTTATGGTGTGCAGTGAGAAAAATGAAACATGGGTTGGCCTGAGAAATGCATGCTGAAATCTTGTCATATCTTGCCATATAGCAACCACAGGTTGGTCTATTTCTAGCTGATTGCATCTCAAAACAAAATCCAAAAGATCTTGGAAGCTCATACCCGAGTATAGTTGGAATCCTATATGAAAGGTTGAAAATGAAGAACTGGAAAGGGAATCAAGAGATGCATCCAAGGCCAGAGGAAAGAAAAGGGGCACAACTAGCAATTTCTCCAATAGAAAATTGAAACTGCTTCAGAGGACTTTAAGAGCTTTTGGGAAGCTTACTTGTAAAGAGAACATATAGTGAATAATTTTGTTGCTATACAAAATGGAGTTTCCCAAAGGAGATCTTTTGAATTTCATTACAATCTTTGGAATGTACCTATGATGTGTTTGCAAATCCTTTCTTGCGAGTATTATCAACTTCTAGAACAACAATTTTACTGTGTGTCAGAAGAAGGAACTTAAATATGTGAAGCAACAATCCTTGATTTATTCGACCGAGCATGCTTGTGAACATCAGCTACAAAATGACAAAGTATCCTGCCATTGACTCTACGGACATTTACCTATCATGAAAAATAGTTATCATTTGATATTTACACCAGAGTGAGATGTAGGATTCATGTAAGCTTTGTTAATAGAGGTTTTAGAAGCAGTAAATGGCAAAGCTTACTGAGTTATACCAGACATGAAACTTTAAAAAATAAAGGGAAAGAACAACAAAATGACAGGTTTTAGAAGCATGAAACTTCAAAAAATAAAAGGAAATAACAAGTTAACATGGGACAGCTTAATATATGTAAAAAATATTATTAATTTAAATAGAAATTCCATTTAAGTGAGACTTAATACACAAGATATTTTGAAGAGCTTAACAGAACATGGTTTTCAGAATAAGGCAAATTGGATACATTTGTAAAATAAAAGAGGAACACAATTAGGAGATTGATGTCAGACTTATGGAAGATTGATGCGTTACTTTAATTGCTGCTTTTAAAATTTTGGCATTGATTTGGAAGATGCTTACTTGGCAGTTTCCAGGCTCAACTTTCAATGTTATATCTTTTGCATGTGACTTGGTTTCACTATTATTGACATAGCCCAACAAATTGTGATTTTTTTCAAAGGTGTCTCAGATTTGGCTTGCAAAGCTCCTATTGGATTAGTTGACATTTTCTGACAAGCAATAGGCTCTTTTATGTTAAGTATTGGATTAGTTGACCTTTTTTGACAAGCAATAGGCTCTTTTATGTTAAGTTTAAAGCCAACTTTAAAATCTTTTTCTCTACTTGATTCTCTATTAATGATTTTCCTTGTGGATGAGCTAGCTTGCTTTGATAACCCAAGAAAGCGATGGACCCTAGTTGTCTTGCCGTGAGTGATGTGTACAATAATAGTGAAAGAAGCTCCACTCGGAAGATATGATAAAGCATAAGGAAGGGTGGAAGATTGCATGCAAACTGTATCCAACCTATGTGATGATGGTATAAAGGTGGTATTCATGTGGCATTCAATGCTCATAGCTGGTTTAAATTTGTTGCAAAATGTCGTGAAATTCTTATTGGAAGTGTTACATTGATATTGTATCTATTTATTTTGAGCACGTAAGTTTTTCATTGGTGCAATTTGAAAAGCAACATTGGTAGATTTCAAGTATTGAAATTTGAGACACTTAGACTAGTTTGTTTAGTAGAGCTAGAAAAATCTCCATTGTAGTTATTGTTATAATATTATATTATTTGGTACATGTCAATATACCACCTTGGGTACATAATTAGAGTAGGAGTTTACTTTGGAGTAAGGTTTGAGTAGTTATTTCAAGCAAGTAATAAATGCACGAGTGTTAGAATGTGCAATGATGTAAATGTGCATGTTGTTCACATGTACACGAGTCCTTAGAATAGGAAGAACAAGTATCCTTAGTTGTGCATGTGCACAAGTGTTTATCATGCAGAATGCACATGTGTCCTTAGGGTGGGAAAATGAAGAGTCATATACTAGTATATATTTGTGACTTAGCATTGTAATTGGTAATGAAGCATGCATTATCCATAGCATGCACTAGTAGAGTAGTAGAGAGAGCTCCACATATTGTATCAAGTTTCAATTTTTGTGAGCTTTCATTAATGGCTATTCCATGAGTATTTTCAAAAGTTTCTCATGTTATTTACATGCTTATTAGTTAGCCATTATCATAGATATAACATTGCTTGCTTATTTCACTACTTGTGGTTGCATTTCCTTCAAGTTTATAGCATGATATCAGAGAACATGGTAGATAGAAGGAAATTTAGAAGTGCCACAAGAGAGATTGGAGGAGACTTAAGAAGAAGATCTCCATTGAAGAGTAGAAGAGAAGCCACAAGACTTGAAGAAGGCCATTGGAGAAGTTCCTTATAGTGAAGAACTTGGGACAATTGTCGCCATCCGACAACAAGCCCAAGGGAGAAGGATTTGGCAAGAAGTTTGCCAAATTTTGGAGGAGAAATTGACTGCTTAGCAATCTGAAAATTTCAGATTTGAGGACAACGAGAAAGCAACAATTTGGGCAGCATTAGTAGTTGCTAAGTTTCATATTTTCAGGGTATATATTGAAGGAGAGTTGAAGCCACCAAACTATAGTTTCAGGCAACAAGTTAGAGGAGTTTCAAAGCTGTAAATTGGTGAATTAGAGAGTTGGTTTAGACAGCAAGAAAGAGCTGTGATTTCATCAAACTCAGGGCAGCAATTTGGTGAATCTAATCACCAAGATATCCATCATCTACAAAAGTCATAAAGGTAAGCAACTTAGGTGCGAAAGGTTCATTATTTGAACACTTATATTTGGTTCATTATTAAGTTTCATTAAGCACCATATTAGAGGTTTAAATTTGCATGAGTAAGTTGGATATTAAAGTCTTCAAGGGAGTGTAAAAGATAATTTCTACGAGGGTTAAAACCTGCACATAAGAAGGGGAAGTTAGATATATTTCAAGAGAAAGAAAATGTCAACTTCGTGTTATCCGCTTTAGAAGCAAAAAAGACTATTCTAAAGCATAGACTTTAGTGCAAGATTCAAGTTATTTTTAAGAGTTCATTAAGAGGAGCAATAAGGAGGAATTACTAGTGCATTATACTAGTTACTCTTAAATTTTTTTAAAGGTGCATAAAGCATTAAGTTAAGGAGGAAAATTAGTGCACAAGTAGGGTTAAGTTGGAGTGTCAAGAGACACCATTAAGCACAGGAAACCTGCAACATATCTTGGTTTAGAAAATTCACCAAAAAGGAGCCCATAACGGCCATAGCTTAGTGAAGGAAGCTGCCATACTCAGTTCAAAAAAATACTTACAAAAGGAATTCTACCTTAGTTTATTATAGATTTATTTTTAGCTCAATTAAGCACCATATTTTTATTCTACATCGCATCAAAATGAGACAAAGTTTGGGTGTCTCAAAGACACCAACATAGCACATGTTTTCCAGTCTATAAGCGACAACCATTGTCAAGGATAAAGCACAAGCTACTGTGCTGAGGAGTAGAGCCATCTAAAGGGCTCAATATCCTTCACATCAAGGTGTAAAAGGACACCATTCTCAGCTTACAAAACAGAGAGGCACCACCACCATCTCAGAAGACAAAGAAGATTGAAAGCACAGAGGGGTTGCCATTGAACATCTTGAGAACCAAGGTGCAACAAAAAAAACGTCCTCCTCCTCATAACATATGCCGAAGGAGCTTAGTCGACCATTAGCGAAGGCACAAAGGACACAGACCTGCAACAGATTGCTTTAACGAATTCGTGGAGCTGCCAGAAGGAAATTTGGAGAGAAACAAGTAAGCCCTGAAAGTGCTGCTTTGAGGAACTCCAAATCCCATTCATTAGGTTGAATTCAATGACTGCAAGCAAGTCGGATACACTTGCCTATTGCGCGCGTTAGAAGCAAATATCATCAGCGAGTTAGTCGCGGAGGAGACTACGAAGGCATTAAAATATTGCATTACAAACATTATCAAGAATAGTCGTTACAGGTGTTATCAAGTATACTGCAAGCACACTCGATTTGGAGGGCAATAATTAATCATCACAGAAGTAACTGTTATCACGCCTGAGGAAAAATTTTTGTGCGTATTTCAAAACCTTAATATTTGTCTATAAGGAGGAGAGCGCTTGTTGAGGTCCATGTGGTTGAGGAGTACTGAAGGTTTGAGAAATCAAAAGATTAAAACACAGGCCATGTAATATTAATTCACCTAGTCATTGATTTGGAGACCACGAAAGAGACGTTGCCTCTTGAGAGGACAAAGAGTATAGACCATCAAAGATTTATCAATAACCGTTAGGAGTTTGATGTAGCTGTGCAACATTAGAAGTACTTGTTGGATACTAACCGTTGTAGCGAAGGAAGACGATAAAATATTGACCACATCAATTGCACCCTGAGTATTGGACCTTGGTAACGATTGTAGAAGCGTAGAAAATCATGCACATGTCAAATTGGAAGGGACCCATACATCGTGGAAGAAGTGTGCCATATTTGGTAACGCTTGATTTCAAGATACAACACCCAAAGCGTGAATATAGGAGTTGTTAGAGTTAGATGTCGCATAGAGAACAAGAGACTTCGTGCAAACCGACAAGACCACCATTGATTAGAAATAACACATCCATTGAGGTAACATTTAACTTAATTCTTACTTTTTATAAAGTGGGAGGTATAAGGAGTTATAAGATACATAATATAATGCTGAGTTTTATACTTCAATAAAGGATTCCATAATACTTCAAAGTACATCAAAATATTTGCAAACATTTAATTAGGAGATATAAGGTTGTCTACATTGGAAAATGAAATACTAGTTTGAATATATATATATATATATATATATATGTTACATAGGAGAGTTTGTTACAACCACTATTTTTAGTAACTAGCAAGTGCAGGGTTCAAACCACAGGGTCTGCTCCCAACAAACCTATTCGTCTCGTTCTCATTGACCTGACGTGATATGAGGGCCATCGGTCGCTCGGGGTTCGTACTATCATCGTCGGTCTGACGTGCACTCAGAGGATTCAAAGCAGACTACGACCTTTGAAAAGGGTTGGCTTCCCCCCAAGGTTTGAACCTAGGTCTCTTCTTGGTAAGTGCCCAGCCACACCTGCACTTATCAGTCTACCTAGTACCTTACTGGAAAGTTTCCTCAATCCTCGTAAGGAGGTCCGGGGTTCAAGCCTGGTGGCCTGCGTCGAATACACAAAACTCCCCTGGCTAGCCTGAGGGTTTATACTCGGATGGGACAAGCCCCATGGAACGGAAAGTCCTGGCCCCTAGGGGATACATGGAACGATTTTCCTTAATTAAGGTTTTGTAACGCAAGTGGAGAAGGCGAGCCTAGCCCTGTTGAATAGGAGGTCCATGGTTCGAACCTTTGCGATGCAAATGGGGACACAAAGGTTGTGTGTTAAATTCCCTATTGATAAGCATAGCTCTTGGCTTTACGAGGGGTCATGGTTGGGAGGAGACTGCTCAGTCCTGTGCGTTGGTCGTAGGGGTTTCTCACACTAACCTAAAATTTTGAAAAGTTTGCAAATATTATTACCTTCTAGATTTCTACATTAGGGAGATATAAGGAGTTCTACACCAAAATTTAAACTATTGAAATTTAGAAAACTATACCATTGAGAGTTGAAGGATATAGGAAGCAAAACATTGAATTGCTTGAAAGTTGGAAAATTAAATCAAAATTGATCTATTGATTAAATTGAAGGGACAAAATGAATCCAACTATAGAGTCTTGAAAAATTGAGAACATTATCAAATTGAAAGTGCATTAAATTATCTTTAGCTTTCTATTTATTAAATTCATAAGGAGAAATAAGGTGAAGGAAAATTAAAGTTGAACATTAGGGAGATAAAAGGGATTCAACTCAAACTAAGAAAGCTAAACATACTTTCAAAACATATTGCACTCAAAACAATTGGGAGATTCAACTATTTTACAAAACTTGAAAAATTAAAAAGATCTTAGCAAACTTGATCTTTTACTAAAATTACTTGGGAGTTAAAAGGTATTCTACCTAGAGTATTGGAAAATTAATTACAAGTTTTGTAATCAATCAATTAAGTTTTGTAAATCAGATTTAATATTTGCAAATTGATAATTTTGGAGAGATAAGGTCTACTACATCAAATTAGGATATTGAATTTTGCAAATATAGTTTACAAAAATCTAAATATCTTATTTTAGGGAGCCATAAGGTAGCCTACATCAAAGGAACATGACAAAGAAAAAGTAAATGAAAAAGAAAATAGGTGATCAAAAACTAGAAACAAAAATACATGAGTTGAAGATAATTGAAATGGGAAACTTATGTTCTCAAGAAGAACAAATATACATTCAAGAAGACCAAGGAAAACAATTAGACATTCAAGAAATTTCAAAAATATTGGAAAGATTAAAATTTCATTCACAACACTTGATAGAAGACACTAAAAAGAATTCATCAATAAGAGAAAAGAGTGTCTTACAATCAATGTTAAAAGAAATAAAAAATGAAAATTTCTCAGCACTTAGCAATTATCTGAATGGAAGGCTTGATGAGACATAAAGATTCTAAAAATAGTTTCATACTACCTAGTGCTATAGGAGATCTGATATATATGACATTACTTTCTAATGAAGTTCTCAAAGACAAGAATAGAAGACAAGAGGACATGATAGAAGATTTGAAGAACAAGCATATTGATGAAGCAAATGCTTCAAACAGTAGGCTTGGTGATATTACTAGTGAAATAGAAAAAGGGGATTATTCTATACTTAAAAAATGTAGGCAAAGTGTTCTTAATAATGCTAATGATTGTAATGAAATTTTGGTTACTATACCTATTAATCTATGGAAAATAATCTATAAAGGAATTGTCATTCTCAATGTTTCTAAGATGAGAAAACAACTAAATATTGAAGAGGTAAAGAACAAATTAGAGATGAAAGATGCTTCTAGTGATACATTTATTTATTTAAGGCCCATGATGGTATATTCATGCTGCAATACTATAGAATCAACATCATTGATGATTGATGCAAGCAATGACACCAATGATTTAAATTGCATGACAAAGATAGAACCTGCTGCAATGATTGATGCTATATGCGATGCAAGTGATTTGAACACCATTCACGATTGTTAAAAAAAAACTTATGCAATTAGAATTGATAAAGGCATAGATACAAATGATGATAGAGACAATGATGCACAAGATTATATTGATATTAACAAAGATCATTCTAATGATTGTATTGATCATTTTGAGAAGCATACTAACAAATTTGGTTCAAAGTTGATGAGATATAAAGATACAAGATTAGAAAACCATGAAAAAGGAATGCAAGAACCAATTGCACCAGAAATCAGATCAAAGTATGAAGATCTTGAATATATAGGTTAGACTAGTAGCAATACGCAAGGAACAAAGTTTGTAACATAAAATAGTGATATCAAATCGTAACAGATATTGATAGGAATAGTTGCTATGAAGGACAGAATGGTCAAAGTGATTTGGTAACAAAAAATAGATGTAGTCATTGTAGCAGATATGGGCATAAGATAGAGAGATGTTGGAATCTCCATAGTTGTAAAATTTGTGGAGGAACCAATCATTCACAAAGACATTGTTGGTACAAAGAAAATCATTTCTTTGAATGGATATACACAATGACAAGAAATTTTATTAATGGTTTTTCTCAAATATATTTCTCAAGGTATAGATATGGGCACAAGAAAGATATGAATTTATTCGACAACAAATTTAGAAGGAAAATAGTAACAGTGCCAAATTCAGAATACAAAGTCAAGAAAAAAGATGAAGCTCAAGCATAAGATCAATTCCAAGGTTACTCGAAGAATTAAGACAAATACAAAGATCCATATTGAAGACTAAAGTTTTCAATAACCAAATAATGTAATACAAGGGGGTGTTAGAGAATATTAAATTATTTGGTACATGTCAATGTACCACCTTGGGTACATAACTAGAGTAGGAGTTTATTTTAGAGTAAGGTTTGAGTAGTTACTTCAAGCAAGTAATAAATGCACAAGTGTTAGAATGTGTAATGATGTAAATGTGCATGTTGTCCACATGTACATGAGTCCTTAGAATAGGAAGAACAAGTATCCTTAGTTAGGTGTGCATGTGCACAAGTGTCTATCATGTAGAATGCACATGTCCTTAGGGTAGGAAAGTGAAGAGTCACATACTAGTATATATTTGTGACTTAGCATTGTAATTGGTAATGAAGCATGCATTATCCATAACATGCACCAGTAGAATAGTAGAGGAAGCTCTACATATTGTATCAAGTTTCAATTTTCATGTGCTTTCATTAATGGCTATTCCATAAGCATTTTTCAAAAAGTTTCTCATGTTATTTACATGTTTATTATCTAGCCATTATCATAGATATAACATTGCTTGATTATTTCACTACTTGTGGTTGCATTTCCTTCAAGTTTATAGCATCAAAAGCTATTAGTTATGCTGAACATAAACACTAAGCCCACATGCACAAATGTTTAGAAATGTCACCTAATTTATCACTTTGTTTGCCAATATGCTTGCAAATGGAAGGTAGTTGGTCTGGCCATCTTTGTACCCATTATGGTTTAAAGACTAGATATAAAGTTGCTTGTGGATTCTCTCTTTAGAAGGTTAAAGTGGACCCAACGCAAAGACTAAACCATAAGATACTTGTGAATTGTCTCTTTGGAAGGCTAAAATAGACCTGTATGGGATTAAAATAAAATTTTGCAATGTCTTTTAATATGGTGATATTTCATTTTTATATTGTACCAAAATACGAGAACTTGTCCACCTCTAACATAGTATCAAAATACAAGAACTTGTCCACCTCTAACATAGTACCAAAATACAAGAACTTGTCCACCTCTAACGTAGTGCCATGTTTAGTGATAGGTAAATTTGACAAATCCATATAATTTTTTTAAGGCTTGTTGGTGTTGGTAACAAAGAATATATCAATCATCGTGAGTGTGGTCTACTGGCAAGGATTGCACTTGCATTATCGGTGATGTGACCCGGGTTCAATCCCCATAGTGGATGTGTGTAAGAAGTATTACTAAAAAAAAAACAAAGAATATATCCATTTGATTTTGTTTGGGGGATTGGAAATGATATGGTGTGTGACTTGATGTACCCAATGATGTCATATTTTTAGTATTTAAATAGTAGAAATATTTGTGTCTTGACAATCATCTTTTGGTGCTCACTTGATGGTGTACATGGAGGGTTCCAAACAATAACAAAAGTTATTGAATCTCATATGGTAGGTAAACTTGAGTTAAAGAGAGAAAATACAAGTCTTCAATTTTAAATTTGTTTCTTTTTTGAATTTTATTATTATTCAAAATAAGTGATAATACAAAGGAGTAGTTGAAAAAGAGAGGATTTGGGAATAACATAATTGTTAGTATCTTGAAGATGTTATTGTACTCTAATGCAATCAAGCTCAGGTATTTTTGTTGAGCTAGTAGTAGGAGTAAAAGAATTCGCATGGTAATAACTACCTCTTTTGTGGTTAGTTGTGATGAGGATAGATTAATCAACTTTTTATATTTGGTATTGAATGAAAAACTTTGGTAGTATGGTGTAGCTTGGGTGTTGTGTAGTATTATTACTATGTATTGATGATGACACTTAAGGTCTTGATTAATGTACCTCATGGTACTCTACATAAAAAAATGTTAATATCTGACAAAACTACATAATATGATAACTCATACTAAAAGGTTTGATGACATCTAAAACATAAACATAATGTGTATTTATTTTCTATTGCAACAATAAGTGGTGGAGGATAAGTATTGTTAGAAAGTTTAACCTCTTACACATGTGCCAGAAAAGAATCCTCTTCCATTTGACACAATAAATTGTAATTCTTTACCAAAAACCATATTTGTAAGTGGAATACAAGTTATTTCTAGTCAAAATATAATGTTGGTACTTGAGGTGGCCATAGGTGCATAAATATCTACTTTTATGATTTGCTTCTTCACTCACCCTTTGTGAGTGTCTGTTATGGTGTTGATTTTTAGTGTTTTCATCTCATCCAACAATTATTAAATACCATTAAATTCATTTTGTTGAGTTTGGTTATTTTTATGGTAATTACCTCAATTTTCTTGTCCTTTAAGTTTGTTTAAAGGAATTTATTTGACAGAAATTAATTTTGGATAGGCTTATAAGTGTTGGTCCATGTTGTGTGGCTTAATATTATACTTCGTGCCACCATCTTCTTTCTTTAGATGTGAGTTAATGTTGTGTGGCTTAATATTATACTTGGTGCCACCATCATCTTTCTTTAGATGTGAATTAATGTTGTGTGGCTTAATATTATACTTGGTGCCACCATCATCTTTCTTTAGATGTAAGTTATTACCTAACGGTGGAGACTTTAGTTGTACAACTTGAGTGGCCTAACGATGAAGTAAATCATACACCATGCTTTGATAATTGTTGTATAATTAGATAACCAATATTGAGTAAACAACATCCTCCCACTTTCTTTCTTGTGTATATTTGAAATTTTCTTCAATCTTAATTGTAGGCTTGTAAGATTCTTCTCATGTAATGTTTAAGAAGATTATTTCAATTTAAATATAACAATAAAAATCATTATAATATTTTAGGATTCTGTCTCAAAATAGCATTTACTTCTTTTGCATGGAAATCCGACACCCTAATATTCATTCATTTACCATAAAATAACTCCCCCATTTGATGGGTTTTTGTTCTTCTTAATACTGTCATCTCCCTTTTCTTTAACTAGAGTATTCTTTTCTATAGATGAAACAAAATATTGAAGTGCAAGTGTGATATCTTCAATATAAAAATTATTCACTAACTGTTACACTCCAAACATGAAGAGTCGGCTATATTTCCAATTGTGTAAACATTCATTATATATGGTTCATAATAATTTAAATGAGAAACATCATATCTTTTATATTTTTCATCTCGTCGCTTAGTGCAAGGGTGTGCCCACCTTAAGTGGCCTTTGATTTTATTTTATTCCGCATCGTGTTTTTCCTTATTCTTGTTTGTTTCCTCGTTCGATTCGGCAGTATATATATTTTGTAAATTTATTAAGCAAAGGATAAGAATTATCCTTGCAAGTGGTATCAGATATTAGGTTCGGTGGCTTCTGCTCGCGGCTACAAAACTCCTCTCCACGCCAAACCGCGGATCATTTTTTCGGAGTAATCCCTGCGATCTAGTTCATTGAAACCTTCGCGTTCCGTTTCCACCAGCAGGCGTTCTGTTTTCTCTTTCGGCCGAATACACAGCAGCGTGTATTCCACGCCATGTTTCGTGCGTTTTCATTGCCAAAAACAAATGCTCCGGTTACTCCTGTTTCGTCGTTACGACGTCTGCGTTACGGGCTCAATCACCGGCTTCTGTGCAGTCAAACAAATCGTCACCGAAATCGCGCAGGAACACCAAGCCGTTCGGCCAATCACAGCGCTCAGATTACTTTAATTAAAGCGCCTAGCTAAGGTACAAAATTTTAATTTTTTTCGTTTGGGATATATATATCCCACATTTGCGATGGGAAAGAATTTTCGTTGTTTATAAGGGATAAGTCACCTCTTTAAGGTTGTGACTACGGTCACATCCTAAGTCGCCTTTACGCGCGAGGTCATTTAACTTGTCGTTATTTGGTTTGTGTTCGTCTGGTCGTGTCCTCCGTTCGTTATTTCGTGTCTCGGTTGTCGCGTCTGGTCGTGTCCTCTGTTCGTTGTTTCGTGTCTCGGTTGTCGCGTCTGGTCGTGTCTTCTGTTCGTTGTTTCGTGTGGTCGTGTCCTCTGTTCGTTGTTTCGTGTCTCGGTTGTCGCGTCTGGTCGTGTCCTCCGTTCGTTGTTTTGTGTCTCGGTTGTCGCGTCGGGTCGTGTCCTCTGTCCGACGTCGTATCTCGGTCCGTCGTGTTCACTTGGTCCGTCGTGTCAATTTCGTGTTCGGTGGCATCATTGCAGTCAAGTGGTTAACAACTGTCATCAGGAAGGTGAGCCAACGAAATCCAGTTCCGCGCCACAGTTGGAGTGGTAGCAAGGCGGAAAAACAACACAAATTTTTTATACCTCAGTGTGGCCGAAATTTTGAAGTTCAAAGACTACTAAGCAAGAGATTGTAAGCAGTGCATGAGTAGAAGTTGGAGCAAGGGTCCGGACGGTCGATTATCCAGCTCAGAGACGACCAATAACAACGCAAGGAGACCAAATCGAAGCCCAGGTACAAAAAATTCTCTTTCTCCTTTTAAAATTGGTAGTTATAATCCACATCATCCCCTAGTAGATCCTATGGCTACTAATCCTTCCCCAACTCATGAAAACATCACACAAGGAGACTCAAGTAATTCAGCCATGTCCGATAAGGAGTCTCTTCACAACATACTAGAGAGTCTACACGACATGGGTCTCACCCTAAAAGAACTTGTGCAAGCACAAAAACAACCTAATCCCAATACTAATCCCCAAAATCACTCCCATGCCCAACGGAATGTAGAAAGCTGTCGATCCTAATGATGATTGGCAACAACAACGAGGTGATTCGGATAATTACGGGGATCCCTATCAAAGACAACGGTATAACCAAAATCAAGAAAGGGACACGGGTTATCACCAACCAAGAGGCCCTAATATTAACTTTCCACGAATTGATATGCCCACTTTTGAAGGTCATGATCCTCGTGGTTGGTTAGCCAAAATGGAAGGCATCCTTGACTTATATCAAATTAAGGAAATTGATAAAGTTCCTTTTGTTGCAACAAAATTAGGCACTGAGGCCTACCAATGGTTTGTATGGCTTAAAAAAGAGAATGTAGCTATTATTACCTGGAGAAAATTCACTACCTCTTTTTTAGAAAGATTTGACGACGGAGCTACATCATCCTACACAGTAAGATTGTTATCTCTTAAACAAAAAGGGTCAGTTAGTGAATTCGTTTCGGAGTTTACCAGTTTACTACCATACACTTCAGACCTTAGTCCCGACACAGTGGTAGGTGCATTTCGCAATGGTTTGAAAGAAAGTATTCGAGTGGAGGTAGACATGCACGATCCAACCTTGTTGAACAGTTGTATAAGATTAGCCAAGTTGGCCGAGAAGAGACACCAGTTGTCTGCACAGCGGGAAACATATAGTCGTCCTTCATACCGCAACAATTCCTTTCGTAGAAATGATCAACCATCAAGATATTTTTGTTATAAATGTCGCACTAATCACCCCAGGGAACAAGCTTGTGCCCAAAAACAAAACTTTCATATTGAAGGTGATCAAGGTGAAGGGGAAGAGGATGAACCTTACCAATCAGAAGAACCTATGCCAGAAGACCTACCAGGTACTATAGACGAAAAAGAAGAGGATACAATGGCAATTTCAGTGCATGCTCTCATGGGTTTAACCGCCCACCATACCATCAAGGTACCGGGTTTTCTCCGCCAGAAAAAGGTGAATGTGCTAATTGATTATGGTAGCACCCACAATTTTATCGACATCAAAACAGCAAAAGCCTTGAATTTATTCATTAACTCTTCCAACAAAGACAAATTCCAGGTTTTAGTGGCCAACGGGGTGAACGCACAATGCGTGGGTCGCACATCTCAAGTTTCCATAAAGATGGGAACTTATACCTAGTTAGGCTCCCTTTTTGTCATGAATTTGGGAAATTCGATGTCATTTTGGGGGTTGAATGGTTGGAAACATTAGACACAGTTAGCTTCAACTTCAAAAAATTATTTGTGGAATGGAAGGAAAATGGACGAGTCATTCACTTACAAGGCATTACTACTCCTCCAACACAAATGGTGAGCTCTCATAGTATGGAAAAGATGTTAAAAAAGGGTGGATATGGGTTTATAGCTCAAATTAATTGTTTGGAAAAACAATCGGCGAGCAACTTCGGATACTATTGCACCTGAGTTACAAGATATCATCACACATTACGACGAGGTTTTCCAAGAACCTCAAGGATTACCACCTAAACGATCTCATGATCATGCCATCCATTTGATGCCAGGAAGTGTCCCACCTAACGGTCGTCCTTATCGCTATCCTCGGCCACAAAAGACAGAAATCGAACGGATCGTTCGGGATTTGTTGGATCATGGAGTCATTCGTCACGACACTAGTCCTTATTCCTCACCTGTAGTCCTGGCTAGACGAAAAGATAACTCTTGGCGTATGTGTCCCGACTTTCGTTCTCTCAATAAACTCACTATCAAGGACAAATTTCCTATCCCTGTCATAGATGACCTATTAGATGAGTTGCATGGTGCAAAATTTTTTACAAAATTAGACCTTCGCTACGGCTTTCACCAAATCCGTGTTAGAGAAGAAGATATTCCCAAAACGGCCTTTCGTACTCATGAAGGTCATTACGAATTTTTGGTCATGCCTTTTGGTCTCACTAATGCACCATCCACATTCCAAAGTCTCATGAACCAAGTGTTTCGTCCACTCCTCCGTAAGTTTGTGTTAGTTTTTTTTTGATGATATTCTCATATACAACAAAACTTGGGCGGACCATTTACATCATGTGGATAAAGCCCTTCACATCCTACACAAAGAAAAATTATTTGTTAAACGCTCCAAATGCTCATTTGGTGTTCAAGAAGTCGAGTATCTTGGTCATATAGTTTCACATGAGGGTGTCAAAGTCGATCCCAATAAGATTAAGGCAATTCAAGAGTGGCCTTTACCTAAAACCATCAAGAAACTTCGTGGTTTTTTGGGTCTCACGAGGCTACTATCGCAAGTTTGTACAGAATTATGGTAAGATTGCAGCACCTCTCACAGACACTCACAAAAAAGGATGCTTTTCGTTGGTCGGAAGAGGCTACTTTAGCGTTTGAAGCTCTTAAGCAAGCCATGTGTACAACTCCGAGTCTTAGCAACTCCCAACTTTCACAAACCATTTATTATCGAATGTGATGCATCAGGAACGGGAATTGGGGCTATATTAATGCAAGAAGGTCATCCTTTGGCATTTGAAAGTAAACAACTTTCCGGAAAAAATTTGGGAAGATCAACATATGAAAAAGAAATGTTGGCTATTCTTCATGCAGTAGAAAAATGGAGACACTACCTAATCAGTAGCCGCTTCATTATCAAAACAGATCATAGTAGCCTCAAGCATTTTTTGGAGCAAAGTTTTTCTTATCCAGAACAAAATAAGTGGTTAACCAAACTTCCGGGCTATGATTTCGTTATTGAATATAAGAAAGGGAAGGAAAATATAGGCTGCCGATGCGCTGTCCGAGAAAATATGAAGATGAAGTAGTCATCAATGCTATTTCAGGTCCTTGTTCCCAATGGGTAACTCAATTACAAATTGAATGGTTGTCCAATAGTGAAGCGCCCCAGATAATTCATGAATTATCTATAGGGTCTTCCAAACACCCTTTGTTCTCTTATGAAGATAACATCCTCCGGAAGAAGAACCGCATTTACATTCCACATAATTCAGAACTCAAATCAAAGATCCTCGATGAATCACACGCTTCTCCATCAGCAGGACATTCAGGATTTTTGAAGACATATTTAAGGGTCAAACAATCATTTTGTTGGAAAGGATTAAAAGCGGAAGTCAAACAATGGGTAGCAGAATGTGAAGTTTGCCGGCGCAATAAAGGAGAAACAGTCAAATCACCAGGATTATTACAACCATTACCCATCCCTGAACGACAGTGGGAACATATATCCATGGATTTCATTGAAGGTCTTCCAAAATCGGAAGGCAGGACGGTAATCTTCGTCGTCGTAGACCGGTTATCCAAATATGCTCACTTTCAGGCTTTACAACATCCATTTTCCGCAAGCAAGGTGGCAAAGGTATTTATGGATTCAATTTTCAAATTACATGGTATGCCAAAAAATATTGTAAGTGATAGAGATCCCATTTTTACTAGTAACTTTTGGAAGGAGTTATTTCGCCTTAGTGGTACCAAATTGAACATGTCTTTAGCTTACCATCCACAGACAGATGGTCAAACAAAGTAGTTAACAAATGTTTGGGTACGTACTTAAGATGTTTTGCTCAAGATAAACAATACCAATGGAGCCATTGGTTAGCAATGGCAGAATGGTGGTACAACACTTCTTACCATTACTCAATTAAGATGTCTCCATTTGAAGCATTATATGGCACCAAACCTCCAACCATTGCAGATTACGTCCAGGGATCAGCCAAAGTAGCCAAAGTGGATGATTGGTTCCAACAAAGGCGATCTACACTCACCATCCTCAAAGAGAATTTAGTCCAAGCACAAAATCGTATGAAACAACAACAAGACTTGCACCGATCAGAGAGAACCTTTGATATAGGTGATTGGGTGTTCCTAAAGTTGCAACCTTACAAACAATCCTCGTTAAAGTTAAAGTCCAGCCAAAAGTTGGCTCCACGATTCTATGGTCCTTACAAAATTGTGCGTCGCATTGGAGAAGTAGCCTATCAATTAGAGCTACCTACATCATCACGAATACACCCGAGTATTTCATGTTTCATGTCTCAAAAAAGTTATTGGTCAGAAAATACAAAGTCAATCAGACTTACCAGTGCTCGATGAGGAAGGACGCATACATCTCCAACCTGAAGATATACTACAACATAGAATCCGAAGACTGAGATCACGTCAGATTCAAGAATTTCTCATTAAATGGCAAGATTTACCGAGAGGAGGATGCCACATGGGAACACTGAAAGTATCTTCCGGACATTTCCAGCTTTGAGGACAAAGCTTTCCGAGGAGGGGAGTCATGTTACACTCCAAACATGAAGAGTCGGCTATATTTCCAATTGTGTAAACATTCATTATATATGGTTCATAATAATTTAAATGAGAAACATCATATCTTTTATATTTTTCATCTGCGTCTGCGCAAGGGTGTGCCCACCTTAAGTGGCCTTTGATTTTATTTTATTCCGCATCGTGTTTTTCCTTATTCTTGTTTGTTTCCTCGTTCGATTCGGCAATATATATATTTTGTAAATTTATTAAGCAAAGGATAAGAATTATCCTTGCACTAACAATTTGTTATGAATAATGTAATAGCTAGGGAAGCCTTGTGATAACAATTTAATGTCTTCTATATGTATCTTACTATTACATCAATGAATTCATTGGGTTGATAACATATGATATTCCTTAAGGTGAGACCGGGGTTACAGAGGAAAGATCCGATCAAGGAGAGGTAATCTAAGGTGAGGAATGGTAATCGGAGGTGACGAAGATCCCTTTCAGTCGAAAGCTTCCAAAGAACATGTGAGAGGAAAAAGACAGACTTTGAAGGAGTTGAAGATAAGGAAGACCTGCTTGTGGTGAAGGCTTCCCTGGTTAGTCCAGGAAGAAGAAGATTCAGTATGTTGAAGATCTTGGTAAACGACGAAGAAGATTTAATGTGCTGAAGATTTTGGTGAACCGAAGAGGTTGTTCAAACAAAGAAGAAAAAAGGCACAATGCCAATGAAGAAGAAACTAATAATTTTAGGGTGGAGTTTGAGTCGTTTTCAAGTGAAGCTACAATTCTCCATGCAAGTTGAAAAGAAGTTTTTATAATAAATAAATTTTAAAAATAAATTTTTTAAATATTTGTTATTAAAATAAAATTTAATTATAAATATTAATTTAACTCAATATATTTTGTTATGGTAGCTAACCCTGGCCACATACGTGGCCATACACTCCCTTTAAGTCTACCTTGTGACTAGACTCGCTATGGGTTACGTATTTCATTGTTCTCACTTACACAACACTATAACACAATAGAATTTTTATTTTTCAATAGATTAAGTAGAAGCACGTATACACTAGCAATGAAACGAAAACTAATTGACTACAAAGCATCCACATAGACACAAGATTTAACAATAGTGTATTTATTTATTCTCAATGCACAAGGCAGATTACAATACACTAAACACCAATCTTGTTGGACACAATAAATAATACTTATAGTTATTTAAGTGGAGGAGTCTGATCTTGTTGAATGGGAGGTTTATGGTTCAAACCTTTGCGATGAGAAGGGGACATAAAAAAATCCTATGTGGTTTTCCTCTAGATAGTAGTATACCTAGATGTGACGGCATTGTCGGCTACCTAAGAGCGACTCTTAAGGTTTCTTTTTAATCTAAAAGTTTTAAGGGTGAATGCGTGTCCGAGTTAGTGTGAGGCAGTCAGTTGAGGAACGTGATCCATATGGTACAGATCCATGCAACTCCGGTTCAAATCACATTGGTTTACCATAAACCCTTTAACCCCCAAGAACTAAGTGGATTGATAATTGTCTGTTTGATCAGACACTTACCCAGAAGAGACCTAGGTTCAAACCTCTTTACTTAGAAGAGACCTAGGTTCAAACCTCTTTACTTAGAAGAGACCTAGGTTCAAACCTTCGAGGCATGCCTGTTTGCAAAGGTAGTAGTCTGGTCCAAATCCTCTAAGTGTACGCCAGACCGATGATAACAGTATAAATCTCGAGAGCTACTGGTGGTTCTCTTCAAACCAAGTTATAAAACAATGAAGTAATATAGACTTGTTAGGGACAACCCATGTAATTTAAACTTTACACTTTAAAATTATTAAAAAATAATATGAATGATGGTTCTCTTCACGTCAAGTTGTTTACAACAAAGTAATATAAACTTGTTAAAAACAACCCATATAATTTAAACCTTACACTTAAAAATTACTAATTTATTTTTTATTTTTTATTTTTTATTTATTACATGGTCATAACCCATTGCATATCCTTAGCAGCGGGAGGGGAGAGATTTGAACCTGGGCCTCTTCAACTTGTGAAGAATTTTAACTACCCACTCTCCAACTCCTCTACATGAACAGATTATTTTAATTACCATTTTTCTTTTATGCATGTAAATAAAACTCCAAGAAGTCTAAGTTAGAATTACTAATCTAAAATTAATCATTTATACATGTGATAGAACTCTTAATTAAAAAATACTAATTTTTAATTTATTAAATAATTTATTTATTTTTATCTTTTTTTTAATTTTTTTATATTTTATTTTAATATTTTATAATAATTATTATAATATAATTAATGTTTAAAAAAATAAAATCTATAAATAAATTTAATAATATACAAGGTAAAATATATATAAATATATATAACAAATAATTTAAAAATATACCAAAAAATAAAATAAAAAATAAAAAAATACTTAAGATTTACACTAATTTTTTTTTACCATCAGTCTAAACTAAAAAATGAGTTTCTCAGTAAAGTTTATTTTGTTGTCTAGAAGAAGATAAAGTTTTGCATTGACGAAGGGGAAGCATTTTAATGGTTTGCATTGAAGAAGGTGCAACATTTTAATGGTTAAAGAGTTTGTAAAGAAGAAGATGAAGTTTTGCATTGACGAAGGGGAAGCATTTTAATGGTTTGCATTGAAGAAGGTGCAACATTTTAATGGTCAAAGAGTTTGTAAACTGGTCTCAAATGATAGCAAATTCTTGAAATAAGAACAATTTATGGATATTATATTTTCAGCAATTTATTTTTGTAATAAATTTTATTTATTTATTTATTTTACAGGGTGGAATTTGTAGTTGTCATAAATTTGGGTAGGTTGTTCGGTTTTTTAAGGTCGCCACAGTATTTTGCGATGTCCGTCCCGAAAGCTGTTATACAGATTATTAGTCTCCAAAGCCACCACACAGATCTTCGCATAGTCCGCCTCTATAACCACCATGCCACGATCATTTTTTACCTTTTATGTCGCGCTGAAAGCAACAGAAAAAGGACAAGAGTTCAGTCCGACGAGGCCTAAGATTTGAACCATGGACCTCGGCCCCCCTTATGGGGTTTGAGGGAATCAATTGGTCTACACCTTGGACCTATTCTTGTAATAAATGTTATTTTTTATAGGTTTTTAAATAATTTATATTTTAGAAAAAATAAAATTTTCAATTATAAATATTTAAATTGTCTTTTTTTTTATAATATGGCCGAAGGGTTTTGAAAGGTGCCCCAAATATTTTATAAAGGTGGATCAACCAACTAGTTGGATACAAGGAATATAAAGATCAATATAGCAAACTAAAAAGGATCTATGAAACACATAAACAACAAAGCTTCAAAATTCGACCACTGTTTAGGTACAGACTCTTGCGTTCAACAAATTTTCGCAAGGGATCCCTATTGCCGCAAATCAAAGCCATTTGAAAACACAAATTATCTCCTCGATATTTCATTGTTTATTTGATTTAATCCATCTAAGAAATCCTCATGCCAAATTGTGCATATATCCTGCAGAAGTCCCAAGTTTGTTAAAAAATCCACCGATCTATTTCCCTCCTTGTAAACATGCTTAATCTCAATTGCTTAGAGGGTTAAAATCTGCCTTTGGGATTCAACAAATTCATTCGCGATCATCCAAGAAGGGACCTGAACACATTTGATCATATTAGTGATATTGAGGGAACCCCCTTCAATTAATTGCCTTCCTGCCATTCAAAATTTCTAGTTGACAAACTCCTTGAAAGAGAGCTCGCGCCTTTGCAAAATAATTTGTTTGATTTTCAGCGAAAGCCAACAAAATCCTCTCGTCATAGTCTCTAACCAATTCCCCTGCATCGGATAGTCCCGGATTCCTTTTAGAAGCTCCATTGAAATATAGCTTCAACCAGCCAGGAGGAGGAGGTTCCCAAATAGTAGTCTGTTTGGCAGGAGCTTCAGGGCGATGATTGGGAGAATAATATTTAAATCTAAGAACCAACTCCACCGCCAACTCCCCAACGGAAATGACTTTATCTAAAGGAATTGCATCCACATTTTCAACAATGGTTGCAACAACTCGAAGTTCCATAAGCTCAATCTAATGGAAGATATTTTTATAGGCTTTAAGATTCCTCTCCTTCCAAATACACCACCAAACATGAAGTAAACAGGACCAAAAAAAACTTAAAGAAGTGAAGACAGAAATGAAAACCTTCATTGACTAATCAAGTCAAAAAACTTCGAAAAAATCCAAACCATACCAACCTTCCTCAAGAACCACAAGAAAATATATTTAAATTAAAAAAATATAAAAATTATAATATTAACATATTAATAACTGTCCTATAGGTGACAAATAGCCAACTAGGAGGAAGAACGATTTTGAGGACAAAGAAGAGGGGGTAGACGTCGAAGAGTGCTCTATAAAACTGGATTTTTGTGAAGGATGTTGTAATTATATTTTGGTTATTAAAGAATAGTGTATAACTTTATTTTCAAGATTTGAATTTTATAACTTTTATTTAAAGTTTTAAAGTATTTTTTATATATTAAACATCGTTTAAAAATATTTACCAATATCAGTGCTCTTTCGAGCAAACACAAGAGGAATCTACCTCACAACCACATGGATGATAATAACTAGGCAACTGTCATTAGGTTCAATTAAATTGTAATAAGAACATCATTTTATTCAATAGGTCCACTCAGATTATAATAACATCATTTTATTCAATAGGTCCACTCAGATTATAATGAAAACATCATTTTTCTTTCAATGGATTATATCATTATATAAAATATATATATTTTTTATAAAAAATTATAAAATAATTTAATAATTATACATGATTCTAACCTCAATCTCCTCTTAAAAATTAAAAAATTCAATTAATTAAATTAACATTAATATAATAATAACATAAACTAAACACTAATATCATTGTAATGAGAACATCATTTAAACCGCTCTTTTTTATAAAGTTTAACATGCATCATGGACAAGATCTTTCTACGTAAATATGTTAATTTACTCGTCTCGTAGCATGAGGTAAGTGGAGTGCTACAGTCCACTGTTGTATAATTCTTTGTTTTTTTTTCAAATTGTGAGACATATCCCACATGTATTGGGTATGCATTAGGTGGATGCAAAAAGTTGATTTGAATTCGAACATTTCATATGCTTTATAGCTTTTGGAAGTATGTTTTAACAACGTAAAGTGGAGTGCTTTAAACGTTCCATCATTGAATAAGTCAAAGGTAAAACAAATTGATTTGGTGAGTGATTGCCTCTGAGTTTATATAATTTTGTTATTTGGTGGTATTTTTTTTTTTAAAGGTTGAGTAGAGGTATATATTTATTGGAAGTTTTTTATTTTTATTTTGATTTAATATAATATAATTTTTTATTTTTTATTTATTTATTTATTTTTTTTGATGAGGAACTTTTTATATACAACATATCCGCAACATGTGAGGGGAGAGATTTGAACCTGGGCCTCTTCATAACTAGAGAGTTTTAATTTTTTTATTTTATTTTATGAAGATTGAAAATAATTATTAATGTTTTAAAGATATTGTTTGATTTATAATTGGTGAAAGGTGATAATTACTTCATATAATTTTGCTTGGTTAAATACATTGCTATTTTTTTCGTTTTTGGAGGTATCTATTTTTTTGTGAGTATATATATATATATTTGTTGTAAAGCTCTTTTTGATCTTGATCCAATAAAATCTTATTTTATTTTATGAAGATTGAAAATAGCTATTTATGTTCTAAAGATGTTGCTCAATTTATAGCTCTTGAAAGGTGCCAACTATGGGAAGTGATATTTGGTTCCATGGAAAGTCATGCCATGGACCCTAATGAACAAAGAAAGTTTGACCAAGCAAACTAGAAAGCTTGTTTCATCATAATGTTTGGCATGTTCGAGAGATACAACCGTACATTTATGATGCAATAACTGCCAAGGATGTATTGACAAACTTCAAATGGTGTTTGAATCCAAAAATTGAAACTAAATTCTACACCTATAAATTCAATTGCATTGTTTGAAGATGAAGCAATGATAAATTGGAGGGTTTTCTATAAATAATTTCTAAGTTATGAGTCTCACTTCAAGTGTTAGGTGAAACAATGAGTGATAATGTGTTTTATGCTATAGGAACTACCAACTGTATTCAATATTTTGGTGGTAATTCTAAATGTTACTAACTAGAGTCCCACTTTCAAGACTTGTCAATTTGCTTCAATAGGAGGAAGCAATTTGAGAAACAAAAATTTGAAAATGAATGTAAACACATTTAAAAAAGGAAAGAAGCTAATGTAGTTGAAGAAATGTGGCAAACCCTTCAACAAGCACCACCAATAACAAACAGGCAAATGGCATAATCAACAACAACAAGGACAACATAAATTTTCACATTTCACTATCCCATGATTAATTTATGGGAAACTAGGACATGTACTTAAAGAGTGTAGGTACAATATGTTCTCACAAGGTTCTTCCAATATAAACTAGAAGAATACATCACGAGGTAAGCATAAGGGTCCTCAATGGCATAGGAGGAATGCACCTCAGTGCTAATATAACAATTTAGCCAGGGATATTGATTCTGATGAAGGAGAAGACTATGTCTAATCTGCCTAAGCTCCTAATGCGGTTACAAAGCCTACTCTAGTTTGGTATGTCAATTTGGGAGCTACCAAATACATGATAGGCCAAAAAGAATGGTTTGTGTTCCTTGACCCTTCATCTTATCATGGGGAGGTTACTCTTGATGATAATTTGACATACATTGTTATTGGTATCGATGATGTCTCTTTGCATCATGGTTCACATATCTATCACCTGATTAAAGTTCTTTATGTGCGTAGCCTCACGAAGAACTTACTCTTTATGAATCGACTGATTGATCATAATATCAAAGTTGAATTTTATAGAACAAGTGATAAGAAAATCTTGTCTTATTTGAGATAAATCCAAAGGTTTAATAATTATTACCCATGCTATAGGCATAGACAAGATATTTCAACTTGTGGTTGTATTGCGAGACAACCAAGCTTTGACAACAAAGGAGGATGAAGCTAGCACACTTTGGCATAGGCGATTTGAACATCTTAATTTTGGCTACTTGAGTGCACTCATCAATCATGCCATGGTGAATGTAATTTTCTCATTGATAAAGCCTCATGATATTTATATGCGTTACTTGGTAGGAAAACAACATTGAGCTCCATTTGACTCAAGCAATCGAAGAGCAACTAGGTCAATCTATGCAAACCAATGGATATGTTTTTTAATGGTTGTTAGCATTTTTAGTTGTTTGTTGATGCTCTTAAACGATAAATATAGGTGTATTCCTTAAATATGAAGGATGAAGCCATCCACTTCTCCAAGAGTTTAAAGTTTGTGTGGAAAAGTTTACTAGTAGTCATATTCAAGTATTATACTTAGATCAAAGGGGAGTACACCAATAATGAGTTTTCAGCTTTGTTGAAGTAGAATGACATTCAACAATAGTTGACAACTGATTATACACCTAAAAAAATGAAGTTGTATAAATATGTAATCATATATTTTAGGATATGGTACAAAGAACCCTAAGTGATGTCAAATTAGACCTAGCATTTTGAGCCAAAGCTCTTTGTACTATGATTTATTTGTTGAACTATAAACCCATAATTACACTAAATGATGTCACAATTGAGGAGGTATGGATGAGTATCAGACCCACCATATTGCATATTCGAGTATTTAAATGCACAACATTCATACATAGTCCAAAGCAAAAGCAAATGAAGCTAGATGAGAAATTCAAGAATTTCATTTTCCTCGGATACAATGATGAGTCAAAGGCATATTGACTCATGGGCCTTGACACTAAGAAGTTGTATATCAGTCATGATATCATGTTTGATAATAAGAATGCATATAGATCTTCTTTTTAAGCCATGTGCTTTAGATGAAGCACCTACTTTATTGTCTCCTTATGATGATGTATTTGAGAGAAAGGATGTAGAATTGACTAATGACAATGGAGATGATCTTGATGGAGTTGACAAATAGGACCATCCACTTCGAGTACTACTCGTAGGCTTAACAAATCATGTTTAGGATCAAGAACTCATAGTTTAGTTTGAATTGAGATCAACCTATCTATTATGAGCATAATTGTGCAAAAATTTGAACCTTCAATGATTCAAAAAGCTCTTATATTAAAATAGTTGAAGAATACCATGAATGTTGAATATTAGATTTTGATGAAGTACAAGATATGATAACTTATTGATCTTTCACCTAGAAAGAAATCCATTGGTTAAAAGTGGGTATTTAATATCAAATATAAAAGTGATAGGAGTATTGATAAGTACAAGGTAAAGCTTATTACGAGAGGTTATGCATAAAAGAAAGGAATTGCTTATGATGAGACCCTTGTTCCAATAGTAAAAATCGAGACCAATGGTATTGGAAATGGCAACTCAATTTGTATGGAAGTTGCATTAGATGGATGTGAATAGTCCATTACTCAATGGTGACCTCAATGAAGAAGTGTACATGATGTAGTCGAAGGGATTTGTCATACCTAGTTAGGAAAGGAATGAAGGCTCATCAAGTCTCTTTGTGGATTGAAGCATGCTCCCAAAGCTTGACATGTGAATATTAATGAGCATATTCTGAGAAAAAAAATATTATAGTTCATATGATTCAAATGTATACTTCAAATGACAAGGAGATACATTGTGATTATAATTGTATACGTAGATGACATCATCATGACTATAAGTTTAGTGAAGCTTACCAAAGGAATCAAGAGAGAGTTAAAAAGTCATTAGACATGACAGAATTTGAGATTATGTATTATTGTATTGGCTTGGAGGTGTGGCAAATGAAGAATCATATTTCCATGTCATATATGAAGTATACTAAGGTATTACTCGATAATTTTTGGATGATAAATTCTAAGCCCATGGCTACTCCAATAGAGATAAGGATGCAATTATCCTAAAATGATCCATCTCCATAGGTAAATGTAACTCTCTATCACTAGTTGATTGAAATTCTTATTCATATGACTTATACAAGACCTAATAGCAACTATGCTGTCATCTATCATTTATGGTTCATGTAACAACCAAAGGTGTATAATTGGAAATCAACAAAATGGCTACTCAAATATATATATGGTACAACTGAGTATGGTCTACAATACAATAAGAATGATAAATTCTTATTGACATGATTCATGGATGTAAACTATGTAGGATCCATCAATTATAGGAGATTCACAATTGGATATGTATTCTTTCTAGGATCTGGTCCAATCTCTTGGGAAGTAAGAAGCAACATGTTATTGCTCTATCTTCCACCAAGGTAAAATATTACACTACAGGATGAGCTATCTAGGAGGTGATATGGTTATACTACATCTTGTTAGGAATGAGAATTCTATAGAAGCAATAATTATCCTAATATATGACAATCAAGGAGTCCTAAGCCTTGTTCACAATCTAGTTTTTCTTATGTGCACAAAGCATATTGAACTTCAGTGGCATTTCATTGGTGAACATATTCAAGAACATAACATACAATTTTCATTTTATTCAACTATAGATCAATGTGTAGACATTTTCATAGTCTCTTGCATGTATTAATCTATTTATTTATAACTATTATCTTGTATGTAATTTGATTGAGAATTGATGTAATAAGGAGATATGTTACGAATATGATGTAACCTAAGAGTTACAAGTAGTTATAGAATCAATTTTAATTGGAGATATCTCTATTTTTATTTTCACTTATATATGAAAATATATCACATCAATGCATAGTTTATCATAACCAGTCTATGTTCATAACATTAAAGCTCTACAAATATTGTTGTCTAATTTATAGTTGTTGAAAGGAGACAACTATTATGCATTGAAAACAAAGTTAAAAATTCACCTTGAGTTTGAGGATTGAATAAAAGTAATCTCATGTAGCATAGTAAGACACAACATATACCACGAAAAACAAAGATAATTTGAAAAATCATACCAAAAAATACATTTGATCATAATTTTTGACGTATTTGACAAGATTCAGTCGTATATTTTTGAAGCAATAACCACAAAATATGCAAATGATAAAATTAGTATAATGTTTAAGTCTTAAAATTACAATCAAATATTACACCTATAGAGTTAATTGCATTGTTTGAATATTAAGAGTAGTGAGAAATTGGAGGGTTTTCTATGGAGAATTGCTAAATGGAGAAGCATGCTTCAAGTGTTACGTAAAAAAATAAGTGATGATGTGTTTATGTAAATTATATTATGAGCACTCCCACCTATGTTCAACACTTTGATGACAACCATAAATGTAACAAATCAAAATTTGAATTTCAATTCTCTTGTGAATTTGCTTCAACAAGAGGAAGCAATTCATGAAACAAAGTCTAAATTTGAGTGTGCTTTACTCATACATTAGACAAGCAAGAAGACTATACAATAAAATAAAGGTGGTAAACCCCAACAAGCACCAACAAGAGTGGAAAGGGAAAGGGCATAATCATAAAAAATAATAAGGAAAAGGGATATTTTCATATTCCAATGCCATTTTCTATGTTTTTGAAAAACTAGGGCATGTACTTAAGAAGTATTACCTTTCCCACAAGGTTCTTCCAATAAGAACCACAATTTTATATAAGGAGGCAAGCAGAAGAGTCCTCAATAATAGAGGTGGAATGCAACATGACAATGTAGAAAAGGGTGCAAATTTTGAAGAAGAAAACTATTTCTATTTTACACAAGCTCCTAATATAGTCTTAAAACCTAGCCCAATTTGGTATGTCAATTTGAGGGCTAGCAAACATATGGTATGCTAGAAGGAATGGTTCATGATACTTGATAATTCTTATTATCATGAGAAGGTCTCTTGTAGACAATATAATATACATCATTACTAGTACCAGTTATGTCTCTTTGCATCTTGGTTCATATACCTATCATTTGATCAAAGTTCTCTACATTCTTAGACTCACAAAGAACTTACTATCTATGAATTAACTTCTTGATCATAATATTAGAGTTGGAATAGTAGAACATGTGACAAGAGACTTTATCTCATTTGAGACAAATCTAGAGGTTTGAAAGTTTTTTTCCATGCCATAGACATAGGCAAGATAATACAAGACAACCAAAATTTGGTAGTAAAGGAGGATGGTTTTGCCATACTTTGGTATAAGTAATTCAAACATTTAACTTTTAACTACTAGAAATTGCTCTACAACCACGACAAGAGGTCCTCCCTCACTAAAAAATACATGATATTTATGAGTTGCTTGGAAAGAAAGCAACATTGAGCCCCATTTGGCTCAAGTAGTCTTCAAACAACTAGTCCACTTGACGTGGTGCACATCGATTTGTGCAAATCCATAGATTTGAATTTGAGTGGATCTAGATATTTTTAATTGTATGTTGATAATCATAAATGATGAATGTAGGTGTATTCCATAAATATGAAGGATGGAACTTTCTATTTTCTTTCAAGAGTTCAAAGCTCATGTGGAAAATTTTACTAGTCATCATATACAAGTCCTTGGCTCAGATCAAAGGGGCAGTACACCAGTAATGAGTTTTTTGCTATCCTAAAATAGAATGACATTTGGCTATAGTTGAAAATATCCTATATGCCTCAATAAAATGTTGTTATAAAAAGCATAATCATACTATTTGGGAGGTGTTGTGAAGCATGTTGAGCAAAACTAATTTGGAGTCAACATTTTTAATATAAGTTATTCATACGATAACTTATTTGTTGAATCATGTACCCATAGTTGCATTGAATAGTTTTCCACCAAATGAAGCATGAATAGGTATTAAGACCATTGTATCACATATTCAATTATTTGGATGCACAACATTCATGCACATTCCAATGCAAAAATAAATGAAGTTGGATAAAAATTCAAGAAATATATCTTCATTGGATACAATTACAAGTCGAAGGCATATCGACTCATGGATCATAACACCAAGAAGTTGTATATTAGTTGTGATATCATGTTTGACGAGAAAAATAAATGTAACTCTTCTTTTAAGCCATATGTTTTACATGAAGCACATATTTTGTTATCTAACAATGAATCCTTCGAGGGAGAGGATGAAGTTTGATGATGATGATGGGGATGATGTTGATGGTGTTGAAGAACAAAGACCGTCGAAACCATATTTTTTGAGTATCACTTGTAGGCCTAAGTGGTATCTTAGTATAGTTCACAATGTAAATTTAGATGGTGTCCTAAACACATCAATTTTAGGGTCAAGAAATCATAGTAGAGTTCAAAATGAGGTCAACCTAGCCCTTATGAGCATAATTATGCAAATTTTGAACCATCATTATTTTAGGAACCTATTGAGTCGAAACAATAAAATAATTTCATGGACATTGAATATCATGCATTGATGAAGAACAAAACATGACAACTTGTTAATATTCCACCTAGAAAGAAACCCATTGGTTGTAAGTAGATATTCAAGATCAAATACAAATTTGATGGGAATATTGATAAAATTAAGACAAGGCTTGTTGTGAAGGGCCATGTATAGAAGGAAGAAATTGACTATGATGAGGCCTATGCACCTATAATAAATATCAGGACCATTTAGATGGTATCCACAATGGTAGCTCAATTTGGATGGATGTAAAGAGTATAGTCCTTAATAATGACCTCACTAAAGAAGTTTACATGATATAGCTAGAGGAATTTACATACCTTGATAAGAGAGGAAGATATGTAAGCTCATCAAATCCCTCTATGGTCTAAAGCAGGCTCTTAGATACTAGTATGTGAAGATCAATGAGCATCGTGTGCAACATGAATTTTGTCTCAATACTTATAATCCAAACCTATATTTCAAGTGGAAAGGAGGAAATTTTGTGATCATAATTATGTATGTCAACAACTTGATCATTATTGGAAGTTTAGAGAAGTTGATTGGAAGGACCAAAATATATTTTTAAAAGTTGTTTGATATGAAATTTTTTGGTCTTATGCACTATTATATTTTCTTTGAGGTGTGGTAGAGGGAGAATCATGTTATTATGTCATAGATGAAGTATGCCAAGATATTGCTTGAGAAATTTTGGATGATATATTTCAAGCCCATGCCTACCCCCATGTAGATAATATTACAACTATCCTTAAAGAATCTGTTTATCATCTCTTGATTGGAAGTCTTATTTATTTAATACCAAACCAGATATTAACTATGTTGTCAGCTATATTTTATAATTCATGCAATAAGCTAGGTTGTGCCACTAGAAAGCAGTAAAGTAAGTAATGAGGTATATCTATGGTACAACTGGGTATGGTTTAGAGTATAATAAGAATGATCAACTCTTCTTGAGGATTCACAAATATAGACTAGGCAAGATCCATTGATGATAGGAAATCCACATTTGGATATGTATTCTTTTTTTTATATCTAATCCTATATCTTGGGGAAGTAAGAAGTAGCTTGTTGATCAATATTCTATCGAGGCATAATATCATGATGTAGGATTTTTATGCAAGGTGATATGGTTGCATCACATTTTGTTAGAAATAGATGTTTCATAGAAGCAATCAACAATCATAAACTGTGATGATCAAGGACTTCTAGAACTTGTTTTTAATTCAGTATTTCATGAGCACATGAAGTACATTGAAGTTCAATGCCACTTTATTCATGAAAAATTTCAAGAACATAACATACAACCTCAAGTTTATCCTACTATATATTAATGTGTAAATTTTTTTACAAAGTCTTTTTGAGATTTTATTGTTTGTACGTGGATTGAACATTGATGTAATAAGGGGGGAATGCTACAAAGAATTCAGTAGTTACAACTCCTAATATGGAAACTTTTTATTTTATTTTTTATAATAGTTTAATGTCTTCTTCTTTGTATAAATATTTCACTGTTACATCATTGAAGTTTTTATTATAACCAATATATGTTCTTAACACAAATATGATCCCAATTGATGACTTAGTAATATACTATCTCAACTTTATTTTTTCTTTAAAAAAAATATATATATATATATATATATATATATATATATATATATATATATATATATATTTGTATTTTAAAGGGTGTTAGTCCTTCAAAGGAGTTGTTATTTGAATGATTTATTGAAGGATTTGCATTTTTTTGACGTTCAATTCCTTTTTTTTCAAGTGTTTCATTTATCATCCACAAAAAAGGATTTCATGTTTTTATTCTATTTGCCATTTGATATTTGTTTGCACAAGCAATACAATTTTTATGGAAGTTCTATGTAATAAAATCATGAAAGAACAAAGAAAGGGAACAACAAAGGAACATAGAACCATTCAATATGAAGAACAATTTGAACTAAATCCAAAAAAATATTTATATGGAAGTTTTATGTAATCTCTAAAGAAAGATATAACATGACATTTGCTTCTCAAATTTGAGATAAAAATGTATATTAAGAAATGAAGGTATGCCAGTATTTTATTTTAAAATCATGAATAAATATAACTCAAACAATGCAAAAAGTTTTTCCTACATAGAAAAAGGACCTTTGTACCCATTTAAAGATAAAAATAGTTTTGTAAAGTTGAAATTGCCTACATGCAATTGAGTCCAAGTTGAAGTGCCATGTCCACATGAATCAAGGAGGGTTGTAAGTATTGCAATATGAGGTCAGATTACATAATCAATACTAAACTTCCTATTGTTTGATGTTGAAACAAAATTGTCACATATAAATGATCCATTTGTGAGAACATTTATATTGTAGCTTATTTTGTATTTGCATGAATCATAAAGGCTTATGATTGTTATGAACTATTATTTTTTTTTTTAAGGTAACTATTTATTTTGAAGGTTTCTTGATTTCTATGATGATGATGCTTATTTGAGAAAATTTTGGGTACAATATATGGATAAAGTTGCATCAAAATTTTGAACCCATATGCTAGACCTACGCAGGTTTGAGATAAATTATGTAAAATTTGCCTAAGTAGAGGTGTTAGGGGACTATACAATTAATATTCCATATTTCAAAAATGGGTGTAAAAAATAACAAGGCAACTTCAAATAAATTTAATTGAATTACTAGTAAATTACCAATTAAGGTTTAATATTATGTAGTGACACTACAAAAAATATTAATTTGTTTAGTTGAAGTATTAAGGACCTATGAATCAAGGACAATGGTGAGTGCTGCAATAGGTCAACATAGATGATCAACAAAAAAAGATAATTAACCTTATTTTTTAATGTTGAAATGGATTTATCACACATACATGGCTCATTTATGATAACATTTATTTTGTAGTTTATTTTGTGTTTGCAAGAATTTTAAGGGCTTATGGTCAATAATATTTCTATTATAGGTTTCTACATATCCATAATGAAGATTTGATTATGGAAGAAACTTTTGGGTAAAATGTGTAAAAGTAAAGATGTATCAACATTTGGAGCATATATTTTTTAGGCTCATGTAGGAATTAAAAAAATTATGTGAAATTTTCCAAAGTAAAGTTATCATTGTGTTGTGAAATTAATAACACATCTTTTGACAATGGGTGTAAAAAATTATGAGTAAAGTTTCAAATTAATTATTAATTAATTGCGTTCTTGTCAATGTTTACATTTATGATGTGGTTATATTGTGAAGATTATCAATTTGTTTTATGTACCAATGAATTTGGATTATATTAATATTTTCATGGATTCCATGGTGGGTTATTACTTTTGGTTTTTATTTATATTAGATTAATGGACTTAACAAAGCATTAATCTAGAGGATATCCTCTCTATTTTAAAATTCATATTACTTCCTCCTCTTTCCTTTTCATATTGTATCCCTCCCTTATTTTTTTGGATAAGCTCAAAAATTTGAGTTTACACAGGTTTTTATGAGGGGTCCCGATCTCCTTATCCCTCCCTTCTTAACATCATAACATATTCAATATATGTGGTGTTTAGACTTGAATGAAAATTAAAAAAGCACTAAATCTACAATTATATTATGTTATATATCCATATAGTGCCCATTTGAGACCATTTTTCTTTTTTCTTTAGTGTAGGGTAATTATCCATATAATCCACTACTATATTTTTTATCTTGTATCATCATTATTTGCAATGGGCTAGTGCCAACAATCTTTTTTATAAACACAGAACTTAACATCATTATAATGTCATCTTATGGTGTTGTGGGCAGCAAATTGACACTATATGTTGGTGATACGGTAGCTCTAGATGTGTAGTTATTAGCTTTAATGTGAAAGGATCCTATAGATGGTGAATACAAATTTTAAATTCATGCTACATGTAAAATTGAGGTAAATCAAGCCCAAAAACACATAGATGCATTCATGAATCATTATACTAACAATTTGAATAAATTAATGTTAGGGAAATATAAGGTAATAAGACAAGAAGCATATAATTTTTTGATAAATTTAAGTATGAAAGATCCATGGGTTTCACCATTCCTAGAGGTCAAAAGTTAGATTATCCAAAAGGAAGACATTTTCTATTAAACCTTTCCTAGACAAGTGTTTACTTAATTTTGTTTAAGTGATTGAATTTAAGACAAAGAAACTTTGAGACTAAGAGGTGTAGGAAAATGATTCTCTATCTAAATCAAGAACTTCATAATATACTATTATTTAACATATTGATATTTTTATATTTTTTAATAATTGGAGGTGTGTTTCAATAATGTAAGAATGACTTCATTATTTTTCAACTAACAAATAATGTGGAATTACCTCTAATTTTGAATATTTCAAATAATTAAATATAATCACATTAGCTATAAGTTAGAGATTATTGTAAGATTTCCTAGCATTTCTTCTTGGACCAATAAAACATGACAACATGACTAGTGTTTTGAATTTGATAACATGTTGAGGAAGAGAGACTATTGGTGGTGCCACTATAATGTCATTGATGACACATTTCATAAAATTAATATTTTGTGTGGGATATATGTCATGTTATACATTTGACATTTGTTATCCTAGTTAGTTGAGGTCATAATAAAAAATGATTATCTTTAAAGAGTTCATATTTATAACTTTTTTATATGGGCTTGTGTTGAGAGTGTAATCTGACTTATTTCCAAGACCACCATTGCATGATATAATCTTATATAGGCCTATAGGAAATCATTGTACAAATGTATATACTTTATTGTATTATTTAATCATGTAATCCCTATGGGCCATTAATAACCTTATTATGGTTAAACCCACCTTGTAACTAACCTAAAGCCTTCTTGTTATGTTGGATCAAGTTAAACTTGTTTATGTAATAGGGGGTTTGGTATTGGTATAAATACCCCCACCAATCCATCCATTGCATTAGAGTGTTGTGATCCTTATATTTAGATAATATAGTGATTATTTATAGTGCCTACACTCCACTATCTATTTCTCTATTTAATCATTTTTCCACTTTCTATATAAGATTTAAGTGGATGGATTGCTTATTTTCATTTCTAGAAATAGGTGTGAATTCCAACATGGTATCAAGGCAGGTATGGACGCATTGCTTGGTCATGTGGGAAGTTCACTCAAAGCCTTTGATCATTTTTCAATTTTTAGGATGAATTACTCTTTAAAGATTCATAAGCATATATGAGGTGGAGAGAAGATATTTTTCCATGTTTTTTCATTCATTTTCCAAAAATGCTTGTGGATTTTATGTCAACTTCATTGTTATTAAGATGTTTTAATCTTTTGCATGCAATTTCAATTTTGATTTGGTATAATGATGCTTCTCCTAGATTCTCACTGAGTTGCTATGACATTTTGATTGGAAAGAAGGAGGGAGATTTTAAATATCAACTTTGAAATTTGTGTCCTTTTTTTTGAATGTGTCCCATTAATAGATTTTTATTTTTGCATGTGTCCCATTAATAGATTTTCTTGACATAATTTTAGGTGTTAATGCCCTTCTTCATAGAGTCAAGATATATATTTGATAATGTCAAAGCAATATCAAGATGGCTATATGGAGATACATAGGGGCATTTACTTTTAGAGATCATGCATTCAAATCTACGTCATATCATTTTTACCTTTTAAGTTGGAGGGCTATTCAAAAAATGTTGATGGAACTTCAAATTTATCTTGGTGCTTGTGGATGGATAGTTAGACAATTGAGTGGAATATTGAGCTTTGGCTATGAGATGTTTGAGGTTCATAATATAGTTTTGCTTTGCTTAACATGCATTGGATGGTGTAGATGATGTTCTTCATAGAGGCTCTATCTGATTTAGATCTAGAATTCACTTTGCTCAAATGGATACACTATTTTAGCTAAGATGTTTAGGATTTCTTAAGCTTGAGATCAAGCCACAATAAGTAATTTTATAATATTTGTGAGCTCATATGGCTTTGTGCTAGAGTGGAGGTGTTTATTAGCAGATTGTGATTATACTCTCAAAAGCAAGGTGGGTGCCTTGGTTAGTGCAAGGCGTCTAACCCATATGAGACATAAGTTTGAATCCCACTTTTGGCCTTGTCAAACAATAAGAAAGAATGATGTATTTCTTTAGCCAACATGCTAACTGAGATGGTGCATCTATGCATCATTGGACACTATTTTTCACTGACTTAAACCCCTTTAGCTTATTACATTACAACAAGTGTTAGATTTATAACCTCTCAATATTATAGTGGTGACCAAGTGGTGTAGAACCAATGGTAGTCATCAAAGGCTTAGTGAATTCCAAGTGGAAGGTTACGATTGAAAATTGTTTTTTTTTTTAAGGTTTAAAGGGTTAATTTTTTATTTTTAAGGACTAATAGGGTAAATACTTTGGAGGTCATAAATTTAGCATACACAAATATTTTGATCCTTTTTTTTAAATTGTAAGATTTTTTTAGCTCTTCACGTTGGTTATATTAATTCAAGAATCAGTTATATTGTTGGCCAAATTGTGTGTTATTTGAAAGGAAACATTTATAGTATGATATATAATTAGAATATTTGGTCTAATATTTATGGGAGATATAATTGAACTCATGTCATCTGTAACAATTATTGGGATATTTGGAGGCATATAGAAAAGGATTCAAAATATGCTCTAGTCAATCCTTCTTCTTCCTTTGGGCTACTAATTCATCTTATGCATGAAGATATAATCCATCATAATCTCTTATTTCTTATATTATTTGTTTAGGTGTTATGCTTCCAAGCCTTACCTTATATTAATATAGAAAAGTGGACCCAAGTTTAGAGGGATAACTCATGGATTCTCTTGCTCAAATGGAGTCATAGAAAATATGTTCTTTGGACATGTGCAAGAGTATTTGATATTATTGGCGGTGACTATAGTCCAACCTAAGGAGATTCCTATGTAGAGGTATCTTAGAAAATTTCCATATGATGAGGGGATTTGAATGATACTTCCTCAAGTATGGAGGCTCATTAGAGCATCCATTATGAGGGAAGATGTTACTATCACTAATGTATTATTTCCTTGGTCCCTAAATTCAAATTATGACAAGGTATTGAAAGTGTAATCTAACTTATGGCCAAGGCCAACATTGTATGATGTAATCTTGTATAGGCCTAAGGTCAATCATTATACAAATGCATTTATTTTATTGTATTATTTAATTAAATATGCCCTTTGGATTACAATGATCTTTTTATGATTAAATTCATCTTATAACTTGTAATTATAAGTTGGATTAGGTTAACCTTATTTATGTAATTGGTTTATTGGTATTGGTATAAATACCCCCACCACTCCATCCATTGCATTAGAGTGTTGTAATCCTTATTTATGAAATTATAGTGATTGTTAGTGGTGCCTATGGGTGTCCATTATTTATTTCTCTATTTTTTTATTTTTTTAATGCTTTTTGTATGAGGGTTGAGTGGGTGGATTGATTCTGTTCGTTTATGGAAATAGGTGTGAATTTTGACACATTGATGTTATAATTTAAAATTTAATAATGGTTATAAAATTTGGTAAAGGTATTCATTAAAAAAAGTATTTTTAAGGACTCATCTCCATGACTTTCATTTGTGTCTTTATTTTTATTATGATACCAAGTGAAAGGAAAGAAACTTAGGTCTAGATTCTTAGTTAAAATATTGTAGATTGGTGTCTTTGTGTATGACTTGTTTTGGTAATTACATTTATATATAACTTGTCTAATTATTATGCATCAAAAAAGTAGTTATTTGATGAATTAGTGTTTGTGTCATCATAAATATTGATCTATTGTGGTTTTATAATTTGACTTACATGCAATTACTAATTATATATTTGTTTTGCATATCAAATGTTTATGAGTTAATCAAGTTGTTCTTTAATGAAGTCATAATGCTATCATGAACACTAAACTATGGTGTTTTTATGCTTGGACTTACATGTTATTAGTAATCACATATTTATCCCATATATTTAATGCTTCTTTAAAAACTATAACATATCCCCTGCCTCCCTATATGCCATTTTAAAATCAATGCATAATTTAAAATAAGGTTGTATGAATGTATGGGAGTGGGCTACACAACGAACTAGTTGTATAGAGCATTTACTTCTCATCTCTAATATAGTCACTTAGATAACCATTCTTTTAAAATTATAATATTCATCCGATGTTTATATCTATCCTATTTTAGTATTCATATATTAATATAGACTGATCCTAATATTTTGGTCATAACATTCATTTAGTGTTTAATATTTCCTTATTGTTTACACATTATACTATCTCTAATGTTATAATTTCTCTTAAAAATATAATATTCATAACATATTTATTTAATACCCTAATCAACTATTCATTCTAAACTTATAAATCCCCACCAACCCTCTATCCCAATATTAAATCCTATCCCCATACCTTGAACACTCCATCCTAACATTATGTTTCATCTCCCATATTACTATTAATATGTTTATAACTTATATACCCCTTGGGGTCCATAAGACACCCAGTACCATATCACATGGGTTCTTATTGGGGTAACTAGAATAAAATATATTACAATTTATATACTACTAAGTATAAGGTATTATTATTTTCCAAAATAGAATCTTAGATATTGATTGGCCTAGAGTGAGGATTGAATACGAGTAAGGACCAAGCTTCATATTTTCTTGCTTTACATCTTTGTTGAAGCGTAGGGAGAGAGTACGAGCAAGAAGAAAGCCTCACATTTTCTTGTTTTATATCTTTGGAAAATATAGAAATAAAGGATTATTATGAGGGAAATCTAGGTCACACGAAAACAAAGTCATTTATGAAAGCCTTAACTAGAATTAAGGATGCCTTAGATGGAAAACAAATGCCTAATTAGGGAAAACAGGAAGTGAAAGTCTATGATAATCCCTATCCAAGGGATAAATGTTACACCAAAACTGATTATTAAGGATGATATGATCAAGTATGATATAATGGTTCTTAAAAAAATAGTGTTAATATGTAGGTACCATGGATATTGATGATATTTTTTAAAGATTCAAATTTGGATCAAGTGGAAGTGGGAACCAAATTCAAATTATCCATGACTTTTGTTTTGAAAGTTTTTTCCTTATCATATTTTCTAGTTCACAAAATAGGGATAAAATAATGGATGGAAGCCCATGTTTAAGTGGTAGAGATGACTTGTATTTAATACCATGGAGTGAGAATTTTTATATGGAGATAAAAAATAAGAAAATACTTCCAATGTGTATTAGGATTTTTGGACTTCTATAATAGCTTGTTAATAAGAAATTTTTGAAGAATATTGACAATACTCTATAAGCATTGATGCAGGAGGGACCAACTACTAAGGAGAGATAATATTATATACTAGGATATGTGTTGCCATAGTTATCTTAAAATATTTTCCACCATCCATTAAGATTAAATCTAAATCGAGAGAATTGGATTGACAAGTGTATTATAAAGGTTGTACTTTGATGTTGTAAATATTATGAGACTATCCACATGGTAAGAGATTACAAAGTGAAAATGATGGAGAAAGAGGTAAAATATTTTTATCATGGTACAAGTTTTAAGATGAAGTAATGATATTATAATGTTGTAGAATTTGGATTAGATTAATGATTTTCCATTCCTCAAAAAGTAGCAAATAAATCCCCTCTAAATCATTAGATGATAAAGTCCATCACATTTCACTTAGATCAACCACTAAAGAAACAACAAAAAGATACAAAGGATGATAAAATACATAGTGCAAGTTCAAATTTAGAAGGAATTAAAGGTGTGAAGGAAGATGTAGATTCAAATTTTAAAACAAAGAAGACTAAAAATATCATGTATAATTCAGATAATTCATATTCATTTTCCTCAAGCAGTATAATGCCCTCTCCTTGCAATAAAAATTATACTACAAACTTTAAAACTTGCACTAAGGGTTTCAATAGAAACATAAGAAAGAAATAAAAAAGCATGGAGGATATCCATGAAAATTTAGGGTTTTTAAGGCAACATATGAAAGTAAATGCTATGGAAGATAGTCCTTGCACTTTAAGGTTTGAAGGGTAACATAAAGGAGAAAGTGTTGAGGCCATTCCTTACACTTAAAAATTTCTAGAAAAAATATATTGGTTTTTACAATACTTTCCAAAAAGTGAATTCTATTAATACATTAAACAATAATAACTCATAAAAAATAACACATGCAATATGGAGGGTGTCCATAGACACTAAAATAATCTTACTAAAATGAAATAATTTACACTCTAACCAATGATAAAATTTTGTTCTCAAGGGGTATAAATACCTATAAGTGGCATTTAGATCAAGATTAATAGGGTTCTTGAATATACTTGGAAAAATAATTGATAGCAAATGCAATATCTGGTCGAGTATTGGTAAGATAGATAAGGTCCCCAACAAGTGACTGATACGTAGTGGCATCCATCAATAAGAGTACAATCTACTGATATCTTCAAACCATATCCATTCTAAACCTTTGTCAAAGATCCAAGCCATATTATGTTTAGAAATAGTAATTTTTAAGGGTGACTAATAAATCTAAATCCATAAAAAATAATGTAGAAGACCCACATCTATCATCTCAAATGTATCACAAAGTGGATTCATCTTCTATACCAAGGATTTTGAACTTCAAATAATGATAAAATCATCAACATACAACATAATAACTAGAGTATAACCATCCTAATTGTTTATATCATGATCTACCTCTAGTGCCTAAACCCACAACTAAGCAAAAATGAGTGGATATTCTCATAGCAAGCATGAGGATCTTACTTAAGTCCATACAAGGAATTCTTTAGCTAGAATACCAAAGGAGTAGGTCCATCAAGTTCCCATATATAGATCTCATATTGAATCTCACCATGAAAAAAGGTACTCTTCACATACATGTAATCTACCTCCCAACCATATGAAACATCTATATAAAAAAGAGTATTTGAATAAAGTTCATCATGACTACTAGAGCAAATATCTTTGAGTAGTCAATTCCTCCTTCAAATATACCCTTTGAAACAAGGTATACCTTGCTTATACATCTAATAATTGAAAGTCTACTTGGTCTTATAGAAACATTGGTAGCCAACAATATTTGTCCCTTCTAGAAGAGGAACAAGCTGGCATGTATAATTATTCATCAATGACTCATACTAAATAAGCATAGCATCCTTCCACAAAAAATAATCCTTGGATTTAGAATAGGTGACGGTATCTATAATCATCAACCATAAAGATTAAATTATAAGAAGAATCCTTTTGAAGGAACTCTTAGGAAAGAATAAACCAAGTTTCCATGAGGAGGTCCAAATCCATTTAGGCAATAGACAAACCATGGAATATTGAGGGACACCATATAAAAAAGCGATATTACAAAGCCTATACTGAAGGATCTAATAAAAACTCAACATCCATATCATTATCCATCATCATCAGACAAGGTATAAGGGGATTAAGCTCAACTATTTTGGTATCCAAAACTATAGGTGCTAGAGAAGAATTAAAAAAAATATAATTTAAATAATGGGGTCCATTTAAAGAAGTCAAAACAATCAGAATGGTGCTAAGGGAATTTTTGAAGGAGCAACAAAAACCATTAAATGATCATGAAAAAGGTAGTTAGGAGTACCTCATGAATATATCATCCCTCTAAATGATAAATTCCTAATTGTTGGGATCATACAAGAAATTAACCTTAGAGTTATCAAAATATCCCACAAAGATGCAATGATAACCCTTAATATCCACCTTTGTATATGTATCTTTTGAAAATGAGACCATGCAATGGATCTAAATATGCAAAAGTGAGACACATCATGCTTGTTGCTTGTTAACTAATCAATATGATTCATACCTTAAATGGCTTGAATTGGAGTTTTATTGATGATATATGCTATAAAAGTCATTTATTTACCCTAAAAATTGGGATCCATCTACTTTGTATACAACATATATTTATCCATATCCATAATAACCTTATTCTTCTATTCAACCTCCCCATTTTATCTTGGAGTACAATGCACAATCATCTAAAAAACAATACCTCAAATATTCAAAGGCATGAATCACATATTCACCTCCTCCATCTATCTTGAAGAACTTGATATTCCTCTTCAACTAGTTCTCCCTAAGAGCCTTAAAATCCTTGAAATTACTAAAAGCTTTATCTTTGGTATGAATGGTGTAAATTCATACATACCTACAGAATAATCAATGAATATGAGAAATCACTCATTCATGGAAAGATATGGTGTCCCCATGGGTCCACAAATATCACTATGATTTAGCTCTAAGGGGTGAGTAGCATGCCTAAAAATCCCTTTTGGAAAGGAATCTTGATGATGCTTCCCCATGATACATATCTCATAAACACCTAAGTTTGTTGGAGAATAGATAAGAGAAATTCCAAGAGGCAATTAATGTTGATCCATGTACATCAAGGATCCATAGCCAAGATACCTAAGTTTATGGTATCATTATTGACTAACATCACTTGCCTATGCCACATAGCCATACAATCTCTCTTTCTAGAGGGGAAGGAGAATAATTCAAATGATCATCATTTTTTATTTGATTTGACTCGTCATAATATCTTGATAAAACTACCTTAAATACATCATAAATATACTTAATAACCAATCAATATAGCCAAAATATAACCTTCTTGTTCATATGAGTGATGCATTAATAGATAGAAAAAATATTAGGGTCCATACTACAAACATGAAGAACTTCATCAAATGAAGATGAACCAATTGTTACCTCACCATATTTAACCACCCATAAAAAGGAATCATACACAATAACCAAATCCTCTTCAAGATATTATGTTATATAGTCATGCAAGAGATGATGATGCCTAGTCACATGCTAAGTTGCCTATAAATCTATAATCCATTCTTCAAAATAAGTGGATTTATAATATGCTAAATGAACAACTATATGTGTCTATGAAGTTTCACCATCATGGTCATCCTCACCATTAACATAGAAAAGAGTAGCATCAACATCTCTTTCTTGGCTACCTCTTAAGCTTCTTAATCCGTAATCGACAAAAAAACTCCTTGTGTTCTTCCTTCTTACAAAAAGTACAAATAGAATCCTTAGTTTTTTATTTTCTTACTTCAACTTCTTGTCAGCTTCTATTTTAACCAATTTCTTTGCATGAGCATGAGTAGTAAGAGAATTAATACTATATATTTGTTGTTGATCCTGATGGTGAAGAAGATACATGAACATATCATTAATATAAGGATGATCGACCTTTGAAAAGTACACTCAAAGCATCTCAAACATGATGAAAATTATCTCATAAATTTTAGAAATATTGTTGAGAAGATCAATGGTACAACCTCAGTGGCCTAACAAGTGGAGACTTTGGAACTTTGAATAGAGGTCTAAGGTTCAAATACTATGGGGGATAGGGTTGTACACCATGCTTTAGTAACTAGAGTATGGTTGGATAACCATATATTTGGTAAACAACATCCTCCATGAGGGTTGTCTCATATGGCCTATGGCCTTGTGGATGTTAAAAACAACTATATTTTTACACTTCATTATCACCTCCTTTAGCAATGCAAATATCGTCTTCCAAATTTTTGAACTGACTAATCTACTCATCTACAATATCAAAATTCTCTTTACTCAAGGTAGTAATATTTACCTCCAATCTATTAACTTATCTAGACTCAATGTAGTCACACATGTTCTAAAACTTATCCAATAGCTCTTTAGGATATTAGGTGTTGTTGGCTTGGGTATCATAGATCTAGTCAAGATGAAAATAAATCGTACTAAGAGACTTATTATCCTTAAACAACTACTTTCTCTCATAAAAATTAGTGGAAAGAGGGACCTCATTCTCATATTTGACTAGTCCCTTAATTTGGAGTATTTTCTATGTGGCATAATTAGGTCCATTATGAAAGAGCACATGTTGATCCATGAAATCCCTATCAAAATATAGTTTTCTCTGTGTAATTGTAAAAAAAAACAATAACTCTTTTTCTAAAAAAATAATGTGATTTAAAAAAAAAGATAAAAATTCTTTTGTATGCAAAAGTTATGGCCCCCATAAGTTTAGCCCAAAAAATACATAAAATGCCACCAAAACCCTTTAAAAATTAAAAATATTAAATGTAACTTCAATGAATATGAAGACATCATATGTGAATTGTTGGATGACTATGAGAATGACAATTGTATACTGAATATACACTATTTCAATGACCCAAATGCTACCATGTGTCACTAAACTGACTAGGAGGTTGCCATTTAGACAATGATTACTTAGTTAATTGGATAGAAAACTAGTTAATCGGGTGCTACCATGTGTCATCTTGATGCAGGAGCATCCAGCAGCACCTGATGCAGAAGCATCCAGTGGCAGGGAGGGCCACTTTTGAAAATTTGGTTAAGGAAGAAAGTTGTCGTGATATCGCGACGTGTCGCGAAATCGTGACCAAAAGAGAAAAGAGTAGGCAAGGAGAAGAAGCTGTCGCGATATCACGACAGAAAATGTGTTGCGATATCGTGACACAAGTGGAAAGCGAAAGCCAGCAGGGAGAAACCGTCGCGATATCGCGACGGTGAATGTGTCACAATATCGCGACACAAAACGGAAAAAGAAGCCGATGGGGAAAACTATCGCGATATCGCGACAGGTTCTAGAAGAGATGCAAGGATGCCAAGGATGTCACGATTTCGCGACCCAGACAGGAAGAAGGAGGCTACAAGCAAAGATGTCATGATTTCGCGACATGTCACGGTTTTGTGACCCAAAGGCAGGATGAAGGGCGAAAGAGGATGATGTCGCGATTTCATGACATGTTGCAGTTTCGCGACCCGCAAAAGAGAGAGAAGGCGCAGAGGAGAAGATGTCACGATTTCACGACATGTCACAGTTTCGTGACCCGCCAAGGAGAGAGAAAGCCAGGAGAAGGGAATGTCACAATTTCGCGACAGGTCGCAGTTTCATGACCAGAAGGCGAAGAAGGAGCCAAGGAAGAAAGATGTCGCGATTTCGTGACATGTCGCATTTTCACGACCAGAGGGCAAGCAAAGAAGCCAAGGGAGGAAGATGTCGCGATTTCACGATCGAAAGGCAAAGAAGAAGCCAAGGAAGAAAGATGTCACGATTTCGTGACATGTCGCATTTTCACGACCAGGGGGCAAGCGAAGGAGCCAGAGGAGGAAGATGTGATTTTGCGACATGTCGCGGTTTCGCGACCAGCTGGCGAGCGAAGGAGTCAGAGGATGAAAGATGTCACGATTTCACGACATGTCACATTTTTGTGACCCGATGAAGAAGAGAAGGCAAGGGAGTCAAAATGTCATGATTTTGTGACCCGAAGGAGCGAAAGAAAGCGAAAGAGGAAGATGTCGTGATTTCACGATATGTCACATTTTCATGACTCGAAGAAGCAAGAGGAAGCAGAGAGGAGAAGATGTCACGATTTCATGACATGTCGCATTTTTGTGACCCGAAGGAGAGAAAGGAGGCGAGGAAGAAAAATGTCACGATATCACGACATGTCACGATATCGTGACCGAAAGAGAAAAGGACGAGCAGGAGAGGAAAGATGTCGCGATATCATGACATGTCGGGTTTTCGTGACCCGAAGAGGAGAGAGAAGGCGATGGAGCAGAAATGTCATGAAATCGTGACATGTCACGTTTTCACGACCAAAAGAGAAGAAGAAGAGGAAGAAGGAGAAGATGTCGTGATATCGCGACATGCTGCATCTTTAGGGACCGTTACAGGATGAGGTCATTGAGCGACACGTGGCAGCACTGGACAAGCACGTGGCACCAAGGTGCAGTAGAAGCAGATGAAGACCAAGAGTCGGGATGTTTCAAAGGCTAGAACGGCGAAGAGGCACGAGATATGAAACGAAGTGTCAAAAAAGGGAGACGAAGAGTCATGCTAGAGACTTTAAAAGGAGAAGCGATGACATGCACAAGTGTTGGAAAATAGTTGAAAAACCTGTAGTTGCAGAGTTGCACAGTCGAGTGGCAGAATCGAGGGTCGAGAGCCATTTTGAACCGGCTAGAGTGCGTTTTCATTCCAAAGTGAAATTTCTTCCTGGGAGTGCAGGCAGATCACCGAACGTGAGGCAGCTTGCATCAGGGAGAGAACTATGCCTACGGGATAGTATTGTGAGATTACAACAGTAAAACTGTAAGCCTACGGGCTGTAAACTATAAAATTAAAGATGAAAATTTGAAATTTAGTGTGCAATTTTTGTGTCCCCATCAAGTGGTATCAGAGCCAGAAGTTCCTGAGTGTGTAACAGATCGTCGGACGTGAGGCAGTTACACCAGGATCTGTGGAAGGGATTGTGAGAGGAGTGCAGCAGAATGCCTCCAAAAAGAAATCATGGTCGCGTGGCGCAGGATGAAGAATTCAGAGCATTACAGAGGCAAGTGCAAGCCCTACAAGAGGAGATGCTCAGAATTGATTTGCGGAGGCAAGTGAAAGCCCTGCTAGAGAAGCTGCGCAGAAGGCGAAAGGAAAAATAGAAAAGAAGAGAAGATGGAGCACGTCAGAAGTTGGAGCCGTTGAAGGTTGCAGAGGTAGATGAATGTCTGGAGGTGATGCAGAAGGCGGTGACCAGACAGAACAGAAGTGAAGGTCACTTATCCACCAACCTCGGGTGTCTGATGTAGGAGCATCCAGCAGCACCTGATGCAGAAGCATCCAGTGGCAGGAGGGCCACTTCTAAAAATTTGGTTAAGGAAGAAAGTTGTCACGATATCGCGACATGTTGTGAAATTGTGACCAAAATAGAAAAGAGTAGGCAAGGAGAAGAAGCTGTCATGATATCATGACAAAAAATGTGTCGCGATATCATGACACAAGTGGAAAGTAGAAGCCAGCAGGGAGAAACCGTCGCGATATCGTGACAACGAATGTGTCGCGATATCGCGACACAAAATGGAGAAAGAAGCCAGTGGGGAAAACTATCGCGATATCACGACAGGTTCCAGAAGAGATGCAAGGATGCCAAGGATGTCGCGATTTCATGACATGTCACGATTTCGTGACCTAGATAGGAAGGAGGAGGCTACAAGCAAAGATGTCACGATTTCGTGACATGTCACGGTTTCGCGACCCAAAGGCAGGATGAAGGGCGAAAGAGGATGTTGTCACAATTTCGTGACATGTCGTAGTTTTGTGACCCACAAAAGAGAGAGAAGGCACAGAGGAGAAGATGTCACGATTTTGTGACATGTCATAGTTTCACGACCCACTAAGGAGAGAGAAAGCCAAGAGAAAGGAATGTCGCGATTTCGCGATAGGTCACAGTTTCACGACCAGAAGGCAAAGAAGAGCCAAGGAAGAAAGATGTATTATTTTGCGACCAGAGGGCAAGCGAAGAAGCCAAGGGAGGAAGATGTCACGATTTCATGACATGTCACATTTTTGTGACTAGAAGGCGAAGAAGAAGCCAAGGAAGAAAGATGTCACGATTTCGTGACATGTCGCATTTTTGCGACCAAGGGGCAAGCGAAGGAGCCAGAGGAGGAAGATGTCATGATTTTGTGACATGTCATGGTTTTGTGACCAGCTGGCGAGTGAAGGAGTCAGAGGATGAAAGATGTCACGATTTCACGACATGTCGCATTTTCGTGACCCGATGAAGAAGAGAAGGCAAGGGAGTCGAAATGTCATGATTTCGTGACCCGAAGGAGCGAAAGAAAGCGGAAGAGGAAGATGTCACGATTTCATGACATGTCACATTTTTGTGACCCGAAGAAGCGAGAGGAAGCAGAGAGGAGAAGATGTCACGATTTCGTGACATGTCGCATTTTTGCGACCCGAAGGAGAGAAAGGAGGCGAGGAAGAAAAATGTCGCGATATCGCGACATGTCACGATATCATGACCGAAAGAGAAAAGGACGAGCAGGAGAGGAAAGATGTCGCGATATCGCGACATGTCGGGTTTTCGTGACCCAAAGAGGAGAGAGAAGGCGATGGAGCAAAAATGTCACGAAATTGTGACATGTTGCGTTTTCGTCACCGAAAGAGAAGAAGAAGAGGAAGAAGGAGAAGATGTCGCGATATCGCGACATGCTGCATCTTCAGGGACCGTTACAGGATGAGGTCATTGAGCGACACGTGGCAGCACTGGACAAGCATGTGGCACCAAGGTGCAGTAGAAGCAGACGAAGACCAAGAGTCGGGATGTTTCGAAGGCCAGAACGACGAAGAGGCATAGGAGATGAAATGAAGCATCAAAAAAGGGAGACGGAGAGTCACGCCAGAGACTTTAAAAGGAGAAGTGATGGCATGCACAAGTGTTGGAAAATAGTTGGAAAACCTGTAGTTGTAGAGTTGCACAGTCGAGTGGCAAAATCGAGGGTCGAGAGCCATTCTGAACTGGCTAGAGTGCGTTTTCCTTCCAGAGTGAAATTTTTTCCTGGGAGCACAAGCAGATCACCGAACGTGAGGCAGCTTGCATAAGGGAGAGAACTATACCTACAGGATAGTATTGTGAGATTACAACAGTAAAACTGTAAGCCTATGGGCTGTAAACTATAAAATTAAAGATGAAATTAAAGATGAAAATTTGAAATTTAGTGTGCAATTTTTGTGTCCCCATCACATCTCTATATCAAAACCAATGTATCAATTATACTATGGATTGGGTGTGCCTTGAGTGAATAGTGAATTTATGTTTGTAAAATGACTAAATGAGATTAGTAGATGAGGTTTATACAATGAAAATGCTAATGTGGAAGGGCCACATTAGCTATCCATGCCATGTTGGCCAAATTATTCAACCAAATGCATGGATAGGGTTTAAACCCAATATCTCTAAGGTGCATTGTCTTAAGTCCCATTCCTCTATTTTCCAACCCATTAAGGCACTTTGATACAAATTATATAGGTTCCATACAACTATAAATATTCATGCTTCCACCAAATAAATACCTTCAAACATATTCCCAAGAACCACCTCCCTTCCTTTGAAGGCAACAGGGATGGGATCTATATCCATCCTCTTTGGTACTAAGCAACCTCATACATGCTCCCCATACAATTATGCCCTACACCACATTGTGTTCCAGAAGATACATATCCTTGCAATTTGAGGAGTGATGCATGAAAAAGGGGAACATATGCACTTCACGGAACTTATATGCCTTGACAAAAATAAAATGACCTCCTCTAGGTTTGAACCCATGAGGTGGGGTTCCTAAGGCATAAGAGGAAACTAATAAAGTATAGCCTTCGATGGGGTTAGGGATTAAAACTTCTACAAATATACATTATGCCCAAACAAAATACCTCCCATTTCCACACACCATCCACACTTTTCCCTCAAAACATAAAATATTCACAAGAGTATTCCATTATTAAATCTCAAAAATTAAAAAAAAGGTAATGTTTATTTTTTCAACCAAAAAAGAAAACAACTTGAGTCAAAATAGTGAAAAGTATTAAACTAGGCCCCCAAAAATATTACAAATAATGCATATATGTTTATGATTTATCCATATCTACCTTGTTTTACTCTATATAACCTTTTTTCTAAAATAAAACATATCAAGCCATCCTCTCTCACCAATACAATTGAAAAGTTGTCGAACCATGTTAACAACTTTTTCAACTAGCTCAAAGGTATTTTCCATGCACAAAAGTTCATCCACAACTTCTCTAGCATGTGAGGGTCGTAAAAAAAGGTTTAGCCTATTTTTTCCCATTAATAATCATGAAAATTACCCTCTCATTTATGTTGCATCTGTTGGACTATAAATTCATAAAGTTATTATATTTTTGTAAGTTATTCTCCATAATATGTAATATTAAGTATGGAGAGGGTACTAGTTAAAACTTCCTGTTATCCTGTTACTTTAATGATTTCTACGAGATTCATATTCTAGGGGATTATTTTTCCTACAGGATTCTCTTGTAAGAGATTATATATGTACATGTAAATTTATGTTGAAGATATGAGATTAATAAATATCATTTTATATTATACTCTATTTCTAACATGTGGTATTAAAGGGTCAATTTAGACATTCCTAAGTAAAGTAGATATAGAGTTGCTTAAATGCATGTTATGAGAGAGGCCACTAAGGAAGGATGGATAAGAGTTCTTTTAGAAGCAATTTAAAAAAAAATAAGTGATGGACATTTCTAGAAGATCTAACAAAGACCAAAAACAAGAATGTTTGATTTGTGAATGCTATTTCTAGATGCTCTCATGAAGACCAAAAACCCAAAAACAAGAGGGTGGTGCTCCATTTAACAATGACATAAGGGAGTTCATGCCATCCAATCCAAAAAGGTAGTTTTACAAATAGATTTAAATTTAGTTTAGAGACGAGCCCAATATAATAAAGAAAATTTGGTAATGTAACAAAATCATTTGAGAGTAAATGTAAAATAGAATGTGTGCATAGCAATTTTGTGTCTAAAAGTGAATGTGCGTAGAATTTTAAACGTTCTAAATAAAATTATTTTTCTTTAAGCACAAAGTGAAAAATATCACATGTCATTTGAAATAACATAAGAATGATGTTTGGAAGTTCTCGAGAAGGAATGCATGTGCTCTTTGGAAGTGCTTGAGAATGATTTTTGGAAGCACCTAAGAGAGGATGTGTATGCTCTTTGGAAGCACCTCATAGAAAAATGTTTTTGTTGTTTGAAAGAATCTATGTGCAACTAAGGATATATTCAGGTACAAATTCTTGAAAAAAACACATATGTGCAACCAAGGAACTACCCAGGTTCAAATCTCTATAGCATTATTTTTTAACTTTTGAAAGAATAGTTTTGAAAAATTAAAAATAATTTTCTATAGTTGAAATGTTTAAAATATAGAATAATTTATTGAAAGGAAATATATTTCTTTATTTGAAATATCCTTATATAGTTGATATTTTTTAAAGATCATACTTGTATTTAAAGATTAAATAGGGAGTTACAAGGAAACATTAGTTGAAAGGTCCATATACAATTGAGATTTTATAGATCATACTTGCAGTTAAAGTTATAAGGAAACATTAAAAATAAATATTTCTCTTAGAGTCACAAAAATTAAGAGACCCAAAATTCATTCCGTGGAAAAATAAAATGAGAATTATCCTTGTAGAAGAAATACTATGGGATATTGTATCAGGAGATGAAATACATTCTGAAGAACCAACTGCATAATTATGCTGTGATGAAAAATATCACAAGGCACGATTAATCATATTATTAGAAATTTAGGAATAATGGATGAAATGTAGTCTCATATTAGTGAAGTAAATACATCAAAAGAGGATTGGATAATAACTTAGTGCTAACTAATGCGCTTAGATAATAAAACGCTAACATACTAACCACCTAGGAGTTAACATAGTCAAGTTGACTACAACTACCTAGTTACCACAAGATATTCCAAACAATGAATATCTTCAAGGTAAAAAGTAAAAGTAAATGTAATAATCTAGTAGTAAATGTACTAAACTACATTTTACCCTAACATCCCCCCTTTATTACATTACTTTGATATACAAAGAGTGTTGTGAAACAACTTAATTTTGACACGTGCTAGTGCCTTAGTGAATATATCTGCAACCTGTTCGTCGGTGGGAATGTAGTAATATATATTCTACTTTAACAAAAAAATGGTAATTACCCAAGATAGGAATATATATATTATCCAAGTAATGGGATAATCACTCTAACATCTCCCCTTAATGTGAAGAGATAAAATGAAATATGCTGGTCTACTGGCTCTAAGTGTACCTCTGGGACTATCTCTGGATCTGCCTTTGAATCTGCCACTCGGTCTATCACTAGATCTACCACTAGGTTTATCATATGATTTACCTTTCTTATAGAATCCATACAATATTTCTTTCATATTGGTTGAGCTACTCTGGATTATGGCTCTAGCTGCTCTTGCTTAGGTCCACCTCTGGGTCTAAGAAAAATAAGTACTTCCAGAGTACTTAAGCAAAAGTGGGTCATCCCTCACTTTGCTTTAACAACAACAAATGTCCTTATTGTAATATTTTCATCCTATCGGATTGCATGGGTAACCATCTACTGCAACTACTAGGTGTACTAGAGTAGATCACTACATACAAGGTTCATTTTGTTACAATATGATTTTACAAAAGTTTTGATAAGGTAGCTAAGGTGTCGATTGTTGCCGAAAATGCACCCTTATAAGTTTCCCCCTTTTTGCAAAACATGTTGTAATGGAATTTTTGCAAGAAGTTTGACTAAGGTGTCGGTCTCTTCTGAAACTGCACCCTTATAAGTCGTCCTCCCTTTTTAGAAAAATATTATGTGAGGAAGAAAATAAAATCCCGCCTTGAGTGCAAAATATTTGCAACTTATGAAGCTTTTTAAGGTTTTTACAAAGATTGCCTCCTAGGCAAATTTCAAAAATTTCACCAAAAAAATCCCCCCCTTTATTACAAGTACTTCAAACAAAAAGAGTTGCTATTTATGAAGCCTAAAAAGAGGTAAAATCCCCCATTTATTATAAGTACTTCAAACAAAAATATTTGCTATTTATGAAGCCTAAAAAGAGGTTTGCAATGGTGTTGCCTAGGTTTACAATTTGTTTCCCTTACAAAGTTGTATGGGTCATGAGCACCTTGTGTGCTCTTTCTAAATCAGAATCAAAAACCTCATTAGCAACATGTCCTTGTTGTTGTCTATTTTGCTTTTGTGGTGTGCCATTGCCCTTTTTTTTTGGCTTATTCTTAAACCAACACCGATTGGCGTAATGGACATCCTTTTGATAAGTTGTACAAAACTTCTTTTGTGATTGAGGTTGCTTGCCCTTATCTTTGGAATATGACCCCCCTTCTTCTTTTGACCCTATTTGTTTATGTAAAGTGCACTATTGGACACTTCATCTCTTTGTAGCTAATTTGCTTCTTCAGTTTGAAGTAAATTGACTAACTCAACAAACGTTACTTTTATTTGAGACACTTGAAGGGATGTTATTAAAATTTTGTAGGATTCTGGAAGAGCCCTTAAAATGACCGAAGTCAAGACCTTATCTTCAATTTTTTCTCCCAAAGCATTCAGTTTTTATTTTATTTCTACCACTCTATAGAGGAATAACTCTATTGTTTCACCTGAATTCATATGGAGAGTATGAATTTGTGATTGAAGGTTAAGAATTGTGGCTTCATTTTTCCATTCAAAAATGGTACATAAAGCATCCCACGTTTCTTTACCATTTCGAGCATCATAAATGTGAGGTTGAATTTCATCAGTAGTAGCTAGCAAAATCAGCATGAGAAGTTTGTTGTCCCTTTTATCCCATGCCTTCTGATCTGCTCCTGGTGTAGTGGGTCTTTTTACAGTGTCTGTCACTATATCCCATAATTCCTCTATAGTAAGAATGACCTTCATTTTGGTTTTCCATGCAGAATAATTAGAACCTTTAAGCAACTGGGTATCATTGAGATACTTGTTTATTGTAGCCATTGTAAAGGTTCCTTATTGCACCAAAATGGTCTCTCTTTCACTCTAATTGATATTTAATGGCACCTACCTAAAAATCCTCCTGAAGAAGGATAATTAGTTTGAGGAATTTTAAGCCAAACAATAAGTAATGAAAGAGAATTCACTCTAATTGATATTTAATGGCACTTGCCTAAAAACCCTTTTGAAAAAGGATGATTAGTTTGAGGAGTTTAATCCAAAAAAGAAGAGTGAATTAGGGTTGCATATGGAGTGAATTATCAAAAAATTGGCTTTACCTGTGCAATAAATTGCACAAATGGGTGTAAAATTTGGGTCTTAAGTTCTTTTGATTTTTAACTTAAGATGTAATTGCAAAAAAAAGAATTTGAATGCAATAATACATCAAAAGTGCCCATAAAATTTTAAAACTTAGGTGTCGGATTCTACCAAAAATGCACCTAATTTTAACAAAATGTGTCGAATGCTATCGAAAAATGCACCTTATTACAGTAATTTTTGCAAAAGATTTGATCTTGTGTTTGCAAAAAAATTGATATTCAAAATTCTTCCCTTGTCTTACAATTTTGCAAAGAATATGACAAAAACCAATTGCCTTTCCATTTTGTGTTGCAAACTAAACAAGTTTCAATGTTTGAACCCTTTAATTTTCACAATTTTCCCTTGTGTTACAATTTTGCAAAAGAAGAATCCAATTCTTGGTTTGTTCCCCCTTTTGTTTGCAAAATAAACAAGGTTATGAAAATTTAAATCTTCAATGTGATGAGATCCTTCGCTAATTTTCCAAAAATGAATTTGCAATATTTTGTGTTATATCCCAAGGTTTGAGAAAACAAAATGCACAATTTTCCTTTGATTTTGCAAAAAGTTTTGATATTCAAGTGCCCCCCTCCTTGTGTTACAAATTTACAAAAAATAATCACAATTTCTTGTCCTCTCTTTGCTTTGCAAATTTAAAAATGTAGCACACCTTTCAAGTCAAGTCGACACACAACAAGCTTTTGAAAGGTTATCCAAAACCAGTCGACACACAACTTGGTTTTAGTGGACCCAAGGTCTATTCTTCATGAGAAAAACTCTTACTCTCAAAACTAGTGTGTTAGAAAAAAATTGAGAAATTTTTAAAGAACTCCTAATTTGCAAAAAAAATGTGCTATTTATTTGTATTACATCTCCTTTTGGAGAAAACAAAAAAATACTACTCTTGTTGGAAATTGTAAGAAAAATAGGTCTCTTTTTTTTTAAGCGAAAAACTCTTTGCGGGACCGCCTTGGTCTGAGAGACCATGAACAGAGGGTTCTACACCGTCAAAGTCACCCGGGAGTTGCACCCGACCCTGCCCGCACCAACATTATCAATTGGATTTTGGATACCCAATTCAGCTTTTTGGTAGGGTGGAGATTTGAACCTAGGACCTCCCTTGGAGGATTGCCCTCTCCTCTCCAACTCACCTACAACACCTAGGTAAAAAAAAAGGAAAAATAGGTCTCTTTATCTCTTGAATTTTTATTTAATTTGCAAAAATAAAATTTTAATCAAAAATTTAATTAATAATAAAATAATTGTATTTAAAAATCAATAAAACTAAAAATCAAATTGATTTTATAACAAAATTAATATTAAATAAAAAAAATATGAATAAAAACTTTACTTTAATAATTTGCAAAATAAAAAATTTAAACTTTACCTTGTAAATGTCATGCACACACATTTTTTTAAGCAAAAAAATTGTTGTTTTAACGCTTGCGAGGTTTGATCCCGCGACCTTGCGGGTGATAGCGCTCTATCCCCAAGCACTCTACTGTCTTGGCTAGAGGGCCAAACAGATTTGAAAAGGCACGATTGTGTCTTTGTTTTCGGCTTTCGCTTGGAAGTGGGAAAAAGAAAACCTTTTAAAAAGGCTTCAGGAATTTTGTCCCACATTCAGCATACGGTAGCACGTATGCTAAATAAAAAAAATCATGCACCATTCACTAAGTGATTGCCTTCGGGCAATCAACTTACCATATTTTTTTTACACACTCAAAATGAGGAGTCGCCATGTCACACGTACGAGCCATGCTACATCAGTTGTCACATGGACTAATCAAAATATGCCACGTCAGCCAATCGTGATGCTCCACGTGTCCCTACTAACTCAGCTGGTTTGCCATGTGTCCCTCAATTTTTGTGTCTGTCTCAAAGTTTGCTTACCTCGGGATGCACACTATCAGTTGTCAGTGTCGCATCAAAAAAATATTCCATCAGAAGTCATGTCGGAATTACGTCAGCATTTGCGAAGATCGACAATCCACGTGTTAGAGGGATCCGCACTGGATTTTAGGATTCGTGCACCCGATGATCTGCTGCTGCACAGTCAACACGGGATAACTACTCGCTAGATGGAGAGGCTACGTGGAAAGAGTGTAGTAGATCCAACAGGATCTGCATCCACATCAGGTGGATTTTTGCGTCGATTAAACCGCATGGGTTTTTGTGTGACTCTGGTTCGATGCAAAAAATTAGAGAGAAAACATAAATTACAATATGCTATAAAATCAACAAAATTCCAATATGAAATTCTAACATGAAAATTAAGTGAAAATTCCAATGATGAAATAAAAAGAGATTTCAAATAATTCCATCCAAGAAATTCAATGAGCACCTTGGGATGCATGCTGACGAGATCTGCGCATTTTCGTGCAGGCTCCAGGAGGGGGTCCCAATCTGGGATTTTGGCCCCTATGTCCAGTCAAGCCGCTTCCTCAAAAAATTGCTCACGCTTCACTCAGTCACCTTGCCCCAAGTCAAATTAGTGGCTCTGATACCAATGTGATAAACGAAGCACAAAAATATTAGGAAATATATTCAACATGATAGGTTTATATAGTACATTAGGAGTTAGGATAGATATAAAATAATATCTTCGCTAACTTAGTGCTAACTAATGTGCTTAGAGAATAAAGCGCTAACCTACTAACCACCTAGGAGTTAACGTAGTCAAGTTGACTACAACTACCTAGTTACCACAAGATATTCCAAACAATGAATATCTTCAAGGTAAAAAGTAAAAGTAAATGTAATAATCTAGTAGTAAATGTACTAAACTACATTTTACCCTAACATTGACTTCAACAAAATAAAAAAATGGGTTATCAAGGAACATGTTTACATTCAAGACAAGCAAAAATAAAAAACTATCACTTGGTTCCATAACATAATATATGTCTTCTCCTTTAAATATTTATGAATATCATGGACATACATCTAAAAAATGTTGGAACATTCCTCAAAGAAACTACACAAAGATCTAGTTGAATTATGGATGGATGGATATCATGGAATAGAATCAGATAAAATAGATGTTTTATGGACACTATGAAAGAAAACCTAGTATTCTGTTGATCCAGAGATAGTCCACAGGGATGACACAAAGAAGGTAATTGACATAGATGACACAAAGAATACAAAAATTTCAATTTAGTAAAGCCAATGTCATAGTCTAAAATAGAGTCAACTACTCTTACCTCCAAGATTTAGGGGTTTTTATTCTATCATTTTCTCCCTCAAATAGTGTAATAAAGGGGGATGCTAGTCTATAGATTCATAAAGTTCTATTTTTGTATGTTATCCTCCATAATATGTTACACTAAATATTATGAGATTACTAGTTAAAATTTCTTGTTATCTCGTTACTTTAACAACTTCTACAAGATTCTTTTTCCTATGGAACTCTTGTAATAAATTATATATGTACTTGTAAATTGATGTTGAAGATATGAGATTAATAAATAGCATTTTATATTATACTCTATTTCCAAAAACATCAAAACCTATTTTTGAAAAATTTATAAAATATTAGTAAGGGTTTTAAACAACCTCAAAAAATATAATCTTGTAGTTATTACATCCATCTAGTTAAGAAGAAATATGGATTGAAAATTAAGATATTAAAGAGGAACATGATAGTGAATATTTATTCTGAAGCAACAAAATTACTTTAATGTAGTGAGATACTCATGATCCAAGTCCATATAGGATTTTTATGTATAAACCCAAAAGAATGTAATAGAAAAAGCTTCCAAACACATTGATTCTTGGAACAATCATAGAAGAAAACTTGTCAATGACAAGCAATTGAGCAATGGACATTCATGATGTCATGTTGGATTTCACAATACTTTCTAGAAGCAAATACAATAATTGAATAATGGATATTCACACCTGCTTTTATGCCATGTTGGATTTCACAATAATTTCTAGAAGCAAATGGAGTCAACACATTACCCAGAAACAAGAATAGATCATACAAAGAACATATAATATGGAGAGTGTCCATAAAAAATAAAATAATATTAGTGAAAGGAAATAATTTAAACTCCAATTGATGATAATATGTTTAGTATCAAGGGTTATAAATACCCAATTATAAGCAACCTTTAGGCTAAGGTTAAAGAACCAACCTTCAAGTTTATTCAGAAAATATTATAATAAACCCCCTATATAAGGAGTACAAAGGTCCAAAGGACTATACACTAGTGTAAACATTGGTTATGCCCTCAAGTGAAGCTTAACATCACATATTCCATTAGGGTAAACCTACATGTAAGTCTCATTATGAACAATTTGAAAAAAATCAAAGAGAATGTTAAAGATGAAATTGTTGGGTGGAAATGGCAAAAATAAGAGGAAGGCCCTTTACAGGTAAAAAAGAAATGAAAAAAAAGTGAGAAAAAGAAACCTAAAGGGATATTTATATGGGAAAACAAAACCAACCATTGCAATTATCAATAAGAAATGGAGCTAATCCCATAAATAAAAATAAAAATGATGATGAAAATGGTATCTTGGAATATTAGGGGTATATATAAGACCCATACAACAAATTATTAGGGATTTAATAGGTTTTTATGATCTTGAGTTTGTTTTAATACAAGAAACACAAATAAGTAGTTAAGAATGTAACAATTCCTTTAAAAATATTTGGAAGATAGGGGATTGTATAGTAGCTTTTCCTATAAGATATTCAAGAAGTATTGCAACAATATGGGACAAAATAAATTGGATGGATAATTGCTGGAGGTAAAAAGTAATTGGGTTGCTGGTCATTTTTAAGGAAAGTGGAAAATATGAAAGTTGGGGTTATAAATGTATATACTCCAATTATAGTTGATCATGAAAGATGTTGGATGGACCTTGTAGACACCAAATCCTAGCCACTTGTCCTTCATCCTGGTCATTCTACCACCCACTTGTCCACCATCCCCCTTTCCCACCATTCAATTGGCCATTCCATGCCTTTCCCGCCATCCAATGGCCCACTTTAGCCCTTTCCCACCATTTTTCGACCCCTATTTGACTTATTTATATTTATTTTATATTATTTATATTTAAATATAATATTTTAATATATTTATTATAAAATATATATTTATAAGCCAAATTAACCTCAACCGTCCGATCCGATCTAATCTCAGTCGTCCATCTTCCTTAATCCGTGTCACACCTAAAGTTTAATATCAGCCTTTGGATCCGCTTTAATATTAGCCACACGATCAAAAGTGTTAAGCTAAAACCCTAAGAAAACCCTAGGCTTGATAATAAATAGGAGCATTCTCAATGCTCAACCCCTAGAAAACTTGAATGTTGGAGCTTTAATTTACTTGTGAGATCTAACCTTGCTTAGAGCTAGTTTCTTGTGAGTAGGTTGTGCCCTAGCCTAGCCTTCCCCAAAAACCTAGTTTGCCCTAGGATTTCCTGATTCCAACCATCTTCGTAGCCCATTCCTACCACCACCATTTTCGCTCATCCATCGAGCCCTTCACACCCCCCGATCTGCTTCTGTAGATCTAACCCTAATCCATAGGCGCTATCGAGCGCCTGCCTCATCCCACAGGCACTGTAGAGCACCTGTTGCATTCTATAGGTGCAACGCAAAGCCTATCATCCCCACAACCATACACGAACCCCAACGTAAGATCATCAGGTGTCATCGGGGCACCCTACCATCAATCTACAATGGAGCAACGAAATAACATCATCAACAGCAAAGTAAGTATTTTATGCATTTTTATTTGATGTTATTTGGATTTTGCATGTTTTGTTTATTCAGATCTAGGGTTTTTAGTTTGCATTTCTGAGGGTTCACACTGTGGAACCCTCATTTTGTTTGCTAATGGCTCTATGTTTGTTGTATGTGCAGGATCAGGTAGCATCAACCAAGGATTGTTGAGTAGTTGTTGAAGCTAGAGTGGCCCGATTACGGATAACCAGAAGCCCACTCATCTTGTTGGAAGCAAGATACATTGGAGACACTACTTGTTTTGTAGCTAGGGTTTTGGAGAACCCTAGCACCTGTATTTATTGTATCAAAATAAGTTCTTTTGAACAAATATATTGTAACAAAGGAGTTTCTTAGCTCCCCCCATTTATTGAATAAAATCATCTTTTGTGCAATCTCTTGTTCATTGGAATTATTTTACTTTCATATTTGCTTTAGTGTCATATTTTCGCTTCACAAATGGTGATCACGGTGGGACCCCACAAGGGTTCTACTTTTTGATTTACTTTTTTGTACTAATTTCATTCTGTTGTTCCATTTTATAGGGTTTTCTAGAGCAAAAAACTAGTTGAAATCATCGGTTAGGGTTTCTAGAAGGTCTTGTGATAGTTTGTAGAAGGTGTGTAGGCGCTCTACGACACCTGTTGATCCCCATAGTCTGCCCTACATAGTTCCTAGAGGCACCTTCTGGTAGTGATTTGGAGTAGAGCTTAGGCTTTTGGGTAAGCCCTACAACCATTCTATTTCAATTTCTGTTTCTACATATTTCATTATTTCATTATTTATTTTTATATTTTAAGCTTAAAATGAACACACATTAAGTAATCTAGAAATAAATTCATTTTAGATTGCATCTAGGGCATCTATGCATTCATTCATCACATATTTTGAGTTTTCTATTTTGAAAAGAATTGCAAATTCAAATAATTCCTGCATATTTTTGTTTGCATTTGAAAGTAAAAAGCATTAATTAGAATTTGCATCTTAGGAGTTAAGGGTTTCTTATTTTACTTATCTAAGTAGGAACAATACTTAAGTGCAAAAAGTATTCCTACCCTTGGGTGACTCCTTTGGTAGAGAGGTGGATGAACCCTCCGGTTGCTATCTAGGTAGGGGTTTTAAGTGGTGTACTTCACACTCTTTAGAAGAAATTTGCATTTATGTGTTGGATTCTAATTTAGATTTGTGAAATTTGTTACCTTTAACATTGTTTGTCCACAATAGAAAATAGAAAATTTAAAATTAATCACACACAAGCACGATGCATTCTAAATAGTAGTAACTGGATTTCATCACCAGTTGCTGCTTGAGATTTGGTGATGGTGGCAGTCATTTCCATCCACCAATATCTACCCTTAGACACCTTAGGACTACCCCCGAGAAAACTTGTTGGATTTCATCACCAACAAGAATCTCGTTGCCCCATCCAACCATAGTTTTTCACCTTTATTTTTCATTAAGCAAGATTAGGATACATCAAACACACAAAACTATCATTTCTAAAAGGAATTTACACTAAAAAGAGATAATCAATGAATAAGGTAAGCCACACAAGGTGAAACTTAGGATTGATTGTTTTCTTTGTTTTTAAATTCTTTATCTCTATTTTTAGTTTTGGAGATTTAATTTGACAGTCCTAAAATTGCATTTTGATTTAATTACTTTATGGTTCTAACTCGAAATCAAACAAAGGTATTAAGTCAAAATAATTTAATGGAAAATACAACAAACATACCCGCTACTTCAGTAGCCAACCCTTCCAATTCTATCCAACCTAGTCCATCTAGGCCCATTTACCCATCTCTCCCACAAGAGGGATCCCTTCCCCAAAATATTGAGCAACCATCCATCCAAATTGACATGGACAAGGTAGAGGCCCTCTATAGGTCTTCTAACTATGTCCTTGAACCCATTAGCCAAGACTATGTTGCACAACCAGAATTGGCTACATCCTGTCCATCCAACCCCACCCGAGGATATCCTAATTCTGCCTATGAATATGGTATGCCCTCTTCTCCTAGTCCATCCCAACAAAACCCAAGTGTTTTTAACACTCATCCTCCATCTGGCTATACCCAAATCTATTCCAATCCTTTGTATGAGGAGTATGTTAATTATGCCTCATAGGTACCAACCTCCCAAGTTGCCACATCAAGTGCAACTTGCTCCATACCCATTTCCTCCAATCCATCCACATCCATACCTTCATCTTCTAATCTATCTACAACCTTGTCAATTTCTTCTATGTCCGAACAAGAACTTCATGACACGTTGGGTCTCATGAATAGATTGCTTCTACAACATCAAAATGCTAGACAACAAGTTCATGTAAATCCTACGCTTCATGTAGTTTCAACCCAACCAACCATGGCCAACCAAAATTCCACTTGGGTACCCCAATATTCGGTGGTGTCCATCCCCAATCCACCTCCAATTCAAAATCCAACCCCTCCAATCATAATTTCTTCTAGCCAACCCAACCAATTCTTCCAAAATCTTCCTCCTCATCAATATTCTCCTTCTCTCAACCATCAATATTCCCCCCATCAATTTCAAACCAATCAATTCCATCAAAACCATCTAATCACTCCCCAACATTTTTCTTCTAGTCCATCTCCAAATCATCAGGTTATCCAAGGCTTCCACATTCCTGGGGAAGATCTTAGGATTCAGGCCATGCAAAAACAAATAGATCAGTTGATGCAAAACACTCCTGGCATGTCAAGCCAAAGACCAACTTTAAGCCAACTGATCCATCAACCAATCCATCCTTCGGTACCATCACCGCCATATCCGATAGACTTTACATTACCGAAGTTTGACAAATTTAGGGGAACCGAGGACCCTAAGGAGCATGTTAGCTCATTTTTTCATGCATGCTTTCGGATTCAAACCGACAATGCTCTCATGCTCCAAATATTTCCTCAAACATTAGGAGGAGATGCCATAGAGTGGTTTAATCAGCTACCAACTCATAGTATTTATACTTTTGAACAACTGATTGACCTATTCTTTGAGCGTTTTGTCCTAAACATCAAAAATAAGGTTTCATTATCAGATGTATACACCTTAAGACAATGGGATGATGAACCTATCTATGACTTTGGAAACCGTTGGAGGGCAGTCATTACCAAATTGCCATTCTCCCTCCCAATGGATGAAATCATCAAATTATTTACCAAGAGTTGCTTAAAACCCATCTCTTGGATGCTTCAACTTCATACCTATCATTCATTTGAAGAAGCCTTAGCATAGGCTAGCATCATTGAGGAGATAAAAATCCAAGAGGGCATAATTAAGCCTAAAAATAAAGAATGGCAGAATAAGGGCCAATTTAGAAGCAATCAATCAGGCCAAAATAAGTCATCACAAGCCTCTTCGGCTAGTCCATCTAATCAAGTAAATCAAGTAGTGATGAGCTAGCCCGTAATGGCTCAACAACCCATGCAACAACCATAACAAATTGCTTATCATGCGGTCCCCTCGGTAACTCAAGCACCCATGATGCAAAACATAATACCAACTATGGAAAACCCCTCCCATCGATAATACGCTCGACCCCAATGCCAATACACTCCTTTAATGGAGTCGTATTCTACCCTCTTTCGAAGGTTGTATGACACAAACAAGTTGGCTTTACCCGAAATCAAGCCCGATGACCCTACCAAACATAGCAAAAATTATAAGGAACATCTATTTTACCCATACCATAGGCAAAATGGTCATGATATCAACACTTGCAATATTTTTAAGAACATCATTCAAGACCTCATAGACTTGGGGGCCATTAAGGTGGATAACCCCCTAGCTCCACAAAATCAGAACTTGGGAATTTTTCAAACACCTCTTCCCAATCGTGAAGAGGCCCAAACTAATGTAGGAGGTAATAATCATCACACACCTCCTAACCAAGTTAATCATGTCCAACATTACCAAAATTTTGTAGGAGCAGTCCATGTGGTCACAAGAGGTCAAAGGCAAAATCAACAAAATGCCCAACAACCAATAGTGTCACAACCTTCAAATCCACCACCCATTCAAACCTCTCCAAATCCATCCCCACCAATCCATATTTCTAGTCCACCCAATCAGCCCATCCATCATCCTCTAAGGCCAACGGTATCCCTAAGCAACCGGTTAACTACAAGTTTGAAAATAGCTTCAGCCAAATTGTCCATATATGAGCTCATCCAACAATCCCCTAGGCATAGAGAAGCCCTAATGGAAATTCTTAAATCTATTGAGTTTGAAGCTCAAGACTCTAATACCTTCAACAATTTTGTAGGGAGCATTAGAACATGCATGGAGCCATCCATCACCTTCTATGACTTTGAAATAAATTCAATGACCTCAGAATCCGTAGATCCTCCATTGCATATCATGGCCTTGATAGACAAAAATCCATTTAAGAGAGTCCTAATTGATACCGGCTCATCCATCAACATTATCACTACCACTGCCCTTAGCCACCTCAACCTTCCACCTTCCCATATTTCCAAGTCCTCATTCACCCTCAAAGCATTTAACGATGCTTTGTGTACCATAGTTGGCACTATTGTTTTACCCATTGAAGTAGGGGTCAGAATATTGCATACTATGTTCCACATCTTGGAAGGGGCCATGGCATACAATGTACTCCTTGGTAGACCTTGGATGAGGGAGATGAAATGTGTTCCATCAATTCTCCACCAATGCTTGAAATACATTCATGATGGTCAAGTCCATTGCATCCCCATAGATGTAGAACCTTTCAAGTATTGTAATTTCATTTCAAACCCCTATGAATCCATGTTGCCTTCCACCCACCTATTCTTATCCCCATCATCTTCAAATCCATCCACTTCATCTTCTAATCCATCCACATATTCTTCCAAAGCTCCTATTTTTGAGGAGTTACCCATCACCAAACCCCCTCAATCATCCATTTCTTCTTGTACATGTGGTCAAGGTCAACCCACTTTCACCACATCATCCACCTCAACCACTCCTACAACCATTTCTTCTTCATCATCATTGCCTCATCCACCTTCTTCTAATTCCAAGCCATCACCCAATATTTCTCCATCAACCGATGTTTCACAAGTCAAACTTTCGGATTGTGAAATATTCAACTCCCCACCACCTTCCACGACCCCCTCCAATCCTGAGCCATCCATTTCCACATCATCCACCACCTCATCCCAAGTCGAGGTCCACATCACTAGTCCTGGTATTGGTGAATACATGGTCCAAGATGTTACCATTACCCCTCTTGCCATCCCCATAACCAAGGATTTCGGTCACCCACGTGACCCTCCTTTAACCATAGGTGTTGTCTATGATATGAGCTCCACTCCTAATAGTATTAAATTTGTCTATGGAGGGATTGATTCCTCAATTGAGGCAAATCCACCCAAAGAACCAAAAGAGCCAAGATGTGCCAACATACAAAATATGATGGGATTTCCATCTCGTTACTTCCATATAGTCAATTGGCAAGGTCAAGGTCTAGGTTCCCATGAACAAGGGATACATGACATAATTGATTTCCCATATCGAGGAGCACATGATCATTTAGGCTTGGGATATACCCCACTTTCCTCAACCGCTTCCCTTGAGCAAGCCTTCCAAAGGCTTAGCCTCAATGAAGAAGACAAAGCCCCCTTCCATTTTCCTCAACCACTTCTCTTGAACAAGCTCTTCAAGAGCTTAGCTTCAATGAAGAAGAAGACCCACTAAATTTTTCCTACCCACTTCCAGATTTTGATGATGAAAGTTATGAAGAGTATGAACTTATGTCCAATGCTTCTAATGATTCTGAAGAGGAGTCTCAGCCCATTGTTCCCCTTACCCAATAGGATGAGTTTTACCTCAAACTATTTCCCATCCATCAACCCATATTTCACTTGCTTCTTCCACAAGAACAAGTTGACCCACCTGGTGAACCACCCCCACCTAAGTTCCATTGAGCCATTCAGCCAAGCCAAAATTTGTAACATATGTATATAAACAAAAATTAAAAAAAAATCAAAACATTCAAAACAAAACAAAACAAAATATTTCTTTGCATGTACATAGCATTTAATTTCATGTTTTTTTGCTGCTATCTAGGGTTAACAAGACTCAACATCGGTTCCAATCCAATCATTCCACCCATCCATTCTTCCAATCCATCTCTTCTCCTACTAAGTCAGTATGAATCCTATTGACTTATTCACCCCACTCCGCAATCCATACAATCCGGCTAAGCCAATTCCAATTGACATAAGCCTTGTTGACATGGACCAGATTTCTTCCCCACCCTCCTTTTCGGAGTTCATCCTATCCGAGGAATTGTTAAGGGCTTCTACCAACTACATTCCTCCTTCCCCTCCACCTTCACCTCCATATTCTACCAAGAATCTCGAGGTCTTTCAGGTAGAGTTAGATGATGATAAGCAGGAAGAGTTGGATGACATCTTAGATGACATTCATCTGATCCCAACACCACATCAACTTGAGGAAGGTTCACATATGTCTATTGAAGATACCATCAAAGTGAACCTTAGTTCAGATCCTGACAATCCCCAAATTGTCAAGCTTGGAAAAAGCCTATCATCCGATGAACAAGAGCAATTCATTGCTCTCCTCAAGAAGAAAAAATATGTGTTTGCATGGTCCTATAAGGATATGCCTGGTCTTGACCCTAGTCTTGTGGTCCACAACCTCACCTTACATCCCGATGCCAAACCGGTCAAACAAAATCTTAGAAGGATGCATCCTACCATGGCCCTCATAGTCAAGGAAGAGCTTCAAAAACTTCTAGATGTCAATTTCATTGTTCCTATTGACTATCCTGAGTGGCTTTCAAACATGGTACCCATTCGCAAGCCTAATGGGTCGATACACATTTGCACTGATTTTTGAGATCTTAATAAGGCGTGTCCTAAGGATGACTTTCCTCTTCCAAACATTGATACTCTTGTCGATACCTATGCTGGCCATGAAATGCTTTCCCTCATGGATGGTTTTTTAGGATACAACCAAATTCGCATAAATCCTGATGACCAACACAAAACAACATTCACAACACCTTGGGGGACCTTTTGTTACAAGGTTATGCCCTTTGGCCTCAAAAATGTAGGAGCTACCTATCAACGAGCCATGACTTACATATTTCATGATTACATGCATAAGATTATCGAAGACTATGTGGATGATCTCTTGGCTAAATCTAAAACTCGACAAGAGCACATTAGTGTATTGGAAAATATTTTTGACCGACTTCTAGAACATAAGGTGAGGTTAAATCCCAAAAAGTGTGTCTTTGGTGTTACCTCAGGTAAAATTTTAGGATTCATTGTCTCCAAAAGAGGCATTGAAGTGGACCCAAACAAGGTCAAGGCCATCATGGAAATGCCTCCCCCAACTAACATTAAGGAATTGCATAGTTTACAAGGAAATATTCAATCAATCCGATATTTTATTGCGCAACTTTCTGATAAATGCAGGCCATTCAATTACCTGCTACAAAAGGGGGTGCCATTTGTATGGATAGATGAATGTCAAAAAGCCTTCGATGACATCAAGCAATACCTAGCTTCTCTGCCAGTCTTAGCTCCTCCTCGTCCGGGGTCCCGTTCTATCTTTATGTCTCAACAATGGACTTTGCTTTAGGGACAATGCTTGCATAGAAAAATGAACAAAATCGAGAGCAATCCATTTATTACATTAGTCGAACATTGGTAAGTTATGAAACCCGATACGCTTATGTAGAGAAGTTGTGCTTAGCAGTGGTTTTTTCCACTAAGAAACTTCGACATTATATGCTTAGCCATACAACTTATGTCATAGCTAGAGAAAATCCTCTATGTTATATGATGTCTCACACTTACAATAACACTCGTACCGCTAAATGGATAATGCTCCTTACAAAATTTGATCTTGAATTTATCAGCCAAAAATCCATTAAAGGTCAGGTTATAGCCGATCAACTTGTGGAAGCTCCACTACCTAGTGATCATCCTTTGATTATAGAGCTCCCAGATGATTCGGTATTTTCTATCACTGAATTAGAAGAATATGTCATTCCAGAGGAAGATGTCGATATCACCTTATTCTTTGATGGATCTAAGTGCGAGAAAGGTCAAGGTGCTGGAGTTGTCTTTCATACACCTCATGGGATACCCATCCCTTTATCATTCAAGCTAGACTTTCCATGCACAAATAACACTGCAGAGTATGAAGCCTTAATATTAGGTCTTCAATCCACTATAGCTATGGGCATCAAGCGTATTAGGATATTTGGGGATTCTCAACTTGTTGTCAAATAGGTAACCAAAGAATACCAATGCAAAGAACCTACCATTAAGCTTTATCATGAAGTAGCAATGAAATTGCTCTCAACATTCGAATGGTATGAAATCAACAACTTGCCTCGTTCGACTAATAGATTTGTAGATGCGATGGCCTCTCTTGGATCATTGATTCCAAAATATGACTTAGGAGAGGTACAACCCCTAATAATCTCAACAATCTCTAAAGCAACCATTGTCCATACTGATCCTAAGGATGGAAAAGACATTTGCTTTATCCATTCGAAACCATATGAGTCTTGGTCAAGCCAAATAGTGGCCTTTCTAAAATTTGGAACACTCCCATCTGATATGTCTCGGTCTGCAAAATGCTCTTTCAAGAAAAAAGCAGCCTGTTTTATTCTCTTGGGGGATGTGTTGTATAAACGTGGTTATGATGGAATCCTTCTTCGTTGTCTCAAAAAAAGTGAGGCTCAAAGAGCCATAACTGAAGCCCATGATGGTACTTGTGGTGGTCATTTTAGTGGGATGGCCATTGCAAAGCATCTTTTACGCATGGGTTATTATTGGCCCACAATGGAACGCGATTGTTGCAACTATGTCAAAAATTGTAAGCAATGTCAAGCACACGCCAATTTAACTCATGTACCATCACAAGCTTTACAGCCTATCCAAAGCCTTTGGCCCTTTTCACAATGGGGCCTAGACCTAATTGGAAAAATTTCACCTCCTTCCTCGGGACAACATACATTCATCATCACGGCCATTGAATACTTCACAAAGTGGGTTGAGGCCATTCCTCTAACCAATACGATAGGACCTCGAATTGTGGACTTCATACTCCACCATATCATCTGTCGTTTTGGTATTCCCTCTAAAATTATTTTTGATAATGGCAAGTCTTTCAAGAACAAGGATGTTCGAGCACTTTGTGAGAAATATAATATCCAACATAGTTTCTCGACTCCTTATTACCCACAAGAAAATGGACAAGCCGAAGCTACCAATAAGACCTTGATTGCTATTCTCAAGAAACTTGTTAACAAAAATCATAGAGACTGGCATACAAAAATCCCTTTGGCACTATGGGCTTATCGAACAAGCATCCGAATGCCAACAGGAGCAACACCATTTTCCTTGGTCTATGGAGCTGAAGCTATCATGCCTCTTGAGCTCGAGATTCCCTCCTTGCAAATTTCTTTGCAGGAATTCATAGATGATGACACCGCTAGACAAGCACATCTTGACCAACTCACTCTTCTTGATGAGAGGTGAGTCAATGCACTAGAACACTTACGAGTTTATCAAGACCGCCTAAAGCGTGCTTACAATGCCAAAGTCCATCTTCATGAATTTCAAGTAGGAGATCTTGTACTTAAAGAGAACCAACAAAACACCAATGCTTTACCGCACCTTCATGATAAATTCGTGGCTAATTGGTTAGGTCCATACATAATTTCCCAAAAAGTGGGTAATGGTACATATAGACTTGTCGATTTAGAGGGAGTGGAGGAGCCCGAACCACTTAATGTTATCCATTTGAAGGTATTTTATTGTTAATATGATGTTTATATATATATATATATACATGGCTAAAAAAAAAAATAAACAAACAAAATAAAAATAGATCATTCACATAGGCATGTTCCCATTGCATACATCTTGCATTTACATATAGGCATCTTTACATGCATTTTTCACATTACATTCATACATACTGCATACATATTCCATTTGCATTCATTCCACATGCATTCCACTACATTCCTTCATTTTGCAAATTGCATTCATCCCATCCCACGTTCAATGATCTTTTATAGTAGTGATGATATGGCCAAATAAAAAAGTCAAGTTTCCACAATTGGGGGTACCTATTTTTGGCATTTATGCAATTTTCTCCAATATCATAAGCCAACAATCCCATTTGTCAAAAATCATAAACCCCAAGTTTTCAGTCACTCAGCCATTACTAGTGTGTCTAGCAACCTCCAAAAAGATGTCCAATTTTCTTTAGGACCAAAAGCACTTTTTGTTATGATCCTCAATCCTAACATTATTAGTTAGTATTATTAATCATTTAATTATTATATTATTAACTTATAAAGTGAACCATCACAACCCTTCATAACATGAACCATCACGTCTCTTCATACGTGAACCATCATGTCTCTTCACCAACGTAGCTTTAGGGTAGATATATATATTAGGTTGGCCATCCATATCAAATCATCCAAGAAGAAGAATAATAAGCATATATTCTAAGGAAAGAGCCCCCTATAGTGGCAAAGCGATTACAAGGGAGCCCCCTTTGAGTGGCCTGCGATTACATTTACATTAATTTGTTAATAATTTTATAGTAAGACCTTGGGGTCTTACCATTTGGTATCAAAGCCATGTGGGACCCAACCATGTGGGAATTGCTCAAAGATCTTCATCAAATCACTTTTGTGCATGAGTATCAAACTCGGTTTGAGGATATCACCAAATACAACACAATATTTGATGAATCAATTCTCATCAATGGCTTCATTAGGGGATTAAAAGAGGAAATTAGAATGGAGGTGACAAGGTTCAATCCCTATACCATGATGCAGACCTATGGATTGGAAAAATTAGCTGAAGATAAAATCAATGCACAACAACGATTAGGGAAACCACTTATGGAAAAATCGTCGACCACTTACATCGCTCCCAAACCTATGCATAATGGAAGGGCACAAAGCACTTACACAACCCCAAAATCTAACCGAAATTTACAAATTAAACGTCTTAACTTTGAGGAGATGAAGGAACGATGAGCAAAAGGACTCTATGATAATTGTGATGAACAATTTGGACCCCACCATAAATGTGCTACACTAACATTATATTTATTGAAGGAAGTTGATCCCTATCTCTCCATAGAGAAAGCAGATGAGGTAGTTGTGTCCGAAGTGACTAGTGCACCTACTCACCGTAATGAATACAATGAGGTCGATGTGTAAGAAGTGATTGATGTACCAAGCAAGGATGAGGTATACATACCCAAAGTGATCAATGCTAGCCAAACATGCACTCTACAAGACCTACAAATACCTTCCTTACCAATAGTGAGTTCTTACCATATGACCAAACCTATTCGGAACCAACGCAGAGTGACTACACACTCCTCCGTTGGCTATACCAAGGAACCAAAAAAGGATATGAAATCATTACCATCACTTTTGATGCATCATTCTGAAGTATTTGAGGAACCCCAAGGGTTTCCATCCCATCGTCATCATGATTTTCCTAAGGAAGATTCTACTATTGTTCTTGGCAACCCCTCGCTAATTCTTCATCCTTCTCGATATCCCTACCTACGAAAGGATACCATTAAAAGAGTCCAAGAACTTACACAAATCCTTCTTGGAAAACAAATGACAAAGCTCCTCACTTTGAGCTTTGAGTACAAAGCTCTTTTTAAGGAGGGTGGCATGTTAGGATCCTCAATCCTAACATTATTAGTTAGTATTATTAATCATTTAATTATTATATTATTAACTTATAAAGTGACCCATCACAACCCTTCATAACGTGAACCATCACGTCTCTTCATACGTGAACCATCATGTCTCTTCACCAACGTAGCTTTAGGGTAGATATATATATTAGGTTGGCCATCCATATCAAATCATCCAAGAAGAAGAATAATAAGCATATATTCTAAGGAAGGAGCCCCCTATAGTGGTAAAGCAATTACAAGGGAGCCCCCTTTGAGTGGCCTGTGATTACATTTACATTAATTTGTTAATAATTTTATAGTAAGACCTTGGGGTCTTACTAGCTTGATCAAATCATCAACCAAAACCACTCTCAATTTTATCTCAAATCTACCCCAAGCCTTAACACAAAACTTGATCAAAACAACAACTAAACTTGCTCTCAACTTTATCTTAAATCTATCTCAATGCTATTTCAAGTCTTCATAAGACTTTCTCATATCTGCCTCAAAGCTTATTCAAATATTCTCACAACACTTGCTCAAACCTACCTTCAAATTTACTTCAAGTCTTATCACAAGACTTGCTCAAGTCTACCTTCAAGGCTACTCATTGAACCTACTCAAATATTTCCAAATATTGCATACAAACAAATTCTTAAATCTCTTTCATAAATACTTTCTTCAACTAGGCAATTTAGACATATTCTACGTAGAATTTGTTTAACCTCTTGAACATATAGATAATGATATGCACTATCAAAATCCCAATATGTTCTTCACATTTACAAATATTGCATTCCACTAATACAATATTTATCTCTTGCAAAATCCCTTTCAAATCAAATCAAAAAAATGTATAACTTGCTTCACAAAATTGATCTATCTTTCTTGTAAATTTTCTCTCAAACATCAACTTCAATAATGCACAAATTTCCTTCACAAAATTGATCTTAAACACTTTCACAACTGTTTTCAATATCTCTTAAACTAATGCTTGATAAATTTCATAATGATGCACAAATATCTCAAAATCTAACTCAAATATTTTTAACAATGCTTACCAAACAACTCTTTTATCTCCACCTTATTCCTAGAAATATTTACTCAACAAAACACCTTAAACAAGTAATGATATGTCCATACCTCTTATTTTGCTCTGATGAAGATATGTTCTCAAAACCTATCTTACAAAAAACTACTCCTTCTTGTGCCACTTCAAGGGTTAGATAGCAAAATACTTTCTCAAACCATCCACATGAACTTCCTTCTCAAAAAGATGTGCTCAAAGAAGTCTGAAAATGATCTTTAATAACTCTTCTTTGTTCTCAAAATAGAAGCATTAAAACTTATAAAAAACCCTCAAAATCACTTTTCACCATACAAGAATTACAACAAAATGTCAAGTCACTATTACACCTTATTACTCTTTATTCTTGCATGCAAAACATATTTTTCATTTATGTACTTTGCAAAAATAAAACTATATAAAACACTCTTAGTATTTCATTAAATTACACCCTTATAAATCCTAAGTGCAAATTAAAATTTATTAAACTTGACCCTTATGACTCCCTAATAGCAAAAATCATGCTTTATTAATTTCAACCCTTATGGCACTCTTTAATCAAAACCTAACCCTTATGACTCCCTAATAGAAACTATCATGCTTTATTAATTTCAGCCCTTATGGCACTCTTTAATCAAAACCTAACCTTATGAATCCCTAAAATCAAACAAAGGTTTTATAAAAACAATTTACCCTTACCAACCTCTACTGCCATGGGGATTTGAATGCAGGAACTCATGAAGGCCATGCTCTAGCGTGTGCTAAAGCATCGCGTGGGCTAACTTCCCACACAACAACCTTAATACGTAACCTTTGTTTTAAACTTGTTGCAGACCTTAGATCAACAAAAAAAAATGAACTTGTTGCCACTGAGACTCAATCTCAAAATCTCCTTCGTGCCATGCCTTACGCAGGGTCCACGTGTCAACTGAACTACCCACTCGGTTGGAACCAACCACATGCCTGATTTTACTTAAAAATTGTGCATCGTTCACTTGCTTTAGAACATGTGCATCTCTTTCTCCTCTTTGCCTTAGTTTGAAACCCGTGCACTATGCTTTCGAATAGGACATAGTAAATTCGATTGCTAAGATTATTTCACACACCACCGAATTATTTTTTTATTCCACCTTATATGCACTTTGACTTAGGAAAATGACGTCGGCGCTTTTGCCAATTAAAAAATGATTTTAATTTTGGTGCCATAGGAAATTCAAATTATTATTATAATATTTAAATTTTTAAATTAAATATTATAATTAATATTTTTAGAACCTTGTCTTTTGCCTTGGGAACTTCTTCAACCTTGCAATTAATTGAACCTTTTTTCAAAGGAGCTTTTTCTACCTTGTCTTCCTTTTTCAATGGAGATATTTGCCTTGCAATTTTAATATTTTTACCTAGAATATGATTTTCAATAATTTACCTTTGACATCAATGACAACAAAAATACTTAAAATTTTCAACAATATCCCCCTTTGTCAGTGATGGCAACCCTTTCTAAAAAATTTCTTTTCCAACCACTGGATTCCAAATCTGCTCCCCCTGACTGAATGATCTCCCCCTTACTCAAATATCTCCCCCTTTGACATCAATGGAAAAGGGACTCCTTTGGGACTAAAGATAATACTCTTAGCTCAGCCCCCTCCCCACCTCCTCTCCTTGAGGTGATTAATTTTGGGGTGGGAGTATCTCTACTCCTACCATACAATGCTCTTTTTATTTGTCAACCTTCTTTTTCAATATTTTTGTAGCCATACCATTTTGATCCTTTTGAGTTTCCCTATTCTTGCTTATCTCTGGAAGTTTTTGAAACTCTGTTCTACACCACTTCGTATTATGCCCAAAATTATTCCACTTGTAACACTTAATGTTGTAGTTCTTGGAAGGTGCAAATATCTTGAAGTTCCTCTTTGTGAAGCCATACTCATTCTTGTCATGAACCCTATAGTGGATTGCTTTATGACCAAAGTGATTACAAGATTAGAAATACCCTTGGAAGAAATATCCATATTTGAAAGAGTTGACATTACTTTTAGTGAGGCCATACTCCTTTCCATGAATCCTACAATGCATAGCCTTATGACCAAATCGATTACATGAAAAACAATATCCTTTAAATAAATCTTGTCATGAAACCTCTGGTTTCTTAGTCCTTTCTTTGCCTTCTATATTATGATTCATGTTTCTTGTTTGTGCATTGTTTCCTTTCTTAGTGAAGCTTCTATTCTTCAACTTATCCTCATAAGTCTTAATTTATTCTTCACTCTCTTCCTCTAAAACTTCTCGTTCTTTTGAGCTTGAGCTTGACCCTTATTCTTTTTTCCCTGATACTTCTTCAAAACCAAGTCCTATTTTGATAGATGAAGATATTTGTACATTGATAATTTATCAAAAAAATTTGTTCTTTTTCCAAACCTATGTAGCTTGTCTTTAGAATATTTCACTTTCGTTCTTAGAGATACTAACTCATGTTCTAATATTTCACATTCTAATTCTTTTACCTCTAATTTTTCAGCCATGACCTCTTTGAATCTTCTTGTCTTAGCTTTTGAGTTTGTTAGGTCTTGTAGAAGCTTTTACTTTTCTTCCTCATGTTCTTGAACTTGATCCTTTAGTCTTGAATTTTTCTTTCTAACATTTTTCAATTCTCTGAGAGCAACAATAAGTTTTTCTTCTAGATAAATTGTGTCTTCCTCTTCATTTTTTTAAGAGCATCTTCATACTTTTAAACTTTATCTTCAATAGGATCATCTTCTTCCTCTTCTATTGCCAAAAATAGAATCTCTTCTTCTTCACTATCTGAGATTATTTCATCACTATCACTTGAATCCTTGCTTGCCTTGTTAACATAGAAATATTTTTTGTGCCTTTGAAATAACTTCTTTTCATGCTTGCTTTGACCATACCTATTTTTCTTTTCATGCCTATATTTTTGTCCTTCCTTTTTCTTATGATCCTATTTATCTTCACTGCTATTGCTTCTATATTTTGGACAATTAGATGCATAGTGACCAAAATTACCACAATTAAAATATTTCACAGTCTTTATACCTTTGTTTTTTATTGAGTCCTTGTTTATTTTCACATAGTTAGCTTCTTCATCACTACTTGAATCACCACTTGATTTTGGTTTCTTATATTTTGTCTTCCTTGAAGCTTTGAAAGCTACCTCTCTCTTGGATTTGGGATCCTTTAGTATTCTCATCTCATAAGTTGTGAGAATTCCATGTAACTCATCCATAGTCAACTGATCAATATCTCTCATCTCTTCCATAGCTAAAACTTTTCCATCATACCTCATAGGGAGTGATCTTAATACTTTCTAAGCAACATTGGAGTCTTCAATTTCAAATCCAATTCCATGCATGGTATTAACTGGTAGCTTCCTTTCTCTTTCTTCTTCTTTTTTTTTTTTTTTTTTTTTTGTTGTGGGTTTGTGTTTTTTTTTTTTTTTTTTTTTTTTTTTTTTTTTTTTTTTTTTTTCCTTTTTTTTTTTTTTTTTTTTTTTTTTTTTTATTTTTTTTTTTTTTTTTTTCTTCACTTTTTTTTTTTTTCTTTTTTTTTTTTTTTTTTTTTTTTATTTTTTTTTTGTGGGGGGGGGGGGGGGTGGGTGTGTGCATATCATGGCTGTTTGTTTTTTGTGTGTGGGGGTTTTTTTTTTTTTTACTGAAGAGTTTTTTTTTTCCTAAAAGTTGGTTTTTTTTTTGGGGGGGTTTTTGTGATGTTCTTTCTTTTTTTGTTAGATTTTTGGTTGTTGGGGGGGGCGCAGGAGGGAGGAGGAGGGGGGGTTAGGGGGGGGGGGGGGGGGAGAAGATTAATTTTTTTTTTTTTAATTTTTTTTTAATTTTGATGGAAATATCAATAGTAGTAATCAAAGCAATGCATAAATCATCACACACATGAGAGACATAAATTTAATGTGGTTCATCTAATGTGGGTTACATCCATAGAGAAAATATTTCTTCTAAATTTTCTCAACAAATCTCTTGGGAATCAATTCCCTATTACAATGTTTATGGACATTTGTCTAAAGGATACACCAATCCCCTATACTCTAATTTATGGATATCTCTCCATAGGATAACTATATCCCTTTGCTCTGGTTCATGGATATCTCTCCACAGGAGAACTCTTTCCCCTTGCTCTGATTTATGGATCTCCCTCCACAGGAGAACTCTATCCCCTTTGCTATGGCTCATGGATCTCTCGCCATAGGAAAAATCTATCCCCTCGGCTTTGGTTTGTGGATCTCTCTCCATAGGAGAACTATATCCTCTTTGATCTAGTTCATGGATATATCTCCATAGGAGAACTCTTTCCCCTTGCTCTCATTCATGGATATCTCTCTACAGGATAACTCTATCTCCTTTGCTCCGGTTCATAGATCTCTCTCCACAGGACAACTCTTTCCCCTTTGCTATAGTTCTTGTATATATTTCCATAGGAGAACTTCTTCGCCTATGCTCATACCGGTGAACTTCTATCCATAGAAGACCTTTTTCCCCACTTCTCTAGTGAGTGGACCTCTATCTGTAGCGACCCTACGAACGCACGCATCGGTCCCTTTTCTAAACCCTACTTGAAATGCTATTTAAATACCAAATATAAAATAGAAAGACAAGAGGAAATACCATATAACACAAAATAACAAAATGCAGATCTCTTTATTGATATTGAAGCTTGGTTACATGTCGATCCCTCTTAGGGATACCCATTTTGATACTATAAATTACAAATAGGTAAGGAGTGCCTCTTCCACAAAGAGGTGGTGCGCTTATAAAATATTCCCGGTTCTGCACATGGAAATGTATGAGGGCTTACAAATGCCTCCTTCTCCAGGTCTATTTCCTAGAGGGATCCCTTTTGCTCTCGTATGTTGCAATATTTGTCCGATGTACCTATGGCCCTACAAGCAATGAAACAACAACACACATTTAGGTGTTTGATATTGCCTCCCCGGATGAGGTTGTTAGTAATCAAAGAATGTAACAAAAATATGATAAAACTATGCCATGAAATCATGTAAATCTATGCTAATGATATAATAACATAAAGAAACAGAATAAAAGAAGCTATGTCTATCTAAGCTAAGCTTATGGGCCACTGTCCAAGACAGCAGACGCTAAAGTAAACCTTGCCCTCTTTGCACCAAAGCTATGGGTCAAAGACTATAACATGATGTTGAAATAGTAGGTGTTATGTTCTTCAATCCGTCAGATATTTTTCATACACGTGATCTCAAAGAGAACTCTTCGAGTCTTGAAAGCTCTCCTCAAAAGGATGTCTCTCTCTGAAATGATCTCCTATTTATATCATTTGGTTCTCTTAGGCTTGCACCTTTTATAGTGTGAAACCCTGGGTCTATGTCCAAGCCCTAGGGATAAATTTCTCATGTGTACTACAAGTTAGCATGAGAATATTTTGTCCATTGTCTATGTTTGAAGGCTAGTTAATTGAAATCTAACTGCCCACTTGAGTCTTCTATGCGAACTGGTTGTTAGCATGAGAAGCTTTTATCCTTTGTTTATGCTTGGAGGTCAGTTAACTTAAGTATAAATGCAAACTCAAACCTCCCATGTGAACTGGTCATGAAAAGGAATGCAAAGTCACTCCCACTCATCTTTATTGCATGTAGACTACCACTTTCACCCAAGATTGGGCATGTTTGTCGGCAAAATGCTTCTTATGGCTTAGCCACTGTCGTCTGTAGTGACCAAGATCAGGTTAGTGTTGTCTGTAGCGGCTAAGATATGGCCACTCTAGACTTGAGTGGATAGGATTTGGCAGCTATTGTTTTGAGTGGCCAATCTTGAATAGCTTAAAAATGCCCCAAATGAGTGGTGAGAACCACTGTTGATGCTTGGAAAGTCCAATATTATGTCTTATGATCTTATGAGTGTGTTTATGTGAGTAGCTCCCCTAAGCATGACATGATTTAGGTGTCTATAGATGCCCCTTTTTGTGATGCATTATGTGGAAAATACAACGCTAAGTAAAAACATAGACTGATCTATAGCAATCCCGGGAATGCACGCATCAGTCCCTTTTCTAAATCCTACTTGCAATGTTATTTAAAATACCCAAGATGAAATGGAAATACAAGAGGAAAAAACATATAACATGAAATAACAAAATACGTATCTCTTTATTGATATTGAAGCTTGGTTACATGTCGGTCCCTCTTAGGGATACCCATTTTGATACTATAAATTACAAATAGGCAAGGAGTATCCCTTCCATGAAGAGGTGGTGCGCTTATAAAAGCTTTCCAGTTTCGCACATGAAAATGTATGAGGACTTACAGATGCCTCCTTCTCCAAGTCTATTTCCTAGAGGGATCCCTTTTGCTCTTGTATGTTGTAATCTTCGTCCAATGTACCTGTGGCTCTACAAGCAATGAAACAACAACACACATTTAGGTGTCTGATAGTGCCTCCCTAGATGAGGTTGTTAGTAATAAAAGAATATAATAGAAATATGATAAAACTATGCCATGAAATAATGTAAATCTATCCTAATGATAAGAACATAAAGAAACATAATAAAAGAAGCTATGTCTATCTAAGCTAATCCTACGGGCCACTATCCAAGACAACGGCCGCTAAAGTAAACCTTACCCTATTTGCCCCAAAGTTATGGGTCAAAGACTATAATCTGATGTTGAAATAGTAGGTGTTATGTTCTTCAATTCGTCAGAGATCTTTCGATCTTAGGCTTGCACATTTTATAGCGTGAAACCCTAGGTCTATGTCCAAGCCCTAGGAATGAATTTCTCATGCATAGTGCAAGTTAGCATGAGAAGCTTTTGTCCATTGTCTATATTTGAAGGCCAGTTAACTGAAATCTAACTGCCCAATTGAGTCTTCTATGTGAACTGGTCATTAGCATGGGAAGCTTTTGTCCTTTGTTTATGCTTGGAGATCAGTTAACTTAAGTCTAAATGTAAACTCAAACCTCCCATGTGAACTGGTCATGAAAAGGAATGCAAAGTCACTCCCGCTCACCTTTATTGCATGTAGACTACCAATTTCACCCAAGATTGGGCATGTTTGTCAGCAAACTACTTCTTATGGCTTAGCCACTGTCATCTGTAGTGACCAAGATCTGGTCAGTGTTGTCTATAGTGGCTAAGGTCCGATTGCTCTAGGCTTGAGCGGCTAGGATCTAGCCGCTCTTGGTTTGAGCGACCAAGATTGAATGGCTTGAAAAGGCCCCAAATGAGTGGTGAGAACCATTTTTTATGCTTCAAAAGTCCAAGATTATGTCTTATGATCTTATGAGTGTGTCTATGTGAGCAGCTCCCCTAAGCATGATGTGATTTAGGTGTCTACAAATGCCCATTTTTGCAACGCGTTGTGTGGAAAACACAATGCTAAGAAAAAACATAGACTGATCTATTTGTAATGTGTATGGTGATCAATGGTCTGATCAATGCCAAATGGCCCAATCATGCAATATGGCACGCTTCCCTTGAATCATTGCCTCAATGTTCGAAGGACTTAGCTCACTGGCTTTTGCATGTTAAATTGCACTCATTTCTCAAACTCAATCGGGTAGCTTCAGCTGCTACAACAATTTCAACTGGTAGGAGAGCTACAATTGAAGATGTTATGTTTGCCTACCTTCCTAGAAAACAAGGGAAATTTGTGATTGTTGTATGCAATGATTCATAGGACAAACACGATTTTGCTATGATCAAGTGATATTTTGTTGATTTTTATTATGATTAAGTTGAAATTTTGAACTACCTCTTCACACAATGATTTGGTGAAGAAATGACAATGAATGAAGCGACATGTTGCTTGACCAATATGACTAATTTGGTTCCATTATAGCATTTGTTGCTTTTAATGGGCAATCCCACATCCAAGTGTGATTCCAATTACTTATGATAATAATCCATACTTATCCTGAGGAGTGGTATGGCTATCAATAGCCTTCTTAGAGAATTAGGATGAGTGTTGTTTATGCCTAGATTGTATCACTTTGACTTAATGTTTTTGATGTCATAGGGGAATTAGAATTATCCTTTCATACCCGTAGAGCAGTCCAACCATCTTGGTCTTCTTAGGGTTTGAAGGGTGACATATCATAATTCCAAAATGAGTTGTTTTGCCCTAAGTTGCCTTATGGTTGCCTACTCATCTCACCAAAATACATGGAGTGCAAATCGCTGCAATCGTCGAGTGGATAGAGTAGGTAACTGGATACGAGGCCTGCTTGAGATTATGATTTTATGTGATTTTTTTGTTATTTTGAATATTTTGATGACCCTAAACCATAAAAGTGTGTTTATTTATTACTTTTGTGGGATCCCACAAGGAGAAAATCCCTTAGTTTACTCTATGGATCTGGCTACTGCCAGGTCCAACGGCCTCTGAGTTTCTACCTGTGGATGCTTTCGCCTTGAGTGGCCAAGAATTTCGGGCTGTTGACATCAACAACAACCAAGGAATAATTAAGGAAATATAAAAATTTGCATTTCTAGGGTTTGAACTATCATTTTCACTATTGAATATTCATTTTTAGACTCTGGTGCAGCATTGACGATTACAACTTTGAAACTTACTGGTGCTGAGGACATGGTTGTGCGGGGTGAGATATCAGCTGCTGGAGGAGCCGAAGCTTCTCGGGTATTTCTCTCTTCAAAACCATAGATCTCTTTTCTTTTTCTAAGTAAAATTGAACCTCACTAAGTAATGAGCAAAATGAACCTCACTAAGTAATGAGCAAAAAAAACCTCACTAAACCTGTTGGCAACGAACAAAATCCATAATTTAGGCTTAGGTTCCTTTTTTCTACGATGGGTTAGTCCCCAATTTTGCTTTCTGTCAGTGGCTTCAGCCTAGGGTTTTTCAATTTTTTTTTTAATTATTCACCCGCTGCCACAATTTTGGGCGTTCTCAAACTTAGCTTAGTTTTTATGCTTGGGTGGGAAATTTTGATTTCCATTTTGTTTGTTTTCCCTCCCTATGTTGTTTTTTATTTATTTTTTTTGTTAAATTTGTAATTTTTTTATTTTCTAGCCAAGGTTTCACAGGTTTGCTGTGTCGCCCCTGAGCCGCTATCGCTCTGAGCATCTGGCTCTGAGCCGCTATCGCTAAGAGTGGCCAAGCTTGAATCCCAACAGTCAAAAAATTGATCGTTGGGTCTTGGCTGCTACTGCCTCTAGCGGCCATGTTTCGACTGTTGTAGGCAACAACGACTAAAGCTTGAGCATTATTTTTTTGTACTTTTTTTAGTATTATGTTGAACCAACCACACTTCTTCACATCTTAAATTTTTTTTTATTCAAATAGGGATAACACCATACTTGGGTGGCACCTTGAAGTGAAAAGGTTATTCCTCGCTTGTCCTATCATGCAACATAGTCCAAAATAAAAAATAATGGTTTTCACCACTATCCCAGTTGCTCTACAAATATAAACACAAAATATAGAGTAGTAAGGATAGGGTTACATTCTCATCACACTTTGGTTGAGAATATGATTCCCCAAAGATCTATCCAAAGTTAACAATTTTTATGCACACACCACAGATCCCTAAAGCTGTAAGGATCGTACTACATTTTCCTCAAAAAGTTATGTAGTCATCTTCAAGGCCTAAAGATAAGATCATTGGACTGTAGAGTGAGTCTCCACCAAATCTATAGATGCTTGAATGACAGTGGAGTAAGCTCATGCGGGGTGACATTTCTCTCTTCCAAAAAGGGAGACCTCTGACCATGCATACGAACAAGCTAGCTTCTTGGTCATCTCCATAACTAGTCATGCCTAATTTACTCATTATGGGTTAACGAACTTCACGTGCACACAAATTGGTTCTTTATTGCCTAGGGTCATTTCCATGCTCAAGATTTGGTACATGAACTTCACTTGCACACACATTGGCTCTAAAGAAAGTTAGACAACATTTAGTGAGTTTGGTTTATAACACTAGTATGTTTGAGTTTTTGAAAATCCTTCAGTATTCCATATCAACATCCATATCTTATTGCATGTCAATATCCATATCTTATTCCATGTCAGCATCCATATCTTCATCATGGATCAACCTGCATAAAGCCACCAAGTTTGGTGCCCCTGATTGCAAAAACAATGAACAAAACGGGCCAACAAAATTCTGAACTACAAATGATCATTCGAACACCATGCATTTCCCTCACATAGCTTGCATTAATCATCCATAAATTTTCTATTTAGCTTGCATTATCATCCATATAAGCACTACGCATACACATCATAATTAGCTTGCATTAATCATCCATAAAATATTCATAAAACATTTTCATAAAACATGTAGTTGCATACACATAAAACATTCACACAAAAGATAAACACAAACATAAAAGCCATGTATATATATAATATCACATGTACAATGAGTGCCAAAAAGGCTACAATGGATCACCAAGGCTCATATACAAAAGTGCATTTAAGCACTAAGCTAATGTCTATGAGAGGACCCCTAAGACCTAGTAGGAGCCCTAGACCTAGAACTCTGCCTAGATGTCGTGTGCCTTGATGAATCAGTCCTAGAATATGACATAGGATCTAGTAAAGGAATGTGATAAGCCATGCACAACTCCTCCAAAGAGTGTGCATAGGTCTCACTAGCCTGTAGTCATTGCAAGTCAATCTAATGACGATGCTCTCTCACCAATATCTCTTCCTAGAGCCTCGTGATCGTCTCCTGATCACTCACATCAGCCCTATCGACTAGCTGATCTACCTCCATTTAGGTTATGGTAGCCCACAACCCAGATACGACCACATCCCATCCTACCAAAGACTCCCTATGAGCCTCCAGAGAGTCTCTCGCTCCTTGCGAAGCTGCTCCACCTCAGCCCATAGCCTAGCCACCTTAGAGATCTCTCCCATATCCTCATCATCCTTCCTCTCATTCTCTACTAACTCCACCTCAAGAGTCTACTGTGATGATCCCCTTAATCTCCTCTGACTCATCGATCGTTGAGATCTCATCCTATTTGGAGTCATCCTCAAATTTGCAGTTACCGCATCCTCACCCATCACCACCTTTGGTACCCATAATGGTTGGGTACCAAACCATGTTGCATACTCAGGAGTCACCCCTTCATCATCTAAGTTTGGGACCTCCAACTACTCATAATCCTCTATCTGCACCTCCATGGCTCTGCACATGGAAGCCCCAAATCATCCCGTCGATGTCGGTACAACACAGGCTCATCAAGCACACTTGAGGCAAACCAAACTACCTCAACTCATAAGTACTAAAAATACTCCACCTCATCCTCTCTCCTCCCAACCAACCACCTTGCCTGTATCACCCCTTGTATCTAATCCTCATCACCCTCCCACATGGCTCCCAGCCATGGCCTCCATATCACATGAACTAAATTCAACCCTGCCCACATATCCCTATACCACTGGATGGTATGCTCCTCCTAACTTGGTTGCACCTCCTCAGCCACTGCCCATATCCTAGCATAAGGCTCGCCCATCTACCATGCCTAGCAAGGTAACCCCTCTAGCCAAGCTACACTGAAGTGCTCCCACACCCAACACTGAATAAAGAAGCTGCATCCAATCCCCTTCCTCCCTCTCCGTGTAATCTCATATATCTCCTGATATAAATGCACCAATAATGTAAGAGCCCATGTATACGCTCTTGGATTGGTGAGTAAGTGACTCACTAATCCCAATAGGTTCCAAGGGAACATACACCCCATGATGTTTGGGAGCACTATGTTCGCTAACATGAACATGATCAAGGTTGGGAGTGCACTCAACTCATTAGCCTTGTACATGCTTAAATAACATATCCCTCGTCTCCCATCCTCGCCTCCCACCATCACTTACCCAACATCTTTGTCATATTTGCCTGCTTATCATGCCCAAATGTCACCTTCATACCCTCTACTAGCACCTTGAGGATGCGGTATACATCCTATAGTGTGATAGTAGCCTCCCCACTCAGCAGCTGAAAGGTCCCCCTATTTGTATCCCATTTCTATAACAAATATGAGAGGTACCCATCGTCCACCCTCACCAAATCCAATCGAGCCACTCCATCCAAACCAACCTCCTTCAAAATGTCCCAATCCTCCTTAGTAAGCTTCTTCCTCATCCCAATAATGGTAGGAGAGAACCTATGTCAAGGCTCTATCTCCCTCAACTGCAGCAACAAACATTTTTTACGTTAGTATTTAAAAAAAACTTCAAAATTTTAGCAAAAAATAAAAAGTGTTTTTCAACATTACCAAGGCAAATCATGCCTCAACTCCACCACTAGCATTCGCTCCCTCCATTACCATATCTTCCACACATATTTCCACTAGCCTCACTTCCCTCACCAATCCACTCCACTCCTCAGGCGTAGCTTCACAATCTCTCAAACGCACAAATGAGCCTCAAAATCTACCCTGCACTCTATTTATAGCTATAACAAACGCACTCAGGCACAGGGTGGAACCTACGGTCCATAGGCGTGCATAAGCACTTGCTGGTGCACCTAGGTGCATTCGGGCGCTTGTAGGATGTCATAGGCGCAGTAGGGTGCCTGACACTAAAATTACTTAAAGACAAAATTGATCAAAATAGTAGCATGCCTCCTTCAAATTTTACCACATTTCACCCACGCTTCATGCATATCATAAAATCAGGTTTTGTGAAAACAAAAATTGTTTTGCACACATATTTTTTGATCATGGCACAAATTTTTCAAATGCACAAATCAAGTTGCAAAAAACATCAAATAAATCTAAATTTTCATAAAACCAAGACTCGAATATTCTACTTCATATTCTTCATCATCCCATAAAATTTCACAAAAATTGGAGTTGATTTGACCATTGAATCAATTGTTTCCATCCGAAAAAGTGCAAAATCAACCACTAAAAGCTCTAACATTCACAAATCAACTCCAACTTTGGTGACATCATCACATTACTTCTATCACATTCTTCCATTATCATAATCTACCATCATTTCTTCCAACACATGTCAAAATTACAAATGAATCTCGTATATAGTGGTTTATTCTATATACTTGGCGATTGTAGCGATTTATGTCCATGCAATTTGGTAAGATGAATAAATTACCATAAGAACACTTGGTCATCATCATCATTCCATATCTCCTAGTTAGAAAAGCACAATCAAATTTGGTTCCTCACATTTCAAGTGAAACCTTTGACAAAGATAAATCTTGCTAAAAAGTTATCATTGATGGCCTAGTTCATGGGGCTTGAAACATGGATAAAATTACATCACATCATTCCCAATTTCCTTGACAGTCATCATAGCAATTGGCTCTAGCTAGGGTGATTGGTTCCATTTGAAAGGAATTATCCTATAGTCACTAGTAGGCCCTCCAAAGTTGACTCCTTTTATTTTTTTTGCATCTTCATATTGCATATCAATGATGCCATACGACAAAATTTATTCCAAATCATGGAATCACCCCAAATTTGGGGTAACCAAAATTTGATTATGATTTTCCCACGACGAGATACATTTGACATGATCATGACATATACATTTGACACAACCCCTTTCCCACCATTGGGGTAAAAATGGTATCACATTTTACATCATTCATATCATCCACATCACATCACATTTGCACAAAACCCTTCATCCATTAGGGCAAACACAAACACATCATATCACATTTTACACCAACCCCCTTCGCACCATTGGGGCAAAAATGGTATCACATCATTCATCATTTGTAAAATTTTTACAATTGGCTCGTGAGATTCATCTGTAATATCATTCGCCAATTGAGGGGGTAAGCTATGCAAATTCCAAAATTCTTTATTCTTTTGTCTTCAACAGTGTTGCTCAAAAATCCAACGAGAGAGAGAAGTTGCTTCTGCGCCCAAAGCCCAACCAAGTGTCTCGTATTTTTTTGCACCATATTGTGTTTCATGCAACATGGTACAAAAAGGGGCATCTGTAGACACCAAATCCTAGCCACTTGTCCTTCATATTGGTCATTCTACCACCCACTTGTCCACCATCCCCATTTCCCACCATTCAATTGGCCATTCCATGCCTTTCCCACCATCCAATGGCTTACTTTAGCCCTTTCCTACCATTTTTCGACCCCTATTTGACTTATTTATATTTATTTTATATTATTTATATTTAAATATAATATTTTATATTATATTTTAATATATTTATTATAAAATATATATTTATAAGCCAAATTAACCTCAACTTTTTGATCCGATCTAATCTCAGCCGTCCATCTTCCTTAATCCATGTCACACCTAAATTTTAATATCAGCCTTTGGATCCACTTTAATATTAGCCACATGATCAAAAGTGTTAAGCTAAAACCCTAAGAAAACCCTAGGCTTGATAATAAATAGGAGCATTCTCAATGTTCAACCCCTAGAAAACTTGAACGCTAGAGCTTTAATTTACTTGTGAGATCTAACTTTGCTTAGAGCTAGTATCTTGTGAGTAGGTTGTGCCCAAGCCTAACCTTCCGTAAAAACCCTAGTTTGCCCTAGTATTTTTTGATTCCAATAATTTTTGTAGCCCATTCCTATTGCCACCATTGTCGCTCATCCGTCGAGCCCTTCGCAACCCCCCGATATGCTTGTGTAGATCAAATCCTAATCCACAGGCACTATCGAGCACCTGCCTCATCCCATTGGCATTGTAGAGCACCTACTGCATCTTGTAGGTGCAACACAGAGCCTACCATCCCCACATCCATAGACTAGAACCTGCAGCGTAATATCATCAGGTGTCATTAGGGCATGCTGCCATCAATCTACAATGGAGCAATGAAATAACATCATCAACAACAAAGTAAGTATTTTATACATTTTTATTTGATGTTATTTTGATTTTGCATGTTTTTTTAATTCAGATCTAGGGTTTTTAGTTTGCATTTCTGAGGGTTCACACTGTGGAACCCTCATTTTGTTTGCTAACGGCTCTATGTTTGTTGTATGTGCAGGATTAGGTAGCATCAACCAAGGATTTTTGAGTATTTGTTGAAGCTAGAGTGGTCCTATTATGGATAATCAGAAGCCCACTCATCCTATTGGAAGCAAGATACATAAGAGACACTACTTTTTTGTAGCTAGGGTTTTAGAGAACCCTAGCTACTATATTTATTGTATCAAAATAAGTTCTTTTGAACAAATAGATTGTAACAAAGGATTTTCTTATCTCCCCCCTATTTATTAAATAAAATCCTCTTTTGTGCAGTCTCTTGTTCGTTGTAATTATTTTACTTTCATATTTGATTTAGTTTCATATTTTTGCTTCACAAACCTTACTTTATTTATATCAAATTCAATGATTGATTCATAATTGTGATCTATGGATATTTTTATTGGGAGGAGGGGACTTTAGTATAATTGTATATCCTTTGGAAAAGAAGGGTGGTACTACTAGATGGTCTAAATCAATGGAGGATTTTTCTTCATTTATCAATTCAATTGGACTTTGGGATGTAATTCCTTCAATACTTCAATATGCATAGGATAATAGATGCATTGGGAAAACTTGTATAGCAAAAATATTGAGCCAATGTTTGTTATCTAATACATGGTTGCAAATAAAGTATACAATATTTTAAAATATTTTATTGCAAGTGAGATCATATCACAAACCCTATTCTCCTGAGATATAATTTACTCAGTAATGGTCATCCAAAGACATTTTGATTTTAGTGTATATGGCTTCAAGAGTATGATTTTTTTCATATGGCTATGTTATGATGAGATGAAGCAAAGTTTGAAGGATCTTGTATGCATAGGTTTATTCAAAATATGGAATATCTAAAGGGGTAAATAAATATTTGGATTGCAAAGGTAATTTTGATAATATATAAATAAAAATATGAAATTATGTCCAAGCTCAAAATTTGGATAACTCCCTCGTATTCTTCTTTTATAGAGCATAATCTTGACATATTAATGAATATCCAAGAATATGACTTCTAATACTGGCTACGACATAATGGTTGGTAGTTTACTTTGTGTCTTAAAGGATTAGGGTTCAATTTACCTACACATAATTTCTTAATCCAAGGTTGCTTTAGTTAGAACATAAAGGAACACCATATTATCTTAAAATTTCTATACATCTAGCACTGTGCTACCTTGGATAACATAAACTATTTAAAATCTATTTTCATGGTGTAATCTCTAACTCCAATAGGTTTAATAATGGTGATTAGTGATATTTTGGCTATAAGAGAAGCAGGTTTTAGATGGTCATCACAAGGTATGCCTTACTTTTATGGGTTCCTTTCTAACCATTGGGGTTGATTATTCAAAGATCTACCTATTGCTTGATGATTTAACTACTTTTAAATTTGGAGGATAGATTATGGTTTCCATATTGTATGTTAAGATTATTCTCATATAAATATTAACATATTGGATTTAGAAGGTGGAGTCATGGCTTCATATTCATAAGAGGTTGATCTATTTCATGTCTATTTTGCAAGAGAAGATATCAGGATTAGTTGACCCATTCAAACATTAATTATGGGGAAGGGGAGATGTACCATAGTTAATGTCTCCTATCCTTGGCCCTTGGTTTAGATTATAGGGAAAGGTGTTGAAATATCTATAATATAACCTTATTAGGCCAATGGAAATAATGATGAAGTGTCTATGGGTTATCTTAATGTAGTATATGATAAGGTACATTATAAACTTATGTGTGTTCTTTTATGTAACCCTACAAGCATCTTTATTTAAGCCTATAGGTAGTTTTTATGCGTTCACAATTAGAAATATAGGTTAAAATCCTCTATTTTTAATCTTGATTAAAGGTTTAATATGTTTAATATATTGTAATTTTAACTTCAACTCAGGTTATGCTAGCTTGAGGTTGATATTTAAATGGGGACTAGGTATCATTATAAATACCCGTAATGCCTAATCCCTTGTATCAGTTTGTGGTATGTGATATTGTGGGAGTTCCTATAAGAACTCATCCCTTATTATTTGTATCTACCTTTCTTTGTTTTTTCTATTTGATATCTTCATTTTGCTCTTCTATTATTTTGCATATTATTGTGATGGTGAATGTATGTTTTTGAATATCTCCAAAAAATATTGTGAAGTACAACAATTAAATACAAGCTCAATAATTTATAAGATATCATAGAAATCAATAGAATGAATAAATATAGTTGTGTAAGAAAAAAATTATTCTCTAATTATCATAGTGTATTGAAAAGAAAAATTCCTATCGATCTTAAAATCTAGGGAAAAATATCTTAAGGAAGGAGACAAACATACCAATTTTTTCATGTTATAGCCAAAAAAAATTGTATTTTTCAAATTAAAATATTTCATCTCCAAATAGAAGAAGTATTGGGGAAGAATAAGATGCTAGGAAGGAAACAATTAATTATTTCAAAGATGTTTTGTCAAATGTTGGGCAAGATAAAGAAGCTCATGGTAGTCTTTTACAAAATATTCTACCAATTATCATACATGGATAAAATGATGGGTTGATAAGGAATATATCTATAGAGGAAATAATCTTGGTGCTCAAGCACAATTGGATAGGACTCAAATATTGACCACCTACCATATTAACTCCCATGGTACGATCATGTTGGACCACAAAATGAAAATCACTTTCAGACAATGGTTGCTAGAAATAAGAAGGGATACGGGGTATCAACCTTCATAAACAAAATTTATCAAACCTATACAAAGACCTTTATTTGAACAAGACTCTAGCTGAGAGAAATGCATGAGGATATGCATTAAAATAGGTGGGAAAGAGTGATTACCCCAAAACTACCTCATTATATGTAGTCAAGTAAAGTTTTTATCTATTTTGTATGACTAATATATATGTATGCCAAGGACTAATTTATAGTTTATGATAATATTGAGGATAAATATAGTAAATAAAATGAAATGCATTATTTAACTATTTAGAATGGTTTCATGTATTCTTAAAGGCCTGATTGCATGTTCACTCAATAAATGGTTAGGCCATTGATAACTTGTAGTTTTATATGCTAAAACAACTAGTTCCAAAAAAAGAACACCTTGAAGACCAAGAAAATATTTTTCTAAAGAGTGCTATCAAAATGATGGTTGTTCCAATGTATCCATACACCAAAATACATGTATTCCAAAGTATTTATGTGCCAAAATACCAATGTGCCGGAGTTGTCTGTGTGGTAGAATATCTATATGTTCAATCTCTTATGAAATTTTTTTACATCATATATAACTAATAAGTGCTCAACAATGAAATCATTTGACCATGCATAGTGCCAAAATTTTTTGACCACCCATAGCACCAGAACAGTTTGACCACACACAATGCCAGAATAGATTATTACAATCATAATGCAATGTAGCATGAGCATCAGACATGATGGAGAGGAATATGTCAAAGATAACACCCAAATAGAAAATATTACACAATTAAAATATATTTTTCTTTTGTTAATTGGATGTACACATGTATTTCTTACCCAATTAGATTTATTATTGTATTTTGTGGAAAATTCAATTGCACAAGATTGCTTTGATGGCCTGGTAGGTGTAACTTTGCTGGTTATTTTGGATTATTTAATGGATAAAGTGTATGGAAATAAGCAAAGGAGTTAGACAAACTCGTTATAAATAATTATGTAAGTTGAAAGGTATATGGTTGCACATTAATATAAAGTTTAAGCAACTATCATTCTCCATTTCAAATAAAGAATAATCTCTTGCCTATTTATTTTAGCTTTTAATACAACATATAATGGGAGATAACAAACATAAGATGCAAAATAATAACAAAGAAAGTAAATATGAGAGATGACTAAAATATTCTATAAATAGAAATAATGGAAATGAGTACAAAAGTAGCTATGGAGGAAATGAACACTCCATGATACAAGCTACTGCTCAATGAATGAGCTTTGAGCTTATAGCTCACACACTCTACACTGTTGTGACTATCCTACACTACTATGCTCCATAACTGATGTTATACATCTACTATCTATGGCCCTTTATATAGGAAGATAATTTCCTTGGCCAACACTCTATCTAACTGTTCAAAGGACACCTTGCACATTTATAGCTTGCACATTGACACTTGTGCATTTATTACATTTCATGAAGTAACTAGATAACTTCCCCCTAAAGTAATCTAATGTCCTAAGTATGTACCAAGGAAGGTACATTTACATGACCCAAATAATGTAATATAAGCTATTTCTAACACCCCCCTATATTACAATATTTGGGTATTGAAGACTTTAGTCTTCAATGTGGATATTCCTCTTGACTTTAGAATTTTGATTCTTCTTCTCTGATTTTTGTAACCTGTTCAAGAAAGCTTTAGGTGTCTTCAAAACCTGTCGTTCTTGCTAAAAGAGCTTTGATTTCATAATCATATTTCAGTTCTCCCAGTTCTTCAATTTCTTCTATCTTATGAGCTAGATGTCCTTTTTTATTTTCTTTTCAATACTGCAATTGGGGATAATTGGTTGGATGTTGAAATTGTTGTCGATGAGGATTTTGATATTGTCATGGCTGAAATTAGTTCCCATTGTTCATCTGATTTCCTTGATTTTGATATTTGGGATTGAACCTGCAATATCTGGTACTATGGCCTTTTATCTTGCATATATGACAATACCTATTGTACCATGGTTTTCATCCTTTTGATGAAGAAGCAACGTTTCCCTGTGATTATATTTAGATGACAATGTAGAGTTAGACATCTCATCTTTAACTATATTTTCCACTTCATATTCCTATATAATATTGACTAAGTCATCAAAATAAGTATATTTACTTGGAACTTGTAAAGATCTTAATGTTTATAGATGTCTGGAAGTGCTCTCATGGTTACTTGAGTAAGAAGTTCATCCTTAACTATTTCTCCTAAGGTAAAAAATTTCCCTTTGTATTTTCTACTTTCCTTAGGAACAATTCTATGCTTTCTCTTTCTCCATTTTTCATCTATAATGAATGAAGTTGACTTTGAATACGGAGAATAGTTACCTTATTCTTTCAAAAAATATTCTCTAGGCTTGTTCATGCATCTGAAGATGATTTTTTTGAACTGATATAGGGTTTTATCTCATTGGTGATAGCAAAGGTTATTATTAGTAGAGCCTTTGAAACATTTTCTACAAAATTTAGAATTTCAATATCATCTGTAGTAGGTATTTGATCTTTCCCTTTGATAATATCCCAAAGTTTTTCATATGCCAAAATAGCTTTTACTTTATTCTTCCAGGAGAAATAAGTAGGACCCTTGAGTAGCTGAGATTCTACTAGGAATAATTTATTTGAAGTTTCCTAATACCAATTCTTAGGTTTTGTAGAATACCTTATGACTCCCTAGTATGTTTTGGATAAGATATAGAGTGCTTTTGTAAATTTTAGTTCAATTTTGGTTGATTTTGTAAAGTTTTGTAAATACCAAAATCAACTTCTATTATCCTTATTGCTCCTATTGAACTAAGCACTTTTCCCAAATTTAAAGAGGTTTTAATGTTGGATCTTTTGTCTCAATTTGAGAAGATTTGAGACAATAATATTATAATTTTCCAAAATTTAAAATGCTTTGATAAAAATCTCTTTAAATATCCCTTTAGGATTTTATCCAAGTGTATCTAATTTCCAAATTAATTAGTTTGATATAGTAACCCTTATGACGCCCTAATTTTGGAAAAATTAGATCACAATAATATTCGCAAGTATTAAGGTTAAATGCCAGTACAAAACCTTATTTTTTTTGGTAAGCTGGTTTTTATATTTATAAGTGGGTTTTTTAAGAGGATCCCAAAACCTTATAACAATATAGGTCGTGGCCTTTAACACCAGAATGAGCCTCCTGGGCTGTTACAACAAAAAATTTCATAATACTTACCAAAATATCAAAGAAGGCCTCGTGGGCTATAGGGGAGTCCATCCCATAGATGGAATGGTACGAGCTATAACAAAAAAATAATAGAAAAATCCAATTCAGGCCTAACACGGACATACTAAACTCAAAAATGATACACTTCCAAGGATCCTCCGTCATGCTTCAGGTTCCTCCTGGTCCTCCTAGGCCTGCCGCCCCTTGTAGCATTTTAGGATCCTCACCATCGCATTTGTGGCCGCCAAGATGTTAGTTGTCATATCCAGAAGAAGCTGAGAAGACAAACCTTCCACTTCACTCTCCGTATCCGAACTGATCTGTTGCGATGGGTTCTCTTTCTCGATCTTGACCTTCTTCAAGCATTGAGAGGCCCGGGCAGGAGTAGGAATATCCCCAGTCGCCCCACGCTTGGTTGGCCTACTGTGAGAGGGCCCTTTGAATGGATATTGCTTGTCATATCCCGGAGAAGAGTTTCGGGATGGGCTGGAAACCCGCTCCTCATGCCCAACTGAAGGGTTAGCTGGGGCCTGGCCTGCCAGAGGCTGCACCACCTAGGGGGAGGACGGTTTGCAAAGACATGACGGTAAATCACAGCCATCAAACCCTGGTGAATGGGCATGCAAGATGACTTCCTACTCTTTTCTACAGCCAAACCTAGGGAATACGCTAGGTAATCAGGGATACAAACTTGCTTGGCATCTCTGAGGTGGTTTACAAAGCTGATATGGAAACTTCGGAGAGGTTTTTCAGGATCGTCACAAGTAATATACTGCAATACAGGAATCATGGCGAGGTTCCAAGGCTCTAAAAGGTTTGACCGAAATAGGGCAGACTTATCCCAACCCAAATTACGCCCTTTGTCTAGGAATTGGTCCAATTCCTCAGTCTAGTTATGGCTATCACGCCGAATGATGCGACCAGTGGCCGCCAGACCCATGACCTCACAGAGTAGTTCGACAGAGATTCAAAAGTGTAATCCCTAGACAATGACTTCACCTTTATTCCAGGTATCAATAAAGCCACGGGTAATATCTTCCTCGGGTCCTTGGAATTTCTCAAGAAAAGGAACCAGACCCTTGGCTTTCATAAAGGTCAATGCTTCGTTACACAAGGAGAGCTCGGTTGGTTCAATGAAGGGAGTGGCCATGGTAACAGAAAGGTTAGGCAGAGCCCCCGACGGAAGGAAGGGATGATGCACCAGAGAACAAGGATTGAGAACACAGACACCAACAACAAAAAAAGACCCGATGACAAGGGCAATTAAAAGGACCCAAGCCTTGGACGCTCGACAAGGATACACGTGATGGCATGCAGAGCAGCCCATAATTGTCCAAGGTGGTAATAAAAATGGAAATATGGCAGAGGAAAAGGCTGAGATGGCACTCTTCTCACACCGCTGCCACGTGTGCCCACACTCACTGTGCCCATTGATGATCTCACATGCGGGCTTGTTGAAAAAGGGAAATCGGATCCACCTCCCAATGGGCCCAGAGACCTGACCAATGAGCAGCCTCCTTCGGGCGAAAAAAATCTGATCGAGAATGCACAAATATTTGACAATCGAGCTGATTACAATCCCTTTCATGCCACGTTTGGGGATATCATTTCTAAAAGGGCCGGGTCATCCACCGATGAACCTTGGAACACATCCATCATTATCACCCTTACCTGACTCAGCCTCACAAAGGCATCCAGCTAGAGATAAGATAGGTGGCATGGGGCGGGCTTTGCCACCTTCGATCGCCAATAATTTCCTCCTAGGTGGCTTCATGAACACAATCTTGGCTGGCGGCCCTCTCCACGTCCGTCGAGAAATTTTGATGCCACACGATGAGACAGGTAGACAGAAGCCCTTTGTTCGCCATGTGGTCAACAAGACCGTTACCCTCCCTGAAAGTGTGTCGGACATGAAAGAGGTTGCACCGGAGGAGGAGGTTCCTAGCCTCAGAGATGACGTTGGCCACCTTCTAGGATGGACTTTTGGAGTTAAGCATGTAATTGATAATATTCATCGAGTCCCCTTCAATCACCAGAGGATGAGGGTCCTCCGAGATGAGCTTAAGACCCCGTAGGATCCCCCTAGCTTTCGCAACATGATTGGTCTGGGTCCCCAAGGCTTCGCAATAGGCAAGGATTAGTCTCCCACTATGATCTCTTACAACACCGCCTGCTCCCACTGGTCCTGGATTACCTCTAGTGGCTCCATCAAAATTTAGCTTTAACCACCCTCTAGGAGGCTGGACCCATCTAACCTCCTTCCTGGATGAAGTCGGATCCTCCTGGGGATCAGGATCCCCATCAAGCTTGAAAGTCCTGAAGATATCTACCTCAAGACCACCTTTAGGAGTCGGACTGGGGATAAGCTTGGAGTTTTTGATAGCAAAGGCCATGGCTCTATGGGCAATGGAGGGAGGATCCCTAGGAGGACTTCCAAACACCCGACCATTACGCTCCAACCAAATCTGCCATATGAAATGGTGAAAACAAGCAATCCATAGGAAATGAAGCTTCAGGTTCTAGAAGGGATTGGTCCATTGGAAAAAGGCCTCCTTAATAGACTTGGGAGGAATCCATTGAATCTGGAAGGTGGAAAGAATGATGCCAATGACAGAACTGGTGAAGGAGCAATGCAGGAAAAGGTGGTCAGAAGACTCACAGGCTGACTTACACATGTAACACCTATTTGGGATGGCGAAGCCCCTCTTATGGAGGTTATCAATAGTGAGGGCTTTGTTTTGGAAAGTGATCCATGAGAAAAAATTTACCTTGGGGATCAGATGTTTTCTCCAGACCAGCTTGCATGGGAAATCTGCCTTAGGACCAGTACGCAGGAAGTCGTAAGCATACTTGACTGAGAAAGTTCCACTATCTGTTCCTCTCCAAATCATACGGTTAGGTCCTCCATTGGAAGGGATAATAGTCATTTGGAGGAGAGAGGAGAGAGCAGTGACCTCCTCAATATGCCCACCCACATCGATGTTCCTCCACTACGGGGATCCGTTCCTCCAAACAATGTAGTCAGCCACCTTCTGCTCATAGTTGGGATCCATCTGTTCTCTAAGATGACCCAGATCTGCCTGCTAGATGAGAGGGTCCTCCGAGATCCATCTGTCCTTCCAAAAATTTATACTCTGACCATCTCCAATGATCCACCTACCACCGTCCATAATCAGCTACCGCGTTTGGATCATGACCTTCCAGAAAGCCAACCCTCCCATGGGAATACCATCATCGAGGAGAGAAAGGTTGGTCAAGTATTTCTTGTTGACAATTTTGATCCAATCCATCGTGTCATTAGTCATGATCCTCCAAGCATGCTTGGAAACCAATGCGAGGTTCATCATCCCCATCCTTCTTAGGCCAAGACCACCTTGTTCTTTGCTTTTGCACATCGTTTCCCAGGCCACCAGGGGGATTATGGACTTGTCATCATTTCCTAACCATAGAAACATCCTCTAAATCTACTCAATATTACGGTGGACCGAGGCTGGCAACCTAAAAATAGACATGAAATAGGTCGAGATTCCTTGGAGGTAAGCCTTGGTGAGGGTAACCTTACCATCTTGGGACAGAAACTTGCCTTTCCAGGTGGATAATTTTTTATGGATGCGTTCCATCACCATGTTCCACATACCCTCCTTGGTCCTACCACAAAACAGGGGGAGGTCGAGATAGGTTGTAGGAAGAGAATCGATAGAGCAACCCAAGATCCTGGCTATCCGAACCTGGCGCCTCACCGGGGTGTTGATGAAGAAAAGCTTGCTTTTAATGTAGTTCACCTTCTGATCGACCGCTCGTTCGTAGAGGGAGAGGATCCTCTTGATGTATCTAGCTTGAGCTACTGAAGCACTGGTGGACAAGAGAGTATCATCCACGAACTGCTGGTGGGTAATTGCTTCAATCCCCGAAGTGGGGAGGATGCCAGTTACCTTTCACCATCGAAGCGCCTCCTTGAGAGCTCTCCCCAGGGCCTCTGCCAGAATGATGAAAAGAGTAGGGGACAAGGGGTCTCCTTGATGAAGGCCCCTGTCACTTTGGAAATATCCAGCTGGGGATCCATTAACCAGGATGGAGAAACAGGGGGTGGAGATGCAGTTGTGGATGAGGTCAACCCAGAGAGGGTGAAAACCAAACTTTAGGAGAATCGCATAGAGGAACTCTCTATCCACTCTATCAAAGGCTTTATTCATATCGAGCTTGAGGAACAAAGCAACCTTTTTAGCCATGGAGGCCGAGTGAAGGGTCTCATGAACCATAATAACCCCATCCAGGATGTTCCTGCCTTTCACCGAACTACCTTGGCATGGATCAATGAGAAGAGGGAGGATGGGCTTAAACCTATTAGCCATGGCCTTGGTCAGAATTTTGTAGAAAACATTACAGAGGCTTATGGGTCTGTAGTCAGAAAAGGTTCTACAAACAAAGGATTTCATAATGAGATCCAAAAATATGGAATTGAAACTGCGATGGACAACTCTAGATGATTGAATCTCTCTGATGGCTTTACACACGTCCTCCCCTACTACATCCCACATGGTTTGGTAAAAATGAGGTGGAAACCCATCCGACCCTGGGGCTTTGTCAGGTTGCATGGAAAAGAGGGCTTCCTTAATCTCCTGAGAGGAGAAAGGTTCCATGAGTTTGGTATTAGCCTCTTGAGAGACACTGCTTGGAATGTTGGCCAGGAGCTCAGCTTGGGCAAGCCGATCACTCTCGAGAGGGTTTCCCAGTAAATATTGGAAGAAAGTCACCGCCTCGGCCCTTATCTCTACAATGTCCTTTGTGGTGGATCCATTACTGCAGTCAATCTCTCTAATTTTGTTGGATCCTCTATGCCGCATGGTGGAGGCATGGAAGAATTTAGTGTTAGAGTCACCTTCCTTGATCCAAATATCCCTGGAATTCTACCTCCAGAAGGTTTCTTCCCTTGCAATGATGTTATGATACTCTGCCAGGATGTTCCTCTCTTCTTCTCTAGTGGCCGCACAGTGATCTCCAGCTTTGATTCTTTTTTCTATCTCTTGAAGACGTTTCGAGATGGATTTTTTGCATTCAAAGATGTTCCCGAAGACTTCTTTGTTCCAGACTTTCAATTTTTCTTTTACTATCTTGAGCTTTTGGGCAAGCTGTAGTGACGCTGATCCCCCACCCTTTTGCTGCTGCCACCAGGAAGTGACTTGACCTTTGAAATCCTTGTGGAGGATCCACATGGATTCGAACCTGAAGGGAGTTTTGAAAGAGGGAGCCTTATCTGATTCGAGGATGATGGGGTTGTGATCCAAACCAATCCTGGGCAAGGCAGACAACATTGCATCTCCAAAAAATGGAATAGCTTCTTGAGAAATGAAAAATCTATCTAGCTTCACCTGAATGAGCCCGTTGCCAATCCTCCTGTTGCTCCAAGTGAAAGAGGACCCTTTGAGCTTGATGTCCATGAGCTCGTTGGTGTTAACAAAGTTCCTGAAATCATCCATGCTTCTATTGCACATATCTAGTCCTCCTTTCTTTTCAGATGGGTGCAGAGGACAGTTGAAATCCCCACCAATAATCCATGAAATGGTGCTGAAATTGCTCCTCATTTGAGTTACAGTTTCCCACATCTCAGCTCGCTCTACAGGAGAGTTTGGAGCGTAGATGTTGGAGAGGATCCACGAGTGATTGGTAGTCTTGGAGTGGAATAAAATGTTAAGGATTCTGTTTGAGGAAGACAATAATCTTCCTTCAACCAGGGTAGGATCCCAAAGGCACATGAGCCCACCTGATGTACCTTGAGCAGGACTGAAGAGAGCCTCCCCTTTGGCCCAAATGGCCTTAGCTGCCTTCTTGGAGGAGAACTCATCACTTTTGGTTTCTTGAATGACAAAAATGGAGGGATTTGTCCTTTTCCTGAGGTCAGCAGCCACCCTCTATTTGGCTACTCCGTTCAGTCCTCTCACATTCCATGAGAGGACTTTCATCTCAAAAGTTTAGGGTTTTTCTTGCCTCCCTTCGCTATCTGGAAGGGGGGTTTGGATCCTTGTTTTTCATCCTTCTGAGTGTCGGACTCATCAAAAAATAGTGTTAGCTGAGTTTCGTTGGTGATATTCTCCGCCGCTTCCTTGTTTCTCTGATCATTACCAGAGAGTCTTCCCCTTTTTCGTTCACTGCCAAAGTCGATCACTTGCTTTTTGCTCCTGGTGTTCCTAGGGCTTAGTCACCCAGAAGGACCTCCTTTTTTAGACACTGGAGATAAGGATGGCTCACCCCTCTCCATGCAGGGTGGGGATTTCCTATTGCCTGCAAGATATTCCTCCAAGACGGAGTTCGAGGCACCAAAATTAGGGAAGGTGTGAACCTGAGTAACAGGGTCCTCTGCACGAGAACCGTTTTGAGGTGAGGGTTTTGAGGGAACCTCTTGCTACTTCTGGATCGGTGAAAGAACTCCTTCTTCATACTCCTGCTCAGGCTGAGTCGAAGGTCCTTCTAGGCCCTCCACCTGGGCTGCCTGAAGGGTAGGGTTTTGCATGGCGTACCTGGGACCCATCGATGGTTGCTTGTTGAGCAGAGGTTTCCCTTGGTTCCACTATAGTCCTTTATTCTGCCCTTCCACTCTTTGATTCAGAGCCCTCAAGGCCGGACATTGGGTCTGGAGGTGTCCTTGAGTGCGAAAATGAGTACAGAATGTTGGCTTGTTCTCATACTCAATAACTTGCCTCGTGATGAGGGTTGATCCTCTGTACAAATTAATGGCAGTAGGGAGCTCGATATCCAGGTTGGCGGATACGCAAAACCTGGCTTGGACCATCCTAGAATGAACTTTGGTGGACGGGTCAATGGCGACCAACTCCCCAATGGAGCGAGCTATCCCTTTAATGACATTCTCATGCCAACACTGGAAAGGAAGGTTCGAAAGCCTTACCCATATCGGAGCTATATTTATGTTTTGGGTCTCCAGGTTGAAATCCTCTCCCCATATCCGGAGAAAAAGACTTTTGCGCCCTAGAAACCAGGGTCCCCCAGCCAAAATGTTGCAAAAATCCTCTTGAGTGTTTAGTCGGATGGCAAAAACCCCCGAGAGAGCGCCACAATCTCCATGTTACCATTGGTTCTCCATTTGCCAAAGGCCCATTTCTGGATGGTCTCCATGTCTGGTCGCCCTCCTAGAAACTTGCCAATCAGAGTAAACTTTTTGAGCTCCAGGAAACTCTCCATGAGGTCTTCAGGGATGACAAGGTCTTCGCCTAAAGGGATTAGCTCCTGGTTGAGGTGACTGTCTGGGGTTCCTGGCCTCACCGCATGAGCATAGGAACCTTTCAGGGTTGCACCACCTAAAGAAACCCCCTTGTCGGGAGGATCTTTCCCTTGCCCACTACGCCCACCCTCCTGGGCCCCTACAACGTCAGAGTCTGCCTCGCCCGTACTGGTTCCACCTGGGCCCTCACCCGTCACAGTCACCTCCATCCTACCGCCTCCTGTCGCTCGCTCACCCGCTTCCCACTTCCCATCCTCGCCTGCCTTCCCGCCTCCCATCCTCCCTCTCACCCAGTACAAAACCTTATTACTCCTAAGTTAAATATTGCAAATAATATATTAGCTTGACAAATAATTCCCTTTGAGGTATAACTTTCAATAATTATATTTCTCTAAATTCAATCTTATAACTCCCTAGAGATGAAAGCATATAAATATAGGAATGAATCTTACCTCATACCAAGCAATAATCAGTGTTAATTTTAGATGTGTAATGGCTACACTTGTTGACTGTAGTTGCTTTGACTATGTTTGGACCAGAGCATTGAATGCTCTATTGCTCACTTCCATGTTGTGATGGATCCCAGATATTGGACATAAATACGCTGAAAAATACCTCATTCAAAAATGCTTTATTGAAATTGTTGGTCCAAGGAGCCTTTAATAGGCAGTCAACCCAATGATAAGTATCACTTTAGTTACACTTCAATGCTTTCTTGGAAGTTCGTTGCAAGTGTAACGTTTGAAACATGTTCTTCCTTATTGTGTTGTTCAAATGATAATTCCAATGGAGAAATGTAACTCCTCTTCTACATGGTCTATGGGTGCCAAAATATTTTTGTAACACTTTCTCACATGTGCAAAATTTCAATGTTCCTTAAGAGTGTTTAGGGTTTCCTTTGGAGAGTGACAAATATCACTTGCATGCCCTTATGCTTATAATGCTTTCTTGCAAGCTTTTCTACGTAATTTTCCACCTTCTTATTGGTTGTATTTCAACACCACTGAGATGGTTCCAGCCAAGCAAGGCTAGTGGTGGTGCTTTTGTGGAGAGATGGAGGAGCTTTGGTGGAGCTTGAACGATAGCACTATGGTGGAGACTCTTTTATGCTCCAATGGTAGTATTGAATGCTCCTTCCTTTGGACATACATTTCTAGTTCTTCTTACTTTTATTTCCTTTGCTTCTGTGTTGATTGATATATCCCCTTTAGTGAGCAATGTGCCTCCTTTCTTGTGCTTTGTAGGTCGCCTATTATGGCTATCCAACCCATGTGCAATGTAGGCCCTTTTGAGAGGTTTATTGATGCTCGTATTTGAATGTGCTATTTTGGAGAAAGTTGTGCCCTTGTGGAACCTTCAAATCTGCCTTCTTTCCTACGTAGAATATATTATAGAAATGCAATATTTTGTACCAATATTTGTGAAATAGAATGCCTTTGTTGCACCCTTTCTTGCACTTCTTTTGCAGGTCTAAAATTATGGTTTTATGGCAGAATTTTGAATGCAGTAAAGGGGTTTGAGGTTGTCTCTTTTTTTAGACACCTTCCCATTTTCACTTGGATACTTTTATGATAAATCCAAGCTTAGATAGAAGCTCTTTATTTGATGCAATTTTTTGCAATTTTTTTTTTCTTGCATCAAACCCTATAATGCTTTGGATTTGAGACTCACCAAGTATAAATCTTTGAAGCTTCTATTTCTAATTTTGGTTAGTTATTTTCTTCTCCAAGTTTCAAAGGATTCTAGCCTTTTCGGTGGCTTCTCTTGGCAACTATGAGTTGAAGAACACAAGCTTATACTGAGAGGGGGGTGAACAATATAGCGCCCACTTTTTACTTTCTTTCCAAACCAATATCAATTAATGTCCTTAATTGCAATAACAAAATATAGCAGTGTGCATTAATAACTCAGATAGCAATAGTAAGCAAGAGCACAAGTCACCACACACAATTGAGACACAAGATTTAACGTGGTTCCCCCAATGTGGGGTACTCCACAAGATAATCTCCTTATAATATTTCACACAAAAATAAGGATCCTTATCCAATACAATGATTACTTTGATCTGCTCAAAGCTAGGTAATACACTGATCTGCTCAGGTAGGCAATCCACTGATCTGCTCAACTAGGCAACACATTGATCTGCTCAGGTAGGTAATCCACTGATCTGCTCAGCTAGGCAACACACTGATCTACTCAGGTAGGCAATCCACTGATCTCTCAGCTAGGCAACACACTGATCTACTCGGTAGGAAATCCATGATTCTTAGGTAGGAACTCCATGATCTGCTCAACTAGACCATGAATCTGCTCAACAAGCTCACATAGAACTTGTCCAAATCTGCTCAACAAGCTCACATAGAACTTGTCCAAATATGCTCAACAAGCTCACATAGAACTTGTCCAAATCTGCTCAACAAGCTCACACATAACTTGTCCAAATCTGCTCAACAAGCTCACACAGAACTTGTCCAAATATGCTCAACAAGCTCACTCAGAACTTGCTCCAAATCTGCTCAACAAGCTCACTAAGAACTTGTCCAAATCTATCCAAAAACTGTCCATAAATTTGTCCAAAAATCTATCCCAAAGACCTTCTCAAAGGCTCAATCAATCATGCTCAAGTAGCATTCAAATCTCATCCACAAATCTATAAAGGCAAGGCTCAATGATGAACTCAACAATGAATGGCAATACACTCTACAATGGATGACAACTATGATCCACAATGATCTCAACTCAAATCAATCTCATAGAAGCATAAAGAGAATTGTTAGAGACTCAATATGTTCTAAGCTCAATCTCAACTCAACTCAAATCAGAATTATAGAATAGTTTGTTTCATGGAACTTGAACAATCACTTCACACATCACTTGACTAGGCTCAATCAACTCAACTCAACCAATCATCACAAGAGACATCTCTTTCTCACAAAACCCTAGTCCAAGCATGTATCAACCAACTCAAATGTTTCCAACAATGCTCAACCACAAATCTCACATAACAATGATACTCATGTTCTTTTCAAGTTCTTTGCATAACCAATGGGCTTCAACAACTATGCTTATAAAACAAGGTTTAAACACAACTCTCAAACCAGAAAACCTTGAAGCATTCAACCAACCACTTTCGAAAAGGAAACCACAATCAATCCTTTTCTCTCCAATGATATTTCAGAAATCAACCACCATAATCAATCAATAGGAGAATGTGCCCATACCTTTTATGAAGATGAAGAAACCTCTTTGGAAATCTGCCACACTCAACAAACTTCTTTTTCAACTTTCAACAAGGGTTAGAGATCATGATTAATATCATAACAACAATATCCAAATAACACCTTATCACTCCTACTCAACAAAATGCATCATGTCCCCTTATGAAAGAATTAATCACTTTTGAAAAAGAACAAAACAACCTTCACTTTTGAACCCCTTTACAAAAATAGAAATATCTCTTTACATACACCTTATTTCTCCCTCTAAGCAAGTTAATCAAATAGCCCTCGAAATAAGCTTTCCAATGATATATAATATGATATACTTCTAAAAGGAAAATCACCAAAAATCTCTCTTTTTCTCAACATGCATCACAACCCTTATCTCTCCTAGGGCAACCTTAGAAAAATAAAATATTAGGAAAAATTATTAACTTGCCTTTGTCCTCAGCGGGATTCGATCCCTAGTCACTGCCCCTGCACCACTCTAACCATGGTACCAACAACCACGTGAGCCAACCACTCACATAGAATAGTGAGCACAAACCTTCTATTTGTTTGCTCCGAGCATGTCCTCAAACACCACATGCACCAAAAGAGTCCTCCCTTTCACTTTGCAAAACCAACATCGATGGGATTCGAACTTCGGATCTACTGGCACTTCAACACCTTACGCGCCTTCCTCTTGCCGCTAGGCCACAAGCACCTACGGTGCTTGGTAAGGGACCTCCCTTACTTTTATTGCCTCCTTTCTTCATTGGATTCGAATGAGTTGCGATGCCTTTGCTCCCTCTTCGAATGAACACCCTTTGCACACTCTTTAACATGCTGGCACCTTTCACTTCCTTAGCAATTCGAATGCATCACCATCATCGAGGACATGGGGAATTAATCAAAGCATTTGGTGGCATATTTATATATGCCTTCCTCCTTTCTTTTGACGTCGGCGCTATAAATTAAACTTTAATATTATATGCCTCCTCCTTTCTTTTGACGTCGGCGCTATAAATTAACTTTTAATTTTAAATTTAAATTTAAATTTTAAATAATTAAAATTTAAACTTAAATATTTAAAATTAAATATCTCCATCACTGGGGCACCTTTTTCGACGAAACGAAAAGCCAACCTGGGTTTTAAGAAAAACCCATTTCAAATCTGCCATCCATGGTTTTAAATAAAACCTTTTATTTTGCTTGCCTTGGTTTTCACAAAAACCCTGTATATATCCATGCTTTCCAAAATATCATAAATGCTTATTTATGAAATACTTTGGCCACCAAAACTCAATGTGATCCATGTGACATCAATGATCCATGTGACATCAATGACAACATAAAATACCTCAAATTTCCAACAATCTCCCCCTTTGTCATTGATGGCAACACCTCTAATGCAAATCACCACAATCACTACAAAAACCATTTCTGAGAATCAAAGTTGCTCCCCCTGACTCAATACTCTCTTTGGAGGTTGCTCCCCCTAACTCAATGCTCTCTTTGGAGGCTGCTCCCCCTAACTCAAATCTCTCCCCCTTTGACATCAATGGAAAAAGGGACACCTATGGGGCTAAAAGATATGACTCTTAAGCTTAGCCCCCTCACCACCTTCTCTCTTGAGGTGATTAATTTTGGGGTGGGAGTACTTTTACTCCCAATTGTTCTCTCAAATGCTCAAATGTTTCTCTTGGTAATGGTTTTGTAAATATGTCTGCAATATGATCTTTTGTAGGAACATATTCCAATCTTACTTGTTGCTCTGTAACCTGTTCTCTTAAAAAGTGATACTTGATTGGAATGTGCTTTGTTCTGGCATGCATTACTAGATTCTTCGAGATACTTATAGCACTAGTATTATCACATATAATAGGAATGGGATGATCATGTTCTATGCTAAAATATTTGAGAGTCTATTTCATCCATAATACCTATGAACAACATGTTGCTGTTGCAATATATTCTACCTCTATTGTGGAAAGTGACATTGATGGTTGTTTCTTACTTAGCCAAGAAACTAAGCAATCACCAAGAAAGAATGCTCCTCCACTTGTGCTTTTTCTATCATCAATGTTTCCTGCCCAATCTGCATCTGTGTATGTTGTGAGAGTAAACTTACTACTTCTAGGATACCATAGACCATACTCCATTGTTCCTTTGAGATATCTGAGTATTCTTTTCATTGTTGTCACATGTGATTCTTTTGGAGCTGCTTGAAATCTTCCCACTAAACCAACTGCCTGTATTATATCTGGTCTTGTAGCTGTAACATATAACAAGCTACCAATCATAGATCTGTATAGTGTTTGATTTGCATCAGGAGATTCATCATCTTTGCTTAATTTACACCCTGTAACCATTGGAGTACTAACTGGCTTACTATCTTCCATTTTGAATTTCTTCAACATCTCCTTTATATACTTTGTTTGTGAAAGAAATATCCCTTTTTCTAATTGTGAAATCTGTAATCCGAGGAAAAAGGTTAATTCACCAAGCATAGACATTTCAAACTCATTAGTCATGTTTCTTGCAAATTCTTGACACATTCTGTCATTGCTACCCCCAAAAATAATATCATCCACATAAACTTCCACAATCATCAAATCATTTCCCTTATTTTTAATATATATATTGCTATCAACTGTTCCCTTTCTAAAACCTTGCTCTCGAAGATATTTATCCAGTCTTGAATACCATGCTCTAGGAGCTTGCTTTAAGCCATAAAGAGCCTTTTTCAATCTACACACATAATCTGGCTTATCTGCTTGATTAAACCCATCTGGTTGTTCAATGTAAACTTCTTCTTCTAAATGACCATTCAAAAAAGCTGATTTGACATCCATCTGATATACTTTGAAATTCCTGTAGCTTGAAAGTGCCAAAAACATCCGTATAGCTTCCAATCTTGCAACTGGTGCAAAGGTCTCATCAAAATCAATTCCTTCTACTTGTGCATATCCTTTACACACCAATATTGCCTTGTTTCTGATGACTTGACCATCTTCATTTAGTTTGTTCCTGTAGACCCATTTAGTACCAATTACATTTTTTCCTTTTGGTCTTGGAACTAATTCCCAAGTCTTACTTTTTTCAATCTGATCTAGTTCTTCCTTCATTGCTTTAATCCAACATTCATCATTTTTTGCCTCTCTAAAATCCTTTGGTTCTATCTTGGATAGTAGTGAAACATTTGCTTGTTCTATTGAGCCTATGATTCCTCTTCTTGTTCGTCTTACATCAGGGCTGCCAATGATCAAGTCCTCTGGATGATTTTTTTGAATATATCTTGATGTAGTTTTGGAAGGTATATTCTGCAAATCTTCTTCATCTGAATCTTCACCCATTTCTTCTTGACAACTTTCTTCTTCTTCAAGAATATCTTCTTGAGATGGCTCATTTATTCTTGTTCTTTCATCAACTCTGACATTTATACTTTCCACCATGGTATGTGTTCTTTTATTGTAGCATCTGTAGGCCTTACTCTTTGTAGAGTATCCAAGAAAAATACCTTCATCGCATCTAGGATCAAACTTGCCCAAGTCCTTATCCTCTCTTCTGATATAACACTTACTTCCAAAAATTTTGAAGTAGTTTACCGTGGGAGATCTTCCTTTCCAAAACTCATATGGAGTCTTATGTTGCTTTGTTCTAACTTGAGCTCTATTCATAACATAGACTGTTGTATCGATTGCTTCCTTCCAAAACCCATATGAGATTCTTGATTCATTTAGCATTGCTCTGGCCATATTCTCAAGAGTTCTATTCTTTCTTTCTACTACTCCATTTTGTTGTGGAGTCCTGGCTACTGAATATTCTTTTTTGATTCCATGTTCTGCACAAAACTCAATGAATTCTGTAGAGATGAATTCCCCTCCTCTATCTGATCGCAAACACTTGATCTTCTTTCCTGTTTCATTTTCTACCATTTCTTTGAACACTTTGAAATGCTCAAATGCCTCTAATTTCTCTTTCAGAAAAACAACCCAAGTCATTCTAGAATAATCATCTATGAACAACATGAAGTAACTTTCACCTTGTAGACTTTTGGTTCTCATAGGACCACATAAATCAGTATGAATCAATTCTAATACCTTGGAAGAGGAATATTATTTTGCCTTGAAACTTGATCTTGTCTTCTTTCCATACTAACACTGTGCACAAATTGTATTTGAAGGTCTTTTTATCTTTGGTAGATCTCTGACAATTTGTTTGTTGCTTATCCTTACTATGTTATCGAAGTTCAAGTGACACAACCTTTTATGCCATAACCAACTTTCTTCTTCTTGAGATAGAAGACATTTTTCCTTTTTTATTTCACTGAGCATGTAGAGATTGTTATTGGTTCTTTCTGCATTTGCAACAAGCTTCCCTATTTTTGTTTCCCTGATTTTGCATCCTGTAGAGGAAAAAGTAATTGTGTACCCTCGATCACAAAGCTGACTTACACTCAGTAGATTGTGTTTTAGACCCTCAACATAGAGTACACCCTGTGTAGTAGTCTTTCCATCATCCAAACTTAAAGTTCCTCTCCCTTTGATTTTAGCTGAAGCATTATCACCAAATCTCACAGATCCATTGTTGTTCCCTTTTAAAGAAATGAACTTATCCTTATACCCAGTCATATGACTAGAGCACCCACTGTCAATATACCATTTTTCCATCCTATAACCCAGTAGAATCTACCCTCAAGTTGTTAGCCTTTCTGAAGGAACCCGCTCTGATACCAATTGAAGAACACAAGCTTATATTGAGAGGGGGGTGAACAATATAGCACCCACTTTTTACTTTCTTTCCAAACCAATATCAATTAATGTCCTTAATTGCAATAACCAAATATAGCAGTGTGCATTAATAACTCAGATAGCAATAGTAAGCAAGAGCACAAGTCACCACACACAATTGAGACACAAGATTTAACGTGGTTCCCCCAATGTGGGGTACTCCACAAGATAATCTCCTTATAATATTTCACACAAAAATAAGGATCCTTATCCAATACAATGATTACTTTGATCTGCTCAAAGCTAGGCAATACACTAATCTACTCAGGTAGGCAATCCATTGATCTGCTTAGCTAGGCAACACACTGATCTACTTAGGTAGGCAATCCACTGATCTACTCAGCTAGGCAACACATTGATCTACTCAGGTAGGCAATCCACTAATATTCTCAACAAGCTCACATAGAACTTGTCCAAATCTGCTCAATAAGTTCACATAAAACTTGTCCAAATATGCTCAACAAGCTCACATATAACTTGTCCAAATATTCTCAACAAGCTCACATAGAACTTGTCCAAATATGCTCAACAAGCTCACATAGAACTTGTCCAAATATGCTCAACAAGCTCACATAGAACTTGTCCAAATATGCTCAACAAGCTCACAGAACTTGCTCAAAATCTGCTCAACAAGCTCACTAAGAACTTGCTCAAAATCTGTCCCAAAAATTATCCACAAAGCTGTCCAAATCTATCCCAAAAGCCTTCTCAAAGGCTCAATCAATCATGCTCAAGTAGTATTCAAATCTCATCCACAAATCTATGAAGGCAAGGCTCAATGATGAACTCAACAATGAATGGTAATACACTCTTCAATGGATGACAACTATGATCCACAATGATCTCAACTCAAATCAATCTCATAGAAGCATAAAGAGAATTGTTAGAGACTCAATATGTTCTAATCTCAATCTCAACTCTCAACTCAAATCAATATAGAATAGTTTGTTTTATGGAACTTGAACAATCACTTCACACATCACTTGACTAGGCTCAATCAACTCAACTCAACCAATCATCACAAGGGACATCTCTTTCTCACAAACCCTAGTCCAAGCATGTATCAACCAACTCAAATGTTTCCAACAATGCTCAACCACAAATCTCACATAACAATGATACTCATGTTCTTTTCAAGTTCTTTGCATAACCAATGGGCTTCAACAACTATGCTTATAAAACAAGGTTTAAACACAACTCTCAAACCAGAAAACCTTGAAGCATTCAACCAACCACTTTCGAAAAGGAAACCACAATCAATCCTTTTCTCTCCAATGATATTTCAGAAATCAACCACCATAATCAATCAATAGGAGAATGTGCCCATACCTTTTATGAAGATGAAGAAACCTCTTTGGAAATCTGCCACACTCAACAAACTTCTTTTTCAACTTTCAACAAGGGTTAGAGATCATGATTAATATCATAACAACAATATCCAAATAACACCTTATCACTCCTACTCAACAAAATGCATCATGTCCCCTTATGAAAGAATTAATCACTTTTGAAAAAGAACAAAACAACCTTCACTTTTGAACCCCTTTACAAAAATAGAAATATCTCTTTACATACACCTTATTTCTCCCTCTAAGCAAGTTAATCAAATAGCCCTCGAAATAAGCTTTCCAACGATATATAATATGATATACTTCTAAAAGGAAAATCACCAAAAATCTCTCTTTTTCTCAACATGCATCACAACCCTTATCTCTCCTAGGGCAACCTTAGAAAAATAAAATATTAGGAAAAATTATTAACTTGCCTTTGTCCTCAGTGGGATTCGATCCCCGGTCGCTACCCCTACACCACTCTAACCATGGCGCCAACAACCACGTGAGCCAACCGCTCACATAGAATAGTGAGCGCAAACCTTCTATTTGTTTGCTCCGAGCGTGTCCTCAAACACCACGTGCGCCAAAAGAGTCCTCCCTTTCACTTTGCAAAACTAGCACCGATGGGATTCGAACTTTGGATCTGCTGGCGCTTCAACACCTTACGCGCCTTCCTCTTGCCGCTAGGCCACAAGCGCCTACGGTGCTTGGTAAGGGACCTCCCTTACTTTTATTGCCTCCTTTCTCCGTTGGATTCGAACGAGCTGCGACGCCTTTGCTCCCTCTTCGAACGAACACCCTTTGCACACTCTTTAACACGCTGGCACCTTTCGCTCCCTTAGCAATTCGAACGCATCACCATCATCGAGGACATAGGGAATAAATCAAAACATTTGGTGGCATATTTATATATGCCTTCCTCCTTTATTTTGACGTCGGCGCTATAAATTAAACTTTAATATTATGTGCCTCCTCCTTTCTTTTGACGTCGGCGCTATAAATTAACTTTTAATTTTAATTTTAAATTTTAAATAATTAAAATTTAGACTTAAATATTTAAAATTAAATATCTCCATCACCGGGGCACCTTTTTTGACGAAACGAAAAGCCAACCTGGGTTTTAAGAAAAACCCATTTCAAATATGCCATCCATGGTTTTAAATAAAACCTTTTATTTTGCCTACCTTGGTTTTCACAAAAACCCTGTATATATTCATGCTTTCCAAAATATCATAAATGCTTATTTATGAAATACTTTGGCCACCAAAACTCAATGTGATCCATGTGACATCAATGATCCATGTGACATCAATGACAACATAAAATACCTCAAATTTCCAACATGAGTTGCAGATTTTTGTGCACCAATAGTATCTTTAGATTCTTTGATAAATTCTAATTTTGTGCCTTTCTCAAGAACACAAACATAAGATTTTTGAGAGTAATACAATAGTGCAAATGAACCCACTAATATTTCATTTTTGATGCACTATAAATTACACCTTATTAGTTCAAATAACTCTCAAAAACTTATAAATGCACTTAATAAATTTACTACAACTTAATCAAGAATAATCTGAAATGAATTTTCAAGAATTAATCTGCAAATTCCTTATAAGCAAGATATTAGGAGATAGTCTTCTTTTGCTTTCCAAATTATATGATAGGTAGTTGATAGATAGTTGAAATTCTAAATTCTATTCAAATCCTAATTTGCAAATAAACCTTAAAAAGAGCCTTTCTTTTTGCATATGTGAAGATTGTAATACAAATCTCCTTTTTGCAAATTTAATCTGGATTAAGGTGCTTTAACAAATCTGAAAAGTAATCTATTTACACCAATATTTGCTTACCTTTTTTTGAAAGCTTTTGTAGCTTCTTTGCCACTTTTGTAGATGATGTAGATCTTGGTGTCTAAGATCACGAAGTTGCAGCCTTGAGTAAGATCTTGCAACTCTGTGTAGACTATTTTGAACAACTCCTTCACAAAATGTTGATATCGAACTTCCTTTCATGAACCTAATATTTGGTGACTTTGTTCTCCTCTTGTTCTATCCTCCTACTATAGATTTGGAGAATCTTGTATCTTTGAATCAGTGTCCTCTTTCTATGGGAGGCAATCTCCAAATCTCCTGGATTTGATGAGCTTCCTTTGTCTTTAAGTCTTCTTATCGAATTTTGACTTCAAGAAGGATATTTTTCACAAGATTCTGAATGTCTTGAGGTCTTCACTGGATTCTTCTTCTAATCGAATTTGGCACTCCTTGCCAAATTCTCCTCCTCTTGATATTTTTGTTAGATGGTGACAATTTTCCCAAGTCCTTCACTAACAGGGGCTTCTCCTTGGTAGTGGATTTCTCTAGTGAGTTATCCTTTGATGATTTATTTAGCAAGGCTCTCCTAGCCTTTTACTAGATTCTCATTGAGACCTCCCCAAGTTCTTTGATCTTGCAACTTCTTATGGTCTTTCTTGAGACCTTTTCTTTAACCTTCTACTCCTGGAAGTGTTGGTGGTGATATCTTCTCCTAGATCTCTTATTCTACTGCTTCTAGATTTGAGCAAGACTCTTCTTGTCCTTCTTCTTCCTATTTTGGAAGTTCTTCAATGAGATATCCTCCTGATCTCTTTTGCTTTAGGTGTTGTATTGATTTTGAAGAGGATAATCTTCCTAACTTTCTTGTAGGAAGCTTTCCCGACTTACTAGATCTATTTTTCCTACAATAAAATATATTAGTACTGAAATATGTTTTTGAATTAGGTACTTTCTTCTAGAGTCTTCTTCAGGATAAAATCTTATGTGGCATGTTTCAGTATCAAGGCTTCTATGGCCTTTTCTTTAATATCAAGGCTTCCATGGCCTTTTCTTCAATATCAAGGCTTTTATGGCCTTTTCTAGGTTTCTATGTCATTTTCTTCTGGATCAAGGATTCTATAGCCTTTTCTAAGATTTTGTAGCTTTTTCTTATAGATCAAGGCTTCTATGGCCATTTCTTATTAATCAGGGCTTTTATGGCCTTTTTATTTTTGTGAAGTTCTTCAATCTAGCAATGGAGATCTCCTATGTCCTGACTTCACCACGATTATTTTCCAAAATTTTCTTATGAAGTATTCTCCTTTATGCAATAACTAATATTTGCACTATGAAAGCACTCCGACCTTCGGGTAACAAAGTTGAGGTCCCCTAGCTAAATATTTTAGGAGGTGTCTCAATCATTTGATAATTAATCCCTTATAATAAAAGAAACTTCAGGTAAATATTTCTAGATCTCTTAGATGAGCTTCACTAGTTGATCCATCAAACTAGTGGATCAAATGCTAAGTCCTAGTATTCATGGGTTTTCTTGCAACTCTGTGAAAAGACTCTAGCCATATGCGATATCAATATTTTTGAAACTAAGATTTCTTTTAGTTCTCACTTGTGGGTCTCCTAATTCTATCACCTAGACTCTTATGAGAAATTTTGACTATGATTGGTCCAATGGCACATCAGGTTGATAAAAAACTTAGGGTCAACGATAATGGTGATTTTCCTATTGATCTACCGTAGCTTGATCTACCATAGCTCTAATACCATTATTATATTTTAATACAATATGTAATGGGAGATAGCAAACACAAGATGCAAAATAATAAGAAATAAAGTCAATATGGGAGATGACTAAAATATGTTATAAATAGAAATAACAAAAATGAGTAAAAAAGTAGTTATGGAGGAAATGAACACTCCATGATACAAGCTACTGCTCAATGAATGAGCTCTGAGCTTATAGGTCACACACTATATACTGTTGTGACTATCCCATACTACTATGCCCCACAAATGTTGCTATACATCTACTATCTATGGCCCTTTATATAGGAAGATAAGTTCCTTAGCCAACACTCTATCTAGTTGTACAAGGGACACCTTGCACATTTACAACTTGCACATTGACACTTATGCATTTATTACATTGCATGAAGTAACTAGATATATTCCCCCTAAAGTAATATAATTTCCTAAGCATGTACCAAGGAAGGTACATTTACATGACCCAAATAATGTAATATAAGCTATTTCTAACATATTTGTATATTTTTTATTATTTAAAATAGTTTTCTTTATTGATTCATCCTTCCTCCTGGTAGACCTTGGAGCAAGGGCCCACTCTATTAGGACATTGGAAGGGATCAGTTCTAGAATTGTTATAGTTATGAACCAGATTGAATAATTTTACATATGGTAAAGTAATAGTTAATCATGCAACTGCTTAGTTATTTTTTCGTTCTAGTTTTACTTTCCTATTACGAGTTCTATATTACATATTTATTTGTGTGAAATATTTCATTTAAGACAAAACATGAGATGTGTTTATTATGGGGTGTGAATTTTATTTTGTTGTTAGATTTATTTTGCAGTGAATTAGGATTTATATTTAGTTTACTTTGAGTGAAAATTTAGATTTAGTTTGCTTTTAGTGAGAATTTAGATTTAGTTTTTTTTAGTGAGAATTTAGCTTTATTGTGAGAATATTTCTATTATATTTTCATAGAAAAACCAATACTAAAACCCATCTTATAATTCTCTAACACATACAACCATAGGATGCCACCCCATATTGATAAAATTAAAGTACGAGTATTAATGACACTCATCAAATGTACTACAAAAATAGTACTCTTACTTTAAGACATCTAATATCTAAACTTCCTTAAAGCTTTCAGCATAGCAAACATCTATTTTTAAATGAAAGTATATTTTTGTTTATAATTGTGAAGCACTTGGATCATGAAGAAGATTGAGTGTTCATCTTCTTTGTCATCCTTCTGAGTTAAAATGGTTGTGATACTTTTGTTAGTGCTAAACACATGCAACCTAAAATATTTGGAGAAATATGGATTAGTGATGATTTGGGATTTTGTGATTGTATCTTTAATAACCTAGAAAAGTGTATTTGCCTTCTTTATTCCATACAAAAGTGGAATTTTTCTTCAACATCTTATTTATTGAACTAACTAGTTGCACAAAGATTATTATGAACTTGGCTACAAACTAGATTTGTCCAAGGAATGACCTAATCCCTTTGATGAATGTGGTTAAAGGTAACTCTTGAATGGATTTTATCCTATCCCAATTTATTGCAATGCTTTCCTTAGTTATGATATGCCCTATAGATTTTCTTCTTGTACCATAAAGATGGAATTTTTGGACTTAATGATATTCTATACTCTCTACACCTTTTTAAAATGGACTCTATATGTTCAAAATGCTTATTATTTTCTTTGTAAAATATAGTTAAATAATCCAAGTATATGTATGATTTCATCTTTCAAACCTTTAAAGGCAATATCCATAGCTCTTTGGAATATAGCTCTAGAATTAGATAGATCATAAGGTATTATTTAGTACAAAAATATTCTCCACTTTATTTTTAACGTTGTTTTGCGTTGGTCATCATCTTTAACCCAAATATTATTGTACCCTAAAAATCCATCTAGCGATAATAGCATCCAAGATCCTCCTATATTTTTTTAAATTTGACCTACAAATTGTAGTGGTTAGTGGTCTTTTGGTGATGCGCTATTCAAGTTCCTAAAATCTATGCATAACCTAATATCTTCATTATTTTTATGAATTGACACCAAATTATCCACCCAACTGGAATGCTTGATGGAAAATATGAATTGGGCATATAGAAGATTTAGGATTTCTTTCTTCATTATTATTTCAATTTTAGGATTAATTAATCTTTGCTTTTGTTGAAAGGTGTTTGCACTAGATTATAATTCTATAGTGTGTTTAATGATGATTTTTTTATAAACCTTTAAATATTGAGAAGAGAAAGTGATGATGTTGTTGTACTTCCCACAAAGTTCTTTGAACATGCTTATATATTTATCATTACACTATTTTCCTAAAAGTGGATTATTTGCTTCAACAACTTCAAGTGGATGGTAGGAAGATGCCTTTACCTTGATGCTAGATTTCTTGTAATTATCATCAAGGTTGAATAAGTTTTCTAGTGTAATTAGTCCCCTTGATATTTGGTTAGTCTTTAATTGAAATACTCTATATTTTATATTGTCCCCATACTTGTTCTTGTCTTTAGCATGTTGAGCTTCCTAAATGAGGAACCCTACGATCTATACATGGGTATGAAATACCTACCAAACATCAATGTAATTAGGTATGGTGGACCTTAAGATGACTTCTAGCTCCTTCAATTTAGCTAGTTCATGTGCTTTGGTATTTACCTCTTAGGGAATTGCTTTGATCTTGTTTGTATTAATGTTCTCTAGTAGATCCCAAACTCTATATTTGTTGGACTTTAGGTGCTTATTTCAGTCACGCACTCTAAATTAAATTGGTTTATGACAAAATCAAAATTCCCAAATACTTTGATGTTTTTTATACCCATATTTTCAACTTTTCTCAGGTTCATGGAAAATGCTTCATATTCAACCACATTATTAGTGTAACTAAAAATAAATTGTGAGCATTTTTTAGTTGAGTACCTTGAGAATTAATGACTTGAATACCGATACTTATTCCATTTTTTGTTCTTGCATTGTCATAATGAATGATCAATAATTTATTGGATCTTTGGACCTATTGGCTAGCCAATATTAGAATAATGGTGAGTTCGTTGCATATTAGATAGTTACCAATATCTTTCTCATCAAAACTCATCTTTGGTTCCTCTTAATCCTAGAGTACACCTATGATTATGCCAATATATTTTATGTGATTAGACTTAATTGATTCATCATCCATAAATTCAGGAAACTTGTTCTATTTATTACCCCTTCATCTTCTAGTTTATGCAACTCATAGCTATACGGAGGTTTATTTTCTATCTTGATGATATTTATATATCTAGGTACCTTCATATGTGTATAATACATTTCTAAGTGTCTTACTCTAGATAACATCTTAGTCCATTCTCTTGAGAGCATCATTTTGAAATAATGAGAGAGATCAATCATAATGACTACTTATTTAGGATGTTTCACCACAGTCATAATTATTTCTTTTAGTATCCCTATTAAATTCACCTTGGTACTATCCATTTGAATTAAATTTCTACTATTCTTGGTGTATAGCAATCTCATTTCCTTCCACACAACTTTTTGGTATCACTGTCATGACTCTTAAGTCCAATATACAACCCCTTAACAAATAATTTTCAATCTTTGAAGTATTATAGAATGGTGGTGGTTTTAGCATCTTCAAAAAATGGGGTATTTCACCCGGGTATTGTAGGTGAGTTGGAGAGGAGAGGGCAATCCTCCAAGGGAGGTCCCAGGTTCGAATCTCCACCCTACCAAAAAGTTGAATTGGGTACCCAAAATCCAATTGATAATGTTGGTGTGGGCAGTTCTGGGTGCGACTCCCGAGTGACTTTGACGATGTATAACACCCTGTTCGTGGTCTCTTAGACCAAGGCGGCCCCACAAGGGGTTTTTCACTTAAATTTTTTATGGGGAATTTAGAAAATTTATCACATTTACTTGTATGTTTGATGGATCTTTTGCAATCAATATTTATTGATTATTGGATTAAGTTGTATCTATTTTTGTTGTCTATTCTTAGTATAGCTCCTTTTCCTCCTCTTTGGGGGAATCTTGGTGTAAATACCTTTGGATTGGTAGGGGAAGTGCTTCTAGCATGTTCACTTTGTCTGACATATTTTTCATCTTCTCTATGATGTTTAACCTGAATTCAATGGTGTTGCATTCATTATGTGATGTGAATTTTCTATACTATCTTGTAGCAATCATGCATCCTTCACTAGTCATGAACGATTTCTTTAGACAATTTTTAGCCTTATCCTATAATTTATCCCTTTCCTTTTCAGATACTATCCTTTTTATATCTACTATTATTTCCTATTAAACTCATTTTCCTTTCTCAACTTCCTTCACCTTTTTAGCAACAATATTATTTTTTGGTACTACAAACAATACCTTTTTAGCATTCTCTTTTTTTATGTCTTATTCCTCGACTACTATTGGACCTTTATCCTTACCATGTAATGTTGGTCTACCTCTTGTCAATAATGTAGTGTCTAAACTAACTTTTTCTTACTTATTGGATGATTCTTATTCTTTTGTGAACTTTATTTTGCTAATAGTTCCAACTCCATGCTAATTAGAAAATTCAAAACTATATTTAAAAGAGGAGTCTTCATCATCTTTGACAATGTCAAATATTAAAAAAATAATATTATTGGAATTTGGCAATGCCATAATTGCTTGTTGAACTAGGATTGGAGTTTGGTAAATCATTTGATTAATTATAGATGGTTGGTTCACTATTTGCATCATTTATCCCATAGTCGCAATCTATTGAACCTCTTCAAAATATACGGCTAAAATAACATGAGTAATATTTCAAATCATTAGTCTAAATCATACTGTAACCCTTTTACATAATATGGAAAGGCACATGTTGGAGTTCACAATATTTTCTCAAAACAAATTGAAGCAATCCATCCATTCAAATCTTACACAAAAAGCATAAACGGATGAAAGAAAGGAAAATAGAAATTAATATTTTTGGGTTCTCGTAGGTACCATAAATAATCATTGTCTTGTAAGATTCACAACACTCCAATGTTAAAATGAGGAGTTGTGGGATTATTCATACTAATATCAAATACACAAAAACATAAATAAACTTAACCTTAAGCTGACACAACAAGAAAGGCTTTAATATTAATTACAAGTTTATAAAGGTGGATTTAAGCATGACAAGGTTAATCATGCCCCATAGGGTTTACCTAATAAAATATTATAATAAATTCAATATATTGTACAATTAATTCCCTTAGGCCTATCCAATATTACATCATACAATATCATATTTGGCCATGAATTAGATTACAATTTCAACACCCCCATAATCAAATAAACTCCTTCAATCTTCCATAGTCACATAAGGTATGACTTTAAGGCACAATTTTTCCTCGTACGACATACATCACATTATTTGAAGACTTACTCTTGCCCTTGGACCACTTAATTTTAGTCACCAAAAGAGGATTTGCATGAACCTACTTAAAATAAGAGTTGTAACAAATTTCCAAGAGTATCTAGACAAGAAATAGAAGGAGATCATTAAATATTAGACCTTATTGAATAAATTGAATCAATTACCCAAAGGATAAATACGGATTGACTAAATCAAATCTTGAATCCTTTTCCTAAAAGCCTTTAAAATACTCAAAATCTACTGCAACTATCACAAATCCATCTACATCTCCCAAAAAATCAGGCTAAAGATTATGCTTATATAACATATTATAAAGTTTCCATTTTGAAGTGAAGCAATAGGCTTTAAAGAAAATTACACAATAGATCATCCCTCCACTTGTACTATATCCTTGAATAAATACCAACAATGCAGAGAGCTCAAAAAATATTTGATTTGAAAAAAATAGGTTCAAAATGCTTTTGTATGCAAAATTTATGGCCTCTAAATGTTTGCCCTCCAAAATAGCCCTAGAGTGATGTTTTTAAAAAATAACATTTTTTTTTAGCTCCTAAATTTTCTACAAGGAAAACATAATCTAGAGTTGATGTAAATTCTTCAAAAAAAAATAATAATTGGAGAAAGAAAAAATGAATCTTCCATTTTCCTCTTTTGTTGAATGTGTTTGTCAAGATTTAAGAAGAAATTTATCCTAGAAGTTGGAAGAAATATCAGAGGCTTCGAATAAAATTTCTACATAATCGAGTGATGAAGCTTCATACCTACTCTAATACCATGTTGGAATTAACAATATTTTCTAGAAATGAATAGAATTATTCCATTCACTCAAATCTTATACAAAAAGCATAAAAGGATGAAAAAAAACTTGAAAGATATTTTGGGTCACCCGTAGGTACCATAAATAATCATTGTATTATCCATAGATAGTATTCATAACACTCCAATGATAAAATGAGGAGTAGTGGGGGGTATTTATACTAACGCCAAATCCCCAAAAACATAAATAAACTAAACCTTAATTTGATAAAACAAGAAAGAGTTTAAGGTTTATTACAAATTGATAAAGGTGGGTTTAACCATAACAAGGTTAACCACAGACCATAAGGTTTTATATTAAAATTTAATAGTAAATTAAATATATCGTACAATGAATGCACTCAGGATTATCCAAAGGTGGGTTTAACCATAATAAGGTTAACCATATACCATAGGGTTTTGTATTAAAATTTAATAGTAAATTAAATATATTGTACAATGAATGCACTTAGGACTATCCAAAATTGCATCATACAATGTTGGCCTTGGCCATGAACCAGATTACAATTTCAATAGATTGTTCTTCATTATGGTGAATATTGACAAAATCAAATATAAATTCCTCATTAATCTAGTATTATGATTATGATTGTTTTCTTGAAGATTCCTTTGCATAGAATTTAATTGAAAAAACACCAAATATCCATTACGCATATTTCCAAACCTCCTCATAAAATGTTCTACAATTTATGCCTAATTAGTAATAGATCTATTAGTGATTCCTCTACAACATAAAGCAATTTTACCCTTTAATGAGTAATTAAGCAAACATATCATAATATCCTCTTCCTAAATGTGATGAATTAATTTTAGCATAGAGATATCATTTAGATGATGCATTTTTACTTTGGTCCCATTTCCATCAAATACTGGTAAGGATTTTATGGTAGTGACTAGAATAGGGGAATAAGCTCTCAGATTCAAGGGGCCATGATAGGTCTAGACAAAAATTTGATTTGAAGTTTGTGTGATGAAGTCACCTGGTTGTATTGAGAAAATTGGCCATACTACATTGGTAAAAGACACATAATGTCCCTTGAGGTGAGGTTGCATATGCTTGAAGTGGGGAAATATACAACTCCATTTGTTGTGGAAAACATTGTGGGTTTTATTGCACAACATAATATTGTAGTGATAATGGAGGATTCAAATTTTGCACATGATATGGTTTTGGATAAGCTTAGTTATAGATTTTGTGTTGGATAACTATTTAGAGGAAGCATTTGATTGGGGGAGTTTCTTGAAATCCTTGATTCCCCATCTGACTAGGTGGCATTTATAATTTTTGCGTCATGTCTTGGTTTGAAACTAGAATATTTACTTGCCCTACAATATGACTATTATTGGTATTTAGTGGATTATATTCTCCCACGGGTGGAGGTTGTTTTGGTGGATTTACCATATTTTAAGCTTAGGGTTATTGGCTAGAATAGGGTAAATAATGGGTTGGAATAATACTTATCAAAGGATTATTTTTAATGTTGGATGTTGGTGGTTGGATCATTCCAACTTAATTATTTTAGGACACTTGTGGTTGATTATTTAGAGGATCATGTGCACTAGCTAAAGACCCAACTTGACTAATGGATTGTGAGATATTCGATAAATATTGAATCATTCAATTCATTTCATACAAAGGGTTAGTAATTTCATGAGTGATAGTAGGTCTAGTAGATACCCAAGTTTGATTTAGGATGGAAAACGCATGGCCAAAAATTAGGATATGATTGAGGAAATTTAATTCTTTTGACATGGGATTTTGATCTTGACTAGATTGATCAGCCATTACACTTTCCACTTTTATGGAATTGGACTTAGAGTTATATCAATTTCAAGCTCATCATCTCCTTGTACCCATACAATGACTTGCTTCTTTTTTATTTTTGTATTATTTTTTTGAAATGGTATTGCTTATTTGTTGTGTCTTTGAATGCATATTCATAATCCTAGATCATAAATAAAATATTGAAATCAAAAAATGTAAAATTTGATTAGGGGAATAAATCATTATATCAGGTGGAGAAAATTACTTCCAAAAGAAAAAATATTTTCAACAAGAAAGGTTAGAGCAAATTGTTCTAAATAAATTGCTTCCAATTTTTTTAGTGAATCACTCATCCAAAAGGACTTAGAAAACATTTATTTTGGGTAAATTTTTTCAAAAGGGAAGAATTGCTCCTTGGATGAAGACTTTGTAAAAATTCTTCAAAATTTGGTAAATTGCTTTTCATTAGTAACATAATGCAATTTGGTGTCAAATTTGAAGAATCTTGATAGTTTTTAACGTGCTTTTGATGCCACAAAAATTTTAAAAATTTGATGGGATTTGAAATAAAGAGATGAAAAATTAGATTTCAAAGAAGGACTAGGCTTTATTTAAACTTGGAAATCAAGTCTTAGGTCCAAATGGGTGTGCCAAAAACTATTGAATTATGAAAAGGTCTAATTTCTCATGTGCTTGCAGTTTTATTTTATCAATTGGAAGAAGGAATATCATGCCCTTTCAACCACCAAATTTAGGTTGGATCCCCACTATCCTTACTAAATTAATCTAATCTACTAAATATTGAAAGTATTTATGAAATAAATACATAAAAGTAAAATTTGGAGGTTTAGAATGTGACAGATTAAAGAAAATTGCATTCAAGTAAATGTGGTTATAGGTGTAGCAAGGAGAGTATGTGATCAACCAACACATGATAATACTGAATAAATAATATGTATCCATGCATGTATGAAATATAAATAACAAGGAATGACAAGAGGAAAAATATATAGTGCCACAATTGTCACACATTCCATAATCCAAAAGAGTAGTGTCATAATTAAAAAGAAAAAATTCTTACATAATCTCTTATTAGTTCCATGATAAGAGGAATTATAATGTGGGTCTCACAAAGGATAGCTTTGGTTCTCTCAAGGTCTAAATATATTTATATTATATCCCATGGATCTTCTATAGAGAATTAATTCACCCATGAGTTACCTTGAGTGAGAAATTTTACTTCTAGTAAAAGTAAATATTTAGGAGTATATTTAAAAAACGATACACCTAAAAATGCTACATGCCTCTAATTACATATTTAAATGGATTAGAATCCTTCTAAGGTGGATAGTGGTGTCACTACAAGGCAAAATATCAATTTAAAAATATTTCCCTTGAGATTAGTGCACTCTTGTCTTGTTTTGCCTATCAATGAGTGATTTGCTCCTAGAAGTACAATGAATTGCTCCTACCTTGACAAGCAATTTACTCCTTATCAAGCCAATAATACCTCTAGGATGGACTATATAGTAGGGTTCAACTCTACATGATTGGATTTTGAGAGGCTCCAATTAATTAATTCCTTAGTTTTGCACACCTCCAAAACATTGGTAACCCTAAGGTAGTAAGCTAGTTACTATAAGTACCCAGCTTAGAGGTATCCATTGTAGCCTTACCATGTTATTCAACTCAATGTATGCATATGAGGCAATCCATCTCATAAATCAATCCTTGATGTTTTTCTTCCTTAAAGGTTAGGATATCAAATCTAGGAACTAAAATATCTTGAGGTCAATCAAGCAGAAAGGCAGCACCACCTACAACGGAATATAAATTAGTAGAAAAATCTAGATCAACCTCACCCCTACCTATAGGGGTTACCCTAGAGGTTTGGAAATACATTAAGAACTATGGGAGAAATTAAATATTTCCTAAAAGTTACTATTGGAAGTGTCATGGACCTTTACCAAAGGTTGTTTATTGAAAGTGTTTTGGATATTGCTAATAGGTTAGCCTTTGGAAGTTTCCTAGTTCTTGATACTTAAAATTCCTAACAATAACTAAAGGGTGATCCATAAGAATCTCAAGTCCCTCATGTCAATATTTTAATTGCTCAAGGAATACCTATTGGAATTTTCTTTTCAATTCCCATTCTATTTTTGGAAGGTCCTTGTCTTGTTGCTTTCTAAGATTATACAATTTTTGTTTGATGTGAGCTAGAGACTCGGAGCATATTTATTGAGTATATTTATCATAGTGATGTGCTTATTTAATATACATTGTATAGCCAAAAGATACTATTGAATATTAGGTTGGAGGTTGGAATGAGGATTATAGACAATGCAATCTTCTATAGGAGGGGTTAGATGGGATTTTCTTTTTTCATTTTTAGAAAAGAGAAAGCAATGATCTTAAAACATGATATTAGTAAAGCCTATGATAGGTTTAAATGGGATTTTCTTTTTTCATTTTTAGAAAAGTTTAGATTCAAGAAGAAATGGGTTAGATGGATTAAAGCTTGTGTCTATATAGTTTCTTCTTCAGTGTTGGTCAATGGGTTAGTAACAGAATATTTTAAAGCCAAGAGAGGCCTTAGATAAGGAGAGGCCTTTTGTTCATTATTATGGTAGAGGTTTTGAGAAGGAATTTAAATAAGTCTTATAAATATAGGCTTATAAGTGGACTTAAGGTTCGTAATAACATCAACAACATCAACCTTTAATAGTTTTTAGATGATACAACACTTTTTGGAAGGGCAATGATAAATGAGGCTAGATATTTGAATAAATTTTTATAGAATATGAAAGAGCTTTAGGGCAAAAATTTAATAGGACAAAATCCAAAATTCACTTCCTTAACACTCCAACTAATATCAAAGAAATACTTTGTAGGTTACTTCAAATGGAGGAGGCCAATTTACTAGTAACTTATCTAGGGATGCCTTTATTTGAGGGGAGAATGAGGACAAAATTATTAAATCTAGTTATTAGTAAAGTTTAGAATAAACTTCCAACTTGGAAAGGTAGATGATTAACATTAGAAGTAAGAGTGTAGTTAATTAAGTTAGTCTTACAGGCCATTCCAACATATTATATGTCATTGTATTCTATGCCAAAATTAGTTGAAAGAATTTTAATCTATATTATGCAATCCTTTTTATGGTCAGGTTTACATGACAAAATGATGGGGGACAAAAATTTTGCACTCTATCAAATCCAAATTTCTTTCATTAATCTGGAAAACATTTACAGTAACAGCTTGCAGGCTTTACAGCAACCAGCGCTCGGCTTGGTTTTCTCTACCGCTACGTGCAATCTCTAATCCTCCATGCTCTCATCAGAGTTCCTGGGTAGTGTAGGTAGATGCACCGAGTGTGAGGCAGTCTACACCAGGATCGTGCATGTCAGAGAGCTGCAGAGAGAGCGGCAATGTGTTTCTTCCAGATGGGAAGATTTCATGACTCGAAGGCAGGATGAAGAGCGAAAGAGGAAGATGTCACGATTTCACGACATGTCATAGTTTCATGACCCGCAAAAGAGAGAGAAGGCACAGAGGAGAAGATGTCATGATTTTGTGACATGTCGCAGTTTTGTGACCTACCAAGGAGAGAGAAATCTAGGAGAAATAAATGTCGCGATTTTGTGACAGGTCATAGTTTCGTGACCAGAAGGCGAAGAAGGAGCCAAGGAAGCAAGATGTCACAATTTCATGACATGTCACATTTTTACGACTAGAGGGCAAGCGAAGGAGCCAGAGGAGAAAGACGTCATGATATCATGACATGTCATGAAATCGCAACGCAAAGAAGGGAGAGAAGGCGAAACGAGAAGATGTCGCGATTTCGTGACATGTCACGAAATCGCGACCCACAGGAGCGAAAGAAAGCAGGAAGAGAAGATGTCATGAAATCGTGACATGTCATGATTTCATGACCTGAAGTGGAGAAGAGGAACGAGGAAGGGAAATGTTGCAATAGTGTGACATGTCGTGATATCACGACCGAAAGAGAAGAAGAAGAGCAGGATGGAGAAGATGTCACGATATCGCGGCATACTGCTAGTTCATGACTCAGAAGGAGGGGCACGTGTTTTGAGATGGGTATTTCTCGAGGCAATCAAGTGCCTCATAAACGCATGGTTTCATGCCTAAAAAGTGTGCTACACATTTATAGCCACTGGAACCGAAGCATCAGTCTCTACAAAGGATCCCGAAGATCATGGCGGCCATTCGTGCATGACACACAGAGGCCAAGTACACGCAGACGGCTCATCAATGCATCTTTCTGCATTTGACCCAGGTGGTAGTTGGCAATTTCATGAATAGGTTGAAAACTCAGAGCATCGAGTTGACGTTACAGAGTAAGTGTGACAGTGAACGGGAGTCAAGCGGTGATTGCAGTGGGAGTGCAATAATGACTCAGAGGATTGAGGTGCAGGCAGCTACAGAGTACTTCGCCATTTTGTGACAGAGGGTCGGGGCCTCTATAAAAACCCAAGCATTGTAATAGGATAAGGGTGGTGGATTGGAGATCGCACGTAGAGTGTAGATGAGAAAAACTAAGCCAAGCACTAGTTTCTATAAATCCTGTGGGCTGTTGTTGTGAATATTTGCAAGTTAGTGAATGAAACATTAGGGTTTCTATTTCTTGTAAAGTGTGCTTCCAATTTCCTGTGTGAAAATTTGGATTTGTGTGAGCGCGGTACTCCGTCCCCCATCAAGTGTTTCTTGTAAAGTGTGCTTCCAATTTCCTATGTGAAAATTTAGATTTGTGTGAGCGCGGTATTTCGTCCCCCATCAAGTGGTATCAGAGCTAGAAGATTCTGAGCGTGTAAGTAGAGCACCGAATGTGAGGCAGCTTGCACCAGGATCTATGGAAAAGTGGTGAGAAGACAGAGGGTTGATTAATGAGAGTTCGAGTCCCTGTGTAGAAGAAGGTGATAGAACAGTACAAAAGTGAAGGTCACTTCTCCATCAACCCCGGGTCTTGATGGGGGATGGAATACCGTGCTCACACAAATCTAAATTTTCACACAAGAAATTGGAAGCACACTTTACAAGAAACACTTGATGGGCGATGGAGTACCGCGCTCACACAAATCCAAATTTTCACACAAGAAATTGGAAGCACACTTTACAAGAAATAGAAACCCCAATGTTTCATTCACTAACTTGCAAATATTCACAACAACAGCCTGCAGGCTTTATAAAAACTAGCGCTCGGCTTAGTTTTTCTCATCTACACTCTACGTGCGATCTCCAATCCACCACCCTTATCCTATTACAATGCTTGGGTTTTTATAGAGGCCCCAACCCTCTGTCACAAAATGGTGGAGTACTCTGTAGCTCCCTACACCTCAATCCTCTGAGTCATTATTGCACTCCCATTGCAATCATCGCCTGACTCTCACTCACTGTCACACTTACTCTGTAATGTCAACTTGACGCTCTGAGTTTTCAAACTATTCACAAAACTGCCAACTGCCACCTAGGTCAAATGCAAAAAGATGCATTGATGAGCCGTTTGCATGTACTTGGCCTTTGTGTGTCGTGTGTGAATGGCCACCATGATCTCTAGGATCCTCTGCAGAGACTGATGCTTCAGTTTCAGTGGCTAAAAATGTGCAGCGCACTTTCTGGGCATGAAACCATACGTTTATGAGGCACTTGATTGCCTCACGAAATATCCATCTCGAAATGTGTGCCCCTTCTTCTGAGTCATGAACCAGCAGTATGTCATGATATCACGACATCTTCTCCATCCTGCTCTTCTTCTTCTCTTCCAATCACGATATCACGACATGTCATGCTATCGTGACATTTCCCTTCCTCATTCCTCTTCTCCACTTCGGGTCGTGAAATCACGACATGTCATGATTTCGTGACATCTTCTCTTCCTACTTTCTTTCACTCCTGTGGGTCACGATTTCGCAACATGTCATGAAATCGTGACATCTTCTCGTTCCACCTTCTCTCCCTTCTTTGCGTCGTGATTTCGTGACATGTCGCGATATCATGACGTCTTTCTCCTCTGGCTCCTTCGCTTGCCCTCTGGTCACGAAAATGCGACATGTCATGAAATCGTGACATCTTGCTTCCTTGGCTCCTTCTTTGCCTTCTAGTCGCAAAACTGTGACCTGTCATGAAATCACGACATTTCTTTCTCCTGGATTTCTCTCTCCTTGGTGGGTCACGAAATTGCGACATGTCACGAAATCGTGACATCTTCTCCTCTGTGCCTTCTCTCTCTTCTACGGGTCACAAAACTGTGACATGTCATAAAATCGTGACATCTTCCTCTTCCGCTCTTCATCCTGCCTTCGGGTCATGAAATCGTGACATCTTAGCTTTCGGATTTCTCTTTCTTCCTCAGGTCGTGAAATCGCGACATCTTTGCCTTCCATACTCTCCTGCTTTTGGGTCGCAAAACCATGACATGTCACGAAATCATGACATCTTTTCTTGCAGCCTCCTCTTGCCTGATTGGGTCACAAAATCGCGACATCCTTGGCACCCTTGCTTCTCCTATGGAACCTGTCGCGATATCACGATAGTTGGCCCTACTGGATTCTTTCTCCATTTTGTGTCGCGATATCGTGACACATTTTCTGTCGCGATATCGCGACAGCTTCTCCTCGCTCACTTCTCTGCTCCACTTGTGTCACGATATCGTGACACATTTGTTGTCGCGATATCGCGACAGCTTCTCCCCGCTGGCTATGTTCTTCGCTTGTGTCGCGATATCACGACACATTTTTTGTCGTGATATCACGATAGTCTTCTCTGCTGGTTCCTCTCTCCTCTTTGTGTCATGATATCATGACACTTTTTCTGTCATGATATCGTGACATATTTTTCTTCTTGCCTTCTTCTGCTTCTTCTGTCACGATTTCATGACACGTCGTGAAATTGCGACGTCTTCCCTCCTTAGTCAACTTTTCAAAAGTGGCCCTCCTACCACTGGATGCTTCTACATCAGGTGCCACTGGATGCTCCTGCATCAGACACCCGAGGTTGGTGGAGAAGTGACCTTCACTTTGGTGTTGTTTGGGCACCGCCTTCTGCAACATCTCCAAATGCGCACCTACCTCTGCAGTTCGCTCAAACCCCGTCTTTGACCCAAAAAAAAATTTGCCTTCTACCAAGAAGATTTTGGCACTGTTGCACACATCCTTATCTGTAGCCCTCAATGGCTTCAACTTTTGACGCACTCCATCTTCTCTTCTACCAGTTATTTCGCCCTGGACTCTACTTCTTTGTTTATCCTCATGCCTTCTGCGCAGCTCCTCTTATAGGGCTTTCACTTGCCTCTGCAAATCTCTTTTGAGTAGTTCCTCTTGCAGGGCTTGCACTTGCCTCTGCAAATATCTGAACATCTATAACTATGAATCTTCAGATCTCATATCTCTCCCACCACCACGGTTTCTTCATGGAGGCATTCTTCTGCACTTTCTTCTCACAAACTTTATAGAACCTGGTGTAAAACTACCTCACGTCCGACGATCTATTTTACACACTCAAGAACTCTCGCTCTGTCTTCTTGCAACCCTTCCCACAGATCTTGGTGCAAGCTGCCTCACTTCTGGTGATCTACTTGCACACTCAGGAACTTTCGGCTCTGATACCACTTGATGGGGGATGGAATACCGTGCTCACACAAATCCAAATTTTCACATAGAAAATTGGAAGCACACTTTACAAGAAACACTTGATGGGGGACGGAGTACCGTGCTCACACAAATCCAAATTTTCACACAAGAAATTGGAAGCACACTTTACAAGAAATAGAAACCCCAATGTTTCATTCACTAACTTGCAAAGATTCACAACAACAGCCCGTAGGCTTTACAAAAACTAGCGCTCGGCTTAGTTTTCTCATCTACACTCTACGTGCGATCTCCAATCCACCACCCTTATCCTATTACAATGCTTGGGTTTTTATAGAGGCCCCGACCCTCTGTCACAAAACGGTGGAGTACTCTATAGCCGCTCGCACCTCGATCCTCTGAGTCATTATTGCACTCCCACTGCAATCATCGCCTGACTCCCGTTCACTGTCACACTTACTCTGTAACGTCAACTCGACGCTCTGAGTTTTCAACCTGTTCACGAAACTACCAACTGCCACCTGGGTCAAATGCAAAAAGATGCATTGATGAGCCATCTGCATGTACTTGGCCTCTGTGTGTCATGTGCGAATGGCCACCATGATCTTCGAGATCCTCTGCAGAGACTGATGCTTCAGTTCTAGTGGCTAAAAATGTGCAGCGCACTTTTTGAGCATGAAACCATGCATTTATGAGGCACTTGATTGCCTCAAGAAATACCCATCTCAAAATGTGTGCCCCTCCTTCTGAGTCATGAACCAGTAGTATGTCGCGATATCGTGACATCTTCTCCATCCTGCTCTTCTTCTTCTCTTTCGGTCGCGATATCGTGACATGTCGCGCTATCGTGATATTTCCCTTCCTCGTTCCTCTTCTCCACTTCGGGTCACAAAATCGTGACATGTCATAATTTCATGACATCTTCTCTTCCTACTTTATTTCGCTCCTAAAGGTCGTGATTTCATGACATGTCACGAAATCGTGACATCTTCTCGTTCCACCTTCTCTCCCTTCTTCACGTCGAGATTCTGTGACATGTCGCGATATCACGACGTCTTTCTCCTTTGGCTCCTTCGCTTGCCCTCTGGTCACAAAAATGTGACATGTCGCAAAATCGTGACATCTTGCTTCCTTGGCTCCTTCTTCACCTTCTGGTTGTGAAACTGTGACCTATCGCGAAATCGTGACATTTCTTTCTCCTGGCTTTCTCTCTCCTTGGTGGGTCACGAAACTGTGACATGTCGCGAAATTGTGACATCTTCTCCTCTATGCCTTCTCTCTCTTCTGTGGGTCATGAAACTGTGACATGTCGTGAAATCATGACATCTTCCTCTTTCGCTCTTCATCCTGCCTTCGGGTCGTGAAATCATGACATCTTAGCTTTTGGCTTTCTCTTTCTTCCTCAGGTTGCAAAATTATGACATCTTTGCCTTCTGTACTCTCCTTCTGCTTTTGGGTCGTGAAACCACGACATGTCACGAAATCATGACATCTTCTCATCTGCGCCTCCTCTCTCCTCTACAGGTCACGAAACTACGACATGTCATGAAATCATGACATCTTCCCTCCTTCCTTCTTTCATCTACGGGTCGCGATAACACGACATGTCACGATATCGCGACATCTTTCGTCCGCTGCTTCTCTCTCTACTTTGTGTCGCGATATCGTGACACTTTTTCTGTCGTAATATCGTGACATATTTTTCTTCTTGCCTTTGAAGAACACAAGCTTATACTGAGAGGGGGGGTGAACAGTATAAGACCTCTTTTTACTTTTTCCTTTATACTTCAAAATAGTAAAGCAATATACCCAAAGAAATATCAAAGCAATGCACAAAATCATCCACAAAGTGACACCAATTTTAACGTGGTTCACCCAGAATGGTTGGGCTACGTCCACAAAAATTTTCTCTAAAAGTTATCTCAAAGTTCTTTGGGAAACCTTCCCAATTACAATGTTTATGAGCCTCGACTCAAAGGAGATACCTTCCCCCAATCTGAATTTATGAGCCTCTGCTCAAAGGAGATACCTTCCCCCAATCTAAATTTATGAGCCTCTCGCCCAAAGGAGAAACCTTCCCTCCAATCTAAATTTATGAGCCTCTGATCAAAGGAGATACCTTCCCTCTCGCTCCGGATATGATCCCTAGAAGATCAACTGTCTCTACCTCTTGCCAACATGTGGAACTCCTTTCCACCGAAGACCTCCTGTCCTCAATGCTTAGCCTAAGAGACCTTTGCCTTCTATGATCATGTCCACAACAACTCAACAACCTGTACCAAACATAGTCAGTCGGTCTAGTACAAGTCTTCCTCTGTCTGTCAGATCTGTCCAACTCTTGAACAAATCAATCCTCTGTCCACAAGCCTTCTCAAAGACTTGCCAAATCTGTCCTTAGGTTCTCTGATAGAACCAATGTACCTCTGTCCTCAAGTTCTCTGATAGAACTATCAATCTCAGCTCACAAGTCCTCTGCTAGGACCTGTCCAAATCTGCTCACAAGTCCCCATCGAAACCTGTCCAAAACCTGCTCACAAGTCCCCAACGGAACCTATCCAAAACCTGCTCACAAGTCCCCAACGGAACCTGTCCAAAACAGCTCACAAGTTCACCAAGAAAAAACTTGCTTAGCATGAACCCACAAAGAGAATTGTTAGAGACCCAATGTGATTCATCAACCTCATAGAAGCATAAAGAGAATTGTTAGAGACTCAATATGTTCTATACTTAACTCCCAATCTCAATCTCAAAGAAAAAAAAGAAAGGGGGACAAGACACCCAAACACACTCAATCACAATCTCAAAAGAATAAGATAGATGTAGTATGCTTTTCTCAAGAACATGAAACACAACCCAACAATTGCCAAACATGCAATATCTCATATAACAATGCTACTCATGTTCTTTCCACAACCAATATCTTTTCTCAACCAATTAGGGCTTTAACAACAATGCTTATAGACAAGGTTTAACCAACATCATTCAACTCAACATTAACCTTGAAGCATTCAACCAATCATCACAAGAAAAGGAAACAAGTAGAAATCCTTTTCCCTCCAAAGATATTTGAACAAAACAGCCACCAACACAATATCACCAAATGCAAAGAATAACTTGCTCAAATCAACTCAATGGAGTAAGCCCAATATCATGAATCAAGTAAAGCAATAACTTGATCAAACAACCTCTATGGAAGCAACTCAACCATCAAACTCAAAACAGCCAACCAAGGGTTCCACCAACTCAATGCAAGTAGCTTGACTCACAAATACAAACCCTAGTGCACAAAGCTTCCACTATCTCAAACCAAAAATTATGCATTCATCAAAAACTCTCCTTAAGGATAACAATGCATAAGTAGTCTTCAACAAACCAGAAAATAGGATTTACACCCAATCAAAGAAAACCTAGTTGAAAACCTTTTCACTCCAACCTTATTTTAGAAAACATACACCAATCATACTCATAAGAAGAATGTGCCCATACCTTATTGGAGTAGAAGAAAATTGATCCTTAAAGTTGTCACCACACACAACCCTCAAACTTCCAACCAAGTTAGGGTTAGAACCAAGATAAATGAGCATATATAAAAACTTTCCTTAATACACCTTTTAGCTTCTCTTCTTTTGAAAACAACCACCAAAGAAGCCAAAAACACAACAACCAAAACTTACACCTTATATCTCCATTTTAAACTTTAGCATAGCAAAAGACTAATCTCAAAAATACAACCAAAGAAATATCCCCTTATTTCTCCTATGTCTTTTAAACAATGCTAAACAATGCCCAAAAATTATATCAAGAAATTAATCACACCTTAGAATGGCTGCCCTTGAAGAATCCAAAAATCGTGGAATGGCTGCCCTTGACGAATCCAAAAATCATGGAATGGCTGCCTTTGATGAATCCGAAAAATGCGGCACAAAATACGTTTTAACAAAAACGTGACTTAATCCATGCACAGCTCCCTCCGCGGGAATCGAAACGCAGACCTCCGCCTACGCAAAGCCCAAACGTAGCCTATGCTGCCACTAGCCCACAAGGGGCTAACGAAGTCTAAGACAGACTTCCTACCACTTCAACAAACAAGCACTTCGTAAGTTTTTCAAACGCGAGCTCTCTTCTTCCGCGACGTCAACAGAGCATCGATCGCAACCAAAAATTAATGCATTTGAAATTCTCAAGAGGAGTTAAACCTTAGGATCCTTCCCATATTTATAGTCCAATCGTGGACTTTAGAACACGTCGATGGCAGAGAAACGTAATTTTGAATTTAATCGAAATTGCTTTCTAAAGGGTTTAAAAACCCTTAATTAATTTTTAATAAATTAAGAATAAAAAAGGTTTAAAAACCTTTAAATATTTTTAATAAATTAAAAATAATTTCTCCCTTAATTAATTAAATAATTAATTAATTAAAACCTTGAAGGGTTTTAAATAATAATTAAATAAATAAAGAGAACCTCCATTGGTTTTAATAAAAACCATTTAACTTGGTTTTAATAAAAACCCTATCCAAAAACCTTATCCAATGGAATCTCTCCGGATTCTCTTAAGAAGATTCTCTTGGAATATTTCACCTTTGAAGCCAACACATCCTCTTAACATTAATGCCATTTCCTTTTGACATCAATGACAACTCATAGACAAGGAGCTAGGATCTCAAACCCAAAATTGCCAACAATCTCCCCCTTTGTCATTGATGGCAAACCATGCTTCTCAACAACAAAAACTCAACATAAATAGCTCCCCCTATCTTGAGGCTCTCCCCCTTACTCAAATATCTCCCCCTTTGTCATCAATGGCAAAGGGTCACCTTTGGGGCTCGGGACTAAGAATGAGCCTCTTAGCTTAGTCCCTCCCCCACCTCTTGATGAGGTGATTAATTCTAGGGTGGGAGTAAAACTCCCATTAGGCACTGATCATCATCAGCATCTATAACTTCCTTGTCGGGCCTTCTCTTGAACTCTTTGTCCATATTCCTGTTCCTGTCACTGTTCTTGTTCTTGTTCTCATCCCTGTTCTTGTCCATGCCTTGATCCTTGGACCCGATCATGCCACTGTTCCTGTTCTCGTATTCGGAATTTCAGCTCTACACTGTCTAGCTATGTGACCTTTATTGTTGCACTTATAACAAGTAACAATGTTATTTCTCTATGGTAAACCTGATCTTTGAATCCACCAGTTCTGACCAAACCTATTTTGGCCAACCCTGTTCTGACCAAACCTGTTCTGACCAAACCTGTTCTGACCAAACCTGTTCTGGCCAAACCTGTTCTAACCAAATCTGTTCCTGTTATTTGCCTTGCAATAAACTGCCTTGTGCCCAAACTATTGACAAGAGTAGCAATACCCTTGAAAGTAACTAGCACTTCTGAAACTGTCATTTACCTTCTTCACTTGAGCCATGCAATGTGAAGCCATGTGACCAAACCTGTGACAAGCAAAACATCTACCTTGAAACTTTCCTTTATTTGACCTCTTGGGTCCTGAAAACTTCTTCTTCTTCTCATTCTAAATTCTGTTTTCTATTTTTGTGCATCTATCATTCAAGGACTCATGATCTGAAATACTTTCCTCATCAGAACTCTCTTCCTTTTGGAGTCTCTTACTAGACTCTCCAACTTGTTCCTTGTGTGACTTAACAAAACCAAGGCCTGTTTTATCTCGTTGTCTTTCTTTCACCTTTGATGAGTGACTTAACCTTTTTGGAGCTATCTTGAAACCTCGTAAAGCTTATCCTTGTACTCTTTAGTTTCCTCTTTCAAAGAAGCCATTTTCTGTTCTAACTCACTATACTCAAGAACCTTAGACTCTAACTCATCCTTGAGTTCTTGTGTCTTAGCTATAGAGAAATCAAGATTTTCAATAAGATCATCTCTCTCCATACAACATTCATCTAACTTATCCTTGAGTCTAGCATTCTTCTTTCTTTCCTTTTTCAAAGCACTAAGAGCACTAATAAGTTCACTTTCAAGATCCTTTATTTGATTTCCTTTTGAATCATCAAAGCCTTTTTCGGATTTCTTATCACTAGAGGTGCTACCCTTTTCAAAAACCATACATGCATCTTCCTTATAGTTTTCTGAAGCATCCTCATACATACTAGAAACCAAATCATTATTTGTGCAATCATCCTCAAGGTGACCAAAATTTCCACATCTAAGACATTTCATGATAATGAATCTATGTTTCGGTTCTTCCTCTTTTTTTGATATGAACAACATCTCATTTTCATTATCACTTGAAGAACTTTCACTATCACTACTAGAACACTTACTTGCTTTGTCTAGGTAGAAACTCTTCTTGTGCTTGTGAGAATACCTCTTTCCTTGATTGTTGTGCTCATCTTTGTTCTTCCTGTGATGCTTGTCCTTTTCAGAAATCCTTGCTCTTAGAATCTTGTTTATCTTCATCACTTTCATTCTTGGGAACAGATACAATCAGTAGCATAATGACCAAACTTTCCACAATTGAAACATCTTACATTTTTCATACTTTTGTGCTTTCTAGAGAACTTGCCTTTCTTGCTGTAATATGCCTCTTCATCACTAGAAGACTCATCACTATCTTGAAGTTGTTTACCCTTGGATTCCATTTGTAGCCTTAGAAAGGTCGCTTTGCCACTTGACATGATCCCATTGTGTTCTTTACTAGCTTTTCCTTCAAGTTGTTAAACTTTTCGAAGGCACCCGCTCTGATACCAATTGAAGAACACAAGCTTATACGAGAGGGGGGTGAATAGTATAAGACCTCTTTTAATTTTTCCTTTATACTTCAAAATAGTAAAGCAATATACCCAAAATAATATCAAAGCAATGCACAAAATCATCCACAAAGTGACACCAATTTTAACGTGGTTCACCCAAAATGGTTGGGCTACGTCCACAAAACTTTTCTCTAAAAGTTATCTCAAAGTTCTTTGGGAAACCTTCCCAATTACAATGTTTATGAGCCTCGACTCAAAGGAGATACCTTCCCCCAATCTGAATTTATGAGCCTCTACTTAAAGGAGTACCTTCATCAATTTATGAGCCCAAAGGAGATACCTTCCCCCAATCTAAATTTATGAGCCTCTACTCAAAGGAGATACCTTCCCCTCTGCTCTGGATATGATCCCTCAAAAGATCAACTGTCTCTACCTCTTGCCAGCATGTGGAACTCCTTTCCACTAAAGACCTCCTGTCCTCAATGCTTAGCCTAAGAGACCTCTGCCTTCTATGACCACATCCACGAGCAACTCAACAACCTGTACCAAACACAGTTAGTCGGTCTAGTACAAGTCTTCCTCTGTCCGTCGGATCTGTCCAACTCTTGAACAAATCAATCCTCCGTCCACAAGCCTTCTCAAAGACTTGCCAAATCTATCCTCGGGTTCTCCGATAGAACCAATGTACCTTTGTCCTCAAGTTCTTTGATAGAACTATCAATCTCAGCTCACAAGTCCTCTGCTAGGACCTGTCCAAATCTGCTCACAAGTCCCCACCGAAACCTGTCCAAAACCTCCTCACAAGTCCCCAACGGAACTTGTCCAAAACCTGCTCACAAGTCCCCAACGGAACCTGTCCAAAATAGCTCACAAGTTCACCAAGAAAAACTTGCTTAGCATGAACCCACAAAGAGAATTGTTAGAGACCCAATGTGATTCATCAACCTCATAGAAGCATAAAGAGAATTGTTAGAGACTCAATATGTTCTATACTTAACTCCCAATCTCAATCTCAAACTCAATCTCAAATCTCAAAAGAATAAGATAGATGTAGTATGCTTTTCTCAAGAACATGAAACACAACCCAACAATTGCCAAACATGCAATATCTCATATAACAATGCTACTCATGTTCTTTCCACAACCAATATCTTTTCTCAACCAATTAGGGCTTTAACAACAATGCTTATAGACAAGGTTTAACCAACATCATTCAACTCAACATTAACCTTGAAGCATTCAACCAATCATCACAAGAAAAGGAAACAAGTAGAAATCCTTTTCCCTCCAAAGATATTTGAACAAAACAGCCACCAACACAATATCACCAAATGCAAAGAATAACTTGCTCAAATCAACTCAATGGAGTAAGCCCAATATCATGAATCAAGTAAAGCAATAACTTGATCAAACAACCTCTATGGAAGCAACTCAACCATCAAACTCAAAACAGACCAACCAAGGGTTCCACCAACTCAATGCAAGTAGCTTGACTCACAAATACAAACCCTAGTGCACAAAGCTTCCACTATCTCAAACCAAAAATTATGCATTCATCAAAAACTCTCCTTAAGGATAACAATGCATAAGTAGTCTTCAACAAACCAGAAAATAGGATTTACACCCAATCAAAGAAAACCTAGTTGAAAACCTTTTCACTCCAACCTTATTTCAGAAAACATACACCAATCATACTCATAAGAAGAATGTGCCCATACCTTATTGGAGTAGAAGAAAATTGATCCTTAAAGCTGTCACCACACACAACCCTCAAACTTCCAACCAAGTTAGGGTTAGAACCAAGATAAATGAGCATATATAAAAACTTTCCTTAATACACCTTTTAGCTTCTCTTCTTTTGAAAACAACCACCAAAGAAGCCAAAAACACAACAACCAAAACTTACACCTTATATCTCCATTTTAAACTTTAGCATAGCAAAAGACTAATCTCAAAAATACAACCAAAGAAATATCCCCTTATTTCTCCTATGTCTTTTAAACAATGCTAAACAATGCCAAAAATTATATCAAGAAATTAATCACACCTTAGAATGGTTGCCCTTGAAGAATCCAAAAATCGTGGAATGGCTGCCCTTGAAGAATCCGAAAATCACGGAATGGTTGCCTTTGACGAATCCAAAAAACGTGGCACAAAATACGTTTTAACAAAAACGTGACTTAATCCATGCACAGCTCCCTCCGCGGGAATCGAAATGCAGACCTCCGCCTACGCAAAGCCCAAATGCAGCCTATGCTGCCACTAGCCCACAAGGGGCTAACGAAGTCTAAGACAGACTTCCTACCACTTCAACGAACAAGCACTTCATAAGTTTTTCAAACGCGAGCTCTCTTCTTCCGCGGCGTCAACAGAGCATCGATCACAGCCAAAAATTAATGCATTCGAAATTCTCAAGAGAGGTTAAACCTTAGGATCCTTCCCATATTTATAGTCCAATCGTGGACTTTAGAACACGTCGACGGCAGAGAAACGTAATTTCGAATTTAATCGAAATTGCTTTCTAAAGGGTTTAAAAACCCTTAATTAATTTTAATAAATTAAGAATAAAAAAGGTTTAAAAACCTTTAAATATTTTTAATAAATTAAAAATAATTTCTCCCTTAATTAATTAAATAATTAATTAATTAAAACCTTGAAGGGTTTTAAATAATAATTAAATAAATAATAAAGAGAACCTCCATTGGTTTTAATAAAAACCATTTAACTTGGTTTTAATAAAAACCCTATCCAAAAACCTTATCCAATGGAATCTCTCCGATTCTCTTAAAAATATTCTCTTGGAATCTTTCACCTTTGAAGCCAACACATCCTCTTAACATTAATGCCATTTCCTTTTGACATCAATGACAACTCATAGACAAGGAGCTAGGATCTCAAACCCAAAATTGCCAACAGCCTTCTTCTGCTTCTGTCGCGATTTCGCGACACGTCGCGAAATTGTGACGTCTTCCCTCCTTAGTCAACTTTTCAGAAGTGGCCCTCCTACCACTGGATGCTTCTGCATCAGGTGCCACTGGATGCTCCTGCATCACTAAAGGAAATTTCCTTTGGTGAAATCGAGCAAGGTATGTGATGATAAAACTAGGGGAGGTCTTGGTTTAAGAGTTCTTATAGATGCAGAATTAGCTCTTAGGGGAAAAGTAATTTGGAGATTGTACAAAAAGAGTCAAATACAATGGGCAATAATTCTTCTAAGTATGTCGATCCCAATGACCCAAGTTTAATATTTATTACATTCTCTCTACCAAATAGTTTTGCTCTTTGGGATGGTTTAAAAATTCTATTGATCTTATGATTAAAAATTTAAGATGGGTGGTGGGGACTAGAGAAAAAATTCTATTTGGATGGATACTTGGTGTGCTAAAAAACCACTCAATTTAGATCCAATTTTGAAACCATGGATGAGATTGCTTCAAGACAAATATGATGATAGGGTTTCAAACATTTTGTGCAAGGAACATGAAGGAAGATACAAATGGAAAGAAGATTATTTTACAAGTATATAAGACATTTATGCTAGGAGGAAATTAAGTAGAAAGATAACAACTGTGATTATTCCAAGGGGAGCTAAGGATAAATTAATTTGGGAGTTGAATAGCCAGGGTTATGCATAGCAGTAAAACTTCACCATTGGGGCAAAAAAACTCATTTTTGAAAATTCAAATTTGTGAAATTTTTGAGACCCGGACGTCAGCCATGTAGCCGAAATTTTCAAGAAAAAATAAATTTTTGGTGTCGGTTAGCCATCCTTTGATGAGAGTATCATGAATATTTTAAAAAATTCGCAAGTAATACCGCCCAAGTAAAGTACCCTTTTTTCCCTACAATTTTAGAATTTTCTAAATTATCCTGCCAAACTCGCCAAGTATACCTCTATATATAATTAACACCCCAAGGAAAATACTGACACAATTCTTCACAACATCGAAACATTTTCCCCTATCGACCATAACAAATTCAGTAACCAAACGAAACAGTGTCATGTTCTGCAATCGGATGAAACTAATTCTGTAGCCAGGATAGTGTTGTACGACCGAACCTGTTATGCAACCGATCGAACGAAACCAATACTGAAACCAGAATCTCTCGTGCAACCGATCAAAATTATCCCCACATCAAAAATTTGCCATGCATCCAGGTGGAGCCATCCCCGCATCTAAAACCTACTATGCAACTGGATGGATACTTTTTTGTATTTGCTGGCATGTAACCGAACAGAGCCTTTTCTGCTTTTGAATCCTTCCATGCAACCAGATAGAACCTTTCCTGCTTTCAAATACTACCATGCACCCGGACGAAACCTTTCCTACTTTTGGATACTACCATGCATCCTGACGAATCCTTTTCTACTTTTGGATACTACTGTGCAACCAAAAGGAACCATTTTTGAATCCGAAGTCTTCCATGCAACTGAATGGAACTATGTTTACCAGGATCTTTTCCTATGTCCGGTCGGAACCAGTTTCTCTGCATACGGCCAGAATAGCTTTTAGTACCAGGTTCTCTATCACTTCTCTACTTTTCTTTATATTGTCATGTTTTGCTTGTTATTTTTCCTGGTTCTGCATTTTCTTCTTTATTTGATGATTTTTCGCACCACACCAATATTAGAGACTCTTCAACATCTGGAATGTCATTGCTCTGTTGAGTTTATTCCCTTGTTTTTCTCTGTTTTACCATGTTCTGAATGTTTTAAAACTCTTTGATTCTTAGTTTTAATTAAGATTTGTTTTTCCTTGCTAAGATTATACATGAGTAAATGTTTTGGTTCTCTATTGACATATTGATGCTCTTTTCTCTATTAAAGTGCTTTCACGAGAAAACAACTAGTGGCATAAACTAATAAAATCACAATAAAGAATGGCTGGAAAAAAGTATGTATAATTTACCACCCAAACATTTTTTATTCTATTTACAATATTATCTCAAGGCCTCTATAAAATACACCCTCCTTAATTTTTTTTTGTCACTAGTAAAATGTCACCCAATGATGGAAATAAGGGCACCAAATCTTCTGTTGAAAAGAGTATCCTCAAATATTTTAGCCAAACTTTGAAATACGACGAGCCAACGACATCTGTGCAAATTCAAGGTACAAATGATTTTTGACTTCCCAGTATGTGCTTGATTGACGATTTGAATATTTTTTTGTAATTTTTTTCATCCAATAGTGATAAAAAATATTATGGTTTGCTACTATGCAAAATACCCTATCGATCATGATATGCCTCCACTTGAAGATATTCCCCAAGAAGAGATGCCTTTCATTGAAAATCCCCTTATAAATGACATCCAACAAACACCTGAAGACAACACGTAAAATGACATCATAATTGAAAATGAAAGTGATAAATCAAAATCAGTACAAGCTTCAATTGAATCTTCAACCAAAAATTCAAAAAAAAGAAAAGCATCTCTCTGGATACTTGGAAGGGGATTTAGGAAAGAATGGGTAGAAATATTTCCCTGACTTGAGCCTGTCATAACTGAGGATAACCAAATTGATGAAAAATAATGTAGATGCAAAATTTTTAGTTGGAGACTTGGTAAGGATCATAGGCTTCAAAACAAGATTGATACAATTGAAAAACATACTGGCAAATGTTATGTAAAAGTTATAAAAAGTAATGGTGAAGTTAGTAAATAAGTTAAGTAGAATGATGCATTAGAATGTATCCATTTAAGATATGATATAGAATATGACAATCACTTAAAGCAACAACAATCTCTTGTTGAGAAATGTGGAACAATTGGAGCCCAATTTCACAAATTACAGAAGATTGTTTTTGCTTCAAAAAGTAAGCATTTTGTCATTGTTTACAATATTCTCAAGAAAGGTAGACCAATGTATGATTTTATTTATTATAAGCAGCTATTATGTCTTTTTAATGTGCAAAACCTTCCTAGTCCTCATTTTTTAAATCGAAGTGGTTGGGAAATGGCAAAATGTTTATCTTTGGTTGAGAAAAAAGTCCTAAGGGAGTAAGTAAAACTTGTCAAATTCATTTCACTTTCTATTGATGAGGTAACAGTTGTGGATAACACTTCTTGGATTTGCATGCATGTGTACATTTTTTAAAATCATGTTAGAAGGTCTATTTTGTTGGGAATACATAAGATATTGGAAAGTTCAAATGCAGAAATATTTATAATGTTATTGTTAAAAGTTTAAAGAATATTGCGGGAATGAATGATATAGACATAGCAACAAAGTTAATTTGCATTGGAGTTGATAGATATGCTATTATGTAAGGTCACATGTCTAGTCTGTGTGTTCGACTCCAAACCATAGTTGCCCCATATATGATCCCCATTCATTGTATGGCTCATAGAGTGAATCTTGCATATAAAATTGTGAGCACATTTTCAAATGTTGCTAAATTTGAAAACCTTGTTCGTGATATTCATTTTTATTTCTCATTAAGTCCAAATATATTTGCAGAGTTTCAGCAATTTGCACTAGGAATTACAGAAGGGAAAAAATTGTTAAAATATGTGGATACAAGATGGATTTCACTATATCAACCTGCTCAGAGAGTTTTGGCAGAATATCAATCACTAACAGGGTTTATGCATGCAAATCGTAGAATAGTTGATAAGGCAAAAGATATGATGTTCCGTTTTACTGACTTGGAAACACTTTTGACATTATGTGGTATTCTTCCAATGTTAAAAGAAATGAACAGATTAATTAATCTTGCACAAGAGAGATCCATCTATATCGTTAATTTTATGAGGATGAGAAAACAAATATGCATGATTCTTGATACATCATATGTGTCTAATGCAAATTTTACAGAACCTGTATTTGATAGTTGGAATACATTGATAAAATTGAACAATCCAAAAAGCTTCTTGAAGTTTGACATCAATGATCATATCTGTATTAATGTTCATAAAAAGATGATACCTATTTATTATTTTGAAATGCAATCAAGTATTGTTGTGGAATATTTTGAAGAAGTTCCTGTAACACATAATAGATTTCATGTTGTAATACAGAAAACAAAGAGTAATTTTTCAAATATAGCAAAAACTTTGACAGGTGAGATAAGAGAACGGTTTCAGAGAGATGAGTTGCTTGAGTCCATGGGTGTTGTTAACCCCATGTTTTGGGGTCCTTGTACTGAATACAGTTCCGCAAATGAGTTGTTTATTAAATATATGGGTAATCTCATTGACCATTTCAGTAAGAGTGTGGAATTCAATGGTGTTGAAATTAATGGTATACTCAACAGTGAACTTTTGAAAGAACAATCATCACATTTTGGAAGAACAATGGTTTTGCAAACATCACATATGACAAGTGTCCATAATATTGGTTCCACTGCATGTTTGTGGTAAAAATTGTATCCAAGCATAGTCTTAAAAGATACTATAAGTGAACAATTTCGTTTATATGAATTATGTGAAACAATGATTTTAGGGTCAGTTGAAGATGAAAGATTTTTCAGTGCACTTGCTTTTGTTAAATATAAAATCCGCAACAAACTCGACAAGAATTTAGAAAATTGTTTAAGAATTTATGTCTTCATATTAGTTGGATACATTTTCGTATGACAGAGTGTTAGAATACTGGAGTTCCTTGGTATACATAAGAGGAACGTTGAATACGATTGATAACGACGATGATGATGCTTTCAGTGATCATATGGTGGAGACACAAATTTTTGCTATACTTCATAATGATTATGGACAAGCTGATATGTTTCAGGTTCCATAGTGATAATTTTCCATGATTTCATTGACAATAATAAACACGAACTTATTTGATAGCAGATTTCTCAATATTGTTCCAAATTTATATGATTTCAATGAATTGTTATTTTAAATCATATTATTATTTTAAAATTACATGGCTTATATCATTTTTGTAGATTGTAAAATTGTATTTTTGTGTCTTAGTGTCTCAACTCTCATTTCATTGACAATGATAAACACGAATTGATTTGATAACATATTTCTCAATATTATTCCAGATTTATATTATTTTAACAAATTGTTTTTTTAAATCACATTATTGTTTTAAAATTACATGGCTTATATCATTTTTGTAGATTGTAAAATTGTATGTTTGTGTGTTAATGTCTCAACTCTCATTTCATTGACAATGATAAACAAGAATATTACATAATATTTTCAAACTCAAATATTACATAACATTTTCAAACCCAACTTATGTGCATCATAACTACAAATTAGATATTAGATATTGCAGTCTTTTTCAAACCCAAATTATGTGCATCATAAATTTTTCAAAACATAATTAGATATTGCAGTCTTTTTAAAACATTTTCAAACAAAAAAAATCATATTAACTAGTTCAAAAATATTTATATTACATCGTTCAAACATTTTGAAACCCAAATTTTACATAACATTTTCAAACTCAAATATTACATTACACTTTCAAACCAAAATTAGATATTACAATCTTTTTAAAACATTATGAAACAGAAATTACATGATTTTCAAACAAAAAATTCCATATTAACTAGTTCAAAAAGAAACATATTACATCATTCAAACATTTGTAAACACAAATATAACATAACATTTTCAAACATAAATTAACATATTGCAATAATTTTTAAAACATTTTTCAACTTAAATCTCAAATATTACATACCAATTTCAAACAGAAATTCCCAAATATTAGATAACATTTTCAAACTCAAATATTACATAACATTTTCAAACCCAAATTATGTGCATCATAACTACAAATTAACTATTTCAAAAAGACATATATTACATCTTTCAAACACTTTAAACCCAAATATTACATACAATTTTCTAACTCAAATACTACATAACATTTTCAAACCGAAAATAAATATTGCAGTATTTTTAAAACATTTTCAAATAGAAATTACATGATATTTTTAAACATAAAATTTCATATTAACTAATTCAAAAAGATATATATTACATCGTTCAAACAGTTGTAGACCCAAATATAACATAACATTTTCAAATAGAAATTAATATATTGCAGTCTTTTGAAAACATTTTCAAACTCAAGTCTCAAATATTTCATACCAATTTCAAATAGAAATTACATATTTTAGTCTTTTTAAAACATTGTCAACATTTTCAATATTTTGATTGGTGCTTGGATGTTTCACTAGTGGTTGGAGTTGTCGTTTCTTTTCCTTTATCAGCTTCTGTTACACTCTCTTCTGGCAGTGCTCCAACTCTAACAACGTTATCACGTACTTTCATAATACTTGACACACATGCAACTTCTTCTTTATTTGGATCTTCAAGTATTGTTAGAAGTGATTCTTTCATTTTCTCAAGCACCTTTTTCGGATCTTCATGCAGCTTCTCTTTGATGTATTTTTTTAAATGATTATTTTTTGAAACCTTAGCCTGCATTTTCTTTTTCACTTCCATTGATTTCATCAAACATGATTTTGCTGTAAGAATATTGACATCCATGCTCTTAACCTTTATTTTCAAAGTTTCAAAATTTGACTACAAAACAAATTGAAAACTTAATTCAAAAGGGATATATTGAAATTATTACAAATTTTTAAGAAATATAAAAATTCAAATGCAATAGAAAATTGGAATATATATAACTTTTTTACCTCAGCCAATTCTTTTGCAGACCTCAAGAATCGCAACCTTGTCCTTATCAGAAGCCCATAAGTTGTAAAATTCTTGGGCTTCAACATTAACATTCTTCAATCTACCAACAACAACATTTAAGACATCATCATCATAAATAAAATCAGATTTAACAATTCTTGAAGTAGCCTATTTTAGCAAGCCATCAAGCTTTTCAGGTTCATATTTGACTAAAGAATAAATAGAATTCATTTTTCATTATTTTTATATCGAGCATTAATTTCCCTAATAAGGACCTTTGCCCGATATTCCCATTCTTTCAACTCCTACAAATATTTCAACACAAAATCCTGAATTGTTGACTCGGTACTTGCTGCCATGAAACATTTTCATTAAAATTGATAACATCATCCTCAGTTTGAGGACCTTGAGGATGAAGGTTGTCTCCTTGGGCTAGTGGTTATGATGTCTGCTAAGCTGCAGGGACCTCTTATTCTCGTGCTAGATCTTTAAGCACATATGTTGCCTTGAATCCTACAATGTTGCCCTAAAACATGTAATCCTCATCAAGTGGAATATTATCCAATCCCTTTCCTGAACATTCAAGTGCCTGTGTATTTGAATAAAATATAAATTGAGACCATCCATGCCCATGACTTGTTGTTGGCATGTGTGATATTTGTGGGTGTGAAATCCCATTCTCAAAACTTCGTGAAGTGCCCTGTGATCTCTATGAAAACAAACATTTTCCAACACCGACTTGCCCTTGCATAGGCATTGTCGGAGGTTGTGACTGTCCCTGTTGCTGATTGTGTGGAAGTGGTGAAACCGGTGAGTGTGATGCATGTGGAGGTGGTGGCGGTATATTCCCTCTAACTTGTGATGTTACTAATTGAACATGAGAATCAACTAAAAACAGTCAAAAATAATTTATTAGAATTATGCTTAAAATAAAATAAAAAATCTTAATTTAAATTAACTACACATAGAATCATAGATTTATCTGATGAAATGCGTTGTAATTATTCTGCATTGGGGGAGGGGTTGACCACAATAGATTCAGCTTGCACATTTTGTGCATACCTAGGTGTACGAGAAACCCCATGAGTATTTGATTGCCTGCCACGTTTGTGTGACCTTTGCAAAGTAATAGGTGTTGCTTCAGAGCCCGTGTCTTAAGAATCGCCTATTTATTTCGACCTGTGACCCCTATTGGCAAAAATCTGTTTAGTCCTTGAAATTTCTACCTTTGCCTGCATATAGATGAAAAAAAATTAAAAAAAGGAATGTGGTAAACTATAAAATAGTATGTCAAGGACAATGATGTAGTTATTACCCTTAATTCCTCTGGTGTCATGGCAATAGAGTGTAGTTTTGAATGCACAACAGTTGGTACAGGAGTAGTTGACAAATTATGAAAAGACAAAATATAAAGCTAAAAGATAATTTACAGTGCCCACAATGGGCTGAGTCTTGGTGGTTGCAAGTTGGACCGTGTGCAACTCAGTCCTGATTCAATCTGAAATATAGGTAGACCAATCGAACTTGTGATTTTTTTTAGACTGAACAATATAATAAAGTGCCCAAAATAGAATTTTTGGTCTTCCCAAAAGAATAATTATGGCCTGGAAAATTTTGATAATGGCCTTCAGAGTTTGATGGTTAACATTGCTTATCGATAAACCTCTTTTTGATTTTGCGTTAGAAGCTGCATAAAAAAATTCGATGTCAATTTACAAATTTAAAACATTGAAAAATAATAAAATACAATTAACAAAATTTATACCTGCTAAATCTTCCGATGAAAGACTATACTTGTTATCAAGGTGTGCTTTGTCATCTGGAGAAAGTTGTGACCTTGGCGACACTTGATTAAAACCAATGAATGGAAGACCTGTCAATCTGTGAATATCTCCAGGGGTGATGCTGAAAACAACATTTCTAGTTTGTATTTTAATGCTCATTGTACCCCTATCGTGGTCATAACTAGAGATAATATGTTGCAAGAGCCCTTTATCTATTTTGAAATGTGGCATGGAAATGAGGTTTGATAAACCTGCATTATGGAGCCACTAAAAGTTCATCCCTTGCATTTGTATTAGATCTAATATCAAAATGCATGTAAATTTCTTGAATTTTGGTGTGATTGTGGAAGGGGTATCCATTGGAAGTAGTTGGAAGTGGAAGAAAAATGATTGGAAATTGAAACTGAAAGGTCAATTAGAAAGATTAGCTCTGGTTATAGCAGTCATAGAAACAGAATGGGAAAATTATTATTTATGCCCTTTTATAGACTTGAAATATATCTGACATGTGGTAGCATCGTATTGGACATGCAGTATTGGACACGTGGTAGTACTAGACAGCAACAGCATACTAGATTGCAGTATACACTCGGGTGGCTTTAGGACCAAACTGTGCATCCGGTCTGAGACTGGCACATATTATGCATCTGGTTCTAGGTCGGCCCATATTATGCATCCGGTTTGAAGCCAGACCATAATATGCATTCGACTCGAGACCGGACCATTATATACAACCTATATGAGACTGGTACATTTTATGCATCCGGTTCAAGGTCGGTGCATATTATACAACCGGTTCAAGACCAACACATATTATGCATCTGGTTCTAGATCGAAACATATTATGCATCTAATTTGAGGCCAGACCATAATATGTATCCCGTCCAAACCCGACCTATAATATGCATCCAATTCAAGGATGGACCATAATATACATCCGATTCGAGGTCGGACCATAATATGCATCTAGTTCGAGGTCTAACCATAATATGCATCCGGTTCGAGGCTAGACCATAATTATGCAATTGGTCCACGATCGGTGCATATTATGCAACCGGTCCGAGATCGATGCATATTATGGATTCGGTTCAAATCTGGACCATATTATGCATCTGGTTCGAGTTCGGACCATATTATGCAACCGGTCCAGATCCAAACCATATTATGCATCCGACCCGAGACCGGGCCATATTATGCATCTAGTCCAAATCTAGACCATATTATGCATCCGGCCCAAGGCCGACCCATATTATGCATTCGGCCCAAGCCTGGTTTAAATGTTGCCAACATATTTTTGACCTATTCCGACAAAACTTTGAATTTTGCCCTTTTTTGCCAATTTTTTAGGAAAAATTAAAGTCATTTGCCATGCCATCACACATGCAGTTCGACTGGTTTCGTCGGGGTTTCGAAACAGTTTTTCTATTTTTTTATAAGTACCTTTCGGGTCCTACCTCTTATGCATAACCCTGTGAATAACTCAGGAGAATACACAACAAGAAGTGGATATAATGTACAACACCAACAAAATAATAATATCACTAGAATATGGAGAGATATTTGGGATATCCCAAGCATTCCTAAAGTTAAAATATTTGTTTCGATAGTAGGTCATAGAAGAATATTATCCTGGGATAACCTTATGAAAAAGGGTTTTCATGACCCCTCTCAATGTGTTCTTTATAAAAGAAGAATATAGACCATATCTTAGGACATTGCTCAATAGTTTGGAATTTATGGAAATGGATTCTTAATATTTTTGGTAAATGCATGGTGATGAATAGAAGAATTGAAGATTGGTTAAAGCAATGGCAGAGCACTTATAAAAGTGAGGCTTTATAGACAATATGGGATATATAAAAAGATACAATACTTTGGATTGTATGGCTAGAAAAGAATAGAAGAATATTTAAAGGAAAGGAAATTATTCTAGAGGTAATGAAAAGGAATATATGTTTACCTATAGAGGAGTCTAAACAAACCCTGTCAACTCAAATAGTCCCTAATCTAGAAGCAGAGAACCTTGATAGATGGATTCAAGTCATTAAATGGAATTATGATGTTGGGTACAAGAGAAGCAAAAAGAAGGTAAAGAATATAAAGTGTAAACCACTAGATATGGAGTGGGTTAAATTTAATTTTTATGGAGCATCTAAAGAAAATCCAGGACCTATATGAGGAGGAGGAATAATTAGAAATAATAGAGGAAAAATTTTGTCTCATTATGCTTTCAATAGTGAATTTAAGATAAATAATGAAGTTGAAGCTTGGGTGGCTTTAGAAGGGTTAAAAATATGCAAAGAAATGAAATGGAATAGAATATGGATGGAAGGTGATTCTCTCATAGTAATAAACATAATTTTGAGGAAATTTAAGGCTCCATGGAACATACAAGAGATAATTGTGGAAATTCAAGATCTTGCTAAAGAGTTTGAATAAATCAGGTTTACACATACATTAAGGGAAGGAAAAAAATGTGCAGATAGGCTAGCCAATAGAGGGGTTTTGATTGAGGATCATGAAGTTAAATTATCTTTTCCATGGTTAGAGGAAGTAGTAAGTTCAGTTGAATCTGACAAGAAAATGTTGATTTCTTGAATCAATTGATGATTAAGATTTACTTTAGTATTTTCCATTGGTAATATTTGCTTCATTTTGTAACAATAAATTGTTTTCATATAAACTACTTATTTTAATTTTTGTGGTTTCACTTGTGTTTCAAGAAGGAAACTAGCAATCTAGATTTGGTAAAGTGGACTATGATAGTGCAATTTTTTGGAAATATTACTCTACTAAGATGCAATGCATAGATAATAGAGGTGAAGTTTTGTATTGTGAAGGTTGCTATAGGAAAATTTCAAGAAGGATGTTGAATTCTAGAATATTTGTATTCATACAAAAAATTGAAAATAGCTAGAAAATGAAAATAAGAATTTAGACACTTTATGTAAAATGATGCAGGTTTCTAGCTATAGCAAGTTTCTAGATACAATACTTTGGATTGTATGGCTAGAAAGGAATAGAATAATATTTAAAGGAAAGGAAAGCAGTTTAGAGGTAATGAAAAGGAAGATATGTTTAGCCATAGAGGAGTCTAAACCAACCCTATCAACTCACCTAGTACCTAATCTAGAAGCAGATAGCCTTGATAGATGGAGTCAAGTCATAAATGGAATTATGATGTTGGATACAAGAGAAGCAAAAATAAGGCAAATAATATAAAGTGGAAACCACCATATGTGGAGTGGGTTAAATTGAATTTTGATGGAGCATCTAAAGGAAATCCAAGACTTGTAGGAGGAGGAGGAATAATTAGAAATAATATATGAGAGATTTTGTCTCATTATGCTTTCAATAGTGGATTTAAGACAAGTAATGAAGTTGAAGCTTGGGTGGCTTTAGAAGGGTTAAAAATATGTAATGAAAATAAATGGAATAGAATATATATGGAAAATGAATTTCTCATAGTAATAAACACAATTTTGAGGAAATCTAAGGCTACATGGAACATACAAGAGATAATTGTGGAAATTCAAGATTTTGCTAAAGAGTTTGAAGAAATCAGGTTTACACATAATGTTCAGATAGGCTAGCCAATAGAGGAATTTTGATTGAGGATCATGAATTTAAATTCTCCTTTCCATTGTTAGAGGAAGTAGTAAGTTTAGTTGAAGCTGACAAGAAAATATTGATTACCTGAATCAATTAATGATTAAGATTTACTTTAGTATTTTCCATTGGTAATATTTGATTTATTTTGTAAAAATAATGTGTTTTCATATAAACTATTTATTTTAATTTTTTTGGTTTCACTTGTGTTTCAAGAAGGAAAATAGCAATCTAGATTTGGTAAAGTGTACTATGATAGTGCGGTGTTTTGGAAATATTACTCTACTAAGATGCAATGCATAGATAGTAGAGGTGAAGTTTTGTATTGTGAAGGTTGCTATAGGAAAATGTCAATAAGAATGTTGGATTCTAGAATATTTGTATTCATACATAAAATTGAAAATATCGAGAAAATAGAAATAAATAATTTAGACACTTTATGTAAAATGATGCAGGTTTCTAGCTATAGCATCTCAATTGAGATGAGAAGTGTATCTATTTGTAAACTCTCAAGATCTAAAGAAGAGAGTTGTAATTTTTCAAGGGTGGGGGACTAGAGGACAACCCCTTATTATCCAGCCAAAAAAAATGCTATAGTTGTTTTGTTAAATAGCATGTCTAGCTATTATGATAATAATGTGTTTACATTAAACAAAACTAACCCTAGTTTGGAAGATGAAATTTTCTCTTTGATTGATGAAGAAATTCAATTTAAGAAAAATGACTTGATTAGAGAAAACTAAATTGTTTGTGAAACCCAAGATTAATATTTCTTCTAAAGTCAGTTAGGCTTCTTTCAAGATAAAACAAAATGTACTTGTGTTTTTCTACTATAAGTAACAAGGTTGTATTATGGTAAACTATATTCAATGATACAAGGACATCATAAAATGCAAGTTTAAGATAAGCAAGGTATTAGTTATTACTAAGAGAAATATTAAAGACTCCTTATATGTAGCACATGAGGAAGACCCTCTCCATGAGGGCAATGAGAAGGAATATGTTGATGGAATTAAATCATGGATTTATTCTTGTGAATAATTTTGTGTGTTCATATTCACAAGATAGATGTATGAAGTGGGGCCTATGCCACGCTCCATATGAATAATTTAGTTTATCCCTATTCACAAGATGATATAATTTGATAAGAATCGATCCTAATATTATATGTGACTAGTTATGCATATCCCTAGTTACAAGTGTTATGGATAATTGTGTGTCCCTATTTTGTAAATTTATTGATGGATAGATATGTGTGTTCTTATCCACATTTACAGTAATATCTTGGATAGTTGAGTTTAATGAAAGTTCAATGAGACCTTTCCCACTGAGGTGAACAATTGAGTTTATCCCTATTATGATGATATAAGTCATGGTCTATAATCTGTGTCCTAGTCCATGAACCTTTAAATAGTTGGTGAACTATGAGTATATCCTAGCATATCAAAATATTGGACATGTATCCACTACATATTTATCCCATTCTAGTTCTAAATAAATCTAGTCCTACATTAATGTAATAAAGGGAAAATTTTGTGAATTTAAAGGAAGATTAATTGAGGTCTTTTAAAATTATTATTGCATCAATGAAATAAATCACAATATTTTCCACAACATCAAAATTATTCCTTTACTTACTCATTTTGCTATGGCCATTGATGATATTTTGATTGTATGTCAATAGAAATAATGGTTATTGTCATTGCTACTAGCTTATATATCTAACTCTATAGATCTATTCAATGTTAAGAGATATCAAACTCAAGACTCCTATATTATATGTTAAGCATGTGAAAATCTTGAGATAAGTACCTTAATTTTTATATCTCTTAGTGTTGAATGAATATATATACTTAGATATTTAAGCCATTTGATTATAACCATGTAGTAGTATTACAATAAACTAAATCAGCAATAACAAACCATATTGACATTTATGCATATACCATTTAACAAGATTTAAACTTAGATTTTTGCTTTAGAAGCCTAATTTTTTAATCATTTAATTAAATATTAAGGCTTATCTATGATGTTAGACTCTTCACTCAGTGTTAATTGTCTCAAACCCTTTCAACAAAGTTTATGTTTTTAATACAAATTAAGAAATACTTTTAATTATATAATAGAAAGAATCCAATGAAAATTAATATATATATATATGCAATGACAACTATGGTGAAGAATCAAATGTCATTAGTTCAACTGGTTAGATTCGTCACCATTCAAGGAGGAGACCAAGGTTTGAGTCTTGCCAAACAATACATGCATAATTTCCAAGTTGTAATTCCACTATGTGGTCATGATGTAATATGAGTGGGGTCTATTTCAATCCCATATAACTCATTTAAAAACTATGGTGAAGAAAAAATAGAGAGCAATGGGAGAGAGTGGAGCTAGCAAGAAGGTTGTTTCGATTTTTAATTTGAACCAAGGGTTGGGGTTTGTGTGGTTTCAAGCAATAATAGTTGGGGACCCATTGTAGGACTATGAATAGACTCTAGTGGGTAATAAAAGGAGGAATAAAGTTATAGGGTTGACCTCCTTAAAAAAATGTAAGGTCTATTTTGCGAATATGGCACATGGAAAAATCCTTTGTTTTATGATAAATGTGCTAGTTGTCAAAGTCTGCCCTATGACACCAAGAGAGCACCTATTGAGCATCTTAGATGCTTTCATCGACCAGAATATAGGGAATTTGTCAAACTATATTATCTACAATTTTATGGAGGCCTAACCAACTATGTCAACTTACAAAATTAGATTAAGACAAAGTGAGAGCCGAAAGGGTAAGTCTCTTTAAAAATCCTATTGAGGTATTTTCATAGCTATCTTCGCCTACTCAAAAGACTTTCAAAATGCTTTTTTGGGTGACCTATGGTTCTTAGAAGTGATGGGGATTTTTTAAATTTATGGGAGTCTAGTTTTAACCCTAATATAGAATAGATGGATAAGGTGCTAGTATGGTGAAGAACATAAGCTTATACTGAGAGGGAGGGGTGAACAGTATAAGATAAAAAAAATTATTTTTCAATCCAAATGATAACAACAATAATATCAAAGTAGTAAATAATGCACACATCATCGCACGCATGATAGACATGCTTTAAAGTGGTTCACCCAATGTGGGTTGCGTCCATGGAGAAAATATTCCTTATAAATTTTCTCAATGAATCTTTTGGGAACCAAATCCCTATTACAATGCTTATGGACCTCTGTCCAAAGGAGATACTAATCCCCTATGCTCAAGTTCATGTATCTTTATCCACAAGAGACCTTTGTCCCCACTGCTCCAATTTGTGGATCTCTTTCCATAGGAGAACTTTATCCCCTTTTCTCTGGTTTGTGGATCTCTCTCCATAGGAGAAATCTATTCCCTCTACTCACAACTTCTTGTACTGATCTATCTTATACCTACTCAAAAGTCTGATCCAACCCTACTCACAAGACTGCCTCAAACCTGCTCATAAGTTTTCCCTCAAACTTGCTCATAAGTCTGCTCTAGTCTGCTCATTGTCTCTGCTTAATTCTGCTCTAATACATGCTCATAACTACTCATAACACATGCTCAAAAATTGCTCATAACATATGCTCAAAAACTTCTCATAACCTTTGCTTGATTATAATACTTCAACCATATTCTATCAAGAATTATTGTTCAAGAACACATAGGAAATAATATGCAATATGATTCCACCATATGTTCTTTCCAATTTAACTCAACCCAATACACAATTGCTTTACAAGAACTACTCATCCACATTCAAACCAATGCCACAAGGATTACAAATTCATTCAAACAATGAAATTTATTTCACAAAACCTAACTCAAATATTTTCAACAATGCATACCAAACAACCCTTTTATCTCCACCTTATGTTCTAGAAACATTTACTCAACAAAACACCTTAAACAAGGAATGATATGCCCATACCTCTTATTTGCTTTGATGAAGATATGTCCTCAAAAACCTGTCTCACAAAAACTGATCTTTCTTGTGCCACTTCAAGGGTTAGATAAGAAACATTCATTAAGTCATTTTTCATGAAAAGCCTCCACAAAATATGTGCATAGCAAAGCTGAAAATACTACTTTATTATTTTATTTTTATCTTCACAATAATGCAACTTATAGAACCCTTAAACATTTTCTCAAGATGTGCAAAGATTACAAAGTACAATGAACTCACATACACCCTTTTCTCTCCTTTCTTGAAAGTAATTATTTCAACTCTCAACTATTACCCAAAGCACATAGAAGTCACTTTTATTTCAATCAAATGTTACACAGACATATCAGACTCTAAACACCTTATGACTCCCTCTAATGTAATTTCCACATGTGCTATTTCTTTCACAACACAACCTTATTACTCCTATACACAACAATACACTCTAAAGCACACTTAGAAATAACTCTTCAATCTAGCCAATTTTAACCTTACAAAAATTAATCAAATCAACATTATCTTTCCCAAAAACGTTGGTGCTCAATGAGAAACAAGTACCTCTTATGATGTAATAGTTTGAACCCTAGAAATGTGCACAACAACACCCTCCATGGTGCTCAACGTCCAGTTGTGACACCATAGCTTTGGAGCTCAAAATGGTAATCTACAATTTAGCCCAACATTGCCTTACATCAACAAAAAACTCCTACCTAGGAAACCGTGCAACCTTTCTACCCAAAATACTATCAAGGAGATTTAACCCCAAGACGTCTTCTATCATGTGCTCTAGCTATCAACAAGTAGCCAACTGTGTTGCACCAGCCATCGTGTCACTAATCGGATTGCTTTCAACATTTCCTCCACCTCCGGTGCCTAACTAACTCGTTGTCTCTGTTGTTCGCTGTCACTCACCCGAATAGGAATCGATGTGCTCAAGTGATCATTGTCCTAAGGTTCAACCTTAGGTTTATATATGTTTTCCTTCAATGCTTGGATGACGTCGGTGCTCATTTAATTTATGGAGTGTCTTCTTTTACCTTGGTCTACATCGGCGCTCGAGTATATAAACCTTTGATAATATTTTTAATTAAAATATTTAAATATTTAAATCTTTAAATTTAAATAATTTAAATATTTAAATAATTTAAACATTTAAATTAATTAAATCCTTCTTGGAATATATCTGCCTTATGAACTTTTGACATCAACCCTTTGACATTAATCCTTTGATGGTATTTGCCTTGAAGATAAATCTCACTTTTGACATCAATATACTTTTGTCATCAAACCTTTGACAATAATGACATCTCAATAAGCTTTGCTTTACCACCATTGAATAATATTTCTTTTACCACTATTGAATAATATTTTTGCCTTACCCATTATGCACCTTTGACATCAATGACAACTCAATATGCTCAAATTTCCAACATATGGTGTGACTGTATGGCTTGTCTTTAGAATTCTGGTCTGAACAAATCATTGAAATGATTGAAAATTACCTTGAGGAGTTCCTAGTTATTTCATCATCTATGGCCAAGCAATTTTTGGCGGTATATGTTAGGTTCTACATTAAGGTGTAGTTGTAAAAACTGCTCTCAAAATCCATTACCTTATCTTCAAAGTTAGGAGTGCATGTCCAAGAAGTCGACTAAGACAACCTGCTCTTTTGTTGTAGGGTTTTTCATGAGCATAGTCATCTAGCTTGGGACTATTCCCATGGAGTCTCTACTAGAATAAGATCGATCAAGGAAATTAGATGGAGGATGACCCTTCCCATATAGGAGAACAAGGGGAATCAAGCTTTAGGACTTATTAGGATGAAGACCCTAAAGTCCTTTTGAAATATCCATAAGAGTAGCCAAGAGTTATAGAGTCTCCTTAGCTAGAAGAAAATGAGGTAAAGGTGAATGAGGATATATTGGATATTGATGAGGAAGTGATCAACAACCAAGTAGTAGACCTAACCTTGGAAAATTCTTTGACTAAAGAGGTAAGTAAATCAAATCCCAGGTTTGTTCCTTCTTTACCTTTGCATGTTGAAGAGGAGGGACTAGAGGAGAAAGGTATTTTATCAGCTCTTTATAGTAATAAAAAAATGCAAAAGGAGTGCAACCCTAGACTTAGGAGTAGATCCTAAATAAAAGGGAAGACCCTTGGGTTTATAAAATAGATCTAGAGAGGCATAAAAATGATATAGTAGACGGTAAACAACAAACATTGTTGGATCTGGAATTAGGAGGGGTTAAGCCCTCTAGAAAGGTGCATAAATGAAGATACTTTTTTAGAATATTAGGGGATTGAATACCTCTAGTAATAGAATGGTTATTTATAATATGATTAGAAGTCATCAACCTTATATTTTTCTCCTCCAGGAAATAAAAAATTGAGTTAGGGACCTAGAGAAAATTGGGGCTTTTTGCTAGAACGGTAGTAGAATTTTTTCAATTGCAGTAATAGGCACTATGGGAGGTTTAATTTTTTTAATTCCAAAGGTTTCTGAGGGAACTCTATTAGCCCAGGATAGTAGGTTCATATCGATGGAGCTTAGACACTTAGATCCTAATACAATAGGTATTTTTACTAATGTCTATGCTCCCAACTTGAGAAGACTTAGAAAGGAATTATATGAAGAGTTGCTTAATTTTAGTAATGAGATAGAGAATAATGAATGGATGATAATAGGGGACTTCAATACTTCCTTCAAGCTAGAATATAAAGGAGGAGAAATAGCCAAAATTTTAGATTCTATGAACGAGCTTGAGGACATTATTACTAATGTAGGGTTAGTAGACCTAGATATAAAAGGATCTAAGTTTACATAGACAAACAAGAGAGTCAAAAATCAGAACATCCCAATGAAATCAGATAGATCTTTGTGATCTACCTAATGGTTCTTGAAGGGGTTTACACAATTTGTGATATCTTTGGCTAGGAGAGGATCTGATCATTCCCCTATAGTATTCAATCTAGAGATGGGAAGAAAGAGACTTGCTCTATTTATATTTAAGCTTAAATGGTTACAACATCCAAACTTCAAATCTCTTTTGAAGGATTGGTGGAATATCCAAGTTTGGGGAACTACTATTTTCAACTCAAACTAGTGAAGAAATAGTTAGTAACATGGAATAAGCAACATTTTTGTAATATTTTTTAATAGAATAAATGGTTGGAAAAGGAAATAGAAGATCTTCAAGGGCATATGGAGGTGGAAGATCAGATTCAAGATCTACTAGTAAAAGAGAAGTAGGTCCTTAGTGAGTACCACAATATCTTGGTAAAAGAGGAATCTTATTAGAGGTAGAAATCTAGGGTTACATGGTTGAAGGAAGGGGATTGTAATACTAAGTTTTTTCACATTACAACCTCAATCCATAGAAACAAGAATACCATCAAATAGATTGAGAACATGTAAGGTCAAAAGCTCTAGAAAGAGGAGGATATTAGTAGAAATATTGTGTATTACTTAAAACGCATTCTATATAGAGAAGGTACAAGGAAATATGACGTGGTTCAATAGATTTTATAGGTTATACCCAAGTTGGTCAATGAACAAATGAATGAAAGATTAAATTCCCTTGTATCTAAGAAGGGAATTAAGAAAAAAAAACTCCTTGGGGAGGGATGAGGCTCCAAGGCTTGATGCCTTTTTTGTAGGTTTCTTCCAATAATGCTAAGATATTGTGGGGAAGCATGTGGTTCGAGTAGTCAAGGAAGCCCAAAGGAGTAGTATATTGAGAGAATTAAATGATACCTTCATAGCCTTGATTCTTAAAATCAAGATTCTTGTACGTGTGCTAACTTTAAATGTAGAAGTTTTTTTAACTCATTATATGAATTAATTACCAAAATTATGGCTAATGGATTAAAATAGTTTTTGCCCTACATCATTTCGGATCAACGCAAAGGTTTTGATCAAGGAAAAAAAATTGTGGATGGTATAATTACAATGCATGAAATAATTTATTCTATTTCCAAGAGCAATTGAGCATGTATGGTGGCTAAACTGGACATGTTAAAATCCTATGATATAGTCAAATGGGACTTTCTCAATAGGGTCTTGGAGAGGTTTGGTTTTGATAGAAAGTGGATAAATTGGGTTATGGAGTGTGTCACTTTGCCAAGATTCTCAGTCCTAATGAATGGATCCCATCAAGATTTTTCAATAGATCTAGAGGTATCTATTAGGGAGATCATATTTCCCCTATATATTTATCATCTTATCAAAAACTTTGGGGATAAGTATAGCAAACCATAGATAGAATAGGGATCTAAAAGGTCTAATTATGCTAGAAACTATTGGTCATCAAATCCGCACAGGAAAGGACTTTCGATGGGTTTGTGCGCCCTGGACCTACGACCAACATTGAAAGGCCGAAGGGAAGAGATGCCCCTCATGCCAATATTCGAAGAAAGGCCGGCTCCTATACTAATCTACTTTTGGGGTTTGAGACAAGAGTGCAGGAAAGAAATAAACAAAGTAAGGGTTAGGAAAATAAATAAAAAGGGGTAAGGGTTAGAGAAAGAAATAAAAAGAGTAAGGGTTAGAAGATGATGATTTAAGGTGGGAGAGAACAGGAAGCACGATTACTCGCTAACAACTCAAATAGCAGCAAGAAATACCAAGAATAACATGAAAGAAACAAAATGTCGAACTTCCTATGTATCCTCTAGATGGGTTCATAAGGTTCTCCTTTCTCTCGCTGGAATTCAGGGTTCAGAGTAACAACGATTGAGATAAGGGAATAACAGAAACCTCGATCCACCAGGAAGCATAAAGGAAAGCGACAAGGTATTTTTCCTCTCCTATGTATCCTTCAGGGCAAATTTTAGGGGTTCAGTCACCGATCGCTCACCGGATTCAAGATTCAGAGTCTCAGTATGCGAATGAGAAAAGACAAAAGAATTAAGCACAGAAGGCAGCATAAAAGAGAGAAATAGAGCACAATTGGTCTTTAGTATTAAACGCAAGACATCAAGTTACAGCAGCTTTCTAGTAGAAAGTTCCCCCCCCTTTTACATTGCAAAGCCTGGGTTTTTATAGAGGACCCGGCCCTCTGAATCATTATTACAAAAACGACGGAGTACACCCTTGAGCCCTGAGAAATCGACTCCTCGCTGCTGTTGTAGATGATCTCTCAAATCAGCTACCAAAACTGGTAATGGTGACCGAGTCAGCCGGGGAAAGTTACATTAAATGAGCCACCTAGGTGTCCTTGGATTGTAGGTGTGGTGCTCGAGTGGCGGCCATGCTTGTCGGGCTCTTCTTCATGGACTGATACTTCGCATCCAATTGCCAAAAATGAGCAACGGGCTTACTAGGCAAGAAAATATGCATTTATGAGGCTCTCTGATCGCCTCAGGAAAATGCCCAACTTGGGAAGAATTCCTGGGAAGCGCCTCACTGATTTCCACTTCGCAAAACTACTTCGGGGGTGTGGAGTGTTGAAACCGATCTCCCTCTATCCTTCGCTGCTTCGCTGATGGGTCGGGAAAAACGCTTCGGGTCGATCTTCTTTTGAAACGGCGGTTCGGGGGAGTTTTGGCCGAAGCACTTTCTCGACCTCTACTGCTTCGGGTGAAAACTGGCCGAAGTGGATTTTAGAAATACTTCGGGCCCGAAGTAATTTCTTTGCCTTAGCTGATTTGGGCTATCTTTTCTTCTTCGACGAAGTTGCTTGGATGCCGCTTCGCAAAACTCTTCACCCGAAGTAGCCGCTGGGAATGCTTCGGGTGTGAAGTGTTTTCCTTTATGTTTTTTTTGGTAAATTTCTCGCCCGAAGTGATGATTTGAAGCGCTTCGGGCCCGAAGCTCTTTTCTTTTTCATTTTTTCCACCAAGGGGCGATAGGGAAAACCAAAATTGCTATAACTTATAAACAAAAGAAAACTTTCAACAAAACAAATATCATACAAAGTTTTAATTTTTTTGCCCCTTGGTGGAATGTGACAATATTGTCAACATTCTTGGCGGCTCATGGGGCAATGAGCTTGTCTCGGTGGTAGAACCCTCAGCTTTTATCCATTGGGCTAGAGTTACCTCCAGACCCTTCTCTTTGTTCCTTTTGTGGGGGCGCTTCCACAGCTTGTCCTTCCTCTTTCTCTTCTCTCTCCTCTTCTTCCGCTACTGCTTTTTCTCCTCCTATCACCATTGCTTCTACTACGTCTTCAGCCATTGGCAATGGTGCTAGGTGGACGCGGATGTCTCTTAAGGTTCGGCGAACCTGAGACCAGACACTTTTCATGAATAGCTCCTGATCTTCCAAGGATTTTACCAAAGCGCGAAACCTATCGATCTGCATGATTTCTACATGTTGGTACTTGGTATACAGATCATTTAGGGATGCGACGATTCTATAGTATTTCAATATGTAATTAGCAACCTGCTTCTTTGTTATTGGTTTGGCCCACTCGTCTATCTTCGAGACGTTGCCTTCAAACTATTGCCACTTTGGCATGATTTCTTCTTTGGCTAAGGGCTTCCCATCATTATCCGTGAAGCTTGAGAAGCCTAAAGAGAAGAGGTCCTCGAAGTAGCCCATTGAAACATGCCTCTCACTCTCGAATGCATCCAATAGGGCTTTCACCTTTTGCGCTTTCTTGGCTATGGAGAAAAAGGCACGAACTATGGCCTGGGCTGTTGACCAATCCCTTGTTGTCCGACTCATCACTGCGAGCTTAAATCTTGATACCTTGCATCTTGGACCTTGAGGGCCAGCTTGAGTCGGGCTCTGACATTCTGAATGACCTCTTCGATGATTGGCCCTCCTTCGACAGTGGCAACCCCGGCTTCTATGGTGTAAGCTAAAACTGAAAGGGCACTGACAGCGCGAGACCTGAAATTCTTGAGCAAATGTGAGTGAATCTCCTTGATTTTGCTCTTGTCAAGTAGCCCTAGGCCTTCCTTCTCGTGCAGCTGGATCTGAGCTTGTAAGATCTTACTTTCAAGCTCCTTGGCTTTCAAATCATTTTCGGCCTGCCTTTGTGCTTGATTCTCAGCTGTGCACTCCAGTTGTGCTATCCGCAGCTTTAGGGCATGTGCTTCTTTCTGCATCAGCTTGCACTGCTCCTCGACCTCTGCCAACTTGGAGCGAGCCCTTGCTAGCTCCTCCAGCTTGATGTTAGCACTCTCGACTTCGAACCTGTGCTTGTTGGCAATGTTGGCATGCGCCTTGAAAGTCTCGATTCCAGTGTGCATAGAGGCGGACTCCTTGTCCACGTTTAGATGTTCCAAGTCCTTTTCTTTATCCTGATATTCATAGTCCGTTGGAGTCATTTCATCTAGGGGCTTTTGGACTTTTGGTATCTCCTTTACTTTATGCAATTTTCTCACCTCCAAATCAAAGACGACGCACCTCTCAACTTGAGCGAGCGAGTGCCCTTTCTTCTTTCTTGCCTCTTTTAACATTCTCTCTGTGTTTTGTCGGGCTTGGAGGAGTTTTTTGGCCAATGGGGATTCCCTTATTGAGGACAACTCAGAGTTGAATGCGGCTAGATCTCCAACCGAGGGATTGAACAAATATAAAGAGTTGAAGGGGATGGCCTCACCTGAAGGTTTGACAATAAGGGTGACAGGGGCTTCGACGAGTGGGAGCACATTGTGTACAACGAAGGCATAAGCCTCGAGGTTTAGCATTGGACTCTTAGCTTCGCCCTGGTTGATGACTGGAGGATTGGCCGTGTGGCTAGGTGAAGTAACTTCGACAGGTTTTTCCTGGCTGGAAGACTCGAGGGGAGTAGTTAGGGACACGACGTAAGAAGGTGACTGACCTTATGGAGGTAGGGTGAGCAGGTGAGAGCTTTCGGCTAGGGTCGGGACAAACTTACGAGCAACCAAAGCATAAGGTGAAGAAAACGTACCTACATGCCCTCCTAGCAGAGAGGCCATGGTGATCTCCTGGGTGATTGGCCCTTGTTCCTCCTGGGCCTCGGTACTTTTGGCTTCCATGACTTCCACGAGTTCCTCCGTGTTAATGACATCTATGTTTGGGATCGTTTCGGCACTTGGTGGAGTTCCTCCATCATTTGCTTCGGTCGAGCCCGATACTGATCTTTCGACAGGGGCACTCGGAGTGCCTGTATGCGGTCGCTTTGGGAAGTTCGGGGGTGCCTGCGTAGGTTCCCACTCCTTTCTTTTCCTCCTCTCGAGGGGTTGCTCTAACTCCTCTATTGTTGTCTCGAGAACTTTGGATGGCCTTTGTAGTAAAGCTTTTGGCGTGGCCCTGGCTACTTTTTCCTTAGGGACATTATCAGTCCTCCCGAGGCTTTTGTTCAAACTTGGGGTGGTCGGTGGAATGAAGTCGACGAAGGACAAGGGTTCCCAAGACCCAATATTGGTCTGATATACAATTACGAATTCCCTGTCCATTGTTAGAATAACATAAGAATTCATCTTTCGGCGATGGACTCTCATGATCCACCATTCTCTTAACTGCTCCTCGTCCCAGTCTTTCAACTCCTCTTTTAAATCGTCCTTTGCTTTCCTCTAGAAAGTGAAGTCGGGAGTTGGGAATGGGTACTAGTCTGGGTTGAATTCGACCTCCATAGGATAGAAGTCATGCCAAGGAGGCAACGTCCTCATCTCCTATAATTGCCACTCTAGGTTCGTACCATTAGGGTTATTCCTCTGCTCCATAATTTTGGGGTGAGGACAGACATGGAAGTTTTTTGCTTTTCAAGTGATCTCTCATTACCCCCAACGGGTCATAGAGCCACCTCTGTGGTATTTGAAGTAGACCAAAATCGACGAGCTTCTCCTCCAGGTATATGTTCTGCTTCAGGTCAAAGACTTTGATCACTCCCATATTGAAGGGGAAGTCGCAGGTGTGTGCCCACTTCCGTTCATGGCCGTAGGCTTCGTCGATCGCATCACTTTGTCGAGCAACTTCCAGGGCAAATTAGTACTTCAAAGGGAAAAAAGGCAGCAGGAAGGGTTTCCCCGTGAAGCCGAACAAGCGGATCACAAGCCCTTGTGTCAATTGAAACACATCCCCCCTTTTCTCTAGTACCACTTTATCTCTAAGGCAGAGAGGCACCCAGGGGCTAGACTTTGTCAGAACGTGCATCGCAGGTCCCAAAAATTACTGATTGAAAGGGTAATAGGACTCTGACCTCAGCAGGAGACGAGTCCACTAATATACAGGCAAAGGGATCCCATCCTCGTCGACTGGTGAAACATCACAATGGTGAAGGGCTTTATGTACATGAAAGAAGAAGATCCAAACCAAGAAGGAACAAGGCTGGAAGTGTGGCTCCTTGCTAGCATCCTTCATGGATATCAATCGCATATGCAGATTTCGGGCCATCCATTCTGCCCAATCGAAGAAAACTAGGTTGGTGTTCGGTCACGAAGCATCGGGGGCGTAGAACTCTCCTCTGGAAATGCATTCGGCTAGTGACACCTGCCATGGGTATACCAAAGTATCGCTTGACAAGCCTACCACCCATGCAATGATAGAGAATATATCTGTGTTCTTGAAGGCCTCCAAGGGTAGGGGCATCTGGGGTCGCTTGCTGGAAGAAAGTCCGCTCTTGAGGTTTTCACGCAAAAATCTCAGGATGAAGAGATTAGAGGTGAACTTCTTTGTTTGTTTGCTTAGGCTGACATTGCAAATGATATAGCCTTTTGGTGGCCTTTGCTATGGTGCGAATGCTACCTGCACATCCTCCTTCAGAATGGAAAACAACTTTTGACCCGAGGCATCCAACACCTGCCTGGTTTGTGGTTGGTAGTTCTGAGCGATGGCATACATGAGCTTGGGGTAGTGATGTGTAGGAGGGACTAGATACCAATATATGTGGGAATAATACACCGCAGCCCTCTTGTTCTCCGTCGAGAGCCTACTTTGCATGAATTCAACGGTATACCCAAGCTCGACCACGGTTCTTGAGAGCTCTGGGTCTCTGATTTTCACCCACTTGTCGATAGGTGATTCTATACTGGGCTCGTCATTGGACTCTTCCCTTCCTTCCATCACTTGTTTTCCTGGGCGTGGGGGAGGATTGACCCTCCTAGGTCTCTGTTTCTTTTCTTTCGCGGCTCTCGCCTTCTCTGGAACCGTCGTCTCTAGTTCTTTTCCCTTCTGAGTGGGGTTCTTCTTTCCCATCGTGAACGATCACAGCAGAATGACTTGTGATGTAGAAGAGTTCGACATCTCAAAACAAGGGATAGGATAATCACGATGGATAGCGAAACCTTTGATGCAGAAGCTCTTCAAGGTGACAGAATGCAAACTCGACTCTCACGCTTGCAAATGGTTTGTTCTTAACGGGCATCTACATTTTATAGCTTCGGAGGGCAACTTCCTACATTTATGGCAACTGCCATAATTACTTTGCGGGCCTAACCCGAAAGTATCATTGTGGCATCTGATTGGCCATATGGCGACATCGTATGCAGGGCCATGCAATTTGGTGATTGGATTTTGTATTGGGAACGTGAATCGCTACCATATGATACTTTAGCGTGGCTTTTTGGTTAACGAACTACCTTGGGATGAGTGTTGTTTCTTTCATATCGAATTCATCTGCTTCGGCCTCCTTTTGAGGTTGTTGTCAACATGTTCCCCGAGGCACATCCTAAATGTGTCCGCCTCGTATGCGGGGTTCGACGATATGGAGTTGGTGTAGAAAATACTTTGCCACGAAGTTCTTCTTCGGGCTGATTTCCTTTATTTTGGGCCCGAAGTTCCCCTTTGCCACGCTGTTGCTTCGGTTCACGAATATCGACAATCAAAACCCGTTTCATCGAGGAGGGCCTCACCAAGAATTACTTCGGACAACGTCTGCGACACATTTCTTTAGTGAAGCATTTTCCACGTCCTTGATTTGCATGTGGTTTGGTTCTACGAGGATGAACTACTTCGCGACGAACTTCCCTTCGTCGGCTACTTCAGATCGAAACTCCCCCGAAGGCGATTCCAATCATGCTTTGTGAAGCCAAAGCTAGGAGTCTAGCTTTTGCAGTTGAAGTGGTGCTTGTTGTCTGTGATTTTTTGAACAGAGTATAGACAAAGAACTGAAACCTTATATACAAAGATATATGCAATTTTTTTTTTTTTTTTTAGAGCGTACATACCTCAGTGATTGAAGGTCTTTAGGTGGATACCATTGACGCATATTGGTAAAACTTGGACATTCGCATCGTTGAGGATGAAGGAATTGGCCGAATTCACTTTTACTATTTCAAACGGTCCATCCCAAAATGCATCCATTTTGTCATGATTCCCAGGCTTGGCCTTCCATGAATCCCACCTCCATACCAAGTCTCCTGCTTTGAATGTGCGATCGGATGATTTTCTTTTGAACCATTCTCGGGTGACCTCAGCATGTCGTGCGAAGTTCTGGTAGGCCTTTTCACGTTCCTCTTCTAGTTGTAGTAGTTGGACCAGGCATCTCTCCATCGGGTTAGCTTCATCTTCTTCTAGCAACTGTAATGTAGGGATCTCGATGTGAGTGGGCAAGATGGCCTCTTTGCCGTAGACTAGAGCATAAGGCAAAGTCTTGATTGACCTTTTGACAGAAACCCGATCGGCCCACAAGGCCCGATCCAGAAGGAGGTGCCAAGTTCTTTTATTTTGATCGATCAGCTTTCTCAGTATCCTCAACAAGGTTTTGTTGGTGGATTCTGCCAATCCATTGCCCCGGGGGTAATAGTTGGAAGACACCTTGTGATATATCCCATACTTGTATAGGAACTCGTTGATCTTTGCACCCGTGAAACCAGGACCGTTATCTATAATAATTGCTTTGGGGATACCGAAGCGGGTAATCAATCCTTCCAGGAAGGTGACAACAGTATCTTGATCGGCGTGTTTTGTGGAGACTGCCTCGGCCCATCTGATGAAGTAATCAGTCGCAGTCAGAATGAATTTGTGCCCAGCAGAGGAGTTCGGTGATATGGCCCCCATGAAATCCAATCCCCATTGCTAAAAGGGCATTTCCACCTGTATCGGTCGGAGAGGCATCGAAGCATTTCTGCTTCGGTCGATGAATCTCTGGCATTGCTCGCACCTATGGCAAACGAAGAAGGCATCGGCAAAGAGTGTCGGCCAATAGTAACCCGCCTTGATTATCTTCAGCGTTGTCGCTCTTCCAGCAAAGTTTCCACCAGATAGTCCTGAATGAAATTTGCCTCGGATTCTCCTCTTATCATCATATTTTATGCATCTGAGGAGGACGTCGTCGATGAACTTGAAAAATAGGCCTTCTGGGCGCATAGTGTATCGGGCGGACCGCATCCTGAAATGTCTTCGCTATGAAGCATTCAGATGTGAGGGGCATCTGTCGGTGTTGAAATATTCCACTTTCGCTAACCCAATCTTTCTTTGCCTCTTTCTGATTAGCGAGGCATTCTCCTATTGGCGAGTCATCCGACTGACAGTCTGTTATTTCGGCCATTGTGCTCTTCGCCAGCTCTTGACATAATGCGTGACCGCAAACTAGTTTGGTGGGCTTGATCTCAATATCAAACTCTTGGATTTTGCTTACCCAACCAACTCTCTTGCTTCCCAGTTCCCCCTAAATAATGAAACTATGCACATCGGGGTGAATGACGAAGACTGTGGTTTGACTCTGAGAAATGAACAGTTTGAATTTCTTGAGAGACCTCATTACTGCATGCACTTGATGCTCGATGAAATTGTACTTTTCTTCATGGGGATTGATTATCTGACTGAGGAACGCGATGGGACATTCCTCTCCATCTTCCCCCTTTTGTGTCAAGACCACGGCATAGCTTTCAGGTTGTCCTATTGCATACAGGATAAAATCTCAATTATAATCAGGGTTGATCAAGACCGGTGCCTGAACAATTTGGGCCTTGATTTCTTTGAATGCTTTTCTCCTCTCTTCTATCCAAACGAATTATGTGCCCTTCCTTAAAAGCTTAGACATCGGCTTAACGACCTGGGCGAAGTCTGGGATAAACTTCCTTACGAAGTTAATCTGATCAAAGAAAGATTGAAGGCCCTTTTTATCCACTGGGATTGGGAGCTTCATCAGAGCTTCGGCTCTGTCAGGATCCACGGTGAGACCCTTTTCCGAAATTGCATGTCCCAACAGCTTTCCTTCACTAACTGCAAAGATAGGCTTTTTTGGATTGATTGAGATGCCAAATTCTCTACATTTTTTGAAGATTTGTTGAAGATGTTCATGTCATAAAAATAGATAATGATAACCTTGTTCAGAAGCTTGCCAAAAGCTAGGTCCATTGCCCTCTGGAAAGTAGCTCCCGCGTTAGAGAGGCCAAAAGGCATTTGCTGGTAGGCAAATGTGCCCCACTTGGTTGTGAACGCGGTCTTATGCTGGTCTTCGTCCCTGACCCAGATTTGATTATATCCAAAGAAACCATCAAGCAAGGAGAATCAATGAGCTCCAGCCACCGAATGCAAGATCCGATCGATCTGTGGGAGAGGATAGTGGTCCTTGAGGGAAGCATGATTCAGGTTGCGAAAGTCCACGCATAATTGGATGTCTCCATTCTTTTTTCTGACAGGGACCAAGTTCGCTACCCAGGAAGAATGCTTGATGGGATAAATGATCTTTGCTTTGAGCATTTTTAGCAGTTTGGCCTTCATCAAGACCTTGATCTTTGGATTAACCGGCCTTTGCTTCTGTCGAAAAGGTTTGGCCCCTTCTTGTAATTTGATTGTATGTTGGATCAGCTACCGATCATATTCCTTGAGTTCATGATAAGACCAAGCCACGATATCTGGGTACCTCTTACACAAACATCGGATTCATTTTATTTCCTTCGAAGTACAATCGGTCCTAACCTTTATTACTTTCCCAGGTTCCAATTGTAAATCTTGATATTGTTGCGCACTGATTTGGATCCTATGGGAGAGCGATCGATCATTTTGATCGAAAAGGCTCTCAAGCGTGATCAATCCCTTGGGAACGTGGTTGTTCTTCAACTGGACCAATCCTTCGTATTCTTCCTCATTTGGGCTTCGATCTTCGACTATAGCGGCTTCTTGGATCATGAAATTGACAATCTGCTCGTCGTTGTCAAAAAATTGCCAGTGTAAATCTCTGTCCGGGATAGAGGGTCTATAGATCATCCTTACAGCCTTCGGCTTATACACCATATCATCCACTGGAGAATATTGGGCTACGATGGATGCTAAGACATCTGCATGTCGATTCTTTTCTCGTGGAATAGACTATAGATTGAGGGATTCAAACTGGTCGAACAGGTCCCATACCCTATTACGGTATGATTTAAGATAGTGCTTCTTTGAAGAGCATCTGTTGGTGACCTGGTTGCAAACTAGTTCGAAATCTCTAAAGATTTGAAGATGCCTTATGCCTAACTTGTCAGCTTTCTTGAGTCCTAAGCACAAGGCTTCATACTCTACTGCATTGTTGGTGTAGCTCCATGTCAATCAGTAGCAATATTCCTTTTGCTCATTGAACGGCGAAATCAGAAGGATTCCTGCCCCGACGTCATTTTTGCATCGGACATCGTCGAAGAACAATTTCCATAGTCCTTTTTGAGCAGAAACCTTCCCCTCCATTTTGGTTGGTTTCTCGAACTTGGCGATGGTGTAGCACCCCACCTCAGTTTCTATCATGGCATTGAAATCTGCCAATGAAAATTCATCTTCACAACACAACTGTGCAAGGAATTCCTAGACCAGATCCACTTGCTCTAGTTCCTCCGTGATCGTATGCACAGGGTCACTGCTCTCTTCCTCGGACATCTTCTAAACCAGGAATGTAGAAGGCTTTTCATTATAGATCTTCACCTTCTTCCCTTTGAAGGGGATCTCCAGATGAGTGTAGTCCATGGACAGATATTCACCCAGCTTTGCCGTGAATTCCCTCGACAGGCACATGCTGAAGTAGGGCTCAAGGTCCACGACTACCACCTCTTTTATGACTGTGATTTGAGGTGTCTTATGTAGTCGAATAGGAATGTCTTTGATGACACCTATAGTCTTCACTGGGGTATCGTCCAACTGGAGGACTCCGTGACTACTTCGTGTGTATTCCATGCCTATTTCCTCGCATACTACCTTCGGCATGACTGTCGTCACGGCTCCAGAATCTATCATACAATTATGCACGATATACCCTTCCATTTGTAAGGATAAGTAGAATGGTGGTGGTCTATTTTTTCTCATGATGGACGTGGACAGGGTTTGCACCAAGGCGAGCGGCTCTGCCTTCTTTGTATTAATCCTCTTCAATGATTCTTGCAGCAGGTCCACTTGTCCAAGAAGTTGCAGAGCATCATACAAACTGATTTTGGCTGGAATCCTCTTCAACTCTTCTACAATGTTGTAGGCTGGGGAGCTATGCACCTCAAGTTCCTTTCTCGGTTTGTACTTGGTGCGATATTGCTCTGTCACTTTGACCCTTTGTCGCTTGGTGAGCGAGGGAAACTTGAGCTTCTCCCTAGCCTATTCTTTGGTCTCCACCTGAGGTGGTTCGATAGTGGCCTTTTGGGCCTTTTATTTTACTGAAGCTGGCTGAGGAGCTTCGCTCAGGGCCAAAGAGGATGGTTGTCCCTTCTCAAATCGAGTGTGTACTTTCAAAGGAACCATCTTGGTAGCATCCACCTCTATCGACCTTTTACCTCCCCTGGTAAGGACTACGACTGGCTCTTCCTCGTCGATTGACAAGTTCTGATCCAATTGTCTGATGATGTTGACTTGACCGCTTTGATCGCTGCTTGCTAGTGTCTACACATAGTGTTGATGCAACATGCATGTATTCTCCTCATGAGGATCATTACATGTAGAGCACCAATATACATGATCGAAAGTGCTTGGGGCTTCATCTATCGTAGCATTTATTGTCGAAGCTTTTCCTTGATGGACCGCTTGATCTCTGGTTAGTGCAGGTGTGGGATAAGACCTTCTTGGTAGAAACTCTTGTTGCGCTTGCTTCTTTTTGACAACGATCATGTCATTGGACAAGATCTGCACTGTGGCATTTAACGGTTGCATTTCTTGCAGTATCTTGGCTTGCATATCATCGGCCTTGGAAACTAATGGTAAATAAGCCATAGTCGGTATCGGAGGTAGGGCAGGATGTTGGAGGGGTGCTGGCAACATTGGAAATGTTGGAGTGATGGTGGGGGGCATAGTTGAAAGTGTGGGGAAATGTATCTGTGGAGCGGTGATCTGCGACACAACGGGATTTGGGTTCCAAGATGAGATCGGGTATGCAGGGATTGCAAAAATTTGTGGAGCGACTGCGCTCGCGTACTGGGCTTGAAGGAACTCGGGGAGTATGGGCATTGGCATTCTTTGAGGGAGTTTACCCATGGCTATGAGGTCCGTTTTTGCTTTCTTGGCTAACCCATACAACTCTAGAAAAGTATTGACATTTGAGTACCTTATCATAAGACCGATATCAGGGTTGAAGGCCCGAAGGAAGTAGTACACCGCGGCTTCGTTGGTTGGGCAAAGTCCAACTGGGACTCTTTGCCAGGTTCAAGCGAACCTAACATTGAAGTCTGCAATCTCTTCTTGTGGATGTCTTTGGATTGAAGTGAATTTCTACAGAAGAGAAGTTGGATCGGTAGACTCGTTGAAGCCTTGCATCAACTGCCCAGCTAACTGGTACCATCCCGTAATGGTGCCGGATGGTAGAGATCTATACCAATAGAGGATTTTTCCTCTAATGGAGAGAACTAGGAGCTTCACCATCACTCGCTCTTCTGTGATATCGTGGATTTCCACCAGGGAAATGATGTCCTGGATATGCTCTAGAGCAGTCTTTCTAGTTTCATCGAACGTCGAAAGCTTTTTTATTGTAGCAAGTGGGACTTGTCCTTGGCCCGCGAGATTCAACGGTGACGAAGAATTCCATGCTGGAAATAATCTGGGTGGTAGTTGCTGCTACTGTTGTTGTTGTTGTTGGGCCATATTTGTGCCTAGGTTCTGTGGAACATAGGTCCCCGAAGTCCCTCTTGGGTTGCTCGTCGGAAGGCCAATAGGAACGGAGGCACTAGGATGCTTCGGTGAGTTGGGAGGATTTAGAGGAAAACTAGCTGTTGTGCTATCGAAAGTTAGGCCTTGCTCGTCAACAGTAGCCTCTTGCGAGGATGTCCTATGTAAGAGATATTTGGGGGTAACTAACCTAGATCGTTCCCCAAAGGCATAAATATCAAGCTCAAAGAACTCATTTTCCTCTCCTCTATTCCTAACTCTCCATCTTGTTTGCATGAAGGCACAGACTTCGGTACTGGTCTTTACGACTTGAAGATTCTCGGGTAAAATAGAGTCGCCAGATGCTAAGAGTCTCTTAGTAATGAGAGCATCAATTCTCACTACTACTCAAGGGATGAGACTGACCGGATCTCACCAAGAACTTGTTGGAACTACTGGCTCTAGTTAATATAGGCTAGAAATTTTCTCAAATATGGGACCTTATGTCCCACCGGGCGTGCCAGAAACTTTTGGTCATCAAATCCGCACAGGAAAGGACTTTCGGTGGGTTTGCGCGCCCTGGACCTGCGACCAACATTGAAAGGCTGAAGGGAAGAGATGCCCCTCGTGCCAATCTCCGGAGAAATGCCGGCTCCTATACTAATCTACTTTTGGGGTTTGAGACAAGAGTGCAGGAAAGAAATAAATAGAGTAAGGGTTAGGAAAAGAAATAAAAAGGGGTAAGGGTTAGAGAAATAAATAAAAATAGAAAGGGTTAGAAGATGATGATTTAAGGTGGGAGATAACAGGAAGCACGATTACTCGCTAACAACTCAAATAGCAACAAGAAATACCAAGAATAACACGAAAGAAACAAAATGTCGAACTTCCTATGTATCCTCTGGACGGGTTCGCAGGGTTCTCCTTTCCCTCTCGTTGGAATTTAGGATTCAGAGTAACAGCGATTGAGATAAGGGAATAACAGAAACCTTGATCCACCAGGCAGCATAAAGGAAAGCGACAAGGTGTTTTTCCTCTCCTATGTATCCTTCAGGGCAAATTTTAGGGGTTCAATCCCCGATCGCACATCGGATTCAGGATTCAAAGTCTCAGTACGCGAACGAGAAAAGACAAAAGAATTAAGCATAGAAGGCAGCATAAAAGAGAGAAATAGAGCACAAAAGGTCTTTAGTATTAAACGTAGGACATCAAGTTACAGCAGCTTTCTAGCAGAAAGTTCCCCCCCTTTTACATTGCAAAGCCTGGGTTTTTATAGAGGACCCGGCCCTCTGAATCATTATTACAAAAATGGTAGAGTACACCCTCGAGCCCTGAGAAATCGGCTCCTCGCTGCTGCTACGGATGATCTCTCAAATCGGCTACCAAAATTGGTAATGGTGACCAAGTCAACCGGGGAAAGTCGCATTAAATGAGCCACCTGGGTGTCCTTGGATTGTAGGTGCGGTGCTTGAGTGGCAAACATACTTGTCGGGCTCTTCTTCATGGACTGATACTTCGCATCCAATTGCCAAAAATGAGCAGTAGGCTTACCGAGCAAGAAAATATGCATTTATGAGGCTCTCTGATCGCCTCGAGAAAATGCCCAACTTGGGAAGCATTCCTGGGAAGCGCCTCGCTGATTTTCGCTTCGCAAAACTACTTCAAGGGCGTGGAGTGCCGAAGTTGATCTCCCTCTATCCTTCGTTGCTTCGCTGGCAAAACTACTTCGCTGATGGGTCGGGAAAAATGCTTCGGGCCGATCTTCTTTTGAAACGGCGGTTCGGGGGAGTTTTGGCCGAAGCACTTTCTCGACCTCTACTGCTTCGGGTGAAAACTGGCCAAAGTGGATTTTAGAAATACTTCGGGCCCGAAGTAATTTCTTTGCCTTAGCTGATTTGGGCTATCTTTTCTTCTTCGACGAAGTTGCTTGGATGCCGCTTCGCAAAACTCTTCACCCGAAGTAGCCGCTGGGAATGCTTCAGGTGCGAAGCCTTTTCCTTCATACTTTTTTTGGCAAATTTCTCGCCCGAAGTGATGATTTGAAGCGCTTCAGGCCCGAAGCTCTTTTATTTTTCATTTTGTCCACTAGGGGGCGATAGGGAAAACCAAAATTGCTATAACTTATAAACAAAAGAAAACTTTCAACAAAACAAATATCATACAAAGTTTTAATTTTTCTGCCCCTTGGTGGAATGTGACAATATTTTCAACAATTACCCATCATCAATTTGTGGATGACACAATCTTATTGGGGGAAGCTTCAATTAAGGAGGCTAGGATCCTCAAGTAGGTTATTGACTTATATGAAAGAGCATCAAGGAAAAAAGTCAATAATTATAAGAGCAAGTTTTTTTCCTCAACACCCCTCATAGGAGGTAGAGGAGGATATTGGATATTCTAGGATGGCAAGTGGGTAAATTACCTTCTACTTATTTGGGAGTTCCCCTCTTTGATGGAAGAATAAATACATCCTTTTAGAATCCTTTAATGGAAAGGTTTTAGAGGAAGTTGGCCAATTAGAAAGATAAGATTTTTTCACAAAAATGAAGTTATAGCTATTAAAATCCATAATTCAAGAATTGCTCATATACTTAATGGTAATCCTAAGAATGTTGGCCAAACTGCAACAAAATTTAGAAATGAGGCAACACTCTTTCTTATGGGTGGGGATAAAGGATAGATATAGATTCTCTCTTTTTTATTAGGATCGACTATCTAGACCAAAGAAAGAAGGTAGACTAGGGATAAGGATTTTGAGAGAATGAATGAGGCCTTAGGGGTAAATTATGGTGGAGGTTTGGGTAGGAGAATGCTTTTTGGATCAACATTTGGAGAAGGAAATACTAGAGGTAATATGAATAAAGAGCACAACCTACTACCGCATGATCAAAGATATGAAATCACATATTTAAGAGTTGAGAGATAATAGAGAAATGTGTCATTTGAAAGATTGAAGACGAAACCAAGGTCAAGTTCTGAGACGATAGATGGTTGGGCTCCAAACCTCTAAATCAAGAGGAGAGTTTCTCTGAATTACATCTTATTATTAGAAGAGCTTATGGAGAAAATATGAGTGACTACATCCAGGATAAAGGTGGCTTCTTTCTTTGAAGACCTCTAGCAGTGGAGACCTCCAAGATAAAATATCAGATTGAACATAAAAAAAACTATGGAAATTTAAGCTTGAAGGAATGGGACAAAAAAAGGGATAGAGAAAATTATATTTGGAAGCTAGAACATGAAATTGATCCCCACTAATGGGGTCAATAATAAAGGAAATAATAAGGATATAGTAAAATGGAACCCACCAAAGGAAGGTTATGTAAAAATGAATTTTAAGGGGTCCTCAAAAGGTAATCCAAGGCCATTTGAAGGAGGGATTTTTCATGACCATAAGGGGATTCTCCTTGGTGCTTATCCTAAGTTTTATGGGACCACAACAATATGATGGTCGAGGCAAGGATGGTTCTAGCCAAAATTAAGAAAGTTTAATCACTTGGTTTTAATTGAATCCATGTAGAAGGTGACTCATTGGTTGTCATCAATAGCCTCAAAGGGAAAAACTTTTTAGGGGGTTTTCTTCAAGATATTATTGGTGACACCAAGAGGCTCCTAAGTCATTTTGAGGAGGTGGAGTTATCCCATATTTACAAGGAAGGTAATAATTTGGCTGATTGGGCAGCAAACCAAGGAATAATTAGTAAAGGATATTTGGCTTGGGACCAACAACAAATTCCCCTGGATATTTCTAGATTGAATAAACAACCCACCTCCCAATGATGAGAAGATTTAAAAGGAAGGAAAATGAGGGAATCCTTAATGTGGGGCTTTTATGCTTGGTGGATATTAATGCCAACTTATCCATAGGAGCAGTTTCATAGCAAATAAGTTGATGGAGAATATGATCCATGTTGGCTTTGAATTTGACTCCAATGATGATGATTCATATGATGATCTATGTTTATTTTATGGTTTTTTGTTTGTTGCTCTATATCTGAAATTTTGGTTTCAATTTTGACAATATAAAAAAAAAAAATTGTTATAACTTTGACTAATATAATTTTAGTTTGTAGATACTTAATTTTAACTTTAACAACTTATTATTGTTAATAATATATACATTTTTGTAAGTGAAATAAAAACCCTTTTAAAACTCTATTTTTATCGATCAAAATATATATAAAAAGAGAAAAAAATAATTACCATCCTTATTAGAATAGAATATGTTAATCTACTAGCAATCTCCCACATACAATCTCTTTTTCCCTTAACTTTTTAATACTTGTATTTGTCTTTTTAATAAAAAAATTACATAAATTTTGAAAAGTTATCTTATAGCTTATTTTTTTGGTTCGATCTCGTCGCAAGAATATTTTTTAAATTGGTAGAAACTTCACTAGGAAGATTATGGAATTGTGGTTGTGGGTATCTGCAATCTTACTAAAGGTTTTTTTTGCTTTCCTTCAAAGAACCCTTGCAATTGAAAATTATGGTTGCTAAGTCTAGTTGTTGGTTTTTTTGCAATACTTTTATGGTCCTTTCTCCTTGGACTCATTTTCGAGTTTCAGAGCAAGTTTCCTTGAAAGTATCGATTTGGCTTGAACAACTTGGTTTTTCTACTACCCTTATGGGTGTTTATTGATGATATTATTAAACCCACTATTTGGGTGATCTGTTAGGAATAAGAGTGATTCTTCTCAGCATGACCTAATAAAAGAGTATGTGTTGAGGTTGACCTCGCATAGGATCTCAGAGAATTTGTGGACATTCAGGTTGGTATAGAGCATTTTATGCAAAAAATTACTTACTTTAATTTACCTAATATTTATTTTTATACTAATCCACCACGCATCATATCAAGGATTGTTCGTTGGCTACTCAAAAACCTTCAGTGGGTGTCGTTTCTCCTCATACCACGCCTGCACCTTCCAAACCATCTATTAAGGGTGATTGGATCATAGTTTCTAATAAGAAGGGGGTGAACAACCCTAAGCCGATGCTTTCTAATAGAGATAAGGTTGTGAAGTTGCCATCTCAACCTCTTATTTTTCCTATTCATATTGTTTTGGCTCCTCAGTCTCTGCCTACTAAGAAACCTCTTGAGCATACATCAATATTAGAATAAGGGAATTCACTACCAACACCTCCACCCTCCAAGCATTCACGTAGTACATATTAGGATGGCTCATTGTTGTCAAGGGAAATCCAAAAGGCTAAGCATCATCCTTCGACTACTGGTGACTTGTTTCAACCTTCTCAAACCTCTTTATGTAATAGGTTTTCAGTGCTAGCCAACAGTGTGGGTAGTTCCTCGATTGTTGGTGAATTAGTTCAACCTTCTTAGACCTCTGCATTTAATAATTATTTGATGTTGTCTAACAGTGGGGGCAACCCTATGGGATATGACTCCATGGATATTTCTCTTCCATGAATTTCCTTTATTGGAATGTTTAGGGACTCATGGAGTCCTCAAGAAAAATTTTTGTTTGATCCGCTCTACAAAGTATTGGTCATGTTGATGTTATTTGTTTACAAGAACTTAAGATCTTTGGTTTTTTTATATGTTTCTCTTATTTGTATTGTAGGTACGTTTATGCATTTCACTACTCACCATGAAGATGGACAGGGTGGTGCTTCTATTTGTATCTCCTCCAAACTTGAGGATTGTCCGCTTGGGTCTAGCAAGGATCCTTCTCATCATGTGGTTTGGATTTTGCTGAATATTAATATGAACACCCTAGGAATTGCCAACATTTATGCACCTAATGATGGGGCTAGTCACTCTACCCTTTGGTGGTACCTGGCCGATCACTTACCGATGGATTATTGGATTTTTTGTTGTGATTTTAATATGGTTGAGCATACTAAAGATAAAGTTGGATGCCTCCTGATGCCTAGTGTGCTAGAGAGCGTATAGCCTGGTCTTTTCTCAAGTGCATATGGGGTATTTTTTATCCCCTTTTTTTTTAGTGTAATTGCATGCCTCACCCTAGTTCGTGTGGTCCAATTTTTGTGCAAGTAATGACAGAGTGTCTACAAGTGCCTTGATTACATTATAATGTTAGAGCAACAATTTTTTTATTCTCATTAATCAATAATAAGATTGTGATGGTTTGGAATCAATTTTTGCTATCAAATAATTTTTTAATTTCCTTCCAGATTGAGCAAAATGGTCACCAATTTACTTTTTCGTATAATCAATTTTATTTAAATACTTCTTTATTGCAACACTCTAGCATGATTACTGTGATTAAAAAATATGGAATTCATTACCTCGGCCTCCTCACCTTGTTAGTTGGATTTCTTGGTGGAATGATGTGATTGGTCATACTACCTCTTTCATGCGGTATTTTAGAAAATACGTGGCACATGTTAGAAAGCATGCTCATTTGACTATTACGAAGGAGTATCAACAAAATAAATTGTTGCTAAAAAATGATTTGTATGATCGATAGTTACAAACCAAGGTTTTTGGTCTTCACCACCAGCTTATAGTCCATGAACGACATGAAGCCAAGGGGGCTCAGATTCGAGCTCATCTACACTGGTTGAGGGTTGGTGATTGCCCATCCAAAGCCTTTTTCAAATATCTTCATTCTAGGTAGGCTAGGATCTAGATCAAGGCTATTCAAGTCTCTCATGATAGGCTAACTTCTCTTCCTAATATTGCATCATCCTTTGTGGATCATTATAAGCTTATCTTTCAAGCACAATAAGATTCTCCAAAATGTCAAATGGCACTCCAATAGTGTCTTGATGTTGTTCCTGCTAAGTTGTCTGCTTATGACAAACTTCTTTGTGAGGCTCCTCTTTCACTTGTTGAGCTTCATAATGCTCTTATGACTATTTCATATGATAAGTCCCCTGGTCTTGATGGATTTCCCTATGAATTTTATAAAACCACTTGGAAATTTATTGGGCCTAATCTACTCAATGTCTACAATGAAGCATTAGCCAACAATTCTTTGGGAAATATCATCAATCATGGAAATATTAAATTTATTCCTAAAGTGGGCAATCCTGAGCTTATCACTAGTTGGAGACCTATTACTTTGCTTAATGTCTCTTACAATATTTTGGCTAAAGCTTTAGCTCTCCGTATTTGCAACATTCTCCTTGTGATTATCAGATCGGAGTAGATAGGTTTCATTAAAGGGTGTTACATCTTGGATAATCTTATTGCTATCTAGGAAGGTTTAGAATGGGCTCGTCTCTCTAGCCAAAAGCCCCTTTTCCTTAAACTAGACTTTGAGAAAGCTTATGATCGTATTGAGTGGCCTTTCATTCTCACCATGCTTCAAGCTCTCGAATTTGGCTCCTTTTTTATCAAGGTTATCAGTATGTTGTTTTCTGATGCTTCAGCTTGTCTTACTATTAATGGACATAGGTTAGAGGATTTTGGTTTATTTCATTCTATTCACCAGGGTTGTCCTTTGGCCCCCTCACTTTACATCCTTGTTGCTGAAGCTTTTGGTTATCTTCTTGCCAATAAAGCATCTAAGGGGTTGATCAAAGGTATTATTTTGCTTGACATGTCCACCCAACTTATTAATGGGCACTTTGTGGATGATTCTTTTCTCACTATCAATGAGGATGAGGTTTTAGTTTCAACTACTTTGGTTTGTTTGGACATTTTTTGTAAGGCTTTAGGTTCCAACATCCAATGGTCTAAGTCTCTTTGTTTTCACCTTGCTTCTTCTTCTGTGTCTGCTTGACTTAGATATTTTTCATGGCATTGGCTTCAAAGGGGTGAGTATTTTAAGTTCTTAGGAATCCCCTTTGCTTTTGATAGCTCACCCTCTAAACTCTAGCAGTATGTCATTGACAGAATTGAAAAGAAGATTTCATGTTGGGCCTCGTGTCCCCTTTCTCTTGCCGACAAGTTTTAGGTTTGCACAAATATTCTTGCTACCACCCATGTTTATTACTCCTCCTATTGGGCCCCTTCTAAGAATTCTTATAATAAGTTGGCCAGACTCCTTAGGGATTTTCTTTGGGCCAAGGGGAATAATTTGCGTGGTTTTCATCGAGTTGCTTGGGATATTTGTTGCACACCTACTAATAAGGGTGGGATGGGCATCATTGACATTTATAGGTAAAGCATTTCTTTGTGTGCTAAGTGGGTGGTTAAAGCTATTGAAGGCCCTAAATCCTGGAAGGTTTTGATTTACCATTGTATTTCTTTAGGGCTACCTTATGGGTGTAAATCTTGGGCTAATATTGGCCTTCATACTCTCATCATTACTTCTACTCCAGTTAATATTCAAGGTTCCTTTGTTGTTAAAAGTATTTGGCGAGATTTTGAGGTGGTAAAACCTCATCTTCATTGGATTGGTGATGGTTTTCATAATGGTATTTCATTTAATTCTCAGAATATATGGTGGTCTCCTATTCTATCTAACTCTTCATTTCTTCTTGTTGATATTCTAGGGATTAAAGCTTTAAGGTTGTTTCGTAAGGGAATCTACTTTATTAAATATTTAGTGCACTCTCAAGACTGGATTCCTTGGCCTGATCTCAAACAAAAATTTAATCTTCAAAATTTAGATCTTCCTTCTATTCTTAAGATTCAAGATCTTATGCCTGATGTCATGCTTCATAAGCTCGGCCTTCAACCCTTGAGTACCTGGTGGAGGGATTAGCATTGGAATGTGGATACTCCTTTCAAGAACTACTCTTCTTCCTTGCTTTATCAGCTTCTTAGTCCTATTTCCCTTGGTGTTGACAAACTTAATGAGAGATGGTAGACTCACTCTACCTCCTATACTTGGATTGCTCGTTTGAACCATATCTGGCAGTTTAACCTTGAACCCAAGATTACCTTTTTTCTTTGGTCTCTTATTTATCAAGGGCTTCCTATGGGAGAGAGACTTAGTAGGGTTGGTCTTCCTAATCCTAAGTGTTTGACTTGTGGTCATTTTGAGACTTTTAAACATCTGTTCTAGTTTTTCCCTCATGCTCAGTCTACCTGGTCTTGGATTCACTCATTGTTCAAGCCCTTTCATCCTAAATTCTTCAAATGGCAGATGATATTTTTTGGAGATAATAGTTGTTGGCCTACTTATATTGTTGCTCTATGGAATTTCTTTCATGCTATTATTTTGTTTCAACTTTGGAAAGCTAGGAATGTTGTTGTCTATTCTGGAGATTCAATTTCTAGTCAATTTTCTATGCATGAAAAGATTACGATGTTTTCTACTATTACTGTTCAGATCCATTTGTAGGCTTCCAAGTTGACTCATGAGTTGGTGCATTTGATAAATCTTATCAAGTACTAGCATGAGGCTCCATGCACTATTAGCAAGGTTTCACCTAACCTCCCTCTGCCTCAAGGTCCCTCTATTTTGGTGTAGCAGGTTGAGGGGGTGACATTTTCCAGCCTCAGGTCGTTCTATCAGTACCCACAATAAGGCTCGACCCTTTGCCTAGTTTTGTTGTTTATTCATCCTTTTAAGGGCTGGTTTTTTTTTTGGCCTCAAGCCTCATCTTTATAGTATTGATCATTTGGGTGGCCTTGTGCCCCGAGCTATGATTTTTCCAACTCCCTTTTTATTGTAACCTCTCTTATTTTTATTGAATATAATTGTTGGTTCCAATATAAATTTATATTTTATTTTTTTATTATTTTTTTAAATAAAATTATGGTAGCAAAGAAACTCTAAAATCTAAACCTCGTTACAAACAACGCCAACCACTCATCACTTATCCACAAAATTTCTTGTGGCAACCACTACGAATGGAAACTTTCTAAGTTATTGAGCATTGCCATGTGAGGGGTCTACCTAATGATTTTTAGGAAGTGGGTCCACACAGCCTTTCCATTTCATTATAAACAAATAAACAAATTACAAAGCACCAAAAATCACAAGGGTTAATGTAATTTGATAATGTTAATTATTTAAATTATGATGTTTTTCTTTTAAATTTTAACTTATATAATTAATTTTTTATTTGAAATTTTAATGGAGGTTTATTTTTTTATAAGTTATGCATGGCTTTTATTGGGGGCCCCTCCTATTAAAATAAAAAAACTAAATATTGCTATAAAGTTAACTAAATCATATTCAACTTCTATTTTTTTCATTTGCCTTTCTATTAAAAATATTTGTCATCTTCCTCAAATTGTTATGTTTGTTAGCTTTTGATGCTTAATACTTAATTCAAATAACCACATAATCTCAAATAAAGTTGCAATATAAAGTATACAATAATGGCAATATTTTAAACATATAAAACTCATAAATAACTTCAAATATAACTCATAAAATGGCCATTAACAAATGCTCACAAAAATAGTAAATGACATAGAATAAAGGCCTACTAATGCATGCTATGAGAAATGCACTTTCAATAGTCATTACAATACTTAGTCACAAATATATAATGGAATGTGACTCTTCATATGGAATACTCTTGGCCTTCTCCCTTCTTGAGACTCTTCACTTTCCTACTCTAATGACACATGTGCACTCCTACATAATGGACACTTGTGCACATCTACACTCATCACACTTGCACACTTAGCTACAAGACACTTGTGCATTTCCTACACATTATTACATTACATAAAATATCTACGTACTCTAATCTAAGATACACTCCTAATCTAGATATGTACCCAAGGTGGTACATTAGCATGTACCAAATAATGTAATATACTCCAACACCCCCCTATATTACATTATTTGGTTATTGAAGATTTTAGTCTTCAATATGGTCTTCGTCTTTTAACTCACTTTGCATTGTATGCCTCCTTGATCAGGTTCTTTCTCCTTTTGCTTATATTCATCATTGATGTTGGTCTTTATGCTTTCAAGTTATATCACGTTGTCATTAGTTTCCTACAAAAATATTTTCGCTTTGCCTTTGTTCTTCTTACAACAAGTCTTCTTCAGTGTAGAACCTTCTGAGTATTCACTTATAGAATCATGGTAAGACCCTAAATTAGATGAATTTGAAGCATCAATATTGCATGAATAATAAAAAAAGTTTTCTAAAAATGATTCATTCACTTTTTATTTCTTCTAAAGGGGTTCAATCAACTTCTTTTGTTTCAAGTTCTTCTCTTTGTAATGTTTAAGTGTAAGCAATGCCATGTATATTATACTAGCAATATTCAAATAAATCATAACACTATCTTTGTCATTGTCAATTGCTTCAAACATTCTCGCATGTAGATAGTATTCTAATATTTTAAAATTTTCTTCTAATGCTTCTTTGTAAATGAAACTTGAGGCTAAGTCTAATTTTTCTTTAGACTTGTTAATCAAACTCTTGATCCCAAGTTTTATAACATTTCTCTTTTCTTCTCTCACAATATTCTCTATATCATTTTTTAATGTGTTCTTTGAAGTAGACATCCTTATAACTCCCTAGTTTTAAATGAAATATTAAAGAACAAGAATAAATTTGATAAGGAATTTTAATTGTTAAATATCTAAACCTTTGAGGTTGACTACCTTTTGTCTCCCTAGTGTTTGGATGACAATGTATATATAATCTTCAACTTCTATTCTTTAGGAAAAATTCCTTATTTTTCCCTAGTTATGAATGAGCAATCAATAATTTTGATAAAAGTTTCAATTCTTCAAGTCTTTAGGTAGAATTCCTTTTATCTCCCAAATTTCAATAATATGGTTTCTAAATTTCATAAACCTATGTTGGTGTTGAATTCCTTATAACTCCAAAATCAAAAATTTAGAAATCTAGTAAAAAGGTATTTGCAAATTTTATATTCCTAATTTGATGTAGGAAACCTTATTTCTCCAAAATCTAAAATATTTTCAAATATTAAAAATGCTTCACAAAATTCAATAACTCAATTATAAAATTTTACCAAATCTTCTCAAAACTTGAAATTGATTTCCAAAATTTCCCAAAATAATTTTAAGGCTTCTCAAAACTTTCCAAAAATAATTAATAATGCTTCTAAGGTTTTCAATTTCACTTCTATACCTTTTCTCTCCAATAATCAAATTAATTTTGTAAATAATTTGCTTAATCCTTTTCCAACCTTAGAAAAAATAATATTACCCTTTATCCTTATAACTCCTAACTTGGGAAAATAATAAAATTTCAAATAAATTGCTTTACCCCCAATTTTAGGTGTGAAATAATCGGTCAAGGGTGTTTGACCTTCCCTTGAATGGTGCTATCACTCCTCTATCACACATATGGCACTTCTCTCCACTTTTCCACACTAATGAATGAATATGTTGCACTTAGCTTGATGCTTGATGATGATTATGCAAATGAAGTTTAATTCCTTGTATTTATGAGGACCTGAGATGTTCCAATCACCTCCACAATATGGTTGGCACTCCTCCTTTTGTTTTAACAAGTGGAACTCAATATTTTACATGTTGAACGTTACATAGAGTGTACTCAAGCATTTTGACTTACTCTAGCAAACGTTACAAGATTCCTTTCTCCAAATGGCACAGGCAATGAGTAACTCCTCATTATCTTCTCTTAAGCAACCCATTCATGGTGAATGGAGTTTATTCAGAATGCCAAAAAATATTTCTTTCTTCATGTTGTAACTTCCCAATGAATCGTTCACCTTCCTTTATGAAATATATCTCCTCTTTGATGTTGAGGAGATCTCTTTAGCTTCCCAATGGACCTAACATTTACTCTTCCAATGTTGGATGATTCTTCTTCAACTTTGTGGTGGTTAGTTCCTCTCCAGTGGTGGCGCTCTTCCTTAAATTTGTTCTTTGTCGAATGGTGGTGGTTTTCAATGCTCTTCATTGGTTCTCTGGTAATGGTGGCTACTTTCTTCAATATGATGGCTCCTCCACTTTTGCTTGGTGGTGTTACCACTTCTTTGGTGGATTCTTCTCACTACTATCTCTTGCAACCTTTATTACTTCCTTTTTGGTGTCTTTGCACACCTTTAATCTTGCTATATCTTGAACTCTATTTGACCTCCAAAAGCTTCAATAATATTGCACTATTATTCCTTTAATAAACAACATTCACCATGTAATATTTCCTTCTCCTTATTACTCCTTTCAAGCAATATTTAACTCTACTTTATGTTGTTATATTTTGCAGGTTCAAAGATGACAATAATGTATCCTTCTTTAGCTTGGATACATGGCTTTAAAAACTTGAATATGTAGCTAATAAAACACTTTATTTAATGCTTTAATGAAACACTTTTGTAGCTACATTTTTGCTCACTAAGCTTGTTTTCCAAAATGGTGAAATCATAGCTCCTTTGCTTCTCGATATTGCTGCCCAATATCCTGCACTATTGTTGTCCAAAAAATTTTCTATTTGGAGCTATGTTTTTCTTAGATAGTTGTCTTAAAACTTCTAAACTTTTTTTCTCCAAATCTTATCCATAAAATCCAAAAATTGCAGCTTTACTTCTTCTCCAAATGCTGCTCAAAATTTATCTTCTTCTTCCTCCAATAATGTTGTTAAAAAAAATTCCTTTCTCTTATCAAATGCTGCCCAAATTTTTTTGAAACTCGCAACTAATTTTCTTCTCAAAATGGTATCCAAATTGAGCTCCTATCTCCTTCCAAATTTTTTGTCTAAAAATTTGTAATTTTGTAGCCCTCAATGCTGCCCAAAATGCTATCTCCTTGCTGTCCAAAATATAGCTTTATCTTCTTCAACTTGTTGCCTTAGATTGTAGTCAATTTCTTCTTCAAAATCTCCTTCAACTTGCTTTCCAAATTTTCTAAATTTGTAACTATAAATGCAGTCCAAAATGTTACCTCTAACTCCTTCACTTTGCTTCCTTTTTCTATCTGCAAACTCTACCTCTATATTTGTCTTAATTTCTATCAATTCCTTCTTCATATAGCTATCCAAAAATCACTTCCAAATATTCCCTAAGCTTCTCCAATTCTTAGCTCTTCTATCTCCTAATGTTGCCCAATTTTGCAGTCCAAAAAACATTTCAAATGTTGCTTTGATATTCTAACTTCTTCTCCTCTATATTGTTGTCCAAAAATAGTATCTAACTCCTCTAATCCACTACCTTAATTTGATGTCAATCCATCCTTAAATTGGTTGTTCAAGGACACTTCAAAATCTATCCAAATATTGTTCAGTTTGCAACTCTATGTCACCTCCAATTTTTTATCCTGTGACCCTTCAACTTCTATCACAAAAATAAGCAATCTTCTTCTCCATAAATCAGCCTTTAAATTCTTAATGGTTATCTTCAAATTCCTCAAATCGATCAATCCTCTTTCTTCTCCTTAGCTCTCATTGAATTATGTCCTTCAAATTTGACCTCTTTATTGGCCTCTTCTTCAAGAATCTAAATGTCTTGAAGATCTTCAAAAAATACTTTCTCAAATTCGGAAAACTTCTTGCCAAAAATTCTCTCCTTTTGGGCTTTGTTTGGGATGGTGACAATTGTCCCAAATTCATCTTTCTATGAGCTTCTTCTACTTGCAATATTTTTCCTTAAACTTTCTTCAAATATTATATAATGGCCACTTCTTCAAATTCCTTAGTAGGGATTCTCTAGCCTTCTTCTTACTCCTTTTAAATTCACTAGAAACCTCTTCTCTTGGGTTTCCAAATTATTCAATCTTCAATGGGGCCTCTTTATTGGACCTCCTTAGTCTTCAATGTCTACTCTTTGCTACAACTCAAAACTAATCCCTGCACGAGGAAATCACATAGAATTTTAGGTAATCAAAGATGAAATTCTTCTCTATCCATTTTAGGAAGCTTCTCAACTTCTTAGAGCTAATTTTTTGCAACAAAAACTTAGACAGTAGCAATCAAATACATTCAAATTTCTAGAATTATGAAATCATTAAAATTCACTATTTATTCTTCAAAACTAGTGGAAATAAATCCATGTTGAGTCCTAGTATTCACGATTTTTCCTTCAAACTTATAGAAATAATCTAGCCAAATAGCAATCTAGAATCTTCTTCTATCAAAATTTTCAATAGGACCTCCTTCTTGGGTCTCTTAATCTTATCAATGTCAAGGTCTATCTTCAAGACATGTAAATTTCCTTCTATTCCAAATTTGATCTTGGAATAGGTAAATTAAATCTCCATTCAACACAGTGGAAAATACTATCTTCTCTAGTTTTCTTTTTCCAAAGGTAATTTCTTCAACTTCACTAGTTTCTCCTTAACTAGTGGAAATATCCTTTGCAACTTTTAAAAACCTGTGCAAGACAAAACCTTTTTGTAGCTCTAATACCATTGTTAGCTTTTAATGCTTAATACTTAATTTAAATCGCCATAGAATCTCAAATCAAGTTTCAATATAAAGTATACAATAATAGTAATATTTTAAACATATAAAACTCATAAAATGGCCATTAATAAATGCTCACAAAAATATTAAATGACATAGAATAAAGGCCTACCAATGCATGCTATGAGCAATGCACTTTTGATAGTCATTACAATACTTAGTCACAAATATATAATGGAATGTGACTCTTCATATGGAATACTCTTGGCCTTATCCCTTCTTGAGACTCTTCACTTTCCTACTCGAATGACACATGTGCACTCCTACATAATGGACACTTATGCACATCTACACTCATCACACTTGCACACTTAGCTACAAGACACTTGTGCATTTCCTGCACATTATTACATTACATAAAATATCTACTCACACTCTAATCTAAGACACTCATAATCTAGAGGTGTATCCAAGGTGGTACATTAGCATGTACCAAATAATGTAATATACTCCAACAATTTTTTCGCACAACTCTTGATATATTTTTATTAAGAGATAAAATCTCTCTTGTCAACCCTTCAAATATTTTAATTTTGTCAAGATGAAAATCAACATCAAGAATGACTTAACCCAATTGCCTTCAAAAAAATTAATTTTGTCAAGATGAAAATCAACATCACGAATGACTAAACCCAATTCTCATATCTATGAATATATTGGCTATAGCAACATGTCAATTCCCTACTACCTCTATTTTAGAGGTCTTGCCATGTCCTTAATATTCCAATATATTATTTTAATTATCACTCTTTGTTTTATTTGTTTCTTAGTCTCATTTCTTGTTTTTTTATTTGAATAAGATATGTGTGGCTTCTATTGTGGGCCACTCCTATTACAAAAATAAAACATTGTATTGCTTTCATTACATTTCTATAAAAATAATTAAATTATATATCCAACCTGCCTTTCTATCAAAATATTCTTCTTCACCTTTCTTATCAAAGAGATTTTTCATCTTCCAATCCAGGATGATTTTTGCTAGGATGTGCGTGATGGCAGACCAAAGATTGATTTACCAGGTCATATTGAGCTTATCTCCAGGTAGGGGCCCTAGATTCAATCGATTTTTAGTGAAAATAGGCCTATTAGATGCTTTTCATGTAATAAACTTGGCAATTCCTATGGATCGTGTCCTCGCAAAGCTCCAGGTGGTCGAATCCAAAGGAAGAACTAGATCAAAAATCAAGTCACCAAGGAGCAAGAGTAGTTAGTTCATGTTAGGACTACCTAGCCAAAACCTTCGATTCTTGACCAAACTTCCTTATCAATTCTGGGGAAAGGATAGTGGAACAAATTTCCTTGGTGAATATCGGTAATGCTAGTAGGGTGGTGGTCTAGCCAATGGATCTGGTTAATCCTCACTCTTACAAAGATATTGATCAGGTGTGTTCTGATGACTTGGTTACTAAACCTCGTATTCCTATAGAGTTTCTCCAAAACTCCTTTATGTTCTTGGACTCTCAAGAGTCAGTCTTGGAAGAACTCAAATCCCCCCATAAGCCTAGCAAGCAAGATGTTCTAGTGTAGGATTCCCAAAAATAAACTAAAGTGAAGAGGTCACTGTGTACTATTAAAGTTTCATCGGGTGTAGTTAAATCTAGACCTAAAACTAGAATCCTCTGAAAAGGTCAAGTTGATGTTGGAGTGAATCATAAGGCAGGAAAACCATTCAATAAATCATTAAGGATTCATGAGGTAGAGTCAAAAATAGTTGATAGGATCCAAACATAATTAAAGTTTAAGAAAGAGAAGGACATCTAAGGTAAACAATTAAAACTTGACACATTTTTCTTCTCTTTACAATCTTCGAGTGGAGAAAAATGCACCAAATCCCATAAATGATGTTGCTATCATGGAATATGAGAGGCCTAAATAGCCCCTCAAAAGAGTGAGGTTTGGCATCTATTAGGAAAGAGGTGAGACTAAATATTATTCTTATCCAGGAAACTAATATGGATAATAGTAATGTAGAGGCAATTAAAAAAATATTTGGAAGGAGGTTGGTTTTGTGGAAAATTCTACTAATGCGGCTTTCAAGGGCCTCATTTGCTTGTGGGACCCCATGAAGTTGAGTGGATCAACCCTCCTTGTCTCTTATAGGGTTATAAATATTTAGTCTTGTTATAAATATTTAGAGTGCGTCTAATATCTACGTCCCTAATATGGACCCTAACAGGACCCTCCTATGGGAATCTTTGCGCTCGATGAGATATTTTTTTAAGGGTGAAACCTAGATCCTCACAAGGGACTTCTAAAAGCATGAGGATATGGAAACAAAAAGGAAAATGCCAAGTACGATGCGTGTAAAACCAAACTTAACGCTAAAAGCCTATATATTGAAAAATGCATGAAAGGAAAGAACATAAACGAATCGACACGAGATAAAAGCAATATGGAATACAACCCTCTTTATTGATATGCTTTTAAAGTCGTGTTACAATACGTCTCCTTCCCTTTTAGGGGATAGGAGCGTTAAATATGTTTCTTGTCACATCCATGGATAGCCATCCTTCTTCCGCGTGCCCACATGTAAGATGGGCGGACCAAACATCGCCGCCGCTTGCGTATATGAGTCTTGACTCCTTGCTGCTCCTCCAATGTCCAGATCCTACATTCAAGGAAACAGAAAATAGTCAGTAGCACCTGTAGATAAAATAAAACATGCAATCCCCACGCCTTCAATTAGTGCAAGCAAGATGTAAATAAAACGATAACTAAAATAGATCCAAATGAACTGAAAATTTTATAGGGGCATAAAAACATCACAAGGAAAACACTGCAAATGGAACAGTTAGGAAATTCACCACATATTTGTATTCGCTCCAGGGCGGGACGAATAGACCTACAACAAAATGTCAAAAAGCACCGTCCCAAATGTCACATCCGGGAAGCTCCAAATCACCTGCAAAGTTGGGGGTTAGCTAATTGGGGGTATTTTGGGAAGACCCAGAAGGTCAGATTTTCCCAATTTGGCCTCTATCACCAGGAATTTGATGATGCTACCTGCATGTTAGTAAAGGCGGAAAATAATAGAAACATGATCAAAAATGCTCAAAACGATGTGAAATTTGAATGACAACCTATCTAAGCAGCATATAATCAAATGCAAAAATAACAGAAAGGAAATCTGCCATAGATTTCTAATCACTCCAGGACGGGGCGATTAGGACTGCAGCAGTGTGGGGGGCGGCAGGACGCCCTCCGTTTGGGGCCCGATTTCGGCACCAATCCACTTGGGATGGGTCCAAAACCTCTTGTGGGGTATTGTCGGAAAATTTGGTGGGATATAGTGGCCAAATGTTGGGTTTTGGTTCCGGATTTGCGCTTCCAATAACCACCCTATGACCTCCTCTCCAAAAGAGATCAAGGATGTGAAAGGCACAAATCAAAAAGGTGTGTGTGTGGAAGTAAAATGACAACACTTCGTTGCTCAAAATGCTCCTTCTCTAGTATCTTTTGGGGTGAGAAGACTCACCATTTTATAGACCTGATGGTCCCTTTGGATGAGCATGCAGAGGCGCCACTTGGCAATCATGCCTCCCAAGGGGGGAGGAGATTCCTCCCTGATTAGGGGCTCCATGACTGCCCTTGTAACTGCCTCTAACGCTCGAAAATGCTCACTCACCCTCCCATGCAATGAAGGAAGAGTTAAGTGGCGGATCTGAGCTGCCATTTGTCAAGATTTGACTTTTTTCCCATCAAACTCGCTATTCGCCCCACCCTGGAGCGAATACTGCTAATCGTCCCCGGGTGGGGTGAATAGAAGTTTGTAATCATCCCCGGGTGGAACGAGTATGGAGCAGAGTGCCCGAAGGTGCCAAATTGACTCCTGACCTTCCAAAACTATTGTGTGAGTGGTTAGGACCACTGTTTAACCTCTGGGGGCTGCCCTGGGGGTTGTGTGTGTCAATGCGATCAGTGTTTGCAGTCACATAATCGGATAGGTGTTGTTTTGGTGTCTATAGATGCCCCTTTTTGGGATGCGCTGTGCGTGGCGCAGTGTTGAGCAAAAATAGATAACCAAAGCACTAATGATTAGGGTTTCTTAGTAACCTAACCAAATTTTGATGCCCCAAGTATGGAAAGGGGCATGCATTCTTGAATCCTTGCTTCTGACGAGCGAAGGAACTCAATTCAAGTGTTAACCTTTTTTGGTGAGGTGTTACTTGAGCTTGGACATTGATCAGTCATGAATAGGCAAAGGGCGCAACCTTTTGTCTGTGGGAACCTTGAGTTCATGATTCACGAATGCCAAGTGTTTGATCAGCTTGTGATTATTGCTTGTTTGCTGCCCCAAGCAGGAGCGTGATTGTCTTTGTCAATGATTCTTTGAATGCATGCCATTTCCTTGATTGGGTGTGTATTTGTTGATTGGTGACTAAGTGTGACTACCCCCTCAAGCGACGAATCGATGAGGGAATGACTTACATGAGAAAAGCGACGAGTCGCTTGACCCAAGATGACTTGTGTAAGGGTGCCTTCAGATGTTTATCGTTGAATGTGTGTGCAGTTTTTCGACATTTAGACCTATTTTTGGTGGGTGCTAACCCTTTTTGTGACGCGTTTTGGAGCTAAAATTGGCAAAAATTCGTCTTCCCGTGGAGCGGTCCGGCTATGGTAGCCTTCTTAGGGAGTAGGATAGTGACAATTTGTGACTCCAACGTCGGTTTTGCATGCCCGAAATGTCAAGTGCGAAAGCACTCTCCTCGGACAAGTTTATTGCTTGTTTTGGTGCATTTTTGTGCAATTTTTGTTTTTGCTATTTTTTGAAATTCTTGCTCTGTAATCGTCCCTGGGTGGGGCGAATACCATGCTGGTATTCGTCCCAGGGTGGAATGAGTGCTAACTAGAGTGCTCATCCCAGGGAGGAACGATTACAGGCCTAAAAGCCTATTTAAGGGCCAAAACTAGGGTTTGGGCTCATTTGCATTCGAATTTTCTGGCGATTTGGAGCTCTAAGGAGGAGGAGGCTGATTCTGCGAAGCGAAGCGCTACCGAATTTCTCCCGCTACCATGAGTGCATGAACCGGATCGAGCGGCGGAGCCGAAGCGAGACCAGTAAGTGCCCTGTTGCCTTTATTGCTAGTTTACGTTACAGTTTAAAAAATGGCAATGTATTTGTTTTTGTTTTCTTTGGTAGTTTGTTTTTCAAATTAAAAAGAAAAACCCTAATTAGAGGTGTGTTGTTATGTTGTATGGCTTCATGAAAACTTAGGTAAAAACCCTAGTTAATCAAAGATCAAAAGTGAGTTTAAAACTTAGCTTTAAAAAATCGTAGTTTAAAACGTAACTTAAAAACTTCACTTAACCCTAATTTAACAAAGATCAAAACTTAGGTTAGAAACGTAGGGTAAAACTGAGCGTAAAAACGTAGCTCAACCCTAGTTGTTTGTTGTTGTTTTTGTGTGTGTTTTTAATTTATCAGTTGACCTTTAGAGTGAAACCCTAGGTACTAACAAACCATTTTTTGAATTTTTGTTTTTGCTTAATTTATCAGTTAAACTTAGAGTTAAAAACCCTAGGACTGACAAACAGTGTTTTTGCATTTTTTTGTATTTTTGTTTGTTTTTAATTTATCAGTTTAGACTTAGAGTTAAAAACCCTAGGACTGACAAACATTTTTTTTGAATTTTTGTTTTTTTAATTTATCAGTTAAACTTAGAGTTAAAAACCCTAGGACTGAAAAACATTTTTGTATTTTTGTTTTTAATTTATCAGTTGACCGTAAGATTGTAAAAACCCTAGGAACTGAAAAATTATTTATTTTATTTTGATTTTTGTGAATTTTGTCACTCGTTATTTGTCTGTTTTGAGCTGTACATTATTGTTGTATATTCATGTTTTTGTTGTACAATTTTTCATGTTTTTAATGTTTTTGTTTTGTTTGCTTTTGCAGGTTGTGAAGAGCCGGTACCGTGTGCCTACTATTTTTACTGAAGCGCGGGAGGCGCTGACTTTGGCTGACTGGGAGTGGCTTGATGCCCTTGGGCTCAAGCAGGTGACTCGGCTGGAGCCTATGGTCGGGGATCGGGCCTATCTGATGGCCCTGATCAACTTGTGGGATCCCCGGACCAACACCTTCCATCTCCCAATAGGGGAGATGACAGTGACCTTGGAGGACGTCTATCGGATTCTACGGATTTTGATAGATGGATTACCGATCAGGATGACATCGCGGGATCAACGGATAGCAGTGCTGACACGCTGCTTTGGGCATGGGGAGGAGGTGGGTGTGGATAGCCCAGTGGAGAGGGCATAGGGTGACTGCCAGATTGGTGGCATTTTGGTTCGATGGTGGCTAGAGAGGGGCGTGTTGGGAGCGAGGCACGCAGTATTGATGGGCCTCATTTCCAACATGTTGCTACCTGACTCGTCAGGTGCGAGGTTCCCATGGAACCTGTTGGATGTAGTCTGTCGGTTGGTGGACTGTCCGATGCATGAGCCCTTGATTATGAGGTGGGGGCAGACGTTGTTGGCATAGCTCTATGATGAGTTGTACGAGGTCCACTATCGGAGGCAGAAGGGGATTGGCTGTAGCTATCTATTGTAGAGCTGGGCTTGGCAGCACATAGCGATGGAGAGGCCGATGGGGTTGTCGTGGACTACTCGGGCAGAGATGGTGGATAGGGATATAGGTTATGCGGCTCTGTGGCGGCGGTCTGAGGAGCAAGGGCAGAGTCGACGGTGGGCAGGTGTCGTAGGGCACTATGCTGATGCCTTCGCTCGGCTTACTCCAGGGGAGGTGTTCTGGCACCCCTATCGGGACTGTCCAGCCTGGCCTGAGGCTGGAGAGTGGCTCCGACGGGTTCGTAGGGGGCGGTGGCTGATTGGGCGGCATGGGACCGAGCAGGAGTTCTTCCCTTATGGTCGGGTGACATGATAGTTTGGGGTGCACCAGGGGTTTCTTGGTGAGCCCGTGGTCTATCGACGTTGGGGGACGAGAGGACTCTGGCTTGGCCGGTCATTGCGCCATTGGGTGAGGATTCAGATATAGCTATTGACGTCTCGGATGTGGATGACGTCGAGACTACCATGGAGTATGACCAGTGGTGGACACTACGACGATGGTGGGGAGAGGGACCACTGGGGGGTGCAGAGGCAGCAAGCAGGTGATGAGGGTGCAGAGGCACCAGGTGAGGGTTGGGGGGTTGTGCTGGAGGACGCGGATATGGTAGAGGTGGATGATTTTGTGGGGGAGGATTTTGGGGTTCTGGAGCAGCCGAAGATGCAGGACGTCCTAGAGCAGTGGGAGCTAGAGCAGGCTATTGTTCTAGAGATGCCAATGCCTCAGGCAGTCTCGGAGGACACAGAGGTAGGGTTGCGCATTGAGAATGCACGATTGGTAGGGCTACTTCGGAGGTGAGATGAGGAGCTAGGGGAGGCTCTGTAGGAGAGGGATCTCTTGCGGACTCAGCTAGCAGAGTGGGAGAACGCATGGGCTGCGTATCATCGACGGGAGGGGGATACCGATGCTACATGGGAGAGGGATCTTCTATGGATGTAGCTGGAAGAGAGGGAGAAGGTGTTGGCATAGCGTGATGATGTAGTAGCGATGTATCATCGATGGGAGGTGGAGTGGTGTCGACATCGGATGGATTTGGAGGGAGAGATCATCCACCTCGAGGGGCGGGTACCTGAGCCCTCTAGAGGTGGGTCTTCACACCGGACGAGGGGCAGTGATACTGAGTAGTCAGCATCATCTTGTCATAGGTGATTGGATGAGGGGGGGCTAGTAGGCATGATGCGGGGGTGAGCAGCAGTCGCCTTGAGAGGTCCCATAGGACCCACACCATGGGGGGTAGTTCCCGTCGCACCGATCCTATGTGATCATGGTGGCCGATGCCCTAGGCTTGGGGGTTTTTGAGGTTTTGCTTTTGTGGGGTTAGATGACCGGTTATTGTAGCCTACGGGTATTTTTGATGATATATATATAGATGACTTTATTTTGTTTATACACATGTCGGCATTTGATGTTATGCTCAATGATTGTTGAATGTGTATGTATGCATGTTAATTGATGTTGATGGATGCATATGTTATGATGAATGCAAATGTTTCTAATTTTTATGATATGCAAATGGAATGGATGAATTAAATTTGTGATTTTTGGCGGTGGCACCATAGACTGTTTAGAACTTATGGCTTTTTGTCTTAGGCGATTGCTGTGGTAAATGACTTTTTCTGTATACATGCTATTTTTGTATTTTTTGATGGCAATTCGAGGATGACAGATTGCACAGGTGGTTTAGAATGTAGTTAAGGTTTTTTGAGACTCAGATGTTTTAACTAACTAGCCAACATTGTAATGTTATCTTACAAGACTTTTGGACAAGGTATGAATCGGACTTGTCTTTGACCAAGTTATTTCACATCCTTGTGTGTGCAATTGAGTTCGTTTATGTGGTATTTGTCAGGATACCACCAGTGCCAAATAGGCTGTCAACCAAACCTGTACTGAGGATCACCTAATTAGCTCCACTAACTCCTTTGTTGTATTTAGTCAGATTAATCTGCGGTGCTATCTAGGATACCATAAGCTAGCTCATCCACATGCAAACATTGATCTGTACACGAGTTAATGTGACAGATATATCATCATGCGGGAGGTGTACCACCAAGTGACCGATAGGCTATCCACCAAACCGATATTGAGGTTTACTTCATGACCTTCTGAATGCTGAGAGTTCCAGGGATTCAAGTTCGACTCCCTTCTTTTCTTCAATTGTATTGGGATACTTGCTCTTTTGTAGTGATAAAAATCACTGTTTATTTTTGTTATATTTTCTTTTGAGCAAGGGATTTTGAATATTGAGTGACGAGAATCACTATTGTATGTGCCTTTTGATGTATGCACTTTTGTTATGATGTCAAATTTTTTGGAGTTTTGACTTTTGCAAATTTTTGATGTTTTGCAACTTTTTAAGAATTTGGGATTTCTTGGGGAATTGGGTAGGGAAGATGCTTGTCCTTTTGCCAACTCTCAGCATTCTTGGGGTCATTCGCATAGGGGGATGAGCAAGATAACCGTTTCGCTTATGGTGACCTGGATTACTTTACAGATTTCATCTTTCGTTCACACAACTTGGGAATTATTTTATGTGTTTTAATTTGTGTTGGGATGCTACGTAACAAGGTGTGATCCAAGTAGAACTCTACCTTTGCAAAATCTATCTGACGTTGTACAGTACGTGGCTAGAAAGCTAATGACATCTGAATGACGAAAACTCTTGATACATTTAGAAGACAACCGACTATGGTATGGTGAAAATGATGTGCATGGCATTTATTCGTGATGGACTATTTATAGAATGGAGAAATGTGGAAAATGATGAATTTTCCGAATAATTACAGTCTATGGTGCCTTTGACCTTTATGACCACAAATATGTAATGTATGGATGTGATGCTTAATGCAGCTATTATTTTTGTGTTTTTGATGGATTTTATTTTTGTGAGTATGAAGATGAGATGCGAAAAGAGCTCATGATTGTTGTGAGGATTTTGAGCATGCATGGAAATGAAATGTAAATTTTGTTATTTTTGATGATTTTATTGTTTTTGAATTTTCTTATTTTTGACCAAGCGATTGCGGGAATCCTTGGAGCTTTTTGGTTTGACCAAAGGGGTAATGGGCACCTTTGGGGCATTTTGGGATTGGACCAAGCGATTGCAGGAATCCTTGGAGCTTTTTGGTTTGACCAAAGGGGTAATGGGCACCTTTGGGGTGTTTTGGGGTTGAGGATTGGGATTTGGGTTTTTAATTCTTAAAGGTAATGTTTGGTTTTGTTGGGAATCCTTGGAGTTTTGGTTTGACCAAAGGGGTAATGGGCACCTTTGGGGCATTTTGGGGTTGACCAAGCGATTGGGGAATCCTTGGAGCTTTTTGGTTTGACCAAAGGGGTAATGGGCACCTTTGGGGCATTTTGGGGTTGACCAAGCGATTGGGAAATCCTTGGAGCTTTTGGTTTGACCAAAGGGGTAATGGGCACCTTTGGGGCATTTTGGGGTTGACCAAGCGATTGCGGGAATCCTTGGAGCTTTTTGGTTTGACCAAAGGGGTAATGGGCACCTTTGGGGCATTTTGGGGTTGACCAAGCGATTGCGGGAATCCTTGGAGCTTTTTGGTTTGGGCTATGGCTCTTTTAAATATGGAATGGCCTCAAATGACTGATGTTCAAGGGTTCTAGTTCCTTGATTCCATCAAGAGAGGCTAGCCGGTATGTTCCAGGTCCTATTTTACTGTCGATGACATAAGGACCTAACCAGTTTGCCATGAACTTGTCCCTTAGATGGGGCGGCAAGTTAGAATTTTGTTGGTTCTCTTTTAAGACTAAGTCACCAACCTGAAAGTCCCTCAAGTGAACCTTCATGTTGTATGCCCTCTTAAGTCACTCTTGATAGATACGTAAATGCTCGAGAGCATTAACGCGTCGTTCGTCGAGCAACGTAAGTTGGTCTAACCGGGCCTGTCGCGCAGTGTCATCATCGATGAACTCTTGCATTGATATGCACAGGGAAGGAATTTCCAACTCGAGAGGCATGACAGCCTCGGAGCCATACACGAGCGAAAATGGAGTTGCCCCAGTGGGCATCCGAATGCTAGTGCGATAAGCCCATAGGGCAAGTGGGATCTGAATGTGCCAATCCTTATGACTGTCTATGACTATCTTTTTGAGGATGGCAACTAGCATTTTGTTTGACGCCTCTACTTGCCCATTTGCCTATGGATAATAGGGTGTCAAAAAACTATGCTAAATTTTGTACTTTGTGGTCAAAGCACGCACGTCTTTGTTCTTGAATGACATCCCATTATCCGAGATTATCTTGGATGGAATACCAAAATGACATATGATATTATGTAAAATGAACTCCAAAATGCGGGTTCCAATCATAGAGGTAAGCGGAATTGCTTCCACCCATTTGGTGAAGTACTCTGTGGCCGTTATGATAAACGTGTGATGGCCTGACGATGCAGGGGAGATCTTTCCGATTAGATCTAAACCCCACTACAAAAATGGCCAAGCCGATTGGATCGGCTGCAAGGCCTGAGAAGGTACGTGTGTCAAATTGGCATGGTGTTGACACTTCACGCACTTCCTTACATATGCGCAACAATCTCGCTCTAAAGATGGCCAGTAATAGCCCATGCGGAGAATGCACTTTGCGATGGCCATACCACTGAAGTGGCCACCGCATGTACCATCGTGCGCTTGGGTGATCGCCCAAGTGGACTCCTGCTGGTCCAAGCAATGAAGGAGGATTCCTTCGTAGCTATGATGGTACAAAATGTCTCCTAACAAGACATGCTTTGCCACTTTCTGTTTGAATGCTCATTTTGTGGCATGCGTCAATCCAAGTGGGAGGTTACCTAACTTGAGGTAGTCCCTTATGGGTGTATACCAATCTTGCTGATCGAAAACCTCGATAGTCTGAATAGCCAATCCCTCTTGAAGTTCATCCCTAGCAAAAGTTGAGCGGGAAAGAACTTGTAAGAATAGCGTTGTGTTGCTATTAAGGGGAGTAGGGGAGAACAAGGACCCCCAGTTGGCATGATTCAGACAATCGTGGATTCGAGAGAACTTGTCCGGGGACGGTTCAATCTGGATCAAGTGGATTCTTGGCATTAAGTCAGAGCTTTCACGCTCCATCGCTGACTACGATAGTGTTTTGACTTGAATGGTTGTCATATCACCAGAAATGTCTTGCGGGATTAGTGACCCCAAGGAGGCCATAGTGTCCGCAAAATGATTCGATGATCGAGGGAGTGCCTCGATGTCGTACCATTCAAGATTTGCCAGGAATTTGTCCACAAGGGCTTTGTAGGCCTGTAGAACTGGGCATTTACATTGGAATACCCCTTTGACTTGGTTGACAATTAGCAATGAATCACCAAAGATGTTCAATCATTTGATGTTCATGGTGATTGTTGTCTGAAGACCTATGAGCAAGGCTTCGTATTCTGCATTGTTGTTGGTGCACGAGAAGTCTAATTTAAATGATAGAGGCATTGGAGCCCCTTGCGGTGTGAAGAATACAATTCCCGTGCCACCCCCTTGCTCACATTTAGAACCATCAAAAAATAGGGTTATGTCGGCCTATGACTCAGGCTCATCAGAATCTGGCGATTCTGAGACATGGAAGACCCCATCATCGGGTAGTTCTATGACCAGAGGCTGATCATCTTCGAGGGGAGCCTCTACTAGTTGATCGGCTATGACTTGACCTTTGATGGATTGGGGGAAGCATTTCAAGGATTGCCTTGACTTTGTTTGGGTCCACCTCGATGCCTCATTTTGAGACTATGAAACCCAAGAGTTTTCCAGATGTGATGCCAAATACGCACTTCTTGGGATTCAGTCTGACTTTATGTTCCAGGAGGCGATCGAGGATCTTGCTTAAGTCATCGAGATGATCTAGGCGCAAAAGAGATTTGGCCAACAAATCATCCATGTAATCTTCCAAAGTTTTATGCATGTGATCATGGAAGATGTACGTCATGGCACGTTGGTAGGTGGCGCCAGCATTTTTAAGGCCAAAAGGCATGACCTTATAGCAAAATGTCCCCCAAGGCATTGTGAACGCCATTTTTAGTTGGTCCTCGGGATTGATACGAATCTGATTGTATCCCGAGAAACCATCCATGAGGGAAAGCATTTCATGGCCCGCTGTAGCGTCTACCAATGCGTCGATGCTCGACAAGGGGAAATCATCCTTAGGACTCGCTTTGTTTAGATCTCAAAAATCAGTGCATATGCGAATCCTCCCGTCAGGCTTTTTGATGGGCACCATGTTGGACAACCATGGTGGGTAATCCACGCAGATGACAAACTGTGCATCCAACAGCTTTTGTAATTCATCTTTGACCATTAAGGCCACTATTGGGTGCATCTTACGTAGTTTTTGCTTTACTGGCTTGACTGTCGGATCAAGCGTTAGATTATGCATGACTAGCTACGGATCTAGCCCCGACATGTCTTTGTAGGACCATGCAAAAACCTCCTTCTTCTCTTTGAGAAGGGCAATGTAGTCGGCTTGCTCTTCGAGGGATAGACTTACCCCCAGCTTGATAATCTATGGATTCATTGGATCCGAGCCGATGTCTACGTCAGTCATCTCCTCGACCGACATGTGGGATCCGTCCTCCAACTGGTGTGGAGTTGGGATCAAGTGGATATCATTTGCTGAGTTTAGATCATCGTTAGGGACCTCGGGTCCCTCTTCAGCATGGAAGACATCCTGAGTTGGCCCTGGGGTGAAATGAAGCATCTCACCGAAATGCCAGTACTTCGATGGGGATGGTGGTGAATTGACGCGATCCCAGTCTATGGCATCTATGTCTAAATACAATGACTGTGTTGGATCGGCCGGATTGTGGATGGGGGCGGTTAAGTCAATGGAGATCATGTTGATGAAATGATTTTGGTCTCCATTACCATGGGTGTGATGACTCGAACATTCTGGATGTTCTCTGTGCTCCGGATCTAGCTCTGGAGGTATTGGCATGAATGGATCGGCCCTATGTGCGGATAGGAGGATAGGGTCTGCCCTCGACACTGATATCTCTATAGGGTCTCTGGGCGGAAGGTGCTCTCCGTATGCCCAAAGTGGCGGATTCAACACTTGGTCCCACTGCGTTGGGTCTACGTGCCACTCATGCCCTGGCACTATGTTTAGTTGTTCAAATATGTCGTTAATCTCCAAGGGGTATTGTTGCTGCATCTATCGCATATGATTGAGATAGGCCATCTCGGTCTCATCTTCATAATCACTGTCAGAGATCCAAAGGCCTTCGTTGGTTCCAACAACTATTTGCGACATTAGAGGCTCATCTTGCTCGAGCAAATTGATCTGGCCCCATTGGGGTTGTTTCGCCCTCTACGGTGGGGCCGGATTGTCTTGTGGTGGCACTTGCTCGATGGGAGCCGCCAAAGGGAATATTGCCAAGAGGCTTTCCTGATAATCATCCATGGGGGTCACTTGTGAGTGATTGCTATCCGATTCAAAGGGGTCCCATGGTGCTACCTCATATTCTGACTCGTCTTCTGAAGATCCTTCCTGACCTTGTCTATACCTCTCTTGTAGGTGAGTCCTCGAACTTTCTCCTCTCTCGAGCGAAGGGAAAGGGTTGTTGAGGTCAACAAGGTTGGTTGTCAACAATGGGAGATAATCTCCCAGTGTATATGTCGTGTTAGGGTTGGCATATGGATCTAATGCCAATCCCCCCTTGTTGCCTATCCCTAGGCCTTGCATGTTCTCTACCAAGATGTCCAAGGGGAGGGGGTGGTTGAACCCTACTCCTGACTTGTCGTATGGCATTTGGTATCTTGGTTGGCAAAGGACACGCACTCCTTGCTCATATCTGCCTAACCCATATCCATGCCAATTGCATTGGCCAAGGTATCTTAGAGCGAAGTCTGGGTTGGACAAATAGTTGACATCTTCAGTAAAAGGCTCTTCATCTTCGTCCTCTTGCATGTAAGGTTCAATACCATGATCAAGGCCCCCATACACAAAGTTTGTCTGGTTTGGCGGGTAGCCTAGAGGAACAATAGTGCCTATGGGGAGATGAGGTCTCCCCATGTCCTGCATGGACTCAAGTGCGGGCGTTGCTATAATGTTCCACACCAGGTACTCCCCCAGGCCCGTATTGGCCATTTCAATAGTGATTGTTGGCGGTTGAGGGGGAGGGAACGAAAGTTCTTCCTGAGTCCACTCCATGTCGGGTGAACTAGGAGCCTCGACTTCCACTCTACTAGGCATCTCCTCAGTAGTTATGGTTGATACTGATGGTTGTACCTCTTCCAGAGGTTGCGCCTCTTCCAGAGGTTTCTTCCCCTTGTCCTTCTATGTGGCCACCATAGGTGGTGTTGTTGGTGAAGGACCGGACGATGAAGATGGACCCGACTGGGGTTTTGATGGACTTGTCAAAGGGGATGCCTATGGAATCGGACCCTGTTTAGATGGATTCAACTAAAAATCCAAATGCATTGATGGAAGGGTCGATTGTGGCATCAGCTGCACCGCATTGCAATACTTGAAGGGTTCCAAGTCTGTCGGGACTACATGCACCTGCCCTTCGAATGTATACTTTAAGCATTGATGAGCTATCGAAGGGACACACTTCATGTCCCTGATCCATGGCCGACCCAACAAGATGTTATAGGCCATTTCACCTTCCAAAATATGGCACAATGTAGGTATAGTCTTTTGTCCCACTTGGATGGGTAGGACAATTGTGCCAACTGTCGAGCATATTGCATCGTTAAATGCTCGCAGCGTATAGGTGGAGGCCACTATGTGAGATGCGGGCAACTTGAGGTGCTTCAAGGCCATTGTTGTAATGATATTACTGGACGAGCCAGTGTCCACCAATACCCTTTTGTATGGAATCCCGTTGACCCATGTGATGACGTGCAGGGGTGGATCCGCCATGTCACCAGCCACTGATTTCAATTCGTCTTCTTGAAAGGTGATGACTGGCTCAATGCATCGTTTGACATGTCCCACGAAGTTGTTGAAGGAGTTTGCTTCATGGGGCTGCAACTCGATGGCTTTTAGTATCTCCATTAGAGCCTCCCGATGGGGCGTTGATTGTTGTATGAGCTCGTAGATGGAGAGCCTAGCCGACGTGGTCCTCAAACTCTGGGTGAGTTTGGTCCGAATCATGGCCACTGGTCTAGGCGGAGGAGGTGGTGCAAGGTGCTGTTGTGGTTGTGACATTGTTGGCACCTCACCTGTAGCTACCACGGGGGCAGCTGTGCTCGGGTACCTCCTATTTCGAGTCACTATACTGATCATCCCTACATACCCCTGCATGGGGCAGTTCTGTGTGACCTCATTGACTTGTAGGGTCTTTTCCTATGCATCATGGGTAGGCAAGGGGTCCTTAAAGACTTCCATTTGTTGATTGCTTGGTGCCACGGGATTATCTACCGCTAATGTCTTGTTATCTATTAAGTCTTGCACCAAGCCTTTAAACTTCCAACATGCATTAAGGTCATGTCCCTTCCGTCTGTGGAACCTGCAGTACAAGTCTTCCCTGTAGCCCTTAGGTTTTGGTGCATTGGGGTCTATGGGTTGAATCTCGGGTAGGTTAATCAAGTTTGCCACTGACAAGCGGTCAAACAGGGAGTCTCTGGACTCTATGTAAGGTGTGAATTGTCGCCTAGGGCGACGCTGCTGATTTTGTTCTTGCCTCTGATTTTCTCTGTCATAACTATTAAGAGGCACCGCCTGATAGTTAGCCTTTTGAGGCTGTGTTGCTTGTGCAGGCTTAGGGACGTTTATAGCAACTTGATTGACCGCAGTGGGTTTCTGTTGTGTGGTCCCTATTTTGGTGTTCTTAGACCATTCTTTCTTCTTTGGCTTGGCTATCTCGCCATCCTGAATCTTGATCTCTTCAATGATTCTGGCTTGTGCCAGAGCTTCCTCTAAAGTGGCATATTGTTGCAGCTGCAATAGCACAGATATCGATCTCAAACAGCTCTTTGAGAACATTTGTGTGAGGTCGAACATAGGAGGGAGGTAGGGTAGCTTGGAAAGCAGAGTCCTCCATCGATTCCCATAGGCCGCCATGGTTTCTTCCTCATACTGCCTGAGGCTGGCTAGGTCGCTTAGTGATGCCTTCTTCTTGGTGTTGAAGGTGAAGCATTCGAGGAACGCATCCACTAGCTGATCTAAGTTACTAATGTTGTGCTTTGGCAATTGAGTGAACCAATCCGAGGCAGGGCCTACGAACGTGGTGATAAATGTTCTTAACAACAAAGCATCATTATCCCGAATGCCAAAGCATTGGCTCAGGAATCTAGTCACATGCTCTTGGGCATCCTCCTCACCTCTAAAGATTGCCAACTGAGGCAGCTTAAAGTGTTCAGGGTAAGGGGGTGTCGGCACTAACGGATGCACAGGATGACTACGGAGTTGGCGTAAAGTGGGATTTTGGGGCCCAAAAGTCTTGGTCTCCATAGACTCCAAATGCTCTAGCAGCGCTCTATATGCATCAGAAGATTTAATCTCTTCCTCTTTAGTTTGCTCCCATTGTGGGTTGTGGGAAACTTGAGGCCTAGGGAGGGGTGGCCGGATAGCAGCCCCTCCGCCTTGGTAGGGCATTTTGGCCCGCTCTTCTTCTTGCTCATACTCCTCATAGGCTTCTTGAGGAGTTTTTGGATGAGACCTATAACCATGAGTGGGTCCCCGTGGGGGGTGCCCATCGTTGTTCCTGGGAGTGGCCTCCCGCTCAGGTCTAGGAGGTCTCGGAGGTAGCACTTGGTAAGGCTGTGGGGACCTGTCTCGCACCAAGGGGTTGCGCCTCTCATATGGTTCTGCTCTTTGGGTGCGAGGGGTCGAAACCCTCTCAGGCACCGTGTTATGGAGCAGCTCATCTATTTGGCATCGAATGCGCTCTTTGCTAAGGCGATATAGATGCTCTAGCTGTTGTTGGTCTTGCTCAAGCTGCGTGATCTACGCTTGGCGGGCGGCATGTCTGGCGACTGCCAGGTCAATTTGTTCTACCATCTTGAGTCTAGGAGGCCTAGATGCCTCTCCTACACATTTATCTCGGTCATGATGATCCGAGATCTCTATAGGTCGCTTCCCTCTGTCGAGGTTGGTGGCATTCACTCGAGGCTCTGGCCTCGGTAGGTGATTCTGGTAGATAGCAGGTGTGGAGGCGCATTGCTCCCACACTATGTATTGCTCTTGAGGAATGTAATGGTCTTCCTCGTGCTCCCTTTCGTATATGTGAAAGGGGCGGGCAGAGTTGGCTCGCCCTGTTTGAAGAGCCTTGTGCTCTGGATTTGGCTTATTATTCCTAACAGTGATGGGGGGTAAAGGAGGGATGACATAATCATGTGGCCTCTCCTCATGGACCCTATGTTGTTCTAGCGCTTCATCGCACGGTGGCCACTCATACCGAGCTTCTAAGGGAGCCTTCCCATTTATATTGAGGGCCACGTGTAAGGACTCCTCCTGAAAGGGTCTATGTTGGATGGGCGTGTCCCTCAAAGGGGTGCCTCTATAGTCCCATTCTGAAATGGCACGATGTGGACTCTCTTGTGGGTCAGGCCGCCAAGGTGGTATGACCAAGTCCTTGGGGCTATAGCGGAGGCGACTTGTGCCCCCTTGTACACTCTCTGTAGCTCCTGCCCGTGATTGGGCTTGGCTACGGGTGTACACCATGGTGGTGCTTTCCTACAAGATGCGTAGATTTTTATTTCTTTTTATGATTTTTATGCTACACTAAACAGAAAATATCACACACGCAAAGCAATGATTATCTCGTTTAAATATTAAAGGTGTGCCCTAAACCTGGTTTAGTGTGTTTTGATTTTGTTTTGAAAGCTTTTGTAAAGAACATTTAAATGCAATATGATGGCTCTTATGACTCCCAAAAATGGTCGCCCCTTCGATATACCATTGCCAGGCCGATATACCAACCTCTCTATATACCCGCCCTTACGTGAGGGAAACTGTTGGTACGTGAGAGCAGATGGTACGTGGAACGTAGGCGATACGAAAGGGGAATCACCCTATTTTTGACACCTACCATAGAAGACTTATCCTCATGCACTGGGAATCACCCCAGCTACACTCGGTCAGCTTTCATCAGGATTTACGTCTAGCAACAGTAGCGATCGGGGTTATGAATGCAAAATTCAAGCCAAGGTGGTGATGAAATCCACCGTTGGTCTTGATCAAGGGCTGGGGTTTTACGACCAGCTCCTTGGTGTTTATGTTGCCACGTGATGTGTGGGGTTCTTTTTATTTTGCATGAAAGAAAATAAACATGCAGTACAACTTTTCCTAAGCAAGCAAGTAACCAAAAAAATAGAAAACAAAAAATAGAAAATGACAGAAAGAGTTCAGGACCCTTACCTCTTCTCTGCCCAAATCTGCTGGTTCTGAGTTTCTATCCTAAAACTGCATAGACAGCTATTCATCCTTGGGTGGGATGAATAATAGGACTGTATTCATCATAGGGTGGGGCAAATGCCCATTCATCCCTGGGTAAGACGAATTCCAGCTCTGTATTCGCCACAGGCTGGAACGAACAACAGTCCAACGTTTGAAAACTCGGTACCTACAAGCAAAAACAATCAAGTTTTGATCAGATTTCTGATCTTAAAAATAGAGGACAAAGGTCCCACCGTGATCGCCACTGAAAGCATGAGGATACGGAAACAAAAAGGAAAATGCCAAGTACGATGCGTGTAAAACCAAACTTAACGCTAAAAGCCTATATATTGAAAAATGCATGAAAGGAAAGAACATAAACGAATCGACACGAGATAAAAGCAATATGGAATACAGCCCTCTTTATTGATATGCTTTTAAAGTCATGTTACAATACGTCTCCTTCCCTTTTAGGGGATAGGAGCGTTAAATATGTTTCTTGTCACATCCATGGATAGCCATCCTTCTTCCGCGTGCCCACATGTAAGATGGGCGGACCAAAATGTCACCGCCGCTTGTGTATATGAATTTTGACTCCTTTCTACTCCTCCAATGTCTAGATCCTACGTTCAAGGAAATAGAAAATAGTCAGTAGCACCTGTAGATAAAATAAAACATGCAATCCCCATGCCTTCAATTAGTGCAAGCAAGATGTAAATAAAATGATAACTAACATAGCTCCAAATGAACTAAAAATTTGATAGGGGCATCAAAACATCACAAGGAAAACACTGCAAATGGAATAGTCAGGAAATTCACCACATATTTGTATTCGCTCCGGGGCGGGACGAATAGACCTGCAACAAAATGTCAAAAAGCACTGTCCCAAATGTCACATCCGGGAAGCTCCAAATCACCTGCAAAGTTGGGGGTTAGCTAATTGGGGGTATTTTGGGAAGACCCAGAAGGTCATATTTTCCCAATTTGGCCTCTATCACCAGGAATTTGATGATGCTACCTGCATGTTAGTAAAGGCGAGAAATAATAGAAACATGATCAAAAATGCTCAAAACGATGTGAAATTTGAATGACAACCTATCTAAGCAGCATATAATCAAATGCAAAAATAATAGAAAGGAAATCTACCATAGATTTCTAATCGCTCCGGGCGGGGCGATTAGGACTGCAGCAGTGTGGGGGGCGCCCGGGGGTAGGACGCCCTCCGTTTGGGGCCCGATTTCGGCACCAATCCACTTGGGATGGGTCCAAAACCTCTTGTGGGGTATTGTCAGCAAATTTGGTGGGATATAGTGGCCAAATGTCAGGTTTTGGTTCCAGATTTGCGCTTCCAATAACCACCCTATGACCTCCTCTCCAAAAGAGATCAAGGATGTGAAAGGCACAAATCAAAAAGGTGGTGTGTGTGGAAGTAAAATGACAGCACTTCATTGCTCAAAATGCTCCTTCTCTGTATATTTTTGGGGTGAGAAGACTCACCAATTTATAGACCTGGAGGTCTCTTTGGATGAGCATGCAGAGGCGCCACTTGGCAATCATGCCTCCCAAGGGGGGAGGAGATTCCTCCCTGATTAGGGGCTCCATGACTGCCCTTGTAACTGCCTCTAATGCTCAAAAATGCACACTCACCCTCCCATGCAATGAAGGAAGAGTTAAGTGGTGGATCTGAGCTGCCATTTGTCAAGATTTGACTTTTTTCCCATCAAACCTGCTATTCGCCCCACCCTGGAGCGAATACTGCTAATCGTCCCTAGGTGGGGTGAATACCAGTTTGTAATCATCCCTGGGTGGAACGAGTATGGAGCAGAGTGCTTGAAGGTGCCAAATTGACTCCTGACCTTCCAAAACTGTTGTGTGAGTGGTTAGGACCACTGTTTAACCTCTAGGGGCTACCCTGGGGGCTGTGTGTGTCAATGCGATCAGTGTTTGCAGTCACATAATCGGATAGGTGTTGTTTTGGTGTCTACAACTTCAACACCTATATTTATCCTTTTTATAAAAATGGTGGTAGCAAAATTGGTTCTAGGAGCATGGAGGAGTTTCCTCACTTGTACCATAAGAGATTGATGAACATACCCTCCTTCCTATTTCAGTCCATGGCGAGATCGATGAGCAGGATAAAAAAAGGGATTGCCCTAGACACAATTCACCAGGGGTTAGTTAAAATATTTTTTGATTATGTGGTCAAGTCTAGATATTTGGATGGGGTCGAAATTTTGAATTCCTTTAATAGGGTGTTGATGCCAATTATGGATTATCTAGAATCATCCGACTTTGAAGCTTTTGAGTCAATTAGCCAAGAAATCGCTAATGGTACTACTATTATGGGATCAACAACTAGGGTAGTAGACTCACCCCTAAAAAGAGTGGGAGGTAGTGATGATAGAACCTAGCATTCCAAGTATATGGTCTTCAAATTGGCCAACCTTGGTAAAGGCCCCTCTATGCGTTAAAGACTCTGAATCTGAAGAATTCACTCTACCTCCAAAGAAATTGAAGCTCATACTTGATGTGGGAAGAGCAAAAAAGACTCAGTATCTCCAGATCCATACCTCGATATTAGACTCTAAACTACTCAAGCGTAAGCTATTGAAATTATAGAGGTCCCTAATCAACTCTATGCAGACTACTATCACTTACACGAAGGAAATTCTAGTCCTGATGGGATGAGAGCAGTGGGAGCTAAAGGAGGATGAAGCAAATAAAGGTGTTAGTACCAAAGGAACCAAAATTTGAGTCTTGGCTCCCTTGCTTCCTAGTGGTTTTCTGATTTTTGGTGTTTTGGTCTTGGCTCTCTTTCCCTGTGGGGTTCTCTATTTGGTTTTATTTTTTTAGGTTTTCATTCTCCCCTATGTGGGTTTCCTGTGTCCTTTGGTTTCTCGATGTTGCTATCATTAGCTTCTTTTGGGTTGTATTTATTTGATAGTGTGGAGTTGGTTCATTTCCTAGTTCTTTGGTTTAATTTTGGATTTTGTTGTGTCCCTTCCTTCCATGCTTCTCCCAAAAGGATGGTTGGATCCATTTTGTAAAAGGTTTGGGGTCCCTTTCAAAACCCCTTCATCCACCTAATAAAAAAAATATTTCTCATCTTCCTCACTACTAATTTTTTGTAATCAACTCTTTTTTATCATTTCATACAAATTCCTTCAGAATTCCCAAACCCTAAGGCAAATCTAAGAAATAACTTTATCCTTTTATTTCATTCATTTCAAATTTAAAAGCCACAATTGCATAATCCATATTCTATTGCAAGAAATAAAGGAAATCTAATCATCTATATTTCTTTACAATGTTACTTTCCATAAAAAGCATAATAAAATAAACAAATCCATTTCTTCTTCATATACAATTCATAGCAATAGATCTATAAATGCTTAATATGATTCCATAACAAGTTCTACAAAATATACACAAATGACACATCATGTATCCTAGGAAACCCTTTCAGGAAAAACCCAACCTTAAATAGTCCATCTTTATTTTCATTGCAAGTCTATTAGCCAATCTACAAAAAGGAATCTATTATTCCTTTTACCACAATTTCAATCTATTGCATAAGAATCTCCACAATTCTTATGTACTTTCATTATAAAAATTTTACAAAAGCGAGGGAACCCCATAATTCCCTCTCATTAAACCCCATTCATTCATCAATCCACTAATACTCAAGAGTCCTCTCCTTGAGTAATTTCTTACAAAAGAGTAATTGTGGAACCCCCATAAGTTCCTTTCTATTTACTGGGTCCCATGCCCAATTCCCTCATTCATTTACATAATACAAAAAGATTTCTCTTTTCATAAAAAGAATACTAAATCCACATTTATATACATTTTCAAATCTCAAATGGTTCATGATTCCATTCAGTAAATCAAAACCTAGCTATTCATTTTCTAATAATGAATTAGTTCTTTTTGCAAAGTCTACAAAACATCACTAATATTTTTCAAAAACCTTAATATAATATTACAAAATAAAGTTACATATTTTTAATCATCTAAGGCTATCATAACTTTAGAAGCATTCCAATAATTTAATTCAATAATCTCATTTTAGTTCCAACAAAAAGGTGAACATAAATATCTTTTAGAAGGACCAACTATTATTTTCTATTCTTTCATAGAATGAGCATGATTCATAATAATTATTTCATTTCATTCTTAAATAAAATGAGATTAATCCATAGTTTACCCCCTTTAATATAAACCACATATAGGTCTCGAGGTGTAGAAAAATTGGTTCATCCAAACCCCATAAGGGGGCGAAGGTCCAAGGTTCAAATATTTGGCCTCGTCAAACTGAACTCTTGTCCCTTTCCTGGTGCTTTTAGCAGCGTAAAAGTTTTACAATGATTGTGGCATGGCGGTTATAGGGGTAGACTGCACGAAGATCTGTGTGGCGACTTTCGGGGCGGATAGCGTAGAATACTGTGGCGGCCATAAAAGTTGGACAACCTACCCGGATTCGTGGCGGCTACCGATTCCACCATGTAAAATAAAAATAAATAAAATATATATATAAATATAAACCGCATATAGTAAATGGTGACACAAGAGATCCGTCAACCCAAAATTCAAATGCACACATGGCTCATACATGTAGGCCAAACAACAATGTCTACCTAGGGTTTAGGTTGATAAAAAAAATCAAATTATTTTTTTAAAATTAAACATAAGGTTTTTCGTTCTCCTTTTTGCACAGAATAAATAGTGTTTGTTTGCATTACATCAGGCCAACGAACATAGTCCCATTGTTGTCGAATGCCTTCTACTAGTTGAACATGCATTTCTAGGCATAGGTAAGGTAGACTTAGATAATTTAAAAGACATAAAAATTGATAGAGTTCTACCGTGCTCAAACCCAAAGAGTTATTTATTTTTAAAACCAAATATTTTAGTCCATTTATATCATCTATGGTTTTTGAAAGCAATAGCATTCTATATCCCTCAGACAGGTGGATATATCTCAAACAACAGTCAAATGGTAAACTATAAAACAAGTCCAATGCACATCAATGGTTTTGCCCTTGTTGCCAAGCTCCACTTGATTCAAAAGCAATATTTCACTCCTCTGGTGTGTAATGGATATACTCCAAAAATCCTACATTCCTTGTTTTTGTAACAATCAACCCCCTTCTTCTTTCTATTCCAATAGGGTTTAAAGAAACATTTGAATAAATTTGCTTAGGGTAATTAACTCAACAAATATATGCAATAATCTTTCACCATAATGGATTTCATTATCCAAAATGAAGCTATTGCGAGATTATTTCATAAATGCCTTCATTTTTCATCTATCTTAAAGTTTAACATATTAATTTTTCTTTCTTCATATTATTAAATATTTTGTTTTTAATAATAAAGCAATAATAAACCTTCTTACCATAGTCCTTCATAAAACATGTTAGTAATGTCAAATTAACACACAACTAACATGTAAGTGCAAGAATAACATGACAATATTGCTAAGGCATAAACTAATTTCAATATATATATATATATATATATATCATATGATATATATAAATATATCATATGTCAGATCATTTTGACTATATAAGCCATCAATTTCTTGCCCACTTGCAAAGGTGTCTATTCCTGCAAAAAATACAAGTCTATTAGTAACATGCCATTTATCATCAAAACATCATAAAACCATATAATTTGTCATTAAATATTCATAAATCCTTTTTATGAAAAAGTTGGCCAAGGGAGGGTCATGACATACTACCTCCTTGGACTAAACACAATCCTCTGTGTTTCACTAGTATCCTACAATAAGACCAAAATTACATTTTATTCATTCAAATAAATATGGAAAATGTTTTTGCATATCGGCTACTTTTTCCCAAGTAGTATTCTTCTCGGAGTACCAATCCTATTGGACTTTACACTACTCTAGGATTTGGTTCCACATATTTTTGGAATGGAACTCCAAAATATTTATAGGTTGCACTTCAATCACTACATGGTCATTTATCTGCAAGTTAGACAAATTCTATATATGGTCAATATCAGCTACATACTTCCTAATTAAGGATACATGGAAAGTATCATAGATCTTGGACATGTTGGGTGGCAAGGTGAGACAATAGGCAACTGGACTTATCTTCTTGGTTATCTCAAAAGGTCCAACATATCTAGGATCCAACTTGGTTGATTTGATGGCACTTTTCATGGGTTTTACTCTGAAAAATACTTTGTCTCCCACGGAGAATTCTCTATATGTTCACTTTCTATCAGGATAACTCTTTTGATGATTAGAGGTTTCTTTTAGTCTTTGTCTAATCATATTTATTTGTTCCTCCATATTGAATCATGTTCGGATCGATGGAAATATGATCTTCTAGATTATCCCATGAGAGAGGTGTCTAGCATCTTCTACCAAATAATGCTTTGAATGGAGTCATTTTAAATGAAGCCTTATGAGCATTGTTATCTGCAAATTCAACTAGGTGCAAAAAATCTTCCCATTTAGATTTTTTATCAATGCAATACATGCAAAGCATATCCTCCAAAACTTGGTTGACTCTCTTAGTCTGACCATCAATATCTAGATGGTAAGTAGAATTGATATTCAGTTTCATGCCTATAGCCCAATGTAGGGCTTGCTAGAATGCAGATGTGAATTTGGAATCTCTATTAGATATAATTACTTTAGGAAATCCATGTAGCCTAAATATTTCCTTGGCAAATCTATTAGCCACCATAACTACATCATCTTTTATACTTCCTAGAATTAAGTGTGCAACCTTGGTCAATTTGTCCACTACAATAACGATTGCATCATGTTGGATTCTATCCTTAGGCAATCCCATACTAAAGTCCATGGATATTACCTACCATTTTTGAACAGGTATATCATGTGGGTATAAAAATCATGTTGGATGTTAGTGTTCAACCTTCACCTTCTGACATTCCATACATCTAGCGATAAATTCATTTATGTCCTACTTCATCCCTATCCAAAAGGTATTTTTTATGTTTTCCCTCAATTTTGGGCCCTCCATGATGAGCAGGGTAAGGATATCTATGCGCCTCTTGCATGATCAATTTTCATAAATCACTATTTTTTGGTATGATGAGCCTATCCTTAAAGTATAAGAGTCCATACTTGATGCTATACTCACTATTTTCTTTAGCATTTCTTACCAACCTTGCTTGAATATCTTTGCAAAACCAATTCTAGGTTTACATATTTCTGACTTGTTACATCAAGTCCACATGACTATAGGTTATAGTAGCTATATGTCTTCTTATGCTCAAGGTATCTACAACCTAATTTTCCTTACCTTTGATATACTCTATACCAAAGTCGTATTCTACTAGGAACTTGATCCACCATCTCTATCTTGCATTCAACAATAATTGAGTAAAGATATAATTTAAACTCTGATGGTCAATTCTAAGCTTGAATGGGTTGTCTAGCAGATAGTGTCACCACATCTTAAGGGTATGCACCACTACTGCAAGTTCCAAGTCATGAGTAGTGTAATTCACTTCATGTTTCTTGAGTTTCCTTGACTCATATGCTACCACTGATTCCTCTTGGGATAGGACCCCTCCTAACCCTTCTAATGATGCATCTGTGCATACTGAGAAGTTTCCCTACGGGTCTAGAATTTTTAGAATAGGTGTTGTAGTGAGTTTTTGTTTTAATAACTCAAAAGCTACCTTGCACTTATCTATCCATTTAAATTATTTTCCCTTCCTCTAAATATTGGTTATAGGGTAGGCAATATTAGAGTAGTTTTTCACAAAGCATCTATAGTAGCCTGTGATGCCCATAAAACTTCATATTTTAGATACATTGGTGGGTTGTGGCCAACTCAAAATGACCTCTATCTTCTTCGGGTCTATAGTTATTCTATCTACATATATAATATGCCTAAGAAACTACAACTCAGGGACATATAAGTCATATTTTGAGAGGTTACCATAAAGTCTATTTTCCCTTAACAACTTAACTACTATCCTTAAGTGCTTGTCATGCTCTTCCTTGTTCTTGGAATATATCAAAATATCATCAAAAATATCAAAACAAACCAATCTAACTGTCTTCTAAACACATTGTTCATCAAGTTCATGAAGGTTTGTGGTGCATTAGTCATTCCAAATGGTAGCACTATGAATTCATAGTGCCTATATCGAATATTTAAGGCAGTTTTGAGAGCATATTCCTCATGAATTCTTAACTAGTGATATCTTGATTTCAAGTCAATTTTGGAGAATATGGTTACCCCTTTCAATTGGTCAAATAAATCCTCTATTTTAGGCAAGGGATATCTATTCTTGATGATCACTTTGTTCAACATTCTATAGTTGATACATAATCTCAGTGATCCATCCTTCTTTACAAAAATAATAGGTGCACCCCATGGTGACACACTGGGTTTTATCAACCTTTTCTCTATCAACCCCTGGAGTTGTACCTTCAACTCCTACATCTCTATAGGATTCATCCTATATGGGGTTCTATATATTGGCTCTGTTTTGGGCATCAATTCTATAGTGAATTCAAATTCTCTTTTCGACAATAATCCAAGTAAATCTTTAGGAAACACATCCATATATTCCTTGTAATATTGGGTGTTTACCAAACACCTCTTCCTTTTTATCTATCTCCACTTCGTTAAACTTGACCACAAAAATCATTCCACCCTTTCTCATGGTCTTCTTTAGTTGCATTTCTGATAGAAACTGAGGTCAAAAAGATCCTTTTTCACTAATAATTCATCATCTTTGTTTGTCACTATCAATGTAATCAATCCATCTATCATGGAAATTGATTACAGTCATGTGGGATTTCAACTAATCCATCCCTAAAATTATATCAAATACATGTAGCAGAGCTACATATAAGTATCGATCCTCAATACTCATCATATGTTACTCCATGATGGTTCCTCTAGGCATAATGCATTTATGTTTATATAGTTGCACCTCCATAGTAAACTATTAGCCTTTTAGTGCTTGGATATTCCTTCGTTCTTTCTAGACCACTTTTGGGAGCATACTACACTTTTTCTCATGTAGTTAACCCCACATTTTTGAACGATCCTTTTTCAACAAGTATCATCTCTTATCCATGAAAAGGGTTCCAAATTGCACTTATCATTAGTTAGTTTTATTTCCCCATGAACTAACTTAGACCATTATCACTTCTTGATAGAAATCATGGCCATACTTATCTTGTCATAAGATACCACCTCTATGATGGTCATCAAATAATAATTATGGTCACACTTATCTGCCCGTAAGGTTCCAAATCTAATAGGATCATTATCATGTAGCTGATAATGATTAGGGTCTCTCTTATTCCTTCCTACAAAGTATCCATTTTTCCTTAGCCACAAAGGAAGTTGATTCAAGTTACAATTTCATCCTCAAATTGCACTTGCAACCACTAGTTAGTTATATCCTTCATATAAACTAATGACTAGTATCATCATCCATTGATGATATCAATGATCTCACTTACCTCTACGTGAGGTTTTATTTCAAGAGTATTATCAGTATTTTAATAATATCATTGATCACACTTACTCCACGTAAGGTACCCTACTAAGAGTATAATCAATCATTTGATTAATGGCCAGCTTTACTCTATGTAAACTGTCATGCCCATGGAAAGATTCCATTCTTCCAAAGTCGCACATTAAATCAAGTCATGGCTAGGATCTTTCTAAGGTAGACTTCTTTTACCTACATCAGAGTTCAACCTATGAAAGCTTAATGACCTACAACAATGATCTGATACCAACTGTAACAACCTAAAATCTAACTCAATTTTTTTTAAGGTTCAATTTTAGCCAAGACAATCTAGAAAAATATTATAGAAGCTTTTAATCATATTATGAGTTCCAGATGTTGCAGCATATCTCGAGTGGATAGGAGTGGCCAAACTCCCATAATAATTTTAGGGTTTACCTTGTACACTACCCATACAACTTAAAGGACACCTTTGAGTGGTCATCCCATTTCCTTTCTCTCTTTTGAAGGATATTTTGACCACAGCATGTGGGTTAACCCTATATTGTTCATTTGAGAAAAGGGACGTCAAATCCCTTACTAGTATCAATCATTTCTTACTAGTACTTAGGTGTAAGCTTCTTATAGTTTTACACACACTTCTTTTAGTATAAAACTATTGTGCACCATTAAACTATCCTCTAGATAGCTTAATGGAGGTGACTATCACCCATGTGGCATCTTCCATTTGGTCACCCATCAGTCAATCAAGGTTTCCAATGACTACCACACCAAATAACATCCCCCATAGGAATTCTTCCATAATCATTCAGGTTTCTATGACTATCATTTGCACCTTTAATTCCTTTTGAACTTGAACTTATTGTACTTTCTCATCCCTTATATCCTTCTTTGTTTCTTCTAACGGTTGATCCAAGTGAGTTATGGTGGCTTTTTCCATAATATGTTGTATAAAGGCTTTCTTTGCCCTTATTTAGGAGTGGAATATCCTTGATTTTATCTACCTCCTATCAATGTATGATTTCCTTGCTTTGCCTTGAAGATTTTCTTACGACCAAAATTTTATGTCTTTCTTCATAGTTTTCACTTTGCAAACTCTTGCCAAATGGCCAATTTTATAATAATTGTGGTAATGAAATGTGATGTTTTCATAATCCACTTGTTGATCCCATTCTCTTGATTAAGATTTAATCTTAATGGATTGTGGCAAAGGTTTTGAAATGCCCATAACAACACATATTTATGTATGTATAGCATGCTTCCACTCCTTAATAGTGAATTCTTCCTTGATGAATTCTCCTAGGATATTTTTAATATTCTTCAAAATATCCTTATTGATAATTTAATATGGAAGTCCAAAAAGCCTAACCCAAATTAGAAGCTTCTTAATAGTTTTTGTATCAATAGAAAAAAATTCATTCTATCGTCTTAAATAAAAGTTATCTCTCCCTCTAAACCATGGGCCACCACTCAATATTTTATCCCTAATTTTTGAATTAGAAAAGATGACAAGGAAAAACTCTTTAGGAATAAAACTCACTGAGTAATTTGAATTCAATACCCACATCCACTTGATACAATCTTGAACCTCCAAAAACCCTAGTCAAAATCTATGGAACTTACATATTAACCCCCTACTTTTCAAAACCATTATATCATGCTCAATCATCCCATCCTTGATGGTCACTTTTGGTGCAACATCTACTACTTGGATTGAACTTTCCATATATTTGCTCTTTCACTTATCTTCAACTTGGGCATCCATAATTCTAGTGAGGGCATCCTCACTCCCCATTAGAGCTTTCAAATATGACTTTACTTCAAAACTAACTAGTGGGGTTGGGGTTTGGTATCACTCATGGCTTGCACTCCCTCTTGGCTCACACTCCATCTCAACTTGCACTCACTCCCAACTCACACTCCCTCCTAGATCATACTTCCTCCTAGCTTGCATTACCTCCAGGCTCGCACTCGCTCCTATCTCTTCTTTCTCCTGGCATTCCTTTGCTTTGGAACTTTTTAAAAATAATATTCATCACATTCATGGTAAGGGTTTGAAGCATTGATTCTAAAGATCTCAAGATTGGCTCGCATTCTCTCTTGGATTGCACATACTCTTGAATCATGCTTCCTTCTAGCTCACACTCCCTTCCATATTGCACTCCCTCTTGGATCACACTTACTCTTGTCTCTTTTGTCTCTCAGTGTTCCTTTGCTTTGATAACTTTTCAAAAACAATATTTGACACATTCATGGTAAGGGTTTGAATCATTGGTACACTACGAATAAATTTTATGCTCTTCCACCATATCTAAAGACCTCGATATTGGCTCACATTCCCTATTAACTCGCACTTTTGAAGAAGAATCATTTAGTCTCATTTATTTTAACACTTACAATATTTATTTTTTTCATATCAATATCCCTTTTAGTTTACTTTTATCTTTCTTTTTGCTTCTAGGGTCTTCCTCTTTTATTCCCACCAATACTTTCATCTTCATCAATCTTTAATTTTTTTATAGTTTTCATAGTGAGACTTATCATTTATAGATTTTTCTTGCTCTAAAGGTTCTAAAATACAAAGAAAAACCTCAAAAGAAATTTTTTTTTTATGTTGCCCTAGAAACCCTAAAGTGTAAGAACACTCCATAGCAATTACCTTCTTATTCAAGAATTGTAATAAATATTTTATACGAAAACACATTAATGTTATAAAATAAAACAAATATTACCAATGGAATACATTAAAATAAATCATCATTTGATTTAGGTAGTCAACATTTTCTTTTTAGATTTAGCTAAACTTACTACTTCCTCTAACCATAGAAAAGATAATTTAACTTCATGATCCTCAATTAAAACCCCTCTATTGGCTAGCCTATCTACATATTTGTTTCCTTCCCATAACATATGTGTAAACCTGATTTCTTCAAATTTTGTATCAAGATCTTGTATTTCCATAATTATCTCTTGTGTATTCCATGGAGCCTTTGATTTCCTCAAAATTGCATTTATTACTATTAGTAAATCACTTTCCATCCATAGTTTGTTCCATTTAATTTACTGGTATATTTTTAACCCTTCCAAAGTTGCCCAAGCTTCTACTTCATTATTTGTTTTAAATACACTACTGAAAGTATAATGAGAAAAAATCTCTCCCCTATTATTTCTAATTATTCCTCCTTCTCCTGTTGGTCATGGACTTTCTTTAGATGCTCCATCAAAATTCAATATGACCAACTCCACATATGGTGGTTTCCACTCTATAGTCTTTGCCTTATTTTTGTTTCTCCTAACCCAACATCATAATTTCATTTGATGACTTTACTCCATCTATCAAGGCTTTTTGCTTCAATATTAGGGATTGGATGAGTTGATAGGGTTGGTTTAGAATCCTTTATGGCTAAACAAATCATCCTTTTCATTACCTCTAAATTGTTTTCCTTTGGTTTAAATATTCTTCTATTCCTTTCTAGCCATACAATCCAAAGTATTTTATCTTCTGATATATGCCATATTATTTTTAAAGCCTCACTTTTAAAAGTGATCCAACATTGCTTTAACCATTCTTCAATTCTGCCATTAATCACCATGCATTTACAAAACATATTAAGAATCCATTGTCATGGTTTCCAAACTATTGAGCAATGTCCCAAGAGATGATCTATACTCTCCTCCTTTTTACATGGAACACATTGTGAGGTATCATGAAACCCCTTTTCATAAGGTTCTCTCAGGATAAAATTCTTTTATGACCTAATAGTTAATCAAACATTTTGACTTTAATAATGCTCAGGCTATCCCAAATATATCTCCATATTTTTACAGTATTCATATTTTGTCAATGCTTTACATTATATCCATTTCTTGTTGTGTATTCTCCTAAGCTATTCAACTCCCAAATTAGCTTATCCTTGGATCCCCTTAGAATAATCATTGTTGTTATCTTTCTGCTCAACTTCCTCCTAGCATCAATGTCTTGTATACTTGTAAAAAAATCTTCTTTCCATTGGTATCTTCCTTCCCAATCCTTTTACATAAAGTTTGAAACCCTATCACCATATTTATCTTGAAATAATCTCATCCATTGTTTCAAAATTGGATTTATATTGAGTAGATTTTTATCACACCAAATATCCATACAAATAGAAAAAAATTATCTAGTTTCCATAACCCATCTTAGACCTCTAATCACTAGATAAATTGTTTTTTTTAATTGTTTCATAGTGCAAAACCATATGGTAGTGATAATATAGTAAATATTAAGATTGGGTAATTGGGATCAATGTAGTTACTTAAAAGAATTATTACCCATTATCTTTGAATTTATTTGTACAATATCCAAATTAATTTTCTCCTAAGAGCTAATTTTGCATTCGTAATAACTCTTAAAACCAAGACCTCCCCTGGTTTTATCATCACACACCTTACTCCATTTCACCAAAGGAAATTTCCTTTTATCATGTAATCCTGACCATAAAAATTGAAGAGCAAAAGACCCTGATAAACTAAATCTAGAAAAATAGTAATTACATAATCAAAGGTGTAGACACCAAAATTCAACACCCACAAAATCACATTTGCCACCCCACCACAAAATCATGCATAATAAAATTATATGCCTAAGTTCCAACTTAGGGATATAAGACCCTGCACATTATCCTATTTTCTAGATTTATTAAATCTAGAAAATCAGCCTAGGATACCCTGCCTACCCACTAGACATGTGTCCTAGCCACCTCACCCAACACCCTTGCCACATCTCATCCACTCTTGTCCCCCTTGTCCCTTCACATGGGGAAAAATCCCACATACCACTCCACTTGCAGCCACATCACCCCAGTTAAGTGAGGCACACTAGGTGACTCACTATAACTGTCCCCTCCATTTGGTAGCCCAGGATTACCACTTGGCAATCCAGGCTTGCCACCTCCCATTTCCCTCCAAAACCCTAAGGGGCCTATAAAGGCACCCTTACCCCACCAAACAAAGAGAGCTGAATATTTATACCATCAGGCTACTGAAATAGATTCGGACCTCTACGCACATCCTGAGAGACATCCATTACCAGAGCTCGGAGGCCCGTGTTTTGAAGCAATCTATCCTTCAGCCCAAACCGCTGGTCCATGGTTCCATAGTCAGAACTGCACATTCATGGTTTCACAACCGTGCATCCGTGGTTTCTAGTCCACCACCATGCACCCATATTTTTACAGAGTCGAGATCACTATGACAACACGATCAGTAAAATTTATTTTGCAAGGCTTTTGTTTTACATGCTTCTGTTATTTGCATTACATGGTTATCTGCTTAGGGTTTGGATTTAGCATCAGTTTTATACCTTGGTTTACAGGTGCTACTAATCCCTTTTTTGGTTCTCATGTGTGTAGGTGATAGGTACCTTGGAGAAGCTGTTGGAGCTAGAGTGGTCCCACGTTGGATACCAAAGCCCACTCACCTTTTGAAGTTGTAGCGAAAGATTGGAGAACATCGTACCTTGTTGAAGATTTGGAAGACCCCATTTAGAAGAATATTGTATCATACAGAGAGATATATTGTAACATTGCTCCCAAGACACTTGGGGTAATTCAAAAATTGTAACATTTGTATCAAAATAAGATCAATACAAAAGCAATTTTGTCAATACTCTTATCTCTGTGTGTTTATATTTTTGTGTTCATATCTTTTGGCTATAAAAATGGTGATCACGGTGGGACCCCCTAAGGGTTCCATTTTGTTTTGCCTTGCTTTTTATTAATTTACTGATCTATGTTTTCTGCATCTACAGGTTTTAGGAGCTTGAAGCATGCATGGATTCGATCTCGGGTCGGTAGATCTGAGATTTGTTACATTCGACCCTGTTATTGTGAAACCATGCACCCATGGTTTTAGATCTAGGAAACCATGCACCCATGGTGGAAGAATTAGAGAAACATGAGCTCATGATTGAGAAGCGATAGAACCGCACCCGCACGGTTGGACATCTGGAGAAATGTGTACACGTGGTTGCTACATTATGGAACCGTGGACCTACGGTTGACAGTTGGAGGGAGCAACGAAAGGATAAGAGGTCTGTACCCCTATCCCATTTTTTGTTCCTATTTTTCTAGTTCTAGTATGCATCTAGGGTAAATTAGGAGTCTTAGTCCTGTGTGCTATTGTCTGCATTTAGGTCTTAGGATAGAAATTTACTTAGTTTTTGCATTCATCCACACAATAAAAGGAAAAATTAAGAGGATCTACATTTGCATTTAGGAAAAGATCATATTGCATTGCCCAGTTAGTAATAATTTGGGTATTTTCTTTAGGGATCAGGTCAGATTTGATTTTTTCTATTGCACAGTTGAACCCATAGACCCACGGTTGGGATCTCCCAAATGTGGACCTACGGTTGGCAAACCGTGCACCCATGGTTTACTAGAACCAACCACGCACCTTCTGTTGGCCTCTAATAATAGAATCATCTAGAATCTTGCTTGGAATCAACTTTTAGCCCCTGATATATGTTGTTTGCTATTCTCTATTTCCTACTTTCTACATTTAGGCATAAAAATATAATTGCATTTTAGTTGCATTCCACAATAAATTAAACAAACCTCACACACTCACTTAAACATTGGAAAATGGTTAGATTTCATCACCATCAAGTTTGGATTTCATCACCAGACCACCAACATTATTACCCTATTTTTGGCCAAGGTTGGCTCCAAGAACCATCGTAGCTTGGAAAATTTACATGTATTTCTCTTCGGAGGGTATAACGCTGACCAAGTGAGACTGGGTGAGGACTGGTAGGACTTGTGCTCCCTGACCGGGTATGGGTTTCATCTCCATACTTTGGTGGGTTTACATGATCAGACTTCATCACCGGGTTGTCGAGCTATGAGTATACAGGTGAAATCCTAGATTCATTTAGGGCAAAACATTTTGCACATGTCTTTTTTTAAAAAAAAAAAAAAAAAAAAAAAAAAAAAAAAAACAAAAAAAAAAAAAAAAAAATAAAAGCATGAAACTTAGGACCAAAAACCTTGCTTGTTTATTTGCTTTGGGTGTTGTATTGCATTGTACTTTCATTCCACCTACATAGACTTGCATTTGCATTTCACACATCATTGCATATTAGCGTATGGTAATGACCCATGGTCAGGCCAGAAAGTTAGCATTACTTCAGAGTTAGTTGTCTTCCCCCATGGCATCTCAGTCTAGTGAGGTCCCTAACACTTCGGTGGTAGGGCAAGTTAGTATACCTCCTCCTATGTCCCAGAGCCTAAATGTAGGGCCCTCTAGTAGTGCCCCCATTTTAGACATAGATGTTATGCATAGGGCTACACATACCGCTATTCCTGAGACTCCTAGGAGTGAGCCACCCACCCCAATGGATGGTCATGTCACACTTGTAGACATGGATACCGTTAGGATGTATCTAAATGTGGTTGGAATGGTTTTTCCATCATTAGCACCACTTACCATCCCATCCCACACCATACCATCATTGCATCAAGAGTCCACCTTCACACATCTATAACAGTCTGGAAAAGTCTTTATAAATCCACTTTTTGACTTGATTGTTGTGACCCTGGCTAGCCACCCATCATCTTCTAGCCAACCACCCCTCACATTACCTCAATAGACCATCACTTGCACCAATCCCCTGTACGAAGTGATGACTCAAGTTGCTTCATAGATCCCCACATCCATTCCACCTACCACCCCTATAGGCTCCATACATCATATCACCCCTCATTCAATGGCAATACCTTTTTCTACCTACCCTCCACTCACATCCACTACCATGGTTGTCTCACAACCAACCCAACCAACCACCTCATATGTGGTTGTGCCCACATCATCTACACTTGCCATGCAATAGGCTTTCTTGTAACTACAACAAATGATTTTGGATAATGCTAATCATAGCGTTAACCCTGACCCTAATCAACATTTGTAGAGGATTGAGCATAACCTACCACCTACCTCTCACCAAACCCATACCTTTATCCAAGATCCATCTTGGGTATTGCATCCCCCAACCACTACCATAGCAACTCATCCACCACATCACATGTATGCTAACTCATCAGGTCAACATACTATTATACCCCCATCACCGCATCCATATCAGAACCTTCATCAACCATCATATCATCATACATTTTAGCCTAGCATCCCCCATCATCCACAATCCACATACAATGCACCCTAGTACCAATAGTATCAAACAAACTAGGGTTTTAACCCTATGGATGATCCTAAGTACTAGTTCCTGCAAAACTATATTGATAGCCTTGCCATGTAGACCCTAGGTTTGCAATATCAAAAGCCAACATTAAGGTAGCTACTCAATCACCCGATCCATGCTTCGATGCCTGCACCACCCTATCCGAAGGATTTTTAGATGTCGAAGCTTGAATTTAAGGGGGAAGAGGACCCTCGAGAGCATGTAATAAGGTTTGTAAATGCATGCTTTAGGATCAACAATAATGATGCACTCATGCTACACACATTTCCTCAGACACTTGGGGAGAAGCCCAAGATTGGTACAACCACTTACCGCATCAGAGTGTTTACACTTTTGAGCAGCTTGCGGACCAATTCTTGGAGCGATTCACCCTGAATATCTAAAAGAAGACCACATTGACCGATCTGATTAGTCTAAAGCAATATGATGATGAATCGGTCCATGATTTTGGTAACCATTGGAGGGCGGTTATGATTAAGTTGCCATTCACCCTCCCCATGTCAAAAATAACAAGAATGTTCATGAAGAGTTGTGCCAAGCCCATCTCTTTGTTACTATAATTATAGTAGTATAGGACATTCGATGAGGCACTCACCCAAGCCAAAGTGATAGAAGAGATAAAAATCCAAGAGGGTGAGATCAAGCCTAAGAAAAAGGAATGGTAGAACAAGAACCAAAAGGGGAATAACCATGACCAGTCCAAGGCCACTCAGGTTAATCATATAGTCTTGGGCCAACCTTCACAGTCAAATCAACAAGCCCAAGTTCAGATCCAACAACCCCAACAACAACAACAACAACCACAACAATTGAATTATCAAGTGGTTCCACCCCCATAATAGGTGCAAAATCAAACACAACCTATAGAAAGGTAGCAACATCACTTTAGACCTAGGTACAACTACACACCATTACAAGAGCCCTATTCATCTGTGTTTTAGAAGTTGTATGCGACACAACTTTTTACATTATCGAAGATTAAACCCGAGGACCCTAGCAAGCCAAAAACAAAAGGCTATAGAGAGCACTTATACTACATCTATCATCGACAAAGAGGACATGACATCGAAGCTTGCCATGGGTTTAAGGGTATTGTGCAAGACTTATTGGAAGCGGGGAAGATCAAAGTCGACAATCCACTAGCCCAATCCAATCAGAACCTTGGTATATATCAGACACCTTTGCCTCACCATGAGACAAATCAACAAGCGATGGGAGCATCAACTTCTACAGTTCCTCCCAACCAAGTCAATTATGTGTCTCAACTACACCAAGGTTTTGTAGGGGCTATCAGTGTGGTCACCCATGGGCAGAGACAAGCAAATCGCACAACCCAAGCTCCCACAACACAACCAAGTGTCCCCATACAACTAGGGCCATCAATTCCACCTCCACCATTTCATAATCCAAGCAATCCATCTCACCCAACTATCACCCTAGGCAATCGGTTAACCCAAAGTTTGAAAATGGCATCGATAAAACTATCAATCTATGAGCTAATACAATAATCACCCCCACATCGAGAAGCATTGATGGAAATCCTAAAATCCATCCAAGTACAATCAGAAGATCCCAATGCTTTCAACTCCTTTGTGGGGAGTGTACAAAAGTGCATGGAGCCCTCGATAGCATTTTATGACTTCGAGGAGAAGAAAGTTTCATCAGATTTACCGGATCCTCCATTGCACATAGTAGCTCATATTGATAGGAAGTCATTCAAGAGAGTCCTTATTGATACCGGCTCCTCCATCAACCTCATTACCACTCCCACCATCAAAAATCTTAACATACCACCATCACACATTACATCATCCACCTTCACCTTAAGAGCCTTTAATGATGCCTTATGCTCAACTATGGGGAACATGGTTCTTCCTATCATCATGGGGGTGAAAACTATACATGTCCTCTTCCACATCTTGGAAGGGGTGATGCAATACAACATACTTCTTGGATACCCCTGGATTAGGGAGATGAAGTGTGTGCCCTCAACATTGCACCAATGCCTAAAGTATGTACATGAGGGCAAAGTACATTGCATCCCAATAGACATAGAGCCTTTTAAATACTGCAACTTGATCTCAAATCCTTATGAGCCTCTACTTCCATCAACCCACCTATCCATCCAACCACTCATCATCCGAACCACTCCCACTAACATCACTTCATCAAAATCCCCCATCCTAGAGGAGTTACCGATAGTTGACCCTACTTTTGCATCTAAAAGTGTTAACTCTAGTCAACCCTCAAACACCACATTCCATTTTTCCATCGCACCTGATCATCCCGCTAACCAATCATCAACTCCATCAATCACACCACCCACTTCACAAATACCATTCATATTCACAGCTCAACCCACCCCATCAACTAACAACCCCATCCAATCTCATCCATCTCAAACTTCACCACCCATAGTCTCATAGATAGGGTCACCTATCCGAGAGGAGCCATCACCTCCACTTGAACCACAGATCACCCTAGAAGCACCCTCTTCATCCACTGAGCCATCATCATCCCAACCTTCCCAAGTTGTAGTACATCTCGCTAATCCCAGCATTGGTGAGTACATCATTGAGAGTGTCATAGTTACACCACCTATTGAGTCAGTCAGAGACTATGGTCACCCATGTGACCCACCTTTAGCCATAGGTGCAGTGTATAGAATGGGTTCTCAATCAGATGGGATTAATTTCATATATGGGGGTGGATTCTTCATCCGATCCACCTCCTCCTAATGAGGAACCCTTGCAAGAATTTAATGGAAATTTAGATTATCTATCCAACCCAGATTTCCCTTTGTGATATTTTTGTAGGGTCAACTGGTAGGGATATGGACTTGGATGACATGAGCAGGGTCCACGTTACATTTTTGAGCCTGAATATAGAGAATCACATGATCGCTCTGGTCTAGGGTATAGACCTTCTACCTCAGACTCTTCCTTCAACCAAACCTTTCAATGACTCACTCTTGAGTATGAAGAAGAGGAAGAGGAGAGTGAGGAATGTGATGATTCTGATGATATTGATGATGAGTACCTGGACCCTAACTTTGCACCTCATCTACATGAGGCTTTTTTAGAGATTGTATTGCACACATTCATGATTAATCACATGCCAGATGATTACATCTCCGATGAAGATTTTGGGGATTATATCTTCGATGAAGATTTTGGGGAATTTTGATAAATGGAAGCAAATCTAGACTGGATCATTCGAATATTTGATGGTCCCCAAGATGATGTGGTTCCTACTGAACCCATCGAGAAATATGAGTGGTATACAAAGATGTTTCCCATAGATCACACCATATTTCACTTCAACAAAGAGCATGAGCACCCTGAGCTAGATCCTCCACCACCACCTTGGCCACTCCCGTAACACCACCATTCACCCACACTAGGTCAGTTGCAACCTAGAGAGAGTGAGTCATCACCTCTTGAATCACAACCACCTCATTTCCACCAAGTCAATATGATTTTTATTGACTTGTTCACCCCACTCCATAACCCATATGATTTGGTGAAATCGATTTAGGTCGATGCTAGCCTTATCACCATGGATAGGATTTCATCCCCACCATCCATCATCGAGTTCATCCTATCCGAAGAGTTACTATGAGCTTCAAACACTTACATTCCACAACAACCTTCACCCTCCTCTACCTCAGTTTTTCAAACTAAAGTAGAGGGGGAGACCTCTGAGATATTTGAGAATGTGGAGGATGATATCCATCTCATCCCAACTCCACATCAACTAGAGGAAGGTTCTCACATGTTGATCGAAGAATCCATAGATGTGAACCTTAGCAAAGATGCGAACAATCCTCAAATCATCAAAATTGCAAAATATTTATCTGTAGAGGAGAAAGAATGTATGATCGATGTCTTGACAAGAAAGAAGGATATTTTTGCATGGTCATACAAAGACATGCCTGGCCTTGACCCCAACTTGGTGGTCCACAACCTTACTTTGGTACCAGATGCTAAACCTTTCAAGCAAAAGCTCAGGAAACTTCATCCAACTATTGCATTAATTGTAAAGGAAGAGCTACAAAAACTACTGGATGTGAATTTCATAGTCCCAATTGATTATCCAGAGTGGCTCTCTAACATGGTACCCATTCGTAAGTCGAATGGGGGGTACACATATGCACTAATTTTTATGATCTAAACAAAGCATACCCCAAGGATGATTTTCCTCTACCTAACATCGATCAATTAGTAGACTCCTACGTAGGCCATGAAATGCTTTCACTAATGGATGATTTCTCAGGATACAATCAAATTTGAATTAATCTTGAGGACCAACACAAGATAACATTTACAACACCTTGGGGCACATTTTGTTATAGGGTGATGCCTTTCGACCTTAAAAATGTAGGGGCTACGTATCAATGTGCCATGACATACATATTCCATGATTACATGCATAAAATTATTGAGGATTATGTCGATGATCTGATTGCCAAATCAAAGATACATCTTGAGCACATTGAAGTCCTAGAGAAAGTATTTGATCGATTGCTTGAACACAAGGTAAGGTTAAATCCTAAGAAGTGTGTATTTGGTATCACATCAAGAAAACTTCTAGGATTCATTATCTCCAAGCGAGGCATTGAAGTGGACCCTGATAAGGTCAAGGCCATTATAGAGATGCCACCTCCAACAAACTTGAGAGAGTTGCATAGTTTACAAGGAAAGATTCAATCTATCTGATGATTCATTGCACAACTCTCAGATAAATGCAGGCCTTTCAATCACTTGCTATAGAAGGGGGTGACATTCTCTTGGACAACTGAATGTCAAGAGGTATTTGATGACATAAAGAAGTATCTGGCTTCACCACCAGTTCTTACGCACCTCGTTCAGGAGTCCCTTTTCATCTCTATGTCTCTGCAATAGATTTTGCACTAGGGACAATGCTTGCTCAGAAAAATGAGAATCATAAGGAGCAAGCCATTTATTACATTAGTCGAACATTGGTAAGTTATGAAACAAGATATGCTTATGTCAAAAATTTGTGCTTAGCAGTGGTTTTTACCACTAAGAAACTCAGACATTACATGCTAAGTAACACTACTTATGTCATAGCTAGAGAGAATCCTCTATGATACATGATGACTCGCACATACAACAACACCCATACCACAAAATGGATAATGCTTTTAATAGAATTTGATCTTGAATTCATCAGTCAAAAATCCATCAAAGGTCAGGTGATAGTCGATCAACTTGTCGAAGCTCCATTACCAAATGATAAACCACTTATCATTGAGCTTCTAGATGATTCAGTATTTTTCATCAATGAACAAGAAGAGCTAGTCCCTCCCGAGGATGAGGTTGACATGACAATGTTCTTTGATGGATCAAAGTGTGAAAGAGGACAAGGTGTTGGAGTTGTGTTTTACACACCTAAAGGAATCCCTATTCCTTTATCATTCAAACTTGACTTCTCATGCACAAACAATAATGTAGAGTATGAAGCCCTAATATTGGGACTTCAATCAGCTATAGCTATGGGTATTAAATGACTAAGCATATTTGGTGATTCTCAACTCATCGTTTATCAAGTGAAAGGAGAATACCAATGCAAGGAACCAGTCTTGAAATAATATCACGAAGTAGCAATGAAGTTGCTAGAGAAATTTGATTGGTATGAAATTAGTAACTTGCCTCATTCGACTAATAGATTTGTGGATGCAATGGCCTCTTTGGGATCCTTGATCCCTAAGAATGAACATGGAGAAGTCCAACCGCTAATCATAACAACTGTGTCCAAGCCAACAATTAAGCGAGCAGAGTCTAAAGGTGAGAAGAGTGTTTGTTTGGTCCATGTCGAACCATACAATTCTTACCTTGATGAGATTAAAGACTTTCTCAAGTCTGGGACCCTCCCAATAGAAATGATGTGAACTACAAAAAGGATGTTCAAACAAAAAGTAGCTCACTTTACTCTCTTGGGGGATGTGTTGTATAGACATGGCTATGATGGAATTCTATTACGATGTCTAGATCCCGTTGAGGCACAATGAGCTATAATGGAAGCCCATGATGGTACTTGTGGTGGCCACTTTAGTGGAATGGCCATTGCAAAGTGTATTTTGTGCATGGGTTATTATTGGCCCACCATGGAAAGTGATTGTTGTCAATATGTTAAGAAATGTCAAAAATACCAACATCATACTAATTTAACTCACGTACCATCACAAGCTTTACAACCCATTCAAATCCTTTGGCCCTTTTCACAATGGGGCCTTGATTTGATTGGTAATATTTCACCTACCTCATCAGGACAACATAAATTCATCATCACTACCATGGAATACTTCACCAAATGGGTCGAAGCAATTCCAATGACCACTACGACTGGACCTCGAATAGTGGAGTTTATACTTCAGCATATTATCTATCATTTTGGGATTCCTTCCAAGATCATTTTTGATAATGGTAAGTCATTTAAGAACAAGGATGTTCGAGCCTTATGCAACAAGTACAATATTCAACATAGTTTCTCGACTCCTTATTACCCATAGGCAAATGGATAAGTCGAAGCGACTAACAAGATAGTGATAGCCATTCTCAAGAAACTCATCAAGGAAAATCATAGAGATTGGCACACTCAACTCCCCTTGGCACTATGGGCTTATCGAACAAGCATCAAAACACCAATGGGAGCAACACCTTTTTCACTAGTCTATGGCACTAAAGCAATTATACCTCTTGAGCTAGAGATTCCTTCCTTGCGAATCACATTACAGGAATTCATGGATGATGATACAGCTAGACAAGCACATCTTGACCAATTAACACTCCTTGATGAAAGGTATATCAATGCCTTGGAACATCTACGAGTATACCAAGACCGAATCAAATGTGCTTACAATGCAAAAGTCCATCCTCATGAATTTCAAGTAGGAGATCTCATGCTTAAAGAGAACCAACAAAATACCAATGCATTGCCGCACTTGAGAGATAAATTCATGGCTAATTGGTTAGGTCCATATATTGTCAAATAGAAGTTGGGTCCAGGAACGTATAGACTTGCCAACTTGGAAGGAGAATTGGAACCTGAGCCATTGAACATAATACATCTAAAGGTATTTTATGCATGATGCGATTTATATATATATGTACATATACATGGCAAAAAAAATAACAAAAATAAAAAATATTTCATTTCATGCATTCCATATAGGCATCTTGTTCATACCATTCATTACATTAGATCATGTGGTAAATTTTGGCATCAAAACACTACAATCATCAATCATAATAATACATTGCTTCCTAAGAAAAATCCTAATATTTTCAATCACTCAACCATCTCTAGTGTCTCAAGCAACCTCCTTTGAAAATTGAACAATATTTAGATGCAACAGGTTATTCTTGGTCAATCAAATTTCCTCTTGGATCATGCACAACAAAGCACATATAAAATCATTGTGAGTCTTAGGAATAATGAAGTCAAAATTTGCTATTGCCATAAGTGAAAGGTTTCCCTTGCTCATCCAATTATGCGCATGGTCTAGAGTACTACAGAGTTGGCAAAAGGACAAGCTCCTCCTTCACCCCCCAAAAAAAATCCCTTGCTCTTCATCAAATCGAGCAAGTATCCAAAAAAAAAAATCCCTTGCTCCTCCTCAAAATGAGCAAGTATCCCGAAAAGCATCTCAAAGCAATAAGATCCCCTTTGCTCTTCCTCAAAATGAGCAAGTATAAGCAATAAAATCCAATTGCTCCATCACAAAATGAGCAATCCCCAAAATCCAAAGCAATAAAAGAAGGAAAGGAGCTTGAATCCCTGGAACTCTTAGTGTCTCAAAAACCGTGGGGTGATCCTCATTACAGCAATGGGTTGAATGAATCCCGCTTGGCAATGAGGTATCCTTACGCGTGGTGTCAAATCTATCACATTAGCGACCTTCTTTTGTACAGATCTATGGCCGCTCTCGGATGAGCTAGCTTATTGGCATAAGTTACAATTGATTAGTTTGACCTAGCTCATGATGAGAAATGAACAATCATTGCACACACAGTTGGTCCTTGAGGAAATTTGAAAACACTAGGACAACCTTAGCATCATGAAGATTTGCGAGATCGTAAGATAAGTTTGTATGAGTCACTAAATTGTTTGAGTCTTTGCAAAACAACTCTAGATCCTTTATCCCTAAGGACAATAAAATCATAAGAAAGCCTCCATTACACACCACCATCATATAGTCATAAATATCATAATCCATTTCATCCATGTGGTCATACCATAGTATCATATCGGTGCCCCTGATTAAGCAATAAAGGCAAAGTTTGCTAAATAATGGTTCAAAACCTCTTTGAAAAATGATCAATAAAACAACACCATTCATTCAAATGGTCAAAACCTCTTTGAACAATGATCAATGAAGAAACAACATTCATTTAAATGGTTCAAAACCTCTTTGAAAAATGATCAATAAAGCAACACAATTCATTCAAATGGTTCAAAACCTCTTTGAACAACGATCAATAAAGCAACACCATTCATTCAAATGGTTCAAAACCTCTTTGAACAATGTTTAATAAAGCAACACAACTCATAATATCTTTGAACAACGATGATTAAAGCAACACCATTTATTCAAATGGTTTAAAACCTCTTTGAACAATGATCAATAAAGCAACACAATTCATTCAAATGCTTCAAAATCTCTTTGAAAAATTATTAATAAAGCTACACCATTAATTCATTTGCATTCATTCATAAGATATTCATTTGATAACATGTACAAAAAATATATAAATAATAAATCATTACACATATACATAAATAATCACAAAAACACCAACTAGGGGGGGGTCAAGCAGTCCATTTGGTCACATTCAATTCAAAATAAAAAATCTCTAAAGGAATCAACCCCTTTGGTCACATTCAATTCAAAAGGCTCCAAAGGAATCAACCCCTTTGGTCACATTCAATTCAAAGGGCTCCAAAGGAATCAACCCCTTTGGTCAATCCAATTCAAAAAAAGCTCCAAAGGAATCAAACTCCTTTCGTCACATTTCAATTCAAAGGGATCCAAAGTAATCAACCCTTTGTTCAAAAAGCTCCAAAAGAATCAACCTCCTTTGGTCACATTTAAACTCAAAAAGCTCCAAGGGAAACAAACTCCTTTGGTCAATTCAATTCAAAAGGCTCCAAAGACACCTACCCCTTTGGTCAAATCAATCCAATAAAGCTCCAAAGGTAACCCAATTTCTTTGGTCAAATTCAATCTCAACAAGGCTTTCAAAAATTGAAATGCTATAATATCAACTCCCTAACAAAGCCATGTGGCTGGACTGCTCCATGGGATAGAGATGCACATTTTATTCTTTCACTCAGCCTTAAATGATCCTTGTATCAAGTGATTTACTCTAGCACCCTAGCGATTGTAGCAATTGGCTATCCATACAATCTGGTAGGAGTAGATTACCATAAGGACAATTATAATTAACACAATTCAAAAAATCCCCAAAGGCATAAATCCCTTTGGTCAAATCAATCCAAAACGCTCCAAATGTACTCAAATTTCTTTGGTCCAAAAAAACATCAATTAGCAAAAACATAAAAACAAAAAATATCTTGTGCTTTCTTTCCATTTCAAAAACATCAAAAATCAAAAAACATTTACATGCATCTTTTGTCTTACAAAAATATAAAACACCAAAAATATTTCCATGCATCTTTTGTCTTACAAAAACATAAAACACCAAAAACATTTCCATGCATATTTTGTCTTACAAAAACATAAAACACCAAAAACATTTCCATGAATCTTTTGTCATACAAAAACATAAAACACCAAAAATATTTCCATGCATATTTTGTCATACAAAAAAAAAAACACAAAACAATCATGCATTCTCCAAAAAAAAAAACAACAACAAAAGCAAAAAAAACAAAAAACTCCAAAGATACCTCAATTCCTTTGGTCAAAAACAAATTCAACAGGCTCCTAAAAGAATAGAAATACTCTCATCTCAATTCCCTAAGAAGGCCATGCGGTTGGACTGCTCCAAGAGATAAAGGTGTACATTGACTTCTTCCACTGAGCCTCAAGTGATCCTCATATACAGTAACTTATCCTATATACCTAGCAATTGTAGCGACTGGAAATCCATGCAATTTGGTAGGATGGATAAGTTACCATAAGGCCCTTGAAAAGTGATTCACCTCATGCAAAAAATTAATTGTTATCATCTCAATTCCCTAAGAAATCCATACAGCTGGACTGCTCCAAGGGATAGAAATGCACAATTATCAACAATGGCCAAAATCACAATTGAAACAAAAACAAAAACATCCATCTCATTCCAACCATTATCATATGTTTCATTGCTTTCATCATTTCATATCTTCTCCATCGACTCATCGCTTGAATGGATAGACAAAATCAACAAATTCGAGTTTCATAATCAAAGTTAACACTCAATCATGCAAATTATGCTCATTAAAATTAGCATATTTTCCATGATTGGGGCAACACAAGTTGAATTTTATTTGTGACCATATTACACAACTCCCCTTCAAATGCAATGGCTACAAAAAAAAATTAAAATCCTACCAAATCATCATCTCACATCATCATCATCTCGAGTGAACCTTGTATTTAGTAATTTATTCTAGAAACCTGGCAATTGCAGCAATTGGTTATCCATGCAATCCAGTAGGATGGATAAATTATCATAAGGACACTAAAAAAATCATCTCACATTATCATGTTTGAAATTAAATCATGTTGGCCCTTCAATTTTTGAGCTTGGTTCTGTTAAATCAAATTTGCACAAGGTTATCCTTAAACCCCTTCCATTGGGTCAAAAGTGAAAACGACCAAACACAATTTGGTAATATTAAAAAATCACTTGAGTATCGAATTCCTGAATGATTGGTTCCTTGAACCCATCATTTGGAAGGAATTGTTAAAGTCACGATGGAACAAGAACTCCAAATGTGGTCGAAGATTTTACCACACATTTTGCACATCAACGAAACCAAAGGTAAATTTGCAAAAATAAAAATAATTCCAAACTTGGGGCATCCAACTTGATCTTTATTTCCAACATTTGCATCAATAACATCATGCATGTTTACAAACATCATCATCACATAATTTAGTAAACCTTATATCTAGTGTATTACACTATAAACCTGGTGGTTGCAATGACTAGCAATCCATGCAATTCGGTCGGATGGGTAGCTCACCATAAGGACACTCATTCAAACATTTAACATCAAATCACTATGGCATTAAATCAGCTAGATCCCTAAATATTTGATCTTGGTTGTGTTCAAAATATATTTGCACAAGGTTATCCTTCAACCCCTTCCATTGGGTCAAAAGCGAAAAACAATCAAATCAATTTTGGTATAATAAAAAATCACTCAAGTATCGAGGTCTTAGTGCGCTGGCTCCGATGCATAGGAGTGACTAATAGTAGAGGGACTCACGAGCTCACAAACTTGGTTAATGATTTTACCACAATATTTTACACATCATCAAAACCAAAGGCAAATTTGCAAAAACACAAACAATCCCAAACTTGGGGTATCAAGTTGATCAAAATGACATACATCCGCATCACATTCACATCATACAATCATCCACCTCCTTTCATCATCCACATTTGATCAATTAGCTCATGGGTTTCATCCTTTACCCATTCACCAATTGAGGGGGTAAGCAAGAAAATCAAAATTTTCAAGTCATTCATTCTTTGCATCGAGAATATTTGAGTCCATTTCTCTATTAAAATAAAATCAGGTGTCATTGGTTTTTGCACTGCATCGTGTTGCACACAACACAGTACAAAAAGGGATATTTGTAGACACCAAAATCGAACACTCACAAAATCACATTTTACGCTCCACCACAAAACCCTGCATAATAAAAATATATGCCTAAGTTCCAACTTAGGGATATAAGACCTTGCACATTATCCTATTTTCCAAATTTATTAAATCTAGAAAATCGGCCTAGGATACCCCGCCTACCCACTAGACATGTGTCCTAGCCACCTCACCCAACACCCTTGCCACATCTCATCCACTCTTGTCCCCCTTGTCCCTTCACATGGGGTAAAATCTCACATACCACTCCACTTGCAACCACATCATCCCAGTTAAGTGAGGCACATTGGGTGACTCATTGTAACTATCCCCTCCATTTGGTAGCACAGGATTACCACTTGGCAATTTAGAGAGACATCCATTACCATAGATCGAAGACCCATATATCAAAGTAATCTATCCTTCAGCCCAAATCGTTGATCTGTGATTCCATAGTTATAACCACGTGTTCATGGTTTCACAACCGCGTGCCTGTAGTTTCCAGTTTGCCACCATGCGCCTGTGTTTTTACAAAGTCAAGATCACTACGACAACACGATCAATAAAATTTATTTTGCAAGGCTTTTTATTTTACATGCTTATGTTATTTGCATTACATGGTTATCTGCTTAGGGTTTGGATTTAGCATCAGCTTTATATTTTGGTTTACAGGTGTTACTGATGCCTTTGTGGGTTCTCATGTGTGCAGGTGACAGGTACCTTGGATAAGCTACTGGAGCTAGAGTGGCCCCACGTTAGATACCAAAGCCCACTCACCTTTTGAAGTTGTAGCGGAATATTGGAGAACACTGTACTTTGTTGAAGATCTAGAAGACCCCGTTTAGAAGAGATTTGTACCATACTGAGAGATATTATTGTAACATTGCTCCCAAGACACTTGGGGAAATTCAAAAGTTGTAACATTTGTGTCAAAAGAAATCAATAAAGAAAGCATTTTTTCAATTCTCTTACCTTTGTGGGTTTTTATATTTTTGTGTTCATATATTTTGGCTACAAAAGGAAAAAAAGAAGATAATAAATACACACATAACATAGTATTTCACTTGGAAAACCCTTACAGGAAAAAACCCAACATAGTAATATCTTCTTATTGTATAAACTTAATCGTCTCCAATACAATAATGTTCATCTCTCATCTCTCTTCAAACCTTGATGCAAGTGTAATTAAATAACAACACAAGAACGTATTTTACAATACCATGGGCAAAAACCATGGGTTCAAATATTTAACCCTAAATAGCCCATATGGGTCTAAAAATAGCTTAATAAACCCTAAAACTTTCATCAAGGACTGCCACCCCCGAATCCCTACTCAAGGCCTAGCCCGGCCCCGAACCCTGACAAGGATACATGGAGAGTGTCTAGTACCTTTTAGAGTTAACCTTGCCATAATAACATGGAAAATATTCAACATATTTCCAACAAAAATGACCATAAAAATAATTAATTTTTTTTCTATCAATTTTGGCATAGTATACAAGAACATGTAATATGTTGGAATTGTTTGTAAGACTAATTTAATTAACTGTACTCTTCATGCTAATGATAATCATCTTCCTTTCCATGTCGGTAGTTTATTCTAAACTTTACTTATAACTAGATTTCACAATTTTATCCTCATTCTCCCCTCAAATAAGGGCATCCTTAAATAAGTTGTTGGCACATTTGCCTCCTCCATTTGAAGTAATCTGCATATCCCTACTTTGATTCTATTTGGAGTGTTTAAGAAGTAAATTCTGGATTTTATCCTATTAACTTTATGTCGTGACACTTTTTCATATTCCTTTAATAAGTTATTCAAAGCTCTAGCCTCATTTGTCTCTGCCCTCCAAAAAAAGGTTGTATCATCTACAAACTATTGATGGGTGATGTTTTTGATGTTATTACTAGCCTTAAGTCCACTTATTAGCCCATCTTTGTTAGACTTCTTCAAGTTCCAACCCAATACCTTTGCCATAATAATGAACATATATGATGATAGAGGATCTCCCTGTCTAAGTCCTCTCTTGGTTTTAAATGAATTTGTTACTAACCCATTGACCAACACTGAATATTATACTATAGAGACAAACCTTTAATCCATCTAACCCATTTCTTCCCAAATTCAAAGTTTTTTAAACTACAAAAAGAAAATCCCATTTAACCATATCATAGGCTTTACTCATATCAAGTTTTAAGATCATTGCTCTCTCTTTTCTTGAAGTTGTTTAATGCATAACTTCATGAAATAAATCCAGATTCTATCTCCCTTTCATAAATCCTCCTCACTCTTTTGAAATAATTTTGTCTAACACTAGTCTTAACCGATTTGCACTTTTGAGATTATCTTATATGCCATTTTATATAGGCTTATGGGTCTAAATGAATCAAACAAATTTGCATCGTTAGATATGTTGTATTTATTTTATAAGGTATGGATTGTTTAACCCTAGACTATTTCACTACCACCAATAAAGACTCCTCTATGTCCCAATTATGTTGATAGAATGTTGCATAAATCCCATTTGGACTTGGGGATTTATTCTTATCAAAAGATAAAAGATCTAAATGACCTTCTTCTAGATTAATAGGGTCCATCAATTTCCTATTGTCTTCATAAGTTATAATTGAAGGTACTTCTTATAGTAGATTATCATTAAAAACTTCAAACTCCTCCAATTCTAGAATATTTTGGTAAAAGCCCTTACCTCCTTTATGATTTCACTGTGGTCTTCAATCCAAACCCCTTCTATTGATTTACTTCTACTAATTCTAGATGTTGATCTCTATATTATTGTCATCCTATGAAAAACTTTGTGTTTTTATCTCCTTTTAACCAAGTCTATCTCGATTTTAATCTCCAAAATTCTCTTCCTTACTCAAAATATTTTGATATTCACTAAGTAATTCCCTTTCCTCTAAGCTTCGATTATTATGTTGTCATTTCTACAACATTGTATATATTTTGTTGTCCAGTAATTTTTGCTTCCCAAAGACTATGTCCTTCCTGTTAAAGATGCATTTTTTCTCTCTCCTAAGTTTTATTGTCAAAATTCTCTTGACTACTCCTAAAGTAGTGTGTAGTTGTTTCTATTTACTTACCATGTAGGGCGCACACCTTTTGGAAAGCGAGGGTAGCTTGCTTTATCCCCAGGCATGAGTTAAGTCAAAAGAGTGAGCAAGGTGCAGGCTAATTTTGATCTGAAAGGCAGTAAACCTCAGCTTCGCAAAACAAAAATGCTAAGCGAAAGCAAAGCGTTGCGCTCAAATTTCCAACGCAATGCCTTTGTGCTCAACCTAACGAGTGCATTGTTGTTTCACACCAAGTATTAGCGCAAGATAAACTTCATGCAAAAGAGGAGCGCAACCCACTTTGATCGGTCAAAGCATAGTACTAGGTTTCAAGGATGTTGCGCTTATTTTTACAAGCACTAATTTGTTGCGCTCTCGTTCAGAGAGCTTCCTGATATGACTTTTCAAAGCACAACGTAGTTCCCAAATAGAAGACCCCTGGATGTTGCACTTCGTTTTTGGAGCACCAAGCAGTGTTGCACTTGATTTGAGTGCAATGTCTTTTCACTGGTCAAAACCCGATATTGTTTCCAAGGCATCAAGGTGTTGCGCTTCATTTCTCCAATGCAAGGCAAATGTGCAAGAAGCTTATGTGCTTTAGTTATTGACCATTCAATGTCGATGCACCTCTCGATGCCCTAAACACTCACGCTTTATTTCTCCTATGCAAGGTGTTTGTGCTCCATTCTCGTGCACTTTGGCGATTGACTTTTCAATGCTAGCACTACTTCCTGTGCGCTAGGGACTTGCACTCCATTTTTGAGTGTTGGGCAGATGCGCAATGAGTTAGTTGCACTTTGCCTCTTGAATTTTCAACTTTGGCACTGGTCCCGAGGTAGCAAGGTTCTTTTGCTATAGTTTTAGAACGTGAAGTAGTTTCAGGCCATGAAACAATGAGATATAAGCAGTGCTTGCATCTAGCACCTATTCTTTCCTAGCCCCCTCGCCAAAATTTCTCAGAAGTGCTTCTCATCAGCGATTCAAGGTGTATCCTTATCCATCCAAGCACAGTCGATCTAAGAAGTTTCCAGACTATACGTTTTGAGATTTCAAGATATTATCTTTCACGAAAGCAGTTCCAGCAAGTGAGGAGGTAGCACCAGCAAGCCAAGCCTGTCAGAGCATTGAAGGGGTGTAGCTGCATTTCGAGGAGTCATCAGTTATGGCCATGCCTGATTACTGTTTCATGACTGTAGTTCCTTGTAAATATTATCTTGGCTACCACCGCCATATTTTGTAGGTGTTCATTTAATATTTCAAGTAGCAACATTCTCTATATAAGCCTGCTCTTTTATTGTAAAATGATGGATGTTTTCTAGAAGCTTGATGTAATCCGAATTCTGCTATCAATACAACTGATGTCTGGCTCTAACTTTGGACTTATATTTTGTGTGTATGTCTTCTATTGCTTATCTTCTTTTAATTATTTGGTTTATTTGTAGGCTTGAATTCTAATATCTGGATTTAGCTTCTGATAAAACAAGAACCCTAGAGTAGCCTTGGATATTACGCATGTAAGATGCCTAGTTTTTATTTTTTTTAGTTATATGTATTGAGTGCTATTTGATTCAGCGTGTAGTAGAGTTATCGTGTTGTTAGTCCATCACCCCTATTCTATCTGGCTCGTGGCCATATTTCCCATTCCTTTCAATCATTTAATCTCTTTCTTGTTCTCTATCCTCAAATCCCCCCAATTAGAATAGCAAGGGAACCAATCCCTCTATGGAGATTGGCATGGGAGGCATTTCTTCCTATTGGCCTTTTAATGTTGGTCGGGTCTAGGGTGCATGAATAGGCAAATTCATACCTAAGGTAGATCTATGACCAACAATTTTTGGCACACCTGGTGGGACCCAAACGTTCCACTAAAAAAGCAGTATTAAGAAGTTGATGTTCATCTTATTATTGATAAATCTGAACATATGGCAACTCATATGAACTCAAAAACCTCTGAACCTTGTAGACCAACTTAAACAATCATGCCTTCATACGTATAAGGTGGCAGGATAGAAATACAGAAGAATAAATTGAGTTCTTTGAGCTTGACATCGACACTCTAGGAGAACATCCTAGAGTGGTCAAGCTGAATATCCTGTTAGACGAGATATCTTCGCAAGAAGTTGTTGCTACACGGATTTTGACTCCTGATAGCATGGCAACTAGCTTACCCTTGAATCCTCCAAATTCCTCGGATCATCAGAATACTTTAGCTCAACTAAACGTTCAATCAAGTGCTCCGAGTATTCCAACTATTTTGATTCACCAGGTCCTATCGACTCCTCTAGCTCATACGACTTCACCAACCCATATGGTGCAGTAGGCTACCCCCAGGCAGTTCCCAACCTAGAATCACATGGGACCCCTTGCCCTACAGGCTCTGCATCAAGTACTAGTCACAGATTTAAAAGCCTTACCCAGTTATGATGGCACAAGAAAGACGATGCATGAGCATATTCAAGATGTCACAGGACTAGCAACCATCCACCAAACCATCAAAGAAGATCTTATGGTGAATTTGTTGGTGCTTTCACTAAGAGGTAAGCTCCTCTATCGGTATCGATCACTCTTGACCAGTATCGTCACTTCATGGGACCAATTGATCGAGCAACTTATAAGGGGCTTCAATGAACAAGTAGACCCCTTTTCTTTGTTGCACCAGTTCACCACTATCCAGAAGCATCCTCAAGAGAAGATAGCTAACTTCAATGTCAGGTTCGTCTGAACCTAGCAGAGAGTCATCGATGACCTTTGGCCTACAATGAAGCAAGTAGCATTCTACTATCTGAGATCATTTCATTTTGATATTAGCATGAACATCCAGTATGCTAATGTCAACACGTTTCTGGAATTATACCAATAGGCACAGAAGGTGGAAGCCGACCTGGTAGCCATCAAAAAGTTACCTCCAAAAGTGACTACATCGATTTACCTAGATTTCCTATAGAACATGTATCCTAGTGCATCTGCTTCACCTACATCTCAGATGTATCCCAATCAGTCATGGAGCCCTAATCCACAAAATCAAGCGGTACCCACTCTGCAATTTTAGGTACCGACTCCTCATTATCAAGTACCTCCCACTCCTCAGCTTTCGGCTCCTCCTTAGTATTCAGTGTTGCCTGCACCATTGGTACCATTGCCATTACCCATGCTCACGACTCAGGAATATCTAAATGCGGATCAGGCCAAAGAGTTACGGGATGTGCATGCATTTATGAAAAGTATGGCAAACGTTATGGCTATCATGAAGAAAAGACAAAATGATCAGAGTTATCCGCCAAGGAGATTTTTGCCCCCAAACACGAGGGAGCAAGTTGCCCCCATTGGAATACCTCATGATAGAAACTCCATGATGTTGAAGTGCGATGAAGCCAGTTCATCCGATAGGACCTACTAGTGCTCCACCTACAACGACCCACATGGTGAGGAAACTTTTATGGTTCATCTGAACTATGTGCATACACTTACAGATAGCACACCCGATGGACAGGTAAATATGATAAGGGAAACTAATAATAACTACATGATTCCCCCTATAAAATAGGTCTTCATTCTAATGAGGATGGGCAAGAAGCTAATTGAGGTTGATTTGGTTCATATGGAACCACTCAAGGTGTTTATTAATCCCAAACTATTGAGTGAGAAGGCAGCTATACCACCAAAAAAGGAGCCAGTTCAAGTATCAGAGCTGGTGGACACTACCTGACTAAAATACTATTTACCTCTAAGGACAAAAGTGAGGATCCCTCCACCACAAGCTTCAACCTCTCAACCCCTAACCAAAGTGAGAGATCATGCAAGAGAAAAGCTACGATACCCCTCACTAACCAAGTGTTAGAGAGTGGAAGTAGCACAGTAGTACTGGACCTAGTATGAAACTGCTAAAAAGGGAGGTGAGTCTAGTACTAGAGCATACAATGTCATCGAAGAACTAAGAAATACTCTGGCTAAGGTAAGCCTCTTTGATGCGCTTTAACTGCCTGGTCAAGTTGACCTGTTGAAAGAATCCCTCAAGTCCGTTAAGGGCAAGGGGAGACCAACTCAAACCATCTTGACACAGTCGTTGACTACCTCTGCCACTGGTAAGAATAGGATATCACCATTTTATCTATCCCTCAGAATGGAAGGGTGGGTCATGCATAATTGCATGGTTGATTCTGGCGCTACCACCACTTTAATGCCTAAAGTTATATGTAAATTTATGGGTATGAAGTACACCAAGAGCAGTCTTGGAGTGCTTCAATTGGATGGGAATCTAGTTAGGATGGTGGGGGTCATCAAGGACATCCCAATCATGCTACACAAGATGTCGTAAATCACATTAATTCAAGAAGTTGTGGTAGTAGAGTTGGAGCCCTATTTTAGCATGTGTTTATCAAGGGAATTCACTGCCAAGCTTGGAGGCTATCTATCTCTCGATTATTCGCACCTAGAGGTCCCCTTCAAAGAAAAGAGGTAAAAAAATTTAATGAAAAGCCCTCTACCTTTCTTATTGAAAGGATCCAATATGCGAAAAAACCCATGGACTCGGTCAACATCATTGATGGAGAAGAAGAAGTTGAAGAAAAAGTGGAGTTGATGGAGGAAGCTCGACGAGATGCGCATAGAGGGTGAATTCTCTATGCATGATTTTAATGCTATGATAGAATCAAACATCGGGTATTACTTGATTACCAAGCCTAAAAAGGCTAAAGTACCGAGTGACGCTGACCCCATGGATTATCAATTGTGGAAGCTCTTCTTCGATGACATTCGATGCAAGAATGATGTTGAAGCTAGAGTTATCCTCATCTCCCCTTTCAAAAATTAAAAGACATACTCATACAGGCTCGCTTGGAGCTATACAAATAATGCCACTGAGTATGAAACCCTGTGTTTGGGGTTACACAAAGTGGAGAAATGTGAAATAAAGCAGTTATATATCTTCGGCGATTCAGAGCTGATCTGTAACCAAGTGATGAATAAGTGTGTTGCCAAGCAACACTATTTAAAAGTATACCGTAATAAGGTATGGGATCTGCTTGAGTCCTTCTCTGCTCTCAACATTTAGTCCATTTCACGGGAGAAAAACAAGCATATCGATGTTTTAGCATATATTGGAGCCAGGTGATCCCCTACCAATAATATAATGCAAAAGCCAAAGGCAGTGAAGGTGATCTTTAGACCCTCGATGCCTGACAAGAACATTCATTGGCAGGTTTTTGACAGTGATGAGTAGATCATCAACATTTTGATTGATGAAGCAGGAAATATCAAAGAAAGAGCCCTCGACGAAGAAGAATCTGAGGGCCTAAATCAACTAAAAACTAACCACCTCCCTAAAGGTTTGATCACCCTTGAAAGCTTGTTTGACCAGGATGACAGGTCTCTCCCCACAAAATTAAGATGGATGCGAGAGAGTATGAAGAGCTTGAACTAGAGTATGGGAAGTGGATTAAAGTGGGAAAGTATTGCACGCCACTAGAAAAAGAGCAGATCATAACCCTTTGTAAATAATATCCAAACATTGTTGCCTAGAGCTACCATGACTTGGAGGGGTACGATAAGTCCGTCTTCTAGCATACCATCGAGCTCTGGGAGGAAGTTAAACCTGTAAGGCAAAAGTAAAGGCTCGTAAATATGAAGATAGATATGCTCATAAAGGCTGAGATCTTGAAGATGCTAGAGGAAAAAATTATTTATCACATAAAGCACTCTTCCTAGGTGGCAAATCTTGTCCCAGTTCGAAAGCAGAATGGAGACATTTGCCTCTACGTAGACTTCTAGAATCTTAATCAGGCTTCGCTGAAGGATCATTACTCACTGCCTCAAGTTGACCAAATACTTCATGTGGTGGTAGGAGCGCAGAGATTCTCTCTACTGGATGGCTTTTTAGGGTATAATCATATTTGGGTCAAAGATGAATACCAACTCAAGATCGCCTTTACCACCAAGTGGGGCACCTTTGCGTACCAACGCATGTCGTTTGGCCTCTCTAATGTTGGCACAAATTTCCAGAGAGCAATGGATTTAGCCTTCGATGAGTTGATCAATCACATAATTCTTATATATCTTGATGACATGACTATTTTTTCCCACAAAAGGGAATAACACGACCTTCATTTACGATAGGTGTTTGAGAAATATCGAGAATTCGGGATCTCAATAAACTCGAAGAAGTCAATCTTCGCGAGTCAAGGAGGGCAAGCTCCTGGGCCATGTCATCTCCGAAAGAGGGCTAGCCATAGATCCCACTAGGGTGGAAGCTCTCCTCAAGATCCCCTTGCAAGCAAGTAAGAAGGTCCTCCAATCCTTCTTCGGGCAGATTAATTTTATTCAAAAATTCATTTTTGACTTCGCCCAGGTAGTCAAGCCAATGACGGAACTCCTCAAGAAGGATGTCGAGTTTCGATGGATCGAGGAGAGAAGGTAGATGTTCAAAGAGATAAAAGAGCAAATTTCCCAAGCCCCCATTCTGGTGAACCCCGACTACTCCAAGGATTTCATCCTTTACATTATCAGAGAGCCAGAGAGCTATGCGGTTGTCCTTACCCAAAAAAATGAAAGCAGGGATGAGTGGCCAATTGCGTTCTTGAGTCAATTTATCCTCCCGCATGAGAAAAAGTTCAATTTTATCGAAATACAAGTCCATGCGGTGATGAGGTTGCTGAAGAAGTTTCAACATTTTCTCTCTCAGAGTAAGACGATAGTGTACATGATACACCCCAATGTCAGAAACTTCATCATTCAAGGAGAGCTCGGCAACAAAATGGCAAGTTGGATCTCCAATATCCAAGAGTTTGATATAGAGGTCCAACCCATTAAATTGGTTTGTGGTCAAGCCTTATGCCAAGAGCTTGCCCAGAGTGTCACCTCAAAGGTGATAGATTGCCAGTGGGATGACCCAATGTATGAGAGGAATTGTGCAAATCGGTCTTCATCCGACAGATATTGGACAGAGGACCTAGTGGAGTACTTCAGGATAGGACAGTGCCCTTCTAGCCTCAACTCTTCACAGAGGAGGAGGTTCAGGCTTCAGGCTTCATCAAAACATTGATGGTGTCCTGAGATGTGTCAGGGGGATAGAAAAGGAGAAAATCTTGGATGAATTCCATAATAGAATGTCTGGAGGCTATTTTTTAGGAAGGCCTATGGCCTTGAAAATAATAAGGATGGGCTATTATTGGCCCACCATTTTTTTTATTCCTTCAGTGTTAGCAAAAAATACAACAAATATCAAAGGTACGTTGGTCGCACTCATAACGATTCTCTGTCTCTTCACCTGATTCAAGTCGAGGCCCCATTTCAGCAGTGGGGTTTAGACTTCATTAGGATAATAGAGCCCAATTCTTTAGTAGGGCACAAGTATATCTTGACGACCATAGACTATTTCACCCAATGGACAGAAGCAGTACCCACCAAGAAGGCTAATTAGGATGTCGTTATCACCTTTATAGAAGGCTTGATAACCCATTTTGGGATACCGAATGCCATAGTTATTGTTGACAATTTTGTCACATTGCCTTAGAGGGGTAGTAAAATCAAATTTTTATAAAGTGTTTCTTTTTGTAAAGTATTTCCTTTTGTTATTTTGAATATATTTGAAAGTATTGTAGCAATTTTGGCTTCTATTGCCACCCCCTTTGTATATAGAATGGAGATGCAAAAGCTTTGCCACTAAGCAAGTTAAGGAAAATAGTTTCGCAGGAAAAAGATAGCTTCACCAAAAGAAAGAAGTAGAGAATGAAAAAAGCTTCGCACCCGAAGCATTTCAAGCAGTCGCTTCGAGCGAAGGTCTTACAAAGTGACATTCGAAGAACTTCAAGCATTGAAGAACAGCTTTTTCAAAGAAGGAAAGCAAAGATTAGATCACGGCTCAATTGCTAAGGCATGAAAAGAGCTTCGCACCCGAAGCATTTCAAGCAATTGCTTCGAGCAAAAATCTGGCGAAGCAGAATTTGAAGGAGTGCAAACATTGAAAACTACTTCGCCAAAAAATCATCGAAGCACCCACTTCAGGCCTCCCCTACCGGCGAACCATTTTTACTTCGCCGAAAGTTGTTGCGAAGCATATCTGCTTTGGCTAGCTTTCGTGCGAAGCACTTTCACCCGAGGCGAAAGACATTTTTCCAAGGCAAGAATGCACTTCGGCCCAAAAAACCCCGAACCACAGTTTTGAGGGAGGATCGAGGCGAAGCATTTTGAGGACTCACCAGCGAAGCATCCACTTCGGGCAGAGAACTTCAGCGAAGCAGTTTTGACACGCCTTTCTAGTGAAGCAGCAAAATAGTGAGAGCCATCTTGAGGAGGAATACTTACTTCGGCATTTCATAACCCCGAAGCCATCTCACGAAGCACATTCGTGCGAAGTGCATAACCAAGAAGGAGGATCCGCTTCGGCTCAAATCCATCGTGAAGCGGAGTTGTGAACTAAAATTCAATGAAGCACTTCAAGGGCATGCACTCCAAGCCGGGTATTTTTTTGAGGCAATCAAGTGCCTCATAAATGAGTTTTTATGTGCTCGACAAACTCGCTGCTCATTTTTGGAAATTGGAAAGGATTTATCAGTCCCTGAAGTAGAGCCCGACGGGCATGGCGACCACTCGAGCTTTGCACCCGGAGACCAAGGATGTTCAGACAGCTCATAAATGTATGTTTCCCTAGCTGACCCGGTCGCAGTTGCCAGTTATGCAAAGAGATTTGAGAGCTCAGTCACAAGAGCTGTGGGAGCCGACTTCTCAAGTTTTCGAGGATGTACTCCTTCGTTTTGTGCATTGATGGCTCAGAGGGTCGGGTCCTCTATAAAAACCCAGACATTGTAATGTAAAAGGGGGGGAACTTTCTACTAGAAAGCTACTGTAACTTGAATCCCTGCGATTATTACTAAAGAGCTTTGGGCTTTATTTCTCTCTCTTGTATGTTGCCTTCTGTGATTATTTATGTTATTTCTTCCTTCATTTGTATACTGTAATTCTGCATTCTGGATTTAGGTGTGTGATTGGGGATAGAAACCCTGGAATTTTCCCGAAGGATACATAGGGGAGAAAAATGTTATAATAGTTCTCTTGTATGCTGCTTGTGGATAGTGTTTCTGTTATATTCACCTATTTCCTGGTCGCAATAATTTTGAACTCTGTATTTCAACGTAAGGGGGAGGGTAATCTTGTAACTCGTCCAGAGGATACATAGGGGGGCTGATATCGTGTTCATTTCATTTTATTCTTGGTATTTATTGCTACTTTTTTGAGCTATTAGTCAGCGATCGTGCTTCTGGTTCAATCCCACTTTAAATTATTGACATTTATTCCCTTACTCTTTTTATTTCTTTCCTGCACCCTTACCCTTTTATCTCTTTCCTGCACTCTTGTCTCAAAACACCAAGTAGTTTAGTAAAGGAGTCGGCCTTTCTCCGGATATTGGCACGAGGGGTATATCTTTCTCTCGGCCTTTCAATGTTGGTCTAGGTCTAGGGCGCGTACACTTCCCAAAATCCTTTCTTGTGCAGATTTGATGACCAACAGTTTTTGGCACGCCCGGTGGGACCCGGTCAGTCTCACCTTGTGAGTGGTAGTGAGGATCGATGCTCGTCTCGTTGTCGAAAGACTCTTAGCATCTGGAGACTCTATCTCACCTGAGAATCTTTAAGTCGTAAGAGATCGGTACCTAAGTCTGTGCCTTCATGCAAACAAGATGGAGAGTTAGGAATAGAGGAGAGGAGACTAAGTTCTTTGAGCTTGATATTGACGCCTTCAGGGAGCGTTCTAGGTTGGTCACCCCCGAGTCACTATTACGTGGAACATCCTTGCAAGAGGTTGCTATTGATGAACAAGGCTTAACTTCTGATAGCACAATGACTAGCTTTCCTCCTAATCCTCCCAACTCACCAAAGCATCCTAGTGCCTCCATTTACATTAGTCGTCTTGTTAGCAACCAAGGAGGAGCTTCGAGAATTCCTGTTTCTAAAAATCCAGGAGCAAATATGGCACAACAACAGTAACAACAACAATAACAACAAATACAGTAGCAACAACCGCCGCCCAGATTATTCCCGACATGGAATTCTTTGAGACCACTAAATCTAGCGGGACAAGGGCAGGTTTCGCCTGCTGTTATGAAGAAGATCCCCACATTCGATGGAACTGGGAAGACTGCTTTGGATCACATCCAGGACATAGTTTCTTTGGCGATGATTCATGACATCACAGAAGAGTGAGTTATGGTAAAGCTTCTGGTTCTATCTCTTAGAGGGAAGATCCTCTACTAGTATAGATATTTACCACCCGATACTATAACGGGATGGGACCAGTTAGCTGGACAGCTTATGAGAAGCTTCAATGAGTTCGTCGATCCATCCTCTCTCCTGCATCAGTTCACAATGATTCGGAGACATCCACAAGAAGAGATCATTGATTTCAATGTTAGGTTCGTTCAAACCTGGCAAAGGATACCAGTTGGACTTCGACCAACTAGCAAAGCTGCAACATACTATTTCCTTCGGGCTTTCAACCCTGTAATCAGTGTCATGGTAAGGTATTCGAATATCAACACCTTCCCCGAGTTATACGAGTTAGCCTAGAAAGCGAAGATAGATCTAATAGTTGTGGGCAAGCTTCCCCAAAGGATGTCGATGTCCATACTTCCCAATTTCCCTCAATTCCAGTATGCAAGCAGAGTCGCTTCGCAGATCTCTACAACCCCTGCATACCCGATCTCATCTTGGAACCCGAATCCCATTGTATCATAGATTGCTACTCCACAAATCCATTTTCCTACGTTCTCAGCTTCGTAGCCCACTGTCTCTTTAGCATTCCCTGTATTGCCAGTGCCACCTCAACACCTCGCCCTACCTCCAATACCAACGATGGATCCATTGCCACCCATTCCTAAAGCCAATGATATGCAAGTCAAAATACTATAAGAGGTTCAGTCTCTAAACTCCATAGTACAAACCCTGTCCAATGATATGACCATTATGAAGAAGACGCAAGTGCAGCACGAGTTTCTATCGAGAAGGTCGTATCCTACACCCGTGCTTACTAAATATCAAGCAGTCCAGCAAGGGAGAGCGTCGGTAAGAAATGTCGTGATTGATGAAGCTTCGAGCACTTATATTACATACATTGGTGCTCCACGTGTAATGACCCTCACGAAGAGAATACCTACATGCTGCACCAATATTATGTACAAATGCTGGCAAGTAGTAGTCATGGTGGTCAGGTCAACGTCATCAGGCAATTAGATCATAACCTGGTAATTGGTGAAGAAGAGCAAATTGCAGTCCTTACCAGAGGAGGAAAAAGGTCAATAGAGGTAGATGCCACTCAAATGGCTCCTTTAAAGATGCATGCTCACCACAAAAAGGGACAACAACTTCCCCAGGCCCCGAGCGAAGCTTCTCAGCCTGCACCAGTCAAGGAGAAGGTCCAACAAGCCCCTGCAAATCCACCTCAGGTGGAAACTAAAGAACAAGCTAAAGAGAAGCTCAAGTTTCCTTCGCTGACCAAGCAGCAAAGGGTCGAAGCTACGAAGCAGTATCACACCAGTTACGAGGTGAAAATAGAACCTAAGGTGCACAACTCCTTAGCCTACAATATTGTAGATGAGCTAAAGAAGATTCTGGCCAAGATCAGTCTGTACGACGCACAGCATTTGCCCAGTCAAGTGGACTTACTGCAAGAATCGTTGAAGACAACTAAGGCGAGAAAGTCAGCATCGCCTGCCCTAGTGCAGACCCTATCCACATCCATTATGGGAAATAATCGGCCACCTCCATTCTACCTGTCTCTGCAAATGGAAGGATATATTGTACATAATTGTATGATAGACTCCGGGGCCGCGACGATAGTCATGCCCAAAGCAGTGTGCGAGGAAATAGGTATGAAGTATACGCGAAGCAGCCACGGTGTGCTCCAGTTGGATGGTACTCCCGTGAAAATTGTAGGAGTGATTAAGGATATACCTATCCGACTACACAAGATGCCTCAGATCACAGTTATACAAGAGGTGGTGGTCATTGACCTTGAACCATATTTCAGTATGTGCTTGTCGAGGGAGTTTACGACGAAGCTAGGAGGATATCTATCTATGGATTACTCACACTTAGAGATTCCATTCAAAGGAAAGAAGGTAAAAATCTATAATGAGAAACCTTCTACCTTCCTCGTACAGAAGATGTCCGAAGAAGAGAGCGGTGATCCTATGCAGGTGATAGTGGAAAGGATAGAGCAGGTGGACCTGGTCGAGGAATCCCTTACACAGTTAAGTTGTGAAGATGAGTTTTCATTGGTAGACTTTAATGCCATGATAGAAACCGATATGGGATGTTATGCCATCACCAAGCCTGTGAAACACATCAAGTCAGAAGATAAGATCTTTGCCCAAGAATGACTATGGAAGTTGTTCTTCGATGGCACCCGATGCAAAAATGACGTTGGGGCAGGCATTCTTTTAATATCACCATCAGGGGAGCAAAAGTAATATTGTTACCGATTGGTTTGGAGCTGCACCAACAATGCAGTAGAATACGAAGCATTATGCCTAGGACTCATGAAAGTAGAAAAGTTAGGCATAAAGCATCTCCAAATCTTTGGAGATTCAGAATTGGTATACAATCAAGTCACAAACAAGTGCATGTCAAAGAAGCACTATCTCAAGGCATACCGAAACAGGGTATGGGACTTGTTTGACCAATTCGAGTCTCTCAATCTGCATTCTATTCCACGAGAAAAAAACCTACATGTTGATGTTCTAGCATCCATCGCAGCCAAGTACTCTCCAGTAGAAGACATGGTGCATAAGCCTAAAGTTGTGAGGATGATTTACAGGCCCTCTGTCCCAGACAGAGATCTGCATTGGCAAGTTTTTGACAATGATGAGCAAATTGTGAATTTTATGATTCAAGAAGCAGCCACAGTTGAAATAAGAAGCCCTGATGATGAAGAATATGAAGGGCTAGTTCAATTGAAGAATAATCATGTCCACAAGGGATTAATTACTCTTGAGAGCCTCTTTGATCAAAATGATCGAGTGGTTTCTCATAGGATCAAAGTCAATGCGAAGCAGTATTAGGATTTGGAACTTGAACCTGAGAAGGCAGTAAAAGTTGGGACAGATTGCACTTCGGAAGAACTAGAACAGATCTGATCTCTATGCAAAAGGTATCCCAACATCATGGCATGGTCTTATCAAGACCTAAAGGGATACGATCGGCAACTGATACAACATACAATTGAGTTGCAGGAGGGTATCAAACCCTTTCGACAGAAGCAAAGACCTGTTAATCCGAAGATCGAGGTCCTGATGAAAGTTGAGCTCCTAAAAATGCTTGAGGTGAAGATAATTTATCCCATAAAGCATTCCTCTTGGGTAGCAAATCTAGTCCCGATTAGAAAGAAGAACGAAGATATACGATTATGCGTGGACTTTCACAACCTAAACCAGGCTTCGCTCAAGGATCATTACCCTCTCCCGCAGATCGATTAGATCTTGCACTCAATGGCTAGGGCTCAGCTCTTCTCCCTACTCGATGGTTTCTCTGGATATAATCATATCTGGGTTAGGGATGAAGACCAGCATAAAACTGCATTCACTACTAAGTGGGGAACATTTGCTTACCAGCGAATGCCATTCAGCCTTTCGAATGCGGGGGCCACTTTTCAGAGGGCCATGGATTTAGCTTTTGGTGAGCTCTTGAATAAGGTCATTGTTATCTATTTGGATGACATGATTGTTTTCTCCCGAAGAAGGGAAGATCATCCTTTTCACCTACAGCAGGTATTCGAAAAATGCCGAGAGTTTGGCATTTCAATCAATCCAAAGAAGTCCATATTCACAGTAAGCGAAGGGAAGTTATTGGGACATGTGATATCAGAGAAGGGTCTCGTTGTAGATCTTGATAGAGTCGAGGCTCTATTGAAGCTCCCACTCCATGTGAATAAGAAGGGACTTCAATATTTTTTTGGCCAGATCAACTTCGTAAGGAAGTTTGTTCCAGATTTCTCCCAAGTCATCAAGCCGATGTCCGAGCTTTTGAAGAAGGGCGTCGAATTCATCTGGACGGATGAAAGGAAAGAGGCATTTGAATAAATCAAGACCCGGATCGCTCAGGCACCGGTCTTGACAAACCCTGACTACAACCAGGAATCTCATCCTATATGCTATAGGAGAACCTGAGAGCTATGCTGCAGTCCTGACATAGAAGGGGGAAGATGGTGAAGAGCGCCCCATCACGTTTCTAAGCCAGGTGATACACCCTCATGAAGAGAAATACAACTTCATAGAAAGGTAGGTGCATGCAGTAATGAAATCTCTTAAGAAATTCAAGCAATTCATTTTCCAAAGTCGGGTTACAGTCTTTGTCATACACCCTGATGTACGCAACTTCATTATCCAAGGAGAATTGGGTCGCAAAAGAGTCGGTTGGGTCAGCAAGATACAGGAGTTTGATGTTGAGATCAAACCCACAAAATTGGTTCGCGGTCGCGCACTAGGTCAGGAGCTTGCAAAGAGCGTAGCGGCCGAAGTAACAGCTGGTCAGAGGGATGCCTCGTCAGCAAAAGGATGCTTCACAAACAAAGAAGAAGATGAGAAGGACTGGGTCGGTGAGATAGTTGAACACTTCAACACCAAGATATGTCCTCTACACTTGAATGCTTCGCAGTGAAGACATTTCAGGATGTGATTCCTCCGATACACGTTACGTCCCAAAGGCCTATTCTTCAGGAACATCGATGGCGTTCTTCTCAGGTGTATAAAAGAAGATGATAAGAGAAGAGTCCTGGGCGAATTTCATTCAGGGTTGTCTGGTGGCCACTTCGCAGGAAGAACGACGGCATTGAAGATAATTAAGGCGGGTTATTATTGGCCTACACTCTTTGTCGATGCTTTTGTGGTCTGTCACAAATGCGAGCAATGTTAGAATTCGCCGACCGAAGCAAAAGTGCTCCTATGACTCTTCGACCGATACAAGTAGAAAAACCCTTTCAACAATGGGGGTTGGATTTCATAGGGGTTATATCACCGAACTCTTTTGTTGGGCATAAGTTCATCCTGACCGTGATCGACTACTTCACCAGATGGACTGAAGTAGTACCCACGAGGCATGTCGATCAGGAAACCGTCATCGCCTTCCTAGAGGGATTGATCACCCGGTTCGGCATCCCAAAATCAATCGTTACGAACAATGGTCCCAGGTTTTTAGGCGCCAAAATCAACAAGTTCCTCTACAAATATGGGATATATCATAAAGTCTCCTCTAATTACTATCCACAGGGTAACAGATTGGTGGAGTCAACTAACAAGACTCTGTTAAGGGTGCTAAGAAAGCTCATGGAGAAAAACAAAAGAACTTGGCACCTCCTTTTGGATCAGGCCTTGTGGGCCGATCAAATTTTTGTCAAGAAGTCAATCAAGACGTCACCTTACGCCCTGGTGTATGGAAAAGAGGCCATCTTACCTACCCATGTAAATATCCCTGCGTTGCATCTGTTAGATAAGTAAAAAGAAGTTAATCCTATGAAAAATAGGTTGGCTTAGCTACTGCAGCTAGAGGAATATCATGAGAAGGCCTACCAAAGCTCCGTGAAGCATACCCAGATCACACGAGACTGGTTCAAGAAGAAGTCCTTCAACTACACTTTTAGAGTGGGAGATCTAGTATGGAAGTGGGACTCTTGGAAGGCCAAGCCTGGGAATCATGACAAACTGGACACTTTCTAGGACGTACCGTTCGAAATTGTGAAGGTAAACTCGACTAACTCCTTCATCCTCAAGGATGCCAATGGTCAGATATTTTCGATCTCTGTCAATGGTCTTCATTTGAAGACTTTTCATCGCTGAGACGAAAAAGAGACAAAAACCAAAAAAATAAATGTTCAAGTAAATTTTTTTATCTTTGTATATACCTTGTCCCATGATTGTCAGAAGGTTTAACTCCAGACTACCATAAGTGACAAACTCCAGCTTCGTTGGACCTAGCGAGGATCTCCTTTGAGGATTTTGTGTGAGAAGTAACTAACACGATATGCTTCACAGCAAAGCACTTTGGCTTGGAAGGAGTCCTCAAAAGGAACAAAGGCTTGAGAAATGCTTCGCAAAAGAAGTTTGAGCGAAGCAGTTTTCGAAGGGAAACTAGCAAGTCATTTTTCATAAGGAACGAGCTTCGAAGGCAACCTTCTGCGAAACAAAGGGGCTATGCGTCGAAGTAAAATTACTTCAGGCCCAAAGTATAGAAGATCAGCTTGCATCGAAGGTTCACAGCAAAGCATCTTCAGCACCGGTTTCCACTTCGCCAACCCTATGGCACGCGATACGAGAAGCATTTAAAAAGTGTCTTGGGAGACATGCCAATGATAACCTAGGGGAATGTTCGAGGTGAATGATTTTAAAGCCAAGGTGGCAGAGCGCATCCCGAGAAGATTCTATTGCGAGAAAAGCTCGCGCCCAGGTATGAGGTGGCAGGAAGTTAAACTCCCAATGCAGAGTAAATCATCGAACCACATGGGCCAGCGTACCACGCCGTCGTAAAGCCAATCAAATGGCGAAACGACCTCCTTCGTTCGAGTTGCAGATTTAATTTTAGTAGGTGCCATAAATTGAGGTGGTTGCCTTTTAAGGCTATAAAACGCAAGGCTTAGCAATAAAAGGGGTGTTCACCAACTGTTAATGCAAAGGTTAAGAGCTCCCGTTGATAGCCTGCATTTCTTTCGCCCTTCGCATTGAAGACCTTCGCGTCGAAGCCCTCTAAGACTTTGTTGCCTATATCTAGAATGGGGAAGAAGAATTCTAAGGAGAAGGGGAAGGAACCTGATGTAGCAGGCCCAGAGAAAATGAAGAAGGGCAAAGAAGAGCAAAAACACAGACCTAAGAAGGTCAACCTCAATCCCCACCTAGAAAAGCAACCGATGGAGGAAGGAGAGGATTCTAAAGAGGAGCAACTTGAAGAACCACCAATTGATGGGTGGGAGAAAATAAGGGACATCGAACTCTCAAAAAGTGTGGTCGAGCTCCAATACGCTATCGAGTTTATGACAAGTAGACTCTCCCCGGAGAACAAGAGGGTCGCTACGTATTATTCACAAATTTACTGATATCTGACCCCGCCCGTGCACCATTGTCCCAAATTAATCTATGCCATCGCACAGAACTACCAACCCTCCTCCAGACAAGTGTTAGACGTCGTGGGCCATAAATTGTTTTCAATTTTGAAAGAATATGTGCAAGCAGCCTTCACATCACAGCAGGGGCCGCCCAAGGGCTATTCCATTCGCAATGTCATCTTGAGCGAACAAATGGAGAGGTTCACCTCCTCTCCCTATATTTTGAAATTTCTAAGAGAGAACCTCAAAGACAAGCTCCCTTCAGGCAAGCTTCCTCAGATGCCTTGCCCATTGACATATTTCAAGAACATGGACATCTTCTCCATCATTGCGTGGGTCGTAGGCCTGTCAACTGATGTTTCGGTGCACCCCTAGCAAGTGTCATTGGCTGAGTGTATTTCACGAGGGGAGTTCTATGCCCCTGATGCTTCAAGGCTGAAACCAACCCAGTCTTCTTTGACTAGGCAGAATGGGTGGCCCGAACCTTGCACACGCGGCTAAAAAGTATGAAGAATTCTAGGACGGGCCAATACTTCACACTCTGCTCTTTCCTAGTCTGGTTATTTTTCTACCATGTGTATAAGCAATTCCCCCACATTGCCATTTCTTCAAACGGTAAGGATGGAACTCCTCTACCTGTGTACTAGTGGACTCCCCTCCTGGCGAGGATGGAGTCATATTATTCTTTTAATCAGCAGTTCCTAGGACCTGCTATTCATTTTTTGAAGGGTTCTTGCCCTCGGGTGTCCCTCAGTTTAAGAGATAGAGTGGTGAAGGAGAGGAAGGGAGACGTATTTCAACTAACACAGGGGCTTGTGGTTCGCCTGTTCAACTTCATGGGGAAGCCCTTCCTGCTGCCCGTCTACCCCTTTGAATACCAATTTGCGTTAGAGGTTGCTCGACAGAGCAACGCAACAAATGTCGTCTACAGCCACGATCGGAAATGAGCGCACACTTGCGACTTCCCCTTCAAAATAGGGGTAATTGAAGTGTTTGCCCTGAAGCAACATGTATTCCAGGAGGAGAAGCTTGTCAGCTTTGGTCTGCTCCAGATTCCTCAAAGGTGGCTCTACAATCCCTTGGGGGTGATGAGGGACCACCTCAGATTCAAGAATTTTCATGTCTGCCCCCACCTAGAAATCGTGGAGCAAAGAAATAACCCCAATGGGAGGGATCTGGAGTGGCATTTAGAAAGGATAAAGACCTTGCCTCCCTGGCATGAATTCTACCCTATGGAAGTTTAGTTTGATCCTGTTCAACATCCTTTCCCAAGCCCAGACTCCATTTTTTGGAGGAAGATGAAAGACGAGTTGAGGAAGGAGTTGAAAGACTGGGGTGTAGAACAATTAAAGGAGTGGTGAAAAATGAGAGTTCATCGATAGAAGATGAAATCATACGGACTCTTGGATGCGGATAAGGACTTCGCGGTTGTTTAAAAAGCCAATGCTGGGACTTGGAAGCCCACCTCCTTCACCAACTTCATTCCCCCAAGTGCCCCAAGTTTGGGCGAAATCCCAAGGAGAGCTGATGATGCTTCGAAAGAAGAAGAAGAGGAGGAGGCAGAAGCTGTACCAGAAGAATTGCCTCAGGAACTTGTGGAAAGCCACAACACCAGTGCCATGGGAATGGTGTAAAAATCAGAGAAGAAGGAGGAGAAGAAGAAAATAAAGAGGCAAGAGCAAGCTCAAGTGCCTCCAACCCACCCGAAGCGACCACGTACAAAGCTTCTAGGTGCTTTTGGTGGACAACCTACGATAGGCCCTACCGAGGCAAATATTGAAGGGACAACGTCACAAAGGGCCAAAGTAGCCTCAGACGTAGATGTCATTGATGTGGAGGAACTCCTCCAATAAGAAGGGGACCCTGAAGGAGAGGTCATGGAATTCGGGAGTGCCAAATCTGGAAAGGAGCAAGAGCCAATCAAGCAAGAAGCCACCACTACTGCTCTACCATGAGGGCACACAGGTATGCACTCCTCGTCCATCCCCTTGGTTTCTCAAGATGTGTCCACCATGGTCCCTGTTGAAGGTCATCATCAGTATCTCTCTCTCTCGAAAGTTCGATCACCCCATCACACATTGCCCCTCGCCACCTCGATTTTGCCCCGTGATCCCATTAGCCCCACAAGCATATCTACCCCGATCAAGTCATCATACCGGGACAAGTCTGTTGACACTACTTCGCTCCCCCACATAACCATTCCCTTGGTTCTCAGTCTAAGCGAAGGTAGTACTCCAATGCCGAACCCCATCCCCCGCTCCCCTATCACACACAGCATTGTTTCACTCGCCGAAACTCCTACCACACCCGTCGCCGAACCTACTGGTGAGGCATCCCCCGTTCATTCCTTGTATTTGTTCACCCCTTTAGCTGGAGATCCAGCCTCATTTGAAACTGAGTTATCCATGATTAAGGAACGTCCTCTAGCTGAGAAGCTACTCCAAGCCTGGCAGAACACAGATAAGATGCTGAAGGGGGCAAGGAAAAAGAGAGGGCACTCACTGGTCGAAGTAGAAAAATGCACCATTTTTTACTTGAAAGGCGAAAAGTTGCATAAGGTGAAAAAGGTCCCTAAGGTCCATAAACCTCTGGATGAGATGACTCCAGCATATTACGACTACAAGGAGAAGACTAAGGACCTGGAGCACTTAAATATAGATAATGAATCTGCATCCATGCATGTAAGAATTGAAACTTTTTGCGCACATGTAAACATCGCCAATCAGCACAGATTTGAAGCAGAGAGTGCCAACATCAAGTTGGAAGAGGAGCTAGCCAAGACTCGCTCCAATCTAGAGGACGTAGAGAAGCATTGTGAGCAGATGAAAAAGGAAGTAGTCACCTTGAAACAGCAAGTAAGACAACTGCAGAGTGCAACTAAAAATCAGAGCTAGATATAGGCTGAAGTTGAGCTAAAGGCCAAGGAATTTGAAAGCAAGATCCTGCAGATGCAGCAATAGTTGTACGAAAAAGAAAACCTAGAGCTGTTTGATAGGGGCCGAATAAAAGAAATCCACTCACACCTGCTAAAAAAATTCAGATCCCGGGCCTCCAGTGCCCTGTCAATCTTGACATACATCACCAAAGCCCATAATGCCGCTTCTCAAGAAGGGCCAATTATAGATGAAATCATCCAAAAAATCAGAGACCGACTCAAACTAGCTTTTGAGGTCCAAAGTACCAAATATCAGGACCTGCAGGTTGCTGCTATGAGTCGAACGACCAGGGATTGGTCTACAGCCCAGGCCACGGTCCGCGCCTTATTCTCCAAGGTGAGGAAAGCCTAGAAGGCGAAAGACCTCCTGGATGTCTTTGAGCATGAGCAGCGTGCATCTCTGGGCTGCTTTCAGGATCTCTCTTCATTAGGTTTCCCTAGTTTCATCGATGATGATGGGAACCTTCTGACCAAAGAAGAACTCAAGTCGGCATGGCTCTATTTTGAATGCGACGTCTCAAAGATAGACGGTTGGGAAGAGCCAATTACAGAAGGACAAGTCACATATTTCATTCTGAGACATTGCAAGATCGTGGTCTGCCTCAACGATCTAAGCACAAGAGCCAAGCATGTCGACATAGGGCAAATAGATCGGTTCCATGTTCTGGTAAAAACGCTACAAGACCGAAGACCGAGAGCCTTTCTTGAAATGCGCTCATGTTCATTGAACCATGGAACACGTCTGCGATTGCCTTTCCCCACCGCAGCCGGAGGCCACGTCGGAGGAAGAAGAAGAAGAAGAAGAGCCATAAGAAGAAGAAGAAGCAGTCGTGGAAGCACCCGCAAAAGGAGAAAAGGAAGAAGGGTCTGGAAGTAACTCTGGCCCAACGGATCAAGGCTGAGGGTTCTTACACTGAGGCGAGCTCGTTGCCCCGCGAGCCGCCAAGAATGTTGACAATTTTGTCACATTGCCTTAGAGGGGTAGTAAAATCAAATTTTTATAAAGTGTTTTTTTTTTTTAAGTATTTCCTTTTGTTATTTTGAATATATTTGAAAGTATTGTAGCAATTTTGGCTTCTATTGCCACCCCCTTTGTATATAGAATGGAGATGCAAAAGCTTCGCCACTAAGCAAGTTAAGGAAAACAGCTTCGCAGGAAAAAAAATAGCTTCGCCAAAAGAAAGAAGTAGAGAATGAAAAAAGCTTCGCACCCGAAGCATTTCAAGCAGTCGCTTCGGGCGAAGGTCTTGCAAAGCGGCATTCAAAGAACTTCAAGCATTGAAGAACAGCTTCGCCGAAGAAGGAAAGCAAAGATTAGATCGCAGCTCAATTGCTAAGGCATGAAAAGAGCTTCGCACCCGAAGCATTTCAAGCAGTTGCTTTGGGCGAAAATTAGACGAAGCAGAATTTTAAGGAGTGCAAACATTGAAAACTACTTCGCCAAAAAATCACCGAAGCACCCACTTTGGGCCTCCCTACTGGTGAACCATTTTTACTTCATCAAAAGTTGTTGCGAAGCATCTGCTTCGGCTAGCTTTCGTGCAAAGCACTTTCACCCGAAGTGGAAGACATTTTTCCAAGGCAAGAATGCACTTCGGCCCAAAAAACCCTGAACCGCAGTTTTGAGGGTGGATCACGGTGAAGCATTTTGAGGACTCACCAGTGAAGCATCCACTTCGGGTGGAGAACTTCAGTGAAGTAGTTTTGACATGCCTTTCCAGTGAAGCAGCAAAAGAGTGAGAGCCATCTTGAGGAGGAATACTTACTTTAGCATTTCACAACCCCGAAGCCGTCTCGCGAAGCACATTCGTGCAAAGTGCATAACCAAGAAGGAGGATATGCTTCAGCTCAAATCCATCATGAAGTGGAGTTGCGAACTAAAATTAGATGAAGCGCTTCAAGGGCACGCACTTCAAGCCGAGTATTTTTTCGAGGCAATCAAGTGCCTCATAAATGAGTTTTTACGTGCCCGACGAACTCGCTGCTCATTTTTTGCAATTGGAAAGGAAGTATCAGTCCCTGAAGCAGAGCCCAACGAGAATGGCAGCCACTCGAGATCCACACCCAGAGACCAAGGACGTTCAGACGGCTCATAAATGCATGTTTCCCCGGCTGACCTGGTTGCAGTTGCCAGTTATGGGAAGAGATTTGAGAGCTCAGTCACGAGAGCTGCGAGAGCCGAATTCTCAGGTTTTCGAGGATTTACTCCTTCATTTTGTACATTGATGGCTCAGAGGGTCGGTTCCTCTATAAAAACCCAGGCATTGTAATGTAAAAGGGGGGAACTTTCTACTAGAAATTTGTTGTAACTTGAATCCCTGCGATTAATACTAAAGAGCTTTGGGCTTTATTTCTCTCTTGTATGCTGCCTTTTGTGATTATTTATGTTATGTCTTCCTTCATTTGCATACTGTAATTCTGCATTCTAGATTTAGGTGTGTGATTGGGGATATAACCCCTAGAATTTTCCCGAAGGATACATAGGGGAGAAAAATGTTATAATAGTTCTCTTGTATGTTGCATGTGGATAGTGTTTCTGTTATATTCACCTATTTCCTGGTCGTCGTAATTTTGAACTCTGGATTTTGACGTAAGGGGGAGGGTAATCCTGTAACTCGTCCAGAGGATACATAAGGGGCTGATATCGTGTTCATTTCATTTTATTCTTGGTATTTATTGCTGCTGTTTTGAGCTATTAGCCAGCAATCGTGCTTCTGGTTCTTTCCCACTTTAAATTATTGACATTTCTTCCCTTACTCCTTTTATTTCTTTCCTGCACCCTTACCCTTTTATCTCTTTCCTGCACTCTTGTCTCAAAACACCAAGTAGTTTAGTAAAGGAGCTGACCTTTCTCCGAAGATTGGCACGAGGGGCATCTCTTTCGCTCGACCTTTCAATGTTGGTCTAGGTCTAGGGCGCATACACTTCCCAAAATCCTTTCCTGGGCATATTTGATGACCAACAGTTATTGATAATGGTTCCCATTTCATTGGGATCAAGATGTGTGCATTCGCTAGTAAGTACGATATTTACCTAAAAACTTCATCAAATCATTACCCACAGGGCAACAGCTTGGCGGAGTCTACCAACAAAAACTTACTCCGGATCCTGAAAAGGACATTGGAAGACAACAAGTGGACTTGGCATCTACTTTTAGATTTTGCATTATGGGCTAACCAAATTTCCATTAAGAAATCCATCAAGACATCCCCATACTCCCTAGTGTATGAGAAAGAAGAAGTGCTTCCTACGCATATCGAATTGCCTTCTTTGCAGTCTCTTAGATCATTGGATGATGGGGACGAAGAGTTTGATCCTATTAGCATTAGGATTGCCCAACTGTTGTAGTTGGAGGAGGAAAGAGAGAAAGCCTATGAGGCTTTCATGAAGCATACTATCACCACAAAGAATTGGTTCAACAAGAAGACCTCCGATCGGACCTTCTAGGTTGTCGATTTGGTGCTAAAATAGAACGAAAAAAGTCTAAGCCCAAAAACCACGATAAATTTGATGCATTTTAGGAGGGTTTGTTTTGGGTTTCTCAGGTCCATCCGGTGAACTCTTTCACGTTGTAATATTTGAATGGGTTTACTCTATTGTTATTAGTCAATGGCCTTCATCTCAAGGTGTACTACCAGTGAGTGGTAGTGCGAGAGGTTTTTATTAGGCTATATATGTTTGTATTGTCCCTATTTATGCATATTTATTTCTTCTGGAGTATATATCTTTGTCCCCTTTTGCGCTATCAGTAGCGCAATTGTTTGGGCCAGGATCCTAGGCGTTATAGGGGTACCGAGGAGTTTATTCTTTTATTTCAGTTTCGTTCATGTTTTTTATGTTAGCCAAACACAAAGAGGAAGTGGCAGTTCCAAGCGTTTTAGCATTTCCTATCAAGAAAACTATCGCAAGTAGCAAAGCACCCCACTATCTATAAAATGGGAGTTCAGCTCTCTCGCAAGGGTAAGACTATGCTTCAATGAGGCAGATTCGCACCAAGGTAAAGCACAACAGCAATGGGTGCAATGCCCATACGCCCAGTTTGAAGAGTATAAAGCAATTTTGCTCTCGTTCCTAAGCATAATATGAGCTTTGTGCAAAATAGAGTGTAGCACCTGTTGATCGGTCAAAGCGCAACAAAATGTGGTGCTATACTTTTGTGCCCCTACTTAATAGCGCAACACGTGTTGACCGATCAAAGCGCAACATTAAGTGCAAATGAATAAGTGCCTACGTATACGTCAAAGTGTTGCACTCCAAATGAGGAGCACAAGGCCAATGCAGGGCTAGAAAGTGCACTTTGCACTTTGACTTTTCAAAGTGTAGCGCAATCCCCAAGTGTAACACAAATTTGGACGTAAATGAGGCACTTTTCCTGTTGACTCTTCAACTCAGGCACTACTTCCAAGGTCATGAAGGTGTTGCGCTCCAAGAAACAAGAGCTAGGCCAATTCATAGTAAAAATGAAGACTTGGGCATTTGACTTTTCAACATCAGCATGTAGCCCTAAGCTCCAGGTGCTTGCACTCAGTTTTAAGTGCACCGAGCCAATTCGTAGATAAAAGAAGTGCTTCATTCGTTGGCCTTTCAAATGCACAACATTGATTTCAAATCAACGGTTTAAAGGTGCCTCGAATATGTTGTGCACCGGTTCGAGTGCACCAAAGCGTTGCACTTCGGTTTCAAGCGCCAAGTTGTTGCGCTCAGGTTTGAGTGCGCAAGGCAAGGATGGAACCAAGGAAGGTGCATGAGCATGTGGTTTATTTGACCCTTGTGCCAATCCCAAGGAAATTGTTATACTCTGATTTAAAGGTGCACTCTGGTTTTGGGATTTCTAAGAGCAAATAAACCTTGCACCCTAATTTTTGAGTGAAGGCCATTCATTGGCCCAAAAAGCAATGAAAGTGTATTTGAAGCTATGGGGATTTCACTCTCTCTCATACGTCAGGCACCTTTCTCTAAAGTTCCAGACATGCAGTCCAAAGCAAAACATATTAGGAAATAAATGCAACAGGTGTGGCGTGTCTCATCTTCTAAGGAAGATTATGGCCGACTCTGTTAGATGGCATTGGGAGGTGCACCTCACTATTGGTCACCGCACAGAAGATCTTCCACAATGCCCTCAATAACTCCAAGAATTTACTCCACCCAAATGACATTAATGCAAGTGGGTGTATCCCTGAGCTATAAGAAGCCAACACTGCGCATCAAATATGCCTAGAGAAATCCTTAAGTTGTAGTGTCATTTACCATTATCGAGTTTCAGAGAGTGATTGCTGCTAGTAAGGGGTAGAAATCATCAATGGGGTGTTGTGTTTTTCTTGGGCGCGTGAATTATTTCTAAGGTGCAGTCTTGTCGAGCTGCACTTGAGCGTTGTCATCCTCAGTGTGTTTGGACGATTGACCAGTAGAGATGGGTAATAAAGGAGAGCAAAAATAGAAAATGGAGAAGGTCCCACAATCGACAAAGGGCAAGCAAAAGCAGAAGGAAAAGAAGGATAAACCAAACCACATTTTCCTAAATACGAGTTGAGTAAAATCCAGGACTGCATCCTCACCAGGACAAGCATAGAAAATCTTCGTGAAGATGTCGAACTCATGATAACCAAGGTATCCACAGGGAGCAATCGAATAGTCGCCTACCACTCCTACCTCTACTGGTACCTATGCACGCCTGTGCACCCCTACCCAAAATTAATTTGTGCAATTGCCAAATTTTATGATCCCAATACTAGGTTAATTCAGGATGCAAAAGAAAAAAGGTTGTTCTCCATATTTGCTAAAAAAATCCACGAAGCTTTCACTTGTGGGAAAGGACCTTCTGGTGAAGTTATTATCGAAAAAATTAATAACAACGAGCAAAATGATAGATACACCAACACATAACAAATGAGGTGGTTTATGGAAGCCCAGCTGACAGAGAAGCTTACGTCTGACGCTTTTCCAAAACTCCCCAAATATTTGAGGAGGTTTAAAAACTTTGACCTCTACTCCATGCTGGCATGGATTATCGGGCTCACCTTGGATGCCCAAGTGTATTATTGGCAGGCGACAATTACTGAGTGCATATCTCATGGAGAATTCTATGCTCTCAATGTTGTGACACAGGGAATAAATCCTATCTTTTTCGATTGGGCAGACTGGGTGTCGCAGTAGCTGCATATCCAGCTATGCGGGATGCAAAACAGAAACATAGCATTCCAAAGTTGCTCGTTCTTGGCATGGTATTTCTTCTACCACTTGCATTCGCATCATCATTTCACCTTTATTGCCACAAGCAGTATAGACTAAAATGGCAAAGCACTCCTTGTGTACCAGTGGACCATGAGCCTATCAAGGCACGAGTCCTATTATAACTTCAACTGAGTTTTCCTTGGTCTAGCACTAGAAATCATTCACAATGTCTATGAGCGTGTGCCAAGGTCGATGAGGGACTATGTGGTATAGAACCTGCTTGGTAACATTTTTCAACTAACGTAGGGCCTTGTGGTGCATATCTTTGGCTTTACTAGAAAACCCTTCTTATTGTCGTACTACACAATTGAGTACCTCTTTGCCCTTGAAGTCGCCTGCCAGTGTGACTTCGTAGATGATACGTACGACAAGGGGCAAAAAATATAGTACACCTACCCTTGGCCTCTCAAGCTCGACGACATTGAAGTATAAAAGAATGAGCAAAATGCCTTTTTGGTGGTAACCTTGTATGAGTTTGGTCTGATTGATTTACCCCAACGATGGAGGTATGACCCACTGAATATTTTTAGAGATAAAATCGAAGTAAAGAGCTTTCACTGTTGTCCTCGCCTGGACATTGAGAAGTAACACAATAACCCTTTTAGGCTTTATCTATAATGGCACATGGAAAGGATAGTCTCCTTCCTCCCATGGCATGAGTTCTATATAATGGAGGCTGACTACAACCCTGCATAGAATCTGGTGCATGATCCTGATGATCGAGTGTTCAAGGTGGTGAAAAACAAAGTGCCATAATGGTTGGATGAGAAAATTATGAACCGGTGGATCATGAGGGTCCACAATGGAAAGGGAGCATCTAACCCAATGCTGCTATTAGATCAAAATTTATACGAGTCATTCAACAAGTATTACAAAAATTACCAGCCTGTCTTCTTCGATAACATTACGCCTAGAAATACCGAAAGCTCCAGCAGGGTTGAAGACGCGATGACAGTTTTATAATAGATTGCTAGTCAAGTGCCACTTGTCAAAGGTAAAGGTAAGCAACCGCTCCTAGAAGAAGAGACCACTCTAAGGAAAATGGGCACTCCTAATGCACATGTGCCCCATAACATTGCAAATAATCCTCGGACTACTATGACCCACCTCTCTGGTGCTAATCCTTTGACATCATCAGTAGCCATAGGAGAGGGTGCTTCAGAAGTTTCCATTTCGGTGCAGTAGGTGTGACACATCCAGCAAATATAGTAGGCATAGCTCAAAGTCTCGTTCATCAATCTAGAGGAAGAGACATCAGACAAGGAAGGAGGAGCAAGTCCAATAACGCAACAGTTCACCATGTTGTCTCTAGAGACGTTCGAGCCCATAGGTGCGTCTTTTGTTCCTTTCTTTCCCTCTTCCACCCCTCTAGAAACCCCTCTTCCTAGCGTCGAAACCCTCTTATCTACCCAAATCGTATTCAACATCCCTATTGTAGTCATATCGAAACCCTTGTTTCAGTCGCAACCTCTTTCTTCCCTACCCGTGGTTTCTCAGTCATTTAAAACTTGTGCGTTAGTCTCCAACGCCTTCACCTTCCCAGTAATGTTCGTCCCTGCCCCCCAGGGTTTGGTTCATTCGAGTGCAGCATTCGATGCCGTAGTGATTCTTGGGTAGTCTTTGCTTGTTCCCCCCTCCTCAGTCATCACAATAGTGACCTCCATGGAGACTCCTCCCCCTGATCCTAGCATCCCAGTTGTGGTCATGCAAACCTCGACACCTCCCAGGGTCACTATAGTCACCTCCCCAGCTATTTTAGAATCGTCTATCGAATCAAGCCCTCAACAGGTTTTGTTTCCCCTCATGCTAATATTTAGAGTTTAAGAACCCATGGAGCTGGAGTTCTGCCAGGAGGGCCCAACGACAAAAAGTATTCGTCGATCATAATAGAATTACTTGACCTGGCTCAAAGGCCTAAAAAGGAAGAATGCGTGATCACTGGCTCGACTAGAGAAAATGACCATGTTTGATCCTCAAACTATGTAGCTCCACAGCATGGAGAAGGTGCCCAAGGTATAGACGCCATTGGAGGAAATGACGATAGCAGACTATTCTTATCATCATATGGTGGAATATTTGAAAAATATCGATCCCACGGAGAAAGTTGGGAACATCCACGTTGAGGCAGAATCCCTCTACTTCTAGGTGGAGCATTTCAAAACTCACTGCTACGAGGTTGAGGCCAAAAATATATAATTTGAAGAGACCCTCGCGCTCATGAGGGGGCAGCTTGAGGCAGAGCAGTCCAAAGTGGAGTAGTTGCAATAGCAGGTAATCAATCTGGAGTAAGAGGTGGAAAGCTACAAGAAAAATTTTGAAGAATACCTCAAGGTTCAAAAAGAAGTGCAAAGCCAGCTACAAGTTTTGGATGCTCAAATTCAAGAGCTACAAGTCATATTGACATAAAAAGCAAAGCCAACATAGGTCCTATCAAAGGATCATGTCAAGGAGGTGCCCAGTTGCTTCCTGGCCAACTTCAAAACTAGAGCATGCAAGGCTACAACACTCCTAACGTTCATCTGGGAGGCCAAGCAGTTAGTCTCCCATGATGCTTCTATCATAGAGGATGCTGAGGGGGACACTGACCAATGGTTGGAGTTAGCCATGAAAGCACAAACCCTAGATAAATCAGGCATCGAGCTTGCTCTAATGTGTGACCTTGCTTGATCATGGGCGATTGCAAGTATAACGCTGAGATATTTCTTCAAAAAGGCCAAGGTAGCCTGAAAGGCTCGAGGTCTAATAAACATGTTTGAGATAGAAATAAAGTTTTCTCTAATGTACTTTGAGGCTCTGGCATAAAACGGTTTCTCGGGCTTCATTAACGAGGGAGATCGTATTTTGACAAATGAAGAGCTGCAATCAGTCTAGGACACCTTTGAAAATGATACCTTTGAGATTGATAGCTAGGAGGAGCCCCTTACCGAGCTCCAGGTGATATAGTATGCAGCCAAATTCACGTGGATGGAGGCTTGTCTTGTGGATCTCAACAAGAGGTTTAATTATGCTAACGCTCACTAGCTTGAAATGTTCGGATACCTAATTCAGGAGCTCACAAGTGTGATGTAATAAATGAAGACAACTAGGGCCTAGTCCAAGTGACTTATGACCACTTTTAGGATGATCTCACGCCACCTGAGCCTCCTCAATAGCAAGAAAAAATCCAAGCGCAAGAAGAAATCCAAGCATAATGAAAAGTTAAGGCATAAGAAGAAATTCGAGTGCAATAGGAAGTTCAGGCTCATGAAGAAGGCCAAGGCGAAAGCCATGAGCCTCGGGAAGACACAGGTCAAGGGCTTTAGGACAAGGGATATGAACGCCAAGATGAGGTACCAGGGAACGAAGAAGAGCAACCCAGTGAGCACCATGAAGAGGAGGAGGAAACAGAAAGAGAAAAGTCGAAGGAGGAGTCTTCTGCTACCAACGAGCATTCAATAAGTGATAGTGATGATGACTACGAGCCCAACAGATAAGGCCTAGGATTTTAACATTAAGGTGAGCTCAAATTCCCCGTGAGCCACCAGATATGTTGTCATTTTTGCAACATTGTGTATATTTTGTTGTCTAGTAATTTATGCTTTCCAAAGACTGTCCTTCTTGTTCAAGATGCATTTTTCTCTCTCTTGAGTTTTATTGTCAAAATTCTCTTGACTGCTCCTAAAGTAGTGTGCAGTTGTTTTTGTTTACTTACCATGTAGAGTGCACACCTTTTGGAAAGTGAGGGTAGCTTGCTTTGTCCCCAGGCACGAGTTAAGTTGGAAGAGTGAGCAGGGCGCAGGCCAGTTTCAGTTCAGAAGGTATTAAACCTCAGCTTTGTAAAACAAAAATGCTAAGTGAAACAAAGAATTGTGCTCAAATTCCCAATGTAATGCCTTTGTACTCAGCCTGAGGAGCATATTGTTATTTTGCACCAAGTATTAGCGCAAGATAAACTTCATGCAAAATAAGAGTGCAACCCACTTTAATCGGTCAAAGTGCAACACCAGGTTTCAAGGAAAAATGACTGAGTGTTGATGAAGGACTTTGCATACATTTCTACAAGCGTTAAGTTGTTGCGCTCCCATTCAAAGTGCTTCCTACTTTGAATTTTCAAAGCACAACGTAGCTCCCAAAGAGAATACCCCAGGATGTTGCGCTTAGTTTTCAAAGTGCCAAGCAGTGTCGCACTTGATTTGAGCACAATACCTTTTGACTAGTCAAAGCCTAACACTATTTCCAAGGCATCAAGGCATTACGCTCCATTTCTCCAGTGCAAGGCAAATGCACAATAAGCTAACATGCTTTAGTTGTTGATCGTTCAACACCGACGCACCTCCCGATGCCCCAGACACTTACGCTCTATTTCTCCTATGCAAGACATTTGTGCTCCATTCTCATGTGCTTTGGCAGTTGACTTCTCAATGCCAACACTACTTCATGTGCACCAAGGACTTGCACTCCATTTTCGAGTATCGAGCAGATGCGCAATGAGTTAGCTGTGCTTCGCCTCTTGACTTTTCAACTCTAGCATAGGTCTTGAGGCAAAAAGGTGCTTTTGCTATAGTTTTAGAGCGTGAAGCAGTTTTAGGCCAGGAAACAACGAGATATAAGCAGCGCTTGCATCTAGCGCCTATTATTTTCCATCCCCCTTGCCAAAATTTCTCAAAAGTGCTTCCCATCAACGAGTCAAGGTGTATCCTTATCCATCCAAGCATAGTCGGTCTAAGAAGTTTCTAGACTGGACGTTTTGAGATTTCAAGATCTTATCTTTTACGAAAGCAGTTCAAAGGAGTGAGGAGGTAGCGCCAGCAAACCAAGCCTATCAGAGCATTGAAGGGGTGTAGTTGCATTTTGAGTCATCAGTTCTAGCCATGCCTGACCACTGTTTCATGAATGTAGTTCCTTGTAAATCTTATCTTGGTTGCCATCGCCATATTTTTTAGGTGTGCATTTAATATTTCAAGTGACATAATTCTCTACATAAGCCTGCTCTTTTATTATAAAATGATGGATGTTTGCTAGAAGCTTGATGCAATTTGAATTTTGCTATTAATACAGCTGATGTCTGGCTCTAATTCTAGACTTCTATTTTGTTTGTATGTCTTTTATTGCTTATCTTCTATTAATTCTTTGGTTTATCTATAGGCTTGAATTCTAGTATCTGGATTTAGCTTCGATAAAATAGGAACCCTGGAGTAGCCCGGAGATTACGCATGTTAGATGCCTAGTTTTAATTTATGTTAATTGTATGTATTGAGTGCTATTTGATTCGGTGTGCAATAGAGTTATTTGTTGTTAGTCCATAACCCCTGTTTTATATGGCCTATGGCCATATTTCCCATTCCTTTCGGTCATTTAATCTCTTTCCTATTCTCTCTGGAGATTGGCACAGGAGGCATTTCTTCCTCTCGGCCTTTCAATGTTGGTCGGGTCTAGGGTGCATGAATAGACAAATTCATACCTAAGCCAGATCTCTGACCAACATGTGCTCACCTTTTTTGAACTTTAAAAGTTTCTCTTTTAGTTTTTTTTTTTTTAAATGTTTTCAAAAGTGTTCTTGTTCCATTCTTTTAATATAGATGCCATTGATTTAATTTGTTTTTGAAGTGTATACAACCACCATTTCTTGAAGAATTCCATGTTTGTGCTATCATATCTAAAATATGATATGTTTTGAATTCACTTACCACCATTTTAATTTTTATTGGCTAATGTATTGAACCAATCCTTGATAAGGTATTAATTTTAGCACAAGTCTCTTCATATAAACAATGATTTAAGAGTATGCATCTATCTAATTTTTTTTGCTATTAGGTTCTACCCTCTCCTATGGTTGGTCCATGTATAATTGTCATCTACAAAGTCAACCTCCCATAGATTATTATTTTGAATAAACATCGGGAAATCTCTCATACTTTGGGTTTTTTTCTAATTCCCCCCAAATTTTAATCCAACTTGGTTATGGAGTTAAATTTTTTGATGATCATGAATTGAGTTTCTTGATATTTACTTATCATTAAGGCTTTAATCCCACTCCATACTTCTAATCTTTCTAATTGAGTTGTAGGTCCATAAACATTGATAAGGATGAAGCAAATATCTACAAAGTAGCATGTAACTAATGAGACTATGCCTAGTTTTATGAATGGTTGCATAAGAGGTTCTAACATGATTCTAACATGTTAGAATTCTCCCTCTCACTCCTTCAAAATCCACAACATCTCATTCACATCTTGTCGATATTGATTTCATATTTTTGAAAATTTCTTCCTTGTTTTTTTTAATTTCTTGGATACAAATATTATCAAGCTTATTACTTAAACAAAGGTCTCTGATACACCTTTGCTTTAAGGGGTCATTAGCACCCCTTATATTCCATGAGATGGTAATCATATCTCATTAGGGGCTACTAGCCCCGCCTATGAATTACCAATATCATTTTGTTGTTTAGTAAAGAGAAGTTCAACCAACTTAGATTGTGTTTCTTTCTCTATGTTTGCTCTTGCTTCCCTGGCTCTTGCTTGATAATTTGAGGGTTTTCCTCTTTTTGCCTTGTCTGTATCAAGAGTAGATCTTATTTTTTTATTGAAATTGCTGCCAAATTTATATTAGCCAAAATATTAAGGGAACAAATACAATAGAAAGGCAAACCATGGTTTGGGTGCCTACATCCAGGCCTGAGCACCTAACAACATCGAAACCACGATAGACTTCCCTTTAGTGGGGACAAAGCAAACACATGTGCATTAATAGGGCCATGCAGGGCACCCAACACCAGAAATAAGCACATCGAAGACCACACACAGACCCCCACTACTGTAATACAATATGAGACTATGGAAGACCAACACAAAGGAGAACCGAGAAATATTATGACACTCGGGACACCCGACTACAAGCATTGGAAGTGAACAACCACACAAATGATCCCCTAGTGACCCATGTTAAAAACTAATATATCCCTAGTGGTCGTTATAGGGATGAAAAAACATGTCATCACCAATAGTAGGTTTTATTATTCTACTCCTCATTATTCTTTCACAACTTTCTTTTTCATTAGATTTATCATCTCCTAGCTCTGCTATGGAGGCTTGTTAAGTTCCTAGGTATAGGAATGTGAGGAAATAATATTGTATATGGGTATTATGGCATGGGTCACACATAATATTATAATAACATATAACATAGTGCCATATTTTAATATTATGCACTTTGTAACTCATGGAAGGTGAATCACCACATGGGTGACCTAACTCATGGAAGGTGAACCATCACATTCTTGTATAAAGAGAGATGTACTCCAAATTGTAAAAAATATTTATATCAAGTATTTTTTGTAAGAGTTGGTTCATGGATTTGGAGATATTATGGAGTGATTCCTTCCTTAAGAAGTATTCTTGGTGTTGCCCTACCTCAAAGGTATTATCTATCTCTATTTTATTATGTGGATTGTTATCGTGGAATTTATTATAGATGCATGTTTGATATTTTTGTATATTAGTGAATGATTTGCTGATAATGAAAAGGAAGGTTCATAACAATTGATATAAGAGCAACAATTCTGCCAAAGTGGGGTTGTTTTAACAGAGCTATGACACATTTTTCATAAAACGTCCCATCTTGTGGGGGTCATATTTTTTTAGTAGTTATTTTCAAAATATTCTTGTTCCAACATGTAGATTGTTTCAAATACTACAAAAAAGACTACCCATTTGTTAAATTTTGATAAGTATTGAGGAAGTTATGGTTGTTTTAAGTTGGGTTATTTATGTTGTTTTTTGGCTACACAGTGTTTTTTGCAAAACAAAAAAATGTGTATCAATTTTTTTAATTATCATTTTCAAAAGCTTTTTGCACCATTGTGTAGATCTTTTTTAGTACTATAGGAATGATTGTTCATTTATTAAATTCTGATAAGTATTGAGGGAGTTACAATTGTTTGAAGTTGGGCTTTTAATGTTGTTTTTGGGTTGCATGGAAAATTCATGCAAAGGAAAAAAATCATATTTCTCAATCCAGGTAAGAAAATCAGTTGTCATTTGTTTTGTTTTGAAGAAAATTTACAGATAACATTCTTGAAGGAAAAGAATATATATATATATATATATATATATATATATATATATATATATATATATATATAGAAACCCTTGTGACTTTGGAAAAGAAAAAATGTTAAAATATTAAAGTGCACTTTGCCTAATTTAACATGTTTTTTGCTTTTTAGGGTTAGGGTTTTGCTTTTTAGGGTTAGGGTTAGGGTTTACTTTCTAAAACCCTAATCTCTTCCAAACCCTAATCTCTCCCTATATGTACTCATTCATGAATAATATTGTATAATAACTTTTGGTTCTAACAATTGGTATCAGAGCGATAAGATCCGCTTGTGATTCGCATGTGAGGGGGATTTCTCTCAAGGAAATCTCCCCCTCCCCCTTTTGAAAATTCTTGATTTTCATCTTAGGTTGTTTTCGAAGGAGGCCTTTATAATTTTGGTTGTAGTAATGGTGGCCATTTGTCCCCATAAAATATTGATAGAGTTCATACACGACGACGGACTTAGCGATGGAATACGAATAATAATGGGTGCTCATCTACAAATATGAAGTACGAGAGATGAAAAACGAAGAAATCCATAAAGTTTACAGGATTTTTGCATCCATGTGTTATTATTTTTTGTTTGGGGCTTAATTCACGTTTCAAGGGTTTGGAATGGTAGACCAATCGATCTCAAGGGCACGACACGAAAGGTGCTCTTCATGGGGTTCAACCAAGACCATGGTTGTGTGGGTTTTGGACAACATTGTGTGTTAATTTGCATGTCAATCCGAGTTTTTTTGCAAATTACTAAAAATGGAAATTTTTAACGAAAAATAATTTTTCAAAAATAGTAATTACTAAAAATGATAATTTTTTGATGAAAAATAAATTGTCGAAAATAGTAATTATTGAAAATGGCAATTTTTGACAAAAAATGTTTTTGCCGAAAATGATAATTACTAAAAATGACAAATTTTGATGAAAAAATAAATTGCCAAACTGGTAATTACTAAAAATGGCATTATTTTGATGAAAAACTAATCTGCCAAAAATAGTAATTTGTTTTATCTTTAGGGTTTCTCTTGGGATATCTATATATATTCCCTTGTATTGCATTATAGTGGGTGAATCCAGGAATATTCTATTTCTCAAATTGTAAAGGCTATGAGCCTCTTTTGTTTGCTACCTAGGTGAGCCTAATTATTTTTCTTAGTTTCGAGGCTCCATTCAGATCTGAAGATATTCATGTTTGTAGTCATTGGAAATATTTTTTTGAGGACATAATGGAGGTGTCCATTTTCAGTTTTGAGGCTAATTCATATGCTTTTTTGGGCCTCAAAGTTTATTGTATAAGAAGTGCATTATTGGTTGAACCCGACACTTCTTCAATCCACTTTTATCATCAGAGACTATTTTTGGAAGTAGAATTTCTTCACGACCATGGCCCTCTTGAGATTCCATTATGATTTTGGGTGCTCCTACAGTAGGATGTATTATTTACCGATCATGGGAATCTATCAGGTACTCCATTTTAGGAGTTGTCGTTGTCTCTTCACAAGACCATGGCCCTCTTTATGTGATCATGGATATCACATGGGTACTCTTATAGTTGGAGTTGTCTTTACCTTTAGTGGTTTATCTCTTAGTGGATCGGTGATTTTTAGCTTAGCTCATCAACAAGATTTCCAACATTACGATTCAAGTGAACCTTGTACCTAGTCATCTTCTCTATAGCACCTAGCGGATGCAACGATTGGTTATACATGCATTTCGGTATGATGAGGAGGTTACCATAAGAACACTTCTAATACTTTGGGCAGCACCACATCAATTTTTTAGCATCAGATTCTTGGCTATTTTAGCATAAATTTTGGATGGCTCACATTATTGTATAAAGGTGCATTTTCGGCATAGACCGACACCTTCTAGATGAGATTCATCATTAAGGGGGGATATTAGAATATGAATGAGTATTTTGTACTTAGGAAAGTGCACATTAAAGGGGGGTGTTAAAATATTAAAATGCACTTTACCTAATTTAACATACTTTTTGCTTTTTACGGTTAGGGTTTTGCTTTTTAGGGTTAGGGTTTTGCTTTTTAGGATCAGGGTTAGGGTTTACTTTCTAAAAACCCTAATATTTTCCAAACCCTAATCTCTCCCTATATGTACTCATTCATGAATAATATTGTATAATAACTTTTGGTTCTAACAAAAAAAAAAATTTGGTTTGAGGTCATGAAGTTGCCAATGGAGATGATGATAGTGATTCTAGGGAATGATGGAAAATTTATAAGTCTTTAGATTTTTCTAAATTGATGTGGAAATCTAAGTTTTGGTGTTCTTTGGAAGGGGAAGCTTTTTCTTGGTTTTAAAACTTTAATCATGATAATTTTTTTAAAAACACAAGGGAAGACTTTGAAGAATTTTTAAGAAAATGGATATTGGAGAAAAAATATGAAAATATAATTAGGCTCTTGGATGAACAAAAGCAATTTAAAAAGGAGTTGAACTTTTTTAATAAATTAACAAAAGGAAAATATAAGCAAAACAAGGATCAAAAAGATTTATTTGAATCTCAAAGTTCTATTTTGTGGGTTTATGGTTGCATTCAAAAAAAAAATTATTGTTATTACTAACTCTAGTAACAAATATAATTTTATCAATTTGTCTTTGGCTAATAGGTTACAAGCTCAAACAAGGAAAATCAAAGACACAAATATTGAGGGTAAGAATGTTCGATTTTTTTAAGATTTGAAGATGGCCATGGATAAATATGGTTTACACTTATATTTTTATGCTATTGAGAAGGATGATGTTGATAGTGTTCTTGTTTATTCTTGGTTGCATTATTTGGGTATAATAATCATTAATGTGCAAAATAATTTAATGAAGTTATGGTCCAAAAAAAGAAGATAACACTAGAAAAAATAGGAAGTTATTGCAAGAGAAGCAAAAGAACTTGAAACGTAGTTTAAGGAGGCAATAGTAGAGACCCAAGAAGAAGAAAAAGCATAGGACAAACCAAAAGAGGGAAGCAAGAAGGAAGAGTTAAAGAAATAAGAACACCAAACTAATATTGTAGTCTATTGCCATTCCCCTCATCATGAGAGGTTATAATCATAGAATTAGGGCATAGAGTAACATAAGAACTACAATAGATAAACATGGAGCCATAGGAGCAAAAACTATGGATATGCTACTTGGCACAAGGGCGACTTGGCATCATCGTAGACTACCAATCAAGAATACACTTGGATGAAAGGATAATTAATATTGGTACTAGTTATCAACTTTACCTAGAATATCATATTATTTAGTTTCTTCCTATGTTTTGAGGACGAAACATTTTTGTAAGGGGGATGGAATGTTAGATACCTAAGTATAGGAATGTGGGAAAATAATATTGTATATGGGTATTATGGCATGGGTCATACATAATATTAAAATTACATATAACGATGTTTTTTTGGTTACATAAGAGAGTTGGTCAGATTAGATTGAGGAGGGACGTTTTTCGCAGGACTACCCAAATTATCAAACTTGTTTCGGCCATATTTCACTCATCCGGACTCGGATTGAGCTGAAATTTTGAGGGTAGATGCCTGAAAAACCCTAGAACATCTCCACCAATTTTTAGATCATTTGGAGCAACATAGATCCTAGCGCATCCCTATGTGTGAACGAGATTTTTGGCAAGCGATTGTGCGAGGGTTTCATCTGGGTTGAGTGCAAGCAGCTCCAGAGGTTGGTTTTTAGGGCCTTCGGGCCCTAGCGACCAATATATTTGTGGTTTATACTCAATATTTTAGCAGGATATGTTGCAGGGGATCCAATATGGGTTAGAAATATGTCTTTCAACAGATCATGCTGTGAACTTGAGTGACAACGACTTCCAATTTGTTGCACAAAATAAAAGTGAAAACCATACCTTTCCACGATGTCTAGGGCAAGGATTAAAGAGATCACGAAATAAGTTTCAAGCAGCTGATCAAAAAATGGCTCAGATCTCAAGTGAATCTGGTGCTAAGGTGCACCCACAAAATAAATCTACTATGAAAACCCTTGTCAAGGGTAAGAATTTCGAAGACTCAACCCCAAAAATGAATTTTAGGGATGCCCTCCATGGTGGACAGCCTCAGCCCAATGCTAATATTAATCTTAGGGCTTCCCATAAACCTCTAAGAATGCCTAAGATTGATCCCAGGAAAATGGAGTCAGGATGTCTTAAAGCGGTTGATGGAACTCCTATTGTTAAGCTTGATATGGGTAACATTCGAATTGGCATTGAAGATCTGGAAAAAAGAGGACTAATTTGTCGGTTCATGGGTTTTCATTCGAGCCTATCTGCTTTCAAAGTCTGGGCTGCAAAAAGCTGGAAAACTAAAGGTGAGTTACAAATCTCTATTTATCCAAATGGTTATTTTCTTGTTTTATTTGCTAATAATGAAGATAGAGAGAAAACTTTTCAAGGGGGTCCCTGGTTTTTGGAAGGGCAGGGCTTTTCATGAAGCCCTGGCATACTAAATTTAAAGTCGAAGAAGAGATGCCTTCTACGAGCTCCCGTGTGGGTTAGAATCTTTGGCCTCCCTATTGAATTTTGGAATCCTACTATTTTTTCTTCAATTGGAAACTCTTTAGGAACTTTTATGATGATCGTTGATTGTACTCAAAATTTTGAACATATTATTTATGCTCGGATTTGTGTTTTAATGGATTTTGACAAACCCCTACCTAAAAATATCACATTACAATTTGGGGAAGACACTTGGGAGCAAGTAGTGGACTATGAGAACATTCCTTTTCGTTGTAGAATTTGCCATGAATATGGTCATTTGGCTAGTGCTTGCCCAAATAAAATTCCTGATCAAAAGAAAGAAGATATAAACTCAACAGGTTTCCAAATGCCTAAGAAGAAGAACACTCGAAAAAAAACCAGTTATGAAGGATCAATCAAAGTCATCTGCTAATATGTTTGAAATCCTTTCCACAAATGATGTCCCAAGTGAGGAAGAGGAAATAATGGAAACAGAAATCTTAGAAACACAATTTAAAGATGAAGGGAAGAACTCGGAGACAAACCAACAAATCAAAGGTTTTCAATAGAAAAAAAGGAAGAAAATTTACACAAGAAAAACAATCTTTTAAATGTCAAAACTTCAAATAATACAAGTCCCAATATAGACTTTGTTGAACCCTCTAGTAAAATTTTGGTTGTGTACGAGCATTCTTCAAGGTTAGAAGCCATCTCGGATTCAATTGGAGTAAGTCAAGAAACAGGGAAAAAAAACTGAAGATGGATTCTAATCAAAAGGCAAGTCGCAAGACCAATCAATATCATATGGTAAAAGAAGGTGAAAAGCTTGTAGAGGAAGGTAAGATTAATGCCCTTCCCAACTTTTTTAGCCCTGGTATTAATGAAGATCATCACTTGGAATATTAGAGGACTCAAAGGGAGTCTTTCAAAACAAAATGAAATTAGAAGAATGATTCAGATAAATCATCCACATCTTGTTTTCCTTCAAGAAACGAAGATGTCAATGGAGGATATGGACTCAATTGCTAGTAAAATTTGGCCAGTTGGAAAAGTGGTTTCCCTCGGTTCCCAGGGGACTTCTGGTGGCATTGCTTGTCTTTGGGACCCAAAAGAGGTAGTTATTCACCATATGGTTGGCAGTTGGGGTCTTTTGGCTATAGCTATTCAAAGTAGACATTCCAACCAACTTATGCTCTGCATTACTGTTTATGCTCCGACTGCTTTGGAGGAAAAAAGAAGACAGTGGAAGGATATAACTCATATTATCTCTCATTTTCTTGAAGCTTGGATCTTGATCGGAGGAGATTTCAATACCATCCTCTCTCTGGATGAGAAAATTGGGGGAAATAGAAATTTGGACAAAAGCACTGACCTCATGAGCGAATATATTGCAAACCTCCATCTTGTGGACATCCAACTAGATAATGGCCTTATGACTTGGTCTAACAGAAGGCAAGGCTTAGCTTGTATAATGGAGAGATTGGATAGGTTTTTGCTCTCTAAAAATTTCTTAATCCATGGTCACATTCCTAAAGTGAAGACTCTTAACAATGTTGGTTCGGATCACTGGCCAATCATGGTGGAAATGTGGAAAACCAATGTGAGTTTCTCTCCTTTTCGTTTTCAATTAATGTGGCTCAGAGACAGTTCCTTTAGACCTCGTGTGCAACAATGGTGGAAGGAAGGTAAGCCTAGGTATGGGACTAAGATGTTCTATTTTGCCAAAAGATTACAATACATTAAATCCAAAATCAAGACTTGGAACTGGAAGGAGTTTGGGGATGTTCATAAAAAAAACATGAAGTTATTGCTCAACTTGAAAATTTGAATAAGAAAATCCGTTTAGATGGCCTCACAGAGAATAGAAGTGCAGATGAAATTAAACTCACAACTCGGTTAGAGGAATGGGAAAAAAGAGAACTCTTATGGAAGCAAAAATCTAGAATTCAATGGCTCAAAGAAGGAGATCGAAACATAAATTTCTTCCACAAATCTCTTCTAGCCTGAAGATCTCACAACTTTATTTCTTCCCTGAAATCAGATTCTGGAGATGTTGTCTATACTTGGGATGGCATGAACTCTATTGTTGTCGATTACTTTTCCAATATTTTTGTTGCTACTCCTCTTGACTCAGCTTCTCAACAAAATGTTCTTCAAGCAATCCCTTCTCTTATCACTTCTGAGGAGAACTCTATTTTGATTGCTCTTGTTACTATCAATGAGCTTCAACAGGTAGTTTTTAAAATGCAAAAAGGGAAAACCCTAGGTCCTGATGGTTTTCCCATTGAGTTCTACCAAGAGTTTTGGGATATCCTTCATGTTGATTTATTAGAGGTGGTGGAAGAAGCCAAGAAAGCCAAAGAAATTTTGAAGGTTATCAATAAAACTTATATTACTCTTGTTCCAAAAGCTCAAGAGGTTGATCATATCTCAACTTTTAGACCTATTGCTTTATGTAATGTTCTTCTCAAAATCATTACTAAGATCATGGCGAGAAAGGTTGAAGCCTCTTTTGCATAAGATTATTTCCCCTGAACAAGGGGGTTATGTGGAAGGGCGTCAAATAGTAGATGAGATAGTTCTTGCTCAGGAAGCCATCCATTCCATGGATATGCAAAAATCTCCTTCCATGTTCATTCGGTTAGACTTATCCAAAGCTTATGACAGAGTGGATTGGCACTTCCTTATCAAAGTTTTGAGGCAATTTGGTTTCTCTAAGGATTGGATGGATTGGATTATGGGATGTATCTCTTCAGTTTCCTACTTAGTTCTTATCAATGGCAGAGCCTTCTCGGTCGTTCCCAGCTTCCAGAGGTATTAGGCAAGGTGACCCGCTATCCCCTTATTTATTCATCATTCTTGTTGAATGCTTGGGTAGGACTATAACCAAAAAGAGGGAAAACAAAACCCTTGAGGGAGTTACCATTGCTCATGGAGCTAGACCTATCTCTCATCTTCAATTTGTTGATGACTCTACTCTTTTAGGTAAAGCTACAATTAAGGAAGCTTCTAATATTAAGCAAATCATTAGCTGTTTTTCTAAGGCTACTGGGCAGTTGATCAATGAAGACAAATCTAAAGTTATTTTCTTTCACTGCTCTACTAGACAGGAATCCATGGTCTTGGATAAATTAAGATATAAGAAGACCTCCCTTCCGATCACTTATTTAGGTATTCCCATCAATATTCAAAGGCAGAAAAAAATATTGGAATTGGTTGTTGGACAAAGTCAAGAAGAAAATTGGAAAGTGGACCAACATGTGGCTTTCTTATGGGGGTAGAATCACCTTGGTAAAATCAGTCCTTCAAGCTATTCCTATTTATGTTTCTTCCATGTTGAATATCCCAAAGGTTGTTCTTCGAGAACTGGATCAAATCGGTCATCGATTCCTCTGGAGTGGTACTAAGGAGAAAAGAAAATGGGCCTTGGTGAAATGGGACACTTTATGTCTTCCTAAGAATGAAGGGGGGTTAGGATTCTGGTCTTCTATTAATAACAACAAAGCTTTAGCTGCTAAATTATATTGGAGGATGTTGCATAACCCCAATGCTCTTTGGGCCAATAATCTTCGTGCTAAATATGTTGAGAACAAAAGTCCTGAAGACCTTGTTCGCTATCAACTTCCTACCAAAGGTTCTCCCATTTTAGCAGTTCTTAAGACTGGTGAGGATTTGATAAAGAAAAATTTATTTTGGATCATTCATAATGGTCAACAGGTAAATTTTTGGATAGATTCTTGGGATGGTCACAAGCCTTTGATAACTCCTAGTTTCCCGATTGGAGGCCTTGGATGGAGGAGCTTCACCGAGCTAACTGGATAAAGGTGGCTAATTACTGTCGGTACCATATTGGTAATTCAAAGGTTGGTAGATATTGGATCCCTATTGAGGACTGGCCTATTCAAATCCTAGAAAGGCAAAGACAAGATATCCAAGGCATCCTTCATATGAGATCTCTCTCTTGGTCCCATGAAAAGATTGTTTTGGATGGAACAACACTACTAAGGGTGAGTATTCAGTTGCTCAAGGTTATTTGACCTTATGCCATAATAATCCCAACCAATCTTCTGACATATTTTCTCGGTTGTGGGCTCAAAAGCTCTGGCCTAAGGTGAGGTTCTTTACTTGGCTTTTATTGCATCGTAGGGTGCTTATTGGTGAGCAACTTATGAAGCATGGTTTTCATGGCCCTTTTAGATGTGAAATGTGTGGAGAGAATGTAGAAACTCTCAGCCATATTTTTATTGAGTGTACTTTAGCCTCTGAGCTATGGAGGAGAATGGCCACTTTACTTGGCTTACAATGGTCCAATTTTTTTACTTTTGAACAACTTTGGAGGGATTGGCCTAAACAAGAGGGTGTTGATCACTTTATTAGGCAGTTAGTTTGGATGGGTTCTACCATTCTTCTTTGGAATATCTGGAATGAAAGGAACAACCAAATTTTTAATCAAGATAGGAAGGATATTCACTATATTTGGCAAAAGACCATAGCCAACTTAGTTGAATCAGTCCATCAACTCCTTAATCACCCCCAAAACTCCCACCAAAGATGGGATCAAGTGATGCAAAGATTGAAGATTAAATCTTCTAAGGGCAACCAACTTAAAGGGAATGTGAGTATTTGTAAGATGGATAGGACAAGAAATTGGCAACCTCCTCCTAAGGATTTTGGAAAAGTCAATACTGATGGAGCCTCTAGAGGGAACCCTAGAAAAGCTAGTGCGGGAGGAATTGGTAGACTTTCAGATGGCTCCCTGGTTTTTACTTTTGCTGAGAATTTGGGTATTCTTTCCAATAACCTTGTTGAGGGGTATGGTATCCTCAGAGGCCTTCAAGAGGCTACTAAGGTTGGATGGGAAAAGGTGTTAGTTGAGTCTGACTCTCAACTCATGATTAATATTTTGAAGACTCCTTCTAAGAATCATAAGGTTGATTGGAGAATAAAAAGAATTATTGAGAAGATTCAATTAATCCAGATGGGATTTTTGAAAGTTGATTACAATCATGTGGTCGGAGATCAAAACAAGAGTGTTGATGCTTTAGCTAATTGGGCTTTGGACAAAGGTGATCTTACTTGTTATGGCCACCCTCCTAGATGGTGGGCTTCACAAATAAGGGAAGCTCTTCTTTCTATCATTTCTTTGGATGGCTCCAGTTTTGAAGGTACCTAGTTTCTTCTTGCTTTATTTTTGCTTCTCTTTGGTTCGGTCAAGGTATTTTAGTTCCCTAGCTCAAACTATTCTTTCTTTTGTTTCCTCTGTTGATTCTTGCCTTAAAAGTCTTTTGGTCTAGAAAGGTCATTGTTATGTTCAATTTTTTTTCTTTTTTGTTTTTTTTAGTTTTTTGAGGTGTGTGTGTTTTTTTGTTTTGTTTTGTTTTTGTGTTCTTTGTGTTGTTTTTTGTTGTTCTTGTGTTTTTGTTGTTTTGTGTTTTTTTGTGTTTTTTGTTATTGTTCTTGTGTTTTTGTTGTTCTTGTTCTTGTGTTTCTGTATGTTTGTGTTAATTCGTGTTTTTGTGTGTGAGTGTTTTCTATGTTTTTTGTTTTTGTTTATTGTCTGTTGTTGGTTGTTTTTTATTTTAATTTTTTAATTTTTTAGGTTTTGGTTGTTTTTGTTTTTCATGTTTTTGTTGGTTATGTCTTTGTAGTGTTCTGTTGTTTTTGTCATGTTTGTGTTTTGTTATGTTGTTCTTGTGTTTTTTCTATGTGGTTCGTGTTGTGGTTTTTTTATCTTATTGTGTGTGTGTTTGGTTGTGCTTTATCTTTTTGACACACTCAAGGAGCATGTTTTTTATTTTATTTTATTATTTTTATTTATTTATTTATTTTAATCTTATTGTGTGTTTGTTTGCTCCTTGAGTATGTCAAAGGTGGTAGGCCAGGTTCGAGCCCTGGGCGATTTTGGCGGAATGGATACCCCTGCCTCCTTGGGTCTTACCCGAAAGTGGCATCCCTTCTGGGATGTTTTCCAAAAAAAATTAAAATTAAAATAACATATAACATAGTGTCATATTTTAATATTATGCACTTTGTAACTCATGGAAGGTGAACCATCACATTCTTGTATAAAGAGATATGTACCCCCAATTGTAAAAGAAATTTATATCAAGTATTCTTTGTAGTAGTCTTGGCTCGTGGAGCTGGAGATCTTGTGGAGTGATTCCTTCCTTAAGGAGTATTCTTGGTGTTGCCCTACCTCAAAGGTATTATTTATCTCTATTTTATTGTGTGGATTGTTACTATAAAATTTATTTGTGGATGCATGTTTGATATTTTTGCATATTGATGAATGATTTATTGTTAATGAGAAGAGAGGTTCATAACAAAGCTTTTGACTTGTTCATTTTTTGGTATTTTCTTATTAATGGTAGAGTGTTAACATCTAACACTACATTTCTCTACCAATTTTCTTCTCCTGAATGGTGCATGGTACTTCAAGTGAATCTTCAAAATTTGATGACACATGTTCCTAAGGTTCAACAGGAATGTTCATCACTAAATTAGGATCATATTGAATAGATGGTTCCTTGTTAATATTTTTATCCTATTGTCCTGTGCCCTCTAAGATTTAATCTACTTTTTCTTCATAGGCTAAAGTATTAAAAGAATTGGTATTTATTCTAATATCCTTCCTTATTGGTCTCCACTATTTATTTACTTTCATCTCTCTAGACTTATTTTTTGAAAGTTGAAAACCATCATCATCCATATCCATTTATAAGTTTCTCTTATGATTTTCTATATATGTTTCTCTTGGGAACTTCTTAGGGCATAATCTCTCAATATGTCCCACCTCATGACATCTACATTTAAAACATATGTTTTCATAATCTATGGTTTGGGTCCACAACTTACCCCCATACTTAAGAATGATTAATTTTGGTAAAGGTTTACTTATGTAAATCATGGTCAATATTCGAGCATAAATAGCCAAGAATCCATCTTTTGTAGTTTTTTAAATCTTAAGAAATTCTTCTAGAGTGTTGCCTATTACCTTGAAGGATTCCATTTCCCATAATTCAATGGGCAACCCATACATCTTGACCCAGACTGATAGTTGGATAGATTTATGTTTTTAGGTGCAAAGCCTTCATACCAATGGGTAAGGAAGAGTCTTGCTCTTCTCATAAACCAAGGACCCCCTTTTAGGATTCTATCTCTTTCCTCCTTGGAACAAAAAATGGTTAGGAAGAAACCTTTGGAAAGAAAGGATAAACTCACTCTTCAAGACTTCCAACTCTTATCAATCTGTTTTCTCAAGGCTAAAGCCCTTGGCCAAGACATTAAATTTACCAAAAACTGCCCTATCTTTGAGCAACAAGGATCACTTCTCTATGAGGTCCTTACTAACCTCTACTACTATGGATGATTATAAAGATTCAGCTGTAAATCGGTCCATCTGAAGGAAACTATAACTCAAAATCTATTGAATTTTACTAGCATATCCTATAAATATTATATTATTTGAAAATAAACTTATAATAATTTAAATGCAATACTTCTAAAATAATGAACGAGAAAAAGAAACTTAACTAAATAATTATACATCGAGACAAAATATCTTGCCTCATCCTTGGTCCTCTGTTGCTCCTCCCATCATTCGAACCCTAGCTAATAGATATCTATAATTTCATTTTTTGCTACTTAAAAATCATCATTATCTTTGTTTCGAATGACTAACTTCACAAGGTCATATATCCCTCAATACCACTCAGATTTCTTCATAGGGCCACTCATTTTAAAGCACTTCAAATTCTGCATGAATTAATCTAAGAAACATCTGAATAAAAAAAATCACAAAACCCTTCATAGAAAAATGACTTTTAAAAGATGAGGTGCTCTTTAGGAAAAATTGCCCTAACGCTACCCTAGCTCCGAACAATTGTCTGCACTTGATCATATCTCCTTCAACATTGCTTCAATTCTTTTGAATGACCACTGATTTCAAATCTTTTCAAATTCTATACAAAATAACATAAGAATCCTGTAAATCGAACAAATATATCCAAAAATATAATTTCTAAAAAGTGATTTTTTTAATTGACTTACTTTGGCAACGAGTTTGCACATATCATCTGTAAGATTTCAACTTAAATTCTCGAAGGTCAAAGAATTTAATTAGTTGAACTCATACTACTTAGTTGTGCCTTTGCTTACACAAAATGAGTGTATTTTATATTTAAAAAATAAAAATATATTAAATAGTTTCATCAACATTAAATCACATGACTCTCAGGGAGGACAACCGAACGTTTCGGGCTTCGGCTCTTCTTTTGGAGGTCCAAGGTCCAAACCGTGGTGTGGACGAGTATGTGAGTGAGTGTGTTAAATTTCCTATTGATAAACATAGCTCCCGACTTGGTCCGGGGTCCAAACCGTAGCGTGGACGAATATGTGAGGAGGTGTGTGTTAAATTCCCTATTAATAAGCATAGCTCCTGACTTTACAAAAGATCATAGTTAAAAGAAAAAGAAGACCTCAACCCTATACATTAGTTATAAAAATTCCTCACACTAATCAAATAAAAACACATAATAAAAGATTGAATTAATTATTTTAAAGCATGATAAAGTATCTTTATCATAATCATTTTATACACTTTGCTAACTAATCCCAACTAATTCTTAATCTAACAATAACAAGGCAAAGCTTGCACCCACTCTTACAATCAAGACATGCAACCCCACTAGGCCAAATGCGTATTGCCAGGCTGGCATTGAGTGCGTACCCTTCAATGAATAGATAATGGAGTTGTGGCCCCAACTCACGGGTCACATCAAACGCCCTTCCACTAGCAAAAGGACAACCCAAATCTGACCTACTTCTTCCAGAAAAACGGGTCCCAATTCGCACGCCTGATAAAGTTAGAACTCTCTTTTTTCAAAAGCAGAAACCGACTGACGATCATCCTCAGCCAAGATGGCAAATCCACTTGCCACATTAGCAAGAATACGGCGCCGCAATTGGACATCATGATACGTCATCTACCACGTGGATTCCCTCCACGTCACCATCACACCAACCTTATCTCCTCCAAAAAGGGACAGCGGTCTGGACTACGGCAAAGGCCCGGTAAGCAAACCCTTGTTTTACCAAACCCTAAGTTACCAAACAGTAGGTCACCAGATCGAATCCGGAGGAGAAATAAGGGAGAAAAAGGAAAGGAACGTATCAAGTCCACCCGAGTCGAACGCGATCGTATCCTTGGCCGTGCTGATCAGTGTCCGAATGTTGTGCCAAGCCCTACGATTAATTAAACTCTTGATTTTTGAAACCCTAGGTCGGGCGATCAAATGCGGAGGAGCGAAAGAGAGAGAAGGAAGGAAGGAAGAATGCCTTAAGTTTTGTGAAACCCTAGATTTTTGAAATCCGAGGTCGAGGAGGAGCGAAAGAGAGGAGGGGGGAAGAAATAAGGGACTGGTTTGGATTCGCGTGGTTTCGTCACGTTCGCGCCGTCGATTGTCGTGCCGTGAGGATTGATGGACGTTTGTGGATAAATAGCGCGGGCTTAATGCACTCGGGCGTCTGCAGGGGGGAGCAGGAGGGGGAGGGGGAGGAGGGAGACGAGAGCCCACCGGAGTCGCAGCAGCCGCGGATTCTTTCGGTGCTTTCCTGCGTTCTCCAGCGCCTGGTCACACGGAACGACCAGTACGTGCCCCCCGCTTACGCGGACAAGAACCTTACCGTCTTCCACGGCGTCCGCGCCCCCTCTATTAGCATACCGAAATACCTGGAACGCATCTACAAGTACACCAACTGTAGCCCCTCTTGTTTCGTCGTAGGGTTTGTTTACATCGACCGCCTTGTTCACCGGCAGCCGGATTTCCCGGTCACTTCCCTTAATGTCCACCGGCTTCTTCTCACCAGCGTCATGATCGCAGCCAAAATGCTCGACGATGCGTAAGTCGCTCTATTTTGTCTTAATATTTCTATAGGTTACTGCAACTGGAAAAATGAGGAATGTTATAGGACACGATAGGCTTTTCTAATTTTTGCGGTGGGTAAAAAAAATCGATTCTCTCACGTATCAAATTTTGTTTAGAGTCAAGTTTATTGCAGTAAGAAGGGTTTTGGCCTTGTTTTTAGAGGTCTAAGAGGGGATGGAAATCCTTGTGTAAACCCATTGAAAAAAAATTAGAAAAAATTAACTTACATGGTAATGGCTTTTCTTCGTTTCCCCTCTGCGCTTCTGATTTTTTTTTTTTAAGTGAGCGGTTCTTTTCCCCGTTTCATTGAGTGTTTTTCTGAAAATTTATGGTTTCGTCTAGCTGTACTGTAAGAGCCTGGGTAAGTTGGCTCAATTTTAGTTGAGGATTTTCGAAATTGCTTGAAGCGGAGATAATTCACGAAATTTTAGTATAATGCTAGTTAGTTTCAATTTAATGTTGCTAATTTTTTATACCGGAGTAAAACATAAAAATATCTGCACAGGACGTCACGCAATTGTTGGGATGGAGTAGAATTTCTAGAGGAATGTTTAACTTTTATGAAATTAACACTTTTGTTTTTTGTTTAAATATAATAATCCTTTAGAGGCTAAGGAGTAAACAAGTGGAATTTCAGCTGGAAATTTACTGGATTCTGGCAATGGGATTTAATTATTGATTTTTAAAAATATATCGAATTGTTATGGCTGGTAAAGTTTTATAAAACGTAAGTTTTACTTAATTTTCTTAATGAAGCAAAGTTTTGGATATAAGTGGCTGTAGTAAGGAATTGTTCTTGAAATGCCAGTGTTCAGAAAATTTTAGCTTAAAAATTGCAAGATTTAAGGAGCATGAAAATTTACAAGATCTTGCTTAGGTTTTCTGGATTTGTGTTGTTTCAGGCATTATAATAATGCATTCTACGCTAGGGTTGGCGGCGTGAGCAACGCAGAGTTGAACCGGCTGGAGCTGGACCTCCTTTTCCGTCTGGACTTCCGGCTGAAGGTCACCGGGAAAGTATTTGAAAGCTATTGCTTGCACTTGGAGAAGGAATCGCTCGGACAGCAGAGAATAGAGAGGAGTCTGACTTTGCCGGGGGTTCTTAGGTTAACTTCTGGGGTAACATCGGATTCTGATACTTTAAAACATGAGGAGTCCAAGATTCAACTCCCTGTTCGTCCCCCTCGATTGGCAGTGACGACCATGGTGGTTAGGGACCATCCTTATCCTCCCAGCCGGTGAATAGTGCCATTCACACGATCAGGTATTGGCGTGCAGACCGATAGTGGTCTTTGTAAATATTAATTCTTTTGGGACCAGGTATATGTTGACTGACCTCTAACCTGTCAGGGTTTGTGGAAATCTTGCACCCCTTGTTTGTTTGTAAGATCAATTCAAAAGTAATGTGAATAATTGATTGTATTTTCGTGTCCTCTGGAATTTTATTTGATAATCATGAGGTAATGACGTTTGGAATCATTGTTTGCTTTTCCAATTCACTTTATCTAGTCAGCCTTCTTCAAAATTGCCGCATCTAGGGTGCAAAGTTATCCCTAGAAGTATGGACAAAACCTGCATCAGTGATGTAATCCATTTGGAGTTGTCGATATATTTCTTCCTTAATGGAGAAATTGTGCACCGCTGATGTGTTCATAGTCTAAATTTTCAACATGCTCAGACAGTCTAAATTTTAGTTGTATTGCGCAAGTGGTCAGGGTTTGCCTGACTTGGTTATTCCACTCTGTAGGAATGTTCTACATTGTTTAGAGTTCTACTTCTTAGTTGTTTTTAGGGATCGTAGGGTTTCTTTGAGTCCAGTACTTTTCTATTGTAACCATCTATATTTCTGAGCCCCATGAACCTGTTTTTGTCAATCATGGACATTAATATAATTTCATAATTTTTTTAATTTAAATTCTGTTGTACTAAAAAATGTATATATTATAATTAACTATTTTTTTAATTCAATAGTGATTGAAGAAGTTTGATTTGTTCTTTCTCACTACCCAACTATGACTAAAAATAGGGTTTATAACTGGCTTTTAAATGTAGTGGTAATTGGATGACGTTCTCAGAGTTAGGTTTATATTGACTTACACAAATGTGTGTATTGATCAATTGTAGAATACTTAGTGTTTGTTACCATTTAATTTCCTTTCTTTCCTATTCCTACCTTAATTTATAACTTCCCCAAATTTGCAAAGTTGGATTTTAATTGTAATTTTTAGTTTTAGAGGATATTTGACATTTTACTTTACTGTGGCAAATACCAAATTCTTAAAGTTTCAGAGCACTATTTGGTCATAGTTATAGTAAAAGTAATAGCTATAACTTTGAACATTGGAATTTATTTGTAATAGAAGATGGCTAAAAATCATTATATTGGTGTCATTCAAATAGTTAGATAAAAATCTGATGTTTGATTCTGTTTTTATCATTTTGAACTTGGGATTGGAGTGTAATACATTCAAATCAATTTTTCAAATTTGGATTATTATTACTTTTTGGTTCTGCTTCTTTTCTTCTGGGGTTTGGGGGGGTTATACAAATGTCTTGGAAGTTGCTTAAGGAGATTGCTATTTGCAAATATGGCTAGAGGCCCTTGTATAAAAAAGTGTTCAGAATTGCAAAAGAATGGGAATCAGCACAATTCTATAAGATATTAAGAGGACATCTTTACAAAATGTTGTTCATTCTCATGATGCATCTTAGAGCACTCAGCACTCGAGGCACAGCAACTAGACATGACCCAAGTTCCCTTAGGGAAGAAGTTAGTAGTTACACCATGATTCAAGCATAATGCCAAACCAAAATTAACTGTGTCTTGACGTTATTGCCTTTGAAAGAGTGAGGATAAGCTGTTGCACCATGACTTGAGCATAATGGCAAAACCTAAATCAATTGATTATGTCTTGACATTATTTTTAATGGGATACCATGGGTTTTAGTTTATCCTGAGGCCAGAACAACTTAATAGGGGGTGAAGAATCAACCACTCATACACACTGAGGCCCAGTTAATAGGGGGTGAAGAATCAACCACTCAACCTAAGGACAATTGTTTTTATTACTATTAAGTGTCTTCAATTAGCATCCATATTGAGGTCTCTTTTAATCACAGTGTGTTATTGATGGCCTTTCAGTATTTGGTAATTTGGACAACTTTCATAACCTAGTTGGCATTAAGAGTGCGTTTTTTATTGAATAACGACAATGCTAAATTCTCTTGTATGCTTGAAAGGTGATAAATGTCTTCTCTGACTTTCTAGAAGATTTTTTTTTTTGTTTCTTATGTAAGAGACCACTGAAGAATTTATTATATTTATTAGTAAGCTTTGTTAGTCTTCCATAGGTTGCATTAGAAATCTATGAGCACAAGCCATACATAAGAATATTGTTAAGATCTGGATGTAGGTTAAGTATTTGAAAATTAGACTTGCATATTTGGATACCCAAGTCAAATCTTTTTCAAACCTGGAAGCATGATGAATAATAACAATTGGTTTGAAACTTCCTTCTTTATGGAATCTGAAAAAGTTATTTTGGGTCGACTCGTAGTTACAACTATTTGTGAAGGTTTGTACATGTTAGTGATAGCATCAAATCATTGTATGTCGAAATGTAAAGGCAGAGGAATGGTTTCAAGCTCTAACACCATGGGATGTGGCATACATGCTAAACATCTAAGAACAATATTTATTTAGCATGATCACTGATCATTTGTTTTCCATATCTATGACATCCTTGAACTCCATCGATTTGAAATTAAGACACAAATCAAGTATTTATCTTTAGGCATTGAGTGTTGAATATAACACTAAGTGATTTAGATTTAGAGCATTAAGATCAACTTTTTCTTTATAATATGTGTTATGTGACTTGAAGTGGGGCCCACTCCCAACAAAATATCAAAATATTACATCTGCTATTAGGTCAATTAGACCATATCCAATCAACATTTCAATGAATTATTTACTTCTTGCCTTTTTATCAGACATATTTCCCAGTATCAGCAAACGCTACACTTCTGTTAAATCCTTGATATCATTTTCAATAAGAGAGAGAATCTGCATGGATTAGATGCTTTCTAAAATTTGAATTTATCAAAGACAGATCAATACCATGTCTGGTTAAATTATCTGCCAGACATCAATATCAACTTGATTTTATTAAACACAATAAAAGATGATCCAAGCAAACAAAGGAGGAGAAAATATTGGATTTTAAAGTCGTACAAAATGCAAATGACATGTAAAGGATCGAGGATTTTCCTCTTTTTAATAAATTTTATCCTTCTTTTCATTTCATGTGATTATAAGTAATATCGATGAAATACCAGGTTTTTGTTTTCTATCAAGGTTTGTTTGTTCAATTCAAGAAAATTTTTGTTTTATCAATGGCCTTGAAAGTTGACGAAGCTTTAATGATTAGTTTAAAACCTTGGCTCATAGCTTTTACCAAAGGGTTCTTGATTGCCTCCCAAAAATGTATTGAGAGAAGAGACTTCAATCTGTTTGGAAATTATAATCAAGTTTTGATGGGTACTTTGATTTGTAACCTTTATTCAAAGGTTCTTGTGAGTGGTCTTGAGGAGGGTGACTTCAATTTGATTGCATATTGCAATCCAATTATTGATGCTTTGACCTGCAATTTTGGTTAAGTTTGAGTCAAATTGGCAAAGTTGTTGGCTTTAGTCATTATGTTATGGTTGGTGTATTGTGTGCCTTCTCACCCTTATTATAGAGAATAAGGATTCTTTCAAGCTCTTGGTCGCCTTAGTATTATAAAGATGTATTTGAATGTTTCTAATTAGATATGGATGCATGTCAATATATGGTATCAAAACAAGATGCATTCTTGCACTATGGGACTGTGTAAGCTTGAAGTTTTATTTTGTTCATAAGCTTGGAGAAAGTTGAATGCATGAGGTTCTTGGAATGTTCAATATATGATAGCTAGCACGTAGAATGTTATTTCATGCATCAAAATATATTTACCATGAATGAGGATAGGCATATGACTTGATTGTGGTTGGCATTATAGATATTCATACGCATTTATCGATCCAAGGACGTTAAGCAAATGACTTGAATGTGATCAGCATACAAACATTCATGGGAGTTTGTTGAGCATTAGTATTGTAGTCATTGAATTGTAAGTGTTATTTGGCAGTTATGTTTGCCCTGCATGGCAAAAGAGGCCTCATGGAAAGAGTAGAACAATTAAGCAATAACATTATATTTACAATGAGATTGGTATTGTTGAAGCAACATGTTTTTTAATTTTATTTTTTGTGTAGGCATGCTCAATCTCATGTTTCAACAAGTGACAATGTTGATGGTCATTGGAGCACCAGTGAGAGGTTTTAGATTGAGGTGAAACATGGAACACATTGTAGATAAAACAAATTAAAAGCTGTTTTACATTTTCATCAAATCAAGCATATTTTGGAATCTTTTATTATATTTAGGTCTACAGGTTAGAGATTGTGCATGTGATGCTCCTCAGGCGCAATATTTGTCTCTGGACTATAAATCATAATGTGTTGTGTCAAATGTGGCAAACCCATTGCTTCAATAGATATGAAATTTGAAGTCAGTTTTAGAAATTTTTATTTGAGTAAAGCACATTCATGTAGATTGTGAGCCTACTATGCATTCAAACAAAGGAGATGGAAATTGTTTGTAGTAACATTTATGCAAGTTAGAGTAGGGGGATTGCACCCATGTGATTTGTTGAAGTGCCTTTGAATGTACAATGCCTGCATACATATTGTAAGTCTATGATCAAGGAGGCAAACAAGGGCTTGATGCAGCAATCATGTTAGTGAGTTGGTCTATTCCAATCTAGAATGGTTGGAAATTGGTGCTATGATTGCACCTAGCTATGTTTGTAGTACTATTGAGGTCAAGTTAGGAGTATAACTGCATCAATGTGAGACATTTTTACATACGTGAATGTGTGTTAATAGACACCCTCTTTACATCCCCATATCTTGATGTCATAGGCAGGATTGTGATAAAAGAAGTGGTGCAGTTTAGGGCATATCTGTTCAACTTAAAGAGGGTCATGAACGGAGGTTGCCAACACAAATGAGCTTCTTTAAAAGCCTGATAGTCTGTCTAAAAATCAATTAAATTAAATTTGAATTATTTCTGATCTCTTGATTGTTGATTGGCTAAGATGGTAGGTGCTTGGTTGGATGCTTGTATAGTGGTGAATCTCTTAGTGACAGGTAAAAAAAAGTTTTCATGACTTCCAAAAGGTGCTTGTATGAGTTTGCGATGACTAGGATCCAAGTGCAAATCTGATTGAGTCCATCCTTTAGCCATTACACACCTTTATGCTACTGTGCATGTGAATGCAAATGCAAAGTTCATAATCATGCAATTCAACTATCCTAAGTATTTGAAGATGACAAACTTTTTTTTGTATTGCCATTTACATAGTTGCGCATGTACACGACTATGCCTCATGCCCGATAATGCCAACTATCAACCTTGTCTGAAAGCCACCCTTTTCCCAGCCTAGTCTTCAAGGTAATTATGTTCTATGCTCAATTCTTGTTGGTGTAGACTTGCACTATATGCCATGTGCCTTTTGGGCAATAACCACTATTACAACAGTTAAAGAATAGGCCAATGGTAAATGCCTCTTTCTGAAGTGTAATGGTTGTATTATACATCATTATGCATAGATTCAAATCACGTCAGTGTTGTGGAGCTTCAGATCCAGTGAGTTCGTAGTGGTTCCTTCTTGTTCATATTCAGAACTTATTTTTCCATGTACAAAACATTTCATTTGCAATTAATGAATAGAAATTGTTAATATTCTTGTCTTCACTGCCTCTTCCTTCAGTGCACCTTGTTTTCTTCTATATGTTGTTAAGTTCTATTTTGGCTTAGTCGTCATCTCATGGACATGAACAATCTCTCATGCTTAAGTTAGACTAATCTTGCATGTTGGATGCTATCTCTTGGATCATCGCATTATGCATGACATGCTTGAAGAATTAAAGAGACAAAAGCAAGACTTGTATGAGCACTTTGTTGAGAACCTTTGCAGAATTATGTCTTGTTGAAGCCTCTTGTTTAAGGAAACCTTTGTTCAATGGTTGCCAGTTTGAGTAATCTTTTTTAGTATTCCTTTACTCAAACTGTAGTCTTTTCAGTGCTCGAGCTCTTGTTGATCACATAAATTTCAGTGCTCGAGCTCTCGTTGTAGAAAAGCTTCACTTAGAGTTTCATTGAATCAAAGCATGTGGATGACCAACACATTAAGAGATATCAATTGCAGAACTAGTCTGTCAATTAACATAAGAAATGGTATCATGCCATTGCTACTAAGCTCAAAGATTGGAACTATGAATGTTTGATAATTCTCAGATACTTCACTAAAACTCTTTGAGATGTTTCTGAATTTGATTTGCAAAGACTAATGACAACAAGGATTCTAAGTAGAAGTCTAGAGAGTAGTGCAAAGGTTACCATGGTTGCAACACCAAAGTTGATTGAAGGAAATAGTTTGAGGGCCAAAGTAATTAATCTAGCCAACAACTGCCAAATCTATTGGTGCAAAACAAGGAATAATCTAAGAAAGCACCAATAGCATGAGAAAATGGGAATAATCTAAGAAAGCACCAGAATAATGAATGTTGCACTTCACAATCTGTTTTAGCACAGTTGCAAACCACGTTATCTTCTGAAGCGCCTAATAGGGAAGAGGGGCCAGTGGTTGGGCACTTCAACTTATTGTGTCTGTCAAAATTAGATGGTACCAACTTAGCTCATGAAAATGTATCTTAGGTACTATGTTGCAATGTTGTATATTTGTTTCATTATTGAATCATGTTAGATGCTCTTTTGACTTGATTTTCTTTTTTGTGTTAATATTTTATATGAAATTTACTTGCAGCATTTCTTGGCACATATATCCCCGAGGTAATTGTGCGTTTTCTTGTTGAAAGTTATATATCTCCATATGAGTGCCATGGTGGATACACCGAAACTCATCTGCAGTGAGTGTGAGATGTGGCCACATCACGTTATCTAGCATTTGAAGATCCTTTAACATATGTATCATGTTGTATGAAGTATTTCCGTTTCTCTTTTTATAGTGAAATTTGTTAACATAAATTATCATGCCTTTTCATTAGTTTGTTAATATTTTACCTTTCAAGTGATGATTGAGAAGTGGTCAAATATTGGGTCATATTGCGACAATTATTATCACTAGTGGTGGACTGCACTTAACTAGTGGCTTCTCTCCCAACAGTAGAAAGGCTTTTTTTCTTGGTGTTGAACTAAAGTCTGCTATCCTCACTATTCAAGCCATAATTTGCCTGATTCATCAAAGGAGGTTGTTGGTAACAATAGAGGAAAGACAAGGCCTGGCTATTCAAGTCATAATTTGTCTGACAGTGGATATCCAGCAGATTACCAACTAATGGGCATGGCAAGTTGGTTAGATATAGTTGAACATCGGGCTATGTTTGTTTATTTGAATACTCTGGAGGAGGGTGAGTATGCCCCTTCGAGGTGTCTCATACTCCAAACCAAGAATGTTGGGCTAGGCTTGTGATCTACAAATTACCTTAACCTTAATCCTTTTATTAGAATGTGAAGAAACAAAATGCATGTATAAAAGAAAGTTATTTACATTTCTCTAGATAGTACGGTAGATAGTACTGAATATATTGTTCATTCAATAGGAAACCCTATAATGGAGATGACGTGTTAGATTTTTGATACATTCATTTGATTGTTTGCCACATATATGGCCCGGGATTTTTCGACGACTTCCATGATGGATTTATAAACTAAGAAGATTCCCTTGCTTAATGTTAAATTTACAGGTGATGTATCTCACTTTGGGAGATAAGAAACTACAATGTACGAAGTTACAACAACTTTAGAAGGGATTTGCACAGCATCACTCAAATTGCAAATGAAGGTTGTGAAATCAAGAGTTGTCATCATTGATGCTTAATCAAAGATATGCCAGTAAGATTTGTGTTCAAAATAATCTCGGGGGACAGCGCAATGTTCGGGCTTTGGCTCTTTTTCAGGAGATCCAAGGTTCAAACTGCAGTGTGGGTGATTGTGTGAGGGGGTGTGTGTATGGCTGTGTGTTTGACCCCTATTGATAAGTTCAGCTCTCACCCTTATCAGAGGTTATGGTTGGGATGGGGATGCTCAACTCTGAATATCAGTCATATGGTTTTCTCATACTAACCTCAATAAAAAAAAGTATTTGTATTCAAAGTATAGGTGGGAGAGGTCTATGCAGAGATAAGAGTCATAAGACCAAGCAACCTATAACTATAAATAATTATCTTATCACCGTTTGTGAAGAAACACATTTATAGGTGGATCAAGAACTGACAAGTAACTTTGTTTAAATGATTCTCAAGATTGGCAAAATTGAGGTAATTAAGAGAACTGCTTTATGCGAAATTGGAGAGTCTAAAAGTTAGTACTCATCATTTTGAAGAGATCAATACTACCTGGGTTCATACTTTCCATTTGCATGCTTAAATTAGATGCCTGAAGGTTGAGAATCTTGAGATTTACCAATAGATAAAAAGAAATTCAGTCAATGATTTCCAAGTTACATGGAGAAATTAAAACTTTGAAGGAGAATATCGTTCTGAAACAAGAAGAGACACCTAGAGGAAATCCATCACCAAGCACATTACATGGTGGAATACAGCGTGAGATCCTCACTAACATTGCAGGAGGACAAGATCACAGTTGTTTTGCAGGAATTCAATGATAAACATAACGTGCCACTGTCAAGGAAAATGTTATGTTGTGTGAATCAAATGTTTTGTGATCTGTTGAGATTCCTGATTCTTCACAAGCAAATGGGATATATTATTTAGCTTTAGCCAAATGATTAACCTGTCATTATTCCTACAAATTAACATCCAAATCAGAATAAGGCTGTAATAACATCCAAATCAGAATAAGGCTGTAAAGTAGTGCTTGATTAATCAGGATAAGGCTGTAAAGTAGTGCTTGATTATGAAGGGCTAAGAAAGCAGACGAGGTTTCCTTCTCAAGAATAAGCTCTAAAGATCTAGCTTTTCTAAAATGAATTTGTAATTCAGTATTAGACTATTTAACATGCTCAAGATTTCTTTACAGTGCAAGTCATTACATCTTTCTATTTTTGTATTCTTACTGATGGTTGGTCTACATTCCAAGCTACCATAAACAACATATTAGCTCTCCACATTCTAAGTTTTACCATGAAGTGGTCAACTGAGGATTGTATTTCATATCTTAGAGAACACATACTTCTCAAAGAATTCCAAGGGTTGAACTGAACTTAATTTCCTGAATTGTTGAATGTTAAATCAACCAAGTTACGATTCTGGCTATATGTGATTGGGTTCAACCTAAAAATATATATGTCTTGAGATATGTTTTGGATTTACTCTATTACAGGAGATTTGTGAACTCTGGTTTAAGAAGCTTTTGAGAAAGCAATCTGTTCATTGGGATGATATGATCCCACAATGCTTCAAACGGCTGCTTACTCCCCAAATTACTTTTAGCTTCTCCAAATTTTACCAAGCCTTTTCCTCTTAGAGTGATCATAATGGAATGTGAAGCTATTGCCTTTTGGAGTTCATACCATGCACTAGGTGAGTGATGGCCCTGGTTACTACAAGGATGACTGTAAATGCACATTGAATATGTTAAAAGTTTTTTGCTTCCTTGAAAGAATTTGGGTTCTATACAGCAAAAACAGTTATGCGAGCTTTAAGCTTTTGATTTTGAGACCGAGGGAATATTTTTTCTGGAACTGCGGTTGATGATGCAATCAAATACGAGGGACATTAACCTTACTATGAAATAGAGATTGTGCAATATTATTTCATATTTGTAAGTTTCAGGTTGAGGTGGTGGAGAAGAGCCATTGTTGGGTCTTGGAGGTCATTCAGGTCCAAGATGTGTGATCAAGGCAGTCTTTTTAGGTCCAGGAAAGAAGGGAAGCCATTAATATTTTTTTGGGAAATGTGAATGTGTTAAGAAACAGCTGTTAGAAGCCCTTTAATATCTTTATGAATATGACAAAACACAATTATCCCCCTCTTTACTCTAAAACACAATTATCCCCTTCTTTTCTCTTAAACTAAACCAAAAATAAAGTGTTATGGCAAATACGTTTTCTAAATACTCAAATCTCAATGTTCTAATCATGTGACAATTGTGCGTTTAAGACTGAAATTTTAATTTGGGCATTCCCTTGTGTGAATTGCATGTTAGGTTTTGTGGGAAGTTTTCCCAAGATGCTGTGAAAACTATTAAGTGACCACACATGCATATCATCATGGTTCAGGATGGAAAATTTAAACATTTGACAACTAGCGGAAACTCACCAGTTTGCTGGACCAAAATGTTGGATAGCTTGAATATTTTTTACTTATTTGTTGGATAGCTTGAATATTTTTTACTTATAGTTATGATCTTCATCTCTTTTGGCCTCCAAAAGATATGCAAGCTCTCCTTGTGATGAACTACTGATATGGTTAGCTCTCCTTGTGATGAACTACTGATATGGTTATTTTCTAGCATGATTTGAGCCCTTGAGTTTCACATATTGTGTTCCTACTCCGTTCATATAGCATTTATCTGGCATTAGAAAGTTCGGAGTTATAATTGGTATAAAGAGATTCAGTTCTCTTGTACTATGAACAATGGCATAGCTTATGTGAGATGGGTTACTGTTTAGGAAGTAAAAGCCAGTCAAAGCCTCTAAGGGTTAGGTGGATTGGTAATTGTCTATCTGGTCTGGCACTTATCAAGAAGAGACCTAGGTTCAAACTTCGAGGGCATACCTGTTGCAAAGGTAGTAGTCTGATCTGAATCCTTTGAGTGCACGCCAGACCGACAACAACAGCATGAATCCCGAGCTACTGGTTCTCCCTTTCACGTTGGGTCAACAATAACGAGGTGGTATAGGCTTGTTGGGAGCAATCCCTATGGTTTGAACCCTGCATTTGGCAGTTACTAAAAATTGTGTGGATGTAACCAACTCCTCTATGTATCCAAAAAAAAAAAAGTAAGAGTCAGTCAAAAGTGAAATCATTTGTCGGGATTTGTTTACATGTTATGGGGTATTCTCTCTTCAACCTAATCAATGATTGTCTTCTTGAATGTGTTTCAACCAAATTCCTTGAGCTAAATTCCTTTTCTTTTTAATATCAAGGAGATGCCTTCCACCAAGTATATAACATTGGGATAAGACAGACAATAAACCTAAAGATCAAACTAGCTTGTTTTAGTAAGCATAACACCTATAGCTAGAAATCCATGCCATTTCCATATTATTGAAAGCAAGGTAAGACAAGGGCACAACCAATCCCTTTTAATTTTTCTAACAAGTTTATAATGAGATGAAGTTCATGAAATATAACCACAATTGTTTGGCACTGGCAGATACACACCCAGAACATGCTTCTTTCTTTACAGCACTTGGGTAAAAATGCATCAATTAGCAAGAATTGCGTTCTCAAAAACCTGAAGCTCTTGGGTCAGCATGAGAAAACAGGAAATGATGAGAGTCTCCAAAATCTCTCAAAGGTCTTGTTACATTAGAAATTGGACAACAACACCGAGAAATTGTTGCACAAGGATTGTGTTGATTACCAGGCATGTTTGTATTTTTAGGGTAAATAGTAAATACGTATCCCTCATCTTGTGGACTCCTCCAATCTGACAACAACACTGAGAAATTGTTGCATAAGGATTATGTTGATTACCAGGCATTTTTGTATTTTTAGGGTAAATACGTATCCCCTGATGAACCTTGCAACTGGAGCCTGCATCTTCTTAAAGGATGCTTGATAGGAACTGGAGCCTTCCACTCTTAGGTGATCTTGGCAGAATTAGAGGACACCTCATTTTCAAGAATGGATTCTTGAGAACATAGGAAATGCTGACCACAGGGATGATAGCAGCAGCCTCTAGGTTATTTATACAATTTGTGGAGGTGTTGGAATTGGGATATGGCCAGACTTGTGGAAGCTTATGTTTAGAGTAATCAGTGCTGAAAAACTTTTAAAATTATGATTATCAAGTATATCACAATATTCCCCAGCAGTGTTTTTTTTAAGAGATGCCAAAATTTTAACATAATGTGGAAAAGTTGTGATTTTTGCCAATTTTTTCCTGATTAGTTGCTGATCTGATTTTTCTGGGCCTTGCCGATAAATCGCTGATCACGATTTTTTCAACTTTGAGAATAATAATCAAATGAAAATATGAAATGACTATTTCTATATGATGTTGAATTTGAACAAGAGTCCCACTGGAAGCTTACGGCTTGAATAAAGAAATTTTATGGAACCCTGAAGAGCTTTATTTACTTACAAAATTTACTTGATTTAAGGACTTGAGGGGCATCTAATACTCATTTGCTTCTTCTCATCTGTGTCATGGTAATCATAGATATTTTGATGCCCATTCATTAGCAATTCTAGCACCATATCCTCTGTTACTCTCTTGCTTTCGAAAATTCATAAGTTTTTTTTTTGTAAATAAAGCTCCAGAATCTCGAAAGTAAGATTGGGGTCAAAAAGAATGCAAAAAATGCAAAATAAACTTCCATAGGTATCAGAATTTTAGAAAATGAGTTTGTGAATTTTAATTGAGATTGCTACAGGCATAAAGAGAAATTGTGTTGTAGAGCTCCAATATAAATGGATGTGAGTAAGTTTATTGTAGCATGATTAATCCATTGACAAAGTTTGTGGTCCATGCAAATGGTGGACAGACTATTGATAACTACAGTGAAGTTAATAGTCTAGAGTCCGTGTCCTCTATGGCAGAGAATGAAGTCGCATATAATATCTCCTCTAAGAAGCTTGAGGAATTAAAGTAACCACATTCAGTAATATAAGCTCTTAAAGAACTCTGCTTACAGCAAATTGGAGGATAATGCCATTTTGTTTTAGGTAAGGCAACCTCTTTATTTTAATTGGTTATATGGGATTGAAATGGGTCCTACCCGTATTATATCATGACCACATAGTGGTATTAAAAAGCTTGGTAAGTATGCATGTTTTGCTTGGTAAGATTTTAATGTAGGTCTCCTCCTTGAAAGTTGAGGAATATAATTGGTAGAGCTAATGCCAATTGATTAGGTAAGGTAACCTTTACGCGTTGGTACAGAAAATATTTTATTTTCTACAATTAAATCGTTGAGAAGATTAAGTTGGAAAAATATAATGTCTTGCACTAAAAATAATCACCTTTACTTGTCATGGGGTTTTTGCTTTTCAATCTCTTCTATCACTGATTGTCTTCCAATCTCTTCTATCACCTTTACTTGTCATGGAGTTTTTGCTTTCAAATTACTAAATTATCTTTTGGTATATGTATGGAAAGAGTTTTTGCTTTCAAATTACTAAATTATCTTTTGGTATATGTATGGAAAGAGAATACACTTACATTTTGCTTTCAAATTACTAAATTATCTTTTGGTATATGTATGGAAAGAGAATACACTTACATTACGGATGGCTTGTTACAGAATTCATTGATTAAGTTAAATTGAACATATCCATGGAATTACAATATACTTGCATTGCCCCCTTGTTTTGAAATACATGGTTTTTTTGCAAGAGCCCAAAAATAGATTGGAGTCTAGGTTGATAGTATAGAAACTACTAATGTTTTATTCCCGTAAATATAACCTATATACATGGCAATCGTCCATAAATTATGTGGATTATTATTTGGTTTGTATAATGTATATTTCAAGCTTACGGGACGAGAATTGGGCACAAAGTCAAAATAAGCTAATTACTTGTAACCTTTTTCTTTGTGACAGGGTTATGTTGCCATGATATATACATAGACTTACTGATGTAAAGTATGGAAATTCTATAAAAAAATTGGTAGGTAACATGTTTGTGATATAGGTAAAATTTAAGCTTCTAGACGAAGTAAAATATACACGAAGATAGTGGTTAAATTGCAATGCCAGTGGCATATAGAAGGATCATGTGTGGGATGTGTTTTGTGTGCTATGTTTCAGTAGGTTAACTGGTAATGGGTGGTATGCATTCACTCTCTCATCTTAGAATATTAGGTTAGGAAGTAGAAAGTTAAAACATATAGATATTTGGTTGAACCTCAAAATAGGCATAAATAAAATAAGTGGTTCATGTGTAAAACCATTATGTCTAGCAAATATTTGGTCTTTTAAGGATGTGGTGATTTATTAAGATTATGATCTAAATGAGTTAAAATTAGTATGTTGAAGATGGTTTTTGGGAATATGAGGATGCGGTGCTCCGTCTAGATTAAGATCTAAACGAGTTAAACTAGTATGTTGAATATAGTTTTTGGAAATAATTAATCTGCCTTAAACGCCCAACCTAAAAAGGCACTTGATTTCTTTGTTTTTGTAATTATAGGTAGCAAATATATTGGTCTTTAAGGATGTGTGGTGCTTTGTTAAGATTAAGATGTAAATGAATTAAACTAGTATGTTGAAGATAGTTTTTGGGAATATTTGCAAAATAAATGAGAGTTTTTGGGAATATTTGCAAAATAAATATGAGAGTTTTTGGGAATATTTGCAAAATAAATATGAGATAAGAACTTCATGTTGAAGACAATCAATTTAATTAACGTCAATTATTACACAACTTTGATGTTTTGGCTTAGAAATTAGGACTAACCTAATATATTTTATGTATAAAGATTTTGTTAAGAGCAAGGATGACTCAAACCATTACCCCTCCAATTCTAATTAAGAGGGAGAACATCACAAAACAACTAACAAAAATCTTTGAGAGGGTCTAACAATGAAGATTTTGGAACTCCAATTAGGAGGTGAGGTGTTGAAATATTGGTGATTAAGCTTCATTTGAAGTTGTGATCGGCTTTTGTATTGTGTTGCATGTATAAATCCTTTTGGGCTTTTTTTTTTTCTAATTTCCTTATATATAAAGAGAATCTCGTGATACACAATTTGTACCCAATTCCCATGGGTGAAATAAGAAGATATAAACTAGCCATTGTTTATCTAAGCCAAGCTCTCTCGTAATATGGCCTATCCAAGGCTTGGTGAAATAAATAACATATATAATATGCATTACTACTAAAACAAATGAATCTCATAGTCCACACATAACACAACACTAATTACATAAAATAACTTTAACACCAGTGATGTGTAGCACCCTTAACGTGTAACACCAGTAATATGTGGCATCCATGATGTGTGGTATAAGTGAATGTGCAGCACTAGTGACATGTAGCCCCATTGGAATGTAGCACTAGTGACATGTAGCCCCATTGGAATGTAGCATCGACAAAATAGCTCCAATTATATGTAGCACCAACATTTGTCGCACTTTTTTCCATTAAATTTTGTACTATTTTGTACCTCATGTGGATTACGTTGCTCCTTTACGAGTAACTCATTTTTTTAGCAATGTCAAAGTATCTTATTTTGGCCTTTTTGACGCTCCATTTGAACTTCATTGGCAAGTTGATCAATCTTTTTGTTAAAGTTTCTTTTTGCATGTATAGAACTTATGGATTTGAAATGGTTACACATTTATTGATTCTCTTGTAGAATCACATCTAGCATTAGATTTGATATTACTACCTTTCCAATCATTGTGTCAATGACCAATTTTGAATCTCCATATATTATTAGTTTTAACCACTCTTTTCTCTTTGGCAATTTCCAATCCTCTATTTAAAGTTGACAATTCTACGAAGTATTCAAATTCACTCCTAATCCTTCAAGAAATTCTAAAAATACTTTCCTTGTGTCATTCATTATAATCTGTTCCACTCTTGTTGCTCCTAGATTATTTTATGATGCACCATACAAAAACAAATGTTATGCTCCAATACAAAATCTTGGGGGCTCATATTTTTAACTTGCTTGGTTACAAATGGTACTTCAAGAAGATGATCTGTTCTTTTTTTAGTTTGCATCGAGTCTTCATTCTCAATCCAGCTTCTATTGGCTTTAATTGGATTGTTATGCTATGCGAATATTTCCCAAAAGGTTGTATCTTTTTGTCTCAAATGATTATTGCATTTCGAGCTTTCAATATTTGTCACAATACAATTTGTGGTAATAGTTCCATATTAACTCTAATGCTAATTTTCCATCTTTGCAAAAAGTATAATTCGTGTTCTATTTGGTTAAAAATTCTTTATACTCTTTAATTTTGGAATGGATGTCAAATCTAAAGCCTTTCTACTTGGATTTTTAGTAGTAAGAATCACTTTGTGAGTTAAGATCCACATAAAATGATCAATCTTTGGGATGGGTCTTGCACTCCATAATTTTGTCTAACACCTGTTGTTTCCATATTAATCAACCAATAGCTAGTTGCATATTTGTGTAACATGATATTTTCTTGTTTTATTTATTGGTCCTCATATTATTTGGTTTGATTCGTGTGTGTGGCATTTCTTTGTCTTAACAACTTGGCAATTAATTAATATTCATTCTTCAATTTTGTTGATTCCATCTCCCATTCCCTCCAATCTTTGATTTTTTTTTTCATTCACTTTGAGAATTGTCAGTTTTTTTAAATTTTTATATTTTTCCATACCTTCGCTTCTGAAGCAATCTCTTAGTTGAAGTATTTCTAGATATCCTCCTATTGGTGGCATGCCATTGATTGCATTTATCCATATGTTTGCTTTTTTGCCGTCATTGATGAGCCACAACCAACCTTTTTTTAAAAAAGGATAGTGTTGTACACAAATTTGACCATGCAGTAGATCCTTGATTTGAAGTTACATTTACTATTATTATATGTTTTGGTGGGTTGCTTCCAAGATACTTGTTCACCATGATCTTGCTCCATAGTGAGTTGCTTTCCTTGATTAATCCCCATATTAGTTTAGCTCCATACACCTCTGGTAATAAGGACAAATGCTTTATTCCTAATCCATCCCATTTTTTGGGTAAGCATACAATATCCCACTTAACCAAATAGAACTTATTTCTTTCTTGTTCTCTAGCACCTTTCCACAAAAATGTTCTTATTATCTTCTCAAAGTTCTTAATTACCCCTATTAATGCATGAATAGATGACATTAAATATATCAAGATGGTAGATAAAATTGATTTTCTTAGAATGGCTCTCCTTGCTAGATTCATCCATCAATGGGACCACATATTCAATCTCTGTATTTTTTTTTTTTTTTAAATCAATACTTCTTATATGCATTCGTCGTGGGGGTTGAACCTAGGTCTCATCATCGATAATGCAAGTGTTGTACTTGCTAGTAGACCACACACATACAGAAGATCTTTGTATTACCTTGTTGAGGATGTTCTCTCATTGCTTTTTTGGCATGCTTGTGTGGGTCAATTAGCATCCCTAGATACACCGATTCTTTGAATTTGCCTAGTTTGAAGCCAAAAATTCTAGCAAGTTTCCTCCCAAAAGCTATTGAGCAATTATATGCATAAAAGACATGCTTACCACAATTAATAGTAGCTTCGGTTGCTATACAAAATTTGTCTAACATCTCTTTCATGTTTTTGGCTTCCTTAATAGGTGCTTGTCCTACATTTGAAGTAATTTATGGTGTGTGGTGTTACGACATTTTGAAGTAATTGATGCTCCTTCAATCTATCCTTTGCATTCTTGCTTTCTTGATAAGATAACTCAATACCTCAACCATGATAGTGTTAGCGTATATTTGTTAGTATATTGCTGTTATTACATTATATTTCATATATCTTGTAAATTAGGCATAACTTGTTATTTGTTATAACAAGTTCTATTTCAACATCGGATGGTTTCGTAACCTCCGGGCTATTATAGGCCTGCAAATGTATTATTTAATCCTTCCCGTACATGAATACAAGGGCTATTTTACTCAACATGGCATCAGAGCCAGAAACGTGAGAAGAGAGAGAGGAGGCGGACGCTGGTTATTTGCTCACAGGAGCTAGACTTGAGCAACTATATTGGGCAAAAGCTGTCACCACAGTAGTATATCTATTGAATAGGGCACCCACAAAGGCCCTACAAGGAATGACTCCATAGGAATCATGGAGTGGTAGGAAACCCTCCATTTCTCATCTACGCATTTTTGGATGTAAAGCTTTCATGCACATACCAAAAGAGAAAAGGAAGAAGCTAGATGAGAAGACATTGAAGTGTATTCTTCTTGGCTATGATGAGCATTCTAAGGGTTATCGTTTGATTGATCCCTTGACCAAGAAGATTCACATTAGTAGAGATGTAGTTTTTGATGAGGCTTTCACATCAGTAAACACATCAAATGTATACCTAGACCTTGTGGAAACTCAGGTTGTTAAATCTCCTTCATCAAAGGTTGGCGGTTCTTCTGGATCTTCTTCAACACCTAAGAAGAAGAATCCAAAGTGGTATACAAATACAATCAAAGACTCTAAGCTATCTACTCCACCAGATTTGACTTTGGATAGGCCTCATACTCGCAGCATGGCTCGAAAGGAGAAAGCTGCAACAGAGAATACTGGGGTTGATGATCTGTGTCAATATTTTGAAGAACTTTCTGTAGATCCAGTGAGAGCTACAGAAGATATGGATATTGATAGTGATAAGGTGTTTATGTCTTCCATAGACGATCTTGAACCTGCATCAGTACAAGTTTTTCTCGGTGAGCCTTAGTGGAAGGCTGCTATGGATGCAGAGTATAAGTCTTTGATGAAAAACAAAACTTGGAAGCTTGTTGATCTGTCGCACTGAAAGAAGCCCATTGGCTGCAAATGGGTGTATAAAGTCAAGTACAAAGTAGATGGGACAATTGATAAGCATAAGGCCCGTCTTGTTGCAAAGGGCTATGCTCAAAAGGAAGGCATTGACTACGAGGAAACTTTTGCACCTACTGCTCGGATGACAACAATTCGAGTTATTTGTGCTATGGCAACACAGTTTGGGTGGAAAGTTCATCAGATGGATGTCAAAAGTGCCTTTTTGAATGGTGATCTCCAAGAAGAAGTCTATATGACTCAGCCAGAAGGATTTACTGTGGAAGGCCAACAGCAAAAAGTTTGCAAATTGGTCGAATCCTTATATGGCCTGAAACAAGCTCCTCGAGCTTGGTATATAAAAATGGACAATCACCTCCTGCGACATGGTTTTAAGAGATGTCCGTCAGATGCAAACCTCTATTTCAAGAAACAGGGTTCTGAGATAGCGTTGCTTGTACTCTATGTCGATGATCTGCTCATTACAGGGAGTTCAAAAACTATGATCTCTACTGTCAAAAGAGACTTGTGTCAATATTTTGAGATGTCAGATCTCGGACTTCTCCATTACTGTCTTGGTCTGGAATTTTGCCAGAAGGAGCACTCCATCAAAGTGTCTCAGAAAAAATATGCCAAGACATTGCTGGAAAAATATCGCATGACTGATTGCAAGCCAATGGCAACTCCGATGGAGACTGGACTTCAGTTATCACGATATGATAATTCACCTTAGGTAGATGGTACTCTCTATCGACAGTTGATTGGGAGTCTCATATATTTGATCAATACTAGGCCAGATCTCGTATTTGCTGTAAACTATCTTTCAAGGTTCATGCAGGAGCCTAAGACCACTCATTGGAAAGCAACAAAACATGTTCTTCACTATGTCCGTGGCACAATGGAATATGGCCTAGAATACAAGAGGAACAACAAATTCTTCTTGCAAGGATACACGGACTCCGACTATGCTGGATCATTTGATGATCGCAAATCAACTTCAAGATATATTTTTCATCTAGGATCCGGTCCTGTCTCTTGGCACATCAAGAAGCAACAGGTGGTTGCTATTTCATCAACAGAGGCAGAGTATCACGCCGCACGTGAAGTTGTGTGCGAAGTGATATGGTTGCATCGCATTCTGACAAGTATGGGTCATCCATCCAAATCTCCAATACACTTGTTTTGCGATAATCAGGGTGTTCTGAACCTCGTCAAGAATCCAGTCCATCATGAAAGAACAAAGCACATTGACACACAATGTCATTTCATTCGAGATGAAGTTCGAAGCATCGAATTCAGCTTCAAGACATTCCCACCGATGCTCAAGTTGCAAACATTTTCACTAAGGCACTTGCACGTGTCAAATTTGAATTGTTTCGCAGCTCTCTTTGTATTGCCAAATGATGTAATGAGGGGGGATGTTAGTATAGCTAATAGTTATATCATTACCAAAATAATGTAATAAGGGGGGATGTTAGCGTATATTTGTTAGTATATTGTTGTTATTACATTATATTTCATATATCTTGTAAATTAGGCATAACTTGTTATTTGTTATAACAAGTTCTATTTTAGCATCGGATGGTTTCGTAACCTCCGGGCTATTATAGGCCTGCAAATGTATTATTTAATCCTTCCCGTACATGAATACAAGGGTTGTTTTACTCAACAGATAGCATATACAATTGGTAATAACTGTTGGGGAATATTATACATTTGGTACTATGTGAAGGTACCCCCTTGGTACAATTGTTCATATGTAAATGTTATATTAGGGTGTGAGTTATTAGATTAGGAAGTGTGATTTATATTTCTCCTAAAGTATGTGTCAATGTGTGAGATGAGTGCAAGTGTCATGTAATAAAGTGTGCAAGTGTGTAATATGTGAGTGTGCAATGTGTCATATAAGTAAGTCGAGTTGTTTGTAGGTGTTAAATATACAAGTGAAGATATAAAATCAAGAGACATGAGAGATTTGTCATATGTGTGAAATGGGAAAGGATGCATCTCCCAGATATGTATGGAGAGCAATAGTCAAAGTACTGAAAGGTCATATGTAAGGTTATTGAGACAAAGCTCCATGTATTGTATCAAAGAAAAATTATCACAAAGATTTTGTATATTTGATTCATCAATAATATTGTGAGTATATTGTTGATTGATATTGTTATTTCATGAATGTTATGTTCATTGATATTGACCAGAGATATTGAATGCTCTAATATTTGAGTTTGTTTAAGATCTTAGATATTGGGACCTGTGTTTAATCTGGCTAAAAACGCATCAATAATGAATAACCTTATCTTGTAATTTTAGAAGAGTTGAAAAAATTAGATGGTCCTGTTGCCAATTTTGCCACACAGTTGGTCATTTTAATTTTGTATACAGTTTTTGAGACCATTCATTGTAAAACTTCTCTTTTTCCATAAAAAATGGTTAAGATGTGGTTATGCTGCTGTGCTTTCACCGACTGTCTCGTTTTGTTTAAAAATTGTGTTTTTCTTGCATTATGAGATTCCTTATCTTTGTTGTACTTTTCTATGTTTTCTGTACTTTTCTCGGTTATGTTGCATGCAAAATTGTGAATGTTTTAGCATGGGCATTTTTTGATGTTTTCGCTTCCTTTCCTTTGTCTCTGAAAAGCCTTGCATATTTTGCACATATGGCTGTAATTTTCGACACTGCGTTTCGTTTCATTTTTTAAAGTTATAAAATTGCTCTGGCCACAAGAAAAATAAGAAAATGACTAAGTGTGGAAAAGAAGGTTTGAGCATGGTCAAGACTACGATGCTCCACTCAGAGGACAAATTTGCAAAGCGCTCCATCCAGGGAGCGCCACTCTAAAAAATGGCAAAAAACGAGTGTAAAAATGACTAAGTACGAAATCAATAAGGTTAAAAGGAAAAGCGCTCCATCAGTGGAGCACCCCTCAAAAGCGCTCCATCAGTGGAGCGCCTTTCCCCGAAGGCTTAAAAGAAAAACGGACTTGGCTAAAAAAGCAAGTAAAAGTCAAAAGGAGTCAAAGCCTAAAGTGCTCCACTCAGGAAGCGCTTCTCCAAAGCGCACCACTTCGAAAGCGCTTAAGGGAAAAGACAAAAGCAAACCATAAAGATAACTTTTATCAAGAGTGCGTTAAAAGTCAAACGTGGTCAGAATGGAAAGCGCTCCACAAGTGGAGCGCCTCTCCAAAGCGCTCCACTCAGGGAGCGCTTCTCCAAGGCGAAAGCAAAGCAAAAAGTACGCAAGTTATAACATAAGTGCAAAAGGCAAAGCTCCAAGGTAAAGTCAAATACGGTCAAAGACGAAAGCGCTCCACTGTTGGAGCGCTCATCCAAAAGTGCTCCACTACTGGAACGCTCTTCCAAAAGCGCTCCACTGCTGGAGCGCTTCTCCTCGAGCAAAGTGACTAAGATAAATTATTTCGAATCTACCCTGGATAGTTTAAACTATCTCCAAGTTGCACTCTGTAAAATCAAATGGACTTTTTCAAGTCATTGTCGAAACCTTTTGGCTTCAATGCCAAGTTATCTAAAAATTTGGATTGACTGTTTCTAGTCATTTTTGCTCATGGCCTCCATGTTGGGTCATCACCGAGATCAAGTCCGCCTGTCACAGGAGTGGTTAGGCATTGATGTTTCAAGCGGCAGATTTCTTCTATAAAAGCCGACTTCTTCTCTGTAACTAAGGATGGATAACTTCTGCTAGAGAAGCAACTCTGTAATTTGAAATTTGCTCTCAAAATAAAGGCTTCTGGCTCCAGTGTTGAGTCTTCTACATCTGTGTATGACTTCTATTCTGTCATTTCTATTAAACTAGTTTCTTTGTTGTCAGTTTAATTCTGCTTTTTGGATTTCACTATCAGTAGAGGGCTAGTCTCTGGAATACTTGCTAGAGTTTACATAGTCCTGAGGATTTTATATTAGTTTCTGTTAAAGGTCAATTATTTTGATTGTTGTTGGTTCAAGTAACTAAGTTGTCTATCGTGCTTCCGGTCCATCACCCCTCTTTTTTGGCTTTTAGCCATTTCCCATTCCTTTCCATTATTTTATCCCTTTCAGTATCTTCCTACCCCTTATCTCCAATCCCCCATTTTTATTTTCGAAACCAGCCCTACTGGAGATTGCCACGGAGGACATTCCTTTCCTTTGGGCATTCAATGCTTGGCAGTGGGCCTAGGGCACTGCAGACTTAGAAAACTTGTATCTAGGCCGGTTCGATTGCCAACAGTTTTTGGCACGCTCGATGGGACACAAACGTTCCACATTTAATCAGTATTAAGAAGTGATGTTCATCTTATTGTTGTCCAATATGAACATCTGGTGACTTTGCTGAACTCAGATACCTCCGAATCTCGTAGACCAATGTAAAAACTCACGCCTTCATGCGTACGAGGTGGAGAGCTAGAAACACAAAAGAAGAAACCAAGTTCTATGAGCTTGACATTGACGCTTTAGGAGAACATCCTAGGGTGGTCGGGTCAAATATTTCGCTTGTTAGGACATCATCACAAGAAGCTATTCTTGATTCACAGAATCCAACTCCTGACAGCACAATGACCAGCTTGCCTCCAAATCCACCTAACTCTTCGAATCATCAGTATACTCCGGCTCCACCGAACGTTCAACCAGGTGCTCCAAGTGTTCTGAATGTTCTGGCTCAACAAGTTCTACCAACTTTGCCGCTTCATACCAATCCGCCTCCCCACATGGCGCAACCGGCTCCACCCAGGCAGTTCGCAACATGGAATCATACGGGACCGCTTGCCTTGCAGGCTCAACACACGGTGTCACCCGTAGCTTTGAAGGCTCTACCTACTTACGATGACATGGGAAAGACAACGCATGAGCACATCCAAGATGTCACAGGACTGGCAACCATTCATCAAATCACCAATGAAGACATCATGGTGAAGTTGCTGGTTCTTTCACTGAGAGGTAAGCTTCTTTACTGGTATCGGTCCCTTTCACCCGACACCATTACTTCATGGGATCAACTGGCTGAACAATTGATAACCGACCCCTTCTCTCTGTTGCACTAGTTCACAACTATCCAAAGGCATCCTCAGGAAGAGATAGCCGAATTCAATGTTAGGTTCACGAGAACCTGAAAGAGAGTCATCGACGACCTTCGGCCCACACCTGAGCAGGCCACGTTCTATTACTTGAGAGCTTTTCACTCGGATATTAGCATGAGCATCCGATATGCTAATATCAATACATTCCCTGCTCTTTACGAGCAAGCACAAAAGGCGAAAGTCGACCTAATAGCTATCGAGAAATTACCTCCCAAGGCGACAACCCCGATTTATTCAAATTTTCTACAAAATATGTACCCGAGTGCATCCGCTCCGCCTACATCCCAGATGTATCCTAACCAACCATGGAATCCATCCCCTCAGTATCAAACGGTGCCCACTCCACAATTCCAAATGCCTATGCCATAGTATCAAGTACCCATCGTTCCTCAACTACTAGCTCCTATCCAGTATCCGGCATTACCTGCATCGTTGACCCCATTGCCATTATCCACAAGTCAGGCAACTGCCAATCAGGCAGCTGTGAATGAGGCCCAGGCCAAGGAGCTACAAGAGGTGAAGGCATACATGAAGACGATGGAAAATCATATGACCGTCATGAGGAGGAGGCAGGATGACCAAGGCTTCCAGCAAAGAAGGTTTCCTCCTCCCCCGATCATGAAAGAGCAGGCATCATCTGCCCACCGATAGCCCAAAAGAAATTTAGCTATGATGAGTAGTGGAGAGACCAACGCTTCAGACCTGACATATTGGTGTACTACATGCAATGATCCACACAATGAAGAAACCTGCATAGTCCACCTCAATTATGTTCAGACACTATTCGACGATGCTTACGAGCAAGTCAACATAATCTGGGAAGCTGGTCATAATTTTATGATGTCTTCTGATGAGCAAGTCTCAATCCTCACCAAAGCTGGTAAGAAAGCTATTGAAGCAGTCCAGGTTCAGATGGAGCTGCTGAAGGTACTAGCGCCACCCAAGCCATGGATCCAAAAGACCCAGCCTTCAGCAAAAGCTTCCAACCCAACGACGACCTCAGAGTCGCCTGAATTGCTGAAGGATTACCTGTCGTCTCACGCTAGAGAAAAGGTTCTCTAGCCTAGAGCGCCAACTTCTCAGCCGTAGGTCGACACGCAAGACCAGGCTAGAGAGAAACTCAAATATCCCTCACTGACCAAGCACCAGCGGGTTGATGCCACACAATAGTATCGAAAGACGTATGAGTCTGCAAAGGAAGTAGGAGAACCGAGCACTTCGACGTACAACATCATCGAAGAAATGAAAAAGGCTCTGGCTAAGGTAAGCCTCTACGATGCTCTCCAACTCTCGGGTCAAGTTGAACTTTTGTAGGAATCTCTCAAGTCCTCTAAGGATAAGGAGAGTAAGCCAACGCAGATGGTGTTTGCATCACCACTGATGACCTCAGCCACAGGTAAGAATCAACCCTAGCCATTCTACCTTTCCCTTCGGATGGAGGGATGGGTCGTGCATAATTGCATGATCGACTCAGGCACCGTGACAACCATCATGCCCAAAGTAGTGTGTGAAATCATGGGCATGGAGTACACCAAGAGCAGTCTCGGAGTGCTACAGCTAGATGAAACTCCCGTGAAGATGGTAGGAGTTATCAAAGATGTTCCCATCCAACTCCACTAGATGCCACAGGTTACGATTATCCAAGAGATCATGGTAGTCGAATTAGAGCCATACTTTAGTATGTGCCTCTCGTGAGAATTCATAGCTAAGTTGGGAGGCTATCTCTCCCTCGACTACTCGCACTTGGAGATCCCATTCAAGGGGAAAATATTCAAGCTCTTCAATGAAAATCCTACCACTTTTCATGTTGAAAAGCTTGAAGATGAGGAAAATAGCTCGGTCTCTGTCAACCTAATGGTAGAAGAAATGCAAATGGTAGACCTGATGGAAGAATCTCTTGGCGAGCTCCGAGTCGAAGAAGAGTTTTCTATGACTGATTTCAATGCGGTCATTGGGATTGATTTGGGTTGCTATTCACTAACAAAGCCTAAAAAGGCTGAAACAAAAGTACCCGTAGAAAAGTCCCTTGTACCCGATCAACTATGGAAGTTGTACTTTGATGATGCTCGATGTAAGAATGGTGCAGGAGCTGGTATCGCTCTCATCTCCCCATCAGGCGAGCAGAAGACTTATTCATACAGGCTCGCATGGAGCTGTATGAATAATGCAACAGAGTATGAGGCTTTGTGCCTCAGACTCAAGAAAGTCGAAAAGCTCAACATCAAATAGTTGCAGATATTCAGAGACTCCGAATTAATCTACAACCAGGTTACCAGTAAGTGCATCTCCAAGCAACACTATCTAAAGGTGTACCGCAACAAGGTGTGGGATTTGCTCGAATCCTTCACCGCACTGAACATCAAGTCAATTTCATGAGAGCAAAATAAGCTTGCAGACATCTTAGCCTCGATCGACGCTCGATTTTCACTAGCGAAATGATATGATGCATAAGCCAAAGATAGTGAGGCTGATCTATAGGCCTTCTATGCCTGATAAAAAACTCCACTGGAAGGTGTTCGACAATGACGAGCAACTTGTCAATTTCTTGGTAAATGAAGCATCCTCCATTGAAGAGCGGACTCTCAATGAAGAAGACCATGAGGGATTGATCCAGTTGAAAAATAACCACATCCCGAAGGGTCTGATCACGCTGGAAAGTCTCTTCAACTAGAATGATAGGTCTATCAACCATAAGATCAAAGTGGACCAGAAAGAGTTCATGGACCTAGAGTTATAGCCAAGAAAGGTTATCAAGGTAGGGGCCGACTGCACAGCCGAAGAGCTTCAACATATTTGTGCCCTATGCAAGGAGTACCCCAACATCATTGCTTGGTGCTACCAAGATCTAAAGGGGTATGATAAGAATATCATCCAACACACCATCGAGCTGGAGGAAGGAGTCAGACCATTCAGGCAGAAGCAACGACCCATCAACCCGAAGATCGAAATGTTGATGAGGGCTGAGCTTCTGAAGATGCTTGAAGCTAAGATAATTTATCCAATCAAGCATTCCTCCTGGGTGGCCAACCTTGTTCCAGTATGAAAGAAGAATGATGACATCCACTTGTGCATTGATTTTCGAAATCTCAACCAAGCGTCGCTCAAAGATCACTACCCGCTACCTCAGATCGATCAAATCCTTCATGTGGTGGTGGGAGCACAGAGGTTTTCCTTATTGGATGGTTTCTTTGGCTACAACCAGATCTGGGTCAAGGATGAAGACCAACATAAGACTGCATTCACCACCAAGTGGGGGACCTTCGCCTACCAACGCATGCCCTTCGACCTTTCAAATGCCGGAGCGACTTTCCAGAGAGCGATGGACCTCGCCTTTGGTGAACTGTTGAATCATGTCATTGTAATTTACTTAGATGACATGACAGTCTTCTCCCATAAGAGGGAGGAGCATGGCCTACATTTACGACAAGTTTTTGAAAAATACCGAGAGTTCGAGGTCTCCATCAACCCCAAGAAATCTATCTTCGCAGTGAAATAAGGAAAGCTACTCGGACATTTGATCTTTGAAAAGGGGTTAACTATTGATCCCACTCAAGCTGAGGTGCTTCTTCGCCTTCCACTACCAATAAATAAAAAATCCCTGCAGTCATTTTTTGGATAGATAAACTTCATTAGGAAGTTCATCACCGACTTTGCCCAAGTAATAAAGTCGATGGTCGAGCTCCTGAAGAAGGATGTCGAGTTCAAGTGGATAGATGAAAGGAGGCAGACTTTTCAAGAAATTAAGGAGTGGATCACCCAAGCTCCCATCCTCATCAACCCTGACTATTCATGATATTTTATCCTATACGCAGTCGGGGAGCTAGAGAGCTATGCAGTTGTTCTAACACAAAAGGGCGAAGATGGAGATGAGCACCCGATAGCGTTCCTCAGCCAAATCATCTAGCCACACGAAGAAAAGTTCAATTTTATTGAATGACAAGTGCACACGGTGATGAGGTCGCTCCAGAAGTTCTACCATTTCGTCTCTCAGAGCAAGACGATAGTGTACATGATACACCCAGATGTTTGGAATTTCATCATCCAAGGCGAGTTGGGCAATAGGAGAGCTGGATGGGTTACTAAGATCCAAGAGTTTGACATCGAGGTATGCCCCACCAAATTAGTCTGAGGTAGAGCGCTCTGTCAAGAGTTGGCTAAAAATGCCGCGGATGAAGCTGCAAACCCCAACTCGAACACCCCTGCTCCCGACAATAATCTTACCAATTTATCGATCGATAGTCCAGATTGGATAGACGATCTGGTCAGGTACTTCGACATAGGTAAATGCCCTTCTCACTTCAATGCTTCACAAATAGGGAGATTTTTCCTACAGGCTGGCAAGTATGTCCCGATGCCTAACGAACTGTTTTATCAGAACATCGATGGAGTTATCCTGAGATGTATCAGAAAGTCAGAGAAGACAAAAATCTTGGAGGAGTTTCACTTCGATATTTCGAGAGGATATTTTTCTGGCATACCTATGGCGCTGAAGATCATCAAAGTAGGCTACTATTGGCCCACCCTTTTCTCTGACGCTTTCAAAATTATCCAGCACTGTGACAGTTGCCAGCGCTACTCGGGCAAGACTAGGAATGCATCACTTCCTCTTCACCCCATCCAAGTGGAATCCCCATTCCAATAGTGGGGTCTAGAATTTATTGGGATCATCAACCCCAACTCCTCCACCGACCACAAATACATTTTGACCACCATAGACTACTTCACCCGATGGTCAGAAGCAATTTCGACCAAGCAGGCTGACCAAGAAGTGGTTATCTCTTTCCTTGAAGGACTGATCACTCGCTTTGGGGTGCCTAAAGCCATCGTGTCTGATAATGACTCCCCTTTCACCGATGCAAAGATCTACGATTTCACAACCAGGTATGGAATCTATTTGAAAACCTCGTCTAACTATTACCCGCAGGGCAATGGACTGGTAGAATCCACAAATAAAAACCTGCGAATACTGAAGAGGACTCTGCAAAAAAATAAGCGGAGCTGGCACCTACTCTTGGACCAATCGCTTTGGACCGACCGCATTTCTATCAAACGATCAATCAAAACTGTCGTCCTACTCATTGGTGTACGGGAAGGACGTAGTATTACCCATGCACATCGAGCTACCCACATTGTAGTTGCTTAAGTGGCTCGACATTGAAGAGGGCCAATTCAATCCGATGGATGCTAGGTTGGTGCAACTACTGGAGTTGGAGGAAGAAAGAGAGAAAGCTTACGAAGCCTTTGCCAAGCATGTCGAATCCACCAAAATATGGTTTGGAAAGAAGACTTCTGACCGAGCCTTCAGTGTCGAGGATTTGGTTTTGAAGTGGAATGAAAACAAGTCCAAGCCGAGGAACCATAAGAAGTTTGACGCCTTCTGGGAAGGCCCATTTCGAATCTCCAGCGTTAACCAGATCAACTCATTCATTCTGCAAGATATGGAAGGTTTCACTCTCCCAATTGCAGTGAATGCCTTTCTTCTGAAAGTTTATCACCCATCGAGCTCTGATGGAGATCGTTGATCCTCCAAGTATTTCTTGTGTATATATTTTCTTTCAGAAGTCTGTACAGTTGTCTATCGCTCTGCTTTTCCGAGCGACAACTCTCTTCTACAAAAAAATAAAAAAATAAAAAATAAAAATCCTAAGTCTGGTGGAGCGTTGGCCCAAAGCACTCCATTGGTGGAGCGCTTCTTCAAAAGCTCTCCACCCAGGGAGCGCTTTCCCCATGATGCTTCCCTAGGAAGCGCTCCACCAAAGGAGCACTTCCCAGAAAGCACTCCACCCATGGAGCGCTTCTTCAAGAGCGCCCCACCCATGGAGCGCTCGAGGAGCTCATCAAGTTTATGTACCACAAAGTTACCATATGCAAGAGTGTCATTCCAAAAAAGGGGCAGACGTTCCATGATGATAGGGCGAGGCGATGGGTTGGCAAGATCGAGGTCCCTCTGTGCTCATTGTAGTATTTTATCGAGAGTTAAGCAGTTCCAGATGAAGTAGTGTTCGAATGGATGACCTTGTTGAATAGAGCTTTTGCAGCCAGGATGAGATAATTGGCATTGCTCTTGCGTCAGGTGAAAGCATGGATGATTTTCAGGGAACAGGCTAGTCCCTTTTTTGACCAAATGATAAGGTAAAAGCAAACCCAACGAAGAAAGAAGGATGAGCTTCTAAATATGAAAATCTCTCCACACGTAGAGCATTTTTCAAAAGCGCTCCACCAAGGGAGCACTTCTTCAAAAGAGCTTCTTCTAAGCCCCCTCTGGTGAGCTCTTCCGAAATGACTGTCACCATGCAGACTGAGGAGCGCAGGGGTGGGTATGAATACAAGGGCTGTTTTACTCAACATGGCATCAGAGCCAGAAACGTGAGAAGAGAGAGAGGAGGCGGACGCTGGTTATTTGCTTGGAGAAAGTTTTTTTTTTGCAGGAAGCGGAAGGCTTCAGTTATTTTTTCCAGCGCTGGTCTGGAAATTTTTTATTTCCCAGCGCTGGACTGTGAGTTTTTTTTTTGAATGCGTAGTTTAAAAAAAAAAAACAGACCTCCTATGCGTGTTATTCTCAGCGCTGGTCTGGATTTATTTCCCAAGCACCATTCTCCGCGAGATTTTAAATTTTTTTTTCGCGACGTGATTTTTTTTTTAATCACGCCGCCCCCCCCCTCCGCGAATTTTTTTTACACGCTGTCCAATCCACCCCGCGCGTGTTTGATTTGAATTTTTTTTTTTTTTTTTTTTGCGCGGCTCCCCCGCCGTGACGTGATTTTCATCACGTGCGGCGGCCGCGCACCCCCTCCCGCCGCGACGTGGCCACCCACCCCCCTCCCCCCTTCCCCTCCCCTGCGTCGTGCTGTGCACCGTGTGCGCGACGCGCAGCGGGCTGCAGCCGCGGCCACAACAACAGCCGTGGCTAACTACAGTAGCAACCGTCGTGGCCGGCCGCCTGCTGCAGCCATGGGTTGTCCGACCGCGAGTCGCCCGCTGCGACCGCACGCGCGCGGACGCGACCAACAGCAAAGGAGGGAGCTACGACCACTGGCAGAGGCAGCCACAGAGGGAGCTGTGGCCAGGCAGCCGCGCTCGGGCAGCGGACTAGGGACCCTCCTCATATAGGAGGGGGCCCCTGATCCTGACGGATCAGCCCGCTAGTCCACCTGGTGGTGGACTGTGCGGTAAGGCTCTCGGAGCCTGAAGGACGCGGGTTCCAATCCCGCCGACTCCCCTTCAACAAAGGTAAATTTTTTTTTTTTCTTCCGACGTTTTTTTTTTTCAATTATTTTGTTTTCCTAAAGTTAAAAATTTAATTTTTAATTTTAATTTATTTTCTATAGTTTAACCTTTATAAATTAAAATTAAAATTTTTAATTTGATTTTAATTTCTTTTTAAAGGTTTTTTACAAAACTATATAAATTAAAATTAATATTTTTTTAACTTAAGGTTATAAAATAATTGTTGAAAAATCATTTGTGGAGAGATTATTTTTTTTTAAGATAAAAAGAAGGGGGGTATTTTTTTTCAAAAATCAAAGGGGGAAAGTGAGTAATTTTTGAAAAGCAAATTTGGCATTATTGTAAAGGTGCATTTTCGGCTGCGCCCGACACCTAGTGGGTTATTCCTGAGGGCACTTTTCTTTGTTGTATGTTGCATATTTGATTTCTTGCACTATAACATTAAAAGTTAAAATCAAATTCACTCCCTAAGTCCCCAGAATAATTAAAACCCATCCGTGCAATTTATTGCACTTCAGCGTTCGGTATTTGTGATACCTCTGGCCAGCACTAACGGGTAAAGCTGTCGTGATTGCGCTACTATATCCGCCGCCTAATATAGCTGCCAAAACGACGTCTGAGCTTGTTCTCTATAAATCGTCGAGGAGAGATAAGTTTGCCATTTTGCATTTTTTTTACTCCATCCATTACCCTAATAGTTCTTGTGTTTAGGCGTAAATCCTGACGAGAGTTCTGAAATCCAAAGAGTTTAGGGGAAGTTACGCCCTACGCATGCAGATTACAGACTTTCTATGGTAGGTGCCATCAACAAGCAAAAGTGCTCATCTTGCTTGCTGTGCCTGATGAAGTCCAACCCCATATTGCTGACTGTGCAACTAGTAAAGCGGCATGGTATGCCCTTAATACTATATATGAGGGAAAGAATGATTCCACCATTCTATTTCTTTAGTCTCAATTACACAGTCTAGGCATGAAGCAGGGTGAGACAGTTGAGTTCTTTCTTTGCAGAGTTTCTGAATTGAAAGCAAAGTTGAATTCTTTGGGAGACCCAGTTGAAGACAAGCTCCTTACTTCAGTTGTATTGAGAGCTTTACCCGATTCTTATCGGTGTTGATCACTTCCCTTCGGGTATCACAACGAAAAGTTACTTTTGTAGAATTGGTTAATATGCTTCAAGAGGAGGAGGCACGCCAACTACAACGAGATGATTCTTCTAACTCGCTCTCTACATCAACGAGAAAGGGCGAGAACCGGAAGAAGGGTAATTTTCGAGAGGGGAGGGAATTCACAAAAGGATTCAAAAGGGAAAAAAACTCAACAACCTCAACGAAAAAAGAGATATTGCAAGATCTGTGACAAAGAAGGTCATGATACAAACATATGTTGGCATAAGAATAAGCAATCAAAACAGAAAGGCCGGAACAAACCACAAAAGAACAAACAACAAGTGAATGTTGCTGTTGAAGAATCTAACACGGATTCTGAGAGAGCCCACAAAGTTCTCATGACTACCACAATGTCCAAGCAGACGAATCCTATATGGTATGTTGATTCTGGAGCCAGTAAGCACATGACTGGTGACAAATCGTGGTTTGAGTCTTTTGAGGCCAAAGAGGGCAAACCTGTCACTATTGCTGATGATAAAACCTACAAGATTCAGGGAGAAGGCATCATATACGGTCACTCTTCCCGATGGCAAGTGTCGGATTGATAAAGTTCTCTATGTTCCAGGATTGGCAAACAATTTGTTGTCGATCACACAAATTCCGGACAAAGATATGGTTGTGAACTTTAGTGTTGAGGGAGGCAAGAAGTGTTGTTCTATTACCGGGAGGGGTAAGAACATTGCAACCGCTTCATATAAGCATGGCTTATTTGCATTAGATACTATCTCTACTCCACATGTTGCCATGACAGTCTCTACAAAGGAGGCAACTTCCCTATGGCACAAGAGATATGGACATTTGAGTTCTGGTTACTTACTTGAGTTAAGTAAGTATGAGATGGTAAAGGGTCTTCCTTCCCTTTCTACCACTTTACTAGTTTGCTCCGATCGCTAGCGGAAAGCGACATAGAGTGCCTTTTGAAAAGAGCTCTATAAGAGCAAAGAAACCTCTGGAGTTGGTTCATACCGATCTGTGCGGTCCCTTCACTCCCAAAAGTTGCGGGGGTAAGAGGTATTTTCAGTTATTTGTGGATGATTATTCACGAAAGATGTGGGTATTATTTCTTCAATTGAAATCTGAAGCATTTGGCTTCTTTCAGCAATTTAAGAAATCTGTTGAGAAGGAGTCAGGGACTTCTATAAAAACTCTCTGCTCAGATCGAGGGGGGAGTTCACCTCTAAAGAATTTTTTGCATTCTTGAAAGAAAATGGGATCACAAGACAGTTAACTACTGCTTATACTTCAGATCACTACCTGCTACATCAGATCGATCAAATACTTCACGTGGTGGTAGGGGCACAAAGGTTTTCCTTTTTGGATGGATTATCTGGCTACAACCAGATTTGGGTCAAGGATGAAGACTAGCATAAGACCACATTCATCACCAAGTGAGGAACCTTCGCCTACCAACGCATGCCCTTCGGCATCTCAAATGTCAGAGTGACTTTCTAGAGAGCTATGGACCTCGCATTTGGTGAACTGTTGAATCATGTCATCGTAATTTACTTCGATGACATGACAGTCTTATCCCATAAGAGGGAGGAGCACAACCTACATTTACGACAAGTTTTTGAAAAATACCGAGAGTTCGAGGTCTCCATCAACCCCAAGAAATCTATCTTCGCAGTGAAAGAAGGAAAGCTACTCGGGCATTTGATCTATGAAAAGAGGTTAACTGTTGATCCCACTCAAGCTGATGCACTTCTCCGCCTTCCATTGCCAATAAATAAAAAAGCCTTGCAGTCATTTTTCGGACAGATAAACTTCATCAGGAAGTTCATCGCCGACTTTGCCCAAGTAATAAAGCTGATGGTCGAGCTCCTAAAGAAGGATGTCAAATTCAAGTGGACATATGAATGGAGGCAGACTTTTCAAGAAATTAAAGAGCGGATCGCCCAAGCTCCCGTCCTCATCAACCCTGACTATTCACAAGATTTTATCCTATATGCAATCGGGGAGCTAGAGAGCTATGCTGCTGTTCTGACACAGAAGGACAAAGATGGAAATGAGCGCCCAATAGCATTCCTCAGCCAAATCATCCAACCACACGCAAAAAAGTTCAATTTTATTGAACGACAAGTGCATGCGATGATGAGGTCGCTCCAGAAGTTATGCCATTTTGTCTCTTAGAGCAGGACGATAGTGTATGTGATACACCTAGATATTTGGAATTTTATCATCCAAGGCGATTTGGGCAATAGAAGAGCTGGATGGGTTACTAAGATCCAAGAGTTTGACATCAAGGTACGCCCCACCAAATTAGTCTAAGGTAGAGCGCTCTATCAAGAGTTGGCTAAAAGTGTTGCAGCTAAAGCTACAAACCTTGACTCGAACACCCTTGCCTCTAATAATAATCTTACCAATTTATCGGTCGATAGTCTAGATTGGACAGACGATCTAGTCAGGTACTTCAACACAAGCAGATGCCCTTCTCACTTCAATGCTTTGCAAAGAAGGAGATTTCGCCTGTAGGCTGGAAGGTATGTCTCGATGCCTAACGAACTGTTTTATCAGAACATCGATGGAGTTCTCTTGAGATGTATCAAGAAGTCAAAGAAGACAAAAATATTGGAGGAGTTTCACTCTGATATTTCGAGAGGATATTTTTCTGGCAGACCTATGGCCTTGAAGATCATCAAAGCGGGCTACTATTAGCCCACCCTTTTCTCTGACACTTTCAAAATTAGCCAGCGCTATGACAATTGCCAGTGCTACTCGGGCAAGACTAGGAATGCATCGCTTCCTCTTCACCCCATCTAAGTGGAATCCCCATTCCAATAGTGGGGTCTGGACTTTATTGGTATAATCAACCCCAAATCCTCCACCAGGCACAAATACATTTTGACCACCACAGACTACTTCACCCGGTAGTCAGAAGTAATTCTGACCAAGCAGGCTGACCAAGAAATGGTTATCTCTTTCCTTAAAGGACTGATCACTCGCTTTAGTGTGCCTAAAGCCATTATGTCTAATAACAACTCCCCTTTCACCGGTGCAAAGATCTACGATTTCACAACCAGGTATGGAATCTGTTTAAAAACCTCGTCTAACTATTACCCACAGGGTAATGGGTTTGCAGAATCCATAACCAAAAACCTACTACGGATATTGAAGAGGACACTGTAGAAAAATAAGCGAAGCTAACACTTACTCTTGGACCAATTGCTTTGGACCGACCGCATTTCTATCAAGTGATCAATCAAGATGCCGTCCTACTCATTAGTGTACGGGAAAGACATAGTATTTCCCATGCACATCGAGCTACCCTCTTTGTAGTTGCTTAAGTGGCTCGAAATCGAAGAGGGCCAATTAAATACGATGGATGCTAGGTTGGTGCAACTACTGGATTTGGAGGAAGAAAGAGATAAAGCTTACAAAGCCTTCGCCAAGCATGTCGAATCCACCAAAAGCTGGTTCAGAAAGAAGACTTCTGATCGAGCCTTCAGTGTCAGGGATTTGGTTTTGAAGTGGAATGAAAACAAGTCTAAGATGAGGAACCATAAGAAGTTTGACGCCTTTTGGGAAGGCCCATTTCGAATCTCCAGCATTAACCAAATTAACTCATTCATTCTACAAGATATGGAAGGTTTCACTCTCCCAATTGCAGTGAATACCTTTCTTCTGAAAGTTTATCACCCACTGAGATTTGATGGAGATCGCTGATCCTCCAAGTGTTTCTCGTGTATATATTTTATTTTAGAAGTCTGTACAGTTGTCTATTGCTCTGCTTTTCCGAGTGACAACTCTCTTTTAAAAAAAAATAAAAAATAAAAATCCTAAGTCTGGTGGAGTGTTGCCCTAAAGCACTCCATTGGTGGAGCGCTTGTTCAAAAGCGCTCCACCCAGGGAGCACTTTCCCCATGATGCTTCCCTAGGAAGTTCTCCACCAAAGGAGCACTTCCTCGAAAGCACTCCACCCATGGAGCTCTTCTTCAAGAGTGCCCCACCCATGGAGCGCTCGAGGAGCTCATCAAGTTTATGCACCACAAAGTTGCCATATGCAAGAGTCTCATTCCAGAAAATAGTTAGACGTTTCGTGATGATAGAGCGAGGCAATGGGTTTGCGAGATCAAGGTCCCTCTCTGCTCATTGTAGTATTTTTTTGAGAGTTAAGTAGTTCCAAATGAAGTAGTGTTCGAATGGGTGACTTTGTTGAACATAGATTTTGCAGCCAGGATGAGATAATTGGCATTGCTCTTGCATCAGGTGAAAGCATGGATGATTTTTAGGGAACATGCTAGTCCCTTTTTTAACCAAATGATAAGGTAAAATCAAACCCAACAAAGAAATAAGGATGAGCTTATAAATATGAAAAGCGCTCCACACGTAGAGTGCTTCTTCAAAAGTGCTCCACCAAGGGAGCGCTTCTTCAAAAGAGCTTCTTCTAAGCCCCCTTCGGTGAGCTCTGCAAAAATGAATGTCACCATGCAGACTGAGGATCACAGGGGTGGGATGAAGAGCACGTCACCATACATGAGGAGTAAAAGGATGAAGACCTAGAATGCGTAAGCATCGATGCCCCAGATATAGAAGAAAATGGAGAAGCGCAAGTATAGGACACAACTTCCATGACTCCTTTGATCACAGAGCCCCAAGGCACACATTTATATTTTTTTGTTTTTTCTTCCTTACCCACACTGTCAGTTTTTATAACTCCCGTGTGTGTTTGCTCGATGCCTGAAATAACTGTGATAATACCAGTCTCAATGGTCCTTGCATCCAGTGCGCCTCCATTACCTGAGTTCACCTTCTGCAGTTATTCAGTTTTCCTAGCATTATCTGCACCTTCATATAGAATGTTTGCATCTTTTTCTAGAAACCCTAATGCATTTTTAGTCCCTTCCTCATTCAGTTTTCCTTTGTATGGTTCAGCCGAGCACGTTACGGATATCTTTGCCACCAGGGAGTTGATGGGACTGAAAAATAAGGCACAATTTATTTACAAGTTATCTTACAATATATAAGCATCAAGCTTAGGAGGGAGATATGATAAGTGTCATAAGCTCCACTTCAAGTGTCTTTCAGAAGACACCACTCCAACTCAAACTGAAGACAGGGACAAGTGGTAGAAGACAAATGTCAGATGATAGGACTCAAAAATAAGGCACACTTTATTTACAAGTTATCTTACAATATATAAACATCAAGATTAGGAGGGAGATATGACAAGTGTCATAAGCTCCACTTCAAGTGTCTTTTAGAAGACACCACTCTAACTCAAACTGAAGACAGGGACAAGTGGCAGAAGACAAATGTCAACCTGTCAATTATAGGCATAGTGCACATTATAAAAATAATAATATTCTAACATTCCCCCTTAATGTGCACTATCCTAAAAAGATAAGTCAACATTAGATAACATTCCCCCTTAATGTTGACTTCTTTTACATAGATATAGCAAATTGCTAAACTGAGAAAACTTGTCTTTCCCAAGTGACTTGGTGAAGATGTCTGCTACTTGATATTGATTTGGTACATACTCCATGTGTATAATGTCTTCTTGGACCATTTATCTAATGAAGTGATGATGGATCTCAATGTGCTTTGTTCTAGCATGGAAAACTGGATTCTTAGTCATCTTGATGGTACTTTGATTGTCACAATATATATATGTTGGACCATGTATGAATAGCCCAATATCCTGAATTAATTGCCTCAACCATATTGCCTCCTTAGTTGCCTCAACTGCTGCTCTATATTCTGCTTCTGCTGAAGATAGTGAAACCGTGTTTTGCTTCTTTGTGCTCCATGAAATAGAGCCTTGGCCTAATTGAAAGCAATAACCTGATGTAGATCTTCTAGTTTTCGGACAACTGGCCCAATATGAATATGTGTATCCAATCAAAGAAAAAATATCACTTGATTTATACATAAGGCCATGATGAGGTGTGGCATTTAGGAATCTCACAATCCTCTTAGCTGCTATCCAATGGCTCTTCTTAGGATCCTGCATGAATCTGGAAATAAGGCCAACTGAATAGCAAATATCTGGTCTAGTTGAAGTTAAGTAGATCAAACTTCCAACTAGTTGCCTATAAAGTGTACCATCAACCCTTTCTTCTTCATCATTATTTACCAATTTCAATCTAGTTTCCATGGGAATTAGAGAGGGCTTACACTCCTCCATGCGAAACCTCTCCAAAATAGACTGAATATACTTAGCCTGTGAGATAAAAATCTTACCAGGATGTTGCCATACCTCTATTCCTAAGTAATAGTGGAGAAGGCCTAAATCTGTCATCTCACAGTTCTTGCATAATTCCTCCTTGAGAAACCTTATTCCTTCTATGTCATCACTTGTAATGAGAAGATCATCCACATACAATGTAACCAAAATGATGCGGTTCCTCCAATGTTTCACATAGAGAGTAGATTCTGTTGCAGATCTAGTGAAACCAAGGTTGAGAAAATAGGAGTCAATATTTGCATACCAAGCTCGGGGTGCTTGCTTCAACCCATATAGAGCTTTATTTAATCCAAGGACTTTGTTTTTTTTGGCCTTCAACTGTGTACCTTGGTGGTTATTTCACATACACTTCCTCCTTCAAATGACCATTGATAAATGTACTTTTGACATCCATTTGATATATTGGCCAATGTTTTTGAGCTGCCATAGCAATAACTGTCCTGATTGTAGTCATCTTAGCCACAGGAGCAAAGGTCTCCTCATAGTAAATTTCCTCTTGTTGTTTATAGCCTTTAGCTACTAGGCGAGCCTTGTAGTGATCTAGTGAGGCATTTGCTTTATATTTTGCTTTGTATACCCATTTTGTGCCAATGATATATTTTCCTTTGGGTAAATCAACTAACTCCCAAGTGTGATTTTTTTCAATGGAATCTAATTCTTGATCCATGGCATGAACCCATTTAGGATCACCAAGTGCTTCTTTGACATTAGAAGGTTCAGGTTGGCTAAGGACTTTGGCCATTAGGGCATAATTCACTTGGTGTCTTAGGGCTGAAGGCCTTTAACCTGTATAGGTGGGCAAATGATTTTGGGCTTCATCTATTGTGGCTTGAACCCACTTGGGTAAAGGATTGGATGATGTTACTTGATAATTAGGAGGAGGATATGGAGGACATGGATCATTTGTAGGAAGTTCTTCTTGTGGATGAATTTGTTGATTTATGAGTGAAGGAGAAGGAGTAGATGATATTGTATGCATGAATGAAGCAACTATTTCATTAGTTATTTCTAAAGTGGAGGCCTTAGGAGGATTAGATGGGGGATACTCATGAAAGGTAACATCCCTAGATAAAATGATTTTCTTGGAAATAGGTTCATATAATTTATATGTATTGGCACTATCACTATAGCCAACAAAGATGCATTTTTGGCTCTTATCATCAAACTTCTTCCTTTTCTTATGAGGAATATGAGCATAGGCATCACATCCAAAGATTCTCAAATGGCCCACATAGGGCGTCCTTCCACTCCATGCTTCTTTAGGTTTTCTTTCATGTAAGGCCTTTGTGTATGACCTATTAGTCAAGTATGCAGCAGTAAGAACAACTTCTCCCCAAAATGAGTTAGGTAATATAGCAACATGTAACACTGATTTTGCCCTATTTGTGATTTTTTGATTCATCCTCTCAGCAACTCCATTTTGTTGCGGGGTATAAGGGGTTGTGAATTGCCTCCTTATCCCATGATACTTACAAAAATTAAAGAATTCATTGGAGACATATTCTCCACCATTATCTGATATTAAGGTGGAGATTTGATAGCCACTTTCTCTTTCAACAAGTGTGATGAATTCTTTGAACTTATCAAGGGCTTGCCACTTATATTTAATTAGGTAGATCCATACCTTTCTGCTATAATCATCAATGAAAGTGATGTATTATTTATCCCCAATATAAGATTGAACAGACATTGGCCCACAAATGTCTGAATGAACCAATTTCAAAGGTCTATTGGCTCTCCATGCCTTTCCTATTTCAAATGGTTACCTATGGTGTTTGGCTATTTTTTTTTTGTATTTACATGGTGGAATCGGTAGCCGCCATGAATCCGAGAAGACTGTCCAGCTTTTATGGCCGCCACAGTATTCTACGTTGTCTGCCCCAGAAGCCACCACATAGATATTTGCACAGTCCACCCCTATAACCACCATGCCACAATCATTTTAAACCTTTTACGTCGTTGAAAGCACTAGGAAAGGGACAAGCGTTCAGTCCGATGAGTGTTTGGCTATTACACATGGCTCACAAAAACATTTTGACTCCTTAAGATGTGGCAGTACTTTAAATAATCCTTTTGTAGCCATCATTTGAAGATTATTAAAATTTAAATGTCCCAATATCTCATGCCACATGCACTCCAAAGAGAAAGTTGTTGTTGTATGCAAAGATGTTTGTGTTACAGATTTTGTAAGGAGGTATTAAACACCATCATTTTTCACTCCCATGGCCTTGACATTGCCATTGGGTTCCTTAATGTAGCATTTATCTTTTTTAAAATAGACATTATAGCCCTTATCTATAAGTTGTCCAATAGAAAGAAGACTCCTTTTAAGACCAGGCACATACAAAACATCTATTGCAGGAATATTATTACCATCATGCAAAGTAAGTGGTGCCTCCCCAACACCTTCAATGGGTAGAGCACTTTCATCACCAAAAGTAATGAATTGATTTGATGTAGGTTGAACCTTGGTCAACCAATATTGCCTTCCTGTCATGTGCTTTGTTGCTCCAGAATCAATATACCAACATTCTTTATCTTCAACATTAACTTGGTTGGCTGCATATAATGTGTTCAGATTATTATTTTGTGGTTCTCCCTATTCTCTTTGCCTTTTATAGCAATTAGAAATATTATGATTCTATTTTCCACAATATTCACACCCTTATTGATTGTTGTTTTGACCCCCTTAAGGTCTTGTTTGCCATCTTGGCTACTGCTAGTACTGCTGCTGATGTGGCTGCTAATGGTACTGTTGATTTGGTTGTTGCTGGTACTGTTGCTAACGTGGTTACTTGTTGGTACTGTGTGTATCTCTGATGTTGTCTACCCCTTTGATTCTGATTATGCTAATTTTGACCCTTGTTTTGTTTAGGCTATAAAGTTGCCTTGGTGGCAAAAGCTGCTGATGTGGCTTCAATTTCTTCATCTTTGATTAGGGATTGCTCATGTTTCTTAAGTAGGATCTCAATATCCTCAAGTGTGGAATTCATTTTTTACCACTAAAGTCTAACATGGTAGCATAGGAGTGAAACTTTGAAGGAAGACCATGCAATATTATTGGAATTAACTCATTATCATCTAGGGTTTTACCAGCTGCTAAGAAATCATTCTTAATAGACTTCACTTCCATAAGATAATCGGTAAGTGAGCCTTTCATACATAGATTATGTAATTTTTGTTTGAGATACAAACTATTATCTTGACTTGGCCTATCAAACAATCTATTGAGAGCATCCCATGCTTGTTTAGATGTTTTTGCAGCCCTTACAATTTCTCTGCATTGAATTCCTATAGCTAGCTTGATTAGACTTAAAGCTATATTGGAATTCTTCTCAAATTGTGCTTTTTCTTTAGGGTTTGTAGGTGCAGTGAGTGGGTCTTCATTAGTTTGCCTATCTTTCACAAAGTCCCACATGTCATTCATCATTAATATTGATTCCATCTCATACTTCCAATTTGTAAAAGTTTGTGCTCCTTCAAGTTTCCTTGTAAGTCCACTTAATAGATTTGTAGTAGCCATGATTTAGAAAAGGATCAAAAGAAAAGGGAGCTCAACAAAGGATGAAGTAAGAACGAAAAATGCCAAATTAGAGCCCTCAAAAAAATCTAGGGTACACCGCTGAAGATCCAGAGGAGGGTTTGCCTAGTTTTTCCACACTGAATCTTCAAGTGATTCCAACAATGGGAGGGTTAAGTTGAACATAAGTGCCTTTTTCTATCCACATAGAGTAAGAATTAGAATTTTTCCAAACCTTTATACCAAACTTCTCAATATACCCGCCCTTACGTGAGGGAGACTATAAGCATTTGAGCAGTTGATACATGGAACATAGGCGATTCTGAAATGTGATGCTTGCTTTTTATAGAATTGTTACAATAGATGTGCCAATGTATTATTGCTTTATAAGAATTTTCCTGTATGTGTTTGTTTGCTTGTATATGGCTTAGTGTCAAGTATGTATGAAATGGAACTACACTTGATTACAATTATAAAACCCAAAGTCATGCAAGGGCAACAACAAGCATAAAATGTAGACAAAACCCAAATAGAAGATGCAAGAAACAAACACCTAGTGGCCAAGAGAGTGCCACAAAATGAATCCACCGAGAAGGGACAAGGGGCCCTAAATCACCCCTTAAGTTGATGATTTGTATTTGGCTAAAAACAAATTAGCCCCAAATGTGCCTCCAAAAGATGGGACAATATCAATGCCTCCTTTTACCTGATTGCCTTCAAACTTGCCAAATTCAATGAATGACTTGGCATAATATCCCCCCCAAAGACTTAAAATTGAGATTCCCACAAGTTTTCCAAATATTTTATCAAGGAGTGTTGGATACTACCGAAAATGCACTCCAAATTACAATGTCAATTTAAAACTTCAATTTAGCATATTAAATGATTTCAAAACTGAAAATAAACTGCACCAATGGATTCCATTCAAAAAATCCTTTCCAACGACTATATATAAGGCTATAGTCAGTTACAATTTGACCCTTGATTTTAAGAAAATACAACAAGACTTCTTAAAGGCAAAAAACAGGACAGATTGCCCTCTACAAATTTGAAATTTGAAATTTTGGCTTGAAACTGTTTCGGCAGGAAAATTTTGAAATAACCGAGCGGAAATTTTTGGAGGGAATGACTGAAAAATTTTCAATCTAGCTTATTTTTACCTACTACAGCTGTAGATGTTTCTCAATCCAACAATTGGCAACTAATGTGCCTTAACAAAAAAAAACAAATTTTCCATAGTCCCAAAAACTGCTGCAAACAACCAACTTTGAGCAGTTGTAACTTGCTCAATACATTACCGAATTAAGCAAGTGAGTAATTGATGTTGTAGTACTTCTCATAATCTATATGATGGTGCAAAAATATCAAGAAAATGACTGCTAAAAAAATTAATAAAAAGTTTTCCATTTCGGAAAAAATCGCGTAGGAAAAAAACATCTGCAACAGTCCGTCTTCAAACAACCATATCTTGCTCATTTCTTGTCGTATTTTTGCATGTGAGTACTCCTACTGATCTATGTGCTGGTGTACTCATATTCTGAAGATGACTACTCTAAAAAAAAATTCACCGCTGCAAAATGTGACGTTTTTTTTTTAAATGTGCCTTCACCCTGCAAAAAACAAACAACCCCACATTGCCAGAATCGCCAAAACTCTTAAAAAATTCTCTCAGTTTATCATTCACAGGATCAACTTAGCAAGTGAAGAGGATACTTGGGATAAAAAATTCAATCCTAAAAAAAAACTCTCAAAACCTAAGGGTCCCCATAGGCGGATTTCATCGCTTTGATACCAGATGATCAGACTGAAAAATAAGGCATAGTTTATTTACAAATTATCTTATAATATATAAGCATCAAGCTTAGGAGGGAGATATGAAAAGTGTCATAAGCTCCACTCCAAGTGTCTTTCAGAAGACACCATTCCAACTCAAACTGAAGATAGGGACAAGTGGCAGAAGACAAATGTCAACCTACCAATTATAGGCATAGTGCACATTATAACAATAATAATATTCTAACAGGAGCTAGATCCACTTTTAATCACACCCCCTCCCATTGGTTTCTCGATGCCTCGACTGACCATTCCTGCACTAGCAACCCTAACACCTCTGAGGGTTAGCACAGTCGCTTCCCCTTCAGCTTACTATGTAGTGTTCGATTTCGAGTCCAATATACCACTTCTTCCCTTCAGGCCAGTCCTCAGAATAGGCATTCAAGAGCCGATGGAATCTGAGCTGGAGATGGCTCAGCAGCTCGTTGTCGTGCAAAGTATCTGCAGGGCACGCTCAAATACGACATGCTATAAGAAGGATTGGAGGAAGAGAGAGTCACAAGCCCTAGTGCAAGCTCAAAAGGCTTGCATAATCGACCCAGAAATGATGAAGCTGCACACTATTGAAAAGATACCACTAGTCCAGAAGCCCTTAGGGGAAATGAACCCGATTGATTACGCTTTTTCCATACTAAAGAAGATGTGGCCCGGATGGACACTATGCAAAAAATGGGTGATGTCCAAGTTGGTATGGGCTCGTAGTCCATGAGAAAATATGCTCATTAGATTCATAATCATAAGAAATTACAATGCTTTTATAGCACTCCAATCAGTTTGAAATCTCTACTATTATGGAGATCTTACTTGCTCCTACTATGTTTAGAAACACTCTAAACAATTCCCTATATGCTCTCACAACAAAACTGATTTCCTCTCAAATAGTAAAGTTGGTGCAACTATATTTAAATGAATTTTAAATATTTAGAACCTATATACTTTAGGGAAGATACTCTAAAGTATGCTCTAGAGTCCAACATTCTCCCCCTTAAAGTTGAGAGGACTGACTAGACAGTCTCTCAGCTTTATATACTGAGCTTTCGCAACTCCTTTGGTGAAGATGTCCGCTATGTTGTCCAAAGTGCTGCAATGTTGTAGCTCAATCACCTGTTTCTCCACCATGTCTCGAATGAAGTGATACTTCATGTCAAAGTGCTTTGACCTGCTGTGGTGGATAGGATTATGTGCCAATTGGATGGCACTCATATTGTCACAGTACAATCTTGTAGGACCACTTTGTTTCTCTCCAATTTCTTCAAGGACTTTTCTCAACCATAAAGCTTGGGTACTAGCATTTGTGATTGCTATATACTCAGCCTCAGTAGATGATAATGCTACAACAATCTGCTTTTTGGAACTCCATGTAATTAGTCCTGACCCAAGACTAAAACAATTCCCTGAAGTAGATTTTCTATCATCTATATTGCTGCCCCAATCACTATCACTAAAGCCAACTAATTTTACAGAATTACATTTGTGGTAATGGATCCCAAAATCCAATGTACCCTTTACATATCTCAAAATTCTCTTAGTTGCTTGTAGATGAAGTTCAGATGGATCAGCCATATACCTTGAAACAAGAGAAACAACATATTGAATATCCGGCCTTGTGTTGGTGAGGAACATTAGACTCCCAACCATGCTCCTGTAAGTGGTCATGTCAACTTTTGGTGCTCCATCATCTTTGCTCAATTGGATCCCATGACCCGTTGGAGTTGCAACAGGCTTGCATTGCTCCATAGCAAATTTCTTGATCATATCTTGAGCATATTTGTGTTGACATATGAAGATCCCTTTATCTGTTTGATGTACCTCCATGCCTAGGAAGTAATGCATTAAACCTAGATCTTTCATTTCAAATTCTTTCATCATGGAGTGTTTGAACTCCTCATTCATCTTAGCACTACTACCCATGAATATTAGATCATCCACATATAAGCATACAATGAGAATATCTTTACCTTGTTTCATGTAGTAGAGAGTAGGTTCACTTTTGCTCCTAGTGAATCCATACCTTTGAAAGTAGCCATCAATGCGTGAGTACCATGCTCTTGGTGCTTGCTTGAGGCCATACAATGCTTTCTTTAGTTTGTAGACAAGGTGCTCCTTACCTTGTTCTTCAAATCCTTGAGGTTGTTGCACAAAAACCTCTTCATTCAAGTACCCATTGAGAAAGGCACTCTTTACATCCATGTGCTGAATTTTCCACCCTTTGTGGGCAGCCAAAGAAAGTACTGATCTGATTGTCTCCTGTCTAGCAACAGGAGCAAAGGTCTCCTCATAGTCAATCCCATACTTCTGAGTGAACCCTTTTGCTACTAGTCTTGCCTTGTGTCTTTCAATGCTTCCATCAACATTGAATTTGGTCTTGTAGACCCATTTACATCCAACACATTTCTTGCCTTTAGGAAGCTCCACTAGCTCCCAAGTATCATTCTTTTTTATAGAGGTCATTTCCTCTTTCATGGCTTGTTGCCATACATCATGAGCACATGCTTTTTCATAACTAGATGGCTCTAGCTCTACACTAGTCATTAAAGCATAATTTACAACATCTCCCTTAGGCTCTTGGGAGTCATCATCACCATACATATGCATATTTTCAAGTCTTTTCAAAACTGCATTCATTTCACTAGCTTGACTTCTAGTGTATCTTTTCTGGAAATTCTTATCCAACATTTGAAAATATGGATGGTGTTGAAGTGTTCTTTTACCTCTTGATGGAGAATCAATATCCATTGGTGAAGAACTTACTGATATTTGTGGAGAAGGACTTGGAGTAGCATCTGTTGTACTTGAAGTAGTACTCATACTTGGGCTTGGAGGACTTCCTTTGCTATTTTTGGGCTGCACTTGAGAGGAACTTGCATCATGAGATCCATCATCAACAAAAAGTTTTTGATGACCCCATTCTCCCCCTTCATCAAAAATTACATCCCTGGAGAGTACAATTTTATGTGTTTTGGGATTGTAGAGCCTATATGCTTTGGAAGACTCACAATATCCAACAAAAATACATGCTTGAATTTTGGGGTCAAGTTTCTTTCTTTGCTCATCAGGAATGTGGGCATATGCAAGACAACCAAAAACCTTAAAGTGTTTTACATTTGGCTTTTTGCCATACCATCCTTCATAAGGAGTAATCCCATCTAAACTAGAAGTAGGACTCCTATTCAAAATGTAAACACTAGTTCTAACAACATCAGCCCAATACATGTTACTTAGATGCTTAGTTTGCAGCATTGATCTAGCCATTTCTACTATAGTGCGGTTCTTTCTTTCAGCCACACCATTTTGTTGTGGGGTGTAGGCAGTTGTGAATTACCTTTTTATTCCACAATATTTACAATATTTTAGAAATGCATTTGAAGAATACTCTCCTCCTCTATCAGTCCTGAGACTTTTTACAACAAACTCACTTTGATTCTCTACATTATTTTTGAAATCTATGAAACAATCAAAAGCTTCATCTTTAGTTTTCAAAAAATAAATCCAACACATCCTAGAGAAATCATCAATGAAAGTGAGAAAGTAAGAGTTGTTACCAATGCTTTTGGTTTGCATTGGACCACAAATGTCTGAATGCACCAATTGTAGTGGATGGCTTGCTCTCCATGCTTGTCCCTTTGGAAACTTTGATCTTGAGTGCTTTCCCAAAGCACATCCTTCACACACCTCCTTGTGTTCTTCAACTCTTGGAAGTCCACTTACCATAGCTTGAGAAGTCAACAACTTCAAGCTTGCAAAATTAAGATGACCAAATCTCAAGTGCCAAAGCACACTTGGATTAGCAATAGCTACACTAGCAAGTTGAGCACCTCCTTGTTCCCCAAAATTAAGAGGAAACAACCTATTCTTTGTCATAGGTACTTGTGTAATAACTCTATTACAATTGTTTTTATCAAAAATGACACATTTTCCTTCATAAAAAACAAGCCTATAGTTCTTCTCCATCATTTGTCCAACACTAAGCAAATTATGTTGGAGTTTGGGGGTGTAATAGATGTCATTTACCTTCTTGGTGCCTTCTTTTGTTGGAACCTCCATGGCTCCAATACCTTCAACTTGTAGTGCCTTGTCATCTCCCAATTTGATCTTTGATTTGTAGGAGGAATCCATTGTAGCAAAGAGCTCCTCTTTGCCACTCATGTGATTGGAACAACCAGTATCCAAAATCCAAGTTTCATTAAGATTTTGATCTGATTTTCCATAGGTGAGGAACATATTTGAAGAAGCTCCTTCCTCTTCTCCATAGTTTCCATATTGACCTCTCCCATCTTGAGAAGTCTTGGACCAACAATCTCTAGCAAAGTGACCAACCTTGCCACAATTGTAACAAGATTTCTTTGATTTGTCACCTCCTCTTCCTTGATTGCCACCTCTTGATCTACCTCATCCTCTTCCTTTACCTCTCCTTTGGCCTCTTCCTTGTCCTTGTCCTTGTCCTCTTCCTTGTGCATTATCACCTTCTTTGGATGAGAATGCTTTCTCATCACCTCCATAGCTTGTAGATGTAGCACCCTGCAATATTTCTTCATGAGACATCAAAGAACCAATTAGAGCATCAAAAGTTAGAGTAGACAAATATTTAGACTCTTCAATAATGATAGCAATATGGTTCCATTTATGAAGAAGTGTTCTCAACACTTTCTTCACCACTACTTCAGTTTTGATGTCTTCTCCAAGGGTTTGCATTTTGTTTACAATGGCTTTCACTCTCACACAATAATCTCCCACTCTTTCATCATCTTGCATCTTGAGATTCTCAAAATATCTCTTCAAGGTTTGAAGCCTCACTTGCTTCACTTGATTTCTCCCTTGATAGCTATCTCTCAAGGCTGTCCATGCTTCTAGGGTTGTTGAACAAGAAGCAATCCTTGGAAAGATGCTTTTCTCCAAAGCTGCTTGGAGATGGTAGAGAGCAAATGAGTTTTTCTTTTGGGCATCCTTTTTATTGGTTCTATCAGCTGCACTCAAGGTGGTCCAATATACAGGTTCATTGTAGCCTTCTTCTACAATATCCCATAACCCCTTGCCTATGAGTAAGGTCCTCATCTTGATGGACCAATACTCATAATCTAACCCATTAAATTCAGGAATGGGAAGATTGTTATTGGCAGCCATTGATGCTAATCAAAAAAACTTTGGAATAATGTAGATAGCTTCTAATACAATTTTTTTGCAATAAATAATAGCATTAGATCTTCTTTTACTCAATTGACTCAACCTGTTAAGTCAATCTCTCAGAATTAACCTCTAATTGCAAAAATACATGCTTCTTTTTATTTACCAAAGTCTCAAGCACCAAATTTATCATAAATCGGCCAATACTGATTGAAACAAACTAAAATTTTTCCTGTAGACTTCTGATATACGTATCTGAAAATCCACTAAATTTCAGAAGCAAATTCACACAAATGAGAAATATGTGATCAATTTACTTTTGCCCTTTCTAGATCTTAGAGTGTTTTTGAGACAACCTCAATGTTTTTCACATAAATCAATCCATACAGCTCCAAAATTTCTGAAAATTAAACTCTGTATTCCTGAGACAATAATATGAAAACCCTCTAAATTTTAGAAGAAAATTCGCAAAGGTGAAAAATATGTGATCATTTACTTTTTCCCTTTTTATCACAATTCCGGATCTAGGATTTTTGAAGAAAAAATCAATATTCACACAAATCGATCAATACAGATCCAAATGACCTGAAATTTTGTCTGAATTATTATTTTATCTAAATAATATTTCTCCCAAAATTTGAGAAGCAAATACCCTGTCTTCCACCTTATACAACCATTTTATTGAAAAACTCAAAATGCTAATAAAATCAGCAAATTAGCTCCAAATCACCTGAAATTTTGACTGAATCCTCTTTATACAATTATCTAACAACCCTCAAAATTTCATAAGAAAATACCTCAGGATGCATGAGATATTAATGATTTACTCGAGCTCTTCCTTGCAACTCTACTGAGTGCTGGCCACTTGAGTTTCTCTGACAAAGTGCGTGCTTCAGATCTCTTCACACCACTCTCCACAGGTTTTGATCCATCTGAGAAAACCTGCTCTGATACCAAAATGAGAAAATATGCTCATTAGATTCATAATCATAAGAAATTACAATGCTTTTATAGCACTCCAATCGGTTTGAAATCTCTACTATTATGGAGATCTTACTTGCTCCTACTATGTTTAGAAACACTCTAAACAATTCCCTATATGCTCTCACAACAAAACTGATTTCCTCTCAAATAGTAAAGTTGGTGCAACTATATTTAAATGAATTTTAAATATTTAGAACCTATATACTTTAGGGAAGATACTCTAAAGTATGCTCTAGAGTCCAACAGTCCAAAAATGATGAACTCAAAGAGGCTCTGGCAATGACAAAGAGGCAGATTGAATCCCTCCATTATGAGTCAAATAAGTGGGTTGAAGGTTTGAAGTCCGAGATTGAGAAACTGAAGGAAAATATTCATTTGCTTGAAAATGAAAATAAGGAATCGTCCAGACTATACGATCACCACATCAAAATGATTGCCAAGGTAAACCAGGAAATACAGGCACTCGCTGTCCAAAAGAATGAGTTGTAGGATCAGTTGTCAGAGATAAATAAATAACTTGTTCTACCTTCTAGGGAGTGCCTCAAGGAGGCATGCCTGGACTTCCTATAAATTTTTCTAGCAAGAGCAGCAAAAGGAATTACAGTCTTGGCATTCTTCAGGGAAGCACATGAAGCGGTTATTGCTGGTAGGCCTATCTTGGAGTCTGCTCAAGTAGATGTCAACTATTGGTTAGATTTGGCCACCCAATTGAGGAAGATAGAAGATGTACCTATCCACCTTGCCCCTATGAGCGATCTGGATCGATCGTTGGCAACGATAAAAACAACTTTGCATTATTTCTTCACGAAGGTTGAACTGGCCAAGAAAGCTCGCCTGCTCTCATATTCTCTTATGCAGGAGCATGAAATATCATTACGATACTTTGATGCTCTTGTCAAGATCGACATCCTAGGTTTCATAGACCCTAAAGAGCCCATTCCACCAGTGCAGGAGTTGGAGCCTATGTGGGTCACATTTTTTGACAATGCCTTAAACGTCGATGCTTTGGAGGCCTCAAGTTTTGATGCTCAGATAATTTTTCTTATGGCCAAGTATGCCCAGATCTAGTATTGCCTAATAGAGTTCAAAAAAATACTAGAATTCGCTGAGGTTGAGCACATCAAAATATTTCACTGCCTGATTTAGGAGCTAGAAAAATAGTCGACTTTCCCTTTGGAACGATGGGTTGATGCTTCAATAGTGTACAAACATGTCTTCAAAAAATTGTTGGACCAATATCTCCCTTAGTCGACCAAAAAGAATGAAGAAAATAAAACAGACAGTGCTACAGGTTCAGATACTGAAGAGACATATGAACAGGAGGAAGAAACAAGTAGTGACATAGAATCAAAGGGTGAGGAATATGAGGACGCAGGTGAAGAATCTAGCAATAGTGACAAAAAATCATAGGAGTAGTCCGAAGGCTTAGAGAGAAAGGAGGAATCTGGTGCCCAAAGATAAAGACTGGGATATTCACATTGAGGCAGGCTCAATGCCCCATGAGCCACCAGATGTGTTGCCAATTTTGCCACACAGTTGCTCATTTTCATTTTGTATATAGTTTTGAGACCATTCATTGTAAAAATTCTCTTTTTCCATAAAAATGGTTAAGATGTGGTTATACTGTTGTGATTTCACCTACTATCTCGTTTTGTTTAAAAACTATGTTTTTCTTGCATTATGAAATTCCCTATATTTTTTGTACTTTTCTATGTTTTTTGTACTTTTCCTGGTTATGTTGCATGTAAAATTGTGAATGTTTTAGCATGGGCATTTTTTGATTTTTTCGCTTCCTTTCCTTTGTCTTTGAAAAGCCTTGCATATTTTGCACATACAACTGTAATTTTCAGCACTTGGGAATTTCGTTTCATTTTTAAAGTTATAAAATCGCTCTGGCCGTAAGAAAAATAAGAAAAATGACTAAGTGTGGAAAAGAAGGTTTGAGCATGGCCAAGACTACGACGCTCCACTCAGAGGATAGATTTGTAAAGCGCTCCATCCAAGGAGCGCCACTCTAAAAAAATAGTAAAAAATGAGTGTAAAAATGACTAAGTAAAAAATCGATAAGGTTAAAAGGAAAAGCGCTCCATCAGTGGAGTGCCCCTCAAAAGTGCTCCATCAATGGAGCGCCTTTTCTGAAGGCGTAAAAGAAAAATAGACTTGGCTAAAAAAGCAAGTAATAGTCAAAGGCAGTCAAAGCCTAGAGCGCTCCACTCATGAAGCGCTTCTCCAAAGCACACCACTTCAAAAGCGCCTAGGGGAAAAGACAAAAGGCAAAGCTCCAAGATAAAGTCAAATACAGTCAAAGACGAAAGTACTCCATTGCTGGAGTGCTCATCCAAAAGTGCTTCACTACTGGAGTGCTCACCCAAAAGCGCTCCACTACTGGAGTGCTCATCCAAAAGTGCTCCACTGCTGGAGCACTCACCCAAAAGTGCTCCACTACTGGAGCGCTCTTCCAAAAGTGCTCCACTATTGGAGTGCTTATCCTCAAGCAAAGTGACTAAGATAAATTATTACGAATCTACCCTGGATAGTTTAAACTATCTCCAAGTTGCACTCTGTAAAATCGAATGGACTTTTTCAAGTCATTGTCGGAACCTTTTGGCTTCAATGCCAAGTTATCTAAAAATTTGGATTGACTATTTCTAGTCATTGTCGAAACCTTTTGGCTTCAATGCTTGGTTATATTAACCACCATAATTGACTTTTTTAGGTCATTATCAAGATCAAGTCCGCCTGTCACAGGAGTGGTTAGGCATTGATGTTTCAAGCTCAATTTTCCTTTATAAAAATTGACTTCTTCTCTGTAACTAAGGATGGATAACTTTTGCTAGAGAATCAACCCTGTAATTTGAAATATGCTCTTAAAATAAATGTTTTTGGCTCTGGTGTGACTTCTATAAGGCTTATCCCTCTCAAAATAAGGGTAGACCCTCTGCTACGGAGCAAAGAAAAAGATATATAGCGGAATACATAGCCAATGGTACCCAACGAACTCTCTTTCAGGAACTGGGAATGTACAATAAAGAAGAACCAAAGAGACCCAAACCTCCTGCATAGCAAGGCAAAGGAGGCAGGAAATCCTCAAAGAGTTCCAAATAAGAATCCTCTCCTAGAATACGAGAGGATTAAATGGAGCAACGAAATAGAGACTTTATGCTTTGATGCAAAAGGATTCAAATCCTACAATATTTATAATTCAAGAAACCAAATTAAGAATGCAGTCCTCGCCTAAAGTTGCCAAAATTATATGGAGAAAATATGAATTTTCCTTTAGTCCTACCTTAGGAATGTCTGGCGGACTCCTTTGCCTTTGGGACCCAACAAAGGTGGAAGGAAGAGTGATTTCCGACGAAGAGTGAATTTTCAAAATATTTTTTCATGATTCTATTTCAAAGCATTCTTGGGTGTTGACAAACATCTATACCCCGAATATTACTTAGGACAAGTTGAACCTTTGGAATACCATCACTTAGATGCATGAGGCTTTCATTAATATCCCCTAGATCCTTCTTGGAGACTTCAATGCTCTGCTATATCCCTTTGAGAAAAAAAGAGGTAAATAAATTACTTCCAGGGGCATAGGCGACTTCAGCATTTATGTGGATGCAAATGAGCTAATGGATGTTTAGCTAAGGGGATCCCAATTTACCTGGAGTAACATAAGGGTAGAGGGTGATCTCATATAGGAAAGGCTTGATCAATTTTTCTTTCTCAGGATGCTTTAATTCTGTTTGGAGATGCCAGTTTGTAGGCCCTGCCAAAGATTGGGTTTGATCATAGTCTCCTAATTTTTAAAACTGCCAACAAACCACATTTCAAAACTCCTTTTTGTTTTGAGGTAATGTGGACCCAACACCCTGATCTAAAAGAACACATTGCTGAGTGGTGGGGAGAGAGTTTCCCACGATATGTCACTAACCAAGTTACTCAAAAGTTGCGCTCTATAAAATCCAAATTGAAGGTATGGAATAAATAAATTTGTGGCAATATATTTGAAAATAAGCAGAACATCAGGGACACACTCGAGATAATTGAAAATTAGTTTCAGTAGGGTCAAGGGGATGCCAGTCTGAGAGCTGAAGAAAAACTTCTATCAAATTTCTATAACATATTGAAGAAGGAATAAATGTTCTGGCGTAAAAAATCGAGACACTTGTGGTTGAAAGAAGGAGATTCTAACTCTATTTTTTTCCAGATTTCAACGCTCAAACACAGGGATGCAAATAAGATCAAGGGACTAATAAAAAATTATGGCACATTCACTTCCAATATTCATGAAAGTCATGATGAAGTCGTCCTTCACTTTGAGTCCCTCTTAGGTTCCTACCCTTCCCATTCTGTCCAAGCCATGGAATCCCTCCTCACACACATTCCTAGAATCATCACTGATAACATGAATGCCAATATGTTAAGACCTTTAAGTTTTTATGATATCCACTAGGCCCTCTTCTCCATGCAGCCAGACAAATCCCCAGGCCCCGATGGATTCTCCCCAAGGTTCTTCCAAAATTTTTGGGAAATCATCGACCCTAACCTTTGCCAAGCCATAAAAGAAATACAGAGATCCAGAGTCATTCCCAGGGATGTTAATTCTACTTTTCTTGCCCTCATACCTAAATGTCCCAACTCCAAAACCCTGTTTGATTATCGTCCCATACGCCTTTGTAATATTATCTACAAAATATTAACAAAGGCTATGTCCAACATATTAAAAGGTATTTTACCATCCTTGATTGACCCCTGCAAAGGAATCTCAGTTAAAGGTTGAAATATTGTGGATGGGATCATTACCATTCATGAAATTATCCACTTAGCCCATAATTCCAAAAAGTCAGCTTTCTTCTTAAAGCTTGACATGAACAAGGCTTTTGATAGAGTGGATAGGGAGTTTCTATCCAAAGTTCTCCAGAAGTTTGGTTTCCATGATGACTGGGTATATCTGATTATGCAATGCATCTCAACTTCTTGGATTTTTGTGCTAGTGAATGGATTTGATGCAGGGTACTTCCCTAGCACCAGAGGCCTAAGACAAGGGCATCCTTTATCCTCCATCCTATTCATTAATCTTGCTGAGAGCCTTAGAAGAGCCATAAAAGCTACCTACTCCATGGGTTTGATTTTTGGCATCAAAGCTGTATCCAATCTCCAACCTTCAACTCACAAACAGTTTGTGGATGACACTCTGTTGGCAACTACAACATCTATTTCGGAGGCTAGAGTCATCGAAACTATCTTCAACCTCTATGAAGAAGATGCGGGGCAAAAAATCAATTTCAACAAGAGCAAGATTTACGTCATTAATACCCCAGTATCCCACCAAGTCAAAATTACAAATATTATGGGATGTTCTATTGCAACGCTTCCAGCTTCTTATCTAGGCCTCCCAATGTTTTAGGGGAATCCTTCCAAGATGATGTGGAATAATGTTATTGAGATATTTCATAAGAAAATTGTAGGGTGGAAAGGTGTCCTCATCTCTTAGGCAGGTAAAGCTACCCTTGTCATGTTAGTTTTACAAAGCATACCTGTGTATTTTTTATTAGTTTTAAAAATCCCTATTGTAGTTGGGACCATGATTGAAAAAATATAAAAATACTTCCTTTGGTATGGAGCTGACAATCAAAAAATGTTCCACTTAGTGACTTGGGATAAAATATGCTCTACAAAAGATAAGGGTGGGCTTGGATTTCGCAAAATCAGCAAAATGAATTAGGCCCTCTTAGCTAAGCAGGCTTGGAAAGTTATCACTAACAAAAATTTGGAATGGATTTCAATCATTAAAAGAAAATAATTACAGCATCACTCCTTCAGAGATGAAGAAGCCCCCCAAATAGGGTCTCACTTTTGGTGATCTATCATCCAAACCAAACCCTTGCTTCAAAGAGGAATCAAATTGCAGCTTTGATATGGGAGATCCATTGATTTCTAGCATGACTCATGGGCTAGGGATGAGCCCCTTATCAATGACCCATAAATCACTGCTATCAAACCCCTAACTGATAACAGGTTTGGCTTGAGAGTTGTTGACTTCATTGTGCAAGATCAGGGTCACCCTAAGTGGAAGCAACTTCATTTCAGAATAAGCAATGCAAACATTGACAAAGCGATCACCTCTTTGTAGGTAACTTTCTAAGAAAACTTCATCCCTAGAGCCCAAGAAAAAGATAAAACCTCCTGGAAAGGTAGTGATGATGGCTCCTTCTTGGTCAAGTATGCCTTCCTCTTACTTGATTTCCCATAGGACTTGCATCATAACCAACTTGCCCCAGCTATCGTTAAGAGAATTTGGCTCAAACATCTCATTCTAAAAGTCACTCACTTCTCTTGGTTAGCTTTCCAAAACATAATTCTCACTACCGAAAACCTTATCAAGAAGGGTGTCATAGTACCCAATAGATGTTACATGTGCTTACAAACTTAGGAATCCACTCAGAACCTGTTTATCGAGTGTCCCTTTGCCTACCATGCTTTCTCAAATTTTTTTAACAGGTTTCAGGTCAAGTGGGTATAGCCCCAGTTAATTATTGATCTTTTTACCTAGTGGCACTAAGTGTTTTGTAACCCTAGACTCAAGTTACTATGGGAAGCATTGCTGCATCATACCCTATGGTAAATATAGCTTGAGCACAATAGCAAAATATTCAGCAACCATTCTAGGGATCTAGAGGCGATGGTCAAAAAAGCCTTATGCTTTAACATTGAAAATGTAAATTTTGCCACCTGTCCGAATACCCCAATGTCTAGTTTGGAAGGCTCCCTATTCAAATCCCTTAGCATATCTTCTAAGTGCACAAAATACCATACTAAAACTAGTTGTAGGTCCACCGTCAAGTGGACCCTCCCCCCTAGGGTGGTTCAAGGTAAAAATCATCAAAGCTTTCATTGAAAATCTAGGATTCCAGTCCAACAATTATGTCAAAGCTTGTGCCCTCTAGAGGAGTCTTGAAATCAGCAAAGGTCTAACTAACCCAATAATATTTGAAGGGGATTCTCTAAATCTGGTTAACCATGTTAAGAATAATTCCAATGCTGGGAGGATTATCCAATGCATCATTCAAGAGAGTCAATCCATTCTCAGGCAGCATCTGCACAACACAGTGCAACATATTTTTAGAGAGGCCAATGTGGTGGTAGATTTGCTGGCTAACAGGGCAACCAATCAAAGCGATTTCATTGTATGGGAAGACTCATTCCCTCAATACATCATGGATGCTGCTAAAAATGATGTTGAGCACAATTCCAAATAATAGCAAGTGTCATTTTGAAGGTATTTTTCTCAACACCAAGGGTGTTCACATTAACACCACGGTTATTTGTTCCCCTTCCCATTTAATCATTGCCTTCCAAAATATCGGTTGTACCTCTTTCCATGAGGGTCGATTAGATCATGACAAAGCTTCTGAGCCCCTTTGGCATCATACCAACACCCCGTACCTCTACTTATTCCTCATTTTTCCACATCTCTCGATGTCCACTTCTTCACCTTTCCATATCTATCATCCATCCACCTGCGCCGTTCACTCCACCTTGTTAGTTGGCCCCTTCTACCCTATCGTCCATCCTTTCCTCTTGCTTTTCCATTCTGTTTCTCTTTCTCGTGTAGTTGTTGATGTGGTCCAATGTTGTTACCCTATGGTTGAAGTTCCAACATGCATTGCAAAGTGCCTCCTGTCTTGTAATCCCTTCTGCTGCAAGCCTTAGCGCTCCTTATTCTACCACCTTTTGGGGCGAATTCATTTGTTGCCTAGCATCCTTGCCTCTGTGTTTCTATCTTGGTGCTTTTACTACTGCTTCTTGTTTGACATTATGGCCATTCTTGAGCCGTATATTTTGCAACTCGACCTGTTGCTGAAGCACTACTTGGAGCCAAGGGATTCATTCCCTTCTCCAAGTTCTTTGGTGGCGTGGTTTAGGCTATCACCAGCGAGTTCGTAATTTTATGGAAAGATGATGTGGTTCAGATTCGAGGGCTCCAAATTAAGGTAAAAATCCATGTTTTAGCTAAAATTTTTGGGTTGTCTTCCAATGGCAGGACGGTGAGATGAGACAGACATAAATTCAAAGAAGAAACTAAAAAATTTCCTGATAAAGATAAGGATTTAACTTGGGTTAAGGGTGGAGTTCTTCGCTCCTCTCTCCCTCATCCCTGGGACTCTGTCATTATTCCCATAATTTAGTATATCATAGTGGATAATGTTCACAGTACCCTCCATTCCTTCCACATCGCCTTCATTAATCATTTGCGGGACATCAAGCTGATTAAATTTTTTGAATTTTTGTTTCGATCCATAAGCCTTACCATAGAAAATTACAGGGACAAGAAATATTACAAGTACCTTTTGCACTAGGGCTTATTCCTCATTATTTACAAACCTCTTGTCCCAACCTACTGTCGAACCTTCTGTTCTCCTCCAATCACTGTGTCCTCTTCTAAGCCAACTTTTGGTCCTGAGACCCATGATCCAAATCCTCTAATTGAGTCCTCTGGTGCTGCTACACTCTTCCACAACTGATTGAGTCCTCTAGTGCTACTCCTCTCTTCCACAACCCCTCTGCTAAAGTATGCCTATAGTACTCTATCCCTTTTGATGGTCTCCTAAAATTTATCAATCCTATTCAGACCAACATCAAAGATGAAGAAAGTCCACTGACCAAGCCCAAGGATTCAATCCCAGTGGAGTCTTGAGCTACTGAAGCTAGAAGTAGACCCTTAAGAAGAAAAATAAAAGTTGCTTGACCCTTTACCAATAGAAGTTCATGATGCTTGAAAAGGAAGGGTGTTTACGGATCTCGAACCATGCTCAAGATCATTTTAGATGACAAGGAATATGTCAGGTACAATGCTGATGATGCGCTTCGAACCAACACCATCGATCACGTATCCAAAGTGGTGGAGCAACTCATAGTTGTAACCAATATGGTTGGGGAGGCATGTGTCATCTTTTCACACACCATCAAGGAGCTCCAGGAACCCTCAACTATCCTCAATGTCCTCCTTGCAAAGGATCTAAACACTGTCGTTACACAGGAGGACAAAGATAACTCCTAGTAGGACTAGGAGTAGGGTTGTTGGTAGATGGTTTGCCAATGGTTTTTGGAATTATGTAATTATGTTGTTTCCCTTGTTCAGGGACTCTAGTATATGGGTTTTTTAATCTTCCTATTTAGTTCTCGAAGCTAGTTTGCATTAGGCTTTTACAGACTGTTGATTGTCTTCATGTTCATCCTTGTGATGTTGGGATGCTTCAAATTTTGTACTATTAGAATTTTGAATGACCTATGTAACAGGTATTGGGTCCCTTCAACCCAAAAATTAATTAAAATATTTTATTTACCAAAAAAAAATCGAGAACATGCTAGAGCTGATGCAACCCATTTTACCCATTGCTCATAGAACCCTCGAAGGACCATTAAGAGAAATATCTTGTTGATTTTTTCATAGACTATAGCAAAGGCAAGTTTTTAATTTTTTTATTGATAGAGAAGGGGTTTTGAAAGGGACCCCAAACATTCTACAACAAGCATTAAGTACCTATAAAAGGAACAAAAGGTGCACAAGTGAAAAACCTGAAGGGAGAAAGCCTTAGCCTTACAAAGACAAGGGTAGGAAATAAAAATAGAAAGAAAAGAAGCAAAAACACATCTAGGACAACATTCCACAAGGTGAGAAATAACCCCACATAAACTCATCCACCTTTCCATACACATGCCTCAAAATTTTGTTGTTGTCTAAACCATTACTTCTCTCCGGGTCTTTTTAAATCCAAAGAAGTTAAATCTCTCGCTCGCCAGAGTGAATAGGAGTGGGCCCCAATCAAGATGAAACCCCCTTCCATAATATGGTTCTCATTTATTGGGTTTGGATGGGGGATTTTTACCACCCAGTATTAGGGTCAACTGATTTCCATTTGCTATTGGTCGTTTTCTTCTTGATTTTGTTCTAGGTAGGTCTACCCTTGGATTTATCCTTTCCCACATTTTTTTGATTCTTTCTCAAGATCCTAGAGGGTCTATTTGGGATCCTTGGGTCCTTACAATTTGGGATTTAGGTGGAGTCCCCAAATTTTCAAAAGGGACAACTGGTTCAAAGGATATATTTAGGTTCAAATGTATTTCCTCTAAAACAAAACTATTCCTTAGATCCATTTCTTCATTTGGGTCATCAAAATCTCTAACTTTGAGGGAATTTGCTAAACATTCGAAGTGATTCTAAGTAATAAAAACCAATGAATTAGCGAGATGTGGGTCACTAATCTTACTCACATGAAGAAAGGGTTCTTCAATCACTCATTTATGGCTTTCAAAGGATGCTTGGGGACAAAACAATTGGTTTACTCCATTCTCATGATCTAGCTCTTGCTTCCATACTTGATCTTGTAGTTCAATTTCAATATGCTTTGGTAAGTCTTCTATCTTGTCTATCTCCACATATTTTGACATATTTGGTTAACGTTATTTTTTTTTGTCATCTCAGTTGTTTCAATGAATTGCTCTATAGAGTCTCCTATTGCTTTACAAAAATATTCTTGCCAAAATTTATATGGAAAAATATAAATCCTAACCCATATTGCAATGGAGTTCAAAATTTATTCTCTTGGGTCAAATTATCATTCTAGTTCTTCATAAACAATCCACTTCTTACCATGAAACAAGGACCTCTATTGAAAATCATTTCCCTATCTTTGGAATTATTAAATGTTACTAGAAAAAACCCTCTTCTTGCATATACTATCTCTAATTTTTACAAAATTATTGGGAGCCAATTACTTTTAACCGAGTTTCAATACCCTTGGGAGATGACCATAGGTTAAAAAATCACTATATCAATCCACATCTAGCCAAATTGTTATAATCCTCTATGAGGTTCTGTTCATCAAACTTTATATTTGGAATTTATTCTTTTCTTTCTACAAATGTATCATTTTTTTTTAATGAGTCTACAAAGGTTTTTTCGAGGGGATCCAGTCCCCTCATACTAAGTGGGGTTTGAACCTTGGACCTCTCAAAGAGAGGACAAAGCCCTTACCACTGCAGTAAGCTTGTAGCTAAAAATGTATCCTTTTTGGAGAAAGAAGCAATCTCCATTTTTGTCTTGTTAGATTCAACCATTGCTTGTATCCCTTGAAGATGAAGATCCCTAAACAACCATTTTGGAAAACCTAAATTATTTATATTTTACCTGTTTTGTCTTCTTCATTTTTGATCTCAGATCTTTTTTGTCTACCCTCTATTGCTCGTAAGCCTCCTATAGTGTATTTTGATCATCACAGTTTGAGATTAGGTTTTCTCACCTATTCCTTGGTTCCATTGCGCTCCTCTGGTATCCGTCTTTCCTCCTCTCTCAAAACCCACCTTTTTGCAAGAATGTTGTAGGCAGTGGAATTTATAAAACCAAGTCAAATAATTGGCTTAGGTTTTATTCGCTCGTCGTATTGTGTTGCACTTTCATATTTTCCAGGGAAGAACAATGGTGAGCATGACTAAAGCCCTTTAGGCCCTTGTGAAACTTGAATATATATATATATATTTTTAATATTTTATTATTTTAAACCTAAATATTTGTTACTTGACCTAGAGATCACTTAAATTTGAGCATAAATATGTCATTATACAACCATTTTACTTCGGTTGGAGTGTATTCTATATTGCTATATTGAGATTATTTCATGTATACGAACACTTGCTTACATGTGTATTTGCTTTTCGTGTATTTCTATTTTAGTAATACTGGTTAATGAGTTGGTGAGAGGATGAATTGCTTGGATGCCATAAAAAAGAGTGAACATTTTTGACATATGCCTAGTGCCATGGAAGTTATTGGTAGACTTTTGTGCACAACAAAGACCTTTGAACCACTTGACAAAATTGGTAAAATGGTCCAACAAAATTTTTGTTGCATACGTGTGAGAGGATGTTTTGGTTGGTTGTTTGACAAACAAAATAGGGAAAACCATGATAGATACAAATGAACCATAAACATATTTTGATTCTATATAAAATTTCATGGGGTTCCTAGTCCAACATTTTTTTATTTTGCTTTGAGTTACAATTTTTTCCTCCAAAGCTTAAAATTTTAAATTTGAATTTAAGAGGTATTCTAGAGAATATTCCCTAATATAACTGACAAAAATGCATGCGTTTCATGGCATCATGTGCATGCAAAGAAGATAACACATTTGAATGACAAGAAAATAATAAAAGAAAGGCAAGTGCCTTATATTCTTAGACCACCCTTGTGTCTAGTGGAGGCTTTCATAAGATGTTGAGCCTTGGAGGTTCATTGGTCAAACCTCCTTTGCCAAAACTTTTGATGACAATGGATGACATCAACATGACATGTAGTGATGATGTGGTACTTGTTGATGTCAATTTTTTTGTCCACCCATGTTGACATGGCATGTGATGATGTGCCACATAATATGTGATTCTATTCAACTAATATGGCAAATATGACGACTAACGTAGTAGGTGATGTGGTATTCTATGTAGCTGATATGATAATTCATATAGATAAAATGGTGGGTTATGTGACAACTAACTTGGAAAGTGATGTGGCATTTTGTGCAACTGACATAGTATTCCATACAAGGATCAATGTGACAACCAACATGGTAGGAAGGTTACCACTTGATAGGTATAAATACAGGTTTGACCAATCACATTCTACCAACTCATTGAATCCAATAATCGTACAATTGTATAATTAGCAAAAGACTTGGTGAAGCATGAATTTTAGAGCAAATTAGAATGTGACAAGTGGCACAACATGGTTTGTAGGTTACAAATCAAATTAGAACACAAGTGGCACAATTTTGTTTGTTGGTACTCTGATTAGTGTCTTGCATAGTCAACACATAGTTGGTAGTCCCTTGTTTTAGATTGTGATAACTGAAATCACCTCATTCACTAGTATGCTATATAGCTAGTGCATAGTTTGAACCCCCTTAGACATTCAAGTAGCGACACATGATAGCCTCCCATTTATTGTGGGTGTTGAATTTTTAAAGGTTTTGGAGGTATTTTGTGAGATTTTGGGCCAAACTTTCAAATGTAATAACTTTTGCATACAAAAGTGTTTTGAGCCATTTTTAAAATCACACGGCTTTTGATATATTGACATTAGTGGTGTTGTTTTTGGTCACAAATGCACCTAGGATTTTGTATTTTGACAAGAAATTTATAGATTATCATGTACCCATTTTTAAATGGTCCAAACTATGGTACCTAAAAAATTAATATTGAAGCTTTACTTCTGAGTAAGGGGTGACTCAAATATGTGAATGAGAAACCTTGCGCTATTGATTTTAAAGAAAGAAAGCAAATATACAAGGACAAGAATATGAGGGTCTCGATGTGATAGCTCTTCATGTTCACAAGATCTATTACAATAATTTTAGCAACACCACTAACCGCAAGGAACTGCTTGATAAATATTAGGATTGTATGATTGCATTCATTTTAAACATATTAGTCGATTGGATGTTGAGATTGGTACCTTGACTATGGACTCTTTTGATACTATTGTTAAGCACATTATTCAATTCGAAAAATTACAAGATGATATATGGATTGCTGGAGGAATTCCAAAGGTAATAGGAGAAGTTCAAGATGCTTTGGACAAGGAGAAGAATGTTGAACTGCTCAATATTATCTTGAATATTATTGTGAAGACATATGAGATAGTTGTGGTTGTGTTTGAGATGTTTCATGTTTAATATCCAATTCTCATCCACCTCGATGAGGTATTTAATACTTTCTTCGTCATCAGGCTAGAAGATAAAAATGAAAGGGTAGTTCTTTCATATATTGGGTCCATCCAAAGGAGTGGTTGTTAGAGCTCAAAATGATAAGAATCCAAAGAAAAATGAAAAGAAGCCCTTCAAAAAGCCAACATGTAAGTTTTGCAAGAAGGAAGGATATAAAGTATAATTTTATTAGATTCACATCAAGAAGCTAGAGGAAGCAACAAAAAGGGGGTGTTGATGTTGCTCTCTTTTATGCACATGGTGAGGACAATTTTGATGGAGAAACCAAAAAGGGACATATAACCTTTTCATTTAACATAATGAACACCCACTTCTTTTGATGAGCTGATTGTAGATTTAGGAGAAAAAAGAAATATGATAAGGCACAAACATCTCCTACAAGGGTACACAAAATCATATTTAGGGGAGCTTATTATCACTGGATATGGTTCTTCTTTTAAGGTAGTAGGATTTTGAGAGATTAGTATTGGATATTTTTTGTTGACGTACTTTATGTTTCTAGTATTGGCCTCAATCTATCTATTTATTGTATAATTCATACAAATAAAAAGCTAGATTTTTTACCTAATTTTTGGGTAATTAAGGATATAGACAATGGATTCAAGACAATTGCTTTTGGTTAATGTGATGAGTCAAACCAAATGTATAATCTAGGAGAAATAATGACTCATATTTCTTCCTCTAAAAAAATATTTTATGGCTATGATGGCTCAAAAAAGATTGAGCGGCTATGATGGCTTATGCAAAAAATGCTTGAGACCTAGAGAAAAAATATCCTGAATTATGATTATGCATGACCATATGAGGAAACACCATGCTCGCTTTGATACCATGTTGGAATTCACAAAAGAAATAGAAATGAACAAAATCAATCCCTCTACTCAAATCTTATATAGAAAGCGAAAGCACAAAAAAATAAAATACACAGATTTAGGGGCGTCCATAAGCACCATAAATAACCACTGTATAATTTGTAGATTACATATTACACACTTTTTGTTGGCAATTTTGGGTTTGAGATCCTAGCTTCTTGTCTATGAGTTGTCATTTATGTCAAAAGGAAATCGCATTAATGTTAAGAGGATGTGTTGGCTTCAAAGGTGGAAGATTCCAAGAGAATCTTTTTAAGAGAATCCGGAGAGATTCCATTGGCAAGGGTTTTTCATTAAAACCAAACCGGTTTTTATTAAAACCAAGTTGGATAGGGTTTTTATTAAAACCAAGTTAAAATTATTTAAGGGTTTTTAAACCCTTTTTGAAAAGACTTTTGATTAATTTCGAAATGGTCTTTATTTTCGCCGACGTCAAGGTGTCTTCGAAGAGACTATTTATTCTCCAACTCCTAAGGTTGGAAGGCTAATGAATTTGAAATTCCTCGAATGCAATTTGTGGTGTTTGTGCTCTGTATTCGCTCCGATCGAAGGAAGACTTAGAAGCACGTGCGGTTGAAAATTCTTTGGGAGTTTTTTCGAGGGTGAAGTGGAGGGAAGTTCACTTGTGAACTTCGTAGCCCGTGTGGGCTAGTGGTAGCGAAGGCTGTTGTTGGGCGCTGCATTGGCGGAGGTTGTCGTTTCGAGTCTCGCGGGGGTGCTTTGCTAGAGTAACACACGTTTTTGTTAAAACGTCTTTATGCCATGAAATTCAAAGTTTCTTGGACAACGATTTATAAGGTGTGATTAAAATTTATGAGTTTTGGATTTTGTGATTAGCATTGAATAAAAGCTTAGGAGAAATAAGGACATATTTCTTTGGATGTATTTTTAAGATTATTCTTTGCTATGCTAAAATTAAAAATGGAGGTATAAGGTGTGAGTCTGTGATTGTTGATTTATTGGCATGTTATGGTGGTTGTGTTTAAAGAAGTGGAGCTAAAAGGTGTAATAAAGGAAGTTTATATTATTGCTCATTTCTTTTTATTCTAACCCTAACTTGGTTGGAAGTTTGAGAGTTGTGTGTGGTGACAACTTGAAGGTTCAATTATCTTCTACTCCAATAAGGTATGGGCACATTCTTCTTATGAGTATGATTGGTGTATGTTTTCTGAAATAAGGTTGGAGTGAAAAGGTATTCTACTAGGTATCCTTTGGCTAGGTGTAAATCCTATTTTCTGGTTTGTTGAAGACTACTTATGCATTGTTATCCTTAAGGAGAGTTTTTGGTGAATGCATAATTTCTGGTTTGAGATAGTGGAAGCTTTGTGCACTAGGGTTTATATTTATGAGTCTAGCTACTTGCATTGAGTTGGTGGAACCCTTGGTTGGCTGTTTTGAGTTTGATGGTTGAGTTGCTTTCGTAGAGGTTGTTTGATCAAGTTATTGCTTTACTTGATTCATGATATTGGGCTTACTCCATTGAGTTGATTTGAGCAAGTTATTCTTTGCATTTGGTGATATTGTGTTGGTGGCTATTTTGTTCAAATATCTTTGGAGGGAAAAGGATTTCTACTTGTTTCCTTTTCTTGTGATGATTGGTTGAATGCTTCAAGGTTGATGTTGAGTTGAATGGTGTTGGTTGACTAAACCTTGTTTGATGAGCATTGTTGTTGAAACCCTAATTGATGGTGAAAAGAACATGAGTATCATTGTTATGTGATTCTTTGCATAGTTGGCAATTGTTGGGGTTTCATGTTCTTGAAAGAAAACATTCTATCCTATCCATTTTAGATATTGAGTTGAGTTTTCAGATTTGAGATTGAGATTGAGCTGAGTTGATTTGAGTTGAGTTTTGAGATTGGGATTTGAGTATAGAACATATTGAGTCTCTAACAATTCTCTTTATGCTTCTATGAGTTTGAAAAATCACATTGGGTCTCTAACAATTCACTTTGTGATTTCCTACTAAGAAAGTTTTTCTTGGTGAGCAATTTTTGGATAGGTTTCAGTGGGGACTTGTGAGCAGATTTGGACAGGTCCTAGCAGAGGACTTGTGAACTGAGTTTGGTAGTTCTATCAGAGAACTTGAGGACAAAGGTGCACTGGTTCTATGAGAATAACCTGAGGACAAATTTGGCAAGTCTTTGAGAAGGCTTGTATGTAGAGGATTGATTTGTTCAAGAGTTGGACAGATCTGATAGACAAAGGAAGACTTGTATTAGACCGACTGACTGTGTTTGGTACAGGTTGTTGAGCTGCTGTGGACGTGATCATAAAAGGCAGAGGTCTCTTAGACTAAGCATTAAGGACATGAGATCTTCGGTGGAAAGGAGTTCCACGTGCTGGCAAGAGGTAGAGGCAGTTGATCTTCTGAGGGATCATTTCTAGAGTAGAGGGGAAGGTATCTCCTTTGAGTAGAGGCTCATAAATTTTGATTGGGGGAAGGTATCTCCTTTGAGCAGAGGCTCATAAATTCTAATTGGGGGAAGGTATCTCCTTTGGGCTGAGGCTCATAAACATTGTAATTGGGAAGGATTCCCAAAGAACTTTGAGATAACTTTTAGAGAGGTTTTGTGGACATAGCCCAACCATTCTGGGTGAACCACGTTAAAATTGGTGTCACTTTGTGGATGATATTGTGCATTGCTTTGATATTGCTTTGGGTATATTGTTTTACTATTTTGAAGTGTAAAGGAAAAAGTAAAAAGAGGTCTTATACTGTTCACCCCCCCTCTCAGTATAAGCTTATGTTCTTCAATTGGTATCAGAGCAGGTGCCTTCGAAAAGTTTAACAACCTTGAAGGAAAAGCTAGTAAATAACACAATGGATCATTCAAGTGGCAATGCAGCACCTATTCTTGATGGGTCAAATTTTGGTCTTTGGAGTGCAAGGATGAAGGTTCATCTAATGGCACTTGGGAATGAGGTTTGGGAAGTGATTGAAGATGAGTACACTATTCTTGAACATGGTCCTAATACTAAAGAAGAAAGGCTCCTACATCATAGTAATTCAAAAGCAATGAATGCAATCCTGAAATGCTTACGTAAAGCGTATCTCACCAAAGTGATTCACCGCAAGACAACTAGTGAAATGTGGAAACAATTGAAGGTGGTTCATACAGGTGATACAAATGTCAGAAAGGCCAAGTTGAGACACTTCAAAGGTATGTTTGAACAAATCAAGATGAATGATAATGAAAATATTAGTGACTACATGCTTCGTATGGATGAGGTTGTTAACTCCATGAAAGACTTAGGTCTTGAGCTTGCTAAAAATGATGTTTGTGATAAGATTTTAAGATCTTTTCCTAATAGATTTAGTGAAAAGATTTCTGCTATTGAGGAAGCTAAAGATTTGGATAAGTTGAAAAAGGATGAGCTCCATAGTATACTTGCAGCATTTGAGTTGAGAACTCAAGTGAAGGTTGATGTCAAGAAAGAGGCAGATTTCAAGGCTACCAAGAATTCCAAGGGTAAACAACTTCAAGATAGTGATGAGTCTTCTAGTGATGAAGAGGCATATTACAACAAGAAAGGCAAGTTCTCTAGAAAGCACAAAAGTATGAAAAATATAAGATGTTTCAATTGTGGAAAGTTTGGTCATTATGCTACCGACTGTACTGTTCCCAAGAATGAAAGTGATGAAGATAAACAAGATTCTAAGAGCAAGGATTCTAAAAAGCACAAGCATCACAGGAAAAACAAAGATGAGCACAACAATCAAGGAAAGAGGTATTCTCACAAGCACAAGAAGAGTTTCTACCTAGACAAAGCAAGTAAGTGTTCTAGTAGTGATAGTGAAAGTTATTCAAGTGATAATGAAAATGAGATGTTCATATTAGAAAAAGAGGAAGAACCGAAACATAGATTCATTATCATGAAATGTCTTAGATGTGGAAATTTTGGTCACCTTAAGGATGATTGCACAAATAATGATTTGGTTTCTAGTATGTATGAGGATGCTTCAAAAAACTATAAGGAAGATGCATGTATGGTTTTTGAAAAGGGTAGCACCTCTAGTGATAAGAAATCTGAAAAATGCTTTGATGATTCAAAAAGCAAACAAATAGAGGAAGATATAGAGGAAGGTGAAGTAGATCTTGAAGGTGAACTTATTAGTGCTCTTAGTGCTTTGAAAAAGGAAATAAAGAAGAATGCTAGACTCAAGGATAAGTTAGATGAATGTTGTATGGAGAGTGATGATCTTATAGAAAGTCTTAACTTCTCTATGGCTAAGACACAAGAACTCAAGGATGAGTTAGAGTCTAAGGTTCTTGAGTATAGTGAGTTAGAATAGAAAATGGCTTCTTTGAAAGAGGAAACTAAAGAGTACAAGGATAAGCTTTACAGGTTTCAAGATAGCTCCAAAAAGGTTAAGTCACTCATCAAAGGTCAAAGAAAGACAACAGATAAAACAAGCCTTGGTTTTGTTAAGCCACACAAGGAACAAGTTGGAGATTCTAGTAAGAGACTCCAAAAGGAAGAGAGTTCTGATGAGGAAAGTATTTCGGAAAAGGAGTCCTTGAATGATAGATGCACAAAAATAGAAAACAGAATTCAAAATGAGAAGAAGAAGTTTTCAGAACCTAAGAGGTCAATTAAAGGAATGTTTCAAGGCAAATGTTTTGCTTGTCACAGGTTTGGTCACATGGCTTCACATTGCATGGCTCAAGTGAAGGAGGTAAATGACAGTTTTAGAAGTGCTAGTTACTTTCAAGGGTATTGCTACTCTTGTCAACAGTTTGGGCATAAGGCAATTTATTGCAAGGCTAATAACAGGAACAGGGTTAGTCAGAATAAGTGGATTCAAAGAACAGGTATGCCTCAAAGAAATAACATTGTTACTTGTTATAAGTGCAACAATGAAGGTCACATAGCTAGACAGTGTAGAGCTGAACTTCCAAGGTACAGGAACAAAAATAGTGGTATGAACAGGTCCAAGGATCAAGGCATGGTTAAGAACAGGAACAGTGACAGGAACAAGAACAGGAATATGGACAAGGAGAACAAGAGAAGACATGGTAAGGCAGCTATAGACACTGATGATGATCAGTGCCTAATGGGAGTTTTACTCCCACCCTAGAATTAAACACCTCAACAGGAGGTGGGGGAGGGACTAAGCTAAGAGGCTCATTCTTAGTCCCGAGCCCCAAAGGTGACCCTTTGCCATTGATGACAAAGGGGGAGAGATTTGAGTAAGGGGGAGAGCCTCAAGATAGGGGGAGCTATTTATGTTGAGTTTTTGTGTTGTTGAGAAGCATGGTTTGCCATCAATGACAAAGGGGGAGATTGTTGGTAATTTTGGGTTTGAGATCCTAGCTTCTTGTCTATGAGTTGTCATTGATGTCAAAAGGAAATGGCATTAATGTTAAGAGGATGTGTTGGCTTCAAAGGTGGAAGATTCCAAGAGAATATTTTTAAGAGAATCCGGAGAGATTCCATTGGAAGAGACTATTTATTCTCAAAATCTTAAAGTTGGAAGGCTAATGAATTTGAAATTCCTTGAATGCAATTTGCGGTGTTTGTGCTCTGTATTCGCTACGATCGAAGGAAGACTTAGAAGCACATGCGATTGAAAAGTCTTTGGGAGTTTTTTTGAGGGTGAAGTGGAGGGAAGTTTACTTGTGAACTTCATAGCCCGCGTGGGCTAGTGGCAGTGAAGGCTGATTTTGGGTGCTGCATTGGCGGAGGTCACCGTTTCGAGTCTCGCAGGGGTGCTTTGCTAGAGTAACACACATTTTTATTAAAACGTCTTTATGCCGCGAAATTCGGAGTTTCTTGGACAGCGATTTATAAGGTGTGATTAAATTTTATGAGTTTTGGCTTTTGTGATTAGCATTGAATAAAAGCTTAGGAGAAATAAGGGCATATTTCTTTGGATGTATTTTTAAGATTATTCTTTGCTATGCTAAAATTAAAAATGGAGGTATAAGGTGTGAGTCTGTGATTGTTGATTTATTGGCATGTTATGGTGGTTGTGTTTAAATAAGTGGAGCTAAAAGGTGTAATAAAGGAAGTTTATATTATTGCTCATTTCTTTTTATTCTAACCCTAACTTGGTTGGAAGTTTGAGAGTTGTGTGTGGTGACAGCTTGAAGGTTCAATTATCTTCTACTCCAATAAGGTATGGGCACATTCTTCTTATAAGTATGATTGGTGTATGTTTTTTGAAATAAGGTTGGAGTGAAAAGGTATTCTACTAGGTATCCTTTGGCTAGGTGTAAATCCTATTTTCTGGTTTGTTGAAGACTACTTATGCATTGTTATCCTTAAGGAGAGTTTTTGGTGAATGCATAATTTTTGGTTTGAGATAGTGGAAGCTTTGTGCACTAGGGTTTATATTTGTGAATCTAGCTACTTGCATTGAGTTGGTGGAACCCTTGGTTGGCTGTTTTGAGTTTGATGGTTGAGTTGCTTTCATAGAGGTTGTTTGATCAAGTTATTGCTTTACTTGATTCATGATATTGGGCTTACTCCATTGAGTTGATTTGAGCAAGTTATTCTTTGCATTTGGTGATGTGTTGGTGGTTGTTTTGTTCAAATATCTTTGGAGGGAAAAGGATTTCTACTTGTTTCCTTTTCTTGTGATGATTGGTTGAATGCTTCAAGGTTGATGTGGAGTTGAATGGTGTTGGTTGACTAAACCTTGTTTGATGAGCATTGTTGTTGAAACCCTAATTGATGGTGAAAAGAACATGAGTATCATTGTTATGTGATTCTTTGCATAGTTGGCAATTGTTGGGGTTTCATGTTATTGAAAGAAAACATTCTATCCTATCCATTTCAAATATTGAGTTGAGTTTTTAGATTTGAGATTGAGATTGAGCTGAGTTGATTTGAGTTGAGTTTTGAGATTGGGATTTGAGTATAGAACATATTGAGTCTCTAAAAATTCTCTTTATGCTTCTATGAGTTTGACAAATCACATTGGGTCTCTAAAAATTCACTTTGTGATTTCCTACTAAGAAAGTTTTTCTTGGTGAGCAGTTTTTGGACAGGTTTCGATGGGGACTTATGAGCAGATTTGGCAGGTCCTAGCAGAGGACTTGTGAACTGAGTTTGGTAGTTCTATCAGAGAACTTGAGGACAGATGTGCACTGGTTCTATGAGAAGAACCTGAGGATAGATTTGGCAAGTCTTTGAGAAGGCTTGTATGTCAAGGATTGATTTGTTCAAGAGTTGGATAGATCCGACAGACAAAGGAAGACTTGTACTAGACCGACTGACTGTGTTTGGTACAGGTTGTTGAGCTGCTGTGGATGTGATCATAGAAGGTAGAGGTCTCTTAGGCTAAGCATTAAGGACATGAGGTCTTCGGTGGAAAGGAGTTCCACGTGCTGGCAAGAGGTAGAGGCAGTTGATCTTCCGAGGGATCATTTCTAGAGCAGAGGGGAAGGTATCTCCTTTGACCCAGAGGCTCATAAATTCTGATTGGGGGAAGGTATCTCCTTTGAGCAGAGGCTCATAAATTTTGATTGGGGGAAGGTATCTCCTTTGGGTCGAGGCTCATAAACATTGTAATTGGGAAGGATTCCCAAAGAACTTTGAGATAACTTTTAGAGAAAATTTTTGTGGATGTAGCCCAACCATTCTGGGTGAACCACGTTAAAATTGGTGTCACTTTGTGGATGATATTGTGCATTGCTTTGATATTGCTTTGGGTATATTGCTTTACTGTTTTGAAGTATAAAGGAAAAAGTAAAAAGAGGTCTTATACTTGTTCACCCCCCCCTCTCAGCATAAGCTTGTGTTCTTCACTTTTTGGTCAAATGAGGAGTGGAACGAGGTATTTATACCAATACTAAAACCCAAGATATGACAAGAGGGATTTAGGTTTAATTACAAGAGGGATTTAGGTTAATTACAACTTATAAAAAGGATTTAACCATGACAAGGTTAATCACGAAAAAATAGGGCTTACATAATAAAATATTACAATTAATTAATACATTATACAATGAAATACCCTTATGTCTATCCAATACATCATACAATGTCAGTCTTGGCCATGAATTAGATTATAATTTCAACATTAGAGATATATTCAACCAATATTGGAGGAAAGATATGGAAAGAAGTGGGAATTCAAGTGTCTCTTGCAAGATTTTCACTTAGGTGAGATAGAGGTTTTCTCTTTTTCTTATTTTCTCTCTTTTTTAAAGAAAAGGAATTTATAGAAACAAACAACTATTTCACTACTTGAAAGATAGTCTCATTCCCAACCTTCGAAAAATAGTTTCCCACCCTTTTGATGTTGATATTGTAGCTCAAGATTTTCCCACACCTATGTAAACATTGTAAGTCAAATAATATTACCAATGTCTATGGAGGATCTTTACCAAGGGAATTTTCCAATTCAAGGCCTCATTGGGGAATTTTGGGGCATAGCGTGTTTCTCCACAAAAATAATTGGAACCTTGAGTGAATGCTACAGTCTAGGAAGTTGGAATTTTTTTTCTTATCAATCTACATGATTTACCTCTTGATGCCAACTATCTTAAAAATGATATCTTCCTTACTTTTTAAGTGGTGGGAAGTATGGGTGAGCATTAAAATTTCTACAACTATGATAACTTCTCCACTTTTTATCTCATTCCATGATCGAATTTGATAAGAATTCTCAGTTTGGGTGAATGTCTTTAGGCAACCATGCACCACAACATCACTCAAAAATGATGTTACTCTTTGTTTTTGTTCTTTGACCAACTTAATGCCATACTTCAAAGCATAAGACTATTGGGATACAAATTTAACCCATTTTTAGCATCAAGGTTTCCCTGTTACTATTGTAGCCCATTTATTTGGGATTGCTTGGATAATTTGAAGAGATGCAGGTGAATCCTTTTCTATTTGTTGGGTAATGTCTACTTCTAGGATTTCATCCTCAAACAAGAATACTTCTTCATAAAAGGAATACTATAAGATTTCTCCAAACCCAATAATCTTAACTTTCTTCAAGATGAATTTTTAAGTTTCATATTCTGGCTTAGTTTCTTCCTCTATTTTATCCTCATCCTCTAGTATCAATTGTAGCTCTAATAAAAATACATCATGATGTAGTTGCAGATATTTCAAATACCTCATATTGTGAGAGAGCAAATATTTCATCTTCCCTTGATTATTTATAAGGATCACATATAATAACATCTTGGATAGGAAGATGTCATTCAACAATCTTAGGTGCCTTAGGTATCACAAAAAATTGAATCTCATATGGAACCTTAGGAACTTGGTAATTTTTTACCAAACTTTCATCATCAAAGAAGTAATTTACCTTCATGAAAGTGGATTCACATTTAGACTTTGTAGTGTTTTCTTCTCCTTCATATCCTGGCACGTATGCTCCAATTCATCCCTTGAGGAAGGCATTGATGTAAGATGATATGATAGTATATTTTCTTTGTTATCCCCACAAGCAATATGTCGTTAAAGGGGAACTCAAATCCCTTGTATTTTGACTTGATTTTTGCTCCCATCACAAACTCTTCTCCTTCTAGATAAAAGTAAACACATCACATTCTTCAACAAACTTTGATTCTACATCTGAGGAAGGATAAAATTATTCATGATCTTTTTTATCTTTTGATTCTTCACCTTTAGGATATTTGTTTTCAATATCAATGATTTACTTGGATCATAGGAGGGATGTCGCTTGATGAAAGGGTAGAGGTTTCACCATATGAATTATTGACATATTGTTAATTAGAAGTTTCTCTTGTCACCTTACGTTTATTTTCTATATGAAGGAGATATGATTCCTATAGAGTAGGCTAAGGACACTTTGGAGAATTTTTCATCATTGCACTTTGAGTAGGAAGGCAATAACCACTTCTTTCAAGTACTCTAGGCATTGCATAGGTTTGTGTTGCATTGAATTATGCAATCACATGATTCACCTTGGTTGGTTCATCATGGGTTGGCTAACCATCATTGGATTTGTGACAATAAGTTGGTCTACTACTATGGGTTAGCTTGATGCTTGTAGATTCATTTCCTAAGCATAACAACCCGTTATGGCATAACTAGCTAGATTATGTTGTACTTTACAAGAAGAGCACCAAATATTTGATTTAAACTATGGGTGTAGTGGATTGTTGTAGTACATTTTGTTGGATTATGAAGTATTTTATAGGAAAGACACTAACTATTTTATTTTTGGAACACCATAACTTGAAGGGAATCATTAAGAGCCAAAAATTTCTCACAAATATGGGCTGATAGATCTTGTTGTTGAGTCATTGACCAATGAGTCTCTTTCATGTTTTCTTGTTCATCATTATATTCCTATAGCCATTTAAATGTCATAAGTATATTGTTGAACTAGTACAAAAATTGGCACTTTATCTTATTATTCTTGGGGAACCTTTTGATGTTGTGGGGCCACCTATTGTTGATGGATTTGGCTCAAATAAATTGAATGATTTTGCTACATGGACACCATTGGATTTTATTGTTGAATCAATTGAAGTTGTTGAGGCTCTTGTCTATACTGTCTTCTTACACATCATTTGGTACTTGGGTTGTTCTGTTAGATCATATAATATTTATTGTTGAGGATATTAGATCCATTGTTGGTTTATCACAATTTGATAACTTGATGTGACCTCCTATTATTGCATAAACTACTATATTGGTTAATAAGGCTGCATATTTGGCTGAGTTCTATAAAAATTATTGTTGGTCTTGGGGAATATTTGTGTATTGGTTAGTTGAGAATTTTGAACCAATGGTATGTTTTCTACCATTATAGGATTTCCCTATGGTTGATCTACCATAATATTATCCAAAACTTGAATATGTCAAAGAGAAGAGTGGAGATCATATGATATTTCTAAATTTTGTAATAATTACCATCCTACAAAGCATTGACCTAGATTCTCATGTTTGCGTGCCTACATAAACATAGTTTTGGGGTTAAAATGTGAAGATTTACAAAATTTGGTGTACCCAGTAATTCACTTATAAACTAGAGTGAATTGATAGAAAAATTTAGCAATTTGATAACCAATTAGAATGAATTGCTCGTAAGGATGCAACTTTGAAAAATTTTAAAATTTGGTTTGTGGAGCAATTCACCTACAAACTAGAGAAAATCGCTATAAGACTTGAGCAAATTGACTAATAAATTTAACTTTGAAAATTTTGATAATTAGAGGGTGAAGTGAATCACTTCAGTTTTGGGATAAATTTCTCTCCTTAGAGGAGTTTGGAAAGAAACTTTTATTTCTAAGAGAATTGTTCCCCAAAACCTGGAAAAATCACTCCTTGGATTCTATTTGGAGAAATTTTATGTTTGTATATCAAATCACTAGTAATTAGAGCAAATTGATAGATGACTTGGATTGAAAAAATTTAGACCTAATATAGGTATCTAGCCTCTAAACAAAGCAAATCAATCTTGTTTTGGACCATATTGCTTCTTGAATGAGTATTTGGAAAATTATTCCTAGACTCATCTTGATTACTTTTTCCCTATGGTAGATGTAAATTTGAAGTCGAATTTGAGGAATTTTGTAGTTTTTAAGTTCCTTTGTTTTTTGAAAACTCTATGATTTTGATGTTTGTAATGGAGTTGCATTCGTAAATCACCTACAAAAATTGAACATAAATAATGAAATTATATGAATTTCAAGGTCAATTTGACACTAGGCATGATAAATATAGTCCTTGATCTCAATGAATAGCTCTAAATTCAACTTATGCAAATTTGATATATTTAGAGCAAGTCACTTACGAAATAAAATGAATCGCTCATAGAAATGGACGTAGACTACTTTCCAAGAAATTGGCTTAACTAGAGTTAATTGCTACCTGTGTTTAGAACTGAAAAATTTTCCTTCAATTATGAGTGAGTTTCTCCATCCATGATGAATGTAAATTTGGCACAAAAATAGATAAATTTAGACAAATTTGATCAAAATGATGGATAATGAGGTGAGTCCCATCAGGCATGCCAAAAACTGTATTGAACTAAGAAATTGTCATAACTTCTAATTTAATGATGCATCCTAATTATAGCTTCAACAAATTTTGAAGGAAGTTCCAATGGCTCCTTCCAACCTCTAGATTGAGGTAAGCTCCGTACTATCCCCATGGAACACTCCTATACTAATCTACACTAGTTGCATGAAAAGTAAAGTGCATAAATAATTAAGGATGAGAGGAACTGCAATAAATACAGATTTCAATTATGGCAAGAATTTGTATATGATTAATCAAAATTTGAGAATTCAAATAACATCATGAAATTGCTAAGCAAAAAACAAGATGGGAAAAAGGGCAATACCTCAATCATTGTACACTTAGAAAATTAGGAGGGCAATGCCATTGTGTTAGGACCCCATCATAACATTATTATGTAATGAATCCCTTTCTAATGATTATATAATGCATTGCAATGTGCATGTGACACTTGAGGTGCCTAGACAAATGGGGTCATTTAATACAACCATTATTAAGAATGTAACTGTTGGTCATCAAATCTGCCTAGGTAAGGATTTTGAGTAAATGGATGCGCCCTAGACCTAGACCAACAGTGAAAGGCCGAAGGGAAGGGATGCCCTCCATGCCAATCTTTGGAGAAAGGCCGGCTCCTATGCTAAACTACTTTGGGTGTTTGGAGATAAGGGTGCAGGAAAGAGATAAAAGGAGTTAGGGTTAGAGAAATAAAATAAAAGGGGGTAAGGGAAGAGAGATTGATGATTTCAGGTGGGAGAGAACAGGAAGCACGATCACCAGCTAGCAACTTGAATAAAAGCAAAGAACACCAAAGATAAACGGAAGGAACGCAATATCGATTTTCCTATGTATCCTTCAGGCGAGTTTCAGGGTACATTCCCCGATCGCACCTCGAATGCAGGATTCAGCATCCAACATACAAAAAAAGAAAGACAAAAGAATCAAGCATAGAATGCAGCATAAAAGAAATCCAATACGACGTCTTTCAACTCCTATGTATCCCTCAGAATGAGTTTTAGGACACAGTCCCCGATCACACACCGGACGCAGGATTCAACATCCAACATGAAAATGAGGAGAGATAAAAAAATCAAGCATAGAAGGCAGCATAAAAGAGAATAATTGAGCTCAAATCCTTTTAGTATTAATCGCAGGACATCAAGTTACAACATCTTTCTAGCAGATAGTTCCCCCCCTTTTCCATTACAATGCCTAGGTTTTTATAGAGGACCCGGGCCTTTGAATCATAATTACATAGCGAAGAAGAGTACACCCTCGAGCCCTGAGAATCGACTCCCCAAGGCTCTCATGACGGAGCTTTCAAATCTGTTACCAAAAATGGCAACAACTGCAACCGGGTCAACCATGGAAAGGTGCATTGATGAGCTGTCTAGATGTCCTTGGTCTCCGGGTGCAGTGCTCGAGTGGTCGCCATGCTCACCATCATGGCTTGATACTTCATTTTTGATTGCCAAAAATGAGCAACGGGCTTGCTGGGCATGAAAAAATGCATTTATGAGGCACTTGATTGCCTCGAGAAAACACCCGGCTTGGAATGCGTTCCCGTGAAGTGCTTCGCTAAGTCTTCATTCATCACTTTGCTTCATAATAGTTTTGGGCCGAACCAAAACTCCTCCTTGGATTATACTTCACAAAACTAAGCTTCACAAAACTACTTCGCGGGTGAGGAGTGCCGAAGCATATTTGCTTCACAAAAATGGGCCCCTTCGTCTTTGTCGCTTTGCTGACCAAACTACTTCGCTGATGCCTTCGGGAAATGCTTCGCTGTGATCCTCTTCTGAAAATGTGGTTCAGGAAGATTTCGGCTGAAGCAATTGTCTTCAAAAGACATTGCCTCCTTTTACTTTGGGCAAAAGTACTTTGCATAAAATTAGCCGAAGCAAATGCTTCACAATGAGCTTTTGGCGAAGCAAAAGTAATTCGCTGATGGAGGGGCCCGAAGTGAGTACTTTGGAAACTTTTTGGCGAAGTATTTTCAATGCTCCTTGAGTTCTGCTTTGCTGATTTCCCTACCAAAGTATTTATTGAAAATGCTTCGGGTGCAAAGCAGTTTCACCCCTTTTTCTTTGTGTTTCACTGTGGCACACCGCTTCGCAGAAATCTCACCCGAAGTAGCTTCTGAAAATGTTTTAGGCCTGAAGTAGATTTCTTGCCTTTGCTTTTCAGCGAAGTTGTTCTTTTGATTGTTGCTTTCATATTCTTCTTCGGCAATACTACTTCGCAAAAAAACCTACTCGAAGCAACGCTGGAAATGCTTCGGGTGCAAAGCTCTCTTTTCTTCTGAACGCCACTTCGCTCAACTTTCACCCGAAGTCGCTGCTGGAAACGCTTCGGGCACGAAGTAGTTTTGTCCTCTTTTCCTTGTATTTTTCTTTGGCAAAAACTACTTCGCAAAACTTTTACCCGAAGTAGTGCGGGAAATGCTTCGGGTGCAAAGCTATTTTTATTTTCCTTCGGCGAAGCTCTTTTCTCTAGCTTGTTTTGGCAGCGAAGTTCTTCTTCTTCATTCCATGTGCAAGGGGGTGGCATTGAAAGCCAAAATTGCTGCAACACTTACAAATACTTTCGAAGCAACAAACAAAACACTCTACAAAGAGAATTTTTTGATTTTTATCTACCCCTTGTGCAATGTGACAAAATTGTCAACATTCTTGGCGGCTCGCGGGGCATTTAGCTAGTCTGAATGTAGATATCCCAGGCCTTTATCCATTGGGCAACAAAGTCATTCCAATTGTCTTCTTCTCTGACCATCCACTGAAAACATTTTTTTTTTGTTTGTGCCTAAGCTCCTAATAACACTTAGTGCTTTTGGCACTTATTTACTAGCCGAGCTATTTAGAGTATTTACACAAAAATTTGTGGCATGACATGCATACCGCCACCACAAACCCAGCTTCGGGTGCCTATCCAGTGAACCTGCAATGTCCGAACCAGATCTGATTGAACTTGAGTTGATCTTTGAAATTCGGCTGGCCTCTTCCCAAAGTTGTCCACGTTGCAAACAGGGAGCAACGCAGCATGTTGTTACTCCTGCCAGTACCCATACTGGTGATGAATGATGTGGTGAAGAAGTTCACCACATGGGGGTATTTTGTGGGTATCGGTTGTAATGATGGTTGGAACCAATACCAAAATTCTGATGAATCTTTTAACTGTGGGCTAGGTACAGGTTCTTCCATCCTCCTGATGTGGTAACAGGGCTCTTCCGACAAAGAGTAATCTTCCAAGATCTCTTCAGGTTTAGCTTGATGAGATACACTTGATGGATTCTGGCTGAACACTCGTGTGCCATCCATTGGGATACAAAAAGGGTGCAAAAATGGGCCCTCTTCATTCTTAGGTTCTACCACTTGAGACTGCTTCTCTTCTTGGCCCATCTCCTGATGGAGACTGCAAGCAACCGTATTGTTCATTGTTGGGGCAAAGCTTGCATACTCCCATTGTTGGACTTGGATGAGATCTCCCTCTTGAGCTCCAAACGACTGCATCTCAGGCCTCTGCTCAATATGAGGAGTCTGCCATGATGAACACCATGCAGGATAGATAGGAGCAGCCAATATTGGAGAAAGTGATGGGGTTTCCCCCCACTACCACTTTCCAAATAGGAGCAGGAGCTACTCTGATCGTATTGCTTCCTCAAAAATTTAAGGGAATCTTCGCTCTCCTAGTCGCAGTAAGAGGAGGCCCATGTCCGGGTGAAAGGCCCGAACATAGAAGAGGTGGGCTTGGGCGGGCATTGGTTGGATCTCTCCTAGAATTCTCTTCCAACTTCTGTAGAATCAGACATTGAAGTCCGTGATGCTCTCCAAAGGTGCTCTCCTGATGGTGGAGAGGTACGTCAAAAGCTGGAAGGGGTCCTGAGAGCCATCAAATGCTTCGAATAGTGCTCCCGCTAAGTCATCCCACGAGCAGATGCTTTTACGCTTGAGCAGTCTGTACCACTGTAGCGCCCTTCCTTCCAGAGACAGGACCAGAAGTCTGATCATGACATCTTCATGGAATATGTCATGGATGGGCCTTAAATCAACAAGATATTCAAGGTGTTCTTGGGCCATTCCCTTAGTGCCATTGTATTTTGGCACTGTCTTCAAGGCGCTTTCAGGAATTTCATGGTAACTTGAGAGATTCAAAGGGCCACGATCATCCCAGATGGGATATTCCCTCTCCATTATAACAGTGGCCTACAGATATCACGGTTCTCGCCACTAAGTCAGAGTCACCAGGTGAACATACTTTTCTCCGCTTGTGAGGTCAAGGCTATTCATCGAACCTTGATTCCTCTAGGATGTCTTCTTTCAGATTTAAAAGGTGCCTACGATCAAGAAATCTGGATCTTCAGCTCAGTCAGAGTTGCCAGGTGATTTTACCAGATGGAGGCAAGCCAGATATTCACCAACTCGAGCTTCCTTAAAACATGGGGACTTTTGCCATGGAGGCACATGTTTAGGTACTGGTATTTACGACTTAGATATTTTCGAGTTGAACAGAGTTGCCAGATGCTAAGAGTCTTTCAGTAATGAGGGCATCGATCCTCAATACCACTAATTAGGTGAGACTGATCGGGTCACACCGGGAACTAGTTTGAACTATTGGCCCCGGTGAAATGGGATTGTGCATTAAAATATGGGACCTTGAATGGTTACGGATATTTCTGAGATAGACACAGTCAAGTCCCACCGGGCGTGCCAAAAATGTTGGTCATCAAATCTGCCTAGGTAAGGATTTTGAGTAAATGGATGTGCCCTAGACCTAGACCAACATTGAAATGCCGAAGGGAAGGGATGCCCTCCATGCCAATCTCTGGAGAAAGGCCGGCTCCTATGCTAAACTACTTTGGGTGTTTGGAGATAAGGGTGCAGGAAAGAGATAAAATGAGTTAGGGTTAGAGAAATAAAATAAAAGGGGGTAAGGGAAGAGAGATTGATGATTTCAAGTGGGAGAGAATAGGAAGCACGATCACCAACTAACAACTTGAATAAAAGCAAAGAACACCAAAGATAAACGGAAGGAACACAATATCGATTTTCCTATGTATCCTTCAGGCGAGTTTCAGGGTACATTCCCCGATCGCACCTCGGATGCAGGATTCAGCATCCAACATACAAACGAAGAAAGACAAAAGAATCAAGCGTAGAAGGCAGCATAAAAGAAATCCAATACGACATCTTTCAACTCCTATGTATCCTTCAAAACGAGTTTTAGGACACAGTCCCCGATCACACACCGAACGCAGGATTCAGCATCCAACATACAAACGAGGAGAGATAAAATAATCAAGCACAAAAGGTAGCATAAAAGAGAAGAATTGAGCTCAAAGCCTTTTAGTATTAATCACAGGACATCAAGTTATTGTAGCTTTCTAGCAAATAGTTCCCCCCATTTTCCATTACAATGCCTGGGTTTTTATAGAGGACCCGGGCCTCTGAATCATAATTACATAGCGAAGAAGAGTATGCCCTCGAGCCCTGAGAATCGGCTCCCCGAGGCTCTCGTGATGGAGCTTTCAAATCTGTTACCAAAAATGGCAACTACAACCGGGTCAACCATGGAAAGGTGCATTGATGAGCCATCTAGACGTCCTTGGTCTTCAGGTGCGGTGCTCGAGTGGTCGCCATGCTTGTCGGGCTCTCCATCATGGCTTGATACTTCATTTTTGATTGCCAAAAATGAGCAGTAGGCTTGCTGGGCACGAAAAAATGCATTTATGAGGCACTTGATTGCCTCGGGAAAACACCCGGCTCGAAACGTGTGCCTGTGAAGCGCTTCGCTAAGTCTTCATTCATCACTTTGCTTCGCAATGGTTTTGGGCCAAAGCAAAACTCCTCCTTGGATTATACTTTGCAAAATTGAGCTTCGCAAAACTACTTCGGGGGTGAGGAGTGCCGAAGCATATTTGCTTCGCAAAAATGGGCCCCTTCATATTTGCAACTTCGCTAACCAAACTACTTCGCTGACGCCTTCGAGAAATGCTTCGCTACGATCCTCTTCTAAAAATGTGGTTCGAGAAGATTTCGGTCGAAGCAATTGTCTTCAAAAGACATTGCCTCCTTTTATTTTGGGCAAAAGTACTTCGCACAAAATTAGCCAAAGCAAATGCTTCACAATGAGCTTTTGGCGAAGCAAAAGTAATTCGCTGATGGAGGGGCCCGAAGTGAGTACTTCGGCAACTTTCTGGCGGAGTATTTTCAATGCTCCTTGAGTTCTGCTTCGCTGATTTCCCTACCGAAGTATTTACTGAAAATGCTTCGGGTGCGAAGCAGTTTCACCCCTTTTTCTTTGTGTTTCGTTGTGGCACACCGCTTCGCAGAAATCTCACCCGAAGTAGCTTCTGAAAATGTTTCGGGCCCGAAGTAGATTTCTTGCCTTTGATTTTCAACAAAGTTGTTCTTTCGATTGCTGCTTTCATATTCTTCTTTGACAATACTACTTTGTAAAAAACCCTATCCGAAGCAACGCTGGAAATGCTTCAGGTGTGAAGCTCTCTTAAGAATGTTGACAATTTTGTCACATTGCACAAGGGGTAGATAAAAATAAAAAGTAACTATTTATTTATTAGAAGATTCTAATTTGGATTCCCACTTACATGTGAATTCAACCCTTGAGCATTAGGGTTAGGGTTGTGTAACCACCAAAAAGGCTCACATCTAATGTATCCTATTGCAAGAATTGATAAACAAAATACAAGATGCATACTAGAACAAGAAATTGACAATGAAATGATCAATAAATGACGCTTTATTCCATTATATTCCAATGCCAAACTCAAATTACAAGTACATACCTCTTAGGGATAATCATCTTGATACAATTGTTACAATAGGAGGTATTTTGATTTCCCTCTCAAGGGTAGGTGTGATTTCAAAGTGCCCTTCGGGATGACACGAACTACTCTAGGGTGGAGTGGACCCTCTTCTTCGCATTGAGGAAGGAATTGAATGATTTTAGCTCCTTTAAAACCTATTTCCTACGATCAAGAAACAACACAAGAATGTCAAAAGCACAGAAAGCCTCTCATGATGAGGCCCTTTAAAGAAAAATAGAATGAAAATAACATAATGACATGAATTCAATAAAATGCGTAAACTATGCTAAACATGCACAAATCCTATCAAGATTGATGGAAATATGTGAACAAGAAATATAGCTATCAATCTATGACATCAATTACTTGAAATGAAGTATTATAACATGAAAAGAAGCCATTAATGTCTAAACTACCGTAATGAAAACAAATTAATAAAAACACTAATTATGTCAGTCAGAAGTCTCTAAATTCCTAACTAATCCATTAAAATGCTAAATATGATCTAATTAAGCATACTAGAAGTGAAACAGTAAGGAGAAGTTACCTCTGTCGCAAACCACAACTATGATTAGTAGTCTGCACTGTAAACTACGGCTGAAAGCCGCAGTGAGCAACCAAGTGGTTTGCCCCAAAAATTCAAGGGTTGTGGGCTTCACCTCCTCATTGGGCTTGACCTCCTCATCCAATTGATGTTCAAGGATCACCTTCCGTGTCCTCTGATAGGTTTGGTGGTTGAATATTTGAATTGGGCCTCCGTATGCCCGAATTAGCATTTCTTGGCTCTCTAGCTCCTTAGGGCATCCATGGCACAATTGTCATGATGGTTGACGAATTAGCAACGGGGTTGGCAACAAATATCTCTCAGTACTCTCAAGTAAGTGTACAATTTGATAGGGCTTCGCTACTCAAGTGTGTTATCTCATCTCTCTATATTTTGCCCTATTTTTGAGGGGTACTTATAGGATTACCCAAGGGCTAGGGGTGGCTTCATGGAGAATCCAAGATTAAGAAGGGGTGGTTAGGACAGTTGGATTGGAAGCTTCCATCCTTTAATCGCCTTCTTCTAGAAAAAAATGGTAGTTCAAACTGATTTGGCTCGGATTAAGGCCAACTAAACTTCATTTAAGACCGCAGGTTACAGATGCAGTCCAGACTGTAAACCGTAGGTGTCAACCGCAGTTCAGACTGTAGACCGCAGGTCTAGGCTGTGGTTGAGACTGATTAGGCCAAGGATCCCAAATTGAGTGGTTAGAACCACTACTCTATCTTGGAGTTTGTCCAAGATCTTCCATATGGTCTTGTAGCATGTCCATATGAGTAGTCGCCATCGACATGATGCATTTTAGGTGTCTACAGATGCCCCTTTTGAGATGCGTTGTGAGATCGAACAATGCATGAGCAAAAATAGACCTCCTAAAATGATTTTAAAGGTTCTATGATGATCATTAGTCAAATCAACATTAAATGACTCTTGTCCAGCAAAAGAACGCGCATCCTGGAATCATTGCTTCCAACTCTTTGGAGGCTTAAAATTGAAAGAGTTTGCACTCATTATCAGACATTCGAGTAGCTTTGGCGCTACAATAGGAGTTAGGACTATATAACCGAAAGGATGAGAGTTACAAACTAATTATCATATTTGCTATTTGCCCCAAGCAAAGGGGTAAGCTTATGATAGCCATTGACAATTATTTACAAGGACGAACATAATTTTGACAAGATCAAGGGATCTATGATCTCTAGGATCTTCTATTGATTTTGATTATGATTTGATATTATGACTACCCCCTCAAGCGATGAGTCAATGAGGGTAATGAAAATGTATGAAGCGACGAGGTCGCTTGACCACAATGAATGATCTGAACAAATTTAGATTTGAGCATTTAATTACTTGGCTAATCCTAGTTCAACTTATAATTCCAACTGTTAATAGTAATTGCACATTTCTATCCCATGGAGAAGTTGGGCTACAATAGTCATCTTAGGGAATCGAAATGATACAAATCCAATTAGATTTGTGTTGAATCAAGTTATCGATGATTTACTAAAAATATGTCATAAAGGAGATGACATGCAACGCCTCGTTTCTATGGAGTAGTCCAACCTCAAAGGCCTTCTTCATAATTGAAAAGAAGCATATCAGATCAACGATGTCAATTTTTGCCCCAAATGTCCTTATGGTAATTTACTCATCTTGCCGGATTGCATGGATCACAAGTCACTGCAACCGCCAAGTGTATAGGGTAAAGTACTAAATACGAGGCACATTTGGATTTTAATTATTTGATTTGTTTTGTTAATTTTGATTTATTGATCGATCTTGGTGCTTTGAACATCACCAAATTTACAACATTGATTGGTATTTTTGAAATTTGATCTGTTAGGAGTCATTAATTTGTCATTTTAGACCTTCCCACGATGGGGTTTGAGTGAATTTAATACTAGTTGCAAACTGCGGCTAGGGTCTGCGGTTGAAAATTTCTAATTTGGGAACCGTAGGTGGGGGCTGCGGTCTATCGAAATTAGGGGAAACTATAAATTGTTTTACCACTTTGAAAATTTCATTATTATCATTCACATAACTACATTTCAGAGAGCTCTGAGAGGTGAGAGAAATTCCTTGATCTGAAACGTTGCCAAACTTGACCTCAAATTTCACTTGTACCCTGATGACAGACCCGGGACAACCTTCCACTATTAGAGGCCACAGTGCGGGCAAGGTAACTCAAAACTGAGTCCTCACACTCATTACCAACTAAAAAATAAATTGCATTAATAAATGGGTTAATGAACTTTACTAAATTGTTGGTAACGAACCTCACCATAGACTAGGCTAGGTTAGATTTTTATTTTTTTGACTAGCTAGGCTAGGAAGGGACCCGAAATGGGTCTCGGTCCTAGACTACAATTGGCAACTGAGGTTCTCAATTGTCAAATTGGGGACCACAGGTATCAGCTGCAGTTGGAATTCAAATTCCAATGGTCATTTTTTGACCGCATGCGGACCGCAGGGTTGACCCGCGGTTCGATGACTTTAGAAAAAATTATTAAATTTTTAATTTTTCTAAGGTTTAATAGGCAATTAATGTTATTTAATGCAATTCTGACTTGCCTAATTGATTTTTTTGGTTTTTCTAAATGCTTTATGACATGTTTTTGTCTTTTTATTAGTTTTTGAATGTTTTTGACATTTTTAAGGTCGTTTTTTATCTTTTTTTTGGTAAGTTATATTAAAAGTGGGTTTTTATCAAGGATCCCAAAACTTGATTACAAAGGATCAGATTACAACACAATACATCATATTGTAACAAAAGGTAACACTAGAGGAACACAAACAAGAAAAGGGATGCACCATCCTAAACGCCAGAGGAAGACGCAATCCTTTGCACTAGAGGAAGACGACTTCCTATGCGCCAAAGGAAAAATGGGTAGGAAGGGAAAGCCCGCCAGAGAACCAAATTTGAATCAAAGGGTGCCAAACAAGTATTTGAAGCAAACAAAGGGTGGGAGAAAGTGCCAAACCACCCCATCCACTAAAAACCATTTTGAAACTTTCCCAAGGGCAAGAAAAGGAAACAAAGCCAAGATTTTAAAATTTGAAACAACCCAAGGGCGGGAAAACCAGAAACCACCCTTGGGAAACAGGCCTAAGAGAAAACAACTTCCCACGTAGGGGAAAACTAGAAACCACCCTTGGGAAACAGGCCTAAGAGAAAACAACTTCCCACGTAGGGGAAAACCAGAAAGAAATAGAAAATCCACCTTGAACCAAAGGGTGGATCAGTGTAGCAGAATGAATCATACAGGGATAGTGCAAGATTATGAAAACTGAAGAGACCACTCCCTGAAAGCCTAAAAAAATGAATCAACATAAAGAGGAAAATCGTAGGCTACGAAATCCTCATGCAGTGGAACAACAACCTGGAGGATGGTGCATCAGTGGAATAGGAACAAGAGGAACTTCCCAGGCAATGAAGTCCTCAAGAAGGAAAAAGAAAGTCTTTGAGAAACAATGACCCAACACAGGAAACAATAGTAATGGAACAACACGTCAGAAGGAAAGGTAGGAAAGTGCCACAAGAATCCAAGAAGGAGTCACGAGGAGGCATGACTGTAGACAAAAGAGCCCAAAATGAAAGGAAGCAACCAGGCATCCTAGACAACCTTCAACACCAAAGCTTCAAGGATGTAGAGAAGGAAAACCTGTAAGGATTTAGCAACAAGAAAAGTAGAGGCCCATCCCTAAAGCCACGAAAGGAACTGAAAACCTGTAGGAACCAACACCATGAACCCAAAGAGCATAGTCACAGTAGAAAGCACACGGTAAACCCTGAAATCAAAATGATATTGTGCAAAACTTCTCATGGAGCCAAAATTCCTCAGACCCACCAAAAAATAGCTTCAAGGAAACGAAATAGGAAGTCCTGAAAGGATTCAACAGCAAGAAGAACAGAGGCCCGCTTGAAGCCACGAAAGAAGCTAAAATCCCCCAAGAGCCACCACTTCAGACCCAAAGAGAAGAGCCACAGTATAAAGTGCATGGTCCCTCCAACCAAAAGGATGATGTGCAAAACTGCTCATGAAGCCATAAATCCTAAGACCCAACAAACCACAACTGAAGCAACCCAAAGGACAATCGAGAGGAAGACTTCCAAAAACAACCTGAGAAAAACCCTAGGAAAAGTTCCAGGAAAAAACCTGAACACAACCTAGAAACCAAGCACCAAAGGATGGAAAAGTGAAATAGAAAATGGGACAAGTTTTCCCACCTTAGGGCAAGGAAAGGGGTAGAACAATGGATCAAGGATCTCCCCCCCAAAGGAGATCATCTGCAACACCTTCCTTTTGTAAAGGATGGGAAAGGTGCCAAGGAAACTGGGAAAGGAATAGGGTCCTAGGATAGGGACAAGGAAAGGATGCAGGTAAGAGGAATAGGACTTCCATGGGAAGTCACCTTGTAGAGCCTCCCTCCCAAGCAATTTTTGGTCTTGCAGGACCAAGGTCATTTTTATCTATTTTTGCTTGTTTTAGTTAGATTTTTCTCTTATGCATTGTTTATTTCTAGACATTGACTTCTAGGGCCCGAGAGCCAGACATACTTCGCACCCTCCATGAACAGCTTACTGTAGGGGAGCGGGAGTGGTTCGGAGCCATTGGCTTTGGCTATGTCTTGGATCTACCCATGATTAGGGTAGATACAACATATATGACCGCGTTGGCCCGGAGCTGGAATGCCCGGACCAACACATTTCATCTATCGATGGGTGAGATGACCATCACCCTGGAGGACATCTATCGGATCTTTAGGATCCCTATTGATGGTGAGGCCATCACCTCCTCTTCCTCTCGGAGGAAGAAGGTTGTTTGTGATGCTATCTTCGGTGATCGGAGCGACGAGGCCCAATAGAAGATGGACCACGAGGGTGTACACATCGACTACTAGCAAGGGGAGTGCATCTTCTCTATCAGAGAGGCAGTCTTCATGCACCTGGTCATGCAGATAGTCCTTCCAGATTCCTCAGGTGTGAGGATCCCCTGGAACCTTCTTGCCATCATCAGGAGGGTTGTTCAGAGCACCATCCGTCGGCCACTACTCCTAGCCTGGGGGAGCACTTTATTGTGCCAACTCTATCGAGAGCTATATCAGGTGACTTGTAGGAGTCGGGTAGGCATCAACTGCAGCCTACTACTATAGATCTGGGGTTGGCAGCATATCCACATTGAGCATCCTGTAGAGCTACCACTTGAGATTGACTCTATTGATGATGCGCACCAGTGCTACGTAGCTTGTTGGCCCCATGAGGAGGAGGGGTTCCAAAGTAGGTCCCATGTAGGGGACATCGGTCATTACCTTAGCAGATTCATGGGATTGAGGCCCGACGATATAGAGTGGCACCCATACATGGGGTGCCCTGCATGGTCGGAGGCTGACGAGCGGTTGCATCAGGCTCATCGGGATAGGTGGCTCCTGGGCCGCAAGGACGAGATCAGGGAGTACCATTTTTACTCTCGTGTCCTACGGTAGTTTGGCTTAGTCCAGGATATACCAGAGCTATCGATCATCTACAGGCGGTTGGCTCTAGAGACAGGTTTATAGTGGGTACAACCGATAGCACTTGGGGATGCGGCTAATGATTTCTAGGAGTCAAGGGTTTCTGTGGTTGGGACTACTCCTGCTTATGATGCTTGGTGGTCACTACTATAGTGGCAAGGATCTGGGCCCCTTGGTCGGGTTGATGACGAGGCTGAGGCTGATCCATAGGGGCGCAATGTGCACCCATGGACTGAGGGTGGCTAGGGGGAAGAGGCTACAGTAGGAGATGCACCCCCTATGGATATCGAGGAGGAGGCACTAGATGAGGGTGAGGTGCCTCCAGATAGTGAGGTAGGCCAACTGCTAGCCCAGGTAGCAGATCTACAGAGCCAGGTTGGGCGGTTTCACACTTGGATGTTGTAGAGGGACACTAGCATCACCATGTTAGAGGTGAAGCTAGCTCATAGTGAGAGGCAGCGGCAATAGCTCTAGGAGGAGCTCACAGGTGCCACGACTCATGCCACAATAGTAGAGGGTCAGATTTAGGAGCTGACTAGCTCATTATAGATATTAGAGGTACAGTGAGCTATGGCTATAGCAGAGAGGGACTTGGCTCAGTCCTAGGCTCATAGAGGAGATCCCTCCTCATCTCAGGTTATCATGGCACCACCAGTGGCACCGTCAGCTATACTACCAGGAGGTGGTGATCCTATAATAGAGATTAGGTGGCTCACTTCCCTTGTAGAGGAGGGAAATGACCTTTGTGATGTGAGGGTAGCTCACATCTCCCAGCTAGAGGGCTTTATTAGATTACGAGGCTTGTAGGTGCTAGAGGATAGACATGCTATGGGGTCTCAGAGGACTAGGTCCAGGACTATAGGATAGTCCATGGTGAGCTCCAGCCAATGGACCCATAGGATAGAGAGGACACATAGGTCCTCTAGCACACATGGAGGCAGCTCTCATACTAGGGCCAAGGAGATGGGTGCGACCTCTAGTCATAGGTCTAGCCGCATAGACATACCAGTTTCCTGTGTGCTAGGCCTCTTTGGGTTAGGTGGCACATAGGGCCCTCAGTAGGGCATAGAGCGAGCACCAGAGCCGACTGCAGAGCAGGCTCTAGAGCATAGGGTTGAGGGAGGTGGCGAGAGCTCCAATATAGGGGAGCAGGCTAGAGCTAGGGCTCTACCGGATCTAGGCTACATTTTTGCATATGTATCATTTTTGGTGTAAGGTCTAGGACCTACACGATTGTAGCCTATGGGTATTTTGTACTCCTGATGTACTCTATTGGACACACAAATATATATATATATATATATATATATATGAGATTGATCATTTATGACTCATTATGTGTACTTGTGTATGTTTAATTTTCTATTTATGTTATGCACATGGATGCAATGCTTATGTTAATTTGATGCTATATGATGTGATGTATGGATGACATGCACTAGATAGCTATTTAATTTATGATGATGATGATATGCAGTGATCTAGATGCTTAGATGTGCTATTTATGATGAGATGCATATGGATGCAATGTTTACTTTTAAACGCATATTTAATTTTGCTTTATTGTATGCATTTAATTTATTATGATATCATGATATGGTTATGCAATGTATGTAATGCATTATTTACATGATGGTAATCTAATGTAAATGAACCTGTATGCTTTAATCACTTAAAACATAAGGAATGAATGCAATTATGTTTATCAATCTAATGGATGACACCACAGAATGTCTAAAAATCATGAATGTAATTGAAAATCCTGAAGATAAGAATTTGATCAATTAATCACCCATATATGAAATGCAATGGTATGCGATGTTATGATGCGAATGATATAATGTGTCATTCTATTTTCCTTTGCAAATTTGAAAAATATGCACAATATAGTCAGTGGTCATCTAAATATTATTTCTAATATCCATCCGGTATCTATCCTATATCTTGATTGTGCTTTATATGATGATGTATCATGGACTCGATACTTTGCAGTTTGATGATTTGTAATGACTTTTACCATTTGATGGTTTATGCTTTTAGCATTTGTTGCTTTTTAGAGAGATTTTGAGGTTTTCCATGAGACTCAAACACCCTAATAGACTTATCAAGAGTTGCATACTGACCATACTAGGCTTCTAAAATGCAAGGCTTTCGCTAGGATAGGCCCTAACTGTTCATTATCCCTATGTGTGCACATGAGTATATTTAAGATAAGACACGAGCATTCCCCAATGTCAGGCAGGATTATTTCAGCCCATTGCTAAGATAGGGGTTCCACAAATGTCTTATCCAATCCCAAGTTTAGATTTTAGTTGGACTAAGCCACTAGGCAATGCAGGACACCTGAAGCTAGCTCTTCCACATTCAAACATTGGTCTGCCCACGAGCGAGATGCAAGTGTATCAGACATATCATCATGCGTAAGGTACAGTAGTGCCGACAATTCTAGGGATTCAAGCTCATTCCTTTCTATCCTTCAATTTTTGGGATACTTGCTCATATGTGGTGAAGCAAGGGAGTCGATTCCATCTTCATTCTGAATTGTCTCTGGATCTTCATTTGATCTCTCTTCGAACTGGATTTCTGATCTTCATTTGATCTCCACTCAAACTTTTGATTTATGATCTTCATTTGATCTTCACTTTGAACTTGATTTTGAGCCTATTTTCTGATCTTCATTTGATCTTCACTTTTCGGCATTCACATGTGATAATTTTCTTCAAAAACTTTCCTTTGGGGGATTTACTTGGGAAAACTATTTCTGGTATATCGATTGAGGATATCGATCTTATGATATCAATATGGGATATCAATCTGGGAAGTCGATCTATGATATCGATCTAGGGTATCAATCTTGAGGATTGATGTGGGATATCACTCTGGGATATTGCTCATTTTATCGTAAGCAAGGGATTCTGAATAGGGAACTAACCTATCCTTTTGCCAACTGCCAACATTTCCCATACCGTCCGCATAGAGGGATAAGCAAGAATAACTCTTTTCACTTCAGGATACCCGGTTCTGCTTCATGGCTTTCATCTTCCCCTAGTCCTTGTTAGGATTGTTTAATTTTTTGATTAGTGATAGGATTCTGATATGCTAAGGGCTATACTAACTGAACCTCAACTACAAAAGCAAAGCAAGCTTTCTACCAACTCTTGATAAGACCTCTAGGTATGGTTGAGTGACCAAAAAACCCTAGTATATCTCCATAGCAACAAAATGGGTTGTGTTGAGAAACACAATTACTCACATGAATGATGGATTATGATAAATGCAGAGATGCATGATTTAGACACAAACGTGGTGTCATTTGTAAGACTGACAAACATAATGCCTTCTATTATGGAATGCAATGGATGATGAATGCCTATATGCAATGCAGTAATGTAGTGGATGCATGAGTGAATGCAAAATGAGAATGCAAAATTCAACTGCAAATGCAAATGTTTTTGTATTTTATGCTTTACCAATTTTTTTTGGATTTTATTGATTTTATAATTTTTATGAGTTTTTGAGCCTCATATCTGACCAAACGGTGAGTACATGCCTTCGGAGCCTTTAGATTGACCAAGCGATTCTTAGGAAACCTTGGAGCTTTTAGGATTGACCAAAGGGATTATGAGCACCTTTGGGGCATTTTGGGATGACCAAGTGATTTTTGAGAATCCTTGGAGCTTTTGGGTTGACCAAGCAGTTTTTTAGAAACTCTTGGTGCCTTTTGATTGACCAAACTACTCATAGACGAGCTTGGAGCTTTTTAGGATGACCGAGTGGTGTTTAGCAACCCTCAGAGCCTTTGAGGATGACCAAAGGGCTTATAGATGCCTTTGGAGCTTTTTATTGACCAAACTACTCATGAAAGAGCTTGGAGCCTTTTAGGATGATCGAGCAATTTTTAGCAACCCTTGGAGCCTTTGGGATTGACCGAGTGGTTTTAAGCAAACCCTCGAAGCCTTTTACTATGCTCTCAAGCATAAAACACCTTAATATGGATGATGTTGAGAGGTTCAGGCTCTTCAACACCCCCTAGCGATGTTAGGTGATAGGTACCTAGACCAATATTTTTAGATATGATGTAAGGTCCTAGCCAATTAGCCATGAATTTGTCTCGCATATCTGGTGGTAAATTAGAGTTCTGTTGGTTCTCTTTCAAGACAAGATCCCCAACTTCAAAGTCTCTCTGGTGGACTTTGATATTGTAAGCTCATTTTAGTCACTCCTGATAAATGTGGAGATGCTCCAAAGCATTCACGCGACGTTCATCAAGCAACGTCAGTTGATCCAGTCGAGCTTGCCATGCGGTGTCATCATCGATGAACTCTTTCAATGCGACATGCAACATTGGAATTTCCAATTCCAAGGGCATAATGGCCTCAATGCCATATACTAGTGAGAATGGTGTTGCCCCAATGGGCATCCGAATACTAGTCCTGTAAGCCCATAATGCAAGGGGCAGCTGGATATGCCAGTCCTTGTGGTTTTCTTGGACCATATTTTTCAATATGGCCACCACTATCTTATTTGAAGCTTCAGCCTACCCGTTTGCTTGCGGATAGTATGGAGTCACAAAACTGTGTTTGATTCTATATTTAGATGTCAAAGCTCTCACAGTTTTGTTCTTGAATGACGTTCCATTATCCGATATTATTTTGGATGGAATCCCAAAATGACTTATGATATGCTCCAGTATAAACTCTGCTATACGAGCTCCAGTTGTCATTGTTAAGGGTATTGCTTCCACCCACTTTGTGAAATACTCAGTAGCCATGATTATGAATGTATGTCGACTCGATGATGGGGGAGAGATCTTGCCTATAAGATCTAATCCCCATTGAGAAAATGGCCAAGCCGCTTGAATGGGTTGTAAGGCCTATGATGGCAAGTGCATAAGATTAGCATGATGCTGACATTTGATGCATTTCTTGACATACACATTGCACTCCTTCTCCATAGTGGGCCAATAGTAGCCCATTCGAAGGATGCACTTGATGATGGCCATGCCACTGAAATGGCCACCGCATGTACCATCATGAGCTTGCAAAATTGCCCATGATGCCTCTTGGGGCTCTAAGCAATGAAGGAGAACTCCATCGTAACTTTGTCGGTACAAGATGTCTCCTATTAAGACATATTTTGTCACTTTTTGTTTAAATGTGCATCTTGCGGCATGCGACAATCCCTCTGGGATCATACTAAGTTTTAGGAAGTCTTTAATTTATGACATCCAGTTTTGATAAATCTCAGCTTTGATTGCTAAGATGACTTGCTCCCCCTACGTATTTACTTTTGCAAATGCAGACTGGGAAACAACCTTATGGTGAATGGTAGTACCACTCCCCATCGGACTCTGAGAGGTTAATGACCCCCAGGGTGCCTTCTTCAAAAAGTCTTCAGCTCTACAGAACCATTCAGCTTTTGGTTCTACGCTAATCATATTGACTGACATTTTATTGTCAAAGGCTTCTCGCTCTGCTACGGGATGCGAGAGCATTTTAACATGAATGGTAGTGAAATCAATAGACGGATTCTGAGGGATTAAGGATCCCAAAGATGCCATGGTGTCTGCAAACCTGTTTGATGAATGAGGGATTGCCTCGATGTCATACCATTCCAATTTAGCTAAATACATGATTACAAGATCTTTATAGGCTTTCAGTACGGGACATCGACACTGAAAGAGCCCCTTGACTTGATTTACTATGAGCAAGGAGTCACCAAAGATGTTTAATATTTTAATATTCATGGCGATGGTTGTGTGGAGCCCTAGCAGCAAGGCTTCGTACTCAACATTATTGTTGGTGCACAAAAAATCTAATTTAAATGACAAGGGCATTGGAGCTCCTTGCAGTGTGAAAAACACTATTCCAGCACCACCCCCTTGCTCGCACTTCGAACCATCAAAGAACATAGTCATATCAACATTGTTCTCTGGTTCTTCGAGTTTGGGAGCTTCAGATATGATGAAGACTGCATCGTCCGAAAGCTCTATGGTTAGAGGCCTACTGTTTGATAGTGGTGCCTCAACTAATTGATCAGCTATGACCTATCCCTTAATGGACTTCTGGCTTATGAATTCTAGATCAAATTCTATCAATAGCATGATCCACTTCATAGTACGTGTATTGTGATACGTCTTACTCATCATGTACTGTAAAGGGTTTTGTTTTGATATAACATATGTTGTATGACTCAACATATAGTGCCACAATTTCTTTGTAGTGAACACTACTGCTAAACACAGTTTTTCCACATATGCATACCCTAGCTCGTAACTCACCAAGGTTCGGCTAATATAATATATGGCTTGCTCCTTATCTTGCACGTTCTTTTGGGCTAACATGGTCCCTAATGCAAAGTCGATCACCGATATATATAGCAGAAAAGGCACATCTGGCCTTGGTGGAGCTAGCACTAGCGGCGTCACCAGGTATTGCTTTATTTCAGTGAAAGCTGCTTGACAATCCTCATCCCAATTGAATGGGACCCCCTTGTGTAGCAGTCGATTCATGGGTCGACATTTATCCGATAACTGAGCGATGAATCACTTTATCGATGCTACTCTACCCTGAAGGCTTCTTAACTCTTTAATATTGGAGGGAGGACGCATTTCTAAGATAGCCTTGACCTTCTTTGGGTCAACTTCGATGCCTCTCTTTGAGATGATGAATCCTAATAGCTTACCAAAAGTTATGCCAAATACGCACTTCTTAGGATTCAACCTAACATTATATTCTATTAGGCGATCGAAGACCTTCCTTAAGACCTCCACATGCTCAATACGTAGCAATGACTTGGCTAACAAGTCATCCATGTAATCTTCTAGGATTTTATGCATATAGTCATGAAAAATGTATGTCATGGCTTGCTGGTATGTTGCACCAACATTTTTGAGGCCGAATGGCATAACTTTGTAGCAAAATGTTCCCCATGGCATTATAAATGTGGTTTTGTGTTGGTCTTCGGGTTTAATCCAAATTTGATTGTAACCAAAAAAATCATCCATTAAGGAGAGCATTTCATGACCTATAGTTGCATCCACAAGAGCATCGATATTAGGCAATGAAAATGAATATTTGGGTGTTGCCTTATTGAGGTCTCTAAAATCCATGCAAATACGGATTCTTCCATCAGGTTTTCCCATGGGTACCATATTGGACACCCATTCTGGATAGTCGATGGAAATCACAAATTCTACATCCAACAACTTTTGTAGCTCATCTTTCACCATTAAGGCTACTGTCGGATGCATCTTTCTAAGCTTTTTCTTGATCGACTTCTTCGTCAGATCTAGCGAAAGGTTATGCGTAACCAATTTTGGGTCTAGACCTAGCATATCCTTGTACATCCAAGCAAATAGATTTGGTCTCTCTTTTAGTAGAGGGATGAGGGTGGCCCACTCATCTAGAGTGAGACTCTCTCCAAGTTTAACCTTCTTTGCATTGGTGGGATCATTACTGATATCCACCTCAAAGGTTTCCTCTATCGACATATGTGATCCCTCCTCAAGCTGATGAGGTGTAGGAATCAAATGGATGTCATCAGTCGGGTTGATAGGTTTCGTGTTGGAAGTATTTTTGGCATGATAGAAATCGTATGCATAGCCTGGCACAAAATGGAAAGGTTGCAACATTTCTTCGTTAGGGAAGAAATCTTCAGGCTCTATAGGTGAATCAACGTGATCCTAGTCGATAGCATCTTTGTTAAGATACAATGGTTTAGATGGATCTATTGGATTTTGGAGTGGAGTGGTCAAATCAATGGAGACCATATTGATGGAATGGTATTGGCCTCTAGAACCACATGGACAAACTTCTATATAATCGATGCAGTCCTCATACCCATGATCTGGCTCTAATGGCACAGGCACAAAGGGGTCTTCTCTATGAGGACTACGGACAACTGGATCCTCCCTATGCACTAATTGCAAAATAGGATCATTTGGCTCATAGAGCTCCATGTAGGTCGATGGAAGAGGATTAACCAACCGATAAATTTGCTCCAGGTTTAACCGTCTTGCTCTCAGACGAGGACCAACATGTAACTGATGATAGACCTCATCTATGTCGATGGGTTGATGATGGTGATGCAAATAAGGAGGACCAAGGTAGGCCCTCTCTAACTCATCTTCTTCATCACTATCCGACAACCAAAACCCATCATTCTCTCCTACTCCTATGGGGCGCTCTGGCAGGTGCGGCCCCATGAATCTGACCTCTTGATTGTTGTCATCACTATCCGGATAAACCAGATAATTATATCGTAAGTGTGACACTACCAAGAAATCTAGCTCTGCTTCTTCCCCCAAGTGATCAATGTTGGGAAGAGTCTCTTCGGTAACATGTACCGACTCTATAGGTGGTATGTGATGCGCATGCAAAGACCCTAGATAGGTCACCTCGGCTTCATCCTCAGATTGATCATTGTTTGAGGATTCACTGTCAGCATCATAACTCGGTCCACTCATCTCGGAGGTGGACTCCTCTCCATCATCACTGTATAGATCTCCTGACTTGAGATCACCCAAAATTGTGGGGCTATGCCCCTGCACACCTGTGTCATTGGTAGCACTATGGATTTGGTGACCCAGGTTGTCTCTGGGGTTCCACTCTGTATCAGTATGCTCTAGGAGCTCTTCATGATTTCCTTCAAGTGGCTCAATGGTGATGACAGATACCATTGGGTAAGTCCTCTAGAATCTGGATGGATTAGGATGATATGGGTTAAAATCCATGTCATCCCCTAGGCTAAGGTACAAGTGATCTAAGGATGCTATGAGCAAGTCATCTTGTCCTTGTATCTGTAATCCTAGGCTGAACCTATCAGTTGCTAACTGATAATGTGGTTCGAGCGGAGTCCTACGTCCTTGTTTGAAGAGACCAAGGTCATACCCATGCCAATGATATAACTCAAAAATATGTCTGGCATAGTCGGGGTTTGATAGATAATGAACATTCACCATGAATGGTTCATCATCATCTTCGTCCATGGGCGTACGCGTGGGAAGCTGATCTAGCCCCGCATAGATGAAGTTTGTCTGGTTGGGTGGTTCTCCCAATGGAACCATGGATCCAACCAAAAATCGGTGAGCATGGGGGTGGCCCATCTCTTGTGCTGTCTCTAGAATTGGTCTGAAGGTAATATTTTGCACAATGTACTCTCCAAGCCCTGTAGTGGCTAGATGAATAGTCACCCATGGTGCGGATGACCCTACTGACGATGCAAGCGAGGTAGGCTGAGGTACCTCCTCGGCTATGTCTTGGGCTTCCTCCACTTCCATAGGGGTGGGAGCCTCTTCGATGACTGGCTCGGGCATATGCTTTTCTTCTCTCTTGCCCATTTTTACCTTTTGCTTCCTCTCATCCCGAAGCATCACTGATGCAGTCGGTCTTAAGGAAGTAGCAGTAGTATGCTCAGATCTGTGTGACATAGATATCGATGGTTGAGCATCTACCCTTTGCTTTCTTTCTGGAATCTTAGTTGATGATGCTGGCTGGACGTCTAGGTGCATTGATGGGAGTATGAAACCCCTTGGCAGATCTACCATGTTCACAAATTTGAATGGTTCTCCATCTGACGGTACCATGTGAACTTGTCCCTCATGAATGTACTTCATGCACTGATGTAATATCGAGGGAACGCAATGCATCTCATGAATCTAGGGCCTCCCTAGTAGGATGTTGTACTGCATGGCTCCTTCTATCACATGACACATCATAGAGATGGTCTTTAGGCCTACTTGGATGGGTAGGACAATCGTACCAACCATCGAACATAACGCATCGTTAAACACTCTCAACGTGAATGCAGTTGGTACGATGTGTGATTTTGGCAGCTTCAAGGGACTCAAAGCCTTGGTCGTTATGATGTTGATCGATGAACTAGTGTCGACCAAAACCCTTTTAAATGGCACATGGTTGACACATGCAATTATATGCAATGATGGGTCAGCCATCTCAGTGGGAACCATCCTGATCTCGTGATCGTAAAATTGGATCGTTGGTTCCTGGCACTATTGTACATGTCCCACAAAATTTGTGAATGCTTGAGCATCCTGGGATTGTACTTCAATAGACCTCAAAATGTCCATAAGAGTCTCCCTATGCCTAGGGGACTACTGTATCAATTCATATATAGACAGCTTCATAGGAGCTGTCTACAGGTTTTGGACTAGCCTGCTCCGTATGGTCACCACCGGTCTCGTTGGTGGGCCTGGAATATTCTACATCGATTGTTGATTCGACATGGCTTGTATTCTTATGGGAGCACATGGTTGATTCAGCTGCTCATACCTCCCATGCCTTGTGACAACATTAACCATACCAATGAACCCTTGAGTAGGTGGTTCGATGCACACCTGGTTGACGTGACCAACGTTGTTGCGCGGTGCCTCATGGTTTGGAAGTGGATTCTTGTAGATCCCCATGTTCTGGTTGTCAGGCGCTAGTGGATTACTTGGCACTACAAGCTCTCCTTTCTCAATCATGTTTTGCATGATATGCTTGAAGGACCAACATACTTCGATGTCATGACCCTTCGCTCGGTGAAAGATGCAAAACAGGTCATCCTGGTACCCCTTTGCCTTGGGTTGATTTGGATCGACCATCTTGATTTTGGGTAATCTTATTGCCTTGGCCTCACACAATTGGTGGAATATCGATGTTAGCGATTCCATCAAAGGTATGAATTGGTGAGGTGGGCATTGTTCTTTGTTCTTGCCCTTATAGTTATTATTGCACTTTTTGTACTACGTAGGAGGAGGTTGGGCCTGATAATTTTGCTTTTGCTGCCCTTTATCCTCTCTCTGGAGGTTCAACACCACTTGGTTGATGTGGGCCTACTTGCCCTTATGCTTTGTGGAGCTCTTATTTGGCCCCTCTTTCCTGCTCTTAAGCTTCAAGTTGCCTTCCTACAACTTGATGTCTTCAATCACCTTGGCTTGCGCCAAAGCCTCCTCGAATGTTGAATATTGTTGCAGCTGCAACAATAGCGAGATGTGCTTGGCACAACTCTTAGTGAACATTCGGGTTAATTCCATGGTAGGAATAGGGAATGGTAGCTTCACCATTAACCTCCTCCATATCTTTCTGTATTGTTCAATTGGCTCATCATCACGCTGAGCTAGCACAACCAAATCGAAAAGGTTTACCTATTTCTTGATGCCAAAAGAAAAGCGTTCAAGGAAAGCATCTACCAGTTGCTCAAAACTGGTAATACTATACCTCTTCTACTGGTTGAACCACTCTCGGGCTGGGCCTAAGAGCATCATGACAAACGTGTGCAGAAGTAAGGCATTATTGCTAGCTATTTGGAAATAGGCATCCAAAAATCCCGTGACGTGCTCCTGTGCATCTTCGTCACCTTTAAACTTGTCTAGCCTAGGCATAACAAAATGCTCAGGATAGGTAGGAGCAAGTATCGAGGGGTCTAGAGGCTCATTGTGAATATTTCTTAAGGTCAACTTTTGAACAGTCATGCCTTACCTCTCGATCACCTTCACTTTAGCCGCTAGGGCTTTGTAGGCCTCTGAGGATAGAAAGTCCTCCTCCCTAAGTTGTCATGGTGGTGGTCTAGGAGGTACATTCTTCCTCAATCATGGTGGAGGATGTTGCTCTTCCTCCTCCTCCACTTGGGATTTTTTAGGATACTCTTGCTTATTTCCATCTCCCTAAATTTCCTCATGTTGTTGTTGCCTCTCATGGTCGAACGGTGGTGGTCGTTCTCTTGGTAGGGCACTAATATGAGTATGAGCATCTCTACGCTCCTGGTGCACATCGACTTGCGAGAAAGCCTTTCTCTGGATGCACTCTCTACTCTCTACATGAGTATATAGGCCAGCCCTGGCTAGCCTATCTTCTTGCTCTACGTGCTCCTTTTGGGCAAGGATGCATTCTTCATGCATGCGCTGCTCATATAGTCTCTGTCGAATGAGCCTCTACGATTGAAGATTCTCATCTTCAATGCATTGTCTTTCTAAGCGAGCATCCTCCAATTGATCTTGGAGAAGCTGTCATCGCTGCTCAGATACCAGCCTGTGCGATCTATCAAGGTCATTGGCCATGATAGGCCTCTAGTATGTATGCTCTATGCGAGCGACCTTATGGGTTATGTACCCATCTGACTGATCTACGATGCTTTTGCCTTTGTCTATAAAGATGACATTGGCATCCTACTGAACTCTATGCTCTGTGCCACCATGCATGGATGGTGGATGGATCACATGAGGGTGCTTAGAAGCCTCTCCATGTTCTCTAGTAGTTCTTATAGAACCCCTACTATGCTCACTCGAGGCACGAGTGGGCGGAGCTAAAGGCTTATAGCCTAGCTGCTCGAGGATGCTACCCAAGCCATCCAACTATCTGGATCTCCACCGCTCATGCGGTGGTGTGCCATTGGCTCCCACCTTAGCCATGTCAATGGTGATATTTCTATGTTCTTTACATGTGGGAGTCTGCATAGGCCTATGCTCAATGGTGGCCCTATCTGAATGCCCCTGAATGGGTGGATCTCGATCCCGTCTGTACTTCAAAGGTGGAGCCATGGATCCTCCTGTAGACCTATGTCGTAGGGGTACTAGCTTAGACCCCTGTATAATGTACTCTTCGATCGATCTCGTAGATGCACGTGCAATGCGGTCTCGATAATGGCTTTCGAGTGGAACACTCTCATGCTGAGAGGCTCCCTGATCTATCCTGTGCCTAGAAGAATGCACAGAAACTCCTCTAGTAGGGGTATGCTCAGTAAGTTCCCCTCATGTCGAGTTATCTCCTCTAATGCTTGTCGAATGATGTTCGGGAAGCACACGTGGGCGAGGACTCGACATGTGCTGCTGATGTGAATCAGTTGGGGCTTGGTCATTGGCTTCAGGCTTATGCCTTTGTCGACCACCCCGTGTCTCCACCATAGTGTACCTAGTGTCTAAATTTATTCTTTATTACACAAACAAGGTATACAATAGTGTTTATCTCGTATTAATTTTTGAAAGTGAGCCCTAAACTGTTTGATGTTGTTTCAATGATTTGTTGTATCAGTATAGAACTCCTTATCATGTTTTGAAAAGTGTTGGATGATATTCTCAGTTTAAATTGGCTTTCACCTGTATGCTCGTAGCTCGACAACTTGGCTATGAACTCCAAGTCATGTAATCCAACCTATAATGTGTGGTAATGAAGCCCACACCTGGTCAAGGAGCACAGGTCCTCCCAGATCCTCACCCATTTTCCCCTAGTCAGTGTTATACCCTCCGAAGAGAATACATGCAAATTTTCTAGGGTACGAAAGGTTCTTGGATCCGGTATTGGTCTAATAACAAAGGGTACATAGGATTTGGGCCAGCGGATGGAAATGATGCCCACCATCGTTGAACCCTACTAGTGGTTGGATGTCAAGCCCAACTCACTAGCGTTTAAGTGCCAAGTGGTGTGTGTGGTTCATTTTAATATACATAAAAGAAATGCATCATATAGCACTCATGCTCATTTTCTATATGCTATGCAAATGAAAGAACATTTCAAATTCAGAAAATGCAAGCTATTCTAGATGCTCCTTTAGACAATGCATATTACGATGGTAATGACCACTACTTGGGCCTCAACATGCAAACCAAACACACAAATTCTATCAAGCACGTTGGATTCTAGGGCGGATTGCAATCAGAGATCCGTTGTTCCTAGCAGCGCCTTTCTACAAATGCAAATTGAAATGAACTAGGACATGATTGATTTCCTTTTTCTTAGTTTGCTTTTCCTAATTGCATTTCAAAATAAGCATTCTGTAAAAACATAGAGAAGTAAAAAGAAATAGAGAGTGGAAAATAGGGCCTACCTCAGGTCTTGAGTTGATCTGCACTCTACTTTCTGTTGTCTGTGTTGTCAGGTGTAAACCATAGGTCTGGTCTACGGTCTGCACTATAAACCATGTGTTGAACCTATGGTTCAATTGTTGGCCCATAGTTGATAGTTGCGGTCTATACCTACAATTTCAAAAATCAAGAAACAATAGTTAGATCACATGAATTGTGGAGTTCCACCATGATCACCTTCTGTAACCACCAAAAAGGCTCACACCTAATGTATCCTATTGCAAGAATTGATAAACAAAATACAAGATGCATACAAGAACAAGAAATTGACAATGAAATGATCAATAAAAGATGCTTTATTCCATTATATTTCAATGCCAAACTCAAATTACAAGTACATCCCTCTTAGGGATAATCATCTTGATACAATTGTTACAATAGGAGGTATTTTGTTTCCCTCTCAAGGGTAGGTGTGATTTCAAAGTGCCCTTCGGGATGACACGAACTGCTCTAGGGTGGAGTAGACCCTCTTCTTCATGTTGAGGAAGGAATTGAATGATTGTAGCTCCTTTAAAACCTATTTCCTATGATCAAGAAACAACACAAGAATGTCAAAAGCATAGGAAACCTCTCATGATGAGGCCCTTTAAAGACAAATAGCATGAAAATAGCATAATGACATGAATTCAAGAAAATACGTAAACTATGCTAAACATGCACAAATCCTATCAATATTGATGGAAATATATGAACAAGAAATACAACTATCAATCTATGGCATCAATTACTTGAAATGAAGCATTATAACATGAAAAGAAGCCATTAATGTCTAAACTACCATAATGAAAATAAGTTAGTAAAAACACTAATTATGCTGGTCAGAAGTCTCTAAATTCCTAACTAAACCATTAAAATGCTAAATGTAATCTAATTAAGCATACTGGAAGTGAAATAGTAAGGAGAAGTCACCTCTGTTGCAAATCGTAGCTCTGATTAGCGGTCTACACTGTAAACCATGGTTGAAAGCCATGGTGAGCAACCAAGTGGTTTGCCCTCCAAATTCAAGGGTTGTGGGCTTGACCTCCTTGTCCAATTGATGTTCAAGGGTCACCTTCGGTGTCCTCTGATAGGTTTGGTGGTTGAATCATTGAATTGGGCCTCCGTTTGCCCGAATTAGCGTTTCTTGGCTCTCTAGCTCCTTAGGGCATCCATGGCACAATTGTCATGATGGTTGACGAATTAGCAAAGGGGTTGGCAATAAATCTCTCTCAGTACTCTCAAGTGAGTGTACAATTTGATAGGGCTTCACTGCTCAAGTGTGCTATCTCATCTCTCTATATTTTGCCCTATTTTTGAGGGGTACTTATAGGATTACCCAAGGGCTAGGGGTGGCTTCATGGAGAAGCCAAGATCAAGAAGGGGTGGTTAGGATAGTTGGATTGGAAGCTTCCATCCTTTAACCACCTTCTTCTAGAACAAATGGCCATTCAAACCGATTTGGCTCGGATGAAGGCCAACTGAACTTCAGTTAAGACCGTAGGTTACAGCTACGGTCCAGACTGTAAACCATAGGTGTCAACCGTGGTTCAGACTGTAGACCATAGGTCTGGGCTACGGTTCAGACTGATTAGGCCAAGGAGCCCAAATTGAGTGGTTAGAACCACTGCTCTATCTTGGAGTCTGTCCAAGATCTTCCATATGGTCTTGTAGCATGTCCATATGAGTAGTCGCCATCGACATGACACGTTTTAGGTGTCTACATTTGAGAATTCAAATAACATCATGAAATTGCTAAGCAAAAAACAAGATGGGAAAAAAGGCAATACCTCAATCATTGTACACTTAGAAAATCAAAAGGGCAATGCCATTGTGTTAGGACCCCATCCTAACATTATTATGTAATGAACCCCTTTCTAATGTTATTATATAATGCATTGCAATGTGCATGTGACACTTGAGGTGCTTAGACAAATGAGGTCATTTAATGCAACCATTATTAAGAATGTAACTATTTATTTATTAGAAGATTCTAATTTGGATTTCCACTTGCATGTGAATTCAACCCTTGAGCATTGGGGTTAGGGTTGAGAAAAATATTTAAAAAGTAAAGGGACATGGATAGATGTATGCATTTTTATATATTGTATCAAAGGGTTCTTCTAAGGAGGTTGCCCCCTCGAATAGGCTAACAATTCTACATTGTGATTCTAGTTTAATCAACAAAGTTGTTGCATTTCCATTTCATATCACAATATTTTTGTTTCATTTCCATTAATTTATTTATTGCAATATTTGTGTGGATATGCTTATTTTAGTTGGAAGGTTCTTACCAAGTAGTATCAAAGCACTTTCTAGGGCCACATCCTGTTGCAACTACAATAGTTCCTATCATACCTTTTTGTGCATGTTAAGTATAATTTTCCTTCCCTTTTGTTCTTTTTATGATTTATCCTCCAAGTCATTTTTTTGTGTTTTAGTTTAATAGGTTAGAAACCCTATGCTGGGGGTTTTAAAATATCATGGAGTCATCGTTATTGACTAAGCTAAATTTCCCATAAAGTGTCTAGAGAAGCGAGGGTTGATTGGACTCCAATACCTAGGCCTTAGAAAATACTTGTATACAAACTTGAGCCCCATGTACCCTTAGGTATGTAGGTAGACCCTCTAGCTTTAGGATAGTCCTTTAGCCCTAGGAAGCTTTCAACCATGTGTCTATCCATAGTGCACTAAGCATAACACTCAAAGAATATTACCCTTCTATACTGATTAGAGAGGCAGGTAGTGCATCCTAAGATATTGACTATATCCTTCTTGGGTAGTGGCCTAAAATATTGGTCCGAGCATTATCAAATGCTACTACAGTATATCAGAGGGCTATGGGAAGTACACATAGTTTGGCCTAGAGTAACCATATTCTTATCATTTATCAAACCCTAAACCAAACTATCAAAATTATATACCTGTTGTGACTGTTGCACAACTCGCCCCAAAATTGGGGACCCACCTTTTATTTTTTGTGTTTGGGCATTTTTGTTTCATTTTGAGTGTTTAGTAGGTTGCTTCGTTTTAGGTTGTAGTTGTTTGTTAATTTTTTATTAGTAATTTTTGACGATTTTATCATCAAATAGTTGTCGACGATTTTTATTGTCAATTTGTTGATGATTTTTATCGTCAATTTGTTGTTGATGATTTTTATCGTCAATTTGTTGTCGACGATTTTTTTTTTTTTTAAAGCGAAAAACCCCTTGCGCGGCCGCCTTGGTCTGAGAGACCACGAACAAGGGGTTCTACACCGTCAAAGTCACCCGGAGTCGCACCCGACCCTTGCCCGCACCAACATTATCAATTGGATTTTGGATACCCAATTCAGCTTTTTGGTACGGTGGAGATTTGAACCTGGGACCTCCCTTGGAGGATTGCCCTCTTCTCTCCAACTCACCTACAACACCTGGGTTTGTTGTCGACGATTTTTATCATTAATTTATCGTCGATGATTTTTATCGTCAATTTGTTATCGATAATTTTTATCGTTAATTTGTCATCGACGATTTTATCATCAATTTTGTTATTGATGATTTTTATCATCAATTTTGTTGTTAGCGATTTTATTGTTAGTTTTTTATGTTTTATTTCCTATGTATGTATGATACAAAATTAAAAAAAAACAAATAAAATAATAAAATAAAAGGTATGTATACATATATATATATATATAAAATAAAAGAAATAAATACAAGTCATTATTATTAAGTATATATTTTATATACACTAATAATAATGAAAATGAAAAAATATATAAAATAAAAATAAAACATAATAAAGACAAATATTTTTTACTTGGGTCTTTGACCTTTATTCACGAATGAGAATTTCAATGCTATAAGGGTTCTTTACATTAATATCCATGATGGTGGTATCTTTTATTTTTGGGAGTATAATGGTGTGGAGTATGTGTTATAATAGGACTTGTCATCCCTAATGTTATTTTTGTGGTTTCTAATATAGGTTAAAGGCAGACTATGTACGATGACACGGTTGAGAGAGCTCAACACATGGGCTCAATCTTTGAGATGACATTACAGACCAGTTTTTGGACGTTAGTTGTCCAATCTTACGTACCAAAGAGGATGTGGACATGAGAAACCCTGATGATGGGCGTAGTATACACGAAGGTGGCAAGGGCATGCATGGCCGATAATAGTAAATAAAAACATCAGCAGACGGGTATTTTGACGAAGGGTTCACAGTACGAGTGTCAACATATAAATGTGGTGATGTGGATACACAGTTCAAGGACAGTGCACGTGGTACACACTACCACGGTAGCAAATTCCCAACCTAGTGAGGTGAGATTTATCAGCTTGCCGTAGTTTGGCTTCGAAGAGCAGTGATACACAACATTGCGATGGTTTCAAAGAGAAAGCATGGACAACAAGACCCGGTCAGTGAAGACAACACGACAGATTGATTTCAACGTCGACGTAGGTCATAAGTGGAGGCACATAACGTGTCTAGTCAGCAAGTATTTGGGCGAATGAAACAAGTGGGTCCTGTGGATGTGGAACGAGGGATTAATTGCAGTAATCTCACTTCGATAAAGACAGACCAGCATCCACATTGGATAGAGATAGCAAAATAGCATAACAAAATAATCTCGAAGGTTTCGTAGCAGCGATATTTCGAAATCTTCGATGAGAAAATCATACCGAGATTCATAGTTTTGGAGGACATACATGTGGACTATCAATGCAGGATCAAAAATATTGCATGACGTAGACTTAGTAGTGATCGACGGTATGATAGAAGAGCAACAATAGTAATGCACTGCTCACCACGTCAGCAGACATGGATATTGTTCGTGTCGACGGTGTCTTCGATAAGTGGTACGAGGTTTTTTTTTTGGTAGGTTATGTGAGGACGGTGGAGCGATAATGATCGAGGTGGCTCACTACAGCTCTGAGAATTGTAAAGGACCAGCAAATGAATCAGTCTAAGATGTGACAGTGCAGTGTTATGATGCTCGAATAGTCGGATGGGTTCAAGGATTTATTTTATTGACCTACTAGCTCTAAAACAAATGGGAGGTGCTTCCAATGTTATAAGTGGATGGGTTGCCACATCCCTATATAAGGATATGATCGTTGCACGTCCGTAGAGTGAACAAAGAGGGTCGATAGAAAGTGTTTTATTAGATTTTAATGCTCCAGATGAAGCACCCTAGCACGTGCCATTGATGAAAAAAGAAAAAAAATTGCATGATCAAATTCTTAATACGTTGCCAATGAAGTTCAGTTTATCTTATTAATGAATAGAGGGCAAAGGTATTTTACGCGTGGAGTAAAAGACAAAGGGAGTCAGGCACGAGGGTGTTCATGCCTTTGTCAGCAAGGTAATAGGGTAATACGTTACAGAAACAAATAGGGGAAACGAAAAGCCATGCGAAAAAAGAAGAAGATGAAACCAAAAAAAGGAAACGAAAGGCGAAAGGGCGGAAGGAGAAAGAATTTTTTCTAGATTTCAAATATGTCATTAGAAGAGGAAACAGAGGCTTGGATTCTTTTAGGAAGATTAGATGCGGCTGGAATGGAGATGTAAAACAGAAATATTTTGGTGTTTTGATGTAAATATTGTAGGATTTCTACACCTTTTTTAGCAAAATAAGAGGAGAATCATTTCTAAATGTTTTTGTGTTTAATGTCCATTTTTTTGTTTCTCAGTTTTTAGATTTATAGGGAATGTTTAATCATGGTTGCATTGCTAAATATCTGGAAACAGAGAAGTCATTTTATTCCTTAGAAGCTTGCATCTAACTTATTTCGAGATGTGCAAATGCAGTTTCAGTTAGGTTGGGTTACATTCGAAAACTCTCATATCTCAGTTTTTTTTTTTAGTAATACTTTTTATACACATCCACCATGGGGATTGAACCTGGGTCACATCACCGATGATGCAAGTGGCATTCTTGTCATATCTCGGGTTTTGCATGATAGGGTAGCATGAAACTGATATTAGTTTATTTTTTGGATTTTCTGCATTTTATTTCCATTTCCAAATTTTATTTTTAGTTTTCTAACTTTCATTTTGCATATTTTTTTAAACTTCGAGAATTAAAATAAAAATCGAAAAAAAATAAAATGACAAAAATAATTACATGGGTGTGAAGAATGAGCTACAATATTTCATCCAAAACAAATTCGAACTCATTCCGAAGCCATTTTGATTTTATAAAAATTGTTGAAAATTGTTGTTTTATAAGGATTTTTATAATTTCGAAATTTTATTTTTTCACATTTTGAAGGCAAATCAGATTATTTAGTTTTATATTTTTATTTGCAAGCATAAATGAATTTTCCTTTATGAAAATTTCAATTTCATTAAAGGGGGTTAATTTTAATGGCATTCCATAGGCCATCATTTTTGGAGAAATAAATTCACCTTTCTTTATGAAAATTTTGATTTCATCAAAGAGAGGTAATTTATACATTATATCAAAGGCTATTGTTTTAAAGCATTAAATTATTTCTTCTTTATGAAAATTATGATTTCATTAAAGAGGGATAATTAATAATGACATTTCAAGATCATGCAATAAATTGCTCTCTTTGTGAAAATTAATTTCATCAAAGAGGGATAATTTATTTATTATATCAAAGGCTACTATAGCTACAAAGTGGGTCATCCAAATTATTCTATCTTGAGGTTTAAAGCAATATAAAAAGAATTCTTTCATCATTTAGAATTCATGTTTAGAGATAGGTTTTAATCTTCTACTTCATGCTTAAAGTAGGATTTAATGCAAGATAAAACTTGTTTAAAATCTACTTAATCAAAAGAAGATAAAAATCTACTTTAAAACATTCAAGATAAAAGGAACTAAGTCTCTACATCGTGGTCATATGAGGGCCAATTCACATTTATATTTTTTTAAGTTTTATGAACAATTATTAATATAACATGGTAAAATAAACAAACACGTGCCCCTTGTTAATAGTTACTTGCAATCACTAAGGTGTTCCTAGCACTTATTTGATACATCTTCATTGAAATTACTAATACACATGTGCAATGCTTATATAGTGGAACCTTGGAGAAGTTGTTTTCATTTTAACTTATTTGCAAGAGAGGGTTTTGTGATCAAAATCCTAAGGTGAGTGTGGTTTTGCAATTGGGCAAAATTACCACTCAAAAATACCCTAATCATAGACTTGAGCATATTAAGGAGACTACACTAATCAAAAAATTGATTATATAGTAGCAAATTCTTGATAATAATTTTTTTTTTAGTGTCAATAATAGAAGGGGTAGTTGTTAGAACCAATTGTGTCAAAAAATAAGTAAAAAATAAAACCGTTGGTGTTAGTAATAGTCGTGCATAGTAATAGAAGTGATAGTTGTTTGTATAGACACTTGTTAGAACTGATAGTTGTTAGAAAATCATGAAGATGATGATATTTTAGCCAGGTTATTTCACAGGTCCCAATATCCAAAATCTTAATCAAACTCAATGGTGAGGAGAAAATGGTGTTCCTAAAAATAGTTATTTTCCTTCCATTTAATTTATCAATCCGGGAGTTCGTAAACTTGTTGAGTACCTATGCACAATATATGCCTGTAGTAATTGGGAGATGAGTCCTATATATCATTTGGTTTGGTGGGGGTGTGTTTGTTCGTGTAGTTCAATTTATCCAAACCAATAAAAACTAAATGCAGAAAAATAAAGCACACAACTAAAAGAAACTGCAGGAAGTAAATTGTTGAAATTAAAATACTAATATCAAACACATGACTGAAAGGGAAATTGCTAAAATCAAACACACAACTTGAAATGAAATTGCAGAAAATAAACATGCAACTAAATTAAATAAAATAGGAAAATTAACACACTATAAAAATGAAGAAAGCAAGAAATAAAATAAATAGGGGAGGATTACTGCCTGGAGTGGGCCCAAGCTCCTACAAACGGTCCACCCAGCTTGTTATGTAACACTCACTCTTCCAAATACATGCAAATAGAGAACACTCAAAACTTTATTAATAATTATGCAGTACAAAATAACAACACTTTGTGGATTGGAAATTTGGGATCCTTTGTCTCAGGAATGGCCTACATTTTATACAGAATGCGGCCATCCCCTATTACAAAAATAGGTTGTTCTAATTTAATCATGCAACATGATTTGCTACGATCAGTTCATGCACAATTACAATCAACGTCTAATAAAAGAGTGGCCATGTCTAAAATTAATCATGCAAGATAATGATGGTGCTCCCTAAGTTTACATAACCATTTATTTCTAAATTTTGCATGGTCTCCAAGTCAATTAGTCAATGCATAAAATAAAGGTGCTTTATTCCCATCGGATATAGGCGCCTATCGGCCTATCATCGAGATATAGGCATCTTTCGACCTATCACCGGGAGATAAGCATTAGGAGATAAACACTTTTTAGCCACTGAAAGATAGTTGCTTTTTCTACCATCAGGAGATAGTCACATTTTTTCCATTGGGATATAGGTGTTAGTCCACGCATGCGAGATATAGGCGTCATCCCTTAGCAAGATTTAGATGCCCATTCTTGGCTCCACAATCTCCTTCGTTCCTCAAACACATTACGATTGTTGTACAATGCCAGGTCCATGTGGGACCTCGACTAAAAGATGTGCAAAAAGTAATGAAAATCTGCATCTACACACATTTCCCACTAAAAACATCGATCAAGCATAATACATCAATTTCCATTAAATATATGCAATAATTACACAAAAATACACTTCTAGTGTTAGTAATGCCACACAATACCCCATTTAAACATGCATAAAAATGAGCATTTTTGGTGCTCATCATCCCCCATGCCTAAGTATTGACATGTCCTCATGGCACCTTCTATTGATAATTCCCTATTTTTGCAACTATTTTCTAGTATGCTTTGTTTCGATGTCTCCGCTCTCGAGCCGTGGCCTTATCTTTTTCTTTGTTTCATTTGCTTTAGCCATGTTTATTGGGTTGGTTGGGACTTGCTTCTCCTGCTTGATTCTTCTCACATTGACCACACTTTGTTGGTCAGTAGGGACCCGTATCCTCCATTGTCATCCCACTAAATGTAATTGCATCTCGTTCAAGGGTTGGTTCAGCTTGCTACCATAGGAAATGATGCTCAGGTAGCTCCACTACTATTTCAATTGCTAGAGTATCTCATGATTGAAATTGTAACATAATAACCACTTATGATTTCGACAGAAGTACCACCCGTGGGTCCCCTACGAGTACTCCTTTGTATGCAACTTCCTCTTACTACAGAGTTTGATGTGTTTTGACTAGTAGAGGCATCATGGATTCTTTTTCAAACAACCCCATCTGCTAAAAATATTCCATCATTCATGATGGACGTCTGCCAATAGTAGCATAAGGGTCCAAAATTACATCGGGTGTGTAGGCCTGACACTGATGCTCGACTTCCTGGTCATTCACTTATGAGATCACCATGTTTCCTTGTATTTCTTCAAGCTCTCTTTGAGCGTGGTGAACTCCTATAATTGATCGATAAAAACTTCAAGTGATGCAGCCCACTCTTCATCAAAGTTCAGATCACACTATGATTTTCTCCTTATTTATAGTGGTGGCTTTGCCATAGCCTTCTACATTTGTTTCTTTGTGGGTTCCAAGGCCTTTGCATCTATTGGTGACATCGTGAGAGCAAGAACCACTTCTCTCTTGGGAGGTGATACTTTTTGAACATCTAGTGTCTTTGTATCCTGCATGCATTAGTCCATTGGTGCAACATCAAGGGTTTTAGCTCTTGGTTGATCATCACACTGACTAGCCATGGTTTGGTCAACCTCTAGTTGACCATCTAACTAGGTAGCTAGTGAAGGCTTTGCAGACTCATCTTCTAGATGTCGTGTTGCCCTTCTCAACTGACTCCCCAACTAACTGAGCAAAATTATCACATGTAGGTGACTCCTCAGCTAACTAGGTAACATATACATGTGTTGCTGCCTCCCTAGTTGATTGGGCATTATTTGAATGGTCAAATTTAGGCTAACTAGTTGATCAGGTATCCTTATCTTTCTTACTATCTGATATTTCAACAAAAAGGGACCCTCTCTACAAAATAGGTCTTCCTTGTTCCTAGAAAATATCTACCATAGGGGCTTCTGATTGGTCCCTTGTATCATGCACTTGGGCATATGATGCCTTCCTAGCATTCGAGTTATATGCCCCCATGGACTCTACCTTATGCTCTGAGTCAATAGAGGAAATTATTGGGTCCATGGCCTAGTCTGTCTACATAGCAACATCAACTCAATTTTCTTTTGTGATGAGCAATTGTTGCAATTTCTTCACCATGCTCTCTAGCTACTACACTATGTCTTTCAACTACCACACAATGTGGTTAGACTCTTGCTACTCTACTATGGTAGCCCATTGAAACTCTTAAAACTCAACTTGTACTGCATTAAAATTTTCCTCCCAATTGGAGGCTTACGCTTTTATGTTCCTCAATTGGCCTTGGAGGTCTTCCTTCAAAGAGTTGTTGTAGGGCACTTCGACAAAGGCTAAACCTTGCAATACCTAGGTGGCTTGTTCATCCTCCACCATATGATCCTCGTTGTCCTCTAATGAACTATAGTCCATCAAATTCTTGATCGCCACCCCACTCCTCGATGTAGGCAGTGATGTCGCCCGAAAATAGGCTCAATTCAGCCTGCTCTACCTCCCCTTCTGAATGACTATGTTGGGAGGTAGGCACCTCTACTTCTTCATCCCCAATAGCCTCATGTTGCCCACTGGATGATTCAGATGTAGCTCCCTCTACTGTAATGGTTGGTAGTGGTGGTATAGCCCTCCTTGCTTTTGCATGCCAAATTAGGGTAAAAATCAGCTCATGATGTCCTAACACCGCTATTGTGCCCACCTGGTATCTGTTGGCCTCATCTCATAGGGCACTCATCAAATAATATGGGACATTGATATGGTCCCCATGTAGCAAATGATTCCAAAATTGAAAGTGGTTGGCATTGAGCTAGGAATATTTTCTAGTGCAGGTGAAGAACCTGGACAATTGCTTGAGCACCTATCACCATACCTTTAGGACATACTATTTTGGCAACCTCGATTGTGTCAACCATATCATGGGTTACCCAAAGAGTGCAACTCTCAATATTATCCCCCTTGTGCATCTAGCCCCTTGTGCATATGAGGCTGGTGACTTTCGCTACATATTCTTCCATTACTAGTATTATCAACCCTCACATTCACACAACTCCATAATCCATTGAAGTTGCAAATTCTCATGCTGCCATGATATCTTGGCCTTGGCTGACCAGGCAGTAATAATCCATCCATCCCGCAACTTTAAATTGATCCTGAATAAAACCTGTAATTTTTGAGAGATTTATGGGCTCATATTTCTTTTGTGCATGATTTTGTGAAGGTCCTCCCATGGTGTCTACTATGTTTTTCTAGTCTTTCTGATTGTAAAATGAGCACCTATATCCGTTTTAAACATGGTGAAGCATGTGACTATATATGTGCATATAGTGGGCACCTCTCTTTTCGTAATCAACAATAATTATGGAATCCATGTAATTAATCTTAAATCGTGTACCGAGATATAGTTGAATATAGTTACAATCTCTCCCATGCCTGATTGGCACCACATGGTATATTGTTGATGTGGGGTTGCATGATTGGACAATGGAATCGTGGGGCATGTGTTGGCACGTAACATAGAAATATTTTTTATGATAACTATGCACATAAATAATAAAAAAATTAGTACATACCTAGGTGATTTTTCATGAAACATGATGTGTAGATGCTTAGTGGTGCAACTTGATTGATCAAAACATTGATTACAGTGTACCAGGGTGAATCAATGGCTTGCATTTTTTCATGTGGTGCAATCTTATCAAAGTAATGTTATTGGGTACTGCATTTTTATTAGTTTTGAGGTCTCATGCTAAAAATAAAACTATGATTTATTTACCATGGGATAACACACTTCTACATTGAAATTTAAGAGTCGTGTGCCCTATTGTCAACATCTCAGGAGTAAGCATACTCCAACATCGATGACCAAAAAGTAGGTCTACTCCATCCATCAAAAAATTTATTTTATCATATGTGCATGGATATAGGTGCTATCGTTGCTCGAAATATAGGCATTTATTTCTTGCAATATAAGCGCTTGTGTTTTGAAAATAGGTGCTTGTGTTTTTCTTCTAAAGATAGGCACCTGTGTTCTAAAGATAGGTGCTTGCGCTCTACTTCTAGATATAGGTACCTATGTTCTGCCTCTGAAGATAGGTACCTTTGTTGTTCTGGTTCTGAAGATAGGTACCTTAGCTATTTTGATTCTAAAGATAGGTATCTTTGCTATTCTGGTTCTAAATATAGGTGCCTTCTTAGTCTAGATACAGGTACCACTCCCTTTGGTGGAAGATAGGCATTTTTGAGGTAGCTCGAATATAGGTGTCGCCCTCCTAGTTAAAGGTAGACACTGTTGTATTGACCCAAATATAGATGCTTACTTTCTTGTGGTAAGTAAACACCTATATACGAGCTTAGATACAAGTGCCAAAGTATAGGCACCTTCTCTGCATTGTTATACTCCTCAAAAGTGAGAAAAATAGGGCAACATAGCTTCGTGCCTGATAGGCCCATTTCGACCTAGATGTCTATAGATCACATTTGAGTCCACGTGGCTCTACAAAATAAACACACAAAATAAAAGAAAACAGATATCACAATTTTGTGCTTGATAGGTCTGGTTGACCCGGATGCCTAGAGATTGCATTTGAGTCCATGTGTCCCTGCAAAATAAACATACTAAAAAAATAAAAATTTATTCTAAAAATGTGTTAGAAAAATTATATATATAAAATGTTTTTTCTATGAACGCATAAGCGTTCGTCAAACTGCTAAATATTTTTCATCAAATGGGGTCTCCCCCATGCCTACATCTGATCCGATCACATGGATTGGAGGTGCATGGTATGGGCGTAGGTGGTGGTTGTTGACTGTTAAAATGATGTCTCTATCGTCAATGGTTTTAATGCAGACAACACCATTATTAATTACTTCAACCACCTCATACGGGCCCATCCACCTCTACATGAGTTTTCCCTTGTGCTCCTAGAACCAAGAATCATAAAGTAATGCCCAATATCCTTCTTTAAATTGTTTTGGTCATATGTGGTGATCATGCCACATGGCCCTCTACTTTTGCATGATTTTTGTGCATTATAGTGCATCTTTCTTGTATTCATCCAACTGATTTAGTTGGTGAATACGTTCCTGTTGTGCAGCGTCTAAGTTTAGGTTTAGCTCTACAGTAGTCCATAGAGTTTTTATTTCAAATTCAATTGGCATCATTGCATTCTTCCCATACACCAACTGAAATGGTGTAAATCTCATAGTTGTTTTCCAGGTAGTCCGATATGCCCATACTACTTTCAAGAGGTATTTTTCCCAGTCCTTCTTGTGTTGTTACACTATTTTGGTGAGAATGTTCTCCAAATCTCAATTTGTAACCTCCACCTACCCATTTGCTTGTGGATGATAGGGGTGGTTTTGTTGTGCCAGATATAGAACTACTGCATCAGTTCTTAAATCATCTTCGAGGTAAACTGAGTTCCCTGGTCAGTGGTAATCTCCCTAGGAACACCAAACCTGGTGAAAATAAATTCATACAAGAACTACGCTACATTATCTTCTTTTGCATTCCATAGTGCCTACACTTCAACCCACTTAGTCACATAGTCAATACATACTAAAATATACCTTTTACCATTAGACTATGGATTGATTGGTCCAACAAAATCCATCCCCCATTTATCAAATGGTTCAATATGCACATGGGGTTGAAGGGGTATTTCATCTCGTGGAGTTGGTCTACCCATTCTTTGACATTGATCACAATGGCTAACATATTTTATTGCATATTTAAATAATGAGGGCCAATAATACCCTGTTTGCAAAATTTTAAATGTAGTTCTTCATCTTGCAAAATGTCCACCACATGGTTCATCATGATAGGCTTTTAAAATTTTTATGATTTCATTTTCCGCAACACATCTATGCATGATTTGATTGGGGCTAGTTTTAAATAGGAAACCATCAATCCATGAGAAGGTTGCACTCTTTTCAATTAATGTTTGAGCTTCTCTAGGTGTGAGTGTAGGTGATATTTTTTTGGTTGCTAGGTAATTGGCCATATCGACATACCATGGTATTTGTTCATCAAGAGCAAAGAGATGCTCATCCAAAAATCGATCTTCAGTGGTAGTGTTGTCTTGAGAGATTAACCTGGAGAGAAAATCTGCAACAACATTATCCCTACCGGGTTTGTCAATAATGGTTACATCAAATTCCTATAAAAGTAAAATCCATCTAATAATTCTACCACTTATCGTAGGCTTGTTCATCAGATATCTAATGGTTGTATGATCAGTGTGTACAAATATTTTATAGCCTATGATATAATGGTGAAATTTATTTATAGCATGTACTACTACAAGGAATTCTTTTTCTGTGATAGTGTAGTTGAACTCAGTGCTCGTAAGATTTTTACTAACATAATAAATGGCATAAAATTCATTTTCGTCCTTCTACCCTAGTGCTACCCCTATAGCATTGTTGGATGCATCTACATAAATGTGGAAGGGGAGGTTCCAATTTGGACCTCTCAGCATAGGAGCAATTGTCAGTTTTTCTTTCAAGGTCTGGAACGCTTGTTCACACTCACTAGTCCAGACAAATTCAACATCTTTGGTTAACAGTGTGTGTAGTGGTTTGGTGGTTTTGCTAAAATATTGAATAAACCATCGATAGTATCTAGTAGAGCCTAAGAAACTATGGACATCTCTCTATGTTTGGGGAGTAGGTAAGTTTTTAATCACTTCTATTTTCCTTTTATCTACCTTGATCCCCTCAACAGAGATATGGTGTCCTAAAACTATCCCTTCTTGCATTAACATGAAGTATTTTTCATTACTAAGGGACAGGTTTATTTCTTGATAGTGTTGGAGTACTTTCTCTAGATTAGTTGTAGCTTCTTCAAAGGTTTCACCGTATACGGTGAAATCATCCATATAGACTTCTACAATCTCTCCTACCATATCTAAAAAATGCTAAGAACTGCCCTCTAGAAAGTGGCAGGTGCATTACATAACCCGAATGGTAAGACTCGGTAGGAAAAGGTACCCCAAGGACAGGTAAATGTGGTCTTTTCCTAATCCTCATCCCCTATTTGGATTTGATTATATCCACTATACCCATCAAGGAACAAAAAATATTTTCATCCTACCAAAGTATCGAGGACTTGGTCTATAAAAGGTAGGGGAAATGGTCTTTTCTAGTGGCTTTGTTTAACATTCTATAATCCACACAAATTTACCACTTGCCATTTTTCTTGGGCACTACCACCAAAGGTGAAACCCATTGACTATCCAAAATGGGATAGATGAATCCAGCTGATAAAAGTTTTTGTAGTTCAACTTTTACTATTTCCTTCATTGTTGGATTCATCCTCCTTTGAGGTTGTCTTACCGATCTTGCGTTATCTTCCAAATAAATTATGTGCATGTAGACTTTGGGTGCAATACCCCTCATGTATTTATAGTCCCACACAGAAGTTGTAGCACAAGGGTGCAGTATTCTCATTCTCCGTCGTTCCTCTTCTGTAGGAGTTTGTTCTTCCTCTTCCTCCATGTGGTGGCAAGAGCTTCCTCCAAGCTCTCAAAGTGCTCTCTCTGTGTCTATTTTTTTCCCGAGGTGGAGTTTGTTCCACAATATTCTCATTCTCCACATTATCTTATATACTCATAATATCCTATTGAGATTATTGTTGCTCCGTCTATTCTTGGGATTCTTTCTATTTAGTGAAGCCCACCTGTTGCTCTTTAGTCACCTATTCTTCCTCCTGATTCTACTGTGTCTCCATTACTGCGACTTTTTCAACAACAAGTTCTTCTTTTTCTTGTGATGTTTTTGCCTGTTCTTACGCATAACTTGGGTTATTTTATTTTTAACTTCCTCCCATTATGAATTTATAATAGGGCTTATTATTTTTCTTAGACTCTTCCTATGAGGCTTCCACTCTCATTTTAGTTTCCTCTTTTTCCTCCTGAGTGGTGGTTGCCACTTCCCGTGCTATCTACCCCATCTCTAGATCTTTCAAATTTTTTGAAGCATCCAGGATTTCAAATTCATTATGTTAGAAAATTTATGGAGATACCACCATCTTCTCTGCTTCTGCCCAACTCCAGTCATCTAGATTTGTCTTCTCTGAATCTAACTGTTCTTCCTCCTACTGATCCTTCTGTTCATGCTCGTATTGTTTTTCTGGGATGGTATTCTTTGCCATTATTTCCCATTGTAGTATCGTTCTTATTTGTATTGGGCTTACTTGTCTCTCCATAATTTTCTTCCTTTCCCAGACTGACGGTTGCTCCTACGACCATTGCTGCATTGCTTATTGCTCCTTGGATTTTTCCTCCGTGGATGTACATCCTCATCATTCGAAGGAATATCTTTTGGTACCTCTATGGCCTGATGCTCCTTCCTTGTTCGAGACTTCTCTGGAGTCTCCTTCTTAAAAGGTACTGACTTTGCCCACCTCAAAATGGTTGGTTCTATTGCCCTAACATTCCTAGGTTCTATCAAACATGAAAAGCGGATTCACAACTCCGTAACAACATTTAATAATAGTCCAATGGCATGGAAAGTCATTTTAAAATTATTTAGTCTTTTCATCAATACTTCATGCATTTTTCTTTCCAGATAGCCCCAATCATACTTGATTCCCTGGATGATACCTTCTACATACTGAGCCATCCATATTGGCATCTCTGTAGCTTATGTATCCCCTAACAGTTGAGCCATTACTATATTCATAGAACATGGTCAATTCTCCCCTTTTAGCTAGCTCTATTTAATTCCTTGAGTCCCTGCACCTAAGATATTTGCAGAAGTCAACAACTTCACATCAGTTAACTAAGTGATGATACAATATGACTCAATCAAATAAACCAACTTCTTAACTATCTTCATACTGTATGCTAACAATCTGAATGTCTTCCTGAATGCATCCACTATAACTTCTATTCTCACTGATATATTGTCAGTTCTAGTCATAGGATTATACGTCTTGACCATCTGCAATAGATAGTTGTAGAAGAAGATTTTTTGGTGTGGTGGCACTTGCACTATTACAGCTACACCAACCTCCTAAAAATATTTCCTCCAATAATGGTTCTTATTCTGTTCATCATTCCACCATCGCATACATGTTTCTCCTCCATGTTGTATGAATGAAATATTTGTTATCTCCACCTGACCTTCCTTAGGTCCACTACTCAGATCCTCATCCTAATCTGGAATATGTACCTCACTCCTTAATTCCCTTATCGGGATCCTTTCTTGTGTCATTCTCTCTTGGTATCTTGATTGTGTTCTTCTTCTATCATCCCTCTAGTACCTTTGACCTTGTCATGACCTGTATCCTCCTCTTCTCCAAGGATGAGTACCATACCAATCGTGAGATTGAGACTGTCACCCTTGGTACTGTTGTGGTCGAAACTCTCTCTTGTGTAGAGGTCCTGGTGATCGTTACACCCTATTGGCTACAATCCTCCTTAATCAGTATCCACTCTTATGCTAAAATAATTTTCTCGCCATATCTCTGATTGTCTTACTACTCTAAAATCACCAATTTTGTAATTGGAAGTGTGTTGGAAATCATACAAACTGCTACCAATCATACAATCTATTAAAAATCATACAGTATACTCTTCTTCTTACTCTTGTACGTTTTCCTTAGGAGAAACCCTTCTAGATCGTACAATTGTTCAAACTATCACTGTTCAGTCTTAAAATTGCTCCATTTCTCTCAAATCCTACAACTGCTACATGAAATCATATAGGCCCATACTACTCTGTATAGTATTTCTCTCCAATTGCTCTCCTTTGCTGAATCCGTACGATCCCATATGATTTGCTCAAAATGGCTTAAAAACAACCCACAAGCTGCCCTAAGTTATGCCAAATTATTCCTGAGACTGTATACTCTGCCACTAAATCATGTAGTACAACTTTTCAAACCCTCATCTTCCTAAAAATTGTGTTTTGCTTTTTTTTGTGATTTCTGTCCGACCTAGTTGTTGAAATGCCTCGATCTAGCTTTTCAATGCTTTTCGGGAGCAATTTCTCAACTCTTTCACCCTTGGTGCAGTTTATCCCCAAAATGAAATTTTTTGGCTATCAAATACGGTTGTATGGATTGTTCCTTCCTTTTATCCATCTTCTCCCTTGTGCTTTTGGTTGTTTTTTTTCTATTTAAGGTTTGTACTTGCTTTTCTTTGCAATTTCTCCAATTTGGCTTCAAGTTGTCACTTATTCGAACCATAATATGTGTTTCTTCACCACCTGGTTCTTGCTTGGATGCCTTCTTCTCCTAAACCTTCTTTCTTTCTAACTAAACTTTGAATTCTTCTTTCAATGGAGTCAAACCCTTGCTTTTTCTCCCTTTTCTTCTCCGGTTCGATTTCTTCGAATGTGAAAATTTCTCCTTGGTGCGAATTAAAAATGGGTCATAATTTATCTACAGGTTACTGATGAGTTTTAAATCCCATGTAGTCCTCTCCATTCAGTTGCATGCTTTTCACCTTAGTCCTCCTGAAATTTTTAAATTTTCCTTTTGTACGATTTAAGAATTTGCAAGGTAAGCCTTCTATTTAAACTATTTCCAAACCCTAACCACTCCAAATTTGAAATTGCACCATTTTTCATGTCTTTTCATCTTCCTTGCCTATATGATTGACATATCATCACTTTTCATACAATTTTTAGCTTTTTCTCGCTCTTTTTCGATAACTCATCAATTCACGCATGTGACATTTAATGCTACGGTTGAAAATCATACATTGCACCTGAAATCGTACAGTATACGACCTAAATCATACAACATGCTATCTTATACGAGTTCCAATGTACTTTTACCAATTTTCCTTGTACGATCTCTCTTTTATGCTTTTTGACTTCAAAAACTGACTTTGTACGATCTAGTACTTGTGCTTTTTCATCTTTAATTTGGACAATCTATCACTTAGAGAAAATTTTGCCTATTTTTTCTCTTGAAGAGGTCATCATTTCCGATTTTCAACCCACTTACATTCTAATTGCATCTCGAGGAATTTTCACAATTAGAGATTTTTATTTTATCATTTTTATTTTTCTTTTTATTCCTAGCCTATTTACACTTACCGTCGTGGAAATCGTACAGTAGCATTCACTTGTACGATCCCATCAGATTCTTCTCTTGGAGGTTCGACTCTGACATTTTGAGTGGTTGTGTCACCTTTCAATACTTTCTCCCTAGACCAATTCATCTCCATTTGTGATGTTACTGGATTTCCTGGCCTTCTCCTACCATGTGTACAATTTGGAATTGTACAATTGTAAGCTAGAGTATCTTCACCTGGTGTCCTTTCCTCTTGTCGCATAGGTGATTGATCCCTTGGTAGTGGTGTCCTTACTAATCTACTATAATTTGAGTGACTTCTCTACCTATCCCCTTGGATCAATTCTATCTCTAGACTCGATGATAAGATCCTTAGTTGTCCCTAGTTTCTTTCATCTGCAAAATGCACTCTTCCTCTACTAGCAAGACCTCTCCCACACGAGTCTCTTCTCCATACTATTCCTCTTGACATCGGGTTTCTCTGCGCCAATGGTGATTCCTCCATTTCTTGGAGTAATCCTCTGCCACCTACCACTCTTGGAGGTCCTCATAAAATTAATGGTGGTTATCCTAATAGATATTGCCTTGTAGGGCTAGGTAATATTCCTCTCATCTACGGTAACCCTCGTAGATTCCTTATCCATGTCATACAAGCTAAAGGTGTATATCCTGGCCATCTAGGAGTAGGGGGTTGAAACCTTTCTCATCCTCTTCCTCCTTTTATTGTAACATCACCTTGTCCTTGCTCACTTCGTAGTTGAATACCTCCTCCCCCTCCTGGCTAAAGCCTTAGGGGTCCTTATCTGTTCCTTCCTCCCATTTCTTGGTTATCAAAAGTTATCTCTACCAACTCAATGTTGGTTAGTGGACTTCTACTTCTTCTTGTGCTTGGTGACAATTTTCTTCCTTTCCAAAACTGACGGTTGCTCCTACGACCATTGCTGCATTGCTTATTGTTCCAGTTCAGGTTCCAATCTCCTTGGACTTTTCCTCCAGGGATGTACATCATCATCATTCGAAGGAATATCTTTTGGTACCTCTGTTGCCTGATGCTCCTTCCTTGTTCGAGACTTCTCTGGAATCTCCTTCTTAAAGGGTACTGAATTTTCCCACCTCAAAATGGTTGGTTTTCTTGCCCTAATATTCCTAGGTTCTATCAAACCTGGAAAGTGGATTCCCAACTCCGTAACAACATTTAATAATAGTCCAATGGCATGGAAAGTCATTTTAAAATTATTTAGTGTTTTCGTCCGTACTTCATTCATTTTTCTTTCTAGATAGGTACCCCAATCATACTTTATTCCCTGGGTGATACCTTCTACATACTGAGCCATCCATATTGGCATCTCTGTAGCTTATGTATCCCCTGACAGTTGAGCCATTACTATATTCATAGAACATGGTCAATTCTCCCATTTTAGCTAGCTCTATTTAATTCCCTGAGTCCCTGCACCTAAGATATTTGTAGAAGTCAGTGACTTCACATCAGTTAACTAAGTGATGATACAATATGACTCAATCAAATCAACTAACTTCTTAACTATATTCATATCGTATGCTAACAATCTGAATGTCTTCCTGAATGCATCCACTATAACTTCTATTCTCACTGATATATTATCAATTCTAGTCATAGTATTATACCCTAAACCATCTGCAATAGATAGTTGTAGAAGAAGGTTTTATGGTGTGGTGGCACTTGCACTATTATAGCTACACCAACCTCCTCAAAATATTTCCTCCAATAATGGTTCTTATTCTATTCATCATTCCACCATCGTCTGCATGTTTCTCCTCCATGTTGTATGAATGAAATATTTGTTATCTCCACCTGACCTTCCTTAAGTCCACTACTCAGATCCTCATCCTAATATGGAATATGTACCTCACTCCTTAATTCCCTTATCGAGATCCTTTCTTGTGCCATTCTCTCTTGGTATCTTGATTGTGTTCTTATTCTATCATCCCTCTAGTACCTTTGACCTTGTCATGGCCTGTATCCTCCTCTTCTCCAAGGATGAGTACCATACCAATCACGAGATTGAGACTATCACCCTTGGTACTAATGTGGTCGTAACTATCTCTTGTGTAGAGGTCCTGGTGATCGTTACAGCCTATTGGCTACAATCCTCCTTAATCAGTATCCACTCTTATGCTAAGATCATTTTCTCGCCATACCTCTGATTGTATTGCTACTCGAACATCACCAATTTTGTAATTGGAAGTGTGTTGGAAATCATACAAACTGCTACCAATCATACAATCTATTGAAAATCATACAATATACTCTTCTTCTTACTCTTGTACGTTTTCCTTAGGAGCAACCCTTCTAGATCGTACAATTGTTCAAACTGTCATTGTTTAGTCTTAAAACTGCTCCATTTCTCTCAATTTCTAAAACTGCTACATGAAATCGTATAGGCCCATACTACTCTGTATAGTATTTCTCTCCAATTGCTCCCCTTTGCTGAATCCGTATGATCCCATATGATTTGCTCAAAATGGCTTAAAAACAACCCACAAGCTACCCAAAATTGTGCCAAATTATTCCTAAGACTGTACACTCTACCCCCAAATCATGTAGTACAACTTTTCAATCCCTCATCTTCCTAAAAATTGTGTTTTGATTTTTTTTGTGATTTCTGTCCAACCCAGTTGCTGAAATGCCCCGATCTAGCTTTTCAATGCTTTTCGGGAGCTATTTCTCAACTCTTTCACCCTTGGTGCAATTTATCCCCAAAATGAAATTTTTTGGCTATCAAATACGGCTGTACGGATTGCTCCTTCCTTTCCTCCATCTTCTCCCTTGTGATTTTGGTTTTTTTTGTTCGATTTAGGGTTTGTACTTCCTTTTCTTTGCAATTTCTCCACTTCGGCTCCAAGTTGTCACTTCTTTGAACCCTAATATGTGTTTCTCCACCACCTGGTTCTTTCTTGGATGCCTTCTTCTCCTAAACCTCCTTTCTTTCTAACTGAACTTTGAATTCTTCTTTCAATGGAGTCAAACCCTTGCTTTTTCTCCCTTTTCTTCTCCGGTTCGATTTCTTCGAATGTGAAAATTTCTCCTTGGTGCAAATTAAAAATGGGTCATAATTTATCTATAGGTTGCTGATGAGTTTTAATGCCCATGTAGTCCTCTCCATTCAGTTGCATGCTTTTCACCTTAGTCCTGAAATTTTTAAATTTTCCTTTTGTACGATTTAGTAATTTGCAAGGTAAGTCTTATATTTAAACTATTTCCAAACCCTAACCACTCCAAATTTGAAATTGTGCCATTTTTCATGTCTTTTCATCTTCCTTGCCTATATTATTGACATATCATCACTTTTCATACGATTTTTAGTTTTTTCTTGCTCTTCTTCGATAACTCATCAATTCGCGCATGTGACATTTAATGCGACGGTTGAAAATCATACATTTCACCTGAAATCGTATAGTATACGACCTAAATCATACAACATGCTCTCTTATACGAGTTCCAATGTACTTTTACCAATTTTCCTTGTACGATATCTCTTTTATGCTTTTTGACTTCAAAAACTGACTTTGTACGATCTAGTACTTGTGCTTTTTCATCTTTAATTTGGACAATCTATCACTTAGAGAAAATTTTGTCTATTTTTTCTCTTGAAGAGGTCATCGTTTCCGATTTTCAACCCACTTCATTTCTAATTGCATCCTGAGGAATTTTCACAATTAAAGCATTTTATTTTATCCTTTTTCTTTTTCTTTTTTTTTCATTCCTAGCCTATTTACACTTACCGTCGTGGAAATCGTACAGTAGCATTCACTTGTACGATCCCATCAGATTCTTCTCTTGGAGGTTCGACTATGAAATTTTGAGTGGTTGTGTCACCTTTCAATACTTTCTCCCTAGACCGATTCATCTCCATTTGTGATGTTACTGGATTTCCTGGACTTCTCCTACCATGTGTACAGTTTGGAATTGTACAATTGTAAGCTAGAGTATCTTCACCTGGTGTCCTTTCCTCTTGTCACACAGGTGATTGATCCCTTGGTAGTGGTGTCCTTACTACTCTACTATCATTTGAGTGACTTCTCTACCTATCCCCTTGGATCAATTCTATCTCTAGACTCGATGATCAGATCCTTAGTTGTCCCTAGTTTCTTTCATCTGCAAAATGCACTCTTCCTCTACCAGCAAGACCTCTCCCACACGAGTCTCTTCTCCATACTATTCCTCTTGACATCAGGTTTCTCTGTGCCAATGGTGATTCCTCCCTTTCTTGGAGTAATCCTCTGCCACCTACCACTCTTGGAGGTCCTCATAAAATTAATGGTGGTTATCCTAATAGATATTGCCTTGCAGGGCTAGGTAAGATTCCTCTCATCTATGGCGTAGATTCCTTATCCATTTCATACAAGCTAAAGGTGTATCTCCTGGCCATATAGGAGTAGGGGGTTGAAACCTTTATCATCCTCTTCCTCATTTTATTGTAACATCACCTTGTCCTTGCTCACTTCATAGTTGAATACCTCCTCCCCCTCCTGGCTAAAGCCTTAGGGGTCCTTCTCTGTTCCTTCCTCCCATTTCTTGGTTATCAGAAGTTATCTCTACCAACTCAATGTTGGTTAGTGGACTTCTACTTCTTATGCTTGGTGACAATTGTCACAATGCTATGATTCTACAATATACACATGCTAAGTGATGTCTCCATCTTCTCTCCTTGAATATTCTTTGTGAAGAGGTTGCCAAGACCTCTCTATATGCGTCAGAAAATTCTATCTCAGATATTGAGTTCTTGTGATTCTCTTCTCTTTGTTTCGCCCAATCTATTGGTAAATTCATCAATATCTCCAATATTCGTACTTTTGTCCTTTATATTCTCAACTATGGATAGGCTATTATGTATTCTTGTGGGTCAAGATTGGTTTGACATCCCTGTGATCTCCCTAGTTTTTGTTGTGTTGTTGTACATGCTGGGGGATCATGATTATCTCAAGGATTTTTGGAGTTCTATGGTCAATCATACTCATCACTACTTTCTGTACTAGGTTCCATTACTATCCAAGGTATTCCTTCATTTTTGGAGTCACTCAAATCTAGTAGTACATTGTCTTATGATACAGGTGATGTGGTTGCTTCCTCAATGTCTCACCACAACATTTCTACACCTTCATTCATCATTGGCAGATCACTTGGTAGTACTTGTGAACTTGTGATCGCTTTATCATTTCTTACACTGCTTCATGGAGTTATCCTCTCATCCTCATCAAGTTCTCCTTCTAGCTCTTGTAACCTAGTTGTTCTTTATTCATCTAGTCTTCGTATTGTACTATCTAATTCTTGGATGATTTGTTCTCTCAACCTTGCATTATGACCTTGCAATGTTTCATATTCTTCTTGCAGTTGTTGAGTCTGTAACCGTATTCTTGAGCCAATGGAGTAAGTCCAAATAATTCTTTATTGATGGTATCATTCTTGTCTTCCTCCAAAACTTCCATTTCAAAGTTGTCCACTTTTTCCTTGTATCGTACTGTTAATCGTATCCTTCTTCGTCCTTCCACTTGTTGGGGTAGTTCCCTCCATTCTACCTGAGGATACATCATGTTTCTACTTACTAGGGGTGCTTCTTCTTGTCTTCCCCTATTCTTAGATAATAGTACTATCTCATAATGTCCTCTCTCATTTGAAATAATCCAATCTTCATCTTCTTCCTCTACTCGTTCGGTCCCATCTGCAAATCTAACATGTACTCACAATCTTCTTCTTTCTCTGGGTCGAGGTGCCAACTCTTGTTGTTCTATGGTTGGTTGAATCTCCTCCCCATCTACAAATAAGTGTGCAAGTCCTATGTCAGGCTCCTCCTATGATGGTCTTGGATCACTCTAAGCTCTTCGTTCAACTTTTGCTCATCTTCGTTATTCAATCTCTTCTGAAGAAATGAATAAGCACTGTACCTTGTAAGGCTTCAAATTTGAGCTATTTACAGTTCCAGGCACCTCCGTCCAATTAAATTTATATAACTTGATTGGTCCATTATTTATTACTTCAACTACTTTATAGGGACCAAGCCATAACATCTTCAACTTACCATACTTGATTTCTTGCTTCCCGTTAAACTTTAGAACCAAGTCATCCAGACTAAGTTCTAACTTCCTCAAATATTTTTCATGCCACACCTTCCGTATTTTCTAAGCTACCTCAATCGCCCATTGTGCCATGACTCTTCTTTCATCTAATTTTATTAGTGTTTTCAGTCGCTCTTCTAAAATTTCTTTATCACCCAAGTGATGCTCTACCATGACTATCAAACTTGGTATCAAGAATTCAACTGGCACCATTGCTTCTTGTCCATACATTAATTGGAAAGGTGTATGTTTTGTTGTAGGTTTAAAAGTTGTTCTATATGCCCACAAAACATATGGTAGCCTTTCCTCCCAATTTGCTCCCTCTATTCCACAAGTTTTATACAGAGTAGATACCAGGACTTTATTTGTTGTTTCTGCCTACCCATTAGCTCTGGGATAATACGAACTAGATAATGAGTGTAAAATCTTGAACTTTGTCGTTAGCATTTTGATAATTTCATTGACAAAGCGTCCTCCTTGATCACTTATTATCTATATCAGAATACTAAATATTTTGATTACCCGCTCATACAGAAATATTGCTATACTTTTTGTCGAGTTGTCAGGTAATGCTCTTGCTTCGATCCATTTTGTTAAGTATTCTGTTACAACTACGATGTATCTGCACTTCCTTCGTCGAGTTATTTTCAATGTTCCAATGAATTCTAATCCCCATCACTCAAATAATTTTTGGGATGGATGCAAAGGTATAAAGTCCTTCTTTATCAGCTTTCCTGCCCTTTGGCAAGTATCGCATGCTTTCACATACTCTTTCATATCATTATATAGTGTGGGCCACCATAGTCCAGCTAGTAATATTTTTCTATCTGTCACATTTGGTCCCTGTTGACAATTCTGTCACATTGCACAAGGGGTAGAAAAAAATCAAAAAATTTCCTTTTGCAAGAGTATTTCTTTTCATTTGTAAGTGTTGCAGCAATTTTGTCTTTCCATGTCACTCCCTTGTATACAGAATGAAGAAGAAAAAAATTCGCTCACAAGCTGGCCAAAGAAAATAGCTCTGCCAAATGAAAGAAAGGTTGTCGCGATATCGCGACATGAAAATGGTCGTGATATCATGACATGTCGCATTTTCGTGACCGCAGCAAAGAAGAATGAGCAAGCAGGCAAAACTGTTGCGATATCGCGACAAAACAACCATCGCGATATCGCGACATAAAGCAAGGAAGAGCAGCCAGAGGCAAAGTTGTCGCGATATCGTGACGTGTCGCAATATCGCGACATAAAGCGAGGAGAAAGCCAAAAGACAAAAGTTGTCGTGATATCGCGCATGTCGCATTTTCGCGACCAATCAGCGACAAGGGCGCAAGAACAAGAAAGTGGTCGTGATATCGCGCATGTCGCATTTTTGCGGCCGACAGCAAGGCAAAAGCACATAAAGCAAAAGCTGTTGCGATATTGCGCATGTCACGTTTTCGCGGCCGACAGCGAGGGAAGGAGCAGATCCGAGAATGTCATCGCGATATCGTGCATGTCGCATTTTTGCGGTCGACATAGAGCAAAAGCACCAAAGGACAGAAGTTGTCGTGATATCACGCATGTCGCGTTTTCGTAGCCAACAACAATGAAAGAGCGCAGCAAAGAAAGGTGGTCGCGATATCGTGCATGTCGCATTTTCACGACCAATCAGCGGCAAAGACGTAAGAACCAAAAGGTTGTCACGATATCGTGCATGTCGCATTTTCGTGACCCACAACAAAGAGGAAGGGCAAAAATGGGAAGCATCGTGATATCGCGTTTTCGTGGCTCAAAGCGAGAGGAAGTGCCAGTAATAGAAAGTTGTCATGATATCGTGCATGTCACGATATCGCGACCGACAGCAAGAAGGCAGAGCAAGCAAGAAAAGTTGTCGCGATATAGTGCATGTCACGTTTTCGTGACCCACAGCGAGAAGAAGCGCCAGGGGGACAAAGTTGTAGCGATATCGCGCATGTCGCGTTTTTGCGGCTCCAAGCGACAAAAGAAGACAAAGGCATTGACATGTCGCGATTTCGTGACATGTCATATTTTCGCAATGGGCACGCGCTTCAAGTTGGGTATTTTATCGAGACCATCAAGTGCCTCGTAAATGCATTCTACTCTTTTTGGGAATTGAAAGCGAAGTGTCAGGGAGAAGTTCGACGAGCATGGCGGCCACTCGAGCATTGCACCAGGGATACTCAGGCGGTTCATTAATGCATACTTCCACGGTTGACCCGGTCACAGTTGCCTGTTCGGGTAATGGATTAGAAAGCTCAGTCTCGAGGGCCGCGAGAAGCGACTTCTCAGATCTCAAGAATATTTCACCATTCTGTGTAATTATGACTCAGAGGGTTGGGTCCTCTATAAAAACCCATATTTTATAATGTAAAAGGGGGGGGAACTATCTGCTAGAAAGCTGCTGTAACTTGATGTCCTGCGATTAATACCAAGATACTTTGAGCTCATTTATTCTCTTTTATGCTGCCTTTCGTGCTTGATTCTTCCATCTCTCTTTGTTTGTAGACTGAGATGTTGAACTCTGCGTCCGGGGTGCAATCAAGGACAGTGTCCTGAAACTCATTCGGAAGGATACATAGGAGTAGATAAGTGTTGTGTTGTCTTTCTTTTATGCTGCCTGCCTTGCTTGATTCTTCCATCTCTCCTCATTTGTAAACTGAGATGCTGAGCTCTGTGTTCGGGGTGCGATCGGGGACAGTGTCCTGAAACTCGTTCGGGAGGATACATAGGAAGGTTGATACCACATTTCTTTCATTTTTCTCTTGGTGTTCCTTGCTGCTATTCAAGTTGCTAGTTGGTGATCATGCTTCCTGTTCTCCCCCACCTCAAATCACAACTCTCTCTTCCCTTAACCCCTTTTTTATTTATTTTTCTAACCCTTATCCCTTTTATCTCTTTCCTGCACTCTTGTATTCAAACCCCAAAAGTAGTTTAGCATAGGAGTCGGCCTCTCTCCGGAGATTGGCACGAGGGGCATCTCTTCCCCTCGGCATTTCAATGTTGGTCGCAGGTCCAGGGCGCACAAAATCACCGAAAGTCCTTTCCTATGCGGATCTGGTTACCAACAGTTTTGGAACGCCTGGTGGGACCCAACTGTATTTGTCATAGATAAATCTATAATCAGTCAGGGTCCCAAATTTTTAACTCAATCCCATTTCACCGGGGCCACTAGTTCTAATTAGTTCCTGGTGTGACCCGGTCAGTCTCACCTGACTAGTGGTAGTGAAATCTGATGCTCTCATTACCAGAAGACTTATAGCATCTGGCAACTCTGTTCAACTCAAAAATCTCCAAGTCGTAAAGACCAGTTCCCAAATTTGTGCCTTAATGGCAAAAGTCCCCATGTTTTAAGGAAGCCCGAGTTGGTGAATCTCTGGCTTGCCTCCATCTGTTAAAATCACCTGGCGACTCTGACTAAGCTAAAGATCTAGATTTCTTGATCGTAGGCACATTTTAAAAGCTGAAAGAAGACATCCCGGAGGAATCAAGGTTCGGTGAGCAACCTTGACCTCACAGGCGAAGAAAAGTATGTTCACTTGGCGACTCTGACTTAGTGGCGAGGACCGTGATCTCTGCAGGCCACTGCTATAATGGAGAGGGTATGTTATCCCAGCTGGGATGTTTATAACCCTCTGAATCTTCAAAGTTACCATGAAATTCCTAGAGGCATCTTAAAAAACGTTCCAAAATATGATGGCGCTAAGGGAATGGCCCTAGAGCACCTTGAACATCTTGTTGATTTAGGGTCCATCTATGACATACTCCATGAGGATGTCATGATCAGGCTCCTGGTCCTGTCTCTGGAAGGAAGGGCACTACAGTGGTACAGACTATTCGGGCGTAAAAGCATTTGCTCATGGTATTACTTAGCGAGAGCACTACTCGAAGATTTTGATGGCTCCCAAGACCCCTTCCAACTATCAAGCATACCTCATCAGGAGGTAGACCAAAGAGAGGAGCAGATCCAAGTGGTAGCGCCTGAGAGCAAAGAGGGCACATTTTTGCACCCTTTTTGTGTCCCAGTGGATAGCACGTAGACATTCAGCCAGAGCCCATTAGGCATGCCTCATCAAGAAGCTGAACCCGAGGAGGCCCTAGAAGATCACTCTTTGTCGGAGGAACCCTATTACCCCATCAGAAGGATGGAGGAACCTGTACCCAGCCTGCAGCTAGTAGATTCATCAGCATGCTGGTATTGGTTCCAGCCCCCGCCATAGCCACTACCCCAAGAGGCCCCTCACACTGCAAACTTCTTTGCCACATGTTTCATCAACAGCGCGGGTACTGGCGGGAGTGATAACTCACTGCGCTGCTTCCTGTTTGCGGCATGGACAGTTTCGAGAAGAAGCCAGCCGGACTTCAAAGATCAACTGAAGTTCAATCTGATCTGGTCCGGGCACTGCAGGTTCACCGGATAGACACCCGAGGCTGAGTTTGTGATGGCGGTATGTCTGTCATGCCACAAATTTTGTATAAATTGTAAATAACCCGGCTAGTAAATAAGTGCCGAAAGCACTAAGTGTTACTTGGGAGCTTAGGTATAAAAAAAAAAAAATGTTGTCAGTGGATGATCAGAGAAGAAGACAATGGGAATGACTCTGTTGCCCAATGGATAAAGGCCTGGGATCTCTGCATTCAGACTAGCAAAATGCCCCGCGAGCCGCCAAGAATGTTGACAATTCTGTCACATTGCACAAGGGGTAGAAAAAAATAAAAAAATTTCCTTTTGCAAGAGTATTTCTTTTCATTTGTAAGTGTTGCAGCAATTTTGGCTTTCCATGTCACTCCCTTGTATACAGAATGAAGAAGAAAAAGCTTCGCTGACAAGCTGGCCAAAGAAAATAGCTCCGCCAAAGGAAAGAAAGGTTGTCACGATATCGCGACATGAAAATGGTCGCGATATCGCAACATGTCACGTTTTCGCGATCGCAGCAAAGAAGAAGGAGCAAGCAGGCAAAACTGTCACGATATCGTGACAAAACAACCGTCACGATATCACGACATAAAGCAAGGAAGAGCAGCCAGAGGCAAAGTTGTCACGATATCACGACGTGTCGCAATATCGTGAAATAAAGCGAGGAGAAAGCCAAAAGACAAAAGTTGTCGCGATATCGCGCATGTCGCATTTTTGTGACCAATCAGCGACAAGGGCGCAAGAACAAGAAAGTGGTCACGATATCGTGCATGTCACGTTTTCACGACCGACAGCAAGGCAAAAGCACATAAAGCAAAAGTCGTCGCGATATCGCGCATGTCGCATTTTCACGACCGACAGCGAGGGAAGGAGCAGAGCCGAGAATGTCGTCGCGATATCGCGCATGTCGCATTTTCGCGATCGACAGAGCAAAAGTGCCAAAGGATAGAAGTTGGCGTGATATCATGCATGTCATGTTTTCGCGGCCAACAACAATGAAAGAGCGCAGCAAAGAAATGTGGTCACGATATCGCACACGTCGCATTTTTGCAACCAATCAGCGGCAAAGACACAAGAACCAAAAGGTTGTCGCGATATCGTGCATGTCGCGTTTTCGCGACCAACAACAAAGAGGAAGGGCAGAAACAGGAAGCGTCACAATATCGTGCATGTCACGTTTTCATGACTCAAAGCGAGAGGAAGTGCCAGCAATAGAAAGTTGTCACGATATCGCGCATGTCGTGATATCGCGGCCAACAGCAAGAAGGCAGAGCAAGCAAGAAAAGTTGTCGCGATATCGTGCATGTCACGTTTTCGCGACCCACAGTGAGAAGAAGCACCAAGGGGACAAAGTTGTAGCGATATCGTGCATGTCGCGTTTTCACGGCTCCAAGCGACAAAAGAAGACAAAGGCATTGACATGTCGCGATTTTGCGACATGTCATATTTTTGCAATGGGCACGCGTTTCAAGCCGGGTATTTTCCCGAGACCATCAAGTGCCTCGTAAATGCATTTTGCTCTTTTTGGGAATTGAAAGCGAAGTGTCAGGAGAAGTTCGGTGAGCATGGCGGCCACTCGAGCATTGCACCAGGGATACTCAGGCGGTTCATTAATGCATACTTCCGCGGTTGACCCGGTCACAGTTGCCTGTTCGGGTAATGGATTAGAAAGCTCAGTCTCGAGGGCCACGAGAAGCGACTTCTCAGATCTCAAGAATATTTCACCATTCTGTGTAATTATGACTCAGAGGGTCGGGTCCTCTATAAAAACCCAGATTTTATAATGTAAAAGGGGGGAGAACTATCTGCTAGAATGCTGTTGTAACTTGATGTCCTGCGATTAATACCATGATACTTTGAGCTCATTTCTTCTCTTTTATGCTGCCTTTCGCGCTTGATTCTTCCATCTCTCTTTTTTTGTAGACTAAGATGTTGAACTCTGCGTCTAGGGTGCAATCAAGGACAGTGTCCTGAAACTCGTTCGAAAGGATACATAGGAGTAGATAAGTGTTGTGTTGTCTTTCTTTTATGCTGCCTGCCTTGCTTGATTCTTCCATATCTCCTCATTTGTAAACTGAGATGCTGAACTCTGCGTCCGGGGTGCGATTGGGGACAGTGTCCTGAAACTCATTCGGGAGGATACATAGGAAGGTTGATACCACATTTCTTTCATTTTTTCTCTTGGTGTTCCTTGCTGCTATTCAAGTTGCTAGTTGGTGATCGTGCTTCCTGTTCTCCCCCACCTCAAATCACAACTCTCTCTTCCCTTAACCCCTTTTTTATTTATTTTTCTAACCCTTATCCCTTTTATCTCTTTCCTTCACTCTTGTCTTCAAACCCCAAAAGTAGTTTAGCATAGGAGCTGGCCTCTCTCCGAAGATTGGCCCGAGGGGCATCTCTTCCCCTCATCCTTTCAATGTTGGTCACAGGTCCAAGGCATGCAAAATCATCGAAAGTCCTTTCCTGTGTGGATCTGGTTACCAATAGTCCCATGTGCCCTCCTACTAAGCCTTCATGAGCTTCTTTCAATGTCACTTTGACTTCTTCTTCCATCACACATCTTCGTAGGATACCATCGCTTCCCATATTATACAATAATCCTGCTATCAACTGGAAGGGTGTTTACTTCATTATCACTTTATTTTTCTTGATTGCCATCATTTCTTGTGGCAACTCACCTACGGATAGGTACTGGCCAATCAACTTGTACCATGATGGAACAACGTTGATGGAAAATAATTATGCATCTAGGAATTCATCCCAAACTCTTGTTCTTGTAGGTTCTCCTAATCGTATCCGAGACAACTCATCTAAAATAACATGCTTCTTACCAGGTCTCATTACTACTCAAAATACGAACTCTTATAGGGTGATGAGCCACCTAATGACCTGTCCTTGTATCACCAGCTTATTTATCAAGTACAACAGAGATTGGTGATCGACGTAAAAGGAAAAAGGATTTTCCAAGAGGTAATGCCTAAACTTTTGGACTACATATACCATTCCCAAATCTTCTCTTTCCATTGTACTGTAATTTCTCTCTAGCCTTGACAATAGATGACTAGCAAAGAAAATAGGTTGATCTGGCCTGAACTACCCTTCTTGTGGCAAAGCATATCTAATTGTAAAATTTGAAGCATCAATATGGATATGGAATTCCTTATCCTAGTTTGGGAACACCATAATCAGACTACTCACAAGCTTAGCCTTCATCTCCTCAAAGGCTCCTTGGTGCTCCTCTATCCATATAAAAGGAACATTCTTATTCATCAATGAATCCAATGGGTAGGATACATGTGCATAATTCTTGATAATCCTTCGATAATATCTCATCGATCCAATAAGGTTTTAAGTGAACTCACATCATATGGTTCTTCCATGTGCAATATCACATGGATCTTATCAGGATCTATTTTTAATCCTTCACTACACACTATGTATCCTAACAATTTTCCATATGGTACCATCAGGTAGCATTTCCTATGGTTTAATGATATTTGTACTTTTTTGCACCTACTCATACATTCACTGAGGTTAGGAAGATGTTCCTTGATCTTCCCATAAATGGACTTATCATCCAAAAATGCTTTAAAGTTCCCTGTTGCCATCTGATCAAATATATACAGTATGATGCATTAAAATGTAGTCGAGGCATTACAGAGCTCGAATGGCATTCGATTGTATGCATAGATGCCATTCTCCACAATAAATGTGATCTTTAGCTTATCCTCCTCGGTTATACTTATTTGATTGTACCCCAAAAATCCATCCAAGAATGAATAGATCTTGTGTCTTGTGACTTCTTCGAGGATATAATATTTGAAGGGAATAGGGAAGGGGTCCTTAATAGTTGTTGCATTTAGACTCCTAAATTTTGCGCATATTTTAATCTTGTCCACTTCCTTCTTCAAGGTTATCACTACGGGTGATACCCATTCACTAGTTATCACCCTAAATATGATTCCTACCTCTAACATATTTTCTATCTCTGCATTCACTAATGCAGCATACTTTGGATTCATTCCATATGGTCTCCTCCTTATGGGTTGAGCTCCAGGCATTAGCGTAATCTTGTGGACACATAAATTTGGTGGTACTCCCTTCAGATCCTTATGTGTCCATGCAAAGACATCCTATTCCAAGAATATCTTAAAATCTGCCGCTTTCAATACAGGGTTCCAATAATCGTCGTAGTTATTCATCCTAGGTTCCTCCTTCATTCCTAGATTGATGTCCATTATCCGAGGTCCTTCATATTTGGTATTCTTTAGCTCACTTGCTGCTTTCTCTACATTCTTCAGGTGTGTTGATCTTATATCAATATTTGTATCTCCTACTGTATACTTTGCAAAACTTTTTGGGAATGTCCATTTGTCTTTTGCCTCCTTCTTAGGTTCTTGATTGAATTTTGGTTCATCTTATTTTTCCTTGATCTCCTCTGACTCAATACAGAGGCAGTTGGAGTGAAACATTTTGTACTCCTCGATTTGCTAATAAAGAAATCCGCTATCAGATCTAGCTTCATCTTCACTACATTCATTTAGGTACAACATTCCTTCTCCATCAGGTTCATACCCTTCATCTCCTAAGGAATTTTTTGATTCATCCATCGTAGCTACATCCTCACTAACTTTTTTATTAGCTAGATTAATCATATATTTATGTTGTCCCTTCTTGAAAGTGATTTGATTCTTTCCCTAGTTGTGATTAACTTTGGCTACTCATAGCCATCCTCTCCCCAAGAGAGCATCGTATGCAAGCTTTTGCATTGTAATCACAATGAAATCCAAGACAAAATCTTGGTCAGCTATCACCACTTATTGTGTTGTCAAGACTTCCTTTGTCTCGATACCATACTGGTCAGCACCATATAATCGAAAGCTTAGTGCCCATAGAGATGGAGCACCTACTTCTAGCCAGGTTCTTTCAGGTAGCACATTGATGTTGGATCCTCCATCCACAATCACTTGTGTCAATTTGTGCCCTAGGATCTCCATATGAACTAATGCGAGTTTCTTTCCCACATAAATCATAAATATAGTCAGATCCATGAATTGATCTTTCATTTCCTTCTCCTTAATTGGTGGCTCTGCACTTCCATCAACTTATGCGATTGTATTTCTTCCACCATTGCTTTCTAAAATGTTGGAATAGCTTCCAACAGGTTTGATACTTTAATCTCTACTGTGGTGTCCAAAACCTGTGTTTCCAGACTTTGCATAATTGCCTTCTCTTATGATGGCTTTTCCAGTTACTTTCCTTCATTTAACTTCACTTGTTTAGCTTTTTGTGCTTCATCCTGTAGTATTTTCTTTGCTACTTGTTAGTGCTACTTTTCCTTTGCTGGCTTTGGGTACTTATCCTTTTTATCCCGATTCCTTATCATGGCTAAAATTTCTTGGGTTTCCTCCTTAACTTGAGGAACCTCAATGTCTAAATAATTGACATTTTGCAGGTTACTTGAACTTGCCTGCTTTGGGCAATTTGCCTCTTTGTGGTTCCTCAAACCATACCATCTACACATATGTGTAGTACTTGCTTGTGGTATTTTCTACCTCTGAGGTGAAGGAAATTTTTCACAAAATGCCCCCATTCCTATAAATTATGATACTGTGTGATCGGCCTTCCTTCCAAGTCATACTATAAATGGCCCTGGCCTCCTTCTCGATTGCCCTGGTTCGGTCTTCCACCTTGCCTACTATTTCTATAACCACCACTTGTTGCTTGTTGCCCACTCCCTTGGGCCTTCGATTTCTCTTCTTGCTCTTGGATTGACAGGACCTGTGGATGTACTCTCACATTATATGAACATAACATTACCTCGTTTCCCATCATGTTACAGATGTGGCAATAGTCATTGTGTGGACACTTCACATTTGTATGACCTTTCATCTTGCATTTCATGCACCAAATTTCATTCCTATCAGGTTTTCTCCTTTGTTATTTCATTATATTGTCAAACTCTTGATGAAATGATGCTACTTTCCTCTGTATAATGTCATCTTATCCATTGTCTGAATCATTAGACTTGGGATGAGACAAAATTATTGTATACATCTATTTCTATGCACTTTCAAAATTCTTTGTATGCTTTACAGCTTCTTCGAATGTTTTTGATGGTACTACCTTCATCTGTTTCTTATATTTTGGTAGTAATCCATCAATAAACTACCACTTTATCAGGACATTTGCCAGAAGCATCTGCATCTTATTGACTAATTTCTTTAGTTTCTGGTTGTATGATTTTACATCTTCATCATATTTTTGCTTTTTCATGCAAATTTCAGTAACAATGTCTCCATCATCCTTCAAAGGTAAAAATTCTTCAATGAACTTCTCCTTTATCTGATTCCAAGTCTAAAAATATATGGTATTTTCTCTCTTTAAATACCAATCAATCGCCAATCCTCTCAAAGTAGCAAGAAATAAAGTTACCCAGTCATCTGGTTTATCTACATCATTTTCTCTCCAAATGGTTATACAAGTGTTGATGTGTCTTGTGTGATCTTCCTTACCCTCACCTTAAAATGGTGGACATATCTGTTTGGATGCCTTGTTAGCCATATTCAAAGAATTGTCACTGTCATTTGAGGTCTCCCATGGAATATATGTTCGATTCCTCCTTAGGGGTGTCTTGCTACATTCATCGTCAAAATTTTCTATTTGAGGTATCTTATTTTGACCCACCACTCATTGACCAAACTCTCATGCATCTTCACTCTACGACATCCTTCGCTGATGTGAGGGAGATGGTCTTGGCATTTCCTCTTGAGACCTCGTGTCTTGTTGCTCTGGTGTCTGACTCCCGTCCTCTACACTCCCTTGCAACCCTTCCATAACTTTCTCAAGTGTCACAATACACTCTCCATCCTCTTGCACTACCTCTCTATCAACTCTTGCCTCTACGCTAGGTGGTTCTATTTCCTCATATTTTATCTCTATCAACAATGCCTCAAATCTCCTTCTTCAGATGTCCAAACTTACTCTATTTTTTGTTCATGTGTACTATAGTCTGAGTTTCTTGCATTATCTATTTGATAAATCCTCATGATCCTTCTTACTAGAATGTTCTCTCATACTTCTTATCTCCTACATATTTGTACACTGGTGTCTGTTATTCACCTCTAGTTTTGTAGTATTCTTTCTTGTCAGTTTGACCCATTTTAACAAAAATACCAGATTTGATAAGACAACGATACAAAATGTAGAATAGGGGTGCATTATTCCTGGTGGGGAGGTGGTTTTTGGTGCTTTAGAATTATTAATGTACTATATCTAACTTGTTTACCAAATCGTACAATCGTACAGTCCCTAAAACTACCATTTTATGCCCAATGAACAGCTTGTACGAAAGTCAATTCCACACATAGTACGATTCAAAATCATACAGTGACATGGCTTGTATGATTATTCACTTAAAAAATCCTTCATATTTGGTTTTGCAGGCTGTTGTACACAGTTTTATAACCAATAAGTCGATTTCCCAAAATTGATAAATCGGGTAAGTTGTCTTGGTACGATTTGTACAAACTTTGGTGTACGATATGTATGAAATAAAAGTATAGCCAAGTGCTAAATTGGATATTCTAATGGTTCAATCTCTCTCAGATAGGTTTTGTAAGGGTTTAATATGCCAATTAATCCTTTTTCTGTAACATGCAAAACATATCAATGGGACTTAAGAGAGATGCAAATCCAAGGACTACGTCCAAAAATCATACAGTAGGGTTCACTACATCCTCAATAATGCTTCCATAATCACAAATATTTCTACAAGGCTTCACCAATTATGGATCAATCCATTCTATCACAACAAGACCTAAACTAGCCAGAACATTCACCAAAAAGTACATACAACATCCTTAAGCTATCAATTGTCATTCATCAATGCCAAAATCGTACACAACCTAGAAAACATAAATATGCTCATTTGTATATTATTCTGTCATGATTTCACTTACAACATGGCTGATATAAAATAATTATAGCTAGAACTCATAACATAATAGCATAACTTAGTCAGATTACAACCAACAAATATCCAGACCTACAAAATTGAAAATGGGGCCTTATATAATGTTGCCTAGGCTGTTTCAAAGTGGTTCCTAAGGCAATTAGTTATTACTGTAGCACCCTAAAATTGGCGCAGTTAAACCCTCAGTAAAAGATAAAAATTTGAATTTTAACCCCGAATCGCTCACCTCATTTTTTGTGCCATTTTTAGAAGTTGTTTTGACCGTTGGACGATATCGTCGCCGATCTGACGATATCATCCCAAATCGGACGAATTCATCTGGAACAGAACGTCCAGACGATTTCATCCCAAAACCGAATTTTCATAATTAGCTTATGTTTCAACAACCTCTCCAACTCGGGCAGAAGCGTGTCTGCGCGGTTGGAGATTCCTACGTTGGAGATCTCCCAGATTGGGATGATCCCCAACCTCCTAACCTCCCCCTAATCCTATATAAACTTGGGATTTTCCCAGTTTATCCCCCCTGGCTGATCATTTCCCTGCAACTTTAGTTTTTGTTGTGTTAGAACATCCTATCCCCCATCATTTGCATTTGTGTTTTCAAGTTTTATTGCAGGATCTCACTGTGTTTCAGTCGGAGGAAGCTCGGATCATCGCAGGCGATTCAACCACAATTTTGGATGATCCTGTCGAGATCGGCGATGATCTCGTACGATTGCAGATGATTTTGACTGCAGTTCAGATTGGGGGCAATCAGAGCCCTGAGTTTGCATTCTCTATCTCTTTTCTTATTTAATTGTGCATTAGATTAGTTCACTTCTGTTCTGCATCTTGGAGTTCACCTCATTTAGCATATTTGCATGATAAAATTCAAAATAAATTATTAAAACATTGCATCCCATTTGATTTGATATCTGGATTTATCATTTAAAGCATTTATATTCTTATTTCTATCATTTTGTATCATTCTTGCAATTGTATTTTTGGTTTTTGGTGTCTGTTTTCATGATTGCAGGTTTCTGACGAATTCGTCAGGTCGTTGATGATCTCGGCTGATCTCAGATGATCTCCTATGATCTGGATGATTCTGTACAATTACAGATGATCCTGTCATATCCGGGATGATCTGGACTCCTACAAGCTTCAGAATCTTCATCAGACATCAGAAATCAGGTGCACTCTTCTCCATTTTAGATATTTTTTGTATTTAGGATTCATTTATGTTTGTTGTCTTCATATAAACCAAAAATTTCATATAGAATAGCTTAGATTCATTTTGGCCAACCTAGGAATCTGAATGATTGAATATAAAATGAACACATCAAACCCATTCTCGACCTAGGCATGGAAACTGCCACTTAAAGTTTCCTGGTGAACCCCACCATCCATCAAAAATTCACCCTTATACCCCTCCCCCGAGAGGCGCGACCTTCAAAGGGCCTCTCCGTCCGAGGTATTGTCCCATCCTTCTCGCATCCCCCTTCCGGGCATGGATCCTTTAGCTTGAAGGTAAGGGTGCAAAAAATTTGGGCGATACATTTTGGTGAACCCGACGTGAAACTAAAACACCTTTTGAAAACAATCCAAAAAAAAAAACACATTATTAAGAACATCTAGAATCATTAGACAACCGTTAAATTTGCATATCATACTTAGATGGTAGATTATAATAGAAGACGAGTCGTCACCATAAATGTTGAAAATCAATTAACGGCCATAGAGATTACTTCTGTGCTTAGAGTACCTCAAACAAATAGAGCCCAATCTTTGTGGGATGAACTTGATAGGAGATTAGGTATTATTGAATCCAGATCTGTAGAACTTAGGCAAATTAAGAGGTTTGTCCTAGATAGAATCCTGGATCTTGATCAGGTGACTTTGTATCATGAACTTCAGAGAGCTTGCCATAGGTGGTTAGCAGATAAAAGAGCACTTGTGTCTTCTGAATTATACACCTTTGAGGAATACCTTGAGAACGTAGTTGTAGTGCATAAATTTCTATCTCGTATAGAGGATCAAGAAGTCGTTCTTACGGATAGAAAGAGATGGAATAGAGTTCCTAGAGCTATGTTGTATCGAGAGTATTGCCATGAACTTTATTTTTACATGTCAAGGTCTGAAGTAGATCATATTACCATAGCACACTTTGTCAAATTCTTGAAAAACCACTTCCAATTTGAAGAGGAGCATTTCATGACTCTTGATGAACTTGACCCTATCAATGATATCCATAAACTATTCATAGAAAACTAAGTCATTCTTTTTACTATTGTTATTTCTTGCAACTAGCATGTTGTTTGTTATTTTTATTCTCACAAAATAATAATATAATCACACAAAACAAAAAAAATAAAAAAAATAAAAACAAAACATTTTCCTTTTAAAAGTATTATAGTAGGTATATAGTTAAAATATATACCTCTCAACCTTACCACATATATATATATATATATAAGTATATATATTTGCTAAAACCTAAGTTTAGCACAATGCCTAGACTTAGGAATGGAAAACAAACCGAAGAAGATGAAGATTGGTTAGGAAGACCATTAACTGACCAAAATGTCCCTCCTGAGGACCAAGTTCAGGAAGAAGAGACCCTAGACCAGCAAGAAGAAGAGCTTGTTGTAGGAAATGAACAAGAAGAAACTGTTAGAGAGGAAGGATCCTCATCCCCTAAAATGTCTCCGGGAGGAGCTATCACTTTTGAAAACATGGAACAATTTTGGAAGTTCATTAACACTAATATTGGTGTTTTTAATAAAGCAGCCCATATGGACAAGGATCGAATTAGTGACACTCAAGCAACTCTAGAAGAAGTATTTCACACACGCACTAATCCCTTGTCCTTTATTGAACAAGAGAGTGATCAAGTTGGACCATCCAATTTGGATATAGTAGTTGCGATCCGGAACATGCAACAACAACAGGTTACCCAACCACCTAAAGTGCCTGTTAACAAGCCTAGGGTCATTCCCACACAAAAGAAACCATCATTTACTGCTCTATTTCACCAAGCTCTTGATCAACATACCTCAAATCAACAAAAACCTAAAACAAAACCAAACACCAATTACCAACAATCTGGGGTACAACATAATACTATTACAAATCCCCTTCATAATACTCTTCCTACCAACACTTTGCATAATAGCAATATAGCATCTAATCCTTATGTCACACCATCATACACTCATAGATCCCATACCTATGTCCCACCGAACCAATATGGTGGACAAACTAGTAATCTTGAAACCATGGTGAAACAACTAGTTTCCCGCATGGACCGAGATAGATCCCTACCGTCCCTCGTACAACTATCGAGAGATGTGTAGTCAGCCTTTAGATCCTATAGTCGTAGCACAGCCGTATCCTAAACATTTTCCTATGCCTGTTCTTCCCATATATAAAGGAACCGAAGATCCCATAGAGCATCTTCGTATGTTTAGGATAGCATGTCATGATATATCACATGATGACTTGTTATTACTAAAAATGTTCCCAAAAAGCTTGGGAGGAATGGCATTAGAGTGGTATTATCAATTACCCACTAATTCTTTGAGGAATTTCGAAGAAACTGTCGAGTCTTTTGTTCATCAATTTAGTGCCTACATCGAAAGACATGTGACCATTAAAGATTTGTATAACTTAAAACAGGACAAAGATGAATGCTTTGCTGATTTCCTAGCTAGGTGGAGACAGTTGATAGGAAAATTGCACTTTGTGTTACCTTATAGGGAGATGTTGGACATCTTTATTAATAATTTGCAAGAGCAACTATCTTACGAATTATCAATTGCTACCTTGACCACCTTCGATCGGGCTATAGACTTAGCCCGAAGAGTGGAAGATGCTCTCATTAGGAGAGGCCAGCTTAAAAAGAAAGACGATGAGAAAACATCCAAAAATCAATATAAGAATAAACAAGTTGTGGGTGATGGAGTCACCGATAGCAAAAATATTGCTAATGTTAATGCTGCAAAGACAACGGAGAAGTTTGTACTGAAACCTCTTGATAGACCTCCTCGAGAATTTACTAGGTTAAATCAACCTTTATCAACTATCCTACCACAATTATTAGAATGAGGTTTGATTCAATTACCAAATATCCGGGAACCTGATCCAACTATACCCGGATACAGAGCAGATTTACACTGTGACTTCCATAGAGGACCGGGACACACTACCAACTCTTGTAAAATATTAAAACATAAAATACAGGACTTGATTGATAACAATGAGATGGAGGTGCAAGCCTTTCAACCTAAGCAGAATCCTCCTAATAATGTTCAAAAGAACACCCCACAAAACCAGAATCAGAATGCCAATCAGTCATTAGACATCTTTCAACATCCCTTACCAAAACATGGTAAGGAGGTGGCTAATCAAATTGAACATCATAATGTCCCTCCTCCTGCTCGATATGTAGGAACTATTAGTGGGCATTTACCTGCTCATGATCTGGAAATATTTGACACAACTTTATCCATGGTTACAACCAGGCCTCTATATAATATTCAGATACCTGATCTTAGTGATACAAAATACGAGACTGAGAGTGATATGGAAATCACATCAAATCAATCGAATAGTTCTGAAGATGAATCAGATACTATTCACCCTATCACAAGTTATATGGTTCCAGAAGAACCATTTCCAAGAAGAGTCACTACTAGACCATCGTCTCACCGATTACTTTCTAATGAGCTAGCTATAAATGCTAGACCAAGACCCATTCATCATCCGTAGAATAATATTGTGGGTACCATCGGAGTTGTTACTAGACAACGAGGCTCAAAATTATCAACAAGATCAAATTCAGAATGGTGGATCAACTCCATTTGTTTTGAAGGTTCCTAATAAAGGGAATCATGCACCTAATGTTCAACCTAAACCTCCTTATAATATTAATGAACAATTATCAAATATTACAACTAGAATTTCCCTCTTGGACCTTTTAAGATCTTCTCCTACACATAGAGATGAATTAATGCTCACATTAAGCCGGATGATGGTACCACAAGACAGTCAACCTTGAAGCCATGGCCAATACTATAATAACTCGTGAAGTTGATTGTATTGACTTTCGGGATAGAGACATACCTCAACATAGTTTACATAAAGATAACCCCTTGTATATTATTGCTTTAATTGGAGATGTAGCAGTCAAACGAGTTTTGATTGATAATGGTTCATCTTTAAATATCTGCACTTTTGACTTCTACCAAAGATTCGGGTTTAGAAGTGAGGAAATGAAAAGAACTGATATGATCATAAAAGCTTTCAATGACGAAACACAAGAAACATGTGGAGTTATTACCATTCCATTGCAGGTTGGTCCAAGAACCTTGGATATGATCGTGTTTATTGTACATTGCCCTGCATCATACAATATACTCTTGGGTCGTCCTTGGATCAACGCGATGCGAGCTGTTCCCTCAACCTTACATCAATGTGTTAAGTTCAAATTTAAGAATCAGTTGGTTACCATTCATGGTGATCCAAGACCCTTTGATATGTGTGCTTTGGCAGAACCTATTGGAGTTCAATTTTGCCCTGCTCTGTCATCCACACATCCTAATTCTCATTATCCATCTAAACATGTGAAACTTACACCCACAAAGTCATCTACTTCTTCTCCATCAGTTGCACCTTCACATATAGCTCAACCATCTTCTGAACAAACCGCATTAGGACCTAAGAAAGATCCTAATCTCACAACCAATGTCTCTTGTTCTACTCCTATAACTTCCATACCTTTAATAGACCCATCTATCGACTCCTCTACACCGTCTACATCCACCAAAGTCATATTTTCTACATCAGAAGACGTAGGGAATGTTCCTTCTACCTCTTATGCTCTTACTGACGAACTCTTACCCGATCTATCTAAAATTCTTATATCAGAAGAAACGAATGCTTCTATGCAAGATTCCCTTATTTTAAATAATTTGCCGCCATCTCCTCGTACCTTGGGCCTCCCATAGCCTATGGGAAGTATTTACCAAGTCGGGAGTTGTGCCTTTATTTATAAGGGATATGACTGGGGTAGAATACCCAGAAACATCAGAACTCATTATGATGGATATGCTCGATGTTATTTTACTAATGAATATATTAAAGCCAAACCTATAATGCTGAAATTGGGATATAAAGGGAAAGGTTTGGGACCTTTCCAGAATGGTATGAAAGAACCTTTTGAGGTAGAAGCGTGGCCCGCCCGATGTGGTGTGGGCCTATTTTCTAGTAAGGGTCAGCCATTCCCATTTGAGGATGATGACCATCTTATATGTTACCAAGATTTTTTAGATGAACGCGATGCCTTGCGTTTAATAAATAAGACATTCACATGTAATATGCTATCTATAGCTTATCCTGAGATGATCGTTGAATCCGATGATGAGTTGGAGGGAGATATCTTTCATGATGTCTCCATTGAGGAATTATTACATAATGGATTTTATTTTGATGGCTCTATACCTAGTATAGCCCAGCTTGAGGCCATGACTCCTCAAAATGAATTATCCAAGCTAACCTTGGAAGAATTACAAGAATTGGGCGTTTCACCCGCCCCACCTAATTTTGAGAGAGATCTACACATGGAAGTAGAAAATGTCATAAAAATTAACATTGGAACCGAGGATAACCCCCACATAATCAACATTGGATCAGAATTGAGTCAAGAAAAATAGGATAAATACATTGCATTTCTTAAAGAATATGAAGATGTCTTTGCTTGGACATATGAAGATATGCCAGGATTAGACCCTTATGTAGTTATGCATCACCTAGTAGTGCACCCGGATGCTAAACCTGTTAAGCAGAAGCTTAGAAAAATGCATCCTAAAGTGGCCTTACTAGTCAAAGGGGAGTTAGAAAAACTCCTGAATGTTATTTTCATACAAGCCATTGATTATGTTGAATGGATCTCGAATGTAGTTCCAGTAACTAAGAAAGAAACTACTAAGGTTAGGGTTTGTATAGACTTTAGAGATATTAATGTTGCATGCCCTAAAGATGATTTTCCCCTTCCCAATATGGATCAGATCATTGATTTTACTGTTGGGAGTGGAATGATATCCTTAATGGATGGATTTTTTGGTTATAATCAGATCAGGATAGCTCCTGAAGATCAGGCTAAAACAACCTTTATTACCCCTTGGGGGACTTTCTGTTGGAAAGTGATGCCATTCGGGTTGAAGAATGCAGGTGCAACCTATCAACGAGCCATGACTTATATCTTTCATGATATGATGCATGATATACTACATGATTATGTAGATGACATTATAGCTCGTTCTACTGAAGAAGATGACCATTTAGATGACTTGAGAAAAGTATTTGATCGGTTAAGGGAATATCTTATCCGATTGAATCCAGCCAAATGTATATTCAGAGTTAAGTCAGGTAAATTATTAGGGGTTATAGTTTCTTTACGTGGCATCAAAATTGACCCTCTCAAGATTACGACTATCACTGATATGCCCGCACCTACAAATATATCTGAATTACGGAGTCTACAAGGTAAGCTTCAAGCTATCCGTCGCTTCATCGATAAGTTGGCGGATAAAACTGGACCCTTTCTTAAGCTTCTTAAGAAGGATGTCTCTTTCCATTGGGATGACGAATGTCAGGAAGCATTTGAACTCCTCAAACAATATCTTCTTAACCCACCTGTACTTTCACCACCTAAACCTGATCGCCCATTTATCTTGTATATTTTTGCTTCAGATTTTGCTTTAGGAGCTATGTTAGCTCAACTTGATGATGAGAAAAGAGAGCATGCTAATTATTACATTAGCAGAACATTAATTAGTTATGAAACCCGCTACACAACATTAGAGAAGTTATGTCTAGCAGTCATATTTTCTACACAAAAACTACGCCATTATATGCTCAGTCAAAAAACATACGTTATTGCTAAATCCGATCCCTTGCGGTATCTCATGAGTCGACCTTATTTATCTGGTCGCACAACAAAGTGGGTTCTTGCGCTAAGCGAGTTTGAACTCATGTTTATAGGATAGAAGTCTGTTAAGGGTCAAATCATAGCAGATCAATTAGTTGCTGCACCCTTAGAATCCACCCATCCCCTCATCATTGAGTTTCCTGACGAATGCCTTAAACTAGAGGCAGATCATTCAGAGCAATGGTCCTTATACTTTGATGGAGCCCGATGTATGAGTGGGGCTGGTGCAGGTATTATTTTGATATCTCCATAGAAACATCTCATACCTCTATCCTTTAAATTAATGTTTGCCTGTACTAATAACATTGCTGAATATGAGGCTCTAATCCTTGGATTACGAGCAGCCCTGGCACTAAAAATTAAAAATCTATTAGTTTTCGATGATTCTCAACTTGTTATAAATCAAATTAATGATGTTTATCAGACTAGAGATGATAAATTGCGCCCATATAAAGCATATGTATTACAATTAATATCTTTATTTGATCAAGTTACCTTGGAAGCTATTCCTAGAACTAGCAATCGTGCGGCTGACGCCATGGCCGCAGTTGCATCTCTTTTACCCTTGGAGTTAGATGACGAATATGCTACCATCATTATTCATCGACTCCAGGAACCCACTTCAATTAAATCATGCTTGGAACCTTTGGACGTGTTTCTAATCAATGAAACTACTCCTAAACTTTGGTACACTGATATCCTCAATTTTCTTCAAAATGGGACCTTCCCTGAAGGTTTTAATAGAAACCAACACTGGTTATTACGTAGACGAGCAAGTCACTTCATCATAATTGGCAATACCTTATATAGGAGATCCTTTGAAGGTATCCTACTGAGATGTTTGAATCTAGAAGAGTCTAGATCAGCTTTGAGTGAAGCCCACGATGGATCTTGTGGGGGACACTTTAGTGGTAGCGCCATTGCTAAGAAGCTCCTTAGGATAGGATATTTTTGGCCTACCATGGAGAATGATGCACATGATTACGTGCGCCATTGCGACAAGTGCCAGAAACACGCTGACCTTGTCCATGCGCCTGCACAAGAACTGCAGGCTATTTCATCTCCTTGGCCCTTCTCAAAATGGGGCTTAGACATCATCGAAAAAATCAATCCTGTGTCATCTGATGGACACAAATTCATCATAACCGCCATCGAGTATTTTACGAAGTGGGTTGAAGCTATGCCCTTAGCTTCTTGCACTGGAACTCAAGTTTCCAAATTTATTTTTAATCAAATTATTTGTAGGTTCAAAATTCCTGCAAATCTCATCTCAGATAATGGAACTTGTTTCAAAAATAAATATGTAAAGAAACTATGTCACAAATATAAAATTCAACATCGTTGGTCCACTCCCTATTATCCTCAGGGTAATGGCCAAGCGAAGCATCTAATAAAACATTAATTAAAATCCTCAAAATACTGGTCAATAAATCTGGCCGTGATTGGCACATTCAATTATATCCTGCTTTGTGGGCTTATCGAACTAGCATTCGTACTCCCACGGGCACTTCACCTTTTGTTTTGGTTTATGGCGTTGAAGTTGTTTTTCCCTTTGAATTAGAAGTTCCTTCTTTGGCTCTGCTACTTCAAGATACTGAAGTAGGAGATGAATATCGTGCTGGCAGATTTAGTCAATTGGAACTCCTAGATGAGAAGCGCATTAATGCTTTGGAGCATCTTCGTGCCTACCAGAACAAGCTCAAACGAGCATATCTCAAGAAATTCCATAATCGATCCTTTGAGATCGACGACCTCGTCTTAAAAGAAAATCAAAAAAATACTAATGCAACTAAAGACCTTAAAGGCAAATTCGAGCCTAACTGGCTTGGGCCATATATTATCACTGCTAAATTTGGATCGGGAGCATACAGATTAGCTACCTTAGATGGTAAAGATCTTAAAGAACCTATGAACATTATGCACCTTAAGCGCTATTATGCATAAATATGGTAATTTCGTCACTGTATATATTATACATATTGTCTTATTTTAGTAATTCATATAAAAATTTCAAAAACAGTAATATTATGTATTATCTTAATTCATAAATTAAAATCAAAATATAAAAAAATCAAAATCATCAAAATCCTCAAAAACATCTTCTATTTTTGCACCTGTCAATTCTTGAAGTATTGCAGTTATATTTTCAGTTATTTTGGATAAATTAGCATTTATTTGGAATCCCTCACTTTCACACTCACATGAATAAATATCTTGATCTTATTTGGTATGATTATTAATCTCTCTTATATCGAAGTCCACAGTTGAATTAAATAAAGTTTTGAGCATAGAGAACTGATCTTGTTATTTACTTGAACCAAGTACACCTTTTCACATTAAAATGATTTCATTGCAAATTCAAAATGATGCTACATAGTAGAAGTGGTCTCTTGAGCGAAAAAGTTTCCCCTGCTATCCTATCATGCACATGGTCTAGAATCTTTGAGAATTGACAAAAGGACAAGCTCACCCCTACCCAGAATAAAAATCCCTTGCTCTACAGCCAATCCGAGCAAGTATCCCTAGTATAGGAAGAAAAAGAAAAGAAAAAGAAAAAGAAAATCAAGAAAAATCATGAGAAAAAGAAGCATTGTTTCAGTATCATTTTGTACCATCTCAACAATATTTCAGCATTATCTCAGTGTCAAGCAAAAATACAAAAAAAAAAAAGAACAAGAAAAGAAAAAGCAAAAAGCAATAAATCCCTTCCCCTACCCTTTGAAAGAAAAGAAGGGTGAATGAGCTTGAATCCCTGGAATTCTCAATTATTCGAAAACTATGAGGTAAGCCCCATAACAGGTGGTTTGTGCCCAACCCGCTTGGCCTTGGGTAACTCCTAGCGTGGTGATATGTCTGTCACATTAGCGACCTTCTTTTGTATAGACCTATGTCCGCTCATGGATCAGCTAGCTCTTGATGACCCGACTTACATAGTAGTCTGGTACGGTTACATGCATATAAATCATGGTCAACGAACACTCATTTGGTTAATTCAAATTACTTGTATCAAATTATCTTGCTCAAAATTGGTAAATGAACAATACAATTGCACACACATTTGTGTTTGAGAGATTTTGTATCATTATGATAGATCAAGATCGGCAATGAACTCACATATGCACATGGGGTTCCTTATAAATCTAAATTTTGTCTTTGAGATAATTTAAAATATTTATGCAAATCTTTCGGAATAATTTGATTTTCTTACTTGAGAATATTGGCTTAGCGTAAAAACAATTAAATACATTTTTTCAAAAATCCAAAATTTCTTTCAAAGCATGTTCAAAAATCTAGCAATAAAGTCACATTTATATATTTTCGACTTTCGCAACGATGGTATAGTTCCTAAACCTAAATTGGAATTTATGCCTAGTGCAAGTCCTCATTTTTTATCTCAAAATCAAAAATCAACTATGCAATAAAACTATTACATCAATTTCTTCTTTGGATTTCGCGATGATGGTATAAGTCTATACCTAAAATTCTATGCCTAGCGCAAGCCATCGTTCTAATTTTATCTCCCATTTATTTAATCCATAAAAGCATATGGCTTAAATCATTATGTTACACAATTGTGCTTTAAAAAAGAATGAAAACTTTTCTATTTCATTTCATTATGTCAAACATTCAGTTTTGCGACGATGGTATAATTCCTAGGCAATTGTTCAAATTTCTATCACACTTAGGAATTTTATGCCTAGAAAAAATCATATTTTTAATATTTCATGCATAATATTTTTATGGAAATCTGAAAACAAATCATCACCATCATCATTTTTCATCATCACAACACAAAGTCTTAAGAAAGTCTCTTAAGCACCCTTTTACTTTTAGCAATATTTCTCTCATAACGGGATTAGCTTGATGACCTAGCGAGCGGCGACTCCATGAAATGGTCATGTAACAACGACAATGTCCTTTGAAATTATTGTTAGAAGTCACTTTATTTTTCATCAAATCATACCACAACAACCAATTTGTTTACATCAGATTATTTCATTTAAATTTTATAGCATGACATAAAATTATAATATTTTCAATGACATAATTACATGAATAATCAATCAACCATTAAAATATTAAAGCATCATAAAACATATGCACAAGTCATATCACAAAAAATATATATATATATATATATATATATATATATCAAGAAGTCTATACATCATATCAAAACGGATTGGTATGCCACAATCTATACCCTGGCATACTCAATCCTCTCAAAAATATATGGTCTATGTACAATGAGCAGCTAGTCTCGAGAAGCCCTCGAGCTCTCAACCTCATCTCCTCTCCCACCCTGAGGTGGAGGAGGTGGTCCCATCGAGGTCCATGTTGTATCGTGGGTCCTCGATGTCGATCGTGATGATGTCCTCGATGACCCCATCTTGATCGACTCCATAATGTTGGCTGGCAGTGGTATCCTCTGCTCCTCTGGAACCACATGATAGTACAACCCCTGGTAGAATGTGGTCTACGCAACAGCCCATGCCAGCTCTAGAATGCTCGCCCCTCCACTCTGAGCCCTGAGCCGTGTAGCCTCATCCTGAAGAGTCTGCACCTGAGCTCGTAGGTGGGCATTCTCCACCCGGAGAGCCACCATCTCGCTGCTCTCCCCCACCTCGACACCCTTGCCCTTATCGAGCGATGGTGGCCTATCCCTCTATTGAGAAGGGAGTCTCTCCCTCCTCTCTGATTGTTGTTGTCTCTCCGAAGCTTGTGGTACTCTCCGATGTCTCTCTTGAGGAGGCCATCGTTGATCCCTCCCTCTGTGACCCCTCGTTGCATCGATGGCAGCCTAGTGTCGCCTCTCCATCCATTGCACTATAGCGTGCATCGGACCCTGTGCCCTCATCATCCGAGGAGGGTGGATGCCTGCATACCAGGCATCATACCCATCTGCTACCCCCATGTCATCCCCATCCACTGGCTGAATGGGGGCATCATCAGCATCCTGACTCCAGAACCGTTGCATGTCTGGAGCCCCGCTCAATGTGGTATTATCCCGCATAGTCTGGGAGTACTCATAATCCCTAAGAGAAGGGATCCCCTGTTATAGACCGAACTACCTCAAAACTTGGTCATAGCGGTGGAGCTCTACCTCTCCCCGCTCTGTCCTCAACCAGATGACTCACCTGATGCGAGCCAACTCCTATCCATCCTCTGCCCACCCTGGATGCTCTCTCCATGGTCTCCAGGTGATCTGATCTAGGGTGAGGTCATCTAGTAACCTCCGGGACATCGATAGATCTATCCGTCATTGTGACCCTCTCTGGAGCCACCAATAGAAAACCTGGGGTCTCTCCCGATCAACTCCTATCAGTGGAAGCCCTACCGGCCTCCGCACCGCAATGTGCTCCCAACACCAAACCTGTAGTAGCGATGTCAACACCAGACATCGACCTCCCTTGTATACAACCCCGTAAAGGATCCTATACAAGCGACATAATACAAAGCTACCCCAAGCAAACCTATATTCGTGGTCTCTCATGTCGTAGACCACATCTGAGAGGAGCCACGGTAACTTGCATCCACTCTGGTGGCATAGAAGAAGGCCACCCACCACCCCTGCCAAAACTTGGGTCAACCGAGATGCCCCAGGCATCTGCCTCAAAGCCTCGATGTTCACTCTACCCTTCTCTAGGGTGAAGCTTGGGTCATTGCACAATCTCATCATGGCATGGCCCTGATTGGCCGAAGGAGTCATGAACCGCCCATGTATGGGGATCCTCAAGATCCTCCATACATCCTCTAGAGTGGGAGTCATCTCCCTTGTCGGTAGTCGGAAGCAGGATGACTCCGGATACCATCTCTCTTCTAGGGACGTCAGTAGCCCCATGTCTGTAGGAATTTGTGGCATCTCTGCCACATGCCGCAGTCCGACCTCTGCTAGTCTGTCTCGCTTGACCTGATCGAGCATGGCTAAGTCATCCCTGAGACCCCCGTATTTCCACTCTCGACTCTTTAGCAATCCCCTCTACAAAATAAACAATAAAACAACAAAAATCATTAATACATAATCATTAAAATCAATTAAACTCAATTTCATCTCATAAAAAAAATGATATCGCCCATTATTGGACGATATCGTACCAAATTTAGCAAAATCATCCTTAATAGGATGAAATCGTCTCCGATTATTCAATTTGGGAATCGCCCCATATTGGACGGGATCGCACTCTCCTCCATATTAGATATTTTTTATATTTAGGATTCATTTATGTTTGTTGTCTTCATATAAACCAGAAATTTCATATAGAATAGCTTAGATTCATTTTGGCCAACCTAGGAATTGAATGATTGAATATAAAATGAACACATCAAACCCATTCTCAACCTAGGCATGGAAACTGCCACTTAAAGTTTCCTGGTGAACCCCACCATCCATCAAAAATTCATCCTTATACCCCTCCCCCGAGAGGCACGTCCTTCAAAGGGACTCTCTGTCTGAGGTATTGTCCCATCCTTATCGCATACCCCTTTCGGGCATGGATCCTTTAGCCTGAAGGTAAGGGTGCAAAAAATTTGGGCGATACAATTATTTTTTTACAACCGCCCATGTCTAACTGTAGCACCCCAAAATTGGTGCAGTAAACCTTAGCAATAATTAAAATTATCTTGGTAATAATTCAAATTCAATTTTCAACCCCGAACCGCCCGTTAACCGCCTGTTAAACAACTTTCCCCATTTTTCGTGCCATTTTTAGGATTTTTTGTGACCGTTGGACGATATCGTCTCCGATCAGACGATATCGCCTCAGATCGGACGATTTCGTCTGGAGCAGAACGTCCAGACGATCTCGTCCCAAACTGATTTGTGCATAATTAGCTTCTGTTCCAACGACGTCTCTAATCTAGGCAGAAGCGTGTCTGCATCGTTAGAGACCCTCCCCGTTGGAGATCTCCCAAATTGGGATGATCTCCAACCTCCTAACCTCCCTCCTAAGCCTATTTAATCCTTAGGACCCCCCTTGACATTCCCCTGGCTGAATTTTCTTGTAACTTGAGCTTTTCATGCATTAGAATATCCTAGATTACCATTTGCCTTTGTCCCTTTCCAAGTTTTCTTGTGGGAACTCATTGTTATTCTTCAGTCGGAGCAAGCTCGGATCGTCGCAGACGATCTGTACAATCTTGAGACGATCTTCACAATCCGAGATGATTTATTCGATGACATTGGGGGCAATCGGTGCCCTGAGTTTGCATTCTTTCTCCTATACTTTCTTGCTATTTTACTTTGCATTTAGTCTAAACTTATTATTATTTCTTTATTCTGCATCTTGGAGTTCACCCATATAGTCTTAAGGCATAAATAAATCATGATTAGCTATTAAATCATCGTAATTCACTTGCATTTCTATTTGTGATTATCTTATTAACATCATTATTATCATTTCACATCATTGCCCTCTATCGGCATAGTTGCATTTTTGTATTTTGTATCTATTTCTCTATTGCGGGTCTCGAATTTATGAATTCGTCGGATCTCGGACGATCTTGTCGATCGGAGACGATCCTGTCAGATTCAAGGCGATCTGACTGCTTCAAGAATCAGAACCTCCATCGGACATCCGGATCGGGTATGGCTCTCTTAATCTAGCTTATTCTCTCTGTTTTCTGTTCTAATCTATTTTTGCATTCATTTATTCTGCATTTTCATAATAGAACAACTTAGATTCATTTGGCCAAACCTAGGATTTGAATGTTCAAAGATAAAATTGAACACATCAAACACATTCCCAACCTAGGCGTGGAGGCGCCACTCAAACGTTTCCTGGTGAACCCCACCATCCGTCGAAAAATCACCTTAATACACCTCCCCGAGAGGCGGGACCTTCAAAGGGCCTCTTAGTCCGAGGTATTGTCCCATCCTTCCCGCATCCCCCTTCCGGGCGCGGATCCTTTAGCTTGAAGGTAAGGGTGCGGAAAATTTGGAACGATACATTTTGGTGAACCCGACGTGAAACTAAAACCTTTTGAAAACAAAAAAAAACATAGATGCATTTCAAATCATTAGAAAACTACTAAGTTGCATATCATGTCTAGATGGTAGCTCCTAAGAAAAGACTAGCTGTCACTATAAATGTTGAAAACCAATTAGCGGCCATAGAAGTTAATTTTGTGCTTAGTGTGCCCGAAACATATAGAAACCAACTTTTGTGGAAAGAACTTGATAGGAGGCTAGGTATCATTTCATCTAGATCAATACAACTTAAACAAATCAAGAGGTTTGCCCTAGATAGGATCTTGGATCCTCATCAACTCATTTTTATCATGAACTTCAGAGAGCCTGCCATAGGTGGTTAGCTTATAGGAGAGCTCTTGTGTCTTTAGAATTGTTCACCTTTGAGGAATACCTCGAGAACGTAGTTATTATACACCAATTCCTAGGTCGTGTAGAAGATCAAGAGGTCGTTCTTACAGATAGGGAAATGTGGAGGAGAGTTCCTCGAGTTGTGTTATATCGAGAGTATTGCCATGAGCTTTACTTCTACCAACTAGAATCTGAGACAGATAATATCACTATAGCACTTTTTGTCAAATTCTTGAAAGAAAATTTTCAATTTGAAGAAGAACACTTCATGACTCCTGAAGAACTCGAGCCCATTAATGATATTTATAAATTGTTTATAGAAAACTAGATCATTGCTTTCATTATTATTATTTCTTGCATTTAGTGTGTTGTTTGTTATCTTTATAATATTGTTACAAAAACAAAAAAATAGAAAAAACAAGAAAAACCAAAATATAACAAAACTAAAACATTTTATTTCAAATACTATAGTAGGTATATAATTAAAATATATACCTCTTAAGCTTGTTGCACATATATATATATACAAGTATATATATATTTGCTGAAATCTAAATTTAAGCGCAATGCCTAGACTTAGGAATGGTAAACAAACTGAAGAAGAAGAAGAAGATTGGTTAGGAGACAAAACAAAAAACCCAAATGTCCTTCTTGAGGATTCAATTCCGGAAGGAGAAACTCTAGAACAGCTAGAAGATGAGCTTGTTGTAGATGAACAAGAAGAAAATCTTAAAGAGGAAGGATCCTCATCCCCTAGAATGGCTCCAGATGGAACTATTGCTTTTGATAACTTAGATCATTTCTGGAAATTTTTCAATAATAACATTGGTGCTCTTAATATGGCAGTTCGTATTGATAGAGGACAAATTAGTGACACTCAAGCAGCCATGGAAGATATGTTTAACATACACACTAATCCCTTGTCCTTTGTTGATCAAGAAAGTGATAAGGTTGGACCATCCAATAGAGATATGGTCACTATGATTCAGAACATGCAAAAACAACGGGTTACCCAACCCCTAAGGAACTTGTTATTGAGCCTAAAATCATTCCCACACAAAAGAAACCTTCATTCACTGCTTTATTTCGCCAAACTATTGATCAATATGCTTCAAATCGACAAAAACCTAAAATGAAGCCAAACACCAATTTTCAACAATCTGGGATACAACATAATACAACTTCAAAACTTCTTCATAACACCCTTCCTACCAACAATTTACACAATAGCAATATAGCATCTAATCTTCATGTCCCTCCATCATATGTTCACAAATCCCATATTAATGCCCTACCGAATCAATATGGTGGGCAAACCGATGATCTGGAAGCCATGGTGAAACAGTTAGCTTCCCGCATGGACCAGATAGATCCCTACCGTCCCTCGTATAATTATCGAGAGATGTGTAGTCAGCCTTTGGATCCCATAGTTGTAGCACAACCATACCCTAAACACTTTCCCATGCCCGTCCTGCCTATATATAAAGGAACTGAAGATCCCATAGAGCATCTTCGCATGTTTAGGATAGCATGTCATGATATATCACATGATGACTTGCTATTACTAAAAATGTTCCCAAAAAGTTTAGGAGGAATGGCATTAGAGTGGTACTATCAATTGCCCACTCATTCTTTGAGAAATTTTGAAGAAACCAGTTGAATCTTTTGTCCATCAATTTAGTGCCTACATCGAGAGGCATGTCACCATTAAAGATTTATACAACTTAAAACAAGACAAAGATGAATGTTTTGCTGATTTCTTAGCTAGATGGAGGCAGTTGACAGAAAAGCGCACTTTGTGCTACCTTATAGGGAAATGTTGGATATTTTTATCAATAATTTACAAGAACAAATATCCTATGAGTTATCAACTGCTACCTTGACCACCTTCGATCAAGCTATAGACTTAGCTCGAAGAGTGGAAGATGCTCTCATTAGGAGAGGCCAGCTTAGGAAGAAAGATGATGAGAAAACATCCAAAAATCAGTATAAAAATAAACAAGTTGTAGGTGACGGAGTCACTGATAGTAGAAATGTTGCTAATATCAATACAACGAAGACAACAAAAAAATTTATATTGAAACCTCTTGATAAACCTCCTCGAGAATTTACTAGACTCAATCAACCATTATCAACTATTCTACCCCAATTACTCGAAAGAGGTTTGATCCAATTACCGACTATCTGGGAACTTGATCCAACTATACCCGGATACAGAGCTGATTTACATTGTGATTTTCATAGAGGACCTGGACACTCTACAAACTCTTGTAAAATATTGAAACATAAAATACAAGATCTGATTGATAATAATGAGATGGAGGTGCAAGCCTTCCAACCTAAACAAAATGCTCCTAATAATGCTCAAAAGACCATTCCCCAAAATCAGAATCAAAATGCTAATCAATCATTAGATATATTTCAACATCCTTTACCAAAACATGGTAAAGAGGTGGCCAATCAAATTGAGCATCATAATGTCCCTCCTCCTACCCGATATGTAGGGACTATTAGCGGACATTTACCTAATCATGATCCTCAAATATTTGGCACAACTTTATCCATGGTCACGACCCGACCCCTACATAATATTCAAACTCCGGATCCTAGTGATGTAGAATCAGATACTGAAAGTGAAATAGACATCACCTCAAATCAATCGAATAGTTCTAAAAATGAATCAGACCCTATTCAACCTATCACATATTCTATGGTTCCAGAAGAACCATTTCCTAGAAGAGTTACTACTCGACCCTCTTCTAATCAGTTCCTTCCTAATGAACAAGCCATAAACGCTCAACCGAGACCGGTTCAGCGTCTTCAATATAACATTGTAGGTACCATCGGAGTCGTTACCAGACAACAGGCTCAAACCTCTCAACAGGATCAAACTCAGAATGATGGATCAGCTCCATTTATTTTGAAAAATCCCAATAAAGGGAATCATATGTCTAATGTTCAATCTAAACCTCCTTACAATATTAATGAACAATTATCCAATACTACAGCCAGAATTTCCCTTTTGGACTTGTTAAGATCTTCTCCTACCCATAGGGATGAGTTAATGCTTACATTAAGCCAAATGATGGTACCTCAAAATATTCAACTTTGAAGCCATGTCCAATACTATCATCACTCGAGAAGTCGATTGTATTGACTTTCGAGATAAAGATATACCACAACATAGTCTACATAAGGATAACCCCTTATATATTACTGCCCTAATTGGAGATGTAGCTGTTAAACGAGTCTTGATTGATAATGGTTCATCTTTAAACATATGCACTTTTGACTTCTACCAAATATTTGGCTTTAGAAGTGATGAAATGAAAAGAACGGATATGATTATCAAAGCCTTCAATGACGAGACACAAGAAACGTGTGGAGTCATTACTATACCCTTGCAAGTTGGTCCTAGAACCCTAGATACAACCGTGTTTATTGTACATTGCCCCGCATCATACAATATACTCTTGGGTCACCCTTGGATCAATGCGATGCGGGCTGTCCCATCAACTTTACACCAATGTGTTAAATTCGAATTTAAAAATCAGTTGGTCACTATTCATGGTGATCCTAGACCCTTTGATATGTGTGCCTTGGCAGAACCTGTTGGAGTTCAGTTTTGCCCTGCTCTGTCATCCACACATCCTAATTCTTATTTTTCATCTAAAAGTGTGAAACACACACCTACAAATTCATCTATTTCTCCTCCATTAATTTCACCCCCATGTATAGCTCAACAATCTTCAGAACAAACCACACTAGAACCTCAAAAAGATCTTAGATCTACAACCAATCCTTCATGTTCCATCCCTATAATTTCAAAACCTATAGACCCATTTATTAACACCTCCACATTATCTACATCTATCATACCTTCCACATCTAAAGATATAGGGAATGATCCTTCTACATCTTATGCTCTTTCTGATGAACTTTTACCGGATTTATCTAAAATTTTAATATCAGAAAAAACAAATGCTTCTATGCAAGATTCACTTCTTTTAAATAATTTGCCGCCATCTCCTCGTACTTTGGGCCTCCCACAACCTATGGGAAGTACTTACCAAGTCGGGAGTTGTGCTTTTATTTATAAAGGATATGATTGGGGAAGAATACCCCGAAACATCAAGACGCATTGTGATGGATATGCTCGATGCTATTTTGCTAATGAATATATTAAAGCTAAACCTATAATGCTTAAAATGGGATATAAAGGGAAAGGCTTGGGACCTTTCCAAAATGGTATGAAAGAACCTATTGAGGTAGAACCATGGCCCGCCCGATGTGGTGTGGGCCTGTTTCCTAGTAAGGGTCAACCCTTCCCTTTTGAAGGTGATGATCAACTCATATGTTATCAAGATTATCTAGATAAACAAGATTCTTTGTGTCCAAAGAATAATCCCTTTACATGCAATATGCTATCCATAGCTTACCCTGAATTGATTGTTGAATCCGATGATGAGTTGGAAGGAGATATTTTCCATGATGTCTCCGTTGAAGAGTTGTTACACAATGGTTTTTATTTTGATGGTTCTATACCTACTATAGCCCAACTTGAGGCCACGACTCCTCAAGATGAATTCTCCAAGTTAACCTTAAAAGAATTACAAGAATTGGGCGTCTCACCCGCCCCACCTAATTTTGAAAGAGATCTACACATGGAAGTAGAAAACGTCATTAAAGTTAACATTGGAGCCGAGGATAATCCTCACATAATCAATATTGGATCAGAATTAAGTCAAGAAAAACAAGATGAATACATTGCATTTCTTAAAGAATATGAAGATGTCTTTGCTTGGACATATGAAGACATGCCAGTTCTGGACCCTTTTGTAGTCATGCATCATCTAGTAGTCCATCCGGATGCTAAACCTGTTAAACAGAAACTTAGAAAAATGCATCCCAAAGTGGCCTTGCTAGTCAAAGGGGAGTTAGAAAAACTCTTGAATGTTGTTTTTATACAGGCTATTGATTATCTTTGAATGGATCTCGAATGTAGTTCCAGTCACCAAGAAAGAAGCTACCAAAGTTAGGGTTTGCACGAACTTTAGAGATATTAACGTTGCATGCCCTAAAGATGATTTTCCTCTTCCAAACATGGATCAAATCATTGACTTTACTATCGAGAGTGGAATGATGTCCCTAATGGATGGATTTTTTGGTTATAATCGGATCGGGATAGCTCCTGAAGATCAGGCTAAAACAACCTTTATTACCCCTTGGGGTACCTTTTGTTGGAAAGTGATGCCATTTGGTTTAAAGAATGCGGGCGCAACATATCAACGAGCCATGACTTATATCTTTCATGATATGATGCATGATATCCTACATGATTACGTAGATGATATTATAGCTCGCTCTATTAAAGAAGATGATCATTTAGATGATTTAAGAAAAGTATTTAATCGGTTAAGAGAATACCTTATTCGATTAAATCCAGCCAAATGCATATTCGGAGTTAAGTCCGGTAAACTATTAGGGGTTTTAGTTTCTTTACGTGGTATCAAAATCGACCCTCTCAAGATTGCGGCTATCATTGATATGCCCGCACCTACCAATATATCTGAGTTACGAAGTTTACAAGGTAAACTTCAAGCCATCCGTCGCTTCATCGATAAGCTGGCGGACAAAACCGGTCCCTTTCTTAAGCTTCTTAAGAAGGATGTCCCTTTTAATTGGGACGACGAATGTAAGGAAGCTTTTGAACTTCTCAAACAATACCTCCTTAACCCACCTGTGCTTTCACCGCCTAGACCTGATCGCCCGTTTATCCTGTATATTTTAGCTTGATTTTGCTTTAGGAGCTATGTTAGCTCAGCTTGATGATGAGAAGAAAGAACGTGCTAATTATTACATTAGCAGAACCCTCATCAGTTATGAAACCCGCTACACAGCATTAGAAAAACTATGTCTAGCAGTCGTATTTTCTACGCAAAAATTATGCCATTATATGCTTAGTCAAAAAACTTATGTCATTGCTAAATATGATCCCTTGCGGTATCTCATGAGTCGACCTTATTTATCGGGTCGTACAACAAAGTGGGTTCTTGCTCTAAGCGAGTTTGAACTCACATTCATAGGACAGAAGTCTATTAAGGGTCAAATCATAGCAGATCAATTAGTTGTTGCACCCTTAGAGTCTACCCATCCCCTCATCATTGAGTTTCCTGATGAATGCCTTCAATTAGAGGCAGACCATATTGAACAATGGTCCTTATACTTTGATGGAGCCCGATGCATGAGTGGGGCTGGTGCGGGTATTATTTTAATATCCCTACAAAAACATCTTATACCTTTGTCCTTCAAATTAACATTTGCTTGCACTAATAATACTACTGAATATGAGGCTCTAATCCTTGGATTACGAGCTGCCTTGGCATTAAAAATCAAACATCTGCTAGTTTTTGGTGATTCTCAACTTGTTATAAACCAAATTAATGAAGTTTATCAGACCAGAGATGATAAATTGCGCCCATATAAAGCATATGTTTTGCAATTGTTATCCTTGTTTGATAAAGTTACTTTGGAAGCTATTCCTCGAACTAGCAACCGTGCGGTGATGCTATGGCCATGCATCTCTTCTCCCTTGGAGTTAGATGACGAATATGCCACCATCATTATTCGTCGACTCCAGGAACCCGCTTCAAATAAGTCATGTTTAGAACCTTTGGATGTGTTTCTAATCAATGAAACTACTCCTGAACCTTGGTATACGGATATATTTGATTTTCTTCAAAATGGGACTTTCCCTGCCAATTCTAATAGAAACCGGCGTCGGTTATTACGTAGACGAGCAAGTCGATTTGTAATAATTGGCAATACTTTATATAGGAGATCTTTTGAAGGTATCCTATTGAGATGTTTGAATCTAGAAGAATCCAAATCAGCTTTAAGTGAAGCCCACGATGGATCTTGTGGAGGACACTTCAGTGGTAGTGTCATTGCTAAAAAGCTCCTTAGGATAGGATACTTTTGGCCTACCATGGAAAATGATGCACATGATTATGTGCGCCATTGCGACAAGTGCCAGAAACATGCTGACCTTGTCCATGCCCCTGCACAAGAGCTGCAGGCTATTTCATCTCCTTGGCCCTTTTCAAAATGGGGCTTAGACATTATTGGCAAAATTAATCCTGTGTCATCGGATGGACACAAATTCATCATAACCGCCATTGAGTATTTCACGAAGTGGGTTGAAGCTATGCCTTTAGCTTCCTGCACTGGAACACAAGTCTCTAAATTTATTTTTAATCAAATCATTTGTAGGTTTGGAATTCTTGCAAATCTCATCTCAGACAATGGAACTTGTTTCAAAAATAAATATGTTAAGAAGTTATGCCAAAAATATAAGATTCAACATCGTTGGTCCACTCCCTATTATCCTCAGGGTAATGGTCAAGCAGAAGCATCTAACAAAACCTTAATCAAAATTCTTAAAATATTGGTCAATAAATCTGGTCACGACTGGCACATTCAATTATATCCTACTTTGTGGGCATATCGCACTAGCGTTCGAACTCCCACTGGAACTTCACCTTTTGTCTTGGTTTATGGTGCTGAAGCTATTTTTCCCTTTGAATTAGAAGTTCCTTCTTTGGCTCTACTACTTCAAGATACCGAAGTAGGAGATGAATATCGAGCTGGCAGACTCAATCAGTTGGAACTCCTAGATGAAAAGTGCATCAATGCTTTGGAGCATCTTCGTGCCTACCAAAACAAGCTTAAAAGATCATATGCCAAGAAAGTTCGTCATCGATCCTTTGAGGTCGACGACCTTGTTTTAAAAGAAAATAAAAAAAATACTAATGCAACTAAAGACCTTAAAGGTAAATTTGAGCCCAAGTGGCTTGGACCATATATTATCAACTTCTAAATTTGAATCGGGAGCATACAAATTAGCTACCTTAGATAGTAAAGATTTAAAAGAACCTATGAATATTATGCATCTTAAGCGATATTACGCATAAAATTTGGTCATTCCATCATTGTATATATTTGTTGTATATTATTTCATTTTAAAAATATATATAAAATTGTTTAAACAAAAACAAACTTGTTTTTTTCAATCAAATAAAATAAAAAAAGAAAAAGATTCAAAATTATCAAACTCCTCAAAAATATTTGTTGTATATATTTCTTCTTAAAGTGAAATTGCGGTTATATTTTCAAATTATTTTGGATAAATTAGCATTTATTTGGAATCCCTCACTTTTACAAACACAAAATAAATATCTTGATTTTATACGGCATGATTACTAATCTCTCTTATATCAAAGTCCACAAAATTCAATTAAATAAAGTTTGAGCATAGAGAATTGATCTTGTTATTTACTTAAGCCAAGCATATCCTTTCACAATAAAATGATTATATTTGTAATGTCCATGCTATGCTACATAGTAGAAGTGGTTTCTTGAGCGAAAAGTTTCCCCTGCTATCCTATCATGCACATGGTCTAGAATCTTTGAGAATTGACAAAAGGACAAGCTCACCCCTACCCGGAATAAAAATCCCTTGCTCTACAACTAATCCGAGCAAGTATCCCTAGCATAGGAAGAAAAGAAAAGTTCAAGAAAAAGAGAAAAAGAAAAAAGTTATTTCAGCATTATCTCAAATATCAAAGCAAAAATACAAAAAAAAAAAAGAAAAATACAAAAGAGCAAAAGAGCAAAGCAAAAGCAAAAGCAATAAAATCCCTTTCCCTACCCATTGAAAAGAAAAGAAGGGTTGATGAGCTTGAATCCCTGGAATTCTCAATTATTCAAAAACTGTGAGGTAAGCCCCATAACAGGTGGTTTGTGCCCAACCCGCTTGGCCTTGGGTAACTCCTAGCGTGGTGATATGTCTGTCACATTAGCGACCTTCTTTTGTACAGACCTATGCCTTATGGATTAGCTAGCTCTTGATAACCCGACTTACATAGTAGTTTGGTATGGTTATATGCATCTAAATCATGGTTAATGAACACTTATTTGGTTAATTCAAATCACTTGTATCAAATTATCTTGCTCAAAACTGGTAAATGCACAAAGCAATTGCACACACATTTGTATTTGAGAGATTTTGTGTATCATTATGATAAATCAAGATTGGTAATGAACTCACATACGCACATGGGATTCCTTATAAATCTAACTTTTGTCTTTAAGATACTTTGAAATATTTTTGCAAATTGTTTGGAATAATTTCATTTTCTTATTTGAGAACAGTTGTTTAGTATAAAGACAACTACATACATTTTCAAAAAAATCAAAATTTCTTTCAAAACATACACTCAAATCATATATATATTATCGACTTTCGCGACGATGGTATAGTTCCAAAACTTAAATTGGAATTTTATGCCTAGCGCAAGTCCTCATCTTCATATTATCTATTTATTTTCAAAAATTAAAAAAATCAACCATGCAATAAAACTATCAATTTCTTCTTTGGATTTCACGATGATGGTATAAGTCTATACCTAAATATTCTATGCCTAGCACAAACCATTGTACCAATTTTATTTCCCATTTATTTAAAAGCATAAAAACATGTGACTTAAATCATTATGTTACACAATTATGCTTTAACAACAACGCACATTGTTTCTATTTCATGTCATTATGTCAAAATTCAATTTTGCAATGATGGTATAATTCCTAGGGAATTATTCAAAATTTTATCACACTTAGGAATTTATGCCTAGCAAAAATCATCTTTAATATATTTCATGCATTATATTTTCATGGAAATCTGAAAACAAATCACCATCATCATCATCATTTGCATCATCACAACAAAGTCTTAAGACAGTCTCTTAAGCACTCTTTTACTTTTAACAATATTTCTATCCTGGGATTAGCTTGACGACCGAGTGAGCGGCGACTCCATGAAATGGTCTATAATAGCGACAATGTCCTTTGAAATTATTGTTAAAAGTCCCCTTTTATTTTTATCAAATCACATCACAACAACCAATTTGTTTACATCAGATTATTTCATTTAAATTTTAAAAGCATGACATTCAAACCATAATATTTCCAAATGACATAATTACATGAATCATCAAATCAATCACACCAAAACATTAAAGCATCATACAAACACATAAGACAAGTCATATGATCAAAAATATCTCATCTATATATATCTCAACAATATATGTACATCATATCAAAACTAGATTGGTATGCCACAATCTACATCTTGGCATACTCAATCCTCTCAATCATATATTCAGTCTATGCAGTGTAGTAGCCTAGCCTCGAGAACCCCTCGAGCTCTCGGCCCTCATCTCCTCCCCCACCCTGAGGTGGACGAGGTGGCCCCATCATAGTATGTGTGGTACTGCGAGTCCTAGTCATCGATCGGGATGAAGTCCTCGATGACCCAACCCTGATCGGATCCGCAATGCCGGTAGCTGTACCCTCTGGCCCTCTGGCACCAGTTGGAAGTAGATACCTTGATAGAAACGTGTCTAAGCAATCGACCATGCCGGCTCCTCGAGTGCTCGCTCCTCCGCTCCATGCTCGAGGCGTGCAACCTCATCTCCGAGCTGTGTAGCCTCGGCTCGATGGCGTGTAGCCTCATCCTGGTAAAGTCTACACCTATGCCTAGAGATGAACAGGTCTCCACCGAGAGGTAGCCATCTCACTACTCTCTCCTGTGTCCACACCCTTGCCCTTATCGGGCGATGGTGGCCTCTCTCTCCATGGAGAAGGGGGTCTATCCTCCCTCCTCTCCCACTGTCATGGCCTCTACTGAGCCTCTGGCCTCCTCTGCTCTCTCCGTCCATGACCCTGTGCTCACCTCAATGGTCATCTGGCATTGCCTCCCCATCTGATGCACAACTGCATGAATCGGACCATAAGCCCTCGTCATTCGAGGAGGGCGGATGCCTGTGTACCAGGCATCATAGCCGTCGGCTACCCCTGCATCGTCCCCATCCATTGGCTGGATCAGGGCATCATCTACATCCTGACTCTAGAAGCGCTACATATCTGGAGCCCCGCTAACTATGTGTTATCCCGGACGGTCCGAGAAAACTCGTAGTCTCTAAGAGATGGGATCCCCTATCTGTAGACCGAACTGCCTCAAAACTCGGTCGTAGCGGTGGAGCTCCACCTCTCCCCTCTCCATCCTCAGCCAGTAGGTTTACCTAATGCAGAGCCAGCTCCTGTCCATCCTCGGCCCACCCTGGATGATCTCTCCAAGGCCTCCAGGGTGATCTGGTCAGAGACAAGGTCATCAAGTAGTCTTCGGGACATTGGCAGATCTATCCGTCGCTGTGACCCTCTCCGGAGCCACCGGTAGAAAGCTCGGGGCCTCTCCCCATCAATCCCTATCGGTGGGAGCCCTACCGGCCTCCGCACCATGATGTGCTCCCAGCACCAAACCTGCAGTAGTGATGTCATGACCCGGACATCGGCCGCCCTTGTATACGACCCCATGCAGGATCCTATACAATCAGCATAGTACAAAGCTCCCCCAAGCAAACCTTTACCCGTGGTCTCTCATGTCGTAGACCACATCTATCGGTAGCCATGGTACTCTGCATCCACTCTGATGGCATAGCAACAGACCACCTACCACCCCAGACAAAACCTATGTTAGTCTAGATGCTCCGGGCATGCTGCGTAGCGACTCGATGTTCACTCCGCCCTTCTCCAGGGGTGAAGCTCGGATCTCCGCACAGTCGCATCATCGCGTGGCCCTGATTGGCCATGGGAGTTATTAGCCATCCTTGTATGGGGATCCTCAAAATCCTCCATACATCCTCCAATGTGGGAGTCATCTCCCCTGTCGGTAATCGAAAATAGGAAGAACCCGGATACCACCTCTCTGCTAGGGCTGTCAATAGCCCCATATCTATAGAAACCTATGGCATATCTGCCACATGCTGCAAGCCGACTTGAGCCAACTGATCTCGCTCTGCCTGAGATAGAGCGGCCAAGTCATCCCTCAGCCCGTCGTATTTCCATTCTCTGCTCTTTAGTAATCCTCTCCTGCAACATAAACAACAAAACAATAAAAATCATTAATAAAACAGTGATTAAAAATGCAAGTAACACAAGTTCAATTTGAGCAAATTCGTCTCCGATTTTGCAAGCCGAAATCGTCCCTTATTTGATGAAATCGTCCCCATTTCGCCGATTTCGCCTCTGGACGAAATCGGCGATATCGAGACGATTTCGATGAAATGGAGACGATTTCGTCCCGACGACATCGACGGCCCAAAAAATGGCCGCGATGCTCAAAAATCATTCAAAATTAATCTAAAAAGCATAGAAAATCAAAATTAAAGCATTCTAAACTAAGTTTAGACTCTTACCCGTAGCCCGCGTCGGACCTCTGTCGATCTGTGCGCTGTCTCGACCATTTTGTTTGCAGAGCTCCAGAAACCAGAAAATGAAAATGAACAGTAACAATGAATTAGGGTTTTCCCTATTTTTCTTAATTTTATTCAAAAACAATTAAAAACATTTTAATTTTGCTTTTTCGCGTTTTTACCTCAAACGTTCGATTTGGGTAAAAACACGGAGGGGGCACCATAGTAAGTTGTCGTACGATTCGACCTAGAATCGTCGCCTAAAAATGGGAATAATTTTTGCTTTCTCGTAGATCGAGAAGAACTCATCTTTAACGCATTTTCTTCAAAAAATTTGCTAAAGAGGGGGCAAAATGTAGCACCCCAAAATTGGCGCAGTAAACCTTAGCAATAATTAAAATTATCTTGGTAATAATTCAAATTCAAATTTTCAACCCTTAACCGCTTGGTAAACAACTTTCCCCATTTTTCGTGCCATTTTTAGGATTTGTTGTGACCGTTGGACGATATCGTCTCCGATCAGACGATATCGCCTCAGATCGGACGATTTCGTCTGGAGCAGAACGTCCAGACGATCTCGTCCCAAACTGATTTGTGCATAATTAGCTTCTGTTCCAACGACGTCTCTAACCTAGGCAGAAGCGTGTCTATGCCGTTAGAGACCCTCCCATTGGAGATCTCCCAAATTGGGATGATCTCCAACCTCCCAACCTCCCTCCTAAGCCTATTTAAACCTTAGGACCCCCCTTGACATTCCCCTGGCTGAATTTTCTATACACTTCGAGCTTTGCATGCATTAGAATATCCTAGACTACTGTTTGCCTTTGTCCCTTTTCCAAGTTTTCTTGCGGGGACCTCATTGATTCCTTAGCCGGAGCAAGCTCGGATCGTCGCGAGACGATCCTTGTACAATCTCGAGACGATCTCGTACCAATCCGAGACGATTTCGACTACAATCAACATTGGGGGCAATCAGTGCCCAGAGTTTGCATTCTTTCTCCTATACTTTACTGCTATTTTGCTTTGCATTAGTCAATAAACTTATTATTATTTCTGTTATTTTGCATCCTGGAGTTCACCCATATAGTCTTAATGCATAATAAAATCATGATTAGCCATTAAATCATCGTAATGCACTCGCATTTCTGTTTGTTATTATCTTATTAATATCATTTTGTCATTCCACATCATTGCCCTCTATCGGCATAGCTGCATTTTCGTATTTTGTATCTATTTCTCCGATTGCGGGTCTACGACGAATTCGTCGGATCTCGGACGATCTGTCGGATCGGAGACGATCCTGTCAAATTCGAGAGCGATCTGACTGCTTCAAGAATCGAGAACCTCCATCGGACATCCGGAATCGGGTATGGCTCTCTAATCTAGCTTATTCTCTCTGTTTTATGTTCAAATCTGTTTTCTGTATTCATTTAAATCTGCATTTTCATAATAGAACAACTTAGATTCATTTGGCCAAACCTAGGAGTTGAATGATCAAACATAAAATTGAACACATCAAACACATTCCCAACCTAGGCGTGGAGACTGCCACTAAACGTTTCCTGGTGAACCCCACCATCCGTCGAAAAATCACCTTAATACACCTCCCTCGAGAGGCGGGACCTTCAAAGGGCCTCTCAGTCCGAGGTATTGTCCCATCCTTCCCGCATCCCCCTTTCGGGCGCGGATCCTTTAGCCTAAAGGTAAGGGTGCGGAAAATTTGGAACGATACACTAACACTTTAATTATCAAACCTGTGTGTCATTTCAACAAAAAATTACATTTTCCATGTATTTCACTGCATTTCAGTGTGCCTTGTATGGTTTATCTTCACCTTGTACGGGTTTTCCTCCTGGTTGTATGGTTTACTCTTACCTGTACAATTTGTAAAACTTGTACAACTATCAACATTATCAAAATTGAGCAAATCCCTTTTGTCACTTTCTCTTCTTTTGGGATGTGGATTTTCTACCTACAAAAGTAGTTTTATGGTTGACTAGTATTTATTTCAACTTGCCCTCTTGAATAGTTGATAATGCATTGTCAATGTTCAATATTCTACCAGGTTCTATCTCTATCTATTTAACATGATTTTCCTTGTTGCCTACAAGTGGGGATTCTATAGGAGGATGTGAAGATTCTCCCTAAAAGAAGTTTTTTATGACTACATCTTCATCGGTTTCATCTTCTACCTCATCTAGGGCCATCACTTGTTGTAGCATTGATAAGGCATCAACATTTAGAACTTTAGAATTTGGTTCTCCTAATTCATCAATGGATTGTGCAGGAGGATAAATGATTAGGTTTTTAATGTTTTGTCCATCCAAAATTATCATTTTTCCAGTCCTACAACTTATGTAGGTGTTAGCTATTGCCAGCTAAGGACATCCTAATATGGGTGGATAACCACCCAATCTTGATCTAGACTGCAAAACTAGAAATTCTATCAGATATTCCCATGCATCTATAGTTACAATCACATCTTCTAGCATTCCCTTTGAGAGTACTATAGATCGATCAACCAATTGTAAAACTATTTTGGTTGACCTCATATCTATTAATTGCATTTTTTGCATGGTTTCTTTAGGCATGACATTTATAACTACTTCTAGATCTACCAAAGTGTTGGGTAACCTTAAGCCTACGATTTTAACTATTAAGATCGGGCTTCTTGGATCAAAGTATTTTGGGTGATAGGTGTTTTCTAACATTAAGTTAGCTAACTGACCTACCACATGCACCGCTTTTGATGATTATTTCCATCTTGGTTTCTTAAGACATAATTCTCTAATGGCCTTTGTGTAAATTGGCACATCTCTTATGGCTTGATAGAGGGGAATTGTGATAGTCAGGTTTTTCAACCCTTCTATTATGTCAAATTTTGACTACAATTTTTCTCTAGTTTCTTGTAACCTTTTGGGGAAGGGTGGAACCCCTTCATTATTGGTTTGTTCAATAGTTACATTTTCTTCCACCCTCTCTATCGGAGGTGTTTTTCTTCTACTTCTACTTCTACTTCTATTTCCTCTTCCTCCACTATTAGAGGTGTGGGAGCTACTCCTAATTGTCTACATGACCTAAGTTGTATAGGATTACAATTTATACTAATATGATACATAGGGTACATCCCTATGTCTACTTGATATGTGGGTTGATTTGTCTTATTATTTGGATTTGGGGTTGGTTGTGTCGGTAGTTGTTGTGGCCTAGAAGTAGGTGGTGCCAACAAACTAGACAGTAGTGGTGTTTGTATTGTGGTTTGTGGAGGTGAATTCCACATATTATAATTTTACCATTATGTTCCAACTTTTTGGTATGGCATCCATGGATAAGGTGTGTCGGGAGTAGACCCTTGGGTGGTATTCATCCAATGTGGCTAACCCCATCATCCCATATTGGGTGGTTGAGCTTGTCCTTAGTTCACAAAATTAGATCCCCCATATTATGGTACTACTCCTGGCATGCTGCCTCCCATAGGAAATTGTTGTCAATTTCTTCTATTACCCATAAAGTAAGTTTATGATACTTATGGTTCCTCTTACATGTTTGCTAACTTCAATCACAATCTCATTTTGTGATCCATTTGACAAATGGCACACATTCTGATCTTATTTTTTGGACACTCATTCTTGGGTGTTTTCTTCTATATCTTAGGCAAAAAAAGGTTAGTGTTTCTTCAGTTTCCTGCTTATTTTTCTAAATTTGGAATGTGTCTAATTGAAGTGCAAGAGATGATAGAATATCATTCTTCATGTCTTCTAGCAAATTGCCTAATTATACCTTGATTACAGATGTTATGGTTTTTGTTCCTCGATTGATGGGTTTACCCTTTCTTCTAGAATAATTTTGATAAAACTATTGAATATCTTATATTTGGTGTTGGTAAATGTCACCTCTCGATAAGTTTAAGGATTCATTTGTGAGACCCCTTAAGAATATGCTTCTCAAGGATTTCTCACCCATTTTTGCATGGGGTGAACATTGAAGATTGAAATTAAATCTTTCCTCGTAATATTCCAATGACTCTTCCTCCCTTTGCAATATATCTAGGACTTCTTCCCTAGCATCTCGTGCCCTACCAAAATTCTGGTATTGTTCTAGAAATATTTTCTTCATGTCCTCCCAGGTGGCAATTTTTTTGTTCTTAAATAGATAAACCAGCATAATGTTAAATCATCTAACCTAGAGGGAAATAATTTTAGTTTTTAGGATTAGTTTTATAGTCCACTAATCTACAAAGCACATCAAATTTGAAAAAACAAAGAGCAGGATATTTATTTGGTAGTTCTCTGAAAGTAGGAACGTGTGTAGGAGAGATATATTTCATTTTGGTATCTCCCTTTTAATTATTCAATAGAAAAAGTCAAAACTGGTGGAAGCCTCCTCATTTTCAACCATAGTTTCAGATGATCGAGCTTCTACAAAACCCGATGCTTCTACAACAGCTAATAAAGCTTCACACTTGTTTCTTGTGTCTTCAAACAATAAATCTAAATCAAATCTTGAGGTAAACCCCCTTTCTAATGTTTTCCACGTTGGATCGTTTTTGAAGAAAGTTTGTCTAGATATTGGATTAATATGCCAAGGTGTCTCTGGTGGAGATGATGGTGCAGCTTCATGAAGTGTTTTAGATTCTTAAAAAGGTATTTTAGAAGGTTTTTTAGGTGGTTCTAAGGTGGCCTCTATCATTTTACAAAGAGTCCATATGGTCTTCTTAATCTTGGTGGAATCATACATTATCAGGTAAGGGATCTATGGGTAAGATAGTTTGAACAGTTATTTTCAGGCTAACTGACCTACAAATCATAGAATACTATAGTTGGCACTCCACGATAATAGTATCAAAATGGTGAGCAAAAAATGGTGTTCTTGAAAATAGTTATTTTTCTTCCATTTAATTTATCAATTCGAGAGTTCGTAAACTTGCTGAGTACCTATGCACAATATATGCCTATAGTAATTGGGATATGAGTCCTATATATCATTGGTTTAGTAGGGGTGTGTTGTTCATGTAGTTCAGTTTATCCAAACCAATAAAAACTAAATACAAAAAAATTAAGCACACAACTAAAAGAAACTGCAAAAAGTAAATTGCTCAAATCAAACACACAACTTGAAATAAACTTGCTGAAAATAAATAGGCAACTGGATTAAATAAAATAGGAAAATTAACACACTGTAAAAATGAAGAAAGCGGGAAATAAAATAGCAAGGGAGGATTACTACCTAGAGTGGGCCCAAGCTCTCACATATGGTCTTCCCAACTTGTTATGTAACACTCACTCTTCCAAACATGTGCAAATGGAGAACACTCAATACTTCATTAATAATTATGCAGTACATAATAACAACACTTTACGGATTGGAAAATTAGGATCCTTTGTCTCAGGAATGGCCTACTTTTATACATAACATGATCATCCCTTGTTACAAAAATAGGTTGTTCTAATTTAATCATGTGATATGGTTCACTACGATCGATTTGTACATAGTTACAATCAACATCTAATAAAAGAGTGGTCATGTCTAAAATTAATAATATTATATAACAATGGCGCTCCCAAAGTTTACATAACCATTTATTTAACAATTTTGTATGATCTCCAAGTCAATTATTCAATGCATAAAATAAAGGTGCTTTATTCTTGTTGGATATAGATGTATATCGATCTATCACTAGGATATAGATATCTTTTAGCCTATCACTAGGAGATAGGCTTTTTTCGACCATCGAAAGATAGTCGTTTTTTTTACCATCGAGAGATAGTCACCTTTCTACCATTGGAATATAGGTGTCGGCCTGCACCCAGGATATAGGCATCAACCTATGCTCAAGATATAGGCATCATAACTTAGAAATATTTAGACACCCATTCTTGGCTCCACAATCTCCTTTGTTCCTCAAACACATTATGATTGTTGTACAATGCCAGGTCCATGCGAGACCTCGACTAAAAGATGTGCAAAAAGTAACAAAAATCTGCATCTACACATATTTTCCACTAAAAACATCGGTCAAGCATAATACATCAATTTCCATTAAATATATGCAATAATTACACAAAAATGCACTTCTAGAGTTAATAATGCCACACAATGTCCCTTTTAAACATGTATAAAAACGAGCATTTTTGGTGCTCATAACTCAATATTAGAGGATTCAATCAATCTCATCAATATTAATGAATATAATATTCATGAAATAACAATAATATGAATAAACAAACTCACAATATTATTGATCAAATATACAAGACCTCTTGTATTCTTCAATTTTCTCATATACAATACATGGAGCTATGTCTCCATAATATAACCTTAGAATATGGCTTCAATATTTGACTATTGCTCTCCTCACATATCCAGAAGATGAATTCTTTCATATTCCTCACATATGACAAACCTCTCATGTCTCTTGACTTTACATCTTACCACATACCATGGACTCTTCACTTATATGATATCTACACACATGACTCTTGACTTACCTACATGACACATTGCACACACTCATATATTACATACTTTTACATGATACTTGGACTCATCTCACACATTGACATATACTTTAGGGAAAATATAAATCACACTCTCTAATCTAATAACTCACAACCTAATCTAATATTTACAATAGTACAAATGTACCATGGGGGTACTTTAACATTTACCAAATAATGTAATATCTCCAACACCCCCCTATATTACATTATTTGGTTTTTGAAGACTTTTAGTCTTCAATATTCATCTTCATATTTCACCTTGTGTCCATCCATTCACTTTGTCTATTATTTTTTCTTTTCAATCTTATACTTTGTCTGTTCCATTGGCATGTTTCCTATTTTTTGGATAAATCAAACAATTCATCATTAAAATTTTATTGAGGCAAAATATGTTCTATGATTTATTGTGAATAAACCATTGTGTCTAGAGCAAATATTCCATCCTTTATGGAATTTTTAGCTTCAATTTGTTTTATTTCTTAATGACACATTTTATGTTTCCATTGACAAATTTGATTCCACTATCCTACATCTTTCAACCAATTGAGCTAATGAGATAAGATTATGTCATAATTGTGGAACATATAATACATCATCTAGTATGAAATATGAATATGGTAGGATAGATACAACTTTTCCAGATCCTTGAACATGATACATTTTATCATTTATAATTTTCAATGGAATGTTTGGTCTGACTTCCAATGAATAAAACCAATGTAAATTTCCAATCATGTGATGACTGGCACTTGAATTTATATACCATGTGTCTTTTCCTTTTATCATGTTTTGATGAGATTGAAGTGTTTTTTTTTAATGTATATCATAAAAACTTTGATTTTAAAATTTTTCCTCTCATAGAATTTGGCCCTTTTAATTCATATGAACTTTGTATTTCATTCATTTATGTTTAAAATGGATAGAAGAGAAAGACAAAAATCAACATTTAAAATAGGAATTCCAAATCCTTTAACAAAGAGTTCATTAAACGCACCTCCTACTTCTCCATCATGGTATGATCCTTCACTAGGGAGATTCAATGGGGAGCAGCTTACACTTGTTTCTCACATCCTCCATTCAATGAACACTTTTCCTCCTTGCCCTATCCAAAACTCTCTCCTTTCGAGTATTTATTTTTCCATATTTTTTGTCTGGAAGGATTTTTTACGCTCAAGGCATACATAAGATGAATGCCCTAGTTTTTTCATTCTCTAAATTTGACAGGAGCATTCTCATACACATTTTTTTGCTAATTTCTATCCTATTAGCCTGTGCAACACACTGTATAATTTTTTCTAGAATATTAGCTAACAGAATTAAAGTTGTGTTACTATTTATAATAGACCAAAATTAGGGTGGGTTTGTAAAAGGAAGGCAAATTTTAGATGATATAATCACAATTCATAAAAAATGAAAAAGTGGGAAGGAGGGGATGCTTCTCAAGTTGGATATGAGAATGGCATATGATAGGGTTTTCTAGAAATTCGTCATTAGAGTGTTGAGAAAATTTGGGTTTCAACAGGATTGGATTGACTTATTGGCAACCTATTTTACCTCAACTATGTTCTTAGTTCTAATCAATGGTGTCATTGGTTATTTTAAAGGCAAGCAAGGTCTATGACAAGGGGATCCTTTATCACCCTAGTTGAGGCCTTTGTGAGAACTATTTCAAAGATTGTGGAAGAAAGAAAGTTGGATGGTATTAAGTCAACTTCCACCCTTACTCCCATCTCCCATAAGTAGTTTGTTGATGACACTATTATCACTTCAAGAATATCTATCCCGCAAGTAAGAGAGTTGAAACCTATATTGGAAACCTACGAATTAGCAATTGGGCAAAAATTTAACTTTACAAAAAGTAAAATCTTCTTTTTAAACACCCTTGTTAGGAGGTAGATAAAAATTGCAGGTATCTTTGAATGTGAGTTTGGGGAACTTCCTTCGACTTATCCTGGGATGCCCATGTTTAAAGGTAGATATTTGGATGATATGTGGAGCCCAATTGTAGAGAGATTTACCACGAAACTAATAGTATGGAAAGACACTCTTCTTAGTCAAGCGAGGAAAGCACTTTTGGTGAAACTCCTCTCTCCAAAGCATCCTAATCTATTTTATGTCCCTCTTTGGATGTGGGTTAAATTCTATGATATAATTGAATGGATTCAACGGAATTTTCTATGTATTGGTTTAGAGGATAAAAGGTATCTCCCACCAGTAGCTTGGTAATAGGTCTACTAGAAAAAAAGAAGTAGGGTGCTTGGGGTTGAGAAGACAGAAAAATAAATAAAGCCATCTTGGGAAAGTTTGGCTGGAAACTGATAAGGAATGAAGAAGTAAGATGGGTGAATATTATTCAGGTCAAGTACCTGAGAGATGGTGTTGATTTTTGGAGGACAGGGACTTTCATAAGGACTCCAACTTTTGGAATAATCTCCAAACTGTCAGACCAATTTTGTAGTAAGGTGGTAATGGAAAATTGGGAGGGATAACAAGGTTTTTTGCATGAAATTTTTGTTGTTTAAGAGCATTCCCATTAATAAAGACTTAGAATTTGCTATCCTAGAGAATAAGGTTTTTCAACTTTATGGGCCCATGGTTAGTGATTACATTTTAAGGGAAGAGATGAGACCCAAACATAAAAAAATTTAAGTTGAAGGCTTGGACTAGAGAAGGAACCAGGTTCTTAGTAAGTTGAATAGGATGATGCAGGTTTATTCCCTGAACAACCTAGACACTCAAGATTCTAGGTGGTGGAAATTATCAAAATAAGGGACCTATTCAGTAAAATCTTGTTACTATTTACTGGAACAAGAAGGTATGTGTTGGTTATTGACTTCAAATATTTGGTTAAATAATATTACTCCTAAAGTTACCTTCTTCTTCTAGCTCATATGCCAAAATACGATCCTTATTGTGGATAACCTTATGAAAAGAGATTTTTAATTTCTAAATAGATGCAGCCTTTGTGAATGTATGCTAGAATATGTTAACCATTTAAGCCTGACCTGCTCCTTTGCTCAAGAAGTCCTCCATATGATTCTCAATAGATTCTAGGTTTCTTGGATCTACCCCAACTACCTTAGTGATCTATGTCTCCAATGGAAATCCCCTTTCAAAAGTAAGAGACTTAACACTTTATGGGACTTTAGTCTTCCTCATTCTTTATGGGCTCTTTGGAAAGAATAAAATAACCGTATTTTCAAGGGGGAAAAAGATATAGTCTTGTTGTAACCAATAGTATTGTCTCTCTTATTGTGTAGAATCTGAGAATCAAAGAGGGAATGTATGATTGCAGTCGATTGGGATCTTGATCTAGTGATAGGTATGCTCAATCATCCTAAAAATATTTTAAAAAGGCAAACAAAATGGACCCCTCCTCAGGGTGGTGTGTTGAAATTGAACTTTTATGGGACAAATAAAGGGAATCCTGGACTTAATATGGAGGGAGGTCTAATAAGAGATAAAAATGGAAATATTCTAATTGCTATTATTGAAGCCCTAGGGGACCATTCAAGTCACTTTGCAAAGGCCCGTGCTATGTGTGTGGGAATAAAGTTGGTGAATAATCTTTAGGTTAAGAAAGTAATTATAGAAGGGGATTCCCTTAACATGATTAATCTTATGAAAAAATATACAAAAATTAATTGGAACTTAGCCTCTATGATTGATGAAGCTCAACATAATATGAGGCTTATGGAGGTAGCGGAATTTAAGCACATTTATAGGGAAGGGAATGATGAAGCAAATTGTATGGTTAATATTAGAATAAGATAAGAAGAGCTCAATGTTTTGTAAAGAGACTTCCCCTAGTAGGTTATTGTAATTTCTAATAATGACAAAATAAATGGGGTTCACATTGATTAATATTGTATTCCTTAATATTGTGATTGGTTTATTTCATAGAAGGATGTGGTAGAATCCTAGAAGTAGTAATTGATCCTATCATTTGATGATTGGGGGAAAGTTTGAAAATAAAATTTGGTACAACTCTTCCAATGGTGATGCCACCCTTTTTTGTCTAGTTTTTAGAACAAGGATCTTTGGTAATGTTAGTTCTTGGTTGTACCACTCTTTTCAAAGAACATTTAGTAGTTCAAGGTATTCTGAGTTTAGTTTTTCTAGGAGCTCCTTGACAATTACCATTGCTATTTAGGTACCCCTTTCTTTGTTAAAATTTATTTTCAAAATTTTTGGTTTGAATATGTTGTTAGTAGGTGAGTACCTTCCCCAAGTTGTTTTAACCTAGGTATTCCACCCCCATTGGATTTTTTTATTGGGTAGTGCTTTTTGTCTTTCCAAGGATAAATGGCTTGTGAGAATGATTCAGAGAGTATTTTTCATAAAGCTTATCCATATGTGTCGGTTCATGTTGTACATAGTGCATCTTGTAACCCTTATTTCTCTCGATATGAAGCCCACATGTTGCATTGATTGTTGTTTATGGGTTGTTCTACATTGGGGTTTTTTCCTAGGTGGCAGAGGATGCCAAAGATTACTTCTTGGAAAAGAATGAGAAAGGACCTAGAGTACTCACCACCAAGAACTAGAAAAAAAGTCTTTATGTGAAAAGGGATATGTTACTCATGTGATGGAATGAAATCACAAACAAGTTCAGACAGTGGGTTTAAAACTCAAGATAGAAAAATAAAATCTATGGATTTATCTAACCAGAATATGGATAATCTCGAGTCTAAAAATTATGAGGAATTTAAAAGGGAGGCACTTGTGAATTCATCTTCGTTAGAGGGTGGGAATTCCCTTAAGAATGGTCATATGTAGAACCTGAGGATTGTTGGTACGAGCTTGGATGGTGAACCCCTGGGAAGCACATAATGGAAGTTTTAGAGAATAACTATATCACTTTGAAGGACCTCAATGAAACTTTGAGGAGACTAAATCACTGGTTGGCTGGTAATGTGGATAATGCTCTAAAGGACCTAAAAAATAAGATTACCCTTCTCAAGTCCCAAATTGAGGGTGTGAAGGAAGTTGGAGATTGTTTATCCATATTGTTCCTCTTCTTTGTTGCATTTTTTTATGTGTTCATTAGTTGCTCGCTAGTTTATGGAAGGAAGGATGCATGTTTATAATATTTGTGTTTATTTTAGACGCATCGGGGCTTATCAACTTATAATAGTTTGTTAAAAGGTTTAGAGACCCTTTCAAAACCCCTTCTACCCTATTAAAAAAATAATAATATGAATAAACAAACTCACAATATTATTGATCAAATATATAAGACCTCTTATATTCTTCAATTTTCTTAGATACAATACATGGAGCTTTGTCTCCATAGTATAACCTTAAAATATGACTCTTAAATACTTGAATATTGCTCTACTCACATATCTTGGATATGCATCCTTCCATATTCCTCACATATGACAAACATCTCATGTCTCTTGACTTTACATCTTACCACATACCATGTGACTCTTCACTTGTATACTTGACACCTACACACATGACTCTTGACTTACCTACATGACACATTGCACACTCTTACATATTACACACTTGCACACTTTATTACATGACACTTTACACACTCTTACACTCTACACACTTGCACACTTTATTACATGACACTTGGACTCATCTCACACATTGATATTTCACACTTCCTAATATAATATTTACAATAGTACAAATGTACGATGGGGGTACTTTAACATTTACCAAATAATGTAATATCTCCAACACAACAATGAGACGACATCTTGTATAACCCTGAGAACACTAAAACTATAAAAAAGTTTTGTTTCATGAATAAAAGTTTTAAAAGAAAAACAATCGACTAAAATAAAAGTCTAGGGTGTCAAAAATGTCATTTGAGACCTAGTCCATTGCGATTATCTCATTGAGCTAATTTTTTTGGTATATAGTACCCAAACACTTTTTTGGGACCCTTACTAAGAATAGTATCTACTAAAACAACACTTCTATTTTTATTAAGTCCTTTTGAAAGGCCCAAACCCCTAGTTTATGGCTACGTATAGTAGAGGTCAACAAATGGAGCAACAAATAGATCAAAAAATTAACCAATAGGTGACTCAATTGGGTGACCAACTAGCCAAGTCACCAGGCCAACAAATCACTTTTTAAAATTGAACCAATGAAGAGGTGAAATTAGTCAATTTTAGATCAAAATGGAATTTGACAACCAAAAAATTACATAAGTCTATAAAGGATGTGATAAGGGAGCAAAAAAAGATCAAATATGTAGTTTAGAAAAGAATTTGATGCAATGGAGAATACTCTAATAGGTGGCACTTAGGCATATAGTCAATATGATCATAGGGAATTTGAAGATAAGGGAGAGGGCTTTAGTAACCTAGAAAAAGGGATACATAAAAATCATTATAATAACAATACATACAAATTTCCTAAGTTAGATTTTCTAAAATTTTACGAGAAGGATATTTATGGTTGGTTGTGTTGTGTAGAGTGGTATTTTAATCTTCATAATGTTCTATAGCATTTACGGCTTTGTTGGTCAAATATCTGCCTAATCAACAAAACTATGTTTGTGCACCCTAGACATGGCCAACATTGAATGACCGAAGGAAAGGAATGTCCTCCGTGTCAATCTCCAGAGAGGGTTGGCTCCCAAGCTAAATCCTACACTGGTTGAAGACTAGAGTTGTAGGAAAGAGATTAAAAATTATGAAAAGAAATGGGAAATATGGCCACAGGCCGAAGGTGTAGGATTTGGGGTAGACTAACAGCAGGAAATTCACCCAAGCATGAAATAGCATATAACAAAAGAGAAGCAGCAGAATTTACTTATAAACTTGCAAGAACAACCTTCAAAATAACACTCCAGCACTCACTCCCTCATTAGCAATATTTAAATTCAAATGCAGAATTTTAAACTTCACAACAAATAAGGAACATGAATGTAAAATAGAAGTGCATGAATACAGAAGGAAATTGCACACAAGATCACTTGCAAATTCAGAAGCCTGGTGTCTTCTATTGATGCAGAGAACTTGGAGAGTTTTCTCGCAAAGTGTCTAACCTCTCTTTACAATGAGAATTCAGTAGTATTTATAGAGGATTTCGCCTCTTTCATTAAATGCATATGGAGACAAAATGATCGTAGATCAGGAACCATAGTGAGGAACTTCCTCCTTGGAAATATTGAAAATTCATTCTCTTGGAACAACGATCCATATTTCAAGGAAACATTCCCAGGAAATCAACATCTTTGGGCGTCGGTGCACAAAAAATTAAGGGATATTTGATGCCTTGAAAATGCACTCCCACTTTGGAAATCATGAAAATCCTCTTGTGCTTTTAACACGACTTTCTTCTTCACTTGGGATTCACAATTTGAGTTACTCATTGCCACCATTATTTAATGCTTGTCATAACCTGCTCTGGGACCTTTGAAATTTTGGCATTGCTAGAGAATACACTTTTTTATTTGATGACCATGGATGAAACCCTTTCATTTGAAAAGTATTAAAGTGAACATCTTTGTTTGCGTCATCTCTTTAAAAATCATGTTCACCCTTAAAAAGGGTGACAAAGACAATCGCCTTCCTATTGGGGTGACTACAATTTTGACTTGTCAATGTCGCCTCATCTTAGGTGTATTCACCCTACTTTGCTTTATCGACGCGTTCACGTGATTTCATTCTTTAGAGTATGTTCACCCATGGGAGAGGTGAATGGAATGTTCACCCCTCAACCTAGGTGAACAGCGTTGACATTGCATCGTTGACCTTCCTTTCCTATCACCTTTCACATTACGTTCATCCCAAGGTGGGGTGAATGGAGCTTTCACCCCATATTTGGGGTGAATGCATCCTTTCATCAAGATAAGTTTTAGAAGGTGAACGAGCAGCATTTTTCAATCTTTTAGAAATACGTTCACCCCAAGGTGGGGTGAATAGGGCTTTCACCCCATATTTGGGGTGAACGCATTTTTCATATCTCATCCTTTGGGTATTTTCAAATATTTCAATCCTTCACCATTTTTATTTTTTAATGTTTCTTTCTTTTTCTTTTTTACAGAGTGTGCAGGGTTGAAGGCGTCTTCAATTCTTAGTGCTTTCGAATGTTGCAAACTTGAATTTTAAACATTCATCACTTCCAAGCAAAAAGGGTACATATGCAAATAAAAAAGTAACATATAAAATTGATCCACAATAATATTTTTAGGATAAATATCACCGTATTACAATCAAAATGCTCCATCAAAATAAAATAAAAATCCCAATGTGGCAAAGTACAAAACTACCAATATTTCTGGTGACTCACGGGGTATCCAGCTCGCATGGATGCAAGCGATCCCAGGCCTTTATCCATTGGGCTATTATGGAGTCTTTTTGCCAGCTACCTTGGTTGGCACCTTTGTTGTAGATGCCTTCCGATGCACCTCCTCTTCGGCTTTCTCCTTAGCTTCAGCTTTGACCACCACTTTGAGAACTTCGACTCGCTCTGCTGCCTTCTCCGTCGTTGCACATTCTACTGTTGCCCATTCTTCTTGCTCTTTGAGGCTTTCAAAAATTACCTCATAGATTGTAACCTCTTCTTCCCAAGCATGAGTAGTGAATAGGCATTGGAGAACTTAGTGACTCATAACCAAAGCAAAGATTTTGAATATCCTCCAAGCTGAGGCGCTTCGCTCGTTGAGCCAGCTCATACAATGATAACTCCAAGCGCGTATATTTCTGCATCAGAGGCAATACCTGTGCTTCTATGATGGGCTCCTCCCATGCATCAATCTCAGAGGTATCTTCCATGAACTTCCTCCAGATCACCTCCAATTGCTCCTTTGGTAGGGGTTCACCCCACTCATCCGTAAAGTCCAAAAATCCCAACTCAGCAAGAGTATCAAAGTGAGTCATAGAAATGGTATGTTCTCGCTCGATGGTGTTGAGAATTTTCTGACCTTCTCTCACTAGGTCCATCCTTTGAAAATAACTATGCAGCGTGACCTTGGTAGTTGACCAAGCATGATCCATTTCGCTTAGAGGGTGAATATGAATGTTGGAATTAGCCAAAGCCTAAATTTTCATAGCCATTTCCATGTACGGCCCTAGCCTCTCCTCTGTATTGTCAATCAACTATTGCCCTAACTGGATCTGTATTTGTGCTTCCCATAAATAATGCAACACTTGGACTACCTATGCGGCCAACTTCTCATAGTTCTGGGCTGAGCGAAGATGGGCCTCCTTAATGTTCTTTGAAGAAAAACCTACAGCCTGTGCAACCTTCTCTACTAGTTGATTTTTCATGTCCTCCAGCTACTGGTGAGCTTATGCATCTCTATTCTGGTGGCATCTCTTTCTTTCAAATGCACTCCGACTTGTCGGTGCAAGTGCTCATTTTCTATGGCCGTCTTTTCTTCTTGCGCTCTGCTTTTCGCCAAGGCATTTTCGAGCTCAATAATTTTATTTTCATTCTCAAAATATTTTTCCTTGTAATACTCACCATGCAAGTATACCGAGCTCATATCAACCTATATATTGCCCATATTTTTCATCGGATCTATCTTGGTGAGGTCTTCCATTATAGTCTCACAGACGTAATCACTCGACAACATTTCTCCTTGTGGATTTTGGACTAAGGGAGTGATTCTAGTCGTGTGAGCCTCCATAGCGACCGGATCAAAGGCAACTTTCTTGATTGGCCGAGCTAGAGCCAAGGCCTCTTTTCACCTCTTACTCTTCAACCATTGTGATGAACTCAGGTGTGCCCGATTGATCTTCTCCATATCGAGTTATTTTCGTGCCACCTGCACATTGGGCAATGCTTGTATCTCCAAAAATGGGGTGAATGGAATCAAAACTTTTGAGTGGCTAGGCTCAATGGAAGTGGATGAGATGACTAGAAGAGGGGGAACTAAAATGGTGGTTTGAATGGAGGAACCAGGTTCAGCTGTAGTTATGCTTACTCTAGGAGGAGCTTGCATACTTACAACCTCAATGGTAGTGGTGGCGGTAATGGAAGGGGAAGGGCACAAAAAGGGATTCGACCCTGACGCATATGAACTAAAAGAAAGGGAGGCCAAAGAGATGGGAAGAGAAGAGGGAGCAGTAGTGACTTCAAAAATGGAAGATGAAGGAAGTGAAAGAGATATGGAGGGTATACCAAAGGGTGGAGAAATAGAGATAGAAGATGATGGGAGTGAAACTGAAGTCACTACATGCTCCAGAGAAGAAGAAGAGGGAAAAGAAGATGTACCTTCGGGTGTGGGCATCATGTGATGTGGTGATGGGGGTGGCTATGAAATCACTTCTTCTTGCTGCACTTTCACCCTCTCCTCAATGTTCACATTATCTTCATCATCCATGACCTCTACTTGGGAGCTCTTCGATTGATGATCCTCCACTTGCTCTTGAGCCATCAAAAATATTTGTGCAACCATAGTCGGGACCTCTGTTGCTAGTGAAGGATTAATAACTATGGACTAAAACAATAGGAACTATAGGAACTATAGTGATTGAAACTTTAACAATAGAAGTAGTAATGGCACTAGTCCTTGGTCTTTTCACCACCTTGGGAAGTGGTGGTACTTTTGGCACATTTTGCTTTTCTTACGCGGGTGCCTCCTCTAAACACGTATTGTTGCTCTTCTTCCTCTGGAGTCTCCTCCTCAACCAACGGATGTTTTCCCTCTATTTTACCTTCACCACTATCGGAGTGTTGAAAACTCTGTGGTAGAATATTGGTGAAGGCGATGGGCTGATATGAATCAACATACTCATCGTAAATCTCTAAAAATGATTCATCCAACTTCAGCCCGTAAGGAGTTGTTGGCTTCCCTCGGTGAACCCGCATTATCCACCAATTCATAATTTTCTCCTCAGTCCATTCGGGCTCACTTTCTTTAACTTGGCTAAACAAACCCGATGGAGGGATTTGAGATTTATACCTGGCCGGATTATACTCTACCTCTTGCTCATAGCAATCATGCCAAGGTGGAAGCGTTGTCATCTTTTCAATGTGCCAATTCATATCAGGCCCATCAAAATTATTTTGATTCTTCTGAATATCAGGTCGAGGGCAACAATGAAATGATTTAGATTTTATAATAGCTATAAACTTGCCCAATGGGTCATACCTCCAACGTTGTGGTAGTTCTATCAGTCCCAAATCTTGCAATGCTACTGTAAGGAGCTGATTCTATCCTACTTGGCTCACCTCTATACTACCAAATTTAAATGACATATTGCATGTCATTTTCTTCCTATGCCTAGCTCCATACACATCATTCACGTAATCCGACTGGCGCACTACTTCCATAGCAAAAACATGCTCAGTAGAAAAATAGGGCAACAAAAATGGCTTACCCGTGAAACCAAAAATTCTCACAACTACACCTTGAGTAAGCAAAAAAATATCTCCTTTTTCTTGGGCAACCACTGCTTCTCTTAATTCTCATGGCACCCTCTCACATGTACCACAAAGTAACTCTATCACAGGCCCCAAAAACCAACTATTAAAACTGTAAAATGACTCCCTTTTTGTCAAGATGGAAGTCCACATATAAACTGGTAGAGGTTCATTTTTCTCATTTGTCTGTGTTACTGCAATGAAAGGAAAACATCATTGGAGTTGGAAAAAGAAATACCATATCAGAAAATGAAGTGTGCTTGAATGACTTTTCCTCCCCAATTTGCAACTTTTCCAACTGAAAATTCAACCTCCAGGAAATAAAATCAGCCCAATCGAAGAATATCGGATTGGTGCCCTATCTCATAGTTGAAGGAGAATAGAACTCCACCTGAAAAATACATTGTGCTAAGGCCACCTGCCACTTATGAATGGTATCATCTGAAGGTAAACCTGTGACCCATGCCAACATTGAATAAATATCCAAGCTTTTAAAATCTATGAGCGGCTTTGGTAAATTAGGAAGTTGCCCCATCGATGGCTCCTTAATCAGTTGGGTCTCCATAAATTATCGCATTGTTACCGTGGAGACATATCTATCCTCCTGCTCATCAATATGCAATTTTTTATGGACCCCATAGGAAGGAGGCTTTAGACCACAAGCGAATGCCTCTCATACCTCATCTAGGGTGATAGTGAAGAGAATTTCCCTCCTAGAATTTCTCACAGCTCTGGTAAATGGGTCATAAAATTGAGCGATAAGCCGCACTAGCTCAGGGTAAGGATGAACTAGCGAGCACAGGTACCATAATAGTTATGAATGATAAGGCACTATCAACTAACTTTTTGATGTCACCCCCTAGTTTACTATGAACTCAACATCCTACCATAATCTTTCCACCCCTTTGTGAGTAATGATACAATCATCAATTTCTGCCATTGTGTCTTCATACGGGTCTAAATCGACATAGTCATTCTTTCGAGCCTTCTTAGCTCTAGACCCTCCTCTTTTCTTTGACTTTTTGGGCTCTGCAGCCTCTGTAATTTCTTTATTCTCTTTGCTTCGCTTCCCCATTTTCTCTTCTTCTTGATAAATATTTTGAATACTCTCTGGGAACTTCTGCAATGATAGTTCAAAATGCAGCGATGAGTAAAAATTTGAAAAAATTAAACTATGGGCTTTTACCTCATCCTTTATATAGAGCGCTCTCCCATCTACCATAATAAATGTTGAGTTAACCTAGGTTCTTTCAAGGGATTATGAGCATTGATTCGCTCACTTGGCACCATTCCCAATGTTCTAATGGTATCACCTTTGATTCACTACCAAATCATCCTAGGAAAGAGTGCCCTCCTTGCCGCGTAAGTTTATTGTAAATTGTGCCCTGGTTGTTGAAGCTTGCTTGGAAAAATAAATCGATTGCCTGAAAACCAATGGAATGTCTTCTTTGTTCCTCAGGAACACAAATCTTCTACACGTTTGAATTAAATGCCTTTAAAACACTCCTTTATCTACATTCCTATTCTCTGATATTTGCCACATGTTTGAGGGCGCAATTACTTTACAACGTGCTTTCGAAAAGAAACGCACTTGTCCCTTTTCTTCGGTGAAATCATCTTATGAGTGCCCAATATTCTCCTCCTTTTCTTGGAAAAATCATTGTGCTTTGAAAATAATAAGAGCAAATCATTTCGGGGCACCTTCAATTTGCTTGGTAATTGTATGGCGAACAACCTCCTTTTAAAACCTCTTTCTTTTGCCCCCTTTTGCCCATATTTAGAAAATTTGATTTTCTAAAAAAAATAAAATCGCTTTTAAAGCGGCTTTTCTTTCTCTTTTTTTCTCTTTTGATTTTCCTTTCCTAAAAGGGCTCATTACATTAATAATAAAACCTCTTAAAAACAAAATGCATGAGCTTTTTTTTTATATAGAGAATCCTTATCGCTTTGCCCCTTTTAAACAACGTGTTCACCCAAACTAAGGGCGATCGACCATTTTGCCCCTCATCTGGGGTGAATGCAATGTTGGTTTCATGCTCGTTCGTGCCCAAAAAGGATGTCAATGCTATCAATGAGTTCACCCCAACCTTGGGCGAACGAACGATGTTACCCCTCTTTGGGGTGAACATGACTTCAATACTTTTATTACGTTCGTTCCAAGATTGGGTGAACGAAAATGTTATTTCTCTTTGGGGAAAGCGCGAGGACCTCTTTTTTTTTTTAATTTTGTTGCAACACTTTGAGAGGGGGTGAAACCTTACTTCTTCTTATGCCCAATTTAACTTTTCAAAGGGACGTCCTTTTACTAGGAATCTCATAACACCATTTTTTCTTTTTATTTATTATTTATATATAATTATATAAATCTAAAAAGAATATATACATATTTACAAGATGGTACCTCATCAAAATCTTATCATTGAATATAGGCCTTCAAATGAAGACCATTGATCGAAATAGGAAGATCCCAACCCTCCATGTCACGAAGATGATAAGCATTTGCCGAATTTACTATGGAAATCTGAAAAGGGCCTTCCCAGATAGCATCAAACTTATGGTGTTTCCTCGGCTTAGCCTTATTCTCATTCCATTTGAGAACTAAATCTCCCACCTGAAATCTGCGCTCAGTAGTTTTCTTTCCGAACCACTTCTGCATCTCTTTAGTGTGCTCAACGAATGCTTGATAGGACTTTTCTCTATCTTCTTCCAACTGCAATAATTGTGCCAATCTTGCACTCATAGGCTCGTACTCCTCATCTTCATCTTGAAATAACTGCAATGTTTGAAGGATCGGAAGCTCAATGTGGGTAGGCAGGACAACTTCTTTTCCATACACCAAAGAATATGGAGATGTTTTGATAGATTTTTTTATAGATATGTGATCCACCCAAAGAGCTTGGTTCAACAACAGGTGCCAACTCCTCTTGTTATTACTGAGTGTCCTCTTCAAAATACGTAGCAAATTTTTATTGGTAGATTCGGCCAAACCATTCCCTTGTGGGTAATAATTGGATGATGTTTTGAGATAGATTCCATATTTTCTAGCGAACTCTATGATTTTGGCTCCAATGAATGGAGTTCCATTATCAGTTACAATTGAATCTAGGATACCGAAGCGAGTAATAATTCCTTCCAAAAAAGAAATGATGGTCGCTTGATCAGCCTTCTTGGTGGGAATAGCCTCTGCCCATCTGGTGAAATAATCAGTTGTCGTTAAGATGTATTTATGTTCTATGGAAGAATGTGGATCAATGACTCCAATGAAGTCAAGACCCCACTACTGAAAAGGTGCTTCCACTTGAATTGGGTGCAGAGGTAGTGCTCCTTTCCTGATTCTGCCAACGTATCACTGACAGCTATCATAATGTTGACTTACTTTATGAGCATCGACGAATAGAGTAGGCCAAAAATAGCCAGCTCGGATAATTTTTAAGGCCATGGGCCTGCCTACATAGTGACCACCGGATAGCCTAGAATGAAATTCTTCTAATATTTTTTCCTTCTCAGATTCCTTCACACATCTAAGGAGAACTCCATCAATATTTTTGTGAAATAGCCCATTAGGCAATAGAACATATTTGAGGGCTTGCAGCCTAAACCTCTGACGCTGCGAAGCATCAAGGTGTGGTGGACACTTCCTAGAAGTAAAGTAATCAATAAGCTCCTCTGTCCAGTCATGATTACTCGAAATGTGATTTACACAAATGCTTTCACCAACCTCTTCCTCTTGCATCATATCCAATGATTCAGATGCGACACTTTTAGCTAACTCCTGGCATAAAGCTCACCCATGAACTAGCTTTGTTGGTCGGATCTCCACATCATATTCTTGAATTTTTGAGACCTAGCCTACCCTTTTGTCACCTAGTTCTCCTTGGAGTATGAAGTTTCGAACATCAGGATGTATAACATAAACGATAGTTTTGCTCTAGGAAACAAAGTGTCGAAACTTCTTCAATGATTTCATCATCGTGTACACCTATTTCTCAATAAAATTGTACTTCTCTTGGTGGGGTGCAATGACTTGGCTCAAGAAGGCAATTGGCTTCTCATCTCCATCTTCTTGCTTCTATGTCAAAACTATAACATAGCTCTCTTGCTCACCTACTGCATAGAGAATAAAGTCCTTTGAATAATCAGGATTAATCAACACTGGAGCTTGGGTGATTCTTTCCTTGATCTCTCAAAAATCTCATCTTCTAGATTCTATCCATTTAAACTCGGTATTCTTCTTTAAGAGCTCAGTCATGGGTTTCACAACCTGAGCAAAGTCAACAATAAACTTGCGGATGAAATTTATTTGGCCAAAGAACGATTGTAGATATTTTTTGTTAGCAGGCAATGGTAACTTCAAGAGTGCTTCAGCTCTTGTAGGATCAATTGCCAATCCTTCTTGTGAGATCACATGACCCAACAACTTCCCTTCTTTAACAACAAATATTGACTTCTTCAGATTAATAGAAATCCTAAACTCATGACACTTCTCGAACACCTGCCTCAAATGAGAAACATGGTCTTCTCTACGATGTGAAAACATAGTCATATCATCAAGATAGATTACAATAATTCTATTCAATAACTCATCGAAAGTGATGTCCATAGCCCTCTGAAAAGTAGCACCAACATTTGAGAGTCCAAATGGCATCCTTTGGTAGGCAAATGTGCCCCACTTAGTGGTGAATGTTGTTTTATGTTGGTCCTCATCTTTCACCCATATCTGATTATAACCATAGAAGCCATCTAACAATGAAAATATTTGTGCATCGACAACCACATGAAGGATTTGATCAATCTATGGTAGAGGGTAATGATATTTTAGTGATGCCTGGTTCAAGTTCCAAAAATCTACACACAATCGAATGTCTCCATTCTTCTTTCATACTAGCACCAGATTCGCCACCCATGTCGAGTGCTTAATTGGGTAAATTATCTTTACCTCTAGCATCTTTAACAATTCTGCCTTCATGAGTACTTCTATCTTGGGATTGATAGGCCATTGTTTTTGCCAAAAAGGTTTTACTCCCTCCTGTAGCTCGATGGTATGTTGGATCACGTTCTTGTCATATCCCTTCAAATCTTGATAGCTCCATGCAACGATGTCAGGGTACTCATAGCACAAGTTCTTAATGTCTTCCAACTCTTTCGACATGCAATCAGTTCTGATTTTGATGATCTTTTCAGGCTCTAGCTGTAATTCCTTATACTCCTTGGCATCCACCTTGATCCTGTGCTTTTCAGCCCTATCATTTTGATCAAATAAACTTTCCAATGAAATCAGTCCCCTAGGAATGTGATTGTTCTTCAATTGTATCATCCCCTCCATCTCTTCTTCAACAAGCTTTCTATCATCTGCGCTTGCAACTTCCTTGATCAGAAAATTGACTATTTTCTCATCATTATCGAATACTTGCCAATAGATGTTCTTGTCAGGGATTGAGGGTCTATAGATCACCCTGACAGTCTTGGGCTTTCTGACTATTTGCTCCATAGGAGAATAATTCATGCCAAGAGAGGCTAGAATATCTGTGTGTTTGTTTTGCTCTCGGGAAATCGCCTGAATGTTCAAGGTTGTGAAAGATTCAAACAAATCCCACACTTTGTTGTGGTAGGCTTTCAGGTAATGTTGCTTAGACACACATTTATTAGTGGTTTGATTGACAATGAGTTCGGAGTCACCAAAAATTTGCAACTGCTTGATGCCCAACTTTTTAGCTTTCTTCAATCCAAGGCACAATGCTTCATATTCGGCTGCATTATTTGTGCAACTCCAAGTCAATCTGTAAGAATAAGTCTTCTGTAACCCTATGGGAGAGATCAAAATAATACCAGCTCCTACACCATTCTTACATCTAGCACCATCAAAATAAAGCTTCCATAATTGATCTGTGATAGGATCCAGGGAATCAGGGACTTTTTCTTCAATCTGCTTGGGCTTGGTTATTGTATAACAACCAATGTCCATTCCAATCATTGCATTAAAATCTATGAGTGAGAATTCATCTTCAAGGTGAAGTTCACCAAGCGCTTCTTCCATCAAGTCAACCTCTTCTAATTCTTCAATCATCATGTTAACTGCACCTGGAGATTTTTCTTCCTCCTCCAACTTCTCAATATGAAAATTTGATGGCTTTTCATTATATATGTGAATTCTCTTTCCTTTGAATGGGATCTCCAAATGCGAGTAGTCTAAGGAAAGGTATCCTCCTAGTTTCACTGTGAACTCCCTTGAGAGGCACATGCTAAAGTATGGCTCTAGGTCAACCACTACTACTTCTTGGATGACCATGATTTATGGCATACTATGAAGGACAATAGGAATATCTTTGATTACTCCTACCATTTTGATCAGAGTCCCATCCAACTACAACACTCCTAGGCTACTTCTTGTGTATTCCATCCCCATCACTTCACATACTACCTTTGGCATGATAGTAGTCGCAGCACCAAAATCAATCATACAATTGTGTACAATCCACCCCTCCATTATGAGTGACAAATAAAATGAGGGTGGCCTATTCTTTCTAATGGCCAAAGTTGGTAGTACTTGCACCAACACTATTTGAGAAGGATTTTTCTTTTGATCTTTAGCAATCTTCAAAGACTCTTGCAGTAGGTCAACTTGTCCAGGCAACTGTAGTGCATCATATAGGCTCACTTTCATGGGTATCTTCTTCATTTCTTCCATAATATTATAATTTGAGATGGTCAAAACCTTCTCTTCTATAACCCACTCATACTTGTCTCGGTACTGCTGAGTAGCTTCTACCCTTTGTCTCTTTGTCAATGATGGGTACTTGAGGTACTCTTTGGCCTGCTCTTTCATTTCATTTTGTGTTTGGGCAGCTACTGTAGGTTGTGAAGTTGATGCTTTTGTTTGTGCCTTTTCTTGAGCTTGCTTAGGTAGTAAATATTTTAACTTGATAGAATCCTGCTGCTTAGCCATTGCACCAGGTGCTTTCATTGGAGGTTGCCCTTTTTCATTTTGCACCTTTGGTTCTGCAGGCACCTTCAAGGGTTCAAGCTCAACTGGATCTATAGTTATTGGCTTCTTTTCGGACCTTGTAAGAATTAAAACTTGCTCCAAGGATGGCATCATAAAATTATGATCAGCCTCCCTGATCATGTTGATTTGTCTTCCAGTTAAAATTTCTGTAAGCATCTGCACATAGTTCATATGCACCATGCAGGTTTCTTCTCCATGAGGATCATTGCATGTTGAACACCAGTACACCTTTTCTGTCATGCTAGTCTCCTCATTTGCTAGCATCATTGTGCTCTTCTTAGGGCCTCTACTAGTAGATGCTTGCTCTCGAGTAATCGATGGAGTTTGAAATCTCCTCGATTAAAATTTAGCCTCAGCTTGCTTCTTCCTTACCATCGTAAGCTCATTTGATATCATCCTTAAGGTTGAGTTATTATATTTCACCTCTTGTAACAATGTTGTGAAAGGATCAGGGTTAGAAGGTGTAGGAGGTGTTAGCAAAGGTAGAGGTTTTGGCAGTGCGAGCAATGGTAATGGGACCGATGGTGTCGGCAATGCTAGAAAAGGAATGGATGATGGCAATTGTGGTACTGACTAAACGGGCAACTACAGAAAACTTGGAGTCGGATGTTGTGGGATAGGGATCGAAGTGATTTGAGGTGGGCCTGAGCTCCATGAGGGTACTGGGTACATGGAAGGCATGGGTTACAAAAATGCACTTGAATACAAATGTTTTGGTAGGTCAGGTAGAATAGGCATCATCATTTTTGGAGGAAGCTTACCTATGGCAATCAAGTCGAATTCAGCTTTTTGGGCTTGCGTATATAGATCAGGGAAGGTATTCACATTGGTTTGTCGAACAACCATACCAATGTCAATGTTGAATACCCTAAGGTAATAGAATATGGCTTGTTCATGCATGGGCCATAAACCATCAGGAACTCTTTGCCAACTTCGAGTGAACCTGACGTTGAAATCAACTATCTCCTCTTGCGGATGTCTTTGGATCATTGTAAACTGATGCAACAAGGAGTATGGGTCAGCTTGTTCATGGAAATTTTTATCAACAACTCCACCAACTGATCCCATGAGGTAATAGTACCAGGTTGCAACGATCGGTACCAATACAACAACTTTCCTCTCAACGATAATACCAATAACTTTACCATTACATCTTCATCCGTTATTCCATGGATCATAGCCAAAGAAGCTACATCCTGAATATGTTCATAGGTCATTTTACCAGTGCCATCATAGGTCGGTAAAGCCTTCAAAGTTGCTTGGGGCACTAGATTTTGTGCTTGTAAGTTCAAGGCCCCTGAGCTATTCCATGTTGGGAACTGCCTTGGTGGTTGTGGCTATTGTGGTGGTGGATTTTGGGCCATGTGAACTGGTGTGTGAGGTGGAGCTTGAGGAACGCTAGTGGTAGTACTAACTAGACTTGTGGGAGCAAAAAATACATCGGCTAGTCGTGAGGATGTGGTGGATGATATATGGGATGTATGAGGTAATGAAGATGTATGATGTAGAGTGGCTAATTGAGGGTGCTCTCCTAGCCTTTGAATATCAAGTTCGTAGAACTCAATTTGATGATCTAGATTTTTGGCCTTCGATCTTGTATTCATGAGACACAACTTTCGTTGTCCTCACGTTTGGAGATTTCTGGGTATAATCGAGTCACCAGATGTTCTAACTATACAACACGAAGGTGAACATCAAACCTTAATACTGTCGAAAGTGGAACTTTCGGGGTCCCATCGGGCGTGCCAAAAATTGTTGGTCAAATATCTACCTAATCAACAAAACTATGTTTGTGCACCCTAGATATGGCCAACATTGAATGACCGGAGGAAAGGAATGTCCTCCATGTCAATCTCTAGAGAGGGTTGGCTCCCAAACTAAATCCTACACTGGTTGAAGACTAGAGTTGCAGGAAAGAGATTAAAAATTGTAGAAAGAAATGGGAAATATGGCCATAGGCCGAAGGTGTAGGATTTGGGGTAGACTAACAATAGGAAATTCACCCAAGCATGAAATAGCATATAACAAAAGAAAAGCAACAAAATTTACTTATAAACTTGCAACAACAACCTTCAAAATAACACTCCAACACTCACTCCCTCATTAGCAATATTTAAATTCAAATGCAGAATTTTAAACTTCACAACAAATAAAGAACATGAATGTAAAATAGAAGTGCACGAATACAGAAGGAAATTGCACACAAGATCACTTGCAAATTCAGAAGCCTGATGTCTTCTATTGATGCAGAGAACTTGGAGAGTTTTCTCGCAAAGTGTCTAACCTCCTTTACAATGAGAATTCAGTAGTATTTATAGAGGATTTCACCTCTTTCATTAAATGCATATGGAGACAAAATGATCATAGATCAGGAACCATAGTGAGGAACTTCCTCCTTGGAAATATTGAAAATTCATTCTCTTGGAACAATGATCCATATTTCAAGGAAACATTCCTAGGAAATCAGCATCTTTGGGCATCGATGCACAAAAAATTAAGAGATATTTGATGCCTTGAAAATGCACTCCCACTTTGGAAATCATGAAAATCCTCCTGTGCTTTTAACACGACTTTCTTCTTCGCTTGGGATTCACAATTTGAGTTACTCATTGCCACCATTATTTAATGCTTGTCATAACCTGCTCTAGGGCACCTTTGAAATTTGGATATTACGGGAGAATGCACTTTTGATTGATGACCATGGAAAAATATTAATTGCATCATGTCGTCATCTTTAAAAATCATGTTCACCCTTAAAAAGGGTGACAAAGATAGTCACCTTCCTATTGGGGTGACTATGATATTGACTTGTCAATGCCACCTCATCTTAGGCATGTTCACCCGACTTTGCTTTACCGATGCATTCACACGATTTCATTCTTTGGAGCACGTTCACCCATGGGAGAGGTGAACGGAATGTTCACCCCTCAACCTAGGTGAATGCACCATTGACCATTTGGTCACACACACGCCGTTGACCTTCCTTTTCCTATCACCTTTCACATTACGTTCACCCCAAGGAGGGGTGAATGGAGCTTTCGCCCCATCTTTGGGGTGAACGCATCCTTTCATCGAGATAATTTTTAGAAGGCGAACGAGCGGGCATTTTTCAAACCTTTAGAAAGATGTTCGCCCCAAGGTGGGGCGAATGGGGCTTTCACCCCATCTTTGGGGTGAACGCATTTTTCATGTCTCATCTTTTGGGTATTTTCAAGTCTTTCAATCCTTCGCCATTTTTATTTTAATGCTTCCTTCTTTTTCTTTTTTTACAAAGTGTGCAGGGTCGATGGCGTCTTCAATTTTCAGTGCTTTCAAATGTTGCAAACTTGAATTTTAAACATTCATCACTTCCAAGCAAAAAGGGTACATATGCAAAATAGAAAAGTAACATATAAAATCGATCCACAATAATATTTTAGGATAAATATCGCCACATTACAATCAAAATGCTCCATCAAAATAAAACAAAAATCCCAATGTGGCAAAGTACAAAACTGCCAACAAGCTCATAATTGTATCTTTAAACTTTGAATTTGATGCCTTACAATGGTATTAATGGGTGAGAAATATGCATATCAATCTTGCTTGAAAATAATTTGAGAAATAATTATCCACTCGCTTTGGCCCTAGTGAATATGAGGACTTTCCAAGAGCCCTCATTAAACTAAAATAGATCTCATTTATTTGAGAATATCAGGATCAAATTTAAAAAATAGTGAATAATACTAATGGGTTGAGTGAATATTTTTTCCAAAGTTATTTTGTTAGTGGATTAAAGGATGATATCAAGGTCAAGGTCAAATTATTCAAACCAGAAACCTTAGTGCATGTGATAGGGTTGGTTAGGTTGGTGGAAGATAAATTCATGGCTCAAATATGTATCTCTAAGTTTCTCCAAGCACAAACTCTTTTTATTTAAGCCAATATCAAATCTAACTAATAAATTATCCACTATCAAATTATTGACTCGAGAAGAGATAGAAGCTCATAGACCTTACAGGCTATGTTATAATTGTGATGAGAAGTATTCACTTGAACACAAATATGTGCAATAAAAATTATATTTGCTTGATGTGGATGAGTCAACAACCATATAATCCCACGAGATGGAAGAGAAGCATTAGGAAGAGGAATAGACAAAGCAACTTGAAGCTCAAGAAGAACCCCAATAAGAAAATTTGTCTATGCCTTAGCAGGAATAGCTACCCTTCAAACTATGAAGGTGATAGGTCATTTCAAGGGATAACTAATAATAATTCTTATTGACTTGGTAGCACACAAAACTTTATTGACCCTAGAGTGGTGAATCAGGTGAATTATTATATTAATACCTATAATTCCTTTGAAGTCATGACTCCAATGGAGGAACTTTGCCTTGTAAGGATAAGTGTCAAAATATGAAAGTACAAATACAAGAATATAGTCCTAAAATTGATATGTTTACCCTTCCCTTGGGAGGGTGTGATGTTGTATTGGGAACACAATGGCTTAGAACATAGCATGGGATTTTTTGAGCCTTGGATGAAATTCATCCAACCAAGAATTGAATATACTCTATAGAGAATGACGATCGATGCTACTCAACTTATCTCATCTCACAGGATGGAGAAGCTATTAAAATGTTGTCTCGTGGAGTCATGGCACAATTATTTTCTATACAACCCCAATTGATAATGAAAAGTAACCACAAGAGGAATTACAACTTCTATTGAAAAGGCATGCAACAATTTTTGAGGAACCTAAATAACTACCCCTCATCGTACTCATGAGTATACAATTCAACTTGTTTTAGGTAGTCTCCCTCTAAATATTTATCCTTACAACTATCCATATATCCAAAAATTAAATATCAATAAAATGATGCAATAACTGCTTGCAACAAGGGTTTTTTGACCCAGTGTTAGTCCCTATTCCTCTCTAGTGTTGTTGACATGGAAAAAGGATGGGTCATGATGGTTGTGTGTGGATTTTTGGTACTCAATAAAATAATCAAGGACAAGTTTTCTATTCTTGTAATCAATGAGTTTTTGGATGAGTTGCATGGTGCTCAATTTTTCTCAAAATTAGATTTATGGTTTGGCTACCATCAAATTAGAATCAAGGAACAAGACATTCTTAAAACTTCCTTTAGAACTCATGAAGGGTATTACAAATTTCCAGTCATACTCTTTGGTTTGACCAATGCACATTCCACTTTCTAGATTTTGATGAATGTAATATTTTGACCCTTCCTATGAAAAATTATTTTAGTCTTCTTTGATGATATTTTGATTTATAGTCATACTTGGGAAGAGCATCTCAAACATTTGGATCAGGCATTGCAACTTGTGTCTAAGAATAAGCTTAATGTAAAGTGATCAAAGTCTTCTTTTGGCATGAATGTAGAGTACTTGGATCACATTGTATCAAAGGACGGAGTTAAAGTGGATCCCAAGAAAATCCAGGCTATATAGAAATGGCCAAATCCTTAAACTATCAAATCACTTCAAGGTTTTTTGGGTCTCACTAGATATAATCAAAATTTTATTCAAAACTATAGGAAGATAGAAACCCCACAAATAGCTATATTAAGGAAGAACTCATTCATGTGGTCAAAAACAATGAAACAAACTTTCAAGGACCTATTGGCAATTTTGCCACATTAAATTTTTTTGATAAACTTTGGCCAAAGTATGGAGCTTTAAAGCAGCAAAGAGCATGCTGAGGTGTTAGATTTTCATGGGCCATAAATAGGGGCAATAAAATGGATGAAGTGAGCTTTGGATATTTTATCGTTGCAGATCTTCTTGCTAGCTTTCCGATGATATATTATAATAGGCGATCGGGTCAACGGATCAAAAGTTATGGCCCCGGGAAGCAGGACCAGGAAGCTCAATTTTGGGCCAAAAAATTGACTAAGTTTCGGGCCCCGCCCGACTGTGCTCATCCTCCCAACTGCGCTCATACAAAGGCCCAAAATTTTCTAAGTGTTAGGGTTGTTGTAACCCGACTTCGCAGTGAATTCGGGTTGTGCTCTTAGTTTTGTGTGCACTTGGGGAGTTGACGTGTAGAGATCTGAGCCCAAAATTTGACTAAGTATTGAGCGAACCTCGACTTCACAGTGAAGTCGGGTTGTGCTCTCAATTTTATGTACACCTGGGTATCAATGGAGCCCTAAATTTTCTAAGTGTTGGGTGTGCAACCCAACTTCGCAGCGAATTTGGGTTGCGCCCTCAAGTTCATGCGCAGTTGGGCAACTTATTTGAAAAATGGCTAAGTGTTGGGTGAGCAACCCAACTTCGCAGCGAAGTCGAGGTTCGCTCACTTACCTGCGCGCATTCTGGCAAAGAATGTCGAAGCCTGCCCAAAAATTTTCTAAGCCACGGAGGCCTCCCCAACTGTGCCACTTCCCCTTTGCACTGCCTGCTTGTGCTCCGATTTTGGGCGAAGTCAGGCAAGAAAGAAAATATGAGCTCCTAAGGCAAATTTTTCTCCTTATCATATTCTGACAAGTGTCCAGCCTCGAGATTCAAGTCAGAGATGTGACGGGAGGTAGATGAGCGTGAACTGATAGATTGTACTGCATCTTCCCCCATTCAAATTGATTAAACTTCCCACCTACCGTATTTCCACGAAGCTGCCACGTCTTCAGGAGGACCTTGTTGCAAGTACATTATTTACCCGCAGAGGTCAACATCAGTCGCTTTTGTCAGCTTTTGCAACTTTTGTCAAGTCTGGGATTCTGTGCCCAAAATTTAATCGAGGGGAAATTTGTGCTATAAATAGCAGCCTCATTTCATTGTACAAGGGTGGAGGGGGGACATATTGCTAGAGGACTCTGTTGTGACGGACCACCTTCAAATTAATTCGAAGCATCTTTAGCTTTGCTTCTTGTCTTTGTCTTTTATGCTGCCTTCTGCTAGTATTTCTGCTTCACGTCCATTTATATTTTTGTCTGTTTGAATTCTGAATCTTGGATTTGAGCATTGGTGATTATTTGGATCTAGAATACAAAACAGAATGATACATAGGATAGAATTGCAGTTGCAATTTTTGTTACATGCTTTGTTTTAATTACTTTTGGTTCGGATGCAAATTTGCGATCGTGCTATTTTTTCTCCCCCCACCCAAAATGCATGACATTTACATCTCTTTCCTTTTCCCTTATCTTTTTCAATCTCTTTCCGGTTCCCTTTACCCCCTTTTTTTAATCTCTTTCCTGCACTCTTATCTAAAAACCCCCAAGTAGGTTAGGAAAGGAGCCATCCTTCTTCGAAGATCGACACGGGGGCATCCCTTCCTCTCGGCCTTTCAATGTTGGTCTGCGGGTCTAGGGTGCATTGACACACCAAGTCCTTCCCAGGTGGCGGATCCATGGCCAACAGTTTTTGGCATGCCTAGTGGGACGTACAGTCTCCATATTTTTAGGAAGCCCAAGTTTGGTGAATCTTTGGCTTGCCTTCATCTGTAAAAATCACCTGGCGACTCTGACTGAGCTGAAGATCCAGATTTCTTGATTGCAGGCACCCTTTTTTTTAAGCTAATAGAAGACACCCCAAAGGAATCAAGGTTTTGTGAGCATCCTTGACCTCACAAGCGAAGAAATGAATGTTCACCTACAGTCTCCATATTTTTAGGAAGCCCGAGTTTGGTGAATCTTTGGTTTGCCTTCATCTGGCAAAATCACCTGGCGAATCTAACTGAGCTGAAGATCCAGATTTCTTGATCGCAGGCACCCTTTTTTTTAAGCTAATAGAAGACACCTTGGAGGAATCAAGGTTTGGTGAGCAGCCTTGACCTCACAAGCGAAGAAATGAATGTTCACCTACAGTCTCCATATTTTTAGGAATCTCGAGTTTGGTGAATCTTTGGCTTGCCTTCATCTGGAAAAATCACCTGGCGACTCTGACTGAGCTAAAATTTGGAAGCCCGAGTTGGTGAATCTCTGGCTTGACTTCATCTGGAAAAATCACCAAGGCAAATTCCTCATACTATGCAAAGCCCTAGAATGCAGCTGTGTGGAGCTCGAGAGGCAGATCTCGTCCAAAGTCACCAGTGAGAACATGCAAACACCGCCCAAATGATGAATAATATGGTTGCTTGTAGTTTCCATCAGGAGACGGGCCAAGAGGAGGAACAAAATCCAATGGCAAATTTTGAACACAAATATGGCACATTTTTGCACCCTTTTTGTGTCCCAGGGCATAACACGCAAGCATTCAGCCAAATCCCAATAAGCATGCCTCACCAGGAGGCTGATCCTGAGGAGACCCTGACTAAAGGCCTATCGTTGAAAATCTCCTACTATCGCAACAAGGAGTTGGAGGAACTCATGCTCGAGAGCCCATAGGTGGTGGACTCTCTAGAGTGGTGGTATTGGCTCCAACCATCACCACAATCGGTACCCGAAGAGGGCTCCCATATGACAAATCTCCTTGCCACATTGTTCATAAATTGTATGGGTACCGGCATGAATGATAACCTGCCACGTTGCACCATGTTCGTGACCTAGCAAACTTTGGGAGGCCAGTCGAACTTCAAATATTAACTGAAGTACAATCAGATCTGGTCCAGACATTGCAGGTTCATCGGATAGGCAGCCAAATATAGATTTGTGTTGGCGGTATGCCAATCATGCTACAAACTTTTGTGTAAATAATATAAATAAGTCAGCTAGTATGTAAAGTTTTAGTTGTTTTCTTAGTTTAGTTTATGCAGTGTTTTTTTTTAGTGTTCCAAGAGGGCCATGGGTGCCAAGGGTTTGAGAAAGAGTTTGTTGCCGGCAGTGAGTATCAAGAGGATGGCGAGGGTGACTTTGTTGCCCAATGGATAAAGGCATGGGTCCTCACATTGAGGCGAGCTCAATGCCCCGTGAGCCGCCAGGAATGTTGGCAATTTTGCCACATTAAATTTTTTTGATAAACTTTTGCCAAAGTATGGAGCTTCAAAGCGGTAAATAGCATGCTGAGGTGTTAGGTTTTTGTGGGCCATAAATAGGGGCAATAAAATGGATGAAATGAGCTTTGGATATTTTATTGTTGCAGATCTTCTTGCTAGATTTTCAACGATATATTATAATAGGCGATCGAGTCAACGGATCAAAAGTTATGGCCCCAGGAAGCAGGACCAGGACGCTCAATTTTAGGCCAAAAATTTGACTAAGTGTCGGGCCCCGCCCGACTGCGCTCATCCTCCCGACTGCGCTCATACAAAGGCCTAAAATTTTCTAAGTGTTAGGGTTGCCACAACCTGAATTCATAGCAAAGTCGGGTTGCGCTCTCAGTTTTGTGCGCACTTGGGGAGCTGACGTGCAGAGAGCTTAGCCCAAAATTTGACTAAGTATTGAACGAACCCTAACTTCACAGCGAAGTCGGGTTGCGCTCTCAGTTTTGTGCGCACCTGGGCATCAGTGGAGCCCTAAATTTTTTAAGTGTTGGGTGCACAACCCGACTTCACAGTGAAGTCGGGTTGTGCCCTCAAGTTCATGCGTAGTTGGGCAACTTATTTGAAAAATAGCTAAGTGTTGGGTGAGCAACCCGACTTCGTAGTGAAGTCGGGGTTCACTCACTTACCTGCGCGTATTTGGGAAAATAATGTCAAAGCCTACCCAAAAATTTTCTAAGGCACGGAGGCCTCCCCAACTGCGCCACTTCCCCTTTGCGCTGCCTGGTTGCGCTTTGATTTTGGGTGAAGTCGGGCAAGAAAGAAAATATGAGCTCCTAAGGCAAATTTTTCCCCTTATCAGATTTTGACAAGTGTCTAGCCTTGAGATTCGAGTCAGAGATGTGATGGGAGGTAGATGAGCGTGAATTGATAGATTGTACCGCATCTGCCCCCATTCAAACTGACTCAACTTCCCACCTACCAGATTTCCACGAAGCTGCCATGTTTTTAGGAGGACCTTGCTGCAAGTACATTCTTTACCCGCAGAGGTCAACATCAGCTGCTTTTGTCAGCTTTTGCAACTTTTGTCAGGTCTGGAATTCTATGCCCAAAATGTAATCGGGGGAGAAATTTGCGCTATAAATAACAGCCTCATTTCATTGTACAAGGGTGGAGGGGGGACATATTGCTAGAGGACTCTGCTGTGACGGACCACCTTCTAATTAATTCAAAGCATCCTTGGGTCTGCTTCTTGTCTCTATCTTTTATGTTGCCTTTTGCTAGTTTTTCTGCTTCATGTCCATTTATATTTATATCTATTTAAATTTTGAATCTTGGATTTGAGCATTGGTGATTATTTGGATCTGGAATACAAAATAGAAGGATACATAGGATAGAATCGCAGTTGCAATTTATGTTACATGCTTTGTTTTAATTGTTGTTGGTTCGAATGCAAATTTGCGATCATGTTGCTTGTTCTCCCCCCATTTGAAATGCATGATATTTACATCTCTTTCCTATTCCCTTATCTTTTTCAATCTCTTTCTGGTTCCCTTTACCCCTTTTTTTTAATCTCTTTCCTGCACTCTTATCTAAAAACCCCCAAGTAGGTTAGGAAAGGAGTCGGCCTTATCCAAAGATCGGCATGGGGGGCATCCCTTCCTCTCGGCCTTTCAATGTTGGTCTACGGGTCTAGGGTGCATTGACACACCAAGTCCTTCCCAGGTGGCCGATCAGTTGCCAACAGGACCTAAAATAATCTATGATATCAATGCCAATTTTAGGAATGCTCAAGAAGAAAGACCATTGATTTTCACTAGAAAGGTACTATCAAGTAGAAAATTTGCAAAATAAACTTATGAAAAGGATATGTTGGTCATTTTGCATGTTGTTAATCATTAGAGACCATACCTCATGGGGTGTCACTTTTCAATCAAAATAGACCACCAAAGTCTTAAGTATTTCTTGGAATAGTAGGTAGCCACACCAAATAGCAAAGGTGGGCATCTAAATTGTTGGGATATGATGATGAAATCACATATGAAAAATGAAAGGATAATATAGTGGTTGATGCACTCTCATGATAGTATGAATATCAGGGTATGTTATGTGTTATATCCACACCACTTCCTCAATGGGCCAATCAGCTTCGAGAAAAGACAACTAAGAATTAAGCAATCCTTGAGTCAAAAACTCCAAGAAGACCCCAACTCATGTCCTAGATATGTGTGGGATGGCCAACGATATTGTGATCATCTTGTCAGCCTTGAAATTAGCAAATGCAAGAATTCATATTGCAAGAAATAAATGCGTCACCTACAATAGGATATTTGGGGTTTCTTAAAACTTATGAAATGGCCAAACGCACTTTCTTTTGGAAGTAAATGAAGATGGATATTCAAAATTTTGTCGCAAAATGTTATATGTGTCAAAGGATGAAAGGAGAAATTATTTGCACCTCAAGTACACTGCAACCTCTCTCAATCTTGAAACAGGTTTAGATAGATATTTCTATGGATTTCATTGAAGGGCAACCAAAATCCAGAGGAAAATCAATCATTCTAGTGGTAATAGATCATCTCACAAAGTATGCTCATTTATATTTCTTAACCCATATGTATGCAACCTCAATATTTCTTGGACTCCATATTTCACCTTCATGGAATACTAAATATTATTATTTTGTACATGGATCCTACTTTTACCAGTCACTTTTGGTAGGAACTATTTAAGTTATAAGGTACTCACCTCAAAATGAATTCAACTTATCACTCTCAAATTGATGGTCAAATAGATATTTTTAACAAATACCTAAAATATACTTCATTATTTTACATCATAACATCCTACATAATGGGCTAAATGGTTTCCTCTAATCGAATGGTGGTATAATACCTCATATCACACAACCACTAGGCTCACACTACTTGAAGCAGTATATAGCCACCCTCCACCAACACCTTCCTCCTACATTCTAAGAAGCTCCATATTTCAGGTAGTAGCTACCACTCTTCATCAACATGCAACACTCCTCTGACAACTTAAAGAGAATCTACAATTATCCTAGAACCATATACAACAAGTTGATCAACACCACTCTAAGCATGGATTTGTTGTGGGGAATATGGTCTTCCTTCATCTAAAACCCTACAAACAATTATCACTATAGTTGTGTGGGTGCTACAAATAAAATTATATGGTCCCTACTAGATATTACAAAATATTGGTTTAACTGCCTACAAATTGGACATTTTACCCACTTCCAAGATCCACCCAGTTTTTTATCTCTTTATTGAATAAGGTCATCAAAGACAAAGTATAGGTTCAATCAACATAACCTAAACTAGATGAAGAAGGATCCATCATTTTGGAGATCAAAAAAATATGGATCGAAGATCATGCACCCTTTGCAACTGTATCTTCATTGATTTTCTTGTACAATGGCATGGACTACATCCAAAAGATGCCACATGGGAGTCGCTCCATCAACTATAGCAACAATTTCTTTATCTTCAACTTTGAGGATAAACATTTTTGAAGAGTAAGGGTATGTTAGGACCCCATCACCTCCTTTCTAATGTTAATACCCATCCTCATATTGTTATATAATGCATTGTAGCATGCATGTGGCACCTAGATAAATGGGGTCATTTAATGTAATCATTATTAATAATGTAACTATTTATTTGGCATAACATTCTAGCTTAGGTCCCCACTTGCATGTGAATCCGACCCTTGAGAATTAGGTATAGGCTTGAGAAGAGTCTTTAAAAAGATAAGGGATATAGATGGATGTATCTCTTTTTGTATATTATATCAAAGTCTTGCTTCTAATGAGGTTGATCTTTTGAAGAGGCCAACGATTCTACATTGTGATTCTCTTTTGATCAATAAAGTTGTTGCATTTCCATTATTTTTGTTATTTATTTTTTCAATGAGTTTACACAGGTTTTTATGAGGGGTTTCGGTCCCCTCATATTGAGTGGGGTTTGAACCTTGGACCTCTCAAAGAAAGGCCAAAGCCCTTACCACTAAGCTTGCAGTTCTTATATTTGTTATTTATTGCAACATTTGTGTGGATGTACTTATTTTAATTGGAAGGTTCCTATCACATTGATGGAATGCATAAGAAATTTTTAATTTCTTAATAATATTGTGAGATTAAAGCACAATGTGGGTCTCACAACATGTAGCTTTGTATTCCTATGGTCAAAAAATGAGTACAATGGATCCCATGGATCTTATTTATAGTTGGAGTTTACCCTTTAGTTACTTAGGGTGAGAAACAATTACTCCTAGTAAATGAAGATTTGGTGGTATCTTTAGAAAAATGATGTAGTATCGAATATTACATGCTTTTAATTATACCTCTAATAGGCTTAGAAGGCTTCTAAAATGATTGTGTGCCATTACATGCCAAAATGTTATCCTTAAAATATTTTTCTTGTGATCGATGCCTTTAGTTTTACCCCTCTACTGGACTTAGTCTCTCTAATTAGCAATTAAATCGGTAGTTGGTCCTAAGTGGTTCACTCGTGCCAACGAATTAGGTCCATTTGTAAGCAAATAAGTCCTAAGCCAATTAGCACCTTCTGCAAGCAAGTTGGTCTTGAGCTAATTGACACATGTTCTAGACTTTAAAAAAATTGAGGGTTTTGTAAGGCATTTGTTGCTTGATTTCACTAATTTGTGCTCCTTCAAAATTATAAATTTCAAGGTAGTGTTGAGGCACTATAGAAACCAAGAATACATATCGCAAGTATTAATAAGAATTGGAGATAAGTCCACAAACAAAAATAAAAAACGTGATAATGAAAACGGTATCATGGAATATTAGGGGTATGAATTATACCTATAAAAAAGGAGTTATTAAGGCATTAATAGGTTGTTATAGTCCTAAATTTATTTTAATACAAGAAATAAAATTAAATAGTAAGGATTGTAAGGATGCATTTAAAGAGATTTTGAAGATGATATTATCTAGTAGTTTCTTCTATAGGATCTTCTTGAGGTATTGTGATATTATGGAAGAATGGGATGGACAATTGCTAGAAGCAAAATATAATTTTTGTTCTATTTTATAGGAAAGAGGAAAACATAAAATTTGGGGTTATAAATATATATGCTCCAACTATAGTTACTCTTGATTAAAGATGTTGGAAGGATCTTAGCATATTTTTATCAAATCCAATTATGATTCATATTTATGACCTATGGACTCTTGGAGGGATTCACCATAGTTCTATTTCCTTTGGAAAAGAAGGGTGGTACTCATGGATGGTCTAAATCAATGCAATATTTTGCTTTATTTGTCACTTTAAATAGACTTTGGAACGTTATTACTTCAAATTTTCAATATACATGGGATTATAGACACATTGAGTAAACTTATATAGCAAAAATATTGGATAGATTTTGTTATCAAACACATGGTTGCAAATAAAATATATAATCTCTTGGTACATTTTATTGCAAGTATGATCGTATCACAAACTCATTCTCTTGATATGTGATTTACTCAATACTGGTCATCCAAATCCATGTTGTTTTTATTATGTGTCTCCAAGACCCTAATATTCTTCCAAATGATTATATTATGGTGGGATGTTTGAAGTATCATGTATATGCAAGTTTGTTCAAAGTATGAAATATCTAAAGGGAAAAATGAAGATTTGGAATGCCAAATATACTACCAAAAAAGATATCTAAAGAAAAGAAGGAATTTTTTATTCAATCTAAAATATTTACAAGAGATAGTTACATGAAAGAAAAGTAACTCCTTTTTCATTACTATAACATATTGAAAAAGGACATTTCATATTGGTTTTAAATTTATAGGGAGATATGGCTTACAGAAGGAGAAACAAATACCATTTTCATGCTACTACCAAAAAAATTATTTATTTTCATCACATCAAAAATATTTCAACTTTGGATGGAAGAAATATTGAGGAAGAAGAAGATATAAAAAAGAAATCAATTAATATATAAGCCTAAAGGATGGCAAGCGGTTCAGTGGGATGCAGTGCTGGTTTTGAGTCCTAATAAAACCCTAGCATGGAGGATGTTGATCACCAGTTAGGAGAACAACTGCAGGAGGGCAACAAGGATGGTAGACACAAGACCTTTGATCTTGGGGTCCAGTCTTGGGTAAATGTTCTAAAGGATAAGCAGAAGGTGAATAATTTTTGTTTTAACTTACAACCACTTGCAGGAAGACTCTTGGTACCAAACTCTTTGGTGGACATGGTTGCTACACAAGGGAAGCTTACGCTAGTTGGAAACTTTTTGGGTGTTCTACCCAAGTTAGACACTATTAAAAAGTGGGCAAGTTCCAAATGGAAACTTCTAGGTTTCATGAAGATTATGGGTATTCCTAAGAGCTTCTTTCTTGTGAAGTTGAACTACGAGGAGGATTGGGATAGGATTCTTCGATGGGGACCTTAGTTTTATGGTCATAAAGGGATCTTCTTGAGAAAATGGGCACCTTATTTTGATCCAAACACTCAGAGTATTGTTTAAGTGTCAGTATGAATTAGGCTTTTGGACCTCCCCCTCCATTTATGGCATAAAGATATTCTTGTTGGCATTGCTTTATAAATTAGGTATTTTATTATGATAGATATGGTAACCCTAGCTTCGTTTAGGTTGATGTTTTCTAGAATGTGTGTGTATGTGAATACAAAAAGAAAGTTTTTAAAGTTGATTGAGATTGAATCGAAGCATGGAATATGGAAACAACCTTTAGAATACAATAATGTTGTAGTCAAATGCTCTCTATGTAAGAATTTTGGACACTCCAACTTCAATTGTGCCATGAAAAATAAAGGAAACTAGGGGTAAAATATGTGGTAACGTAAAAAAAATCCAAACTATCATCCTTATGAGAAGGAGGGACAACCAGAGATAGGTATCAATTTGGCAAACAATGAAGACGCTCTAGAAAAGACTCAATTTGAGGTTCTAGTAAAATAAAGGGTTGCTCTTGAAGAAGATGATTTTGAAGAAAAAAATCTTGAGGTAAGCCTCCTGGTCTATGAATATTTTGTGAAGGATAATGCGATTGTTGAAACAAATTCTTTTAGTTATCTACAAGATTTAGAAAATGAAACAACTTGAGTGGATGGTTTTGATGAACATGGCGAGGTAAATTCAAAACCCCCCTTTGAGAAACCAGTTCGAATGGAAGGAAACAAAGAAGATCTAACCTCTTGATAAATAAATTAAAACTATAGTAAAATTAGAAGGAGAGAGTAGTAATCCAAATAAGATTACAAGAATCTAGAAGAAAGATAAAGTAGATGTTGGATCAAATTATCAAATGGGAAGACCACCAAAGGTAAAATTCAAAGAGAAGGAAACGGCTATTGAGGTTGCAAATGATACTCAAGCGATCCTTAACTTTGGGGGAAAGAAACACCCTTTGAAATATAAGTAATAAAAATAATATCTTGGAACATTAGGGGGTTGAATACCCATAAAAATAATAAGATAGGATTTTTGCTTTAAGATAAGATTGTCAACCAGATAAGATTAAACTGCAGGAGACTAAAATGGATCTTCAAAATTTAGAAAGGATAAAACATGTTATTTGGAAGGAGACATAATGCTTGGTGAGTTTGGAAAATGGGCTCTCTGGGGGTCTTATGTGCCTGTGGAATAAAAACAAAATTGAAGGAAGACATATAGTTAGCAATAGTAATTTCATTTCCTTGTTTTATCATAATTTGGAGATAAAATAGAGTTGGATACTAACAAATGTAAATGCTCCAAACTTGGTGATGAGAAGAAGAAAACTATGGTCGAAGTTATGTCAACTCATATCAACCTTCAAGGGAATCCCTTGGGTCCTAGCTAGGGACTTCAACTTTCTGTTGTATCCATCTGAGAAGAAAGGGGGTTCTCCTATCCCTTTTGAAGGAATGCAAGAATTTAGAAATTTCATGAATGACAATGAACTCATGGACATAGATCTTACGAGAATGAAGCATACCTGGAGTAATAGATGAAGAACACAAGCTTATACTGAGAGGGGGGGTGAATAATATAAGACCACTTTTTACTTTTATTTCCCAAACAATATTATGCAATATATCAATGGCAATATCAACAGCAATAATCAAAGCAATGCACAAATCACCACACACAATAGAGACACCAATTTAACGTGGTTCACCCAATGTGGGCTACTCCACGGAGAAAATATTTCACTAAAATTTTCTCAACAAATCTCTTGGGAAACCTTTCCCTATTACAATGTTTATGGACCTCTATCCAAAGGAGACACCAATCCCCTAATCAAGTTCATGGATCTCTATCCACATGAGACACCAATCTCCTTAGCTGGTTCGTGGATCTCTATCCACAGGAGAACTCCTTTCTCCTTTGCTCTGGATGGTGATCTTCTAGAAGAACTATTACCTCCACTACACTGGCTAATGGATCTCTATCCACTGAAGACTCCTACCCTCACTTAAAAGACCTATCTTCACTTCCCTAGCTAATGGACCTCTATCCACTAGAGACTATTGTCCTCTATACTCTATCACCTCCAAAGCTTGCTCTCAACTCTATCTCAAATCTACACTAAACATAGTCCTTCGATCTAGCACAAATTTTCTCAATATCTATCTCTGATATGCACTAAACATAGTCCTTCGATCTAGCACAAATTTGCTCAATCTCTATCTCTGATCTGCACTAAATATAGTCCTTCAGTCTAGCACAAATCTGCTCAATCTCTATCTCTAGTCTGGCACAAACCTATCCTAAAATATACACCAAACTCTATCCTCAAATCTATCCTCAAGCTTTAACATAAAGCTTGACTCAATCACAAATCAACTCTGCTAGATCTGCTCCAAACCTTAACTCAAGGTTTGAACAAATCAATCAATCAACTCTTCTCACAAGTCTTCTCAAAGACTTACCTCAAATCTATCCATAAGTCCTCTCAAGGACTTATCCAATCTGCTCTCAATCTCTATCTTCAAATCTGCATTGTAAGCTTCCACAAAAGCTCACACTAATCTATCCACAAGTCTTCTCCAAGACTTACCTCAAATCTTCTCATCTCACAAGTCTTCACCAAGACTTACCTCAAATCTGCTCAACAAGTCCTCACTAGAACTTGCCCAATATGCTCAACAAGTCTTCACCAAGACTTACCTCAAATCTGCTCAACAAGTCCTCACTAGAACTTGTCCAATCTGATTGTAAGCTTCCATAAAAGCTTACTCAACTTTGTCCTTAAGTCCACTCTAGGACTTACTCAAATCTGTCCACTAGCTTTCACAAAAGCTTTATTCAACTCAACTCAATCTATCACATAAAACCTCTTCAATCACACAAACAAGCTTCACATAGAATCTTGTTTGACTCATATGAACATATAGAGAATGGTTAGAGACTCAATATGCTTCACACTCACAAACACTCAATCACTTCCAATCTCTTTCTCAAATCAATTTAGAATATAGAACAATTTGTTTCATAGAACTTGAACTATCACTCCAATACCTCCAATCAACTAGGCTCAATCAACTCCACTCAACCAATCACTCAATGAATATTTATTCAACAATGCTTATCAAACAAACCTCACATAACAATGATACTCATGATCTTCCACAAACCCTAGTTCAAGCATATGGATACTCACTCAATTATTTCCAACAATGCTTATCAAACAATCTCACATAACAATGATACTCATGATCTTGCACAAGCCCTAGTTCAAGATAGTTCACAACTTCACATAACAATGATACTCATGTTCTTTCACAAACCCTAGTCAAGCATATGAAAGCTTACTCAATATTTCCAATAATGCTTATCAAACAAGGTTTCTAGTATCAACTTTCATTCCAGAAAACCAAACTCAACAATGCTTATCAAACAATCCTTTTCACTCCAACTTAGCATTCACAACATCCAACAATCACTCTCAAGGATAATGTGCCCTTACCTTTTGTTTGAAGATGATTTGACCTCAAACACCTGTCTTAATCACAACCACTCTCTTTGCCAATTTCAAGGGTTAGATAGCAAATATTTGTCCTTAATATTTTCTCACAAAAATATTTCACCAAGTCAAAATATCAAAAACTTACTCAACCTTATTTCTCCTTTCAATACAATTTTTATTAACTTTGTTTTAACAAAAATATCTAACTCCCTTGGCACACCTTATTACTCCTCTTATAAACTCTAAGCACTCAAAAATCAACACCCAAAAATAACACTATGCATATCCTTTTATCTCCCTTTGTATAACTCACAAAAACCTTATAATATGCAATTTCCACTTTATACAACCTTTAAGAAATTAAAAATTAATTTCCGCAATTTTTGGAACCTTGCAATTATGAGTGCATACCTTATAGTCCACCAAAAAGAGCCTCGATGGGTTTCGAACATGCAACCTCTCCCTATCGAGCGCCTTTGCCAAGTGCACGCCCACCACGTGGGCTACGTGCCTCCATGCAAAGGGAAAGGCAAGCACCTTCCCTTTGTCCTTCACCGACCATGTAGACTTCAACGAAAAACTTCCTCCGCTTAGAAAAAATGAAGACCACGGGAATCGATCCCTCAACCTTGCACCAACAAACATCTTAGCGCAGCCTCTAGCTACCAATCATGCTACCCAACGCCTTGCAACGTGGAGTGAGTTCCCCTCTTCGTTATCCTATCTTCTGCCTCTCAAAAGCTTTTAAAACACACATGATCTTCTTCCTTGTCTTGCGCATGATATTCGCTTATGTCAAATGGATCGCATGGATAATATTTGCCATAATGTTTGCCCCTTCTTATATGCAAAGTGCCATATGCTCAACGACATCGATGATTCGATTTAATTCAAATATTTCGAATTAATTAAACTTTGTGCCCTTTTAACCCTAACCTTTAGGGTTTTAAATTAAATCATAAATTAATTTATAATTAACTTATTATAAATAATTTATAATTAACTTAATAACTCTTAGAGTTAATCAAATTAAATTATAAATTAATTTATAATGAAATTATTATAATTAATTTAAATCTCTAGGTCTTGACCTTAGACCTTTAATATTATAATAAAATATTATAATATTATTTTTCTTGGGCCTTCCTTTTGCCCTTTAGACCTCATCTGACCACCTGGAAGTAATCTTCCTCTTGCACTGAATACGGAAACTGAAACTGATGCTGCTCACTAAACTTGACGCTTACTGATCCTGACTTCTTGACATCAATGACAACAAAACCTGCTCATATTTCCAACAATCTCCCCCTTTGTCATTGATGGCAACCCAATTACCTTTTACCATTTCCTTAACCTTTTTCTATTATGCTCCCCCTGAGGAACTGCTCCCCCTGACTGAATGCTCTCCTCCTAACTAAAATCTCTCCCCCTTACTCAAATCTCTCCCCCTTTGACATCAATGGCAAAGGGTCACCTTTGGGGCTCGGGGCTAAGAATGAGTCTCTTAGCTTAGCCCCTCCCCCACCTCCTCTTGAGGTGGTTAATTCTGGGGTGGGAGTATTTCTACTCCCATCAAGCACTGATATTTGCCTTTGTCCACTTTCTTCCTTGGCTGATATTTTTGATTCCTCTGACTGTTCCTGTTCCTGCTTGTCTCTAGAATTTTTGCTCTACACCATCTTGTTGTATGCCCATCATTATTGCACTTATAACACTTAATATTGTTATTCCTTGGAGGTGCAAATGTCTTGGGATTTCTCCTGGTGAAGCCATATATGTTCCTGTCATGAACCCTGCAATTCATTACTACCTTGTGACCAAACTGATTACAAGAGTAGCAATACCCTTGAAAAAGTTGCATGTTTCTGAAGTTCCCATATTCCTGTCTTTCATGTGTCCTACACTGTGAAGCCTTGTGCCCAAATCTGTGACATGAGAAACATCTTCCATTGAAATTACCTTGCCTTGACCCCATGGGTCTTTTAGTCTCTTTTACCCTGTGTTGGTTCCTGTTCCATCTGTTCCTCTTTTGTGCATTGTTCCTTTCCTTGTTGAACTTTCTATTGTCCAACTCATCCTTAGAAGTCTCACTCTCTCTTACACTCTCTTCTTCTAAAGTTTCTTCTTCTTCAGAACTTGAGGTTGACTCCTCTCCTTGTTTCTTTTGTACCTGTTCAAAACCAAGACCTGTCTTGTTTGTTGACCGTCTTTGTACCTTGATAATCTTGTCTATGGTTTTTGAGCTTTTCCCAAACTTGTGTAGCTTGTCCTTAGACTCTTTTACTTCCTTCCTTAGTGAAGCTACCTCATGCTCTAACCTTTCACATTCTAAAACCTTTGCTTCTAACTTCTCTTTGAATCTCCTTGTCTTAGCTATTGAGTTGGTTAGATCCTCTATAAGCTTTCCTTTCTCTTCATCACATTCTTGAAATTGAAGCTTAAGTTTGGAGTTTTGCTTTCTTACCTCCTTTAATGCATCAAGGGCATGAATAAGCTCACCCTCAAGATCAACTTCTCCTTTCTTTGATTCTTCCTCTATTTGTTTGCCTTTGGAATCATCTTCATTTCCTTCTGATTTTTCTTCTATAGGATCACCTCCTTCTTCCTCTATTGCCATGAGTAGATTCTCTTCTGGTCCTTCAAGTGTATCTTCATATTCATCATCACTGAAACTGAAACCACTCCTTGTACAACTATCTTCAAGATGACCAAAGTTACCACATCTAAAACACTTGAGGATTATTGGTGACCTTTTCCTAACCACTTCTTTTTATTTTTCTAGAAATAGAACTTCATATTTATCATTATCTGAGGAACTATCATCACTATCACTTGAGTACTTACTTGCCTTGTCTGCATAGAAACTCTTCTTATGTCTTTGGAAGAACTTCTTTCCTTGCTTGCCTTGTCCATCCCTGCTTTTCTTTTGGTACCTATATTTTTATGTTTCCCTGTTCTTATGATCCTGTTTTTCTTCATCATTGCTATTTCCAGCTTCTTGACAATCAGATGCATAGTGACCATACTTTCCACAATTGAAACATCTAACTGATTTCGTACCTTTATACTTTCTTGGATCCTTGTTCCTTCTGCCATAATTTGCTTCTTCATCACTGGATAACTCATTGCTTGAATCTGAATTCTTACCCTTTGTCTTCTTAGTAGCTTTGAAGGTTGCTTCTTTCTGGGGATTAGGTTCCTCTTTTGTTCTCATCTCAAAAGTTGTGAGAATGCCATGTAATTCATCCCTTGTCAAAATATCACTATCTTTTGATTCCTCTATAGCTGAAATATTTTCACTAAACCTTTTTGGGAGTGACCTTAAAATCTTATCACAAACATCAGATTCTTGAACTTCAAGTCCAAGTCCTTGCATGGAGTTAACAACCTCATCTACATGAAGTAGATAAGCACTAATGTTTTCCTCATCCTTCATTTTTAGGTCTTCAAATATTCCCTTGAGATTTTGCAACTTTACCTTTTTGACCTTTTTATCTCCTTCATATATGCCTTGCAATTTATCCCAAATTTCCTTTGCTGATTTGTAGTGCATAACCTTTATAAACTCTATTTTATGCAAACCTCTCAAAATTGCATTCATTGCTTTTGAATTGTAATGATGTAGAAGCTTACCATATTTATCTGTAGGTGGAGTAGTTGGTGGTGTGTATCCATTTTCAATTGCTTCCCATATTTCATTTCCAAGTGCCATCAGGTGGATCTTCATTCTCATACTCCAAAATACATAATCGCTCCCATCAAACACTGGTGCTAAATTATCTGAGGATCCACTCTTAGAATCCATATGTGTTCTTGTGAGCTTTTCCTTCAAGCTGTTAAACTCTTTCGAAGGAACCCACTCGATACCAATTGAAGAACACAAGCTTATACTGAGAGGGGGGTGAACAGTATAAGACCACTTTTTACTTTTCTTTCCCAAACAATATTATGCAATATATCAATGGCAATATCAATAGTAGTAATCAAAGCAATGCATAAATCACCACACACAATAGAGACACCAATTTAACGTGGTTCACCCAATGTGGGCTACTCCACGGAGAAAATATTTCACTAAAATTTTCTCAACAAATCTCTTGGGAAACCTTTCCCTATTACAATGTTTATGGACCTCTATCCAAAGGAGACACCAATCCCCTAATCAAGTTCATGGATCTCTATCCACAGGAGACACCAATATCCTCAACTGGTTTGTGGATCTCTATCCATAGGAGAACTCCTTTCTCCTCTACTCTGGCTAGTGATCTTCTAGAAGAACTACTACCTCCACTACATTGGCTAATGGATCTCTATCCACTAAAGACTCCTACCCTCACTCAGAAGACCTATCTTCACTACCCTGGCTAATGGACCTCTATCCACTAGAGACTATTATCCTCTATACTCTATCACCTCCAAAGCTTACTCTCAACTCTATCTCAAATCTACACTAAACATAGTCCTTCGATCTAGCATAAATTTTCTCAATATCTATCTTTGATCTACACTAAACATAGTCCTTCGATCTAGCATAAATCTTCTCAATATTTATCTCTATCTAACTAAACATAGTCCTTCGATCTAGCACAAATTTGCTCAATCTCTATCTTTGGTCTGGCACAAACCTATCCTCAAATCTACACCAAAACTCTGTCCTCAAATCTATCCTCAAGCTTTAACACAAATCTTGACTCAATCACAAATCAACTCTACTAGATCTGCCCCAAACCTTAACTCAAGGTTTGAACAAATCAATCAACTCTTCTCTCAAGTCTTCTCAAAGACTTACCTCAAATCTATCCATAAGTCTTCTCAAGGACTTATCCAATCTCATCTTGTCTTCAAATCTGCATTGTAATCTTCCACAAAATCTCACACTAATCTGTCCACAAGTCTTCTCCAAGACTTACCTCAAATATTCTCAACAAGTTCTCACTAGAACTTGTTCAATCTGCTCAACAAGTCTTCACCAAGACTTACCTCAAATCTGCTCAACAAGTCCTCACTAGAACTTGTCCAATATGATTGTAAGCTTCCATAAAAGCTTACTCAACTTGTCCTTAAGTCCACTCTAGGACTTACTCAAATTATCCACTAGCTTTCATAAAATCTTATTCAACTCAACTCAATCTATCATAGAAAACCTCTTCAATCACACAAACAAGCTTCACACATAATCTTGTTTGACTCATATAAACATATAGAGAATTGTTAGAGACTCAATATGGTTCACACTCACAAACACTCAATCACTTTCAATCTCTTTCTCAAATCAATTTATAATATAGAACAATTTGTTTCATAGAACTTGAACTATCACTCCAATACCTCCAATCAACTAGGCTCAATCAACTCCACTCAACCAATCACTCAATGAAGATTTATTCAACAATGCTTATCAAACAAACCTCACATAACAATGATACTCATGATCTTCCACAAACCCTAGTTCAAGCATATGGATACTCACTCAATTATTTCCAACAATGCTTATCAAACAATCTCACATAACAATGATACTCATGATCTTGCACAAGCCCTAGTTCAAGATAGTTCACAACTTCACATAACAATGATACTCATGTTCTTTCACAAACCCTAGTCAAGCATATGAAAGCTTACTCAATATTTCCAACAATGCTTATCAAACAAGGTTTCTAGTATCAATTTTCATTCCAGAAAACCAAACTCAACAATGCTTATCAAACAATCCTTTTCACTCCAACTTAGCATTCACAACATCCAACAATCACTCTCAAGGATAATGTGCCCTTACCTCTTGTTTGAAGAAGATCTGACCTCAAACACCTATCTCAATCACAACCACTCTCTTTGCCAATACTAGGGTTAGATAGCAAATATTTGTCCTTAATATTTTCTCACAAAAATATTTCACCAAGTCAAAATATCAAAAACTTACTCAACCTTATTTCTCCTTTCAATACAATTTTTATTAACTTTGTTTTAACAAAAATATCTAACTCCCTTGGCACACCTTATTACTCCTCTTATAAACTCTAAGCACTCAAAAATCAACACCCAAAAATAACACTATGCATATCCTTTTATCTCCCTTTGTATAACTCACAAAAACCTTATAATATGCAATTTCCACTTTATACAACCTTTAAGAAATTAAAAAATTAATTTCCACAATTTTTGGAACCTTGCAATTATGAGCGCATACCTTACATAGTCCACCAAAAAGAGCCTCGGTGGGTTTCGAACATGCAACCTCTTCCTACCGAGCGCCTTTGCCAAGCGTGCGCCCACCACGTGGGCTACGTGCCTCCATGCAAAGGGAAAGGCAAGCGCCTTCCCTTTGTCCTTCATCGACCATGCAAACTTCAATGAAAAACTTCCTTCGCTTAGCAAAAATGAAGACCACGGGAATCGATCCCTCAACCTTGCACCAGCAAACGTCTTAGCGCAACCTCTAGCTGCCAATCATGCTACCCAGTGCCTTGCAACATGGAGTGAGTTCCCCTCTTCGTTATCCTATCTTCTGCCTCTCAAAAGCTTTTAAAACACACACGATCTTCTTCCTTGTCTTGCGCACGATATTCGCTTATGTCAAATGGATCGCATGGATAATATTTGCCATAATGTTTGCCCCTTCTTATATGCAAAGTGCCATATGCTCAACGACGTCGACGATTCGATTTAATTCGAATATTTTGAATTAATTAAACTTTGTGCCCTTTTAACCCTAACCTTTAGGGTTTTAAATTAAATCATAAATTAATTTATAATTAACTTATTATAAATAATTTATAATTAACTTAATAACTCTTAGAGTTAATCAAATTAAATTATAAATTAATTTATAATGAAATTATTATAATTAATTTATAATTAATTTAAATCTCTAGGTCTTGACCTTAGACCTTTAATATTATAATAAAATATTATAATATTATTTTTCTTGGGCCTTCCTTTTGCCCTTTAGACCTCATCTGACCACCTGGAAGCAATCTTCCTCTTGCACTGAATATGGAAACTGAAACTGATGCTGCTCACTAAAACTGACGCTTACTGATCCTTACTTCTTGACATCAATGACAACAAAACCTGCTCATATTTCCAACAATAGAAGGCTTAGAGATTAATTAATTAAAATAAGGTTACACCATCTTCTGGTTTTCCAGGAAGGGTTGGTGGCTTTCGAGGACACAACTCTTACAACCCTCCCAAAAAAATATCTGACCATAATCTGATCATTAGGGAGGTTGAGGATAGGAGGAAACAATTTAAGAGTCTTTTAAATTTTGAACTAATGTGGATGAGACATGATAATTTATAATCCAAAATAGAGGAAAGGTGGTAGAAATACTTTTCAAGGCATATGATCACCCAAGTAGCTTGTAAATTAAGATTTATCAAACAAAATCTTAGATCTTGGAATAAAATATTTTTTGGGCACCTATTCTCACAAAAACTTGAAATTAAAAAAAAGTTGGAGGAAATTGACAATAATATTTATAAAGGGGGTTTCGAACGTGTAACCTCTTCCTACCAAGTGTCTTTACCAAGTGTGCGCCCACCACGTGGGCTAGGTGCCTCCATGCAAAGGGAAAGACAAGCACCTTCCCTTTGTCCTTCACTGCCCGTGCAGACTTCAACAAAAACTTCATTCGCTTAGCAAAAATGAAGACCACAGGAATCGATCCCTCAACCTTGCGCTAGCAAACGTCTTAGCACAGCCTTTAGTTGCCAATCATGCTACCCAGCGCCTTGCAATGTGGAGTGAGTTCCCCTCTTCGTTATCCTATTTTTTGCCTCTCAAAAGCTTTTAAAATACACATGATCTTCTTCCTTGTCTTGCGCATGATATTTGCTTATGTCAAATGGATCACATGGATAATATTTGCCATAATGTTTGTCCCTTCTTATATGCAAAGTGTCATATGCTCAATGATGTCGACAATTCGATTTAATTCAAATATTTCGGATTAATTAAACTTTATGCCCTTTTAACCCTAACCTTTAAGGTTTTAAATTAAATCATAAATTAATTTATAATTAACTTAATAACTCTTAGAGTTAATCAAATTAAATTATAAATTAATTTATAATGAAATTATTATAATTAATTTATAATTAATTTAAATCTCTAGGTCTTGACCTTAGACCTTTAATATTATAATAAAATATTATAACATTATTTTTCTTGGGCCTTCATTTTGCCCTTTAGACCTCATCTGACCACCTGGAAGCAATCTTCCTCTTGCACTGAATATGGAAACTGGAACTGATGTTGCTCACTAAAACTAACGCTTACTGATCCTTACTTATTGACATCAATGACAACAAAACCTGCTCATATTTCCAATAATATAAGGCTTAGAGATTAATTAATTAAAATAAGGTTACACCATCTTCTGGTTTTCCAGGAAGGGTTGGTGGCTTTCGAGGACACAACTCTTACAACCCTCCCAAAAAAAATATATGACCATAATCTAATCATTAGGGAGGTTGAGGATAGGAGGAAACAGTTTAAGAGTCTTTTAAATTTTGAACTAATGTGGATGAGACATGATAATTTATAATCCAAAATAGAGGAAAGGTGGTAGAAATACTTTTCAAGGCATATGATCACCCAAGTAGCTTGTAAATTAAGATTTATCAAACAAAATCTTAGATCTTGGAATAAAATATTTTTTGGGCACCTATTCTCACAAAAACTTGAAATTAAACAAAAGTTGGAGGAAATTGATAATAATATTTATAAAGTGAAATGGTAGGGATTCTTTGGGCACCTATTCTCACAAAAACTTGAAATTAAACAAAATTTGGAGGAAATTGACAATGAGATAACCATTCATGAGGTTATCCACTTGATGGAGAAAAGTGAAATGGCAGGGATGCTTTTAAAACTCGATATGAATAAAGCTTATGATAGAGTTTCATGGGATTTCTTGTCCAAGGTTTTGTTGAAATTTGATTTTTAGGCTAAATGGGCATGGCTAGTTAGAAAATGTGTTTCCTCAAAAATTTTCTTAGTTTTGGTCAATGGTACTCCAGCAAGATACTTCAGTAACAACTAGGGGCTACTCTAGGGTGACCTTCTATCTTCCTATCTATTCATAATCCTTGTGGACGCTTTGGGTAGAGGCAATTCAACTACAGTGGAGTAAGGTAAGGTGAGAGGTTTCAAACCAACATCTACATCAAACCTCATTTTCACATCAACAATTTGTTGATGATACCATATTGGTCTCACAATCCTCAATCCCACAAGTGAAGGAGCTAAAGATTATTCTATATTTGTATGAAGCAACAACAGGACAAAAGGTAAACTTTTCTAAAAGTAAAGTCTACTTTCTTAATACCCCTATCATAAGACAGAGGAGGATTGCCAAAAAATTTGGATGTGACATTGGAGATCTCCCAACAACATACTTGGGGATGTCATTGTTCAAAGGAAGGATGAATACAAGCTTGTGGAATCTAGTAATTGATAGGTTGACTAAAAACTATTTGGCTAAAGAGAAAGCCTCCTTAGCCAAGAAGGTAAATCTCCATTAGTAAAATATACTCTCCATAGTATCCTTATTTACTTAATGTCTATCTTCACAATTCTAGCTAAAATCAGAGATAGAATGAAACAAATCCAAAGATCATTCTTGTGATCTAGTTCGGAAGAAAGAAAGTGTCTTGATCTGGTGGCATGGGATCAAATATGCTCAAGGAATGAAGTGTGTGTTTGGGCTTTAGAAGAATCAAGCATATGAATGAAGCATTGATGGGGAAAATAAGCTAAAAACTATTAAAGAATGATCAATTACATTGGATCAAAATCCTCAAAGCTAAATACCTAAGAAATATAAGCAACTTTCTCCACTTGGAAAATTTTCCAAAAAGTTATTTTAGAACAGTTTGATGGATATCATATCTCTTATCTTGAAGGGTCTCTTATGGTGTATCGATGATGGAAGACTAGTGCATTTTTGGAAGAATAAATGATTGAAATATGTGCCTTTGATAGAGGACCCAAAGGTAAATATTCTTGAACCAACCTTCTCTCATCAATTTGGGAATGTTGTGGTTGATCACATGTTAGTCAGAGATGATGGTAAAATATGGAAGGACTTCGATATCCTAGGTTTGGAGTCATATTTTTTATTAGTGGTTAAGAAGTTGCAAAGGCTCCTCCAACTGACCCCTTTGAGTAACATTAGATCTACTAATTCTATCATCTAGAAAGGGGAGGACAACGGTTATTACTCTGTCAAATCAGGGTATCACATGCTAGAGCAAGAAGGAAGGGGATGGATTCTAGTTTCCAAAATCTGGATCAAAGACCTCTTATCTAAGGTAGCCTTCTTTGGTTTGGCAGTAATAGGATTTTGACGATAGATAATCTCCATAAAAGGGGTATTCCTATAATGAATAGTTGTTTCTTGTGTGAGAAAATCTAGGAATCAATGCATCATCTATTCCTTGAATGCTCCTTCTCTTGATAGGTACTAGATGACTTGATGAGCCATCTTCGTGTCTCTTGAATTTACCCAAACAATATGGTAGATTTGTGTCTACAATGGGAGTCACCATTTAAGAGTAAAAGGCTTACTGCTCTATGGAATTTTTGTCTCCCTCATTTTCTTTGGGGGTATGGAAGGATTGCGATAGTAGGATTTTTAAATATGAGAAGAGGGAAGCATCTTTTATGGCTCTTCATATTTTGAGTGCAATAGCAAAAAATATAAGAATCCTCAATTTTAAGGAGGTTTTGGAAAATAAAGAGGAAGAAGTGATTGCTCTAAGATGCCACCTTTTGCCTCTACACCCTGAAAAGATATTAAGACCTTCTAGATGTGATACCAAATGGATGCCCCCACCCCATGGTTGGATAAAAATTAATGTGGATGGTGTAGTGAAATGGAATTTGAGGTTAGCAGGATGGTTTGAAACCTAGAGTCTAGCTAAAGGAGCATGGAAGGCTAAAGGAGCATGGAATTTTGGGTTGGTTGAAGGAGTGTGGAAGACTAAAGGAGCATGGAAGGTTGGGTTGGTTGAGGATAAAGGCTGAAGGAGCTACAGTGGTTGAGCTGGCTAAAGGAGCTACAGTGGAAGGCTGGGATGGTTGAAGGAGCGTGGAAGGTTGGTCCAATTGAAGGAGCTACAGTGGAAGTTTGAGATGTTGAGTGGAAGGTTGGGAAGGTTGAAGGAGTGTGGAAGGTTGGCTAGGCTGAAGGAGTGTGGAAGGCTAGCTTTTGTTGGTGGAAGGCTTGTTTGAGACTAGATTGATTAAAGGAACCGCAATAGCAGTCTGGGTTGCTAGATGAAATACAGTAATAGGTTGGTTGTTGGGTGGAAGGCTAGGACAACTGAACCTCCTTTTTTTGTCTTTGGTGTGCCTATGGGTTTAGAACCTACAGGGATTGGGGTGGTTTTTTCCTCCTCTTTATGTTGTGGGAGTGAGTTGCTTTGCATCTTGATCAGATCTTTCTTAGTTCCTCTCGTAAGCTTGGTCTGTTGTATTGGGTGTTGGTGGTTTACGCTTCCAATATCAAGGTTATTATTTTGGGTGAGTTTTGATTTTTATTTTAAAATTGAGAACCCCTTGAACTCGATGTTTTAGGCAGGAATCCAATGGTTTGTTTCTTTTGGATGGGTTCTTTAATTTTTTATTCATTATTGAGCGCCCCTTGTTCTAGATAGTTGCTTCTCATCTTGGGTAGGAAGGTTTTATATTGGAATCCCTACTATAAGATGTATTTTTTCTGCCAGAGGTTGGTGTTTTTTGTTGCAGGATTCTTGAAGGATTGGATAATATTTTTTACCTTTTGATTCATATTGGAGCAGTCTACCCCTGGTTTTGTTGTAGGTTTTTAATTTTTCAATTCAATGAGGGGGAGAACTTAAATTTGAATTTGATCCAAATTTAGGTAGGAACCTAACAGTTCTTTGCTTTTTTCCTACCTGTTGGGGATTCGTCCTCGAGAAGTTGTGGGGTATGGTTGTGACCTCTCTACAACGTTGGGTAGAAGGTTGTTTGGTGGGACTTTCTAGTAGGTTTTTTATTGGTTTGGAGTTCTTGTTGTTGGTTTTTGGGTACCTATTGGTGGAGGCCAAAGTTTCTAGAATCAGGATTCCTATTATGGGTAGGAAGGCCTAATTTTTATCTATGATTCAAACTTGAGTGCTCTTGGTGTTTGAGAAATTTTTTTTAAAATTGAGTGCTCTTTTTATTTTTATTTTTAAATTCAAATTAACATCGTATAGCATTTTTGGTTGTAATTTTGGATCCATCGATCAATTTCTCTAATTCTCGAAGATAGTTCTTTGGCTTGGGTGGGAAGCTTCATTTTGATTTTGTTTTTAAATCCTCCAAGTTAAGGCAGGAATGTTGTTTGTTTTAAATTCGTGGGATCCGGATCAGCTTGGTTTCTAGGTTCTTGAATGTAGGATCAGTTTAAGTTAGATATAGGATGCAACTATTAAAATTTTATTGCTTTCATTTCAAGTTGGGTAGGAGCCACCTAAGCTTGTTTTATTTTATCTGAAGTTTAGTCTTATTTTTCCTTGGGTGAGTCAAATCTTCTTATGTTTCATATTGGTTTCTTTTTGGATTTTTTATTACTAGATCTTAGGTTTGGGGACCCTTTCAAAACCCCTTTTGTAAAAGGTTTGGGAACCCTTTCAAAACCCCTTCTTATACCTAATCAAAAAAAAATCGGGGTTAGCAGGGGTTGAGGGGTCTTCAAATACTTGAATGGTAAGATCATATTGGCTTTTGCTAAGCCTATTGAAATTCAATCAAATCACTTTGCAGAGGCCTGAGTCTTTTACTATTGATGAGCAATATTAATTCTAAGAACATCATAGTAGAAGGTGATTCATTAAATTTGATCAACATTCTGAAAGGCAACCAAGAAGTTGGATGGAGTATTGAGGATATGACTAGTGAAATGAAACAAATCTTATGTTCTCTTCAAAAAAATTAGTTAAATCATGTATATTGTGAATGGAATAAAGTTGTAGTATTATTAGCGAATATAGGGGTGGAGGCTAAATATTTGACCACCTGGAAGGATGACTTCCTGATCTAAATTACTGAAGTTACGACTATAGAGGAGAATAGATAATGTAGCATTCATAAGAATTAGAGGTGTAAGGAAAGAGATTACAGACTCTAAGGATTTTATAGTGGTGTGTGGGGCATTACAAAAGGGCCCCCCTGAAGGCATGGAGTAGAAGCAAGAACCAAACTTGCTTGGGCTAGCTCAACAATTTTTCCATTAACATTTTACAAGTGTTGAATCCACTCATTTTACCAAATATTTATTTGGAGTCGACTTCGAATTGCCTGGTGGCGAGAAGACATAGATATGCAACTGAGACAATGGATATTTTAGCTCGTCTTTGTAGGGATAATTTTTTCCCCTATTAATGATTCATGTTGTTTATTTGTTAATATTTTGGGTTTTAAGTGCAGGTGACCTTTCTGTGTTTGTCATTCCTTGACTGATCTAGCTGCTAGTCTTTTATTTAGAAGTCTATCTTGTAGCTATTTTTTTTTTTAGTTATTCTTTTGTTCTAGTTATCATCCTAGATGGTGAGATTGAAATGTAAAATCTTTGGACATGTTTTGTAAAAGGTGTGGGACCCTTTCAATCCCCTTCTTAACCATCAATAATAAAAAAAAAGAAAGCTATTAATTATTTCAAAGACATTTTCTTAGATGTTGGGAAAGATAAAGAGGATCAAAGTAAGATTTTGTAAAATATTCCATCAATTTTCATGTAAGGATAAAATAAAATCTTGATGGAGAATATCTCTTTGTAGAAGCTACATCAGGCAATTTTTTCTTTCCATCCTAGCAAGGCACTTGGTGGCTGTAATTTTCTTTCAATTTTTTTGGGATTTATTGAAGAGTGATATGTTGGTTGCAGTTGAAGACGCCTAGAAAATGAAGACTATAATAAGTGATATCAATGCCACCTTTATTATATTAGTTCTCAAGAAAGGTGAGAAAATATTTTGATAATTTTTCCAATAAGCCTTTTTAATATGATTTATAAGATCATTTCAAAAAATATGGCAAATAGGTTGAAAAATATTCTAGATTGTGCTATCTCAAAGAAACAAGATGATTTTATTTGCAATAAAAAAATCCTTGATGATGTAAACATTGCACAAGAGGTCATGCATTCTATTCATTCCATGAAAAATCCACGTATACTTAAGAAATTATATATTAAAAAGACATATTATAGTGTTTATTAGAGTTTTCTACATGATATTCATTAAAAAATGGTTTTAATCAAGATTGGTGTGAATGATTAGATGTTATAGCACTCTAGAATATTCTATTTTGGAGACGTTTTTCGTAGGACTGCCCAAACTGTCAAACTCGTTTCGGCCATATCTCACTCATCCGGACTCGGATTGAGCTAAAATTTTGAGGGTAGATGCCTGAAAAACCCTAGAACGTCTCCACCAATTTTCATATCATTTGGAGCAACACAGATCCTAGCGCATCCCTATGTGTGAACGACATATTTGGCAAGCGGCTATGCGAGGGTTTCATCTGGGTTGAGTGCAAGCAGCTCCAGAGGTTGGTTTTTAGGGCCTTCGGGCCCTAGCGACCAATATTTTTGTGGTTTATGCTCAATATTTTAGCAGGAAATGTTGCAGGGGATACAATATGGGTTAGAAATTTGTCTTTCAACAGATCATACTGTGAACTTGAGTGACAATGGCTTCCAATTTGTTGCACAAAAGAAAAGTGAAAACCATACCTTTCCACGACGTCTAGGGCAAGGATTAAAGAGATCACGAAACAAGTTTCAAGCACTTGATCAAAAAATGGCTCATATCTCAAGTGAATCTGGTGCTAAGGTGCACCCACAAAATAATTCTACTGTGAAAACCCCTATCAAGGGTAAGAATTTCGAAGACTCAGTCCCAAAAATGAATTTTAGGGATGCCCTTCGTGGTGGACAACCTCAGCCCAATGCTAATATCAATATTAGGGCTTCCCATAAACCTCTAAGAATGCCTAAGATTGATCCCAGGAAAATGGAGTCAGGATGTCTTAAAGCAACTGATGGAACTCCTATTGTTAAGCTTGATATGGGTAACATTCAGACTGGCATTGAAGATTTGGAAAAAAGAGGACTAATTTGTCGGTTCGTGGGTTTTCGTCCGAGTCTATCTGCTTTCAAAGTCTGGGCTGCAAAAATCTAGAAAACTAAAGGTGAGTTACAAATCTCTATTTATCCAAATGGTTATTTTCTTGTTTTATTTGCTAATAATGAAGATAGAGAGAAAACTTTTCAAGGGGGTCCTTGGTTTTTTGGAAGGGCAGGGCTTTTCATGAAGCCCCGGCATACTAAATTTAAAGTCGAAGAAGAGATGCCTTCTATAGCTCCCGTGTGGGTTAGACTCTTTGGCCTCCCTATTGAATTTTGGAATCCTACTATTTTTTCTTCAATTGGAAACTCTTTAGGAACTTTTATGATGACTCGTTGATTGTACTCAAAATTTTGAACATATTATTTATGCTCGGATTTGTGTTTTAATGGATTTTGACAAACCCCTACCTAAAAATATCACATTACAATTTGGGGAAGACACTTGGGAGCAAGTAGTGGACTATGAGAACATTCCTTTTCATTGTAGAATTTGCCATGAATATGGTCATTTGGCCGATGCTTGCCCAAATAAAATTCCCGATCAAAAGAAAGAAGATATAAACTCAAGCAGGTTTCCAAATACCTAAGAAGAAGAACACTCTAAAAAACCAGTTATGAAGGATCAATCAAAGTCATTCGCTAATATGTTTGAAATCCTTTCCACAAATGATGTCCCAAGTGAGGAAGAGGAAATAATGGAAACTGAAATCTTAGAAACACAATTTAAATATGAAGGGAAGAACTCAGAGACAAACCAACAAATCAAAGGTTTTCAACAGAAAAAAAGGAGAAAATTTACACAAGAAAAACAATATTTCAAATGTCAAAACTTCAAATAATGCAGGTCCCAATATAGACTCCGTTGAACCATCTAGTAAAATTTTGGCTGTGTACGAGCATTCTTCAAGGTTAGAAGCCATCTCAGATTCAATTGGAATAAGTCAAGAAACAGGGAAAAAAAATTGAAGATGGATTCTAATCAAAAAGTAGGTCGCAAGACCAATCAATATCATATGGTAAAAGAAGGTGAAAAGCTTGTAGAGGAAGGTAAGATTAATGCCCTTCCCAACTTTTTTAGCCCCGGTATTAATGAAGATCATCACTTGGAATATTAGAGGACTCAAAGGGAGTCTTTCAAAACAAAATGAAATTAGAAGAATGATTCAGATAAATCATCCACATCTTGTTTTCCTTCAAGAAACAAAGATGTCAATGGAGGATATGGACTTAATTGCCAGTAAAATTTGGCCACCTGGAAAAGTGGTTTCCCTCGGCTCCCAAGGGACTTCGGGTGGCATTGCTTGTCTTTGGGATCCAAAAGAGGTAGTTATTCACCATATGGTTGGCAGTTGGGGTTTGTTGGCTATAGCTATTCAAAGTAGACATTCCAACCAGATTATGCTCTACATTATCGTTTATGCTCCGACTTCTTTGGAGGAAAAAAGAAGACAATGGAAGGATATTACTCATATTATCTCTCATTTTCCTAAAGCTTGGATCTTGATCGGAGGAGATTTCAATACCATCCTCTCTCTGGATGAGAAAATGGGGGGAAATAGAAATTTGGACAAAAGCACCGACCTCATGAGCGAATATATTGCAAACCTCCATCTTGTGGATATCCAACCGGATAATGGCCTTATGACTTGGTCTAACAGAAGGCAAGGCTTAGCTTGTATAATGGAGAGATTGGATAGGTTTTTGCTCTCTAAAAATTTCTTAATCCATGGTCACATTCCTAAAGTGAAGACTCTTAATAATGTTGGTTCGGATCATTGGCCACCATGGTGGAAATGTGGAAAACCAATGTGAGTTTCTCTCCTTTTCATTTTCAATTAATGTGGCTTAGAGACATTTCCTTCAGACCTCGTGTGCAACAATGGTGGAAGGAAGGTAAACCTAGGCATGGGACTAAGATGTTCTGTTTTGCCAAAAGACCGCAATACATTAAATCCAAAATCAAGACTTGGAACTGGAAAGAGTTTGGGGATGTTCATAAAAAAAACATGAAGTTATTGCTCATCTTGAAAATTTGAATAAGAAAATCCGTTTAGATGGCCTCACAGAGAAGAGAAGTGCAGATGAAATTAAACTCACAACTCAGGTTAGAGGAATGGGAAAAAAGAGAAGAAATCTTATGGAAGCAAAAATCTAGAATTCAATGGCTCAAAGAAGGAGATCGAAACACAAATTTCTTCCACAAATCTCTTCTAGCTCGAAGATCTCACAACTTTATTTCTTCCTTAAAATTAGATTCTGGAGATGTTGTTTATACTTGGGATGGCATGAACTCTATTGTTGTTGATTACTTTTCCAATATTTTTGTTGCTTACTCCCCTTGACTCAACTTCACAAGATAATGTTCTTCAAGTAATCCCTTCTCTTATCACTTCTGAGGAGAACTCTATTTTGACTCGCTCCTCGTTACTATCAATGAGCTTCAACAAGTAGTTTTTAAAATGCAAAAAGGGAAAACCCCAGGTCCTGATGGTTTTCCTATTGAGTTCTACCAAGAGTTCTGGGATATCCTTCATGTTGATTTATTAGAGGTGGTGGAAGAAGCCAGGAAAGCCAAAGAAATTTTGAAGGTTATAAATAAAACTTATATTACTCTTGTTCCAAAAGCTCAAGAGGTTGATCATATCTCAGCTTTTAGACCTATTGCTTTATGTAATGTTCTTCTCAAAATCATTACTAAAATCATGGCAGTAAAGGTTGAAGCCTCTTTTGCATAAGATTATTTCCCCAGAGCAAGGGGGTTATGTGGAAGGACGTCAAATAGTAGATGAGATAGTTCTTGCTCAGGAAGCCATCCATTCCATGGATATGCAAAATTCTCCTTCCATGTTCATTCGGTTAGACTTATCCAAAGCTTATGACAGAGTGGATTGGCACTTCCTTATCAAAGTTTTGAGGCAATTTGGTTTCTCTAAGGATTGGATGGATTGGATTATGGGATGTATCTCTTCAGTTTCCTACTTAGTTCTTATCAATGGCAGGCCTTCTCGCTCTTTCCCAGCTTCCAGAGGTATTAGGCAAGGTGACCCGCTATCCCCTTATTTATTCATCATTCTTGTTGAATGCTTGGGTAGGACTATAACCAAAAAGAGGGAAAACAAAACCCTTGAGGGAGTTACCATTGCTCATGGAGCTAGACCTATCTCTCATCTTCAATTTGTGGATGACTCTACTCTTTTAGGTAAAGCTACAGCTTAAGGAAGCTTCTAATATTAAGCAAATCATTAGCTATTTTTCTAAGGCTACATCGGGCAGCTTGATCAATGAAGACAAATCTAAAGTTATTTTCTTTCACTACTCGCTAGACAGGAATCCATGGTCTTGGATAAACTAAGATATAAGAAGACCTCTCTTCCAATCACTTATTTAGGTATTCCCATAAATATTCAAAGGCAGAAAAATAAAGATTGGAATTGGTTGTTGGACAAAGTCAAGAAGAAAATTGGAAAGTGGACCAACAAGTGGCTTTCTTCCGGGGGTAGAATCACCTTGGTAAAATCAGTCCTTCAAGCTATTCCTATTTATGTTTCTTCCATTTTGAATATCCCAAAGGCTGTTCTTCGAGAATTGGATCAAATCAGTCATCGTTTCCTTTGGAGTGGTACTAAGGAGAAAAGAAAATGGGCCTTGGTGAAATGGGATACTTTATGTCTTCCTAAGAGTGAAGGGGGGTTAGGATTACGGTCTTCAATTAATAACAACAAAGCTTTAGCTGCTAAATTATATTGGAGGATGTTGCATAACCCCAATGCTCTTTGGGCCAATAATCTCCGTGCTAAATATGCTGAGAACAAAAGTCCCGAAGACCTTGTTCGCTATCAACTTCCTACCAAAGGTTCTCCCATTTTAGCAGTTCTTAAGACTCGGTGAGGATTTGATAAAGAAAAAATTATTTTGGATCATTCATAATGGTCAACATGCAAATTTTTGGACAGATTCTTGGGATGGTCACAAGCCTTTGATAACTCGGCTTCCCGATTGGAGGCCTTGGATGGAGGAGCTTCACCGAGCTAATTGGATAAAGGTGGCTAATTACTCTCGGTACCATACCGGTAATTCAAAGGTTGGTAGATATTGGATCCCTATTGAGGACTGGCCTATTCAAATCCCAGAAAGGCAAAGACAAGATATCCAAGGCATCCTTCATATGAGATCCCTCTCTTGGTCCCATGAAAAATATTGTTTTGGATGGAACAACACTACTAAGGGTGAGTATTCAGCTTGCTCAAGGTTATTTGACCTTATGCCATAATAATCCCAACCATTCTTCTGACATATTTTCTCGATTGTGGGCTCAAAAGCTCTAGCCTAAGGTGAGGTTCTTTAATTGGCTTTTATTGCATCGTAGGGTGCTTACCGGTGAGCAACTTATGAAGCGTGGTTTTCATGGCCCTTTTAGATGTGAAATGTGTGAAGAGAATGTAGAAAATATCAACCATATTTTTATTGAGTGTACTTTAGCCTCCGAGCTATGGAGGATAATGACCACTTTACTTGGCTTACAAGTGGTCCAATTTTTTTACTTTTGAACAACTTTGGAGGGATTGGCCTAATCAAGAGGGTGTTGATCATTTTATTAGGCACTTAGTTTGGATGGGTTCTACCATTCTTCTTTGGAATATTTGGAATGAAAGGAACAACCAAATTTTTAATCAAGATAGGAAGGATATTCACTATATTTGGCAAAAGACCATAGCCAACTTAGTTGAATCAGTCCATCATCTCCTTAATCACCCCCAAAACTCCCACCAAAGATGGGATCAAGTGATGCAAATATTGAAGATTAAACCTTCTAAGGGCAACCAACTTAAAGGGAATGTGAGTATTAGTAAGATGGATAGGAATAGAAATTGGCAACCTCCTCCTAAGGATTTTGGAAAAGTCAATACCGATGGAGCCTCTAGAGGGAACCCCGGAAAAGCCAATGTGGGAGGAATTGGTAGACTTTCGTATGGCTCCCCGGTTTTTACTTTTGCTGAGAATTTGGGTATTCTTTCCAATAACCTTGCTGAGGGGTATAGTATCCTCGGAGGCCTTCAGGAGGCTACTAAGGTTGGATGGGAAAAGGTGTTAGTTGAGTCCGACTCTCAACTTATGATTAATCTCTTGAAGAATCCTTCTAAGAATCATAAGGTGGATTGGAGAATAAAAAGAATTATTGAGAAGATTCAGCTAATCCAGATGGGATTTTTGAAAGTTGATTACAATCATGTGGTCAGAGATCAAAACAAGAGTGTTGATGCTTTAGCTAATTGGGCTTTGGACAAAGGTGATCTTACTTGTTATGGCCACCCTCCTATATGGTGGGCTTCTCAAATTAGGGAAGCTCTTCTTTCTATCATTTCTTTGGATGGCTCCAGTCTAAAGGTACCTAGTTTCTTCTTGTTTTTTTTTTTTTTGCTTCTCTTTGGTTCATTCAGCTTTTTTTAGTTCCCTAGCTCATTCTATTCTTTATTTTGTTTCCTCTCGTTGATTCTTGCCTTAATAGTCTTCTGGTCTAGATAGGTCATTGTTTTGTTCATTTTTTATTTCTTTTTTCTTTTTTGTTTTTTTTTGTTTAGTTTTTTAAGGTGGGTGGGTTTTTTTATTTTGTTTTGTTTTTGTGTTCTTTGTGTTGTTTTTTGTTGTTCTTGTGTTTTTGTTGTTTTGTTTTTTTTTTATGTTTTTTGTTATTGTTCTTGTGTTTTTTTCCGTTCTTGTTCTTGGGTTTCTCTTTGTTTGTGTTATTTCGTGTTTTTATGTGTGAGTGTTTTCTATGTTTTTTGTTTTTGTTTATTGTCTGTTGTTGGTTGTTTTTTATTTTTATTTTTATTTTATTTTTTAATTTTTTAGGTTTTGGTTGTGTTTATTTTTCATGTTTTTTTTGGGTTATGTCTTTGTAGTGTTCTGTTGTTTTTGTCTTGTTTGTGTTTTGTTATGTGGTTCTTGTGTTTTTCTATGTGGTTTGTGTTGTGGTTTCTTTTATCTTATTGTGCGTGTTTGGTTGTGCTTTTGTTTTTGACACACTCAAGGAGCATGTTTTTTATTTTATTTTATTATTTTTGTTGTTATTTACTTATTTTTAAATTGGTTTTGTGTGTTTGTTTGCTCCTTGAGTATGTCAAAGGTGGTAGGCCAGGTCCGAGTCCTGGGCGTTTTTTGCGGAATGGATACCCCTGCCTCCTTGGGTCTTACCCGAAAGTGGCATCCCTTTTGGGATGTTTTCCACAAAATAAAAAAATATATATTATATTTTGATTAATGGATGTTCCACTAGAAACTTTGAGTTATTCCATAAACTTTTCTAGCATGACCTAGTATCTCTTTATCTATTTATTATTCTTGTAGAGGAATTAGGGAGAGCTTTCTCAAAAGAAATAATGGATGGAAAAACCAAAGGTACTTAGGCTACAACAAATGGTCCCTCTAAATCTCATCTCCATGATACTTTTCTTTTGGGTCATTTCTCACGTCGTGGAGACTAAATCATTATTAACATGCTATGAGAAGATGGTTGGATAGTTGGTTGATACTACAAAATCCATGATCTTTTTTATTAACACAGTCCTAGATTTACAAAGAATTATTCTGGATATTTTAGGGCTTAAAGTTAAAAAATTTCCATCAACATATTTGGGAATTTATACCTCGTAAAGGAAAGCAAAAGGAGCTTTGGCACTTAATTCTGGTTAAAATAAAATCTTGTCTTGGTAGGTATAGCATCCAAATTTGGTAAAATTCAAATATATTTTCTTTGGAAATGATGTGAGGAATATTTTAGATTTCATATTTGTAAGTGGGATAGGGTTTGCAAAGGAAAGAATATTAGAAGGGTAGGCTTCCAAAATTATAGACATATGAGTTTGGCCTTAGGGAAAAACTTGATTGAATATTATTCAAAGATAAAGGAAAGAGTTAGGAAAAAATATTACTTTAAAAATATATAGGTTTTCTTGATGAGAGGAAATAATTTAGGAAACAAAGCCTACCTAAAGGATCGCCAACATGAAACTTCATATCATATAGTTTTCAATTGATAAAGAAACATATTATATGGTCAAATAGTGAAGATAATTTTGTACATTTTTAGTATGATGCTTGGTTGAAGCCTTATCCTCTTATTTCTAATTCAAAATAGCAACCATTAGCTCAAGCATATCTAGCTTAAAAAGTTCTAAATATCAATGATTATATTAATGTGAGTAATAACTCTAAGATCATGAAGATCTATTAGTAACTTGGTTGAAGGAGAGGAACTCAAACAAATAGCATATGTGGTTCAAAAGATGTTTCATGAGTTTTGTTTATCCATTTTTACATAGAAGGAAGAGTTGGTTTAGAATTTATTAAAATATGGTGGATACTAGATCAAGTTGGGATATGAGGATTTAGAGTAATCAAAGTTTCTTACTACCAATACTTTTCCTTGAAAGGATTTTGGTCACTAGAGGCCTCCCCTAAGGCCTCAACATTCCTTTGGTTAGAAATTCAAAGCAAGATTCTTACATGAAAGTTTCTACAAAGAAGAGGATATCATGGACCTTTCAGGCGTGTCTGTGTAAGAAGGATCTAGAAACATCAAACCATTACTTTTTATTGTCCCTTGATTACAATTTTTGGGGTTGCTTTTTCAAAAATATGAGAATATATTGGGTAGCTCCATCAATAAAGAGTTGATGAAATGTTGGATTGATTATTTCAAAACTAAAGCATTAGGTATTATGTGGAGAATTGGTCCTACCATTATTTATTGAAATTTATGTTTTTAAGGGAATAATAGAATTTTATAAATAAATATTAATGTTGTGTCTAAATTTGGAAGCACAATATTGCCTCTCTTGTAGAATGTTTATAGACATGGTGCTCATCATGGGAAGTCTCAAGTGCAGAAAAAGAGGTGCAAGCCTCTTGGTTACAAGATTTGAATATAAATTGAAGGGCATCTGCAATTGCTTTGATCTATGGTAAAATGAAAATATCCATAAATTAGGTTTATTAAAATTTATTTTGATGGTGTTTCAAATATCAAACATGTAGAAGCTAGGGCACTTCATATAGGCAATAAAATTACAATTGAAAAATGATGGAAATATATTTCAATTGAGGGGGATTGAATGATTATCACTAATGTTATCAATAAAATGGTTGTGGGGATTGGATAAAATAACATTATTACTTATAATCATCGACTATTGTTGGAGAAAATATATTGGAAATGTGAGGAAATTTATAGAGAAGGAAAACAAGTAGTAAACAATATATAGTCAATTGCGGTGTTGATTTTTATTGTGTTTGCAATCCAGTTATACTCTCACAAGATCCAGCAATATAAAAGATTCATACAAATGCACACATTCAATAACATATCTATTGAATAATACTATTGATGAATATTGAACACAAACAATGTAAATACAATGAAATGGGTTTGTTCTCACTATATTCTAATCACACTATTACACCGTTTACATTGCTTTCTCTTCAATATTTAAACAGCATGGATATGGGACTTCACATTTACAACCCTTGGCCTTTCTACTTACACAAACTTTTTATCTCCTCATACAAAGGAGATCAAACACTTCATATTTCTCATGGAAGAAATATCACATAATAATATATCTCTTATTGACTCTACATATCCACATAAGGATAAAAACTCTAATAATTGCACATACTAATGACAAACTCTTACATAACTCCTCCCTTACATGATACTTACTATCTACTCAAATATTTACATAAATCTAACTAAACTATTTGCATGGTCTTTGCATTAATCTTGTAAGGTACCAAATAATATAATACTTCTAATATATAGTAGTGAAATTTTAATTTATATTGCAACTAGTTGAGTGGGATTTTATCTCTTTATTATTATGTCAAGAAACTAATTACAAAAAATATAGTTCAAGGAAGAAGAAGAATATATTGGATAAAAAATAAAATAAAAAATATTTTTGATAAAAGAACAAGTTAGATTTTCTTTGTTTTTAATTTGTTTTTTCTTTGGATTCGGATAGTGTAATAAACCTCATACTACCAACGCATAGGATCGAAGAGTCCCCTCCCAACATGACCTCTTGTAAGATCGAGAGTTATGTTTATCAATAAAGAATTAACACACAACCACACACACCGGGGTTTGAACCTTGGACCTCCCGAAGAAGAGCCAAACCCCAAACCATTGTGATGTCCCCTCAGGACAAAGGACAAGTTGGATTTGGTTTAACAACAAATGTAATACTTTGTTATTTGATGGGGGTGCCCCTTAATAGAAGCCACGTATAACTTATTAGAGAAAATATCCATAAAAAACATACATGATAAATGGAAATCATGCTTTTAAATTTAAAAAGTTTTTCTTGTATGAGTACATCTATTTTTTTAATAACAAAGTTTTCTTTAAAATATATAAATAAATAAACATATATAAAATAAATATAAAAAAAAAAACTAATGGCATTAAAGATTTGGATTACCACTTTTCAATAGAAATACATGTTTAGATCTTGTCATGAGATCTAACACAAATACGTGATTCATTGGTCTCTACATCACAATGGCAAAAGTCACTGGACTCTCTTAACAAGAATCAAATTTAATTCACGGGAAAGGTAACCCTTGATATGTTCTCGCTTTTCAACCTCTTAAAAATTTATGTTTCATTGAAATATCATAATAACATATAATTATATAGTATGTATAAAATATATTTCAAAACGCGTATATATATATGTGCATATATATATATATATATATATATATATATATATATATATATATATATATATATATATATATATATATATATATTTTTCTTTATTAAAATATAATGTAATTAAAAAATTTAAGAATGATAACCTATTGGTAGGGTCTAACTCTAAAGCCATAGAACTCTATCTACCTTAGTCAAAGTTCAAGTTTCTAATACCACCTACATTTGACTCCTTCCTAGTTTCTACCTCCTACACCCTCCACATTATCCCACTCTCCCAATCCTTAAAAAAACTACTCTAATCTATAAAAATAATATAATATATGCAGTGGTAAGAGGTCCAAGGTTCAAATCCCACTCAAAATGAAGGGACCAAGATTCCTTGTAAAAATCTGCGTAATTTTATTTAAGCTACAAGTTCATTGCGGTGGTAAGGATTTTGACCTCTCTTTGAAAGGTCTAAGATTCAAACCCGAGGGACCAAAACCCCTCATAAAAATCTATATAAACTCGTTAAAAATATAAAAATAATATAATATTGTTCAAGGACAACGCAACGTTTCGGGCTTTGGCTCTTCTTTGGGAGGTCTAAGGTTCAAACCGCAGCGTGAGTGAGTATGAAGGGGTGTTGTGTGGTGGTTGTGTGTTAAATTCCTTATTAATAAGCATAACTCTCGGCTTTAGAGGGGGTCATGGTTGGGAGGAGACTGCTCAGCCCTATTGGTCGTAGAGGTTTCTCACACCAACCAAATATAATAATAATAATAATAATAATATAATATTATTTATTATAAAATAATAATAAATATACATCAATTATATATTTTTTTATTTGATTAGTGTGAGAAACCCCTACGACCAACAACGCATAGGGTTGGGTAGGCTCCTCCAACCATGACCCCTCTTAAGCCTAGAGCTATGCCTATCAATAAATAATTTAACACATAAAATAATAATAAACATACATCAATTATTATTATTATTATTTATTTGGGTAGTGTGAGAAACCCCTACGACAAACAGAGGGCTGAGCAGGCTTCCCCCAACCATGATCCCTCCTAAAGCCGAGAACTATGCTTATCAATAAGGAATTTAACACACATCCACCACACACCCACCCCCTCACACACTCGCCCACACCGTGGTTTAAACTTTGGACCTTCCGAAGAAGAGCCAAAGCTCGAACCATTGCATTATCTCCACTGGGACACATCAATTATCATTATTATTAAAATAAATGTAATAATTTAATAATTATTTTTTTTATAAATTAAATTTGGTTAGTATGAGAAACCCCTATGACCAATGGAGAAGGTTGGACAGACTCTCCCAACCATAATCCTTCCTAAAATCGAGAACTATGTTTATCAATTTTTTTCGTGGTATCCATTGCTTTACATTGCAACAAATAACCAAACTAACAATATTTATTTTGTAAGTGTTTTGTTTTAAACACCTAATTTTCAAAATATTCATAAGAAAAAAATAAATGTATAATTTTTTAAAAAGTAAAATAAAGTATAAAAATGATATAATTAAATGATAATTTTTTAGGTGTATGTCTTCCTCACATGATTCTAACTTAAATAACTAACCTAAAATAGATAATATTTAACATCATGCATGAAACAAACCATCATCTAAGTTCTCCTTTTCATTATTTATAACTTTTGTGTTCTTTAGGATAGAATCAAATAATATCCTAAATAATTATTATTCTCTTTTTATGTGAAGTCAATCACATCATTGTTTTCGAATTTATATGAAAAAGCACATGCACTTTAGTATAGACATGGCACGTAAAACCATCAAAATGCACTTATTGTATACGGCATTCAGTCATGTGAATGTTTTTTTATGGAGTAAGGTGAAGTATAACGTGTGATAATGGAGTTGCATTACCCAAGATTTGAACTTGATAGTTTGGATAAGAGTTAATAACATACTATTTTTTTTTATTTGGTTAATGTGAGAAACCTTGAACTTGATAGCGTGGATAAGAGTGAATAACATTTTTTTTTTATTATTTGGTTAATGTGAAAAACCTTCAGGGCTGAGCAGTCTCCTCCCAACCATGATCTCTTATAAAGCCGAGAGTTGTACTTATCAACAGAGAATTTAACATAAAACCACCACATACCCACCCCCTTACACACTCGCCCATGCCACGGTTTGAACCTTGGACCTCTCGAAGAAGAGCCAAAGCCCAAATCGTTGTGCTGCACCCCTAGGTGCAGTTAATAACATACTATTAAAGTGAACCCCAATGGTTAGTGGATTGGTAAGTACAAGTATACTATTAAAGTGACATCCAATGGTTAGGTGGATTGATAAGTGCAAGTATGACTGGACAAGAGATCTAGGTTCAATCCTTGGGGAAGCCAACCCTTTACAAAGGTAATAGTCTGCTCTGAATCCTCTGAGTGTGCATCAGAATGATAATGATATTAAAACTTCAAGCAATCAATGGTCCTCATCTCACACCAGGTAACAGGTACGAGACGGATGGGTTTATTGAGAGCAGTCCCTATGGTTTGAAACCTAGGCTTGCCAGTTACTAAAAATAGTCGTTGTAACCAACTCTCCTACGTAAACAAAAAAAAACATACCTACCGTGTTCCTATGAAATATCACAATGACCGTTTCTTAAAAAAAAATTTAAATATTTATATTTTTTTTTTTTGGGTGAATGGATCTTTATTTTTTTATTTTAAGAAATACCTAAGTAAGAAGAGGTGCAATATTTTATTTTATTTTGGATTTGGTTAGTGTGAGGAACCTCTACAACCGAAGTTCAGGGTTAGGCATCTTCTTCCCACCATGATCTCTCGTAAGGGAGAGAGTTGAGCTTATCGTAAGGGAGAGAGTTGAGCTTATCAATAAGGAACTTAATACACAACTTCACACACGCATTGCGGTTTGAACCTTAGACCTTCCAAAGAAGAGTCAAAGCCTTGTGATGTCCCCATGTGTGTTAAATTTCCTATTGATAAGCTCAACTCTTCCCCTTATGAGAGGTCATGATGGATGGAGATTCCCAACCCTAAACATCATTGTAAGGATTTCTCACATTAATCAAAATAAAAATAAAAAGCATTATTATTTTTAAAATACTATCATTATAATGGTTATATATATATAACTTTTTTAATAAATTAAATTTCATTTTAAACATTTAAATATAAATGTATTTGTAAAAGGATAAACGCATCATATATTTTCATTACATGATGTTGTTTGATTCATAATTATTTATAATGAAGGGTTCTCGTTCAATTTTTATCTATAAAATTAATCACCTAACAATATTATACGAGGTATGTGGATTGCGCAAAGATCTCTATGGTGGTTTCTAGGACAGACAACGCAAAATACTGTGGCAGCCATAAAAGTCGGATAAACTGCATTCAAAAAATAATATTATATTATATGTATATTTTAATACATATTATTTTAGTTAACTAATATTAATCTATAATAAGATAAGAACCATCATGTGGGATTTTTAGTGGAGTTTGATTTTAGTAAGTTTTTCTAGTTTTGTTCTCTAAATTTTTAATAATTGAATAATTTTTCAATCATATTTTATTAGTAATTTGATTAGAATGCAAAGAATAAAGGGAGTGTGTTAGCCTCAAACTTGTTATTTTGAGATACTTTGATGAGAGGTAAAATAGAGAAATAAATTAATTTTTTTCTGAGATATTCAAATACAAAGACAAAAATAGATGAGATCTAAAATCCCTACCAAAAATTTGATATGCATGAAAGCAATAGTGGCGGCTTTTGGGGCGGACAGCGCAGAATACTGTGACAACCATAAAAGCCAGATAAACTGCATTCAAAAAACAATATTATATTATATGTATATCCTAATACATATTATTTTAGTTAACTAATATTAATCTATAATAAGATAAGAACCATTATGTGTGATTTTTAGTGGAGTTTGATTTTAGTAAGTTTTTCTAGTTTTTGTTCTCTAAAATTTTTATAATTGAAAAATTTTTCAATCAGATTTTACTAATAATTTGACTAGAATGCAAAGGATAAAGGGAGTGTGTTCGCCTCAAACTTGTTATTTTGAAATACTTTGATGAGAGGTAAAATAGAGAAATCAATTAATTTTTTTTGAGATATTCAAATACAAAGACAGAAATAGATGAGATCTAAAATCCCTACCAATTTGATATGTATGAAAGCAATAGAAGGAAGACCAATATTAAAATTACGAACCTAAAAGGTTGAGAAATATAAAAAAATATTCTCATTCTTGGGAGATCAATTTTCTTCCAAAAAAATATATATGATTAGGCTTCATAAGATGGAGAACCAAACGTGCATATAAAATTACTATCTTTCGTAGGGATACTTTGTAGTGACTTTAATTAACTAAGAGGATCCAAATGTAGTATTTCAAGGAGGGCCCTTGTCCTTTAGAGATGCAAATCTTTCATGAAATTATGTCATTTTCATACATGATTGAGGCCTACATAGGAGCTCCCTTCAAGAGATTCAATTTAGATTTATCTCCATTAGTAACCATTGGAATTTGGTTAGATTATGTCTTTGAATCTATTGGTAACTTAATATATAATTATCCTGATATGGATAAGATTACACATGGTAAGATAATGAGTGTTTTGCGAGAATATGCGTGGATTTATGTCTAGGTAGTAAAATCCTTAAAACCATCACTTTGGATGTGGAAGGCATTTTATGGGTACAAGATATATGCTATGAAAATATTTATTTATAGTTTAAAATTTCCCATGATTATGCACAATTGTATGGAAATTATCATAAAGTATTAAAAAATTGACAAGAAAACAAAATATGGACCAAGAAGAAAGCTTCTAAAAACCAAAATTCAATATCACTACATAAAGAAGGAATATAAGGAAGAGTCAACAAGGAAGAATGATGGAGGAAAATCATCTTTAACGAATTAGCCGCATCCAAAGAGAAGGATGAAGTATCAAAAACTCAAATTGAAGCTCAAGAATGAAGCAAGGAGGGTTCTTTGCATATAGAGAACTATGCGTTTAGATTATATCTTGAGAAGATCCTAGATGAAAGCAAAGAGATGGAAATGGATAATAAAGAAAACAATATAATGGGAATTACATCTATGGATTAGGATTTGTAAGGCAAGGACTTTTCAAAGTCATACCTTTTATTAGAAAATGCAGAAGTAACATGGGTGCAATAACATAAATCAAACTTATATTTTTGCAACAAGAAATTAAGATATATAGGCTCGATAAAAAGAGGTAGAAGCTCAAAGCATGATCGAATACAAAAGGAATACTTTTTAAATAGCATTTGGTGCATAGATGCAATTGGACGAGTTAGTTACCAAGCAAAAAATATCTGGCTTAATAAAGATTACTTCTTAGAGTATAAATGTATGGATGATAGTACGAAAGCATATATGCAAACTTTAAAAAGCATGCATACATTAAAAACATGTGTATGAAAAATATGAAAGTTCTGAAAGTTTACCTAGAATAAGAAAGCATGAGAAGATAGAAAAGTAAACAAAAATAAGAATGAGATTCCCATAGGAAAGTGCTTGATTTTCGGGAAGTAGAAAAAAATCCAAATAAGTGTTAATGTTCTTGGAATAAAGCTAAAGGAACTAGGACTTGCATGTTTATAAGTCAACAAAGGATTTTTGAGCTTATATGCAAGGTCATATTATTTTGTCATCAATCAGAAAATAATAATTCATAATAATTTTAACTAGTTAAATTTAAGTAAGGATCATGGTTAAGTAAGGGATGTGATTTAATATTTATAAAAAAAAGTATCATGTTTGTCTATTAGTAATCTCATATTAGGCACCTATGTTTTATATAATATAAATGTACTATTTGAGTTGGAAATGACACATACTAATCCATAATAAGTTTAATTATTTAAATTGAATTATATATCATGATTTAAGTAAGGGACTTGATTTAATCTTTATTGAAATATCCTGCTTATCCATCATCAACCACATATTAGATACGTGATAGTAAATTGCAACATGGGTGGTAGATATTATGTTTTTGTAGTAGCTTGACTCTACCTTGTGATTTTATAAAATTTGAAGGAGCATGTGATAGGGAAATCAGATAGTAGATGTCTCACAAAAATTCTTAAAATTTAACCAAGTATGGAACAAGTGTCGATTCACTTGCAAAAGATGATCAATTAGCTCCAAGTACCAATTCGCTTGCCAAAGAGGATCGTTTGGCTCCAAGGAGAGATTTGCTCGGCAAGATCTGTCAATCTTCTTGATAATGCAAGCAATTCATTAACAAAAGGTGAGCAATTTGCTCAGTAAAATAAAGTAAACTGCTCAAATGGTCACAAAGGTAAATTTAAAGGTATGGATCCCAAGGTGAATCTTCTAAAAAGTGATATTTTGGCATGTAGTGGCACATTGGAGGCTATAACATTTGGTAGAGCATACTTTTGCTAAAGATGCCCCTAAATATTTACTTTTACAAGGAGTAATTGTTTGTCACCCTAGGTAACTTAGGGGTAACATTTTACTATAAATAAGGGCCTAATGTTATGAAACTTTATTCTCATCAACGAAAAGCATTCACCAATCTATAGAAATACCAAATATTTCATCCATAAATAATTATCCACAGTAATAATCCATATAATGAGACAAAGATAGATAATACTCGTAAGATTGGGAAATACCAATAATACTCCTTAAAGAAGGAATAACTCCACAAGATCTCTCAAGATGAGAGGCCACTATGTGGGAAAAGATAATTATAAGAAAATACTTGACATGATTAATGATTCTTACAATGAGAATACTCATTTTTTATATACCTAACTTCTAATGCTACTTTGGAGAGTTGACTCATAAACCCTTATCCCACTTATTATTATAATAAAATATTATGAAGTAATCAACCTTGGGTTATGTGTGGCCCATGCAAACTATCCATAATACCCATATACAACCCAGGTGTTGTAGGTGAGTTGGAGAGGAGAGGGCAATCCTCCAAGGGAGGTCCCAGGTTCGGATCTCCACCCTACCAAAAAGCTGAATTGGGTACCCAAAATCCAATTGATAATGTTGGTGCGGGCAGGGCTGGGTGCGACTCTCGGGTAACTTTGATGATGTAGAACCCCCTGTTCATGGTCTCTCAGACCAAGGTGGCCCCACAAGGGGTTTTTCACTTACAATAATAATAATAATAATAATACTCATGTACAATATAATATCATATTCCCATATATCTATCCCTAGGTACCATAGCATTCCACCCTCCTTACAAATGTTTTGTCCTTGAAACATGAGAAGAAACTAAATAATATGATTTTCTAAACAATATTGTCAACTAGTACTAAATATAATCATCCATCCATCCAAGCAAAATATTGCTTGGTGGTGGTCTTTAGTGATGCCAAGCTATAATTGTGTCACTTGAATATTCATAACTACTCTATTAACTCCATGCTTTTGTTGTTCAATTATAATATTTAAAATAATTGGTCTTGTGGTTCCAAGATGTTGTACCACTGAGTGCTTCATCCTTGAAGACCAAACTGCACCTGGCCCTCCATATAGCATACATAGTTAGACTGGGTAAACCATCCCCCTGTTTCTAAATATTTTTGAATAAAAAATTCAAACTACTCCAAGATTTCTTTTCAGAACCAGCAATACAACCTCCTTGACCACCTTCTCTGTCCCCATCTCATTCAACCATATTAAAATCACCTCCAACAATATGCATCAGGTAAATTATGTTGCATCCAATCCCACAAAATCATCCGCTCACCAGAAGTTTATCCCAATGTAGAGCATTTAAGAGGTTGATTATGAAATATTTGATTGTTGGATGTCCTTGAGTAGGTAATATTTGTATTATGAATTATTTTTAGTAATATAAGTAGTATTTATTAAAAAAAAATGTTGTACCACTATGAAATCTAGAATTACTATGTTTTTTCTACCAAATACTAGCATACTTGATATGTTTATGGCTTTATATAGGCCCATAATAACATTTATGCCCTAAGACATGCATCCAAGATTGTTGTCACTGATGATGGTGTGGGTGGCAATATGTTGCAATTTTAAGCTGACATTATATTTCCATTAACTCTTCAACATTTTGTTCTAATGTTTTAAATTCTTCCTCATTCTTTTCTCTTATATCCCCTTCTTTTGGTGTATCCTTGTGCTCTTTTAATAGAGATTCCTTAAACTTGGTTGTTGCTTCTTCCATGGACTTTATTATTGTTGCTATTATAGATTCAATTTTTTATGCCTCGATTAGTTCGTTAACTTTTTTCCCTACCATAATTGCTTCTAGCTTGTCCTTGGATCCTTGTTCCTTAAGTTCAAAAATTTCCTACATTGTTATATTTTTTTTCTTGTACCATAACTTCATAAACATCTTTTGCACATTAATATTAACAAAACCCAAAGAACCCAACCAAGGATAGCCAAGAATGATTTCCACATCATCTATCTTAATGACATGAAAATTTGAATGTAAAATGTATTTATCAACAGTAATCTTTAAAAAATTGTATGTCATTAATTTTTGTTGCTTGAACTTGCAACCTCTTAGCCAAAGCACTATTATTGAAATTATATCTAGTTCTAGGGTTTATGGAAATAATAACCTTTTTCTTCTAAATACATCCATGAACCTACAAAATAGAATTTTTAGATGAATTTATATTCTTTTGATCCTTCTCTTGCTTTTGTAAATTCAAAGATGTGGCTTCTTCATTATTCTCACTATCTTAACATTTTCTTCTTTCTCCTCCTTAAGTAATTTTATTTCTTTTTATAGTCTTCATTATATTTCTTGAAAAATTCCCACTTTTTTTTTAATTTAATATCTCTCATTTTGAATCCTTTGTAGTTTCTTTTGAAGCCTATTTATTTCTTCTACATAGCCTTTGAGGGTATCCTCTAAACTAGCTATATTTTTATATAGGTCTCATTGAATTGAATATGCATAATCTTTTTAGTCATAAACTTAATAGCCATATTGTTGCTTCATTTTCTAAAAATGTATTAAGGTGGAATTTCCAATAAGGATCGATAAAATATACAAACCTTAAATTTATCCATAATTTTCTAGAATCAATATCATCCACTCCAAAAAATATTTGAAGAGCCATGAGTTCACATCCTAAAGATGATAATGTAAACTAAGGTTTTACAAAAAATATGTCTCCCTACTAATTTGAAGCTAAAATTCCAAATTAACAATTAGTCCCAAAAAGCTCCTTCAAACACAACAACAATAGATGCTTTTCTTAACTCAACTAACAAATATCTTAAATTTTGTTTTTGGGTAAAATATGATTCCGAAAAACGACATTACTCATGTTCTAGATGGCTAAATTCATAAGGTTGTATCTCCCTCAATACTACTTAGATTCATTCATATGACCATGCATTTTAAAGCTCTTCAAATTTAGAATAAAATATTGTAAAAATTGTCTGAATTATAAAACTTTACACAAAGATAGGCTCCCAAAAAACTAGACATTTTTTAGAAAAAATCGTCAAAAATCTACAATCCACAAAAACAATTCCCACTTTGCCATAATCATTGCTCTAATATGACTTGTTATGAAACTTTATTCTCATTAATGGAAATAATTCACTAATATGCAGAAATATCAAATCATTCATCAACAAATAATTATCCATAGTAATAATCCACACAATGAGATAAAGAAAGATAATACCCTTAAGGTAGAGCAACACCAATAATACTAAAAAAAATTCCATAAGATCTCCCAAGATGAGAGGCTACTCCATGGGTAAAGACGATTACAAGAGAATAATCAATATGATTGGTGATTCTTACTATGACAATATTCCTCTTCTAATGCTACTTTGAGAAGTTGATTCCTAAACCTTTATCCCACTCATTATTATAATAGTGGTCCATCCCAACTATTCATAATACCATATACGATATAATATCATATCCCTACATGCCTATCCCTAGGTGCCAAAACACCTAGGACCCTCATTGTATCCATATTTTGGCCATGATAATTTGAAGGTACACTCTATGAAACCCATGTTGTGCTTTGACCTCATGAGATTATAAGAAATTGGTAATTCCTTAAGCATTCCATTAGTGGAACTACCATCTTAGTTTGCTAAGTGTACAATAGTTGTGGTATAGCCCTTCTAGCCCATCTTGTAATTCACTTACCAATTTTATAATCTAATGAATGGGTGAACATTGATGTTATTTGACTCCTTATGTATTGGTTGATCACACACTTTTCTCACTACTATTTAAACTTGTATTTGTTTGAATCACTCACACCCTTAAACTTTCATTTATTTTAATTTATGCATTCTACTTCCAATGCAAGTCAATATAAATTAGCATAAGAGTATTCCATGAGGAACAATGGGGAGCCAACATAAATATGAAGGTTGGGAGAAGCCATTAGTAATTCCTTCCAACTTTTTTGAAAGTTAATTTGGGGTCAAATCTTAATTAGAAGTCAAGACAATTTTCAAATTCAACATAGTTTATGGCATGCCTGATGGGACTCACCCTTAATTTTCTTAAATTACACTTAATATTTGATTTTGGTGCTAAAAATGCATGTGTTTCTGATGAAGCAGTGGCTGAAAATTAAGAAAATTTTTACTAAGTCCAATTTTAGGAAATTATTAACTTTGAAATTTGGAGCGATTTGCTCATAAATTGAGAACAATTTGCTTCATTTTGAGTCAAATGAATAAAAATCCACTAAGTCAATTAAACAAGCAATTCATTTAAAATTTACAAGCAGTTTGTTGCATTTTAGTGAGAAATTCATTCAAAAAATCTACACACTCATAGGTTGAATCCAAAGTGATTCGCTAAGGCCAGGGACTTGATTTTTTAGTTCTAGTCTCAAATTAACTTTGAAATTCATAAATTTTCATTAATTTTGCTCATTTTTGTAGGTACTTTATGAAATGGAAACTATGATACAAAGTCTAGAATTTTAAAATTTTCATAAAGATGACGACTTCAATGACATTCGAGCATTATAAAAACTCAAACTAACCTTGTATGTGCATTTGTCACTAACAAAAAGCACTAAGGCAAATTCTAATTCATTCTGCCAAAAGCATCAAACAAGTTATTTGCTTAAAATCAATGATTAATTTACTCCAAAATAGTAAAATATCTCCAAGATATATTTTTTAAGTGATTTGCTACAAATTTGAGAAATTATTCACTAGGAAAGATAGGTCTCTTCCTCCCTCCCTTACGGGAAGGCAATTTCTAATTTTGTGATTTATTCACTTCAATGATTCTCTTGGATTCCTTTTTGCTAATAAAAAAAATTTAAGTCCATAATTAGTGACTGAATCATCTACATTTTTTGAGTGAAGCACTATGCATGCAAAGTCTTCAAAGTCACCTTTTGCTAGCAAATTTCTCCAAAATTGTAAGTGAATCATTTTGAATTTGTGAGTGAATCATTCCACAGACATCTTTTTGATTTTTTATAAATTTGATTCTAAAAATTTTTCAATGTGGATACATATATGCAAGCTTATGAATACGTGATCAAAGGCTCATAAAATAGGAAAAGAACATCAAATGGTGGATATGATTACATACCATCAAAAAAATGTTAAAGGAAATATAAATGAGCAAATCGTTATGTGGGTACATCCAAAATATGAGTTTGAAGAGATTCCAATTTCTAATATTGCTTTTTCAAAAGGTAAAAGCCTTATGGTCAACCCAATTAGTCAAGACTTTATGCTACCATATATTGGTTACTTGAGCTAACAAATGAGTTATTCATCCACTCTAGCTAATTAGAATTGGTCTAATATAGATATGACCTTGACACGTACCAATTCTCTTTATAGGATACTTGTTGATGTCAATGTCTCACAAATAACTCACTCTTCACAAACCAATTATATGCTAGTAACCCACCACCAACCTCTAATACATAAAACATCCCTCCTATAAGCACTTCTTTGACTCAAAGTCCACTTGGATCTAGTTACTCAATTACATCTAGCATCCCTTCAAGTCAATCTTCAACTCCAAATGTAAGGTCATTAGGATTAAAATTATCCTTAGAACACTCAAACATTGGATAGACAAATGGGATTGCAATTATCCTAAGAAAATATGTAAGGACTAACACTAGATCCCACTAGACAAGCACAGTAGACTGTGCAAGGTCCACCTCTTCAAAACTATAATATTTTACAAATAGGTCCAAATTATCCCCCTTTGTAATATAATATTCAACTTACTCCAAATCAACAATAGATTTACCATAATATACAACCTCAATACAATTTATCTTATTATCCTCCAGATCCTTGGTACCCACCTCATGGCTATGCAATGTATCCAATCCTCCTCAACAATAATTTTATCAACCCCCTCCTCAATAAAACAATCCAAGAGCATATACTAGGCCACAAAATATTCTTCCCAATTAGACCTACCAAGGACCACTAAATTTGGTGGCCTATTCTCCCATTCCCCTAGCAATTATGAAGGCATTACCTACCTTTAATAGGAACGAGAACAAGTTGACACTGGATCGTCTAGGTTACTTGTTGATGCTTAACTCAATCCACTATATTCAAGAGAATGACATAATGGTACATTTGCTAATTTTTTCTCTTTGTGATAAGGTTACTTTATGGTATGGGGGCTTATCAAATAATTTAGTTACAAGTTGAGCATTAATAGTGGAACCATTTATACATAGATTTGATAACATGGAAAATGGTTACTTTGTTTTATTTCAATTAAACATAATACAAAGACATCCTCAAGAAAATATACATGATTTATATGCTAGATTCTTGAGAACCTTGAACCTAATCCCATAAAATATTAGATAAATAAAAAACATACATTACCATATTATTCCAAAGGTTTACAATTTGACTTAGATTTAAAGGTTTGTAATGTTGACCATCAAATATTAGTCATAGTATTTGAAGAGGTATCTAGAGGAGAAGATATCCTCATTTGAGTAGGAAAAATACCCCCTACTCCACCAATGGCCTATGCAACCCAAATTACTTAGAACATGCCTATATCCAATTCTATGCCCACCATGTTACCTATTCGTAATCCCTAACTAAATACCTCCACTCATCCTTCTATATCACCATATATCACTAAGACAAAACACATCATCTAGTGTAACCTTTCAACTACAATGTACAATCCTCCTTGCTCCATCCAACTCTAACAATGAGTCAAGCAGTAATTTTATGATGAGTGCTATATTAGAAGTGATCAAAATATTATTGAATAAGAGTAACGTTTTATGGCAACAATGGAATCGATCATAGAATTTTCAACCTTGGAAGACTCCATATCTCATAAAAGATCAATTACCTCGATAATGTGTTAATTAGGGAGCAAATTAAACTCATAGTCACATGGTTAACACCAATACAACAGTAGAGCCAATATGGTATATCCCTTTTAATGATAGGTACGGTTCAATAAAATGTATTGGAACCATCAAGAATTCTTAGACCATTTAGTATAATCAATACTGATAGGATCAATAAGCTTCCATATCAGGCTAACTAGTCCCTACAATTAGTCAACCTTTGCACCAGCAACCCTAAGCTCCATATCTGGGTTTCCCAACCCTAAAACTATCATCCTATTAAATTTTAGCTCTATGGTAATAGATGAAGATTCAATACTTATGGGCTAATTAGGAAGATGTTGAAACTAGGGGTAAGAGGAAATCTTCTAAAAAGCAACTAGCTAGGAAATAGACTAAAACTATAAAGGGTGCAATAGTTCTTAGAAGAGGGAGACCACCATTGCATTTAAAATATAAAGGGTCTATTACAACAAAATATAAACAAAAGGAGAAGAAGAGTATAGAAAGGGAAGCCACAAATACACATCAAAAGGAGAAGAGAGAAACCAAACCAACAAATATGACAAATAAAAGAAAATAACTTATAATGGATAAAGAAGATAGAAAAGTAATTTATAAATACACTAAGAGGGGAGGTAATAAATAAAGGGATCAACTTCAAAATAAGGCCAAAAAATGACTAAAATTTCCCTCTCACAAGCGAAGATGTGGATAGCTATAAGGAAATATAAAAAAATCAAATCACAAAGTGAGAATTCCTTTGTGACAATCAAATTCAACATCATAGAGAAAATGGAAAAGATAATAGCTAAGGTTAGCAAGCTAGAAGCATTAGCCCTACCAAGACAATGGGATCTACTCTAGGATGCCCTAAAGGAGCAATAAAGAAGTTTTTTTAGGGTTAAACAACTAGAACCCACTTCGACCAATATAATAGATCAACAAAATTTGATGGTAAAACATCTAATAGACATGTAGATCAATGAGTCTAATATTTTGAATACCCCAAAACCAAAGACATTGAAGCCACTTGTAGACCCCCAAAATTAGACCACCCAATTTGTCAAAATTATCCATCAAACATGCAAGCAACATAATTTAGTTGTTTTAGCCTCAATTTCTAAGCATTTTGCTTCCTCAAGCGAAACTGCGGTTCACAAAGTGAAGGCACAATTTTGTGCCCATAATATTCTTGCACAAACTTGAAGGTATCATTTCTCCCCTGTCTGACCAACCTATAATAGGTACATCCATGGAATCATGATAGCTAAAGGTAACACACATTTCTAGGATCTGAGGTTAAGGACTAAACATCTTGGATCCTTTGTCTCCTTGAGCTCTGAGTCATTTATGGCACCATCCCCCTCAGATGCCCGCCACCTACATTCATATTCAAGACTGACATTTTTGGATTCTCTTTAACATCTCAAAGATTCAATTTTGAATCCTTGCCTACCTCTCCCATTAATCATGAATACTCCAAGATCCCCTTTCCAAGTCCATAAAATCTATAAAGTGAGGCCTTGGGATCCCATTCAAAAAATCATATTCTAGCTAAAGAAACTTTTGCTCTTTGTTTTCTTACTTTGATTTGTCATGCTCTAAGTTTTTATGGTGGTCATAGTGCTCCTATCCGAATGCTTGAAGGACTTTAAAAAGTTTTGAGGAGACAACTCACCCTCTCCTTAGTTGTTGTCTCTTTTCCTCTACCTATTTGGTATTTATTTCTTTCACTTTGCATACTAACATATTGTTCAATCATTATTTAGTTCTTTCATTGATTATAATCATCTTTCATATGCTTAAATTTTGGAATTATAGTGTGTTGTCCTTATTTTTGTAGCATTGATGAGTTTCTAATCTTTATGTCAGTCCTTGGGCCTATATCCCCTTTGTTGTATGCACTAGGAAAGATATATATATAGGTTTTGTAGTGATAAATCACTACATCTTTTGAAAGCGGAAGTCTGAGTCATGAACAAGCACATGAAGAAAGGCCTGATCAAATGGAGGCCATATCTCATGAGCAAGATAATTTTGAAGGTCATAAGTTCTTAAGTCACAGATAAAACGCAATAGCAAAAAGTCATGATAAGGAACTAAAGGTAAAAAATCTCAATGATCTGAAGATAATCGATCCTAAAGGATGAAGAGAAACTCCTAAAGAAGAAAATTCTAATGCCTCAAAGGCCAAATCAATAAGATGCACATTCTTCGAGGAATATTATCCTTTCTATAAATATATCTCGTATCTTTGATAAAGGACAACAATAGCATGGAGCCACAACATAACCAACTTGAAGATCCATGACATTAAATTAAAGCAATCTTTTGCACCTAGGTAATAGAAATTCTCAAAAAATAGGTAGATAGCAATTAAAGCGGTAGTTGCACATACAAGGGCTAGGATCAAGTGATATTCACATCTTCAGATCTAGAAAATCCTAAAGGGGTAAAAATTCGAAAAAGGACAAGACTCAGTGTCTGAAATGATAGCCACCTAGAGATCTTTGCATGGGTTTTGGAGGAAAAGCCTCCCTTGTAAATCTATAAATAGGAGTAGTATTAGATTTGTAAAGGATTGACAAGTTTACATTTCATGTATTTGTAGGATTTCCTTTCATTTATTTGTAAAAATAGTCATTGCTTTTGAACGACTTGTGGTCAATTTCGAACCCCGCTTTTGATATAATCCATGTAAAATTTTACCTGCACTTATATACACATGGAAGCATGTGTCTATTTTTTGGTCTTTTCCTGCAGATCATGGATGTGTATGTATGTGTTTGTAATATTTTTTATGAATATCACCTATGCTAAGTGTATGTATGTGTGAGGAACCTGTGTCTATTTTGGACTGAGTCACTTATCAACTTGGCTCTCCTGTGGGACCTTCCTGCTCATATGTGTATAACTGGCAGATCATGATTGCTCTTCACTGTGTTGAGGAGAGGAAGTGTTCATCTTTGGCACATAGTTTTTAAGCCTATTTTTGTAGGAATATCTTAGTGAATCTCTATGACATCATCCCCTTTTTCCTTTTATTGTTGAGTTTGCTTACTTTCTTGCACCTCCCTTTTCCTTGGTAGAGTAGAAAGCACCTTGAAGATCACATCTTAACAAGGAGCCAACCTTGTTAAAACTCTCAAATTCCCTTGATTTATTAGATCCTCATGCTCTCATCTATGACCTACTATGTCATTCCAACGTGAGACATGATTTTCCTAGGTGAGGACAATCGGAGATGACAATAGTTTAATGACATGCCCGATGGGACCCTAGTGACATATCATTGGTCTCATAATCACAATGAGGAGTAGGGTTGATACTTGGTGAGGATCTTAGTATATTTCTCACTTACTAAAGTGCCCTTCTCACCAAGCGACTCTACTCCATAATGAACGCCATAAGAAGTCGTTATTGAAGTTACCATATCGAAGTTTAAATGAAGATCTATGTCTATCTAATTTTTAGAAGAAAGAAGTTATATTCACCTGGTGACTCTGTTACAATCCAAATAACCCAAATATCCAAGCATGACCACCCTCCCATTTGAATTATCCCCTATCGAGGATGATAGAATCCCATTACGACCTCTAGAACCACCAACTGTTTGGAGAAAGCTCCCAAAATCACTACTAGATATCTTGCCAAAATACACTGGTGAAGGACAATCAACCCCATTGGAGCACTTACAAGAGATAGTTTTAATCTATCAAATACACCACATCAAAATCAATATGTGGCCCTCAGGTTGCTAGTGGCCTCGTTAAAGGGTGAGGCTCGACAAAGGTATGACTCCCTTTCTCCACACTCCATTATTAGCTGGGACCAACTTGCTACCTTCCTAAAGGAGAGATTTGAATAAAAGGTAAAATAAGTAGAGGTCCATTCTAGTAGGGGAGGAGATCATACCCATGATTGGCACCAACAAGGAGCTATAATACCCGCTTCTCTATAGCCAAAACTTTTGGACCCTGCTGAGGAGGAGGTTTTCATCCTAAAAGATAAGAAAGAGGGACATGTTGATTATCATCCATCTCTAGATGTGCATATATTGCACAGTCTCCTCGAAGAAATTTCTTGATCAACCATGACTATCTTAAGCCTAGGCTTGAACCTTAGTGCTCGAGGAAAAGATGAGGTGATCATGATGACAGACAACTTAGTCAACTCAAAAGGTTGGCTAGATGAAACAACAAAAATTAAAAGATAGGCAACAAGACATCAAGGCATACATGTGATTGACTGTGACCCCAAAATACTTCAAACAATAATTTGATAATGGTAGGGTACCTAGGAATAGATATTTGGGGATATATTATTATATTGTATAAGGGTTGGCATGGGCCACACATAACCCAAGGTTGATTGTATTATAATATTATATTATATTAGTAGTAGGCTCCCCAAAGTAGAATAAGAATATGGATATATAAAGAAGAGATATTTGTCATTGTAATCATCATTGAAGAAGAATCTTATGTAATCATCTATGCCCACGAAGTGGCCTCTCACCTTGGGAGATCTTGTGGAGTTATTCCTTCCTTAAGGATTATTATTGGTGTTTCCCTACCTTAAGGGTATTATCTATCTCTCTCTCATTTGTGGATTGTTATTGTGGATAATGTATTGTGGATGAATGATTTGATATTTCTGCATATTGGTGAATGATTTATGTTAATGATAATAAAGTTATGCAACAAGTGGTATCAGAGCAATGATTTTGGCAAAGTGGGGATTTTTGTGTGAAATTGCAAAATTAGGGAAATTTTTTTTGGAAAAACATCTCATCTTTCAGGAGCCATATCTCTATGCAAGTTTATCCGATTCAGGCGATTCTTGGATCAGATTGTGCAGAATTTGAAGAGCTTTAAAATGAGTGGTCATATGAAGGAATCTGAGTAGTATTGAGGGAGATACGACCTTTTGAAGTTAGTCATCCGAAACAAGGATAGTGACGAATTTCGTAGATTTTTTTTGGAAAAATGTCTCATCTTTCAGAAGCCATATCTCTGCGAAAGTTTATCCGATTCAGGCGATTCTTGGATCAGTTTGTGCAGAATTTGAAGAGCTTTAAAATGAGTGGTCATATGAAGGAATCCGAGTAGTATTGAGGGAGATACGACCTTCTGAAGTCAGCCATCTGGAACAAGGGTAGTGACGAATTTTCAAGTCGCGAATTTTTCAAAAGACGAAATTTGTTTAGTTCGGGTAAGCAAATCAGTTGCACTTTATTTTTTTTGGAAGAAAAATTGTAGATCTAGTTGTCTATATGGATTTTTAGCTTCAAATCAGTGGGAAGATATTTATTTCCATAAAACCCTAGTTTGCATTAGGGCATGATATATATTGTCAAAAAACCCTAGTTGCATTAGGGCATCAACTATGTCATTGGAAAATTTTAATGGAGAAAATGATATTGATGTGAGAGAGTGGTTGAAAATAGTAAAATCTCAAGTTAGTGAAAGAAGGTTACAATATGGCTATCATACTTTGTTTACTGGGAAAGCTTTACAATGGATAGAAAACTTTGTTAGGGGTAAATTCTTGTACACTTGGGATCAAATTGAACCAACATTCTTGAGCACATGGGTACCTATTCAATTACAAAGAAAGTTAGATATTTGTAAGAGAAAACTTGAAGGAAGGGATAAAAAGATAGATAGCATGTTGGATGTCATCGAAGACCTTGAAAAGAAACTACAGGGAATTCAAAATGAGCGGAATGAAATAAAAGGAGAATGGGAAGTTTTCAAGAAACAAAATGAAGACTATGAAAAAGAAATAAAATTACTCAAGGAGAAAGAGGAAAAGGTCAGGGAAGATAATGAGAGGAATATAGAAGGCACATCATTGGATTTACAAAAGCAAGAGCAGAATAAAAAAGGTTTAAATTCAGCTAAAAGTTCTATTTTACAGGTTCATGGAAGCATTCAAAAGGAACAGGTTATTATTTCCATTGACCCTGGTAGCAGATATAATTTTATTAATATTGCTTTGGCTAAGAAGTTGCAAGTTCAAGCAACAAAAATTAAGGACATACAACTAGAGGGTGAGCATGTTCAGATTTTTGAAGATTTGAAGATCACCATGGATAAATATGTTTTACATTCAGATTTCTATGCTATTGAGATGGATGATGAGGATATTGTTCTTGGTTATCCTTGGTTAGATTCTTTGGGTACTATTAACATTAATGTGCAAAAGAAGTTTATGAAGTTATGGTACAGGAAAAAGAAGATAACATTGCAGGATATTTCTCAGCTTAAGGAGCAAGGATCCAAGGAAAATCAAGAAGTGGTTGTAGAGAAACAAATTGAAGAACCTGAAATAGAATCCAAGAAGGCAGTAGCAACAAAAGAGTCCATGGAAGAAGTAGCAGCAACTGATTCAGTGGAAATAACAGTAACAAAGTCCAAGGAAGCTTTGATAGAAGAGCACAAGGACACACCAAACAAAGAGAACATGAAAGAACAATGTGTAGAAGAATTTAAAACAATGGAGCCAAATGTTGAGAAGTCAAAGAAGGTAGAACATCAAGTTAAGGTTGCACCATATCACCATCCACACCACCATGAGCGACAACAATCTTGGAGGCATGGTTCAAGGCAACAATATTATGGTTCTACATGGAATCATAAGGGCACCAACTATGGCAGTGTTTGGCAGAGAAAGCATAGTGATCCTGGTTTTCAGAGTGGTTCATCAGCATCAAGGAACAAGTGGACCCATCATTCAAGTTATCAAAATACAACAATAGAAGCGTGGAGCCAACGAAGCAGATTTGGATACTCAAGTAACAAAATGGCATACCAGCATCAACGTGTTTCACTTGGATGGATGGATGATCGAGATTGGTACCAGTTGCTAACATTGCTTAGCAAATCATATTATCATGTTTCTTCATATGTTTCGAGGACGAAACATTTGTAAGGAGGGTGGCATGGTAGGGTACCTAGGAATAGATATTTGGGGATATATTATTATATTGTATAAGGGTTGGCATGGGCCACACATAACCCAAGGTTGATTGTATTATAATATTATATTATATTAGTAGTAGGCTCCCCAAAGTAGAATAAGAATATGGATATATAAAGAAGAGATATTTGTCATTGTAATCATCATTGAAGAAGAATCTTATGTAATCGTCTATGCCCACGAAGTGGCCTCTCACCTTGGGAGATCTTGTGGAGTTATTCCTTCCTTAAGGATTATTATTGGTGTTTCCCTACCTTAAGGGTATTATCTATCTCTCTCTCATTTGTGGATTGTTATTGTGGATAATGTATTGTGGATGAATGATTTGATATTTTTGCATATTGGTGAATGATTTATGTTAATAATAATAATGTTCTACAACAGATAATATTTAGACTACCTAGAAGAAATGATAAAGGGACCACAAAAAAGTGAGAAAATACCTAAACCAAGACTGAATGACCATTCTAGCCTGGAAACTTGTCACTTACCAGGGTGGACTAACCAAGATCCTTCAAAAATATCAAGTAATGTCTTTAAAAGAATTAGCACATGGGGACAATAAAATTTTGGGTCATTATAGTCTGAACATTGTAGATTTCGGTGAAGGAACTGTATTGGATGTTGTCGATGCATAGGATGTGCCAAAATTTTGTGTTGTAAATATGCATCTATTATAAATAAAGAGGACAAAACTATGGTGGTATAAAGGACATGAAAGTGGATCTCAATGATCAAGAAGTGTACCGAAAGACTCTTTAAGGGGGATACATAAATTAGAGGAGCAGTGAGCTTATCAAGAAAAATAGAATCAAAGAAGAGAAATTCAAGCTCTTGCACTAAAAGCATACCATCATAAGAAATGAAGAAAGTATCCAAAAATTCATGCATGGTCTATATATTCAATAAGCAATTTCGATCCACCAATTAAAGTCTCGACCACCTATAAAATTTTAAATTTGTGGCTCGTCTGCTAGAAAATTTCACTTTTAGGGGAAAATTTTCCTGACACTGTGCCCAATGGATTAAGGCACCAATTTTTGGGGTTCATTAAATTTAGTAGGCTAAAGATCCCTTGAGAGCCACTAAAACTATAGTGATAAATTACCACATATTTTGAAAGCATAAGTTTGAGTCATGAACAAGCACATGAAGAAAGGCCAGATCTCATGAGTAAGAAAAGTCCAAAGGTCAATAGTTTTGAAGTCACGGATAAAAGAAAATAATAAAAAAATTTGACAAGGAACTGAAGGCAAAAATTCTCAATGATCTAAGGATAAGTGGTCTCAAAGGATGAAGAGAGACTCACGAAGAAGAAAATGCCAACTCCTCAAAGGTAAAATCAATAAAATGCACATTCTTTGAGGAAGATTGTCCTTTTTGGAAAATATATCTCGTATATTTGAGAAAGGGTAAAAATAGCATGGAGCCACGACATAAGTAGCTCGAAGATCCAAGAAATTTAACTAAAGCAATCTTATATACCCATGTAATGGGAATCCCTAGAAAATGGGTAGATAATTAAAGCAATAACTGCACATCCAAGGGCCAAGATCGACTGATATTCACATCTTTAGATCTAGAAAATCCTAAAGGGATAAAAATTCAGAAAAGGACATGATTCAATGTCTAAAATGATAGCCACGTAAACATCTATGCATGAATTTTGGAGGGAAAAAGCTACCTTGTAAATATATAGATAAGAGAAGTATTAGCTTCGTAAAAGATCAACAAGTTTACATTTCATGTATTTGTAGGCTTTCATTTCATTTCTCTCTATAAAAACAACGGTTGTTTTTTAGCAGCTTGTGGGTAATTTCGAACCCTCGCTTCTGACACAATCTATGTAAAATTTTATCTGGACTTACGTATACACATAATCCTATGTCTACTTTTGGCCTTTACTTGCAAACCTATGGATGTGTATGTGTGTGTGTTTGTAATATTTTACATGAATATCAAGTGTGCTAAGTGTATGTGTGTGTGAGGGGTCTGCATCTATTTTTAGACCGAGTCACTTATTAGCTTATCTCTCCTGTGGGACCCATTTGCTCATATATGTGTGTAACTGGTAGATCGTGATTGCTCTTCACTATGTTAAGGATATGAAGTGTTAACTGATGACACATAGCATTCAAGCCTATTTTTGTAAAAATATCTTAGTGGATATCTTGGTGCATTGTCCCTTTTTCCTTTTATTATTGAGTTTTCTTACTTTATTGCACCCTCCTTTTCCCTTGGTAGAGTAACAAGCGCCTTGAAGATCACATTTAAACAAGAAGCAAGTGTAACGACCCTCCTTGGTAGGACTTGGTATTATACTTGATTTATGGATTGATGTGCAAATATCTAATGCATAATATCATTATATATATATATATATATATATATATATATATATATATATATTTTTTTTTTTTTTTTAAAGCGAAAAACCCCTTATGGGGCCGCCTTGGTCTAAGAGACCACGAACAGGGGGTTCTACACCGTCAAAGTCACTCGGGGTCGGACCCATCCCTGCCCGCACCAACATTATCAATTGGATTTTGGGTACCCAATTCAGCTTTTTGGTAGGGTGGAGATTCGAACCTGGGACCTCCCTTGGAGGATTGCCCTCTCCTCTCCAACTCACCTACAACACCTGGGTATCATTTTATATTATTAAGATGTATTGATAGATGCACTATATGCTTTGATTATACTACTTTTAGGAATATGGTACTACTAATGAACATTGTGGTTGTAGGCCGAAGTACTCTCATTGGTGGATTGGTATGGGACAACCACCAGAGTTGAGAGAAAATAGGAAATGATGGATGACTTGTTCATCAACATCTCAAGGGTAAAAGAGTACCCTCATATATATGCATTGCATATATGTATGTTGATTTAAATACATCATCAAGCAAGGAGGTTGCTTAAGCAAAAGAACCATCTTTAGTAGGCAGGTGATGTTAGAGTAATATTCCATTACTTGGGATATTTACCATTTACTCCACTAGGTAAAAGAGTATTTACATTTATCTTTTACTATCTAGATATTTATTTTTCTATCCTAGGTTAATATCTAAATATCCTAGGTTAGTGGTTAAGTTAGAACTCTCTCCTAGGTTAGTAGTTAATCACACGCAACTCCCTATTCTATTGTTAGAGGGTAGTTAGCGTTATTTGCTATCGTCTTGTTAATGTTCTATTTTATCTCCTATTTAAACCTAGACTCTCTATAGTCTAAGGTAATGATAAATCAATATTTTTGCGACTCCATTTGTCATCAGTGATAACATTTTAGTTATTGTAAAAACCACCTACTCAAGGAATAAGCATTTTTTGTGCATATTAATGATTACATTTTAGTCTAGCAATTTATGGATACGATGCATTCATGTATGTGTTTTCAGGATGGTTGGCTAATGGTTTTATTAAGTCAAGTATTAATATTTAATACTCTCTTTATCTATATAATAATAATGAGAATAATAATATCGATGTTATTGGTTAATAATAACATTCAATATTAATTAATCAATTATAGGAGGTTAGTAATTGATTAAATTCTAATAATGACAATTATCTTGGTATTGGAGTTTATGAGATTGTGTTTTGATTAATCAAGCTTTTAATAAGTTAAACCTTTGAAAGTATAGCTCATTAAATAAATTAACGTGACAACATTGGTAGGTGATCTTTGTAACGTAGCCTTGTGAATGTTTCTTTTGTGCAACAGATGGCATGCATGAAAGATTGAATTTCGACATTAAACTCCTATGAAATTATATGTGGGGGCTAGGAAGGAGGCGAAAGGGAAAATTTTGGATCAAAAATCTTGAGGAAAAGGTTTTTGTTTTGCGAGTGCAATCACAAAGGTATTTGCTCTATTATTTTCTTTCAATGAATGTTTGTATGTTATGTTTGATGAGTGCTAAACATTCGTATTTCTATTGCTTCATCGTTTTTGCTTTGTTTTGGGTCTGTAGGAGTTTTTCTGGTGAGATCATTGTAGAAGGATCTTTTTGTTATGTGCTTCTAGTTGGCCTAAGACTTGTGGAGATGGATTTGTTGTTGTCATGTTTTATTTTTTGAGTGCAATTGTCGTGGTTGAGGGTGTTATTATACCCGCTTTCTTGTTGTAGCTCTTCTAGAGCTGGATAGATATTTTTAGTCATAGGCTTTGTCTTTGTGCTATATTAAGAAAGGTGTTTGCTTGGTTTTATTAGCTTGGTTAGGTTTGTCCAATTGTTTGAAGGTCCAACCCTCATTTTTAATCATTTCAACCTTTGGTATCTGAGATCTCTTTTTTGTTTGTGTCTTGTGTGGTATGAAGGTTGGAGGTTGTGGTGGTTTTATTTCTATACCTTTTAATCCTTTGGCTTCAATAAGGAGAATCGATCTACATAGTTGCCTATTGTTTTCTTACTATAGTGAAGTCTTGTCTTTTATAAATTCTTGCATTATGTCTTGTTGTGGGTTTGCAGTATGCCTTGCTTGAGTTCATCCTTGCTTTTCTTTCTGGTGTTGTGGATTATCGTCTAGGAGGGGTTCAACAAATGGGATATAATATTTTGATTTGTTGTGAGTCTTGTTTGTGCCTAGACGTTTTCATCAATTGTTGTGCATGTTTTCAGTTACGGTATATCTATATTAAATTATTATTGGGTTATTTTCAATATTTTAAGATGAATTAGTTGGTTATTATGGAATTGGTAGTAAAGTATTTTTTTAAGTAAAGTTAAATGTTAAGCAAGCATATGATTTTAATAAAGCATTGAGGTGTAGTTGAAAGAAAGTGTTTGTTAAGCTTTCATAGGTTAAGTTGTATTGTTAATTTAGAGAATCAAACACTTTATATATATATATATATGTGTGTGTGTGTGTGTGTGTGTGTGTGTGTGTGTGTGTGTGTGAGATAAAATTTAAGGAAATAACTTTAGGGTTTAGTGTTTTTCTAATGTATTGATTAAATATAGTATTGATTTGAAAATAAATAAAAGAGTGGTTGTGGAAAATTTATATAATGGTTTCCTAAAGGCTTATGTAGATAAGGAATCCATTATAGGGAGAAGTATGGGATTCTCTCATTGATATTGCATGGATTTTTGCATGATGTTTTACATATTTTTGGAATATTTCTTGCATAAGCATGTAGGCTTGCATATGCATTAAGAGTTGTCCTGATCCCTAATATTTTCCTCAAAGTTCGTGGGAACAAGTGAATCAAATGAAGATCATGAAAATATAGTTGAAGATATGAATCCTTCGTATTGCTATGTAATAGTATTGTTGAAGAATGAATTGTTTGAAAGCAAATGTATTGATTTATGTATAGTCTTAGGAAAACAAAAAGATGCTTTGGTTAATCTACTCGAGTAGTAATTTCCAAGAAATGTGCTAAAATGAAGGATTGTATATGGTGATTCTCCTTTTGTATGAAATGAAAAGGCTATTATGTGTTGAATGGAAAGTATATGTTTAGAAAAAAGGATGGTGGAATGTAATTCCTAGATTAAAGGTTATAATTTCTTAAAATGTTGTATCTTCCTTTCCATTTATTTAATTAAGGAAATACTAGATGATAGTATTATGAATTGTAAAGTATTTGAAATTTCTAGTTCAACAATGTACCATGTGAAAATATTAATATATTACCACATTATTTTTTTGGGAGAGATGTTGATATTTTTAATGTCTATTTGATTCTTGAGTTTGTGGTAAAAATCTTGGGCAAGAATTAGAGCCCTATTAGAAACCTTGAGTCAAGAAGATAACCTAATCCCAGGAGGAGTTGCGGTGATGCAATAACTAGGTAAATGTAAACCCTAGGAGGAGTTGTAGTAATGCAATAACCAAGTAATTTTAAACCCTGGGAGGAGTTGCGATGATGCAATTGAACCTTGGGAGGAGTTGTGATGATGCAATAACTAGGTATTCACAAATATAGAAGGAGTTGTGATGATGCAATAACCAGATATTTGTGAATGATACACCTTGAATGGTGAGGATCGGGTGTTCCAAAGTGGTGAGGCTTTTGGAATCATTCACAAGATAGTAGTGGTGACATCTTGAAAAATGAGGTTCAAGTGACCATGCTCATTACTAGGTGAATGGTAATGGCCTTAATTAGCCCACAAAGGTGTGGTAACTAGTCACTAAGGCATTATGTCAAAATAATTCTACATAGATGGACTTATGTAGGTTTAGGGAAAAAGGCATTCCCCTTTAAGTGTTATGGACCTTAAAGGATAATCCCTAAGTCATAGTCAAGTTATCCTATACTAGAGAGGGTATAGGAGAGGTAAGGGGATCACTATTGACATCCTTTCTAAATGATGAGGTTTAAAAGGGTGAACCTCATGAATACGAGATGTTGGTCACTCTTGTCCATTTGAGTGTCGTCTACAATGACATTAAACTCAAAATATGGTTATGACTTAAATACTAGGAAAATATTGGGACATATTGTGAACCTTGTGAAAAAAATATCTCTCCCTTGGGTTGAGTTTGTGGGTTGTTACATACAGGTTTGTAAAAACTCTTGAAGGTCCTCAATTTAGCTAAACCCTATGCTCTCGGTTGTAGCCCATTGTGTCGCTCCAATGCGAGGTGTGATTGTTCCAAGTAGGGATAATCAGATATTATAATAGGTTTTAATAACTAGGTTTCTAGATCACTCTTATGGGAAAATAAATCACACTTTCAAATAATTAAGTTACACTCTTTGCATAATATCAAATCACACTTTTGCGAAAAACAAAACTTGCAAAAAAATCATGCTTGCATAAAATGAAATCACACATGCTAAAACATAAATTAGCACATACACATTTGCAAAAATAAAATATAATCTAGTAGTTATATGAAACTATCTTGAGAAATTAAAGTAATATACAAAGGTATTAATTACAAATTAAAATAATATACAAGACATTGAAATACAATAGTAATTCATTAATTATTTCATTCACATATTTACATAGATAATACTTTCCATTGTGTTGATGGAGTGGGCCCTTACTCCTCAACTCAATGGAAAGTAACTCTTAATTCAAAATAAAATTAAAAATATGCACAAATGAGAAAATGACACAAACATCTTTTATTAAGAAAGAGGATGAAATTACCCTTTTACAAGAACCTTCAATTCATACACATTCATTCTCTTCCTCTTCTTCATTTTCATCTCTCATCCTATTCTAACCCCTATAATGCATCATTCCCTCTCTTTTATAGAGAAATCCTCCATAATAATCCAATAACAACCCATTAATATAAAATATTTCCAAATTTAATTAGTTGGAAACAAATCCAACCAATTCTATCTAGAGAACATAACAACCAAATTAGTTGGAAACAAATCCAACCAATTCTATCTAGAGAACATAACAACCAAATTAGTTGGAAACAAATCCAACCAATTCTATCTAGAGAAAATAACAACCAAAATTAGTTGGAAATAAATCCAACCAATTTTATCTAGAAAACACCCAGGTGTTGTAGGTGAGTTGGAGAGGAGAGGGCAATCCTCCAAGGGAGGTCCCAGGTTCAAATCTCCACCCTACCAAAAAGTTGAATAGGGTACCCATGTTGGAAATTTGAGTTAATTTGAGGCATTTTATGTTGTCATTGATGTCACATGGATCATATTTAGTTTTGGTGGCAAAAGCACTTCATAGATAATCATCTATGATATTTTGGAGAGCATGGATATATACAGGGTTTTTATGAAAACCAAGGCAGGCAAAATAAAAGGTTTTATTTAAAACCATGGTGGGCTTATGTGGAAAGGGTTTTTCTTAAAAGCCAAGGTGGAATTTTGTTTCATCAAAAAATGACCTCACGTGATGAAGATATTAAAGTTTAAATTAATGGACGACCGACCTATGTGCAATTAATGGAGGTTGGCATATATATATATATATATATATATATATATATATATATATATATATAAAGGTTTCAATTTATTTCGAAAAGGGGGCATATTATATATCGTCGGAAAGCTTATTTCGACGGATATTTGACTAACTTATTTAGAAGGAGAAATAAAGTGTGTGTAAAGAGATATTTCTGATTTTGCAAAGGGGTTCCAAAAGTGAAGTTTGCCTTGTTCTTTTTCAAGAGGATTAATTCTTTCATGAGGTGACAAGGTATGCAATATTATGATTTATTTTATTTTATGGTATAAGTGGTTTTGGGAGTGAAAATGTTATGCAATGTTTTGATTTATTTTAATTTATGGTACAAGTGGTTTTAGGAGAGATAAGGAAGTTGTGCAATTAAAGGCCTTGGTGATGATTATTGAAAAGTGGAGTAATGTTGATTATTTTGTGATCTACTAACCCTTGTGAAGACTGGCAAAAGAATTTTGTGATTGTGGCAGATTTACAAAGAGGTTTTTTCATCTTCATAAAAGGTATGGGCACATTCTTCTATTGATTTTTTATGGTGGTTGATTTTTGAAATATCATTGGAGGGAAAAAGATTGTTTGTGGTTTCCTTTTCGAAAGTGGTTGATTGAATGCTTCAAGGTTTTATAAGTTGAGAGTTGTGTTTAAACTTTGTTGTATAAGCATAGTTTTTGAAGCCCATTGGTTGTGAAAGAACTTGAGTTAGAAAATAACATGAGTATCATTGTTATGTGAGATTTGTGGTTGAGCATTGTTGGAAATATTTGAGTTGGTTGATACATACTTGGACTAGGGTTGTGTGAGAGAGATTTATCCCTTGTGGTGATTGGTTGAGTTGATTTGATTGAGCCTAGTCAAGTGATGTGTGAAGTGATTGTTCAAGTCATATAAAACAAACTATTCCATTATTCTGATTTGAGTTGAGAGTAATATTAGAACATATTGAGTCTCTAACAATTCTCTTTATGCTTCTATGAGATTGACTTGAGTTTAGTTGAGATTGATTTGAGTTGAATTGAGTTGAGATTGAGATTAGAACATATTGAGTCTCTAAAAATTCTCTTTATGCTTCTATGAGTTGATTTGAGTTGATTTGAGTTGAGATTGAGATTAGAACATATTGAGTCTCTAACAATTCTCTTTATGCTTCTATGAGTTGAGTTGAGTTGAGATCATTGTGGATCATTGTTGTCATCCATTGAAGAGTACATTACCATTCATTGTTGAGTTCATCTTTGAGCTTTGCCTTGATAGATTTGTGGATGAGATTTGAGTGCTACTTGAGCATGATTGATTGAGCCTTTGAGAAGGCCTTTGGGACAAATTTGAGGATAGTGTTGGGACAAATTTGAGGATAGTGTTGGGATAGATTTGTGGATAGTTTTGGGCAAGTTCTTGGTGAGCTTGCTAGAGCATATTTGGGCAAGTTCTTGGTGAGATTTCTAGAGCAGATTTGGGAAATTTCTTGGTGAGCTTGCTAGAGCATATTTGGACAGGTTCTATGTGAACTTGTTATTCAGCATTGGACAGGTTCTGTGTGAGCTTGTTATGCAGTTTTGGATAAGTTCTATGTGAGCTTGTTAAGCAGGTTCTATGTGAACCTATTGAGCAAGTTCTTAGTGATCCTATTGACAGATCTTTGGAGATGAGAGAGTACAGAGGACAGAGTCTCGATGGATAGAGATCCAGCAACAACATAGTTGAAGACAAATCTGAGTGAGGAGTCTTCAAGTGGAGAGAGGTCCACCAGTTAGTGCAATAGAGAGATAAAGTCTTCTAGAAGATCACATAGCCAAAGTAGAAGGAGAAAGAGTTCTCCTATGGAAGATATCCACAAACTTGAGATTAGGGGATCAACATCTCCTTTGGACAAAGATCCATAAACATTGTAATTGGGAGTGATTCCCAAAGAGATTGATTGAGAAAGTTTTAGTAAAATATTTTCTCCGTGGAGTAGCCCACATTGGGTGAACCACGTAAATTATGGTGTCTCTATTGTGTATGGTTTTTGTGCATTGCTTTGATTACTGCTATTGATACTGTTATCTTTACACAATATAATATTGAATTGGAAGAAAAAGTAAAAAGTGGTCTTACACTATTCACCCCCCTCTCAGTATAAGCTTGTGTTCTTCAGCCTAAAATCCAATTGATAATGTTGGTGCGGGTAGGACCGGGCGCGACTCTCGGGTGACTTTGATGCTGTAAAACCCCCTAGTCGTGGTCTCTTAGACCAAGGTGGCCCCGCAAGGGATTTTGCTTAAAAAAAATTATCTAGAGAATATAACAACCAAATTAAGTTGTTAAGGATTCTAACTAATTTGGATCTATCCAAATTAGTTAGAAACTAATCTCAACAAATCCAACTAATTTAGATCCAATCAAGGTAGTTAGAAACAAATCTGATTTACATCTTTATTTTCCATGTGGAAATAACATCATCACCATGTCTAGTGTTGATATCATCATGTTTGGTGCTCCTCTAATGTTGTTCTTCGGTGCTCTAGTGCTACTTTGATTTCATTTTGGGACTACTTCGATGCTACTACGTATGCTTCGAAATACCATTTTTCATACTTGTAAAGTGCTAATATTCCTTTCCATGTCATGATATCTATCAATTATATGTTAAAGATTACATTTTTATCTCTAAAATCATGTAAATGCATTCTATTCAATTTAGTATTGTATTCCTCCTTTTTACTATGCTTAACTACAATATATATGCAAACTACAGTCTAATCCATAGTTAAGTGACACAAGAAGAGGTTTAAAGATTATACCAAATAAGAAATTTTGGAGCCTCATCATCAATAATGATTGTTAAAGATTCATATTCTATATTGGTTTGATTTAGATATATCTTATTTGTTTGAGTGAATAAAGTGGAATAGAATAGAAGGTTTTTTAACATCTATAAGGTCAAAAGTTATTACAAATAATGAGGTAGTTATAATATTTCTTACATTTGTTTCATAATGAATAAGTACTTCAGATATGTGTAAAGTTTGTTATTACATCAATAACAAATTATTGTAGTAATTATATATTTATTATTTGGTATTAGAGTGGTTGTTTTTAGGTCATTCAAGAGGTGAGATCGGTAGATTTGCAAGGTTGAAGACCCATTCATGATTAAAGACTCATGTGATGCAATTTAAGACTTCCCTAAACAACCCATGAAGAAGATTTATATATTTTTATTACAAGGAGTGAATTGATCACAAGAAGAAAAGGACGTCCAACATCCATTTGACAATCGATGGATGATGCAAAAGAACTTTTATATTTTATTTTATGATAATTATTTTTTGACATGAAATGAATGTTTCCAAAGTGAAGACATTGTAGACAGTTTTTGAATTCATTATTTGAGAAGAAATAAAGAAGAAAAAACCTAAGATATTGTGCTCAAGAAGAAAACAAACATGTTGCAAATGGTTGTTGTCCAATATATTTATTGTAGAGGGACATAGGACATGTGAATATTGTTGGAGTATATTACATTGTTTGGTACATGCCAATGTACCACCTTGGTACAACCTTATATATATTAGATCAGGGTTGTGTCTTATATTAGTGTGTGAGTAAATATTTTATGTAATGTAATAATATTTTACAAGTGTCATGTAAATGAGTGTGCAAGTGTTATGTGTGTAAATGTGCACAAGTTTCTTATATTTAAGTATGTACAAGTGTCCTTAGATTAGGAATATATATGTGAAGAGTCATGTCCAAGTATGCATACAATATAGAGTCATGTATATGCAAGTGTCAAGTAAAGAAGCCAAGAGTCATGAGACTTGGCATATGGAAAGGAAGAGTCAAGTAACCAAAGATTCATTCTACAATGGCTACATAAAACTCCATAGAGAGGTATAGAAAGGTATCACCATCTACAAAGTCTATGGTGTCTACATAGTGATCATAGACATTATTATAATTGTATGAGAGTTTATGGTATATTTGTAACATAAAGAGGAGTAATATAGATTGCATACATTTGAGAAACTAATATCTGGTGATGAAATCCAGATATTACTGTTTTAAATGCAATATGAAATGCAGTGAATTTTATTTTAAATGTTTTAGTTGTCTAATGTATACATACAAAGCTATAAATCAAAAGTTCTAATGATCTAAGCAAGAGGCCACCGAAAATATGCCATTTCCTCCGAAGAAGTGGAGTACACCATTTAAAACCCCCGCCTACCAATGATATCGGATATCAAAGGAGCAACCGGAAGGTTTGTCCACTTCTCCGCTTGGAATCACCCAATGGCAGGAGTACTATTGACATCCAATCAATAGTCCTACTTAGATGACTAAAACAGATAATTCGTAGCTATTCTAATATGCAGCTAGGTATGCAATTTTTTTTTTTTTTTTTATGCAACCAATAATGCAATGTAAAAAAAAAATGTAACTAAAAATAACTGTTCTTTTCCATATTACTTAGTTTTTGTTCATTTTAAAGTAATGATCTGAAAAAGAAACAGAATACAGCAGAAAAACCAAAAAATGTAAAAAGTACAGTTTAACAAAGAAAAAAAATGCACTTACTCGAAAGCCTACGCTTTCTCTGTGAAACTGCCTTCAAACGCCCAAGGGAGTCTGCGCAGGCTGAAACGCCCCTCTGCGTTTCGGATCGGACTTCCAGACGCCGCTCTGCGTCTGCTGCATTTTCTGCAAACTCCTCAGAAACCCTAGTTCGCTGGAACAGCGAATTTCGTGATTTTTGGAACCTGCAAAATAAAAATAGAAAACAGGAATAGATCAGTAAAGCAAGTATTAAAAACATGAAACCCTAGGGGGTCCCACCGTGATCGCCATTTGTAGATTAAAGATACAACGCAAAACAAAAGATAAAGAAATCACGATAAAAAGTAATGCAGAACACAGTTGTACAAAACAAATGATTTTTATTAATCAATGGAGTTTAGAAACTCCTTTTGAGTACAACAGGGCCTGTAACCCTTTTCATGATACAAATGTTACAATTTGTGCTAGGGTTCTCCGAAACCCTAGCTGGCACAATATGGTGGCGTCTCCAAAGAATGTATCCTTAACCTCAACAGAATGAGTGGGTTTCGTTGTATCCTTTGGCTCGAACCACTCCAGCTTAAGCAGCTGTTATCATCCAATCAAATCTGCCATTAAAATCCTGGTAGATTAAAGATACAATGCCAAACAAAAGATAAAGAAATCACGATAAAAAGTAATGCAGAACACAGTTGTACAAAACAAATGATTTTTATTAATCAATGGAGTTTAGAAACTCCTTTTGAGTACAACAGGGCCTGTAACCCTTTTCATGATACAGATGTTACAATTTGTGCTAGGGTTCTTCGATTACCTAGCTGGCACAATATGGTGGCGTCTCCAAAGAATGTATCCTTAACCTCAACAGAATGAGTGGGCTTCGTTGTATCCTTTGGCTCGAACCACTCCAGCTTAAGCAGCTGCTATCATCCAATCAAATCTGCCATTAAAATCCTGGTAGATTAAAGATACAACGCCAAACAAAAGATAAAGAAATCACGATAAAAAGTAATGCAGAACACAGTTGTACAAAACAAACGATTTTTATTAATCAATGGAGTTTAGAAACTCCTTTTGAGTACAACAAGGCCTGTAACCCTTTTCGTGATACAAGATTACAATTTGTGCTAGGGTTCTCCGAAACCCTAGCTGGCACAATATGGTGGCGTCTCCGAAGAATGTATCCTTAACCTCAACAGAATGAGTGGGCTTCGTTGTATCCTTTGGCTTGGACCACTCTAGCTTAAGCAGCTGCTATCATCCAATCAAATCTACCATTAAAATCCTGCACACATTAAAACTACAAAAAGGTTAGAAACTAGTAAGAGGGCTCCACTGTGTGAGCCCTCAAAAACAGTCTAAAACCCTAGAAATGAAATAAATAGAATGCAGAATCTAATGGTGGATTAATACATAAAAATATTACTTGCTTTAGAATCTATACCTCTTTTTCTGTTAACGCGGCGAGACCAGGCGGCACCCGAAAGTGATGTAACTGTCAAATCGGCTGCGAAAGGCGCCCTGGTGCGATCGCTGAACGCCTACGTGCTTCTGGATCGGGGTTGCAGATGTCGATCTACGTCTGTGGCTACGGGTAAACGCCCGCGGGCACTTGCAACAAGAATGGGGGATTCTGCAGAATGCTGCAGAAGGGATGGCGACGAAGTTGGCGATGGATGCGACGATGGATGCGGTGAAAAGGGACGGCGATGGATGGGTAGGTTTAGCTGAAGAAGAGATAGATAGCGATAAATAACAAAAGAGAGATAGTAAAAGAGATCCAGATTTTGAGCCATCAAGGTGACTCAATTTATAATCTACTCTTAGGGCACACTTTAGGGTTTTAACGACACTTTGAACGTGTGGCTAAGATTAAAGTGGATCCAAGGGTAGAGAATAAATCTAGGTTGTGAAACGGATTAAGATGGATGGACGAATGAGATTAAATGAAGGATGGACGGCTCAGATTAAATCACTTAAAGTATCTTTATATATATATTAAAATATATTAAAATATTAATATATATATATAAATATTAATTTAAATAAATTTGGGAATGAAAAATGGCGGGAAAGGTGAAATTGGGCCAAATAATGGCGAGAAAAGGTGAAATTGGGCCAAATAATGGTGGGAATGTGTGGATTTGGGCCAAATAATGGCGGGAAGGTGGATGACTGACACGTGGCTGACAGGAAGGTATAGACGACTTACAAGTGGCTGGATTTTGGTGTCTACAGATGCCCCTTTTGAGTCGCTTTGTGTGAAGACACAATGCAAGCACAAAAACTTAAGACACCCGAAAAGCTGGATCAGACGCAACTCTCTCTCAAGACTAAAGCACAACTTTGAAGACCAAAGAATAAAAGAATATTTAAAATTTTATCAGCTTACCCCCTCAATTGGTGAGCGAGAATGGTTCTCACAAGCCAATTGGAAGAAATTTAGAAGAAAATGAACCGTTTTTGCCCCAATGGTGAAAAAAGGGGTTGGTGTATGAACCATCTGTTTATGTCCCAACAAGAAAGGGGTTGGTGTACAAACCAAAAAATAATATGATTGAAGACGATATGAGTGATGTGAAAGATGGACCGTTTTCTGCCCCAACGGTTATAAAGGTATTTTTGCCAAATTGTAAGTTCCATGATCATGTAAGATGAATTCCACTATAGAAAAATTAGAAATTGATAACGGATGCCCCAACTCCTGTGTGAGAGTCCATATTGTTAATGAAATTGCCTTGTTGGCGCCATTGATATGCAGAGATGAAATATGCATGAAAAGAGTCCAGAACTCAGAGATGCTCCTAGTGATTGTATGGATAATTCCTCGAGTCGAAACCAATCAACCTAGGTAGCCTCAATCTCTAGCAAGACTCAAAATAATGATGATATTAAAGATTGTCCATGTTTAAGGCCCCATGAACTAGGCCATCAATGACAACTGTTGAGCAAATTAATCTTGGTATGAGGTCACTTGAAAAGTAGAATATCCAAAATTGATTTCCAATTTTCAAATAGTGAAATAGTTGATTATGATAAATGGTAGGTGTCCTTATGGTGGTTTAATCCTCTTACCGAATTGCATGGATGCAAATCACTGTAATCACCAAGGTGATAGAATATACCACTAGACACGAGGTTTACTTTAATTTGATTTGGCAAAAATATGCATGATGAAAGAAGAATGAATGAAATTGACAATAGATCATAAGAATTTATGAATGTGGTTAATTTTGTGAAGGTTTTGAATATTTTTAACCCAATTTGTAAAACAATGATGAATGATGCGCTTTTTGAGCGAAATGACAAAATTTGTGTCCAAAACTGTTGTAACCTTCACAAAATGTTTTATTATGATAAGAAGAATGGATGAATTGAATTTGATGAAATTTGGAGGTAAGCTTCAATTTTGCAAGTTTTGTTCCTTTATTCAATACTGACACCAAACGTCGGTCTGCATTTGTGGTTGGCAGAGACGCCCGTCGGTGTTTAGGCGCTCTACAAATGCAGGACTACGTCTAAATGCGCCATGAAATGCCCCACTACATTTTAGGGCACCAAAACCAGCTATTTAAATAGTTTCAACGAGAATTTCGCTCATTTGTGCATTCGAGCTTGAGAGAAGTGCGTCTGAGGGAGTGGAGTGAAAGGTTTGCGAGGGAGCTATGGCGGACAGAAGAGGATGGAGGATCAAGCAACACAATGTGATGCCTAAACAATGTGTCCTCCAGAGCCTCAATGTAACGATTCCTCGACCTAAACCTAGCTATGTCTATCCCATGTCGTCGCTCCCGCTCCGCTAGCTCTGCTTGGAGTCTCGTCACCCTGTCATCCTGGGGCACCCTGGTCGCTCTATCCAAGTTCACCTATAGTTGGGCCGTCCTCTCCTCCTGAGCAGCTAACCGGGAATCCCGCTCCGTCGCTTGCTGCTACAGCCGAGCTATCCTCTCATCCCAGGCAGCTAACATAGCATCACGCTCTGCTATCTGCTGCTGCAGCTGTGTCAGCTCGTTCTCGTGCCCGCTAGGGGGTATCTCCCTAACCTCTCCTGCAGCCTCTCCTAGGCCCTCTCCACCATCCTCCCCGTCATCTTCGCTACCCGAAGCCTACCATGCCATCTTCCCCTTTCGCCTTCGATTGTCAGATCAAAGGCGGGGACCCTCCCTGCGCTTGGGAACCTCCGCGGTTCCCTCGCCCTCTCCAGCCCTAGCCTCGGGCTCTCCGGCTTCACCGCCCACCAATGGTGGCTCCCACCTCGACTCTGCAGCCATCCATGCTGCATACTCAGCTATCACCCCGATGTCGTCCACATCGAGGATCTCCATGTCCTCATCGTCCTCTGCCGCCTCCCTCCACGGCTCGGCACATGACAAATCACCCTCTGATCTGTGCCTTCGATAGCGCACTGGCTCACCGGGGACATCCTACCTCAATCCGACCTGGCGGAGTACTCGAGACATCTGTATGTACTTCACCTCGCTATGGCCCCGCCCCACTACCCATCTGGCCTGTCGCACCCATCTCAGGTGCTCTCCATCCTCGATCCACCTCGCCTCCTGCCAGGGCCTCCAAATGACTTCGACATCTATCAAGTCTGCCCATAATCTCCTATACCATTGCCCCGATCTCACGGGGCGGCTAGGCTGTCTCTCCTCCGCCACTGGCCATCTCCTACCATAAGCCTAGCTCATGTCCCAGTGAGCCCATGGCAACCCCTCCGGTTGAGCCACTCTGAAGTGCTCCCAGCCCCAGCACTGGAGAACCACACTACAACCTAGGCCCTTCCGGCCTCGTCTTCGAACCTCATACAACTCCCGGTACACCTGCACCAATAAAGCAGGCGCCCAGGCATACACTACCCTATTAGTGAGCATCTCGCTCACTACACCCATCAGGTTCCATGGGAACTCGCACCCGGTGCTGTTCGGGGCCACAATGTTGGCCAACACAAACATCATCAGAGCCTCCACCGCTACCAACTCCTTGGCCGTATACATGGCCAGGTATGGAATCCCCCCGCTCTCCGTCTGGATCTCCCTCCAGTCATCCCCAAACAACTTGGCCATCTCCGCGGCTCTATCTCGTCCAACCTCCACCTGCGCCCCCTCCACGGGCACCTTGAGGAAACGATATACATCCTCAAGTGTCACCGTCATCTCTCCAGTCGGGAGCTGGAACGTCCCCCGATATGGATCCCACCTCTCGGCCAAAGCTGAGAGGTACCCCTCATCCGCCCGAACTACCTCCAACCGGGCTGCCTCCGCTAGCCCCACCGCCTCCAATATCTCCCGGCCTTCTCCGGGACAACGACCTCCTCATCCCCGAAATGATAGGGGAGAACCGGTGTCGTGCCTCTAACACCCTAAGTTGCAAAACAACAAAACAAAAATTTGTTACAAATTTTTCCCAAAAAAAAAAACACATAATAAGTACTTGCTTAAATGAACAAATACCTCAGCTGGCTGCACTGGCGCGTTCGCTCCCATCTCTTCCATAGCTCCCGCGTGCTTCAATCTCCCACACAAACCTTTCACTCCACTCCCTCAGACACACTTCTCTCAAGCTCGAACGCACAAATGAGCGAAATTCTCGCTGAAACTGTTTAAATAGCTGGTTTTGGCACCCTAAAACGCAGTGGGGCATTTCATGGCACATTTAGACTCAGTCCTGCATTTGCAGAGTGCCTAAACACCGACGGGCGTCTCTGCCAACCACAAATGTAGACCGGCGTTTGGTGTCAGTATTGAATAAAGGAACAAAACTTGCAAAATTGAAGCTTACCTCCTTCAAATTTCATCAAATTCAATTCATCCATTCTTCTTATCATAATAAAACATTTTGTGAAGGTTACAATAGTTTTGGACACAAATTTTGTCATTTCGCTCAAAAAGTGCATCATTCATCATTGTTTTACAAATTGGGTTAAAAATATTCAAAACCTTCACAAAATTAACCACATTCATCAATTCTTCTGATCTATCGTCAATTTCATTCATTCTTCTTTCATCATGCATATTTTTGCCAAATCAAATTAAAGTAAACCTCGTGTCTAGTGGTATATTCTATCACCTTGGCGATTGCAACGATTTGCATCCATGCAATTCGGTAAGAGGATTAAACCACCATAAGGACACCTACCATTTATCATAATCAACTATTTCACTGTTTGAAAATTGGAAATCAATTTGGATATTCTACTTTTCAAGTGACCTCATACCAAGATTAATTTGCTCAACAGTTGTCATTGATGGCCTAGTTCATGGGGCCTTAAACATGGACAATCTTTAATATCATCATTATTTTGAGTCTTGCTAGAGATTGAGGCTACCTAGGTTGATTGGTTCCGACCCAAGGAATTATCCATACAGTCACTAGGAGCATCTCTGAGTTCTTGACTCTTTTCATGCATCTTTCATCTCTGCATATCAATGGTGCCAACAAGGCAATTTCATTAACAGTATGGACTCACACACAGGAGTTGGGGCATCCGTTATCAATTTCTAATTTTCCTATAGTGGAATTCATCTTACATGATCATGGAACTTACAATTTGGCAAAAATCCCTTTATAACCGTTGGGGCAAAAAATGGTCCATCTTTCACATCACTCATATCGTCTTCAATCATATTCTTTTCTGGTTTGTACACCAACCCCTTTCCTGTTGGGACATAAACAGATGGTTCATACACCAACCCCTTTTTTCACCGTTGGGGCAAAAACGATTCATTTTCTTCCAAATTTCTTCCAATTGGCTTGTGAGAACCATTCTCGCTCGCCAATTGAGGGGGTAAGTTGAAAATTTTTAAATATTCTTTTATTCTTTGGTCTTCAAAGTTGTGCTTTAGTCTTGAGAGAGAGTTGCGTCTGATCCAACTTTTCAGGTGTCTTAAGTTTTTGTGCTGCATTGTGTCTTCACACAAAGCAGCTCAAAAAGGGGCATCTATAGACACCAAAATCCAGCCACTTGTAAGTCATCTATACCTTCCTGTTAGCCACGTGTCATTCATCCACCTTCCCGCCATTATTTGGCCCAAATCCACACCTTCCCGCCATTATTTGGCCCAATTTCACCTTTTCCCACCATTATTTGGCCCAATTTCACCTTTCCCGCCATTTTTCATTCCCAAATTTATTTAAATTAATATTTATATATATATTTTAATATTTTAATATATATATAAAGATACTTTAAGTGATTTAATATGAGCCGTCCATCCTTCATTTAATCTCATCCGTCCATCCATCTTAATCTATTTCACAACCTAGATTTATTCTCTACCCTTGGATCCACTTTAATCTTAGCCACACGTTCAAAGTGTCGTTAAAACCCTAAAGTGTGCCCTAAGAGTAGATTATAAATTGAGTCACCTTGATGGCTCAAACCCTATCTCTTTTACTATCTCTCTTTTGTTATCTATCGCTATCTATCTCTTCTTCAGCTAAACCTACCCATCCATCGCCGTCCCTTTTCGTCGCATCCATCGTCGCATCCGTCGCCAACTTCACCGCCATCCCTTCTGCAACATTCTGCAGAATCCCCCATTCTTGTCGCAAGTGCCCGCGGGCGTTTACCCGTAGCCACAGACGCAGACCGGCATCTGCAACCCCGATCCAGAAGCACGTGGGCGTTCAACGATCGCACCAGGGCGCCTTCCGCAGTCGATTTGACAGTTACATCACTTCCAGGTGCCGCATGGTCTCGCCGTGTTAACATAAAAAGAGGTATAGATTCTAAAGCAAGTAATATTTTTATGTATTAATCCGCCGTTAGATTCTGCATTCTATTTATTTCATTTCTAGGGTTTTAGACTGTTTTTGAGGGCTCACACAATGGAGCCCTCTTACTAGTTTCTAACCTTTTTGTAGTTTTAATGTCTACAGGATTTTAATGGTAGATTTGATTGGATGATAGCAGCTGCTTAAGCTGGAGTGGTCCGAGCCAAAGGATACAACGAAGCCCACTCATTCTGTTGAGGTTAAGGATACATTCTTCGGAGACGCCACCATATTGTGCCAGCTAGGGTTTCGGAGAACCCTAGCACAAATTGTAACATCTATATCACGAAAAGGGTTACAGGCCCTGTTGTACTCAAAAGGAGTTTCTAAACTCCATTGATTAATAAAAATCGTTTGTTTTGTACAACTGTGTTCTGCATTACTTTTTATCGTGATTTCTTTATCTTTTGTTTGGCATTGTATCTTTAATCTACAGTATCATTTATTATATTTGATCTTATAATATTTGATCCTATGAGATTTATATTAATATTAAGGCTTCAAAAGCCATCAGTGGTATCAGAGCTACAACAAGAAATTGCTTGCACAAGATTTATTTAGCTGCAAAATCAATTATTTTCTAGTGTGATAAAATTGATTAGAGTTTGTCTACTTTAAAGGGAGTTAGACCTAGACTCTATTTAAAAATTTGAATAAATTATAAAGCTAGGGTCTTTCCACTAGGTTGAAGAATAGTCGATGAAGACTAGGACTTAGTTAGGGTCTTTCCACTAGGTTGAAGGATAACTAGTGAATACTAGGACCCATATTTGGGTGAATCAACTTGAAGACAATTGATTATTTAGGGAAATAGCCAACCTTGATATTGATAAGTATTTTCAAAGACATAGACAAATTCCTGGAAACTGGTTTCTATCAAGAAAAGTTGAAGAAGATGGTACAATCAAGCTATCTTGTTTGGAGCATCAAGGAAGTTTATAGTCATCTTGACATTATTGGATTCTCTGGTAAGGAGGAGAATCATTATTGGAGTTCTTAGGATCAACCTAAGGCATTGCTATAGCAAATATTGATCTTCAAAGAAGTGAGAAGCTTCCTACAATAGATAAAGAAGACTTTCATCTTCAAATGCAAGAAGGTAGAAATCTTTCATCAAGCAGAGATTGATTTGAGTTGCAGGTTATTATAGTTTTAGGTATTAGATAATAGACCTTGACAAATATTGATTTAGGTCTTAAAGAAGAGATCTTGAAAAATATTGATTTAGGTCTTAAAGAAGATACCTTGACAGATATTGATCCAGGTCTTAAAGAAGGGACCTTAACAGAGACAAGATAGATTGGGTTTATCTATTCTAAGATTCTATTCAAAATAGAAGGTAGTCTATAACAAAATTTAAGATCTTAAATGCAAACCTTTGATAAAATAATCAGGTCTTGAAGACAAACCTTGATATTTTTTTTTTGGATTCAGATCTTAAGGAAAAAGACCTTGATAAATATTTCAGTGATTTAGTTCTTAAGGAAAAAGGCCTTGATAAATTTTTTTAGTAATATTGAGGATTTAGATCATATAGACCTTGAAAATTGGTCCAATAGGATAGACATATATTAAAGGATAAAGACTCTTCAAAATAGGAGTCTATAGAATCAGAGATTTGAGACCATTTAGAGAAAGATATCTTTATGAATATTTGTGATCCTTATTAGAAAAGAAAAGAGGTCATATTTGATTGAGAAAGGAATGAGGATTAATGTGTAGGTTTTAGAGAGAGCTATAAAAGAAATTTTGGAGTCATAAAGAGAAAGGTTCGAGAAGATGATAAGAAAGATGTTTAAAGAACTAGCAAGGATCACAGATTCGAGACAAATACTAAAGAAAGAAGATTCAAATATAGGCTTAAGAAAAGAATCTTGAGATCAAAGGCAATTGGCTAAGGAAAGCAAGTTCAAGGTAGAACTTGAAGACAGTCGACTAAAGGCAATAGAGCATTACAATGATAAAAGCCACCTGACCAAGCATTAGAGCACTAAAGCAAAATCAACAAAGGAAAGTCAGAGTCATAACAAGGAAGAATACATCTAAGAGCATATAAGAAAGAAAGCACATAGAGCATTGTCAAAGTTTTTAGGTTTAAGAATGTTCTAAGCCTAAAATCATAAATATCAAGTAGCACACCTGAACCTACATAAGGAAGATATAGAATGATCAATGGGATTGTCAAATAAGTAGAATTAGTGAGCATTAAGGAGAATCAAAATTGATGAGCGTGTAGTAAAGTGCAATCAAAATAGAACTAAGTGCAGTTAGAGTCAAGCTATGCATAGTCAAAATTGAACTGGGCACAAGGGTAACCAAAGCATCTAAGAGCCATGAACCATCTAAGAGCCACAAGATAGCAAGGTACCATGAGCCATCTGAGTACCACTAGCCACGAATATGCCACAAACCATCTAACTGCCATGAGCTAGTGAAGACATTACAAGCCATCTTTGTAGCTAACAAAGATACTATAATCCATCTAAACAACGAGATATGAACTCACAACCTAAGCATCACAAGTAAACATAGATTCACAAGCTACTGAAGCGCCACTAGCAAGTAAAGCATCACAATCAAGGGAAGCACCACAAACAAGCAAAGTGCAAATAAAACACCAAATCCATTAGTGAGATCTATTCGAGCATTGAAGGGAAGAGCAAGAAAAATTAAAGTGTAAAATGATAAGTGAGTACATGAAACGTTTGTAACGTTGAGACGTTAGAAAAAATAATTCACTCACCAATTGAAGGAATGTGTATTGGAAGAACATGATTAGAGTTAGTAGATGTTCGTGCCACACTTAAATCATTTCCTTCAAAGGTAGAATACCAAGCGAATCATCTAGGTGAAACATTTGATGTAGACCTGAATTGAAACACTCCATAGAGTGCTTAATAAATATCTTCACATAAGCGTGTTTGAAGCAAATTCATGGCAAATTGAACGTAGTCTAAAGCAAATTCCAATGTTCAAAAATTCTAGAGCGCACCCTTAAAAGGAGGTAATTTGATTTTTAAGGTTTTTGATTAAATTTTATAAGGAGTAATAAGGTATTAGATTTAATATTTATTTTATGAAGGTTAATTATTGAATTTAAGGAGTAATAAGGATTCTTTAGTTTGGAGTAGATTAATATTTTATTAAGTTGGAGTAATAAGGTCTAAGTTATTAATTATTTCTTAAATTTGAAATTTAATTATTCAAGATTTGCAAATTAATTTTGGAGAGAAAAGGTTTACAACATCAACTTAGGAAATCAAATTTGCAAAAACTCTTATTTCTTCTTAGTTTCTAAATATTAGGGAGACATAAGGAATCCTACTTTATAAGTTATAAATTTAGAAACTTTAAAATAATTAAAAACCTAGGGAGACATAAGGTAGACTACTTCAAAGGTCATATGAGTACTACAATGTCAAGCAACAAGTTCTTTCTTTCTAAGTCTCAACTTCTGAAAGAACCAAATTATGCTTCATGGAAAAATAAAGTGAAATCAATTTTGATAGTAGAAAACTTTGGGATATAATTAGTGGAGCAAAAATAAAACTTATTGAAGATGATAGAGAAATTAAAAAAATACGAAGATGGTGAGGCTAAAGCACTTATGATAATAGCATTTGCAAAAACTGATGAAATGCAACCTTATATAAGTTCAACATAACTTCTACAGAAGCCTAGAATACTTTAGCCAAGATATTTGAAGGGAAAAACAAAGCTACTATTTTGAATCTTCAAACCTAGTTGTATTCTTTAAAATTTAATAGTGGTGAAAGTATTGAACTATTTTTTAGAAAGGTAACAGACATAAAAGCAAAACTATTAACTTTAGGAGAAAAAATAGAGAACAATTTTTTTGTTCAAGTGATTTTGAGAGCTCTTATAGAAAACTACAAGCATCTAGTTACATCTTTTCAATTTATAAGTAAAGATACTTCATTTGATAGGTTAGTCAATATTCTACAAGAGTATGAAGTGGAAAATTCAATCAAGAATGAAATTACTAACAATGATTTAGTATCAAAGGATATTTCACAAGGCAACCTTGCTTCAACTTTAAGATATAGATACAAATGGAAAAATAGAAATTGTCAAGTATGTAAGAAAAGTGGATATAACACAAACTACTATAGGTATAATCCGAGGAATCAGTCTTAAGGAAATCATATGAATCAAAGTGGTCAAACAAATAGGTCAGTACAACGAAAAGGAGCAAGGAGGCGATTGTGTCACGATATCGCCACATGTTGCCTTTTCGTGTCCAAAAGCAACAAAAGAGGACAAAGAGGCAGAAGTGTCATGATGTCGCGACATGTCACATTTTCGACATGTCGCAGTTTCATGACGATCCAGAGCAAATGAAGGAAAAGACTCAAGGACGACACGATTTCACGACTTGTTGATTCTTCGCGGCTGGAAGCGGTAAGAGAACAAAAAGGGAAACGAATGTCGTGATTTCGCGACATGTCTCGGTATCACGACAGGCAGTGGCAAAGGAGCATAACGAAGGATTGTCGCGATTTCGTGATAGGTTTCTTTGTTGCGACATGCCGTATTTTCGCGACTATCCAAAGCAAATGAAGGAAAAGACTTAAGGACGTCGCAATTTTGCGACATGTCGCACTTTCATGGATGGAAGCAGCAAGAGTGCAAAATGGGAGATGAATGTCGTGATTTTGCGACATGTATCATTGTCGTGACATGTTGCATTTTTGCGACATGCAGCGGAAAAGGAGCGAAACGCAGGCAAAATGTTGCGATTTCGCGACATGTCTCTTTTTTGCGACATGTCTCTTTTTTGCGATAGGTCGCATTTTCGTGACTATCCAAAGTAAAATATGGAATCGACTTAAGGACGTCACGATTTTGTGACATGTCACATTTTTGTGGCTGAAAGTAGAAAGAGTGCAAAATGGGTGACGAATGTCGCGATTTCGCGACATGGCTCATTTTCGTGACATGTCGCATTTACGCGACTTATAGCGGCAAAGGAGCAGAATGAAGGCAGAATGTCGTGATTTCGTGACATGTCTCATTTTCGCGACATGTCACCGTTTCACGACTCTCCAGAGCAAATGAAGGAGAAGACTTAAGGACGTCACGATTTCACGACAGGTCACATTTTCGTGGCTGGGGCAGCAAGAAAGCATTGCGGTGGGCCGTTGCCTGTGTTCTAAGGTGTTTGTAAATATGTGTAAGGGGTTGTGCTCTTTCTTGGAAGGGTGGCCTCAGAAGTGTAATAGTAGCGAAGGACAGACTGTTCCTATTGAGGTTTTGATCCGTAATAGCATAGTGCTAATTTTTATAAAAGGTTTTGGGTCAACCTGGAAAACCCGGATGTAATGAAATTGTTCATTAATTACCAAAAAAAAATAGGTCAATACAACAAAGAAAATATCAAACTCAATACAATTTGCAAAGACAATATCAAACACAATACAATCCGCAAAGACATTGGTTTTAACATTACTATCCTTCTCAGTATCAATATAATCAACCTTAGTTACAATATAGAGAAGAAAATCAAAAGGGACATCTAGCTCAAGAAATTCATGAAATTCAAGAATTAAAAGAAACTATTGAAGAAAATGAAATCAAAGCTCTTTCAAAAAAATTGATAATCAATGAAGATGAATTTTTATAATTGAGTTTGAAAGATACTAATCATTCATTTCATCCGAATATAGAAAGGCAACAGACTAAAGAAAGAAAAAGGAAAACAGAGAAAACACGAGTTCTAGAATCACATGAGGGACGAAGACCTTGGTTGAAGACTAAAGTTTTCAATAACCAAATAATGTAATACAGGGGGATGTTGGAGTATATTACATTATTTGGTACATGCCAATAACCATCTTGGTACAACCTTGTCAATATTAAATTAGGGTTGTGTCTTAGATTACTATGCAAGTAAATATTCTATGTAATGTAATAATGTGCAGGTGTTATGTGTGTAAATGTGCATGAGTGTCTTATATGTAAGTGTGTACATGTATCCTTAGATTAGAAAGATTTATGTGAAGAGTTATGTCCAAGTGTGCATACAAGATAGAGTCATGTGTATGCAAGTGTCGAGTAGAGAAGCTAAGAGTCACGGGACTTGGCATATGGAAAGGAAGGGTCAAGTAACCAAAGAGTCATCACAATGGCTATATATTACTCCATAGAGAGGCATAGAAAGATATCACCATCTACAGAGTCTACTATGTCTACATAGTGAGCATAGAAAGTATTATCATTGTATGAGATTTTTATGATATATTTGTAACATAAAGAGGAGTAATACAAATTGTATACATTTGAGCAACTAATATTGTAAGTCTTGTTATATTGTATGATTCAGGCTATTACATTCATATTGAAACTTATTAATGAATGTTATTTGATATATTATTAGCCTTGATATTTACATATTAGTTGTCTCATATCATTTATTATATTTGATCTTATAATATCATGTGAATATTTGATCCTATGAGATTTACATTAATATTAAGGCTTCAAAAGCCATCAAACATGAAGGCAAAGGTATTTTGTTATTTTGTTGGCTTTTAAGCCTTGCTACCTCAAAATACTACAAGTCCTAATATAGATAAGCCACAATATTATAGGTTGAAATATCAATAATCAAGGTTATAATTATATATATATATATATATATGCAATCAAATATATATCGAGGCCAATATAATAATGAAATAACATTCACTATGATTACTTCGTAAAGGATTAGGGCATTTTTTTTGAAAAATATCTCATCTTTTAGAAGTCATATCTTTGCAAAGGGTTATCCGATTTAGCTGATTATTGGACCAACTTGTGCAAAATTTGAATAGCTTTAAAATGAGTGGTCATGTGAAGGAATCTAAGAAATATTGAGGGAGATACAATCCTATGAATTCAACAATCCAAAACAAGGGTAGTGATGATTTTTCAAGTCTTGAAAAATGAAATTGCAAATATTTATCAATTAGCATTTAGATGGTGGAAAGAGCAATGAAGGGCTAGGACTTTAGTGAGGCAAGACATTCTATTTGGACATAGATTTTTTCAGATAAGATTTTTTTTCCTTCTTTATCTTAGAAATTTTGCATGCAAATTATTATAATTTTTTTATCAAATATTATATTTGCTATAGGACATTCTGATAAATTTTAATAGATTTTGAGTTTTAGTTTTCTTACCATGGATCGATTTATAGTTAAATATTAGAATCATCTCTAGTGGTATAGGTTAGTGAGTGCACCTTAGAGAGATCCTCGTTGCTCCAAGATAGGGTAATTTTTGGTAAATTTAATGGGTATTGGCCAAGGGATTTAGCCTTGAGAAAATGGATTGATAGGAGTTGGAAGTCTCTAGGAGTGATTCTATATTTTCTTCTCAAAGGTTTCTTTCTAGCCATTTTTTGTTCTAGGGAAGAAAGAGAAAAAATCCTAAAAGGGGGTCCTTGGTTTATGGGAAGAGCAGGACTCTTCCTTACCCGTTGGTATGAAGGCTTTTCACCTAAAAATGTAAATCTATCCCTAGTACCAGTCTAGGTGATAGTTTTTGAAACCTAATACCTAATGTAAATCTTATAAGAAAATAATCATAAGATTGAAATAAAGTTGCAATATAATGAAATCAATAAAGATGATAATAACACAAGAATAACTCTGAAATACTCGTAGAATAATCACATGGAAATGCTCACAAAAATACTAAAAATATTATTGAATAAAGGTATACTAATGCATGCAATAAGCTATGCATTTTCAATACCAATTACAAAGCTTTGTTATAAATATATAACAGTATGTGACTCCTAATATGGTGCACTTTGACCTTCACTCTTCTTTGTAATTCTTCACTTTCCTATTATAAGGACACATGTGCACTATTACATAATGGACACTTGTGCATATTTACACTTACAACACTTGCACACTTAATTACATGACACTTATGCATTTCCTGTACATTATTACATTACATGAAATATTAACTCACACTCTAATATAAGACACACACCTAATCTAATATTGTACCAAGGTGGTACATTGACATGTACCAAATAATGTAATATTCTCCAACATCACCTCGTATTACATTATTTGGTTATTAAAGACTTTAATCTTCAATACAGTCTTTGTCTTTGAATCTTCAATATACCTCTAGTAGATTAATGTCTAGATCCTTCATGTAAAAATCTTCAACATGACCTTTATCTTCGATAGATTTAGTTTTGACCAGATCTTGCTTCTTCTTGACTGTCTTCATCTTTGATTTTTGTATTGGTCTTCAGTCTTAAATATTTGTTAGATAGCCTTGTTGAGCGAGAGACCTAATTTATTCACAATTCAATTTTATTTTTTCTTCTTCTTTGAATGATTTTCTTGATTGTTCTTCAACACTTTTATGTTTACATCCATTGTTAGTAAATACTTCAAAAATAATTTTTTGTTACATCCATTATTAGCAAATACTTCAAAAATAAGTTTTTGAAACAGATAATTTAATTTGAGTGTAAGAGTCTTTTCAAATTTACTGTAATACTCCTTTTTGTAATAATAGAAAATGGATGAATAAGATTTTCTTCCACAATATTACATGGATGTATATGCCAAAAATTTGCTTCTATTGCAATAAATGCATCTTGAAAAAGTGTTTGTTGTCTTGGAAATTTCTTCATATGTTTTTTTGAAAAAATAATATAACCACTCGTGTACAATTAAAGTTATTTCAAATTTACCTCTTTCATAGAGATCTTCAAGAGTTTTAGATATTGAATTTGGGGTATTAACAAGATTCAATGATTTATCATCTTGATATTTTTGAACACTTGTTATTGTTCTTTTATCAAAGCTTTCTGCCAAGTTTTGAAAATAGTTTCTAAGTTTATTCTCCATATCTCTATTATAATTGTCATTAATGAATTCTTCCATTATATTCTCTACTTAAAATTTCCCTAGTTTTTGAATGATTTCCAAGTTTGATAAGAACCTTTGTAGATGAATACCTTATGGCTCCCTAATTAAATAGAAACTATAAAATTAAAAATTTTGTAATATAATATTCCTAAGTTTGATGTAGAATTCCTTATCTCTCCATAATTGAGTTATTTGCAAATATTTTATGGCTTTTGAATTAAAATGAAGCTTTTCAAAAACTTTAATAAAGAGCTTTTCACTAACTACTTATCACTCCAGGAAAATGCTTAAAAATTAATTAAAACCTTTATTATTCTAATAGCACACTTATCACTCCAAAATAACCTTTAGAAAACCTTTAAAAACCAAAAAAAAAAAATAACTCCTTATCACTCCACTAAACTTTAGACAAATAAAAAATTAATTTAATTTATCTAATAAACCCTAATTTTACCTCCTTGAAAGGTGTTGCTTTGTATGGCAACTTTGATGTTGGCAAGTTCAATAACGTTTTGTTGTGCTTCCCTGACTCGAGCATGTGAGAGCATGTGAGAATGTAAGGTGAATCTTGACTGAACCACTATTTGAAATCTCCTTGAATAGACGTTACACATTCTACCCTTTTACCTTCTTTAACTCAACGTGTCCATTATATAGTTTGCATGGCATTTTAGTTCACACTCAATGTTCTAATGCTTCCAACCATTTCACATTTCTTTGGTGTGCTAATTGATTCACTTTCCTTGATGTTAGGGTTAAACTTCAATGCTCAATCTCCTTTCAAACACTTTGAACGTCGCTTGATATTGTTCGTAACAATGCTATCTCTCCTCTTGGTTGGCTCTTAGTATACCTGAGCGTTATACATTTTGTTTACATTACCTTTTGGCACTTAGCAACCTTTGAGCTTCTTCTACTACATCTGAGGGCATGTTTGATGATGTTGTTGATGTTTTCTCTTCTCTTCTCTCTGGAATGCACTCGACTCTTTCCTCTATGATCGAGTTACACTCGGTTCTTTCCTTTAGTTGAATGATGTTATCTCTTTCCCTTCTATACACAAGCTTTTTGAAACAACCTAATGAGCGCTTCCTTTCATTTCTTCCTATAAGTTATATCTCTTGCACTTCCACTTTAGTAGATGTCACCCGAATACCTCTAGGTTTAACGTTTCATTACTGCACTTGAACGCACTTTGCACTTGTATCTAGTGGTGCTTCCTTGGCTCTCACATTGTCTGCTTGCATTGTCCATCTATGGTGCTCTCTCTTAACGTTAGCAATGTCGAGTTCCCTTTGCAATGGCGCTTTCTCTTTTGTTTTAGCAATCACACTTTTCCTTACACAAATGAAAGCTTACAACATTGCCTTTACTTCTTAATTTATTTGTAGATTGTAGAATATGGCATTAAAGATTACTCCTTCGAGCATTGGATGGATGGTGACACTTTTCTATTGCACCTTGCACTCTAAAATTTTACCTTGATTATAGTTTTCTAACTCTGCCAATGCTTTCTTTCTTGAAAGCCGAATATTTTTTTAAGACTTTGATATCTTTATGCCTTCAAAAAACTTACTGCCTTCAAGTTTATGTTGGTTGTCTTTGAATTTTAGCTTGCTATCTTTGGACATTAACTTGTCCAAAACTATCTTCTATTCATAAGTTGTCCTCTCACTTTGGCTAAATTTGCTCTCTTATTTCGTCTTGCTTTCTTCTTAGATACCAATCTATTTTGCTCTCTTCTTCTATGTCAATGCTCTCCTTGTCTTTCAAGGATATATTTCTTTCTCCTTATATCTCCTTGCACTTTGATTGCTCCCCCTATGCTCAGTTTAATTCTAAGCTTTATTTCTCTATATCTGACTTTTATGGGCTTGTCATTGAATGGCGATGATTATCCCAAACTTGGTGTAAGCAATCCTTCTAGAGTTCTTTCTCTATCTACAATGTTGTTCTTCTAGATTTCAGTATTTTTCTTGATTGAATATGTTACCTTCTCTAGCTTCAAGACTTCTTGTTGTGGTGCTATTGTGATGCTTCACTTGCTTGTGGCAATGCTATGAATGTTGCCTTGCATTCTCTAAACTTGTTGTCTCTTTTCTTTACTACTGCCCTTGTGGCATTTACTGCCTTTATCTCCAATGTTGTCCTTGTGACATTCAAATATTATCTTTATCTTTAATGTTGCCCTTGTGACATTCAAATGCTACCTTTCTCTTTAATGTTGCCCTTGTGGCTTTCAAATGCTACCTTTCTCTTCGATGCTACCCTTGTGACATTCACACTTTTCAATATTGCCCTTGTGGCATTCACTCTTCTCAATATTTCCCTTGTGGCATTCACACTTTCAAAATATTACCTTGCTCTTTTGTTGTCCTGAATTCTCTGGTTTTTTGTCCAATGTGGACTTCTAATATGTTGCCTTTGAAGTGTTATGTGTTGTCCTTTAACTAGGACTATCCTCAAGACTTTTTGTTATCTTGAAGTCTTATTTCTTCTATCTTTAATCTTTAGTAGGACCTTCTTCTTGGGTCTCTGAGTCTACCTTCAATGGGACTTTTTTCAAGTCTCCTTTCTCTATCAATATCAAGGTCTATCTTCGAGACCTGAATTTGTATTGTAGATTACCTTCTATTTTAAATATATTCTTGGAATAGGTAAACTCAATCTGTAGACTGACCAACTTTTACCTTGAGTTGGTTCTCTAAAATATGAATCTTTAATCTTCATTAGTTGTCCTTCAACCTAGTGGTATTAATTATTGGCTTCACTAGTTTTTCTTCATCCAATGGTAATGTCCTTAACTTCACTGGTATTTCCTTAGCCAATGGAAATATCCTTAGATTATTTGCAACTTTTAAAAACTTATGCAAGTAACCTTGTTGTGGCTCTGATACCACTGATAGCTTTTGAAGCCTAATACTTAATGTAAATCTTACAAGAAAATAATCACAGGATCAAAATAAAGTTGTAATATAATGAACTCAATAAAGATGATAATAACACAAGAATAACTCTAAAATACTCATAGAATAATCACATGGAAATGCTCACAAAAATACTAAAAATGCTATTGAATAAAGGTCTACTAATGCATGCAATAAGCTATGCATTTTTGATACCAATTACAATGCTTTGTCACAAATATATAATAGTATGTGACTCCTCATATGGTGCACTCTTGACCTTCACTCTTCTTTGTAACTCTTCACTTTCCTATTCTAAGGACACATGTGCACTCTTACATAATGGAAACTTGTGCACATTTACACTCACAACACTTGCACACTTAATTACATGACACTTGTGCATTTCCTACACATTATTACATTACATGAAATATAAACTCACACTCTAATATAAGACACACACCTAATCTAATATTGTACCAAGGTGGTACATTGACATGTACCAAATAATGTAATATTCTCCAACACTAGGTTATGATGTTTTGATTACCCATTGAATTTTAGAAAATAGATACCTTCAAGGCAATAGGAAACACTCTAGTATAATTCCTTGAGATTTTAGATATTACGAAAGATGGATTCTTGGCTATTTATGCTTTGATATTGGTCATGGTTGATATAGGTAAAGCTTTACCAAAATAAATCATTTTTTATTATGGGGATAAGTTGTGGATCCAAACCATAGATTATGAAAACATATCTTTTAGATGTAGAAGGTGCCACGATGTAGGGCATATTGAGATATCATGCTCTAAGAAGAGCCTAGTAGAATCATATGTAGAAACCCGCAAAAGAAACTTACAAATGGTTATGGATAAAGATGGATTTCAACTTCCAAAAATAGATCTAGAAAAATGAAAGAAAACAAACAATGGGGATCAGTAAGGAAGGATATTGGAAGCAACACCAACTCTTTTGAGGCTTTAGCCTATGAAGAAAAAGTAGATGGACAAAATACAATCTGTTCAACATATTAACAAGGAATCATCTATTTAGTATGATCTTGATTTAAGGAAGAACATTCTTGACAAACCTAAGGAATGTGTCTCATCAGATTTTGAATATTCTCTTGAAGTACCATGCACCATTCAAGAGAAAAAAATAGTAAAGAAAATGCAATTTTAGAAGTTAAACCTCTATCATTAATAAGGAAATAACAGAAAATGAGCAAGACAAGTCAAAAGCTTATGTAGTAGAGCCAAGAGAGGATAAATCTAATAAAAACGAAAGTTGTGAAAGAATATTGAGGAATATAATAATAAGACATGCTCTTGATATAGCTAAGGAAACCATTAAATTATTAAGCAACAACCAAGGAAGCAAGAGCAAACATAGATAAAGGAACACAAACTAAGTTGGTTGAACTTATTTTTACTAAACAAAAAAATGATATTGGTAATATGCAAGTAGGTCCAATAGCCCCTAATGAGACATGATTATCATATCATGGAATATAAGGGGTGTTAATGCCCCCTAAAAGCAAAGGTGTATCAAGGACCTTTGTTTAAGTAATAAGCATGATATTCTTTGTATCCAAGAAACTAAAATGATAAAAGAAGAAGTTTCAAAAACTATGAAAGTAGTATGGGCAAGATGTGAATGGGATGCTATGGATTCTCAAGGAGTGGCAGGGATAATTCTATCTTGTTTGAATCCTTCTAGAACCTCTTGTGTAACCATTCATGAAAATAGGCATTGGATAGCCTCTTTAGTCACTTGCTACTTTGCAGATATTTATTTCATCCTTATCAATGTTTGTGGACCTACAACTCAATCAACTAGATTAGAAGTTTAGAGTGGGATTGAAGCCTTTAAGAGAAGTAAATACCAATAAAACTGATTCATGGTCATAGGAGATTTTAATGTCATAACCAAGTTGGATGAAATATTTTGGGGGAATTAGGAAATTAACCCAAAGTATGACAGATTTCTCAATTGTTATTCAAAACAATAATCTATGGGAGGTTGAGTTTGAAGAAGACAACTATACATGGACCAACAATAGGAGAGGCTAGAACCTAATAGCAAAAAAAATAGATAGATTGTGCTAAAATTAATACCTTAACAAGGATTGGTTCATAAAATTGGCTAATAAGAGTTAAAATGATGGTAAGTGAATTAAAAAAATATCATATTTTAAATATGAGCAAATATGAAAAGACCATCATCAATTTGTTGATATGATAGCACAAATGTGGAATTCTTCAGGAAATGGTGAGTTGTATTCTCTTCCAAAATAAATTAAATCTATGACATCTAGATTAAAAGAATGGAACAAGAACACTTTTGGAAATATTTTTTAGAAGAAAGAAGAACTAAAAGATAAACTTTCAAAATTCTAAAAAGGTGATCATAATAATCCAAGCTCAGAGGAAAGGGATTTGCTTAGTGAATTTCATAATATTTTAAGGAAGAGAAATTATGGGGATTAAAATCAAGATAGACTTGGTTAAAATAAGGAGATAAAAATACAAATTTTTTTCATAGGATGGTTATAGTACAAATATCAACATCCAAAATTAGTAGAATTAAATCAATAGAAGGGGTTTGGATTGAAGATCATAGTGAAATTAGAAAAGAGGCAAAGTCCTTTAATCATAATATTCTAGGATTAGAGGAGATTGAAGTTCTTAAAGATAAACATCTTCAAGATGTTCCTTTAGTTATAATGAATGAAGACAATAGGAAACTGATGGAGCCTATTAATATAGAAGAAGTTTATTTAGCTCTGTTCTCTTTTAAAAATGATAAATTCTCAAGTCCAGATGGACTCTATAGCTTTTTATCAACATAATTGGGATATAGTGAAGGATTATTTATTGGTGGTAGTGAAACAGTCTAGGGTAAAACAATAAATATCTTATTAAATAAATGCAACATATCTGACCCTAATTCCAAAAAAGAAGAATGCTAAATTGTTTGATTCTTTTAGACCCATAAGCCTATGTAATATGGTATATAATATTATCTCCAAATTGATGGTAAATCGATTAAGGCCATCGTTAGACAAAATTATTTTAGAAGAGCAAGGAGGATTTGTGAAAGGGAGACAAATTCTGGACAGGGTCATAGTAGCTCATAAAGTTATACATTCAGTAGCTTCAAGAAAAGAGAAATCAATGATCTTTAAACTTGATATGAGTAAAGCCTATGATAGGGTTAAATGGGATTTTATTTTTGTAGTTTTAGAAAAGTTTGGATTCGAGAAGAAATGGGTTAGATGGATTAAAGCTTGTGTCTCTATAATTTCTTATTTAGTGTTGGTCAATGGGTTAGGAACCTAATCTTTTAAAACCAATAGATGCCTTGGACAAGAAGATCCTCTATATTCTTATTTGTTCATTATTATGGTAGAGGTTTTGAGTAGGAACTTAAATAAGGCTTACAGAGGTTGGCTTATAAGTGGATTTAAGGTTAGTAATAACATCGCAACATCACCCATTAACAATTTAAAGATGATACAACCCTTTTTGGAAGGCAAGGATAAATGAGGCCAGAGCTTTGAATAACTTTTTAAAGGAATACAAAAGAGCATCAGGGCAAAAATTTAATAGGAAAAAATCCAAAATTTACTTCCTTAACACTCCAACTAATATCAAAGCAAGAATTTGTAGGTTACTTCAAATGGAGGAGGCAAATTTGCCAACAACTTATCTAGGGATGCCTTTATTTGAGGGAAGAATGAGGATAGAATTATAGAATCCAGTTATTAGTAAAGTTTAAAATAAACTACCAACTTGGAAAGGTAGATGGTTATCGTTAGCAGGAAGAGTGTAGTTAATTAAGTCAGTCTTACAGGTCATTCTAACATATTATATGTCATTGTATACTATGCCAAAATCAGTTGAAAAAAATTTAATCTATATTATGTGATCCTTTTTATGGTCATGTTTACATGATAAAAGGAAATTTCCTTTGGTGAAATAGGAGCAAGGTGTGTGATGATAAAACTAGGGGAGGTCTTGGTTTAAGAGTTCTTATAGATGCAAACTTAGCTCTTAGGGGAAAAGTAATATGGAGATTGTACAAAGAGAGTCAAAGACAATGGGCAAGAATTCTTCTAAGTATGTTGAGCCCAATGACCCAAGTTTAATATTTACTGCATTCTCTCTACCAAATGGTTCTACTCTTTGGAATGGTTTAAAAAAATCTATTGATCTAATGATTAAAGGTTTAAGATGGGTGGTGGGAATTGGAGAAAAAATTTCTATTTGGATGGATACTTGGTGTGATAAAAAACCACTCAATTTAGATCCAATTTTGAAACCTTGGATGAGATTGCTTCAAGACAAATATGGTGATAGGGTTTCAAATATTTTGTACAAGGATTAGGAAGGAAGATACAAATGGAAAGAAGATTTTTTTACAAGTATACAAGACATTGATGCTAGGAGGCAATTGAGTAGAAAGATAACAACTATGATTATTCCGAGGGGAGCCAAGGATAAATTGATTTGGGAGTTGAATAGCTCAGGAGAATACACAATAAGAAGTGGATATAATGTAAAGCACCAACAAAATAGTAATATCACTAGAATATGGAGAGATATTTGGGATAGCCCAAGCATTCCTAAAGTTAAAATGTTTGTTTGGCTAGTAGGTCATAGAAGAATTTTATCCTAGGATAACCTTATGAAAAGGGGTTTTCATGGTCCCTCTCAATGTGTTCTTTGTAAAAAGGAGGAGGAGAGTATAGACCATCTCTTGGGACATTGCTCAATAGTCTAGAAACTATGGCAATGGATTCTTAATATGTTTGGTAAATGCATGGTGATGAATAGCATAATTGAAGATTGGTTAAAGCAATGGCAGAGCACTTATAAAAGTGAGGCTTTATAGACAATATGGGATATATCAAAAGATACAATACTTTGGATTGTATGGCTAGAAAGGAATAGAATAATATTTAAAGGAAAGGAAAGTAGTTTAGAGGTAATGAAAAGGAAGATATGTTTAGCCATAGAGGAGTCTAAACCAACCCTATCAACTCACCCAGTTCCTAATCTAGAAGCAGAGAGCCTTGATAGATGGAGTCAAGTCATTAAATGGAATTATGATGTTGGGTACAAGAGAAGCAAAAAGAAGGCAAAGAATATAAAGTGGAAACCACCAGATGTGGAGTTGGTTAAATTGAATTTTGATGGAGCATCTAAAGGAAATCCAAGACCAACAAGAGGAGGAGGAATAATTAGAAATAATAGAGGAGATATTTTGTCTCATTATGCTTTCAATAGTGGATTTAAGATAAATAATGAAGTTGAAGCTTGGGCAACTTTAGAAGGGTTAAAAATATGCAAACAAATGAAATGGAACAGAGTATGGATGGAAGGTGATTCTCTCATAGTAATAAATGCAATTTTGAGGAAAGCAAAGGCTCCATGGAACATACAAGAGATAATTGTGGAAATTCAAGATCTTGCTAAAGAGTTTGAAGAAATTAGGTTTACACATACATTAAGGGAAGGAAACAAATGTGCAGATAGGCTAGCCAATAGAGGGGTTTTGATTGAGGATCATGAAGTTAAATTCTCCTTTCCATGGTTAGAGGAAGTAGTAAGTTTAGCTGAAGCTAACAAGAAAATGTTGACTGCCTAAATCAAATAATGATTAAGATTTACTTTAATGTTTTCCATTGGTAATATATGCTTTATTTTATAACAATAATGTGTTTTCATATAAACTATTTATTATAATTTTTGTGGTTGCACTTGTGTTTTAGGAAGGAAACTAGCAATCCATATTTGGTAAAGTGGACTATGATAGTGCGATGTTTTGGAAATATTACTCTACTAAGATGCAATGCATAGATAGTAGAGGTGAAGTTTTGGTATTGTGAAGGCTGCTATAGAAAAATATCAAGAAGGATGTTGAATTTTGGAATATTTGTATTCATACAAAAAATTGAAAAGATCTAGAAAATGAAAATCAAGAATTCAGACATTTTATGTAAAATGATGTAGGTTTCTAGCTATAGCATCTCAATTGAGATGAGAAGTGTATCTATTTGTAAACTCTCAAGCTCTAAAGAAGAGAGTTGTAATTTGTCAAGGGTGGGGGACCCGAGTACAACCCCTTATTATCCAACAAAAAAAAATGAAATAATATTCAATATGAATTTAAATGGCCAAAATCATTCATGTGCTTGCATGAATAATACTTACAATAAATTGCTCAATATTTGTATATAAGATTTACTATCAATGCTTTCTATGTGGTGATTGCTACAAACTATTTTCCCATTTTTTAATCTTTTCTTGCTTACATTGTATGGAGCTTTATAATATAGACATAGTAATATGACTCTTCAATACTTGTCTATTGCATTCCTCGCATATCTAAGATATGAAACCTTCCTATTCTTGACCTTTGGCTTCTCATCTTGCCACTTGTATACTAGACTCTTCATTCTCTTCTTACGTGCATACTTGAATCTATGACACTTGCACACTTCCACATGACTCTTACTCTCCTACATGCAATCCTAATACAAAAACTTGTGCACATACTCACATTACATATTTGCACACTTACATGACACTTGTGCACATTCTCTCAATACACACTTGCACTCTTACTTACATGACACTTGTGCATATCCTACACATTGATACTTACATAAAAGGGAAATATAAATCACTCATCTAAACTATAGATTCAAACCCTAATCTATTACATATTTATATTTGTACCATGAAGGTACCATGGGGGTACATTAGCATGTATCAAACAATGCAATATTATTCAACACCCTCTTGTATTACATTATATGGTTCTTTAAGACTTTGGTCTTCAATATTTATCTTCGTCTTTGTCTTCATATTCAATCTTCATATGACCTTGCATTGTTCATGAACCTCTACTTCTTTGGAATCTTCTTCATCATATTGAATCTTGGGTTCATCCATTGCTCATGTTTGTAAGATAATATTGGATTATGCCTAATCCAATTTCTTGTTTCTTGTATTTTTGAAAAATCAAGCAACTTATCATTAATTTGATCTTGAGATAAATGTTCAATAATTTCTTGAGAGAATCTCATTGTATCTAAGGCAAATATTCCATTCTTGATTGATCGTGTAGCTTCAATTTTGTTTTGATTCTTGATAATGCATTTTCTATGTTCATTTGTATATTTGAATTCCATTGTTCTTCTTTTTTCAACTAATTGAGCAACTGAGATAAGATTAGTTGATAATTCAGGAACATATAAAATATTTTCTAGCATAAAATCTAAAAATGGTATGCTAGGTATTACTCTTCCAGTTCCTTGAACTTGATACATCTTATCATCTATAATTTTTAGTGAGATATTATCTTGACTTCTAAGGATTCAAACCAATGTAAATTTCTAGTCATATGATGACTAGCACTTGAATCTATATACTAAACATCTTTTTCTCATTGCATACGAGGTTATATAGTTCAAACATGGATTTCATCAAACAAGAATACAAGGTTATGCTTCAAAATTTAAAAAATAATACATGATTGAATTATAGTTTGAAATGAATCTCCACTTAGCCTATATGACTTTTTCTTAACAAATTAAAAAGTGATTTTCCAGCAAACAATAATATTATCATATATAATTGATTCAATTATGTTCAACACAATCAATACAAAGACATTCATATTTGACCAAACTAGAGACTTTATTCTAAATATGAACTCACACAAGTCAATACTATTGTACCAATTTATCACAATATAATTGCAATAAGTCTCACTCAAACCTCCTAAAGGTTGATCTATAACCCATACATATATATCCCATACAAAGTCATATTTCATGCAAGATTTTACACAAAAATGAATTGAACATATATGTCATATTATACTAGATTGCCATGCAATGTTAGTGCTAACATGAACCGAGCCAATAAAAAATTACAACATACTGTCAATTTTCACAACTTTTTCAAAATTTATAAATTTTATGATAACTTTTTTAGTTTATACATGCAATACTTAGAATGAGGTAAGCTTTGTCAACTATGTCATTTGCTTACAAAGTTTGATAGAGAACATAATGGAAGTAGAGACCGAATACTTCCCAATAAAATTTAGATTAGATCTTTGATCCAATGTATATAAAACTATCACAACATGAAAGAAATCATCAAATAAAAAAGGCTGACCTAATCAACATTCGTCAATGGAGTGAAAGGTCCTCATACCCTAAGATAATTGTTTAATTTTCAAGGAAGAAATAAAACATATTTTCCAAAAGAAAGATAATAAACAAAAAAAACAAGCAATCAAGAGTAATGAGTTAACAAATAAATTTAAAGACGTTAAAAGGGTGGAAAATATCTAAAGTTAGGATGAAGAATAAAACTTTCCAACAAATTCAAGGTATGATGAATAATACAAAGCAACATGTCCATTTAATAAATAATCAAGTAAATAAGAGGAAAATAAAAGTTTGTACAATAGTTAAAGCAAAGAAGGATGAGTATGTCAATGCAAGATGAGAATAATTAATTTATTTAGGGAAGAATAATCCAAAGTTATTCTGAAAGGAACTTCAATAGAAGAAAGAATATCATTACACCAATCCAATGGTTGGAATATGCAAAATAATTGTTTAAATGAGAGCAAGAAGAAGATTCCCCTTCCATAATTATCACAACAAATTTTTTTTTACCTTAAGGGAGGTTAAGAAAGGTTTTAAAAATTTAGGAAGAGGTGAGGCTTGTGACGTGGATGGACTACATGCAAAATACTTAAAATGGGAAGTAGAGGACTTAACACCAAATATCAAGAGTATATTCATTAACATTATCCAACAAGGGTTTCCAAGGGATTACACAACAAGTTTAATAATACCTATCTTCAAGAGTGGAGATGTAGACAATCCCACAAATTATAGAACCATTATGGCGAATCACCTCTTTGCAAAGTTGTTTAGAAGCCTAGTTGAGAGTAGAATCAACAAGATGGTAGAAGAAAAAGGAAAGAGGACAAAATGTCAATCAAGTTTCAAACCAAGATAATTAACAATAAACCACATCATCACTTTGAGACATATCATTGTAAATAAGAAATGAAAAAGAAGAAGCCTATTGTTATTTTGTGGACTTTTGAGAAATGTGTTGGCATTGTTCCTAGAAGTAAACTATGGAGTATAATGGATGATTTAGGCATACTATAAAAGTATAGAACACCAACCATAAACTCTATGAGGATGTCCAAACTAAAATTAGAATGTAAGCAAACCTTTCAAAATCCTTTAGAAGTGACATAGGGGTTAAATAGGGATGCCCACTATCCCCTACCTCATTTGGTTTATTTATTAATAAATTAAAAGAATGAGTAAGTTTGATTAGAGGGGATGGTGTTCATTTGGGAATATATGTGGTGATGCTTATTTTGTATGTAGATGAATTCTAATTACGAGGTCAATATAGGGTTTGAGATAGCATTTAAAAGCCTTGGAGAAATTTTGCAAGAAGATAGGCATACAAATAAATACCAACAAAATTGAGATCATGATATTCTTTATTTAAAACAAAAAGAATCAATTAGATACTTATTTTGAAGGGGTTTTGTAACTAAAGTAATAAAGTACACATCTTTTGGGATAAATTTCAATAATAAGCTCAACTAGAAAACATGTAGAATGAAGAGAACATTGAGAGGATGGAGAACACTTTTTGATTACAAAATACAAATAAAGGTTGAACTATGGAATTGAAGACTATATGGGTTTTATTTGGGCTACTACTGGTATTAATGATGTTGTATGGGTGTCAAGTGTGGGATAACAACACATTAGACTCAAAATGAAGGAAATTAGAGAGGAGAAACACCTAATTACATACAAATTCAATATAAAAGAATTGGGTCCATATGAGAGCCTTTAACAAAAACATATGCCTTTCTTATAAAGGTAGTTACTATGGCTTGTCTTCTAGGCTAATGAAAAAATAAAACAAATAAATGTAAATAGATGGCCTAAAGTTATAATTGAAGAAGACTTGAATGATAAAAAGAAAACATGGATGAAGCAAAAGTACAAGTAGATGAACAAATGGAATATCAACTTGGATGAGTGCCCAAACAATGATAAATATATACAAATATTTGTTAAAAAAATTACAAACTAGTTATATGGGAAAGAAATTATGAAGAAAAAGATAACATTATCTTGCCAAATTTTAACCTATATATGATCACTACCAAAAGACAAATATAAGAGTAAACATCAATCGAAGAGCAAAGATATTCATGGCCCAATTGAGGACTAGCTCACCACCCTAAACATGAAACAAGTAGGTGGAAGAGACTAAAACAAGAATGAGAGGAGATGATATGTACCTTTTATACATAAAGGACGATTGAGATAGAGAAGCATTTTATTTTGGAATGTAAGATGTTAGTGATATTCGAGCTAACTACCCAACAAAGAATTCATTGTTTGAAGAGAAAAAATAATAAAGAAAGTAGAAGAATTCACCATCAAAATCAATGATAAAAATACTATGTAAAAAAAACAAACTAAACCAAATTTTAGAATTGATAATCATGGTTCTTTGTAAAATTTTATCCCATAGACTACTTTTGACCTCATAAACCATAATTATTTATTTATTTATTAAATATAAGATTAAAGTAATCCCGCATATATTACATCATCATAATAACATAATAATATTATAAAAATGTCTCAAGGGACATCGTAATGGTTCGGGCTTTGGTTCTTCTTCGAGAGGTCCAATGTTCAAACCGTAGCATAGGCGAGTGTATGAGGCGGTGGGTGTCTGGTGGTTGTGTTAAATTCCCTATTGATAAGCATAGCTCTCGGCTTTAGGAGGGGTCATGGTTGGGCAAGCTTGCTCAGCCCTGTGCGTTGGTTGTATGGGTTTCTTCCACTATATAAAAATAATAATAATATTATAAAAACATAACAATTATATATATATATATATATATATATATATATATATATATATATATATATATATATATATATATTTATTTATTTATTTATTTGTTTGTTTGGTGACAAACTTTAATTATAAATAATTGAAAAAAAATTAACTAATTAAATTTATATCATTTAATTTCTTATTCTAAAATGTAAATATAAGAGCAAACATCAAATGGAGAGCAAAGATGCTCATGACCCAACGGAGGACTAGCTCACCACCCTAAATATTTTTTTGATATATAGAAGCAATGGTTACAATCACGATTTTTAGTAACTATCAGCACAGCTGGTAGGGTTCAAACTATCTATGAAGGCTCCCAGGACTTGCACAGGGGTTGCACCGTCGTCATCAATTTAGCGCACCACTCAGAGGAATCAAATCTGGGCTACTGGGATTGGAACCTAGGTCTCCTCTCGGTAAGCGCCCCAACTTACCAATCCACCTAAACCCACGGACAAACCACCCTAAATATTAAACAAATAGGTGAAAGGGACTCGAACAAAAATGAGAGGAGAGGACATGTATTCCTTTATTTAGTGTCAAACTTTAATTATAAATATCTTTCTTAAAAATAAAAATCTAACTAATTAAACTTATACCATTTAATTTCCTATTCTAAAAGGGAAATATAAGAGCAAACATTAAATGAAGAGTAAAGATGCTCATGACCCAACGAGGACTAGCTCACCACCCTAATTATTAAACAAGTAGGTAAAAGAGATTCAAACAAAGATGAGAGGAGAGGATATGTACCTTTTATACATGAGGGACGATTGAAACAAACATTTATTTTGGAATGTGAGACGATAGTGATATCTCAACTAACTACTCTAATATACTAATATTAAATTCACTAAGAGTCGATCTAAGGGTTTTTTTTGGTTAGTTACATAGGGGAGTTGATTGTAAGGGTTTTTGACACTAAAAAAAATTTCATTGTTTGAAGAGAAAAGAAAATAGGAAAATTCATCAATAAAAAATAAAAAAAGACTAAATCAAATTTTAAACTCTACAACCATGGTTCTTTATAATTTTTTTTCCTATACACTACATTTAACCCCGTAAACCATCATTTTTTAAATATAAGATAAAAATAAACCCCATATATATAATTATAATTTATTTAGATTTGGTTAGTGTGAAATACCCCTACTCACATATATTAGTTCATCATAATAACATATTAATATTATAATCGGTGATGTGACCTGGGTTCAATCCCCATGGTGGATGTGTATAAGAAGTATTACTCCAATAAAAAGAACATATTAATATTATAAAAACTCTCATTTTATAAGAGATGAGGTCATGGTGGTGGAATGAAGATGCCCAACCCTCACATCAGTATGTAAAAGTTTCTACATTAGTCAAATTAAAAAAATAATAAAAAAACTAACCAAATGTCGGGGGACAACGCAATGATTCAGGCTTTGGCTCTTCTTCGAAAGGTCCAAGGTTCAAACCACGGCCTGGGCGAGTGTATGAGGGGTGGGTGTGTAGTGGTTGTGTGTTAAATTCATAAGTGATAAGCATAGCTCTCGGTTCTAGGAGGGGTTATGAGAGGAAGCCTGCTTAGCCTTGTGCGTTGGTCATAGGGGTTTCACACACTAACCAAATGAAAAAATAATATTATAAAAACTTAATAATTAATTATATATATATCACCCTCCACAAATTTTAGTTATACATCTCTTTCCTAAAAATAAAAATTTAACTAATTAAAGTTATATCAGTCAATCTCCTATTCTAACCCATCACTTAGTGTTTAGCGCTTAAGAATATTTATATATTTTTTGTTGTTCAAGGTATGGCGAAGTCAATAAAACTCCAACTATTCAGGGAATTGAACCAAAACAACCCAAAACACACACTTTCGGCTTAATACTTAAGAATATTACTGGAACAACCAATTCTCCATAATATATATGAAAACCAATTCTCCATGATGTATATAAAAACCAAAACTTGATCTACACAAAATTACACTACTAAGATTTAAACCTTAAACTTTAAATTAAAAAAAAAAAACCTAATAATGTACTGTCCCACGGAACCCATTTTGTAAGTAGCTACCAAACCATATCTCTTTTTGTGGTTGCCACTTTCGCATCAACCTCGTACAAACAATTATTGAATATAAAAATGAAAATACCATCAACTTGTGATATTTACATGCCGACCAAGAGAGTGGTAAAAGTAAAAGTTAAATTACTGAGCATGAAAAAGTCTTTTTTTTCGACCAAAACTAAATAGATGAATAAATGTTAATTTAAATTAAATTATTGATAAAGGCGGGGAATGTATGATATGACGTGACGGAATAAATGATAAAGAAAAAGCACAGACGACTTCTTTAAAAGCAGTGGCAATGGCCGTCCATCAGAGCGTTTGGCGGACAAAAATTGCTGTAATAAGGACTAGATCTGCCACCCTCTAAAACAGTTCCAGCATATATAGCTACCCTTTCTGCCTGACTAGGACGCCGGATTCTCAGGCCCCAATGATAGCAATGCTGTAAAATTCCAAATCGCGGTAGGATCGGAAATTTTCATGCATTTGATGTTTTTCGGCTCAGCTATTCTACTCGCTCGAATTGCCACGGATCTGTCTCAGATGGGTATATAAGATTTCTGCATTTATTTTGATTTATTGATAAGGCCTGTGAAGGGTTTTTATTGGAGTGGAGGGCGTGATGAATCAAATTTTCTGGCATCTGAGGTCATTTAGTGATCAATTTAGGGTATTGTACGTGTGCTTTTGGGGTTCCCGGTTGCAGGATCGAGTTTGGAAGTTTTCCTTTTTGGGATAGAGGAGGGTTTAGTTTCCGTAGACATCTGTGCCGAAAGAAATGCATAAGATATATATGATCGGGCAGCTTGAGATCAAAATTATGGGGAGTTGGTATGTTTGGCTTTAATTTGATGCCGTTTAGCTGGTCAGGTTTGTTAGGTGGATCAGTATTGGGGAAAAGAGCCTCAAATGTGTGAAGTTTGATGCCTATTTTATGTCACTATGGAGGAAGTAGTCCTAGATGGGTGTTACTTTGCCGTCTTGCTGTGGTGGATGTGAGATTGATTTGCATGAGTTAGCTCTGATGGGATGATTCAGTCAATTTTGTTGCAAAGGAGTATATGGGATCTGATTCCATTTGGGTTTAAGTTTATTGCTAGTGGGTGGTAGTTGACTGATAATATTTGTCAGATATCAGAGCTTGGGAATGTGGGTTTGGTCGCGTTCCATTTAGTGCTTTGTGTGTCATTTGTCGTGTCGGGAGTGATGTTGATCTTCACCGGACTTAGTTCTGTATGCTGCGCCCGTGCTTTGACTGCTGGTAATGCTTTTGACTTTTTGATTGATGAAATCCCCTGTCAATTATCTGATATAATGGCTTGTTGGGAATCCTCAGTCAAGGTAACTTGTGGGAATAGTATTGACGTTTTGGTTTGCTGCCTGGTGCGTGGTTGTGACACTTGGTTAGTGAAGTGTCCATGTGGCTAGAAAATTGTTATCTTAAGTTCTTGGAGGCCAAGTCTTCGAAGGACGGGTCTTCATGTGAATGGTAGATTCCATCAACTGTCCTAACAATTAGGCTTAGGTCATGTAGAGTTTAGTTTTATTTTATATATTTAAATTGTTTATATGGAATTGGAAGGTCCCCAATATCAATATTTATAATATTTGATTCATTTGAACTCATATTATTGTTATTTTTATCATAAACATTATTTAATATTTATATATTTCTAGTAATTTGTTGAAGTTTATAAAAAAAATGAATTTCAACATATTTAAAGAATTGAACTTATACCATATAGAAAGCTTTGTTTATCAAAAGCTTATGTTCTTTTCCTTAAAATTTTTAACAGCATGTGATTTTCAAGACTTTTGATTTGCTTCCTGTGGCAGTTGGTTGAAATCCATAGAAGAAGTTAAACATGGAGTCGATCCTAGCAAGGGCTTTGGAGTCAACACTCAAGTACTGGCTAAATTCCTTCTCAAGAGACCAGTTTAAGCTACAAGGACGAACAGTTCAGCTTTCCAACTTAGGTACTTTTATTTGTTTTTGTTTGTTAATAATTTTGTTTTTATTGTGATAGTTGAAAAAGTCTAGGTTGCTATCATTTTTTTTTTATCTTCAACTAGGTGTTACCTTAAACATGATAGCACTGCACTCAACAAATGATTCTTACATTCATTCAATCTGATATGGGAGCTGTCGCAATATGATTATTTTTATTAGAAGAACAATTACTTCTTGAATTTTTAAAACTCTGTTTATAAATCAATGGTGCAATTTCCCATTAGTTTTTATTGTACTAGTTAATAGAAATTATATTTCTGCATTATTGTATGTGGATATTCAGCAATTTAGTTTTGCGTTTGTCTTCCTCTGTTTATCTGATTATATGGTTTCTTTGCAAAGATATTAATGGAGATGCATTGCATGCGAGTGCTGGTCTTCCTCCAGCTTTGAGTGTTACACAAGCAAAGGTTCGCAAGTTGGAGATCAAGGTGAAAATCTTCGCTCAAATTTACAAATTTGATAGATACAAGTGCCTTGTTTGCTAACATGGTTTGATCTGAATCTGGCTGGTGTGAAAAACAATACCCTTTCGCAGTTCCCGAAGAGATGTTTTAGCTACTAAAAAAGCCTACACATAACATTGTAAATTTGTAATTATCAAGGTTTATACCCACCAAATGCACGTATTCTAGCACAAATTTCTGAGGAAGTCATTTCACTAACTTGTACGATATCTGTTACAGGGAAGTTTTGATTGGACTAAGATAAGGACTACATTCTCTATTAGATGTAAAGACAGTAGAACTATTGGCAGAAGCGTTTGAAAGTGCAATTGAAAACCTTGTTTTATTGATCAGCAAAGCGGTCAAAGTTTTGTAATTTATTTTTCATTTTGCATTGACCTTGCATCTCAGCCAAGAAAATGAAATATTTTTTTTAATACATGAATGGGTAAAAGAATAAATTCATTTTTTTTTTCAGATTTTATCGTATGGATATACTTAAATCTTAGCCCAAAATGACAATTACTGATTTCATATATTATGTATCTCCGATAAAATTACAACTATGTATGATAGTTAAAGTATCATACATCAAAATAGTAATAAATGTATGATAGTTAAAATGTCATACATCAAAATAGTAATAAATGTATGATATATAGGGGAAGTGGCCAAAAAATTTTAGGGTAAAGTGTGGTTTTTTCAAAGGGTCTTGGTCCTTATACAGTGATTTGAATCTGGGTCTCCTAGATGAGAACCCAAAGTCATACCACTACAATGCCCCAACAGGAACTACAGATATATGATAATTAAAATCTTATTCAACAAAATAGGAGCAAACTGTTCTACAAACTATATGGTAAAAATGCTAAAAGGCCTGTAACTAACAAGAATAGCAAACAGCAAGTCTGACTTATCACTCATGGTTCATTTGAGTGCTACTGCCAATTCTCTGGCCTTAGCTTCCATTGAGTTCAACTTTACCTTTCTCAACATCATAGATGGCAATATCATCATCAATTCTATTGAGTTCAACTGTACCTTAGGTCTCAACATTATAGATGGCAATATCATTATTGCTTCTGGCCTCTGGGATGCTCTGGCTGCTCAAAGATGTTTTATGACACCCAGTTAATGCCTCGTGAAGATATGTACCTTATCTTCACCTTCTTCTCCCATGAGTCTATGTGGCATTTTCTGGCTCAAAATTTCAACCTATGGCAGGTCCCTACAAATACTTGTCATCTCTCTATTCCTAAGACACAAGGCATTATGAATTGGAACGATCCTGAGTGATTTTACAGGGATATGTTTGTTCTTCTTGATCGTGTTTGAACCTATAAATGGACCTGTTCCTCTTATGCACAAAGGAACTATCAGTTTGAGAGATGAAATGTAAATCAAGCTTTCTATTTTATGGGATTCTCTTTTGCCATGCATCCTTCACCATCCAATCAGGCCCTTTTGTCCCATAGCTTCTCTATATTTTAGAAGATGTTCTGTTATGAATCACATTATTGATGAGTGTCTGTTGTGATTTTGTATAATAGAGCACCGTCACCTCTTTCAAATTTCTCTGACCTTCTGATTTGTTTGATTAGATAATCTTAGTTGGTTTTCTAACAAGCTTGTTTGAACATGTTTTTTCCCTGCCTTTGCCATCTTCTTCATTATTTCCTTATAGTAAGGGGAGCAGGCGCCGTTGAAGGTAATGCCATTTGCATAAACATAAAGAATTGGGCAATGACATCATCTGCTGTAGATATACTAGTACCCTTTTTAGGTTTATGAAAATCATCATTTTTCCTTCTTCAGTACATTCTAGGTTTGAAGTGACCTGCCTGCTAGAAAAATGGCCTTTGCATTTTGCAGCCCCATCATTACGGTTGTTTGGTCATTAGGTATTCTGCTACACTATAACAAGATCCCATGCATTCTTTGCAAAAACTATGAACTTTCACATTTTTCAAAATTCCCATACTAAACTTGCGGAGTTTGTGGCATTCATTTATCCCAATCAAATGCAGTCCAAAGTTTAAAAAATTGGTAATATCATTCCTTTGAGAACATTATTTTTAGTATTGGTGTTTGTCATGATTTTCGAGTTTCAAGTATTTATCAATTTGTCATCGCTTACAATTTTATAAATTTTGAAATAATTTAGAAATATATATATTTTTATTTTAGTAAGGTATGTGTGGCTTCTATTGGGGGCCACTCCCATTAACAAACAAAACAATACATTGCTCTCGTTACATTTCTAACAAGTTAATTACAGCATACTTATCTTTGCTTTTCTATCAAAGATATTCTCCATCTTTCTCCAACTGCTAAGTTTCCATAATCAACTTTTTTTTTTTTTTTGAACTAACAACAAGAATAACCCTTACATGACACATAACTGCAACAGATAGAAGGAAAACAAACATAACAGTCATCCATCAGTTCGACTATTTTTCTTTTGTAGCAAAGGTTCTTCCTCCTGTAAAGTGGCAAGATCTGAGAATGCATTTTTGCACTTCAAGCTCCTAAGGTAATATCTAGCTGTAACACATTTTGTAGGATCTTCATTTTCAAAAAACTGACCATCACCGATTGTTTCATAATTAGCTTCAAGAATACCATCTGAGGTGCTAATATTTTCCATGGAATCGTTTGGATGATCTTTAGTAACCATTTGATTTTTATCACTGATCTGATTCAAATTCTCCTTTTGGGGTTGAGTCTTTTGTTGCTTGCATGATTCCTGCTGGACAATTGGTGCCTTTGGAGGATGAGCTTCTTTCTTTTGACCTGAGACATTTGAAGGTTTTGAATCATTCACATGCAAGGCCTTCTCCACTAAGGAGAAATCAAAACATGATCGAATGTTTGGACATCTCTTCTTCAGGTGGCCATATTGCTGACAACCATAACATCTTATGGAGAAGTTTTCATATTCAATATTTTGGATCCATTCCCCTTTGCTCGAGGAGATAGTAATGGAATGAGGCCCAGGAACTGAAACATCCATCCAAACAGCCAATCTTGCTTTACTCATATTAATTTTACTGGATAAATTTTCCTTTGTTTGGGCATCCATATACTGGAATGTACCAATGGCATCACCGATTTTGGTGAAAATCTTCTCCCCAAAACTCCACAGGGAGAGCATAAAGATTCACCTAGACTAGGAAGCAATTAACTTCTTTTGTAAAAGGGTTGAAACTAGGAGTCCAAGGTCTTATATAGACACCCCTTTGTCCAAAAAACCAATTATATCTATAATCCATTACCTCATCTCTATCCGCTAAATTAGAAAAGGAAACAAAAAAGAAATTTTTGGGTAGGAGAGTTACTTGGAATTCTGAACCGGTCCACCAAAATTTAATGTATCCTTTGAGCTCCTCTAGGCCTGGTCTTTTGCCCTTGAGTTTGCAAATAATTGTTCGGGCTTCGTGATCAATTAAATCCAACCCAAATTCATCCTTTGAAATCTTGATAGAGGGCAGGGTTTCATTCACCCGCGAACCCAAATATCCCTGAGAGATATTTCTTTTGATTGGAGATATTTTCTCACAGACTGAAGAGACGGTTTGCGAACAACCCTCTCCCTTCAATGCTTGACTGCACCTAGGGTTTGCACTAAGCCCATCGTCGATGTTGGTGCTTCCTATAATCCTTTGGTTCCCCATGGGCTTCGCCCTCACCTGCCTCCACATCGCTACAGGAACCCTGCTGCCCATATCCATCATCATTGACTTCGCGCTCGTCGTAACCTCCATGGTTAGTGCTCGCTGCAACCTTTGTGCACTGTGCTCGCCGCAGCCCCTGCGCATTGCGCTCGCTGTAACTTGCTTGTCACAGCCTTTGCGCATCGCGCTCGCCGTAGTAACCTGCTCGCCGCAGCCCCTGCGCATCGCGCTCCTTTGTTAATTTAGAAATATTAATTTATTTTGACATGTTTTTGCATTTATTTGTTAATTAGAATTTTAACATTGAAAAAATACAAAATTCAACTAATTGAACTGAACCAAGATGGTTATTATTATCATTATTATTATTATGTTTATTTGGTTGTATGGGATTGAAATGGGCCCTACTCAAATTACATCATGACCACATAGTGGTATTATGACAGTACGACAATTATGCATGTACCGACTTGGCAAGGTTTTAACCTGGGTCTCCTCTTTGAAAGTTGAGAAATTTAACTGGTTGAGCTCATGCCATCTGATTTTCAAATGTTAAGGTTCACCAATGGGATTTGAACCTCGGTCTATGGTGTGAAATTCTTCACTCTCCACAAATTGACCCAGATCAGATGTGCTAAATGTTAAGGTTCAAACATAGTATTGGAACCTTGGTTTAAAAAGTGAAACTCCTGACACCAAACTGCTTGTCCCAAACCCTATGAGTAACTTAACTGTTATTATTATTATTTTTTTCAATTGGTTATATAGGATTGAAACGGGCCCATCTCGTATTACATCATCACCACATGGTGGTATTACAACAATGCTTGGATATTACCATGTATTGCTTGGCAAGATTCGAATCGGGGTCTCCTTCTTGAATGCTCTGGGGAATCTAACCGGTTGAGCTAATGTCATTTGATGTGATTATTATTATTATTATTATTATTTTCAATTTGATTTTTATGTGCATATATATCCTTGTTGCATGCAAACACAAATTTGAATCTTGGTACTTACTTTCTACAGGATGCCACTCCTTGTCTAATGATGCCATAAAATGACACTTAGCCCTACTATAACTCTCCTTCCTTGGATGCTCACAAATATTGCTCTCTCATCCATGTGATCTATCTGTGATTTTTCCTGTTTTTGGGCTGTGGGGAAGCTTGATAGGCTATTGATTTTTTTCTTTCTTTTATATTTCAGTTATAAGGTTTAAGGTGTATGTAATGGAAAGTTTTATTATTTATGTAGTTTTCATTCACAAATTTGAAAAAAAATCAAATGATAACAAATTATGAAGTTTTCATGCAAAAATGTGAAAGAAATCAAATGATATTGAAATGAAGAATTACTAGGTCAGAATGAGAGCCTATTTACTCTCCAAGCTGAAAAAGTATATACATATAATTCTTGAATAAACTTGAGTTTTACTTGTGACTGAAATGCTTGTATGAAAGAAAGCTAATAAAAATGGCTAATCATGCTTGCCTAACATGAATGGTTGAGAGATGAGGTTTGCATTTCATGATAAATAATGTTTGGATATACAATATTAAATTAACGAGAATGTGCAAATGTTTCAGATTCCATCAGTTTCAAACGTACAAATAGAGCCTGTTGTTGTCCAAATCGACAAACTGGATTTAGTTCTTGCAGAGAAGTTGGGGTTTGAGCCTGACACAACCCAATGCAGGTAGATTACTTCAGTTTCTGTAGTTTTTTAGTCACATATATTTTTAATTTGTTGTTTATAATGTATTTTATATCCATCCTATGCCCACTAATAACTGATTCTTTTGATACAAAGTGAATAATTCAATTGATGATTGTGTACTTACACAATCTTGGTGCATTGCAGTACACAGTCATCTTCAAGCATAGCAAAGAGTAGTGGCTACGGATTTGCTGATAAAGTATGTCTTTGTCATCTCAAATTTTTGTGATTGTGTCTCTATGATTGTTGAAATTTGGGAAATTGTGTAGAATACATTTTTGGGGGTAGTTAAAGTTTAAAGATAAAGAATTTTATTATTATATTGTACAATATCAACACCCATGTTTGTGACCTTAGTAGAAACAACTGTGCATGGATTGGAAACAAGGAATGGAAGTTGTGGAAATGTCTCCCAACCTGACTTTTTGGGGACTTGATTTAGTCTTGTGCTATTTAACAGGATAACTTGGCTTCCAATAGACATTACTTCAGAGAGTGGTAAAATATGGTGTCATTCAAAATACCATGATGTTCTCATAAGTATATCTCTAAATAGAACTCTTGTGTGTTACTCTTGTGGTTTTTTGTGTTATAAGCTGCACAATTTTGAGTCTTTGTTTGTCCTGCAGATCTTTTATGAGCTCTAACAGCAACAATCTGACGAGTCACACAATAGCTGTTAACTTTGTTCCCCATGAACTGTCGCAGAGCATTTTGCCTGTCTGTTATCTCACTATCCAAATTTCAGTGTCTTATTTTCAGCATAGTTAACCATTATCCTGGCAAAGCTCATTGCGAGTAACATACTTCTGCACGATTTAATAGTCAGTTATGATACATGTCAAAATACGCAGGGCAGCTATGAATGAATCAGGTATAAACACTCAATATCTAACTTTATTATTATTATTTTGAGCTGGAGACCTGTATTGATGTCAAAATATGACTATCTCACTAGTAAAAATGGTAGGTCTTCATGATTCAATTGCATTGCTGATCTCCCAATGCTGATGGAGCAGACAAACGTTGGCAAGATCTGTTTTACCATTTTTCAGCACAGGCTTTACAGTCTGTGAAGTGAGTGGTTTTCTGATTTTGTGAATAAGTATGACGTTTCACAAGTTTATTCTATGGTGCTGAAACATCTTCTTTTGAAGATAGTCCAATGACCATAGTGCAAAAGGCAAAAGGAGATACTCAAGATACCATTTTATGTGAGTTGATTGTTGGCTACAAAGATCTTCTGGACATGTCCTCAATTATTATCTGTAGCTGGGTATAGTGAATTTTTGACCTTAGGTGCCTGCTGGCCTATACTAGATAAAGTTCTTAATCATTTAACTTGTTTATTGATAGCTGAACTTTACTGTATTAACTTTTAAGATTTCATGTAAGCAGACAATCACATAAAAGTTGTGACTGCAACTGCTAAAAGAGAGGTGGAGAGGGAAATCTCTCAGCTGTTACTATTTGACTTGAAACTGACTGATATAAGTATAAGCATTTTTCAAATCCCTATGTGTTTGGAAGATTCCCAGGCATAACACACGTATTTGGAACTTTGTCTTGGTGAGTCCATCCTGTATGTGCATAGAGCTTTGCACCTAAACCTTGGCTTTCTTTCCTTTGATTCCTTTACCCTACCTATTATTTAGTGGAGTAGCTAGGTCTAGCCAGCATAGGTTTATTCCCTTAATTGGGCCTCTAGATGGCAGACATGATTCTCAAAGGTGTTGTCCATATTCATATTGCTGCCCTAATTCGCCTTATCATGCAGAATTCTGGTTGTCATGGAAGTAGTCCTGCAACTTTCTTTCTGTCTGGCAGATTTATGTCTAATGCACGAAATGAGGTTGAGATTTGGGCAATTTTATTAAGTAAAATGGGAGCTATGGTCTCATGATAAACTGATTTTATTGGGAAAGTATCTTCTTCATAAGTCACCTAGCACTGAAGATAGTTTGGTGGGCTCTAGTAATATGTTTCTTTTAGAATGTATGTGGAGGCTTTGCTCCATAATTACATAAATGTGGTGAATTTTGTCTTGATGAAGAATTGGCTGTTTTTAGGCTGAGACACCTTTGTTTTGTCTTGTGAATGTGCCCAACCTCCCTTACAATTTTTCATTTAACTTGGTTTCTGTTATACACATACTGTCCATATTAACATGGGGGACATGCCTGCTTGTTTATGGCCCTGTGTTGTCATGATAAGCACATTAATTTAACATCAGAATATGGCTCCTTAGATAAGCTTCATAGCCTATGTTGATAAAATTGTTGAGAAGGATTACATACTAACAATTTGATATTTAATTTGAAGGTGAACTAAATACTGGTTGATGTTTGTTGCCAATAGAAAGTTCTAAAAATATGATGGGTGGATTAACTAACCTTAGGATGCCAAGGCAAGAGCCTGAACTTAAGCATCAATGTATAGGACACAAACATACTCACTTTACTTTCATCTGCCCCTTTTCACTGAAACCCTTGTAATACTGCATAGTGCATACAATCTTGTTAAAGAAGCCTGGTAAGCAGTTGTTGAAAGGTAGATCCACAAGAAAAGCTCTTTATTTCTCAAATTAATTGCATATCCTTCATTCCTAGAGGATGGTTATAAAAAAGTTAACTTTATTGATTAAATTTGCATTCATTATAGCTGAGGATAGGCTTGAATCTGCAAGAAGAGCTGTGTTTGATTATCAAACAAACTTCGTGTTTGGCACAAAGAATGGCCAGAAATGCTTTTACCAAGCAAGCAAAGAACTTGGTTGTTCCTCTAAAGCAACTATGTCAAGGCAAGTTTCTTGGATGATCAATGCACCAGTTCTTACGTCCATGATAATGTCACCGAAGGTCTTTGAAGTACAGATGGGGAATTGAAGGATTTCCTATTTTGCGTAGAATATAACGGCTTAACAGTACTTGGTTGTGATGAGCTAAGGTCTATGTATAAGTGAAGAGTCGGTGTCCTTTTAAAGTCATTTTTATGACAATTGTTTAATGATTTTATCAATAGAGTTTTAAATAGTTTAGTTTTTTGATTTAATCTTCAACTTTTAAATAGTTCAGTTTTACACTTGAAAATGCTTGTTGGATTCTTGGGAACCTTACTCCATCTTTGGTTCATATTTTTGAAGTCTATATCTTACATTTTATAAAGGATTTGGGTTTGCATTGAGTTAACTTATTGAGATTTTGTCCCAGATTGCAGATGGTATGACATTGCAAGTTCAGACAGTTAACGTTTTGCTGGAAACATGTGGAGGTGCGGGCCGCCATGGAGGAGCAACTTGGTAATTGCATATTAAAAGAATTTCTTTTTGGTCATATCATGCGGATAGTTCGAATTGCAGAAGTACTGTCTTGAGAATGTATTATGAACTTTTGTATGTTTCATTACTTTAGTTCACCATTGCAAAAGGAACCTTGGTCTTCTGCAGAATATTCGATAGAGATGTGTGGCACAGGAAGAACTAAATGGAAGAGTAACTACACAAAATTTAGTGGTTGTACTTTACTAAACAACAAGAAATTGTTGTCTTCATACCTCACAAATAGCTGATTAGGGAAGCAGAGTTTAAGTTATAAGATCTAATTCCAAATATTGTGATGGAAAGCATGACCATTTGTCCTAGAGACTGGAAGACAATGTTTGCATGACACAAAAGCTTTGACATAAGAAACTATTATGTTAATTCTAAGGGCTCAATTCCAAAGTCCCATTGGAGATGGACAATTGTCCACCCAAGCTGTGGGTTTAGTTATTGAACTTCCCACAGTGAGTGCTATTGAAGAATTTGCTGTCATGCTTTCTGATGAATTTTTGAAGCAATCCACATCTTAAAATGTTCCCTTTCCTTCTAATAGCTTCCATTTTGAAAGGTAAGCTTCATGTATAAATCTAGAAAACTGTTTTCATAATGACTTAGAATTGTAATACTCTGCTAGTGCATGTACAGCTGATGAATTACAATAAGTAGAAATCTGTTTGACTTCTTTCAGATAAATGGTTTCATGCTATATGTCTGGCCTTATTGTGATTTTTTGGGGCAAAATGCAGAACGATGCTTTGAACTTTCAATGTCATTGGTCATCTTCATAAAGCACACGTCCCTACCTTTACAATTTGAAAGATACTGGCTAATATTTCCATTGTAAAAATGGGCTCATTATGCTTGTCATATTTATTTCGTGTTTGCTTATGACAAAAGAATATATCCATCACTTGGACCAATGTTGTGAATCCTCATTTGTTTCTTCCTAGCAAGACATGATAATTTGCATTGTGATGGACAGTCAGGAAAATGATGAAGTCAGACTGAAAAATAAATGCTGTTTTATGTTTGCAGCTAGAGCAGCAAACCTAAATCCTGATGACACCATTTTTTATGTTTAATACATGAATTTGTCCTTTCCAGCTTATTTAGGGTTTGCCTTTTTTGTTTTGACACCCTTTTAGAATTTTTAGTTGTTGCTTTTAGACTTCAGTTGCTAGTCAGTTGTTTGAGTTCCTGTAGACTCCTACTTGCTTTAGAGTCCTATTAAACTAGTGCGGGGGAGGGGTGAAGGTGTGCAAGCCAAGTGTGAGTGAGGAGCAAAGTTGTTATTCAAGTGCAAGCAAGGAGAAAGAATCACTTTTGGACTTTCAAGTTTCTGCTCTACGTCTTCTAAAAAATTCAAATAGTGGAGGTGTCTGGGTAGGCCAAGTATCAAGGGGAAATCATTTAATGAAGAAGCCCTACTTGGAAGGTTGGATGCCCTAGTTTAGGATAATTATCTTTTGCTGGTCAAGACCAAATGGAAGAAGGGATCTATGGCAAACCCCATCAAGATGATGAATGACTCACCAAAATTGATTATCAAGGATGAGATGGTTGAGCATGATATAATGTTTTTTAAAAGTAGAGAGTTGATCTTTAAATTCAATGGTTTTGAGCCAAACCTTTGAAATATTTGAGAGTGGATTGAAAGGAAATGGAAATTGGATTCATTGACTTCTCTTCCAAAAGGATTTTTTCCCCCCTATAATCATTTCGAGTTTGAAAGCCAAGGATGAAGTAATGGGTGGTGGTCTAAGGTTTATGGGAAGGGTCATCTTGTATTTAAGACCATCAAGTGAAAACATCTCTATAGAGACAAGCTCTTGAAAGGGTTCCTGTGTAGGTTAGGCTATTGGGACTTACATATGATCTTTTCAATATAGGGTTTGAAAATATTGGTAATATCCTAGGGAAGTTCATTGAGGTGGCTTTGACCTTTGTAGAGGAACATATACATGTGTACAATCAAATATGTATTGCCACGGATTTTTCAAAACCTTTGCCAAAATCCATCATTATCAAATCTGAATCAGAAAGTGGGACCGGTAGGTGGCCTACTAAAACATTGCATTTCGTTGCTGCATATGCCATGCGAGTAGACTCATGGCAAAAGATTTGTATAATGAGAACAATTGTGTTATGGTACCTAGGGGGTAGGTACCTAACAATATTAACACTGTACTGTATGGTTGACACGGGCCATAAATAACCCAATGTCTATTTATTTTTTTATTTTTTATTTTAAGCGAAAAACCCCTTGCGGGGCCGCCTTGGTCTAAGAGACCACGAACAGGGGGTTCTACACCGTCAAAGTCACCCGGGGGTCGCACCCAGCCTTGCCCGTACCAACATTATCAATTGGATTTTGGGTACCCAATTCAGCTTTTTGGTAGGGTGGAGATTCGAACCTGGGACCTCCCTTGGAGGATTGCCCTCTCCTCTCCAACTCACCTACAACACCTGGGTACCCAATGTCTAGTTTTGGGATATTATATTCTAATAGGGATTTGGCTAAGGTTAGGGTTATACCCTTCCCAAAATAGCACTATATGATGATTATATAAAGAAGGGAGCCAAATCAATTATTCTTGTAATTGTCTTTGTTCGTGGAGCGACTCTCACCTTGGGAGATATTATGGAGTGATTCCTTCCATAAGGAGTATTTTTGGTGTTGCCCTACTTGAAGGGTATATATATTTTTTTGATTAGGGTAAGAAGGGGTTTTAGGGTCCCCAAACCCGTTACAACAGGCCAAATGAGATCATACAATAAAGCATTGCAACCTTGTCAAAATTCTAACATAAGAAAACTTGCTATCCATGCTGTTCCTTAAAGTACCGCCTATAACAAACTGAACAGTATTCAAAACTACAACTACCAATAACACTAGTACGCAATCAGACAAAATAGAAACTATAGGAAATAACAGATACCCGAGTAGACAAGAACAACAACAACAAAACAAAGTAACAGACTTCCTCTAGCAAATACGATCCATGTTGTTAGCCATGCCCACCTCTTCCTTAGTTTCCATCTTGCGTAGCTTCTTCTTTGAGTCCTCCAGAAGTGTAGCAATCTCCCTTACCATCGTTGTCAGACAATTGCAAGTTTGGTTCGCCTTCTGTGCTAGTCTGTTCAAGATTTCATAGTTTGTTCTCAGGCTCTCCATCAACTGGAGGTCATGGGGAGAGCTGTCCTTGATTGGTTTTCCTTAGAAGTGATTTCCATCAAATGAGGTGGGAACCTAGTGATCCAGGAACGACCTTCCTCTAACTAGACTCCAATATTAGCCATACTGTCTGCTGCTTTGTTTCCTTCCCTATAGATATGCTGGATTTGAACGTTCCTCATCTTGCCAAGATTCAACCTACAATCCTCGATCATCTCCTTTATAGACCAGCTTGCTTCCTGCTCACCCTTTAGGGTCTTAATGATGTTCAAAGAGTCACCTTCTATTAAGACATCTTTCGCTTTGGTTTGAAGGATATATTGCAAGCCTAGGTACAGGGCTCTTGTTTTTGCAAAGTGGTTTGTTTGGAGTCCCAAAGGTTTTGCATACGCTAGAAGAATATTACTCGTTCGTCTCTTATTACACCTCCTACCCAGGCCAGCCCTAGGTTGCCTTTGGTTGCCCTATCAAAATTGAGGTTTACCTAGCCTATAGGGGGTGCTTGCCATTTCACTTCATTCCTAGCTGATTTAGGGATGTCTTGAAAGGTGGAATACGAGAGGCCCCATTCTTTTGCAACTGAAGCCTCCTTATTGGGAATCTTTTCCTGATGTTGTTTGATAATTTTGAAATTTTCAATGATAGCATTAGCAATTCGGAGATTGACAGAAGTTACATCTCTCTTTCTATCCTTAAAAATTTTGTTGTTTCACTCTCTCCAAAGGCCCCATAGGAGATGGGGAAGGCTAAGTTGCCAAAGGGTATTTAATCGTTTGCTCGTAAAGGGAGGACCTAAATCCACTATAAACATAAATCCACCATCTTATCAGGGAGGACCCAAGAAATCTGAAATTTATTAAGGACATTGTTAAGGACAGCATTGGCAAATTCACACCCTATGAAGAGATGATGAACAGTTTCAGATTGGTTTTCACACAAGGAGCATCTACTGACAATATGGAAGCCTCTTTTACATAGATTATCAATAGTCAAGATTTTATTTTGGACCACCAACCAATTAAAGAAGGTGATTTTAGGAATTAGATTTTTAAGCCATATCTTCTTGACAGGAATCCAGCCAATCCCCCTTCATCCAATACCGAATAGCCAGTTTGAACAAAGTACAATCCCTTGCTTTCTTTGCTCCACACCATGGAGTCGCTACCACCCAAGGGATTGATAGGAAACAGTTTGAGGAGGTTAGATAACTTGTCTGCTGCTTTCAACTGTTCCTCATTAAGACCTTCCACTCTAACATTTTTCCAGCCTGTTCTGCCATCTCTAGTAACCAAGAAGTCCTTAACCATTTTGCCCAAGATGTCCGAAAGTTTTGGTTTCAAGTATAGTTGTAAATCTTCCTCCAAAGGGATATCCTTCAACCATTTATCTCTCCATAAGTCCACTTTTTCTCCGTTCCCTATTCTCCATATGATGCCCTTCCTTAAAAGAGTCTTACACGACATCAAACTGTTCCAGAAGGTAGATCCTTTTGGTAGTTCTTCTAAGTTTAGAAAATCTTTGTCATTTCTTAAGTATTTGGCCTTGAGGATTTTGACCCAGTTGAGGTGGTCATTCTTCAAGAGCTTCCACCCGATCTTCCCTATAAGAGCCTCCCATATTCCTTTGTAGAACACACCTGTTCCCAAGACACCAAGGGCAGTCTCTTTTTCTCTTCAGCTCCAAACCAGAGAAAGGATCTCTGTATTTGTTCCAATTTGTTACTAAGGGATTTTAAACACCGACATAAAATAAATAGGGATACTTTGCAAGGTGGATTGGACTAATTGAACCTTTCCAACTTGACTTAACAAGTTACCCCTCCAACCAATGAGCTTTCTTGCAAACCGTTTGATGTCGTATTCCATAAATTTGACTTCATTCGTCCCTTGAAGAGGGGCATTCCTAAGTATGAGGCAGGGAGGTCACCTATCTCACATCCAAAAATCCTAGAAATTCTCCTTTGTCTCGAATCTGGTGTATTGATGAAGTAGATCTTGCTCTTTGAAAAATTCACTTACTGACGAGTTGCTTGTTCATATTTATCTAAGATCCTTTTGACTTCTCGAACTTGAGGGATTGAGGATTTTGATACTATTTTGTATCATCAATGAATTGTTGATGAGAAATTGGTTCCACTGTGGATGCTGGCTTGAACCCTCCTAAATTCCTTTCATTAACTATTGCTAAAATACCACTTTCGAGAGCTTTTGCTAGGATGATAAATAAGTAGGGCGACAAGGGGTCACCTTGGTGCAAACCTATCCTACTGTTGAAGTATCTTGCTGCTGCCCCATTAACCAAAATAGAGAATCTAGCCATTGAAATACAATTATGGATCAAGTTTATCCAACTCTGGTGAAAACCAAACTTTCCCATTGTTTTTGCAAGGAAGTCCTACGATACTCGGTCATAGGCTTTGTTCATGTCTAATTTCAGGAGCATCCTTGCTTTGTCACTCTTATCCATTGAGTGGATGACCTCATGGATAGTGATTATACCATCCAATATCTATTATCCTCTAACAAATCCCCCTTGGTTGGAATCTATTATGAAAGACAAGATTAATTTGATCCTATTTGCAAGAGTTTTGTAAGAATTTTATACAATGTGTTACATAGGCTTATCGGTCAGAATTGTTTGAAATCTCTTGCCCCATAATTTTTTTCTATCAAGGCCTAGAAAGTAGAGTTTACATCTATAGGAATGAAATGTGTCTCTTGAACTTCTTTAATCGTCGCAATAATATTTGTTCCTACAATGTCATGTCTAATTTCAGGAGCATCCTTGCTTTGTCACTCTTATTCATTGAGTGGATGACCTCATGGATAGTGATTATATCATCCAATTTCTGCGGTCCTTTAACAAATCCCCCTTGGTTGGAATCTATTATGAAAGACAAGATTAATTTGATCTGGTTTGCAAGAGTTTTTGTAAGAATTTTATACAATGTGTTACATAGGCTTATTGGTCGGAATTGTTTGAAATCTCTCGCCCCAACAATTTTTTGTATCAAGGCCTAGAAAGTAGAGTTTACATCTATAGGAATGAAATGTGTCTCTTGAACTTCTTTAATCGCCTCAATAATATATGTCCCTACAATGTTCCAGTAATTTTGGAAGAAGGCAGCCAAGAATCCATTGGGTCTTGGTGCTTTATCCCCTTCTAAATCAAAGGCTGCTTTCTTGATTTTTTCATCAGAGAAAGGACTCAAAAGAAAATCATTTAGTTGCTCGTTTATCAGTGGGGGAATGTTTTAGAGCAAGTATTCCTTTGCCTCAATCTCCGATACTTCAACTGTTCCTAGAAGAGTCTCAAAATAGCCAACTGCTTCAGCCCTTATGCCTTCCAAATCATTTATGATCGGGCCATCTTGTTTGAGCACCTCTCTAATCTTGTACCAACTTCGGTGTCTCAAGTAAGAGACATGGAAAAATTTAGTATTGTGATCTTCCTCTTTTAGCCATCGGATTCGTGACTTCTGTTTCTAGAATACTTCTTCACTAGCCAAAACATTGTGGTACTTCGAAAGCAGTTCTTTTTCTTTTCTTCTAATTTGCTCTGATAGACGTCCTTGACTGATGGATTTCTCAATATCATCCAGTTGTTCCTTTATCTCCATCTTCTTTTGGAACAAATTCCTAAACACTGTCCTGTTCCATACTTTTAGATTTTGCTTTATAAACCTTATTTTTTCACCTATCTGGCTAATTTTCAGACCAAAGAATTCCTATTTCCACCAATCCTTGATTTTAGGGGCCAAATTTTCATGTCTCATTCACATAAGTTCAAATCTAAAAGGATTGTTATATTTCTTGCCTTTCTCCTCAGTTTCCAAGATAATCGGATTGTGATTTGATCCAATTTTTGTTGAAGCAGTGAGGGTAGAGTCGCCAAAACAGGTCACAGAGCTTCTTGTGAGGCCAAAACTCTATCTAATCTAATCTGAATAAGTTGATCTCCTAATATTCTATTACTCCAGGTGAATTGGAGCCTTCGTAATTCGATGTCCATCAACTCATTAGAGTTAATAAAATTTCTAAAGTCCTGCATACCTTCAGAGAGGGTGGGGGATCCTCCTTTCTTATCCAAAGGATTTAGGAGGGAATTAAAATTCCTTGCTATAATCCAAGGTATACCTTTGAAAGCATCTCTCATTTGACACAGGTCTGCACAAAGCTGTCTTCTACCCGCCACAATAATTGGTGCATAGACGTTTGTTAAAATCCAATTTTGTTTGGTTTCCATATTATGGTAGAATAGTGTTATATACCAATTTGCATTAACCACACAATTGCCTTCTATTTTCCTCTTGTCCCATAAACATAATGGACCTCTTGAAGCTCCTTCTGCCTAACTTGCTACCATATCGATTTCTCTCCATACTAAGTTACTTATTCTTTCAGCTCTACTATCATCCAATTTAGTTTCCTGAATGAGAAAGATATTAGGATTATGCTCTCTTCTCAATGCATACACCATTCGGTGTTTAGCAAGGGCATTGAGTCCCCAAATATTCCAATTGAGGATTTTCATCTTTTAGACTTGGTGGGATGTTCCCCCCCCCCAAAAAAAAAAAAAATTTAGGACTGCCTCCGTGCCATTGGCAACCTCTCGGGTTATTTCTTTCTGAATGATGACTACATTTGAAGGTCTTCTTGGACCTCCATCTAAACCTACATCCATCGACCCTTTGTTATGGCTTCGAGTTATTCTATTTTGATTTAACACTCGTTGTTTTCCTTTTATACTGTCCTTTAGGGAAAGACCATTCCCCTTTTCCTTTGGTTTTCCATCAACTATCGAGTCCTTACAGACCCTAGGACTTTGATCGTTTTCTAAAGGTTCCTTAACTCTTTTAGGAGATACTAATGCTAGTCCATAGTAGCACTCAAAGGCGCAACATCTTTGTTAACTTCATTAAGACGAGCATGGATTGGAAATTTGAAAATTGTTTATGACAAGATGAGTTGGGGATGAGCGATTTACCTCATTTGTTATATCTGCAATTTCTCCCTCATCCATTGGCTCCATCTTCTTTTGACTCGTCTCTTGCTTCTTACTGGCTCTTGCCTCCTCACCTACCACTTCATTGGTGCCGTTGTTCTCTACATTCCCATTGTTATCTGGTTGTTTCCTAACTCATTTTCGTACTGGCATTTTTACAGAAGAAGCTTGTGTTCCCCACCTTATTACCAATCTTTGACCACAAGGTTTTCATATTCTATCACTTGATTCCAAGCCCCAATTTTTGAAACCAGCTTAATGGATTTTGGTAGTTCTTGCTCCATATTTGCATTAATGCATATTCTAGCAAATAACATTCTTGAATGCGCAAGGGTAGCCGGATCCATTGCAACCAACTATTTGATATTTCTAGCTATACCCGCCAATATTTCTTCATGACACATATGAATTGGAAGTCTTGGCAAACAAACCCACATAGGGGCCTGGTTGATATTTTGAGAGTAGGGGTTAAAGTTTAGACCCTATTTGCGTAGAAAAAGCCATATTCGAATGAAGAACCAGGGTCCTCCTTGGAGAATCCGATCTCTATCCTCTAGGCAGTTGAGTTTTACCTAGAAAAACTTCGAGGTAACGCTTCCATCTCTAGATGATCGAGCGGTTTCCATTTCTCCCAAGCCCATTTCCTAATGGTATCTAGCTCGGGCATGACACCTACAAATTTCCCAACCAAGGATAACCCACCTTGTTCTGCTGCCATCTCTGCCAAGTCGTCAGGAATCACAAGCTCCCAGGTCACGGGTTGAAGGTTTAAACCCCACCCTTGCACCTTTTGCTTGCCTTTGAGGATATTTACCCAAGAGTGAGCACCTGGGTCAAAGTCTTGGTAAAATATTTGTTTGTTCCTCCCTACTCCTCCGTTCCACGGTCTTCTCCAGCCTTTGCACTGTCTTGTTGATTGTCGAAACCCTTAGAACCCCCCTATTCCATATTGCCTCCGCTTGGTTGGATTGGTCTCTCAATTTTTTATTTTTTCTTACTTGAAGGGTATTATCAATCTTGTCTCTTTTGTGGAATTATTCTTTGTGGTTGATTTTGATATTTTTGCATATTGGTGGATTATCTATGTTTATGAGAGTAGAGGTTTTTAGCATCTAGCATTAGAGCAATGATTTTGGCAAAGTGGGGATTGTTTTGCAAGGTTTCTAGATTTGCAAATATTGTTTTCAACATTTGCCAAGTTTTGTGGAAAAAATAAATAAATAGAGATTCTTCATATTTTCCCAGGAGTCATATCTTCTTGCAAAGTTTTCATATTTAGACGATTCTTGCACCATTGTTTGGATCGCTTTGAGTACTACAAAAATGATTGGTCATTTGCTAAATTCGAAGTAGTATTGAGGGAGTTACAGTCATTCAAACTTCTTCTATCAAAGCTGATAAAGTGTCGTCTTTGAAGGTGCAAAATTGCCATAGTTTTCCAAGAGCCATATCTTTGCAAAAATGTATCATATTTAAATTTTGAGCAATAATCAAGGAGTTATGGCCGTTTGAAGTTGGGCTATTGGAGCTGTTTTTTGACCGTGCAAATATACATTGGACAAAAAAAATCATATCTCGGTTCAGGTAAGCAAATCAATTGCTGTTTGTTCTGTTTTGAAGGAAATTGCTGTATCTAATTGTTTATGTGAAAATTGGGTGGGATTTAGTGAGGAAGAATTTAATTTTTGGGAAAACCCTCCTTTCACCGAACTCTAGTTGCATTGTGAATTTTTTTTGTTGAGCTCGTGGAGCTGCCAAGATTTTATAAAAAGAATGATATTGATATTAGAGAATGGTGGAGAATCTTCAAGCAAGAATATGTAAAAGATGAAATGTGAGAATATTTCCTTTGGGAGATTTTAATTGATGAAGGAAAGATGTGGTTGCATAGTATTTCAAGTAAAATCTGTAAGTTAGAAAAAATGGAAGAGTTATTTTTAAATAAATTGGCAAGGAAAGTGGAAGAAGGAGAAAATGAAGAGGAAGAGGCTGTTGACAAGGAAGAAGAAAAAAGCAATTATAGGAGTAGAAAAGAAAAGAAAATTTAAGACTATTATTTTATTTTCAGAGATGTCTATTTTGGAGGTTCATGGATTCATTCAAAGGAAAAAAGTATTCATATCCATAAATCCTCAATAGTAAGTATAACTTCATTATTTTGGACTTGGCTAACAGTTTATAGGTTCTAGCAAAGAATCAAAGATGGACAGTTTCAAGGAAAATCTTTTCAGATTTTGAAGATTTAAAGCTCACTATGGATAAATATGTTTCGCATTTTGATTTTTATGTCATTGCTATAGATGGTTTGAAGATTGTTCTTGGTTAACCTTGGCTTGACCCATTGGGAACAATTAACACTAGTGTGTAAAAGAAGTTCATGAAATAGTGGTATAGGAAAAAGAAGATGACATTGTAGGATATTTCTTGGCCTAAGGAGCAAGGATCTGTTGAGAATCAGGAATAAAGAGAACAAATTAAAGAACCAACAAAAGTAGGGCATAACAAGGAAGAGCATGAATCAAAGGAGGAGCATCCGACTGGTATAAAATAGAGGAACAAAAGGTTGAAAAGTCAAAAGAAACATGATATATGGATAACATTGCAGCATAACGCCATCCACAACACCATGAGAGGCAACAATCATAAAGAAAGGGCATAGAGTAGCATAAGAACTATGATGTACTTACATGGAACCATAGGAGCAAAAACTATAGATATGCAACCAACAACAATTACAAGCAAGTTTAGATTAAAAAGAGTGATATTTATGGCATTTATGAAAACCAAAGCAACACAACGAACACATGGAACCAAAGGATCACTAATGGATATTAGAGTGGCATAGTAGAAGCATGGCATCATAGAAGACCACCATTAATCAAGATCTCACTTGGATGGTTGGGTGATCAAGAATGGTACCAATTGTTAACAACGATTAGAAGATCACATTATTTGGTTTCATGTCATGTTTCGAGGACGAAACTTTCTTAGGGGAGGTGGAATGTTATGATACCTGTAGTGAAATCTCCCTACAATCTAGCCAAAATGAGAGATTGTGACTGAAGTTGACTTGGAACCTTGCATAGAATGAGAAGTCCCTGAACCATTGTTGACCACCAGGAACCCCATGTCGGAAAATCACTAAGAAGCGACCACTGAAGGCTGAATTTGGGTGTAAAAACCCTTACGCTGTGTGGCCAAGTTAATCATCTAATCTTAATAGCTAGCGGCCCACAGTAATCCTTCACAACCTTTTCGGTGATATCTGAACCATATCCTATCATTGGTAGCAACTCATGAGGTTTTTCGGTGATAACTGAAATAGCTCTATCATTGGCGGTGGTTTAAACAACAACTGCAGGCGAGCTAGCAAGTCTAGCTATCGTCCACATTTGTTTGGATTTGTGGCTCTTGAGCCCTCATTTGTTATCTCCCCACCACATGCTTAGGCTAGATTCATTGGGGAGAATCAGTTGAGGGAAAATCAACAGCTGTGGAGGATGGATGAAGACTCGCAGGAGCGGATCATCAAAGCTCCTAAGAGACATTTACTCTGTCGCATTTAATTAAGGATGCAACTTGGTGAAGCTTCTTTGCACCAGTAACTCCTTCAGAAAGGAGACCAACGCTCAGTGACAACATAGTTGCAGGCATATGAGAGCACTTCAAGTTTGAGATCCCATAGATTGACAAAATGTCGTTATCTACAATTTGCATCTGAGGGAGCTTCTGACAATTTTGCCTTAAAAAAACTGGGAAAAAGATTAGAATTTAAAAGGCAAAGTTGGTGGAAAGCAAAGAAAGAAGTGTCAAACCTGTAAGGGCAATATAAGGTTTATATCCAAGTAGCACTAGTATTTGAAGTTTCAGATGGACCTCGATAATTAGAATGTGGTAAAAAGATTAGAATTTAAAAGGCAAAGTTGGTGGAAAGCAAAGAAAGAAGTGTCAAACCTGTAAGGGCAATATAAGGTTTATATCCAAGTAGCACTAGTATTTGAAGTTTCAGATGGACCTCGATAATTAGAATGTGGTAAAAATCTTGAAGGCAACAACAAAGAATGAATATCGAAATGTCAGAGTTTTCAAAAATCCGACCAATACAGAGAGGCAAAAGTTTTGATGGCTTGCTTGGCCTGAGGGACTTAAAAAAGCAGAAGAGATAAAAAAAGAAGGGATGCTTGATGGTTAGAAGTTCGCAAAGTTTCGAAGAAGAAGAATGGAGGAAACTTTCGAAAAGTGGAACTTCAAAAGGTTCAAAAGAAAGACAGAAGATAGGGCTTCCTCGAAATACTTTCGACAAAGCATCCAGCTTGATCTCGGAAGTTTTAAAGTTCCGATACGGGAGGACAAAGAAAAAGTTTTGATAAGCAACCAAGTGCTCATGGAAATGAAGTGTGACGCAGCTAGAGCAGAAGGGTCAGATCAAGTTGCAAGGCGTTGATGAGCTATATCAATGCACCGTTACTAAGGGAGGACAAGGATTACCTACTAATATCACTTCAACTCAACAATCCAACAAAAGTAGGTGGTATATTGGAGACAAAGGCAAGGTGCCTGCAACAACAACAATCCCAAAATTGACAAGAGTAATGGCAGATCGTGCTTCAATTCAAATTTTCAGAATCCCTAGAAAGAGCAGTTGGGATGGTCATTATCTTGCAACTTTTTGAGAGAAATCCTACTTGTTTGTAATCTATATATAATAGTTTTCTTGGCTTTGTAAAGGATCAATGAGTTGTATAACTTTCCCTTCATTTTCATCTGTATAGCAAAACTTGGATTCTTGAGTGGTCTTGTGGGCATGCTTTTGAGCCCCCACTTATGGCATATCTTGTAATATTTCATATTCATATATACATGCTTGAGGTCATGACTATTTGCTTTCTGCCCCGTTTCATGTATGTGTATGCATTTATGTGTGTATACTAGAGGCCGTGACTATCTTTGTCCCATTTCCTTTATATGCAAATTTGTGCTTAACATACTCAAAGGAGGAAGTGTTCATCTTAGGGCTGTCGGTGCATTACACTCAGGGCTGTTGTGCAGGGGGATCTTATTTATATCTTGGCGCATCGCCCCTTGTTAGGATAGGCTAGCTTAGGTTTTTCCTTTATGTTGTCTTTGTTTCGTACATTGTCTCTAACCCTTTTCCCCTTGAAGCTGGTAGAGTAGGATAGTGTGGTCAAGATCACATCTTAAAAGGAACCGACCTTGTAAAAAATCTCGGAGCACCCGATTGAGCCAAACCCCATACTCTCAGAGTTGCCCTATTGTGTCGCTCCACATGAGGCACAATAGTCCCGACCATCTGGTCCTTGCTCCAACGGTGGGAACAATCAGAGAGGACAACAGTACCTAAAGGTACATACCTAACAATATAATATTGTATAGTATAGTTGGCATGGGCCATAAATAACCAAAGGTCTGTTTTTGGGATATTATATTATAATAGGGTGTTGGCTATGGTTGGGGTTATATCCTTCCCAAAATAGCACTAGATGATTATATAAAGAAGGGAGTTGGTAAATGTAAAGCATCATCCAAGTCAATTGTTCTTGTAACTGTCTTTGCTTATGGAGTGGTTCTCACCTTTGGAGATATTGTGGTGTGTTCCTTCCATAAGGAGTATTCTTGGTGTTTCCGTACCTAAAGTGTATTATCAATCTTGTCTCATGTGTGAAATATTTTTTGTGGTTGATTTTGATGTTTCTACATATTGGTGAAATATATTTTCTTATGAGAGTAGAGGTTCTTAATAAATTGAGAAAGTTGTGAAAGGTTCTTGTCATAAAACAAGCCAAAGTTAAAGTAAGGGTACTAACAAAAGATGTCTCAGACCAAGGATTTTTCACTCCCAAATATGTGGCAAAGAAAGATCCTCTTCCTAATAAGATGGAAGAGGGCCACACATTCGGAGCAAACTTTATGAGGAACCAAGGATACACTGGATGAACAATTCAATGTGAGAGATCCATTTTAGAAGGCTCTAAAGCTGCAAAGGATATTATAGAGTCAAATTTTAAATGGAAAAATATGGAAGAGGTTGACTATTAGTTAGGTAAATGATCTTCATCCTATTAGAACAATAGAAATTATTGTCCTTGAAATAAAAAGATATGCAATCAAAATAAAAAAGAAGTGTGGAGTTTGTCTCTTGTACTTCAGATTGTCCATGTTAATAAAAAGATGATATGTGAACTTGGGAACAGTTTGAAAAAAATAGAGAAGTTTGCAGGATGAAAACATTGGTGGGAATGGCAACAAAAGAAGAAAACCCCTAAAGAAGAATTTTAGAGAAAAGGAAACTCAAAGGGAGATTGATTTGGGATGCCAGAAACAAATACAAATGTTAACTAGAAGTAAGGTTAAACAAATGAACAAGAATAAATAACAATGATGAAAATGTTATCTTGGAATCCCTCCCCCGCCAAAAAAAGAAAAGAAAAAAAAAGAGTTGTCAAGGAATTAATAGGCTGTCTTTGTCCTAAATTTGTTTTAATGTAGCAGATAAAATTGGGTAGTGGGAAACCGGAAATATAAGGAAGTAGTTATTGATGGATGCAATATCTTAGAAATGCCAACATATTTACATGGAATGGATGACTTTTGAATGGGCCCATCTAAGGTGAGAAGGAAATATAGCTGCATACTATTTGGTGAAAACAACGTTGTGCTGGAGCAGAGCTCCATTTGTTCAAATCCTCAATGATGAGGTGTAATAGAGGAAAGATCATTGAGGCTTGGGGGCAACTTGGTCAGAAGGAGCAGAGAAGACATGGATTACGAGGATTGTTACAGATACATTCAGCTTGAGTTTTCTGAATTCTCCTTTGGTTATGCTGTTAAATGTTATTCATGGGCATCATATCTAAGTTAGGTGTTAGAGGAGGTTAAATGTTATCAGTGGGCTTCATATGTATGTTTATATGTTATAGGGTATCTTGTGTAGTATGACTATAAAATATTTCTTGATAGGAATTTCAATAATGGGGTAAGGTGTAGACTGTGTCGAGGTTCCTACTGGGGGGCTTTTAAATCTCGTTTATATTTCATTGACAATATGGAAGTATTGTGTTATGGGCCTGTTTTGCATTGGCAAACTTGTGATGTGTTACAATTTAGAATTTTAACATAAAATCTTAATTTTCTTCTTCACTTCTCCTTGCTGTCTTCTTCCCTTGTCTTCTTTTTTGATATGTTTTTCTCTTGTGGTGGGTACGATTTTGGGTTTGTCCCATCACCTCCACACATCTCAAAGATGCCAAAATGTCTCCAAGACACCGTGGAGATGCTTCAGAATTCTTGCGAAATATTTAGGACATGTGGTTGTTCTGAAGACGTTGTCTTGGGATGACCCCATTTCAGGGATGTCTCCAAAAGGTCTCGAGGACGACCACCTTAAAGTCCTCAATTCGGAGATGTCTGGTGGCTGATTTGTCCTTGTCCCACCTCTCCAAAATGTAGGGTATGACAAAACATTGAGAAATTGACATTATGAAAATAATTTTGTTTCTGATATTTAGGCAAAAGAAAATCCTTTCTAGTGATTTCTTGGATAATTACAATCTTTGATCCCTCCTTCCCCTTGCTCAACAGTCACTATTTTTTTAAAATAGGTCCTTTGCTTTTGAATATTCACAATTTTGTATATTGTAGTCCTTCGCAAAAAGGACCATTGGTGGAAAAAGCATGGTTTTTTAAGATTAAGATTTTTGAAAAGTTACGATTTTGTGTTGTTGATTGGTCATTGGTTTGTTAAATTTGCTTTATTAGATTTTAAGCATTTTGAGCTAGTATGCTACGTTTGGGATGCATTCAATTTCAAAAAAATTAACTAGTCCTTAATTTCATTGGTTTGGGCTTAAGGGTTGGTCAGTGTTTTAATTGAGCAGGACGCCTCCATTGGCATCAATTACAATTCGAAATCTTCTACTGTATACAACAAATGAAAACTGGCAGGTGTGTTGAATATAGTATTTTCTAGTGTGCTTTTCAAAATCTATGATAGAAGTCATTCATTTTGTAAATATTCAACACTATGACATAAGTTTTTACATTGGCAGTTTGTGAATCTCAAAGAGGCAAGAGAATTCTCAAGCAATAAGAAGTGCATTTATGTTTTCAAGGTAGGATATTGCCTTTAGAGAATGTTGTCACTAAATGTCTCTGGAGAATAATATGAGAAGCATAAGTTACCTGCATAAATATCTTAGGGCAGTTCTATGTTGTACACAGCCATTGCATACACCTATCTTTTCTTGTTCCATGGGTGACTATGATATTTGTACTTGCTTTTGCTACTCTTAACAGAAAATTATTCTTTCTTTGAATTCCGCAGAAATTGGAATGGGAATCATTATCTGTTGATCTTCTTCCTCATCCAGATATGTTCAGTGATGCCCACTTGACATTTGGAGATAACCGGCGTGATGACGATGGTGCTAAGAGATTATTCTTTGGTGGTGAACGCTTTCTTGACAACATATCAGGGCAAGCCTATGTATATATGTTTCATCTTATTTATTTTGATAAGATTCGTATTGTTGACATTCCATTGGCAATGCATTAGTATAGTAGCTAACACAGTTAATCAGCTGTACCATCTTCTGATTTGTTTTCTTGTTTTTATTATTTAGATCACAATACAGAGGACTGAGCATAATAATCCACTTGGTCTTGAAGTTCAGTTGCATATTCCAGAAGCAGTGTGTCCGGCATTAAGTGAGCCAGGTTTGTAATGGGGATATTTGATTAAGGATTGGATGATTTTAGGAAACATCTAAATATATGTTACTTTGGTTTATCCATCCACGAATTTTGCTGTTGAATAGGAGGTTTAGCTCCTAGTGAAATTGATAATCCCCTAAATTGTTGGAAATATAAATAAACAATAGTATAATGCTTGTTTTGAACTTTGAATTAAGGAGGTCTTGATTCTCTTACAAACTAGGCCTTGGATATAATATGTACTGTTTTCTGAACTTGACACTGATAGAAATGCCATCATCTTGGCGTGCAGGTCTCCGTGCTTTTCTCCGCTTCATGACAGGAGTGTATGTTTGCTTGAATAGGGGTGATGTGGGCCCTAGAAGTACACAGGTCTTATTTATGAAGTCTATTCTAAACAGGAAATTTAATTATTTACTTGCTGCTTTTCATTTCTATTATCTTAAAATGTCAGGATCTGGAGTGTCATTGTTTTGGGAATAGTGAATGCTAGTCATATTTAGCAGTTCCCAAGGATACTCCACAGTGGATTTGTGTTTCATCAGAACTAGAACACTGATTCATGTGTTCTTTTTGGCAGCATTCTAGTGAAACAGCAAGTCATTCCTTAGTGGCAGTTGTAGTTGACCATATATTTCTTTGCATTAAGGATGCTGGTGAGTAATCTCATGAACTTCTGCTTTTTATGAATGAAACAAGACTTAAATTCATGCTTTAGATCCTATGTATTGCATACTGAGTTTTTATTAAAATTTAATACATATAAAATTTGCAATATCGTACATAAAAGAAAAACAACTACATTCATACATGAGATCATTATATATGCAGTTTTTTTCTGATGTGAATTTTCTGATCAGAATTTCAGCTTGAGCTTTTGATGCAGTCATTACACTTTTCTCGGGTAAGGCTTTGATATTATGTATAACTTGTCACAAGTTTTATAATTTCTAGACTCTCTATAGGGAGATTCACATGTTAAAAAAATTTACTTTCGACAGGCCAGTGTTTCAAATGGAGAACATACAAAGATATTGTCACACATTACGGTTGGTGGATTCTTTCTAAGGTGAGTTGTGTGGCTGTGGGCAGTGTGATAATGTGTCACTCATTAGTATGGTTTCACAAGTGTGTTTGGTCTTGCCATGAATATTTAATTCCTGGAGAGATACAACAAAGTGTAGAAATTCTTACAGGTGTTAAAGGTGTTAAATGTATTAATGACATATTTTGTCTTTTCTTTTTTATTGGCAAACATGACCCTCCATTTTTAAATTATAAGGTGCTTCTTTTCGCTATACTATTTTGAGGTCAAGCTCACTATCATTCAAGTTCATGCACATCATCATCAACATAATCAATCATATATCATTGCTTACAAGAGAGATTTTGGAATATTTTCTAATTTTTGTTCTCGTGTTGGTCTTATAGAAACCATAATTTGGCACTTAAACTGTTTTGGGGATGTTTCTCACTGATGTTTATTTTATTGCCTAGACCTAGATCACATTGTTTTGTGAACATATTGTTTGATAATTATTTTTTTAAAGGGTTATATGGGATTGAAACGGGCTCCACTCGTATTACATCATCACCACATAGTGGTATTAAAACAAAGCTTGGATATTATCCATGTATTGTTTGGCAAGATTTGAACCTGGGTTTCCTCTTTGAAATGTTGAGGAATCTAATTAGTTGAGCTAATGCCACTTGATTATTGTTTGTTTGATATTAGCATTGTATGTTTCTGATTTATGTTAATTGTGCTCAACATATATTCTCTTTTATGTTTCTTAAACATCTTTTTGTTTGAACATTTAGCAATGTGTTTTATGTAAAGTGATTTTTGGCTAAGAGTGGACCTTTCTTCTGTGGTCAGAATCAATGCACAACATAATGACAATATTGAGGCAATTGCTGAGACAACTGTAAATTGACAAATCGCTACAATTTCTTTGATATATTAAGCTGTGGTCAAGAGGGGCGCCTTGAACTTAAGACTTGGTGTTTAGATTAAAGCTTGGAAGTTTTGCCTCCAAACTAAATAAATTATTTGTCATTAAAAGCTCATAATTGTCAGGATGTTCATGGAGGATTGATCCCTTGCATGGTGGGAGGTTTTTGAACCGAACTTAGAAATTAGTTGCTGACATTTAATGTAGGGAAAGTATTCATTTATTTCATCTGTGATTTGGTTGTATCTTTGAGGTTTGTGTAAGAGCTTAATAAGCAATGATCTTGGCTCTAACAGTACATAATCCTTTCAATAAAATGTCCATCAAGCATGAAATTATAGACAATAATGAGATTTCGAGGCAGAGATTCAGAGCCTGATTTTCATGAGTAAAATGACCGATGTATATCATTATGTTGAAATAAACATTTTAATTCATAGTAGTTGCAGAAAAGGAGAGTTGGAGCATTGCTTTTTTTTGAATGAATTAAACATATACAATACAAATGGTCTCTAATATAAATAAGGCGCTGGGAAAATGTTCTGTACATCTATTTGACTACCAAGATATTGACTCATTAAAAAAAAAGTAACTTATAAAGAAATATCTATAATATGTATAAACCAAATAAACCTTCTAGGGATGGTGCTCCTACTATAGTCCTACACAAACCATAACTTTTGTAGAAAAGAAGGTTGAAATTGGTCATGAACCAGCTGATGCTAAACTCAATCAAATTGTGAGAGGACTCAAGAAAGATGTGCCTAACTTGAAATAACCAATAACAACTTGCAAATTACTCTAGAGTGGCCAACGAAAAGAAGGGCACTAATCCCAATATTCACAACAACTTGCAAATTACTCTAGAGTGGCCAATGAAAAGAAGGGCACTAATCCCAATATTCACAACCAACCAGTGTGAACTAGTTCTCGTACTTGTAATCAATGGAATTAACCAATGATACCTCTAATTTTGGGACTTTCTTCTAGAAACTAGAATTGGCAGAATTTGAATCTAGTGTAGAATTTTGAGTGGAGTATGAGGGTCAAAGGTAGCTTATTTTTGAAGCAGGACACCTTGAACATATTCTACATGAGTCAACATTTCCAATGTATTTTGAGTGGCTTTGTTCCAATCTACAGTCATGGAGATATGATCTAGAAAATTTGACGTACAAAAATTTCACCCAAAATTACCAGTTAGTCCTTTATGCACACATTGGAAAGCTTGCAAATATTATATTGTCTTCATTTGCCATGTCACATGACAGACTGGTTCCCACAAACAAGCTAGCTGGCCCTTGACTCTTTGGATTTTTCATACAAGTCATTTCATTTCATTTCAGTTCCTACATTTGGATTGTTTTCAACTATACACAGTTGTGCATAGGTGGGTAATTTAGTCTCTAAAAGTTTTGAAAGTATAATAAATGTTTTAAGAGCACATAGCTTATCAATTCCTAGCTTGCATCTATTCAGCCTACTTTGATATAGAGATTGTTCTCACATCCATTTGGGAACACATGGATTTTTAATCCATTGACGTTGCTGTTACAAACTTACTAACAAACCTTTACACCAATATGTGATATGAGGTGATACATTCTCATTTGGAGTTTTTAATAATGCATTACAAGTTTATTAATATACTTCATTATTTGTATATGGTTTTCTTTAGTGTTGTATATTTTGAATTTTGTTTGAGTATCATGTTCTCTAGTGTTTTGCTTTCAAACATGGTTGGGAAACTTAGAATCTATAATTACTCTTCAAGGTAAATTTTGATTGGGACTCCATGGCTAAAATTGATAGAAAAACCTTGAACAAAATATATGTAAATTCACACAAAAACTTATAAAACTTTTCTTCTCATAAATTCAGAAAAAACTCTGCAAAACTTGGATCCAAAACTTGCCTGCGTTTCAGCCGAGTTTAAAGTCGTCAAGTCCTATTCAAAATTGACCTTAAAGAGTAATTATTGAGTTCGAGTTTTCCAACTATGTATGAAACTAAAACACTTGAGATTGTGATACTCTAAAACAAAACTAAAAGATATGACACTAAAGAAAAATCATATAAAAATAAAGAAGTATATTAATGGAAGCTCTATATTAGGGTGTATTATGTCATATTATAGATTGATGTAAGGATTTGTTTAGAAATTTGTATCAACGACGCCAATGGGTGATGAATCTGTGTGCTTCCAAGGGATATGAGAAAAATCCATAAATCAAAGTAGGCTAAATAGATGCAAGATAACAATTGATAAGCTATGCTCTGAAACATCTGTTATACTCTACAAATTCTTAGAGACTAAAGTACCTGCCTATGCACAACTTTATGTATAGCTGAAAATAATTCAAATGTAACACATAATAAAATTATGAGTAATCCCTGTGAGTGTGGTCTACTGGCAACGATGCCACTTGCATTATCGGTTATGTGACCTGGGTTCAATCACCATGGTGGATGTGTATAAGAAGTATTAATAAAAAAAAAAAAAATTGTGAATCGGTAGAGCTATGGCATTTTGTTTGCAAAAACGAACAATATTTTAGGAGCCATATCTTTGCATAGAGTTGACCGATTTAGACGATTCTTGTGCTAATTTGTGCGGAATTTGAAAAGCTTTGAAATGAGTGATCATTCAAAAGAATCTAAGCAATATTGAGGGAGATATGACCATGTGAAGACAAACGTTCGTAACTAGGGCAGTGTTAGGGCAATATTTTCTAAAAAACGTCTCATCATTTAAGAACCATTTCTTTGCGAAGGTTTGTTTGATTCACATGATTCTTGGACCAATTTATGCGAAATTTGAAGAGTTTTAAAATGAGTGGTCATATGAAGGAATCCGAGCAATATTGAGGAAGATACAACTTTGTGAAGTCAGCCATCCGGAACAAGGGCAATGACGATTTTTCAACTCACCAAAAATAAAATTGCAGAAATTTGTCAGCCAGGGTTTGGATGATGCGAGGAGCAATGGAGAGCTAGGGCATCAATGAGGCAAAACATTCTATTGGGCTTAAATTTTTTCAGCTAAGTTTTCGTTTCCCTTCTTTATCTTAGACAATTTGCATGCAAATTATTTTAGGGTTTTTATCAAATATTATATTTACTATAGGATTTTGGTAAATTTTAGTAGATTTTGAGTTATAGTTTCCTTCCTATGGGCCAATTTACAGCTAAACCCTTAGAATCATCCTTAGAAGTAGAGGTTAGTGAGGGCATCACAGAGAGGCGATCCTCGTTGCTCAAAGATATGACAATTTTTTGGCCTCAAAAAAATGGATTGATATGAGTTGGAAGTCTCCAGGAGTGAGTCTATCCTTTCTCTCCAAAGGTTTCTTCCTAGACATTTTTTGTTCCAGGGAGGAAAGAGATAGAATCCTAAAAGGGGTTCCTTTGCTTATGGGAAGAGCATGACTCTTCCTTACCTACTTGTATGAAGGCTTTGCACTGAAAATGGAAATCTATCCCTAGTGCCAGTATGGGTTAGGATGTATGGGTTGCCCACTGAATTCTGGGAAATGGATACCTTCAAGGCAATAGGTAACACTTTGGGGGAATTCCTTGAGATTTGAGAAACTAGAAAAGATGGATTCTTGGCTATTTATGCTCGGATATTGGTCATGATTGATATAAGTAAACCTTTACCAGAATCAATCATTCTTAAGTATGGGGGTAAGTTGTGGACCCAAACCATAGATTATGAAAACATATCTTCTAGATGTAGAAGATGTCATGAGGTGGGGTATATTGAGAGATCATGCCCTAAAAGAATTCCAACAAAAACATATGTAAAAAATTGTAAGAGAAACTTACAAATGGACAAGGATGAGGATAGTTTTCAACTTCTAAAAAATAGGTCTACACAGATGAAAGTAAATAAACAATGGAGACCAGTAAGGAAGGATATTGGAAGAAATACTAATACTTTTGAGGCTTTAGCTTATGAAGAAAAAGAAGATCAAAGCTTAGAGGACACAGTACAACAGGTTTAGAATATTAATAAGGAACTGTTTATTTAGTATGATCTTGATTTAGGGAAGAACATTCTTAATGAACCTAAGGAATGTGTCTCATCAAATTTTTAAGACTCTCTTGAAGTACCATGCACCATTCAGGAGAAGAAAATTGATAGAGAAAATGCATTATTAGATGTTAATACCTCTACCATTAATAAGGAAATACCAGAAAATGAGTAGGACAAGTTAAAAGCTTTTGTAGTAGAGCCAGGAGAGGATAAATCTAATGAAAAAGGAAGTTGTGAAAGAATATTGAGGAATAGAATAATAAGACATACTCCTGATACTATCAAGGCAAAAAAAGGAAAACCCTCTAATTATCAAGCGAGATCCAGGGAAGCAAGAGGAGAGTTTAGACCATCTCTTGGGACACTACTCAATGGTCTGGAAACTATGGCAATGGATTCTTAATATGTTTGGTAAATGCATGGTGATGAATGGTAGAATTGAAGAATGGTTAAAGCAACGATAGAGCACTTTTAAAAATGAGGCTTTACAGACAATCTGGGATATATCAAAAGATACAATACTTTGGACTATTTGGCTAGAAAGGAATAGAACAATATTTAAAGGAAAGGAAAACATTTTAAAGGTAATGAAAAGGAAGATTTGTTTATCCATAGAGGAGTCTAAACCAACCCTATCAACTCATCCAATTCCTAAGCTAAAAGCAAAGAGCTTTGATAGATGGAGTAAAGTCATGAAATGGAATTATGACGTTGGGTATAGGAGAAACAAAAAGAAGGCAAAGAATATAAAGTGGAGACCACCAGATGTGGAGTTGGTCAAATTGAATTTTGATGGAGCATCTAAAGGAAATCTAGGACCAATAGGAGAAGGAGGAATAATTAGAAATAATAGAGGAGAGATTTTGTCTTATTACTCTTTCAATAGTGGATTTAAGACAAGTAATGAAGCTGAAGCTTGGGTGGCTTTGGAAGGGTTAAAAATATGCAAACAAATGAAATGAAATAGAGTATGGATGGAAGGTGATTCACTAATAGTAATAAATGCAATTTTGAGGAAAACAAAGGCTCCATGGAACATACAAGAGATAATTGTGGAAATACAAGACCTTGCTATATTGTTTGAAGAAATTGGGTTTACACATACGTTAAGGGAAGGAAATAAATGTGCAAATAGGCTAGCCAATAGGGGGGTTTCAATTGAGGGTTGTGAAGTTAAATTCTCCTTTCCTTGGGTAGGGGAAGTAGTAAGTTTAGCTAAAGTAGAGAAGAAAATGTTGACTACCTGTATAAAATAATGATTAAGATTTACTTTAATGTTTTCCATTGGTAGTATTTGCTCTATTTTATAACAGTAATGTGTTTAAATATAAATTGTTTATTACAATTTTTGTGGTTGCACTTATGCTTCAAGAAGGAAACTAGCAATTCAAATCTGGTAAAACGGACAATGATAGTGTGATGTTTCAAAAATATTACTCTACTAAGATGCAATGCATAGACAAGAGAGGTGGAGTTTTGGTATTGTGAAGGCTGCTGTAGGAAAATCTCAAGAAGAAGGATGTTGAATTCTAGAATATTTATATTCACACAGAAAATTGAAGAAGATCCAGAAAATGAAAATCAAGAATTCAGACATTTTATGAAAATTGATGTAGGTATCTAGCTATAGCAACTTAATTGAGATGAGAATTGAATCTGTTTGTAGACTCAAGCTTTACAGTAGATAGTTGTGATTTGTCAAGGGTGGAGGACTCGAGTACAACTCCTTGTTCTCAAGTGAAAAAAAAGAAAATAATTCAAATGTACGAACTGAATAGTCATTTAAAGAATCATATTTCCATGATTGTAGCTTGGAACAAAACCGCTTAGAATGCATTGGAAATGTTGACCCATGTAGAATATGTTGAAGGGGTACTGCTCTTCATATTCCAGTCATAGTTCTACACTAGATAAGTATTCTGTCAATTTTAGTTTCTAAAAACCACATGAATCAATTTTTATGAAGATAGTCTCAAAATTAGATGTATCATTGGTTCCAACGATTTTAAATATCAGTATTGGTTCACATTGGTTGTCTGTGAATATTAGACTTCGTGCACATGTTTTCAATGGTCACTTTAAAGCTCAAGGGCTGTCTTCTTTTTTAGAAACTGTATGTAACTTGCAAGTTGTTTTTGGTTCTCTTAAGTCTGGCACATCTTTCTTGTGCCTGGTCACAGTTCGATTGAGTTCAACATCAACTGGTTTGTGAGCACGTCCCTAGAAGATCTATTTGTTTTGTATATATTATAGATATTACTTTATAGGAGCATCCCTAGAAGATTTATTTGGTTTGTACGTATCAATTACCTTTTTTTTCTTTTGATGGAGTTGGTATTTTAGTAGTAAATTTATATATAGGACATATTCTCAACACCTTATTTATATGAAAGGCCATTTGTATTCCGTATCTTTAAATCATTAGAAAAAAATAGTGCTCCAGCTCACAATTTTTGCAACTTATCTTCCTTTTCTAGTATGAATAAAAACACCCGTTCTACAAAATGATTATAATGATATACATTAGCCATTTTATTTATGAAAATAGAGCTATAAATCTCAACCTCAAAATGCTTGACGTGCATTCTATTGAAAGGCTTATGTACTATTAGAGCCAAGGTCATTGTTTATTGAGTTCTTACATGAACCAGTGATTATTAAAAGCAAAGTATCTGCAAAAAGTCCCAATTGCCTGTGATTATTAAAAGCAAAGTAGCAGCAAAAAGGCACAATTGCCTGTGTAAAGTAGCAGCAAAAGCAAAAGTAGTTCGTCTCATATACTTGGTTTATTTTTTTGAAAAATAATTTGAAAAACTTATATTAAAACAAAGATCATTTACAAGTTGGGATGAGACTTCTCCCAGCCTTAGCCAAAGAGAACACATGTTTACAATAGTAAAAGAAGATTTGCATTGGAGCCAAATCTCCTAAACCATATTTCTACAATGGTTGTTCACCTGTTTACAATTGTAAAAGAAGATCTACATTGGAGCCAAATCTCCTAAACCATATTTCTACAATGGTTGTCCAAATTAGCTAAACACTGGATTTTCTCACCAACCTGCCTAATCATCTCATCCTCAATAGCCATGTCATTGTGCCATTGAACCCCTACCTCCTTCTCAGTACCCATCTTAGCTAGGAAGTCTACCACTTTATTTAGATCTCTACTCACATAAACTGGAATCACATCATCTAATTCCCTCCACAATTCCTTAATTTGAGTGACAAGAATCCTCAACCTCCATGTCTTCAAAGCAAAGTTCCTCATGCAATCCAAAGCTCCTACCATTATTTGAGAATTTGATTCTAGGATTATCCTCCTGTAACCTTGTTTTACTACCCAAATAGAAGCAGATTTGATAGCTAAGGCTTCCGCTTCATTGTTCATGGCCCTTCCCAAGCCTTGCAGTTCCCAATAGAGCATTGTCCCAACATGATTCCTGCAAACCACTCCAATTCCAGCTCTACCCGGATTACCTTTTGCAGCTCCATCAATATTAATTTTAATCCAACCTTTTGGGGGTGGTTTCCAACTAGCTCTGTCCTACCCCTCTTGCACTTCAACTTCCTTCTCCATTGTCCCTATAACAACTTGAGTTTCCTCTTTAGCATACACTGCCACAGTTTCTGTGACTTTGCTCCAAATGACCTACCAAACTCCATCTAAAGATGAAAAGGTTTCTCTAAAAATTCTACCATTTCTCTCCAACCACACTTGCCACCAAATGAAGTTTAATCCAAGCTCCCAACCGATACAAAGAGCTTTAGATTTAAATCTACCCCTCTTCCATATTTCCCAAATATTAATCCAATTCAAATCACCATTAACTCAAATTTTATAAGATAAAAACCATCTCTCCTAGATCTGCGCGTGAATGGGCACTCAAACATCAAGTGGTCAGATGTTTCCTCACTCTTGTAGCATAAAACACATTGATATGGACCAATGATTCCCCTACGTCTGATATTATCAAAAGTAAGAATTCCATTATGCATGAACTGCTAAGAAAAAAGTTTACTTTCGGCCAACCCTTGGATTGCCAAATATTTCTCCAATCCTCAACTTGATATGCATGAGGAGGAGGCTCTAGAAGGATCTTATCATATCCATCCTTCACTGTGTAGACACCAAGGCTCCCATAGCCCCAAGCTAATTCATCCTCCTCATCTACCTATGAGAAATATTTCTGCCAAGATTTTAGTCATGATGGGTGTCAATTTTGGAGGGATTGAAATTGGCCACTCATCCAACTTCTTAAACTGCTTAAACTTATAATCCCCTAGTTGACTAGTGTTGAAATAACTTTTAATTTGGACCCAACCCCTAGTTTCCATGGCTATTTTTATTGGTTGCAGTTCTAGGAATTCAACAATGATAGGTGGGTATTGATCCCATGAATCTATCCAAAATCATGCCTTCTCCCCTCTCCCCACTTTCCAAAATAATCCATCTTTCACTACCTGAGATCCTAACTTTAGAGCCTACCACACTAAGGACCCATTACCATCCAAAGGGAAATGACCCACCTCATTTGGGTTTACCTATCCCAAATATTTACTAGTTAAAACTCTATTGAATAAAGAAGTTGGTTGGGAAATCCACCTCTAGTAAAGCTTTCCAGCCAAAGCTTTATTATTTAACTTTGATCTCCTCAGTCCCAAACCTCCTTTTACCTTGGGTTGGCTTACTTTCTCCCAACCTACTAAGGCCCATTTCCTCTCTCCTTTTACTCCTCCCCATAAAAATTTTCTAGCCATCTTGTCCAACTCTTTCCATATGGTATGTGGGGTAGCAAGGATAGAAAATTTATAAATTGGCATGGCTTGAATGATTGATTGTAAAAAAGTTAATCTACCCCCATAGCTTAACCATTTGTGAGACCAATGATTAATTATTTCCTTGATACAATCCAAAATATTCCTCCAGATATCTATTTTTAGTTTTTTAAAATGCAAAGGGACCCCCAAGTATACCACTGGGAGAGAAGTCCTCGTGAATCCCAAGATCTCTAAAATTCTATCCTGAAGCCTTTGATCAAGATTGAAAAAGACCACTTTGGATTTTTTATCATTGATGACTTGGTTTGTGGCCCTAAGGTAGACATTAAGTGTATCTCTAATCATTCTTGCTTCCCTGAAGTTGGCCACTCCCACCAATCTTATGTCATCCACAAACTGTAGGTGAGTCAAAACTTCCTCACCCACCTTGATACCTATTAGCAAACCTTGTTGTCTTCTCCTCAAGATGAGTCTACCCAAACCTTCAACCAATATGAGAAAAATATAGGGGGAACAAGGATCTCCTTGATGAAGGCCTCGAGTAGCTCCAAATGGTTGTGAGGGAAGACCCTTGATTAACATTGAGTATGTCGGAGTAGAAACACAACTCATGACCCATTCTATCCAATCCTGAGAGAAACCAAAGGCTGCCATCATCTTTGACAAGAAGCTCCACTCCACCCTATCATAAGCCTTTGACATATCCAATTTTATGAACATTCCCCTATTACTAGATTTTTGCATTGAATGGATTACCTCCTGAGCTAGAACCACACCATCCAAGATCTGCCTACCCTCTACAAAACCCCCTTGCTCCGAGGAGATAATGCTATGTAGAAGAGGTTTTAGCCACTCAACCATTACCTTTGTGATTATTTTATATATGACATTGCATAAGGCAATAGGTCTATAATCTGAAATATGCACCCCCTCCTCCCCTTTTGGAATTAAGGCAATGAAAGTATGATTTAATGCTTTAAGCATTCTTTTACTACCTTTGGACTCCTCTATAACAACCATTACATCCTCCTCCAAGTTGTCCTAGAAGGCCTGAAAAAACTCAATTGGAAAGCCATCTGGACCTAGTGTTTTTCGGTGCTCATTCCAAAGACTACTTTCTTCAGTTCCTCTCTATCAATGGGTTTAAGTAGGGCCTGATTTTCTTCTTCAGAGATAATAGAGGGTATGACAACAAGAACTTATTTTTGAGCCTCTTCATCTTGCACCATACTTTCCTTAAATAGTTTAGAAAAATAATCCATTGAATGGAAATGCATACCTAGAATTGTATCAAAGGAGTGTCCGTTCTCATCTTGAAGAGCTTCCATGTTGTTCATCTGTCTCCTAGCATAAGCAACCCGATGGAAAAATTTGGTATTTTTATCACCTTCTAATAACCAAGTGGTTCTTGCTCTCTGTTTCTAGTAGATCTCCTCTTGGTTGTCAATGTCCTCAACCACTTTACGCAATGCATCATCCTCTTCTTTGAGCTGCTCTGTAATTGTTCCTTCCCTGAAGTGTTTTTGAACCTCATCCCATCTGGCCACCAATGGAGCTCTTTGGACCTGGAAGTCTATCTTGTTAGCTCACCTCCATTGTTTCAGTTGATCCTTGACATAATGAAGTTGCTTGTGGAATCTAAACATTGTTGTCCCATATGCTGGGCGACCCTCTTCCCACCACTATGGAATTTTCTTTCGAAGTTCCTCTTTTTGTAACCAAAAGTTTTCAAATTTGAATGGTTTGTGATGTTGCACTGTCTTGATCCCCCCTTCCAACAAAATGGGAAAGTGATCTGAAACTGGACCCTCCAAAATCTAAAATTTTATATTCCATTTCACAAATGCCTCCTCTGAAACCAAAAAATGATCTAACTTCACCTTCCTGCTATGTGGCTCCCTCCTCTTATTAGTCCAAGTATAGTTGGTTCCAGGGCATTTAATATCCACCAAGTGTAATGCATGGACTTGGGCAATCATAAGTCGATCCCCTGGGTCTAAAATTGGGGTTCCCCCTTCCTGATCTCTAGAGGATAATTTAGCATTAAAATCCCTAACAACAATCTAGTCTAACTCCTCCCTTGAGACTCTCATGTTATGCACCACTTTCCATTGATGCATCTGACCATCTAGGTTTTGAGCCCCATAAAAATTTATGATTAAAACCTGCTCAATTGTCACATTGTTCCTAAAATGCGATGTGAGGACACCCCTCCAAGCTATATGTTCTATTGTCAGTCCATTCAAGAGAGTTCCAAAAAGTAACTATCCCCCTTGAGGCCCCTTGGGCAGCCACTTCCATATGACCAACACCCCTCCAAAGTCTATTTATTATTTTACACATAAGATCCAATGATATTTTTGTCTCCTGGATAAGCAAAAAATATGTTTTACATTTTTCTAAGAGTCTTCGAACAATATATTGATGGGTTCTACTGTTTAAACCCCTAACATTCCATGATTGTATAATCATTGGTTACCTTGAGAGTAGTAAAAATCTATTGGCCTCACCGATCCTCCAGTGATCAGTTTGTCTCCTTGAACTGCTATCAATTCCTTATTTGATTTTCTACCCACTCCTTGAGAGCTGATATTTTTTATCTCTTTTCCACCTGAGTTATCCCTAGAGTTGGCCTTTCTCTATTCTTTTCTGCTATACCCATGATGACATCCTTAATTATCGGTTGCTCTTGGTTATGCACTATCAATGCCCCTACAATCTCTGATTGTGGTAACTCACTGTACTCAATTACCTGCTCTAGGATGGGAGGAGGTGAAAGAGGGGCTTGAACATGGCTGTTATTATTTTTATTATTCCCATCCACTCCTTCCATGAATTGTTCTTCTTCCTGGTCCACTAGTGTCTTGAAGATCTCATACCTATTGGAGGGCTTGAGTTGGGTTTGCTCTTTACCATATTTTTTCTTTTGCCTTCTCCTTCTTTTGGGTTGTTCAAAACCATCTCCCTATGCTTCTTTTCCCTGAGAAATATTGGTTGTTTCTTTATTGATTGTTGACTTACCCTCCTTAGGAAGATTTGACATTCCTAGAGGAGCCTCCATTTTTATGTTCATATTGTTTGGGCAGGATCGGGCCAAATGCCCATATTTGTGGTAAACTCTGCACTTGAAGGGCAATGCCTCATAATCCAGTTGTTGAATCCAAGATAGTCCTGCAAGTTCGAGTTCAACCTCTATCGACAAAGGCTGGCTAAGATCCATTTCCATGCATAATCTAGCATAAATAATTGTGTTTCCTTCCATTGTGTCTTTGGAAACACCCAAATGTCTTCCAAGGGAATTGTCGATAATTTCCAATACCTGCTCACTCCAAAACTCCATTGGAAGTGCATACAAATGGATCCAAATCGGGACAATAGTGGGTTCAATTCGAGGATCAAATCCCACTCTCCAGGGTTGAACAAATAATCCTGTCGGACCATGATTCCTCTTTTCTGATTCGAAAGCCCTATTTCTATCGGCAAGTGAAGAAAAACTAACAATAAAATATCCATTGCTAATAAACCACAAAGAATACTCACCAAGAGGCTCCCAGTTTTGCCGGACCCAGGAATGCAAAAAATTTAGGGTAGGGCGAATACCCATGAATTTACAGATCAAATCATGATTGGCTCTATATAAAACTGTTTCTTCTACCATCCTTTGCTCAATGACAATCTTTGGCCTTGATTCTGACTGTGGCAAGCATCCATTAACTCGTTGAGATGTTGATCTATTTCCAGCAGTCGTAAAGAGCATTTTTAATGCAGTTTTTTGTGCTTCTTCAATCTCTGTTGGAGATTTATCCTTTAACAAATCTGCAAAAGAACTATGTCTCTCTAAAAGAGGATCCAGAGGTGTCCCCATTGGGCCCTCCTGGGGCAACAATCTTGTCTTCAATTCCACAACAACCAAAAATCTCTTCGGCTACCCAACTTGTTGGATGTGTCTCATCCTTTTTCGGGCCCCCTTTTTCCGGAGATATTCTCGGAGCTATTTTCGGAGGTGTTGGAGGGATTCCCGTGATTGGTGGGTATGGGTGGTTTTAGCCCATGGTATTGTGCCCATGGTATTCTAATACCACGTTGTGGTTTAGGGTTGTAAGAGTTTCCTTTATATTGATTGTAATGTCCCATTACGGGCAAGGTGAATAATAATATTAAAGGAGGTGTGGCTCTTGTTTGCTGGACGTAGCCTATATCGGGTGAACCAAGATAAATCTCGTGTTCTATGTGCATGTATTTTGTGAGTTATTTTCTTTTGAATTATTTATTTCTGCATTATTATTTTGGAATAAGTTTGGGTATATCTCTTCACGACTGATGCCCTAGTTTTCTCTTCTAGAGCTCTCCCTTCCGTCTTCTTTCCAAAAAATCCTCCACAAATTCCCATATACTTGGTTTATTACAATCCTAGGTTTATTCAATAGAATGATGACCTTTTAAAGTGAAATTCTTGAAAATCATATCTTATACTTTATGAAAGATGGTTGTTCCATCATGAAAAAGTACTGATTTACAAATAAAAACAAAATTGCTGTGTTTTTACTCTATTTTTGCGAATGCAGCTGATTTTCTCATGAGAATCGGCAAGATTTTGGCAGAAATTTCGCTGCAAGTAGGCAAGTTTCTCCGTGCCGAGAAATAAAAAAAAATTGCGGGCCAGGATTTCTTGCGAGTTTTATGAGAATTTGTGGGTTCCGACGTTTTTTCTAACTATGAGGTGAAGTACATGCATCAAAACATGCTGGTTTCAGTTTAAAAGGAAGTTAATGATTGGAACTGAATTTGAAATACCACTGACTCAATCCTAATCTACAAGCCTCCACTATTGGTTATTAATCTATTGGAGAGCAATTTGTTAAACTTGTATATAATCTTGTTAGTTGAATGGGTTAAGGGGTCATGACTGATAACAACTGTCTTAGAATCTGGTGTTACATCAATCTCATCACATCTTTTTAGGGAATCAACCAAAGCACTGCCATGAATATGCTCAATCCCTCTAGATGTTGAGTCATTTGCAAAGTCAAAATCATACATAAAATGCCTTTAGCTTTTCATTTTAAGAAAGAGTGATAGGGTGACTTTGACTCCAAATTAGACTGAAGCTCCAGAAATGACAAAATGTATACAAGAACTGTCCTTATTTTTTGAGTTACTCACACCTTGTGCCTCTCTATACGAGAATAGGAGGTCCTTTATAAAAGATTCTAAAACTCTGAAAGTTTTCTAGGGCATTCGTCTAAGGAGATGATATGTTTTTTTTTCTCTTTGTGATGAAGATCTTAAACTATTTGGAGATCCAAATTTTATGCACAGGTTTACAGAAGAAAAAGTATATTTTTAGAATGGCTTACAAATTTTCTAACCACACAAAGGGATTGATAGTATAACATCCTTAAATCGTGACCAACATGCCACAACTTATGTTCTTAAGAAATATGGGTTTTTAACGATTAACATTGTGATCTTTGAAGTGTATATAGGTAAAATATTCACCATCATATACAATACAACTTTTACAGTCACCCATGTGCTGTAGGTGAGTTGGAGAGGGTAGGGCAATCCTCCAAGGGAGGTCCCTGGTTCGAATCTCCACCCTACCAAACGCACATTGGGTACCCAAAATCCAGTTGATTATGCTGGTGCGGTCAAGTCCGGAAGCGACTCCCGGGTGATTTTGACGGTGTAGAACCCCCTGGTCGTGGTTTCTTAGACCAAGGCAGCCCCGCAAGGGTTTTTTTGCTAAATTAAAAAAAATAACTTTTATAGTCAAGATCTCAAAAATGGATTAGACAAGGACTTCACACCATGCAGTAAAGGAAGACCAACAATAGAACACTGTATGTCTACCAAGAGATGTGGGTTGTGTCCTAGTAAACCATCATTATTGCATTGGTCATGTTCTCTGACGGTTAGACCTGGTCTGTAGATACATGCGTGTCCTTCATGCTATTCTCATATCCGCTTATGAAAATTGGTCACCACAATTAGGTTTATTAAAATGCCACAAGAAACAATTGAATTGCATGAAATTTTGTTGCAAAGAAATGTGCCTAACTTTACTGCAGCAGGGCATTAATGGATAACATTTTTCAACCTTCTAAATTTGTACCATCAATCAGTATATCCAATGAGTTTTAGAGGCACAAATTATTTATGAATGTAACTCCTTCAGTCTTGGATAACAACATAACTTGTCATACAAACTAGAACCTCAGACAACATAAGTTGAACTTAAGACAACATTTGTAAATGTGCACCATCTGACTAAATTGGAATTCTTGGCAATAGGGGTCCATGACTGGCTATAATCTGGTCTCTGCATAAAAAGTGCATTGGAGCTTGAAGTGCTGGACTTTAAAAAAGCAAAAAAACTTAAGCATATCTGTTCTCTTAATTTTGACAGTGTTGAGGGCTTTTACAAAATGACATTCCATGTCATGGTCTTCCTCAGTCCATCTCAGTTTTGTGTCCAGTCAGTCGCTTCTCAAGTCCAAATTAGAAAACCTGGCCCTATCAAGTTGGTATGGTGTCTTGACAATTTCCTCCATGGCCATCATTTGTGGATCTACATGCTCCAATTGTGCTGCCCAAGGGCTGTCAGATTACAGTTCAATTACATTTGTGCTGCCCTGGGCAAAACCTTAAATCACAGACATATCTAGCTTGGTTGAGTTCTTTCAGTGTTTGGAGACCCTTGCCTTCGATGCCCCTCAGGAACACCTTTATAATTCAAAAGTGCATTCAATGTCTCATATGGAACATCTTTCATGGTTTATACATGTCATGGGTCTCATGCTATGTTTGAGACGTGTTAATGTATCAGTAGTGGGAGATATGTGAATAAATAGAGATGCGGAATAAATCTCTATGCATGCGCAAAACATTATTGAAATGAATCTACAATATAGAATCATCTTTTTGTGTCTGAATCTAAATGAAGATAATAAGCCCATGACAAGAATGTTCTGCAATAATGAAATTCAATTCTGAGCTGGTTAAACTTGATATACAAATCTCAATTTCTTCAATTGTGGGCCTGACAGTGAAGAATTTGACACTCCAAACAGGAGGTCCAAGGTTCAAATGCAGAAGGGGGTTAGGGTTCTACACCAGACCTTGGTAACCAGAGCAGAATCTAAGTGGCTTAACCAGTGTTGGGAAAACAACATTGTCCAATATGGCCTATGGCCTTGTGGATGTTGAAAGCTACTTTTCTTTCTTTTTCCTTTAAAGTTTTGTATTTCTATTTGTTGGCAGTGAAAAACCATGAAACAGGCTTGTTTTAAGCTCTCTTCAAAATAATCTAGCATCGTTCCATGCCTTTGATGTCATAGCATTGAGAATCTAAAAGTATAAGAGTGAGAATCATAGGCAGATCCTTTTCAAAGGACTCAGATTCCAGACTCGATCCATATTTTGTGACTGGAGATTTTGTCAAACTCAAAATGCAAGTAATAGAAAGGAAGAAGAAAGATATTTGATTACCGTCCACAAATAACCAAAATGGTTCAATGAGACTCAAATGCCACTTGGTTAATGTTGGCCACGGATCCGCCACCTGGGAAGGACTTGGTGTGTCAATGCGCCCTAGACCCGCAGACCAACATTGAAAGGCCGAGAGGAAGGGATGCCCCCGTGCCGATCTTCGGAGAAGGCCGACTCCTTTCCTAACCTACTTGGGGGGTTTAGATAAGGGTGCAGGAAAGAGATTTAAAAAAGGGGGTAAAGGGAACTGGAAAGAGATTGAAAAAGATAAGGGAACAGGAAAGAGATGTAAATATCATGCGTTTCAGGTGGGGGGAGAACAAGCAGCACCATCGCAAATTTGCATCCGAACTAACAACAATTAAAACAAAGCATGTAACAGAAACTGCAGCTGCTATTCTACCCTATGTATCCTTTTGTTTAGTATTCCAGATCCAAATAATCACCAATGCCCAAATCCATAATTCAGAATTCAAACAGACAGAAATATAAATGGACATGAAGCAGAAATACTAGCGGAAGGCAGCATAAAAGGTGACTACGGTTCTATCCTATGTATCCTCTATCTATGCATTCCAGGAATACTTAATCATCAAATACCGGAGTCCAGAGTTCAGTACAACAGTAAGCAATGAAATAAGAAACATGAGGCAGAAATGACAAGGAGAGGCAGCATACAAGATGATGACAGTAAGCAGAGCCAAGGATGCTTTGAATTAATTAGAAGGTGGTCCGTCACAGCAGAGTCCTCTAGCAATATGTTCCCCCCCTTTTACAATGATGTGGTGCGGCTATTTATAGCGCAGTTTCCCCCCAATTACAATCCTGGGCACGAAATCCCAGAGCTGACAAAAGCTGACAAAAGCGGCGAAAGAGCTGCTGATGTTGACTCCTGCAGACAGGGGTTGTACTGGCAACAAGGTCCTCCTGAAGACTTGGCAGCTACGTGGCAGTGCGGTTGATGAAACTTTGAGTCAGCATGAATGTGGGTAGCTGTGGTAGATGGAACTTGGCGTCAACTTAAATGAGGGCAGCTGGAAGAGGTGGTTTTGGCCCATGCTTGTCCTTTTTCCCGTCACATCTCGGCTCGGATCTCGAGGCTGGACACTTGTCAACTTCTGACGGGGGGCACATCTGCCTTGAAAGGCAGTCTCTCTCTTGTGTCCTACTTTGCCTGGAAAAGGAGCGCAACCGGGGAACAACGAAGTTGGGGAGGCCTCCGTGCCTTAGTCTGTTTTTGGGCTGCTTGGAAGATATTGCCCAACTACGCGCAAGCTAGAGGGCGCAACCCGACTTCGCTGCGAAGTCGGGTTGCGCACTCCAACACTTAGCCAATTTGGCAGCTGTTCAAACTGTGCACAGGAATCAGGGCGCAACCCGGCTTCGCTGCGAAGTCGGGTTGCGCTCTGGCACTTAGTCAATTTTCATGATCCACTACTTCCCAGGTGCGCGCAGGAAAGAGAGCGCACCCCGACTTCGCAGCCGAAGTCGGGTTGCGCTCTCATACTTAGCGAAATTTCTGTTCAGCTCTCCGCACTTCGGTTCCCTGCACTTCGGTTCCCCAAGTGCGCACAAAATTAAGGGCGCAACCCGACTTCACTGCGAAGTCGGGTTGCACACCCAACACTTAGAAAATTTTTGGGCCTTTGTATGAGCGCGAGCTTGGGAGGCCGAGCGCGATCGGAGGAGGCGCGATCGGGCGGGGCCCGACACTTAGTCAATTTTCTGGCCCAAAATTGAGCTTCCTGTTCCTGCTTCCTGGGGCCATAACTTTTGATCCGCTGACCCGATCGCCTATTATAATATATCGTCGGAAAGCTAGCGAGAAGATCTGCAATGATAAAATATCCAAAGCTTACTTCATCCCTTTTATCGCCCCCGTTTATGGCCCGCGAAAACCTGAACACCTCCGCATGCTCTTCGCCGCTTTAAAGCTCCATACTTAGGCCAAAGTTTATCAAAAAATTTAATGTGGCAAAATTGCCAACAGTTACAATAGTCTGGGAGAGCCAAAAATAGTGCTCTAAAGAATACAAAATTGCAATGGAAATAAAGAATACAAAACATAAGCTCGAACCCAGAACGGGTAGGATATGTCGTAGTGTGAAGTGACTTAATGTTAAACATTTATATATTAAATATAGTAGGCATCGTACACGGACAGCTTCAACTACTGTAAAAATTTTCTGCTCTACAATAAAAAAGGAAAACAAGAACGCAAGAACGCACTCCTGAGAGATCAGAGTGGAAACAATAATCTCAAAGCAGTATCAGTGCTTGATGCCCACATTTGCTGAATTCTTATCAACCAGTGTTAGTATACAATATAGAGAAGAGTTGGTGATATAAGGTAACCACAATTGCTACAAAAAGAGCAACATCTATAGGGGGATGAGGTTGGCAATTCACTTGCATTGCCTTAGATGTTTAGTGCATTGTATCATCATATGCCTGTCATGCCATTGTTTCTCCTTTTTAGTGGTCACTTGGGTATTCTTCATTTCGTTTTTATTGAGATGTTAGTCATAATTAGGTCATTGTAATTGACTATTTTTGCATTTAAACTTTGTGAGGCAACAGTTTTCAAGCAATCAGCCACATCAACACCTAATATTTACCATTTTTGACATTTCTTAACATGCCTATGTGTTGTTTTCTTCGATTGGGCAATTGTGATAAACTTCTACACTCTGATCCAAGTGATCAATGTTTAATAGACAGACAACAATCCAATAGACATACTATAATATGATAGCCATAATTTAATTTTTCTTTGGACTTTGTGAGACATGAATGGAGCAAGAATGGGGATGGACATAACAGTTCCCAACAGTCCATGCTCTGATATCAAATTGACAAAATTATAAATTACTTTATTAAGATCTCAAATATATACAACACCAACGGGCTCTAATATAAATAATGTATTGGGACAGTGTGTTGTACATCAAATCTACCTATCCATGTGCTGACTCCCCTTTAACTGATTACAAAATAATACCATCTTCAGTATATGCAAAATAAATGTCTCATGGAAAGAGAGATTAGGAGGAATTTGCTCCTAACATATCCCCCTCAAACCATAGCTTCGAGAGAGGAAGGAAAGCGCAAAAGTTGATCATGAACCACCTGATGCTGAACCCGATCATTCCTTGAGTAGCTGTGATGAAAATGTGGTTGAACTGTATTCGAAACAGCATCTTGCATGGATTGTTGAGAAAATCCCAAATTGACCAAAGAAAAGATGTGGATGGAGCCCAAAGTCTACAACTAACAAATGTGAACCAGTTGCCATGTTCAAAAGTGTTGACACGCAATGATGAACTTGACTCCTAAGTTGGAAACATTTGTGAAAAAGCTAAGAACTATTAAAAAATGTGAAACACCAACTGTGCATCAACTAAAATTTGTAACACAAACCAAACAAAAGCTGATGTGATCCAACTATCGGGAAAAAGAAAAAGAAAAAAGGAGGAGTCAAATACAAGTTTAGAAGACTCGAACAAAATCCAACTAATACCAGAAGATCTCAAATCGAAGCACCAAGGAAGAAACCAATCTCATTAGGAATGTCAACTGCTAGTTAAAGCAAACAAATGAGTGAACCAACTCTGAATCAGTAGAAGCAGCCAAACAAGGGACAAAGCCTCCATCTCAAAAATAACCTGTACTAGGGCAACCTGTGCTTATCACCAATGATTATAATCAAGCAGTGTTGATCACATACAAGTTTGAAGATGCTACAGCTGTGGCAATTCAATGCCAATGTTGTACCAATGATCTGTGCAATGGAATAAAAAATCTCTCAACATGAGGAATCATAAATCTAGTCTTTTAATTCCGAGAATTCATCTCAAAAAATGGTACCGAAACTGACAATTTGCATAGTAAAAAAAAAATGAAAAATGCTCGGATCTGTTCACTGTCTCTAAGAGAATGAAAGAAATGTTTGCTTAGGTTGTCCCAATAAATGTGCATTACCAGTTTCCTTCATGGAATCCTTGATTATAGATATGGAGTCTAGGAGGGTTACTGTTTGATAGACATTGCTTCATCCCAACATTGCCCAGCTAGTTCCACTTAGTCAAGGACATTCTCTTATGGAGATTAATCAGATCTTGTATTGGTCCTTTTATGGTGATTGAATGGGAATATTGGTCATCCTAAGCTGCATTATAGTAAAGATTACTGCCAGATTCATGCTTTAGCTTTAGTTTCGCAGGTCTTTCTTTCTCATGGTTATTTGTAAGACATGGATATGGATTTGTCTTTCCTATCTTATTATCCTTGGATTTGTCTTTCCTATCTTGTCAGGGTTTTGCCCCACCTCAAGTTACAATCTTTTGTCACAGTTTTAGCTTGTGGATACCTTTTGTTTTCATCATTGGATTTTCCTTTTTATACTCTTCCATGCTTTTGTATCTTTTATTTTGGAGTCTTGTTTTTCTACTTTGATCATCTGTGCAAGTGGGCCTAACGGTGGAAACTTTGGAACTCTGAATAGAGGTCGAAGGTTTGAGTCCTGTAGGGGTAGGTCTTGTGGACGTTAAAAACTACTTTACCTTTTACTTTCATTCGTTCGTTCTACCAACAGAAATTTGAGCTCATTCTAGTTTCAATATAATTGTATGCTTGTAATAGTTTCCTTCGTACAAGAACATCGATGAATACATCATCACACATTGCATTTTATGTGAGGAGAACACTCAATGGAACTGGTGAGTTATACATTCTTCCTTGTAGTTGAACCTGGTAGCACCCCATGTTTGGATAATCTTTGAAACTATGTTGGTCATATCTGATTATATGAGCCAGCACTGAAAGACCATTGAAAATGTCACTGGTGTCTATAATTTTAAGAATCATCTGAGAAAGAGGGTGTTGTCTTATGTCTATGCTATGTAATTCTTTCAAGTTTTCTTTGTTGTGGTTTGTTCTGTACATACAGTCGCAATGGAATTCTTGACCCTTTCTAACCAAAAACTACTGACATGGTTGGCCTTTGAATGCAGGGACACCTTTTCACGTCCAACATGCACATTGGTGCAACCATCTATGGAGCATGCCTCAAGTGACTCCCAGCCTTTGCCTGTCCCAAATTTTGGTATGTTTCTGACCTCTTATTTCCTTCTAAAGGAATTCAGTGCAAATTCAAGAATTGCGTATGTATTAGATTTGATCAATAAGTAAGGTTTTTTTGTTTAGTTCAGCATGCAATTACGCGCAACATGTGGTTGATTAAGCAACAATGACTCCCATTCTGTCCTACATAAGTTTGTATGGGCATTCACATCATGTTCACAATCCTGAATCCTTCCTTCGAAAGTTTGTCTATGTATTCATTTCATGTTCATAATCCTGATGGCACTTATGCTTTTAATTTAAATGTTACTAGCTGATGCTGCTATCCACTTGTATTAATGTATATGTTGCAAATTCAATAGACATCTGATGTGAGCTATCGAAATTGAGTACATTAAGGCCATGGAATTGCACATGGCCCTTTTTGTTAGCCTTGAAATTACCATCTTCAATTCCTTATTGAAATTAGGTGCTGATGCCATACACAGGTATTGCAAATTTAATATATATCAAATATGAGCTTTAGCAGCAGATTTGGATGGGTTACAGGCGGAATTTTTGAAGCATGGTATTGACCCTCTTGTTGGGCCCCTTGCTGATCTCTTTAATCTTGCTGTCTGTTCTGGGTTTCCTGAGTCCTGGACTCAGCATATCATTCACCCCATTCATAAGGCAGGTGATCCCCATGAACCCAATAACTACAGGACTATCATGATTGGGCATATCTTTGCCAAGCTCTATGCCACAACATTGGATGTGCTTCTCTCTCGAAGGTTGGAGGAGGGGGTTTCAGGGCTCTTGGCCAAGCTGGTTTTCGGCAAGATCATCAGACCACAGATCACATTCTAGTCCTAAGAGCTATTATTGAGGAGGCGCGTTCCAGGTCCTCAAAGGTTTATTGTTGCTTTGTAGACTTCAAGAAAGCTTTCGACATGGTGCCTCGACATTTACTTCTTGAGAGGCTTCGATCAATTGGCATCTCTGGGCAACTTTTGACAGCGGTTACACGGTTATATGAGACTGTGAAAGGTCAGTTTCGCTCCCCTCAAGGGCTTTCAGCCAATATTCTTAGCACCATAGGAGTGAAACAGGGATGCCCCCTTTCGCCGACACTTTTTGGGATCTTTATCGACGAGCTTGAGACTTTTATCAAGGAGAACGCTCACCCAGAGGATGGTTGCCTTCTTCACCATGTGTTGATTTCTATTCTCCTCTTTGCTGATGATGTTGTTCTTTTGGCCTCATCCCCTGAGGGGCTTCAACGTCATCTGGACACACTTGCCGCTTTTTGTGACTCGAGACAGTTGACGGTGAATCTTTCTAAGACCAAGGTTATGGTATTCAATACTACCAAAGAGGCCCTATCCCATCTCCACTTCCTTTTCCAGGGCCAGGAGGTCGAAATCACCACCTCTTATGTGTATTTGGGGGTTCTTTACACTGGTCCCACTTTTGGTATGAAACCCGCCGCCCATGTCCGGGTGTGTAAGGGGTATGCAGCTCTGTCTTTGCTAGAGAGGAATTGCTTCAAAGCACATTTTCAGGATATACCTGTGAAGATGAGGATCTTTGACGCTTTGGTCAAGCCAACTATTACTTATGGGTCAGTGGTTTGGGGCCCTAGTCTTGGCCCGACTGAGTGGTCACGGGTTGAACGAGTGCATACACTCTTTCTTCGACGATTCATTCGTTGCAAGGGAACAATCCCTCGTTCTATTATTCTGGCAGAGTTTGGGGCTTCTCCTCTCCAGCTTGAGATTATCTTCCTGATTATCGGTTATCTTCACAGGATCCGTACTTTCGGAGATACCCCTGAGGGTTGCAGGCGGTACCCTTACCTCGCCCTTCGCTCCTCGATGGAACTCTCTCCGAGTTCTCGAGGAGGCCGGAGGAGCTGGTATTTTCAGGTTTCTACTCTCCTGGCCAGCATTCAGATACAGATAGACAAAGCTGCCCCCTTATTCTTTGGGGGTTCTCCCCCCTCTCGGCTTACTAAGGAGAAGATGCTCCACGAGATTCGGAAGGATGTTAGTCTCCAAGTACACCAGATGCACATGGATCTCCCCTGTTGCCCCTCTTTCCCCCAAGCCGTCTTTCTACCATGAGCACTTCTTACAGATACAGGAGGGCAGAATAGTTCCTCCACAATACCTTCAGCAACACACAATGCATAGTCTTCGGATCACTATTGGGCAACTCGGGGTGTGTTCTCACCAACTCCGGATTGAGTCGATCACCATCTTCCGATGGAGGAGCGGATTTGCTTGTTTTGCTCCTTGGGTGAAGTTGAGACCCCGCATCACTTCATTTTTTGTTGTCCCATTTATTATGAGATCCGGGGTAGGTTCCATTGCCTTTTCAGGGACAACTCTCGATGTGTTTCTACCTTCTTCAGATACCCGGACCAGCGTTGTCTCGCACTCTTTCTTAGGGAGATAACTCAGCTTCGACGACATAAAATTTCTCCAAATGGATCTCACCCTCCTCAACATCGGCTCATCACAACATACTTCACCAACTCCGACGGACCAGGTGACTTCGATCGAAAACGCCCCACACCATCCAGTTTTGAATGAAGCGTGGTCACTAGACAGCGCACCAACAGTTTGTCATGGTTCCGAACTAGCAATGGGCAGAGACATATCATGGACTTCTTCAGCTCCGGTACTTCAGCCTCGACTGTTAGGAGAGATTAGTTTTTGGGAGATTCTCGCAGCTTGCCCCTCCCGGGGCTGCTCCCTCCCCCTCCTTCTCTCTCTCCGTTCTTCTTGGCATGCACTTCTCTCTGTTGGACTGCAGCCCTCCCCCCCTTCGCTCTCCCTTTTCTTTTCTTTTCCCTTTCTCTTTGGCCCGTTTGTCGGGTTTGATCTTGTATTTTTCTTAGTTCTTTTCTTTGTTGGGCTTTTTAGCCTGCTAGCTGGCAGTCATTATTGTACTTCTTATAGTCCCTTGGGTCTTATTTTGGCCCACCGCGGACATTAATAATATTTCATTTCATTTCATTTATCGCCTTTTTCCTTGGCCTTCAAATTACCATAATCTGCCTGACAAATTATGACAATTACCTGTATTATTAAGACCTTAACAATGTTTTCATGTTTAATTCTAAATGAGTGTTGTTTTGCTTTCTGTTTATGCTTCGGGTTGCCAAGTTGTTATGAGAGAAAATTTTCTACCATTTATTGTGTTTTAAACGTTAATGTTTGTATGAGTACAACCAATTACAACTGAAGGCTATATATTTTTGGAAGAATAAGAATCCAGTCTGGTTCATCTGGTTATTAAATGGTCTTCTCAAATTCCAAATATATCTAGCTACTTGGCTTGGTTTGTGATCTACTGCATTATAGGGGTGGGTTTAGCGTTTCTTCAGAAATGCTCTTAGAGAAGTGCTGTAATTTTATTTTTAATACAGGATTGTTGCTTCCATTTGGATAATACAACATTTTCTTTATCCGGAGATATGAAAATTTGTCTTCTTTAAAATGAATATATTTTAAAAAACTGGTTTCTTCAGGACTTCCAGAGAATATTCTCATGACAACCAATGCTCTTGTTTATCCTTTAGAGGATGAGTTCAAAAAAATAAAATAAAAATATGAGAGTTTCACAGGGACACATGCGGGGAAGTTCTATGGAACATCGATAATTTTCTTGGAAAGAGTTGGAATATTAACGCAATGAAAATCTCATGATAATTATACCAAATAATGCTCTCGTTAGGAAAAAAAAAATCCTCCTTTACAAAAAAATTATACATAATTGGGTTGTTTCGTGTTGGTAAAAATTGTGAGATATAGTGGGCTTGTAAGGCATTGCATGTATCAAAAGCTTTGCCAGTGCACAAGCAGGCATTGGGGTGAAAGTTCGCATCCTCTTTTTTGGTATTAACACTGCTTGAGGTACCCTGTGCTTTGTACGTTGCTGTAACTTATAATAATTACTAAATGACATTAGATTAAAAAGCTCAGTGGAGTGACTAATCCCTCTTGAAAAATAGTTAATGAAGTAGTGGCTTAAATATTTAGTATAATGAAAATCCTATGAAAAACATTCCATATGATTCCTTTGTGCGAAAAAGCTCTCAAAGTAGCCATTCTCTGCTGTACTGGAAATTCTCACAGCCCTGTTTCCTGCTGTTTCTGTGCTAGAAACAAACTTCAAGGAACTTGAAAAAACAGCTGTTGGGCTTCTGTCATAAGGGGGTGCACATACCTCTGCTGTACTGGAAATTTGCACTCCCCTGTTTCCTGCTGTTCCCATGCTCTGGACAAAACTTCATGGAACTTGAAAAAACAACAGTTGTGGTTCTGTCATAAGGGGGGTGCACATACAAAATTTCTGCTTTCAGAATTACATGACAAAGTATGTCTGTCAAACTGACATGACCCATTGAGGGTGGACCACAAAGAGTGCTTGCAAATTTGTGGAGAAATTGATTCAGTTGTTTGTATTGGGCAAAGGACACGACATGTTTGTCCTGTAGCGAATATGTATATGCTAATTAAAAAGTAATTACCATGTTTTACATAATTGCATTTTATGTGGTGCAATCATGCTAGTTTGTTTAACAGCATTGCTATTGAATACAATAACTGCCACGGCATTTTTTATTTTTTGTTTTGAAGCATATATTCTGATTTTTATTTTATTTTTTAAGTTCCAAGTAGGCTCCTATGAAACACAGCTTTTGCTTTTTGCTTTTAAATTTAAATCAGAAAAAAGCCTTCAGAGCTCTATGGGCAATAGCCAGCATTTCTTTATCCTAGGAAATGTCATAGGCCAATGGGGCTAGATACATGTGTGGTAGATCACTTATCTGGTTCTTCTTAATATCTATATGCTTGAAGATATGGATTGTTTTGATTTTGGCTGATTCTTGTGGTTACCTTTCTTTTCTGTTAATACTGCATTCTGCTAATGTTGAGACTCTGAAGGGGTTTCTGGCAAGGAGGCTTCTTCTTTTGAACAAAGGGGGAGGAGCGGGGCCCTCTGATTCCATGGCTGGAATTCTCCCTACACACCCCCTGGCAGATGTTGGGCCAGCTGAACGTGTTGAGCAAGACTCCACCCAATCTATTTCTTGGCATCAACTTCGGGAGATGCGGGTACGTGATGAAGTTGGTCAATTAAGAGCTGAGAAAAGCCCCTTGAAGATTTTCTTTTTGCTTGAGGACAATGGGTTGGATTGTCTCCCCTTGATTTTCTCTTTGCTTGAAGAAGGCCAAAGGAAATACTCTCCCCTGCCTTCTAACGATTTTCTCTGCTTGATGCTTTGAAAGGGTAAACATTCCTTTCCCCACCTGGGGATTTTCTGGATTGGTTTACAGAGACTGAAGGATTACTACCAATGAAGCTGTGGGCTGCTTGCTTTTTGCTCTTCTGTGCTCTGTGTCCATCAAATTCACAATTTCTGTTCTGCCTCTAGTTTTGACCTGGAATACTTTCTGCCTAATATGCTGTGGACTACTTTGTTTTTTGAGACAAAATTTTTCGTTTTGGAAACAAAATCTGCAGTTTCCATATACAAATATCTACACACCCTTCCATGGCTTATTTAGTTGTATGGGATAAAAGGTAAGAAGGCATGTGATTTGAGCCTAGGATATCCCCTCTGCTTTATTTCTCCACTGGTAGTAGACCCTCTGGAACCTCACCCGTAGACAATTTTTTTTTTTTTTCAATTGGTTATATGGGATTGAAATGGGCCCCACCCATAGTACATCATCATCACATAGTGGTATTACAACAAAGCTTGGATATCATCCATGTATCGCTTGGCAAGATTCGAACCTCGGTCTCTTCGAATGTTGAGTAATCTAACCGGTTGAGGTAATGCCATTTGATCTCACCCGCAGACAATTGAATCTGGTGCAGTGTGCTAGTTTGTTATATACATGGATATGTACTGGACTAAAATATGAAGTTACTCTCATGTTCTACTCTGCAATTTCATTTTGATCAGATATTTAGGTTGATGGCTGCTTCCAGAGATATGTGGATCATTATGATGGTTTTTAAGAGGATGTCAAGTAATGCTTTACCAGCATCTTTGTTCACAATTAGTGGTGAAAAGGTTTATGTATGCTGGTAGAGACATGCTTTAGTGATTTTGTAGGCAGTAGCTTACAGTAATAATATCCATGTAATTGTTAAATGGATGGTTCATTTCATCTTTTGTTATCAGTGCAATAGTTTCAAACTTTCAATTAATAGTTTAGTCCTTGTTAATAGAAACTAGAAAGCAATGCAGGACAATGTTATATAAATTTGATGACCACTAGTAATTAGCAAGTGTAACCGGGTTCTCGCACCCAGTTGGCTGGGTTCGCGAACCCGCACCCGCAACCGCACCGGGTTCGCGGGTTCACAATCGGGTACGGTTGGGCCGAACCCCATCCGAACCTTGTCTGACAGGGTTTAGCTTTGACCCAACCCTGTGGTTTTTAGGGTTCACCCAGCCGAACCCAGCCCAGTTTGGGCATTAACATAGGAAAAAAAATGTGGTAACTATTTCTATGATGGTAATTGTACTTTCCCTTATCCCGAACATTCCAAATCAACTGGTTTAATACATAGCAATCATGAACCACAAGCTATCTTCGCAACACGGAAGATGGCTTGTATTTGATCTCATCAATTGGCCCTGGAGGATCACGGTACTAAGAGTATAGATGAATATAGAGATGGATGCAAGGAGTCTCGTTCTTGGGTTGTTACTCTTTTGATTCGCCTGTCATATGTGCAAGGTCGAGGCTGGTGTAGAATATGTGGAGCATGCGTCAACGTATATTGTCCATATAAATAAATCCTTAATGCCTAATGTTTTCGCAACTCACGAAGATTGGTATAAATCGTTGCTTTATTCTGTCAAAGGAGCACGGGGCTGGCAAATCAAAGCGATCGAGGATTCACATCTTTACACTTACAATAATGTCCTGCACGGTTTCAGCGCAAAACTCACACAGTCAGAGCTTGATATGCTGGAGGAGATGCCTGGACATGTATTAACGTTCCCTGACCCCGTAGGCACTATGGATACGACTCATTCCTTAGAGTTCCTAGGATAACTAATATAATAATAATAAATAATAAATAAAATTATAATTCACTAAATAACTAATATAATAATAAATAATTAAATTAATACAAATATAATGCTTTAACTATTTTTTAATTTTTTGATAAAAAAAAAAAAAATATATTTTTAATTAAAAACTAGCCGCACCCGCACCCGCACCCAACGAACCCTATTTTTGACAGGGGCCACACCCGCACATGCACCCGCGATTCCCGCCGGACCCGCACCCCCGCACCTGGTAACCTTGGTAATTAGTTATGTTGCACCAAGTCCTCTTTAAAGGGGACGAGGAAAGGTGGGACATGAAAAGAAGACGTGTGGAACTTCCACTCAAATCCTAAGACAAAGGGGACAGTTGTACAAATTTTTCAAAAACAAAATGCAAATTTTAGAAGTACATAGTTCATTTCTGCCATGAATTATGCATGGCTGAGAAGTTTTAGCAGCAAGAAATGAGTTTCATGCCCATTTGTGGTGACTATATGAACAAACAAGCACTACACTTGAAAGCCTTCCAATGGAACAGAGGTAATTAGTTAAATTAGAAACGACGAACTAGAGAATATGAATATATATGTTGGTTTTCAGATACAATTTTTAGTTATTGTACTGATCTATTTGAGTTGTACTTGTTTTGGTTGTTTGGTGTGCTTGGTTAGAGAATCAATTATTCTACAAATATTCATGAACAAACAGCAGGGCATGCCTAATGTATTACTTGTTGATGAAGTTTACAAATTCTTATTGTAAATCATTATTGTGGATGGTTATCAAGTTTGGCTAATTAATGAAACCTCTATGTTACGTGCATTGTCTTGTTATTGATGGTTTTCACATCTTGTCAAGGATTTAGCTACGCGAGCATCTTGGCTAAAACATCTTGAGCATCTAATGCATTGCTTCTCCTTCTAGGGTTTGATGATTTTTTTAGACGCAGTGCTTGGATTGATGTAGTTATTGAATCTTTTATTCTTTTTTAATTATTTGCAGCTACTGAAAGGCTCTGGCCTAGAATTTATCCACTGGAAGCTCAAAGCTGGCAAACATATGAGCGTGTTCCTATGATCTGCATGTACTCTTTGCAGGTCAACCCTTCACCTGATCCTCCAGCTTTTGCTTCACAGACAGTTGTTCATTGTCAACCCATCAAGGTAAAATGTCCAACTGGTTGAAAAGAAAATCTATCTGAAAGATGTGTTTAGAATTATTGCCTAAATGAATAGATTCCTTCTTCCTTCAAGAAGTAATTACTCACATATTATTTTGACATTGTTGTAGATAAATCTTCAAGAGGAATCTTGCTTAAGAATTACCTCCTTCTTGGCTGATGGTATTGTGGTAAACCCTCGTGATGTTTTACCTGATACTTCGGTGAATTCATTTTGCTTCAGTCTCAAGGAGTTTGACCTTATAATTCCAGTGGATGCAACAAAAATAGATCAAGAGATTCGTAATGTTGTTGACAACTGCTTCACAGGGGCAAGACTCCATGTTGAAAGTTTGATTTTTTCAGAGTCTCCATCTGTGAGATTTAAGCTTCTGAATTTGGAAAAAGATCCAGCTTGCTTTTTGTTATTCAGTCAGCCTGTTGATGCTAGTCAAAGAAAATGGATGATGCGTGCAACACACTTGAGTTTATCTCTGGAAACAGAAAGCATTGATGATTTCACTCAGAGTAAAAACCGTTTTGATTGGAAATCTGGTTTGTGGCAGTGCGTGGAGTTGTATGAGCCTTGCATAGAAGGAGCAATGGTGACAACAGATGGTAGCCCATTGGTCACAGTGCCACCTCCAGGTGGTATGGTCAGAATGGTTGTAGCATGTAAAAAGTACATCTCAAACACATCTGTAGAGCAACTGCTTTTTGTTTTAAAATTATATGCGTATATGGGAAAAGTGGGGGAGGATATTTCAAAAGTTGGGAGCGGAGGAAAAGACAGAACTAAAGGTCAGAGTATTTCAAAGGGAAATAAAGAAATGGATAAGTCTGGATCACTTGGTGGCTTTGTTGAAATGGTCCCTAGTGATACTGCTGTTAGTCTTTTTGTGGATAGTGTTTATCTTAAGTTCCTAGAGTCAGTTCCTGCCTATATGGAGATTCAGGGTCCACCCTTAGTTCAGTTTTTGGGTAATGGACTTCATATTGAGGTGAGTCATAGAACACTGGGTGGTGCCATGGTGATTTCATCTGTTTTGTGCTGGCAAAGTATACAAGTTGATTGTGTTGAGACAGAGTTAAAGAATTCAGTGACGGATCAAGAGTCAAAGAATGGAGATTTTGGGCACCACCCAAATGGTACAGGCTTAGCATTACAAAGGGGAACAGAGTGTTCAGATTTTACACATGATGTTCCTCAAATGCGTGCAGTGTTGTGGATTGATGGACATAGAGATAGCTTGTCAAATGGACATTCAGATCAACACGGTCCTGTTGGCCATTTGCCCTTTTTGGATGTAAGTGTAGTCCATGTTCTTCCATATAGAGCACAGGATGCAGAATGTAATAGTTTAAATGTCACCGTAAAAGTATCTGGTGTGCGGCTAGGTGGTGGAATGAACTATAATGAAGCACTTCTACATCGTTTTGGTATTCTGGGACCAGATGGTGGGCCAGGAGAAGGATTAAAAAATGGACTGAATAACCTTTCAAGAGGTCCACTGGCTAAATTATTAAAGTCATCTCCTCAAGTTAAAGGTGCCAGTACTGAAGGTACATTTTCTTCTTCCAGAGTTGCAATGAAGAGGTTTTTTATTTTAATTTGTTTGCTTTTGTGTGTGTGTTTGTGTGCGCGTGTGTTCTTTCATTTTACTCTCCAGAATCAACTGTTCTAAGACAATATACTTGATTATTGTGCAGCTAATGCATTTGAAAAATTAGATAATGATCTATCTTTGGAACTTACGAGCCCAGATGATATTGAGATAGACATCAAACTACAAAATTGGCTCTTTGCTCTTGAAGGGACAGAGAGTATAACTGAAGGTCCAATGTCAGAGTTGCTCTCGAGTGTCTCTGTTCCAAGAGAACAAAAATGCTGGCACATGGCATTGCGATCAATATGTGTCAGTGCTAAGAGCAGGGAGAAATCTTCTTGCAATCAACTATCAGAGAAGGAAATCTCTGGCAAGAAGCATCCTGTCGAAACAGTTAGTGTAAGCTTGAATGCCCCCTTTATCATTCCATTATTGCAAAAATTGAAATTTAGATCTGGGAAGGAATATCATTGCAAGCTGCTTACTACATGGAAAAGGATTTGAATTGTTTATTATATTTTGCAGGTGAGTGTGGAAGGACTTCAGGTCTTAAAACCTCAAAATGTAAATATCAATACTCAGTTGCATACAAGCACAAATTGTGTAGAAGGTTGCTTATCTAGTCCAATACCACATGATTTCTCTTCAAAAAGAAATGGATTAATGCAGAACCCTGCATTGGGATCTAAGTCAAGAATCACTTCGAATAGTGGAGTTGATGTCAAAGTTCAAATGGTGATATCTGATAATGATGCTGATGGTGGTACAAGTGAATGGATAGTGCAGAGCGTGAGAGGAACTATTAAAGAACCGGTATTCTCAAGTTCCTAAGCCTTTAACCTTATAGCACATAGGTTTTTCGTTGACAAAAAGGGTTGTTTTGTTGAAAGCAAGTTTGTAGTAGCTGGTAGGGTAATTTTACATTCATTATTTTGCCCATGAGAACTCTGTTTGCAGGTGGAAATCGAGGCAACAAAGGAAGAACTAGATTATATTGTGCTTCTTTCCAAGTCAGAAATTGAATCACTTAGCAGAATCACTGCAGGGATTTTGCAGATTTTGCAGCTCCAAGGATCAGTAGGTCAAGCTGCTATTGATCAACTGAGCAATTTTGGTAAAAATGTCTTGTTGCTGACAATATTGTAGTTCCTATATATGCTGATTGACTTTACATTGTTTTAATACTTCAATTTCTTCTCACTTATGTCAATTGCCACAAAACACTGTTGTTTACAATATCTCGTCCTATGTGTGTGCAGGAGCTGGGAGTTTGGATAAGATTATTACGTCAGACAGTTTTAAGCGACGGAGCAGCATTGGCAGAATCTCTTGCATGCTGACAGATTTGAATGTGGAAAGTTCAGGGGAAGGGCCAGAATTCACCATCACCAGGCTTGAAAAAACTGTTTCTGAGTCTCAGATCATATGCTCAGCGTTAAGTAGGAGTTTAGCAGCACAGCCAGCAGAATCTAAAGATTATGCTGTGAGCACTCCTAGAATGTCTGCTGAAACAGGCATTAAAGAGCTTGCAGAACACCTCAAGATGATGCAGACCCTGTTACTTGAGCTTCGTAATAAAGTAGTGTAAGTTGGTTACTTTCATTAAGCAATATGCTGTAATATAGATATTCATTAGAATGATGCAACGATTCTTTTGTATATATCATCAGGCCGCTTTTGTAAGGCCAAATAACGATTGAGTTGGTAAAGTACATATCCTATCCATATTTATTTTTATGTGAGAACAAAAAATAAAGTGGCTGCAATGCTGAGAGTCCAAAACAAGGGAGCAAACCAAAGGTGAATTTGCTGTTGCTGCATGCAACCCTTTTTGTTATGAAGGTATGATTCTTCCATGCTGTATTCTAATTTTGTTGATGGCTTTTTCCTTTTTGGTCTCTTAAATAGACTGCAAACTAAAAGGAGAAAGCTAAATCACTTTAATGTTTCATGGTACAGAAAAAGCCATGCAAAGAGTTAAAAACATAATATTTTCTGAGAAAAGATAATTTATTGTGATGATGATTTTTGGTCTCTTAAATAGTCTGGCCTTCATGGGAATTTTAATATGATATTTTAATTCTCAGAGTTGCTTGAAAGGTTGACTGTCCATGCTCGTTGGGGTAATGGAGAGCTTTATCCATGTGGAGAGATCATGGGTACAGTAAATTTCATGATATGTGACAAAATTGTTTCTTTTCTGAAGAAGCAAAGGGCAGAGGACAATGGATTTTAATTTCACTCTGAGATGAGGGGTTTGGTTCACTATATCATACAGTATGTCATCCTTCTTGAACATCATGGAATTTCTAACATATCTATCTTTATCTATATCATACAGCATGTCATCCTTCTTGAACATCATGGAATATTTAACATATCTATCTTGATCTATGATGGCTGAAATTATTGTTTCAAAGCTCTAACTTGCAAGAAAATGAACTTTTAGATCTTCCATAGGATACACTGAAAGCCTGGACGTGATATATAACAAAGGATTATACCCTTGTAAGCTCCAGGTCTTGAAGAAATTGCACAGCATGGGAAATTGGGAATAAATGAATTTCTTAACTTGTAATGAACCATTATCCTTGTAAAAAATATGAATCAATGAATGACCAAAGCAAAAGATTACATAAGTTCATGGCAGGTGAAGTTTGTTGGATTATATATATATACACACAACAACATTAAGAGCTATTTTCAGAGGGTGCCAGTCACTAGTAAAATTGCATAAGGATTAAGCACATTTAGCATTTTTAGAACAAGCAACAGTGTCTGACCAAGTTCAACAATGACAACCTCAAATTCTCAAACCATTTTATTTAATTAACAGATCAAACTATTAAATCTGAAATTTGCAGTTCTTTAATAATTTTGTTTAACATGAAAACTTTCAGATGTGTCTGCAGTGGAGATAGAGCTTTTCTTTCAAAACTAATTTATTATCCTTACTCTTACTTGCAAGTATTAATATGATACAATATGCTCTTGTTTGTGCCATGGAAAATTGTAGAGGTTAAAGATGTAATCTGAATTCAGGGTTATGTTTATTCTAGATATATTTGATTAATATCATTAATGGATTTTTCTAATCATGATATCCTATGATCAATTTCACTTTTATTGGGGCCCTGGAATTATGGTAATATCTTTGATTATATAAATTATTTTAATCCATTTTTTTTGAAAGCTTACTAAGGAGTTTTTAACATTATTGATTTTTCAAGTTAAATATTAACATGGATAAAAGTGTAAGAGAGATATGTGGAGACAATGGGTCTGTAATTAGTTTGCCGATATGATAATGATTAAGTGCAAAGTAAAGGGGTCAAATGCACTCCCATTCTACATCTCTGTTCGAGGTAAACTTGAGTTGAAAGGTTTGTAATAAATGTTAAATCAACCATACTTTGGACTAACTCGAGGGATGAGTTGAATAGGATAATTGTGCTTAGGTGTATTAGTAATTCATAATTACTAAAGTAGAGTTTTATTGAGCCTGGCAGCACCTTTGTTCGTAAAGATGAAACTACCCTTAAAATGTAACAAGGTCAAAGCTAAGAAAACCTTGAACTTCATATTATATGTTTGAAGTAAAATGGATAAGAAAACGTATTATATTTGTACTTAAAAACTTAAATTAACATGATGGAATTTTACAAGCTAAGTCAATAGATAAAATTGTTTAAAAAATAACTAAGGTTTTAACTTAGGCTTTACAGTTATATGTAGTCTAAAAATTGTTTTAAAAGGAATTAAGGTTTCAATCTAGGCTTCGCAGTTCGATTTAGCCTATAAAGTAAAGGTAAAGTACTTTATGATGTTCATGGGTCATAATCCATATGAAACGGGTCTTATAGAGAGGATGTTTATTTAGTATATGGTTGTTCAGCTATTGAAGCATGGTGTACAACTCTATCCCACCTTAAACCTCTATCCAGTGTTCGAAAGACTTCACCACCAAGCTCCACTGTTAGGCCTATTTACTACTTTAAAGATGAAATCTTAAAGTAGTAAGAAGCATACTAAATTTTGTAAGGTTATATAAATAATTTAGTTAGAAAGAATGACAAGAGTATATTAGTGTAGAAGGCTCTTAATGGTAAGAGGCCAAAATCAGGGCCAAAATCAGCCTATGGGAGAGGAATTTCACAAAGAATCATTGCTGCCTATCTGAAAAGTTTTTTTTTTTTTTAATTTGTGGAAAACATCCCAAAAGGGATGCCACTTTCGGGTAAGACCCAAGGAGGCAGGGGTATCTGCCTATCTGAAAAGTTAACCCCATATATATATATATATATATATATATATATATATATATATATATAATAATCTCTTACTATTGAGCTAGATGTTAAACTCTTTTTCATTATCTACTTCCTCCTCTTTCAAACATTATTGTAATGATTTTACTTTATCAGCAAATGATTTCACTGTTAAGATTATTAGCATAGCCAGCCAGCTTGAACATCATTACATATATCTCACGTTCCAAAATAAAATGTTTCTAAATCTCAACTATTCTTGATTCATAAAAGGTAAATATCAGCTCCTTCCAATTTTCTCTTGATCTCTTCCGTTTGCAATGTAATATGCAATAGACATTTAAAAGTGCTAGACAAAAAGTGTTTCACCATCAAAGATAAAGGTCTTATCATAGGACTACAATGTAATATGCAATAGACAAAAAGTGTTTCACCATCAAAGATAAAGGTCTTATCATAGGACTACCAAGGCTTTCCATAAAGAAAGAATCATAATTCTTATGGGGTTGAAAGTAATATTAATATTATTTTTCCTAGCAAAACATATTAAGATGGTAAATGTTATTTCCTTTATAATCATAGATTTCCAAAATTTGAGGAGTCTTTATTATTTGAAATAAAGTTTGATTAATTGTTGATAAAAGATAACTTTGACCATTAACTCATACAATAGGAACATATGAAGATGGTGAATGTCATTTCCTTGACATTCATAGATATCAAAAATCAAACGGGGTTTGTTACGAAACTTTATTCTCATTAACATAAATCATTCACCAATATGCAGAAATATCAAATCATTCATCCACAAATAATTATCCACAATAACAATCCACAAATGAGAGAGAGATAGATAATACCCTTAAGGTAGGGAAACACCAATAATAATCCTTAAGGAAGGAATAACTCCACAAGATCTCCCAAGATGAGAGTGCCACTTAAGGAGGGCAAAGTCCCATAAGCCACTTCGTGGGCAAAGACGATTACATATGATTGATCTCCATGATGATTACAATGACAAATATCTCTTCTTTATATATCCATCTTCTAATTCTACTTTGGGGAGCCGACTACTAATATAATATTATAATATAATATTGTATAATATTATAATACAATCAACCTTGGGTTATGTGTGGCCCATACCAACCCTTATACAATATAATAATATATCCCCAAATATCTATTCCTAGGTACCCTAACATGCCACCCTCCTTACAAATGTTTCATCCTCGAAACATATGAAGAAACAAGATAATATGATTTGCTAAGCAATGTTAGCAATTGGTACCAATATCGATCATCCATCCATCCTAGTGAAACATTGATTGGTGGTGGTGGTTGTTGATGTTGGTATGCCATTTTGCCACTTGAGTAACCAAATTTGCTTTGTTGGCTCCACGCTTCTGCTGCTTTATTTTGATAATTCGAATGATGGGTCCACTTGTTCCTTGATGTTGATGAACCACTCTGAAAACCAGGATCACTATGCTTTCTCTGCCAAACATTGCCATACTTGGTGCCCTTCTGATTCCATGTAGAACCATAATATTGTTGCCTTGAGCCATGCCTCCAAGATTGTTGTCGCTCATGGTGGTGTGGATGGCGATATGGTGCAACCTTAACTTGATGTTCTACCTTCTTTGACTCCTCAACATTTGGCTCCATTGTTTTAAATTCTTCTACACATTGTTCTTTCATGTTCCCTTTGTTTGGTGTGTCCTTGTGCTCTTCTATCAAAGCTTCCTTGGACTCTGCTACTATTATTTCCATGGACTCAATTGTTGTTGCTTCTTCCATGGACTCTGTTGTTGCTACTGCCTTCTTGGATTTTGTTTCAGGTTCTTCTATTTGTTCTTCAATTTGTTTCTCTACAACCACTTCTTGTTTTTCCTTGGATCCTTGCTCCTTAAGCTGAGAAATATCCTGCAATGTTATCTTCTTTTTCTTGTACCATAACTTCATAAACTTCTTTTGCACATTAATGTTAACAGTACCCAAAGAATCTAACCAAGGATAACCAAGAACAATATCCACATCATCCATCTCAATAGCATAAAAATCTGAATGTAAAACATATTTATCCATGGTGATCTTCAAATCTTCAAAAATTTGAACATTCTCACCCTCAAGATGTATGTCCTTTATTTTTGTTGCTTGAACTTGCAACCTCTTAGCCAAAGCAATATTAATAAAATTATATTTGCTACTAGGGTTAATGGAAATAACAACCTTTTCTTTCTGAATGCATCCATGAACCTGCAAAATAGAACCTTTAGATGAATTTAAACCCTTTTGATCTTTCTCTTGCTTTTGTAAATCCATAGATGTGGCTTCATTCTTCTCACTTTCTTCCTTAACATTTTCCTCTTTCTCCTTCTTGAGTAATTTTATTTCTTTTTCATAATCTTCATTTTGTTTCTTGAAAACTTCCCATTCTCCTTTCATTTCATTTCGCTCATTTTGAATCCCCTATAGTTTCTTTTCAAGGTCTTTGATGACATCCATTAGGCTATCTATATTTTTATCCCTTCCTTCAAGATCTCTCTTACAAATATCTAACTTTCTTTGTAATTGAAAAGGTACCCATTTGCTCAAGAATGTTGGTTCCATTTCTTTCCAAGTGCACCTGGGATTGTTCCTAACAAAGCTTTCTACCCATTGTAAAGCTTCACCCCAAAAAATTTTTTGAAAGCAAAAGCGTAATTGCATGCTTTCACCATATTGAGATTTTACTATTTTCAACCACTCTCTCACATCAATATCGTTTGTTCCAAAAAACTTGTACATTTCCATAGTTGATGCCCCAATGCAAACTAGGGTTTTATAAATAAATAAATAAATAAATAAATATTTATATATATATTATATATATATATATATATATATTGCCCCAATGCAAACTAGGGTTTTATGAAAATATATATCATGCCCCAATGCAAACTAGGGTTTTATGAAAATATATATCTCTCCACTGATTTGAAGCTCAAATTCCACATAAACAACTAGATCTGCAATTTTTCTTCAAAACAAAATAAATTGCAACTGATTTGCTTACCCAAACTAACAAATTTCGTCTTCCAAAAAAATTGTGATTTGAAAATTCATCACTGCCCTTGTTCTAGATGACTGACTTCAAAAGGTCGTATCTCCCTCAATACTGCTTGGATTCCTTCATATGACCACTCATTTTAAAGCTCTTCAAATTCCACACAAAATGATCCAAGAATCGTTTGAATCGGATAAACTTTCGCAGAGATATGGCTCTTGAAAGATGAGACGTTTTTCCAAAAAAAAAATCTGCCCTAATTCTACAATTCCACAAAAAAATCCCCACTTTTCCAAAATCATTGCTCTAATACCACTTGTTACATAACTTTATTCTTATATAAATCATTCACCAATATGCAAAATATCAAATCATTCATCCACAAATAATTATCCACAATAACAATCCACAAATGAGAGAGAGATAGATAATACCCTTAAGGTAGGGAAACACCAATAATAATCCTTAAGGAAGGAATAACTCCACAAGATCTCCCAAGATGAGAGTGCCACTTAAGGAGGGCAAAGTCCCATAAGCCACTTCGTGGGCAAAGACGATTACATATGATTCATCTCCATGATGATTACAATGACAAATATCTCTTCTTTATATATCTATCTTCTAATTCTACTTTGGGGAACCGACTACTAATATAATACAATATTATAATATAATATAATATTTTAATATAATATTATAATATAATACAATCAACCTTGGGTTATGTGTGGCCCATGCCAACCCTTATACAATATAATAATATATCCCCAAATATCTATTCCTAGATACCCTAATAGGGTCTTTATTATTTTTAATTAAGTTTAATTAATTATTGATAAAAACCAACTCTAACCATTAACTTATACAATATGAACTAAAGGATAGGGGCATTGAAATTTTTCATATTCTATTTTGCTTTCATCTGCTTTTTATGTTATAAGAAGTACAAGTTAAATATATATTTTAATACCAACTTCAAAACAATATTAACAAATTTAGTGGACAATAGCTTAATACAAGGTAGTCATGTCACAAAGTTGACAATAGCATAAAATTTTTGATTTTAATGTGATAGTGACTAGGATGCAATGTGTGTTGGACATTGAAGTGTCGGTTCCTATACTTGATCTAGTCTAAGCAAAATTAAGAAGGTTATACAAAATTGGAGAGATGTAGAAGCAACTAACATATAGTGGAATTTGATCTATGTGCAACATGTACATTAGAATTACAAGTACTTATGAAATTGAGACTATTCTCCTTCCAACCAATGACAAGAATACAATGTTGAAGAAATGGTTACAAATCTTCTTGTGGTATTCGGTGGGAGAGTTAATTGATAGTTTGATTGATCATCTAGTGCATAATAATTGACACTAGATGTATTTATATTCTTTTGATAAAGGGGGGATATTTAGAATGATTGTTAGGCATTGTTGCCTTGTATCTATTTTCATATTAGTGTTGGCATTGACCTTATGTTTAGCATGGGCATTGGCTTTTACCTTTGATGTTGGTGCCGGACACTATGGTGGCACTTTGTCGAGGTCTTTGCCAAGTTGTGGAGTGAAATTCCAAGTGGGGTCATGGTGCAAAGGACTATATTTGCACTAGCATTTGTTGAGAGTTGGTGTTATTGTTAATAAGCACTTGAGTGAACCTTGTTCAAATCAATCATCCTCACTTGGGGAGAGAGAGTTGCCATTGCATCTAAGTTCACCTAAGGAAATTGATGCATGACTTGGTAAAGTGTATATTGCTTTGCTTGAATGAAGTGATGAGTTTTCACAATCTTAATTTGGTTGTAAGTTCCTTGGCAGTTATGCTTAATGATGAAATTCATTAGCTTATTTGTTGGGTCTAATGCCAACTAATTTGGATCTAACTTTGTAGTATGTTACATAACAATTGGTTCCAACAAAGGCCAAATGTAACTATTGAGAAGCTTTACGTTAGAATATGCATTCTCAAGGTGGCAAGTCAAGAACAAAGATGTTCTCTCTATCTATGAATAATATGGTCTACGAACCATATCTTAAGGGTTTGATATTTGGTCTAACTAGAAGAAGCATCCCTTTTAAAGAAGCATCTAAATTGAAAATTTATTAGGGATACAATGTCTATCATGACACTTATTGTATGTTTGTTGTTGTACCTATGTATTTGATAAACACAATGATCCACATATTAGATGTACCATAAAATGTGCTTACACTTGGAATTTGGCTTAACTTGGCATTTGTGTATACCAAAAAGTAACATCCAAAGGGATGTTAGGAGAATCCCAAAACATGCTTGGAAAGATTCATCGTTGATGAAATTATGTAAGGCTCAATTGCAATAATATTGAATATATGGTAAGCTATCATTCTAATTGAGAGAAGGATTATGATTGTACACCTTGATGAGGTGTATCAATATCCTATTAACCATTTATGTTGATCCATTTATTTAGTGATGGCATGTAGTTGAATAGTTTAGACATGTTCATGCAAATCTCATAAATGTTGCTATCATCCCAATTGAGGGATGATTATGACTATATGGAGATGTTCCAATATCTTGTTAACCACATTGTTTTCTCTATCTATTTGGGTATGTAATGTAGCTAAATGGACCAAACATGTTCATGCAAATCCCACAAGTGTTGTTTGAAAAATCATACGTTAAGCCTCAATTTGATCCTATAGAATTTAGAATGCCTAAATGTATCCACATATGCTTTTTTATTTTTGTTAATTTCAGCTTCATCCACATCTTTCTTACATGGAGCTATGATAGTTGTATTTGAAAATCTATAAATCATAATGAAAAGAATAATTTTATTCCTTGGTTGAAGGCAAACCTAACATATTGTTATGAACCCACTTTTACAACTAATCATCACATCCCTTATAACATCCCCTTGTACATATTTATAGTCCATGAAATACATATTTATACACCATGAATAGACCATGGACTATCATCATTCATATGTAACATTTATACTCAACATTATATATATTCTATCCTTGAACCATAATAAGTGGTTTTAGAGCATTTAGTTTTTCAAACTATTTATTCTTCCATTGCCTATGAGACATCGTCGACCCAACTATTTTCGTAATATTGATTTGACCATGGTTAGAGCCTTAACCCAAGTTCAACCTCTTGAAGAGCTAGGCTCTAACCTATAGAAGAGGTAAAAGAGAGGAAACACATTAAATTTTATTGGAAGTTTTGTGGGAATCAATTGAGAAAATAATGTAAGTGATGTGCCTTTGGACCAACGAATATTCATATATTGAACTTATCTTGTGTTCCTTTGTGTCCTATATACATTTATCCTAATTTTCCTCGTTAGAAGAAACCCTAGTTAAGTAAAATCAAAATGTAACCATAATTTATCTAATTGTTGATTCAAATCTCTCAAAATTTGAAATTCCACTCTAATTAAATCAAATATTCTAAAAAGAAATAACAATAAAACCTTAGGATTAATAGTATTGATTGTGAGAGTAGTGGAGTATCTCTATCGTTGCTTGTAGGGAGATCCAGGCAAGCCATTGAGCCCATTAAAAAAATGTTCTTTGCGACTGCTAAGAATTGTACAATAATCCATAATGATTCCATGCAATTATTAACAAAAGCATTCCGTGGCATTGTTCGAGCTCTATCAAAGACGAATCCATAGAGAAATATGCTCTTTCTAGTCTTAGACCAAAATCCGTAAGCTACTTGATTGTGTGGATATATCCACAAAGTATAAATCAAGCTCCCTCTAAATCTATCAAACAGTATAATTTTTTGGGAGCTATGTCCAAGGGATTCTCGTATCCATAGTGCAACACGTGCACATTCAGAGCCTTACTCATTGTTGGATAGGCCATGTGACCAATGTTGCCAAGCAAACAAAATGACAATTTAAAAAATTATGGAAACTCCAAGTGGAGCAACCACCAACTTAAAATAAGAGAACTATGTAAGCTCGTGTGTGTTGGAATATCTATAATATGACCTTATTAGGCCAAGATCAATAGTGAATTCCAACTTGTTTTTAGAGCTAATACAAAGCAATTTGCTCAATTGTACAAAAGATGTATAGGGAAAAACCTAGTAGATATGATCAAATTGTTAGTCTAGTTTGATTCCTTGCAAAATTTCAAAGGATCCTAATTCAACACTTCAACAATTTTACCATTTTGATGTATGTTTCTACATTTGAAAAATATGTTTATTTCCTTCCAAAATTTGAAATTTAGATTCAAATAATGAAGTATTTCATAGAACATACAATTTTTTTTGACAGCAAAGGACATGCACAATGAATTTTGAGAGCAAATAACATAGGCTGCTTTTTGGGTGCTATAATTCATAGATCAATATCAATCATGCACAATGGTGGATTAGTAAGGTTTTTCACTTGTACGCGAGGGGTTTTGGGTTTGGATAACTGTGTTATTTTATGCCTTTTTAGAGATGGACATGTGTGTTGGTTATGAAATGCAGTAACGATTTCTTTGTTCTTACCAAACATGGATGACATAGTGTTAGTCTCTTTCACTTAGAATGTGTAAGTCAAGCGTTCAAATCTCAATAATGGCTTTTGGCATTCACACTAAAATCGCTATAAGGATGTTTCCCCTTTATTGATAGCTCTCAGTGGTAGTTGTTCATTGGTGATGACGTTTCTTATCCCAACATGGCAGTTGGTATGATGATTGGAAAACTTCTTATTAATCACAAGGTTCATTGTTTGATTCCTCACATCACAATATTTTTTAAGCGCACTTTACAAGGGGCCATCATATGCTATGTTTTTTAAGGCAACAATCACCTTCAACACTCAACAATGGCATGTTGGTTTGTGACCTCATATGCCAAGGGTTCAAATCTCATTTATACCATTTTTGTGCTCTTGTGGAATATGGTGTATGCCCTTACCTACCTCAAGCAATAGGCAAGGGGCTTTACTCCCAAGGCACATGTGGATAAGGTAGCTAGCTTGGCTAACATTAAGACTCCTCCCACTTAGGTCAAAGGCTCAAATCTCATACATGCTCTCACTTGACTTACCTACTATTGGCTTATTCGGTGCAAAGCTAGAATTTCAAAAATATTTTTACATATAAATCAGTCATATTTTGATGAGTGTCAACTTGCTATTCACTGATCCAACAAAGTTGACAACCTAGTCAGAGTGAAGATATCAACACAATAGTGGTGGCACCTTCAGGATATGACAATTTTCGATTGATAAATCTCTTTATCTAATATGCCCAAATTTTCAAATGCCATTTTTTTTGCAAATGCTTCTCATATTGGGCCATTTGTTTTAGATTGCACTAATTTTTATGATAACAATTCAAGGATATTTTATAGTTTTATGCAAATTTTTGGTACAAAACACATTCAATTGATATTCTCCTCTTTTTTTCTAATGAAACACTAATTCCAATAGGCCCATTGGCGTGGTGGTTGGTAATATCGCTTACATACAACATATCTATGGTTCAAATATGCATAGGAAACATGGCTAAATTTGACCAACATTTCCTTCTTGTTGTGTCACTTGCAAAATCTTTAAAATGATAATGAATAATTGACTCAACACCTTCCCTTGCTATCTCAACTAGTATAAGTTTTTAAAATCCATCCTCATTAGGAAGTTCGTGGGATCAGATCCCTCCCTCATATTCTTCTTTTATAGAGTATGATGTTGACATTTTTATGGAGCACTAAGAATATGAATTTCAATCATGACTGTGATATAACGGCTAGCAATTTGCTTTATCTTAGAGTAAGGTTCAATTTTCTTGTGCATCGCTTCTTGATCCTTACTCATTAGCCACTTTTCTACCTTGGATAACATAAAATCATTCTCCATAAATAATGTCACATGTTCAAAACTCATTTCCTCATATTTCTTTTATCACAATACTCAAGGTTTGATGTCTTCAAAGACCACCAAACATCTATCTTTCAACCAAGCTCGTTAGTGTAGCGGTTGGTTACTTGTATTGTATTTGGGAGGTTAAGAGTTTAATTCCTTATGTTTATCTTTTTGCAAACTTCTCTTGTAGTGTGTCTCTTTCCTATGTTCAAGACATGGTGTAATTTCTAACTCCAATAGGCTTGTTGGCATGGCAGTGATCTTTTAGCTACAAGAGTAGGTTTTGGATGGTTATTTTAAGGTATGCCTTATTTCTATTGGTTCTTTTCTAACTATTGGGGTTGATTATTTAAAGACCTACCTATTACTTGATGATTCAACTACTTATTTTGAGTTTGGAGGATAGGTTGTGGTCACCATATTGTATGTTGGGGATCTTCTTATGAGAAGCTCAACATGGATCCAAAATGTGGAGTCACAACTTCATGTTTGTGGAAGGTTTGATCCAATTTATGTATCTATGGTAAAATAAAATAATAGGATTCATTGGCCCATTCAAGCATTCATTATGGGGGAGGAGATGTACCATCTCTAATGTCTCCTCTCCTTGGCCCCTAAACTCAAATTTTGGGGGGTGTTGAAATATTTGTAGTTTAACCTTATTAAGCCAAGTCCTACTATGATAAAGTGCCTATGGGTGCTCTTGTTGTAGCCTATAGGCAAGTGCAATGTAAGCATATGAACATTCTATGTGTAAGCCTATAGGTATTTTTATGTAAACCTAAAGGTAATTTTGATGTATTAATCATTAGTGATATTGCTTAAAACAGCTCTATGGTTAACCTTGATTAAAGGTTTAAATACATTTAATATATTGTAATTTAACCTTCAAATCATGTTATGTCAGCTTGAGGTTGGCATTTATTGGGGACTAGGTATCACTATAAATACCCTTCCAATGATTGATCGAATGGAAATCCACCCTTATTCCTGATTCATTTATCTCTCTTCTTTTATTTCATCTATTTTATTTTTCTTTTACGCTCTTTTATGCTTTTGTATATGATTGTGGTGAGTGCATGCTTTGAAATAATTGTGGAAAATATTATAATCCCAAAAATGTGGGCATTAAACAATTGAAAGTTTTAGTTTTGTTTATGATTAATACTAAATCCTTCATTTTTTAAGTTATATGCACATCCAACACAAGGATGTGCATACGAATCATCAAAATTCTAAGGATGATTAACGTTTAATTAGAATAATTAGCAATCAAATGGTAGGAGCTCAATTAGTTAAATATGTTATCTTTTAAGGTAGTGATCAGGGTTTGAATCTTGCCATGTGATATATGCATAACTGCCAAGATGTTGTAATATCATGGTAACATGGTTACAATGCAATACATGTGGGATCTGTTTCAATCACATATAATCAATTTTACTAAAAATAGTAATTATTAGTGGAGGCATTATAATGAGAAGTCTCTAGTTGTGAAAAGAACACTAATACAACTCAACAAGATCATACAAAGCTTCAAAAGGAAATACGAACAATTAATTCACACATGTACAAGATTGGTTTAGGCATGAATAATATGCAATACAGAATCAAGAAGATAGAGGAAGGAGTTGATCCAGTTAAATTAGGCATTCACAACTTGGTCACTCAAAACAACCCTTCTAGCTCATGAAGCACTTCCTGTGTGCAAGGGTCAAATCCTAATAAGATCTCTAAAAATGAGTTATATTCACCAACTAAAGAAATAGCCATTCAAGTCAAGCATAAGAATCAACATACCTAAAATCAATTATGAATATCTACGTGAAGCTAATGACTAGATGATAAGCTTTAAAAACTATCTCGAGTTAAACCTTACAAATATAGAAGACAATGCTATTAAAGTAGCATCCTTACGTTTAGAATGAAAGCACGTGAATAGTATACATGGTGGCACAAAAATATACAAGGGATTATGTGATCGTGGGTGGATTTCTTGATAGAATTTTCTAAATGATTTGAACCCTGGAGATTGAATATTTTAATCCATTGGTTTAAAAAAGACAAATAAGGTCAATTAACAAATACACCTTATCGAATTCAAATTATTATCGATACTAATAACCATTATTATGGATAATTAATTGGTTCAATGTTATGTGGGTGGATTAAAAATGAGATAGAGGAGAGGAACATTAAGTCAATGATGATTTTTGCCGATGGCTACCAGACTAGCTCAAAAATATAAGAACAAAATCTAAAAAAAGAATCTAAATATATGCTTTCAAGATAGCAATGATGTAAGAAATGAAAATATATGAGAATTAACAAGGTATGAACCATCACATAAAAAATACCTAAATATATAAAAAGTATTGTATTAAAAAAGGGAAGATAGACCCATCCAAACCTTTAAACCCCATAAATATAAAGGAAATTGTACAATTAGGATCAATAGCAAGGATGTTTTCTAGGTAGAAGTAGAACCTCCACCAGAATAAAATAAGCCTAATATCCATAGCTACGAGAATAGAAATCCAACACCCTAAACTTTTAAAGTATAAGGGTACATAAAAAACCAATTAGCTATGGGTTTGATTGACTTTGGTAGTACTTATAACTTTATAGATTTAGCTATTTATAGAAGACTAAATATATTTTCTACCCAATGAAAATATTTGATGTGTTATTTTCATGAGGTAATCACTTGAATTGCAAGGCAAAATGCCACAAAATGGAGTTGAATATGAACAATTATAAATAACAAAATAAATTCTATACCATGTATTAGCAAATTGGATGTGGTACTCAAAGCAAAATGGTTAACTCCCCTCAAATTTATGAAATGTAGTATCAAAAAATAAAATTCAAATGACAAAGCCAAAAGTACACATTAAAAGATTCCACACTCCAAATTCATAGCATTGTTATTACACAAAATAGAAAAATAATTAAAAAAGGAGCATCTGCTATCATTGGTCAATGTTATGCAATAAATGTTATGTCAAGAGAAGAAAACATACCAAATAATGAAATGAAAAAAGTCATTGCAAAACATGTAATCATATTTTAGGAAGTGCCCTTAGGGTTATCACTCAAAAAATATATCTAGGATAATGTTGAAAGGAATCCACAAACATCACTAGTTAATATTAGGAACTATTAAAATTAGGTGTTATCACACCTAGCAAGAGCTTGTATTCAATAATACTCATATTAATAAAAAAAATATAGTCCCTATAACTTATGTATTGATTTTAGGGGCCTAAATAAATGGACAATCAAGAAGAGATTTCCTATCCCATTTATTAATGAGATGCTAGATGAAAAACATGATGCTAAGTACTTTACTAAATTAGACATACAATCAGACTATTACCAAACCTGGATCCTGATAGAAGATATTCCATAAATATCATTTTAAACATATGAATGCGAGTATGACTTCAAGGTGATGCCCTTTAGGTTAACCAATGCACCTGCCACCTCTCAAGATACTATGAATAAGATTTCTCACCCTTATTTATAAAATTGTCTTAGTGTTTTTGATGATTTTATTAGTTTGAGTTGAAACTAGAAGGATCACCATAATCATGTAGACAAGATACTCTTCGTTTTACAAGATAACAAACTTTATGCAAAATATAAATACAGTTTTGGAAATATAGAACTTGAATATATAATATTAATAGGAGTCAAGGTCAATCCTATCAAAATTAAATGAATAATGAGATGGTCTATACCTAAAACCATGTATTTAATATGAGTTTTCCCATACTAGCAAGATACTACCTTTAATTTACTAAGCATGATGCACATATCACCTCTTCCTTGTTAGATATATTGAAAACAGATCCCTTTGAATTGTCACATGACGCAAATAAATTTTTTGAAAAAATTAAAGTAAGTGTTACCTTCAAAACTTGTTTGAACAATGCCTTATTTTTATAAACCATTTGTTATTGAACGCGATTCTTCTAGAGTAGGTCTTGAAAATATGCTCATACAAGATGGTCACACAATTCCATATGAAAGTTAAAAAATCAAGCCTCAAGAGAAACTTAAATTTGTTTATGATAATAAAATGCTTACAATTATGCATGCTATATTAAAATAAGGTAATATTTAATAACCAACAAGTTACCAATTTGTATTGACCATGATAACCTCTAATATTTGCTTCAACAAAATACACTAACTATTGAATGACACAAATAGGTGGCTACAATTCAATCCATTGATTTTGAAATTCACACAAGAAAAGAACAGGTAATCAAGCTATAAACAACATTGGTAAGAAGAGAAGAAAAAGCTACAACTTATTCGATCTTGATAATAATTTTAGAATGGATTAAGGACATACAAGTTAAATATGTCAAAAGTAATGTGATGATATTTAACAATATTGAGGCACATCCACAATTCTCATGGAAATAGACATCTTATGGAATAAAAACTACATGTATTTTCCTGAGGTATTCTAAATATATAGTTATGATACCTCAAATTCAAGACATGTCGGATTCTCTAAAACTAGGATAAAGGTCAACAATCATTCTTTTGGAAGGGTATGCAGTAGGACATTAAAAAAATATTTGGCCAAGTGTGACACTTGCCAATGACATAAAAGTGAGTATGTCTCATACCAAATATCACTTCAACCATTGCACACACCTCAATGGAAATGAGACAAAATATCGATGTATTTTATCAATGGCCCATTTCAAATGGTTACACTCAATTTTTTATGGTTGTAGATTTCCTTACCAAATTTACATAGTTTTATTTGAATGAAACATATTTATTCCATACCTAAAGTAGTAAAGGAATTTTTTGGGAATGCTTATATACTTCATGGGTTACCAAAAGTGATTGTAATGATCATGAACCATTACTACTATTATCATCTTCAACTGCCCCTGCCCAGGATAATCGTGCCTCACATCGAAGTGACATCATGGGTCGTAGCTAAGAGCATGAGGTTTGGCTCAATTGGGGGCCTTTGAGAGTTTTTACAAGGCTGCCTCCTTGTTAAGATGTGATATTTAAGGCACTTGCTACTCTACCAAGGGGAAAAGGGATGAGAAAAAGTAAACAAATTCAAAAAATAAAAGAAAAAGGAGGCAATGCACCAAGAGATCCACTAAGATCTTCCTATAAAACATGCATGAATGCTATGTGTTAGTGGTGAACACTTCCTCTCATCAACATAGTGAAGAGCAATCAAGATCTACCAATTATATGCATATATAAACATGCAGGTTCCATAGGAGAGCCAAGCTAATAAGTGACTCTATTCAAAAATAGATGCAAGACCCTCACACACACACTTAGTAAACCTGATATTCATACAAAACATCACAAACACATATACATACACAAGAATAGTCCTGGAGGAAAAGACCAAAAAATAGATAGGCTCCTGTGTATATAATATGCAGGTAAACTTTTATATAGATTGTGCTAGAAGCGAGGGTTCAAAATTCCTACAAGCTGCTCTAAACCACAACTATTTTTACAGCGAGAAATGAAAGGAAAGTATACAAATACATGGAATCGCAAGCTTGCTGACCCTTTACAAATTTAATACTACTACTATTTATAGATTTACAAGGGAGGATTTTCCCTCTAAAATTATTTGCAATTAGATTTGACAATCCCATCTACTTTTCCTTGGGATTTTTATCATTGAATGATGTACTTCCTTGATCATAATGATTGATTAGCACAAGATTATTAGAGCCATACTTCTTCTTGAATGCAAATATGTAAAAATAATCGAGGTCATCTTCAGGTAGGTGGTCTTCGTCTCTTCAATCAAGAAATTCATTAATTTAGTTCATCTACCATTGTTGCTTGATTTGACTTAGTCAATCATGTTCGTTTAGTCTTTCAACATTTGTTGTAGACTAATTGGGAGTTTCCTCTGTTGCATTTTACTATTGCTCACAAAAATTTTGATATCATGATTTATCTTGAAGATAGACTCCTTTTGTGCTCCTTTGGCCATCTGTCAGGACTTCCACTAAATGAACTATTGTAGAAAACCTGATTGTTGGGAGTTCTTTTGAGCTTGTTTTCCATGGACTTAGATAAAAATTTGACCATTAGTTATCAGAGTTTTACCTTGGTCGCGAGTGGGTAGTGGTGAACCACTATAGTTTTGGTTGATCATAGGGGTATTCTAGCATGCTGGAAGGAGAACTCAAAATCACATTTATCCTTGGGATCAGAGTAAAAAATTGTAGCAAAAGAAAACACAAAAAACTAAAAAAGAGGTTAAACAAAATGGTGATATCATGTGGGGAGTTTGGTAAGCACTCTCCTAAATTTTATCCATTCCTCATCTTATGGGTATTGAGTATGATTGAGATGATAATATAGAACATGAATTTCATGCTTATCATCTCGAAAGAAATCTTTAGTTTGAATTATTGCTTTGTTGATCAACACCTAGACTTTCTCTAGTGGCCCAATAATCTAACCTATCTCTTCTAAGCAAAATGGGGTAACATATTTGTTTGAGCTAAGTGGAGGCTCTTTATTTTATTTGATCATATCTAGATATTCCTTTATTGAATATGGTTTACCACTCAACTAATCCCATGGTTAAGGGAACCTCATCAATATTAAATAATCTACCTCAATAGTCAATATTCCCACAGTGCTGCACAAGTTATCCACTAGCTTTATGCACTGCTCGACCACTTGCTTTCATTTGAAGATGTTAATTACCTTCTATGCCATGAATTGTTTATATTGTATCCTAGTGGTGAGAATCTGAGGTTCAAGGATTTTGGTCAACTAGGATCGATATATTCTAGCTTCTTCTATTTTTATGTCGATCATGTCTAGGTTGGATTTTCCAACAAGGTTGCCAAATCTATGAAATTGAGAGTTGGGAATAGCTCTAATGCCATTCCTCCTATATAATCCTAGTAAACATCTTGATTTTATTTGATAATATCTTAGGCGTCATGCAACTACTTTTCTTTGCTCTGCTACTTGAATTTCTCTAGCTCTCTTAATATAGTATCTTTCTCTTGTCCATATTGGGCCCGCTACATAGTCAGTTGACTAGAAAATTATTTTAGTTGCTCCTTTTGTCTTTTCAGAATGGTTTCAAATCCTTTTTCTCTTAGTTGTATGGTCAACAATTTTATTTTTATTTTTTAGAGCTTTGATCTCCTTTTGTGATTCCTCTAGGGTGTTCCTAGTTTGTTCAAGCTCTTTCTCCTTTATTTCTATATTTTGGATAGTCAGATCATAATCATGCTTTACCATTCTATTGACCTCCTTGGTGAACTTCAACATGTCTAAGGGTTGAGTATATTTTAAATATTTACCTATTATTGATATGTACCAATCTTGCTCTATCATTTCTTACACTGGCTTAGCCACTAGTGGATTTTTTATTGAAAGTAATAATGCTCTTCTCTAAGGAGCAAAATGGAAGTCCACTTGGGTAGTGGGAATTTGTTGAGATTGACGACCTTGTCTTTCCTAATTATATTAAGTTATCTATTACTTGACCATCTAAAACTTCTGCAATGGGTGAGGGCTTTTAGATTTTATGATACTCCCTCCTAAAACTCAAAGGGTGAGACAAACGCCTCCATTAAATTTATCATCTAAGGGAGTGCTTTGTGGACCATCGATGTAGCTGGGGCTGAGGCTAGAGGAGAAATCCTATAGGAAGGCATTATTTGCCCCACCTCATGCTTTAAATAGGTAATTGAGTGTTTCAAGGATAATGTAGCTTTACTCAGACGGGGATTCTTAGGCCCTATCCAGAGGAAGTGTTCTCCTTGAATTTTGAGACCTTTCCCTAGATACATGGAGATATATATAACTTGAGCTCAATATTCTACCACTAGATGTTTCTTTCATTGCCTCGTCATGCCCCCTCTTCTTCTCATGACTATCTATGCATTCCCCCTTTTTGTTCCTCTTTTTTTGGGTGTTTTCTCAAATGGCCTTGGCAATGCTTGTTTTTGGGTGGATGAAGAAGGTATATCCCTCCTCTACTAAGTAGTAGGGCTGGTAGTTTCTCCCAAAGGGTTGGTCAACAATTCCAAAATCTCCTCTTTCTCTGTTGGTACCTCCCCTATTCTCTAGTGTATTTCACCAATTATTTATTCTTCACTAGATTCTGTAGTTGCGAAGCTTTTCACATATGAATGTTCCTCATTGTATAGTTCACTAAACATTATATCCTCCTTTATTGAGAAAAATTTGTCTACCCTTTGTCCAGTGAGTTGTCTCATTCTCCATCATGCCTCTATTTTAGGCATCTTCCAATGTTTATTTATTAATTCCTCTATATCTTCTTGATTTACTTTATTCTAAGGATTAAACTACCCTTAATGTCATAGAAGGATTCATAATATTTTTGGGTAGGTGGAGGTCTAGTTAGTTTAGTGAGAGGACGAGCTGCTTTTTCATCCTTAGGACTTCTAAGTCTTTCAATTTTAGACCTTTTCTCATGCATGAACTTTTGCCCTTTTATCCCCTTAAGATATGTAGCAATTTTTTGCTTAGGTTCATACTCCCATTTGTCTCTTATTAAATCTAGGCTTAGCCTCTTTAGTTTTATTTCTGCTAGGGAAGCTCCTCTTTTTCTATGTACAATTATCAGTCCTAGACTAAGAAGCTATAGGTAATATGCTGCTTTCTATTTATCGCTACTATGTTTAAAGTCTCGAGTATCAATTTGTTTGAATACCTCTAAGGTGAATACTCTATGAGGGATAAATCTCGATAGAAGATAAATAGGGTAGCTATAGCCATGCATCCTAACCAAGGTTACCTATTTGAAAAAAAACTAGTTTCCTAGGACTATTCCTTCTACAAAAGTATTACATTCCTCTAAAACTATGGGGACTTGAGCCCCTCTTATTGCAAAAATAAATGGAGTAAAAAAATCATCTATACAAATATAATATGAAGAGCCCTTCCTTAGGTCTTTGGTCCAATTATATATTGGAAGTTCATTACCCTTTGAATTTTTACACTTTATTCCTAACTTGGGAAACATGTTCAAATGTTGGTACAAAATAAGGTATACCAGGAATGAGGAATACCTGAATGTCTGCGTTGACTAGAACCGTTGGAGGTCTTCTTGTATTTGGTGTGCTATCCACTCAATGAAATATAGGGTTATTGCCCCTTGCCCATAAGGAATACCATCATGCTCAATGCATCCTTCACACCCTTGCTAAAATTATCAATGAGAATGAATTTTTATGTGACTAGGTTACTTTTCATTGCCTTCTCATATTGTGATCGTAGAAAGGTCATTTTCTCGTTCTATGATAGTCTTTCTTCTTCCTCATTGACATGTACTTGACCTTTTGGTAATAACAACATTTTTTTGATGGTGGGGCCATCAATTCTTACTCTAAATTTTTCATTCATGACCCTTATTTCTTGGGAACTTGGATCATAAAATTTTGCATAATTGCTTACTAGTTCATAATTTAAAATGCACATTAGTTGCCATATATTGTGCCAAAAATATGGTCTATATATGCACTCTAAATGTCAAAGGTCTACTCGCTTTGAAGCACCCGTAAGCATTTGTAGTCAAATTTATGGTTATCTTGCAAAATTTAGGGCTGGCACAACCTTCCACTATATCTGTCAGAACCTTGATGTTAAAGGAATAATTTTGGCATTTCTTGTGTATGGGAATCCTTTGTCTTTGTCATTTGAGCTTGATGTTGTCTTTTCTCTTTTTTTAAATAACAAATTGTAAAGGCTTTAGTTAGGGAGTGAAGATTACCTATCTTTTGAGGCTGTTACTCCTCTTAACCTTCCTTTTTCTACAATTTCCTGCATGCCTTGCATTTATTGCTCCTTATTTGCTTAGTTTTGGGAAAATTCCATATTCTTCAAGAAGTGTCTAAATGCATATTCATGCCTTCCAAGGTTAATTATTCCCACACAATTCCTTGTCAGTCCTTGTTCACAAATGAGGATTTTTTAAGAGGTAGCATTTAATGTAGACCTTTTTGCCCAACCACTAGTTTTCCTTGCCAATATTTTTTGGCAGGGAAGCTTCTTGATTTTAAATTTTATTTATTTCTCTATGGATGATGTACCTTGGATTGTGTGTTGCTTCATATCTACTCATGTCCCCCCTTTTTTAATTAATTAATTATTTATTTATTTTTTTACAAGAAGACTTGACTATTGACTAGTTGATGTCTCCAAAATTCACACGTGCTTTGACCAAGGTCTCATGTTAGGATTTATTTTTGGTGTTTATGCTTATTACAGTTTCCAAGGTCCCTGGTCATTCTAGTTATTGATTTAGACCCCCATTTTTTGTCATTGCCAACTTCACGATAGAGCTATTTTGCCAATTTTGTCCTTTTATAGTATATAGGCTTTGAGACTTCATTTAAATATTATCTATCCATAATGCTATTTCTTCATAGGCCACTACAAGTGGGGAGAATAAAAATTTTGGCTTGGTTTGTATTGATGCTTCTATGGTCACCCAACGCTTGATTCCTTTCGGTTTCCTATTTGAGTGGCTTTGAATAACCATTTATTCCACAATGCCACTTCAATCTTGTTCATCATCCTTTAGTCTATGAGATATTGGTTGGATATTGTGCTCATTTTTATGGGTAGGGAAAATTATTTTCTTCTTCTCATGGGTTGGCTCATTTCTAGTTACAACTGGCTCCTGTTCTCTTTCTATGACAAAGTCATTCATGATCAATGAAGCCAATTGGTCCCATTCTATTATTGAATGAGGAGAGAGGACTCATAATTTTTAGTGCTTACCATTTAAGAGATGTCACTAATAAATCTAAGGCTACATATTGCTCCACTATATTGTGTACCTTCATCTCTTCAATGAAGGAAGTCATTAATTTAGTTCATCTACCCTTGTCGCTTGATTTGACTTAGTCATTCATGTCTGCATGGTCTTTCGACATTTCTTGTAGACTAATCATGAGTTTCCTCTATATTATTTTATTGTTGTTTGCAAAAATTTTGATATTGAGATTTATTTTATGAAGGTGGGCTCCTTTGGCGCTCCTTTGGCCATCTATCAGGACTTCTATTGAATGAATTTTTATAGAAGTCTCGATTATAGGGAGTTTTTTTGAGCTTGTTCTCCATGGAATTAGACAAAACTCCCACCATTGGTTATCATGGTTTTGCCTTAGTCATGAGTGGGTAGTGGTGAACCACTACAACTACTAATTTTTGAAGAGAATTATGTAATTAAACAAGCATCTCACAAACTATGAGTTCTACAAATCACCCTCAAATATAGAGGTAAATAGAAATTGTAAACAAATATTTAGAAGTTTAGGGTGTTTTTTACTAGAAAAACCCCAACAATGGTTGCTATTAATTAAATGGTGGTATAACACCACTTATCATACATTGGCTACAATTATTCCCTGTACTTTCTTACATGATTATGAAGAATTTTCCATTGAGGACAACTAAAATTATTGCTAAAAAAAGTATTTTGGAAGAAGAGGATTTGATAAATTGATTCTATTACAAGAATAAACTCATGTATAATATTTTAAAACCATGTTTTAATTATAATTAATGCATAATGTAGTTATAAGATATGTCAACTCAAGCACCATAAATTAGGGAATATAAGCGTATCCATAAGTTATTTTATTATAAGGGTTTTATATGGATAGCCTTTAATTATGCTATGATGGGTCAACCATAATATTCAATAACCATATAGTAATAACCCAACCCTAATTTAAAAATTATGCATACGTTTAAATTTTTTTAAACCTAGGTCTTCAAGTTGGAATCCTATATATTATTTTTCTTTTCTATCACCATCCCCTTCCTTGGGTTGGACAAATAGCAATTTTAAAAAGTATCGACTACACATAATTTTATTCTCATCACTGAATTACCATCTGGTGAAGTCTAGTCATCACACTCACATTAAAAATAGTTACCAAGGAGGATAATACAAGCAATGGTAACAATGAACACCAACCAAGAATTCAACCATCAATCATCTTTAAGGCTTAGATGCTAGCAAGTTAGACTATTGCGCTAGCCTCTAAACTACACCATCTTTGATCAAAGAACCTTCACAATCAATTCCACCTAGACTAGTGATTTCTCTTATCACTAGAGTAGATTTGAACTCTTTTACTTATCAACTTGGTTGACTACTTAAGAGAGAGTGCTTACTCTACATATGAAAGACTCATTCTAGTGGAGTTTGGGCATTCTATGATTGAATCCAACCATATTTTAAATTTTAGGAAAGTGTTATAAGATGACTGAGTTATACAACTTGTTCTATTATATTTATGAGTATCAACAAGATGATATGAATGTGATAATGCATAGTTTAAGAATATTCTAAATTAGTCCTAATTGGTTTAGAATGGATGGATTCTTCTTACCCAAAGGATATGACCTCTTATCATACTTACAAGCATATAGACATCTTAGAGATGAAAGTATCTCACATAATACATGCATAACATGAATTTCAAGGAAATTTCATCCCATACATCAACCTAAATTGTTAGTTCAATTGATGATCATGAAGCAAGAAAAAGAACTCCATTTACTACTTTGGCATACAACCCATGTAGCACATACAAACATCACAAATGTATTTAAATGAATACCAAGAGTTGTGTTACATCACCAATCATCCAATCATGATATAATAAAAGTGTAATCCCATCATGTCAATACACATAATCAAACACATATTTTCAGATTTGTTACTTCATTAACAACAATGGATAAAACATTTATTTTAACTAAGAGCATAACATTTAAAATTTCACAACTAGAAAAATTCATAGATCAAACCTAAACAAATGATATTAGATCAACATGAGAAGATATAAAATTTACACACACACACACACATGTGTATGTGTAGAAGGGTTGAAAACCCATTAATAAATATATAAATAATTTATTGTTTTCACACACATATATTATAAAAGGGTTGCCTACTCATTGTCCCACTTCTCCTTGGTACTCTTTAACAAAAATGGTCTAAGGCCCTAAAAAAAAGAAGACCCATTTATCTCCTTGGTGCTCTTTAACAAAAGTGGTCTAAGGCCCTAAAATAAATATTTCTCCCATTTTCTTGAAAAATTGGAAGATAACACATTGTTTTTTTGGTCTTATTTAGTTAAAAGGGAAAACTCATTTTATAATGGATAAAATCTTAAAATTTTATTGAAAGACAAGGAGTCTCCCTTTTATGGCCATGGGAAAACTAAATATTAAGTGGAAATACATTTTTTAGTCAAGGCCTATTATGCCAATTATGTTCGCTTTTTGTCCATACCACTAGTTAGTATATGATGTATCTCTCCGTGATGATACTCTTCCTCACATTCTTAGATGAAGGCTTCCCATATTAAACAATCCAAATGAAATTGTAGTTAGATATGTTTAAATATAATAAAATCACATGTATATCAACTATGGTTGTCAACATAATACTCATAACATAAATGTAAACTCCACATCATCCATATAGTTGTCAACATAACACTCATAAGTAGAATTTTAATTGTTATATTTGGGCTATGACATCCTCTCCCTCTAGAAAGAGTCATCATCCTTATGACAATAAACTACAAGTCATACATAACAAAATCCATCAAGAAGTCATTATAATTTGTAGCAATCTCAAATTAACAAAAGTCATGCTATCAAAAAAATATGATTTTTCTATAGCTATCAAACATTATCATTATAGAATAATAGAATGATCAAACAAGAACTCAATCAGCCATACCATATATCACACAACTATTAACATCTCACTTGGATACACAACTATCAACACAAAAATTTAGATTCAAGTGTTTATACTGTCAAACAATAGTATCTCAAATAAATAATATAATTATAAAAAAAAGTATGGTTTTTGAGTTCTATCAAAATTATTTTTGCTCAAAATTAAACAAAACAATTAGTTAACACTCAAAAAAGTGAGGAAAGAGCCTCTAAATGTTTTCAACATCTTCTTGTGTAGCATTGTCCTTAGTGTATTGGTTCCACTAGACCTTGCACTGAATTATTTCCATATTGCACAAAAAAAAATTATGCGTCTACAAGATCCTTATTGGCTCAACCAAAAGTACTCGTGGGTCTTGCACCTATAATTATTTCCAACCAAGGATATGACATACATAAATATGGTATGACTTTAGTAAGGAAACAAAATGCATCATGGATTTAGAAGAGAGCTAGGGGTTGAGAAAATTAGTTAGTAAATAGGTTGACCACTTTCACAACCTCAAAGGGCCCAACATATCTAGGAAATAACTTGTATGACTTGCCAAATTTGATAGAGCTTTTTTTATGTTTGACCCTAAGAAACATTGTATCCCATATAAAATTGCATTGCAATTATGTTTTGATTGACATAACCTTATGCCCATGAGTGGCTTCCTTTAGTTGTTGCATTATTAGCCACAATTGCTCCTCCATTTACTTCAACATGTATGGACCTATGACCACTTAATCTTCAATCATGAACTAAGGGATGCTATGCACTTTTTTCCATTAGACTCCTCTTAGGCCTTCTCATGAGGCATAGGTTATCATTGTGAATTCCCCATTTGCATTATGTACCTTAAGGATTAGTACTATTGTAAACTTCTCTTTAATCAACCAAAATGCCTCCTCACACTTCTTAGACCAAACATATTTCTTTTCTTTCTTTTAGAGGGAGGTTATGAGTGAGTTATCTTGGAGAATTATTTAACAAGCCTTATATAGTATCTAGGTGAACCCATAAATTTGTGGAGTTAATGCACATTATGAGGCCTTGGCGATTCCATAATAACTTTATTATTTACCAAATTAATAGAGATTCATTTTGTAGGAATGATATGCCCTATGTAAAAAGGTGCATTTAAACAACTTTCCATATATATATTTCTCTTTCAATATCTTAATACCATTTGTAGATGCTCTAAGTGATTTTCCTCATTGTAGTAGTAAATAAAAATCTCATCCAGAAAAGCCAATATAAAATTGCCTAAGTAATCCATGAATGCATTCTTCATCATGTTCATGAAAGCAACTAGAGAATTTATCAGTCCAAAAGAAATCATAATGAACTCATAATGCCCATATTGATTCCTAGAAGCTATGTTGGTATATCTCCTCCTTTGATTCTTAGTTGATTATATCTTGAATGAAGGTCAATATTTGAGAAGATAAATCCCTTTCATATTTTGTCAAATAGGTCATCAATCCTTAGAAGAGGAAATCAAATTTTAATTGTTTATTTGTTTAGCATCTAATAATAGATACATAATCTAAGGATACCGTCCACAAAAAATCATTGGTGCACTCCTAGGTGATACATTTGGTCAAATTAGGCCTTTTGATGATAATTCATTCAACTATATATTAAGATTGAACAACTTAGTAGTGGTCATTTGATAGGAATCCTTAGACTCAATCCCTATAAGGAATTCTATTGAAAATTCAATATCCCTTCTTGGAGATAAACCTAGAAGATATTTAAGAAAATAATTATGAAACTCCTTCAAAAAGGGATATTCTTTAAAATTTGGTTCTTTTTACTTTTGTTTCATCGGTATGCATTATGTATGCATCCATTTCTCTAAGCTTTATTGAATTATATAGCTAAATATATCTCAAAATGGTAGGTTTTTGGATTCATTGGATAGTGTCACTATAATCATTATCATCAAGACACTCAACCACCTTAGCATAGTAGTTAAATGTGATCCTATGCTACCATAATCAACTAACTACAATGATCACATCATATGATTCTAGAGGATCCAAATATATATCTACTTCTATAGTAAACTTAAGAGAACTTAGTTTTGCTTAAACATTGATCTATTCTCTTCTTAACTTGGTTTTCATACTATACCATCCATGTGTGCTCTAGTATCTATTCTTAACATTTAGTTGTTATAGTATCTATAAAAATACTTATAGGACATATATGGAGCTTACTTTAGGTCTAAATATGAGCATTTTAGTAATCCCCATGATGGCTATCCACCATCGCATAAATACAATATTGGGGTTGGTTAGGTTGTGATGGTTTCTTGGTGGTGGTTTTGTTCCCTTGCTTAGGATAGTGATTGGCATAATGGATTCATAGAAAAAACAACCACACTTTGATCCCTTCTATACAAAATTACCTCAATTCTTATTTAGAGGTATTTTTTGCTAATGGTTGTTTTAAAAATCTCTCTTTCCAATATTTCCTTTACTACCACTTGGAGGCTTTAGTTTTATTTTCTTCTTATTGAAATTAGGTATTGTTTGCTAAAATGTTCTTCCATTACCCTTGTAATATTTACAATAGGTAACTATTAATTGCAACTTTTGCTTCATGATGGCCTTTTAAAATTTTCGTAATAGCCAAACCATGGACATCCACTTTAGCCCCTATGTGTAGGTTCAAACCCATGCTAAACTTCTTGATATAAAGTTTCTCATCGACTTAATACCAAGGCATGTAATTTAGGAGTTTAGTAAAGGTCTCTTGGTACTAAGTCATAATATTATCTCCATGTATGAGGTTTTGAAATAGTCATTTTATTATTGAAGTGAAATTGTGGTAACCACCACTATTAGAATAGAGCAATAAATTGCTCTCAAGTGACATTCATTACCACTATACCTCTTTTGCATTTTAGGTTTTTTCATTAAGAAGCTATTTCTCTAGTGATACTGTATGGAACTCATACTACTTTGGAATCCTATATGAAATTGTAAATTTCAAATAATTTGTCCATGCCTCAAATACATCTCCAAGGACCTTGCTATCATATTTTGACAATGTAGAATTTTTGAGTTCCTTTGATAGTTTCTCTACTAGAAAAAATCTATATATTCATTTATTATTGTAGTTATGCTTTACTACACTAGATTCTAGATCATTGTTACCACATAATGATCACTGCTTGGAGTCTTAGAATGATGATCTTTATCCTTTCCATTATCCTCTTATCCAATTATCATTTCCTATCCTTTATGCTCAAGGTATGCCACTTGGTTTCACTGAACAAGGCCATCATTCAGTTTGACTTATTTCCTAACCCTTCACTAGGGTCTATTCAATTAGAGTGACCCACTTCTCCAATGTTAACCATTTTCTAGTTATAACACATATACATGAGTTAACATTAATTATCCTAGTGAGTCTAGTTTTTGAACTAGGCCCTAATACCACATGTCACCACCCCCTTCCTTGGGTTGGAAAAATAACATTTTTAAAAATATATTAATTACATATCATTTCATTCTCATCACTAACTTATCACATAGCCAAGTCTAGTCATCACACTTACATAAAAAATAGTTACTAGGGAAGAAAATGCAAGCAATCAAGGTGCGCTAGCAAGTTTACACATTAACACACTATATTTTGTTGATGTAATTGAAATGACAAGGCAAGAAATAAGACAATTGTGTCTAATAAACATAGTCCAAAGAGAATTGCCACAACTGACAAGCATTGTTAATGCTCTCACTTTAATATTTTATCAAACTAGGGCAATGTCCTAAGGTTGTATGCTTAGAGGTCTACGAGTTGCATCTTGGATATTAGGGTTCTAAACTAATATATGAAAACCAAGAATCAAAATTGTTAGAATAAATATTTATTCTCTTAAGTTCTACTAGGATAGACTTACTTGAGTTACCACTCTTCCATGAGTCAGGTGAACTCTCAGTTTAGACTAGTTCAGATTTGTTGAGTTGTTGTAATCCAACGACTCTCAATGATCAACTTTGCTATTTATACAAAGTTGATCCCATGGAATAATCAATCATTTTTTGGGCTTCACTCCATACTTGTGATGTATTGCAAAACTATTTCTTTTGAATAGAATATTGCTCCTCAATAATTCTAACATGGTATCAGAGCTAGGATAGTTCTTTGTAAGCATTCGAGTTTTTGAAGCTCTTTTTTTTTTAGAATCTGATTCATTGTATTAGTGACAGTTTGGTTACTCTGGTGGGTTTATTTTGGTTTTTTTTGGTGAGATATATTGCTTGCCAAATCCAGCTATAACCATCACTTGGTTTTTTTTCTATCACATATTATTGTCTCATTATAACTGTATTCTAGATCAGTTTTGTACTCCTGATGCAAGTTTTCTACAGTTGTTTTTGGCAATTTATTTTTTTTGAGTTGGATACCCTCATTCCTTTACCCTCCCTACTATTTTTTGGGTTCTTTTTTAAAAAAGGGAGGGTTTCCTATCTCATTATCTATCTTGAATGTGCCTCGTTATCCTTTATATCAACAATGGACAAATATTATGATATATATTAACAGGAAGCTCGTCTCAATATCTTGTGCTACGACGAGGTTCCTTTGGAGGAAACGTTTCACTCTGACCTGCGCATGTTCTACCGAATAGCTTGCTCATCACAAACATTCCATCGTCTCGGTCTCATGTACTAGACGACGTCCCTTTGGAGGAGACGTTTCTCTCTGAACTACGCATGTTCTTCTGACTTGCTAGCCTGTCTTGCTCATTGATGACATTCTTTGGCATTCTGGACTATCTCATTGGTGCCCAAGGAACGCGTTCTCTTCATCATTGATAGCATCTTCTACCAGGGATCGTGTCTTCAGTCTCTAAATCATTCATTGGCACCCAAGGAGCAAGTGTCTTTAGTCCCTTAACATTATGTGTTGCTCTAACAACAACCACGTACCTTGGCTTCTTCAGTCTCGGACTGTCTCATTGGTACCCAGAGAACACGTTCTCCCAAGGAAAGAATATGGTGGGCCCATCTTAGACACGTCAACGATTGAAGGGCAAGTCTCGATTGAAATCCAGTCACCCAAATCGAAAGTGTGCCATCCTTGTCTCGAATTCTTTGGTTTTGAAAGGTGCCACCTAGTTTGTTCTCATGCCAAGTGTGCAGTCCAACAATGACTATTTGCTTCCCAATAGTCCTTTATATCCCCTCCATCATCTTGCTCATCAAACACAAAAGAAATTTATCACAGTGAAGAGCCCTCCTCCAGTGCAGCTTAGAAGCCATCCATCGATCGAAGCTTGTGCAGCCCTGTAGCACCTCTGCATCTCGAATACGTCGGCACTTGTTCATCTTATCGTAGGCTTCAGCCAACTCAAAAGCAATTGTTTACGTTTGTTTCCCTGCATAAATTATTTTACTTCGTTTGGCTTGGATGAGCATCAGATAATATATCAAAAACTTATCAGTTTTTTGTCCTCATCTACAGGAATCAAGAAATTCGAGAGCTTGTGCATGGACGTCATCATATTGTAAGGTGAAAGGAAGCTTCGAAAGGTCAATACTGTGCATAGTAAGGTTTTCGTTCGAATGCTATTGTGCAGGTCAAAAGAGATGGCGCTCACCACTGCATTCGTTGAGAGCCTTATAATGTAAAGGCATTCATTTCTCACACTTCCTCCATTCCTTTGCTTATATCATATTGTAAAAGAGTCATATTTTGGACTCTAAGAGCTCTTCATCTCATTATTGTAACCTTCAGGCTCTCAAAGTGAAGGAATTTGTATCTGGACTTCAAATATCTGACTCTTTTTTTCACTATTTTCCTGAGCCTATTCCAAAGGCTATCAAAAAAAGGTGAAAAGAGTCCAATTGTAATCTCATAAATACAATTTTTTTTGGTGGGGGGGTTATTGGTGCTGATTCATGCACCTATTGTTTTTTGGATTCTTTGAGGGGGAAGCTTCATCATGTGTCTAACTTCATGAATTGTAGTCTCCACTACTGTTGCACCATTTACTACTGTTGCACCTCTTACTGTTGCACTACTACACTTCTTTCTGCTGCACTGCTGCACTTCTTCCTGCAATACTACTATTGCTTAACTCTTTAAGGTGATTCTTACCACAAGTTTGCTGCTCTGGTTATGGACATACTCTCCTAGAATTTTTGATGTTTGATGCTTGCACCACATGTTATAATTGCAAACACTTCAAAATTCACTCTAAGCAAACAAAATATTCAAGAGAGGCACCAAATTTTTTGGCCCATATCCTTGTAATAGCCTATGTTCCACGTATCATTCTTCTCATTGACTTATAGTTTCCCTCACGTAAGGGTGGGTAATTGAGAAGATTTGGTATAGAGGTCTGGTTGATTACTCTTGCTTCATAAGCCTATGTTCCACGTATCAATTTTCCTCATTTACTTATAGTTTCCCTCACGTAAGGGCGGGTAAATTGAAGAGATTGGTATAAAGGTCGGGCTTCTGTAGCCTCCCTTAAAAAGGTGTTTCTGCAAGAGCATCATTGTATTCTCTAAAAGGTTCTTGAAGTTAAAGGGGGGATTATTGGTTCACTTCAATTTTCTTTGGCAAAATGAATACAATTGATCCACTCACCCCTCATAACTATCACACATGGAAGCCCAAAATATTAAATCTCATTTCTCAAAAAGGGCTCACACACTTGCTAGAAGAGAAGCAACCTGAGTTTGAAAAAGAATATGAAAAATTTGTTCATAAGGGAAAGTTGTATGAAACAATGGGTATTATAAGCACAAATGTAAATGAAAGCTTATGGTTTCACATTTCAGAATGTAAAACCCCATTTGAAAGTTGGGAAAAACTAAAGAACTTGTTTGGTAAAGTGGATCAAATAAGGTCAATGCAGCTAGAGGCAGAGTTAACAACATTATCTCCTGAAGACTTCAGCAATATTGTTGACTTTCTCACCAAATTTAAAGAAGTCCTCACTCAACTAAAAGGCAGTGGCAAGGATAAAATAGAAGAAGAATGCATCTATCTTATTCTTTCTAAGTTAAATGGAGTGTTTCAAATTTTTGCTACCACTTTTTTGTCTACAAAAGATGCACTTGGTACAAGTTTTAAAATGCCCTCTTTAGAGGAGTTTTGTGATAGGCTAACTAGAGAGGAAACGAAACTTGCAAAATATGAGATCTCTCCCTCTTCCTCAAAAGCATTAGTAGCATCCACCTCCACTAAAGAAAAATTCAAAAAGAAAGAAAGAGGCCCTATAACTTGTACACATTGCAAAAAGAATGGACATTCTGTAAACAAATGTTGGAAAAGACTACAACAACTAGAGGCAACAATGAAAGATCACAAAATAGACATCAAGAAGGAAATAGGGAAAGCCTTAAATGTTCAAGGCAAAAATATAAAAACTCCATCAAAATATTGGGTTCTAGATTCAGGGGCAACTCATCATATGACTTCTTCACATGAGTCATTCTCTTCAATCTCCTCAAGCTCAACTTGTAGCATAGAAGTTGGTGACTCATCCTTTATCCCTGTCAAAGGAAAAGGTGACATATCCATTGATGGTGGGTATATCAATAATGTTCTCTATGTCCCAAACATAGCTGCAAATATCCTATCCATCTATCATATTTGTACTTCTTCAAAGGGTAAAACAGTTCTATTTTCACCAACAGGGGTTGAAATAAGAGAATTTCAAGAACCTCACTCTCTCATAGCAAAAGGAGATATTGATCATAACACTCACCTATTTCACTTCAATGGATTCAAAAATTTAGATAGAGCATCCTGTTTTGTTGCACATGGAGATCTTGAAAGCAAAATTTGGCATGAAAGGTTTGGACATCTCAATTATAACTATCTAAAAGAGTTGAATACTCATAAAATGGTAACAGGGTTACCAAAAGTCTCTTCTATTGAAGGAGTATGTCCTGGATGTGCTCTTGGAAAACAACATCAAGATCCTTTTCACCCAAGTAGTTCTCAAAAAGGCTCATCCCCTCTAGAGTTAATCCATAGTGACTTGATGGTCTTCCCAGAGCCTTCTTTCAAAGGAGCAAAATATGCCTTGACCTTCATTGATGATTTTTCAAGAAGAACTTGGGTCTACTTTCTAAAATACAAAAGTGATGTGCTATCCCACTTCAAAATCTTCAAAGCCTTAGCTGAAAATCAAGCAAATTGCAAAATCAAGCAAATTCATACAGATAATGGGGGGAATACTTCAGTAATGAGTTCTCCATATTCCTATCAAATCATGGCATAATTCATCAACATTCAGTCTCCCATAATCCTCAAAAAAATGGCATTGCAGAAAGGAAAAATAGATCTTTGAAAGAAATGGCAAACTGTATGCTCCACTCAAGAGATCTTCCAGCAGTTTTTTGGGCTGAAGCTATTAATTGTGCAAACTATATTCAAAACCGCACACCTCATAAAGCTCTTGGCCATTTGACTCCCGAAGAAGCATGGACTGGCTCCAAACCTGATGTCTCCTTTTTTAAAGTTTTTGGGTGTACTGCTTGGGCACACATCCCAAAGAAAAAGAGGAAGGCTCTAGACAAAAAGAGCAAGCAACTTATCTTTGTTGGCTATTGTGAGGAAATGAAAGCCTATAGGCTCCTTGATCCCACAACTCATGAGGTATTTTTTCATAGAAATGTTCAATTTGATGAAACATTTGAGCCTTATAAATATTCTCAATCATCTTCCAACAATAATTATCTCGAGCCATCTCCAACATTTGAGCCCCAATATAGTGAAGATACCACCCTTGAGATAGATGACCAACATGAGGATCCCATTATTCAAACTCCTCCTCAAAGTCCTCCCACATCCATGACTCCTTCCACAATGCCAAAATGGGCCCGCACCATAGTTCAAGAAGCCACTCCTTACATCCAAAATCTTCCATCATCCAGATTAAGCAACTCCATGGGTTCTGGTCTTGTCTGTCAGTCCATTTCAATAGATCCTCAATCCTTCAAAGAAGCAACTGGTATAAAATAATGGGATGATGCCATGGAGAATGAATTTTCTTCCTTAATAAAAAATAAAACTTGGGATCTAGTCCCTCTACCTAAAGGAAGGAAATTGGTTCATTGTAAATGGATTTACAGAACCAAGTATGGACCAGATGGAAAAATTGACAAACACAAAGCTCGCTTGGTAGCTAAAGGTTTTTCACAAATTGAAGGCATTGATTATTCTGAAACCTTTGCCCCAGTTGCAAAAATGGATTCTGTAAGGCTGGTTCTTGCACTTGCTGCTTCTCAAAAATGGCCAGTCTTTCAAATGGATGTTAAAAGTGCTTTCTTGCATGGTGACTTAAAAGAGGAAATATTCATGGAACAACCTACTGGATTTATTCAAGACTCCTCCCTTGTTTGTAGACTAAGGAAATATCTCTATGGTCTCAAACAGGCTCCTAGAGCTTGGTATGAAAAAATGGACTCCTTCCTTCTATCCTCAGGTTTTTCTCATTGTGAGTCTGATGCAACAGTCTACATTTGGAGGGATGAAGAAAACATCACCATACTTGTTCTCTATGTTGATGATCTACTACTCACTGGTAGTGCCATTTCTCACATCCAATCTATCAAAGACTCCCTTTCCAAGAAATTTGAGATGGTTGATCTGGGTTTAGCCCATTACTTCCTTGGGATTCAGATAACTCAAATAGATGCAGGAATTTCATTATGTCAATAGAAATATACTCTAGACCTTCTTTAGTGATTTAAAATGACTGATTGCAAGCCTTCTTCCACACCTTTTCAGTCTGGAGTCACTCTAAGTACTTCCTGCAAGTCCCCTCTATGTGATGCTACTCTCTACAGATAACTTGTAGGAAGTCTATTATACCTCACTCATACTCACCTAGATATTTCATATGTTGTTGGCTTAATATCTAGATTCTCACATCAACCTCATTTCAGTCATTGGCAAGCAACCAAGAGAATCCTCTGCTACTTGCAAGGAACTACTCACTTTGGGCTCCTATATGAGGGCGGATCCATGGATATCAATGGTTACACAGATTCTGATTGGGCAGGTTCAGTTGAAGATAGATGTTCCACCTCTGGCTATGTTTTTTGTCTTGGTTCTTCACCTATTGCTTGGTTATGCAAAAATAACAAGCAGTAGCTTTATCATCCACAGAGGCTGAATACAGGGCAACCATTTTAGCCAGTCAAGAAGCTCTTTGGCTTCATCAGATACTAAGGGAATTTGGTTTTTTCCATAACCAACCTATTACCCTTTGGTGTGACAATCAGAGCACAATTCATATTACCCGTAATCCAGTTGAACATCAGTGCACCAAGCACATTGAGATTCACATGCACTTCATTCGGCAACATATTCAACAAGGGGATCTAAACTTGGAGTACATTCCTATAGAAAATCAAATTGCAGACATCTTCACCAAATCCTTTCCTTCTCCGCGTTACATTCAGCTATGAGAGAAACTTGGAGTAAAGCAGATGCATTAATGCACAAAGGTTTTCACCTCTTCCTTCTTCTTATTGTTCTTTTTCTTCTTGGAAGATGGTTTTTTCCCATGTGGTTTTTTCACCATCTATCCTATATATAAGTACATTGTACATGAGTACCTAATCAGGCCGTGTTGTCGGGACTCATTTCTTTTTTGTGTTCAATAGAGGACAATCTTCGCCATCCGAAGACATGCCTCTTCTACTTCTTCTTCTTCAAGATGGTTTTTTCCCATGTGGTTTTTTAACCATCTCTTCTATTAGAGTTCATTGTACATGAGTACCTCATCAGGCCTTCTTGTCGGGACTCATACATTCACCCCTAGTATCACTTAAGGGGGGTGTTAGAATAAATATTTATTCTCTTAAGTTCTACTAGGATAGACTTACTTGAGTTACCACTCTTCCATGAGTCAGGTGAACTCTCAGTTTAGACTAGTTCAGATTTGTTGAGTTGTTGTAATCCAACGACTCTCAATGATCAACTTTGCTATTTATACAAAGTTGATCCCATGGAATAATCAATCAGTTTTTTGGGCTTCACTCCATACTTGTGATGTATTGCAAAACTATTTCTTTTGAATAGAATATTGCTCCTCAATAATTCTAACAAAAACATCTTTGCAACATTTACAAACGAAACTATACTAAATTCTAAACTTTGTTACTAAAAGAAATCTTAGTTTTAATTATAAAATAAGTACATAAATAAATCAAACAACTACCCTTAGTTGAAATTAAATAAACAAATCCAAACTAAAATAAAACATAACTCATTATTAAAATAAAATAGGAACAAAAATCATATTGCAATGATCAAATGAAAATAACAATGTACACTTATAGAAAAGTAAAATAAGTCACACTATTATTAGAAACCAAATTTAACTAAGTTAAAATTGAAATAAAAACAAACTCATCAACTTCAATTATGCTATTCTAGTTGTTGGAATAAATAACAGAAAGGAAACTAAATAGAAAACTTGCAACTATGCTAATAATCCTTCCATTGTTCCAGAGAGTGGGCCCTTGCTCCAAGTTTTAGTGGGAGGTAGAAGATTTTAGTAGTAAAGACCAAACTATGCAGTCAATACATTACATTCAACAAAATAGAATAATCTTAGAACAAGACAATATGTGCAAAGTCAAATGTATACTGCATATTTCAACTTCTTAACCCCTGCCCAATGGCTATTCATTTTTATATAGATGAGCTTCTAACTATTCAATTTACTAATAGGATTTATTCTAGGTAGTAATTTATTACATAGGTCCATGTGTTTAGTCCACCTAATCAAATTACATCATGATTGGTTGAATAAGTTATCTAGACTTTTTATTCAATCCTTTAATTAATACATTATGCAATTTCATCATCAATTGGTTTGAAATAAATTCAAGGTCTCTAGTGTCTTTTCCTACTCTGCTTTACATGCATAAAGATCCTCATCACATATATAGTCAATTTTATTATGGCATAACAGAAAAGTAACATCTCCAAAATAAATTATGGGTCATCATTGTTAGTCCTATGTGTAGTTACATATTTTCTATGATTCTATTGGTCAACATCAACTCAAATTACATGACTCATGGTATTGATAAGATTATTTCAGGGTGGGTTGACCATCTAATTTATCATTTCCTCCCATGCATAGCTATTTTAGAGCAAGTTCGTGTCCTACTATTCTTGCAAAACCTCCATGTCTTGTTATTTTAGCACATGAGCTATTATAGCACCCAACTAGTGCTCAAATTATTTTGGTGCACATCTAGCACCAAATTTCTTTGTCTTTCATAACTTAGGTGTGTAAAATTTATTCAAAATTATTCTGGAGCAATGGTTTTTCAATTACTTCAACATTATTGATTTTTTCACAAAATTCTGTAAAATTATTATTAATTTATTCTATCCTTCAATTAAGAAGAAACAATGCAATTAGTCCTTAAAAACACACAAAACCATATCAAAGTAGATAAAGAAAACATCTTATTTTATTCACTACATTCAACATTAGTATTAACATAAATAAAAATTAAAACTTGGCACATACTATATTAGTTTAATAAAAATGGATAAAAAAGGTTAGGCTATTAAAAAATAAGGTAATTTTATAGCCTCATCACTCCACCCCATTGATTTTGATGCATGTCGTCATGAATTTTTCTTGGCCAAAGTAGCATGCATATCTAATTCCTTATAAATATTACTCTAGATTGATCATTGCATAGCAAGGAACCAGGTCCCATTTCATTTGACCTCTAATATCTCAACCTTTCCTACAATTGTAGCTGGTTATGAAGAATGGAGGTGAATGCTCATATTTGAACATCATCAGTATAGATATGAGAAAGAAATTTCACATCATCAAGGAGTGCAATTTTATGCAAATAAAAAATGCATGTCAAGTCTTTTTGTTCCACATATCTATGCAATAAGGCTTCAATAAAACATTAATGAAGGTTAGATCATATGAGAGATCAGAACAAATCCTCATTTCCTACCACCTGTAATATTGTTCCTTTAGGAACAACTTGTAAATCTTGCCAACTAACTTGCACTCAACCAACTAATTTGCAATGTGGTATAGGTCCTTAACCTTATTCTTAGGACTTGTTATCTCTTCACCTTGATTCCTGTTCTATTCTTCTAAGGATCTAAGTGTTTAAAGAAACCCTTCTAATTAATGATATTGCCTCATCCATATTGAGACTATTGCATTATCATTATCTTATGTAACCATACCTTGTGGATTGATAACAATCAATCTTAGGACTAGCATTTCTAGGGGTTCAGTTTGTGTTCCCCTTCCCACTAATTATCCAATGTCCACTATTTCAAAATAACTTCCTTGATCACTATCATTGGATTTTTCTCAAGTTGATCTGATGTATCATGCCACTTTGGCATCCTGAATTGTAGTACTTTGCTCTGACGCTTTCTTTAGTTTACCTTATTTTGAAGCTTATTTTGGCTTAACTTGTTCTAGTGCCTATTTTGGTGCACCTTGTTTTGGTGCACTTCTTTTCTGCATGGAATTATGTCCATCTTCCATCAGTGCCTTCCCTTCATGATGTATAAAAACATGTTTTAGAGCATCTAGATCCAAAATTTTCAAAACGCTTCTATTTATAGTAATTACATTAGGTCTAGATGGAGTTTGACCTCTCTTGATTATTATTAATATTGACAATTAATCCTAAAAAAATATCTACTGCATTTAATCTAGAAATTGACTTAGAAGATACATTTTTTTTTAATTTATTTTTCACTTCACTCAATTCTTGCAATAATTGGGAAATGAACTTTTCTTTCTTCTATATTTTCATCTAAGCTTCTTGCAGCTATTGTTGTTGAGACTTGATAATAGATCTGGCATGTGCAATAGTTAACTAATCTAGGGATTTAGCCTCATTCTCTTCCATGTACTCATTTATATATTTAATCAAATGTTACGCCTCATAAAAATGATTATTACCAACAATATCTTGCTGTTATGTAGAGAGGTCAACATTATATGGTGGAGTCTACACTGATTCATTCGCTACACTTGGAGGATGGAAAATACTCTATTGTTGCTTCCGTGTTTCTATGAAAACATCTAGGATTTTTGCATCCTCATCATCATCAATAATCAAATTTTGCATTTTTTTTCTTTGAGTGCTAGACAATGCCAGTGATTTTCTAGAGTAGTTGAATTCAACCTCTATCTTTAGTTTTGTATGAGGGAAGGTTGATCCAATGCAACTTCTTCTTCATGATGTTTGTTCAATTAATCATCTTCCTTGCCATTAGAGATAACTTCAAAAGGTTCTACAACCTTATAATGTGCATCAAATTGTTTAGACACTTCCTCTTGCTATTTTATTAAACAAGTAGAATACCTCACTTTACCTTTATTTTGTTCTCTAATTTTTTGGTAGTCTTGGGTTATGTCCTTTTGCTTCTGGTAATACTTCTTTCAACTAGTTTTGAATACTCAGATACTGGAGTGGATTCAGGTGACTAAGGGTGAGCATCATCCTACATAGAGGTTTCTTTTGGATTGCTATAAACCTCTCTAGTGCAGATATTTATTTCAAGGTAGGGGTTTCCTTCTACATAGAGCTTTTTACCTGGGCATACATTTCCTTGTAACCATATCAAATTATAACTTTGCATTGCCTCTTCCTCTGTACTGATGTAGATTACTCCACTAAATGTGTTTGTTCAATATCTAGTGCAACTTCAATATATCTTTTCTTGCTAGTTCTAGGCCTCTTCCTTGTAGGCAAAAATATTTTTGATGGAGAGATTTCTTCCCCAAAATGTATGTTAGTAGCCTTGGACTACTTTTTAATATTACCCCTAAATATATTTTGTATAGGGGGTGTTCCATCCTCTAGGGTTTCTATATTTTCTTGTTAATTTTTACTTATAGATATTTCTATCATTTATTTATTGTGATATTTGGGAGTGGAAGCTTCAATCCACGAATCCAAAAACCATTTCCATGAGTGCTCATATATCCCAAAGTGATATTTACAAAAATATTTTAATTAAACCATGTTGCTTAACAGATCCATATCCCTCCTAGAATATTTTAGCCATATCATACAAAGTATTATGCAAATATAAAGGTAAATTAATTCTTACCTTAGGTCTATGAGTGCCATGCTTGGGGTGGGTTAAAATCTATACATGATGTCCCGTAAGGATGCTGAATTGGCCCTCATAGATAAAATATTTCTTGACCAATGTGAAACTTCATTCCATGGAAATTTTAGATAGAAGTTTTTAATGCCTTTGCATGATTTATGTCTAATTTCAAATTTAGTCTTAGGATCACCCCCTATTGTAAAAGCATTGATAATGTCAAGAAGAGCAGATCTAATTTTTTATTATTATTTCCTCTTCCTCACAAAGAATTTTGTATATTTTAATGAGGATTTTTAGAGTTACCTTAATTTTTTCCCATCAATTCTCACTTAGTCATTCTAAAGTCAATGCACAAACTTTTTTCTAGGGCTTCCATATAACCTTCAATTTTTTTTAGGAAGTGCATCCATCTAGCTTGTTGAAAAACCACAAATTTAGGATGCTTATCAAACTTGTTAATGGCATTTAGTTTAAATTTTTGTTTTGGTCCTCCCATGGTGTTTTCTTTTACCTGAATCAAATTACATAGCTTTTGTCACACTATTTTGCAATAATACAATACTTTTTTCCTACACTTATCTGCTTACCCTCATGCCAAAAAAATGAATATGGAAACTAGAATTACCTTTTCATGATCTTGGTGCATGGATAGTGTTTTTGGTTATGGTGCAATCACACCTTAAAAATTCCAAATACTTTGGAAGGGATATTTTCAGGCACATGCATTTATATGATCGTATTTCTACACATGATGGAGATTTCATACATTTCCTATGCATATGGTGGGATGGGTGGTAGTTTGAGGATAAACACAACGTAATAAAAACATACATTTTCAACTTTCCAAGATTTTGAAATCACTCCATAATCCATAACTAACCACCTTGTTCCACATGTAGTTAATGTGTTATTTTCCACGTGGTATAATTTCATGTTGTTGACTTCCATAGCCTTGGTTGTGCCAACTCATCCCTAAACATGTGTCGTTGGAAATAACCACTCTTATCCCTTTCTTGTTAGTTGCCACTAGGGTGCCATGTACTTCTTGAAATCATGCAATCACATGGCCCCACAATTATAATCACCATAACACTATCCAAGGTAATTTATGCACTTCTTTAGTCATCTAACAATAACTAACATTTAACTGATATTTGCCACCTATCCTTGATGTTTCTTCCATTATGTGTGCTCAATGTCCACCACCTATATTTATAGATAATGTTGATGGTGCTTGATTTGTGCTTTTTTCTTTGAAAGTCAAAGATGATCTTTCTGGTGCCAATAATTGAGTTATTTTGACACACTAATATTTCCATTTCAGAGTAACTTATCAAATCCAACACAATCAATTCTTTAGTCTAGAGCAAACCAGGATTAAGTCTAGCATAGCCAAGGGTGTTTCAAATTATCTTTTGGAATATATTTTTGCCATTTTAATTATATATAAAATTTCCAAGAAATTAATAATAATTTATGTAATACCAAAGCCAAATAATAGTAAAATAAAATAAAATGCATACCTTATTGTTAGAAAGGTTCCATGCATATTTTGGATGCATTGCTTATTACATACTTAGAAATCCTAAAAGCTAAAAAATACATAGATGTAGTTATTAGAACTCCATAAATACTATTAATATTTTTCAAGGCAAACAAGCTAGAAACTGATTTTTATGTAAGCCTTAATTCAATAGTGCCTTAAAGAGGTTTTCACTATATATCATTTTTTTAAAAGATATAATCATTCTAAATCTATGTTAGAAGAGGAAGCCTCTTCTACCACATATAAATCTGACTATAAAACAAAGTATTGAGCAAATTCCACCTTAGTAAGTGGCTTATGGTACAATCATAGACAATATTCATTTACCACCAATTTTATCCTTGAATCATCAACAGGAGAAATTTGAACAACTATATTATCAGTCACTTATTCAATTTCATACGGTTCTAGCTACCAGATTTGCAATTTTCCAAGAAAATCAACATAGCAAGAATCAAACAAAAATGCCCAATCGCCTGGTTTGTACTTGCTGCTCCTAATGTCACTATCATGCCACATTTTTTTCTACTATTGAATGACCTCTATTTGATGAATTACCTCTAATAAAAGTTCATATAATACATTCAATATCAAAATTCTTTCTTGCTATACCTATGACAACTCAATGCATACTTCCAAAGATGTACGAAGTGTTAGTAACTCAAAATCAATTGGAAAAAGAATTTTCTTACCATAGACCAATTCATAAGGTGTGAATCCCATGGTGGATTTCCATGTAGTATTGTATGCCCATATGGCCTCTAGCAACTTGTTCATCCAATTTTTCCTATGATAAGCCACTATTTTTGTTAGTGTTTTTCTAATTCTCTATTTGTGACTTCTACTTGAATATTTGCTTGAGGGTGATAAGGTGATAATTTTTTATGTTTGATTTCATAAAATTTAGTAAATGCTTCTATGAACTTGGATGTAAATTGGGGTCCTTGGTCTAAAATAATAGAGTGTGGAGCACCAAATCATTGAAAAATTTGAGTATATAGGAAATCAACTACCTTTTCTTCACAAGCATATTTAAAAGCACATGCTTCAACCCACTTTGTCACATAATTAGTACACACTAGAATGTGTTATTTTCCTTGAGAAGGTGGGTCAATGGGTCCAATAAAATCTAGTCCCCATATTTCAAATGGTTCTAAAACCACTTGAGGTTGTAAAGGCATTTTGTTTGTTGTAGTTGGTTTACCCATTTGTTGGCATGGATCACAATACCACACATATTTCTTTACATCTCAATGAAGTGATGGCCAATAATATCTTACACCTAGAAATTTTTAAATGGTGTACTTTACTAAATAATTTCCTCCTATTGGTGCATTGTGGCATGCACAGAGGATATCATAGACCTCATATTGTCGAATATATTGATACAAAATATAATCAGATCCACATTTAAATAGTAGACCATTCATCCACTCGAATAATGAGCTTTGTTAAATTTAAAATTATTTTTACCTATGGGTTAAATGAGGAGAGAAATTTTCTATTGCTAGATAATTAGCAATATCAAAAAACCATGGTGATTGTATGAATATTGCAAATAATCATTCATCAGGGTAGGAATCGTCTATTATCTCATCTTCTTGTATGATGTTTAGCCTTGACAAAAAGTTGACTATTACATTAAATTTACCTATTTTGTTGATTATAGTTATGTAAAACTCTTGTAGTAGCAATAACCATTGTATTATTTGACCACTAACCAATGGTTTATTTGTAAGGTATTTTATTGCTACATGATCAGTATGAACACTTGGTATCCAATAATGTAGTGGCAAAATTTATTGATGGTATACACCACTGTTAAGAATTATTTTTTGATAATGGTGTAATTTTTCTCTTCTCCTATCAAGTTTTTACTAATGTAATAAATTTCATATTGTTCTCCATTTTCTACTTGGACCAAAGCTTCCCTAATTGCAATATTTGATGTATTGATTTGGATGTGAAATGGAATTTTATAGTTTAGACCTTGTAACATAGGTGGAGTGGTTAGTTTTTTCTTTAGAATATCAAATGTAATTTGGCACTTTTCTATCCATTTGAATGGAACTATGATTGTACTAAAATTCTTAATAAAATATTGATAAAAATCAATATAACCCATAAAACTTCTAACATCTATTTGAGTTTTAGGTAGAGGTAGGTTTTTGATAGTCTCAATCTTTTTATGATCTACCTGTATTCCTTTAGATGAGATACGGTGTCCAAGGATAGTGCCTTCATCCATCATCATGAAAATTTCTTGGGATTTAGGGCCAACTTGTAGGTTTCATAGTAGGTTAATAATTTATCAATATTTTTTAGGGTTTCCTGAAAAGCATAACCACATACTATGAAATCATCCATGTATATTTTCACACATTCATTGGTCAAGTAAAAAAATATAGCAAGAACAACTCGTTGGAAATTTTTTGGGGCATTACAGAGTCCAAAAGGTAGAACTTGATAAGCAAAATCTTCCCATGGACAAGTAAAAGTTGTTTTCTCTTGATCTTTAGGAGCAACTTGAATTTGATTATATCCACTAAATCCATCAAGAAAACAAAAATACTTTTTTTTCTAGTGAGTGTATCTAACACTTGATCAATAAATGGCAATGGGAAGTGGTCCTTGTGTGTGGCTTTGTTCAATTCATGATAGTAAACACACACTTTCATATTCCCATTCTTCGTTGGAATGATAACTATTAGGGAAGCCCATCGACTATCAAAAATAGAGTAAATAAATACCACCTTTAAATAACTTTTCAATTTTACCTTTAATAATATCTTGTAGAGCAAGATCCAATCTCCTTTGTGGTTGTTGTATGTGTTTAACATCCATGGTATAGATACAATGAGTATATATGTCTAGATGAATTCCTATTATATCTCTATATTACCATGCAAAAGCTTTGGGATGTTGGATTAGCACATCAAACAATATTTTCTCTTGGTCATTATATAACCAACTATCGATATTAGAAAAATTTCCTTCTTGTATTTCAATTTATTTTGTACTAAGATGTACTGAATTAATTCCTTCAAAGTTTCTAACCAAATATTTAAGAGGAAAATGGTGTGGCAATAGGTAATATAAAATTCTTTTTCCTTTATCAAAAGTAATTCCTAAAGGGTTTAAATTTGATATAGGGTAATGAAAATATGAGAAAAGGTGATGATGCTATCCATGTGGTAAATTAAAAGAACCATCATATAGTGGGATGGGTAACAAATAATTAGACTCTTGATCTTCATATTTTCATAATAATCTATGGATAGTAATTGGTTCATCTTCAAGTTTTGAGTCATATAACTTATTCAGTAAAATAGTCTCATCCTGAAAGATAACTCTTTCTAATGAATCCAATCCTTTTGCATGATATTTTACAACTATGGTGGCTAAGGTTAATATATACTCTTCATTTTTTTTATTATATTCAAGAAACCATAGGCTTCTAAAAGGTTTCACAAGAGGATATAACGAAATCTTCTTAGAATCAATTCCATTTAATATGGTCATATATCCTAACCTACAATCAATAAAATCAATAATACTTACAAGAGAAAATATATCTAAATTGATTCTATTGTTACTATGATACTAGGCATCCTGGATCTCCATACTTTGGTGGAATAAAGTTTCCTGCAAGAAGGTTTGCTAATTTTCCATCCACCTATATGGTTTTGGGATATGATTTTTATTTATTTATTTTTAATGCACATTTCCTTAGAAATATTTTTAATCATAGGTACATATTTAATGGATTGTAGTAAAGAGATTGGAATATTATAATATTTTAATTACAATACAAAATTAGATTATGTAGAAGGTATTTCAGGATAAGGTACTTTCTCAGATGAAGAAGGATAATTGTTTTGAAGGAGGTTTTATTTTTCTTATCATTGTTTCTTAGGTATAGGTGGTTCTTATTGATTATTCTCATCAAATCCTATTTCTATGATGATAGGTTTAGTATCAAAAAGTGATTTTCTTGAACACAATTTGATGTTATCATAATCAATGATATTAAGCATGGTTGTATCTTTTGATTCAACCACATAGACATGTGTTGCCTGTCTAGTATTATTAGGGTTAGCCACATGTTGAGCTAGAAGTGGAGGTTTTTTAACCTGCTATTGGTGCTGTTGTTTTCCCTAAGGAGAAATATGGGTATGTCTAGGAAACAAACCCTATTGTTGATTTTGATACTAGTGTTTCCCCTGGTATGCTTGGTGTGATTGTACCCATTAAAGACTTTACATTTGTAGAGGTAACATGGTAATTTTTTTTATTCCAATGTTGATTCATCCATCTAGATTGGGACCATTCTTGAGATGATGTCCATGATTGTTGACCCCAAGGTTGTTGAGGAGGTATTGAAGTAGACCATGACATAGACCAAGGATTGGTTCCCTAGTTCATAGGGACTCGAGGAGCATTTTGATATGGATATTGAGAAAAATTATCCCCTTATCTCTATCCTACAAAGTTAAGTTCTTTAGTAGGTTGAGTTTGTTTTTCCATGACATTTTTAATCTAGGTAACAAATGACATTGGCCGGTAGGATGTCCCTTTTCACAAATACTACATATAGAAGAGATGACAATCTTTTTCAAAGGACATTCATGAAGAGCATGCTTCTTTCTGCATCTCAAAAATTACATGACTTGTAGACACCAAAATCTATCCACTTGTCATCCATCTGTGTCCTCCAGTCATAACCACCCAATATATATCTATATATATATATGTATTTGTTAATATAATTTAAATATTAATATTTTACATTATTATATTTATATATATTTAATAAATATATATGTCTTTATATGAACTAATCCTGGCTCTCTGCCACATTTTAATCTCAATTATCCATCCACATCAATCCATGCCACTTACCCAATTTTAATCTCCACCCTTCCTCATGTTTTAATCTTAGCCACTCAAATTGTGTCATTGAAATCCTAAAATGTATAAGGGAATATTATAAAAGAGGAGTAATTATAAAAGAGGAGTCATTTTGATGACTTAGATCCTCGAAATACCTAAAGACCCTGAGTTCTAAATCCTTGATATTATGAGGTTGAATTCTATCAACTTTAATTCACAAACAATTCTTAGAAGATCCCAAGCCCTAGCCCCTTTCATTTTCATCCTCGCCCCCATCATCGCTACTCACACCCCTCTACTTCTTCCACCACCCTTCTCATGTGATCTAGATCTGGTTCTATGCCACTTTCATCAATCCCTAAACACCCTTTCGAGCTATCCGAGCACCCACCAGATCTAGTCAAGCATCCACCAGAGCCAGTTGAGCACCCACTAGAGCTAACCAATCACTCGTGAGCATCTCACACATCAAATCTACAACCCTAAATACCTTAGGAGATATTATGGCATCTTCGCAACTATCACTGGCATCATCTACATAAATGGAAAATAAGAATTTAGTATTATTAATAAGGTAATAAATCTATGCATTTATTTTCATATTCTTAGGCTTTTGTTTATAGTTTTATTACAGTATTTAGGGTTACTGATTTTATTCTGAGGGTCTTATGTAGTGAAGCCCTCATAGGTATTACTGATCTTTGTTACTATTTGCTATGTCCAGGTATAGGAATCATACGTTTGGCAACTGTTGAAGCTAGGGTGGCCCTATCTAGGATACACAAGCCCACCCAAAAACTCGTTGGGATCGAATACAAGCATGAAGACACCAACCATTATTTTCAACTTGTAACAACCCCAATTGTTACTACTCATCCATTCCAATTGTTTTTTAATCATTTATTTATCTTCTATGGAGTAAGAGACATAATCATGATCTAAGATAGAATAATTCCAAATGAATTGTAAGTTTCCAAGGTAATCATCATCAAGAGATATTAAGACTTGGTCAGAGTCACTCTTGAGTAGAAGTGATAAAATTCTACAAAAACCCTCATACCACTCGGGTATGAGAACGCTCACCAAAGCATTAGGTTTTCATCCCTCACCAAAGGGAATCACCCTTCACCATACTATCCACCAAGACTAGTATGTAGGTGAATACCTTGAATATGGAGAACCACACCAATGGAAAACCATCATAGATGAAGTAACCACACCAATGGTTAACCATCAATATTAGTTCCTACCCACATCTCCTTGATGGGGCCACTAAGATAACAAAATCACTACATGTGATCAAACTTACACAATCCTTGGAATAAACATCTTAAGCATGATTATTTTCCCTTATACCTCGAAATTTATTTTATCACCTTTTTATTTAGGGCATCCCTTTTGTTATATAAATGAATCAATTAAGTTCATTACAAAAAAAGATTTTTTTAGTATCATGGGAGCACCTATTCCACATGTTCATTCAAGCATAAAATCAGAATGTAAGGCCTGATTTAAGCTACAACTCAAGCCCCAAATTGCCATTTGTGGGCTCCAACCCACTCCGAGCTCCAACTCAGATTACTCAAAATTAGTTATCATTTTATTATTATAGTGTTTCTGTTTAAATCATCTATGAGTATTTGTGAAGTGATTTGCATAACATAATTCAATTATCCATTAAAGTATAGAACCCATTACATTTCAATCCTTGAGATTATTTACAAAATAAACATCTCATTGAAAGGTAAATAACACGATGTCTCCATTTGAGTAAGGCATATATTTCATTACATCATATTTTTTGAATCTACCCAACAATTGAATATATCAAATACTACTCATTGAAAGGTAAATCTAGCTGATTACATCATTCACAATTTATTTGATCAATAACATTTCATAAAGTAAATGTCGAATTCATAATCTATTAAATCAACAACATTTTAGAGAAAAGTATACATTCCTTGCATCATAACTTGACTTCAGGTTGAATAGTAATTAGAAAATGATAAGCACTATCATATTGATCCAAAATATTACATATTCATAACATCTCACTAACATCAATTTATAACATTCACAATTTATGTAATCAATGACATATTGAAAGTAAATGCAACATTCACAAGAAATATCAAATCAAACCACAAATGTAGTGACACATATTTATCCTAGGAACCCTCATGGGGAATAAACCCAACCTCCAAAATATGTCTTACTCCTCTTATTCATAAACCAAGAATGTGATATTTACAATTTAGAAAGGTATCTCCTAGATCCTTTCCTATATCATTTATACAAATTCAAGAGATCCATTTTATATCTTGGCAAATCCAAATGCAATTAAGGAAATACCAACTTCCTTTATCTCAGCCATCCGTAAAAATTATGTAAGAATATTATAATTTCTTATCGAAATACATATGTCTATGAATGGTCATTGGACGCATATTAAGGAGTATTTTAATTAATTAGAAAAGAGGGGTTTTTCCATAAATCCCTCGAATATGAATTACACATTCATTCTCTAGGATTGAAACACAATCAATCCTTTGCTCAAGAAATTAAAGTCCCATATCTTTAATTTATCAAACAATCAATCTTTATTTTATTTAACGACCTACAAAAAACATCTATTTATATTCTTATCATACTTATAATATAAGAATTCAAGGACTAACATATCTATCTACAATTTTTAATACAAGGAATACTTAAGAACTAATAAATTCGTATCCAAACCCTATCTTAATAGGGTGGATTATATTCAACCCTTATCATAACCTTTATTTTTATAAGGGTCTTCTCAAGGTATTTTTAAAATCTTTAATACATCTAAAGTCCTCATACTATTCTTGGTACACGATTTCTAATTATATATTTTACCCAAATTATGTGTAAAATAATATCTAAAGATCCATTCACTTAAACCACCCAAGATTGGTTAATTCATTATGTGCCCATGCTTCAATTAGATTAACGGCTATAAAAACCTATGATAGAATAAATTTGTCATATTCTCATTTAAACCATAGAGGTACTATTCTCTGCGTATTATACTTGATTATTGTCCCAACGGTTAGTGTTTCTTTTCCAAAGCCGTCGGTGTGCTAACCGTCTAGCCATCTTGGGTAATCTTCTTTGCATTACATCAAGGCCCAACTTTGTGATATTCGTCACCACTTGTAGTGGGTATTTTCAATGGAAAGGTTTATTACCTTAAGGTCCTAAACCACTAGATCAATGGGTGTTCATCTACTAAGTAAGCAACCATTTCATCCTATACAAAAATTAATCCATAAATAACTTGCTCATGTAGGTCTACAAAATTCTATTAGATGCCATGCATTCCAAGATCACCATGCATCAGGAGAGTCCCAATTACAATTATGTGGTTAGAGAGCACTGAGCAGGGGCAAAAAATTTGATGTGTGACTTCCTCTAAAGTTTTACTTCACTGAATAATGGATTATGTCACCCATAAAATCGATGGGTCAGGAGGGTGACTTTCAAATAGATACATGGGTTATATTCCTTTAATCTGGCCATGAAGTTTAGGTGATGCTTACGATTCGAGAATATTTATCATTTGTTTCAGTTACTAATTAATTAGTTTCTAATCATAATCCTGGCTGTCACAGGTCTAGACCGGTATAGGATCATATGTCAAAGCAAATTATTCCAGGGTCTAACATACATTTAAAAGAGACTATAAATTTTCATCTTGATTTTATGATTTTGACTAAGCAAATTTGTTCATAGGATAATAGGATTGAGATTTATCTCTTTATATCGAGACTAATCGATGATGTTTTTCATAGCACCCTTTCCATATTCTCATGTTTTGACATTAAAACATTGGGCTGCTATGCATAATGACCTCTAAAGGAAGGGATAACTGGTCTAATCAGAGCTACTCATTATTATAGACAAAGTATACAGTGATTGGGTGCTTTAATGAAGAACTAGGGTTTTAAACAAGGTGTAGAGGGTATTAAAAACATAGAATATTGGTAACTCAAGGATATTAGATTTACATCTACCTACCACAAAATTTCCACATGACAAACTTATCTATTGTTGGTTATAAGATTGGAGCAAAAGCTTATAATCACTGTTATAATCAATCCATGCCAAAGTATGCATAAATCCACTGCACAAGGTTCAAATACACCTAGCATAGGTGGATATTCCCCATACAAATCCTTTGAATGGTTTCATCATTGTATAATTCAAACAATCATGATACCCTATGATCGGTCGAATCCTCAAAGATATCCCTACTTCACGTGCGAGTCTCCTATCGTTATATGGACCGATACATGCATCTAAAGATTTGCTATATACCCATTCTTAAATCCAAATGAGATATTTCATATTAGGGAATTAGGGTTGCCTCCCTCCTACTTTTATACACATATGGGTGTCCCCACCTACAAGTCAAATATAGGACAATTTTGCTAATAAAGAATGTAGGCAAATGAAATCAATGACTTAATCATGGGTACATGAAGGATCATCCATGGTATTAAAATTAGAATGGGGTTAAACCCAGTATGATATTTCATCATTGAAGATTAGGGATAAAAATATATGGATGTTACACCACACACTAAGATTAGCTACATACAACAGTGAGACTAAACATATAATTTTCTCTGGGGTTTACTTAGAACGAAAGCAAACCCTTATCATTGCAACTATTTTAGGGAGAATAATTATTACATCATAAATTTGAAGAAGACTAACCTATCATCCATTTGATTCATGACTTAATATAAATCCATTACACCCAATCAGAGTATTCTAAATTAAAGCAATAGGAAAAAGAATTTCTCAGACCTGAGGTTCTAATTGAGTGTAGTTCTTTGAGCTTCTTCCTTTCATCTCTTCATTCCATCCATCCATCCATGCCCCCATATTATTTTCCCTTTAGTTCATGATCCCTTATCTTCTCCTTCGTCTCCTTTTTAATGGAGATTCCTCTCCCTTCCACCAACCAACAATGGTTTTATTATTTTAATATTAAAAGATACCTTAATTCAAATAAGACATTCTATCTTATGTGGAGGGAAATTCAAAGAGTAGAAAAGAGTCTACCAAGAGTAGGTGGCCTTATTTTCTAGAGATAATTACCAACTAACAATATTATTAGAGAATGGGTTAGGTGTAGAACTAGGACTACTAGTGACAAATGAAAGAATCTCCACCTACTTTCCATTAATGAAAATAGGCCCATGTAGAAAATAGGGAAATTCATATATTGTTTGAAAATTCCAGAATTCTTTTTAGTCATATTAAAATTGGACAAGCTTGGTGAGTACCTAATTGTAACATAATTAGGTTATTTACACCCAATTTACTATATTGTAGTAAATTTTGGTAAAATATTATTTTCTATTTCATCTTTCACCAAGGCTTTATTTATTTTCTAATTAAATCACTTTAAATTATCTATTTTGAAAGATAATAAATCCTTCTCTAAATTTTACAAAATTCCCTAGTTGGAATTTTGTAGTATTCTTTAGGGTCTATACCCCTTTTGTTGGTCAATAACTCATCCCACTAATTAACTAGTAGCCTTTTTGAAAGGATCCATAGGGATGGGTCGTGACACAACTAGGGTTTCAGAGAACCCTAGTAATGTATAATTTTGTATCAACATAAGCATTGTAATACCTCAAATTTGGGGTATATTGATTGTAACATTTGAGATCTACCTATAATAATAAAGAGTTTTTTCCAGATTTATGTAATATTTGTGTATTACTTTGCTTACTGTTATTTTATATCATTATTATATTGGTGTTGCTTGATTTCTGATTCACATGACTAAAGGTTTAGTGGACCTATTTTTTTCATTCAATTTGTCTAATGTTGTATTAAGATGCACTAAAATTATAGTTTTTAAATTAGAAAATTCTTCCATCAATTCTTTCGTGTCATTTTCATTGTTACCAAGTTTACATCTTCTTTGTCTTATACAAGAATAATTCTTATAGAGTTCAATAATTTCTTAAAATTCAAGTTTATTTACATCTCCTTTTCCCATAAGATCCAATAATTCTCTTGATTCTTCCTACAATCCTCTCAAGAATATAGTTTTACTTAATTTTGCATCTACACCTCCACATATCTTATGAACAAAGGCAAATCTATCCAAATAGTTTTCCAAAGTTTCATATTCTTCCTATTTTATACTAAACAACTCAAACTTCCAATTCTTCACCCTGCTATACTCTTGATATTTTTCCAAACATGGTCTTTCCATTTCATCCTAAGTTTGAATTGCATTAGTGCTAAATCCATGAATCATCACATTGTAGAGTATTTCAAGGCAAAAGAAAATAGTTTAAGTTTTTGGTTGTCATTTATGTAATCGTAATGTTGACATAATACCTTAAACTCAAATAAGAATTGATCAAGATCTTTAGATATGACCCCCCTAAAATTTGGTAATATAGAAGTTGAAATAACCTTCATGGGGAGCGTCTTGGTCAAGATCTAATAAGATAGGATATTAGAAATTGTCGGTAAGAGTACTAGTTTCACTAGGATGCAACATATTACTAGCCTTTTTTGCATTATCCCATATTTCTATCATTATTTATTCCCAATAAAAATTATAGATATTTTTAAATTGTCCTGATGGTATAGGTTTGTTAGGAGTAGGTGGTTTTGAACTACTAACTTGTTCTTTTGGCACTTTTAACTCAAGGAATCCTATACTTCCTAAAGCTAATGATTGTGATTCTTCTAAAATTCTAACATCTTTGGGAATCACTACTATAGAAAAATCAGGAGTTGGTATAGGTTCAACCTCTCATTGTGGATGTCCTCTTCCTATGGATCAAGGGAATTTTGATCTAATAAATCTACCTCTTTCATCTCTAAGTCTATTCATACATCATATTTTTGAAAACTTTTATTCCAATGTCCCAATGTCGTAAAAGCAATTCTTGAAGATGCAACTATATTTATGCAAAGTTTTATTTATTTATTTTAATGTATAAAAAAACCATCCTAAGAATTTAATATACATAACTTTATAGGAAAATAATTAAACATTAAACAACTTCTCTAACAATGCCAATGTAATTCCCTAGCAATAGTACCAAAAAGTGGTGGATGTTATTAATGCTCTTACTTTAGTATTTTATCAAAACAAGGTAGAGTCCTAAATCTATGTGTTAGAAGTCTAAGAATTGTGTCTTGGATATCGAGGGTCTAAACTAGTCTATGAAAATATATCTTTGCAACATTCATAAATGAAACTATACTAAATTTTAAACTTTGTTACTAAAAGAAAGCCTAAATTTAATTATAATCTAAGTATATAAATAGATCAAGCAACAACCCTTACTTAATTGAAAGGAACAAAATAAATCCAAGCTAAAATAAAATAAAAATCATTGCTGAAATAGAAGAATCAACATAAATCATATTATAATAATCAAATGAAAATAACAGTGCACATTTATAGAAAAGTAAAACAAACCACACTATTATCAAAAACATAATTTAAATATGGTAAACTTGAAATAAAAGCAAACTCATCAACTTTAATTATGCTATTATAGTTCCTAGAATAAATAACATAAAGGAAACTAATCAGAAAACCTGCAACTATGCTAATAATCCTTCCACTATTTTAGAGAGTGGGCCCTTGTTTCAAGGTTTAGCAGGAGGTAGAAGATCTTAGTAGCAAAAGACTAAACTATGAAGTCAATGTAATAATGCATTCAACAAGATAGAATAATCTTAGATTAAGACAAGATGTGGAAATTCAAATGTTTGTTGTATATTTCAACATCTTAACCCCTACCCAATAGGCATACATTATTATTTATAGATGAGGTTCTAACTATTCAATTTACTAACAAGATTTATTATAGGCAATAATTTATTACATAGGTTTGCATGCTCAATCAACCCAATTAGAATACATCATAACTAGTTGGATAAGTCATCTAGACTTTATATTGAATCCTTTAATTAAAAAATTTTATAATTTTATCATCGATTGGTTTGAAATAGATTTGAGATCTCCAACATCTTTTCCTGCTCTAGTTTACATGCATCAGGTTCCTCATCATATATGTGGTTGAGATTATTCTGATGTGATAGAAAATCAACATTTCTAGAATAAATTGTAGGTCATCACTATCATTCTTGCTTGTAGTTACATATTTGCTCTGATGCTATTGGTCAACATCAAATCAAGTCACATGAATCATGGTCTTAACAAGACACTTTCAAGGTAAGTTGACCATTTGCATTATCATTTCCTCCCATGCGTAGCTATTCCAGAGCGAGTCCATGTCCTACTATTCCAATGCAATCCCCATGTTCTGATATTATAACACCTAAGTTATTCTAGTGTCTACTTGATGCTCTGATTATTCTAGCACATATATGGTGCCATATTACTCCGTCTTCCATAGCTCAGGCATATCAACTTTTTTAAAAAATATTATGGAGCAATGGTCTACCAAGTACTTCGACATTATCGATTTGTTTAAATTTTTTGTAGAATTATTGTTAATTTATCTATCCTTCAATTAGTAATAAACCATGCAATTTGTCCTTAAAAACGCACTAAACCATCTTAAAGCTTATAAAGAGAACATATTCTTTTATTCACTACATTCAACATTAATACTAACATAAATAACAATTAATACTTGACACATACTATATATATTTTTTGATTTGGTAAACGAAGGGGTTTTGAGGTCCCCAAATCTATTACAATAGGCTGAGCTAGGGCATGAGAATGCACTAAAATACAACAATAAATCAAAACAAGCCAAGGGGTAGGAATAACATGCCACCCTCAACAAGGCAAAATAGAGAGGGCCCCATACAAAAAACATACCATAAAAGCTGGGTAACAACAAATAAAGGAACCAGATCTCTCTCAACAAAACAAAATAGAGAGAGCCCCATACAACCAACATAAAATATAACTTGATATCGACTGCTAAAATAACATCATAGTATAGCTAGTTTAGGGTTGTCATATCCATCTGCTTGTTAACCATGTCCTAAATATCATTGACAAAGGAGACCACAACCTGCAATGTACCCAAAAGAGCGGAGTGCTTTTCCTCCAGAACAGATAAAAACATCACCACATCACCATAAGAGTAGAAAACATCATCATATCGCAAAAAGAGCATACACCGAGGACACCATCGGGATCGAGGCCAAGAAAATTTTGACCAACATCCACATAAAGATGCCCAATCGATGATAGTCAGCTAAAAAAGGTTAGGGAACTTGTGAATATAACCAATTAAGATGGCCCATCTAATCAAGCATAAAATAAAACATCTAGCAAAGATTCCACATAGTGAAATCCCATACCAAGCCTCACGCATAACCAACAACTAACCGTGATCATCGAAAATAAGAGATTCAAGGTCTTGGGGGAAATTATCCAACCAGACCCTCAGGCCTTGTTGAGAAAGATCCAAGTTGGCCATATAATCCACCACCTTATTGCCTTCCCGATAAATATGCTGAAATTTGAACTCCTCTCTTGATTTTAGAATTCTAAACACCTCTGCTAAAATATTCGAAATTCTCTAGTGAGGCTTGCTAATAGAATTGGTAATATTTACTAGATTTAAAGAGTCCCCTTCTACAATGATTTTCTGATATTTAAGTGTTTCTACCAATAGTAGCCCTTGAAGGAGACCCCTGGCTTCAGCAAAATGAGAGGTTTGGATAGAAATATTCTCTGTGTATGCACAATCAGCTCACCCTTATAATTTATAATTACCCCACCATTAGAATTTCTATATTAATTTAATTAAAAATAGACAAAAAGGTTAGGTTGCTAAAAAATAAGGTCATTTTTTTAGTCTCATCAATAACTATATTCAAAAGACTATTATGGGATAGATGGTGCCCATAAGTATGGTTGTAGTTCTAAGTCTGAAAAGAAATTTTTTAAATTTAAGAGAACTAGACTTGGTAAGTTTTGGCCATACAAGAACTTTACCAAGAAAAAAAGGGTTTAAAAATCTAAAGAAGGAAGTATGTTGTTTTGCATGTAAGAAAAAGGGCCATTATGCTTCCTCATCCCAAGCAAGGCACCAAAATCAGTTAAATTTTTATTTTCTTATGAAAATATCATTAATGAATGGCCTTTTATAGAAACAGAAGAAAAGTTGCTACAACTCTTGCAGGATGATGAAGAAATATTTGTTCTAGAGTAACAATATTCATTAGATTTTGATGAATATACTGAAGAAGTGGATTAAACTAAGATTAAAAAAATTAATCAAATGTTCACATTTGATGGCACATGTAACAATGATTGTGAGTTTAATATTATTTAATTAGAAGACATAATAGATGAAGATTATTCTATCTTAAAAATAAAGTTACAAGGGGCATATTAGGATTATAAGTAGTTTAAAGGTAAATAAGTTTTTTGAGATAGTGATGATTCAATAAGTGAATCATATGGATCTGAATAAATAGAAGTAATAGATATTTCTTCCACTATTTATTTTGACATTAAAGATACTCTTGCTCATGCAAAGAAAATATATTATTATCCAAAAAATAGACTCAAATACATTAACTCCTTATAGACATGATTTTAGTCAATTCTTGAAAAAGAACATAAATTTTCAATGTTTCGACCTACATCAAAGAAAGCCCAATTGCACATCAATAAAATGATAACATCTTAGTCAATTATGCTCATACTTGTAAGGGTTTCCAAGGGTGGCAATATGGATTTTGTTAAGCATATTATATTTATTAAAAGAAGATCAAACATTATTTTTTCTCATCAGAAGGTGGTTGACAAGTGGACCACATCCATTAGAAATTATAAAGTTCCAACAATGAATGGTCCTTGATCCCTCAAGTATTTTGAAATTTAGCTCCCAATACGGGTGGGTCAAAATACTTGACACTGATTTTGTTTAAATCAATAATTTAGGTTATGACATAGGGATTGATAGACTATTTTTAGATGTAATAGGACCATACATCATAGGTCAACACTATTTAGTTATGAATATTTACAATAAAAAATAACTATCCCAAATATAGCCTTAGTCTTTTAGGCTAATAAATTGAAAGCTTAATGGGTTGATCCTAGTATTGAGAAAATCATCAAACATGAAGCAACTTTAAGTTAGGCTAGGCAAATGCATTCATTTGTTTCCTTCCAACCAAAAGTATCCCCTAAAGCATTGGTAAAAATCAGACAAGAATTTATGGATTGTTGAGTCAAACACCCACTGGATAATTGGGATCAAGATTCTCCACAGGTAGAAATTTAGAAACTACACCAGTTACCTATTCAAGAAAAGAAAATTATTTTGAGCAAAGAATATGATCTTAAAGCATAGAAATATGTAGAAGAATTAATGTAGAAAGGATTAATTAGATTTAATTCTAGTTATTCATGTGCATGCTTTATTTTCAAAAAACATTCAAAGTTAAAATAAGGTAACCCTAGGATGGTAGTCAATTATGTTCCATTGAACATTGTAAATAAATCGATAAATTGTTCATTACCTGACAAGGCACAATTGATACAAATATGTGCTCAAGGAAATATATTCTTAAAATTTAATTATTTGAGTAGATATCATCAAATCAAAGATTAAACAAGAAGATATCCATAAAATAACATTTTCCACACCTATGGGACTGTATGAATGGTTGGTCATGCCATTTGAGCTAAAAAATGCCCTGGCACAATTTCAAAAGTGTATGGGAAAGATTTTTTCTCCATACTTTTCATTCATTGCTAATTATATTGATGATTTCCTGGTGTTCTCACAAAACATTAAGGACCATTTGCAACATCTAAAGAAATTTCAGGAAACTATCTTGCAACATGGCATTGGACTATTTGTTGAGTCAAAAAGTTCCAACTTGTAGTCACAAAGGTAAATTTTTGGGAATCACTCTTAAAAATGGGAATATACACATGCAACCACATGTTACATAAAATTACTAAATTCCAAGATCAATTAGAAAGCACAGAGTAAATATAGAGATTTCTTGGTTGTATCAATTACATACATTCTCATATCTCGGGAGTCTCAAAGAAGACTAAGGATTTGCAAGAAATAATGGTTATAAAGCCATTTAAATGGATGATACAAGGAATATTTGTAGTGAAACAACTAAAAGAAGAATGTTAGAATCTCTCACATTTAGAACCTACTCTAATGGGTCTATACATTTTGCAAATAAAAGCATCCAAGGAAAATTGGGGAGCAATTCTTTTGGTCAAAAGGAAAAATCTAAAAAAACTAATTGGGTATAGAAGTGGACAATTTAAGAAGCATAAATTAAATTACTAGACCACCGAGAGGAGATTTTTGCTATTGTGAAAGGAATAGAAAAGTTTAGAACATTACTATTGCTAGAATAATTTGTGATAAGAAAAAAAGAAGAAAATTCAAGTGGTTTATAACCAAATAGATTTTAGCACATCTATGTAAAGGATGATATTCATGATGGCAGTCATTACTCTCTTAGTACCACTTTACAGTTGAGTACATCCTACGAAAAAAATAATACATTACTAGATGCATTGAAAAGATAAATGATGCACACCATTATATTTTCCCAAACTAATCATTGGTCTACATATGCTTTGAATTCTACTAATGACTATTTTAAATTTTAAAAGAGAATTTGAAAGTTTTTTCTTGCCAAAAAAGACATACCCCTCCAATATTATCCAATTGTTGACTTCCTCTTTAATTCCAATGGAAGGATTAATATGTTGGTAATGAATGCTAGATGGACTACTAAAGTTCCACATATGGTACAATATGTGTTGGACCATGACAAGCTTTATGACATCATTTTAATAAGGAAGTCCTTGTATGGAAACTGCACATTTTTTGATTTTTTGAAGAAAAATATCTTGATAATAGCTAGCAATAATCACTCTGATATTATATGTCATGGTTTAAATTTATTGACTACTATTAGGTCAAACTGTATATTGATGAGGACCTCCACCATCCACCTCAACATCATCCACATGGGTATAAAGGATAATCATCTATACAACCTAACATTATCGATAGTCAAGAACCAGAAAACAACCAAGAAATCCAATGCATACTAGAACACAAGATTACCAATTGTAAAAAGTGTTAGAAATCATCAACTGGACTTTGTTATAATCACCTGCTATTTTAGGAAGCTCAGGGCTAGTGGGGAACATTTTTATTCCCTTTGTTCAAAATATCTTTGCCATAATATTTGCTTTATGTAGTGCTTGTACCTAAAAACATTGATAGACACTGCAATAGTACCACATGCCCAGATTGGTAGGACCTCCATGACTTTAATAGATAATATATATTCTCTTCTACTTAGTTCTATCATGTATTATATTTTTGAAGATTTCCACTCTTTGCCTATTTGGCTATAAATAAGCATTATAAGGGTAGTCATAGACACAAGTTATCTTGGAGCTTATGTTCATAGAGAAAATTGGGATCTTCTATATCCTTATTTTTATATTAATAAAAGTCTATTGAAAGGCCCTACCTTAGCACAATTCATTTCTATTAATCGTTCGAGTCTATTAGAATAATATTCAAGGAGATAGTCCCTCACTGGATTGCTTCAACTAATCCTTGAAGAGGTTCTTTAAATACCTTATAATTTGATTTAGAGGACAACCTCCTACTAGGATACACCATCTTACTCTATATTGGTGATAGGGTTCCTTCTACAATATACTTCTATAGTGTGCTTATGTACCTATAACCCTATGTGCCTACAACCCTCATTCTATATATATATTTCCATGGTTAGAGGAAGTAATAAGTTTAGTTGAAGTTGAAAAGAAAAATATGAAAGGGGTAAATTCAAAATAATGTTCTAGAGGATTATAATTTTTTTCATGGGATCTATTTATAGATCAATGCATGAGAGGAAATATCAGTCCAGATATGGTAAGGTGAAGTATGATTTTCTGAAGCAAGTAGAAGTTTTGTATGCTAAAGTAGAAGATGATATCAGATGGACTTGAATGGATTATTTGAGTTGTTAGTTGTTTGTATTATAGGATAGAGTATAGATGGAACTTTCAACTTTTTGAGACTACTAAAATAATTATTAAAATAATACTATTATGATTTTTTAAATTTGAATATAATATGAATAAGATTCATTTCATAATTCATTAAAATAATAAAATATTTTTCATTGATTATTTGGGATTAAAAGGAATTCCTCTTGTATTATATAATTACCCATAGTTTAGATATTATGCATATATATTCCTTGATAAGATTTAATCATGAAGTTTAAACTTTTTGAGACTTCTAAACTATTTATTATAGTTCTTGTGGTTGCACTTATTCTCAAAGAAGGAAACTAACAATCTATAATTGGTAAAGTAGACTATGATAACATGAATTTTTAAAAATATTACTATACTAAGATGCAGTGCGTAGATAGTAGAGATATATTTTTGGAATTATGAAGGCTATTGTAGGAAAATATCAAGAAGAAGGATGTTGAATTTTAGAATATTTGTATTTACAAAGAAAATTGAAGAGGATCCATAATATGAAAATCAAGAATTCAAAATTTTTATGAAAAATATGTAGCTATCTAACTATAGCAACTCAATTGAGATGATAATTGAATCTGTGTGTAGAATATCAAGCTCTAAAGGAGAGAGTTATGATTTGTCAAGGGTGAGAGACCCAGTACAACCTCTTTTTCTCAAGCATAATAATAATAATAACACCTAAGTTCATAACTTTGATGTTTAGTGCTTATACATTACATACCCTTGCCTTTACAATATTCCCATTAAAATTATAATACTATTTTTATGTTTATTATTTAGATCCATCCACCTCCCATATATATCACCTTCTCATTTAATAATGTAATAATTACAAAGTTTAAACATATAACTTGGATGTTAAATTATAAAGTGTAAAAAGGGTAAAGTAGTTTTTAATGTTCACGAGGCTATCAGACATATAAGATGGATATTGTTTATCCAATATATGATTATCACCAATCATACTTCGATTATCGAAGCATGGTTTACAACCCTACCCTCCTCAATATTCAAACCTTGGATCTCTATTCAGAGTTATGAAGTCTCCACCATTAGGCTACTTAAGTTTTAATATCTAAGTTGATAACTATGATGTTTAATATATATAATTTATATCCTCTATCCTCATCCCTATTTTATTATATTTGATACATTTCAAAGTTGATTGCATATCAACATTATCTAAGTGCTATGGTGGTTCCATGTAGTAGCTAGAACCAATTTATTTTTACTTTACATTCATAACTTTTAGAGATAACCATGTACATTAATTAATTACTTTATAGATATGTTAAATAGAGTAAAGTAGTTTTTAATTTTTGTGAGGCGATAGGCTATATGAGATGGATATTGTTTACCTAATATATGTTAGCTTTTGAAGCTATAAACTTAAATAAAATGCAACTACAAGTATGGAAATAAGCGTGCAATGTTATAACTATGATAATAGCTAAATAATATGTATGAAAATATGATAAGAAACTTATGAAATAACTCAATAAATAGCTATTAATGGAAGATCATAAAATTATACAATGCCATGTAATGGAGGTTACTACGTCTCCATCTTGAAAATATGGATCTACATTGTATCTACTACTATTCTACCTATGCACTCCAAAATCCTCTCTTGCTTCTATTCTATGAAGACCTATTTATAATGAGACATGCCTCTTTGCCTTCCACATTCCTATGAAACCTCACTATTCTATTCTAAGGACTCATGTACATGTGGACTACATGCACATTTACATCATTGCACATTCTAACACTTGTGCATTTATTCCATTGCTTTAATAAAGTACTTAAATCCTAATACACTCTTAATCTAAATATGTACCCATGATGATACATTAGTAAGGAACCAAATAATGTAATATATTCCACACCCCCTGTATTACATTATTTGGGTATTGAAGACTTTAGTCTTCAAAGAGGTCTTTATCGTGGTTCTAAAATTTGAGCTCCTCTTTTCTACCTTCTTTATTTTATTTTCTATTTATTTCCTGATCAAGTAGATAGTTAGTATCTTCATGAAATAATATCTTTGTTGATAAGGCTTTGACTTCATGTTCATCTATGTGTTCTTCTATTTCTTGAATCTCTTAAACCAAATGCCCTTTTTTATTTCTTTCTCTATATTGTAGTTGTGGATAATTGGGTTGATTATGAGAAGTATATGACCGCTAGAATTGTTGCTGCTGAGAATTATACTGATTATGATATTGCCTTGGTTGGAATGGCCTATTTTATTGGCTTCCAATATTCATTTGATTTCCTTGATACTGGTTTTTGGGATTGAATCTACAGTAATGTGTACTATGTCCTTTCTTCCTGCACACTTGAAAATATCTATTATTCCAAGGTCTTCGTCCTCTTGAGGATGATGCAATATTTCCCTATGGATTATATTTTGAAACCAATGCATTGTTAGTCATTTCATATTTAACTATATTTCCTACTTCATATTCTTGAAGAATGTTGACTAACTCATCAAAAGTTGTATCTTTACTTAGAAGTTGTAAAGATGTAACTAGATGCTTATAGCTATCTAGAAGTGCTCTTAGAGTTACTTGAACAAGAAATTTAATTTTCCTTTAATATCTACTACATTCGTTAGGAAAAGTTCTATATATCTACCACTATTCATTTTCAAGGAATGTAATTGAGTATGGAGATTTAAGATAGTGGCTTTGTTCTTACCTTCAAATATCTTGGCTAAAGCTTTCCAAGCATTTGTAGAAGTTGTTGCTGAACTAATGTAAGGTTGTATTTCATCTATAATTGCAAAGGTTATTATCATGAGGGCCTTTGCATAATTTTATTCATACTTTTGAATCTCTAACTCACTTGTAGGTTTAGTCATTATTCCTTGGAAAATATCCCAAAGTTTTTCAACTGTTAAAATTACCTTCACTTTGTTTTTCCATGAGGAGTAATTTGGTCCTTTAAGTAATTGGGATTCTGTAAGGATAAATTTATTTGTTGTCATGATGGTCCTTGTAGACTACCTTATAACTCCCTAGTGATTAGAATTTGCTATGGTCTTGATAGAATGCTTAACTTTTAAGATTTGAGTTGAATTCCTATTGTCTCCCTAATAATATGATGACAAGCTTAATATAATGTTCAACTCTTTAAAGCAACTATTTTTTATCTCCTTGTAGAAATATTAATGATGCATTTAGATAGAAATTCTCAATATCTTCAATATAGTTAAGTTGGATTCTCTATGTCTCTTCAACTTGAGTATGAGACTAATAAAATAAATCTTCCAACTTTTAAGTAAATCTAGAGTTTGATGTAAGCAATATTTTCAACTCTTTAATCAATGCTATGAAAAAGTTTCTAAACTTCTAAGATTTTAGTTTGGTGTAGGATTCCTTATATCTCCCAAGTTAGAAGTTTAGAAAGACTAAATATTTGCAAATTAATATTATGTCTCCTTGTTTATGGTTTGCAAATGTTTGAAGCAATAATATTAAATATTTTAATGCTTTTAATTTCTACTTCTTTCTTAAAGGCAATCAATATGCTTTCTAGGGGTTCATTTAAAACCTTCTTACTCCTATATTTCAATGTTACTAGAGTATAAAACTTAATATATCTCAACCTTAATGTATATGCCTTAATTTCACCTTTGAAATTGCAATATATATATGATGATAATTCTTACCTTCGAAGTGCTTAATTCTAACTTGCAAACTAGCTGTAATCAACTTGATTTTCTGCATCTTAATGGTGGCTGACTTCTAATTAACTTTGAGGTGCTATATAGATCTCTCACTCATATTCATCATAGTATTGCATGCTTTTCTCCAATGTTAATATGCTAGCTTGCGCTCTTCTATTCAAATGGCAAGAGTGCTTAATTTCAACATTAATTTGCTCATCTGTGCACTTCTCTTCACTTGGCAAATGTGATCTTCTACAACTTTGATATGCTAGCCTATGCACTTATATTCAACTGGTAATATTACAATGTTATTACTCCTTGATCTCTGTACTACTTTAACTCTTAAAAATTACCTTAAATTCATGACTCTTCTCTTTAATATTGGCTTCATATTTATGAGCACTATACAAGCACTTCTCTTAAGGGTGTCTCTCTAAAATAGAATGTTGTGTAAGACAAATAGTGCCAAGTGGCACTTGCGTTATCTAAATCCTTCCAAAAAATTCTACTACACCATATTCCAATACCAAATGTTAAGTGGCGTTAGGTAAGTTATCCATTTCCTTCAACGTCTCTGACTTGTGGTCAACGCTTTTATAAGCATGTTATACAAATGATGTCCATGTATTACTCTTTGCTTAGCACTCCATTTATCCTTAGATTCATGGTGATTTCCTACTTGATTACATGAAACACTTTCTTTCACATGGTGCAATTCTTTCACCACTTTTCCCTAACTACCTTAGGTTATTAAATCGGTTGAGTCTCACTTCTCAATGCTTATTCATACACTTATTGATCTATTTCTAATGAATCTATGATAGATGAATGATAGCTATTCTCCAATGTTTTAATGGTAGAAATAGTTTATTCCTCTAATGCTTTAGTTGAGTGTCGACCAAGGCTATGTGGTGGCTTCAAGTAGTGATTAAAACTTATTCAAAACCAATTCACTCTTGCTAATCTATACTGTAGTTTGATGTACCTCCTTCTTAGGCTTGTTTAGTTTGCCTTGCAACCTGTGATGACTTCCATGTTGGATATCTGAGTTGAATGTAATTCTTGTAATGGTGTAAGTTAGTATAATCACATGGGTATAACCGAAAGCTTGTCTAAGTGCCAACAAAGCTACTTCCAATGCAGTTACATGGGATGAATAGAAACATATCCTATGAGTTATACAATTACATTGCTTGGAGGTAGATGTTGTTGAGTTTACCTATGATGCCTTCACCAAAGGCTATTGAATATGTAAGATACCTCACTTTACCTTCAAATACCTTTTGATGTACCTTATTTTTCCTTCACCAAAGGCTTCCTAGATTCTGAATGTACTTGAATTGATGTCCTTAGCATAGCTATTTCTCCTACTTATACTTTCACCTTATTCACTATCTTCTACTTGTAAGCAATATCTATTATTGCTTGGGTGATGAATGCAGGTTAATGCTATCTGAGATATCTCCCTTCTCCTTGGAGATACTTCACTTTTAGAGCTATATTGAGTGGCTCTAATGATATGCTATGCAAACATAGAATAATATGTGTAGATGTTTGCCCCCCTATACTCTTAAACTGACTCTCTTGGCTTCTTGAAATATTGGCTCCAAATTCCTTTGTAGGCTGAGATAAAACCAAAGTTAGTGTTGCCTTCTAACCCTTGGCAATGATTTTTCTTTGGCTGGCTACTTTTACACTGATAATTCCAAGCTTTCCAATAAAATTTTGCACTATAGTATATGCAAATTTGAAGAGTCTTCTTTTACTTAGATTAGTCAATATAAAGTTGATATTTTTCTTTCTCTCAAAATATATCTAACTTCTATTTTTATGTGCAGGTTTGAACCTTGTAGACAATAAATTCTGTACAACCTTTAAGACTTTAAATAAACCCTATTTATGCAACCTTTGACCTTGAAACTGGTGCTCAATAAAATTAATAAAAAACCAAATATAAAATCTCAACTAATAAAACTTTTGCACCTTTTGTTGTATACTTTTTTCTACCTCTGTAGATGATGATGATTTGAATCACTGAAATGTTTCCTTTTTGTAGATGGTATTACAACTCTTCTAGGATGTCCAAAAAAACTCTTTAACTCACCTATTTGTAGCTTTGAAACTCCACTAATATGCTGCATGAAACTATGATTTGGTGGCTCCAATGCTCCTTCAAGATATCCCTATGAAATATGAACCTGAGAAGCTACTAATGCTGCCCAAATTACTACTTTCTCACTGTCATCAAATATGAAAATTTTTAGATTGTAAAGTAGTCAAAAAATTCACTAAAATGTTGTACTTAAATCTAAAAAATTTGGTAGGAAAATCCTCCAAGTCGTAGCTAAGTTTTTATTCAATAACTCTTCAGTAAACAACTATAGAAACCAACAAATATCCAAACTCTAAAATAACCTTCAAGCCTTCAATAGCAATCCCCAAATCTCTTAGATTTGGTGGCTTCTCTATCTCCTCTCTCCTTCAATCTTCTTGTCGAATTCTGACTTCAATATTGGAATATATAATGTCCTTCTTCTCAAGATTATGACTATCTTGAGGCCTTCACTATTCTACCCCAAAATTTGGTAAGCTTCTTGCCAAATCCTTCTCTCTTGGGCTTGTTTTTAAATAGTGACAATTATCCCAAGTTCTTTATTAGAAACTTCTCCTTAAGTTTTCCTCAAATATTTCTCCAATGAGTTTTCCTAGGAATTCCTTCAATGGCCTTGTCCTTAAATGAGGTTCTCCAAGCCTTATCCTTGTTACTTATTGAGACCTCTTCTCTAGGGTATTCACTCTCATAACTTCTATGGTATTACCAATGAGACATTTTATTCAACCTTCTACTGAGAAATTTTGATAATGAGATTTTCAGAGGAGGTACTCTTGAAATGGAATATGAAATTTCAGATTTTGGAGGGTCTAATTTTAGATCACTTTCCCATTTTTTTGTAAGGGGGGATCAAGACAGTGTGGCATCAAAAACCATTCAAATTTGAAAACTTTTGGTTACAAAAAGAGGAACTTCAAAAGAAAATTCCACAGTGGTGGGAAGAGTGTCATCCAACATATGGTACATCAATGTTTATATTCCACAAGTAGCTTCATTATGTCAAGGATAAACTAAAAAAATAGAGGTGAGCTAACAAGACAGACTTCCAGGTCCAAAGAGCTCCATTGGTGGCCAGATGGGATGAGGTTCAAAAACACTTAACGAAAGGAAAAATTACAGAGCATATCAAAGAAGAGGATGATGCATTGCATGAAGTGATTGAGGATATTGAAAACCAAGAGGATATCTATTGGAAATAGAGAGCAAGAACCACTTTGTTAGAAGAAGGTGATAAAAATGCCAAAATTTTCCATTGAGCTGCCTATGCTAGGAGATGAGAATGGATACTCCTTTGACACAATTCTAGGTATGCATTTCCATTCAATGGATTATTTTTCTAAACTATTTAAGGAAAGTATGGTGCAAGATGAAGACTCTAAAAAATAAGTTCTTGTTGTCATATCCTCTATTATCTCTGAAGAAGAAAATCAGGCTCTACTTAAACCCATTTATAGAGAGGAACTAAAGAAAGTGGTCTTTGGAATGAGCACCAGAAAAACTCTAGGTCCAGATGGTTTTCCAGTTGAGTGTTTTAGGCCTTCTAGGACAACTTGAAGGAGGATGTAATGGCTATTATAGAGGAATCTAAATGTAGTAAAATAATGCTTAAAGTATTAAATCATACTTTCATTACCTTAATTCCAAAAGGGGAGGACGGGGTGCATATTTTAGATTATAGACCTATTACCTTATGCAATATCATATATAAAATAATCACAAAGGTAATGGTTGAGCAGCTAAAACCTCTTCTACATAGCATCATCTCCTTAGAGAAAGGGGGTTTTGTAGAGGGCAGGCATATCTTGAATGATGTGGTTCTAGATCATGAGGTAATCCATTCAATGCAAAAATATAGTAATAGGGAAATGTTCATAAAACTGGATATGTCAAAGGTTTAAGATAGGGTGGAGTGGAGCTTCTTGTCAAAGATGATGGCAACCTTTGGTTTCTCATAGGATTGGATAGAATTGGTCATGAGCTATGTTTCTACTCTGACATACTCAGTGTTAATCAAGGGTCTTACCTCACCATTGTTTGGAGCTACTCGAGGCCTTTGTTAAGGATATCCTTATTTCCCTTATATTTTTTCTCATATTAGCTGAATGTTTGGGTAGAATCATATTGAGGAGAAGACAAAAAGGGTTTCTAATAGGTATCAAGGTGGGTGAGAAATTTTTAACTCACCTACAGTTTGTGGATGACACAAGATTTATGGGAGTGGCCAAATTTAGGGAAGCAAGAATGATTAGAGATACACTTAATGTCTATCTTAGGGCCACAAACCAAGTCATAAATGATAAATAATCTAAAGTGATATTTTTAATCTTGATGAAAGGATTCAAGACAAAATTTTAGAGATCTTGGGATTCACAAGGACTTCTCTCCCAGTGGTATACTTAGGGGTCCCTTTGCATTTTAAAAAACTAAAAATAGATATATGGAGGAATATTTTGGATTGTATCAAGGAAATAATCAGTCATTGGTCTCACAAATGGTTACGCTATAGGGGTAGATTAACCTTTTTGTAGTCAGTCATTTAGACCATGCCAATTTATAAATTTTCTATTCTTGCTGCACCATATACCATATGGAAATAGATGGACAAGATGGATAGAAAAGTTTTATGGGGAGGAGTAAAAGGAGAGAGGAATGGACCTTAGTAGGTTGGAAGAAAGTAGAAAAATCCAAGGTAAAAGGAGGTTTGGTACTGAGGAGATCAAAGTTAAATAATAAAGCTTTGGCTGGAAAGCTTTAGTGGAGGTGGATTTCCCAACCTTCTTTATTCAGTAGAGTTTTAACCAGTAAATATTTGCGACAGGTAAATACAAATGAGGTGGGTCATTTACCTTTGGATGGTAATGGGTCCTTAGTGTGGTATGCTCTAAATTCAGGATCTTGAATAGTGAAATATGGATTAATTTGAAAAGTAGGGAGAGGGGAGAAGACACGATTTTGGATAGATTCATGGGATCAATACCCACCTATCATTATTGAATTACTATAACTGCAACCAATAAAAACAACCATGGAAACTAGGGGTTGGGTCAAAATTGAAAGTTATTTCAACACTATTCAGCTGGGGGATTATAAGTTTAAGTAGTTTAAGAAGTTGGATGAGTGACAAATTTCAATCCCTCCAAAATTGATACCCATAATGACTAAAATATTGGTAGACAGATTTCTCATAGGTAGAGGTGAGGAGGATAAACTAGCTTGGGGCTATGGGAGCCTTGGTGTCTATAAAAATAAGGATGGATATGATAAGATCCTTCTAGAGCCTTCTCCTCATGCATATCAGGTTGAGGATTGAAGAAAGATTTGGTAGTCCAAGGGTTGGCCAAAAGTAAAATTTTTTGCCTGGCAATTCATGCATAATGAAATTATTACTTTTGATAATATCAAATGTAGGGGAATCATTGGTATATATCAGTGTGTTTTATGCTACAAGAGTGAGGAAACATCTGACCACTTGATGTTTGAGTTCCCATTCACGCACCAGATCTGGGAGAGATGGTTTTTATCTTATAAAATTCAAGCTAATGGTGATTTGAATCAGACTAATATTTGGAAAAGATGTAATAGGGGTATATTTAAATCTAAAGCTCTTTGTATCGGTTGGGAGCTTGGATTAAACTTCATTTCATGGCAAGTGTGGTTGGAGAGAAATGGAAAATTTTTTAGAGAAAAATTTTCATCTTTAGATGGAGTTTGGTAGGTCATTTGGAGAAAAGTCACAAAAAATTTGGTAGTGCATGCTAAAGGGGAAACTTGGGTTGTTATAGGGACAATGGAGAAGGAAGTTGAAGTTTAAGAGGGGCAGGACAGTGCTAGTTAGAAACCACCCCCAAAAGGTTAGATTAAAATTAATACTGATGGAGCTGTAAAAGGTAATTTGGGTAGAGCTGGAATTAGAGTGGTTTGGAGAAATCATGTTGGGACAATGCTCTATTGGGAACTACAAGGCCTGGGAATGACCACGAAAAATGAAGTAGAAGCCTTAGCTATCAAATATGCTTCTATTTGGGCAGTAAAACACGGTTACAGGAGGATAATCCTAGAATCAGATTCTCAAATAATGGTAGGATCTTTGGATTCCATGAGGAACTTTTCTTTGAAGACATGGAGGTTGAGGATTCTTGTCATTCAAATTAAGGAATTGTGGAGGGAATTAGATGATGTGATTCCAATTTATGTGAGTAGAGATCTAAATAAAGTGGTAGACTTCCTAGCTAAGATGGTCACTGAGAAGGAGGTAGGGGTTCAGTGGCACAGTGACATGGCTATTGAGGATGAGATGATTAGGTAGGTTGGTGAGAAAATCCAGTGTTTAGCTAATTTGGACAACCATTGCAGAAATATGGTTTAGGAGATTTATGCTCCAATGTAGATCTTCTTTTACAATTGTAAACATGTGAACAACCATTGTAGAAATATGGTTTAGGATATTTGGCTCCAATGCAAATCTTCTTTTACTATTGTAAACATATGTTCTCTTTGGTTAAGGTTGGGAGAAGTCTCATCCCAACTTGTAAATGATATTGTTTTAATATAAGTTTTTCAAATTATTTTTTCGAAAATATTTTCCATTGGTAATATCTACTTTATTTTATAACATTAATGTGTTTTCATATAATCTATTTATTATAATTTTTATGGTTGCACTTGTGTTTTAGGAAAGAAACTAGCAATCTAGATTTGGTAAAGCGGACTATGATAGTGCGATGGTTTGAAAATATTACTCTACTAAGATGCAATGCATAGATAGTAGAGGTGAAGTTTTGGTATTACAAATGCTTCTATAGAATAATGTCAAGAAGGATGTTGAATCCTTAGAATATTTGTATTTATACAAAAAATTGAAAAGATCCAAAAAATAAAAATCAAGAATTCATACATTTTATGTAAAATGATGTAGGTTTCTAGCTATAGCATCTCAATTGAGATGAGAAGTGTATCTATTTGTAAACTCTCAAGATCTAAATAAGAGAGTTGTAATTTTTCAAGGATGGGGGACCTGAGTACAACCCCTTATTATCCAATAGAAAAAAAGAGGTTTCAACAACAACAAAGCTAGTTAGACAAATTATCCATCCAAAGATCGATAAATTAGGGGCTTGGGGCTTTTTGGATGGGGCTAAACAAGGGGTCCCTAGAGTTTTTGGAGCATGAGGATTAATATATATTTTTCACTCTCATTATTTTAGATTCAAGGCTAGACTAGGAGAAAGTTACAATAATTATGTTGAAATTATGACACTTAAATTATTGGTTTAGTTGGCAGAATCAAAAGGAATACAAAAAAATCAAATTTAAAAAGACTCACAAGTGCTAATAAACTAGATACTTGGAGTTTTTAGGATGAAATACATGGTTCTACAACCCATATTCTCTCAAATAAAATAGGTTGTGGATCAAAATGAAGCTTTTAATTTTTGATATATTTATTGAGAACTAACTAGGAAAGTAAACGAACTCTCAATAAAGCGGATTCAAATTGAACTAGGTACATGCTTAGTATAGGAATTCAATGAGGGTAATGCATTACAACTAATTTGTATATCTATTTAGGGGGATTAATCCACTTTGGTTAAAGCAAGGACAATCAAAGAAACTTAAAAAAAAAACCTAGAAGTCAATAATATATAGGATAATGGTTGACAATTTGAGGTGTATAAAGATAGAATTTAGCTTGATAGAGATAACTAGCTATGATGTATAAAGGACCTAATTTTTAGGTCATTATTGAATCTTTGAAGAAATTCCAAAGAGACATCTGAAAAATGTATTTCATATTTGCTTAATATAAAATTATGACTTTTTTCTAAGGGAAAAAAATGGATATGAAGATTTTGATAAAAAGAACATTATTTTTAATGTCCATCAACTATTGTTGGACCTAGTATCATGGATACATTGACATGTCTATAGAGAAGGAAATATGATAGCATATAATTTAGTTAATCATGGTGTTAATATTTATCTTGCAAAATTTAATTCTTAGAAGGCAACTAGATGAGATAGATTCTATCTCTTAACAAAAATGATATCAAAGCGTCAATTACAAAACATAAGAATATTTTTGATAGAAATTCAAGCTAGATATGGTCTAATTAAACTAATAATGAATGTAATGTTTATTATTTTGATAGTAATGGTCCTAATGGAAGCCACATATAGCTTATTAAAAAATAATGTTTAAAGTAAATTTCAAACTAATTATTAGATTTTTTACCTTTATAAATATTAATAATAACTAGATTTAATTATATATCTATATGAAATATTTTTTATTAATATTATATATAATTTTTTTTTAACATTTGGTTAGTGTGAGAAACCCCTACGACCAATGCATAGGGCTGAGTAGTCTCCCCCCAACCATGACCCCTTGTAAAGCCAAGAGCTATGCTTATCAATAGGGAATTTAACACACAACCACCACACACCCACCCCCTCACACACTCGCCCACACTACGGTTTGAATCTTGGACCTCTCAAAAAAGAGCGAAAGCCCAAATAGTTGCGTTGTCCCCCTTAGGATAATATTATATGTAATTTAATTCTTAGAAGGTAACTAAACTATATAGATTCTATCCCTTACTGAAAATGATATCAAGACACAAAAACATAAGAAGATGAAGAATATCATTGATAGAAATTCAAGATAGATATGGTTTAATTAGCCTAACGATGAATTTAATATTTATTATTTTGATGGTAATTGTCCCAATGAAAGTCATATATAACTTATAAATAAAAAAAATTTAAAGTGTATTTTTAACTAATTATTATAATTGCTTATATATATATATATATATTGATTTGGATAGTGTGAGAAACCCTTACGACCAAAGTCTCAAGTTGAACATTCACATCCCAACAAGGTCAAGAGCTAAGCTTATCAACAGGGGATTAACACACCCCCTGAAAAATATCATTGATAGAAATTCAAGATAGATATGGTTTAATTAGCCTAACAATGAATTTAATATTTATTATTTTGATGGTAATTGTCCCAATAAAAGTCATATATAACTTATAAAAAATAAAATTTAAAGTGTATTTTTAACTAATTATTATAATTGCTTATATATATAGATTTGGATAGTGTAAGAAACCCTTACGACCAACGTCTAGAGTTGAACATTCACATCCCAACAAGGTCAAGAGCTAAGCTTATCAATAGGGGATTAACACACCCTCAACACACACTCCTTGGTGGGGGACTTACCTTTATAAATATTAATGATAACCAAATTTAAATGTATATATATTATATATATATATATATATATATATTATTAATATTATAACAAGTCATCAAATTGCACAAGTTTAAGCCATAAAAAACAAAGGCTTTATAGATAAATAAGAGGTTGAAGAATTAATAGGCAATATGTCTAGTATATCTAGATAAATAAGAGGTTGATGATGGTAGTAGTCTGAGTTGAGTTAGCTGAGTGTGTGCCAGCTTGATGACAACAGTACCAACCCCGAGTCAAAAGATCTTCCTCACTCTGAGTGATGTTTACTAAGGTGGGATAGGGATTATAGTGGTAGCACCATGATTTGATGTTACGACCGGAGACAATGTGACTTGACCCTATGACTAGTTGTTCAAAAAGGAAAGGTAGTTACTCATTTATCTATGTATCAAAAAAGGAAAAAATAAGAGATATCAATTTTTGACTAAGCAAATAGGTCTGAGCTCTAGAGATTTAGGGTTTGTCATCCTCTTCTTGTCTCGCCACCTTTGTTGACCTTTGTACAACTATTTTTTTTCTCAGTTTCCTGCATTTAAGTCCCATTAACACCGTATTGTGCGGTTTTTACCTACCTTTTTTATGGCTGTCATTGTTCACTTAGCTTCAGTTGATGCTGGAGCTGCTGAAGTAACCAATGGCGCTCGGGAAACATCTTTGCAAGTTTGTTTTGAAAGTCTTTCACGAGGTAAGGGTTTTGTCCCCGAGATTCTTCTTTCGGTTGATGATTTTCAAAAAGCATGTACCTGGTATGAGCAAAATCATTTGGTTGGTTACTTTCTTGGTTGTCTTCCAAATGATACCCTGGTCCACAATTGGGTCCAGCATGTCTGGCATCCTCATGGTATTATTGTTGAAAATATTCAAAATTTGACAAAAGTTTTTATTATTCTATTTTGCTGATCCCACTCTTGCTGAGAAGGCTTTGAACAAAGGTCCTTGGACTATTCACAGTTATCTTCTTATTTTGCAACCCTACCACTATTATTTTATAGTTTTTGATGAAACTTTTTTGGAAGTTCTAGTGTGGGTGGAGTTTCCAGGTTTACCTATTCCATTATGGCCTTTTATACAATCTTTAGCCATTCCTTTGGGTACTTTTGTGTGTCTTGAGCCTAGGTGTTTTTTAGTCCTCGCCCCTCTCGGCGTGTGTGTATCAAAGTTGACCTAAAAAAGGACATGCATGAGTTTATTGATATAAAGTGTGGATAAAATAATCTTCATCAACGAGTTGTGTATATCAATTTACCAAACACCTATTTTCACTATCAATCTGTGACTCATAAGATTAAATATTGCCCTCTTATGGTTGGTAAGTTCAATTCGCGTGCCACGCCTTCTTCTCCTGCTCTGCCACCTTCTGTGTTTGGGGGTCAAGATGAATGGGTGGTGGTAAATAATAGAAAATCTCATACTCCCAAATCCCCAGTTGTTGGTTCTGAGGCTGTCCTTCCCAAACCTTCTATCCCGTATGAACCTTCTGTCCCTTTTGATCCTTCTATCCCTGCCATGCATGAAAAACAAGTTTATCCCCCTCTCCTGCCTTCCCCTTCTCCTTCAGTTTCCTTTGCCTATGTTGTTGTTCAAGCTCCTTATACTCGTATTCCTCCCTCATATTCCTTTGTTGTCACAGATTCTATTGTTGCGGTTTCTACCATTTACAAATTTTGTCGATCCTGTAGTCCTACGTGGGGGGGATGTATTTTTTGTTTGAAAAACGACGTCAGTTAGATGATACTAGTTGTCCCTCTTCCAAAATTCTGTTGCACAGTGGTCGGTTCTCTAATTCGTATGCCTCTTTGGGTCATCCTGGAGATACTAATATTGTTGAGGTAGACATGCACCTCAATCAATCCCAATGATTTTTTCTCCTAGAATGTTAGTGGGTTAACGGACCCAGTCAGAAAATATGTGGTCCGTGATGAAATTTCTCATTCTGTTTCTTTATTTTGTCCTCTTGATTTTGTCTATTTGCAAGAGGTCAAGATTTCTGACTTTCTTCTTCAATGTACCTATAATTTTTTATGGCCGCGTGGTGGGTTTCATGTTACCAATCATCCTTCTGAGAAAGGTGGTGCTGTTACCTTTATTGCTTCTAAATGGTGGAATCATGTTGTTTCTTGGGGTTCGGACCCCTCCCATCAACTTGTTTGGTTTCTGTTGGAAATTCATGGCAAACCATTTGGAATTTCTAATATCTATGCTTCCAATGATGCTTCTAAACGTACTGCTCTCTGGCATTGGCTTGCTTTTTCATTACTACCTGCTCTTTGGGTTTTATGTGGTGACTTTAATATGATTGAGGAACTCTGTGATAATATTGGGCAACTTCCCATGCGTTGGCCTATTGGTGAAAGTGAAGCTTGGTTTTTTATGAAAAACATGCTTGGTTTTTAATGAAAAACAAGCTTGGTATTTCTGACCCTCATTCTTGTTTTTCCCTTTTTGCTTTTTATGACTCTACCTGGTATACCTGGTATAATTTTCAATTAGGCTTCGTGCGAATCTTGAAGCGGTTAGATAGAGCCATGCTTGCTGAAAATGATTCTTTTTGTTTCTAGTGGTTGACCTATTCTTCTCTGTATGTGCACACTCTTGCTGATACGACTTTATATGATCATGCTCCCATTGTTTTTAACATTAGCCCTATTATTCAGCAGCCTCATCAGTTTTATTTCAATGTTTCTTTCCTTCAACACTCTTATATGAAAGCTCATATTTTTCACTGTTGGAATCTTCTTCCTCGGACTTCTGGACGTCTTGGTTGGATCACCTGGTGGAATCATGCCATCTCCTGTACTACTTCCTTGTTACGCTCTCTTGGTGTTGAGGTTGCTAAAAGACATCGAATTGCCACTACTGCTCTTAAGCAAGAGTTACACAAAGCCTCTACTCGTCTCGAAGCTTGTCATTTTATCTTTGTTTTACAAGCTCAAGTAGCTTCCCTTCATCATGAAATCAAAAAAGTTGATTTGTATGAAGCCAAAGGAGCTCAGTTGTGGGCTAGATTTCATTGGCTGCTTGTGGGCACGTGAGAATTAGGAGCAATAGAAAAATGTAGAAATATTATATTCAACCTTGAAAACATAAGAATTACAAATTTTAAATAGTGGTTGATTAAACAACCTTAGGGAATATAGGAGAAGTTAGGAAAAGAAGAAGAATAGGGAGGAAAGGATAAAAGGAATTTGGTGTTGTCCGTACTGCCATCCATGCTGTCCAATCTGCCAAATCAAGCTGTCGTCCAAGTCAAACTACCTACCCAGTCAGCTATCGTCCAAGGAGGTAAAAGGGTAAGATCCAAAGATTACCATTGCAAACAAATTTTTTACTCTTTTTAACTGGCTTAATTTCCAACATCCCTCCCCTTAACGTTGAGAGGACTGATTATACAGTCTCTCAGCTTTATATATTGAGCTTTAGCTATACCTTTGGTGAATGTTTGCAATATTATCCAAAGTGCTACAATATTGAAGTTCAACTATATGCTATTCCACTATATCTCGAATGAAGTGATACTTCATATCAAAATGCTTTGATCTGCTATGGTGGACTGGATTGTATGCAAATTGAATAGCACTTATGTTATCACAATACAATCAAGTTGGACCACTTTGAATTTATCCAATCTCTTCAATAAATTTTCTCAACCATAGGGCTTGAGTACTAGCATGTGTGATGGCTATCTACTCAGCCTCAGTCAATGACAATGCTACAACAGTTTATTTCTTGGAACTCCATGTAATTAGTCCTGATCCTAGACTAAAACAATTTCTCGATGTAGATTTCTGTCATCTATATTGCTACCCCAATCACTGTCATTGAAGCCAACTAATTTCACAGAATTACATTTTTGGTAATGGATTCCAAAATCCAATGTACCTTTTACATATCTTAAGATTCTCTTAGTTGCTTGTAGATGCAACTCATATGGACTAGCTATAAACCTTGAGACTAGAGAAACAACATATTGAATATCGAGCCTTGTGTTGGTGAGAAACATTAGACTCCCAACCATGCTTTTGTAAGTGGTCATGTCAACCTTTGATGCTCCATCATCCTTGCTTAATTGGATCCCATGTCTAGTTGGAGTTGCAACTAATTTGCACTGCTCCATGGCAAATTTCTTGATCATGTCTCAAGCATACTTGTGTTGACATATGAAGATCCCTTTATTTAATTGATGCACTTCCATCCCTAGGAAGTATCGCATTAAACCAAGATCTTTCATATCAAACTATTTCATCATGGAGTTTTTGAACTCAATATTCATTTTATTGTTACTACCCATAAATATTAGATCATCCACATACAAACAAACTATGAGAATGTCTACTCCATGCTTTAGGTAGTACATAGTTGGTTCACTTTAACTTCTCGTGAATCTATACTTGTTGAAATAGCCATCAATGCATGAGTAGTAAGCTCTTGGTGCTTTCTTGAGGCCATAAAGTGCTTTCTTCAATTTGTAAACAAGGTTCTCATTTTCCTGTTCTTGAAAACCTTGAAGTTGTTGAACATAAACCTCTTCTTTCAAGTATCTTTTTAGAAAAGCACTTTGCACATCCATGTGTTGAACATTCCATCCTTTATGGATTGCTAAGGAAAGAACTGATCTGATTGTTTCTTGTCATACAATAGGAGCAAAGGTTTCCTCATAGTCAATGCCAAATTTTTGAGTAAAACCTTTTGCTACTAGTCTCACCTTATGCCTCTCAATGCTTCCATTAGCATTGTACTTGGTCTTGTAGACCCATTTACATCCAACACATTTTTTCCTTTGGGTAGCTTTACTAGCTCCCATGTATCATTATTTTTTTATAGAGGTTATTTCCTCTTTCATGGCTTCTTTCCATACATTTTGAGTACAAGCCTTCTTATAGCTAGTTGGTTCTAGCTGTGTACTAGCCAATAAAGCATAATTGAATACATCTCCACTAGGATCATGGGAGTCATCATCCCAATACAATTGTAAATTTTCAAGTTGCTGCAAAATTGTTTTCATTTCACTAGCCTGGCTTCTAGTGAATCTTCTCTAGAAATTTTGATCCAAAATTTGTAAATATGGATGATGTTGTAATGTTCTTTTGCTTCTTGATGGAGAGTCTCTATCAATGTCCATCGGTGAAGAACTTACTGATCTCTGTGGAGAAGGACTTGGAGTGGCGGTTGAAGTACTTGATGTAGTACTCCTGCTTGGGCTTGGAGTGGGTGACGTGCCTTTGCTTTTCTTTGGAGACACTTGTTGTACCTGTGAAGAACTTACATCTTGGGACTCATCATCAAAAAAAATTCTTTGATGACCCCATTCTCCCCCTTCATCAAAAATTACATCCCTGGAGAGTATAACTTTATGAGTCTTGGGATTGTAGAGTCTATATATCTTTGTAGACTCACAATACCCTACAAATATACAAGCTTGAATCTTTGGATCAAGCTTCTTACTTTTATCATCAGGAATGTGTGCATATGCTAAAGAACCAAACACTTTGAAGTGCTTTACATTAGGTTTCTTTCTGTACCATCCCTCATAAGGAGTGACACCATCTAAACTAGAAGTAGAACTTCTATTTAGAATATATACACGGGTTCTTACAACCTCTGCCCAGTACATATGAGTTAGATGCTTAGTTTGAAGCATCGATCTCACCATTTCAACTATGGTGCGGTTCTTTCTCTCGACCACATCGTTCTGTTGTGGGGTATAGGCAGTGGTGAATTGCATTTTAATCCCACTTGCTTTACAATATTTCAAGAATGTTTTTGAGGAGTATTCACCTCCTCGATATGTCCTAAGACATTTTACATAATTCCCACTTTGATTCTCTACATTGTTTCTAAAATCTATGAATCAATCAAAAGCTTCATCTTTATGTTTCAAAAAATAAATCTAGCACATTCTAGAGAAGTCATCTATGAAAGTGAGAAAATAAGAATAGTTTTCGAGACTCTATGTTTGCATTGGTCCACAGATATCTGAATGTACTAACTGAAGTGGATAGTTGGATCTCCATGCTTGTCCTTTTGGAAAATTTGACCTTGAGTGCTTTCCCAAAGCACATCCTTCACATACCTCCTTTTGTTCATTGATTTTGGGAAGTCCTGTCACCATAGCTTGAGAAGTGAGAAGTTTCAAGCTAGCGAAATTAAGGTGACCATATTGCAAGTGCCAAAGCACACTTGGATTTGTTATAGCTACATTTGCAAGTTGAGCTCCTCCTGGCTAACCAAATTTTAGAGGGAATAACCTATTCTTGGTCATGGGGACCTGTGTGATGACACAATTACAATTATTTTTATCAAAAATGATACATTGTCCTTCATCAAATACAAGCTTGTAATTGTTTTCCATAATTTGTCCAACGCTTAGCAGATTATGTTAGAGCTTTGGAGTGTAATAGATGTCATGCACTTTCTTTAGTCCTTCTTTGGTTGGAACCTACATGGCTCCAATACCCTCTACTTGCAATGTCTTATCATCCCCTAATTTGATTTGGTATTTATAAGTGGAATATAGAGTAGCATATAAATTTTCTTTGCCACTCATGTGGTTTGAAAAACCAGTATCCAGAATCCATGTGTCATTTAGATTGTGTTCTGATTTTCCATATGAAAGAAAAATATTAGAGGTATCATCTTCTTCTCCATAATCACCATATTGACTACTACTGCCTTGTGAAGATTTTGACCAGCAGTCATGAGCGAAGTGACCTGGATTGCCATAGTTGAAACAAGCTAATTTTGACTTGTCACTTCCTTGCCCTTGATTTCCACTTTGTCCTTGATTTCCTCCTCAATTTTAATTTCCACCTCTTTGCTGATTGCCTCCTCTGTATGAGTTGCCTCCTCTGTTGGAATTGCCTCCTCTATTCTGGTTGCCTCCTCTATTTTGATTGCCTCCTTTGTAGTTGCCTCTACCTCTACCTCTTTGCTTGCCTCTGCCTTGACCTCTTCCCCGTACTCTTCCATTGTTTTCATTGGAAGTGAAGGCCTTATCATCACCTCCGTAGTTGGTTGAAGGAGTTTCAGGAAACCTCTCTTCATGTGACATTAACGATACAATTAATGCATCGAATGTTAAAAGGGAAAGATCTTTGGATTCTTCTATAATTATGGCAATATGGTTCTATTTCTGTGTAAGTTTTCGCAACACTTTTGTTACAATTGTCTCAAGCATTATTTTTTTGCCTAGTGTAACCATTTTATCCACAATTGCTTTTACTCTAACACAATAATCATCGACTTTTTCATCATCTTTCATTTGGAGATTTTTAAAATTTGTCTTTAGTTTTTGAAGCCTTACCTGCTTCACTTGATTACTACCCTGGAATCCATTGCTCAATGCTTTCCATGCAGCTTGTGCAGTTGTACAAGCGGTGATTCTAGGGAATATGCTTTTCTCCAATGCAACTTGGAGATGAGAAAGAGCAGAAGAGTTGCTATTTTTCTCTTCTTTTTGTTTTTTCTTGTCTGTGGAACTTAGTGTTGTCCAATATGAGGGTTCTATGTAGCCCTCTTCTATTATGTCCCATAAACCTCTTCCTATGAGCAAGGTCTTCATATTTATAGACCAATACTCATAGTCATAACCTTTAAATTTTGGTATAGGTAAGCTATTGTGTGAGGCCATAGTTACCAAAAAACTCTCTTTATTTCACGGTTATAATAAAGTACTTTGTTGTTTGAAAGAAGGAAAGAAGAAGAAGGAAGAAAGAAGATATTACAAACTTAAGTCAAATCTGACTTGTTCTACTCTATCATTCACTGTTTATTCCTCTTGATGTGGGGATGCCATATCTTGATTCATAAAATTATCTACTACTTCTTCTTCGTCGTCACTTATCAATATTATTTTTGATGATTTTGGTTCTAATATTTCCACTGAAATACTATAGTGTGTATACTCTGATTCTTGTGGTGCAGCTTGTACGGATTTCGATTGTTCAAATTGACTCCTGAATGAGTTTTCTTCAAAGTCTGCCTCGTACCCTGAGTCAGGATGCCTTTGATGTGCTATCACTACATTTTGAAGTTTGTAAAACATAATGTTGAGCCCATAACCTCTTACTTTTTCATCAAATCAACACCTTCTCTTGCTAGAATTGCACATAAGGCATGACAACAACCATTTGGTCTTATCATCAATACCTCTTTACAATTTTACAATTTCGATCTTTTGTCTCTTTTACAAAAAAAACTAAGCCTCTTAGGCTTATTACACAAAAGTTCTACAGTTTATGATTCCTTGAATCAAGTGAAAAATTTATCCTTCGATTACAATAATTGTCTCTTAGACAATGTATTTCTTTCTTATATGATATATATTAAAAAAAATATATTACTATTTAATAGATTAAAAAATAATTGCTTTAAAAAATCTTTAGAAAAGCAATTATAGTTAATATATTAAATATAATATAATTAATTTTAATAATAATATATATAAAAAAAATTATATAAAAAATTTATCCTTCGCAGGAATCGAACCCGCGACCTATTTCATGCAAGAATTTGTCCTAACCAACTTGGCTACCACTGCCGATGAGAACCCAAGGGCAAGATTACAAGTATATTCTGTTTCGGATCCGATTTCAACAAAAATAAAAAATTTCAAGCTTTCACTATCGCTGGGTTTCGAACCCACGACCTGCAGGAAGGCGGGCACCTTATGGCTGGCTCCATGAGCCAGTCGAGCTATGCGGCTCGATGGGAAGGCAAGGGAAGCTTGGCTTCCTTATACTTATCTCGACCGTACTTTAATTAATTTTTTTTTTTGGGATTTTTGTCCCACATCGACCATGCAGAGGGCGATGAAGGTGTTTAAAACCTTTAGCGAGTGGATACTTACTCACTCGATTGCCTTCGAGCAATCAGTGATCACCCTTTTGCTTCCTTCTCGAGCAATCGTTCCCCGCAACATTACTTCCTTTGAGCCTGTCATCTATTGCCATGTTGCTTGTCCTCCTACCACGTAATCGGTCCTTCTGCCACATAATTGATTTGTGTCAGTTTTGAGTCATCCAGTCTGCGTCAGCCTTGTTCTCCTCTTGCCACGTGGCACTCTCTGGTTGGTTCTTCTGAGTTGCTCCTCCTCATGTGCTTGCTGTGCGGGCCTGCTCTAGACTTCACCTCGGTTCACAAATCATGGGTCTTCCTTGCCTCGGATTGCATGCTACGGGTCCCACTCAACCTCGCCTCGATGCTCGTGTTACCTGGTTCCTCCACCTTGATCCTTGAGCCTGGTTCCTCCATTGGCCTCGATTCTAAAGCCCTCTTCGGCTTTGACTCTAATACCAGATGTGGGCACGTGAGAATTATGAGCAATAGGAAAATGCAAAAATATTATATTCAACCTTGGAAACATAAGAATTACAAAGTTTAAATAGTGGTTGATTAAACAACCTTAGGGAATATAGGAGAAGTTAGGAGAAGAATAGGGAGGAAAGGAGAAAGGGAATTTGGTGTTGTCTGCCTTGCCGCCCATGTCGTCCAATCTGCCTAGTAAGCTGTCATCCAAGTCAAACTACCTGCCCAGTCAGTTGTCGTCCAAGGAGGTAAAAGAGTAAGATCCAAAACTTACCATTGCAAACAATTTTTTTACTCCTTTTAACTGGCTTAATTTCCAACAACTGCAAATTGGAGACAAGGTCTCTAAAGAATTTTTTAAATGCCTTCGGTCACCTTCTATGGCTCTTTAGATTTCTGCTCTTCAGGTTGATGGTCAACATCTCACTTCTCTCCTTGATATATGTGCAACTTTTGTTAGTCATTATCAACATGTGTTTGCTTCCCAGCCTCTCTTAAATGCTCGCCAACAAGCTTTAGCAGAATGTCAGACTGTCATTCTTGTTAAAGTTTCTCCCTCCCAACGGGTATTTTGTGAAACTCCTTTATCTCTTGCTGATTTGACTCAGGCTTTATCTATCATGAAAAATGAAAAAGCTCCTGGTTTAGATGGATTTCCCTGTGAATTTTAAAAATAATTTTAGGATTTTCTGGGTCTCGATCTTCTTAATGTTTATCAAGAAGCTCTGCATACTGGTTATTTAGGTCCTCTCTTGAATTGAGGTAATATCAAGCTGATTCCTAAAGCTGGTGATCCTGAACTTATTACTAGTTGGCGTCCTATTACTTTGCTAAATGTTAGTTATAAAATCATTGCCAAGGCCATTGATCTTAAGCTTCACCCCCTTCTTCCTTTGATTGTTCATCCTGAACAGATAGGGTTTGTCCAAGGCAGATATATTTTAGATAATGTGATTGTAGTTTGGGAGAGAATGAACTGGTCTCGCTCTTCTCAACAGGATATGTTATTTCTTAAAGTTGATTTTGAGAAAGCTTATGATAAAGTTGAGTGGTATTTTATTCTTTCTATGCTCCAAGCTTTAGGTTTCTGGCCATCCTTCATTCAATCAGTGAATATGCTTTTTCAAGATGCTTTTGCTATTATTAAACTAAATGGTTGTAGATATGAGGCCTTTGGATTGTTTAGATATGTTCGACAGTGTTTTCCTCTTGCTCCTTCCCTTTATATTTTAGCAGCTGAGGCTTTTTGGTATTTACTGGCTTCAAAAGTGGCTCATGGCTCTATTCATGGTCTTGCTTTACCTGCTTCCTCTTCTCAGTTGGTTCATGGCCATTTTGCTGATGACTCTTTTTTAACCCTTTCTAAAGATGAACAATCCTTGTCTACAGCTCTTTATTGCCTTGACACTTTTTGTCTAGCTTCTGGGTCAAGTATTCAATGGAAAAAAACTTCTTGCTTTAGGCAATCTAGGAAGCCTATGCCTCTTTGGATTTTTCACTATCCGTGGCGTTGGATTCAATTTGGTGAAATTTTCAAGTTTTTAGGTATTCCTTTCGCATTTCACACCACCCTTGCTCAACTATGGCAGTATGTCATTCAAAAAGTGAAGTTGTCCTTTTGGATCACTATACAACTTTCTCTAGCAGGAAAATTTTAGGTCTGTTCCAAGATTCTTTCTACCACTCATGTGTATTTTTCTTCCTGTTGGCTTCCTTCGAAGGCTTGCTATTTGCAATTTGAAAGATTATTAAGGGATTTTTTATGGTCCTCTACTTCTCATGTCAAAGGATTTTTGTTGCCTTCCCAAATTTTCTGGTGGTCTAGGCCTTTTGGACTGTCATCAGCAGGGAATTACTTTATGTGCAAGATGGATTGTACGAGCTCTTGATAGCTTCGAAGCCTAGAAAATTCTTCTTAGACATAGCATTTTCTCAAGTCTCCCCTTGGTCAAAAGGGTTTGGCACGGTTTGAATTTTCCTACTCTTCTCATTGCCCCTGTTCCTATTAAAATAATAGGTTCTTTTGTTGTTAAAAGTATCTGGAAGGTCTGGGAGTCTCTCAAACCATGGCTTATTTGGAAATGTGCAGGGAAAAAAAATGGTGTTTCTGTTTCTTCAATTAGTGTTTGGTGGTCCCATGTTATCAGAATTCAGTCTTTACCCCTAGACCAAGTTCAGTGGGTTCATGCTCAATGATTTTACAGAAAAGGAATTAACTCTATCTCTGATTTTTTATCCTTCTCCACCAGAGATTGGATTCCTTGGGATGCTTTTAAAAGATTTTATCAACTTAAGCAGGATGATCGAAGTGCTTATGAGGTTATGGTTTTTAATACTCCATTCTATTTGTGGCCCCAAATTTTTAAGCACTTTCAGAAAGCTTGGTGGACTGATTGGTGTTGGCCTCAACATAAATCCATGTTGTAGTATAAATCCCATTTGGGTTATTCTTGGCTTTCTCCTCATATTCCTATGGATACTGTTTTAAATGCTCGCTAGGATTTTCTTTCTCCTCCTTCTATTTGGCGAACTCGGTTCAAAATGGTCTGGGCTTCGTATATTGAACCTAAACAATCCTTTTTTTCCTGGAGTTTACTCATGCAAGGCCTTCCTCTGGGACATAGGCTTAACTATCTTGGCATTGCACATCCTTCATATTATTTTTGTGGTGCATTGGAGGATTGCCTTAATGTATTTTGGTCTTGCCCTAAGGCTCGTTCTGCCTGGAACTGGATTGAATCCTTTTTTCGACCCTTCATTCCCTCTCCTTTTTCTTGGCAGCAACTCCTTGGTGATTCACCTTCATTTTTTGAACCTTTACTGGAAGTCTGGAATATCTTCTGTATTAGCATTATTTTTCATATTTGGAAGTCCAAAAAATTGCTTTTTCTCATGATACTAGTTCATGTATTTTTTCCCTGCCTGATCAATAGGCAATGTTTTATGATTCTTGGTTACAGATTTCTGTATAGGTGGAGAAGGTTCATGTGGAGATTCAACATCTTCGTAGTCTTATTGACTACTGGGGCAATGCACCATGCACTATTAGTCGCCTTCCAATAGATCCTCCATCACGATGTCGATCCCGCTTTCACTCTCACTCTTGTCGCACTCCCTCCTCTCCCAATCGTTGGTCCCCTTCTCGGCAAGAGCGCATTTGCACCCGCAGAGTATCTATGGTAAATTCTTCCATACAACTTCATAGTTGGGATGTTCGTCCTCCTGCTCCTTCCCCACCCCTTGTGACTGGTTGGAGGGATGAAATTCCTATAATATCTACTCCCCCTTCTGGATCAGGATAGGGAGATCTTATTCACAGTGCATCCGCTTCTGCTTCCGATTGGGATATTGGGCCTCTTGGTATTGATGTGCATCCCAGTGCAACTGGCTGGGGAGATAACATTTTTGTTGTACCCACTTGCACTCTTCCTGTTTCTGGATCTGGTTGGGATATTGGGCCTGATCCTGGTATTGATGCACAGCTCTGTGCTACTGCGTGGCCTCTTTCCAACGCAAAATAATATTGTGTGCATTTAATTGAGGTAGATGTGCCTCCACTTCTTGTTCTTTTTGCCTGCCTCTATGTGGTTCTCCTTTGTTTCCATGAAGTTTTGTTAGTTATGGGCTCGTGATCTTCCATTTTTGCTACCTTGGTTTTATGATATATCCTAACCCTGGGGGTTAGTTTGACAACATACTGGGGTGTGACCTTTTCCACCTATTTTTTGATGTAAAAAGGCATATTTATTCTTTAAATGAAATTTCTCTACCATTTTCATTCAAAAAAAAGAAATTGAAAACTTATTAAACAATAAATACCTAATTATTAAGTATTATCATATAATTTGTTGAAGTAACACTAAAAGTTAAAATACAATAATTATGTTATAGAATTGACGTTTCAATCCTATATTATCACTTAAAGAAAATATTTGGACAAACTAGTTTTAAACATTGTTAAAATAATTTAAAAACTTTGTATACTATGACCTGACAACAATATCAAAAATTTGAGTTCAAACATGTCAAATGTTCAAAGTTTTGTTTATAACTTTCACATATATTAAAATATTATTGCAAAATTATAAAAATAATGATATAATCAACTTTCATATATAACAAAATAAATAAATAAATAAATAAATAAATAAATATATAAATAATTGCAACGTTACTATGTAATTAATTGAAATACTTTAATATTTTATTAGATCACCTTACACTCCCCATATTTACTATGAGAGTTAGTATGAGAGGGAGCCACATCTTAGCAAATCCAACCTTAGATCTTATATCTAAGGTTTTCAAACCTTCCAAGACCTTATATCTCAAGTTTTCAAACCTTCACATTCAGGTTCAAAATAATAATACTGATAATGGAAGTGGCTAGACCACTAAATAATACCATTAAAATATTATATAATCAATTAAAAATATCCTTCAATATCATATAACTAATTAAAAATAAATAAAATGTTAGCTATGTTCAAAATAATAATATTATTAAAATATTAAATAATCAATTAAAAATATTGTTTCAATACCATACAACCAATTAAAAAAATGATAATAACACTTAAAATATCATATAATCAAATTATTAATAATATTATTATTTGGATTGCGCTAACCTCCCATTCTGGGTGGGAGGCCACCCTTTTGCATCCTCGCTTCCTCCTCGACTCCTCCTAGGGCTCTCAGGTGGATCTCCTACTGCACTATGAATTTCCAAGCAGATCTACATGTTTTCTAGGGTTTTTGGACCTTCTTGTTGCTGCTGCCTGGTACTTGGAGGGTCTCCATGGCCAAATTTGCTTCTTCCTATGGTGTTCCAGGAAAGAGGAGACAAATCTCTTTTTCTTCTGCCTTGCTGTGCCTTTCTAAATAGATCTCCTAGTTCTCCTAGGGTTTCTGGCCCTTATTGCCATTTATTGGTTCCTAGAGGGTTTCCATGGCCATTTCTGCTTCTTCCTATGGTGTTCCAGGAAAGAGGAGGCATATATCTTTTTATTCTGGCAGATACTTAGCGTGCTCAAGAGATGCCCCAATGCGGGAGAAAGAGACCTCCCGCTATGGGTGGGAGGTCACCTCTTCATCTTCTTGCTCCCTCTATGGCTCTTCCTTGGGCTCCCTGGCGGACATCTGGCTTGTTGTATTTTTCCAAGTAGATCTCCTAGTTCTCCTAGGGTTTTTGGCCCTTCCTGTCGCTGCTTGGTGCCTAGAGGGTATCCAAGCCCTTTCTGCATCTTCCTGAGGTGTTCCAAGAAAGAGGAGGTAAATATATTTTATTTTTGTAGATCCGGAGTGCGCTTAGGAGATGCCCCAACGTGAAAGTAAGATACCTCCCGTTATAGGTTGGATGTCACTTCTTCATCTTCTCGCTCCCTCCTCGGCCCTTCCTAGGGTGCTCTTGTGGATCTATTGCTGTGATGTGGTTTCCAAGCAGATCTCCTACTTCTCCTAGGGTTTTTTGACCTTCCTGCCACTGCTTGGTGCCTGAAGGGTCTCCAAGACCTTCTTCGTTTCTTCCTAAGGTGTTCCAATAAGTCTTCTTGTGTGGTGCTATCGGAAAAACCTGGTTGGTGGTATCAGTGTGGGGGTTGGCTTTGCTTCGAAGTGGGATCCAATTTATTTCATTTTGTTTCCTGGGAGGATCATTCACTGGTTTCTAGGCTTGATGGAGGCCCTGATTGTTCTCAGCTGAGTGGTTCCCATGGTTTGTGTTTCATGGCTAGTGGCTTAGGGTTTTTGGTGGCTTTGTTTCACTCGTTCTGCTTTTTGGGATGGCATTTCACTAGTTTTTGGGCTTGGGGGAGGCCCTTTTATTCCACGTTGAGAGTTCCCCATTGTTCTCGATTTGTGGCTGGAATTTTGGGGTTTCTGATGTATGCGTTTCTTTGTTCTGGGCTTGGGGAGGCCTTAAATTCATAGTTGAGTGTTTCCCATGGCTGGTGGTTTAGGGCTCGTGTCCAGGGATTTCTCCTGGATTCTTTCTCATATTTTTTTGGTCTTGGGGGACCATGTATGGCAGAAGGATTTCATGGTTTCTCCGCTAGTGGTAAGGTTAGGGTTTGTTACTGATATGAGCATCCTCCTTCCATGGTTTGTCTTCAACCGTGCTTCACCTTCTTCTCTGGGATTTCACATGGGGCTTTTGTGGATGGTTCAATTTATTTTGTGGATGGACCTGGACTATTTTGCAGATGGCCCTATGCTGGTTTTTGGATGGTCCCTGTTTCATTGCGGATGGTCCTGTTTCATTTGTGGATGGTCCTGTGTGGTTTTTGGTTGCTCCTGATTCCATTGCGGATGGTCCTATTTTGGTTGGTGGATGATCCTATTTTGTCTTTGCAGGTGGTCCTGTTTTGTCTGTGGACAGTCTTGATTCAGTTGCGGTTGGCCTTCTAAGTCTGTAGTTTTCTCTTGTGTGGGAAAACCCTTTTATTTTGGGTGCGAGGTTTTTTTCCTTTACAAAAAAACCCTTTTCATTTTTGTGTTGACCTTTGAGGTTTTCCCTATTGCCCCTGTGAGGGCTTCTCCTCTCAGCCGATGTGGCTTTCTATATTGCTCCTGCATGGGTTTCTCTTTCTTTTTCTCCAATAGCCCACAGAGAGTCTATTTCTTCAGCTATTTTGTGGTTGGGATCTCTTCTCCCAACCTTCTCCTCTTGTAAAAGGTTACGGGATCCTTTCAAAACCCTTATTTACCAATAATAATAATAATAATATTATGTGATCTACCCGTAAATATACCACTTGCATTATCGATGATGTTACTCGAGTTCAATCCCCACGGTGGATGTGTATAAGAAGTATTTTTTTCCCTTTTTCGGTTACATAGGAGAGTTGGTCACAACCACACTATTTTTAGTAACCGACAAGCGCAAGGTTCAAACCACAAGGGTTGCTCCCACTCGCATTATCGGTGATGTGACCCGGGTTCAATCCTCATGACGAATGTGTATAAGAAGTATTTTTTTCTTTTTTGGTTACATAGAAGAGTTGGTCACAACCACACTATTTTTAGTAACTAACAAGCGCAAGGTTCAAACCACAAGGGTTACTCCCACCAAACCTATTTCGCTTCATTATTGTTGACCCGACGTGAAGGGGACCACCAATCGCTTGAGATTCGTACCATCATTATTGGTCTGGCGTGCACTCAAAGGATTCATATCAGACTACTACCTTTGCAAACAGGCTGCCCCAAGGTTTGAACTTGGGTGTCTTCTTGGTAAATGCTAGAAAAGCACTTACCAATCTACTTAGCCCTCGGGTGCATTGTATAAGAAGTATTACTCAACAACAACAAAAAAAACCATTAAAATATCATATAATCAATTAAAAATACCATTTCAATACCATATAACTAATTAAAAAATTGTAATAATACCATTAAAATATTATATAATCAATTAATAATAATACCCAGGATCAAACCTCAGGGGCAACTTGTTTGCAAAGTAGTAGTCTGATCTAAATCCAGATCAATGATGATGGTACGAACGATCGGTGGTTTCCTTCATATCTGGTTAACAACAACGAGGTGGAATAAGTTTGATGAAAGCAACCCCTCTAGTTTGAACTTTGTGTTTGACAGTTTTTTTTATTACATAGGAGAGACGGTTACAGCCACTATAAATAATGTGTTATGAACAACTCTCCTGTATAACCATAATAATAATAATAATAATAATACCATTAAAATATTATATAATCAACGAAAAATATCGTTTCAATACGGTATAACTAAATTAAAAAAAATAAATAAATGTTAACCATGTTCAAAATAATAATATCATTAAAATATCATATAATCAATTAAAAATATCATTTTTTAATACTATATAATCAATTAAAAAATGTTAGTATATATATTTTAATATATAAAGGAATCATAACATCATTGTTGCAAACCTTAGTTGGTTAGGTTAGACAAATCAACAAGGCTCCAACCTTCCAAGGCATTAAAATAAGACAGCCTATCCCCTTCTAGATACACGGTTGTTTGGACATTAAAGGTTAGACAAATCAACAAAACCCAACCCTTCAAAACATCAAAATAAAACAATCTATCCCCTTTTAAATATACCAAACCCTAACCACCCTAAAGGTTAGACAAATCAACAAAACCCAACCCTTCAAAACATCAAAATAAAACATTCTATCCCCTTTTAAATATACCAAACCCTAAATATACCAAACCCTAACCACATGTTAGTAAGATACAATTGTATATGACCTCACATGTGACAAGATATTTTCTAGAGAGCTTGAGGCTTCCTCATTTCTTCATTTTTTAAACATTTCCTAATCGACGACAAGGCAGACGGCACGTTTGTCCTCAATTCTGTTTTAATTTCAGTAATCCCCGCGTCAGAGCTTGGGTGAGACGAACGGCCTTACCACATCTAATTCAATGTGGTTCACATGATATTTATCCCTGAATTTACTCAATCAAATAAGATATCTCTATCAACGATGTTTGACATAAATAAATGAATCCATCTTGTTGGGGTGGGACGTTTGTGGGCATAGATGCATAACTCTTTCCAGAAACGAGGTAATATTACTTACAGTCTTGTTTTGGATTGCATTCCTTCTTGCTTTCAGCTTCTTGCTCTAGAATTCCACAGGTTAGATATCAGTAGAGATGGCGGGCATGTGTGTTATTAAGTACCCCAGCCCAATCATGGGTTGTGCTTTGCACAGCAGACTTCGACATGCATTCCATCTTCATCCCAATATGAAGATGAAATTTGAGATTAAGAAGCAGCAGCAAGTATCCATTTGGAGAATCAAGTGTTGTGGCTTATCGAAGTGGGAGAGTGAAGAAGAAGATGTTGAGAGATATAAGGAGAAGCTTAAAGGGTCTCCATTCCCAGTTTTTTGTGAGATGGCATTGCATTACCCCAGATTTGGGAAGGCAGAGTATGAGGCGATGGCTGAGTGGAGATTGGACTTGCTGTTGCAGGAATATGGGCTGCCAGTGAAGGGCACTCTGCAGGAGAAGCGAAACCTTGCAATGAGTAATTTTCTCTTTAACCAACAAATCCTTAAAGACAGTGGAAATGGAGCTTTCATCAACACTTTGTGATAAGGAAGAGCATGTTGTTGCTTATGTTGATTGAAACAAGAAAGAGAGATGATATCCACGGAGAAATGTTGAAGGGATAAATGTTAAATTACTAAGTTTATACTTAAACTGAAATTATTGATTTGTGTAGATGAAAATTTTGATTCAAGTAGTACGCTATTTGAATCTTATAGACCTTTGAAGTCTTAGATAAAAGGGTGGTGAGTGTTTCTTCCTCCAACAAAGATATAAATTCAAGGGGATTGTTTTATTTGTTTTATATGTTTTATGGTATAAGTAGATCTATGAGGTCACAAAACAAAATTAATTAATGGAGAATGAAATTTAATTTATTTTAATTTTTAAAATGATTTATATAATTAATTTAATTTAAATTTTATATTAAATAATTAGTATATATATAATTAGTATATATTATTTCAAGTTTTATTGAGGGTTATTGTATGGATACTTTAGCAATAAAATTTAATATAATATGGTACAAAACATAAATTATTAACAATTATATTTGAATATTAAATCATTTATTTATATTGCAATAAAAGAGATATAAAAAGATAATATTTTTAAAGATAAGGCAACATCAATAATACTTCTTAAAGGAGTGATAATTCCACAAGATCTCCTAAGATGAGAGGCCTCACAAAGCAATATTTTATAAGGCTTATTTTTCATGATTACAATAACAAATCTTTATATACCATCATATAACCTTAACCATAAACCCTTATCAACTCATTATTATAATATAATATTTCAATACAACAAAGCTTAAGTTATGTGTGTCTTATGCCAAGTATCTATAACACCTATATGCAATACAATATCATATTTTTATATACCTATCCATAGGTATTACACCAAAATATTCATGGTTGCTTAAGTATTTCCTCCATGACATCAAATTCATTGAAGTTATATTTTTTTTAATATGTTATATAGGACCAGTATTACATCATTAACACATAGCGGTATTACAATAGCTTGGTAATTATGCATGTATCATGTGACAAGATTTGAACCTTGTATCTTCCTCAAAAGTTGAGTAATTTAATGGATTTAGTGCCCCCAAGAGCTAGGTGGATTGGTAGTTGCTTGTCTGGACAGACACTTACCAAGAAGACACCCGGGTTCAAACCTTGGGGGCAGCCTGTTTGTAAAGGTAGTAGTCTAATCCTGCATCCTCTGAGTGCGCACTAGACCGACAATGATGGTACGAATCTTAAGTGATCGGTGGTCCCCCTCACATTGGGTCAACAATACCGAGGCATAATAGGTTTGATGGAAGTAGCCCATGTGGTTTGAACCCTACGCTTGATAGTTACTAAAAACAGTGTGGTTGTAACTAACTCTCCTATGCGTCCAATTTTTTTTTTATGGATTTAGCTATATCATTTGATATTTTGAGATATGAACCTTGATAAAATATGTTGTTGGTGTGGTTGTAACCAACTCTCTTATGTATCAAAAAATAATAATGGATTTAGCTATGCCATTTGATATTTAAGTTGATATTTTGAGATATGAATCTTGATAAAATATGTTGTTGGTTTAGAAGTATTAGATTTATGAATTTGTTACTAACCTTCATGTTGGTCAATTTGATATATATATATGAAATTTCATCTACATGAAGAATTGAGTTTCTATGTGGGAAACCTAACTCATGAAATAGTCAATTTATAACATTATTATTATTTTTATAGTTATTTTTTAGATCCTTGATATTAAATATAAGTTAAAATTAAAATTTGCTCTAGAACATTGTCCATGAAGTAGCAAAATTTCACTTATAATTTTTTTATGGTATTATAAGCAATGCGTATAAAAAATTCTTGCTTATTAGTCGAAACTCATGTAATACAACTGAATATCACAAGTTAGTATTTCTAATGTGACATTTCTATTGAGGACTTTTGTTTTGCATTGACACCTTATCTACTTCTCTAAAAAGAATAGGTGAATAACAAAAAATTTAGGTCATAATTATAAGTATTTTTGTATATGTTTCTTCATATTTATCCCCATAGACAAAACTTGGGAGGGCTAGTGGGAGGAAATTGAGTTGCGTTTTGAGATTCAATTGGTGGTTGGTGGTGGGATAATTTTATAATAGATCTTGTGTTGAGGAGCATTGATTTTGGCTTATGAGTGGTATTTTTGTGTGTATGTTAGAGCATATTTGACCTTGTGCTTATGAAGTTGGGAACCTCTAGAGGTCACATGGCCACTCATCAAAAAATGTTTGAATAATATGGTAATATGTTAGAGAGATATCTCAAAGGGATTAATGGAACTAGTAGTATGGATCTTGGTGGTGTTATGGAGGTATTAGGTTTGGGTGTAGCTCCACTCTCTCATGATGGTTCTTTGATGTTGACTAGTGAGAATACCATAACTATAGTGGATTCATCCTTGAGGGTTTCTTCATTTTCTTTTCCCCTTTAGTAAAATGGTGGTGTTGTGACTATAGAAAACAATCCAGTTTTTTGTGATGAAACCCTAGGTGGCATAAAAGGGAAACCTTAGTTTTAGAATTCCTATGGTAGTACTAGCAATGTATTCAAACCATAGCTTTAGAATTTCTCTAACAACATGGGAGGAAAATTATCATTTTTTTCTAGTCATCCTTATGGTGCCTTCAAGAGGAAATCCTAACCCTATAATGATTACTTTTGTTTCTTGTCTTTATGGTAATCCTTGTCCTAGTTTTTCTAATTTTCCTACATCTTAGAAAGGAAACCATAGTCTAGCCTTAATTTTTCCCACACTAAGTCAATAGTTTATCACCCTATCCTCTTTTGGGATGATCATTTCTATGGTCAATTTGGTACCTTTACAAGGGATTCCTACCATGTCTTCTTTAAAAATTATTGCAATCATTCCTCAAGTTTATTTAGGGACTTGTTGGTATTTTTCCCACATTAAAATTTTGTAAACTTTTGTCTAAAACATGTAAGCAATTTTGCCAGAAAAATCCGTTTTGAGCATTTTCGCCATATTAAAAAATTTGTTGAAATTTTTCTAAGTTCTTGATGGGTGCCATTTTGGGCAAAATTCGAGCAAAAATCATTTTTGCCCCCAAGTGCAGTGAAATACCTCTTCGCCCCTAGGTGCAGCAAAAATCCTTTTCAGGCAAGATCACAGTGAAATCACTTCCTGGCCATTTTATTGGTAAAATCACTTCCTGGCAATTTCGTTAGCGAAATCACTTTGCTGGAAATTTCGCTCTCGTTTATAGCAAAATTCCTTTTCTCTTCATTTCTCAGCAAAATTTGGGTAGTAGTCACAATGAAATCACATTTCCAAGACGAGCTCCATTTTTGGCAGTGCAAGCTCCTCCCAAGCAAAGTCATAGCAAAAGGGTAAGACTAGAGTGAAACTCCCATTTCACCCACTTTTGGAGCGAAACTCCCATTTCATCCACTCTTAGAGCGAAACTCCCATTTCATCCACTGTTGGAGCGAAAATCCCATTTTGCCCACCTTTAGAGGGAAACTTCCATTCCATCCAATTTTTAACAAAATGCTCCTTTCATCCAGTTTTTTAGCAAAATGCATTTTCGAGCACGTCCCGAGCAAAAATATTGGCAAGAGAACATTTTAGGTGCAAGTCTAGGCAAACTCCCATTTCGAGCACAACTTGGATAAAATTATGATAAAGGTCCATTTTGGGCATAACTTTGAGTGAAAGCTCATTTTGGAAGCAAATTCCATCACCCCAACATTTTCAGTGAAGCTATTCTTTGGGAAAGGGATTAAGGCTGGTAAATATATATATATTTTTTAAAGCGAAAAACCCCTTGTGGAGCTGCCTTGGTCTGAGAGACCACGAACAGGGGGTTCTACACCGTCAAAGTCACCCGGGAGTCGCACTCGACCCTGCACGCACCAACATTGTCAATTGGATTTTGGATACCCAATTCAACTTTTTGGTAGGGTGGAGATTTGAACCTGGGACCTCCCTTGGAGGATTGCCCTATCCTCTCCAACTCACCTACAACACCTGGGTAGAAGGCTGGTAAATTTAATTCCTATGGAAATGCAATTGATATGTCTGGGATCACTACCGAAGAACTATCGAGTTTAAGTATTACACCCTTTAATCTAGTGTAATATTATTTATTTTCAAAGCATTATCCACTTTAGTGGATATTCATTTTCAAGGCACTGTCATTGGAGATTAAAATCAGATCGATGATTTTTTCTAAAGTCCTAGTACGCCATGTGACAAAATCGCTTGACATTTTCCAATGTGTTTGTTGATTTGTTCATTGCTGGTACCAAGGAGGAATTGTTGTTGTTCAATTTTTGACTAGCCAACATTTTATTTAATAAGAATTTAATTTTGGAGGTGAAATCCTCTATAAAAACTAAGAAACTTGATGTAAAAAGAGAAGGATAGACACTTTGCCAAAAAACTCTTTGAGTTTAATTTTTTGCATCAATTGAAATATTGTTGGCTCTAGTTCTTGGATCAGTGGTGTATGCAATTACTTTCTACCTATCATTTTTGTTATGTTCATGGTCTTTGTTAGATAAGTTTAAATTCTGCATTTGAATTTAATTCCTGATAAGGAAGTTTATTGTAAGTCATATTTGCAAGTTACGAGTGGTTCCTATGTTTTTATTTCTATTATATGTTGACTAAAACTTGATTTGGATTTTAGCTGATTGTTATCTCCACTTCATATTTCTGGCTCATAGCCATATTTTCCATCTCTTTCTGTTAATATCTCTCCCTAAGCTTTACACTGATTGTTAGATTAGTATGGGAACCAATCCTCTCTGGAGATTGGCTCAAAGGACATCTCTTTCCTTCAACATTTTAATGTTGGTTGGGTCTAGGGTGCACATATATTTTGTATTTAGGTAGATTCGTGACCAGATTTTTTTTGGCATGCCCGATGGGATGATAAAAGTTCCACTTTAAACAGTAATAAGGTTTGATGTTTGTATTTTACTATCTGATTAGAAGATTTGGTGACTCAGTTTTACCCCAACGCCTTCTAACGTGAAGTTGGCGAAAGCTCTACTTCATGATCATAAGATTGAAGACCAAAAATTACAAAAATCCCATTGAGTTCTTTGAGCTTAACACTCAAATTTTAGGAGGGCATCATAGGTTAGTCATTATGACTGTTCCATCACTTGCAACATCTTCACAGGTAGATGGTGTGTTTTTAGTTTCTTCAAGTTCTACTAGCTCAAGCGAACACTCTGATTCAAATGGCTCAAAACTTGCCACCACCACAAAGATAGTTCTCGGCCTGGAACCACTCTAAATATTTGAATCTGCAAGCTCAGAACCCGATCCTACAAGCAACATTGAAGGCTTTGCTTATGATGGTACAAGAAAAATAACTTATAAATATGTTCAATATGTACCTTCTTTGGTGACTATCTATAGCATCATAGACGAAGATGTCATGGTAATATTGCTCGTGTTATCTCAGAGGAAAGCTACTTTACTGTTATCGATATTTACATCCTACCACTATTACCACATGGGACTAGTTGGTTGAATTATTGATAAAAGAGTTCAATGAACAAGTGAATCCTTTTTCTCTATTACATCAATTTACTACCATTCAGAGGCATCCATAAGAGGAAATTGTTGACTTCAATGTTAGGTTCGCTCAAACTTGGCAAATAGTCCCTGATGGTCTCTGATCAACTCTCGAACAAGCTGCATTTTATTACCTTTGAGTCTTCAATTCTAACATTAGCATGGCCATCCATCAATCCAATGTTGACACATTCCTAGCCTTGTACTTTGTTGCCCAGAAGGTTGAGGTTGATCTGATTACTATCGGTAAGCTTCCACTGAAGAAGATGATGCCTATCTTTCCTGATCTCCCACAATATTTATATTCCAATGCATATTATCAGTCCTTACCAATGCCCACCATGTATTTGATCCCTTCATGGAATCCAAGTTCATCTCAAACTTTGATAGTTTCTGTCCCACAAATGCCTTCTCCTACCATCCTGCAACTGCCCACTCCAGTTCCATTCCTAGCACTGCCATATTTTCTTGTACCACTGCCATTACTAGCTCCTCCAACACCCTCAAATATTAATTCCCAAGAGAAGTTTATGAAATAAATGCAATAAATGAACTCATCTATAAGAGTGATGAGCAACAAGATCACAGTAATTAAGAAGAAGTAGACCAAGAGAGATTTCTAGCCTAGAAGATTTCAACCTCTGCCAAGTACCAGGAAGCAAGCAACTTCATCCAGCAAGATGCCTAAAATAAATCTGATCGTATTGAAAAATGAAGAAGCTGGTCCATAAGATAAGATGTATTGGTGCTCTACCTACAATGATTCGTATGGTGAAGAAACTTGCATGGTTCACTTGAACTATGTAAAAATATTGGCAGACATCTCTCTCGGTGGTCAGATCAACATGATTATAGAAGATCATAATTTCATGGTCCCTTCTGAAGAACAAGTTTTAGTTCTCACGAGAGCTGGAAGAAAGCCAGTCACAGTAGATCCAGCTGATATGGAGCCATTGAAAGTAGTCACTAACCCAAAAGTGCCAAATGAGAGAAAATAAACACCAACAAAAGTACCTATTCCGATGCCCAATCTAGATGCACCTGTCCTAGTAAAATATCTCTTGCCTTTACGAGTGAAAGAATTATTGTTAAAAAAAGATTCAACTTCACAAAAAAAATCTAAAACATAGGAACGGGCTAGAGAAAGACTCAAATACCCATCCTTGACCAAGAGTCAGAGGGTATAAGCTATGTAGCAATATTGGAGCAAGTATGAGGTTGCCAATGAAGGAAGGGAGTTCAGTGCATCTATGTACAACATTATTGAGGAGCTAAATAAGATTCCTACCAAGGTTAGTCTCTATGGTTTATTGCAATTGCCTAGACAAGTTGACTTGTTGCAAGAATCACTGAAGTTTGTTAAAGATAAGGGAAATAATTCTACTCAAACTATTTTTGATCAAACATTAACCAACTTTTCTAATTATTTTCATGGGAGTAGAATAAGCATGTTGATATTTTGGTATCCCTTGGCACCAACTTTTCATCAGTTGAGCATGTGGTGAAGAAATCAAAGACCATAAGATTAGTTTACAGGCCTTTATTTCTAGATAAAGATATATATTGGTAGGTGTTCAAAAGTCATGAACAGATCGTGAACTTCCTGATAAGAGAGACTACTATGATGGAAGGAAGAATACTTGATGAAGAGGAACTTGAGGGACTGATCCAACTGAGAAATAATCATATCCTAAAAGGATTGATTACGCTCGAAAGTCCCTTTGATCAAAATTATAGAGCTGAAAAACATAAGATCAAAGTGGATGATAAGGAGTACACCGAGCTGTATTTGAGACCCAAGAAGTCAATCAAGGTTAGCACTAATTGCACCCTAGAAGAACTTGAGTAAATCAAGGAGATATACCATGAATTTCTAGACATTGTCACCTGGATTTATTTGGATTTAAAATGTTACAACAAGGATGTGATCCATTATACCATTGAATTGCAAGGAGTGAAACCCTTTAGTTAGAAATAGAGGTCAATCAATCCCAAAATTGAAGTCTTGATGAAAGCTAAATTGTTGAAGATGCTGAAAGCTAAAATTATTTACCCAATTAAGCATTCTACCTAGGTAGCAAATTTGGTCCCTATGAGGAAAAAGAATAGAGATATTCGCCTGTGTGTTGATTTCTAGAATCTAAATCAAGCATCTCTGAAGGATTGTTATCCTTTGCCATAGATTGATTAGATTCTTCACATAGTTGTAGGATCTAAGATATTTTCTCTGTTAGATGGATTCTCTGGCTACAATCAGATTTGGGTCAAGGATGAAGACTAGTACAAAATGACATTCACCACAAAATGAGGTACATTTGTTTATTAGTGAATACCTTTTGGTCTCTTAGACGCTAGAGAAAATTTTCAAAGAGTGATGGACGTAGATTTATGTGTGTTGTTAAATAATGTCATTATTATTTATTTGGATGATATGACTATCTTCTATCATAACAAGGAGTACAACTCACATTTAAGATAAGTGTTTGAGAAAAGTTGGGAGTTTAGAATATCCATCAACCTGAAGAAGTCTATATTCATTGTGAAGGAAGGAAAGCTCATAGACCATGTGATATCAGAGAAGGGTTTAGCTATTGATCCATCTAGAGCTAAGGCTCTTTTGAAGCTTCCACTACCAACCAACAAGAAAGAGTTACAATCATTTTTTGAGAAAATTAATTTAATTCAAAATTTTATTGCAGATTTCATCCAAGTTGTGAAACCAATGACCGAGCTTTTAAATAAGGATGCTGAGTTCAAATGGATTGAGCAAAGGAAGTAAGCATTCCAGGAAATCAAGGAAATAATTGCTCAAGATCATGTTTTGGTAAACCCTGACTATTCAAAGGATTTTATCCTTTATGCTATTGGTGAACAAGAGAGTTATGTAGTTGTGCTCACATAGAAGGGAGAATATGGAGATGAACATCCCATTGCATTCTTGAGTCAAGTCATCCAACCACATGAGAAAAAGTACAATTTCATTGAGAAACAAGTATATGTAGTAATAAAATCCTTGAAGAATTTTTGACATTTTGTTTCCTAGAGCAAAACAATAGTTTATGTTGTTCATCCAGATGTCCGAAGTTTCATCATCCAGGGTGAGCTTAGGGACAAGAGATCTGGTTGGGTTTCTAAAATCCAGGAATATGATATCGAAATTCAACCAACCAAGATGGTTCAAGGCTGAGCACTATGTTAGGAGATTGCAAGGAGTGCTACCTCCAAATACATGATATACCAATATGAAGAGTTAGTAAGCGAGTATAATCTTGCTAATCATTCCTTAAGTGACCATGATTGGAAAAAGGACCTTGTCAAATATTTCAATTCAGGAAGGTGTCCTTCACATCTCAATGCTTCACAGAGAAGGAGATTTAGACTACAGGTCCTCAAGTATGTTATGTTACCAAGTGGATTATTTCATAATAACATTGATGGAGTTCTCCTCAGGTGTGTTAGAGAATCAAAGAAGCAAAAAATATTGGAAGAGTTTCATTCTGGATTGTCAGAAGGCCACTATGCAGGGAGACCCATGGCATTGAAAATCATCAAAGTAGGTTATTTTTGGCCCACTCTTTTTGTAGATGCGTTCAAAGTCAGTCAAAGTTGTGATAAATACCAGAGGTATATCGGTAGGAGTAGAAATGCATCTTTACCTCTTAACTCGATCCAAGTAGAAGTGCCATTTCAAAAATGGGGCTTAGATTTTATTGGGGTCATTGATCCTAATTCATCTATCAAGAATAAATACATTCTAACTACAACTGACTATTTCACCCAATGGGCTGAAGCAATCCCAACCAAGAAGGAAAACCAGGAGGTAGTCATCATATTCCTTGAAGGATTGATCACTTGCTTTGGTATCCCAAATGTAATTATAACAGATAATGGAACTCCATTCATCGGTGCCAAAATCAGCGAGTTCGTGGGTAAGTATGGTATTTATTTAAAAAACTCATCAAATTACTATCCGTAGGGAAATGGTCTAGCCGAATCCATGAACAAGAATTTACTCAAGATTCTAAAGAGGAATTTTGGTGACAACAAGTGAAGTTGGCATTTGCTCTTGAACAAATCTTTATGGGTTGATTGCATCTTAGTGAAAAACTCTATCAAAACAACCCCTATTCTTTGGTGTACAATAAAGAAGCGTCTTGCCCATACACATTAAATTGTCAACGCTTCAATATTTGCAAATGCTTTATGGTGAAGATGATGAATTTGATCCCATGAGCGCAAGGTTGGCTCAACTTTTACAGCTAGAGTAAGAAAGGGAGAACTCATACAATACCTTCATGAAACATGCCCAAATGATGAAGAAGTGGTTTGGAAAGAAGACTTTTGAGAAGGTGTTCAAGGTAGGTGATCTGGTGTTGAAGTGGATCGAGAACAAGGTGAAGCCAAGCAAGCATCATAAGTTTGAGGTGATTTGGGAGGGCCCTTTCCATATTTTTAGTGTCAATCAAGTTAACTCATTTTATTTGCAAGATATGGACGACCATGTATTGCCAATTCCAGTCAATGGTCTTCATTTGAAGGCCTACTACCAATGAAAAAATACGGGATTACAAATGTAAATATGTATATAGTTTTTGTTTAATGTTGCTTTTTGATCAAAAAAATGACTAAGGATGGGAGTGAAATTCCTTTTCAATAAGCAGAAGTGTTTTTGTTGGTGAAAATTATTTTTGCCAGAGAAAAGCCTTCTTTGCCCCTCCTAAAAAAAATCATCAAGGAGAGAAATTCCTTTTCACTGGTGTGAAAGGTATTTTTGCTGGCGAAAATAATTTCGCTAGCGAAAGTCCTTTTATTTGATTTCTTTTTGGGCATTTCTTCAAAAGTGCTTTTTTGGCACCAAAAACATCAAAAGCATCCATGCTTTTAAATTTTTTGTGAAGAAAAGTAAAATAATGCCAAGTTTAAAAGCTGGGTGCCCAAGTTAGGAAAAGCACTAGAAAAACAAAAAATAAGAAAAGCGAAAAGGGGAAAAGAAAAAAGAAAAATAAAAGAAAAAAATAAAAAGAGAGAAAAAGAAGTTGATTTCGCCCAAGACGTCAATTCACCCATGCATATTTCGATTTTTGGGGTGAAACTCAAGTTGGAAGCAATAAACCCCTAGTTGAATGCTTTTTTAGGCAAAAAGTGTGGTGAAAGTCATTTTTAGAGTGAAAGAGAGCAAAATGCCTTTTCGCCCTACTTTTTTAGCAAACTCCCAAAATGCATGACGTTTCACTGATAAAATTAGAAAAATTATTTTTCGGTGCTCCACATTAGTAAAATAAGGCACACCCATCACGTAGTTCAAGGTGAAAAAGTAGCAAAGCATGTTTTCTAGAATTAATCATTAACAACAGTTGCGCCTTCCAAGAATAAAAAAGTAGTTAAAAATAAAAGCAACCAGTTAGAGCGCTTGGAGAAGAGGTGGGTGAAATTGATAAATCATTAGAAAGTATGATGCATCCTCAAAATTAGTAGGCATATTGTAGGAATTTAATTTTGTGGGTGTGGTTCAAAAATTATAAAAGGGTGAACATTTCAGTTCAAAAAATTAGAAGAATTGTAGAGTTCCTGTGTAGAGTTGCTGTGAATTGTTTTTTTTGCTCCAAGATTTGAAGTTGTTTGCTGTTAGCTCAAAGAAATTTGAAGATGGGGAAGAAAACCTCAGACACCAAGAAGGAGAAAGCTCAGAAGAAGACTGACCAAGAAAAGAGGTGGTAAAAAGTGAAGGAAGAAGAGGAAGAAATCGAATTGACGCCTTATTATGACCGCCTGAAACAAATCAGTCATTGTGTGATTACGAACAAGGGCATGGATAAATTATTCCAAGATGCTGAGTTCACTCTATAGAAGGTGTTTGTTGAAATCTCGTGCACCATGATATTTTACTCCCATATATTCTGGTACCTATGTACACCCATGCACTCATGTCCCGAGCTAGTATGGGTGATTGCACAATGTTATAATCTTGCTATGAGAGTTGTTCAAAATGCCCAAGGAGATAAGTTGTTCATCATTTTGGCTAGCTCAATCAGGGATGCCTTCACTTGTGGTGCAAGACCTCCACCCGATGTCATGTTTAAAAAGCTCAATATTTTAGAGTAGGAGGAAAGGTACCAGTCTATAGTTCATATGCGGTAGTTTATGGAGAACCAGTTGTTGAAGACACCATGTTTTGGGGATTTTCCAAAATTGTTGGTGCTATTGAGGAATTTCAAGAGCCTAGATTTATATTCAATGTTGGCATGGATGGTAGGATTGTCTTTAGATTCCATAATGCATAAATGGCAAGCATCATTGGTGTAGTGTATTTCATAGGTGGAGTTTTATGCCCCGAATGCCATGACAACAACTACAAATCTGATTTTATTTGATTGGGTGGATTTCATAGCTTGAAGAATGCATTCATAGTTGTAGAAGGTGTAAAGTGAGGAAGACGTCACTTTCAGGCACTACTCCCTTCTGGTATGGTACTTTTTCTATCACATGCATTCCCATTTTGCTTTCATAGCAGTAAGGAAGACAGATGAAATAAGAAGAACATTGCTAGTGTATTCATGGACTCAGAGTTTATCAAGAAAGGAGTCCTATTATAATTTTAATAGAATATTTTTGGGGCTTGCCCTTGAGTTGATTTACGAGGTGTGCAATAGAGTGCCTAGAGAAATGAAAGTAGAGGTGGTTGACAAGAAAAAAGGTGACGTATTTTTGCTAATGCAAGGAGTGGTTGTCACAATTTTTGGTTTCACTAAAAAACCCTTTTTGTTGCCATATTTTACTACTAAATATTTGTTTGCCCTGGAGGTAGCTTGAAAAAGTGATTCCACAAATGATACATATGGGATAGGTAGGGGAAAGAGAGCTACATGCACTATGCCTTTCCAATTTTGTGATATAAGAGTGACTCAATACGGATAAAATGGATTGAGATACTGTATGATCATAGTTTGATTGAGCTTCCCCAATGATGGTGGTGCAATATTTTGGGTGTTTTCGAGAGTTTCATCAAAGCCAATAATTTTCATTGCTACCCTCGAGAAGACATCTTGTAGCAGAGGAATAATTCCAAGAGGTACGAACTTGAATGGAATATCGAGAAAATGATTTCACTCCATCCTTGGCATGATTTTTATGAGATGGAGGTTGAGTATGATCCCATGAATCATCCAGAGCAAGTTCCTCCTCCTGGTTTGTTCAATCAAATGAAAGTGAAGTTGCATGATTGGTCCGATGAAAATATCACCAATTGGTGGGTCATGAGGATCCATCGAGGGAAGCTTTAGTCAAGTTATATGTTGGTTATGGATGAGGTATTTTTTCTTATTTATGATGACCATTGTGAAAAGTACCATCCCCTCTCTTTTGCTGACTTGGTGCCTCAAAGTATCTGCAACCCTGACAAGGAAGAAGATATGGTAAGAGAGGAGGCATTGGTTGAAGAGAGGGCAGTTATCAAAGAAGAATAAGAGGAGCAACCGCCACCCGAGGACAAAATTTCACTCAAAAATAGGAGCATCGATATAAGGGTACCATTCCTTAATATGGTGAAGAGACCCAAAAGTGTTACAATTTTTGCTCTTGGCATAAAGCCACTTTCTTCACAAACAGTTGAGTAGACTAGTTTTTAGGAGATACCCTCTTCAGCTCAGTAGGAGCAATCAAATCCAATGGTGACAATAGTATATCTGGAAGTAGAGGAGGAAAAGTTAGAGGAAGAGGAAGAGTCTATAGTGTAGCAACCTTCATCATTGATTCAAATGGTGTCGAAGCCTGTAGGTACGTATTTTATTTCCTCTTATCTCACTGATAAGCACTTGATGACCACTACCTCCCTATCTGCAGTTCCCATCTCCACTTCATCTCCAGTTGTTGTATCTATCTCTTATATTTCCATCTCCATTTCAAAGTCATAGGTCACCAATGCTCTCCTAGTTTCATTCATTCCCTCCATTTCTCTTTCTTTCAGTTCATTCGCATCTGTACAAAACCCATTTTCCCTTCTATTATCCTCTATTCCATATTCCATCCATGCCAAACCCATTACCACTATAAGTATACAAGGCCCTCATAGAGTAAGCGTAGCTATAACATATTCCACCTTCACTCCTATTGAGCCAAACCCTTAGCAGGCCCTTTTACCATTTTATCCAATTTTTGTAGCATAAAAGCCTTTGGCTTACAATATGGAGTTGCAACCGGAGCACCCCATAGCAAAAAAAATTAGTAGAGTGTAGCAAATTTTATCACATTGGTTGAATAATCGCAAGCGGAAGGATGCACAAGCCCTAGCGAAACTAGTGAAGAAGTTGAATTTTGACCCAGAAGCTATGGAGGTGCACATTATGGGGATAGTCCCTCAAGTATAGAAACCTCAATGAGAGATGGTACCCAATGATTATTTGTACCAAGTCATCACCGAGGACCTCACAAATATTGAAATGATAGAGAAAATGGGTAATATACAGGTGGATATGAGTTCGATCTACCTACACGTGAGCATTACAAGAACTGCTTCTTCTAGGTTGAGGTAAAAATAGCAGATCTAGAAGATGCTTTGGTAGCACAAAAATCCCAACTGGACATTGTGCAATTCAAATATCAGCAATGGCAACAGAGAGTAAAGAGCCTAGAGAAATCAAGGGAAATAAATAGGTAGTCAAACAACATCAAACACCACAACATGAAGCGTAACAATAGATCCAGGCCCTATATGACCAGCTCTAGAATTTGTAGAATCAATTGGCAGTAAAGACGATGCATTCGGTGACCCTCATGAAGGAGAAAATTAAGGAGGCTCATAGTCAACTACTAATTGATTGTTCTATAATGGCAATGAAGGTGATGTTGGTTCTCATGTTCCTTTAGGAAGTGCAAACGATCGTTTCGTATGGTAGACATGTAGTGGAGTATTCAAAAGAAAACCTAGAGCTAAAATTGGAAATGGCAATGAAGATCCAGACAATGGCTCAAATGGATCTCTAATTCTGCCCACTGAGCGAAATGTCTTATGCTTGGGCGAGTGCCAAGATCACACTACGTAGTTATTTCTCTAATTTGGACTTGGTTAAAGAAGCCTGCAAGCTGCTAGAGACATTTGAGCATGAGAGGCACATTTCTTTGGTTTACTTTGATACGATAACAACTAATGGTTTCTCTAATTTCATTGATAATTAGGGGAATATTCTAGAAAAGGAATTGGATTTGGTATGGTCTATTTTAATAGATGATGCTTCATAGATTGATGAATTATATGAACCCATCATCGAAGAGTACTATTGGGCACTGAATTGCATCATGTTTTTACTCAATAATGTGGCTGCCTATCTTCCTACTTTCTATCCACGCTTGCACCCGATAGCTATAGCTCAACACTCAACATTGGATGAACCAAAACAAAGTTTTCGATCCAACCTCCAGAGTAGGTTGGTTTCTTGTCAACTTAAATAGGGTGTTGACACAATTATGCTTACTTGGCGTTTGAAGGTTAGGGTAAGAAAAGGTTAGGGTTAGAGAAATGTGAACAATAGTGGATGGATAGGTTAATAGAATTGCACCATAATAAAAATCTCTGAAAAACTAACCCAAAGGCACATAACTCAGACCAACATTATCCAAAATTGGATGATTTTTCATTCATTAATGCACAATAGAGAAATATTGCAGACATCGATTTTAATATCCAGACAATGATAATCCAAATAACATAATTCACCAATATCTATATTATACAGAAATATACTTCCTAACAATAAATATCAATATCAGAAGAATATTTCAATTACTTTAACAGTTAGTAATCCATAAATTTGGCACAAACTAACCACTTAAGTATTCACAAAAATGCAGCTAAAGAGTTCGAATCTCTGATATCAAGTATGAAGATATAGAATTTGAGGCAAAGATCAATGTAATGCTCCTTCCATTAGCTCTTGGGAATATTTATAGTAGCATAGACAAACACACTAGAGCCAACCCTTAAAAATGAGGGTTCGACCTCTACTTATAGTTTTGCAAAATTAAAATTATCAAGAACATTACAAAGATCATATTTTGACAGTGTAACAAAGAGTTCTTGCTGGCATTTTATTACTGATACACCCTCAAGAAAATCTACTGTAGATGGATTGCCATGGCAACTCAGGGCCTCTACAACTTGTTGGTCACTTGGAAAAAACTAGACTTCAGGCCGTTGAAGATTATACACCATCGTTGATATTTCTTGGAATCCATCAACCACCGTTGATCTGTAACCATCTCTAGTTCTATCTTCTTGAAAACCCTCGATGCTTTAGCTTCCTCTCCAACTGACTATTACAATTATGGTGAAGAAATGTCTTTAAATACCTCAGATTATTTGACACAATCCCCACCATTGATCTCCCCCATTGTATGGCTATGATTCATTATGATATAAGCTTATTATAATGGTGGGAAGAACACAACACCATTCCACTTTGAAAACATTGATGATGTTATCCTTTATATCTTAGAAACCATGGAATTCCTATCCAGCCTTGAAATACCTTGAAGGCTAAGCTGGATCAAATCCGCTCTTTGTTCTTCATGTTTCTTCATTATCCGCAAAGTATTCACCAATCCACACAACAAGATTGATGATGTCATCTCTTCTTAAAGACTTTTACGGATTCCATTCTGGGTTGAGCAAGAGTATTGGCATACTATCATCACTCCGGACCCATCATAATGTAAAATGACTCCTTTTCCATTATGGACCATCTTTAGAATAAAAAATTCCTCGTCACCGTTCCAAAATGGAATTAGCCAAAATCATCTCTTGCCACGAATCCGCATCTACTACTTTCATAGCATTTTGCCTTGTCACCATTTCAGGTAAAAATATTCTATGTACTCTCTGAAATCATGCACTCCAACACTTAGCCGCTCGTGATATATTCAAAACATCAAGCAGTTGTCAATATGCACTTTCTTCCTACTGACGTCATCTTTTCTTAAAGACTTTTGCGGATTCAAGACACGCTGCTAGGCCAGAGCTAAAAATAAAAGAAGTCTTCCAGAATTTCTCCAAGCGTGAATATTTTCCAAGTGTTAAGCAGGCTCGTGCATTTTGTCATGAATCTGCTTCGAAATACACTATAAGATGTGTAAAATGAGGAATTTATGACTTGGGAAAAATTTTACAAAATTTTCCTAAGTATGTGGCCATTTTAGGCCTACATTCTGGTGCCTCCCAGGTGGATTTGCTTGCAAAGACAATGAACTCAAAATCTTATTCATTGGACCTTAGGAGTCAAACGTACCCTATCTTCAAAAAATATATTTTATAGAATAACTTCCATATAAACACTACTCTCTAAAAATTTTAACAGTATGCTTAGAGAGTAAATGTTCATATGGATGTGATGCCAAAAAACATATAGAATTCATTCGCTCGTATAGAGATTGTACCAAAAATATAGGTTTTGCTATTGTCTTCAAAAAACTAGACACAAGTCTATTCCTTTAATAAGGCCTTATTTCAAGAAATGATTTCACGCACAGTACACTACTCTTCTACCTCTATAGGCTTCATGCCTTTATTGCTTATTTCTAACAATTGTCAGAGTAAAAAAAAAAATGAACTAAGTGTGAGCCCCTTTCGGGCCTGTAACCAATTCATCCTGCTCTCCTTATTCATGGACCTCTTCCTTAGCCTCCTCTTCTTTTTCTTCTTCTTCTTCTTCTCCTTCTTCTTATGGAGTAGGTTTTTTCCAAATCCTTCCTCCAAAAGTATCACAAAACAACTGAACCATAAATTCTAAAGATTGTAGAGCCTATTCCCAGGCTGATTCAGAGGGGTTTAATGTTTCTTTGAATTTATTATAAACATATTGTAGATATCCAATGTCCTCATAGTTAGCAGAATTCCCTCTATTTACCAGATATTCCATGAGATCTCTCAATCAAGTAAAATAAATAATCATTTGGACAACTTGTTCTTGGGTTAGTGGATCTTCTAGAGAATCTATTCCAGATTCATCCTACAAATTCTCATTAATGTTCTACTGGATCTCTTCCACATATAACAAGCTATGATCCTCCCTTTATAGGCTTTGAAACCCAACCTGAATCATTTCCTTGTTCAATTCAACAACATCCTTAATCACCCTTTCAATCCTGTCAACCAACAGCTAGGATCTTTGAAGTGCCCTATGATTTTTAACCACTATCTTAGTAGCAACTCTGGTGAGATTCCATTCTTTATTAGGAATATGTTTATTAGAATCACCGAGTCTGCTATCAACCAACCTATACATTTGCTCTTCCAGAATTACCATAGGTTGTAACTCTCTAGTGATCTGATCTAGATCTTTCTGAATATTGGAGAGTAGGCGGCTGGCATCATTAAGATAATGAATAACAAGTTGAAGCCCTAAAAATTTCTCCTAGACCTCAGAAAGCAACTCTTTCCTAATATTTTTCAACTCATTCTTAGAAAATCTTGAAGACTTGGCTTTCTTGATTTGAAGTTGATGCTTTAAATTTTAAATTTCTTTCGACTGATCTTCATTTAGCTTCTTTTGCTCTTCTAACTGGTCCTTCAGTTTATTAGCTTCTTGAAACTTCTCTTGCCAACCCTTAGCCTCTTTTCTCAGAGCCTTTTCTACTTCCTTCTTATTATTCAGACTCTTCTTAAGATTTTCAACTTGTTTCTCCAATTTGTCCACCTTCTCTCTAACTATATAATTTTCACATAGAAGGTATCCAAGTGGGCTTTGTTTATAATCAGCTCATCTTCCCTAGGAAGCTTTTCAATATCTTCTGTGACCTCCTCCACTCGATAATCTTGAATAGTCATCTCGGTTTTAGGTTTGCTCACTAGTGGAGTCATAGATCTTGATACTCTCTATCTAGAAATAGGGTCAACATACATGCTTATTCTTATGACAACCATCCTACTAGAAGGCTTAGCAAGCTTATTTGTCCAATAATTATTTATACTTTGAGTGGTTGCCTGTTCTTTTGATATAGTGAATTATCTTGAGAAACCAACAGCCAGGGGAGATGATGATACTAGAAATGAAAGGGCAAAGTGAACTGCTAATGATGGAGGTGTGGAGATAGTTACAACAACCTTTGTGATAATAATGGACTCCGTAACTATTGCTATTGTTGTTATTGGTAGAATCATAGGAATCGATGCAAGACTAACAATTGTATGGATGGTTGTACTTGGAACACAATGTCTTATTGATGGTGGCGATGAAAAATATGGAAGTGAAACAATGTTAGATAATGGAGTGGGAACCTCATATGATGAAAATGGAATTTGAGATGGCTATGACGAAACAAAAATGACTTGTACCTTGATGGTTATGGATGACACATGTGGTGGACTACAAGAGGGATGAGGTAATATTGTCATATCCTCTTGGTCGAAAAGGGAGGGAGATTTATTTGGGGATTCATAAGGATGAAGAGGATAAGAGGGATTAGGAACCATAACTTTGCCTACAGATGTAGGGTGCTCTTGCTTTATCTCTGTTTCTTGCTGCTACTGATGAATCAATTCTTCTGTAGCAAAATCAGCTACCTCTTTTGCAATCTCCTCCATATCCATATTTTGTTTCTTTGAAATTTCTCTTTCCTCTCTTTGTGGAACTATTTTAGTGCTTCTATGAACCAATTAGAAAGTAGTCATTTCATTCCCAAATTCCTCTTCTGATTCATTTTATTGCATAGTTCCATAAATCAAAATTTGCTCAAAAATATGATGTAGTTGTACTGACACTGCAGGGGTAAAATACAAGGGTTTGAACTTAAAAATTTCATATTTCTTTTTCTAGTCAATATCTGTGTCTGGAGGTTGACTCCCCAGAGCTAAGTGTTTAGGCCTATATACTATTTCAATAACTAGAGTACTAACAACCTTTTCTCTAGAATATTGCATTTTGCTCATCAATTGAGCCCCCTTGGGAAACTTCTCCACTTGTTTAGTAGTAGGATGAAAAGTTTTCAAAACTTGGGGTGTTGTCAAAGGAGTTTCTGGCTCTTCTGGTTGAGCTTCTTGATCTGTAGGTGGAGGAAGGGATTTAGAGCCACTTTGGGGTTTTTCAATCATCAATATTATGTTTTTGACATCCTTCTATCTCCAAGTCCCAATATTTTCATTATATATTTTTGAAAACTCCTTATCAATTTTCATTTTAAACTTGGACTTAGGTTTTCCAATTTCAATCCTCATTCTCCACCAATCTATATTTTTGCTATATTCCATTGTCCTTCTTCCTATTCTTCTTTAGTAGCTTCACCCTCAGGCGGAGGATCCTTTTTCTTTGAAGTCTCTCCTTTAATATTACTAATTGTAGCCTTTGTAATATGATGACTTGGCTTCTTGTCAGGGTCAAAATCAATAATTTGCTCATAAAAATCCAACCATGAAGGTAATTGACCCATGTTTGAGACATTCCACTCTAAAAGAGCAGTATCATAATTGTTTCTACCCTATTAAAAATGATCTCTAGGTCTCATTTAAAACTTATAGGCCATAGGTCCATTTAGGGATTTATTCCTTGCAGTAAAAATGCCATTAGGGTCATAACTCCATCTTTATGGGATATAAAACAGACTTAACCTGTCAAGGTATTGGCCAATTTGTTGGCTCTACCCCTTCTTGGTGATGGTAATGTCATCCATAGTGCGGTGGGTAAGCAAAGACTTTATCTTTCTCCTAGAACCATAGTTCGCATCGATGTACTCTGTCTGCCTCAGATATTCTAGGGAAAAAATCCTCTCCATGACAAAGTGGGGCAGGAGAAAAGGTTTACCCATAAAACCATATAACTTGATTATTGTGCCCTCGATCAAAAAATACCAGTCTCCTTCTGCACCCTTTGTTCTTAGAATCTGCTCAGCCAAGGGTGGTAATCTAGAGCACTTTCCATACATTATTCTTAGGGTAGGTCTAAGAAATTCTAAATTCAATCTATAATAAGAATCACTGCTCCTCAAATGATTTATCCAGTAATAAAATGGTAAGGGTTCCCCATCACTGGTTTTATCTTTGACAGGAATCCATGACATTATGTATTTAGTGGTAGCATAGAACATCCACACCAGACTTGAGCAATACCTAAAACTGGGAGCATCAACACCCCTTTTCATACTTACTAGCTGCTCATGTATCCTCTATGCGAGAAAAGTTGGCCAGTCAAAATAAATCACCCTAGTCCTCTTTTCTATCACATATTTCTCATACATTCTTTCGTTAGAAATACAATAAGCTGTGGTAATTTGCTAGCCATATATCATTTTGTCAGAGTCTAAACTCTCTATACAAGCCAACATAGAAAATAATTCAGGATTTACAAATTCGTCAATGAAGATAGGGACCTCAAGTAAATTTTTCTTGGGCTTAGTATCAAGCTGCTTATAAACCCATTTTTAAATGACTCACCGTCATTAGCTTGCTTCTCTAAAGAGTAAAACCCAGTCTGCTCAGTGATCCTAAATGGTTTCGGTATTACTAGCAGTTCAGACCCTAGGGCAAAGAGTCTATGACAAAAGGAGGTAGTGATATTGAAAAGGGTTTTGCCCTTAGAGGTCTTTACCGCTTTGGCCAATGGGTCGTAAAACTTGACTATTACAGCTATCAAATCAGGGCAGGGATGAACATAATCACAAATATAAAAAGAGAGATAAGGATAACACATCTACCTTCCATAGACAAAGCATCTATCTTCTTGTATCTATCATTCACGTTCCTCCTTAGCTTAGTTCTTTCTATGAGGACCATTTCTGTGTCTGCCACGACTTCGGCTTTGTCGAGGTACGGTGCCACCACATTTTCCTCTAGAGTTTCAAACTCTTGAACATGTTCCAAAGCCATTCTGATAGTGACAAGGATTGTTCTCTTTGTAATTCGTAGCAAATCCTTTAGGGTATCACTTCGCTTTATCACCGCTCTAATGAATGCAAATGACTACTAAATGAGCCTCATGTATGCTTTTTTGTCACTTTTATTTTCTAGAGCGTGCGCATCTTTCGCCATTAATGTAGCTGCTACGCGACCTCCCCGCTGGCACACTTTACAACTTCTAATTATTCCCTTCGATGGTTCAACAGTGGCATTCTATATTTTCATTGGCTGAAAGTTAAAATTGTGCTGCCATATCACTGCACCCCTTCGGCTATTCTTTGGTTATGGCACAAGTTCATTAGAATTGAATGCGGGATCATTCTTTGATTTCCACGTGTCACAATTGAAATCATTGCTTGGATCCACTTTGCTTTTGAAACTAGTGAATTAAGAGCCCTTTGATTCTGTTGACACTTATAAAATTCTGTGCATGAGTTTCTATCTTGGTTCTGCTCCACCTTGCATTAGCTTCGAAAGGTTTCTAGATTGGAAACACTTTTTCTCTATTTTGACCATAGGATCTCTTTTTCGCGCAGGATAAAACCTTAACACCATTCCACTAGGAACTTAGTGTATTTTGATGTGGCTTCAAGCATTCGTCATTCCAAAATAATTTATATGCATTTAAGTGCAGAATTAAACTTTACTATGTACTTAGTCAACACTTAGTCATTTTTGCAATTTTTTTCTTTTTTCAAGATTTTTCAAAGAAGACTGATTACAAAGTGCAGAAAGAATTTAAAACACAAAGTCCAAAAATGAGGGGAAATAATTATACAATGTATATACATATGTTATAGTGAGCTCAAATTTTACACATATTAGAGCTTGAGACGAAAACCATTCACTGGAATCGATTGTATGTTTCCCTTTGGATCCTCCAGCTAAAATATATTGGACTCCTTGGCTTCTACTATTTTGAAAGGACCATCCAAAAAAGAATTAAACTTTTCATGCTTGCCTGGCTTTGCTCTATCAACATTCCACCTGAGAACTGAGTCTCCAACTTGGAATTTTTTGAATTTGGCCTTCTTATCGAACCATGCTTTGATATTTGAGGAATGCTTTTAAAATTTTTTGTATGCCTGAGCTCTATTCTCTTCCAATTGCAGCAAGTGAGTCAACCTGGTATTTATCAAATCTTCTTCTGACTCTTCCCCTATATTGACAAGCTTAAGTTATGGTATCTCCAAATGAATGAGTAATAATGCCTCCTTGCCATATACTAGTGCATAAGGGGAAGTCTTGATGGACTTTTTTATAGTAATCGTATCTGCCCATAGAGCCTGGTCTAGAAATAGGTGCCAACTTATTTTGTTACCTTCAAGTGATTTTCTCAAAATCCTTAGCAAGTTTTTATTGGTAGATTCTACCAGTCCATTACCCTGTGGATAGTAATTTGAAGTATTCTTAAGAGTAATGCCATATTTGCTGGAGAACTCAGTATACTTGGATCCTATGAAAGCTTGGTCATTATCACTTACCAAGGCCTTTGGAACCCTAAAACTTGAAATCAAATTTTCCATAAAATTGATCACAACCTCTTGATATGATTTATTGGTAGGAATAACGTCTACCCATCTGGTGAGATAATCCATGGTAGTTAGGATAAACTTGTGTTCTGCTGAGGAATTGAGGTTGATGAATCCAATGAAGTCCAATCCCCATTGCTAAAAAGGTTCTTCAACTTGTATTGGCCTGAGGGGAAATACAACATTCCTTGTCCTTCCAACATATCTTTGACATTTATCATAGGCTCTAGTGATTCTAAAAGATTCAATGAATACAATAGGACAATAATATCGTACTCTTATGATTTTCAAAGTTGTAACTCTGAATGAGCTATGTCCGCCAGCTGGTCCTCCATGGAACTCTTCCATGACCTTATTTTGATAATCATACTTTAAGCACTTTATAAGAACTCCATCCAAATTTCTCTTATACAGGCCTTCTAATAGTAATGCATATTTTAAAGCATGAAGCCTAGATACAGTTTGGAAATACCTGATCATTTGGTCAACCCAATCAGAATTTGTAGTTTGTGCTTCTTCCACCTGATCTTCATTTGTTGTTTGGCAAGCTATCATTTCTGCTAATACTGTAGCTTCTGTTAGACCTTGGCAAAGGGCTCTTCCCCTTACTAATTTTGTGGGATGTATTTCTACATCATATTCTTGGATTTTGGTAATCCACCCAACTCTTTTATCTCCCAGATCACCTTGAAGAATAAAAATTCTTACATCTAGATGAACCACATATACCAAGATCATGCTCTGTGCCAAATACTGCCTGAAATTCTTTAGTGACTTCATCACGACAAATACTTATCTTTCAATAAAGTTTTATTTGACCCGATAATAATGTAGTGTCTGGATCCAAAAGAACACATGATGTTCTTCCTCCTGATCATATTTTTGAGTGAGTACTAAGGCATAACTTTTTTCAACTCCATATGCATAAAGAATGAAATCTTTACTAAAATCTGGGTTTACCAGTACTAGGGCTGTTGCAATAGACTGTTTGATAATATCAAAAGCTTGTTTCCTAACTTCAGTCCATTTGAACTCAACATTCTTCTTGAGTAACTCAAAAATAGGCTTGACCTTCTATGCAAAGTCAAAAATGAATTTCCTAACAAAATTGATCTGGCCTAGAAAATATTGCAAGTCTTCTTATTTGTGGGCAAAGGAAGAGCAAGAATTGACCTGATTCTATATGGATCTATGGCCATGCCTTCTTTTGAGACCACATACCCTAGCAGCTTTCCTTCATGGACTACAAATAATGACTTCTTAGGATTGAGCGAAATACCAAATTATCTACACTTTTGAAAAACTTGCTCTAAATGTGATAGATGGTATTTTTTATCATGCAAAAACATAGTCATGTCATCTAGATAAATCAAAATAGCCTTGTTGATCAGTGCTCCAAAGGCATAGTCCATGGCTCTTTGAAATGTGGCTCCTACATTGGACAACCCAAAAGGTATTCTCTGGTAGGCAAATGTACCCCATTTTGTGGTGAATGCTGTTTTATACTGGTCTTCATCTTTCACCTAAATTTGGTTGTATCTAGAGTAATCATCCAATAGTGAGAACATTTATGCTCCTGCCACTACCTGCAATATCTGATCAATATGAGGGAGGGGATAGTGATATTTAAGGGATGCTTGGTTCAGATTTCTAAAGTCCACACACAAGCGTATATCCCCATTCTTTTTTCTTACGAGTATCAAATTGGCTACCCAAGTAGAATGTTTTATTGGATATATGATCTTATCCTTTAACAAATTTAAGAGCTCCTATCTCATAATGGCCTCGATCCTCAAATTGACTGGCCTCTGCTTCTGCCTAAACAATTTTGCATCAGGTTCTAGCTCAATAGTATGCTGGATAACCTTTTTATCATACACCTTGAGGTCGGTTAGCATATTATACATACACATTCACATATTACATTATTTAATTATCAACATGGGTGGGTAGTTCACCAACCATTGATTGGTTGGTTGGTTGGTTGGTTCACTGAACTAACGACTTGCACATATGTATTTAAATCCATATCAATCAATAAGATTTTTTGCTGCTTGGAATATTTGGGTTATTAAAGCCTTTGTGGGATAAGGACGTGACAACCTAAAGACATGTTTCCCTATGTAGCATCGATTTGGACTTGAAGCATAGGTGACACGCTTATCAAAGCATAATTTCCTTGAAATGCAAGTGGCTCATTTCTTGAGGTGGCACGAGATGCAAAGGACGGAGGTAGGTGAAGAGTGTAGCCAAATATGGGCTTGCTTTCTAAGGCAACTAGTTTTATTTGACCCGATAATAATGTAGTGTCTGGATCCAAAAGAACACATGATGTTCTTCCTCCTGATCATATTTCTGAGTGAGTACTAAGGCATAACTTTCTTCAACTCCATATGCATAAAGAATGAAATCTTTACTAAAATCTGGGTTTACCAGTACTAGGGCTATTGCAATAGACTGTTTGATAATATCAAAAGCTTGTTTCCTAACTTCAGTCCATTTGAACTCAACATTCTTCTTGAGTAACTCAGAAATAGGCCTGACCTTCTATGCAAAGTCAAAAATGAATTTCCTAACAAAATTGATCTGGCCTGGAAAATATTGCAAGTCTTCTTGTTTGTGGGTAAAGGAAGAGCAAGAATTGACCTGATTCTATCTGGATCTATGACCATGCCTTCTTTTGAGACCACATACCCTAGCAGCTTTCCTTCATGGAATACAAAGAATGACTTCTTAGGATTGAGCGAAATACCAAATTCTCTACACTTTTGAAAAACTTGCTCTAAATGTGATAGATGGTATTTTTTATCATGCAAAAAAATAGTCATGTCATCTAGATAAATCAAAATAGCCTTGTTGATCAGTGCTCCAAAGGCATAGTCCATGGCTCTTTGAAATGTGGCTCCCGCATTGGACAACCCAAAAGGTATTCTCTGGTAGGCAAATGTACCCCATTTTGTGGTGAATGTTGTTTTATACTGGTCTTCATCTTTCACCTAAATTTGGTTGTATCTAGAGTAACCATCCAATAGTGAGAACCTTTATGCTCCTGCCACTACCTGCAAGATCTAATCAATATGAGGGAGGGGATAGTGATATTTAAGGGATGCTTGGTTCAAATTTCTAAAGTCCACACACAAGCGTATATCCCCATTCTTTTTTCTTACGAGTATCAAATTGGCTACCCAAGTAGAATGTTTTATTGGATATATGATCTTATCCTTTAACAAATTTAAGATCTCCTCTCTCATAATGGCCTCGATCCTCAAATTGACTGGCCTCTGCTTCTGCCTAAACAATTTTGCATCAGGTTCTAGCTCAATAGTATGTTGGATAACCTTTTTATCATACACCTTGATGTCGGTTAGCATATTATACATACACATTCACATATTACATTATTTAATTATCAACATGGGTGGGTAGTTCACCAACCATTGATTGGTTCACCGAACTAACGACTTGCACATATGTATTTAAATCCATATCAATCAATAAGATTTTTTGTTGCTTGGAATATTTGGGTTATTAAAGCCTTTATGGGATAATGACGTGACAACCTAAAGACATGTTTCCCTATGTAGCATCGATTTGGACTTGAAGCATAGGTGACACGCTTCTCAAGGCATAATTTCCTTGAAATGCAAGTGGCTCATTTCTCGAGGTGACATGAGATGCAGAGGACGGAGGTAGGTGAAGAGTGTAGCCAAAGATGGGCTCGCTTTTTGAGGCAACTATTTTTTTTGTAGGTGACAGGTCAGCAATTGGACACATGGCACAAGTTGATGTGGTAGGAGACATGTGGTGGCTAACTAGGCATAGTGTGACATGGTAGTAACGTGGTGGTAACATGGTGGCTGACTAGGACACGTGGCAATGTGACAAGTGGCAACTGACATGGTGACGTGACAAGTGGTGGTTGACATGGTAGAGGCATAGTTTGACATGGAGGTCTAACTAGGCGAGGGACACGTGGCATAAGTTAGTTTGTGGTTAGGGCTGACATGGCAACCATCGATTCATGGTGAGTTTTCAAAAGGTTGGAAAAGGGGCTTGATTGCCCAAAGGCAATCAACTAATTACTTGCCCCATTTTGTTTTAAAAGACCCACAGTGCAGCCACATGCTGCATGTGGGATAAATTTTTCTTTTTTTTCCCACCACAACCAGTGGGAGGAGATAAAGAGCACCATGCTCTCTCTCCTTTTCATCCACCGTGGTAGTTGGACTAGTTTCTTGCCCAACACCAGACGCTAACGTGGACGAGGCCCACAGTTCGAATCCCGTAGAGGGATTCAAAAAAAAATTTGCACCCTCGTCACCATTTGACTCCCCGAAAAGACATTTTGACGCCCTGACAAGAACTTTTGACACCCTGACAAGAAATTGACATTTTTTTGTCAATTTTTTTGCAATTTTTTGATAAATTTTGCCTAACCATTTTTTGCTTCAAAAGGGTCATTTTTTTTCACACCAAGGGAATTTTTTTTGTCACAGGAGGGCACAGGTGAATTTGTTTTTGCCACCACCCAAGGGAGACACATTTTTTCAAGGTATTTTTTCGTACTTCGATTTTTTTTTTTCCTTTCAAAGCATTTTTGGAGAGATAAGTTGTTTTTTTGGAATTCAAAAGGGTCCACATTCAATTTTTTCATCCTTGTTTATTTTGCAATGAAAAGGGGGGATATCTAGCCTTTATTTTTACAAAATTCGAAGACACAAGGGGAAGAAAAATTGTTGATTTGTGGAAAATGAATATTGTTCATTGTAAAACTAGCATTGTAATAGGTGCATTTTCGATGGAAACCGACACCTAGAGTAGTTAAATTTGTGGGCATTTGTGGTTGTATTGTGCATTTAAATTTTTTGTTTTATTGCATTATCAATCATAAAATAAAGCAAAAGAAAAGACCCCAAATTTATACACCTATTTGTGCAATTTATTGCACAACAACATTTGGTATTTACGGTACCTCTGGTCCACACTTACAGGTGATGCTGTCGTGCTTGGACTACTATATCTAATGCCTAATATAGCTGCAACAATTATGTCTGAGCTATTGTTCTCTATAAATCATCAAGGAGAAATAAGGCAAACCAGTTCTAATATTCACTCCATTCAATACCCTAATTCTTTCTGATTGCTTGGCTTAATTTCCTCCAACTCATCAACCTTCTTTTGAAGGGTTTTGAGGTAGGTGCCATAAATTTTTGATCGAATTCCCTTTCACATACTCTTGCAAGTGTATAGAAATGGGGACCATTTGGTGTTATAAGGAACCTTCACAATGGACTTTGTTCACAAATATCTATCAAATTCACAATTGCTGAAAGGTTCTAACTCCGTTCCATGGAAGACAAAGATGCGTGCCATTCTTCAGGTGGAATTTTTATGGGATGTAGTGACTGACACTACAAAAAGTCCTCAAACAGCAAGAACAAATCAAGAAGCTTTTGATAATAAGGACAAAAGAGATCTCATGTTTATCCTGCTTGTGACTACAGATGAGGTCCAACCTCATATCTGTGATGCCAAAACTAGTAAGGAAGCTTGGGATACTTTGATTACTGTTTATGAAGGTAAGAATCAGTCCACTATTCTACACCTTCAAACTCAACTACATACCCTCAGTATGCACTCTGGTGAGACAGTTGACCTATTCCTCTATAGAGTGGCAAAATTGAAATCCAAATTGAATTCTATAGGACAACCAATGGATGATACTCTCTTGACCTCTGTCATATTGAGAGCATTACCAAAGTCCTACAAGATGTTGATAACCTCTCTTAATGTATCTGGTAGACAAGTAACTTTTGTGGAGTTGGTGAATTTGCTCCAAACTGAGGAGGCAAACTAGGTTCAGAAGGATGAAGTGCCAGATAATGCTCTCTACACCAAACAAGGGGGTAAGAAACAAGGGCAATTTCAAAAAGGAGGATCTTCATCAAAATGACAAGGGAAACAATATTGCAAGATTTGTGATATGAATAACCATGACACCAACAAGCGTTGGTTTAAGAACAAGCAACAAAATGACCAACCTCATAAGAAAAAGGGGAAAGGAAAATACAAACCATAGAAAAAGAATAAGCAACCTAAGGGACATGTTTCTTATGCTGAATCCAATTCAGACTCAGAATCTGTAGATGTCGACTCAAACTCAGAATCTGAGAGAGCACACAAGGTGCTCATGACTCATACTTCATCTCCATAGATAGATGTTGTATGGTATATTGATTCAAGGGCTAGTAAGCACATGACTGGCAATAAATCATGGTTTGAAACCTTTGAGGAGAAATAAGGTAAGCCAGTAACAATTTTTGACAATCAAGTCTATCAAGTGAAAGGTGAGGGTGATGTTTTTGTTACTCTTCCAGATGGAAAATGTCAGATTGAGAAGGTACTCTATGTCCCTAGATTAGCTAATAATCTATTGTTTGTCCCTCAGATGTTGGATCAAAATATGGATGTTATGTTTCATGTTGCGAATGACAAGAAGATATATTTTATAACCAAAAAAGGTAAGCATGTAGCAACTAGATCATACAAGCATGGCTTGTTCATTTTAAATGCCATTTAAATGCCTCATGTTGCTCTGGCGAAAACTACAAAGGAGGCTACTTCTATGTGGAATAAGAGATATGGGCATCTAATTTTAGGATATTTTCTTGAGTTGAGCAAATATGATATGATGAGAGGACTTCCCAACCTTTCATCCATATTGCCAGTTTGCTCAGATTGCTTAGCAGGGAAGCAAAACCGAGTACTGTTTGAAGCTAGCTCTTCCAAAGCTAAGAAACCTTTGGAGTTGGTACACATCGATCTGTATGGTCCTATGCCAACCAGCTATGGTGGAAAGAAGTATTTTCAATTATTTTTTGATGATTATTCAGAAAATATGTGGGTCTTCTTCCTTCAATTGAATTTCGAAGCATTTTTGTACTTTCGACAATTCAAGAAACTTGTTGAGGAGTTAGGATGTTTCATCAAAAACCTCCATTCATATCGAGGGGGGAATATAATTCCAAAGAATTTTCATCATTTTTGAAAGAGCATGGGATTAAGAGACAACTGAATACAGCCTATACTCCACAACAAAATGGAGTTGCAGAGAGGAGAAATCGTTCCATTATGGAAATGGCTCGATGTATGCTCAAGGGAGTACATCTTGAGAATGAGTATTGGGCAGAAGTAGTAAACACGACATCATACCTCCTGAATAAAGCACCCACAAGAGCTCTATAGGATAAAAATCCACAAGAAGCATGGAGTGGTAAGAAACTCTCCATTTCTCATCTAAGGGTTTTTGGATGTAAGGCATTCATGCACATACCAAAATAGAAGAGGAACAAGTTAGATGAGGATACCCTACAATGTATCTTTCTTGGTTATGATAAGAATTCCAAGGGATATCGATTGATAGATCCTATTACCAAGAATACACATGTAAGTAGATATGTGGTATTTGATGAAGCTTTCACATCAAATAACACTTCTACAGCTGTATACCTTGAAGAAGATGAGCCTAAGAAAGATAGTTCACCTCCTCAGAATAATATTCTAAAATGGTATACCAGTACATTGAGAGATTCCAAATTGACATCACTTCCAGATCTAACTCTAGATCGACCATGTACTCATAGTATGACATAACAAAAGAGAGCAGAAGCATCAATTTTAGAGGTTGATGAGCTTTGAAAATAATTTTATGATCTATCTGTACATGCAAAGGAATATAAGGAATATGAAAGGGTTTATATGATAGCATTGGATGAAAATGAACCCACAACAGTTTAGGATTCACTTAGTGAGCCTCAGTGGAAGGTTTTTATGGAAGCATAACACATATCTCTCATGAAAATTCATACATAGAAGCTAGTAAATCTGCCTTCAGGAAATAAGCCCATTGGCTATAAATAGGTGTTCAAAGTAAAGTATAAGGTAGATGGTAATATTGATAAGCATAAATCCCATATTTTTGCAAAGGGCTATGCTAAAAAAGAAGGCATAGATTATGAAGAGACTTTTGCCCCTACTGCAAAAATGACTACCATTCGAGTACTTTGTGCCATGGCAGCTCATTTTGGGTGGAAGTTACATCAGATGGATGTAAAAAGTGCTTTCTTGAATGGTTAACTATAAGAAGAAGTGTACATGACCCAACTCGAAGGATTTGTTGTTCAAGGGCAAGAACATAAAGTTTGTAAGTTGATCAAATCCTTGTATGGGTTGAAACAAGCTCCTTGAGCTTGGTACATAAAAATAGATAGTCACCTAGTGTAGCATGGTTTCCAAATAAGTCCTTCAGATGCAAATCTCTATATCAAGAACAATGGTTCTGACATAGTGATTTTGGTTCTCTATGTAGATCATCTGATCATAACAAGAAGATTAGAAAGTATGATTGGTGTAGTAAAAGATTATTTGAAATAATATTTTGAAATGATAGATCTAGGACTTCTTCACTATTGTCTTGGTTTAGAAGTGACTCAGAAAAAAAATCATATCAGAGTAACACAAAAGAAGTATGCCAAGACATTGATTGATAAATATCGCATGATAGATTGTAAGTCTAAGGCAACTCCAATGGAGTATGGACTCAAGCTATCTCGATATGATCAATCACCACAGGTAGATGGTACTCTCTATCATCAAATGATTGGGAGTCTCATATATCTGACAAATACCAAGACAGATCTTAGTTTTGATGTGGGTTATCTTTCAAGGTTCATGTAGGAACCAAAGGTGAGTAATTGAAAAGCAAAAAAGAGAGTCCATTATTTTTGTGGTACTACAAATTTTGGCTTGGAGTAAAAAAAGAATAACGAGTTCTATCTATAGAGATACATGGACTCAGACTATGTCGGATCTATTGATGATCAAAATTTGACTTTTGGATACATTTTTCATCTTGGATCTGGTCCTATCTCATGGTATAGTAAGAAGCAGTAGGTGATTGTTATATCTTCTATAGATATAGAATATCGTGCAGCTAGTGGAGCAATCTACGAGATAATATGGTTAAGTCACATTCTTACAAACATGGGTCTTCCAAAGAATCTTCCACTTCATTTGTTTTGTGATAATCAAGGTGTTTTGAATCTCATCAAGAATCCAATATTTCATGATCAAACCAAGCACATTGACACTCGATGTCATTTAATTCATGATGAAGTTCCAAAGCATCATATACAACTCCAATACATTCCCACTGATGTGCAAGTTGTAGATATTTTCACCAAGGCACTTGCACGTGTCAAGTTTGAATTGTTTCACAATACTCTTTGTATTTGCCAATAATGTAATAAGGGGGGATGTTAGCATATTTTACATACGCATTCACATATTACATTATTTAATTCTCAACATGTGCGGGTGGTTCACCGAACTAACGACTTGCACAGATGTATTTAAATCCATATCAATCAATGAGATTTTTTTCTGTTTGGAATATTTGGATTGTTTTCTAAATTCTACAAGGTCTTCATATGACCAAGCCATAATGTCTTGGTATCTTAAGCATAAAGTTTTGATATATTCTGCTTCCTCTGGTGAATATCAGACTCCAAAATTGAGCTTCTTTTCTATACTGACCTCAACTTATTTATATATTTTTCACTGAACTTCATGGCTTTGGTCTTCTTTCTATCCTCATTATCAAACAAACTCTCAAGGGTGACCAACCCTCTTGGGATATGATTATTTCTTAGTTGGATAATGTCTTGTTGATAAATTTCTTTTGAATTCTCCTCTTGGACAGTGGAGAGACATGCTTCTCTCACTAGAAAGTCAACTATTTGTTCATCACTTTCAAAAACCTACCAGAAAATCTGCTTGTTTGGTACTGTAGGTCTAAAATTAATTTTAATTCCCTTGGCCTTCTTGATTTCAAAGTCTAGAGAAGGGTTGAAGTTAGCTCCCTTTTTTTCTAATGAATCAACCAGAGTATTATTTTCTCTGGGAAGAAAATTTAAATTTAGGGCATCAAAGGATTCCATTAAATCCCATACCCTGTTTCTGTAAGCCTTTACGTAATGGTGTTTACTGCTGCACCAATTTCTTACTTGATGGACTATAAACTCAGAATCACTATATATGTTCAAAATATTAATGCCCATGATTTATGCTTGTATCAATCTGAGACACAGGGCCTCATATTCTACAGACTTGTTAGTACATGACCATGTCAGTCTATAACCAAAATTATTTGTACCTTCTGATTGGGATTGTAGTACCACACCAGCTCCTACACCATTTTTGCATTTAGCACCATCAAAGTGCATGATCCATGTTTCTTTATCTCTTAGAGATTGGTTGGATATAGCAAGGATTTTCCTTTCTAATTTAGTTGAGATGCTATATGTTCCCATACCAGTTCTAAACTTACTATAATCTTCTCTGAAAGGCAAATCATCCTCAATGTCCATCTCTTCAATTTTTACCACTAGCTCAAATTCTTCCATGGGGTTAAGATTACATATATCCTCTTCAACATTTTCAATGTGATAATCTACTAGTTTTTCAGGCGTTATCCTTATTATTTTTCCTTTGAAGGGAATTACCATGCTATAGTAATCCATGTACATACATCTCCCTAGATTTGCAGTAAACTCTCTTGAAAGACATAACCCAAAATATGGTTCTAAGTCAACCACAACTATTTCTTACACTATGTTCACCTTAGGGGCTCTATGCAACCTCATCAATGCATCCTTAATGAGTCCAACTATCTTTATCAGTGTCCCATATAGTTGTAACACCCCAGGACAAGATCGGGTATACTCCATACCCATATCCTCATAGACTGCTTTAGGCATAACTATAGTTGATGCTCCTGAGTCAATCATACAATTTTAGACTACCCAACCTTTCATTCTTAGGGATATATAGAAAGTGGGAGGCTTATTATTTAAAACAACATGTGTTATCTCTTTCTTTTCTGATGGCATACTAAGGATTGTAGTGGCCAACCTATTCTATGGATTTTTGTTGAGGGAAGCTTTAAGCAAGTCAATCTGACCAGGAATGAATAGAGTGTCGTACAGGCTAGATTTTTATGGGATCTTTTTCATCTCTTCAACAATGTTGTATTCAGACTTAGTCAAGGCGAGTTTTTCCAGCCTTCCCTATTGCTCACCATATCTTATTTTATATTGTTGGGTGGCCTCTAATATTTGTATTTTAGTAATAGAGGGGAACCTAAGTCTTTCTTGATCTTCATATTTAGACCTCATTTGGTCTCCTTATGTTTCCTTTTTCGGTATCTTAGGAAGACTATCTATATTCTCTTTTCCCTTAGCTTGAGGAATAGGGAAAGTGTCACTGCTCTGAGGGAGGGGATCAGATCTCTTTTGGTAAGGGACTTGGAATTGCCCCATTTTTTGGGGATGTACTTGCAAAGCTTTCTTCCTAGATCTTGTCATAATGAAAATTGGGCTAGATCTTTCCCAACCATGATTTGATCAGGGTGCCATAACATATTAAATCTTCCATTTTGATTTATTTCAGCTTGATCCATAGCTTTTTGAACATGGTGTTGATACATCACATTGTGATTCATGGGGGTCATTGCATACTAAGTACCAAACATTCGCAAGAGTAGTGTCTGAAGAACATTCTGGCTCTTCACATACTGCATTCACCCTAACCCTAGTACCATTACTAGGACTAGGTCTCTGATATCTTTTTACATATGGAAATATCCTCTATTGTGCCCTTTATTGGTCTCTCTTTTCCATTGAATTCATTCTATTACTCAAAGTTTTTAGAGTATTTTGTATATCCAAGATAGCAAAAAACTCCTGAGATGATTGAGAAGGAAGGGGAGGAAAAGGTGTTGTAGTGGATATAGGCGTTGGTTGAGGGATCATATTAATTTGTGGAGATGGAGATGATAAATAAAGGGGGTCCATGTAAGAGGGGTTTGTGGATTGAATATGGCTACTAGTGGTTTTTGAGTTGTAGGGTAGCACAATTTTGGGGGGAAGTATTCTGACATTAATTAGGATATTTTTAACATGAACTGCCGCATTATAAACCTAGGGAAATGTTTCTACTCCTGATTGTTGTGTCTGCAGCCCTAAATATGATCCAAGAGCCTGGATATAACACATATAGCCAAAAATGTAGTTGGTCTAGCAGTGGGGGGAATTATTTTCCATGTTTTGTTAAATCTCAAATTGAAATTTGAGACAGTTTCTTGCTGAGTCTTCTGCATAGATGTAAACTGATTAAGAAAAGAAAAAGGGTCAGCAAATTTCTCTATGAATGGCTCAGCTAACACTTGACATGAAATGATATTATTGTCTTCTAGAGTTCTGAACCAATGCAATATATTTCATGTGAAGGATAGGGCTAGAATCCTTACAATAATATCTTCTTCTTTTATGTTGTGGATTGCTACCAGGTTCAAGATATCCTAATAGTGCTCATAAGTTATTTTCCCAGATCCATTATAAGTGGGAATAAATTTAGATACAACTTGGGGGATGGCGTTCATTTGGGCCAATCTAAGAGGACCGACTGTGTTCTAGATGGGGTACTTTTGTAATGGCTGTTTAGGAGCCACATTTTGTGCCACATTTTTAGCTATAGGTCTTATTGAGGCAACTATTGGATTTTATTCCAGAAACTCTTCCTATGCAAGGAAATATTGATCAACAATGACCCCTCTATAAGGTAACTCACAGTAAAAATAGGATTTAGGGTTATTCCTTTTGAAAGACCTGGTATACATGAAAGGACATTGGTATACAAGGATAATTATTTTTCTGAGTCTAAGGACCAGGGAGTCACCAGGTGAACTTGCTCTTCTTCGCTTACAAGGTCAAGACAATTCACAAAATCTTGATTCCTTTGGGTTGAGATAATAATAACTCATTTGTTGGGTTTCATGTTCCTTGTGAACTAGTCCCACTGGGTGTGCCACAAATTGTTGGGCACTAAATTGCATCAAGTTTTTACTTAATACTGTGGTTGTCTATCTTCCTATTTTCTATCCAGGATTGCACCTGATAGCTACAAATCAGTACTCAACATTGGATGGACCATAAAAAAGTTTTCAATCCAACCTCTAGAGTAGGTTGGTTCCTTGTCAACTTAAATAGGGTGTTGACACAATTATGTTCACTTGGGGTTTGACGGTTAGGGTAAAAAAAGGTTAGGGTTAGAGAAATGTGAACAATAGTGGATGGATAGACTAACAACATTGCACCATAATAAAAAGCTCCAAAAAACTAACCCAAAGGCACATAAATTAGAACAACATTATCCCAAATCGGATGATTATTCATTCATTAATGCACAGTAGAGAAATATTGCAGACAACGATTTCAATATCCAAAAAATGATAATCCAAATAACAAAATTCACCAATATCTTGATTCTACAGAAATGAACTTCCTAACAACAAATATAAATCTTAGAAGCAGATTTCAATTACTTTAACAATTAGTAATCCATAAATTTGGCACAAACTAACCACTTAAGTATTCACAAAAATGTAGCTAAAGAATTCAAACCTCTGATATCAAGCATGAAGATACCGAATTTGAGGCAAATATCAATGTAATACTCCTTCCATTAGCTCTTGGGAATATTTACAATAGCACAAGCAAACACACTAGAGCCGACCCTTAAAAATGAGGGTTCGACCTCTACTTATAGTTTTGCAAAATTAAAATTATCAAGAACATTATAAAGATCAGATTTTGACAGCGTAGTAGAGAGTTCTTGTTGTATTTTTCTTACTGATACACCCTTTGAAAAATCCACTATAGATGGACCGCCATGCTAGCTCAGGACCTTGTAACTTATTGTTCACTTGGTGCAAACTGGAGTTTAGGCCATTGAAGATTATACACCATCATTGATATTACTTAGAAGCCATCAGCCACCATTGATCTGTAACCACCTCTGGTTCTATCTTCTTGAAAACCCTCGATGCTTCAGCTTCCTCTCCAACTGACTGTTACAATTTTGGTGAAGAAATATCTTTAAATACCTTGGATTCTTTGACACAATCACCATCGTTGATCTTCCCCATTGTATGACTATGATTCATTCTGATAGAATGTTATTATAATGGCAAGGAGAATACATCACCATTCTACTTTAAAAACATTAATGACATCATCCTTTATATGTTAGAAACCATGGAACTCCAATCCGACCTTGAAATGCCTTGAAGTCTAAGCTAGATCAAATTCGCTCTTTGTTCTTCATGTTTCTTCATTATCCGCAAAGTCTTCACCAATCCGCACAACAAGATTGATGACATCATCTCTTCTTAAATACTTTTATGAATTCCATTCCAGGTTGAGCAAGAGTATTGGAATACTATCATCAATCCAGACCCATCACAATGTAAAATGACTCTTTCTCCATTCTGGACCATCTTTAGAATAAAACATTCCTCATCACCATTCTGGAACGAAATTAGCCAAAATCATATCTTGCTGCAAATCCACATCTACTACTTTCATAGTGTTCCACCTTGTCACCGTTCTGGGCAAAAATATTCTATGTACTCTCCAGAATCATGCACTCCAACACTTAGCCACTCGTGAGATATTCAAAACATCAAGCGGTCGCCAATACACACTTTCTTCCTGCTGATGTCATATTTTCTTAAATACTTTTGTGGATTCAAGATGCGTCACTAGTCTGAAGCTAAAAACAAAAGAAGTCTTCTGAAATTGCTCCAAGCATGAATATTTACTAAGTGTTAAGAGGGCTCATGCCTTTTGTCATGAATCTGCTCTGAAATACACTGTAAGATGTGCGAAATGAGGAATTTATGACTTAGGCAAAATTTTGCAAAATTTTCCTAAGTATGTGGCTATTTTGGGCCTACAAGTATGTGCTACCATTAATGAGGAAATTCACTCACATTGAGTCAGGATTTCTAGAACTCGGGGCCAACTATATTGACATGGAGTAGGTTGAGACTTTTTGGTATATTGTGGATATGCTCAATGCTCATGAGGTGATTAGTATGGATACCTGGACCAAAGTAGTTATAGTGTATGAAGCCACAACTTCGCATATAAAAAAGCAATAAGACATTGGTGCAAGTAGTAGGTAATCAGATGCAGCTGGTGGCGGAGACTCTGAGCCCAATGAATGAAGGCCTGGGATCAATTGCATTCAAGCAAGTTGAATACCCTGCGAGCCTCTAGAAATGTTGGCATTTTTGCCACATTAAAATTTTGTAAAATTTTACCTAAAATATTTAAGCAATTGTACCAACAAAATCTAATTTGAGCATTTTCTCAATATTAAAAAAGTTGTTGAAATTTTTCTAAGTTTTTGATGGGTGCCATTTTAGGAAAAATCTGAGTGAAATTTATTTTTACCCCTAAGTGCAGTGAAATGCCTTTTCACCCCCAAGCACAATAAAAATCCTTTTCAGGTAAGATCATAGTAAAATCACTTCTTTGCCATTTCACTAGTGAAATCACTTCCTGGCCATTTCGCTAGTGAAATCACTTTGTTGGTATTTTCACTCCCATTTATTACGAAATTCCTTTTTGCTTCATTTATCAATGAAATCCTGGCATTAGTCACAATGAAATCGTATTTCCAAGACAAGGTCCAGTTTTGGTAGTGCAAGCTCCTCCCAGGTGAAGTCGTAGCAAAAAGGTAATACTAGAGCGAAACTCCCATTTCACCCACTGTTGGAGTGAAACTCCCATTTCTCCCACCTTTGGAGCGAAACTTCCATTTTGCCTAATTTTCAGTGAAATGCTCCTTTTACCTAGTTTTTTAACGAAATATATTTTTGAGCACGTCCTAGACAAAAATACTGGCAAGAGCACATTTCAGGTGCAAGTCTAGGCGAAAGCCCATTTCAGGCACAACTTGGGCAAAATTATGATGAAGGTCCATTTTGGGTGTAACTTTGAGTGAAAGCCCATTTTGGAAGCAAACACCATCGTCCCAACGTTTTTAGTGAATATCTTCTTTGGGAAAGGGATTAAGGCTGGTAAATTTAATTCTTGTGATGACGCAATTAATATATCCGAGATCATTGTCGAAGAACTAATAAGTTTAAGTATTGCACCCTTGACTCCGATGTAATATTTTTCATTTTCAAAGCATTGTCCACTTTAGTGGATATTCATTTTCAAGGCACTATCATTGGAGATTGAAATCAAACTGATGATTTCTGTTGAAGTCCCAATATGCCATCTGATGAAATTGCTTGACATTTTCCAATGTGTTTTTTGATTTGTTCATTATTGGTACCGATTATTATATTAGTACGAGAACCAGTCCTCTCTAGAGATTTGCCTAAAGGAAATCTCTTTCCTTAAAACTTTCAATATTGGTTGGGTCTAGGGCACACATATATTTTGTACTTAGGTAGATCCGTGACCAATAGGACTAGTTTAGGGATAACACTCACTCATCCAAATATCCAATCTTCAAGGTTTTTGTGACAAGTATTTGTAGAAATTCTAACATATTTTACCTATACTCCATTTAGCACAAACACTATTAATAATTTGAGGTCTAAAATTCATCCACTCATTTCCTCTTATAGTTTCCTATGACAATTGAAATCTAGAAAAATTTAGAGGGTGACTTGAAGGATGAACAATTGTTGAGGCCAATGATAATGGAACCTAGAGTCATTTCCTCTTCTACATTTGAGATCATCATGGAAGATATCTGTATCTAGTTGATTATGATGATGGTAGTGGTAGCTTTATGGTGTGGAATGTGATAAATGAAGAGGTGTGATTCTATCGTAGTCCCTTTAGACATGATCGAATGACATAATTAATGGTATAAGCAAATGCTCAAGGGGTGTCCAACTAGTACAACAATGTAGAGCATGTTCAAATACAAGGTACAATCCTTGTTTTACGATTGCCTAGGGAAGTTGGCGATACAATTTTAGATTGTTAAAAAAGTGTTATTTTTATATTTCTTTGAGGGATTCCCATGGAGAGTGAATTTTATAAATAGGCTAGAGTGAACTAGGAGAGTAGGAGTGGTTTATAGAAAAAATTAGAAGGATCATATTTCCTATCTATTCATCTCTAAGAAGGTGGTATAATTTATGTTATAGTTAAAGATGAATAATTATTGGATAAGTCTGCTACATGTAGGCCTAGTCCTTTTAATTTCATTTAGAAGGGCCATCCAGGGCTAAATTCCTCCATTGGGTGGAATTTCCATTTCTCAACTTTAAGTTCAAGCCTTTTTTCAAATACATTGCTTTCAGATGTGGTAGGTTTATATGGTACAAAAATAAGCATACAAAGTTCTTGAGTGCACTTGTGCACATGCATGGAGAAGGACTTGTATGGTGAGTTTCCATGATCCATAAAGGTGATTTAACTAGGGTTTGAATGTAACACAAAATATGTATACTTAAAGTTACCTAATGTTATTTTTCCTTGGTCCATATCCCACAATTTAACCATGGCCCTTATTGAGTTTGAGTCCCTCCAAATTGATCATGTTATCGAAGATATCCTTGGGTCCCATGGTTTCATACCTTTTCTAAAAAAGTTCAGCAGCAAGCAAATAGGTCTCTGATGATATAGTCAAGACCTGGAACCAGCGGAACATTATCGTTTGGGATCTAGAGTTCCAAATCAGGGTTTGCATACTGGTTGAAGTTTTTGGTCTTTGAAATGATGGGTGAACTATCAGGTAGGACAAACACTCTATAGTGGTGGAAATAGAAAACTTCATTGATAAAGGTAAAAACCTTGTTTGGAAAAGTGGTGGCATTATGAGAACCTTCCTTCCTTATCCCTGGGATCATGTGATGATTTTTGTCATGCAATACCTTACTATTGATAATATTAATATCCCTTTATGTAGTTTCCATATAGCCTTCTTAAACCATCTTAGGAATATCAAGTTTATCAACGTTCTCGAATATTTGTATAGATCCATTGAAATCTCTATTGATAGTGTGAGAAAAATGAATTCATCCCACCCAACCTACCAAGGCTTGCACCTCATTCTATATAAACATGCCCTTGAAGAACATGCTAAAAAATTTGTTATAGCCTACAACATAATTTATCTTGATATTCCCAAAAAATGTCCCAACCATGTTAGCCTTGTCAATGAGGTGTCGAGTGATGATGGTGATCTAGAGTACATCTCCATTGAGTCAAAGTTGAAGACCCATATTTTAGCAAAGCAATATTCACCCTACTATGGGTACAAATTTAGGCATCGATATCTAAAATATTATGTGCATAAGAATAAGTGTGATGAAAGCTCTATAAATTTTTGAGGCTCCACCCATTCCAAGTAGGTGAATATAGAGGGGACCCCCCTAGGGTTGTCCTCTGATTAGAATCTTGATGATGTAAGCATGCCTAAGTTGAGCTCTTCCAAAGTGATTTAGAGTTCCATCCTCAGTCACATTGCTAGTTCTGTAGTAAATATCTCTATAGCCATCAACACAGTTAAGGAAGCTTGGACGTTATACCATCAAGCTACCAAAATCATGGATGAAATCCATGGCTAGCTCAAGCAACTCTCCAAGAATGAACATGATACCAATGAAGCCCAAGTGGATATCACTGAAGATTAACATTCTATATCCTCCCTTTGGTGTGTTTGAATGCTAGTGGTTCATTTTATATTTCGGGATCATCCTATAGTTCATCTATCTTTTGTTGTTGGGAACACCCCTCTATGTATGCCCATGTTTGCTTGTTGTTCCTCTAAAATGGTCACAATGATGATTGTTTTGTATTCCAAGATCATCTTGTAGTTTGTTTATTTTTTGTTTCTGGGAGCACCCCTTTAAGTATGCCTAGTTTTGCTTGTTTATCCTTTGAACTAGTTCCAATGTTGTTCATTTTGTATTAAGGTTTTGGGACCCTTTCAAAACCCACTTATCAATCTACCAAAAAAAAAGTTACCTAATGCTCATTTCTTATATTAGTTAGTGAGCTACATGGAAATGGATTTTCCTCTTAAAATATATGATGAGTGTTAGGCTATAAATGAGGTTCTTAAGGGTCCTCTAATTGGCCCAAAGTTGATTGCCTCTAATACCAAATTGAAAATACCAAAAAATAAGCCTATATCTAGATTAACAATTCCTTCTCAATTTTTAGTGCCTCTTTACCAAGATCCAATGAGTCCTTGGTTCCTTTGATAGAATAGAAACAAGTAATGACAATTTTACATGATTATGCTCTGATCCTATAGTCATATGAACTTGAGAATCATATTAATTCCTTAATTTTTATGGTAGAGACACTAAAATTTATCATTCTAAGATGGAATTGCTTGAGGCTAAGACTATGGATACTCTTCATGATCATGATATTTAGCATAGGTCCTTAGAGACTGCTTCATATAGAGATATTATAATGTCATAAGGATGGATGGAGGTACAAAGAAAGAGGAAATGCCTTTACTCATTCTCACTACAAGAGTTCAAGGCTAAGGATAGAGATAACGGTAAATGCAAAAGCAATAACAAATCAATGTATAATTCTATGTAGGTTCTAGTGGAAGACTCTTTCAAGGACATAGATAAATAAAATTTTCCACATAGGGATAAAATTTATCTTCCAAGTTTTGTTTCATTTGGGGTCTTAGTTGGGGATCCCTCATTTGATTTGGAATGAATTTTGTTATGCTATATTTGAATATTAGAAGAATTACCTTAAGGGATATAAATTTTAAGGTGAAAAGTATCATTAAGGACTACAAGCCAAAAATCTTAATGTTGCACAAAACAAAGTGTGTTGCATGGAGGTAAAATATCACATTATAGACAATATGTAAAATTAGGTTTTGTATTTTTTTCAACCATACTAAAGGAATTCGTGGTGTTTCCATATACTTCCTAGTCTAGATGGAATTCTTACTGAAGTGATTTTAAATAAGGGAAGTTATTTTAGTAGTAGATGCATTTAGACCACATTTTCTCTGTAAAGGTAGATTGTTTTGTTTATACTCCTAATTACTATTTAGATAGGTATAACCTTAGTTATCAAATTTGTAGAATTTTTTATATAAAATTCAAAATTCATAGAATTTAAAACCCTAGCGAATATGTTCGGCGAATAAACCTTAAATTCAGAAAGAAAAAAAATTGGACGAAAAACAGGTGGGGAATGCATGCGAGAAGGGGAAAATGCATGTGATAATTTTTTCGCATGTGTTTTCAACCCTAAATTCGGTAGGGAAAAAATTGGACAATGCACACAGGAAGGAGAAAGTGAATGCAAGAAAGTTTTACTGCAAGTTGTAGCTTCTACAACTATTTCATTAGATTTTTCTCTATAATTTAATAGTATTGTTGGGTTAAATAATTTTTTTGTGATTTACTCTAATAGATTTATTGTTTTTATATAAATTTTCTCATATTTTTGTTTTATATATTTTAAATAAAAAATAAAATTAAATAAAATATTTTTACATTTAGTTTTAATATATATATATATTTGATATATTTAAGTAAAATTTTTATATTAAAAATGTAGAAAGTAGGTTTACATTCTTTTAATACATTTAAATAAAATTTTATATTTAAATGTTGAAAGTAAAATTAAATGGCATTTAAATAAAAATATATTTAAAATGTCACCATTAAAATCTATTGTAGAAGCTTGGAAATATATGACAAGGGAATTATTTATGTTTTTTTCAAGTCTTCCATTAACTTTCTTAGTTACTAATTTATTTACATAACATTGAATATATATATACATTTATAATATATCGAATTTTATGTCAAATTTTATTTTGAATTTTTAAATATGACAAATTTATTTCAAACTTCAAGAGTGTCGAAATCGAACATGAATTTGAAATTGATAACTAAGGGTATAACTTTGGGGTGGTTGGACAATAATTTATCCTTGGAAAAATGGTGTATTGCTAATGATTCCAATATGGTGGAATCTCGGTCTAATATGAATTGGATGTCTTCTTTCCTTCTTTTGTCTCTTGTAGAACTTAATGATTAAGTGGCTTCGAAAAATAAGTTTGGCACTATTAACTTTTATAAGAATCCTTTAGATCCATACAAGTAATGCTAATATAGTTGGTAAAATAGAAGAGTAGGAATGAATGTGAAGATGTCTAGGATTGATAGATTATATCGTTAAGATGTGTTTGAAGTTAGTAGCACAACCTTGAAGGTAGTAAAGTGCTCTATGATTGCAAAAAAATTATATTATGCTCCTATTCTTGTATAATATTCTCTAAATATTAATAGTGATAGGATGGAGTGGTGATTTACAAGTTAAATGACTCATTGTGTCATTGGTATTAAGTTAACATGTGTATTTGAAGAGAAGTATTTAGGAGTGGATGCTTAGATTTCTTGATGATAAAGAGTTATCAATGTGGTTGTTCCCTTTCTACGTGCATATGGTGGGAACATCCTCTCATTTAGTATTGGTTAAGTAGGCCATGTATTGTAAACTTTCCTCTTAATAACGGTAAAATTATATTACCTTAACACAAAATGACCTATGCAAGATGGAACAATATAAGCTTGTAGGAACGAGGGTTAAGTCTAGGAATTAATAGATAAATCATGGTAACAAAGGTTCAAAAATATTTTTTAACTTTATTAATTATAATCATAAGAAGAAGTGTATATATGATATTAAAGATAAGTTTGATGACAATGGGGGAAGATTTAATCACCAATGTCTTATTGTCCTATTTCTAGAATATGTTCAGATAAAACTCTAAGTTTGATTAATTTATTCTTTCTACAATAATTTGTTAATTATATTCCTTATAATATTATTGATGAAGACTGTATTATCCTTTACAATACTATTTTATTTGAGTGATTGACTAATGTTTTATTTGCAATGACTAAGGACAAGCCTCAAGTATTGATCAGATGCTAGTTGAATTCGTGAAGGAAATATGACACTTCATCAAGGGTGGTTTCTACATGATGTTTAAATAAGCTAATAGAAAAGGATTTATATGGTCTATTATTAATTGAGGATTGATTAATATTGTATCAAAAGGGACTAGTAGAGATAGGGTTTCTAGTTGGAGACCCATAACCCAACTTAGATGCATTAATCTCATAGCATAACAAATTGTACACCCTAAACAAACTAGATTTCTAATGGGTATATATATATGATAACATCATTCTAGCTTTAATGTACTTGAATGGGTTGTTGACTCTAAATAGGATGTGGTTTTTATTAAGTTAGACTTGCATAAGGTTTACGATATGGTAATATAGTCTTTCATATTACAAATAACACAATGGGTGGGTTTTAGAACTAGCTTTAGACATTAAAATTTCATTCATTATTTTATGCTTTAGTTAGGATTATTGTAAATGGTAATATTTTAGACCAGATTGAGTTGTAAAGGTCCATTATGTAGGGATGTCTTTTAACTCCACTTTTGTATGTTATCTCAATGGATGCCCTTGGGTACCTCTTTGATATGGTACCTTAATTTGGGATTACCAAAGGTATTTATTTCCCTAACGAGGGGCAGTGGAAAATTTCCATTTTGTTAATATTTTGACACTTATGTTATAGAATAATATTGATGAAAAATATAATGCATTATCTATTTTAGATTCTTTTTGTTATGCTTCACATCCTAGTTAGATTTAGAAAATATAGATTTTAAATGGTTGGGCAAGGGGACAAACCACTTTAGCTTCCTTAGGAATGGACACAAGTTCTTCTCTATGAGATATTTAGGTACTATTGAACATGCAAATGATACATAGTCAAGGGCATGTCAACGTACTTTGGAATAGGGATATGTTCCCTCTTGAAAGGGAAATCTCTTTCCCCTGGGGTTCGGGTATGCCAGGTCTTGGCCAGTGTGGATAGACTCAGAGGTCAATGATAAGTGTTCCTTTTAAGGGACCTTTACTAGTTCTTTTTTAAAAGATAAATTTCTTGGTACAATATAAAGAAATGCTTGATTGTATGAAAATAATTCTACTACACATATATCTCAACATACATGAGCTAAGTAGAATTAAAATGGGTAAATCATGATTTCTTGATCTATATCATTCATTGCACTTAAAGATATATCACATATATGAAAGCAATGATTATATTGAAGCTATAAGAGACTTTGATTACACTAAAGAAAATAGCTTTAATGCTTCAAATGAAAATTAATTTGCTCTTAATTTGAACAAGTTTCAAATAAAATTCAAAGGTTGAAGAGTGAGAAATAAAAGAAAACAAGTTAATACTGCCCTAAACTCCAACTCAAATTTGGTAAAGCAACAAACCCAAATTTAAACCAATCTCGACCCGACCAGTATTCACACAACCTTAGGTTTGAGATGGTGCAATCTTCAAAGGGACAATAGATCATGAAAAGGACTAAGTGCAACCACCATCAACATACGTAGATTGGACATAGTAAATCTCCAAGCCTTATATTAAAGATAATCATTGAGTACATTGTTTCAAGTTCATCCACTTTGATGGATTATAAAGAGCAGAGCTTATAAACAATAGCGACTTGGTTCAGAAAAACCATCCAACTACAAAGAGAAAGCAAAAAAAAACTAAAAGGGAGCCAGCTAATATATGGTTTCCAACCCTTGTAACCGGCTAGTGAGCCACTATTTATAATAATTTTGGCCTTCACCTAGCATTACATCTTGTAATTAATTGTCCTCTAATTTCGGGATGGACTTCCTGAAATTAAATCTCCTACCATACTGCAACCATGCTTCTAATAAATGTGCACTACTTCGGCCATGCCTCATAATGTCTTCATCTGCAGTGATATATATAATGGATACTTCATCATATTTCAAATCACACGATGCTCAGGGATTATGGAACTGCCATACCTCATTAATTCTTCATTATCTCGCAAAATCTAGGTTAATCATTGATTTTGTGCATCTTCCATCCTGCTTAGTTGTAATTGCATCAAAATTCCATGTTCGCCATAATATCCACCATATTTAATGTGGCCATAGAAAATTCTTTGCAAAAATATAAAAATCAAAGGTTAGAACATTAATATTATAATTAATTTAATTAATTTAATTAATTTTAAATTTTCTAAAGTTTTAAATTAATAATTTTAATATATATTTTTAATATTTTCCTAAGGTTTGAGCTTCTAATTTTAGGGCAAAAAAATAATATTCAATATTCAACTCTTGTTGTTGCTAGGCTTACAAAGAAATCTTGAATCCGCTTGCATAAAATGAAAATCTTATTTGTGCTCAACTTACAAAGGAAACAAGAAATCTCACTTGTGCTCATTTAATAGCGAAAGCTTGTTTGCGCTCACTTTATAAAGAAAACAAGAAATCACGTGACTTAAAGCATATATTGGAAATTTCATTCATTTCTCATTTTATAGCGAAATCAACCTTTTTGCAGATAAACAAAAATTTGCTAAAAATCGCCTTTTTCGAGGTAAGTTTTAAATTTCCCTCACCTCCTTTGTAAGTTGCATGCATTTTTGTTTCCAGCACTTCCTTTGTAATCGGAGCGCATTTTTTTCCACCACCTCCTTTGTAATCCGAGCACATTTTTGTTTCCACCACCTCCATCAAAACACAATTTTGTTTCTCTCCCTTGTGTGTAAGTTAGGATTGAGCGAGCTTTAGTGTCATTCTCATATAAAGTAAGTTGAGAATAATTCCTCCCCACTCCTTTGTAAGTTGCACGTATTTTTTTTGATTTGTGATTTCTAGCAAAAACAAATATTCGTAGATTTAACATAAATTCAAGATAGCGTGCACCTTGTGTATTGAAAGGTGTGCTAGTGAATCCGTCATGCATTATTGTAAAGTAGCAAAATCTTGTTTGTGCTAGATATACAAAGGGATGAAAAATATCATTTAAATTCATATTATATTGAAATCTTGTTTGCGTTCTTTTACAAAGGGATCAAGAATTTTTATTTTCTCCCGAAACTTCATTTTCTTGTAAAATCTTGTTTTCTCATGAAATCTTGTTTTCTTACAAAATTTTGTTTGTGCTCACTTATGAAAAAATAGAGAAATCTCATTTGTGTACCATTTAAAAAGAAAACTAGAAATTGCCTTCCCCTCCATTGAACATTGCGGATTTTAGAAATTCTAGATTTTGTGTCTTAATTCCCATAGCTTGAAAATAGGTCAAAAATGAAAGTGCCCATAATTTCACAAAAAAAAATTATGTGTCTAAATGGGCCAAATGGGTATCCAAATATACTAATAAAACTCAAAAATTCATTATGGATCATGAGATATTGCCTTTAGAAGCTCACGTGTTGTGATGAGAAACTGCTATTTCTAGAAAGAATTCTTGTCTAAAATTCTGCACATTTGATATCATTGTAAAGATATTTTCAAAATATTCCCACCAGGATTTGAATCACCTCAAACAAATTTTTCATTCAAAAGATATGGCATTTTTAAATTTACATCAAAAATAGGGCAAGATAGTGAAAATCAAAGAACCCTAAAAATTGAATTTAATTAATTTCAAACCACTTCAAAATGCTCTATGTAAGCAATTTCAACACCTTGATGCAAGCAACTTTCAAAAATGATGTGAGCAAAATTTAAAATCCTAATGCAAACCAAAAAATTTGAGATTAAAACCAAAAATTTTAGTGGGTCCCTAGTCCAGACTAGGGTGTGTTGTGCAAGCGCAACAACAAATGGTGACTCTACTAGAAAATGCTCATGAGAATTTGGGAAATAGAAAGAAATATTTCTATAAACAAAGAAACTTCAAAACCAAGGCTGGGATTTGGGTAATTTTATCTGAAAGCAATACTCCATTTTGTTTTAGCCAAAATTATGTGCACGTGAGTTCATTTTTTTCCAGAATCAGTTAAAATTTGCCACCATAATTTAGAAAATAGTCAGGTTCACGCATGAGTGAACATTGGTCTACTTGTGATAAGTTTTTGTCACACAGGTAGACATGTCACCAATTTACTAGACATTATTTTGTTGCCAACCAGGCATCTATAGCCCCAAAATAGTTATATATGATCCCACTCTAGACCTTTCTCTATTGCCAACCGAGTATTCATAGCCTCGATAGAGGTTTTTTGAATCACCCAAGCATTTGAACCCTTTCTCTCTTTTTTTTGGATATAGATTTTTTTCTTTTGATTATCAAAAAATTTATAAGCACTATGTTTTACTTTTGGGTTGGGGATCACTATGGTAAATGGGAGGGCAAACACTTGAATGAATTTTAGAAACTCAAACCATAATGATTCCATTTCTTCTGACCTAGAACTTCCTTAAAGTGTTTTCAATGTGAAGTTGCAACATCATTTTGCATTACTTTCAAATTCATCTACTTTGTCCCAAATAATGGATAAACATCAAATAGTTGATTAAACCAATTTCAGTTTCATTGAGCTCAATGTGGGACTTTTCACCCCCAAATTAGGTAGAAACATTTCATCTTAGAGCAACCACAAGCAGGTTGCACTTGGATGATTTAGACCCAACTAGATAAAAGCACAAAATAAACCAAAAATGGTTAGTAAAACCCAAAATGAAACTAGCACAAAAATAGACTAGAACAAAATAAACAAAAATAGCATAAAAAAAATTCAAAGTCACAATAGAAATAAAATGCGATGAAAACAACACAACAAAAAACTGAAAACAATAAACTATGTGCAAAGCTATTTACAAGGTAAAACTTGGGATTTTAGATATTTGAAAGGGTCCTTAGCCAAAGGGATCAAATTTTCCCTTGATTAAATTTTCTAGGATCCCAAGTACGATTACCAAAATTTGAAATACTCTTATTGTGATAGGCATGCTCATTTTGATGGGTATCATCCCACAGTAACATCAAATCTGAAGTCCTAAAGGCCTTCATTTTGCCTCTCTCACCCCACTAGCTCAATTTAATTCCATCACTACTACCATACTTGGGATTTGATCCATTAAAATCAAGGCTCCACCACTAGTTTTGAATTATATTTTGCTTACTATGTGGGATCTTCAATATCGAATGATTACCTTCTATTATGGTTTCCATCTCCAGAGTGCAAACTCCCCATTTTGACTTAGTGTATAAACCTTGATTGACATTGTTGTACTTAGTGATAAGCTTCTTCCACATTGGCTCTATTTTAGAAAAATCCATTGTCATATAACCATTCAGTATTTTTAACCAATCATGACTGAGCAACATCGCATAGGCATATAAGATATCCACAACTTGAATATCAATGTAATCTTACATCCTAGGTTCAATAGCCAACTGCATGTGAGTTTGATTTAACACCCCAACCATGTTTACCTCTATTTTATCCAATTTAACAACCTTCTTGTTTGAGTGAGCAAGGGTCAACCCTAATATTCTATCAATAACATATGACATCGCATTACTAGAAGCACTTGAATCCACAAGGTAGTTATGTAAAATTTTACCAACAATTATAGTAGTCAACAATGGAGGTGGGGATTCTACTTTTTTTTTTGTATATTTCCACTTGGGCATTGATAACCTTTGTGGTTTCTTCTCACTCAAGCAACAAATCCTTATGGTTAGTTAACTAAACTGCCTCAATCAAAGGATTATTTTCCTCAGTTTTCTTAAGGTCTTCAATAGTGTCATATACGAGATTGTTTTGTTTTAGAGTTTTCTCTATTTGTAGTAATGGCATATTGACTTCTATTTGTAGAGATATTGCAGGATTCTTATGTGGAATAGGGATTTCAATTTCTTGCACATCAAGTGGTATGGAAGTTTCTTTGGGAAGTGTGAAATAAGTCAATGGTTATTTCTCTTTACTCTGAAGAAAAAATTATTATTTCTTTGAAATTGTTGATGAGTTTGCACCTCTTATTCCAAATACTCTTCAGGATCATATTCACACACTTCTAAGGTTTCATATGTTTCTAAAATTAGGGTTGTACCTATATTTTGATTAGCTTGATTCATACAATCCTTATCAATGGGTACTGACTCCAAGACTTTCAATTCTTGGACAATATCTGAAGTAGTTCTAAAATCTAGATAGTTAGTTTCACCATGTTGATTGCTCACATTAGGCCTCATTTGATTCAAGGGTTCCAAATTGAAATATTGATACTAGTTGGGATACATAACTCCTCGAAAAAGGTTCATCATGGGAAGGTATTGTGCAAGAGCTTGGTTCATTTGTGGTATCTAATTGTAAGCTCTAGGTTGTCCAAGTGAAGGTAATTGGCCCATACCAAAACCTTGAGGAATTAATTGTTGTTCAAATATTACTGCCTCACTATATGCTTTGGGTAAGGATGTAATTTGAGGAACTCTCCTCAAAAACATGGAAGTTAATGGGTCTAGGGCTCTAAAGTACATCTGGATGGTTGCTTCCTCTGTAAGGATGTAAGGTGTCACCAGTATAGTGTATAACTTATGGAACCTAGTATTGAATAGTCTCAAGGATTCATTAGGTTCTCTATAGGAAGAGGTAAATTGATGGTATATTATAGTTGGTTCAGTAGATGATCTAAAATGGTTAATAAATGTTGCTTCTACCTGAGCCCAAGAAGTGATAGAATGTGAAAGTAGGTTGATATACCAATCATAAGCAAACTCATCCAATGTGTATGGAAATATCCTATAGGAAACATATTCATGCATAATTTGTAAATGGATTAAGGTGTCTTTGTATACCTAAAAATTTTCTCCATCTAACCTTATTCCAACATGTCTATATTGGGGAAGATATCTTTCAGCGTCCTTCGACATATCATGTGCAGGCCTAGGTATGTTCAAAGGGTTGCTTCCTACCATCCATGGAGCAAGAGTTGCCATTAATAAACCTTAAATATTATGGCCTTTGGTACTAAATTTGATAGTCAAGTTGTTTATTACAAGCACTATGCCAAAAAAATATGTCTTAGAATCTACCCTCCTTCTAGCGCCAGTTATGTTGAGTGTGCAAATGACACATAGTCAAGGGTATGTTAACATACTTGGAACAGGGATCTGTTTCCTCTTGAAAAGGAAATCTCTTTATCCCAAGTTTCGGGTATGCTAGGTCTTGTCCAGTGTGGATAGACTCAGAGGTCAATGATAATTGTTCCTTTTAAGGGGCCTTTGTTGGTTCTTTTTTTAAAAGATAAATTTCCTAGTACAATGCTTGAAAAAGAAATGCTTGACTATATGAAAATAATTCTACTACACAAATATCTCAACATACATGAGCTAAGTATAATTAAAATGGGTAAACTGTGATTGCTTGATCTATATCATTCATTGTGCTTAAAGATATATCACATATATTAAAGCAATGATTATATTGAAGCTATAAGATATTTTGATTATGATATAAAATAGAGCGTAAGCATTAGAAAATTTATTATATAATCAAGTGCTTAAATAGAACAATAAAAATATAGGATATATTAGGAATAATATATTCCTAAAGTAATGCTAACAAACGTGCTCTCCATGTATCATGCTAACCTACTAACGTAGTCAAAATGACTACAATGACTAACTTACTAACCAAAGTAATATCTAGGTATTAACATAACCAAGTTGGTTACTTACAATGGTAATAAACTAATCTACCATGTGGTAAATAAACTCTACTAAGGTAAAAATGATTTTACCCTAATAATATACCTAGGATAATTTACTAATTACCAAATGAGGTAATAATCATAGTTACTGTAGCATAGTAACTCTAACATCCCCCCTTATTACATTATTTGGGTAATGTATATAACTGCCCCAATACAATGAAAAAGATGTTGATATGTTGGCTCTTGATCTGGCTCAGGCTATATCATAGTGCTCTGGCTGCTCTAAGCAAAAAAGTGGGTCATTCCTCACTTTGTCTTCACATCAACAAATGTCGTTATTGTAATATTGTCATCCAACCAGATTGCATGGGTAACCAACCATTGCAACAACTATATGTACTAGAGTAGATCACTACATACGAGGTTCATTTGGTTTAAAATATAATTTTGCAATTTTTTTGATAAGGTAGCTAAGGTGTCAGTCACTATCGAAAATGCACCCTTATAAGTTTCCCCCCTTGTTGCAAAACATGTTGTAATGGAATTTTTGCAAGAAGTGTGACTAAGGTGTCGATCACTACTGAAAATGCACCCTTATAAGTCTTCCTCTATTTTTACAAAAAATGTGTGAAGTAGGAAATAAATGTTTATCCCCCCTTAAGTGGAAAAGGTATGCAACTCATGAAGCTTTGTTAAGGCTTTTACAAAGATTGCCTCCTAGGAAAATTTTACACTAGAAAATCCCTCACTTTTATTACAAGTATTTAAAAGAAAAAGAGTTTGCTTTTTATGAAGCTTAAAATAAGTACAATCACCCATTTATTGCAAGTACTTCAAACAAAAAATTATGCTATTTATGAAGCCTAAAAATAGGGTTGGAATGGTACTTGCCTAGGGTGACAAATTTATTTCTCTTTACAATACTATTTGAGCCATGAGCACTTTGTGTGCTCTTTTTGAACCAGAATCAGAATCGGAATCAAACACTTCACTAGCAACATTGCCTCTTTGTCTATTTTACCTTTGTGATGTGCCTTTGCCATTTTTGTTTTGCTTGTTTTTAAACCAACATCGATTGGTGTCATGGTTGTCCTTTTTATAATTTATGCAAAACTTCTTTTGAGGTTGATTTCCCTTATTTTTTGAAGATGATCCTCCCTTCTAAAATTTTCCTTTATTCTTTCCACCTTGATTGTTTGAGTAAAGTGCATTGTTCGACACTTCATCGCTTTGGAGCTGATTTGCTTCCTCTGTTTGAAGCAAATTGACTAACTCCATAAAGGTGACTATTCTTTGAGATATATTAAGGGATGTTATTAAAATCTTGTAGGATTTTGGAAGAGCCCTAAATATTACTAAAGTCAGAATAGTATCTTCTACTTTTTCTCCTAAAGCATTCATTTTTTACTTCAGTTATGCCACTCTGCAGAGGAATAGCTCTATTGTTTCTCTTGAATTCATATGGAGTGTATGAAGTTGAATTTAAAGGTTTAGAATAGTCGATTGATTCTTGCCTTCAAAAATGGTACTTAATGCATCCCATGCATCTTTACTAGTTTTGGCTTCACTTATGTGAGGCTAGATTTCATCAGTAGTAGCTAGGAGAACCAACATGAGAAGATGATTATTCTTTTTTCCCCATGCTTTTTGATCTGCTCCTATTGATGTGGGTCTTGTTCCAGTGCCATCCACTAAATACCATATTTAATCTACAGTAAGGATGGATTTCATCTTGGTTTTCCATATTGAATAGTTAGAACCTCTAAGCAATTGTGTATCATTTAGGTATTTGTTGATTGTTGTCATAATGAAGGTTCTAGAATTGCACCAAATATGATCTTTATTTCACTCTTAATTGGTATTTAATGGAACCTGCATAAAAACTCTCTGTGAAGAAAGATGATTAGTTTGAGGATATTTAAGCCAAAAAAATAATAAATGAAAGAGAATTCACTCAAAAATATATTTAATGGCACCGTCCTAAAAATCCTCCTGAAGAGGGATAATCAGTTTGAGGAAATTAAGCCAAACAAATAAGAGTGATTTTTAGGGTTGTATGGAGAGAATATCAATTTTAAAAATGGCTTATACTTGTGCAATGAATTACACATATTATTGTGAAATTTTAGGGTTTTGAGTGCTCTTGATTTTGATGACTTATATTTGCAAAGAACAAGAAATTAAATGCAATAATCAATCAAAGAGTGCCTAAATGTTTTTTTATCACTTAGGTATCAGATGCAACCAAAAATGTAGCTAATTTACCAATTTATAATAAAGGTGTCAAATAATATCTAAAATGCACCTTATTACCAACTTTTACAACAAAATTTTGATTTGTGTTGTGCAAAAAATTGATATTCAAAGTCTCCTCTTAATTTTCAATTTTGCAAAGAACGTGGCATAAAACAATTGCATTTCCTTTTTTATTTTGTAAAATAAACAAGTTTTTATTTTTAAGTGCTCCTCACTTTGTGTTACAATTTTGCAAAGAAATACAAGTGCTTATATTCCCCCATTTGATTTGCAAAATTAAAAAAGTAGCACTCCTTTCAAGTCAAGTCGACACACAACGTGCGTTTGAAAGGCTTTCCAGAACCAATCGACACATGAATTGGTTTTTATGGATCCAAGGTCTTTAATTTCTTCTCATTTTTACAAAAAATATAATAAGTAATTGCTATTGTTATTTTCCTCCTTGGAGAAAACAAATACACTATTTCCCTTTGAATTTTGCAAATTTGGTGTGTCCTTGTGTTACAATTTGGCAAAAAAGAATTCAATTTTGATCCTTTATTTTTTGTAAAATTAACAAGGTTTTGCGAAGAATGTTAGGGCTCCCTAGTTTTGAAAAATAAATGGTGCTCTTCCTTGTATTATATCCCCCTTTGTGGAGAAAACAAAAGCTCTCATTGGATTGAAAATTTGCAAAAAATGCCCCTTTAATTTTCTTATTTAATGCATAAATTTAATTATTTTAAGCATAATTTTATTCATAATAGAATAATTTTGGTAAAAAATAATTTGATATATAAAAAAATGATTTTAAAGCAAAAAAATATTAAATTATGAACAAAAAATACTAAAAAATATAAAAAAATACAAATAAAAAATAAAAAATGTACCTTATTGAGAAATATATTTGTTTTTTTTTTAAGAGGCCTGAGCGGGGTTCGAGCCCATAACCTCTTGGGCCGCAATGTCTTGGCTGCAGTCATCCGACCATCCCAACTAACATGCTGGATAGGAAGAAAGGGAGTAAACCTCCCTTTTAGTGCCTTTCTCATCGAGCGACAAAAAAAAAATACAATGTGGGACTTTTATTTCCACATTGATGCTGCTACAAATTTTAAGTGGTATAAAACTGCTTTATCTCCCTCAATGGTTTGATTACCTTAGAGAAATCAAAGAGGCTTACTTTTACTGCTCGAACGAGCAATGAGAGACTACCATGCGTGCACGAGCTTCCAACCAACTGCAATAGGACACGTCAACACAAATCCTCTAACCAATTTATGCCACATCAGATCTACCATCTCAATCATTCCATGTTAGCTATACCAGGTGTCACGCCACATATCTGCCTAGTTAGCACCAAATCAGCTCATCATGCCACATTAGCTATGCCAGGTGTCACTTCATGTGTCTACCCAGTCAATGATAGGTCAGTAGGGTTCTTCTAGGTTAGTACATCAAGATCCATGCCCAAGATTGTGCCAATTTTGTGATTGTCCATGCTTGCCACCAAGTTTTTATACCCCCTTTAGGATCCGTGTCTACTATATTTATTTGGTTCACATGCCCAAGGTGATGCACAGGTTGTGTATAGGTCAAAACTGCATCAGAGGAGTTTGAGTGGTTATCGAAGTTCCAAGATAGATCTCAAAGTTAGTGTGTCCTTGGGATCTATACTTGGGAGTTATTGGTGCTGTGCTTGGTTCCGTGTTGATCGTCATCCGATGGAGGAGGCCACCAGATGGAGGGGGCCACCAGTATATGACCACTTGCTAGGTGGTCAGTGCTTGTTGAGTAGCTAAGGTATTTGGTTTGTGTTTGGGTGGTGCCACCATAAGGTCAGCACCCGAGTTGACAATGCCTAGTCTTCAGTGCTCCACTTCTTACTAGTGTGGAGTTTAGTGTAGCTCTTATGGGGAATAACCCCCTGTCACAACCTGCGGGCTGTCAGATCCCATCTGTGGGACTGATAGTTCCTGCGATGGGAACTAGATCTCCATGATTTTAATAAAAACAAACACGACCAATCATATAAATTCACCAATGAAATACTAAAAATAGATTTCAAGCCACAAATTGCATGCAACAAAAAAAATTATGAGCACCTCGATTTCTATGCTGAGTAGGACCAGGTCTTTCGTGTAAGCATTAGGAGGGGTCCCATGGGATTTATGGCTCATTACCTAGTCAAATGCTTCTCTGGAAGACTCTCTTTCCTAGGTACGCTCTGATACTAATGATAGAAAATAGAGCATAAGCATTAGAAACTTTATTAAATAATCAAGTACTTAAATAGAATAATAAACTATAGGATAAATATTAGGAATAATATCTTCCTAAAGTAATCCTAACAAATGCGATCTCCATGTATCACTCTAACCTACTAACATAGTTAAAATGACTATAATGACTAACTTACTAACCAAAGTAATATCTAGGTATTAACGTAACCAAGTTGGTTACTTACAATGGTAATAAACTAATCTACCATGCGGTAAATAAAATCTACTAAGGTAAAAATGATTTTACCCTAATAATCTACCTAGGATAATTTACTAATTACCAAATGAGGTAATAATTATAGTTACTGTAGCATAGTAACTCTAACAAAATACACTAAATAAAATGGCTTCAATGCTTCAAATGAAAATTAATCTACTCTTAATTTGAACAAGTTAATACTACCATGAAACTCCAACTCAGATCTGGTAAAGAAAAAAACTTAAATTTAAACCAATCTCAACCCGATCAGGATTCACATATCCTTAGGTCCAAGATGGTTTAATATTCAAAGGGATAATAGACTGTGAAAAGGACCGAGTGCAACCACCATCAGCATGCGTAGATTGGATACAGTTAATCTCAAAGCCTTATATTAAATATAATCATTGAGTACATTATTTTAGGTTCATCCACTTTGATGGATTACAAAGAGAAGAGCTTAAAAAAAATAGCAACTTGGTTCAGAAAAACATCCAACTACAAAGAGAAAGCAAAACAACTAAAATGGAGCCAGCTAATAGATAGTTTTCGACCCTTGTAACCGGCTAGTGAGCCACTATTTATACAATTTTTGGCCTTCACCTAGCATTACATCTTGCAATTAATTGTCCTCTAATTATGGGATGGATTTCTTGAAATTAAATCTCCTGCTATACTACAACCATGCTTCCATTAAATGTGCACTACTTCAGCAATGCCTCATAATGTCTTCATCTGCAGTGAGCTCTAAAATGGATACTTTATCATATTTCAAATCGCATGATGCTCAGGTTGATCACCATGCCTCAATAATTCTTCATTATCATGCAAAATCTGGGTTGATCATTGATTTTGTGCATCTTCCATCCTTCTCGGTTGTACTTGCATTGAAATTCCATGTCCACCATATTTAATGTGGCCACAACAAATTCTCTACAAAAATATAAAAAAAAACAAAGGTTAGAACATTAATATTATAATTAATTTAATTAATTTTAATTTTTCTAAGGTTTTGAATTTTTAATGTTCTGAATTTTGAATTTTTTTATATTTTTCTAAGGTTTTGAATTTTTTATATTTTCCTAAGGTTTGAGCTTTTAATTTTAGGGCAAAAAATTATATTCAATATTCAACTATCATGGTTGCTTGAATTACAAAAAAATCTTGAATTTGCTTGCATACAATGAAAATCTCATTTGCGCTCAACTTACAAAGGAAACAAGAAATATCACTTGCGCTCATTTAATATCGAAAACTTGTTTGCACTCACTTTACAAAGAAAACAAGAAATCACGTGACTTAAAGCATATTCTAGAAATTTCCTTCATTTCTCATTTTATAGCGAAATCAGAGATTCACTAGAAATCACCTTTTCACGGATAAACACAAATTCGCTAAAAATCACCTTTTTCGAGGTAAGTTTTAAGTTTCCCTCACCTCCTTTGTAAGTTGTGTGTATTTTTATTTCCACCACTTCCTTTGTAATCTGAAAATATTTTTGTTTCCATCACCTCCTTCGTAATCTGAGCATATTTTTGTTTCCACCACTTCCTTTGTAATTTGAATGCATTTTTGTTTCCACCACCTCCTTTGTAATCCGAGTGTATTTTTATTTCGCTCCCTTGTGTGTAAGTTAGGGTTGAGCGAGATTTCATGTCATTCCCATATAAAGTAAGTTGAGAATAATTCCTCCCCACTTCTTTGTAAGTTGAGTACATTTTTATTAAGTGCAATTTCTTGCAAAAACAAATATTCGTGAATTTAACCTAAATTCAAGATAGCATGCACCTTGTGTATTGAAAGGTGTGCTAGTGAATACATCGCAAATTTTTGTAAAGTAGCAAAATCTTGTTTGTGATTCCTCTACAAAGGGATGAAAAATATCATTTGCATTCATTTTATAGAGAAATCTTGTTTGCACTCATTTTACAAAGGAACCAAAAATTCTCATTTTCTCTCAAAACTTCATTTTCTTGTGAAATATTATTTTCTCGTGAAATCTTGTTTTCTCACAAAAAAAATTTTGTGCTCATTTATGAAGAAACAGAGAAATCTCATTTGCGTTCCATTTATAAAGAAAACTAGAAATTTCCTTCTCTTCCGTTGAACATCACAGATTTTAAAAATTCTAGATTTTGCATCTTAATTCTCATGGCTTGAAAAATAGATAAAAAATGAAAGTGCCTAGAATTTTCCAAACTATTTTATGTGTTTAAATGGGTCAAATGGGTATCCAAATATACTGATAAAACTTAAAAATAACTATGGATCATGAGATATTGCCTTTAGAATCTCACAGGATGCGATGAGAAACTATTATTTTCGGAAAGAATTCTTGTCTAAAAGTCTACATATTTGATATCATTGTAAATATATTTTCAAAATCTTCCCACCGTGCTTAGAATCACCTCAAATGATTTTTTCATTCAAAAGATATGACATTTTTAAATTTACATCAAAAATAGGGTAAGATAGTGAAAATCAAAGAACCCTAAAAATTAAATTTAATTAATTTCAAACCTTAGGATAAACCTTTCAAAATCAATCTCTTGAGATATTAATCCAAAATAATGACCTTGAAGAGCCAAAATTCAAAATTTTCAATGCAATCCACTTCAAAATGCTCTATGTAAGCAATTTCAACACCTTGATGCAAGCAACTTTAAAAAATGACACGAGCAAAATTTAAAATCCTAATGCAAAACAAAAAATTTGAGATTAAAACCAAAAATTTTAGTGGATCCCCATTCCAGACTGGGGTGTGTTGTGCAAGCGCAACAACAGGTACTAGAGGATTCCCTTTAGATTTAGGATCATGATATGATATGTGAAATTGATTCCTAATAAAGTTTTAAAATAAAATACAATAGTTGGGTCACAAAGTATATTTTATTAGAAGGAATATTACAAATAATCATAAAGATAATAGTCACCCATGTATATAATTCCTCTTGTTCGATTTTGTGTAAGGTGCATTATAACAATTTTCTCATTTAATATTTTTATATGGAGGCATTGGGAAGGTAGTTAAATGAAATTGATTGTGTCATGGTTGCATTGCATGCATCCTAAGGCTAAGTGTGGTTTAGGTCTCATTGACCCATGAACACAAGTAATTATCCTTATGTCCAAGTAAAAAGCAAAAAAATTAATTAGGGAAGAACCTTGGAAAAAATTGATTAGGTACAATATTAGTTAGCATCATGCAAATGGAGCTTAGTAGATAGTTTGATTCTTTGACAAGATCCTTAATGTTGAAAATTTTCAACTAAGGATTCTCTTCTAATTTTTAAAATCAATAAAGCATGAAAATATTTTGTTGACTTATTATAGTGAGAGATATCCTCTTTTAAGCAAGGCCTTAGCTTTACCTCCTCTTACATCTAGTGGGACCACTTGTTGTTAAGTCAAGATAAACTCTTGGCTATGGATCCCAAAATTAAGGGTAAAATATTATTTAAAAGAGGTGTGCATAGAGATATAGATCTTTAGGATATCACTACTATTGATTGGAATCCATGGTAACTACTCAAAATATGATTTAGTTTACCTTTAAGCTACAAGCTTAAAACTACAAAAAAATAATCTTTGGTTAAGTTGAAATGATGTGATATGCTATGTCATCTTGATCTACAATAGATTAAAATAAAAACATTAGCCTAATGGAAAAATATGTTGTCCAGTTGTTAGAGTGTTTTATACATCTCTTTTGATTCATGTTCCTATGGCCTTTAGGTTGAATGTTAATTATAAGGTGAATGTTGTTAAATCTTCTTGAAAAACGATGAGTGCTAAGGTGTGGAAATCAAGGGCTATAATATATTATAGGCTATTGACCTAGAGGATTATCCAACTCAAGCTTCATTATAGGATAATGTTGGAAAATTTTGGTATTAAAACTCCTAATTACATGAATTATGGTGGCCTTGAGACAACTACACACATTTTTGATACTACTTATGAGCATGTAGTTCAAGGTCTACTTTTACTATCTAACATTATTTTAGGGTTATTTGAAATAGAGGGAATTTGTACTAGGAGCATCTACATAGTTTAATAAGGTTGATGAACCCTTCTAGAAAATTATATTAAGGACCATATAGTTTTTAAAATATTATGATTAATTTAATGATTCATATAGCAACTTGCTATAGGTTACAATTCTAATAGAATATTTTATGGATGTGGATTAGAGGAATCATGTGGTAGATGATAACTTTTGGGAACTTATCTCACTTTAGAAGTTTAATTATATTGAATAAATATTCTTTAAGGTTGCTTCAAAAAATTATGATTACTAAGGATTACGATTAATTTATTCAACATTTAGTTATGATCAAGATATAGTTGTTTAAAAGTATTGAGGGAGATATGACCATGTGAAGACAATCATCCAAAACAAGAGTAGCATTAGGGCAATTATTTCTAGAAAAATATCTCATCGAGTCATATCTTTGCAAAGAGTTGTCTAATTTAGATTATTCTTGGAACAATTTGTGTAGAATTTGAAGATATTTAAAATGAGTGATCATATAAAAGAATCCAAGTAGTATTGAGGGAGATATAACCCTATGAAGTTAGCCATTTGGAACAAGGGTAGTGACAATTTTTCAAGTCATGGGAAATGAAATTATAGATATCTATCAACCAGGGCTTGGATGATGGGAGGAATAACGGAGGGCTAGGGCATTATTGAGGTGGGATAATTATTTTTAGGCATAGAAATTGTATCTAAGTTTTATTTATCCCTTCATTATATTAGAAGTTACACATGCATATTATTGTAGGTTTATTTTCAAATAATTTAATTGCTATAGGATATATTGGTAAATTTTAGTAGATATTGAGTTATAGTTTCCTTCCCATGGACCAATTTATAGCTAAATATTTAGATTTATTCCTAGTTGTATAGGTTAGGGAGGACCTCATAGAGTGGTGATCCTTGTTACACAATGGTAAGGTAGTCATTGGTAAATTTAATGGATCTTGGATAGAGGCTCTGGATCTAATAAAATGGATTGATAGGAGATGGAAGTATCCAAGAGTGTTTATTATTTATTCCCATAGTTTTCTTTCTATCCATTTTCTACACCATGGAGGAAAAATATAGAATCCTAGAAGGGGGTCCTTGGTTTATGGGAAGAGTAGGACTCTTCCTTACCTATTGGTATGAAGGCTTTACACTTGAAAATGTAAATTTATCCCTAGTACTAGTATGGGTTAAGATGTATGGGTTTCCCATTTAATTATATGAAACAGATACCTTCAAATCAATAGAAAATACTATGGGCGAACTCCTTGAGATTTTAAAAAGTATAAAAGATGGATTCTTCACTATTTATGCCTAGATATTAGTCATGCTTAATATATGTAAACCTTTAACAAAATCAATCATTCTTACATATGGTGGTAAATTGTGGAGCTAAACCATAGATTATGAAAAATATATTTCAAATGAATAAGATGTCACGAGGTGGAGCATACTAAGAGATCATTTCCTAAAAGGATTCCAATGGAAATATATGTGGAAAAATGCTAGAGAAACTTACAAATGGATGTGGATGAGGATGGTTTTTAACTTCCAAAAAATAGGTCCAATAAGTAAGGATATTGGAAGAAATACGAATTATTCTAAGGATTTAGTCTATGAAGAAAAAGCAGATTAGAGCTTAGAGGACATGGTACAAAAATATCATAATATTAACAAGGAATTATCTACTCAATATGATCCTAATTTAGGGATGAAAATTCCTGTTGAACCTAAGGAATGTACCTCATAAGATTTTAAATATTTCTTGAAGTACCATGCACCATTCAAGAGAAGGAAATAGGTAGAGGAAACATAATGTTATATGTTAATACCTCTACCATTAAAAAGGAAATACCAAAAAATTAGTAGGATAAGTTAAAAGGTTCCTTAACAAATACAAGAGAGGATAAATCTAATGAAAAGGAAAGATGTGAAAGAATACTGAGGAATATAATAATAAGACCTTTTCCTAATACTAGCAAGGCAAAAAGAGGAAATTCCTCAATTATCAAGCAAGAGCCAGAGAAGCAAGAACTATAGACACTAATTTTTAATCATTTGCAATCTCATTTCTACAAAACCACCAAAACACCCTCAAGTCATTGCAAATTCACAAAAAGCCCCTAAATCATCATAAAAACATCGCTAGCTACTCAATTTTATCTTTTTTTTTTTAAATTCCCTTAGGTTTCCTTCTTCTCTTCTATTTTTCCTAAATTCTTCTTACTCCCATCCTTTTTTCCAAATTCCTCTAATTTCCCCTTTACCTATTCCAATTCCCCATAAATTCCTCTAGTTATTTTTTTTTTCTCTCTCGTTCCCTCTAATTCCCTAATTTCCTCTAAATATTCCCTAGCTTTCCTAATTCCATTCTATCTCCCTCTAATTTGTCCTAAATTCTTTTAAGTGTTCCCTAAGGTTTTTATTTTCTTCAAATTTTTATTTTTCTCTTAAATTCCTAAATTTTCATAATTTTTCTTAATTTCCTCCTAATATTCTTCTACTCTATTTAATTCCCCTAATAATTCTTATCCTCTACCTAATTTCTCAATTTCCACCTAATTACCTCATTTAATCCTCCCTTCCCCCTCAAAATTCTCCTAATCCCACTTTACTTGTTTAATTCCTCTATTATGCCTCTCATTATAGCTTAAGCCTCATTCAATTCCCAAGGAGATATGCACATAATTTCAAAATCTCCCTCAAATCCCTAGGATTATCCAAAGTCTTCACCCACAATCCCTCATTTATTTCACTTTGTCCCCCCACTCATGCTTCCCTCTAAATTTGAGCAATTTAAAAATACAAGAAAAAGGTTAAAGTCAAAAGGAGTAAATTGGTAAATTCAATGGTTGTGTCCTCCTTACCATTCATGTCATATTTTTGGTAATTTAAAATTAGTGCACACATCTCCCATGATCCTCACCCTCCCCTAGGTCACTTTATGGAAATTGGATGGATGAGAGTTCACTCCATCCAAGGCCATTTAATTTGGAGGAGGCACACTCCACCAAGTGGAATCCTCTAGATTTATCTTAACTCTTGCACTCGCAATATGGCTTCCACATCCCCTCCACATCACCTCCATACCACCTACCCCTCCTCTTGCTCAAATCCTAGAAATGCCCTTCCATTTCCACTATTTTAGGGAGAGTTCATGTGCTTATGTTGTTATGCTACCAAAATTTGTCCAGTCACCCTTGCTTCTCTTGGAGAGTCACCTACCATAAAAAAATCCTTTAAGAGCTCAACCATGGTGGCTACGGAGGATGCTTGAGGAGCCCAATGAATTTAACTCTCAACTGTGCTTAGCATGATCGATATCCAACCATATCACTAGGACCCCATAGTAGGGGTACCTTACCCCTCATACAATTTGATCTCAACCATCATTGATGGCCATACTGAACCAACCATCCTTTATGGTTATGTATAACCAACCATCTTTGATAGTTACCCAATGACATGGAAGACAAATCACCAACACACCAAACAGGTAGATGGAGGTAAAAGGCATCTTGTTTCTTTGTTTTGTGAGCTTTTAAAGTAATTTTGTAAGCATCTACATGGTTTTTGTAATGTTTTACTATCTCAAATTTAACAAGGACATCATGTAATTGAGGCCCTTTAGATGCTACTAACTCCATTTGATTTGCATGTTTGCAGGTCTTACAACAACTAAAAAAGGATTGGGGTGATCTAGGCACAACACACACACAAAACCACCCACAATATTTGATTGTGACATGAAGAAAAGTTGCACCTAATAATTTATTGTAAAAGGGGTCATCCCCCTTGTTTTGATTCAACAGATATCATGTTTTAAAAATTCCCTTTGGCAGGGCTTGATTATACTCAAAGACTTTATTTTCTCATAGTATACATGTATATTGCTTGTCTTCCCTTTATTTTCTATTGCAAGGTGCATTTTTTATGCTTACAAAATGGCATGCCTGGTGGGACCATTACCTCTAGCTCAATAGGAATTAATATTGCATGTAGGAGTATAAAGATAGTAGATATTTTGTTCTTAATATTTTATGCCTAGTGGGTTATATTTTTGGGTCTTTCATTACTATATATTTTTATTTACCTATTTTACTAATGCTCTGTTGTTTTTTTATATAGACTTGTTGCAATGAAAAAAGGTAGTTTTGGTAAGGGTTTAACATCCTACCCTCATCCCTACTTAACTATCACTGATAGTCACCAAAAATAGTTGATAGCTATATAGACCCAACCATCCGTGACAGTCATCAAATGGTACTGACAATTACTCACACCAACATCAAACATAGAAAGAAGTCTAGAAAAGCTTATGTATCACAAGTAAGTCTCTAAATTAGCTAGAGATAAGTTGCTTGTATTTGCTCTTTTGTTATGTCTTCCTCTTTAGTGTAGGGAAAGTTTCTTCTTAAAATGGTTTAAAATATTTCCTCTATAGAATAGTCATAGGCCTTCCTATCCCTTGTAGGCCTTTCTTCTTTGTTTTCAAAAAATAAATTTAAAAAAAAACATGTTAGAATTGTTTAATTTATTGCACTATTTTACAAAAACAAAAAGGAAAAGAAAAGAGCATGGTAGCCTAGGTTTCTTTCTTGCAAAAAAAAAAGGGGGAAAGGAATAGGTTCATTTAGGATATATTTTAATTGTTTTCTTAAGGTCCAAAAAATAAAAAGAAAGAGAATCAAAGTTTTATTTGATAGTGCAGTTGCCTTATTTGCATTGTTCCCTTGTTTTTGTTTTCATTAGCTTAAAATAGCCTAGCACATAATAGTTTGTTTAATTATCCCTTTAGCTTAAGTGCATTCTCTATTTTAGGTTAAATTTGTGATCACTTAGGTAGTTTAGTTGCATCATAGGGGTACTCCTTCAAGTTCCTAGAATAGGTTGCATCCTTAGTCTCCCTAGTCCAATTTAATTGTATCTATCCTAGGATAGATCTTGTTTGTTATTATCCTCAGGAATAGGTCTCTTTGTATCTATAATGAAGTTACCTTTGCAAATATTTCTATCTACATTTTTGAAAAGTTACACTCTCTGTACATAGACTATGTCTGGGATATAGGTCTAACCGTCATTGACATTTGGTATTGTGTAACTATTACTGATGGATGCTATCTGTCAGTGATGGTTAGGTTTTTGCAATTGGCACTGACAGTTACTACCCATCAGAGGTGGTTTTCCTTGTGACTCAGACTCATTCTAGGGACCTTGACAATTTTTTTTGCCACAATTTGTTATAGATTAGGTACTTTCTATCCTATCAGTAGCCTACATTTTCTTTTAAACTAGCATTGTAGGTCATAGTTGCATATAATTTTGGATCATCCTAAGGTTAGATTTGTTCATTTTAGTTGCACTTAGTCCCCTTGCATCGAAAACACCAAAAAAACAAAAACACACAATAAAAAACTCTTACACATACTTTTGGCACTCTTGATTTTGCACTCGTTTGTACATATACAGTGTGAGGAGAACCTCTTGGTGAATTGGACTTCATCCCTAGCCATCAGTTGAGCTCTTATAATATCGCCTTAATTAGTATGTATAGTTTCCTAGATTTCATCATTGGGATACTAGTTATCCTTGGGATTAGCTCAGGGTAGTCTTTTAGGTTAGACACCCTTTGACCATAAGGCTTAGTAATTAGTGAAGTGTAGCTGTCATTTTTGTTTGAGCCTACCCAAGGGTGAAATGAAAGTCTAGGTATATTGATAGCAAGACTAAGACAATGTGGCCTCCCTCATCAGGTACTTTTTGATCCCTTCGGATACCCCTTACCAACCCTCCATCCTAGGAAGTCATATCAACTCTTCGTGTCTTATTCCTCACAAGGGGGGTGGGTACGAACACACCCTTATAGAATTCACTCCATCACCCACATTTTATAGTTCCTAGGCATAGGAACACAAAACACACATAACAAAAAAAAATAACCACTTTTAAAACTATTTTCCACCCTTCCAAAACTACCTTACCACTTTTCAAAATTTCACAAAACAGTCCAAAACATCACAGAAACATTTCAAAATATTCAAAACCAAAAAATAATAAAATGAAAATTGATTGATTGTTTGTTTGTTTGCACATTTATTGAATTTAATTAGACAGTGATTCAATTCTTAGAAAATTTTCTAAAACTTGCCCATTTCACCTCCATTTTCCATAAGCCTACCACTCTTGTATTGCATTCTATTTCCACTAGCCCATGGTCATGATTCATCATCAAGCCTAATACCAAGTGCAAACCTCCATGACCTATTCTAGTCAAACCTCCCATACCTCGACCATGCAAGTCTACCATGAAAAGCAATCCTAAGAAACTCCTCACTACTCATACCTACCTAAGGGTCCTCATACTAGATATGACCTTGGTATGATGCATCGTGTCGTCCATACCACCATTCATAAGACCACTCACTTTGAGACTTCTTTGTCTCCCATGCACCCTTTCTTCACACCCATTGATAGTGATACCTTGCACAATTTATATTATGGGCTTTTTCCGCCACCTATGTTGACACGACCATCCTTAACATTTCTCAACATTCCACCATGCAAGATCACTTCCTTCCATCAAGATAAAACCTATTCACACATCCTATAAACCCTTCATTTTTGCTATAACCATGCTCCCTTTTGAGACTACAATTGCTTCAACTCAGGCTCCTTGGTTAACATCTACTTATGATATTGCTAATGTCTATTCAACCCAACTATCTTATACACAATTTACCTATCCTTCCATAATAGGTAATTTGGTGGTCTTTGATTCAAACCAACCATCTTCATATAATCAAGTCCATCCATCACAAATACAACATATCCTAGCATCTTCATCCTACACCCATTCTGATCCTAACCATTCTCAATCTACCCAAGTAAATGTTATCTCTCATATTCCCACTTCAATCCCTTTTGCAACTTACCCTCCCTCATATACTATCATTCAACCTATTGGCACACAAATTGCACAACTTCCTCCATATTATTCTTCTAATCCTTCTACTAATACTTCAATTTCAATTCAATAAGGTTATCAATCCCAATATCCTCCCTCTCATTCACGTGAGTGTGATCTACCGGTAAGGATGCCACTTACATTATTTGTGATGTGACCTGGGTTCAATCCCCAAATAGGATGCATATAAGAAGTATTACTCAAAAAATATCCTCCCTCTTAGAGCTATTCTTTTGTGCAACTAGTGCCCACCAATGTTTCTTATCAATAGCATCCTCCCTCATATAACACCCACATTCCCCAATAATAGTTACAAGCAAAAAATATGCTTCCTCCTCCCACATCAACTCAAAATTTCTCCTTCACCCAAGATCTATCATGGGTATCTCACCCATCGATTTTCTAAGCAACAACACTCACCTCAAGGCACCTATCAATGGCTATTGATGCAGTTTCAAAATATACCTCCAATACATTATCAACAACCACCTCCCAACCAACAACAACCACATCCTCACCAGTACCAACCTCCACTAAACCCACCTCATGCACCTTCCACTTCCATGCAACCACCTCCTAACTACAAGGTATATGCTCAATACCAACAACACCAAAATCCTCCACCCAATCCATATGGGGCCCACTCACAGTATCAATCCCAAATGCCTTCTTACCAATAGCCTACTCAGGTATCATATCAAACCCAATCATAGTAGGTGCAACCAACCCCCACTTACCAATAACCCACATCCTACCAACCCCCATCCAACACCTACCCATAATCCTACCAAGTGCCCACCACATATCCAAACCAACCCCCACCTACTTAGCCCCTTACGTAGTAGTCATATCTTCCACCATCTTACCCTCACCCTCAACCATCTTTGGATGCATTCCAATTGTTGGCCAATCGATCTGATATCTTAGAGTTATAGTCCACCGGTATTGGATATCATAAGCCTACCCTCCATCAACTCATCAACCACCCAATTCATCCCTCCATACCTTCACCACCATATCCTCCTAGTTTTGAAGTGCCCAAGCTTGAAAAATTCAAAGGAGAAGAGGATCCTCAAGAACATGTAAGCACCTTCATGAATACCTATTTTGTGATTCAAGACAATGATCCTCTCATGCTCCACACTTTCCCCCAAACCCTTGGGGGAGCCACCTTGGAATGGTACAATCACTTGCCCAATCATAGCATATTCACTTTCAAATAATTGGCCAATCTCTTTCTAGAGCACTTCTCGCTCAATGTTAAGAAGAAGACCACATTAACCGATCTATATAATCTCGGCCAATTAAAAGATGAGCCTATCTTGGATTATGGCACTCGATGGAGAGTAGTAATAACCAAATTTCCCTTCACCTTACCTATGACTAAACCCACTTGAGTTTTAACAAGGAGTTTCTCAAAACCTATCTCTTTACTGTTGCAACTTCAACAATATCGAACACTTGAGGAAGCTTTAACTCAATCCAATATCATTAAAGAGATCAAAATTCAAGAGGGTAAAATAAAGCTTAAGAAGAAAGAGTGGCCTAGCAAGAATTCTAAGGGAAATTTTAATAATCAATCTAAGCCTACCCAAGTCAATCAATTGGTGTTGACCACACAAGCCCCTCCACAACCACAACCTTAGTGTCCACCTCCACAAAAACCACAATCTCACCCTCCACAACAAAAATCTCAATAGTAGTATCCCCCTCTGTAGCTTTCCTATCCACCATCTCAACCAACATACCAAGTTGTACCACCTCCACCCCAAATCCAAAATTCCAATCAACCAAAAAATCATACCAGATGCTCTAACCCTTGGCCCCCTCACAATTTCACCCTTCTCACCGAGCCACTTTTGACCATTTTCCAAAGGCTTTATGAGGCACAAGCAATAACCTTACCACGAGTGCAGCCAAAGGATCCTAATAAGCCTAAAGGAATATATTACAAGGAACATCACTTCTGTGTCTTCCATCATTATAGGGGCCATGACATCAATGATTGCATGCAATTTAAACACTTGGTGCAAGACTTAATTGAAAGGGGGACTATCCAAGTCGACAACCCTCTCACCCCCCTAACCAAAACCTTGGTATTTACCAAACCCCCTTGCCCCAACATGGGGTAGCATAGTCAACTAGTGGGCCCTCAACCTCCATCACATCACCTAACCAAGTGAATCACGTTAATAATATCCCACACTACCAAGGTTTTTTTGGTATGATTCATGTGGTCACTCAAAATCAAAGATATGTTGATCGACCATAAAAATCTAGTGGCCCTTCCAATGTGCCTTTAGACCAACCACCACCACCACCAATGCAACCTACACCACATCCACCAATTCACCTAGCACCTCCCCCTCCATGACCAATCATTTCACTGAGGAGACATCTCACCCACAACCTCAAATTAGCATCTTCCAAACTCTCGATCTATGAGATTATTCAGTAGTCTCCCCCACATCATGAGGCATTGATGGATATTATTAAGTCCATAAAACTTCAAGCACAAGATCCAAATACCTTTTCCAACTTTATGGGGAGCATCCAAACTTGCATGGAGCCATCAATCACTTTCTATGACTATGAGATTAAATCTATGCCAATTGAGTTACCTAATCCTCCTCTACATATAGTGGCTCACATAGATTGCAAGCCTTTCAAATATGTGTTGGTCGATATTGGCTCCTCCATCAACATAATCACCTTTGTTGCTCTTTAGCACCTTAACCTACCACCCTCTCATGTTGTAGCTTCCACCTTCACTCTTTGAGATTTCAATGATACCTTGTGCTCGATGCTTAGAATGATGGTCTTGCCCATTCAAGTTAGTGTAAAAACTATCCACACACTCCTTCTTATCCTTGAATGGGAAATGCAATACAATATGCTCTTGGGTAGACCATGGATTAGGGACATGAGATGCATCCCCTCGACCTTACACCATTACCTCAAATATATTCATGAGGGTCATGTCCATTGCATCCCTACTGATGACAAACCATTTAAGTATTGCAACTTGATATCCAATCCATATGAGCCTCCCCTTCCTTCCACCCACTTGACCATCACTCCAATGACCTATCAACCTACCATCCACACAAACGCCTAGCCTACTCAACCCCATGTGCAAGTCACACGATCCAATATTTCATCGACTCCTTCCCCCTCTTTCCATCCTTTACCTCATGATCCCTCACCTTTGGCATCTCAAACCCTCCTATTGTCCCTTCGTATCCCCCCTATACCTATTTCTTTCACTCTCTACCCATGTGTCTCCCTACCAACCCCCATCACATTATGATAATCCTCCCTATTTGGCTCAACCCCTTCATCCTAGCTAGCCTTCATCATCCCAACTTTTCATGACCAACCCTCATCCCTCTTCTACCTTTGTCACCATGATCATTAGACCCACATCTAACATCTCCTCCCTCTTACCTATGCCACCTTATTCTCCATTACATCCTACCACTTTTCTTACTCCTCCTCATCCTAGACCAACCACCTTGGTTACCCGATTCCCTAGACCTATCCCTATGGTCTCTACACCCCAGTCATCCACAAGCATGCATATCGCTACCACATGCTTGGCCCCCACCACCACTCCTCTCATGGTGAGACCTTTGGAAGTCACCCCTCCTATCATACATCAAAATCCCACTCTCCTATTGGTAATTGAACAAACCACCATGATACCTCCACCAAAATCTACCACCTCATCATCACTCCCAATTTCCCTAACTATTCCCTCATCCACTCAACCTAACCCTCCACCTCATCTACATTCCTCTTATATGCATCCCTCCATCCTTGATTCTACCCACATTTTCCTCATGCCTTTGTTACCTCCTTCATCTAAACCTTCACCCTAGGTTATAGATGAAACACTATTTTTTTCATCATTCAACCTATTACTCATTCAAGTTGTAGTTCACATGAATAAACCTGGTATAGGCAAGTATTTTGTTTAAAATATCACCTTTACACAGCCAATCATCGAGTCAATTAAGGATTATGACCACCCATGAGATCCTACCCTAGCTATAGGTATGGTCTATCTTATGGGTTATTCCCCTAATTACATTAACTTTGTATATGGAGGACTTGATAATAGCACATATCAACCACTTGATAGAGAATATGAACCATATTTTTATGGTAATATAATCTTGTTATCAAATCCTTCCTTTACCTTATGATACCTTCACCATTTCAACTAGCATGGCCATGGCCTTAGATGTTATAAGCAAGACACTCACAACATTATTTAACCCCATAACCAACCATCTATCAATAGGTTAGGTCTAATGTATAATCGTTCCTCTTCACCTAATATCCTCACAGATGAGCTTCAATGCATCACCCTTGATCTCAAGGAGGACATCGATGATATTTGCATCAACCTCAAATCCATGCACCTTTCACCTGACGATTATCCTAAAGTAGCCACCATTGATGCCATCTCACTTGATTCCTTGAAAGATGAACTCGATGAGCTATTTTATCATCTTTCAATGTTTTCCAATAGTTCGAAAGAGGACTCATCCCCCATTATACCCATTACCAATCCTGTGGATGATGGTCATATCTACCTATTTCTATTTTTCAATCCTTATCCCATCATTTCCATCCTCCTTCCTTTAAAGCATACTGGTTTCCCTATCCAATCACTACTAGCTCAACCCTACCCTCATCCATCCATTGGAGCACAACTTTTCCCTCATGAGCATGGGAACCTAAACTCTACTCCACCCCCTTACTTGCTCCCACAAATCAACATGATCTCCATCAATTTATTTGCTCCACTTTGCAATCCAAATTCTCCTTTTAACCCCATTCACATTAATCCTAGCCTCATTAACCTTGATCATTTTTCTCACCTCCTTTCCCAGCTAATTTCCTTCCATCTAATCAACTCTTTTGTAATGTCATCTTATATATTCCTCTATTGTCTATTGATGCATTTTTTATCAAGTTGGCATTACCAAGGATGAATCCTCACCTATCCCTATCTATCCCTTTGATGACATACACATTATTCAAACTCTACATCAGTTAGAATAAGGTTCGTATATACTTATTAATGATATCATCAACATCGACCTTAGCACTAACCTTGAAAACCCTCAGATAATAAAGTTTAGCCAAGACTTTTCAACTAAATAATAGGAACAATTTATAGCATTGTTAACTAAATACAAGTCTTTTTCTGGTCCTACAAGGGCATGCCTAGCCTAGATACCAATTTAGTGGTCCATAATCTTACCTTGCACCCTTATGCTAAACCAATTAAATAAAAATTGTAAAAGGTTTTAGACATGGATTTCATTCATGCCTAGAGTGGCTTTAAAATATGGTGCACATTAGCAAACCCAATGGGGATATTCATGTATGCACTAATTATTATGACTTGAATAAAGCATACCCTAAAGATGACTTTATTTTTTCCAACATCGATACACTTGTGAAATCTACCACTGACCATGAAATGCTTTCCTTTATGGATGGCTTCTCAGGATATAACCAAATTGCAGATCAACACAAAATATCATTTACAATATTGTGGAGGATATTTTATTACCAAGTTATACCATTTGGCATTTAAAATATGGGAGCTACCTATTAGCATGCCATGACGTGCATTTTTCATGATTACATGCATGAGATCATCAAAGACTACGTGGATGATCTTTTAGCAAAATTCAAAACCTATCTTGTGCACCTCGATGTACTATGCAAGATTTTAAATTGAATTTTAGAGCACAAAATATGAATTAATACCAAGAAATATGTTTTTGGCATTAATTATAGAAAACTCTTAGGGTTCATAGTATCCAAGCAAGTGTAGGCAACAAATCCACCTCCCAGAAGAAGAAAAGATCCTTGAATTTACACAGTTTTGGTCAATTTTACTCATTTTTTATTAAATTGTACAAGAGTCAAAATGTACAAGCTTGAGTAAAATGTACAAGGTTGCAAATGTATGACGTGCAATGAAATGAAATTAAGGTGAAACGTACATTTAGGGTTAATTTGATAAAAATCAAATTAGACCTTAGTAAACCTTGTAAAATAATTGTTTGAGAATTAGTTTGGAATGGTAGTTGTAAATATTGTGATGCTTTAGAAACCATTTTGGAACAGTCTAGGCATGTATTATATAGCCTCCCTATTCATTTTTTTTGGTTTTTTCATTCATGTTTGTTCATAGTTCATTGTTGTTCATTGTTGATGCATTGATATATAATTCATGGAGTATTGATTGTGGAGTTACATACTGTTCATTGTGATTATTGTTATGGTTGTGAGCAATGTCAATGGCTATATTGTATAGGATTACTCATAATCTAGATATTATAGCAATTCTCCTTATTTCATTACCCTTATGAATTCCACCATACGTATTTGGTTGTTGCAGGTTATGTAGTTAATTTTTGATGCATAACTTGGCATATTTGATGGATGGAATTGCATGATGAATGATCCTGGTTATTTTCTAGACTTGGTGTGAGTAAAGGAATTGATTATATAAAGAGTTATATTCATACCTTGATGTTTCTAGGAATTTGTATAATTTTTGGAATTGTCCATGATGAATACAATTCATTGTTAGTGAATTAGGGTTTGCATGTTAGGAAAAATTGGAGCAATTGATACATGGAAACTTCCAAAAACCTATCTTGGAAGGATTGGTAGTGCAGAGTGATAGATATGAATATTAGTTGTAGAAATGGTTCATACAAACTGTACAAGTTTTGTACTAAATCGTACAAGTTGTTCATTTACCCGATTTCGTAGTATAGCCACAACTCAAAACCTACCAAATAAGGAAATTTCTAGTTTGGAGAAATCAATTAAAAAAACCGATTGATTTAACTTGTAAAGCATGTTCCAATGAATTGGCCGAGTACCAAATTACCAGGTGCAGTGTTGTATGATTTGGATTGTAAAACTGTACGATTTGGTGACCGTACAAGCTATTTTGGCAAATTGACATAGTGTATGATGGAGACCGTACAAGCTGTATGATTTGTGCAAGTTAGGTTATGAGACTTTGATAATAATTCTAGAGCTTCCAAATCACCTCTCCATAAGGAATAATACATCATTAGCTCTATCCTTGATACCATTTCCTATTAAAATTGGATCATATTAATGCAATTGAAGGAACTCATTGTCATTTTAGAAGATCATGGAGGATTTGAAAGGGTGCTATATTTGGAATAATTATCATAGTTAAAAGGATCCATTGATAAATTAGGTAGTGCCAAAGAGCTCTATATTTGGTATTGTTTCCTTATCGAACTTTGGTATTTTTGTTAAATTGGCTTAAAATTCTTGCAATTAAGAAGATTTTGCAAAAGTGACAAATTATTAGTACACAAATTGGAAGTGAATGACAGACACAAGTCTTAAAATGTGTAGGAGATGGGATAAAGGAGAGGATATCCCAGTTAGGAGGAGCATGATAATTGCTCACAGAGGAAATGTGAATAGTTTTGACCATAATACACATAAACCAGTAATAGAGCAAGTATGGACATCTAATAAAGCAAACATTGAGAGGTTGGATACATTGCTGATCGATATGGAAAGAGAGGAACAAGAAAAACCCAAATTCAAGGAGAAAATTGACGTAAGTGATGGTGTTAATGAGGAAACAGTGCAAGATCAAGGGGCACGGATGGTAACACCTAAGAAAGTGGTAGATGGGTTGCAAAGGAGTGTGATGGATAGGAGTCAAGAACCAAAGCAATAGTACACAAGGTCTCAGGAGGAAGGACCAAGGCCAAAACCTACACACTAGTGAAGGAGGTCACAAAGTGAAGACACATAGGATATTGGTAGATGATTTTTTGGTGAATACAAGATTCCTCACGTAGATGGTTTTGACGAGGACCAACAAAGTGAGTCACTATAAGGTGGAATCAATCAAGGATTCCAGGTGATACTTTATCAAGCGAATAAGAAGAAACACCACCAATGACCCACATAGGCAATCAAGTAGGAAATAAAAGATGCCCACATTTTATGGGGGAAGGAAAGGAAAACCTTATTAGAATTAAAGTATATTACATCATTTGGGTTATATAATGTAATGTACCAAAGGTACATAGTTAGGATATTAGATTACTTTAGGGGGAAGTTATCTAGTTACTTGAGGAAGAAGCAACATATGCACAAGTTAACTAGTTGGAGTGTTGGCCAAGAAATCCTTCTTCCTATATGAAGGGGGTCATGATTCACTTTATTTTGTATCATTTTTATTCATTCAATAAGATTTTAGATTGCTTTACAATCTGTCTCCTAATGTAATGATGCTAAAGCTATAAATGGTATCAGATTTACGGTCGATTCTAGAGAAGAATAGGGAAATTCATTACTATAGGTTTTGAAAAATATACGTGCCTTGGATATACCACTTGCAAATCCCTTTGATGTTAGATCATTTAAAAGATCTTGGCAAGAATAAGGAGAAGATTAAATTAAGTGGAAGATTTGGGAAAATTGTCACCAACCGACAATAAACCCAAAAAGAAGAAGGTATAAGACTAGAAGGAGACCTATCAAATCCAAGAAGAATATTATAGAGAAAGCAACAAGCTTGGGGAACCTACTAACCAAAATCTACATTCTCTACAAAGCATTTTAGCTTTAAAAGGTATGCAACTTGGGTGCAATCAGATTCATTGATTAAACTTCAAAATTTTTGAGTCATTCATCAGATTTGTTAAATCATCTTATGATAGATCAGAAAAGTGCAAAAGGAAATAAATTCTTATAAAGGTTCATTTGCACTTTAGTTTGGATTTGATTAGATTACAAAATTACATCTATCAACTACTTATCTTATATCTTGAAAAATAAGACTAGATCCTACAACTATATTTGTAGTGAATTTTTTAGATTATATTTGAAAAGTTGTAGTGGAATTATTAAGAGCATATTTAAGAAATCAATGGAGCAATAAGGTGAATTTATTTTTACCATTTATAGTGCATCTATTAAGCACTATTCTAGTTAAACTATTAACTAGTTGCTCTATATTTTTTGTGTTGATTAAGAAGCACAAAAAAATTTGTAGCACTTTAGTGACCAAAAGAAGCCACCATTACAAGCAAAAATGTGGAATAGAAAAACCACCATTGAAATCCTTGAAGGAAGCCTCAAATCGAGACCTTGGAAGTCTCAATATTCAAGGAGAATAGAAGGATTATTTTTTCAAGCACAAAGTGCAAGAATCCTCATTTCAATAGCTTGGATTGACTATCATCCAAAATAATCAAGAAGGATTATAAAGATTCTTTATTTTAGGTGAAAAAATTATATATTACAAAAGGTAACTCCTTTTTTCCTTTGAATAACAAAGGTTTTACCATTTACAGGGGGACAGAAGGACGTTTTTATCTAACATATTTACAGCCAAGGGAAGGAGCTATGCAAAGATCACACAAGTAGTAGATTTATGGCCAAAAGGAAGAGCTACTGGAGATCTTACATATTATTGTACAACAAGATTATAGCTAGGCGAAGGATCCCATATGACCAACAAAGTTGCAGCCAAATAAAGAGCTACTGAAGAGCTCACACATCTAGGAGTTGAGGTGTTTAAAAACACCATTTTTCTTCTATCAAAATAAAATCTATAAGGTAGTGCATCACCTACAATATTGGATCCATTGGAATAAGGGATTAACACTCGTGTGTACGTAGAAAGAAGGATTATCTATGTCAAAGACAAAACATTGGTGATTCTAACTAGTAGCAAAAGAAGGAAGAAATCAACATTAGAAATATGTAAACAAGTGTAGAGTGAGGAAGCTATACCTAAGGTATCCATTGAAGCGATCATCCACCAAGAGAAGAGATCAAAGGTATGCCATAAAACCATGTATCTATCCAACTATAGCCATCCATCGCCCTCTTCAAGCCAACTTGCAAAAGAAATCTTACATACAAAGAAACAACAAGCCCACATAGGGTGCAAAGATAAAGTAGAAATTAGGGTTGCTTTGAGTGTTAGAAAGAAGGCTTGCATACATAAGACTCATAGCATGAATTCTCTACACATTCAAGAGTTCACCTAAAGGGAGTTACACTCAGTTAGATGGAGTTGAGATTCATTGGAGGTTACTACCAACCTCATAATTATCGAAGGAACGTCTATCACCATCGAAGAAACACTCACTATCAAAGGAATGCTCATCATCGTTGAAGGAAGCTAGCTCATAATGCTTTGCGTGACACTTTTCATGAAGACCATCCTCCTTAAGATGTCGATCTAGGAGAGGAAAATACATAGTAGCATAACATAACCAAGCAAAGCAAGGAATAGTCAAACTGAGTTAATATCTCAAGGTGAAATGTCTATATGCCATTCAATTGTGTAAGGAAGATAGTAAAGATGTCATAAATCCAACATTTGGAGAAGCCCATCAAGAGATATTTGAAGTTGCCAAATTGCAGAAGTAATCAATCATCAATTGAAGGATAAGTTTTATCATGACCCGTTACCCTTGAACCCTATCGAAAGGACATTAATTGATTTTGGAAATCAATTAATGTTCCACAGTAAGGTATCAGAGACCCTAAAGAAGTTTACAAAATTCCAATTTAGGAATTTTGAAGGAATTTAGGAGGGAAAATAATAAAAATAATTAATCATGTTTAATGTTTAATAATAAGGTTAATTGCATTTAATTTTAATGCAATTAAATGTCCAATTCTTATTGGGCACTAGTATTATTTAATACTAAAAGCCTATCCTATTTTCCCTCATGGCATAATTTGGTTGGTGGAGAGAAAAGTGAGATTCTCTCCTCTATTTTTTAATTAGGGATGCTTTGGAGGGATGTGGACCAAAGGGGGACACAAAACAAAAAAAAGGACCACCTATCTTATCCATAGTAGGACCCTTTTTCCTACTTTTGGCTTACACTCCACATGGTAGCTTTAGGATGGCTGGAATGGTAGGTGAGATTCCTCCAAAGTCAACCTTGCAATACCCACCTACCAAATAGTAGTAGGTGAGCCACCCTTTTTATTAAAATAATTAGGTGCCCACAAAGTGGACCCAATTTTGATTGAACTTAAAAGGACTCTAGTATTATTAAATAATATAAGAATTATCCTATCCTCTTGGGAATTATCCATTTGGCTTCCCTACATTGGTGGGAATAAAAGGGAGGTCTCTTCTCTTATCATTAATAGTCCTACCTTTGTATCTATTCTATACCTCAATAGTATTAGTTTTGTATTTGTTCCCATGAAAAGGGAACACAAAACAAGATAAGGTCACCTACCTTATCCTTATTTGGACCCTCTTCTACTTTTTGGATTACCCTCCATATGACTTGATAAGTCTTAAGGGGCCCAAGGCATATTTTAATAATAAAATAATAAGGCCACTATTTGGCCATAAGTGGGGAAATTTTCCTATAAATAGAGGACACCTTGGGAAGAAAGAGGTATCTAGGAAATCTTGAAGCTTAGGGAGTATGCTCTCCACTTTGGTGGATCAGAAACCAAAAAGCTTTGAGAAAGTACTAATAATTAGGTAGAAGGGAGGGAAGTCTTGGAAAACCTAGGGAGTATGCTCTCCACCTCGGTGGATCAGAAACCAGAAGGTTTGAAAGACTCCCTAGTTGAAGAAGAATATATTTAGAATTGTCCTTTGAGGCTAAGAAGATATTAGGTTGTGCTGAAGAAAGAGGAAGCAAGAGGAGAAGATACCCAATTCAAGTAGGATCATCTTGCAAGGATTCCAGGTTGGGGCTTTCCACTCTACTACTTTACTAGATGCTTGTTTGGCTTAGCATTTGAAGTGAGGATGCTTTATGTTGCTTGATTATAAAGTTTAATCCTAGTTAATGATCTGTGATGTATTGGAGGTATGAGGGCTTACTATAAGTGCATAGAAGATAGTGATTTTCTATGTATTTTAGTATGTAGAGTGACTTACATGTAGATAATATGATTACCATGCATTGGAAGAAGGGCTAACTTAAGTAAATCATATATCTTGTGTTGGAACCATTATTGGGTTTACCTTGAATAATCAAATAGTATTGTATATGTTGACTTGTTATATACATGGTATCCAATAGAAAAGTGAAAGTTTTGCATTTATGCTTTGAAAGTTGTCAAGTGATCATTCTAGCGCTTTGTAAGATTTAAATTGGATGTTTTGATTAAAGAAACCTATTTTAGTTTAAATGCCTTGTTTGGTAATAGAGTTATCATCATAAGTATGGTAAACTTCTAGTATTGAAGGAAAATATTGGTGTCTTTTTCCTTAGGGAGAGGTATGGGACTCTTCCTTTGATTGGAGATAAACCAATCATATGGTGGTATGGATTGTGCAATAAACCTTACTTTACATGAAACCTAGGGTGAATATTAACCCATGGTAGGTTAAATGGATGGCCACATGGTGGCTAGGAGCTAGAAGTGAGAAGGAGCTTAGGTAGCCAATGGGGGCTATGTGAACAATGAATAGTGTATAGTGAATAGTAAATAATGAATAGTGAATAGTGAATATGAATAGTAACTCTAGCACAAAATGACTAGAATTCAATGTCTACACATGTCGATTATGTGTGTAGGAGGATGAACGTAGAATTCATTCTATAGTGAATAGTGAATAGTGAATAGTGAATAGTGAATAGTGAATAGTGAATAGTGAATAGTGAATAGTGAATAGTGAATAGTGAATAGTGAATAGTGAATAGTGAATAGTGAATAATGAATAGTGAATGAATAGTGGAAATATATAACCAGTTGATAGGGAAGGGAAAAATAACACCCTTTTTACTATGCTTTAATGTGATCAAATTTTTGCAAATTTAAGAAGAATATTTAGAGGAAATTATGGGGTTTCCTCACTATATTCAATCATATGATTAATGACCATATATAGGATTTATGGACTGATGAAATTGGTTTGGTTTGGAGGTTAGAATGGATGAGAGGAGATTGAATCCTCTCAAACCATGAAATCTATAATAAATAATTAAGGAAAGAATAGACAAGGATCTATTCTTGGTTTGGCATGGATGCATAGAAAATGTGAGATAAATACTACCTTAATATGATTAAGGTTCTAAATAAGAGTGGAAAGAGAATCCATTATTGAGGAAGTTATAAGATTCCTTATTCATACACTTAGTATGGATACTTAGAGAAGAAAATAATGGATTGGTATTCATTCTTGAAGGAATTTATAAGGTTCCCTCCAAAATCGATGAAGACTTCTCCAAAATGTGATTCCAATGATTATCATAAACATGTGTAAGATATTAACATTCATATGATGACTTAAAGGAATGAACTGGTAGAATCCTTAATTGCATCATTGATTTTAAATGAACAGGTGGATTCCTTTTTTGTATGAGAAATACCTTAATTTTGTAATGATGACTTAGAGAAGGAGTTGGGAAACTTCCTTAATTGCATCATAAACATGAGATGGAATAATGGTATTCCTTGACTTGTATTTGATTAAAAGGTATCGGTAGATACCCTTCTATACTTGTAATCTTGATATATTAAGTTTATGAATATGAGGAAAGACTACATTTTGGAGGCTGGATTTTTCCTGTCAGGGTTTTCCCAGGATAAAGTAGTGTGTCATCCTATTTTGTGGATTGATGTGTTATTTCTTGTTCCTATTGCTTTTAATTTCAAAATGAAATTGATATATGTGGATGAGATGGTTAAAATATATAACGGGATAGCTATGCATGTTTACAATTGAATACTATTCATATAGTAGTTTCATTTATTTTTTTTTGGTAAGTAAGAGAATATTATAATTAACACCGGGTTTTAACTGGTTGACCCAAAACCATTTTACAAAATAGGGTCCACTGACCAACTGGACAAAGGCCAAGCCCTAAAATTTTAAACTGACAACAAAAAGGGCCAAGACCTACTCTTCCAACAGAATACAACCAAACTAAACTATGGAAGCCTAATATTATGGCCATCAGAAAAGAAAGACGCAAAATAGAACTAACAAAGACAAAAACTAATCATGCAAGCACCATGCAGAGTAGCTTGTGCCCATATAAAAATAATAGAATATGGTCAAAAAAACATCCCATAGAATGGACAGCCAAGAGGCCAAGCAGTATTCCTTGTAGTCCTCATCTAACTTCTTATCATCCTCCTTGCCATCATATTTAGATTTTGCCTTCGACTCCTTGTGCCCCTGGAACTGCTGGCTATAAAACAGAAGATTTAGAGAATCACACAAATCAACAGCTGCACTGATGAGGCCAAACAGACTCTTCAACTGGTTGATACTGTTGGAAGCTGATGAAATTGTCATCTTCTCCAAGACTATTATGGTGGGGTCTGGTACCTCATTTTCAGGGATCTCCAACACTTTGTTATTTCTTTCTAGGGCCTTTTTGTGACATCGAATCTAAACACACCTTGGGAAATACTTGAGGCCAAAGCGGATGTTTCCCATGCATGAATTTGTAGATAAAAAACCTATATCAGTGCCCCACCAGCTACAAAAAACACTAGTTGATGATGCTAAGAATGTATGCATAATTTCTAACATGTTGATTATTTAATGATATGTGCTTGTGCCATTTACTTTATGGATTAAATTGGTTAAATGTGAATGATGCAGATAATTATTTTTACTTCTTGTATTCAATAGTTATGTGGAATTCATAGAAGCTATTCATAATGGAATATAATTTTTGCTTAAGTGGATCTCTCATGTGATGTTTCAAATCTATGGTTATGATGAGTAGATTTTATCATAAAAGGCTCCATTAGTTTATGTTCACCTCATATACACTCATTATGGTTCAAATTAGAACACATTGAAATTCAAAGTGGAGTAAAATCCACAATGAGGCAAAAATTGGTCTTGAACTAAAAACAAAAGCAAATATTATATCCTAAAATCTAAGGTGTTGAGTGTGCTTGAGGTGGGGTACGCCCTTATTGGACAAGTGATGTTGTTTTTTAACAGACTCAATGTATAAAATGAAAGGGTTGTCTAAACAAAGAGTGAACCATTATGTATCTAAGAGATTTAAAGTTATATAATCATATTTAAGATGGCATTCCATGGATTCTTATCACGATAGTGATATTTTTGTCTTAGGAATCTCTTCTAGATGAAAAGAATCATATATAAGACCTATGAATAACCATTAATAAGGTTATTTCACCTATGATGGTTTTCCATTGGTGTGGTCCTCCATATTCAAGGCATTCACCTACATACTAATCTTGGTGGATAGTATTTTTATTGGTGATTTTTCTTTTATGGGATGAAACATTACGCTTAGCCAGCGTTCTCATACCAATGGGGTGTGAGGGTTTTGTAGAAGCTAATCACTTCTACCTTAAGAAACTCTGATCAAGTCTTAATAGCTCTTGATGCTATATGCCTTGATAAGCTTTGATACAAATGGAATGAGTCTATCTTAGGTCATGATTATGTTCCTTGCCTTATGAAAGATATATGAATATAAAAAAAATTGAGTGGTTGAGTAGTGACAACTGGGGTTGTTACAAGTTTACACCAGTCAAAGAGGGATCTTAATTACCTATAAGCGCTATGCAACATGTAGCTACAAATTTACTAATGTAGAACAATGATGAATTATTGAGATAAGTTTTTTATGCTTGTCTTAACATAAGGTTTATGGAGTTATAAGGAAATATATTTCCATTAAACAAGCATACTTTAGATATATTATTATTTACAAAAGTTATCAAGGAGGAATGAGCAATATTATTATTGTCAAAATAAATTGCAAATATTATTTTCTAATTTTTCCAAACTTGGGAGTTATAAGGAATACAACATCAAATTAGGAATTGGAAATTAGAAAATATTAAATCAATCAAAGAGGGGTATTTAAAGAGGTTTATTGAAAGTCTTCAAAATTGGTTTTTTATAGTGTTGTTTCAAAAACACTTAAAGAAAGGAAAATAAATACCAAATTCAAAAACCTCTTCAAAGAATTAGGGCTTAGTTAAATAGGAGTAATAAGGAGATAGAAAATATGTTTTTTGTATTTACAAAATGTTACAAAATAAACTTAAAATTGAACTACAATTTACAAAAGCACTATATTTCCTACTCAAAACATTCTAGGGGTCATAAGGTATTCTACAAAACTTAAATTTTTAGATTCTAAATTCATCTACTATGGATTATTGGTATATAGACTCAAGAGCAAGAAATCATATGACTGGGAACATTCATTGGTTCAATTCCCTAAAATAGGTACATAAGAACCCAGTTGTTATAATAGACAACAAAACATATGAAGTAAAAGAAATTGGAAATATTCTGATAAATATAGGAGATGGAAAAGGAATAATCAAGTATGTTTTATATATTCTAGGATTGACTACTAATCTAATTTTTGTTTCTCAACTCATGGATCAAAAAATAACAATTGAGTTCAAAGTTTTCAATGAAAAAACAATGTCACATCTCTAGGCAAGGAAAAATGATAGCACCAAGTTTCTACAAAATGGTCTATTTGTTCTAGACACTACTACTCACTCAACACTATTAGTAAAAGCCTTAGATCTATGGCACAAACATCTTGAAACTTCAATGAAGGAATTATTAAAGTATAAAATGGTTGAAGGACTACCCAACTTATCTCCTAAAACTAATGTATGTCCAAAATGTTTAGCAGGAAAACAACATAGAATTCCTTTTGAACTGCATCAACACAGAGGTCAACAACCTTTAGAGATAATATATACAGATTTATGTGGACCATTGAGGGTTGATGCTATTGGAGGACATAAATACATTCAGTTATTTATTGATGATCACACAAGGAAAATGTGGGTATACTTCATGAAATACAAGTTAGATGCATTTAATTATTTCAAATAGTTTAAACTCAAAGTAGAGAAAGAATAAGGAAAGACTATAAAAGCACTTTATTCAGAAAAAGGATGAGAATTTATTTCTAAATATTTTGACTTATTTTTATAGGAAAATGGAATTAAAAGATAACTCACTACAACATATTCACCTCAACATAATGGAATTGCATAAATAAGAAACGGGTCAATAATGTAAATGGCTAGATGTATATTGAAAGAGGCACAACTTGATCACCAATATTAGGTAGAAGTAATACAAATATCAGTCTACATATAAAATAGGCTACCTACAAGAGTACTCGAACATATTACACCAGAAGAAGCATGGTCAGGGAAAAAGCCCAACATAGAAAAATTGAAAACCTTTGGGTATAAAGCCTATATGCATATTCTAAAACATAAGAGGACTAACCATGGCAGGTATATTTTCTAGTTATGACAATGAATCTACTTGATACAGGATACTAGATCCATCTACAAAAAAGGTCTATATTAGTAGAGATGTAATATTTTATGAAAAAGTCAAAGTTGACATAGAAAAATCCAGTGATGACACAAAAATTATCTTAGATCTGTTCGAAGAAGATATAATAAGAATAGGGAACAAAATCTCCTAAAATAGAACCAATATGGCTCAGGGATACACTCAGAGAAGCAAATCTATAAAGGATGCCATATCTTACTACTATAATACCTTAGACTCATAGCATAACTAGAATGAATAGAGTGATGTTGCATAATATAGTAGAACCAAAATCAACACTACATGCACTAAATGATTCACACTAGAAAGTAGTAATGGAATCTGAATATATGTCACTTAAAAAGAATAAAACATGGAATCTAGTGGAATTACCTCCTAGAAAAAGGGTAGTAGGATGTAAATGGGTACAAAGCAGATGGAACACTAGACAAATACAAGGCTCAATTAGTGGCAAAAGGATATAATCAAATAGAGGGAATATACTATGAAGAGAAATTTTCACCAACAACAAGGGTGACTACTATCTGAACAATCTACACACTAACGACACATCAAGGATGGAAACTTCATCATATGGATGTAAACAATGCCTTTCTTAATGGTGATTTAGAAGAAATTTATATATCACAACCAGGAGGCTTTATCACTCAGAGACAAGAAGATAAGGTATGCAGATTAAAAAAATATTTATATGGTTTAAATGAATTTATATACCAAGAAAATTGAAAATGATATCTTGATCCTCATAGTATATGTTGATGATATTGTAATTACTAGAAGCTCAGAAAAATTGATAAGAGGTATCAAAAAGAATCTAGAAAAGGCATTTAAAATGATAGATCTAGGGTTTATAAGTTATTGTCTTGGTCTAGAAATTTATCAAGGAGAGGAAAGAATAGTGATCACTCAATCAAAATATGCAAAAGCCCTTCTAGAAAAATACAAAATGATAGAATGCAAGCCTAAATATACACCAATGGAACAATGGATTCAATTGTCTAAAAATTATGAAAAACCACTACTTTTAGCTACATTATATCAACACTTGATCAAGAGTCTTCTATACTTAACACATAACCAGCCAAATATAGCTTTTGTGATAAATTATCTATCACGGTTCATGCAATAACCAAGAGAAAGTCATTGGAAAGTTACATAAATGATATTGCAATATATAAAGAAGACTAAAAACTATGGACTACCTGATTTAAAATATGTCAAAGAATTTTTCTATAGGGTTACTCAGATTTAGACTATATTGGATCCATTGATGATAGAAAATCTACCCTAGGATATGTCTTCTACCTCAAATCAGGATCCATATCTGGGCACAACAAGAAACATCATACAATAGCACAATAATAAATTGAAGTAGAATATTGAGCAACAATAGATACCACCTATGAATCACTATGGCTACAATACATACTAGCCGACATGGGAATTAAACGAACTCCAACCATGACATTTTGTGATAATCAAGGAGTACTAAACCTGATCAAGAATCCGATCATACATGAAAGAATAAAACATATTAAAGCACAATGTCATTTCATTTGGGAATATTTTTAGAATAAATACATCATCCTCAAGTATATGCCTATAGAATATCCGATAGTAGATATCTTTACAAAGGCACTTGGAAAGATCAAATTTAAAAAATTCAGAGAGCATCTATGCAATTCAACGAAATCTCATACCCAAATAATTTAATACAGGGGGTGTTATAATTAGAGTATATTATATCATTTGGGTGATATTATGTAATGTACTAAAGGTACATAGTTAGAATATTAGATTACTTTAGGGGGAAGTTATATAGTTAATTGAGGAAGAAGAAATATATGCACAAGTGTCAGAATGCATGTGTGCAAGGTATCCCATTGTACAACTAGTTGGAGTGTTGACCAAGGAACCCTTCTTCCTATATGAAGGGGATCATGGTTCACCTCATTTTGTATCACTTATATTCATTCAATAATATGTTCTATTGCTTAGCTTTTTATCTTCTAATGTAATGTTGCTAAATCTATCAGACTCAATAAGACATATCGAGACATGTATAACCATTTGGAGAGCAAATGGTGTAGACCAACCAGATGAATGGTTACATATATTTCCTACCTCATTACAAGGACTGGTCATATATTGGTACCTAAAAGAGCAGAATACACCAAACTTCCAGGATTGGAATACAATGAAAGATACATTCATTAAGGAATTTCACCCTTTGAAGGACAATGGAGATATTGTAACTGAACTTTGTGCCACTAAGTGGTGAGTAGAAATTATGTTTAGAAAATAATCATTTCTTTTCCTTAAATTATCAATCTAGTAAGTTCGTAAACTTACAAGTGTCATGCACAGTACTAAGTGGTGAGTAGAAATTATGTTTAGAAAATAATCATTTATTTTCCTTAAATTATCAATCTGGTAAGTTCGTAAACTTACAAGTGTCATGCACAGTATATGCCTACAGTGTGGGGAATGAATCATTTTGTACCTATTTAGTTTGGTGGGGGTGTTTGTGCATTTTTATTTCAGCCAAACCAAATAAAATAAAGTACAAAAAAATAAATGAATAAACTAAAACTAAATCTAAAATTAAAATGTAGAAATAAAAGTGCAGGAAATAAAATTATAGGAAAATAAACACAACTAAATTAAAATAAAGCTAGAAATAAAACAAGAAATATAACTATTGAAAATAAATAACAGAAAATAGAAGGGGGAGGACTATTGCAAGGAGTGGGTCTGGGCTCCCACATATAGTCTGCCTGTCTAATTACATAAATATTGCTTTAATAAAAATAATATTATTTACAATTCTATAGAATAAAAGAAATATAATTATTCTAGTGACTATGTAAATAATTGACCTTGTATTCATCTGGCCTATGTTATTATATAAAACATAGCCAAATCTCGTTACAATAATATATTGGTCTATTTTTAATCACATAACGTGATTTGTTACAATCGGTTTATACACAGATATTATTCTCCTATTAAAAGCATGATTGTTCACCAAAAGGATAAATATAATAATCCTTAGGTGTACGTAATAAAATAATCCTAAAATAATGCATCTTAAAAATAATGTTTTTAAAAGCTTACATGGTCAACTTAGAATAAAAGTGCTTTATTCTATTTTAATGATAATGCATTGTTTAAAATCTAATATGCATAAAATATGAATATTTCTCCTTTATCTTTTGTGCAACAACCTCCTTGGAAAGTGCATAGTCAATTGGTCAATCGATCAACATTGGTTTGGTCAACCGATCAACGTTTGAACATAGCTCCATCTTGTAGTCGAGAGGTAGGCACATCAACATGGTCAAAATTAAAGCACCGAGAGTAAGGTACCATCAAGAGTAAGGTATCAGGAGTAAGGCACCATCGATGATCGGGAGTTAGGTGCCTCCAATGGTCAGGAGTTAGGCACCTCTAAATGGTCAGGAGTTAGGTGACTCCAAATGATTGGGAGTTAGGCACCTCTAATGGTCTGGAGTTAGACGCCTACCTCCACCACTTACCATAGTACATTTCAAGATGTCTTTGTGTATCACCAGGTAAAAATGGGATATATGGTCAAAAACACCATATTAGTAGCAAAAACTTGTATTTATACACATTTTTCACTAAAAACACTAGTCAAGCATAATACTTCATTTTTTATCAATTATATGTAAAATTTATATAAAAATACATCTCAAATGTTAATTAAACCAATAATGATGCCTTTAAAAGTGTATATAAAATTAGCATTTATGGTGCTCATCATCCCCCCATGCCGAAGATTTGACATGTCCTCATGTCAACAACCCCCCAAAATTATTTTATTATATATATATATATATATATATATATATATATATATATATATATATAATATAATATATATATATATATTTACATGGGAGTAAGGCACCGTCGGGAGTCAAGCGCTAGGAGTAAGGCACCATCAAGAGTAAGGTGTAGGCACCTCTTTTTACTCCATGTCAAATATGTGGCATGTCCTCATGTCACAATCCCATGATACAGTTTTTTTGCATTGAAAATGGTCATGGGGTAATGAAATTTTTCTCATGTCTGAGGCATGCCATGTGGCTAAATTCTAATGGGATATTTTGACAAAGAGAATTATGGAGGCATCTACTGGTATTAACATAGAAATGATTTTTAAAATAACTATGCACATAATTAACGGAAAACTTAGTACATACCTGGGTGAATTTCATAGAACATGATGTGTATGATGCTGATGGTGTGAAATATATTCATGTTATCTATAATCATGGTGTATTAAAAAATGAGGTTGTTGTGACATTGATGTATCTTGGAGGATTTTTTATCATCTGCCTTCAACATATGTATTTTTCTTCCACTGAGTGTTGCTACACCAACAGTGAAGTCATAAACATATCATGATCGACCATCAAATTGTGAGCAAATAGTTAAATCAGAACCACTATAGAAAATTATGAGGTCTCTTTCTCCTTTGGGAGTCAAACTCGCAATCCTCACCCAAAAATATATTGACATGGGGTCTCCAACATCAATATTCTCATCATTTTATGATTGGAAAAACATAAAAAAAAATTGCATGAACACCAACCATTTCTTGATCTTGTTGTATCCAGAAGGAATCTATCAAAGTGACCACACTATTCAAACACAGATTCAGGACCACATCACCACTGCACTGATTTTGATAAATGTTACCTATGGTGTGGTCATCAACAACACCAACACAAGCCCGATTCTTAGAAAATCTCTACGGTTCTTCAAAAATTACCATGACATAGGTGGGCCAAAATAATGTTGCAGTCTCAAAGAAAAAATTATTTGACCCAGATACTTTCATTAAACAACAGGTTGCAAAACTTGAAAATTTCCTTGTGTGTGGATGATTTGTTTAGTTACATGGAGTAATATGTTTTAAATTTTTGCATTGACAGATAACTCATAGCAACTATCACTCTTACCATGTATTCGACCATCCGAGCCTTCATGCTACTTCTTTGATAAAAACACATCTGTTATAGTAATACTACCATCACCATCATTGTAGAGATTACTATAACAAATAACACCAAAGTAGGTCACATATGTTGTTCTCACCAGCTATTAAAGAGCCACATGTTCCATTTTTGCATAGTGATCGAATTTGGTGAGATCAAATTTTAAGATGATGAGTGTGGTCATCTGCCACTACTTTTGACCACATCTGAAACATGTTTGACCCATATCTAGAACCTACTTTTTGGTATAGAGTAACATCATATACATATCTTCATACAAGCTAGATGTCATTGTCATGATGCAGCATTGAGGATGAGATGCAAAATGAAACAATGTCAAATCTTTTCATGCAGACGTCATTTTTTTTTTGAATGTCCAACACTGCAACCAATAGGAGTTTCCATTTTTACCCATTTGTTGTGCACCGTATATTTCTACAATAGAAATTCAATAGGAAGAAAAAAATAACAATTTCAAAAAATATCATCTTGTTTCACTCCTATTCATTATTAGTTGTTGAACACTCTATCTTTTTGTTGTAGCATTGAGAATAAAACTATTGAAAACCTGTTGTTGTTGATAGAATGAATGGTGATATGGATGTGCATTTTCAAAAAATCCACATAGCACAACACTACACATTGGTTATCACACTGTAGACTAAAGAAAACAACCAACAAACCAAAGATGGTAACCTTTAAATTGAAAATTCCTTGAACACTACTCTTGGAAAATTACTGCACAAGCAACCGTGTGAGAATAAAATACTTAATTTATATGTTGCATAGGAAGTTCCTATCATCATTTTATCCACATTTACCACCCTACTATATTTTTACTGGAATCCACACACTTTTTTTTCATTTCAGATTTTTTTTTAATTTCGATGCAGTTTTGGTGGAATAAAACTATGGATCAATTCCAGATCAGATCTGAGTTAGAAATTTTACTTTGTGCCCTCTTGTGCTAGTGTCAATATGCAATGACAATTATTTGCTTTCCAGGGCTATGACTAGATCTAACTATATGCAAACAATAACTGAAATTTGAAAGTGGACCAAGTTATTTGAGGCTCCTCTATTTTATTTTGCTACTACTGGTTGAAGATTTCTCATTCCCCTTCTGAACCAAGATGGTTCTAGGAAAAGAGGATACTCTCTACCAACCAGTAGAAAAAATAAAAGCACCTATTTCAAATTTGAACTTCAACTTGGAGCCTTCTTAATAGAGGATTCTGGTAGGTTGAAATTTTTTTTTTAAAAAATATTTGGGCACTGTGCTTCCTAGTGGAAGATTGACACTGCTTATTGATGCCTTATTCCAGGTGGTAAGAATGCACTTCTGCATTGGTTTTATTGTAGGCACTATCTTCCTAGAGATAAGTAAGTACCTTTTTTGCATTGTTGCACTCCTAACAGGGCACAAGATTGCTATATTTGTTAGGCCTAGTTTAATATTGTTGTCTACAAATAGAACTCAAGGCCGTATCCTACAAAACTAAACACACAAAATCAGGAAAAAAGGAATCATGGAACCTATGCCTGATAGGCCTAGGTTACCCAATACTACCTATAGATTGCATTCATGGCATCAATTCCTGCAAAGCAAAATAAAAAGAAATTTTATGTTATGCAAGATAGGTTCCATGCAGTTTTTTTAACCTTTTTTTTCTAAATTTGGGAAATAACTCCCAACCATAGGGAGAATTCACATAGTTCACTTTTTCACATATCCTACTCTTTTTTTCATAAGGAATGCGTGAGCATTCATCAAAAATATTGGTATGGTATGGGGTCTTCCCCATGTCGATGTCTGATCTAGTCTCACAAATATGAGGCAGTTGTAAATGGAGCCCATTCACTGGTACTCGAACATCATATTGGCACTCTACTCCACTCTTGGTGTAGTGTCTCTAACTCTAATTACCATATACTCAGGCTATAATAGTGGTGCACTTTGTAGAAAAATTTTCCCCAAGTTCCACAGCCACCTTGGACTAGAAGCCTTTCGCTTGATCAAGGTTACTTAGCCTACCTTCGAGTGCCTATGTTGTCAAGGCAAACTCTGCTCGCTTCACCTATTTGGACTGGATGCTACACGATTGAGGTACACAAGATGGTTCATATAGTGCTATTATGAACTCCACGTATAAATCTCACTTTATGAAATCTTCATAGATAACTCCTTATTCATCTACATCGCACTTCATGCTATCTCACAAAACATAAAAAAATATAAACTAAAGGTATTAAAGTAAAATTCTAAACTAATGGTTTTACAATAAAATTTTAAACTAATATATATATTGGACACTGTGAACAACTTTCAATGTGTTTTTTGTGGTAATAATGAAGGTGGTATCTCCCCCATATCTACAACTGAACTAGTCTCTAAAAATCATCCCTTTCTTTATCAACTAGTTTGATATGTTGTAGCATGAGAAGAGCATTTTCCTTCATGGCCTCAAAACCAAACTCTTTCAACTTATTGGTAAAATGTGTAGGCTAGCAAATGACTATATATATATTAACTTAGAAGGAAACATGGTGTAGTAGTATTCTAAAAACACGTGCTAGTTTCTGATTCACCAGGTTGCCTTAAGCACAAGTGAATAGCATACTCCATAGCAAGATGTTATTTTTAAATTATTCTCTCTTTTTATCATTAAAACTAGGAGTTTTGAGGTATAATTTCCTAATGGTTTTTGTGTAAATAAACACATCCCTAATAGTTTGACAGTAAAATTTTTCAATTGTTTTATAATATCAAATGAAGATTGCACCATGTATCTAATTTCATGAAACCATTTATAATATGATGGAATCCTTCATTGCCTAATTTTTCTAAATTTTTAACAACATAATTTATTTCCTATTTCTACACTTAAGATGGTACATTGGGTTCATTCCCATATTTACCTAATAAGCTAGTAAATTTAAATTGTTGCCTATGGGATTCAGCTCTAGTTGTGCCAACAACTATTTTGGCCATGTAAAAAGTGTTGGAAATATTGAGTATATTGGTTGTCATTGATGTCAAAGGTGAAATGGTTGAAAATCATCTTCAAGGTTGAAATATTAAAGTGCAAGGCAAATATCTTCAAGGGTACAATAATTGTCAAGGTAAAAGCATTCTTCATGGTTGTGTGTGCAAGAAAAGGACAAGGTGTTATTTGGTTAAAAAGGTTCTCCATAGTTATGTTTGCAAGAAAAAGACAAGGTTCTCCATGGTTATGTTTGCAAGAAAAATATAAGGTTCTCTATGGTTATGTTAGCAAGAAAAATATAAGGTAGACAAGGTTCCATTGAAAAAGATTTATTTATTGCAAGGTTGAAAAATATTTCAAGAGCAAAAGATGAAATATTAAAAGATAAATTATAATATTTAAATCAAGGTTTAAATATTATAATAAAAATAAACTTGAATTTTAAATGGCATCAAAATTTAAAATTCAAATTGTGGAAAGGGAGCCAACGTCTTCCTAAGATTCCAATTGCATATATAAGGAGTAATTTAAAAATTATTTGCAACATTGTAGAGATTAATGCATAGCGCCATTCTTTCCATTCATGAGAGCAGTAAGGAGAGTGCACAGAGTTGAATGAAAGGGCAGAGTGAAGTAAGGAATGCGCATGGATTTTAATGCAAGGAGGACGGTGCATGAGCCTCAAGATAGGAGGTAAAACTCGATTGGTTCCCACTGAGCAACTAGCCCAAGTGGCAGGCAGACCTTATGCAAGACGTTGACATTGAGAAGGTTTCGGGTTCGAGTCACAATGGCAGTTGATTTTTTTTAACTATGTTTGGGCAGAAGAAAAATTAATAAAATTTTGATTGCGCACCTTTGGTTCCAGTGGGTGGGCTAGCCTAGCTGGCACTCTAGCTTACGCTAGAGCATGGGCTCCATGAGGTTTTGTGTTCGACTCTCTTCGGCGATAAAAGTGGTAAGGGCATTAAATTTTGTTATAAAGTTTTGTTTGGCAATTAGGGAGTCATAAGGGTGTGAGTTAATAAAGATTTGTTTTTGCAATTAGGGAGTCATAAGGGTGTGAGTTAATAAAGTTTTGTTTTGCAAATGAGGAGTTATAAGGATGTGTTATAAAAGCTTTCTATTTTGCAAATAGAAATTATAAAGGTGTTTTATAAAGTTTTTATTTTGCAAATAGCATAAAGAGAAAATACAAAGGGGATATTTTTGCATGTGAGAATAGGAGGTATAAGGTTTATGAAAGGGAAATTAAAATTATTCTGCACTTAGGGTTTTGGATGATTATAAGGTACATTATTGATATTGAAAATTATTTGTCTTTTACAAGTAGGAGTTATAAGGTGTTATTGTGGTTTGATTTTTGGTTGAAATTTTTGTATGGTGAAAAGTAAGTTTGAGGGGTTTTGATAATTGTTAATGTCCTATATTTTGAGAACAAAAGGAGATTCATTGAACATCATTTTCAGATTTCATTGAGCACATATTTTTGAGAAGAAAGTTAATGTTGATGGTTTGAAAGAGAAATCTACTAACCAGTTTTGAAGTGGCACTTTGAAGAGGAAATTATTTTGAGATAGGTTTTTGAAGGCATATTTTCATCAAAGCAAGCTAAGAGGTATGGTGACATTATTCCTTATTTAAGGTGTTTGGTTGAGCAAATATTTCTAAATCATAAGGTGGAGAAATAAGGATTATATATGCATTGTTTGAAATATTTGAGTTAGGATTTGTGAACAAAATGTGCTTCATTGTTTGAATGAATTTATGAAGCTTTTGTGCATTGGTTTGAGTGACATTGAATGTGGATGAGCAAGTATTAAGAAACTAGTTTTGTGAAGCAATTTGTGCATTGGGCTTGAGTGATATTTGGAAAGAACATATTGAAATTATATTACATATTATTTTCTGTGTTTTTGAACAAGAAATTTGGGTAGAATATGTCTAAGGTACTTTGATTAAAGCACGGGTTATAAACAGTTTTTGAGAATATGTTAGAATATATTTGAGCAAAGACAGTGATAATATAAGAGCAGGATCACAAGTTGTTTTGAGCAAGCCTTTTGAGAGGGATTGTGAGTAGTTCTAAGAAGAATTTATGAGTAGTTTTGATAAAGGCTTGTGAGTAGGTGTGAAACAGATCAGTATAGGCAGTTGAGAAGATTTGATAAGAGTTGAGCAGAGTTGAGAGCAGGCTTAGGAGCCAACTAGCGCAAAGGGGATAGAGTTATCCTATGGATAGAGGTCCACAAACCAGAGCAGTTGGGATAGAGGTCTCTAGTGGATAGAGGTCCACAAAATTGAGCATAAGAGATTGGTTTCTCCTTTGGATAGAGGTCTATAAACATTGTAATAGGGATTTGGTTCCCAAAAGATTTGTTGAGAAAATTTATAAGAAATATTTTCTCCGTGGACGTAGCCCACATTGGGTGAACCATGTTAAATCCATGTCTCTCATGTGTGTGATGATTTGTGCATTATTTAATACGTTTATATTATTGTTGTTATCATTTGGATTAAAAAGTTTAAAGTTTCATCTTATACTATTCACCCCCCTCTCAATATAAGCTTGTGTTCTTCAAAAATGCCCTTGGTGGACTCATGCTTCTTAGGTAGAGGATATATAGGTAATTTAAATGGACTTTTTAACTAACCTATGGATCATAACACTATAGTTTTGACACTCCCCAACAACAATACCAAAATGGTGAGCATAAATTATGTTTAGAAAATAATAATTTATTTTCCATAAATTATCAATCCGGTAAGTTCGTAAACTTACGAGTGTCATGCATAGTATATTCTTGTAGTGTGGAGAATGAATCCTTCTGTATCTATTATTTTGGTGGGGGTGTTTGTGCATTTTTATTTCAGCCAAACCAAATAAAATAAAGTGCAGAAAAATAAATGAATAAACTAAAACTAAAGCTGAAATTAAAATGCAAAAATAAAAGTGCAGGAAATTAAAGGACAGGAAAATAAACACATGACTGAATTAAATTAAATCTAGAAATTAAACATGAATCTAACTATTGAAAATAAATAACAAAAATTAAAATGAGGAGGACTACTACAGGGAGTGGGCCCAAGCTCCCACAGATAGTCCACCCGGCTAATTACATAAAGATTACTTTAAGAAAAATAAGAGTATTTGCAACTCTGCAAAATAAAAGAAATAGAATTATTCTATTGACTGTGTAAATGATTGACCTTGTATTTGTCTGGCCTACGTTCTTATTTAAAACATATCCAAATCTCATTACAATAATAGATTGGTCTATTTTTAAGTACATAAAATTATTTGTTACAATCGGTTTATATGCATATATTATTCTTCTATTAAAAACATGATCGTTCACCAAATAAATATAATAATCCTTAGGTGTACGTAACAAACTAATCCTAAAATAATGCATCCTAAAAATAATGCTTTTAAAAGCTTACATGGTCAACTTAGAATAAAAGTGCTTTATTCTATTTTAATGATAATGCATGTTTAAAATCTAATATGCATAAAATATGAATATTTCTCCTTTATATTTTGTGCAACAACCTCCTTGGAAAGTGCATAGTCAATTGGTCAACCGATCAACATTGGTTTGGTCAACCGGTCAATGTTTGAACATAGCTCCATATTGTAGTCAGGAGGGAGGTGCCTCAAAATGGTCGAAAGTAAGGAACCATGAGTAAGTTGCTATTGAGAGTAAGGCACTAGGATTAAGGCACCACTGATGATCATAATTAGGTGCCTCCAATGGTCGAGAGTTAGGCATCTCCAAATGGTCAGGAGTTAGGCACATCCAATGGTCAGGAGTTAGGCGCCTACCTCCACCATTTACCATAGTAACTTTCAATATGTCTTTGTGTATCACCAAGTCAAAATGGGATATATGCTCAAAAACACCATATTAGTAGCAAAAACCTGCATTTACACATATTTTCCACTAAAAACACCATTCAAGCATAATACTTCATTTTCTATCAATTATATGCAAAATTTATATAAAAATACATCTCAAATACTAATTAAACCAATAATGATGCCTTCAAAAGTGTATATAAAATGAGCATTTTTGGTGCTCATCACTAAGCAGAAAGTTGATGAAGATGTGAAGTCATACAATCATTGATTGAAGTAGCTGGTGGATAAGATGCAAATGCCTTTAGCGGATGTGCTAGTAAAAATATGGTTTGTAGATGGGTTGTTACCTAGATACAAGAAGAAGATGAAGGCAATTCCATTAGCCACATATGAAGAAGCCTTAGAAAATGCAAAGAATTTTAAAAGTGAGGCTAAACAAACAATCGCTGGGATGATAACACATGTAAGACGTGATGATTCAAATAGTGAGGAAGATGATACAATCCAATAGATGGTACAATCATTCCAAAAGGAATTTGACAAATTAATTAAAGAGGTGAAAGGAAAATTCAAGCAAGATCGAAAGGACATTTGGTGTACAGATTGCAAGTCTGAAGGTCACACGAATGTGACTTGTCCTCACAATGATTATTGCCATATTTACAATGTACTTGGACATGAAGTGATATAGTGTCCATTTAATGCAAAGGTGCACCCATAGGTTCTCTCTATCCAAGAATAGGAGGAGAAACCAAAACCTCAAGGGAGTGGCCAGCAAGCCACCAGTGGTGGTTATAGGAATAGCCATAGAGGGGGAAGATAGTATCAAGGCAACCGAAAAGGAGGATAGAGTTGCTTGTAGTATGATTCAGATGGAAGACCAATCATACAATGTCACAATTTCTAGGAGTGGGGGCATTTTACGAAGAACTATCCTTCACCCCAGAAATAGGAGATATAATAGACAAATACTACACACATGTGTAGATGGTGTGGTCTAGGGAACCACAAGGAAGCAAATTGTCCAAAGCATGTGAGTTCTAGTAACCCGTAGAACATGAATTTTTTGGACATAGAGGTACCTCCAGTTAGCGAGGAGATCGAAGAAGTACTAGCCATGACAAGGAATCAGGCTAGGAAGGACAAGTATCCTAAACCTACCAAAGAAAAGAAGCGATGGCAAGTAGCAAAGAGGGTACTTGATGAAGAAGCAAAGAAGGCAAAATAATTGAGAATAGTGGGAGAAAAAGAGTTAAAGAAACCATTGGAAGACAAAGTGGTTGTGCAAAATTTGGCAGCACAAGTTTTGAATACGACTATCAAAATTAATATGGCAAGTTTGCTAGAAGCCATCCCATCGTTGCATAAAGTGATGGTGGAAGATATAAAGCCTCATAAGGTGATGGAGGTAGAAAGCCAGCCAATCAAGGAAGAGGAACAAAATAATTACTTTATGGACCCTACCATATTGATGATTGATGTTGGGAAGAAACTCACATTAGTCCATATGGAGATCTTGGGGCACAAGCTGACACAAGTCATTGTGGATGGAGGATCCAACGTTAATGTGCTACCTAAGAAGACTTGGTGAGAAATTGGTGCTCCATCATTATGGGCACCTAGCTTCCAATTATATGGTGTTGACCAGTATGGAATAGAGACAAAGGGTGTCTTAACCGCACAACAAGTTAAAATAGTTGACCAAGAATTTATCTTGGATTTTGTTGTGATTACAATGTAGAAGCCAGCATATGATGCCTTGTTGGGGAGAGGATGGCTAAGAATAGCCAAAGTTAATCACAACTGGAGAAAATATCAGATCACCTTTAAGAAGGGACAACATAAATATATGATCAATTTGAATAACTAGAGGATCAGTGAGGATATGGCCATGACTGATGAGTCAGGCAGTTCTTCTGGTGAAGAGGGGTATGAGCCTAATGAAGAAGGGATGTTGTACCTAGAGGACTGTAGTGAAGATGAAGCTTGATCTGATAGTGGACTGCTCCATTGGAAAATGGAGGAGTACAAGGTTTTTAGCCCACCTACCTCTATATTGATATAGAGGAGACCATGAAAAACAAGATGAGATGAAGGTCAGCTCGAAACCAAAGAAAGAAGAAGAGGAGAAATGGTCATTCCCTAAAATCTTTGCAGAATACACAGTGGGAGATGCTAAAATTGATGCGAGACCAATGCATCCTATGAATGTGGAAAATGCAGTGATAGAGCCTACAAACATTAAGTATGAAGGACCTCGGATAGTGGATGTAAACCTAGGAACAAAGGAAGAGCCTAGGATGATCCACTATGGTGATGACTAGAACCCAATATTGAAAGTAGTAACTTTCAAGATATTCTTGGAGTACAAGGATGTCTTTGCATGGACATATAAGGACCTAAAGGAGGTACCACCAGAGTTATGTGTCCATAATATTACGCTAATGCTTGGGGCACAACCAGTGAGAAGAAGACCATATATGATGAACCCTAAGTATGCCGCATTGGTAAATAGAAATTGAAAAGATGTTAGAGGTAGGCATCATTTTTAGAGTCACTACTAGTGACTAGGTTTCACCTATTATGGTCACCTTGAAGAAGGAAGTGGATAAGATCCAAATATGCATAGACTTCAGGAGTCTGAATGTAGTGATGATCAAATATCCCTTCCCTATTCCCTTCACAAACTCAATTCTGGAAGAGGTCGCAGGACATGAAATTTATTCATTCCTGGATGGGTTTTATGGGTACAACCAAATAAGCATCACCGAGGAGGATAAGTTGAAGACCACATTCATTGTGGAGAATGGCATCTATGCATATAATTGAATGCCATTTGGGCTATGTAATGCCCCAACCACATTTCAATGCATATTATTCTGTATATCTTTGATCAATTGGCCACAATAAATTTTAAGGTATTTTTGGATGATTGGTCCATTTATGGTAAGATCAAAGATCATTTACCTAGCCTCAGTGAATGCATGAGCAGGTGTAGGAATGCACAAATCTCCCTAAATCTAGCAAAGTGTTTTTTGATGGTACCTTATGGGAAACTATTGGGACATATAGTGTGCAACGAGGGGTTGAAGACCGATCCTAATAAAATCTATGTTATATTACACATGGAGGAGCCATATGATGTGATCTCTTTAAAAACCTTCCTTGGATCCATAGGATACTATCGGAGGTTTATCAAGAATTATGCACATGTGTCCTACCCACTGGATTCTTTAACTAAGAAGAATATTCCCTTTAGATGGATGGAGGAGCACCAAGGAGCCTTTGAGGAGTTAAAAGCTAAGCTGGTCAGTAGTCCCATTTTGGTGTTCCCTAATTGGGATAAGGAATTCCATGTCCATATTGATACCTCAAACTTTATGGTTGGATGTGCATTGGCATAGGAAGGATAGTTTAGGCTGGATCAGCCTATATTTTTTGCAAGCCACCTATTGTCATGGGTAGAGAGGAATTATAGTACAACGGAGTGAGAAGCTCTAGGGATGGTATATGTTGTGCAAAATTTTAGGCATTACCTATTGGTAAACCCTTTTGCCTTCTACGTAGATCATCAGGCTTTGTTGTACTTAATAAATAAGCTAGTTATACAAGGATGAGTCAGTAGGTGGCTCATCACTTTACAAGAATTCATATTTTGAGTAGTAGTGTGACCTGGTAAGAAGCATGTGATTGCAGACTAGTTGTCTCGAATACGATCAAGAGAACCTATAGGAGCGGGGATTCCAGATGAATTCCCTGATGCTCAGTTATTTGCAATCAATGTTGTTCCATCTTGGTACAAGTTGATTGGATAATACCTATCCATAGGGGAGTTGCCACAAGAATTGATGGCAACAGAGAAGAAGAAAGTAATCATAAAGTCAGCTCCTTTCCAGTTGATAGCGGGATTGTTGTACAAATTGGGTATTGATGGTATCCTAAGAAGATGTGTAATGGATGAGGAAATTAAAGTCACATTGAAAGAAGCTCATGAAGGATTGGTAGGAGGACACATGGGGCCTGATGCCACTGCTCGAAAAGTACTCTTAGCAGGATTATGGTGGCCCACATTGTATAATGATGCAAAGGAATATGTAAGAGCATGTGATACTTGCCAGAGAGCAGGGAAGCCAGTACGAAGAGACTTTATGCCATTACACCCATCACAACCCCAGGAACTATTTGAGAGATGGGGTTGGACTTTGTTGGACCACTGAGAACAACTCATAGGTGAAAGTGTTGGTATATCATGGTAGCCATTAAATACCTAACAAAATGGGTTGAGGCACAAGCACTACTAGATAACTCAGAAAAAAGTATAACACGATTCTTGTACGAGCAAGTAATTACAAGATTCAGTATTCCACTACAAATAATGAGTGATCGAGGAGGTCACTTTGTGAATGAGATCATCAAAAAGTTGATGATTGATTTTAGAATTTGGCACTCCTTTTCTAGTCCGTATTACCCTAGAGCTAATGGGTAGGTGGAAGTGACTAACAAGGTATTAGTGTCAACCTTGTATAAAACCTATGGAATAGAGGGAGCATATTGGGAGGAAAGGTTACCATCTATTATTTGGGTATATCAAACTACCTTTAATCCAATGATAGACCATACACCATTTTAGCTAATGTATGGTCAAGAGGTAGTAGTGCCAGTAGAATTCTTGGTACCTAGTTTATGGGTAGTTGTGGAGCATCGCTTAGGTGACCAAGAGAGTCTAGAGGAAATACTAATGACACTAATCAAGCTGGATGAGAGAAGAGTCATGGCACAATGGGTGATCGAAGTGGCCTAGAAGAGAAGGAAGTTGTGGCATGACAAGCACCTTCAAAAATTAGAACTTAAGCAAGGCGACTTAGTTCTAAAGTTTAATGGAAAATGAGAAATCAAGCTGGGTAAGTTAAAAACCTTGTGGCTTGGTCCCTTTTGAGTTGTAGAAGTGAGGGACAATGGAGCAGTTAAACTACAAAACTTGAATGGGATGGAAGTGCTAGATACTATAAATGGTTCGAAGTTGAAGCCATATAAAGTACAATGTTTATTTATCACTTTAGAAGAAGTTGAACGAAGACAACAAGCTCAGTCTAATGAACAACAAAGTAGAATTCAAGGCCCACCATGGGAGGACCTTGACATGGGACTCACATGCCTATTCACATAAGGGGAGGAGGCAAGACCAATTATCAAACAACAAGAGTTGGTACCTCGACCCGGTGAGAGAAGAAGGATGCGAGTACACGTAAGGTTCACAGATAGGATTGAAAGGATCGAGGAAGAAGATGAAAGAGGGATTCCTCCAAGGGAGAGAAGGAATCTAAAAGAACAAGGAATGGTGTATCCATAGTTGGAGTATAGAGAATTACCCCAACCATCAGAATATCGATGAAGAATGAGACTAATGGTTCGATATGTGAATATGATAGATAATTTTGATATGGAAGCTCCAGAAGGGATAGGAGGTGACACTATAGAGGAAGAGCTCATCAAATTCTCTCCATTAGCTCAGATTGGACTATTGCAACAAAGGATACGACATCATATCCAATAGTTGCAAGAGGAGTATGAAATATTGTAAGGGCACACTACAAGACTCCATGAATAAACTATCCAAGACTTGGATGAGATGATGCAAATGATGGATGAGAAAAGGGTAGTGAGGTCACAAGAATTAGAAGGTAAAGGAAAAGAACATGAGATGACACCACAAGTGAGTAGTTCATGCCATGATGGTGCAAGTACTAGTAGGGGAGAAAACTCACAAATAGCACCTCATGGGATGCCCAATGACCCATCAATAGTAGAAGAAGATGAGGAAATAACTTGGTAAGATATTGAAGAAGATATTACAACACCTAGACCACAAGGTAATGTACATGAGGATTCAAGTGAATCCAGTGATGGAGAGTTGCCTTGGCTAGTAAGAGATGAGAGTTTTGATAGCGGTGATGATGACTTCTTAAGGCAAATATAGGTACCTCATGTTCAGCCTAACCTTGAGACCTATGCAATAGCCTATCGATAGTTGAGGTGACAAAGGAGAGAAGTGCAAAGACTTCAAAGATTAATGAACTTACTAGTAAATTGGTCAAAACAAAGGGATGATGACCGTAATGATTCCAGTTTTGAATCTGATTTCTTGGAACCATATAGGGAAACTTTGGCAAATGTGTCTCCACAATGATGCTAGGAGGAAATGTGATGGACACATTGACTAGTACACGTAGATCATTGAATGCAAGCACTCTAATAATTGTCACCTAGAATACAAAGAAATGAAGGTCACTTGGCCAACATAGAATTGGTGGATATAACCCTGGTAAGGAACCAACAAGAACCCCCAAGACAATAGCAAGGTCATAGAGGAGGAGTACACCCACTAAATATGAGAAGGGGTAGAGGAGATATTCCACCTAGAGGAGGTAGAGGATGAGGAAGGATTCGACCCCCTACTCCTAGATGGTCAAGAGACACACCATTGGCCTATTTGAATTGGACCAAGGAACCTGCAAGGTATCCCTTGTTGAGAGGGATTGTACCAAACCTTAGAGGAAGACAACCATGGGGATGACCTCCATTGATTTGACCAAGACCAAGAAGAGTGGAAATTGGAAGAGGATTACCCTAGGAGAGGGAAGTTCCATGGAATGTTCAAAGAGGTCCTACATCAAGAGGATTGGGTCATGGAAGACCTATGCAAGGAAGAGGCCTTATTGATAGAGGAAGAGTACACTTCATTGATGAAAGGAGTCAAGGACTACAAAGGACTCATTCACCAAGCTTAGAAGCTGATTTGATATGAGGATATAGGTGGAGGAGTCTCTCAAATGATATTAGACCAGTAAGAGCAACCCTACCTCATGGTCAATCAATAGAATGATGGGATGAAGTATTACCAATTGGAAGTCCTACAAGTTTTAATTGCATGATTCTAAATTGTACACATGGCAATCAAAGAGAAGGAGATCAAACAGATGGTCGGTTGGCACCTAATGACGCGATTACCCATAATGTAGAAGTGGGCAACCCAACTGATGAGTCAATATATGGAATCATGCAAGTGAATTTCATTGTACGATTCTTATGATGGTAAGTGTCAAGATATTAATGAAAAAAATAGAAAAATATCTTAATTGTGAAAATCCTCTAGGATGCAATTAAGATGGAAGGGGTTGAAAACCAAAAATGATGACCCCTTCTAAAAAAAAAGAAAAAAGAAAATAAAATTATCTTAATTGTGAAAATCCCTCGGGATGCAATTAATATGGAGGGTGGTTGAAAACCAGAAATGGTGGCCCCTCTAGGAAAAGAAAAGAAGAAATAAAAAAAGAAAAAATAAAAATAAATAAAAGAGACAAAGAAAAGGACAAAAATAAGAAAAGGATAAAATCGCATGCACAAGGGTGACAAGTTGTCAATCATCCATACAAAAGGATAAAACCACATGCAAAGGAGGCTAAGGTGGTAGGATTTCATGCATTAAGATGTTAGGGTTTAAAAATTATATAAAGCAAGGTACCATGCAGAAATTTTCTTTCCCACTTGCAGATCGTACACATGCAACACTGGAATTCAAAGAATTTGGAGGTAAAAAGGGTGCAACTAAAAATAATTTTCCATATGGGTGGTTGGAATTCACCATATTGCTATAATTTTTGTGACCCATTTTAAATTTGCACCACAAGAATTTTTGTTTTCAAAAAAGCAACCTGATTGGAGGAAAAAGCTACCAAAATTAGGGTTTTTACTCTAAAAAAAGCTAAGTTTTTAGAAATCATGTTGCAGGTGGATAGAAACTATTGTATAAATAAGGTTTGGAGGAAAGAAAGCACCCAAGGAAACCCTTATTGTAGAAAAATTAGGGCTAGGGTTTGATTTTTCCAGAAATAGGGAAATGGGGAATTGCAAAAGGGTAAAATAAGCAAACCCTGGTATAGAAATTAGCCATAAAAGCATGAAAATATTTTTCTAAGTCTACATGTATGAAGAAGTTGGAAAGGATGGTCATACAATACTACCATACTACTAGAAAATTCTATTTTGGAGGAAGATTGCACCAAGTGAAGGAGAAATTGCATAAATTCCATCAAAATTGCACTGAAAAGAGAGATTGCATGTTTTCGACAAATGGGTTTCACAGAAATCATACCAGTTGAAGAAAAATAAGGGTTTTTGACCAAGTAATATTTTTTAGGGCTATGTGTATGATTTGGAGGTGTGATTGTATGATTTTGAAGCACATTGTACGATTACCAGGCTCTTAGAGACCCGATTTGTGTAATTTTGAAGAGATTGTACGAAATTTTTGTAGTTGTATGGATCTTGATGAGGTTGTATGGAAGGGAGGCACCCTTGTATAATTTTGTAGTAGCTTGTATGATTTCAGATCAAGATTGTATGATTTGAAGCCCCATTTGTATGATTTGCTGCAATTGTATGGAATCGGGTGCAATTGAACAAATCTGGCTGGAGTTGTACGATCTGGCTAGGGTTGTATGATTTGAAAATGTACATGTATGATTTTTTGAGGTCTTGTATGATCTTGATAGTCCTTGTACATTTTGGAAGTAGTCATATGGAATTTTGGAGTGATTTTGTGCGAAATTGTCTTGAATTGCCAAGTTGAGGAGAGAGTGTGCAAACGAGGTTTCCACTTAGCGATGGTAGAAGTATGAGCTCTAGGTAAGAATATTGAGCTCATTTTGATTGCATTATAACATCTAGGGTAGAAATATCACTAGGACCACTACACTAGAGAGAATCATGACCTAGGTGATCTCCCTTAGTTTACCCCATTCAAGACCAAGGACATCAATTTTAGTCACACAGGAGGTATGGTAATCATCCTTGGAGAGGGAGAGGATGTAGGCCATGGAGGGGTCAGAGATATTGGTATGGTGGTAGAGGAGGTGCACCACTACAATATATAAGGGAGGATATGGAGCCACCTAGGGCACATAGAAGGGAACTTCATAGTGAAGTTCATCGAGAGAAGACTCTGGAAGAACAGGAAGAACTACCTAGTGAAACAAATGAGGAGCAAGTGGATATCAAGGATATCACTTTTGGGCAGCCAATAGGAGAATTTTGTAGGAAATGGTGGGAAAATAATGATACCAATCATCCATTGAAGTAGGCACTAAGGAAGGCCAAAGTGAGTATTATAGCACAAATCCCATCACAAGATAAAGTATTCTTCAATGAATACTTACTAAATTCTCCAGTCTTATGAACCCACTGAGAACCACACTATTGTGAGAGTGGGTAATAGGTATGTCAAGGTGGAGTTTTTGGTAGAGGAATTTTGATGGACATTCAGATTGCCTAGGAATGGAGCTCCAATTTTGAAGAAGATAGTAGACCCAATTGAGACTCATAGGTTGATTACGACACTCACATCTATGAAGTCACCTATGGTAGCCAAGATTTTTGGTATTGGAACCCATGGAATTAAATAGAGCTAGTTGAAGACTAATGAGTTGGCATGCACAATGAATGTTGTCATGGCCCATCTATCTGGAGAATCATGAGCTTTAAAAATGCCAATCTAGATGGCACAATATGTGGAAGGTGTTTATAATGGCATGAAGTATGATTGGGGAACATATTTACAGGAATGAATGTAGTAGTCACTAATAATTAGGAGGAAGATGTTCACCATGACCTTTCATGCCATTGCTCTTTTATTAGATGTAGTATCTAGAATGGGAATTCCCTTTCCTAGTAGGACCCAACCATGGGAAGTATCATCAGATCAGCCTACCATACTATGATGGGAAAATACTGTGTCTCTATTGAAGGTAACTCTAGATAAATCAAAGGCCAAGAAGAGCACAAAGCAGCCAATACCTCTGATGTAGGAAGAGGCTGAGACTACATCTGATGAAGATGTTCATCCAAGGAGGAAGAGAAGAAGATAGTTGGAACCTACCTTAGAATAGTAGGCATAGGTCCAAAATTTGTGAGAGCAGCCTATATCTTTTGAAGAGGAGGAGAGGGTGGAGTAGCAATCTAGCCCTATAAGGATTTAGACATGAAGGTAATGGGAGAAATAGAAGAAACCCGTGCAACAAGAGCAAACTGAGCCAACACTAGAGGAAGGGTACTCTGACTTGAAGGAGTTAAATTTACTAAATTTTAATATACCAGGTCTGGAAGGAGTGGGAAGAGGAATGGGATCTCTGAAATTGCTCTAGACCTCTAATTTTAATTTTTTAGATTCATCTAGATATTTTATTGGAATGATAGTAGTACCACCAGCTTCAAAAATAAAAGTCGTGATGGAGGTTCCATTGGAGGAGCCTAAGGGAACAAAGAAGATAAATATTGTGATGAGAGGTGGTAATAACCAATGGGAGCAGATAAGTACACAGGTACCATAGGAAGAGTTTGCTCTTGACCAGATAGTTGCAACTCTAAGGGGAGTGCACCTAAACCCACAAGATGAAGGGTTGACAAAAATGCAACAAGAGGACTTGCCTAAGCTACAAGAGGAAGTCCAAGTACCAGTGGAAGAGCAGCAGTATCCAAAGGAAATCATTAATGTTGAGGAGACACAATCACCAAAAAAAGGAGAGACAAGTAAGATAGTAGCACACATCCTGCTACAAGAAGAAAAAGTAACCAGTATGACCAAGGAAGTTGGAGGAAGTTCTCATCCATAGGTAGAAGAAGAAGAAGAACAAACCCCACCATAGGATAATATTGTAGAGCTTCGTACAAGATTTTTAGTGGAAGTACCTCACTTTGATATTTTGGAGGATGAAGGTGAAAATACTGATGAGTAGGTGGAGCACTTATTTCGACAGGCCAATGAAATATTTGCCAGTGCCAGGCTACAGTTTTGTATTGGTGGCGTTGGGAAGTTGAAACAGTGGAGGGAGAAAACCTTCACTGAATTAGAAAATATCATGGAGTGGGTGTGCAATGAGGATCATATGAGGCAGATAGCACACATCCATGCACAACATCCATGGTTGTTCCCTGGGGGAGATGTAACCATGATGCTTGGAAGATAGGAGTTACTAGAGGGAGTGAAGACCAATTATCACACAATTCCACGCATGTATTTGGATAAGGCAACCTATCAGACTTGTCCTTTGAATATAGTGGGTATAGAATTTTGAAGAGTACCTTCAAAATTGGCTTTCACTCTAAGGAAATTGAATTTCTTGACATATTGGATCGAGTGGCTTAGCTTGGGACTTGAACAGATTTATCAAGCCAAGGAAGCACAATGGGAGGAAGTAGAAGCTACTCGATAGGAGATGGTTGCGATGGAGGAAGAATTAACATGCAACAAAATAGAGGCCAAGGAAAGATTGAAGAAGGTAGAAATAGAGTGGGCTAGCATCAAGTAGGCTTACGAGGATAAGCTACGCTCATAGGAGGAGGAAAATAACCTTGTGATCTAGCAGGTGAAAGAGAGCACAAAGCAATTGGAAGCTCAACTGGTAGCACAAAATAAACAGTTGGCCAAACAAGCAAATCAGTTGAAGGCAATAGAGGAACAACTGTAGGAAAAATATTGTAAGGTTGAAGAGATGGCAAAGGATGCCAAGCACTATAATGAAATTATCATGGATCATAAGGCTCGACTGAAGGCTAAGGATGAGAGCATGGCGGCTTATGAAGCCGACATTCATCAAAATATACAGGTCATTATCGAGAAGAATGAGGAACTAGCCATAGCAGCCAGAACAGAAGCCCTGTTGATGGATAAGCTATGCAAGGGAGCATCCGAGTGTGAGAAGGAGCTAGGTGCACTACTGGCTATTGTAGAAGAGAAGGCTAATTATTCAAGGCCATAATTTAAATACCTTTCTCTAATGACCTTAAATAATTATGCTTCTTGCAAGGAAAGATTCAAATGATCCATCACTTTAACACATAATTATAAAAAAATGAAAACCATTTAACCATATTTTGCAAAAGGGGGTCACTTTTGTATGGACCCACAAATATCAAAAATATTTTGATGCCATAAAACACTATTAAACATCCTTGCCTATATTATCACCACCTCATCCAATAATTTCTTTCTACCCATATATTTTTGCTACTGATTTTTCCCTAGGGACTATGTTGGCCTAGAATAACGAGAACAACCAAAAATAGGAAATATATTATATTAGTTGTACCTTAGTGAGCTACAATACTAGATAAAATTACATGGAGAAGATTTGTCTTGTTGTGGTCTTTGCCACTATGAAAATTTACCACTACGTGATCAATCACATGACTTATGTAATTGCTAGGGAAAATCCCCTACTTTATATGATGACTGCACATACACCAATAGCAGAAATGCTAAATGAATAATCCTCATAACTAGATTTGACCTTGAATTTATTAGCCAAAATTATATTAAGGGTTAGGTAATTGTTGACCATCTTGTTGAAGCTCCTCTTCCTACTAATGCACCTACCATAGTTGAGCTCCTTGATGATTCTATCTTCACCATTATTAAACAAGAAGAACCTGTTGAACCTAAAGATGATGTTGACCTCACTATCTTCTTTGATGGATCTAAGTGTGAACAATGGAATGGAGCTGGGATAGTCTTTTTCACACCACAAGGGGTTCCTATCCATCTCTTTCAAACTTGACTTCCCTTACATGAACAATAGTGCAGAGTATGAAGCCCTAATTATTTGACTTCAAACTACCATGGCTATGTGCATCAAACACATTTTAATCATAGGTGACTCCCAACTTGTTGTTAATCAAGTCAAAGAGACTTACCAATGAAAATGCCTAATTTTGAAATATTATAGGGAGATAGTTGATAAGATCCTCACCAATTTTGAATGGTATGATATTGATGCTTCACCATGGTCAACCAATCATTTTATTGACACTATGGACTCTTTAGAGTTGTTTATTCCATAGAATCCCTTTGATTGTGTCACCATTGTTCATATTATTAGGCTCTCTCAATATGCTCTTTCTTGTGATGCTTCTTCAAGCAAATAGGATATCCACTTTTTTCAAGCAAAATCATACCACAATTGGTTCTCTCAAGTGCGAGACTTTCTCAAGTTCAATTCTCTTCCTCCAGACTTACCCTCATCTGCCAAAAAAAAATTCAAACAAAATAAAACTCACTATGTTCACCTAGGGGATGTCCTTTATCATAGAGGCTATCATGGTATTCTCCTTTGTTGTATCAAACTACAAGAGGTAAGTTGGAAAATCTCTTAGGCACATGATGGCACTTGTGGTGGCCATTTTAGTGGGATGGCCATCAAAAAATACATCTTGCATATGGGATACTTTTATCCCACAATGGAGTGTGACTATTGTGCATACATAAATAAATACCTCAAATGTCAACATCATGCCAACCTAATACATCTACCCTCATAGGCTTTACAACCCATTCAGGCAATGTGGTCCTCTTCTCAATGAGACCTTGATCTAATTAGTAAAATATCACCTCCTTCCTTTGGGTGTCACACATTCATTATTACTACCACTGAATATTTCACCAAATGGGTTGAAGCAATCCCTCTTGTCAATACAATGGGTCCTCGAAGATCACAATGGGTTCATACTCCATCACATTGTTTATCACTTCAACATCCCCTCCAAGATCATTTTTGATAATGGTCCTTTTAAGAACAATAATGTTTAAGCACTTTGTACTGGATACCACATCCAACATAGTTTCTTGACACCTTATTTCCCCTAGAGCAATGTCCAAGTTGAGGCTACCAATGAAACTATTATCATCATCCGAAAGAAAACTATTCAAGAAAATCATAAGGGTTGGCATATTTAAATATCCTTGGTGTTGTGGGCTTATCACACTAGAATTCACATACCTAATAGAGAAAATCCTTTTCCATTAGTCTATGGAGCTAAGGCAATCATGTCCCTTGAGCCTAAAATACTATCCTTGCACATATTCTTGCAAGAATTTATCACTAATAACACCATGCAATAGGCATAACTTGATCAACTGAATCTCCTTGATGAATTATGAATCCATACCCTAAAGCATCTTCATGTTTATCAATATCAGGTCCAATGTACTTATAATTCTAAAGTCCATCCATAAGAGTTCCAAGTATATCTTGTCCTTAAGGAAAATCAGTAAAACATTCACTTGGCTTCGCACCTACGTGAAAAATTTACCACCATCTGGCTCATACCATTTATTGTTAAACAAAATTTTAGAATGGGATCTTACAAAATTGATAACCTTAAGGGAGTTGAGTGTAAGCCCATTAATATCATACATCTCAAACCCTTCTATGACTTATCTAATTAAAAAAAAATCATCATAAAAAATCAATAAAAAATTTAAAAAAATCAATCATTTCCCTAGTTGCACACCATAGACCCCCATCTATTCACAATTAATATCCAACCTAGCATAAAGGCTTCATTATCCTTTGTGTTTAGCCAACTCATCTTTAGTGTCTTTCAAAAATAGCATAATATTGGAGTTGCACACATGAACATTGATAGGTGTTGTAGCTTAGTTGGCTAAACATGAAAGATACCCATTGATTCTTGTCCTTTCCACCTCTTCCACTGTCATGCTTCATTTTCATCCAACCATTCCTCAACATCCTACAGTGCATGAATCAATTGAATAAAAATAGATGTAAATTCCTAGCAATCATTCATATTTTGGGGGATACTAAGTAGTACTAGGATAAATGTGTGAAATATCAGTCCACTCACATCGTGCTCCACCCCACTATGTAATTTTGTAGTCCAAACTTACATTTACTCATCACCCCTCACCACTATTGCTCCTCATTATCATCTACCCATTCCTTGAAGTCTTCTAGGACAACAACTAGTGATTGGCCATAGATCAACACCCATCATATAAGATCTCGCAACATACCCTGGTTAACATTGAGAAGTGGTCAAGTTAAAATTAGGAGTGTCAGTTGCCCCTCCAAAAAATAACTCAATTATCATAATCATACCATAACACACATGCCAATGTTTCATCTTCAACTCATATGAAATTCACATGCATTCGCTTCTCTTTCAACTTGTCTTGGTCTCTTCTCCCTCCTTTTCTTATTTTCCTCCTTGCACATCACTGGTTGTATGGTCACACTTCAAGCGGCTAAATACCTTGTTGTACATTATCTATCTTCTCCTTTCTTTCTATTTTCTCCTATTTCCTTTCCTCATATTTTTCTTTTTTATTTATTTTTTCCTTGTATTTTCCCTTTATTTTCTCTCATAGTAGTTTCATCTCCTTTGCTTCCAAAACAATTTTGCTTTCCACATCACTTTTGTTGTTGTCATGGCATTAGCTATTGTCATGTTAATCAAGGGTGTATATTCACACCCCAATAATTTCACTCACACTCACTGTATATTCCCATAACACTATATGAGACCTTTGTCTCTTTTGACATCTCTGGTTCGATAAGTCTCTAGGTTCTTTCGATCACTCAACCATTCCTAGTGTTGCAATCAATATGTATCCAATGTTAGCCAATCCTTGAGAGATATCGTTCATTCCTTGATAACTCTCTATCTTGGACCATGCACATATACCACACATTCGTGCTTAGGGAAAATGAGTCCATGCATCGATATTGCCATAAAGCAAATGATTTGCCCCACTCATATTTTCATATGCATAATCTGAAACTGAGAATCCATGTTGTATAAAAATATATATAAAAAAAATTAAGAGTTAAAAAAAAATTATTTTTATTCTTCATTATGGATCCTTGGGCATTCTAGAAATTTTCATCAGGGCTATAGACTCCTGGCTGGTAGTGGAATAATCTTGAAGGACTATGAGACAAACTCCATCGCGGATGTAGACACTTTACTAGTAGTGGAGTATATCCTTTACATATGAGCTTGCTTATAATGGTTTTAGTTACAAAAGGTACATCCAACCTTGCCCAAAATTGGTAATGAACATTCAATGCATACATAGTTGATCCTTGAGAGACTTGTCTCCCTAGGGTGGTCTTAGTATCTTTGATAACCTGTTTGATTACTAGATGAGTTTGAATGAGGTCACTAGCTTATTTGAGTCTACTGAAAGCACCATTAGATTCTTCATCCCTAAGACATCCAAATTGACACTTGGTCTCATTTTCACTTTGCCTTGTCATCTATACCCTCCATAATTTGTACCTCATGTTGCCACTCATTTCCTAGGCATGTCCATCCAACTTTGTCAACACCATTGATTAAGTTATAAATAGTAAGTTTACCCCTACTTGTACAAGTGGTCATTATATGATCATTAACCACACAATATATCCATTTGTGTGTTCCAATACTTTCACATACATCATCTACGATATCTAATTCACACACTATCATCATTCATCATAATGCTACAACTAATCTACACCATAACATTATGTCCATTCATTCACACATAACACACATGTCACCAGGGTTATGCATAAGCACGAAATATCATAAATTGGCTCTATTTAGGTTTTTTAAAATTTTGAAAAGGCTAATTTTGGATCCTTTCACTGGGGCCCATTCACCCGAAATTTACGGGGTGGAAGTTTTTTTGGGGTAAATTCACCCATCGTTGATAATCATGAACCTAACTTTATTTTAATTCGTCGACCTCAAATTACATATGATTTTGATTTTCCCGCCCAATTCGCCTTCAAATTATAAATGATTTTATATTTCCCGCCCAAATCGCCTTCAAATTATAAATGATTTTATTTTTCCCGCCCAAATCGCCTCATATACTACCCGTATATATACTATACTAGGTACCGATAAACATACATCAAAAATACTCTAACTCAAAAATAGCTCTAAAACAATGAAAAACTTGAGAAGGTTGCAGAGGAGTGACTATCAAAATAAACCGATCGATTGTAGAGGAGTGTCGATCGATGCAAGATGATCGGTTGCAGAGCCATGTCTATCGGCATAAGCCGATCGATTGCATAGTCATGTCTATCGGTGTAAGCTGATCGATTGCAAAGCCATTATACAAGTCATGTTTGTCGGTATAAGGATCGATTGTAGAGCCATGTCTATCGATGTAAGTTGATCGGTTGTAGAGCCATGTTTGTCGATATAAGGAGATCAGTTGTAGAGTCATGTCTATCGATATAAGTCGATCGATTGTAGAGCCATGTCTATCGACATGAGCCGATCGATTGTAGAGTCATGTTTGTCGATATAAGTTAATCGGTTGTAGAGTCATGTCTATCAGTATAAGCCTATCGATTGTAGGGATTGTCGATCAACATTTGCCTATCAATTGTAGAGGTGTCGATCGACATTAGTCAATCGATTGTAGAACCATGTCGATCATCATTAGTCGATCGGTTGTAGAGGTGTCGATCGATATTCATCTATCGGTTGTGGGGACTATCGATCAATGTTTACCTATCAATTGTAGGGATTGTCTATCGACATTTGTTAGTAGGTTGTAGATGTGTCGATCGACATTAGTCTATCGATTGTAGGACCGTGTCGATCGACATTAGTCGATCAGTTGCAGTGTTGTCGATCGACATTTATCGATCAATTGTAGAGTTGTCTATCATTATAAGCCTATCGATGTAGGGATAGTCGATCAACATTTATCTATCGATTGTAGAGGTATCAATCGACATCATTTTATCAATTGTAGGGATGTGTGATCGGCATTTGTCTATCGATTGTAGGGACTGTCGATCGGTATAAGCCGATCGGTTGCAGGGAAGTGTCTATCGATAAAAGCCTATCGGTTGTAGAGGATTCATGACTGAAAATCGGTAGAGTATTCTTCTTCCATTGTTCTTTTGTCCAAATCTCTTTTTCTATAGTTTCATAGGCACTGTAGGTGAACTATACGTAACTATGGTAGACAACTATCAATGTCATCTAGTTGTGTGTCAGGAGCATTTCTCTTGTTAGAGACTGCTTCTTGTCTCTTAGAGTATGTTTCATATGTAGTGTAGAAGCACTATCTGCAACTATGGTCGATAAGTATTCCCTGTCATGTTGTGTGTTAGGATCATATGTTCGTCTTGAGGGATGTCTGCTATTTTCTTTCAAATTCATATACATTTCCTAACATCTGAAGGTTTTTCTTTACAGATACAATGTCACCTACTGAAGATGGAAAGAAGGGAGGCCAATCTTCTTGTAAAAAGATAATTCTAAAATATTTTACACAAATATCAAAATGCAATGAGGCATCAATCTCTACAGATTCTACACAACTTGTAGGTACAAACACCTTTTACCATCAGTTTTTTAAAATTTATGTTCTTCTTAAATGTAAAACCTTTCTCTATTAATAGATAAATGGTTTTCTGCTTATCTACCTCTTTTTAAATGCTTTGTAAAACTGTATTCTGTTAATTCTTTAAAATAGTGCCTTTTTTACAACAAAAAATGATAGAGAACACCAAACGATTGAATGAAATAAAACATTATTGACCCTGATGTGTGTTCACTCAAAGATATTCCAATAGATGAGATGGGACCACATGATAATTTTCCTAATAACGACATTCAACAACCACTTCAGGAGATTTTAAATTTAGACACATCAACCGAAAAAGAAAAAGATAGTACAATTAAAATTCAGACCTCTGGGAATCTTGTAGTCAAAAATCTAAACATCAAAAGATAAGTGAATGGACTATTGGAAGGGATTTTAAAAATGAATGGGCATGATTATACCCCTTTATTGAGCGAGATGAGAAACTGAATGTGTGTAAATGCATTATTTGTACATGGAAGCTAGGAAAGGATCATTTATTGCAAAATAAGAAAGACACAATAGAAAAACATTGTGGGAAAGTTTACATCAAAGAAATACGAAGTGATGGAACAATTAATAGATTTCATAGGTGGAAGGATGCAACAGAATGTGTGCATGTGAGATATGCACTTGAATATGAAAAAGCAATGAAACAAAAACAAACTCTCATTGAGAAGGGTGGAACAATCGAGGCACAATTTCAAAAAATTAATAAGACTATATTAGCCTCAAAGAAATTGCAGTTTGCTATTGTATACAATATTCTAAAAAAAGGTCGACCCATGTCTGATTTTTTTGATTTTAAGGAAATACTTCTACTAGCCAATGTACAAAACCTTACCAGTTCACATTGGTCAGATCAAAGTGGTTGGGAAATGGTAAAATGTCTATCATTGGTTGAGAAGGAAGACCTGAGAGAGAATGTGAAACAAGCCAAATTTATTTCACTTTCCATTGATGAGGTAACAGTTGTTGACAACACATCTTGGATTTGCATACATGTTTACACATTCAAAAATCATTTGAGACAACCTCATTTACTAGCACTACATAAGATGATTGAAAATTGTAATGCGGAAAATATTTATAATGTTGTTGTAACCAATTTAAAGGATATTTCCGGAATGGATGAAAAGGAAATTGCCACAAAGTTAATTTGTGTTGGAGTTGATGGTGCAGCTACAATGCAAGGACAAAGGAATGGTCTTTGTGTTAGGCTTCAGACTTCCATTGCCCCATATGTGATTCCTATTCATTGCATGGCTCATCGAATGAATCTTGCATACAAAATTGTGAGCAATTTTGATAATGTAGCTAGAGTGGAAGAACTCGTCCACGATATACACTCATACTTTTCATGCAGTCCAAAAAGGTTTGCAGAGTTTCAACAATTTTCTCTAGGTGTAACGGAAGGCAAAAAAATGTTAAAAGATGTGGAAACCAGGTGGATTTCACTGTTTCTTCCTGCAAAAAGGGTATTTTTAGAATATCAATCCTTGGTTGGGTTTATGTATGCACATCGTAGAGATGTTGACAAGGCAAAATATTTGCTTTTTCGTATGACTGACTTGGAAACTCTTCTCACATTATGTGGTATTCTACCAATGTTACAAGAAATGAATACTATGATTAAACTTGCACATGAAAGGGCAATTTATATTGTCGATTTCATGAGGATGAGAAAACAAATATGTATGATTATTGATAGGATTTATTTATCCGATAAACATTTTGAGGATCCCAAGTTTGATAGTTGGAATACGTTAATTAATGTCAATGAACCGAACAACTTTTTAAAGTTCAACATCAACGATAATATTTGTATTGCTATCCATGGAAAGTTGATTCCTGTATATCATTTTGAAAAGTGATTAAATACTCTGACAGATGATGTTGAACAAGTGCCCGTTACACATTCTGGATTCGATGAGGTTTTGGATAGCACTAAGAATAAATTGAAAAGAATTGCAAATGCATTAACAAGTGAAATAAGAGATCGTTTTAAGAGAGATGAGACACTTGAGGCCATGGCTGTTGTTAATCCTAATTTTTGGAATCCTTGTGGTGACCATAGTAGTAGAAGTGAGTTGTTTGTAAAATATATGGGTAATCTTATGACACATTTCTCTAAAAGTGTGGAAATAAATGGCATTGAAATCAATGGTATTCTAAACAAAGATCTTTTGAGACATCAATCAACCAATTTTGGAATAACAATGGATAATCAAATTGCACAATTCAAAAATCCACATGAGACTGGTTCAATCACGCGTTTCTGGAAAAAATTGTATCGAAGTAGTGTCTTGCAAGATACTATGAGTGAATACTTTATTTTATATGAATTATGTCAGACAATGATTTTGGGATCTGTTGAAGATGAAAGGGTTTTCAGTGCATTAAATTTTGTTAAATCAAAAGTTCGTAACAAGTTGGACAGAAATTTGGAAAATTGTTTGAGAATGTATGTGTCATCGTACGAGGTGGGTAACTTTCCCTATGACAGAGCGTTGACATATTGGAAGTCCCTAGCAGAAAGAAGAGGTCTCTCTAATATGGTTGATAATGACGAAAATGATTCAGCTAGGAGTGATGATGAGATTATGGAAACGCAGAATTCACAAATGATTGTCGGCTCTTTTGGAGAAGTCGATAAAGCTTTGTATCAGCTTCCAAAAATTTAAAAATTGCAATGATTATATGACAAATTCATATAATCTAAGATTTTTGGGATTTGAAATCATTTTGTAAAATTTTAGTGATTTGAATAAATTCATTTTATCAGTGATTTTCCGTATTTGATATCATTTATATATGTCAATGATTTGAAAATTTTCATATTATCAAATATTTTTCATATTTGATTTGTTGTAAAATTTTAGTGATTTGAAAAAATCATATAATCATTCAATTTTCAATTATTATGCATGTTTGCTTTTTAATGATATGGACACGTCTATGTTTTCAATATTTATGATTTAAGCTATAACTTTGAGTAAGTTGAAAATTTGAAAATCATGTATACTTAATGATGCTATGTTATTGAACTATTTGAATATGTTGACAAAACATAGTTATTTTTCCTTTGACTTTAAATGTATGTCTGTATGTATCATTAGTATCATAAGTTGTATAATGTGACAAAATATAGTGATTTTTTATGGTTTATGCTTTATCATTGAGTAAACCTTGTATACATACATAACTAGTAAAAATTTCTCTACATATGTATGAAAAGTGCATGTAGTATATTACTCTAGATATAGTAAATGAAAATTTAAACCCATTCATAGATATATCCATTGTAAACTCACTTTGAAATATAAAAACAATATAGCATAATATAAATTACCATATTCATTTTTATACAACAAAAAAAAAAAATTTTTTATAAACTATAATGACTAATTGAATGCACTGAAAAATTGAAACCCATGCATAGATATATCCTTCGTAAACTCACTTTGAAATAAAAAACAATATAGCATAATACAAATGACCATACACATTTTTATACAACAACTAGAATGACTATGAATGCACTAAAAATTGAAACCCATGCATAGATATATCCTTTGTAAACTCACTTGAAATATAAAAACAATATAGCATAATAGAAATGAAAATACTCACTTTTATACTACAACAAGAATGAATATGAGTAAACTGAAATTTAAACACATGCATAGATATATCATTCGTAAACTCATTTGAAAATTGAAATATAAAACAACATAGCATAATATATGGAAATTGAAATTTAACCCTTTCATTAATATCTCCATCGTAAACTAACATTGAATATGAAAACAATATAGCATAATAAAAAAGACAAAATGAAAATAACACACAATTATAAATGTAAATAGTGTAATAGTAAAATAATAAAAGCAAGTATCTTGTTTTCAAATGAAAACGTATGAAATGTCTTAAAATTGTCTTTCGAAATATCAAGTTTTAAAATTCAATTTCTAACTTCAGAATCTTTTCCCCCTTCCTCCACTCCTTTTTCCTTCTCAATGGCTTCCACAGTCTCCATAGCAATGGCTCCTCCCTCTTCTTTCCCATGTTCAACTCCTTTTTCCTCATCCACTACTTCCACAATTACCACATTCTACATTCCAACGGCCTCTTTTCTCGGGCTGGGTAACAATACTATCAATTGCTCCAAAATTGATAAGGATCTTCTCAACATTTTGCATTCCATCGAGAAGGGTGCTTTCTTCTTTGCCAACATCTTCAGATGTTGGTCCTTGAACTTCTTTACCCTTCTCCTTTAGCAGAACATCAGGATCCAATCCGTTGCGGATAATGATTTTCCGCAAAATGTTGTTTTGTCGAACTGATTCTTGTGCTCTTTTTTTCATTGCCATGGAAGCGTTTAAGAACTCCTTTGCCATCCTGAGATAGTCATGCAGGTTTTGAACCTGCTTCTTGAGATTTTCATACTTTACCTGCAAAAAGGAAAAATAGTTAATAAACATTAAAAGATAATTACATTTTAAAAAAGAGAACAAAAATTTTTGAACACAAAAATGATTATGTCAAACCTCAACAACATTCTTTGCAGCTACAACAACAACAACCTTTTTCTTATCACTTGCCCATTCATTGTAATAAGCTTGGGCCTCACCGTTTATGTTCTCCAATCTGTTCATCATAAACTTTAAAATTTCATCTGTGTATGATGTATTCACATTCAAAATACCAGATTTTACTTGCTGTAGCAGAGCCTCCATCTTTTCGAGGTTCATTTTCAACAACAAATTTTTTTCTCTTTTTGAAAAATTATTGTATCGGGCATTAATTTCCTTTATCAACACCTTTGCCCGATACTCCCATTTTTTCATTTTTGTTATATCCGAAAGTAGTAAATCCATGATTGTAGATTCAACATTATCAGAAACCAAATATTTTTTTGAAATGTTTAATCTTTCATCCTCTTGTCGAGGAGGAGCCTGACGGGTGCTTGTTCCCCTTGGAGGAGATTTGCTTGAACATTCTGCACCTTCATTTCCTTTGTCTTGAAGCAATTCTGATAGTTGGAAAGTAGTGGGTGTGTTATTATCTTGCAAAAATAAATCTTTATCAAGTGGAACTTCATCCAACCCAACACCAGAAGCTTTCGGTATATCCTTAAAAGTAAAATTAGCAATAGAAATACGGTCGAATCCTAAAAAAGTCTTTGATGCTTCCTTCTCTGATAATTGTTGTGTTGCTTCTCTCTATGGCCGAGATGGAAGAAAGTGTTTTCCAACTAGGAAGCATTGACCTCGCATTTGAGTTTGGCGTTGTGGAGGAGGGGGCAGCATTTGTTGATTTTGTTGACGAAATTGTTGTAAGGGACCTTGAAACATAAAAATAAAAATTAGTTATAAATTTTGTGAAGGTAGAAATTTTGTGAAGGTAGAAAATAAAAAATAGTTATAAAATTAAATTATGAAAATTGGTAGCAAACTTTGTTATAACACTTATCGACAGAAGAAAAAACATCTTGCGTAGCTGCTATTGCAAATGGAATGTTGGCATGTTGTACATCTGAAAAAATAACAAAATTAATTAAAAATAGTAAAAAATTTGTGAAAAATTTGTTTCGGTAGTAATTAAAACTTACTCCCCGAAGATGAAACCTCTTGCACAACTATGCCCATTGGCACAGGACGTGTAGCCGCAGGTTGTCGACGATCAGGAGAACTAGATCTTCTACGTTTTCTTGTTGATCTTCTCCTTACCAGTGGTGTTGTTTCCTCTGTAGGAGTTTCGGAGTCTCCTGATTCCTCTGGATTATAACCTCTGATAGCAGCATCCCACTTTGAAGAGGAAGAGGAAGCCCTTTTCTGTGTTTGGTATAAAATGTCAAAATTACAAAAAGACAAATAATGGAAAAATAAAAAAATTTACTTAAATATTAACAAAAAAATTACCTGAACCTATTGTTCTATCATGGCTAAATTGACTAGGGTTGAGTGCCAAGATGTTGGTACAGGAGTGTTCTATAAATTATAAAAATATTCATAAAAAAAATCAATAATATAATTGCATGTGCTAACTTTCGATGAGGGTGAAGCATGGGTTTTCACATTCTCAATTTCCAATCTGATCCGATGTGAGACATAGGTGGACCAATCAAATTTTTGGTGTGCAATACAATGGACCAAATATGCTAAGGCCCACATCGAAATTTCTGTCGGCCTTCCTTGCAGAACGAGTCTAGCAAGGAAGAATTCGCAACATGCCCAAAGAAATTTATTTTCAATCGCCGGTATGGTCAAACCCCTTCTGGACTTGGTGGACGTAATTGCAAAAATACAAAATCAGTAATTGTACACTGAGTGACAAGAATTTAAATTCAATTAAATAAAAAAATAGTTATACCTTGAAAATATTTTGATTGCACTTTGAAGTTGGTCTCCAAGTAGAGTTTGTCCTCATCAGTTAATTGGTATTTGGAAGTGACAGGCTCAACACCAGCATGGGGCAATGTTATCAATCTGACAACATCTGTGGCTGTGAAAGAAAGAACGATATTTTTGTTGTCGATGACAAGATTTACCTTACCCGAATCCATATTATAAGTTACAATGATCCTCTCCACCAGTTTAATGTCCATGTCAAAATGCGATATTGAAACTAGACCCCAAAGACCACAGTCTATGACCCAAGATATGTCATAACCCGATGTTGATAAAATTTCTGAAATCAGGGGGTAAACCAGGTTTTTATAATTAACTTTAAATATTCTAGGGGTTGTAGGGGATGCCATAGGGTGTATGGGTATGGATAAGAAGATATAGTGGACAAGGGTTCAAATGGGAGAAAAAGGGTTAAAAATCACTTAAAATTAAGGGAAAATGATAAAACCAAGATAAAAGTGGAGGAAGAGGGTTAAGAATGTGTTAAAATGAGAGGAAAAGGGGTGAGAATGCGTTAAAATGGGAGGAAAATGGTTAAAAATATGATAGAAAAGATGATAAAATGATTTTTAATCCCTTTATATAGACTTTTCTGCATGCAATAAGCTCTTGGATGGGTGACACGTGTCCTCTGCATGCAATCATTCAATGGATGGATGACATGTGGCACATCGACACTATTATCGCACATCGACATGCTTGCAACCGATCCGCATGCAACCAATAATCTTTCCTACAATTGATCGACATTATTGCAACCGATCATCATGCTCATAGCCTATCATCATACCTGTAGCTTCTCATCATGCCTGAAGTCGATTGACATTCTATAAGTCGCTCGTCATGCCTACAGTCAATTGGTATTCCTGTAGCCGATCGACATACCTGTAATTGATCATCATGACTGCAACCGATCAGTATTCTTGTAACCGATCATCATACCTAAAATTGATCATCATAACTATAGCCAATCGACATTCCAAAAGCTGATAGACATACCTATATTTGATCATTATTCCTATAATAGATCGTCATACCTGCAATCGATCGACATTCTTGTAGTCGATTGTCATGCCTACAGCAGCTCATCATGTCTATAGCTGATTGACATTGCTATAGCCAATCATCATGCCTACAATCGATTGGAATGTTTGCATACTATTATCATGCTTACAGTCAATCATCATGCCTATAGTCACTCGTCATGTCTGTAGCCAATCGATATTACTGCAGTCGATCGACATGCCTGTAACCAATTGGCATGCCTGCAGTCGATCGATATACCTGTAGTCGAACGTCATACCTGTAGCCGATCATCATTCCTATAGTCAATTGACATACCTATAGTCGATCATCATACCTCCAACTGATCGGTATACCTCCAACCAATCATCATGCCTACAGTCGATCAACATTCCTGTAGTGGATTGATATTCTTGCAACTTATCGGTATTCCTATAGTTGATCATCATTCCTGCAATCGATCATCATGACTGTAGCCAATCGACATTCTAGAAGTCATTATGCCTGTAGCTTATCAGTATTTTTGTAGCCGATCAGCATTCCTATAGCCGATCATCATGCCTGTAGTCGATCGTCATACCTGCAACCGATCGTCATGCTATCGATCGTCATGTCGGCCTAAAGTCTTTCATATCGACCAAAAGCTTTTAAGTATGTCGTACATTTTTTAGATTTTGCAAACCAAAATTCATAGCCCCCAACACAGAAAAATTCGCCACGGTTTGAAATTTTTTGGAGATAATTTAATGAAATTCACCACGATTTGAAATTTTTTGGAAACAAATAAATGCAATTCACCATGTATACTTCTACAAATATCGCTAGGATTCCAAGACAATTCGCCTTGATTTTATAAATAGATTTCGGGGCCGACCCCTTATGCATAACCCTGCATGTCACCCATAAAATTCATATATATATGCACAAAATATAGATACATCATCATCACTTGTAGGCTACATATAGTTGATCCCTTAGGCTCATCTTCACCATACACACAAAACTATAGCACTCACTATCATTGGCCACACATCCGTTAGATGTGTCACTCATTGCTTGTATAATAACTCCACTCTATCCTCTCATATTGTGACTGCTCACTCATGTTTTGATGCTCCCTTGGTCTCTTTTGAGATGATTCGACACCTAATGCCTATGAATTTTTGGGCTCTTTAGTGCATGATACTAGTTTCTACATCGATATTTCTCTTAAATCTCTACTCAATCAACTAGACTCCACCCATGAAGAAGAGTTTCATGTAGCTATACCTATGCCTCTCTCCATAATTTGATCCTCTAGGACCTCCATGTACACCCTATCCTATCAAAAATGATGCTTTGTCATGGTTACCTACTCCTACACCATTACCACCTCTACTTGTAATGCTATCATCATCACTTCATGCTCTTCCTCATCCTTGAGCTACTCTTGGAACTCCTCCACATCTAATTATAGCTCATCTATATTTTCATACCCCACATCATTATCTCACCATGCATATTCCATATTTTCTATCAACACCTCTCACTCAATAACCCTGATCTTGTTCTCCTCTTGTGTATGCTCTAGCATACATGTCAACTGCACCTGCTCTACCTCCAAGCTATCTCAAATTGCCTAGAGCATCACCCACTTCTCCTCACCCCACCTCCATTGCCCTTCAGGATCCCCCTCAAGCACCTTAGGCTCCTTGACCACATCCATGAAATTGACCTCCTCTAAGCCAATCTCACCACCCATAGCCCCCATATTCCTAGTATCTATCTTGAGGTTCCTACTTCGTTGTCTATCCTATGATAAACCCATCATTGTAGTGGCTCCTCAACCTCCTCAAGCTCTACCTTATTGTCATCCTTTATCTCTCCCTCACCTTCATATTTGCTTGTTGCCTTCATCACTCTTCATGGTTCCTATCACTGTGTCATCCACCAGGCATCATACTTTGTAGTGGTCCTTGTATCATCAACATCTAGTGTCTCTATCACCTCATCCACCTCCACTAGTAGCATCCTCTATGACACTGCTAAAGTAAGCTTATAAAACCACCTCCTATAGATTATAAGTGGGTCTAGAACCCCTATATCAGCCCAAACTATATTTGGATCCATGTGAATTGAATCAATTCACACTCTATTTGGTGTTAATCTATCACCCACCTCACTCATCTAATGTGAATCAAGTGCACTCCATCCTCATACCAAGCCTCTACCTCCTACCATGGCCTCCATATAACTTGGTCTACTACTAACCTCATCCATGCACCCCTATAATACTTCCCATATAACCATTGTGTCTAACTCTATTATCCCTCTCTGTTCTTCCACCATCGTAGAGCATATGGTTATCCTGCTACTCTCTCACAAGGTAATCCCTTGGGGTGACATATGTTGAAGTGCTTCCAACCCCATATTTGTAGTAGTAAGATACACCCCAAGCCCTTTCACCCTCATCATCTCACCTCATAAAGCTTATCATATATTTGTGTAAGTAATTTTGGTGCTCAAGCATGCATTGTAGGCCTCTCCACCAAGTCAAACACAAGCCCTATCCAGTTCCATGGGAACCATACACCTCAAGAGTCTAGCAACACTATCATCAAGATCAATGACATCAAAACCTTATGCCTCATTCCCAAATACCCTCTCTTATACTCATCTAAGTATGATATCCCTCCATGGCCCACCTCCACATCCCTCCACCCCTCGCCATACACTAAGGATATCACATTTTCTCTATCCATCACCACTCGAATCAACAGACCCCCTATATACAATAAAATATCTATTAGATGTCCTTAAAATTTACTTTAATCTCCCTCATGGGGAGGTGGAATTTCCCCTATCAATATCCCATCGCTCTACAAGGGCTTATAGGTACCATGTATCTACCCACACAGTCTTGATTTAAGCTATGCCCTCCAACTTAATCAACCTCAACCATCTCCAATCTACATCATTCAGCTTATCCCTCATCTTTGGGTACTTCGGGATGAATTGATATCACATTCACAACCTCTTCAACTGCACAATAAACCATCCATAAATACCATCAACTCATTTCTCCTTCCCTTCCTTGTCTTTTTTTCACAAAAATTCCCTTCCCTCCCTTTTCTATCATTTCAAAAAAAAAAATCCCCTTCCCTTCCTTGTCTTTTTTTTCAAAAAAAAGAAAAATTCCCCTTCCATTATATTTTTTTCAAAAAAATAATTCCCATCCCATTTTTTTCTTAAAAAAAAAACAAAACAAAACACCACAACAAATGTGCAAAAACAAAATAACAACAAAAATTTAAAAAATAGCAATATGTTAGTCAAAAATCTGTCTAGGGAAAATTGTGTGCACCCACAAACCTTGACCAACATTAAGTGATCATAAAAATATGAAGTCTTTTTGGTGAATCTTTGAAGAAGGCCAATTCCTTGGGAGTCCTAGCTAACTGCTTAAGCATTATTGAACTTAAACCATCACAAGAAATCAAACAAACCACATAACATATGAGTCAATTATGATATTAGTCAATGTTAATCACATCTACTTGAAAGTAAATTCTAAAATAAGAGAATGAAGCACCTGGAATCCAAATTGCAGAATTAAAGCTAAATCATTCAACCAGTTTTAACAAAAATAAGCAAACATTCATACATACATGAGACAAAATGGATGCCAAATAGTAATCCACTTATATTTCTTGAATAGCAGAACCTTTACATGTAAGTTGTAAAAGCTAAATATTTGATCTTTCTAAATGCCTAGGATTCTACTATATATAGATTTTTACAATAAAATTTGTTACAAATAATCATGATGTTTTGTCATTGAATGCTTTGGTATAAAGGGAGTGTCTAGGTTGTATTTCCTTCCATCACCCTACACATTATAACCAAATACTAATGCTAAATTGGAGTGGGTTATGCTGGCTAGATCTGATCCCTTGATTCATCTAGTGCATCTAACAATTCTATCACTTTGTGATGTCTTCCCACTTGTACCTAAAAGTAGTGGGTCATTAACTCATGTAAACTGAATCATGATGTTGATGAATGTTGTTGGATGAATTTTGGGTTCTACTTTTCTAGTTGAATGTTGTAAATCTGGTGTATTTTGGTACTTATATTCCTAGCCTCTCCCTCCTTAGAATATTCTATGTACCTTGATGAAGATTGGCATTTCTAGCATTGAAAAACTTTTGGGACTCATCGAGAGTCTGATAGCAACCTAGTTCTCTACTAAGCCCCTCCATGATGATTTTTTGGGCTCCATCAAAAATATTAGTATTAGATAAAAATTTAGGACTTGTCCATATTTCCCATATGTGGTAGAATTTTGAGACCCATCCAGAGTCTGGAGGATGTCCATTTTTCCACCAATATTGCTCCTTGACCATTTTTCACATATCTTACTGGTGAGTCCTTCAGGGTTTCTTCAAAGTCTATCTACAACTCTTTTTTTTGCCAAGTGCAATACTTAGTCAATTTTTTTCCCTTTATGCTATCCTTCATCTACTTTTCCATTGGGAAACTCTATCGTTCCTTCGTGACGGGTTTTTGGGACCCATTCGAATTCTGACAACTGCCCATTTTTTTGACTTCTAACACAATCATTTTTGCATGCTTTTTTTGTGGTGGATTTTTGACACTCCTTTAGAGTCTGACAGCAATCCATTTCTCCACCAAGATTGACACTTAGTCATTTTATTTCAATTAAGAGCCTTCTCTTTTGATTGAATGCTGAAGCAAGTGGATATGAAGAAAATTACCCACTGCAAGGGTTCACTGGTTGAGTCTATAAAATTATCTTTCTTAGCTATAAATCATCTTGTTTGCCTAAAATATTCACATGGGTGGATACAAATAAAATTTCACCCACATTCTTGGTGACTCATAAGGGATTTTCAATTTGTGGAAAAAGGAACTTAGATGGTTGCTTTTGTTTTTTATGACTTTCTAATAGGAGGGAAAGAGAGGAAGGAGCTAGAAGAAAATATGGAGGAAAAATATTTGGCATCTACCACAAGATAAAAGAGAGTGGTGGGTGATGAGGTAGAGGCAACACACGCTAAAATGAGGAATGGAAAAAAAAAGGAGCAAAAATAAAAAGGATGGGTACAACAAAAAGTTGGAAGAAAAAAGAACCACACAGAGGAGGAAATAGAAGAGAGGAGGCAAAATTGATAGAAGTACAACCAACCCAAAGGGTTTGTGGCACAACTAATAGGAGAACAAAAGAACTAGAATCTCCTAATAAAATAAATAAAAAAATGAAAGGTAGTTCTTGAATTATCCCAGCAAAATGATAAGAGAGATTATACTTCCATGGGACACCCCCACAAATTGCACTTTCATGAGCATACTTCACTATTGCTAGTTGTTGTTTCAAGAAAAAATATATTGCCAAGAACATCTATTGTCTTTGTATCTTTTTATATTTATTACATAGTCTAGTAGGAACCACTTTCATGGATCATATTTTTTCATGCACTTCTTCAACTTCACTGTCGAACCCATCCTTATTCCAACAATAATTTTTATGTGTTACACTTGTCATATTATATAGAGTGGAGCTCCAAAGAATGTTTCTACTAGTTGGTACTCACAAAACTTATACCTATAGATTGGGTGTTGTTTTCAATAGATTTGGTTTTACATGAATCATCTCTTGGCATCATTTTTATGTCAACTTGGGTTCTCCCTTTTGGTGACCTTCTACTCAGTTGACATCATCTCCTTATATGGCATGGCATATCACTTTGCTTGCACAAGTTGTGATAGTTCCACTTCAAACTACTACATATTTTTAGGTGCATATCCTACAAACTATGTACTATTTTTATCTTGTCCATTGGGCTCTAGATTCAAAAAATAATAGCCAAAAAAATGGGAGGGGAAGACAGGGGAGGAGGGAAGAAAGTGATTTAATAAAAACAATTGACAAAACCTATGATTTATTTCACATCCACAAATTTTGATGATTAGGTCAGCCTACAATAATTTCCCTTTTAACTATACTTACATCATCTATACAAGATGATGTCACATGCTAAGCAGACATGTATCTACTAAATATGCCTATTTACTAGCCAGATATGTACATAAAATTATGGCTTGGTTGACATGCTTGAGCTAGGAGATCTTCGGTGAGTTATCCCATGAACCTACAATGTTTGGACCATATGATTATCAGCTTGAGCTACTCTCCATGGTTAGTTTACCAGAGTTTCTAAGTATCATAATCCTTAGCCAAACTCCATTCCAACTTTGTCCCTTGCTCTAGAAATTTTCTATTTTGAGAATAAGTGACAAACATATTTTGAGAATAAGTGACAAACATAGAACCTGGTCTTATTTTGTTGGTCCTATATCCAAATAATGGTGCTTCTTGTAATGGATACATGTATTGTCTCTCCATAGGTTCCATCTAGTTTATCATCCATATTCTCTTTCCTTTTTTTTCCATATTCTGAATGGTCCTCCAAAGGTGGTTGAGTTTACAACTTTCAACATCCTAGTGCACTTGAAAGTTGGTCATTAGGATATTACTAGGTAACTGGGTAGAGGATAGAAAATTTAATCCAAGTCTAGTTGACCATTCTTTTGATCGATTGATTGATTCTACCATTATTTTGCATATGTTTTCCTTAATAGGATCCTATATTTTTCTTCATATCCTTCAATACAAAAAATGTACAATCCTTGATTTGACACCATGATGAATTTCCCAGACAATGGAATCAACATTTAATCCTTGTTTCAAAAATCTAGGGATAAACATATCCCAAACAATGGGGGTACATCAAAAAATTCTACATCTTGGATGATAGGTAAGTTATGGTGCCCACATAATAGCATTGGGACCTTGTGTAGTGTCCCTACTATATTTAAATTCTCTCCCCTAAAATGTAGCACCTTTGGATTTTACGCGTCTAGGTTCAGCCCTAAATTTCTATAGATTCCTACTGGCATGATCAATACCTAGGATTTTGGGTTCACCACACAATTATGTAATATATGCTTTTTCGATGAAAGAGATAGGTAGAACAAAGGAGAATGACCTCTTGGAGAATTGAGGAGGGATTTTTTGGTTGGTGCATGTGTACCATTAATCTTTGGTGATTTCCCAATGGAAACATCAATTAGGTCCACTTTTTTTATACCAATAAATCTTTCCTCAATCTTGTTAGTATAGGATAGAACTCTTAAATAGGCTATACAATTATTCTATCATTTCTGCTCTTTGCTCAAAATTGATAGCTAGGAAGTACAACTTTTTATATACCTCTAGCATTTTCTAGCATAGTTATGGGCGTTGTGAAGGATAATTTTGTAAAATTATTCTACCTCTTGAACTAATGCCTTGTAATGGTGGGAATGGAGCATCAACATCCATACATCCCTTTGATTGAGATATCACTAGGTCTACATCCTTCCAACATTCATACGCTTGCACTGTACTACAAGCAATTATGTTATTCATCACAGGGCATCTCCTCACTTGCTCATACTGATTACTAGATTTCTCAATGTGAATATCACTATAGAACAAAGGCATGACTGAGTTTGAATTTTGATTTCATTTTTGTTCTTTATCCTTACCCTATTGTACCTTCCTATTTAAACTAGTTAACAAAATATGAGCAGGTTGTTGAAGTTGTTGTGTAGTCAATCCATAACGACCAAGATCTCGTCTCTTATTTTTGAGAGATGTCTTCCCAATTTTTTAACTTCTTCAGCCACCATTGAATTTTTATCTTTAGTTCTTGATCTTATTGGTGCCTATCCATATGGGAATTAACAGAAATATCATCCTTTTTTATTATAAATGGGCATGATATTCTTCTCAAGGAATGGAGCATGATCTAAAGAGGATATGCAAATTCCCTAGGAGTTATTTTTCCTAGTTGAATTAGTATATTTTTAGCTCTATGGTCTTCTTAAAAATGTGTGGGAATATCTTCTCTCCATATCGTTGAATAAGAATGCTTATGTCAGAGCTGAAAGCCTAGATATAATACAGGTATACCTAGGAAAGGGATGGCTAGAACTCGTAGGGAATCCTTCTCCACATTATTTTGAATTGGATATTGATGTCAAAAATAATTTCATGGGGAGCCTATTTGATGAATTATAGTTGAGTGAGCAACAAAAAGGGATCTCTAGATTCATAAAATGTATCAATGAGTTCTTTTGCTAGATAAACCCATATGCAAATACTTCCATTTTCTAAATATGTGTACCACAGTAACATCTTCTCTTTGAGAAAGAGTTATTAGCATGGTCATAACATCCTTAGATGTAATGTTATGAATTGTAGTTAGAGAAGCCACATCCTAACAATGCTCAAACATAGTCTTTTCTATTTGTACCATCAAATCTTGGTAAATACCTTAGGGTAGCCTTGGGGATGTCATATTGATATGGAATATCAAGGTGTTCCATGTCATCCCATCGAGGATAATTGAGTCATAGGTCTCTATTGAGACAATGATATTTCAAAATTCTTGGGTTTTTCCTTCAGGTTGGAGTCACCAAATGAGCATAATTTCTCTACTAATGAGGTTAATATTGCTCATCAAATCTTGAGTCAACTAAGAAAAGTAAGATCCAATTAGGATTTCAAAAGAAAATAATCATAGGATCTAGGCCAAACCTTTGTAGATTTTCTAGGTGATTGAGTTGAATCCAAGTAAAATAGGGCATCAACAAACCCTGATCTATTCAAACTATAGAACCTTTGGAGTACCATCGAATGTGCCAAAAATTGTTGGTAGTACAGTGGTTTTATGTTTCATGAGTTGAGACAAAGGAAACCTATCATGGATTTGGGTTTCACATTCATACAAAGTCAAGAGGTGATTGAAATGAATGTTGATAAAATACGATACCAAAAAATCCTAAGTTATCCAAACTATGAGATCTTTGGAGTCCCACTAGGCATGCCAAAAACTATTGGTAGCATGGTGGTTTTATGCTTCATGAGCTAAGGTAAAGGTAACCTATCATGGATTTGTATTTTGCATTCACACAAAGTCACTAGGTGATTGAAATGGATGCTGATAAAATAGGGTATCACCAAATCCCAAGTTATCTAAATTGTGGTATCTTTAGAGTCCCACCAGGTGTGCCAAAAATTATTGGTCAAAAATCTAAGGAAAAAATTGTGCATCCACATACCTTGACCAACACTGAGTAACCCAAAAATCGTGAAGTCTTTCTAGTCAATCTTCAAAGAATAATAGTTCCTTGGGAGTCCTATCTAATTGCTAAAAAATAATAGGGGGTGAAAATGGTGCTAAAAGAAGGAAATATAGTTGAAGCTAGAATTTATGAGGATACAAATCTAGCCACATAAAAGCACATGTATTTTTAAACTTAAAAAATCATAAGAAATCAAACAAACAACCTAATAGACCAACCAATTATGATCTCAGTCAATGTTAATCACATCTACTTGAAAGCAAATTCTAGAACTAGAGAATGAAATGCCTAGAATCTAAAGAATTAAAGATAAATTATTCAACTAGTTTTAACATAAATAAACAAACAAACATTCAAGCATACATGAGACAAAATGGAGTCCAAACAATAATCCACTTGTATTTCTTGAATAGCAAAAGCTTTACATGTAAGTTGTAAAAGCTAAAGAGCCGACATCTATGAATGCCTAATATTCTACTATATATAGCTTTTTAGAATAAAATGTATTACAAATAATCATGATGTTTGATCATGGAATGCTTTGGTGTCAAGGGAGTAGCCAGGCTATATTTCCTCCTACCACCCTACATATTGTAACCAAAGACTTATGCTAAATGGAAGTGGGATGTGCTAGCTGCTTTCGATCCCTTGATTCATCTGGTGCATCCAATAATTCTATCACTCTATGGTTTGTCTACTTTTACCTAAAGGTAGTGGGTCATTAAATCATGTAACCTAAATTATGATGTTGATTGTTCCTATTATGTTGAAGTACCATCCACCTATTTTTGAATGAGTGTCAAATTACCCTTTTCTATTCGGATGCTACAAATCTAGGGTGTTTTGATACTTAGATTCCTAGCTTCTCTCTCCTTGATGGATTCTACATGCCTTGATGAAGAGTGATATTTTTTACATTAATAGACTTTTGGGATTCCTTGAGAGTTTGGTAGTGACCTAGTTCTCTACCAAACCCCTCCATCACGAGTATTTCGGCTCCATCAAAAATATCAATATTTGATGAGAATTTGGGACCCATCCATATTTTCCATCCATGGTAGACTTTCAGGGCCCATATAGAGTCTAAAGGATGCCCATTTTTTCCAAGCTTGATACTTGACCATTTTTTACCTATCTCGATTATGGTTCTTCAAGGTTTCTTCGAAGTTCACCCGCAGCCCATTTTTCCACCAGGTGTGACAATCAAATGTTTTCCCTTTTCACTATCCTTCATCCACTTTTCTGCCAAGAAACTCTAGCATTCCTTTGTGACAAGTTTTGGGACCCATTTAGAGTCTGATAGCTGCCCATTTTTCTACCACTTTTGATACTTAGTCATTTTTGTATGCTTTTTTGCAATAGACTTTCAACACTCCTCTAAAGTCTAAGAGCAACCCATTTCTCTACCAAGATTGACACTTAGTCATTTTTTTGCAATTAAGAGCCTTATATTTTGCTTGAATACTAAAGCAAGTGGATATGAAGAAAATCACCCACTACAAGGGTCCATTGGTCGAGTCTATAAAATTACCTTTCTTAGCTATAAATCATCTTGTTTGCCCAAAATATTTACATGGGTGGATACAAATAAAATTTCACCCACACAACAAAAACCAAAAAAAGAACACAAAATAAAACATACAAAATGCACAACAATTGCATCTAAATATTCATAAATAAACTACTTAATAGAAGGAAACTTAGCTATGTACCTTCCTCACACTCCCTCCAACTCCTACTATAGAGATCTCTCTCACCACCTCAATACTCCTTGCTCCTTCTCCTTTCTCCTCAATCATCGTGTCCAAATGACATTAAAAACCCCCTCATGCATATTTATAGCCTATCCTACCTATAACTAGCCCGGTCGATCATCTCCCCACTTCCAACTAGCCTAGATGATCATTTTTCCACCTCTAACCATCGTTGATGATCACAAATACCTCTAACCATCTTTGATGGTCACTACAAACAACCTCCAACCATTTTTTTATGGTTGGAAATTGCTTTTAACAGTAAAAAATGATTGTTGATGGTTATTCCTTTATTCCTAATGGTCCCAAGACTATCCTTCTACCAACATTCACCTACCATTCCCACTTTGCACTCACCTCTTCATCAATTCACTCCATTAGCCTTTCTTTTCATTCACTTTTTATCAATTAGCTCCCCATCATCCTCCATTCTACCTTCTACCCGCTCATAAATTAAGGAGGTAGTAAAAACCTAAAATTTGGAAAGGTCACTCAATTTACCTTTTTTGGGGCAACAAATAAGCAAATTTATCCATTGGATCAGATATCTTTTGTTTTTATACTGCATTGTGTTTTACATAATGCAATACAAAAAGGGACATCTGTAGACATCAATTTTTAATCATAGTCACATTTCCACAAAACCACCAAAACACCCCTCAAATCATTGTAAATTCAAAAAAGCCCCCAAATCATCACCAAACTACCACTAGCTACTCAATTTTATCTAATTTTATCTAAATTCCCCTAGGTTTCCTTCTTCTCTTCTATTTTCCCGAAATTCTTCCTAATTGCCTCATTTTTACCAAATTCCTCTAATTTCCTCTTTACCTACTCCAATTCCCCCTAAATTCCTCTAATTCCCTCTTTTTCTCTCTCATTCACTCTAATTTCCCTAGTTTCTATAATTTCCTCTAAATCTTCCCTAGCTTTCCTAATTCCATTCTATTTCCCTCTATTTTTCCTTAAAGTCTTTTAAGTGTTCCCTTAGATTTTTATTTTCTTCTAATTTTCCTTTTTCTCCTAAATTCCTAAATTTCCTTAATTTTCCTTAATTTTATCCTAATATTCTTCTACTCTATTTAATTCCCCTAATCAATATTATCCCCTCCATAATTTTTCAATTTCCACCTAATTCCCTTGTTTATTCCTCCCTTACCCCTCAAAATTCTCATAATCCTCCTTCCTTGTTTAATTCCTCTATTATGCCTCTCATTAGCCTCTTAATCATAGCTTAAGCCTCATTCAAATTCTAAGGGGATATGTACACCATTTCAAAATCTCCCTAAAATACCTAGGATTATCCAAATTCTTCACCCAAAATCCCTCATTTATTTCACTTTGTCCCCCCACTCATGCTTCCCTCTAAATTTGAGCAATTTAAAAATACAAGAAAAGGTTAAAGTCAAAAGGAGTAAATTGGAAAATTCAATGGTTGTATGTTATTCTCACCATACATGTCATATTTTTGGAAATTTAAAATTAGTACACACATCACTCCATGCACACATCTCCCCATGATCCTCACTCTCCCCTAGGCAATTGGTTAGGTGAGAGTTCACTCCACCCAAAGTCATTTAATTTGGAGGAGCCACACTCCACCAAGTGGAATCCTCCAAATTTGACTTGACTATTGCACCCTCCACAAGGTTGCCACATCCCCTCCACATTATCTCCATGCCACCTACCCCTCACCTTGCTCAAATCCTATAAATACCCCTCCATTTCCACCATTTTAGGAAGATTTCATGTGCCTATGTTGTTATTCTGCCAAAATTTGGCCAACCATTCTTGCTACTCTTGGAGAGTCACCTACCATCAACACAACCCTTTAGGATCTCAACCATGGTGCCTATAGAGGATGCTTTAGAAGCCCAACATAAAATTTGACCATCAATTGTGCTTAGCTCGACCGATATCCAACCATATCACCTGCATCAAAGGAGCCCCAAAGACCACCTACACCCCCTAACAAGGGCACCTTGTCCCTCTTGCAATCTGATCTTAACCATTATTGATAGCTATGCAAAACCAACCATCCTTAGTGATTATGCAAAACCAACCATCTTTTACGATTACCCAGTGACACGATAGATAGAGCACCAACTCACCAAACAGGTAGGTGAAGGTAGAAGGCATCTTGTTTCTTGGTTTTATGAGCTTTTAATGTAGTTTTGTAAGCATCTACATAGTTTTTGTAATGTTTTAATATCTCTACTTTAACAAGGACCTCATATAAGGGAGGCTCTTTAGATGCTACTAAATCCATTTGGTTTGCATGTTTATAGGTCTTACAGTAGTCAACAAAGCATGAGGGTGGTCCAGGCACAACACACACACAAAACCCGCCCATAAACTTTGATTGTGGCATGAAGAAAAGTTGCACCTGATAATTTTTTGTCTAAGGGGTCATCTCCCTTATTTTCATTCAAAAGACATCGTGTTTTAAAAATTCCCTTTGGTAGGGCTTGATTGCACTCAAATATTATATATATATATATATATATATATATATATATATATATATATATATAGCTTGTCTTTCCTTTCATTTCTATTGTAAGGTGTATTTTTCATGCTTACAAGAACAAACATAGAGAAAGGAACACAATCTAAATTGGTTGAACTTCTCTTTACCAAACAACAAAATAATATTGGTAATTCATAGGAGGGGCCAGTAATCCCTAATGAGACACTTACCATATCATGGAATATAAGGTGTGTTAATGTTCCCTCAAATTGGAGGTGTATCAAGGACCTTTGTTTAAGTATTAAGCCTAATATTCTTTGTATACAAGAAAATAAAATGACAAAAAATGAAGTTTCTAAAACTATGAAAGTAGTAAAACCAAGATATGAATGGGATGTTGTCAATTTAGAAGGAGCAATAGGGGTAATTCTAACATGTTAGAATCTATTTAGAACCTCCTCTAAAACCACTCATAAAACTAGGCATTGGATAACCTCGTTAGTCACATTCTACTTTGCAGTTATTTTTTTGGTCCTTATCAATGTCTATGGATCTACAACATAGTTAAGCAAATTAGAAGTATGGAGTGGTATTGAAGCCTATATAAGTAAAGACTAAGAACTTAATTCATGGTCATAGGATATTTTAATTGCATAACCAAGCTAGATGAAAAATTTGGAGGAATTAAGAAAATAGCCCAAAGTATGATATATTTCTCAAATTTTATTTAAAATAATAATCTATGGAAGGTTGAGTTTGGAGAGGACAACTATACAAAAACCAACAATAGGACAAGCCAAAAATTGATAGCAATATATAGACAAATGCATACTCTCATATCATTTTCTATATGAAGGTACTTGTGCTAAAATCAATATCTTGACAAGGATTGGTTTAGATAACTAGCCAATAAGAGTTAAATTGATGATAAATGAATGAAAAAATATCATATTTTTTATATGAGCAGATGTGGTAAGACCATTTGTATTTTGTTGATATGATAGTGCAGACATGGAATTATTTAGAAAATGGTGGGTTGTATACACTTTGCAAACAAATTAAACCAATGGCATCTAGATTAAAAGAATGGAATAAAAATACTTTCAAAAGCATTTTTGAGAATAAAGAAGAAATAAAAGATAAACTTTATAAAAATATGAGCACAATAATCCAAACTTAGAGGAAGAGACATGGGTTCAACTCCCACAACAAGGATACAACTTGAATTATCAGTGATGAGACATGGGTTCAACCCTCATGGTGGATGTGTATAATAAGTATTGATCCAAAAAAACAAAAAAAAATAGAGGAAGAGATTTGCTTAGTGAATATCATAATATTTTGAGTATGAAAGAAAAAATTTGGAGATTAAAATTGAGATAAACTTGGTTAAAAGGATATTAAAAAATAATTTTTTATAGTATGGCAATAGTACAAATATCAACATCTATAATTAGAAATTAGTAAAATGGGTTTGGAATGAAGACCAAATCAAAATTAGAAAGGAGACAAGGATTTTTTACCATAATGTTCTAGTATCAAAGAAGATTGAAATTCTTAATGATAAACTACTACGAGAAGTACCTTTAGTTATAACAAATTAAGATAATAGAAAATTTATGGAGCTTATTACTCTAGAAGAAGTTCATTCAACTCTTTTATCTTTTGATAAAGATAAATCCCTAGGCCTAGATGGACTCTCTACAACATTCTATTAGCATATGGTGAAGGATGTTTTATTGGTATCAATGGAATAGTCTAGGGTAAAAGAGTGCATACCTTATAAAATAAATACAACATATCTTACCCTAATTCTCAGAAGGATGCAAAATTGTTTGATTCATTTAGGCCCATAAGCCTATGTAATATGGCATATAAGATAATATCCAAAGTGATGGAAAATTGGTTAATACCACTATTAGATAAAATTATTTCAAAAGAACAAGGAGGATTCGTGAAAGGGAGAAATTTTTTGGATGGGATTATAATAGATCATGAAGAAATGCATTCAATAGATTCTATAAAAAATAGAGAAATGATATTAAAACTTGATATGAATAAATATTATAATATGGTTAAATGGGATTTTATTTTTATAGTATTAGAAAATTTTGGATTTGGTAAGAAATAGTTTATATGGATTAAATCTTATGTCACTATAGTATCATATTCAATGCTAGTCAATGGGCTAGTAACAAAATACTTTAAAGCCAAGAAGGTTCTTAGACAATGAGATCCTTTATCACCATGTTTGTTCATTATTATGATATGGGTATTATTGGTTTAACACCCTAAAATTGACCCATAATAATTTGCATTAAAGTCAAAAACATTCAAAAATTAAATTAAACAACTTCCTAACTGGCTGCCTCATTTTTCATGCTTTCCTGGCGAGATCGGGTTCAAATGGACGAGATCATATTACGATCTCTCTGATCGTACATACGATCTCTCAGATCGTACGTACGATCTTGCTCCAAAATAGAAAAGCTTAGTTTGGAAAAGTGACAAACAAGTTGTAACCATTTTTATCCTTACCTATCCAATTGTGCGGCAGTTACGGGATCGGATCCGCCGATCAGTCCCAGCTTGGAAGAAGTTACAACCTATTTTGTTTTTAGCCTAATTTCACCTGCTGGTTTAGCCTATTTAATCAGGCCTTCCCCCTCGAATTCCTCCTAACTCATCGATATAATTCCGCATTTTAGTCACTTAATTTTTGCATTAGCCCTTGTTATTTTTATTGTTTTCTGTAGGATCGGAGGATACGATCGGCAATTGGAGGATACGATCTTACGATCGTAGATACGATCTTGCAGTTTTGCATACGATCTTGCTGTTTGGTTATGATCTCACCTATAGATCACTTGGGGGCAACTCCAAGCATGGGTTTGCATTTTCTAGTCTCTAATTTGCATGATCATCATCTAATTTATCATTTTCCATCTCATATAGAATAATATTTATATTATCATCATTCTTGGAGTTCACCAATTTGCATTCAATTGCATACTTCATATAGTTCAAGGCATATACATGATAATTCCTCTTAGCAAGGCATTCAATAGATCATATATAATCTAATTTCTATTCAATAAAGTTTGTAGCACACTCCATTTTTTTTTGCACTCTACTTATGAAACTGTAGGTTTCTATTGTGATCGGATCTGTCGATCATTGATCGATGGGTATGATCATGGATCGTACGATCATGATGTAATAATCTTGACCATATGATCTTGACCTGCACATATGATCTTACCTACAACAAAGAATATAATCTTCATCAAACTTTCAGACCGAGTAAGAGTATCAAATTCCTTCATAATTAAGCATTTGCATTAGATTTTCCTCTGTTTACTACTATCTATTGTATTCATTGAAAATTGAATTGCATTTAGCATAGTTTAGTTGCATTGGCCAAAACTAGGTGATTGTGAGAATTTAAAAGGAACACATCAAACAAACTCCAAAACCTAGGCATGGAAACTGCCAAGAAATGTTTCCTGGTGAACCCTAAACAATTCATCAAAAAATCACCAAAGAAGACACGAACTCAAGTGTCTCTCTTCGAGGTGTAGACCTACTATTCTCCCATTCCCCTTCGAGGCATGGATCCATTAGCCTGGAGGAAAGGAGTGCAAGAATTTTAGAGCTACATTCTTTGGTGAACCTAACATGAAAAACATAGGCATATTTCTGATTTATAAAACATAAAAAAGCATAAAAATTACAATATATAAAAAAAAAAAAAATCAAACAAGATCATTAGTCAAATTTACACATTTTAAGTAATTCATAAATGTTAGACTACAACATAAGAAGAGTTGTACGCATAAATATTAGGACATTATTATCTACATAAGAAATTTCTCAAATAGTTGAAAACTCAAGTCTCCCATCTCAAGAATAGTGGACTGAACTCTGGAGAAGATTAGACATTATAAAAACCTACGAACCAAGACTTAGCCAAATTATAAGGTTTGACCTAGCTAGAATCCTGGATCCTGAAAATGCTTCTCGCTACTTTGATATTCAAAGGGCATGTGAGAGGTGGTTGATGGATAAAAGAGCAAGCATCTCTTCAACTATTTATACCTTTGATGATTACCTTGAAAATGCTATAATAGTACACAGGTTTTTAGCACACGTAGAAGATCAAGAAATAGTCTTGGACAATAGGAGAAGATTTCATAGAACTCCTAGGGCAGTCCATTATCATGAATATTATCATGAAATATACTTTTATGGTCAAGACTCTGAAGTTGATAATATCACCATAGCCCATTTTGTCAAGTTCTTGAAAGCCAACTTTCAGTTTGAGGAAGAACACTATATGTCACCTGAAGAACTTGAACCCATTAATGATATCTATAGACTCTTTCAGGAAGACTAAAGTATAATATTTAGGATATTATAATTTTTGTTTTCTGCTTTGTTTCAAAAACATAAAAAACCAAAAAAAAATATAATATATATTTACATATTTGCATATTTATTTATTTAGGTATATATATAACATATATACCCCAATAATTTAAGCATATATATATAGCATATATATATACAAGATAAAAATCCTAAAACCAAAATGCCTAAAGTTTTGAGAAATGGTAAACAAATAGAGTCTGATGAACAAGACCAAGAAAACCTTGATGATAGGGTACTTATTGAAGATGATGTACCTTTAGAACAAGATGAAGGTGATAATGGAGAAGATGAAATAGAAGATCCTAACAAACCTACATTAGATCAGAAAGGAAATGTTAATTTCAAGTCTCTTGAACATTTTACCCAATTTATAAAGAACAACATAGAAGAGTTCAATCAAGCAGTACAAATGGATAATTCAGGAGAAGGTGCTATGGAATCAGCCTTGGCATCTACTTTTCAGATACATACAAATCCATTATCATACATGAATTCAACAGACCAAGATAATGATCAAGCAGGACCATCTAATCAAAACATGATACCCTTAAATCAAAATGTTCAAAAACCAATGGCACAATCATCTAAAATTGTTGCTAGCAACACCAAAACAAATCCTAAACAACAAAAACAACTATTTTCTTCCATCTTCTCTCAAGCTCTTAATCAACAAATATCAAACCAACAAAAAGCTAAACAAGTGCAAAATACCAATCATCAACAAAAAATTCAACAAAACACAATCCCATATCAACTTCATAACACCCTTCCTACCAACACTTTGCACAATAGTATTTCAATTGGAAATCCTTACACAACAACACCAACTTATCATCAAAGACACAACAACATGGTGCAACAAAATCAATTTGGTGGACAACCATAGGGCCTTGAAGACATGGTCAAACAATTGGCTTCATGACTAGATCAAATGGATCCCTACCATCCCTCATACAGTTATAGAGATATGTGTAGCCAACCCTTGGATCCTATTGTGGTTGCCCAACCATACCCAAAACATTTCCCTATGCCTGTCCTCCTGATATATAAAGGAACTGAAGATCCTATTGAGCATCTTCGCATGTTTAGGACAACATGTCATGATATCTCTTATGATGACTTGTTGTTGCTAAAAATATTCCCTAAAAGTCTCGGAGGCATGGCTCTAGAATGGTATTATCAACTACCTACAAATTCTTTAAGGAACTTTGAAGAGACAACAGAAATGTTTGTCCACCAATTTAGTGCCTATATAGAGAGGCATGTGACCATTAAGGATTTATACAATTTGAAACAAGGTAAAGATGAGAGTTTTGTTGAATTCTTGACTAAGTGGAGACAACTCTTAGGCAAATTACATTTTGCATTACCTCATCATGAGATGTTGGACATATTTATTGGTAATTTGCAAGAACAACTATCTTATGAGCTTTCTACTACTATAGTAACCTCCTTTGATCAAGCCATTGATCTAGCTAGGAGGGTAGAAGATGCCCTCATTAGAAGAGGATAATTTAAGAAGAAATATGAGGATAAAACTTCTAAAAACCAATATAAGAATAAGCAAGTAGTAGGTGATGGAGTTACTGATAGCAGAAACACCTCAAATGTTAACCTTGCCAAAACTGTAAAGAAATTTGTATTGAAAATCCCTGATAAGCCACCAAGAGAATTCACAAGATTAAATCAACCCTTAACTATGATTTTACCTCAATTATTGGAACAAGGTTTGATACGGTTACCCGAGGTAAGACAACCAGATACCACTACAGCTGGATATAGGGCTGATTTACATTGTAATTTTCACCAAGTAGATGGACATTCTACCAATTCTTGTAAAAGGTTAAAGCATATGATACAAGATTTGATTGATAAAGGTAAAATGGAAGTACAACAATTTCCTGCAAACAATAATACTCAAAATAATACCCAAAAAAAAATAAATCAAAATGCAAATCAAAACTTAGATATTTTTCAACATCCTTTACCCAAGCATGGTAAAGAGGCAGTAAATCAAGTAGAACATCATAATGTTCCTCCTCCAACTCGGTATGTGGGAACCATTAGCAAATTTTTACCACAACAAGATTTGCAAACCTCCTATGTACCTACTTTATCTGTAGTCACAACTAGACCAATACAATATTTTCAATCTTCATCTTCAGAAGATACTAGAACTGATACAGAAAGTGAAACAGGAAGTGAACTAGACATTACCTCAAATAGTTCTAAATATGAGTCAGATCGAATTACTCCCATTACAGATTTATTAGTTCCAGAAGAACCATTCCCTAGGAGAATGACCATTCGACCCTCATCTCAACAAATGCTTACAAATGAACAAGCAAAAAATGCTAGACCTCATTTTGGTTATTTGCAAAATAATAATGTTGTGGGTACTATTGGAGCCATCACTAGACAACAAATCCAAAATCAAAATTCTCAACCACAAACTCAAACTCAAAATGAGAAAACAACTCCATTTGTATTAAAGGCACCTACAAAAGGAAATAATATATCAAATTCACAATAGAAACCTCCTTATGACATTAATGAACAATTGGCAAATATCACAACTAGAATTTCTCTTTTGGATCTTTTGAGAACTTCATCCATCCATAGAGAAGAATTAATGAGTACCTTAAGTAAAATGATGGTACCACAAAATATAGAACCTGATGTTGTGGTTAATGTTGTAATCTCTCATGGAACAAATTACATAGATTTTTTAGATAAGGATATTCCTCCTCAAAGCATGTATAGAGATAATCCTCTATACATCACAACATTAATTGGGGATGTAGGTGTCAAAAGAGTTTTAATTGATAATGGATCATCATTAAACATATGCACATATGACTTTTTCCAAATATTTGGATTTAGAAATGAAGATTTAAAAAGAACTGAAATGATTATTAAAGCATTTAATGATGAAACTCAAGAAACATGTGGAGTGTTGTCGATTCCATTGCAAGTTGGTCCAAGGATTTTGGATACGACCATGTTTGTTGTACATTGTCCTACATCATATAACATACTTTTAGGTCGACCTTGGATCAATGCAATGCGAGCGGTACCCTCTACATTACATCAATGTGTTAAGTTTAAGTTTAAAAATCAACTAGTTACTATCCATGGTGATCCTAGACCATTTGACATGTGTGCTATGGTAGAACCAATAGGAGTTCCATTTTGTCCTGCTATGTCTTCAACACATCCTAATCCACCTTCATCATCAACATCTAAAACTACACCATCTAAATCTACAACTAAAGAAGATAGTCCTTCTACTTCATATCCTACTTCGGATGAAGTATTACCAGATTTATCTTCAATACTCACAACTTCAGAATAAAATAATAACTTTGCCACTCAAGATTCCCTAGTGTTAGCCAAATTACCACCATCTCCCCGAATGATGGGCTTGCCATGAAATTTGGGAAGTATCTATCATGTTGGGAGTTGTGCCTTTGTCTATGCAGGGTATGATTATGGTAAAATTAATATTGTGAGTGTCACAATTGATCAAAATGGTTTTGCTAAATGTTACTTTTCTAATGGATATATAAAATCAAAACAAATGATGTGTGACATGGGTTATAGAGGTAAAGGTTTAGGACCTCTTGAAAATGGAATACAAGAACCTTTAGAAGTTGAGGAATGGCCTGCCCGATGTGGTATTGGTTACATTCCTACAAAAACCCAACCATTCCCATTTGAGGATGATGATCAACTTGTAACATATCAAGAATATTTAGCACATAAAGAATTTTTTAAACCAAGTAGAAGGATATATTCTTGTAATATGTTATCAATAGCATACCCAAACATGATTGTTGAACCAGATGAATATTTAGAGGGAGATATATTTCATGATATTTCTCTTGATGAAGTTTTAAAGAATAAATTCTTCTTCGATGGGTCTATACCATCTATAGCCCATGTAGAAGCAACTACCCCTCAAGAAGAGTTAGCAAAATTAACCTTAGAGGAATTACAAGAAATGGGGGTGTCACCTGCACCACCCAAATTTGAAAGAGAATTAAATATTGTGGTAGAAAATATTTTACAAGTTAACATTGGGATAGAAGAAAACCCTCGCATGGTCAAAATTGGAGCAAAATTAAGTGAAGAAAGATAGAAATAATATATAGCATTTCTCATAGAGTATGCTGATGTTTTTGCTTGGACATATGCAGATATGCTAGGCCTAGATCCTTCTGTGGTCATGCACCATCTAGTAGTGCGCCCTGATGCAAAACCTGTAAAGCAAAAGCTTAGAAAAATGCATCCCAAAGTAGCACTGCTAGTTAAAAATGAGTTAGAAAAACTTTTGAATGTAATTTTTATCCAAGCTATTGATTATGTTGAGTGGATATCAAATGTTGTTCCAATAGCCAAAAAGAAGCCACTAAAGTTAGGGTTTGTACTGATTTTAGAGACATTAATGATGCATGCCCTAAGGATGATTTTCCTCTCCCTAATATGGATCAAATCATAGATTTTATAGTTGGGAGTGGGATGTTATCCCTCATGGATGGTTTTTTAAGATACAACCAAATCAGAATAGCTCCTGAAGACCAACCCAAAATAACTTTTATTACACCTTGGGGTACCTTTTGTTGGAAAGTAATGCCCTTTGGTTTAAAGAATGCAGGAGCAACATATCAAAGAGCTATGACATATATATTTCATGATATGATGTATGATATTCTACATGATTATGTAGATGATATTATAGCTCGTTCAGCTAAAGAGGAAGAGCATATCAATGATTTAAGAAAAGTGTTTGATAGACTAAGAGAATATATGATTCGCTTAAATCCAGACAAATGTGTATTTGGAGTTAAATCAAGAAAATTGTTAGGGGTTATTGTTTCTATGCATGGTATAGAAATAGATCCCCTCAAAATTAAGGCTATCCTTGATATGCCACCACCTAAAAACATATCAGAATTAAGAAGTTTACAAGGTAAATTATAGTCTATCCATCACTTCATTGATAAGTTGGCAGATAAAACATGACCTTTCCTTAAATTACTTAAGAAAAACATCCCCTTCCAATGGGATAAGGAATGTCAAGAAGCTTTTGAGAGTCTTAAATAGTATCTTCTTACTCCTCCAGTGCTTGTTCCTCCTAGACCTGATTGTCCATTTATTTTATATATTTCTACTTTGAAACTTGCACTTGGAGCTATGTTGGCTCAAATTGATGATGAAAAGAAAGAACGAGCCACATATTATATAAGTAGAACATTAATAAGTTATGAAACCCATTATACTCCATTAGAAAATATTTGTTTGGCAGTTGTGTTTTCTATGCAAAAGTTGCATCATTATATGCTCAGTCAAAAAACATTTGTTATTGCTAAGTCTGATCCATTAAGGTACTTGATGAGTAGACCTTACTTGTTAGGGTGCACAACTAAGTGGGTTCTTGCTCTGAGTGAGTTTGAACTTACATTTATCAGCCAAAAATCTATTAAAGGCCAAGTTATAGCTGATCAATTAGTTGCTGCACCTCTAGAATCTACTCATCCTATAACTATAGAATTTCTTGATGAGTGCCTTAACTTAGAAGAAGATCTGTCTGAGTCATGGTCTTTGTATTTTTATGGAGCTAGATGCATGAGTGGTGCAGGTGTTGGTATTATATTAATATCTCCACAAAAGCACCTTATTCCTTTGTCTTTCAAATTACAATTTTCTTGTACTAATAATACTGTAGAGTATGAGGCTCTAATCCTTGGGTTACGAGCCACTTTAGCCTTAAAAATTAAAATATTATTAGTCTTTGGAGATTCTCAGCTTGTGATAAATCAAATTAATGAAGTTTATCAGACATGATATGAGAAACTCCATCCTTATAAGGAGTATGTTCTTAAGCTTATTTCATTGTTTGAGAAAGTAACTTTAGAAGCCATCCCTCGCACTAGCAACCATGTCGCTGATGCCATGGCTGTAACTGCTTCTTTGTTACCTTTGGAGTTGGATGATGAGTATGCTACTATCATTATTCACCAACTCCAAGAGCCAACTTCCTCTAAGTCATGTCTAGAACCATTAGATGTGTTTTTGATTAATGAAACAACCCCATAACCTTGGTATATAGATATCTTTAATTTTCTCCAAAATGGAACCTTCCCAGAAGGATTAGATAGAAACCAATGTAGGCTATTACGTAAGTGAGTTGTTCACTTTGTAATTGTTGGTAATACCCTATACAAAATATCTTTTGAAGGTATCCTATTAAGATGTCTCAATCTAGAAGAGTCTAAGAAAGCCTTAAGTGAAGCCCATGATGGATCTTGTGGAGGACACTTTAGTGGAAGTGCCATTGCTAAGAAACTCCTTCGAATGGGATATTTTTGGCCTTCCATGGAAAAGGATGCTAATGATTATGTGCATCATTGTGACAAGTGTCAAAGACATGCAGACCTTGTTCACGCTCCTACCCAAGAACTTCAAGCTATATCATCTCCTTGGCCCTTCTCTAAATGGGGTTTAGACATTATTGGTAAAATTAATCCTATTTCTTCTGATGGTCATAAATTTATCATAACAACAATAGAATATTTTACAAAGTGGGTAGAAGCTATGCCATTAGCTTCTTGCATAGGAGTTCAAGTTTCTAAATTCATCTTTAATCAAATCATATGTAGATTTGGAATTCCATCAACTCTCATCTCTGATAATGGAACATGCTTTAAGAACAAATATGTTAAGAAATTATGTCAAAAATATAAAATTCAACATCGATGGTCTACTCCTTATTATCCACAAGGAAATGGCCAGGTTGAAGCTTCTAATAAAACCTTAATCAAAATCCTAAAAATATTGGTTAATAAATCAGGTCATGACTGGCATATGCAATTATATCCTGCCTTGTGGGCCTATCGAACTAGTGTTCGTACTCCTACAGGTGCCTCACCTTTTGTCTTGGTTTATGGTGCTGAAGCAGTTTTTCCATTTGAGTTAGAAGTTCCTTCTCTAGCTCTCCTACTTCAGGATGCTGAAGTAGGGGATGAATATCATGCTGACAAATTAAGTCAGTTGGAACTTCTAGATGAAAAGTGTATTCATGCCCTAGAGCATCTTCGCTCTTACCAAGACAAACTCAAAAGATCATATGCCAAGAAAGTTCATAGTCGATCTTTTGAAATTGGTGATTTAGTACTCAAAGAAAATAAAAAAAATACAAATGCTAGAAAATATTTAAAAGGTAAATTTCAACCTAATTGGCTTGGACCATTTGTCATCACTGCTAAATTTGGATCAGGTGCATATCGCTTGGCTACCTTGGAAGGAAAAGATCTTAAGGAGCCAATGAATATCATGCATCTCAAAAGATATTATGCATAAAACAAAAATTCCATTTCTGTACATACTTGTAAATAACTTCTTCATCATTTAGTTTGCAATTCTCATATTATCAAAACAACCAAAAAAATCAAGAAAACATGAAAATTTCCAAAAAATATTTCAAATTGTTAAACTCTTATTCTTTGCATCAGTGTGTGTTGTTTTCCAAAATTCAAGTTATATTTTATTATATTTCAGATAAAATTCAAAAGTTATCTTGAACCATGCACTTAATTTACATCTTTAATAATTTTGATTTCATCACTTTGATTATAAATCTCTCTTGTATCAAAAAGCACTATTACTTCACTAAATAAAATTTTGAGTTTTGGGAAATGATCTTGCTACTTCTTGAACCAAGAACACATTCTCACATCTTAAAAATGATTTGTTGTAAATTCAAAAATGATACTACATAGTAGTCTTAGTTCCTTAAGCAAAAATTTCCCTTTGCTATCCTATTATGCGCATGGTCTAGAATACTAAGAATTGGAAAAAGGACAAGCTCCCTCCTACCCGAATAAAATCCCTTGCTCTACGTCTAATCTGGGCAAGTATCCCAAAAAGAAAAAAAAAATAAAAAGAAAAAGAAAAAAAAGAAAAAGAAAAAGCAATAAAATCCCCTTGTTCAAAAATGGACAAGAATCCCTACTCCAAAAATCAGAAGAAAAGAAGGGGGTAGTGAGCTTGAATCCCTGGAATTCCTCAGTTATTTGAAAGCCATGAGGTAAGCCCCATAACAGGTGGTTTGTGCCCAACCCACTTGACCTTGGGTAATCCCTTTCACGTGGCGATATGTCTGTCACATTAGCGACCTTCTTTTGTACAGACCAATGTCCGCTTGTGGATTAGCTAGCTTTTGGTAACTTGACTTACATAGTAGTTTGGTACAATGGCATGCACAAAATCATGGTTAATGAACATTTCACTTGCACACACATTGGTTCATAAAAGTTTGCTTGTATCACTACCTTACTCAAAATCGGTAAATCAATTTCACAAGCACACACATTTGATCCTTGAGATATTTTGTATCATTGTGTCAAATCAATATGGATAATGAACTCACTCATCACACATTGGTTCTTGATAAATTTGATTTTGTCTTAGAAATAAGTTAAAATATTTCTTTGAAATTTGTTGGACAACATTAGTTTATCATTATTCATTCATTACATAAAATAATCTATTCCAAAAAGAACTTGTAGTCCAAAATCATTTATCATGCATTGCATTTTGACTTCACGATGATGGTATAATTCCTAGTAATTATTCTTCTCAATTTTCACACTAGGAATTCTATGCCTAGCGCAAGTCATCTTTCTCAATTTTTAGGTCTAAAACATTTCATATTTGTCAATCTTCTTAAATATGTGATACGATGATTTGCTTCATATCAATTTATATTTTAAGAATAAACAATTTCATATTATCATGCATTGCATTTTTGACTTCGCGATGATGGTATAATTCTTAGTAACTATTATCCTCAAAATTTTCACACTAAGAATTCTATGCCTAGCGCAAGTCATCCTTCCCAATTTTTCATGCTTAAATCACATTATTTTTTATAAACAATAATCCTTATCAAAATATTTCTTAAAAATAAAATTTTCTCAAAAACAAAATCAAAACATCTTCTTTAATCATTATAAGCCTCAAGATTATTCTTGAGCACCACAAAAATATTTCTATTATTAGCAATACAAAATTCCTCACAACAGGATTCACTTCATGACCTAGCGAGCATTGATCTCCATCAACGGTCATATAACAACACAACATCCTTCGAGGAACATTGCTAATCTATTAATTTCATCATCATACAAAAACATCTTTTCAAAAACATATCTACAAAAATTCAAATTATTTTCTTTCATTTTAAGCATGATCAAAATATTTAAAAATCAAAAGCATGATTATAAAGAAATTTAAACATCATAAAAATTCAATCAAATGCAATCAAATCATACAAATTCACATAGAACAAGAGGATCAATATATATATATATATATATATATATATATATATATATCTCGAAAGTCTATATACAAAATAGAGTTGGACTGGTATGCCACAATCCTCAAAAATTGGCATACTCAGTCACTAAGGATATAGTACAAAAATATGTCTAAGTAAGCCCACCCTAAACTCCTCTCGAGCCTCTAGAGCTCGCAACATCATCATCTCTACTAAGGGGTGGTGGTGGCGGTTGGAACTATCCCCCTACTATCGTCGTCCTAGAGGAAGTCACCCTAGTAGTAGAGTGAGATGATGATCCTATGTGAATAGGACCCATAATATCAGGAGGCATAGCCTGTCTCTACTCTGTAGGTACCACCATAAAGTATAAGGTCTAGTAAAATGTGGTCTGTTGTATAGACCTCACTAGGTCATCCCCTGTGTTGTGCCTCCTAGAATGAGTAGTCTAAGAAGACGTAGGAGCTAGAGCCACACCTCCCTGAGTCACCTGAGCCCATGCTTGTGCAATATCTGCCTCTAGAGCCTAAATCCTACTCCTCAAACCTGCATCTTGTGCCTCTAGAGACTCAATATTAGTCTTCTGGGAGGCATTCTCCTCCCTCAGACTAGTCACCTCTGCTCGTAGAGCAGCCATCTCACTGCTCTCCCCCTCCTCCATAATCCTCTTGCCCTTCTCAGGCAACTCAGGTACAAACTCCTACTGAGGAGATGCTACATGCTCCTCCTCCATCCTGTCATCCACCATCCACTGAGAAGAGGCTCTCCTCTCCTCCCTGGACATCCCCCCTATCCCAACAGCCCTCCCTGACCTAGATGTCCTCAATCGACTCTGATGTCCACCCCTAGTACAAGGACCTTATCTCCTCGAGGATACCTGTGTCTCATACTGTTGTTGGCTGGTTGTATGATGCTATCTAAAAACCCGCTCAACTACCTACTGCACTACACTCCTCGGTGTAGTCAATTGGGTAGGGTGAATGTGGGCGTACCACTATTGGTACTGATCTATAGCCCCAACGTCGTCCCCCTCTATCGTAGGAAGTACCTCATTTTAGACACCTAAAACATGTCATGGTCAGGGAGACTACTCACATGGGTACACTCATACGTCATGTGACTAAACCTTGGGACCTTCCAAGTTTCAAAAGTGATTTTTGCCACTCATTTGGGGTATTTTTAGCCCATCCAAGCCTGGTCACTATGGACCAGAGTGTCCAAAATCTAACTGTTGTAGCTAAGAGTAGCTAAAGCTTAGTCGTTGCAAATGATAGCGGCTAAAATTTAAATGCATTTTGCCACCCATCCAACCTAATCTTGTGCAAAAGTGGCAATTTACATGCAATAAGAATGAGCGTGGACAACTTTGCATTCCTCCTCAAAACTAGTCTACATGGAAGACTCAAGTCCAGATTTAGACTTCAGTTAAACATAGAAAAACAAAAGAAAACTTCTCATGCTAACATTTAGTACACATGAGGGATTCAGTCCTAGGGTTTGAACATTGACCTAGGGCTTCAAACACTTTATAATGAGTAAACCTAAAAGCACTAGGCGACCTTCTTGGAAGACTTTCTTTTATCAATCTGAGAGAGATAACATTATACATCAGAACATTGAATTGGTTGGATCATTGAGGAGAGCTTCTAGAGACTTGGAGAGCTTCCCTTGGAGATTGATTCTTGTAGTAGAGCCCTGTCGTATTGGAGGGAAAAATATGAACACATAAGGTAATCATTTTAACATTAGTAGCAGACTTAAGCCCATAGCCTTTGGATCAATAGAGAGAGATTTCACCTTAGTGGTCGTTGTCCTGGATAGTGGCCCGTAACCTAGTCTAGGGTTTTAGGTGTTAGTTTCTTTTATTCTATTTTCTCTTTCATTTTATTAGCATAAGATTTATTTCAATTATTCGCATTCATAGTACTAGTTTTATTGCATTTGTTCCATTGTGCTTACTCATTGCTAACAACCTCATTCGGGGAGGCAATCTCGGACATCTAAGCATGTGTTGTTGTTTCATTGATTTCAGGGCTACAGGTTCAATCGAGAAAATCCATAACATATGGGAGTAAGAATATCCCTATAGCAATCAAACATAGAGAAGGAGGCATCTAAAGCCCTCATACATTTCTGTGTGCATCACCAAGAATCCTGATAAAGTGTGTCCCCTATACAAGGGGATATTTAATACACTTGCTGCCCTCTTTGTGTGTAAAATCATGTATCAAATGAAGGGTATCCCTTAGAGGGATTCATATGTAACCGGATCTTGGGAATATCAATACAAAAAGCATGCATTCATTTATTTCTTTGCATTCTAGTTATATTTGCTTTATACTTTTCATTTATTGCATGTTTTAACAATAAAGGATTCAATCGAATTGCAAGTAGAGTTGTTAGTGGACGGTGCACCACTTCCCTAGGATTGCTACAGATGGCGATCACGGTGGGATTCCTGCCCAGTTCTTTATTTTATTGTCATTTTCTATCACTTTACTGACTCAAGTTTTTTGTGTAGATTTAGCCGCTCTAATCTACAGTGGCCAGCAGTCAGCGGCTCTGGTCTACAGTGGCCAGGAGTTAGCTGATATATTCTATAGTGGCCAGAAATTAGTCACTCTGGTCAACAACGGCCAGAACTGGAATGCAACAAAGGTCAAAACATTGATTCTTTGAGTTGTATTAAAGGTTGTTACATATTTTATGACACTTTATGGTTTTATTTCTATTTATTTTTTCTTAAAAATAACGATAATTAAGACATATTTAAATTTAGAAAATTGAAAGAATGAAAGAAAAAGAACTTGCATCTCGCACATCTTAGGTTTCCTTTTAGATTTTCCACTAGGCGTTGCTAGGAACAATGACTTATGTCTGTAAAGTTTGCCCTAGAATCCAATGTGCTAGACACTATGTTGTTTGCTTTCTTTGAGACCTTTCTAAAGGCCACACTTGCACCTAATAGAGTGCATTCATTAATCTCATAGTATCTATGCACCTTTCTGAAATTGAAATGCATTTTGCATTAGGCATATAGGAAAGAATCATTGTTGTTGTATGATACATTCTTATTCATGCAAGCTTAAAATGAACCCCACACACACACGCATATTTTAAATGTTGGGGAGTTGGATTTCATCACCAACCCTCAATTTAGTCTAGTGACGTTCTCCTTCCACCATTTTTCCCCCTAGAGCTTCCTAGAAATGGATTGAAGAACTTACTTATAGTGGTACTAAGTTACTTGTGTTCAAACTGTATCCCACTATTGGAACAATCATTGGTTTAGAGTGGAAGAGCTAGGCAAACCCCCCATTGGGATTTAAGCGGTGTACCCTAGTCTCTTTTGAGAAATCATGTTTGGCATGAGTGTTCTTTATTATAACTATGGATGAGTCTCCTCATTCTAAATCCAAATCAAGAACAAGAAATAATAAACAACAAAACATCAAAATACAACAAATAGTTTAGGGCACACTTAAATTTGTAATCAAGATAAACATTTGCTTGATATTGTTTGGTCATATTTAAGTGCAACACAAAAGTTAAATTCCCAAAAAAAATGGTCAAAACAAGAAGTAAACATCCTCGGTCTGATACCGAGGTAGAATCTAAAGCAATGCATACCCTTAGGTGAAGTCGTAGTAACATTGAAAGACCTACTCGAAAGACCGTGAGACATAGTTCTGCGAATCTAAGGGGTGATAACTTAATCCTTGGGGGATCTCCTCAAGAAACCCCAAACAAGGAACCACATTAAGGAACTACATCACATAAAAACAAAGAGGCCTCACGACCATCATCATCAAGATGACATGAGGAAGACTCAAGGTCTTCCTCTAAACACACAAAAACTTCTCAGAGACATGAGGAAGCTTCAAGAGCTTCCTCCTCACATGGACATAAGGAGGGTTCTAGACCTCGTTCTTCACACAAATATGGTGAGGTTTCCCCATCTCCATCCTCATGGATGGTAGATAAGGCCATAAAACCTTCATCACAAAAAAGACACACAAGTGTCGCAACATCCCAACATTCACATGAGACACTTAAAACAGATCAGCCCACTGAGGGGTAGGAAACTAGAGATACATCGAGTCATAGACATCAAATAGAAGATATCCTTCACACAAGAGGAAGTATTCCAATATACTATGACCTCATTGAAGTAAATGTCACCCGATGAGATCAGCCATGGAAAACAAGATAGTTAGATGAGGTGGATCGGATTTATTCAAGACCACCTCCCAAAATAGTAGCCATAGAGAATTTTGCATCTGGAAGTTCATGAACTATAACTTCTAAGCCCACTTCTCAAACTGGTGGTGCCTCAGGGTGACCCTATAGTAAACATATATATTTTTATCATAAAGACACTCAAAAATACACTGAACACGTCACATTAGCTAACAAGAGCAAAGAAATAATAGAAACCTCTTCGATAAATCTATGAATAAAAACCACTAGAACAGGATCAGATAAGCATGAGTCTTCTATGATCACATAAGTTAACCATGCATGACGGTTAGAAAATGCCTTGAGAGTGAGGGCTTATAGAATCTCTCAAACATGATAAACAAAGAGAACAGTTGTTGTTCCAACATGAGCAACATTTGAGAGAGCAAGTTGAGCAGCTAGCTCATAGCAACAAACAAGCCAATAGAAATGATCATCAGAGAGATTAATGCACTAACTCACCAAGAGAAGAGTGCACTAGACAAGAAGGAAACTTGCAACAAAACCACCCTCTAAATCATGAGCAAAATCCAACTGGTGGGGAAAGGGTAAACCTAATAGAGTAGGATCAGGTCAGACACATCTTGAATCCCCTCATAGGAGGGAAGAAAATAGAGCAAATCAAATGGATAGAGGGTTACCTCCACCACCACCGTAGGGGGGTCTACAAGAGGAGGAACTCCTCATATCAAAGGTATTCCAAGAACTTTCTTAAAATATGAAGTCCTTTGAAAAATAAGAGACGGTTGGTAACCAACCAACATTGAGAAAAATACACAATCAACCATTATGTCCATCTGTCCCTAGCCCCGTATACCCTAAGCATTTTGAGATGCCTAGGTTGGAAAAGTTTAAGGGTGAATAGGATGCACAAGAGCATGTTACCAATTTTATCAATGCATGTTTTCATCTTGAATACAACGATGCTCTTATGCTCAAGACATTAATTATGACATTTTCATGTGCTACCACACAATGGTTCAACTAGCTGCCCAAGCATAGCATATCTAGTTTTGAAGAACTAGTGAATGCTTTCTTGAAATTTTCTCTTTTGGTGCTAAGAGGAAATTGAACCTTTTAGACCTATCCAATTTGAGACATTATGACGATGATCCAGTAATGAATTATGGGAATAGATGGAGAAGAGTCATGGTAAAATTATCATTCTCCATCCCCACATAAGAGATCATCCAGATGTTCACCAAGAGCTATTCCAAATACATTTCCCTCTTGCTACAACTTCAACAATACCCCTCATTTGAGGAAGCCTTGGCACAAGCTAAACTCATCAAGGACATAAAAGTAGATGAGGGAACCATCAAAATCTAAACCAAGAAGGAGTGGAACAAAAATTACAAGAATGGAAAATACAAGCGAAATGAGGCAAACCCTGCTCCAGTTAATCAAGTGGTATTAGCAGCACCTAAGGATGGGGTTGTGCACCAACCCCAGAATTATCAAGCATAGCCCCCACCAACCAATTATGATCAAAATAACAATCAAGTTCAAACTAAAGAATGCAAACCCCCTCGCTATTTCACACCATTGACATAATCAAGGTAATCAATATTCAACCAATTGAGCTAGGTGGGAAATATCAGGTTCTTTGATATACCTATTATAGATCCCAACCATCCAAAGCCAAAATGATATAGGGAAGATCAATTTTACCCTTATCATAGGATACCGGGGTATAATATTGAGGTTTGCATTGGTTTCAAGCACCAGGTACAAAACATGATTGAGGTGGGAGAACTTAAAGTGGACAACCCACTGGCCCCTGACAATAGTGTTGGCAATTTTGGGTACCTTGAGTACATTGCCTTTGCCTAAGTTTAGTTGTTGTCATTGATGTCAAGAAGCTCTTGGTAGTTGTTGTCTTTGATGTCAAGGAGTTATTGGAGCAATTTGTTTTTATGTCTAAGTATGTGTTTTGATGAAGGTTTCATCTTGGTCAGTAAGTCTCCAAGAAAATTAGAGTAGCCCAGTTGCCAAAAATCCAGAAAAAGATAAGTTAGAAAAAGTTTGCAGGCTTTTGGAAAAACTGTCGTGATTTCGCGACATGTTTGAGGAGAGAGAAAGTTCTAGCAAAACTATCGTGATTTCACGACATGCTGGAAGGTAGAGACAAAGCAGGAAAAACTGTCACAATTTCACGACATGTTTGAGGAGAGAGAAAGTTTAGGCAAAACTGTCATGATTTTGTGACAAGTTAAGTTGGCAGTGTTGAGTTGCAATAAGTGTCACGATTTTGCGACAGGTTTCAAAGAAGTTGTACGGATGCAAAAAGTGTCATGATTTCGTGATAGGTTGAGTTGGCAGCTTGCAGTTGGCGAAAGCGTCATGATTTCATGACATGTTCTATTTTTGCGAGTAGTTGGCAGAAAAGAGCTTAAGGCAGCGAAAGCGTCGTGATTTCGTGACATGTTCCAGTTTCGCGAGCAGTTGGCAGAAAAGAGCTTAAGGCAACAAAAGCATCGTGATTTCGTGACATTCTCCAGTTTCATGAGTAATTGGCAAAAAAGAGCTTAAGGCAGCGAAAGCATCGCGATTTCGTGACATGTCCCATTTTTGCTAGTGTAAATTGAGAAAAGGTTGAAGAAGCAAGAAGTGTCACGATTTCGCGACAAAGTTGCAGATGAGGTCAACAAGAGGCAAAGGTGTCGCGATTTCATGACAGAAGCTGAGAAGAAGACTTTGGAGTCTAAAGCATCACAATTTCGTGATAGAGTTGCTGATGACGTTAGCAAGAGGCAAAGGTGTCACGATTTTGTGACAAAAGCAGAGAAGAAGGCTTTGAAGTTTAAAGCGTCACAAATTTGTGACAAGAGTGAGATGACATCAGCAAAAGGCAAAAGTTTCACGATTTCATGATAGAAGAGCAAAGGAAGCAGACAAAAGCAAAAGTGTCACGATATCGCTACAGCAAGCTAAAGAGGGTGTACAACAGGTAAAGGTGTCACGATATCGTGACATGTTGAAGTTTCATGCTAGAAGCTTCAGGAAGGCAGTGAAGCCAACAGAGTTAAATCTGGGCTGACGCAGCACAGGGTTTTACAGTCGACATGATTGAAGGTTGAACAGCCGACTAAGAACAAGATTTCAACTTGAGATTGTGAGTATTAAAGGAGGGTTGTTTGAGCATTTTTTGCAATCAATTGAAGTGTGTGCGTTCGAAGAGTGGCGTTCACAGAGTTAGTGCGACAGTGAGGTTCGATCATCAAAAAAGTAGAGTGCGAAGTTCGACTGCAGTAGAAGAGTGCATTTTGTCAAATCTTCTAAGTGTGGAAGACTGTGTTGCTATTCATGCAAACACTGTGTTGTTGTTCATGTGAAGACTATGCTGCTATATATGCGAAGAATGTGCTACTGAGTTTCTCACAGAAGAGTATAATTTGATCAAGTGCTGCTGTTTTTGCATAGACTATGAAAAGTTTGTCTTGACCAAGTAGGAACTATAACAGAAAAGAAAAGAGGAAGCGGACAGATTTGTGCCAAATCGAAGGACTGTGTTTTGGTGCAGAAAAGAGGACCAGCTTGCTGTGACAGAGTTGAGGACAAAGATCTCCAACCAGAGCAAGGAAGACAGGTGTCTTCTGTGGATGCAGAAGAGATAGAGGTCTTCTAGAGGATCACCAGCAAAAGCTAAATTAGGGGAAGGTGTCTCCTTTGAGCTGTGGCTCATAAACATTGTAATCGGGAAGGATTCCCAGAGGACTTTGATACAACTTTTAGAAGAAAAATTTTATCCGTGGAGTACCCCACCTTGGGTGAACCACATAAATTGTTGTGTCTCTTTGTGGATTGCATTTTGTGCATTGTTTTACTGTTGTTATTATTGCTATCTTTATTTTGCATGTTAATGGTTTGAAAGCTGTATTGATAGATAAAGTTAAAAGTGGTCTTATACTGTTCACCCCCCATCTCAGTATAAGCTTGTGTTCTTCAATTGGTATCAGAGCAGGTTCCTTCGAAAAGGTCTTATAGTCGAAAGGGAGAACTGGTTAAGAACACAATGGATTTCTCAGGTGGCAATGCAGCACCTATTCTTGATGGATCAGATTTCGGTCCGTGGAGTGCAAGAATGAAAGTCTATCTAATGGCTCTTGGTAATGAGGTATGGGAAGTTATTGAATATGGGTACACCATTCTTGCAAATGGTCCTTATACTAAAGAAGACAGGCTCCTACATCACAGCAACTCAAAAGCCATGAATGCAATCCTGAAAGGTTTATAGAAGGCTGATCTTACCAAAGTTATTCACTGCAAGACAACTAGTGAAATGTGGAAACAATTGCAGGTTGTTCATATAGGTGATGCAAATGTCCGAAAGCCCAAATTGAGACATTTTAAAGGTATGTTTGAAAAACTCAAGATGAATGATGATGAAAATATTAGTGAGTACATGCTTCAGATGGATGAGATTGTGAACTCCATGAAAGACTTAGGTCTTGAACTTTCTTAAAATGATGTGTGTGATAAGATTTTAAGATCTCTTCCTAATAGATTAAGTGAAAATATTTCTGCTATTGAGGAAGCCAAAGATTTAAATAAGTTGAAAAAGGATGAGCTCCATAGTATTCTTGTAGCTTTTGAGCTGAGAACTCAAGTGAATATTGATATAAAGAAAGAGGCAACTTTCAAAGCTACCAAGAAATCAAAAGGCAAATAGATTCAAGAGAGTGATGAGTCTTCTAGTGAGGAAGAAGCATATTATAGCAAGAAAGGCAAATTCTATAGAAAGCACAAAAACAAGAAAAATATAAGATGTTTCAACTGTGGAAAGTATGGTCATTATGCTATCGGTATCTTTGTTTCCAAAGATGAAAGTGATGAAGATATACGGGATGTTAAGAGCAAGGATTCTGAAATTGCACAGGTATTACAGAAAGAACAAATATGAACACAACAATCAAGGAAAGAGGTATTCACACAAGAACAATAAGAGCTTCTATTTGGACAAAGTAAGTAAGTGTTCTAACAGTGATAGTGAAAGCTCTTCTAGTGATAATGAAAATGAAATGTTGTTCATTTCAAAAAAAGAAGAACCGAAACATAAATTCACGGTCATGAAATGCTTCAGATGTGGAAATTTTGGGCACCTTGAGGATGATTACACAAATAATGAATTGGTTGCTAGTATGTATGAGGATGCTTCAGAAAATGATAAGGAAGATGCATGTATGTTTTTTGAAAAGGGTAGCACATCTAGTAATAAGAAATCAGAAAAAGGTCTTGATAATTCAAAGTGCAATCAAATAGAGAATCTTGAATGTGAACTCAATAATACTCTCAATGTTTTGGAAAAGGAAAGAAAGAAGAATGATAGACTCAAGGTTAAGTTAGATGAATGTTGTATGGAGAGAGACGATCTTATAGAAAGTCTCAACTTTTCTATAGCCAAAACACAGGAACTCAAGGATGAGTTAGAGTCTAAGATTCTTGAGTATAATGAGTTAGAGCAGAAAATAGTTTCTTTGAAAGAAGAAAATAAAGATTACAATGATAAACTCTACAGATTTTAGGATAGCTCCAAGAATGTTAAGTCTCTCATAAAAAATCAAATAAATCCAACAGATAAAATAGGTCTCAGTTTTGTTGAGCCGCACAAGAAACAGGTTGGGGAATCTAGCAAGAGATTTAAAAAAAAAGAAAGTTCTGATGAAGAAAGTACTTCAGATCATGAGTTTGTGAGTGATGAATGCGCAGAAACAAAAAACAAATTTTTTAATGGAAAACAGAAGTTCTCGGGACCCAAGAGATCGATTAAAAGAATATTTTTCGATAGATGTTTTGCGTGTTACAGGTTTGGACACATGGCTGCACATTGCATGTCTCAAATGAAGAAGGTTAACAATAATTTCAGAAGTCATAATTTATTTCAAGGGTATTGCTACTCTTGTAATCAGTTTGGGCACAAGGCAATTTTTTGTAATTCAAATAACAGGAACCAGGTTAGTCAAAACAGGCAAATTCAAAGAACAGCTATACCTGAAAGAAATAATGTTGTTTGTTACAAGTGCAACAATACAGGTCACTTAGCTAGAAAGTGCAGAACTAATCTTCCAAGGTACAGGAATAAAAATAGTGGTATAAACAGGTCCAAGGATCAAGGTGTGGACAAGAAAAGAGATGAGAACAAGAACAAGAAAAGTGCCAAGAATAGAAACATTAACAAAGAGCTCAAGAAAAGGCTCGGCAAAGAAATTGTAGACACTGATGATGATGAGTGTCTAATGGGAGTTTCACTCCCAACTCTATTTTAAAATCACCTCAATAGGAGGTGGGGAAGGGACTAAGCTAAGAGGCTCATTCTTAGTCCCAAGCCCCAAAGGTGACCCTTTGCCATTGATGACAAAGGGGGAGAGTTTTGAGTAAGGGGGAGAGATATGAGTAAGGGGGAGAGTTTCAAGTAAAGGGGAAAGCTTCAAGTCAGGGGGAGAAAAACTTCAAGAGATTGATTTTAGTTTTGGCTCTTGAAGATGTGTTTTAGTAAAGGGTTTCCATCAATGACAAATGGGGAGATTGTTGGCAATTTTGGGTACCTTGAGTACATTGCCTTTGCCTAAGTTTAGTTGTTGTCATTGATGTCAAGAAGCTCTTGGTAGTTGTCTTTGATGTCAAGGAGTTCTTGGAGCAATTTTTTTTTATGTCTAAGTATGTGTTTTGATGAAGGTTTCAGCTGGTCAGTAAGTCTCCAAGAAAATCAGAGTAGCCCAGTTGCCAAAAATCCAAAAAAAGATAAGTTAGAAAAAGTTTGCAGGCTGCTGGAAAAACTGTCATGATTTCGTGACATGTTTGAGGAAAGAGAAAGTTTTGGAAAAACTGTCGTGATTTCGTGACATGTTGGAAGTCAAAGACGAAGCAGGAAAAACTGTCATGATTTCACGACATGTTTGAGGAGAGAGAAAGTTTAGGCAAAACTGTCACGATTTTGCGACAAGTTGGCAGTGTTGAGTTGCAGGAAGTGTCACGATTTTGTGACAGGTTTCAAATAAGTTGTACGAATGCAGAAAGTGTCACGATTTTGCGACAGGTTGAGTTGGTAGCTTGCAATTGGCAAAAGCATCATGATTTTGTGACATGTTCCAGTTTTGCAAGCATTTGGCAGAAAAGAGCTTAAGGCAGTGAAAGCGTCGCGATTTCGCAACATGTTCCAGTTTCGTGAGCAATTGGAAAAAAAGAGCTTAAGGCAGTGAAAGCATCGTGATTTCGCGACATGCTCCAGTTTCACGAGCAGTTGGCAAAAAAGATCTTAAGGCAACGAAAGCATCATGATTTCGTGACATGTTCCATTTTCACTAGTGCAAACCGAGAAAAGTTTGAAGAAGCAAGAAGTGTCGCGATTTTGCGACAAAGTTGTAGATGACGTCAGAAAGAGGCAAAGGTGTCGTGATTTCATGACAGAAGCTGAGAAGAAGGATTTTGAGTCTAAAGCATCATGATTTCATGATAGAGTTTCTGATGACGTCAGCAAGAGGCAAAGGTGTCGTGATTTCGTGATAGAAGCGGAGAAGAAGGCTTTGAAGTTTAAAGCATCGTGAATTTGCAACAAGAGTGAGATGACGTCAGTGAAAGGCAAAAGTGTCACGATTTTGCGATAGAAGAGCAAAGGAAGCAGACAAAAGCAAAAGTGTCATGATATCGCTACAACAAGCTAAAGAGGGTGTACGACAGGTAAAGGTGTCACGATATCGCGACATGTTGAAGTTTCATGCCAGAAGCTTCAAGGAGGCAGTGAAGTCGACAGAGTTAATCTGGGCCGACGCAGCACAGGGTTTTATAGCCGACGTGATTGAAGGTTGAACAATCAACTAAGAACAAGATTTCAACTTGAGATTGTGAGTATTAAAGGAGGGTTGTTTGAGCAATTTTTGCAATCAATCGAAGTGTGTGCGTTTGAAGAGTGGCGTTCACAGAGTTAGTGCAACAGTGAGGTTCGATCATCAAAAAAGTAGAGTGCGAAGTTCGACTGTAGTAGAAGAGTGCATTTTGTCAAATCTTCTAAGTGTGGAAGATTGTGATACTGTTCATGCGAATACTGTGCTGTTGTTCATGCAAATACTATGCTACTGTATATGCAAAGAATGTGCTACTGAGTTTCTCACAGAAGAGTATAATTTGATCGAGTGCTATTGTCTTTGCGCAGACTGTGAAAAGTTTGTTTCGACCAAGTAGGAACTATAACAAAAAAGAAAAGAGGAAGAGGACAGATTTGTGCCAAACTGAAGGACTGTGTTTTGGTGTAAAAAAGAGGACCAGCTTGCTGTGACAGAGTTGAGGATAGATATCTCCAACCAGAGCAGGGAAGACAGGTGTCTTCTATGGATAGAGTTCCACTTGCTAAGGGTAGAAGAGATAGAGGTCTTCTAGAGGATCACCAGTAAAAGCTGAATTAGGGGAAGGTGTCTCCTTTGAGATTTGGCTCATAAAAATTGTAATCGGGAAGGATTCCCAGAGGACTTTGATACAACTTTTAGAAGAAAAGTTTTATCCGTGGAGTAGCCCACCTTGGGTGAACCACGTAAATTGTTGTGTCTCTTTATGGATTGCATTTTGTGCATTGTTTTACTGCTGTTATTACTGTTATCTTTATTCTGCATGTTAATGGTTTGAAAGCTGTATTTATAGATAAAGTTAAAAGTGGTCTTATATTGTTCACCCCCCCTCTCAATATAAGCTTGTGTTCTTCAAATAGAGATATGGGCATCTACAAAAACCTACTACCAAACCATGAGGCCCCTAGAGGGCAAGGTGCACAAGTCAATCAAGTCCGAGTTGATACGCCTACCCACGGGTGCATTGGGATGGTTGAAATTGTCAATATAGCAACCAGGAGTAGACGGTATGGTCAACCGCAACCTCTTGTAGCTCCCATTAATGTCCCCGTTGCACCTAGGCAGAGGCAAGGGCAAAACAACCTTCCAGGTCCACCAACCGGACCTATGGTAACTATTCGGAGTAGACTTGAGCAAAACTTACAAAAGACGTGGCTAAGCTATCCATCTATGAGCTCATACAATAGTCCCCAAAGCACAGGGAGACCTTGATGGAGATTTTAAGGTCGATTGAGCTCCAACCACAAGATCCAAATGCATTCACCCATTTTGTGGGACAAGTACAAGAATACCAGGAACCTGTAATTCGATTCTATGATTATGAGATTAAGACAATACCTATTGCCTTACCAGACCCTCCACTGCACATTGTGGCATCAGTCAATGATTTACCTTTTAAGCGGGTCTTGATCGATACAGGTTCATCAATCAACATCATCACAACAACAACAATAGAACACCTTAAGATCCCCAAGTCCAATATCATTCCGGGAGCCTATACATTAAGGGCTTTTAATGATGCTTTATGCAATATTGTGGGAACGATAGTCCTACCTATCAAGGTGGGGCATAAGACCATCCCCGTGATGTGTCATGTCTTGGAAGGGGCCATGCAATACAACATCCTCCTAGGGAGACCTTGGATAAGGGACATGAAATGTGTTCCTTCGATCTTACACCAATGTGTCAAGTATGTGCATGATAACAAAGTCTACATGGTGTTGGTTGATGAAGAGCCATTCAAATATGTTCATCAGGTGGATTTTCTAGGAGAATTTGTGATTCCTTCTGCCCACTTGTATGTAGGACCTTCATCTCCAACTACGCAACTGAATGATAAAGACAAAGGGGTACAAAAAGACCCATCTGCATCAACACCTCATCTTGCGCACAAAGTGACTAATGCTTCTAATAGACCATCAACATCTAAACCAAAATACAATCAGAAGCTAAAGGCACCCATGGTTGAGGAAAGAAAGCCCAAGGAAGTGCTAACCATAGACGTTAAGAAAATTCCAACTCCCATGGAGGAGGAAGATCTCCAAGATCAAGTTGAGGAGATACTAGAGCCCGCTTCGCCAGTGTCATCTGTAGGATCATCCACATCACATGCGACAATACACTTGGCAAGTACGGGGATAGGAGAGTATCTTGTGTAGAACATAACATTTATGCCCATCATAGAGTCTGCACAAGACATGGGATGGCCAAAATACCTAAGACCACCAGTGGGAATAGTGGTTCCGCTTGGAATCCCTCCCAACCAGACAAATTTTATCTACATTGGACTAGACTACGCCCATAAATCTACTGATGAAGAAGAGGACAATGATGAGCTATTCACTATCAATGTTCATTACCTCTCTAATCCTGAGTTTGCTCTAAGCTATTTTGAGCATTGCCATTGGCATGGTTACGGTCTTGGTATATATGAGCAGGGGCATAGACGGCCATTCGAGCCGCAATACCAGCTTCCATCTGATAGGTTTGGGTTAGGCTATCACATCAGAGGTCGAGATGACTCTCTAGTAGTAGCCTTAGATAGATTAAGCTTGGGGTTAGGAGAAGACATCGATTTTATTCCCTATCACCCACCAAGTGCAAGATATCCAAGCAATAGACAAGTGGTTGTGGTAAGCATACCACCTCCCGAGACTTATCATCCAAGCTCCACAATTGAGGCCATCCCAATAGGTTACAACTCATGGGATGATGAGCAAGAAGAAAATGGATATGTGGCAAGTGATGATGAAGCATGAGCAAGCTTAGCCTATCATGGGCCTCGCTATTTACAAATCCTTGCCTGGTCCATCCACAATGAGAGTGGGTACATATCGAATGAAAGTGGCTATGAGTCAGAGGACTCAACAGAGAGAGCCTACCTAGGAACAAGGCAATGGCCCCATGACTTGGGGCAACATACTAATGCAAATGGCATCTTCATAAGTGATGAAGAATATGAGGATGAGATAGATATGGCCTACTTAGGGCCAAGAGACATGCCCCTTACCTTGGGGCCACATACCAATGCTAATGGTTTTTGGATAAGTGATGATGATTTTGATGATGAGACTGAGATGGCTTATCTTGGACCTCACCACTTGTGGCAGGTCGACATGTTGGTAGAAAGAGAAGTGGTACTTCATGCCATAGACCCTGGCTTGTGGTTTTTGGGGAGACCTGTTGACTTGAATGTCATTCATCGCATGGTCAATCCCCCTCCGCCTACGTTCAGGGAACTCTTAGAGCCCAATGATCCTATTATCCGACCAGCTCATGGGCCGGATCCAGAGATTCCTTTTCCTCCAGAGCCTCATCGTGAGTATAGAAAGGAAACCTCTGAGACAAGATTTCACCCATGTGGTTCTAGAGATTTCATTCCATCCATCAACACAATCTCCATTGATTTGACCACTCCACTTCATAACCCAACAGATCCCACTAAACCTTTGTGTCTTGATACGAAGGCTATTGATTGGGATCACGTTGATTCACCCATAGAGCCTGAGGATATTTTCTCTAATGAAGAGACATTACAACCATTCCATTTTGCATCAGGTTGTGCATATGATGTGTTCCATGTTGGTCTGGATCCTAAGTCAGTAGGACCTATAAATCCCATCGATGACATTCACTTGATACCCATGCCTCACCAATTGGAGGATGGGTCACATATGGCTATAGAAGTGACTTTTGAGGTGGACATCAGTGATGATCCTACTCAACCAAAGAAAGTCAAGTTCGAAGAAAGTCTATCTCCAGAGGAACAAGCCATCATTATCCCTCTCCTCAAGGAGAGACCAAATCTATTTTCTTGGACTTATAAAGACATGCCAGGGATTGATCCAAAGTTAGTTGTTCACAACCTTTCATTGGATCCCCTAAAGAAGCCAGTCAAGCAAAAATTGAGGAAGATGCATCCAACCGTCGCTTTGATGGTAAAAAATGAGTTGCAAAAACTATTGGATGTGATCTTCATAGTTCCCATCGACTATCCTGAATGGGTCTCGAACATGGTGCCCATGGGAAAACCAGATGGAAGAGTCCACATTTGCATAGATTTTAGGGACTTGAATAGGGCAACTTCAAAGGATTCATTCCCATTGCCAAACATAGATGCTCTTGTTGATGCCACTGTAGGTCATGAGATGCTCTCCCTAATGGATGGGTTTTCTGGATACAATCAAATCCGAATCAAACCCGAAGACCAGCATAAGACTACTTTCATTACTCCATGGGGAACTTTCTGTTACAAAGTGATGCCATTTGGCCTAAAGAATGTTGGTGCCACATACCAGTGGGCCATGACATACATATTTCATGACTACATGCACACAATCTTGGAAGACTACATGGATGACTTGCTAGCCAAATATTTAGTACGACAAGAGCACGCTGAGATCCTTACGAAAGTCTTCGATCACCTCATAGAGCACAACGTCAGATTGAATCCTAAGAAGTGCGTGTTTGGCGTGACTTCTGGTAAGCTCTTAGGTTTCATCATTTCCAAGAGAGGCATTGAAGTCGATCCTACAAAAGTAGAAGCTATAATGGAAATGGCCGCCCCTACCAACATTAGGGAGTTAAGAAGCCTACAAGGCAAGGTAGCATCCATCAAATGGTTCATTGCGCAATTATCAGACAAGTGTCGACCCATGAATCGGTTGCTACAAAAGGATGTCCCATTTCATTGGGATGAAGAGTGCCAACAAGCCTTTGCAGAGATCAAAACATACCTGGCAACACCACCAGTGTTGGCTCCACCAAGGCCAGACATACCATTTTTGCTATACATATCGGCTACTGATTTTTCTTTGGGCACCATGTTAGCCCAAAAGAATGTGCAAGACAAAGAGCAAGCCATATATTACATTAGTCGCACCTTGGTGAGTTATGAGCTAGGATATGCGTATGTAGAAAAGTTGTGCTTAGAAGTGGTCTTTGCAACCAAAAAATTGTGACACTACATGTTGAGCCATACGACTTACGTTATATCAAAACAAAATCCTTTGTAGTATATGATGAACAAGACATATCACAATACACGTACTGCAAAGTGGATCATGCTATTGACAGAATTTGATCTAGAATTCATAAGCCAAAATTCCATCAAGGGACAAGTCATAGCGGATCAATTAGCAGAGGCACCTCTTCAGGATAGCAAGCCTCTCACTATAGAATTGCTTGATGATGCAGTCTTCGCATTATCAGATCCACCGAAACTCGAAGAACCTGAGAAACAAAGAGACATGGCATTGTTCTTCGATGGTTCAAAGTGCGAGCAAGGGGGCAGAGCAGGGATAGTCTTTATCACACCACAGGGTGCTCCATTACCCTTATCATTCAAGCTAGACTTCCCTTGCACGAACAATAACACAGAGTATGAGGCCTTGATCTTGGGACTCCAAACAGCTATTGCAATGGGCATTAAAATATTGAATATCTTTGGTGACTCCTTGCTCATAGTAAATCAAGTCAAAGGATTGTTCCAATGCAGGTGCCCACTCCTGAAAGCTTACAAGGAGCTTGTTGACACTTACCTAGCCCGACTAGAATGGTATGACATCGAGGCAATCCCTCGTACGTAAAATAGATTTGTAGACACCATGGCATATTTGGGATCCTTAATCCCTCAGAATCCATCTCTGCTGACTTCACAACCGTTCATGTGAAAGTGCTCACATTTTCAGCAATACAACGTGAGGTTATTGACAACCTAGAGTCAGTCAACATGATCCAGACCGAGCCAAATCAGGATTGGTCCTTCAAAGTTAGAGCTTTCTTGCAAATGGCCCCTTGGGAATATTTGATCTCTCAAGGTCCTACGGAGTGTGGAACAACCATTCATCATAGGGTTGTTTCCCAATCTGTGTTCACAAATGTTGGATCACAAGAGGAACATGTCATTTTATCCATAGAAGTTGTGGCTTATCAGGATTGGCTATCCCAATTGTGGGATTTCTTGAAGCTTGGAATAATACCGCAAGGCCTATCGCATGCTGAAAGATGAACTTTTAAACAAAATGTGACTAGATACATTTTTCTAGGAGAGATCCTTTATAGACGAGGTTACGATGGAATGCTCCTTCATTGTCTTGAGCCCCAGGAAGCATCTTGGGAAATTTTGCAAGCTCATGATGGTACGTGTGGTGGTCACTTCAGTGGCATGGCCATCGTTAAACGCATTTTGAGAATGGGTTACTATTGGCCCACTATGGAAAAATACTATTGTGAGTATGTCAGGAAATGCATCAAGTGTCAGCATCATGCAAACCTCACCCACTTGCCATCACAAGCCTTGCAACCCATCCAGGCAGCATGGCCCTTCTCGTAGTGGGGATTAGACTTGATTGGGAAGATCTCTCCCTCATCTTCAGGCTGACACACGTTCATCATAATGACCACTGAGTATTTCACCAAATGGGTCGAAGCGATCCCCTTGACATCGACAACTGGACCGAGGATTGCGGAGTTTATACTCCACAATATCATAAGTCATTTTGGGGTCCCTTCGAAGATTATATCGGATAATGGGCCATATTTCAAGAACAAAAATGTGTGTGCTTTAATGAACAAATACCACATCCAACATAGTTTTTCAACACCCTATTATCCATAAGCAAATGGGCAAGCAGAAGCCTCAAACAAAACAATCATCTCCATCTTGAGGAAAATAGTGAGAGATAATCATAGGGACTGGCATTTGCAGTTACCTCTAGCATTATGGGCATATAGGACTAGTGTGTGGACGCCCACTAGGGCAACACCATTTTCACTTGTATATGGCACTGAGGCCATCATGCCCCTAGAATTGGAGATTCCAACCTTGCGCGTAGCATTGAAGGACTTCATAGATGATGACACCGCATGGCAAGGCCACCTTGATCAGTTAATGCTTCTTGATGAATGATGAGTCAATGCCTTGGAGCATCTCCACGTTTATCAGAATCACCTTGCATGAGCATACAATAGTAAAGTCCATTTGAGGGAATTCAAAGTTGGGGATCTTGTGCTCAAAGAAAACCAATAGAACTCAAATCTATCGCCGCATTTGCGAGACAAATTTATAGCAAATTGGATAGGCCCCTACATGATTTCAGAGAAGGTTGGGCCTGGAGCATATCACCTCACATATTTGGATGGTATTGAAGAGCCTGAACCTCTCAATATCATTCATCTGAAGGCATTTCATACATAAAAATAAAAAACATTCAAATATGTCATAAAAATAAAAAACATTCAAATATGTCATAAAAATAAAAAATATTCAAATATGTCATAAAAATAAAAAACATTCAAATATGTCATAAAAATAAAAAACATTCAAATATGTCATAAAATAAAAACATTCAAATATGTCATAAAAATAAAAATATTCAAATATGTCATAAAATAAAAAAAATCAAATATGTCATAAAATAAAAAACATTCAAATATGTCATAAAAATAAAAAATATGGTCACCTCCATCAAAAAAAGCTCCAAAGGCATCTTAAAGCCCTTTGGTCAAATCAAATAAATCAAAAATGCTCCAAGGGTATCCAATCCGCTTGGTCAAAATCAAATCAAAAAGCTCCAAAGGCATCTTAAAGCCCTTTGGTCAAATCAAATCAAATCACAAAAATGCTCCAAGGGTACCCAATCCGCTTGGTCAAATCAAATCACAAAAATCTCCAAAGGCATCTTAAAGCCCTTTGGTCAAATCAAATCAAATCACAAAAATGCTCCAAGGGTACCCAATCCGCTTGGTCAAAATCAAACAAAAGCTCCAAAGGCATCTTAAAGCCCTTTGGTCAAATCAAATCAAATCAAAAAGCTCCAAAGGCATCTTAAAGCCCTTTGGTCAAATCAAATCAAAAAATCTCCAAAGGCATCTTAAAGCCCTTTGGTCAAATCAAATCAAATCACAAAAATGCTCCAAGGGTACCCAATCCACTTGGTCAAAATCAATCAAAAGCTCCAAAGGCATCTTTAAGCCTTTTGGTAAAAAGCAAAAATTAAAAAATAAATATATAATATACAAAAACATTTGCATCTTACATCCATATCCACATAGTTGCATATCCATACATATCCATTGCATTCACATATGTTATGATCACATTCTTACAAACGATGCCACAATTTGTATCTCAATCACAATATTCAAGTTCATCCTCATCCATGCATCCATGTGTGTAATTGTGTTTTTCAACACAACCATTTCATGTTGCTATACGAAATATACTAAGGTTTCCTAGTCTTTCAACCATGTCTAGTGGTCTTATCAACTTTTGTAGAAAGCCACCTTGATTAGTAGAGAGCAAGGTCTAGTTGTGATAATACCTTGGATATTCAGGATCCCATCACTAATTGAAACACTAAAATCCTAGTTGGTACAAGGGAAAGATGAAAACAACAAAAGTGGTCTAGGTTACCTTAAGCGAAAAGGATCTTCCTTGCTTATCCCCCTATGCAACCGGTTTAAAGGTGCTGAGAATTGGCAAAAGGACAAGTTCCACCCTACCCAAAAATGAGTGATTATCATCACTACATAAATCCCTTGCTTTCATTAAAACAAGCAAAAATCTCGAAACAAAGCACAAATTCAAAATTCCAGTTTCCAAAGTCATAATTCAAAATCCCAAAATCAAGCAATAGTCAAAGTCAAAACAAACAAGTGAATTTCATCCTTACATAAATCCCTTGCTCAAGAAAAAAAAAGAAATAGTCAAAATAAATAGTGATTTTCATCACTAAGTGTGAGCAAGTATCCCAAATGAAATGAAGAAAAAAAGGAATAGAGCTTGAATCCCTGGAATTCTCAGCATTGCACAAAACTGGAAGGAGAAATCCTTACGCATGATGATATGTCTATTACATTAGCTTCTGGAATTTGTATAGACCAATGTTTGAATGTGGATGAGCTAGCTTAGGTAACCCAATACTGCCTAGTGGTATAGTCCAACTAAGTCCAACATAAGGATGAGATAAACACTTGAGGATCCCTGATCTTAGCAATGGGCTGAAAGAATCCCGCCTAACATCGGAGGAAATGCTTGGGTTCTATCTCAAAATATATATTCATTTGCACACACAGAGATAATGAATATCCAGGGACATGGTGAAAGCCTTGCTTTTCAAAAGTCTTGTATGGTCAGTACATAGTTGTTGATAGGATAACTAGAGTGTTTGAAGTCTCAGGAAAAACCTCAAAAATTCCTACATAGCAACAAATCATATCATCAATCACATCATCAACTTTCTTTATAAGCTTCTGTAAATTAGGGGGTATTAATAAAATAAACTAGATACCGGATATATGTCAGAAATGATATTTAGACGACCACTGATTATTTTATATCTCTTAAATTACATAAGCTTATCCAGAAAATACATACATTCCACACCATTACATTGCACATATGGATGGTTTAAATAATTAATTCTTATGATTAGAATGATTATTAAACATTCATGGTTGTTATACTTTATGTGGTATCACCCATTAGATTGTCAACATCATAGCATATGCATCCATTATGTTTTAAAGTGATTAAAACATACAAGTTCATTCACATTAGATTACATACTGCATTCACCATATCATAGCATGAGTTAGATGCACACATTGAAATCAAAATCAAACATGCATTATAACAATAAACATTACATCCATAAATACACAATGTCATAAATCATCCATCCATATATAAGATCACATCATTGCATTCATCCATACATAGAATCATAAATCCATCATCAAATCAACTCATGATACATCACATCATGTCACAATAATCAAATCATATAAGCATCTACATAAACACATACATAAGCATCCATCTCAAATCCATATCATCATAAATATCATCTATCATCTAACACATATATATCAACTCATCATAATGCCATCATAACATCGCATAAATAAAACAAAAACATAAGCAATAAATGACACACATAATGAAGCATAAATGCAAAGTCTCATATAAATATGTGTGTCTCAAAAGATGTCTCAAAATGTGTATCTCAAAGTGCATGAATATACAAAATTGCCCATAGGCTACAGTCATATAGGTCAAGCAGACCTCAAAAATGAAATCCAAGTGCATCATCAATCAAACATAGGGCTTGTGCCCCCACATCACCTCCCCCTATGGTTGTGTCATGCGTAGAGTGATGTGACCCTACTGGTCTCTCTGTGTGAGTCCGAGTCCTCTGGCTAGGATGGATGGAAGACTACCCAGAGGTGGAGCGCCTACTGACCTGTGAGCCACCTGCACCTGGTGCCTCCCTAGGGACAACTCCATGCCTCCTAAGCTACATCTAGAGAGAGGCTATATGGGAGACATACCCCTGAATCTACTCCTCATACTCATCTAGCAATGACTATAGGCGTAGAACCTCTACCCCTATGTCTACCCTAGGATCTACCCTGGTATCACTCTATGGTGTAGAAGGAGGAACAACAAATTACATCCTAGCAGCACCACCCCTGATAGTAGCCTACAAAGCCTAGATCTATAGCGTGAGCTACTCTATAGTAGCATCTCATTGGGCTATAGTAGCATCTCATTGTTGTACCTAGATCTTGGTCGATTGGAGCTCAGCCTCGACCTCATGCAACTATGCTCTCATAGGAGAATCTCTCTCCTCGAGATCTAGCTCCTCCTCATCCTCCTTAGGAGCCTCCTACTCCTCTGCTACCACCTGCTCTACTGGCTGGCCCCATACCTCGATCCTGGCTTAGACTCTATGCCCTATTGGATCTACACCATCATCCCCACCATCATCCTCATGGCCCAAGCTGCCATCACCATGCCACATCAGATCCCCCCACCACTACACAAATGCATCTGTGACTCCCCTAGTGACTCTTGGGTCAACTATTGGGGCATCCTCCTCATCATAAAGCTCTATGATCCATGGTGGAGGAAGGTCTCTCTCTGTTGTGAGATGCCTATACAAAAATGGAACTAGTGGCACATCCTGCTGCAGCCCGTACTGATGAAGAACTCGAGAGTAGAAGAAATACTCCCTGATGCCAACCTTGCGGTCGATGAGCCACCGCTCATGCCACGTCCTAGCTGTGAAACTAGTCGGGTCATCCCAAGCTGGGCACTCATGATATGGATGCCACATGATATCTCCGACCTTCAGCCTAGTAAAAGTAGTAGTGTAGTGGGAGAGCTCCCCCACATGAGGATGGCTCTTGCGCTCCTCGCACCCTCGAGCCCATCTAGTAGCATAGCACTGCATCCACTCCTCAATAACTATAATCTTGGTAGGAAGCCCTCTAGGATGATCTACCTTGATGTGCTCCCATCCCCAAACCTGTAAGAGCAAGCTGCAAGTGATGCTAATGTGACCCCATCGATGGATGTGATACAACTCATCATAACACTAGGCCAATAGGGACCTCCCCCATGCATAGATGATGGGCTCTGCACTATCCATCAGATCCTGGACCATCATAAGGAGGTTCCATGGGAACCTCAAGCCTAAGCAATCTAGAATAAGAATGTTGTTGATAACCATCAACAACACTACGTGCCTCTCGGAGAAGACCCTCTCCTGGTACCAATGTACAATAGATACACCACTAAATTTGGTGTCCTTGAAGGTATCTACAACATGCCTTCTAAACACCCAAAGAAAGACAACATCATGATCATTAGTGGTCAAAGAGACAATGGCCACTCCATCAAAGGGGATCTGAAAAATCCTATACACATCCTTCGATGTGATAGTCATCTCACCGGTAGGAAGGTGGAAGGTATTAGTCCGAGAATCCCATCGGTGTACCAAGGTTATAAGGTAAGCCTGATCTAACATAATAGTGGGTAGCCTAGTGATAAACTGTAGCCCATGGGCCTTGAGCCAGGCCCAGTCCATAGCACTCAAAAGGGGTAGAAGGTCATTCATGAGCTTCGGGTCATGAGCCCGAGTAGTGAGAATCTAAGAGCAAAAGAGAAAATAAAGCATAACTACAATGCATCTAAGGCATAAATCATAATAAAACATGGAAATGATGCAAATAATGATAGGCTATTCTAAGTCCAAGCAAAAATAGCAATAAATGCACCTAATAATGCAGCAAATTTCACAAAAGCAAGTCAAAAATTTAAAAAAATTAGTTAATCACTTCAAAAATGCAAGAAAAATAAAAAAATTTCACAAGTGTTCTTAGTCGTTGTCGACTACAACGGCCATAAATCGATCGCTGAAGCTGAGAGTGACCAAACACCAATGGTCAAATTTTTGACCGTTGAGATTCAAATCTGGCTACTCTGAGCGACAACGGCCAAACCACAAGTCGAGTTGGTCACTCTAAGCAGTAGCGACCGATGGGCGACATGATAAAAATGTCTGCCCTAGGCCAAAAATCACAAAAAAATTGAAAAAAACAAAATGGGGGCAAGCCCACCAAGATAAATCCTAAACTAAACCTAACTATGGGTTTGGTTCATTGCTAGCAAGCTTAATGAGGTTCATTTGCCGATTACTTAATGTGGTTCATTTTACTAAAAAGTGAGTAGGGTTAAAGGTTTTGAAGAGTACCTGAGAAGCTCTGGCTCCTCCGCTCGTTGATGCCTCACCCTGCGTAGCCATGATCCTCCGAATCGCAATAACACTCCAAATCGTAGAAGTCACTTTCACTACAGAGCTCTGAAATGTAAATTGATAGTTGGTGAAAGTGAAAAGTCAAAACCCTAGGGTTACTTTTTATATTTTTGAATTATGCCTTGGCCATTGCTGTCATTAGTGGCCCGCATTTCTTGGCCGCTCAGGATGAGAGCGGCCATGAGCAGGCATTTGGGGGTCATTGGACCTGATAGCGGCCATAAACCTAAGAAAAAATAGGAGGAATTCTCTCCATGAGAAGCAGCAAAAACATTAAATAAACACATTTTGATGACTCATGGTTATCATAATGTTCAAAATAACAAAAAAATTACATAAAGCACATCTCGAGTAAGCCTCTTATCAAGTTACTTACTCTATCAACTCAACGGTTGCAGCGATTTGCACTCCATGCAACTCGGTGAGATGAGTAAGTTACCATGAGGTTACTTGGGGTAAAACATTCATTTTGGAATTATGATGTGCCTCCTTCAATCTCGAAGAAGACCAAGATGGTCGGACTGCTCCACGGGTATGAAGGAATCATCCTAATTCTCCTATGACACCAAAAACATTGAGCCAAGTGATGCAATACAAGCATAAATAGAATCGCTCATCCTAACTCCCTAAGAAGGCTATTTATGGTCGGACCGCTCCTCGGGATAGGGATGAATGATTATCATAAATAATTGGAATCACACTTGGATGGGGGATTGCCCATTAAAAGAACAAATACTAGAAAGGAACCAAAACCAGTCATATTTGGTCAAGCGACTTGTCGCTTCATTCATTGCCCTTCCCTCACCAATTCATTGTGTGAGGGGGTAGTTCAAATCTTCAAATCATCATAATCAAAATCAACAAAAGATCACTCGATCATATCAAAATTGCGTTCATCCTATGAATCATTGCAGACAACAACTACAAAGTTTCCCTTGTTTGCTGGGGTCATAAGCAAACTATGACATTATCAATTTGTAGCTCTCCTACCGGTCGGATCTGATTGTAGCAATAGAAGCTACCCGATTGTGTCTGAGGAATGAGTGCGATTGAACATGTGCAAAGCCCTATGCTAAGTTAAGCCTTCCAAACATTGAAGCAATGATTCAAGGATGCGTGTCATCTTGCATGATTGGGCCATCCAACATTGATCAGATCAATGATCATCCTACACCCTACAAACATAGCAGTCTACGTTTTCGCTCCGTACTGTGTCTATCACTCAATGCATCACAAAAAGGGGCATCTGTAGACACCTAAAACATGTCATGTTTAGGGAGACTACTCACATGGGTACACTCATAGGTCATGTGACTAAACCTTGGGACCTTCCAAGTGTCAAAAGTGGTTTTTACCACTCATATGGGGCATTTTCAGCCCATCCAAGCCTAGGTCATTGTAGACCAGAGCGGCCAGAATCCAGCCATTGTAGCTCAGAGCGGCCAAACCTTAGCCACTATAGATGATAATGGCTAAACTTTAAATGCATTTTTCCGCCCATCCAGCCTAATCTTGGGTGGAAGTGGTAGTCTGCATGCAATAAGGATGAGCGGGGACAACTTTGCATTCCTCCTCACAGCCAGTCTACATGGAAGACTCAAGTCCAAATTTAGACTTCAGTTAAACATAGAAAAACAAAGAGCTTCTCATGCTAACACCTAGTACGCATGAGGGATTCAGTCCTAGGGTTTGAACATTGACCTAGGGCTTCAAACACTTTATAAGGAGTAAACCTAAAAGCACTAGGGGACCTTCTTGGGAGACTTTATTTTATCAATCAGAGAGAGAGAACATCATACATCAGAACTTTGAACAGGTTGGATCATTGAGGAGAGCTTCTAGAGACTTGGAGAGCTTCCCTTGGAGATCGATTCTTGTAGCGGAGCCCTATCAGATTGGAGGGAAAATCTGAACACATAAGGTAATCATTTTAACATTAGTAGCAGACTTGAGCCCATAGCCTTTGGATCAATAGAGAGAGATTTCACCTTAGCGGTCGTTGTCCTGGATAGTGGCCCGCAACCTAGTCTAGGGTTTTAGGTGTTAGTTTCTTTTATTCTACTTTCTCTTTCATTTCATTAGCATAAGCTTTATTTTAGTTATTCGCATTCATAGTACTAGTTTCATTGCATTTGTTTCCATTGAGCTTATTCATTGCTAACAGCCTCATCCAGGGAGGCAATCTCGGACATCTAAGTGTGTGTTGTTGTTTCATTGATTTCAGGGCTACAGGTTCAATCGGGAAAATCCACAACATACGAGAGCAAGAGGATCCCTCTAGCAATCAGACCTAGAGAAGGAGGCATCTGTAAGCCCTCATACATTTCTGTGTGCATCACCGAGAAGCCTGATAAAGCGTGCCCCCTGTGCGAGGGGATATTTTATACACCTGCTGCCCTCTTTGTGTGTAAAATCATGTATCAAACGAAGGGTATCCCTTAGAGGGATTCATATGTAACCAGATCTTGGGAATATCAATACAAAAAGCATTCATTCATTTATTTCTTCGCATTCTGGTTATATCTGCTTTATGCCTTTCATTTATTGCATGTTTTCGCCTCTCATTTATTGTAGGTTCGTTGGTGTTCGACCGCTCTCAGCTTTAGAAGCCTATTTATGGGTCAATCTGGTTGCTTTGAGCAGCAGTGGTGGATGGGTGATGCAACAAAAACTTTTTCCCTAGGCCAAAAATCACAAAAAAAATGAAAAAAAGCAAAATGGGGGCAAGCCCACCAAGACAAATCCTAAACTAAACTTAACTACGGGTTTGGTTTGTTGCCAGCAAGCTTAATGAGGTTCATTTTTTGATTACTTAATGTGGTTCATTTTACTAAAAAGTGAGCAGGGTTAAAGGTTTCAAAGAGTACCCGAGAAGCTCCAGCTCCTCCGCTCGCTAATGCCTCACCCTACGCAGCCATGATCCGCCGAATCGCAATAGCACTCCAAATCATAGAATTCACTTTCACTATAGAGCTCTAAAATGTAAACTGACATCTAGTTAAAGTGAAAAGTCAAAACCCTAGGGTTACTTTATATATTTTATAATTATGCCTTGGTCATTGTTGTCATCAGTAGCCCAAATTTCTTGGCCGCTCAGGATAGGAGCGGCCACGAGAAGGCATTTGGGGGTCACTGGATCTGACAACGACCAGTAAATTGAGCAAAAACATGAGGAGTTCTCTCCATGAGAAGCAACAAAAATATTAAATAAACACATTTTTATTACCCATGGGCATCATAATATTCAAAGGAACAAAAAAATTATATAAAGCACATCTCGAGTAAGCCTCTTATCAAGTTATTTACTCTATCAACTCAGCGGTTGCAACGATTTGCACTCCATGCAACTCGGTGAGATGAGTAAGTTACCATGAGGTTACTTGGGACAAAACATTCATTTTGGAATTACGATGTGCCTCCTTCAATCCCAAAGAAGACCAAGATGGTCGGACTACTCCATGGGTACGAAGGAATCATCCTAATTCTCCTATGACACCAAAAACACTGAGCCAAGTGATGCAATACAAACATAAATAGAATAGTTCATCCTAACTCCCTAAGAAGTCTATTTATGGCTGGACCACTCCCCGGGATAGGGATGAATGATTATCATAAATAATTGGAATCACACTTGGATGGGGGATTTCCCATTAAAAGAATAAATACTAGAAAGTAACCAAAACCAGTCATATTTGGTCAAGCGACTTGTCGCTTCATTCATTGCCCTTCCCTCATAAATTCATTGTGTGAGGGGGTAGTTCAAATATTCAAATAATCATAATAAAAATCAATAAAATATCACTCAATCATATCAAAATTATGTTCATCCTATGAATCATTATAGACAACAACTACAAAATTTCCCTTGTTTGTTGGGGTCATAAGCAAACTATGACATTATCAGTTCGTAGCTCTCCTATCGGTTGGATATGATTGTAGCAACAAAAGCTACTCGATTGTGTCTAAGGAATGAGTGTGATTGAACATGTGCAAAGCCCTATGCTAAGTTAAGCCTTCCAAACATTGAAGCAATGATTCAAGGATGCGTGTCGTCTTGCATGATTGGGCCATCTAGCATTGATCAGTTCAATGATCATCCTACACCCTGCAAACATAGTAGTCTATGTTTTCGCTCCGCGCTGTGTCTATCACTCAACATATCACAAATAGAGGCATTTGTAGACACCTAAAATATGTCATGGTCAGGGAGACTACTCACATGGGTACACTCATAGGTCGTGTGACTAAACCTTGGGACCTTCCAAGTGTCAAAAGTGGTTTTTGCCACTCATTTAGGGCATTTTTAGCCCATCCAAGCTTGGCTGTTGTGGACCAGAGCGGAAAAAATCTAGTCGTTGTAGCTTAGAGTGGCCAAACCTTAGCCACTACAGACGATAGTGGCTAAACTTTAAATGCATTTTCCACCCATCTAGCCTAATATTGGACAGAAGTGGAAGTCTGCATGCAATAAGGATGAGCGAGGATAACTTTACATTCCTCCTCATAGCTAATCTACATGGAAGACTCAAGTCCAAATTTAGACTTCATTTAAACATAGAAAAACAAAAAAACTTCTCATGCTAACATCTAGTATGCATGAGGGATTCAGTCCTAGGGTTTGAACATTGACCTAGGGTTTCAAACACTTTATAAGAAGTAAACCTAAAAGCACTAGGGGACCTTATTGGGAGACTTTCTTTTATCAATATAAAGAGAGAACATCATACATCAAAAAATTGAACAGGTTGGATCATTGAGGAGAGCTTCTAGAGACTTGGAGAGCTTCCCTTGGAGATCGATTCTTATAGCGGATCCCTGTCAGATTGAAGGGAAAAATCTAAACACATAAGGTAATCATTTTAACATTAGTAGTAGACTTAAGCCCATAGCCTTTGGATCAATAGAGAGATTTCACCTTAGCGATCGTTATCTTGGACAGTGGCTCACAACCTAGTCTAGGGTTTTAGGTGTTAGTTTCTTTTATTTTGATTTCTCTTTCATTTTATTAGCATAAGATTTATTTTATTTATTTGCATTCATAGTACTAGTTTCATTGCATTTTTTCCATTGTGCTTACTTATTTCTAACATCCTCATCCGGGGAGGCAATCTCGGACATCTAAGCGTGTGTTGTTGTTTCATTGATTTTAGGACTACAGGTTCAATCGAGCAAATCCACAACATACGAGAGCAAGAGGATCCCTCTAGAAATCATACCTAGAGAAGGAGGCATATGTAAGCCCTCATACATTTCCATGTGCGTCACCGAAAATCTTGATAAAGAGTGCCCCCTATGCGAGGAGATATTTTATACACCTACTGCCCTCTTTGTGTGTAAAATCATGTATCAAATGAAGGGTATCCCTTAGAGGGATTCATATGTAACTGGATCTTGGGAATATCAATACAAAAAGTATTCATTCATTTATTTCTTCACATTTTGGTTATATCTTCTTTATGCCTTTCATTTATTGCATGTTTTAACATTAAAGGATTCAATCGAATCGCAAGTAGAGTAGTTAGTGGATGGTGTGCTGCTTCCCTAGGGTTGCTACACTCATCATCTAGCTCAAGATCCAAAAACTTAGCCATGATGGGATCACCACTAATATTACTGTGATTATGTGTCATCCTAGAGTAAGTGACATTCATATACCTATGAATGTCCTGTTGCAACCTAAATTGGCACATAACCCGATCCATGCAGTATAGCTCTAGCTCCCCCTAATCCATTCATAGCCAAATGGTTCACCCGATGTAATCTAGCTCAAAAGAATCATCTCCCCATCTTGGTAATTCCCTCAAGGGCCTCCATATGATATCCTCATCCAGTAACTCATCCATGAGTCACCTCGCAACATCGAGGTTAACCCGTCCCTAACGTCCTCTCTATACATGCCAATAGAATACCCTTGATCTGTCCTCCTCCACCCCAGGTTGTTCACCTCTCGCTCAAGCCAAAGGAAGACCTGCAGGTCACTAGATAGCTATATGCTCCTAGCACCATACTTGTAGGAAAGATGTCAGGACTAATCCCTTCGCTCCCTTGTAGACTACTTGATGTAGAAATATGTATAGCCTGTAGAGAAGGAATGGACCCTAGGCAAACCATGTGCTTTGATATTGTATATCACATATCACCTATGCTAAATTCCATGGTAGGTGGCATCCATTGAGGTGGCATAGTATAAGGCATCCCACAATGCCACTCAATAGAATTTTCAAGAGGAAAACTCTTGTTGTCTCCTTGAGCCTATCTATGTTGATCCCACCCTTATCCAGATCGAAGCTAGGGTCTCCTGTCAACCTCCTTAGTGCTTGGTATCTATTTCTAGATGCTGCTATAAACATGCCCCTGATAGGCACCCTCATAATCCTCCAGACATCCTCTAGTGTAGGGGTCATCTCCCCTATCAATAGTCGAAAGCATGAGGACTCTAGGTACCATCTCTCTGCGAGAGCTATAAGTAATCTCAAGTCCACTAGAATTTGTGGTATTTTTGCCACATGTCTTAGTCCCACTACCTCTAAGAAAGTTCTCTCATCGGGTGAGAGAGCACCCAAATTAGCTTGGAGACTAGCATATCTCCATTCTCGATTCTTTAGCTCAGGTATCTGTCAATAAAACAAAGCAACAAAAATTAAATTAGTAATCAGATTTAAAAATCAAAATCGTATCAAAATGTGCAAAATCATATCAAATTGTTCAAAATCGTATCAATTTTTGCGATATCGTATTCTCTGATATCACCGAAATCGGATCGATTTTGACCTTGATCGTATTGATTTCATCAATATCAGATAATACGATATTGTGAAATCGATACAATCTTGCAAAATCGATACAATTTTGCATTTAGGGCCATGCGACGGTAGTCGTGCCCTAAAAATACAAATTTAAATAAAATTAAAGTAAAAAATTTGAAAAACTAAGCTAGAAGAGTGAAAAACACTTACCCTAAGAGCTCCATCTCCTACTCTAGTCAAATTGGTGTGATTGGGAACGTCTGCTATAGTTTTCTCCAGAGCTCCAAAACAGCAAATGACAAATAACAAATGAATTAAATTTTAGTTTTACTTTTCTATTTTTATTTAACCCCTAAAAAACATGCAACTTTCATGTTTTTCACTTAACTTTGAATATGGTGTAAAAAATCAAAGGGGGTGTCATACCTAAAATAGTTTAATAAAAAAACTTGAAACCATCAACAAAAATTTGCAATAAATTTTGGATTTCTCGTAAAGTGTGTTGTTCTTTTCTTCAACGCATTTTTTTCAAAAACGTGCTAAAGAGGGGGCAAAATGTAACACCCTAAAATTGATTCATAATAATTTGCATTAAATTCAAAAACATTCAAAAATTAAATTTAACAACTTCCTAACTAGCTACCTCATTTTTCGTGCTTTACTAGCGAGATCGGGTTCAAATGGATGAGATTGTATTACGATCTTCTGATAGTACATATGATCTCGAATATCGTACATACGATCTCTCAGATTGTACGTACGATCTTGCTCAAAAATAGAAAAGCCTAGTTAAGCAAAATGACAAATAAGTTGCAACCATTTTTTTCTTTACCTATCAAACTATGTGGTGGTTACGGGATCGGATCCGCCAATCAGTCCTAGCTTGGAAGAAGTTACAACCTATTTTATTTTAATTTCACCTGCTAGTTTAGCCTATTTAATCAGGCCTCCCACCTCGAATTCCTCCTAATTCATCGACATGATTTCTCATCTTAGTCATTTAATTTCTACATTAGCCCTTGTTATTTCGTTGTTTTTTGTAGGATCGGAGGATACGATCGACAATTGGATGATATGATCTTGTGGTTTTACATACGATCTTGTGGTTTTACATACAATCTTGTTGTTTGGTTATGATTTCACCTACAGATCACTTGGGGGTAACTCCAAGCATGGGTTTGCATTTTCTAGTCTCTGATTTGCATGATCATCATCTGATTTATCATTCTCCATTGCATATAGTATAAATTTCTATTATTTTCATTCTTGGAGTTCACCAATTTGCATCCAATTGCATACTTTAGATAGTTTAAGGCATATACATGATAATTCCTCTTAGCAAGGCATTCAATAGATCACATATAATCTTATTTCTATCTGATAAAGTTTGTAGTACACTCTATTTTTTGTTTTTTGCACTCTACCTATGAAATTGCAGGTTTCTATTGTGATCAGATATGTCGATCACTGATCGAACAATATAATCACATATCATACGTACAATCTTGACTAGAAGCATATGAACTTGACCTGTAGCATACGATCTTGTCTACAACAAAGAACAAAATCTTTATCAGACTTTTAGACTAAGTAAGAGTATCAAATTCCTTTATAATTAAGCATTTGCATTAGATTTTCCTCTGTTTACTATTGTCTTTTGTATTCATTGAAAATTGAATTGCATTTAGCATAGTTTAGTTGCATTGGCCAAAATTAGGTGATTGTGAGAATTTAAAAGGAACACATCAAACAAACTCCAAAACCTAGGCATGGAAACTACCAAGAAATTTTTCCTTGTGAACCCTAAACAATTCATAGAAAAATCACCAAAGAAGACACGAACTCAAGTTTCTCTCTTCGAGGTGTAGACCTACTATTCTCCCATTCCCCTTCGAGGCATGGATCCATTATCCTAGAGGAAAGGAGTGAGAGAATTTTAGAGCTACAATTGGCTTTTAATCCAAACTATCTCAAACTATCTTAGGTCCCAATATAATTAAGCCACAATATCTTAGGTCTTACTATCAATAATCAAGAGTAAAATTAAATATAAGAGCAATAAAATATATGTATATAGGCCAACATAAATAAAATAGCATTCACTATAATATCAAATATGAATGAAAATTGCCAAAATCATTCATGTACATGCATGAAAAATACTTACAATAATATTGCTCTAAATCTGTATTCAAGCTTTATAATGAATGCCTAATATGGTGATCACTACAAGCCATTTTCCTTACATTATATGGATCTTTGTATCCATACTATAGATATAATAATGTGACTCTTAAATAATTGACTATTACACTCCTCACATATCCAATAGTTGCAATCTTTCCTATTCTTGTGTTTTTGGCTTCTCATCTTGCCACTTGTATACTGGACTCTTCACTTTATTCTTACATGCATACTTTAACTCTAACACTTGCACACTTCTACATGGCTCTTACTCTTCTACATGTACTCGTAATACAAGACACTTGTGTACATCCTCAAATTACATATTTGTACACTTACATACACAACACTTGTGCATATTCTTTCAATACACACTTGCACCCTTACTTACATGACACATGCATATCCTGCACATAGACACTTACATAAAGGGGAAATATAAATTATTCATCTAAACTATAGACTCAAACCCTAATATTTTACATATTTGTATTTGTACCATAAAGGTACCATTGAGGTACATTTGCATGTACCAAATAATGTAATAATATCCAATAGATAGTGGGAAGGAACTTGAAGAAGACATAAAAAAAATAAGCTAATAAGTGGACTTAAGGCTAGTAATAATATTTATGACATCACCCATAAATAATTTGTATATGATACAATCCTTTTAGGAGGGCAAGGAAAAATGAGGCCAGAGCTTTGAATAACTTATTAAAGGAATATGAAATACTGTTAGGGTAGAAATTTAATAGGGCATGATCCAAAATTTACTTTCTAAATACTCTATCTAGAATCAAAGTAAGGATATGCAAGTTACTTCAGATGGAGGAGGCCAAATTTCTAGCAACATATCTAGGGATGCCCTTATTTGAGGGGAGAATGAGGATAGAATTGTGTAATATAGTAATAAGTAAAGTTTAGAATAAATTGTAGGAATGGACAGGTAGATGGTTATCATTAGCAAAAAGAGTGCAGCTAATTAAATAACTCTTACAAGCCATTCCAACATATTATGTCCTTGTATATTATGTAAAATTTGGTAAAAAAAAGTTTAATCTATATTATGCAATCATTTTTATGGTCAATATTACATATAAAAGGAAATTTCCTTTGGTTAAATGAAGTAATGTGATGATAAAACTACGGGAGGTCTTATTTTAAGAGTTATTACATATGCAAGCTTAGTTGTAATGGTAAATGTTATTTGGAGGTTGTACAAAGAGATTCAAAGATAATGGTAAAGAATTCTTATAAGTATGTTGAGCCCAATAACCCAAGCTTAATATTTACTACATTCTCACTCCTAGATGGTTCTACACTATGGAACAATTTAAAAAATAATTGATCTAGTGATTAAATGTCTAAGATGGGTGGTGGAAACTAGAGAAAAAAATATTTGAATGGATACTTGGTGTGATAAAAAACTACTCAATCTAGATCCAATTTTGAAACCATGGATGAGATTACTTTAAGATAACTATGGTGAAAATGTTTTAAAAATTATGTACAAGGATCAAGAAGGAATATAGAAATGAAAAGAAGATTTTTTTACAAGTGTATCAAACATTCATGGTAGGAGATAGTTTAGCAGAATGATAACAATAATGATTATTCTAAGCGAATTTGAGTATAAGATGATTCATGAATTGAATAGCTCAAGAAAATACACAACAAAAAGTGAATAAAGTGTAAAGCACCAATAAAATAGGAATACCACAAGAATATGGAGAGATATTTGAGATAGCTTGAGCATTCCAACAATCAAAATGTTTGTATGGCTAGTAGGTCATAGAAAACTTGTATCTTGGAGTAACCTGATGAAAATGGGTTTTCATGGCCCCTCACAATATGTTCTATGTGAAAAGAAGGAGGAGAGTATAGACCATATATTGGGACATTGTTCAATAGTTTGGAAACTATGGAAATGGATTCTTCATATGTTTAGTAAATACATGGTGATAAATAGAAAAATTGAAGAATAGAAGAGCACTTTTAAAAGTGAGGCATTATAGATAATATATGATAATGTGGAGGGGGGACTACTACCCTATCATGTACAATTCTTGGTTGGATATATTGGGAGATAATGTGACTGTGGGGGTATATTGTTTCCTCTACACTCAAGAGCTCGAGGGATCAAAGGGTTCATCAATAATTGTTTAAGAAATTGCTCCAAGTTCGGGGTGGAAATGTTTGATGTTTTTATTTTAAACAATCATCTATGTTTGGTCTTTCTAAAAGCTAAGCTATAAAAAATTAAATAACAATGCAAGATAAAAAATGATGCAAGAAAGTAAGAGACTATCCCAAAATGCTTCTTTATTTGATGATAACTAACCCTAATTTGCAAGAAATAAAATATTTTTCTTTTTAGCAAGGGTTCAAGAGAATGCACAAATAGATTAACCTAGATGTAAACTATATGGTTTTCTCTTTTTAAATGCCTAAAAATAGAATTGAATGATTTTATCCAATTATGATTTTTATCTAGAGAAAAAATGAGTAGAAAGTAAACAATAAACAACCTAAAAAGTCTATTTAGAGCACTTGACTTGATGGTTGATCCTAGCTTTTAACTTTCATCTTGATATATTCAACAACTTCAAAACGTGTAAAATAGCTTCAAAACCCTTATAAAAATTGATTAGTGCTTGCGGGCCTACTTAGGCTGCTATGTGACTGTGTTTGGAGGCACAAAAATCAAACCCCCTTAGTCCTTTTAGTTGACTATTTGAAAACAAAAGTGATTGTTGACCTTTGGAAGCAAACAAGACAAAATGTAATAACATGAAATAGTGCAAAAAATAGAATGTAGACAAAGAGATTATGACCTAAATGTAGCATGCAAGAGCAACCTAGGGTTTTGGGAGTAAAATACTACCCCCAAGCCCTAGAGAACTGAATTCATGCTCCATAATAGGTGATCACAAATTTGGTCTTATTGAATTCATACCCTATAAGGACGGGGCATGAATTTGTGATAGAGACTTTAAATGATCTAATAATTCCAAAAATGCAATACAATATGGAAATTTTATGAAATAGCAATAGAATGATGTAGGTAGCAGTAGAAATTATGAACCCCTTCTCAAGGATCCCACACTTGATCACCAAAGTAGCATAACCACAAAGTAATAATAACAACATAATAATCCACAGTACAAGAGCATTGGTTAGATCACATTTAGAATAATTTGATAGCTAGGAGTGAACTTGCTAGAAACTGTGGTATCAAAGCACATGGTAGATCGATAGGAAATAGGAAGAGCCACAAGTGAGATTGAAAGAAATCTAGAAATATCATTTACATAATTTTTGATATTGCATTTGGCTAGAGTCTTTCCACATGATTGTAGAAAAACTCGTGAAGACTAGGACTCAACAAGGATTCTACTAGATTGACAAGTCAACTAGTGAAGACTCGTCATCTCTAGATTTAGAACTTCTTCCATTACAATCCTATTACTTTATTGTAGGGAAAGGTGATTCAAAGTGAGTTGGGAAGCTTCCTACAAAATATATAGGAAGAATATCTTCTTTAGAATAAATCCAGCACCAAAATCAACAAGAGGAAGAATGAAGATTTGATGGTCTAAATAAAAGGTCCCATTGCTAGAGATTGCAAATTTACAGAATGTATAAGAAGAAAAGGCCATAGGAGCCTTGTTGTAGATTCAAGTAAGAGACTCCAGAGAAGATTCTAGGAGAAGATTGGAGGTTGGTGATCTCCATTGAAGACTGCAAATAGTAGATTGAAGAGACTCTAGAGAAGATTCTTGGTGAAGATAGGAGATTGGAGATCTCCATTGAATATTGAAGACTTCACCCTGAAGGAGAAGAAGAAATCATCCTGAGAAGTTGAATAGATCTCAAGGAGAAACAAGGATAAGGCTTCGTGAGCCTCATTAAAGGATATTCATAGAAGGTCATTAAAGGAGATACTAGGAGAACTCATTGGAGAAATTTACCACCAAGGAGAATTTCTTGATAAAGGAAGCTTTTGGGACAATTATCACCATCCAACAACAAGCCCAAAGAAGAAGTATTTGGCAAGAAGTTTACCAAAATTTGGAGGATATTGGTGAAGACCTCAAGACTTTTAGATTATTGAGAAGAAGACCTTGATTGAAGTCAAAATTCGACAAGGAGGTTGAATAAGAAAGGAGCCAAACATTACTACCAAACCTGATAGCTTTGAAGATTGTCTTTGAAGGCTAGAAGACTCATTCAAAGATAGTGATTTGTTGAATCTTTAGCAAAATACTAAAGGGTTCTTGAAGTAAAAACTCAACTACGATTTGGGCAAATTCCCTACCAAATTTTTGATATTCAAGGACAACACTTTAAAAGGAGAATTGAAATCACATACTATAGTTACAAGGTAGAAAGTTAGAGGGTTTTTTTAGAGTTACAAATAGGTGAGTTAGAAATTTGTTTCGAACAGCCAAGAAGAGCTGCAAGTTCATCTAGTTAAGGGCAGCAATTTGGTGAATCAAATTACCATGACATCCACCATATTTAGAGATCTTAAAGGTAAGAAAATTGGATGCAAAAGGTTCATTAGTTGAACTTTAGCTTTTTGGTTTATTAATATTTGTTAAGCACCATATTAGTTTAAAAGTTGCAAGGAGTGGATTCATTTTAAAGTCTTCAAGGGAGTGTAGAAGAGAGTTTATTTTAAGGTTATTCCCTGCACATTAAAATAGGATTTAGATATATTTTGATAGAAAGATAAATATCATCTTCCTATTATCTAGTTACAATAAATAAGACTACATTAAGTTATATATATTATAGTGCATTTAGGAGTAATTACTATTGCATTATTTAAGGTTCATTTGAAGGAGCAATAAGGTGAGATAAATATTACACTATACTAGTTGTTATTAAATAGTTTTAAGGTGCACTAAGTATTTTAAGTTGTAGTGAAAATTAAGTGCATATTTCAAATTAATTTGAGGGTTCATTTACAAGAGAAATAAGGTGAAAATATTATTATCCTTAAGTGCATTGAGTTAGAGATATTACTAGTATATATAAGGATTGATTGCACTATTTCAGTTATTCATCAAACTAGTTACTCTCAAAGGATTATTATGTGCATTGGTTATTAAGCTAGAGTGGAAAACCAAAGTGCACAAATCAGCATATATCAAAGTGTCTAGAGATACTATTTGATGCACAAAAATAGAAACTTATTGTGGCCTAAAGAAACCACCTTATAGGGTTATATTCCTCCAAGGTGAGGAGAAGAAAGTCGCCATTGAAACTAGTGAAGAGAGCTGAAAAATGAGACTACGAGAGTCTCAAGTTTTAGGTGCAAATAAGAAGGTATTACAAGTTTTTATACAAGTACCAAACTTATCTCTATTAATACATCAAAGGAATACAAAAGTTAAGTGTCTTGAAGACACTCTACATAGCCTAGTATCCTAACTACAAGTGGACACCATTGGTAGAGGAGAAGCACAACCAAAGTGCTCATAGAGGAGCCTTCCTAATGGGATCAACATACACTGTTACAAAGGGAAGAATGACTCAAGGTGCTTGAGTTAAGAGCCATCCATAGAGCTTGGTATTCACCTCATCAAGGTGTTAGTAGACACCATATCTCAGTGCAACTAGCTACATGTGAGCAACACCATTGCAAAGGACCACTACCATATCAAAATCCTGCAACATCAAAGGATACATAACACTAGTTGTTAGGTAAACAATGCTAAAGAGAGATAAGTACAAGCTACATTAAAATAAAAGTTAGATAGGGAGTACATTACTAAATTGATTGCTTGGATAAACTACTAGCTAAAGCTATCAAAATCTACCATAGATTGGAGATGAATCACCAACTAGGAAGAGAGTGATCGAAGCTATCAAGAGTGACCATCGATTGAAGATATATCATCAACCAAAAGGGTTGTGTTGTAGCCATAGCTAGAGCCAACATTAAAGAATATATCATCATCGATTAGCTGGAAAACACACAAATCGCACTTGTTGGTAAGAAGGAGAAGAGAGTTAAATCCAAGACTAAATAACTTTCACCCACTGGGGAAGAAATATTGAAGGATGAGGAGGCATTGAGGATGTCCTATCATGTAATTTCCATTTATCATAATGAAATAAAGTGTTACATAACTTGACTAACACCTGTGTAGGGAGAAATAATTTAGAATAGACATAACACTCATCTTGGGAGTGTTGAAGACATCTTTCTAAGGTTGAAATGTGTAGTAATCATTCCACCCAAAGAGAGAGCATTTAATCCTCATCAATCAATGCTCTAAAATACTATAATTTTTATTTACCACCTACTTGTTTGAACAACGTATGCACCAAGTATCAAGAGAATCAAGAAGGTAGAAGGTATTGTAATGTGCAAAATAAAGTAAGCTACACTATTAATAGCCCAAGTTGAAATATGTGTATAGATCAAAGAAAGAATACCAAAGTGAGAAGATCAAATTCACATAGTGAAGAAAGTGCATCCGAGTGTGAGCATTGAATGCAAAGGAGTCAAGGTAAATTTAAGTGGTATTAAGACTAAATTATAGGTATGATTAAGAGAAAGTATCCAAGGAATTGAAGAGGATTCAAAGGATCATTTAAGACTCACTGCCATCACTATCATATGTCCATCATTGAAGGAATATAGTGCCCATAAATACAACACCTACTAGTTAGAAGTTGCAGTATTATAAAGGTAATGTTTCACCTTGATTAACATTCCTTTCATTAAAGGAGTGATAAGGGGTATATCATAAGGTTGACTTTATTATTTATAGTAGAGAAAAAATCAACCTTAATACACTGGAAAACAAATCAAAGGAGTTTATCCTTAAGAGTATTTCAAATAATATTAGTTGAAATACAATTACATTTATAATTAAATATCATAGGAGATATAAGGGTTTCTACTTAGTAAACCAAATTATTATTGCAAATATTATTTTTTAATATTTCAAATTAGGGAGATATAAGGAATACTACATCAAACATAGTTTATTGGAATTTAGGAAAATTAAACTATTGGATATTAATGGCTAAAGAAGGAAGTTCATTGATTGCTTAAAGAGTTGGAATTATTTACTTATACTTGTCTCACACTCATATTAAAGGGACAAAATAATCCAACCATAGAGAACTTCATTAAATTAAAAGTGCATAGTTCAAAAGGAGAAATAAGGTAAAATAAGAGTTGATTATTATCATTCTCAAAACATTACAAAATCAACTCAAAAGGTGAACTAATATATACTAAGCACTCTATGATGCTTATAACTTACAATAATCACTAGGGATACATAAGGAGTCCTACAAAACCTAAGTTTTGAAAAGGGTGATATCAAAGTAGTTCACATACTCTAAGTTAGGGAGTCATAAGGTAGTCTACTACAAAGGATTTATCAAAAGTGTTATTAAAATATAAAGAGCTAAAATAAAATAAGATATATACATCAAATAATATAGTGAGAAATGATATGAACAACACTATTAGAAAGGAAATATCAAGTGTCATAAAAATAGGAATCAAGAATTTACTTATAAAATTTGAAGGAGACTTAGACCTTACTTCAAAATGGATTCATAGTGAAGCTTTAAAAGACAACTTTGAAACCATGGAATATTATCTACATGATCGACTCATGGAAGAAATTTATAATGGAAAGAGTGGCATTCAAATTCCTTTAGAATTTAGTAGCATATTATATATGGCATTACTTACATTCAAATGTTACAAGGATGAGAATGTAGAACACAAATGATTAATGGAATTATTTAAACTAAAAATAGAAATGGATTAATCATACCTAGATAAGATATTTCAATCTGCATGTAGTATTGATACTTCAAGTTCTATTAACACAAAATATTATCATGATGCCTTAAGTGTTTGCTCAAAATCTTCTATACAAAACCTAGAAAATGATAAAAAGAACAAAGGCAAAGAGAATATACTTTTGCAATAATCAAGTGATAGTATGTCCATATATGAAAGTACTAAAACCAAATACAAGAATACAAAAGAAGAGGAAGAGGGACCAAATCAAGGAGGCATAAAATGCAATAAAAAATAAAATAATACAAAGTACCAAATCAAGCTAAAGAACATCTAAAGATCGAAGATCCATATTGAAGACTAAAGTCTTAAATACCTAAATAATGTAATACAAGGGGATGTTAGAGAATATATTACATTATTGGGTACATATCAATGTACCATATTTAGTATATTAGTAGAGTATGGGTTTACTTTAGAGTAAAGTTAAGTATTTATTTTAGCATATAATAAATGCACAAGTGTTAGAATGTGCAATGATGTAAATGTGCATGTAGTCCACATGTACACGAGTCATAAGATAGGGTAAGGGACAAGGAATCTATATTCCTATTTAAAGGCCTTATAGTGAGTGAAAGAGGAGAGGATATAACATAGAGTGTGGTTAGTATAGATTAGTAGTGTGGTACAATGTAGTCATTTCATATCATTTTATGGAGTGTTCATGTCCTCCATTATACTACATTGTACTATTTTCATGAGCTTTCATTAATGGCATATTTTTGAGTTATTGCAAAAGTTTCTCTCATTATTTTCTTGCATATTATAGTGCCATTATCATATAGATATTATAGCTTGCTTATCTTACATATTGTGGTTGCATTTCCTATATCATATACTCATCAAAAGCTAACATTTAAGACCTTTTAACATCGTGTTCCTGGTCCACTACCAACTATGATGAATGTGTCCATTCAACCCATTATAATGTAGGTATTTTAAGATATTTCAATGCATTGCATCCTTACATTAGATTTATTTTACCTATTATTTAATTTTATTCATTAATCACTTTCCTTATAACCCTTTTCCTTGTCAAAGACCCAATAGATTAGGCTAGCTTAGGGAGAAAGAAGAGTGTCAAATATTACATCCAAATAATGAGCTAGCCTTGGTAAAAAACCTTGGAGGTCATCCAAAGGAGCTACATCCCACACTCCATAGACTTCCCAAACTAGCATTCCATGTGAGGTACGAGCACCAGATGTATCCAATAAACTACATGCACGTGGTCACAAAACTCGGATTGTAAGGATCATTTTTGGTCCCAAAAATTTCAATTGGCATGTCCAATGGGACCAATCATATCAAAATATCTTAAATTTAATATTTCAATGAACAGTTTGATACTTATTGAAGCATTTAAAGTGTTCACCTAATGAATCTGCTCAAGATAAATATCCAGAGGAAGCTTCTTAGGACTCAAGTGATATTTTGGTGAAGGTCTCAATTTATCTTCTCCTAGAGAAAATACAATATTCACCTAGCAACTTTGCTTGAATAAAAAAGCTTAGAATATCATAAGAAGTCTACCACCATATTTGCATGCCTAAGCATAACTGCTTTCCACCTCATAAGTTTTTCAATATGGAGCAAAAGGAAACCCTTACGATCACTAGTGCCACTAGATGTATGGGATGGCATTCCCACGTTATCAATCAAAATATGCCATATTATACAATTTAAGGTCCAATGACCCTACTGATGCATTTACAAAATATGATCTACTTCTATCAACTACACAATATCATGAAGTAGAATGTGGCTTTATGGCTACTTGTGGTATCATTCAAGGAAAAGGCTCGTGAAGGATATGACTCCTTATATCCACAATCAATAATTGAATGGGACAATATTATTACCCTATTCATGAATGGGTTTAGATATTGAGAGCATATGGATATAGCTATCCATCCTATCACTCCTTAACCTTCTATGTGATAACTCACTACTTCTTACCAAATTATTACAATCAAGGAAGAAGAAGAAGAAGAATGCATGAAGACAGAGTAGGCAACACACAGTGGGCCATAGAGTCAAACTAATAACCTGATAGGCCAAAGTATAGAAGAGGTAGTGGAGTCCACTCCCTCTAAGATGTTTGAGAAAACAAGTGCAAGCACTCAACAGACCCAAAAGGGAAGTCCCTCCATATCCATTGACATAAAGGAGAGTAAAAATCTAAGCTAGGGGTGGAGGATGTACTCTACAAGGATCGAGAGAAGAAAATAAGTTAGCACTGGTACCAAATGACCTTCACCAAGGAGATCTCTCATACTTGGTACTAGTCGACATATAGTAGGAGGGCCACTCAAGAGTCCCAATTCTTTGAGGGTAGAGGCATTATACTCAAGAAATTAGAATAAGAGAAAGAAACAAATTATTTAAGTGATAATCGAGAGGCCTTTCAACTCCATTCCCAATGAGTAAATGACATCCACAACCCTTGTACATATGTATTATATTTTTGTTTTGTTGAAGACAAATACCAACATTTAAAAATTTGGCAATCTTGATTTTTGTAAAGTGGTAGAGATGTGAGGTTGGAAGTTGGCAGCTAAAATCCCCACCTCTACTTCCCTCCCTTCTTTTTCCCCAATTTTGATTCTATACCTAATAGATAAAGCAATATTTTTCTAGGTTCCTCATATTCATCAAGCTGAACATCCCTTATGAAGTCACTAGAACTATAGTGAATTCTCACTACACTTGGGGGAGTACTTCCCTAGGCTAATTTTATGAAAGGTGGTCTCAATAATATGTCAGCTATCCAAAGTTTGGATAAAATCTAAGGCATGACCAAATGTGCATGAACCACATTCTTGGGGAGAGCTCAAGCTGAGACAAGTGTAAAAGTTTGATAATTGGACCCCTAGGTTCAGAGCTGACAACAAAGTGACCAAACTAGAGTTTCGATAGCCCAAGGTGATGAAGTGCATGAAATAGTTAGAACCAAAAAGATAAATAACTTAGGAACATCCACACAATTTAAGTATCCAATAATTGTAGGTTAGTAATGACAACTAGAACACTGGACAAGATCAAAGTTAAAGTCAATTGTAAGAAATCACATGAAGAGATGATCACCAAAGCCTAGACTGGAGGCCCTCTATAAGAAATAGTAAAACCCTAACTATCTTCTACAAATGAAGTGAACAGAAATAAAAGTGCATTAATGAAATAAAAAATAATAAGTTTACCTTACGTCCTTGTTGTCTTTTGACCTGTGAGATTTTGTTGCAATTAAGAGGCGTGATGATGCCCTAGCATCGCTCGAAGGCTAGAAGGTCCTTAGAACACTTACGTAAAATACCCGTAGGAACCTGACAGCTTTAGGAAACACTCATGGATGCTTGGGACCAGTAGGGATGTACCCAGAGGTGGAAGGAAAATGCCTAGTGGTGCTCGATGGTGATAGAATGCACCTGGAGGTGTTCAACAAATGAGGGAAGATTCTGTAAAAGCAGATATGGCAAAGGAGAAATGGATGGTGATGGCTATGAGGGTTATGGTGAGTGAGGATGGAGGTAGAAATACTTGGATACTCCAAGGGAAGATGAAACTCAAGGAATCTCAAGGTATGAATTACTCCAAGACTCTAAAAACTCAAGTTGCTTAGGTATTGAGCCATCAAAATGGCTTCTATTTATAATCCAACCTAGGGCATACTTAGGGTTTCAACAACACTAATCCTATGGCTAAGATAAAAGCACATCAGAGTGTGGATATTAACTTTAGGGTGTGGCATGGATTGATGTGGATGGATGGACAAGATTAAATAAGAGCGAATGGTTGGGATTAATTCACTTATATATTTACTAAATATATAAAATATTAATATTAAATATATATAAATATACATGGATAATGGATGAAAATGGTGGGAAATCATGGATGTATGACAAGTGGATAGGTTTTGGTGTCTACAAATGTGCTTTTTTTACTGTGTTGCATGAAAAACAATGCAGTGCAAAAATATGAGACACCTGTTTTGGCCAGGTGCAGAGGCAACTTCTCTTGGGATGTGGAACATAAGCTTGAAGATAAAAGAATAAAAGAATTTTATTTTTGTGTATCTTATCCCCTCAATTGACGAATGATTTTGTAGATGAAGCTCATGAGCCAATTGAAAAATATGTGCAAAGGAATGATGAATGATGTGATTTGCGATATTGTTTTTGCCCCAACGGTGGGAAGGGGAGTGGTGAAAAATGTGAAATGATGCGTCTATTTTTTACCCCATTATATGAAGGGTTTTGTGAAAATGTGTGATGGAAGAAAATATGTCTGTTTTTACCCCAACAGATGAAGGTATTTGTGAAAAATGTGTGATGGAAAATGTGTCTATTTTTTCCCCAATAAATGAAGGAATTTTGCCAAGTGTGGATGCCACGATCATGTAAGATGTATGCCTTTGTGGGAAACTAAAATGTGGTTACCCCAAACTTGGGGTGATTCGATGCTTGTTGAAGAATATGCCTTCCGATGTCATTGATATGCAATGATGAATAATGTAAAAAGTAGTCAACTTCGGAGGGCCAACTAGTGATTGTTAGATAATTCCTATGATTGAAACCAATCACCCTAGCTAAGACCAGTCACCATGATGAATCTCAATAAAATGTGTAATTATGAATTTTGGTTTTGTTCATGTTTTAAGCCCCATGAACTAGGCCATCAATGATAGCTTTTGTGCAAATTATTCTTGGTAAGGTTTCACACAAAATGTGAAGTACCAAATCTGATTACAATTTCCAACAAGGAGATATGTGATGATGAAAATGACCAAGTGTCCTTATGGTAGATCTTTCATCTTACCGAATTGCATGGATGCAAATCGTTGCAATCACCAAGTATATAGAAAAACCCACTATATACAAGATTCACTTGAATGTTGTTTGAACTTGGAAAATATGCAAATGATGATGTCATGATATATGCATGATGAAAATGATGATAATCATTGTTTTTGTGAATATTTGTACCCTTTTGGGGTGCTTTTGTAACTTGTTAAGCAATTTTGCAATTTATGGTCTCAAACAAAAATTATGTGTTCAAATTAGTTGGAATCTTCACAAAACCTGATAAAATGATGGAATGAATGCATGGATGCCATTTGAAGTGATTGGGTTGAGGTAAGCTACAATTTTGTGATATTTTTATCTTTTGTCAAATTTTGCACCAAACGCCCATCAGTGCTTTTGGTCTGCAGAAACACCCACTAGTGTTTGGGCATTCTGTAAATGCCCATGGGCACTTCAGTCCACTAGGAAATGCCCATGGGCATATCAAGGTACCTAAAGCAGCTATAAATAGCTACCAAGACAAGGAACCAAGCTTATTTGTGTGTTTGAAAGTTTGAGAAGCTACGTCTGGGAGAATGGAGTGAAGTGAGGTAAAGTAAGGTGAGGTGATTTATGTGTGAAAGCTACGACAACGAAGGGAGTGGGTGCAGAGGCTAGGACTGATGTTGGAGTACGGGCTGATAGGTAATTTCTTGTTTGTGTATTGTGCAAATTTTTTGTGTTTTTATCATCTTTTTTTGTAAAGTTATTGATAAATATTTTGTGTTGTGTTGCAGCTTAGAATTTTGGATGCTCAACATTGGTTCTCGCCTTACATCCTTTGGATGAGGAAGGATTGTGAGCTATTGGAGTATGTGGGGATCACAGAGGTAGCCCAGGTGGATGTAGTGAGGGCTGATGAGAGGTACCTCTCTGCCTTGATAGAGAGGTGGGATGCAGATAAGGGGACCTTTCATCTCCCCATGGGCAAGATGATGGTGACCTTGGAGGATGTATATCTCATCCTCAAGGTGCCAGTGTAGGGAATCCAATTTGAGGTTGCGCTCAACTAGAATACGAATATGATGAGAATTTTTGGGATGCATGGTGGGTAGGACTAACATCTGCCCAAGTGATATGGAGGTCATGACAGGCTTACAGGTAGGATGGCAATGGAGAGCACCTACGGTGAGTGCGGTAGGCCCAGTGGGTGGTTGGAAGACACCAGAGTGAGGCTGAGTACTTGTAGTTCTCTTGGGTGCTCTAGCAGTTCAGGCTAAGTCAGGATGTCTCAGATGAGCTAGTGCGCTATAGGAGACATCAGGAAGAGATAGGGATACCATGCATAGAGCCATGGAGGGTGGCTTGTGTAGATTATGATTAGGTGGACCTCCAAGATGTAGATGATGTTGGGATATCCATAGAGTATGATGTGTGGTTTGTAGCTCAGCCACCATGGGTATTGCCTTGAGGAGCAACTAGTGGGAATGGTGATGGTGTGGCTAGGGATGAGGGGACCCAGGAGGCCAGGGATGAGGGGACCCATGAGTCCCCCAAGCGGTAGTGACACCTTCAATTCGATAGTCAAAGGTGGATGGCTAAGGGTGTAGTGCAGCAAGATCCTGAGATTAGGAGAGATGGTGGATATGGGGAGGATGCAAAGGAGGTTTTAGATGGACCTCTAGGTTAGAGCGAGGATGATTAGGTACAGTTGGAGCAGTAGGTGGCACAGTGGTACACGAGGATTATGATGCTCTAGGAAGATCTAGTAGAGAGAGTGTCAGCATAATGTTGACATAGCACATCTTCAGTCTTGGCATAGGTATATCAAGGCATTGGAAGATAGGTTGATGGGGCATCATATTCCACTCCCTGATCCTCCCACCTCATCTGTCTTTAAGGGTGCTATGTGTAGTGATTCTAGGTATAGTTCTAGGTCTAGAGCTCCTCCTAGGTCACAGGGGTCCTCTTGGAGGATGTAGCTAGTGCTTAGATGCACTTTTGTATATGATCCTTGATGATCCATTGTATGTAGCCTTTTGGCACTTATTATACATGTGATTTTTATACATATATATACATGGATTTTACCTTTTGTGTTATATGTTTTTGTGTGAATGCTTTATGTGTAATGCATTTTGTGTAATGCTCTTATGGGGTGCATATTTTATGGATGATTAATGCATATGATATGTTATGGATGATTAATGTAAAGTGGAATATATGGATGATTAATGCAAGGTACAATGTGTGGATGTGCTAATGATCAGTTATAGTTTATATCTTGTTTGCCCATTTTGCTAGCATTGTTGTTTAATCAAGGGCACCAAACGTGGTGGCATATAGGATGGATGACTCATGAACTAACATGGATGTTGACATGGAAGAAGATATAGATGTTGATATGGAAGAAGATATGGATGTTGATATGGAAGATATGGATGTTGATATGGAAAACTGACTATTTTGCAGAGACTCAAAGATACTAGTGGTATCAAACAAACTCACTAAAACTACCTCATACCTCTAGGACCAAATGTGTGTGTAGTGAATTCATTTACCAAATCATTAGCATGGTAATGACTCGATGAAATCAAGAACCAATGTGTGTGCAAGTGATTTCATTAACTCATTTGGAGTAAATTTGGGTAAATCTGGTATGGATGAGATCAAGAATCTAGCTTGTTCGTATGAGCGGTTAGAGGTCTCTTTGAAAGAGATATGTCACCATGCATGAGCATACTCCACTACCAGTCAAGCGTCTATAGCTCTGGTGGAGGCTAACTCCATTGTCCATGATTTGTATTTTTTGATCTTTTAAGTTTTGGGGATGACTACCTAACCATATGACTAAAAATGTAGTATGATCCTTACAACCTAATGATCAGTGGTGTGTGATGTAAAATATTTAGAGGTTTTTTTCAGGATTTTTCCCTACTCTTTCTTTTATTTTTGGAATTGTGATAGTGGTGAGAACCACTATTTTTATGGATTATGTTGCATGATGGAACTAGCAAGGATGACCCTTTTCACTTCGAGGTTCATACTAAGTATGGTGTTATCCCTCTTTGACACAAGATCTTTTTAAGATGTAAAATTATGTTTGGTTCAAAAACGTTTTGGAGTCAATTCCCAAAACTCAATATTTTATTAATGATGATGTGCAATGGTCCTAAGCAGAACTCGACATGTATTTTGGAGGTTGCTTAAAATACTAGGAGTGGTTGAGTGACCAAAAACACCTAGGACTTTTATGAAAATGTGGTTTGTGCTAATGGCAATTTGACTTAGTGAAATTATGTGGATGACTTTGTGAGGGCGCCCCTGATTAAGGCAACATGATTTTATTGGACCAATTAAGACTTTGAACTTAATAAATGATCTCTAATATGAAATGTGAAATGTGGATGTGAATGCAATGTATGAAATGTAATGTGAAATATGTGTGAATGCATTATTTTTGGAATATAGATGCAAGTGAAATGCAATGTTCTGAATGAAATGTATGCAATATTTATTTGTGTATTAGCTATGTATATATACATATATAGAAATCAAATCATGCATAGAATGCTCTCAGGTGTATAACATTAACTGGTTTGGGTTCTTTCTCTCCCTCTATATTCGCAAGCCTATAAGTACCATTACCCACTCTTTAAGTAACAATGTATGGACCTAAACAATTAGTTGCGAATTTTATCTTGAAGATACAATAATGTATTGGTATTTTTTTGGTTCTCTTTGAGGACAAGATCTCCTACTTGAAATTCATGTAGATGAACTTTGGCATTGTAAGCACGCTTGAGGCGGTCTTGATAAACTCGTAAGTGCTCTAAGGGATTGACTCACCTCTCATTTAAGAAGTGTGAGTTTTTCAAGATGTGCCTATCTAGTAGTGTCATCATCTATGAATTCCTACAAAGAAATTCACAAGAAAGGGATCTCAATCTCAAGAGGTATGATTGCTTTGGCTTCATAGACCAAGGAAAATGGCATTGTCCCTGTAGGTATGCGAATGCTTATTCAATAATCTCATAATGCCAAGGGAATTTGTGTATGCCAATATCTATGATTTTATTTGATAAGTTTCTTGAGAATAGAAATTAAGATCTTGTTGGAAGCCTCAGTTTGTCCATTTTCTTGTAGGTAATAAGGAGTCGAGAAACTATGTTGAATGTTGTATTTCTTGCAAAGTGCTCGGACATCCTTGTTCTTGAAAGACTTACCATTATCGAAGATGATTTTCGAGGGTATACCAAAATAACAAATGATATGATGAAGTATAAACTCCACAATTCTAGGTCCTACCGTACTGGTTAGAGGAATTGCCTCAACCTGCTTTGTGAAGTATTTGGTGACTATGATGATGAATGTATGTTGTTTCAAATAAGGAGGTGAAATTTTACCAATTAGATCTAGACCCCATTGTGAAAAGGGCCAAAGGCTTTGAATAGGTTGTAAAGCTTGTGATGGTACATAGGTTAAATTAGCATGTTCTTGACACTTTTTGCAATGTTTAACATATGTGCAACAATCACGTTCCATTGTGGGCCAATAATAACCCATGCATAAAATACACTTTATGATGGCCATTCCACTAAAATGACCACCACAAGTACCATCATGAGCTTCAACAATGGCTCTTTGTACCTCACTAGACTCTAGATAATGGAGGAGGACTCCATCATAACCATGTTTATACAACACATCCCCCAAGAGAATGAAACAAACTATTTTTTGCTTGAACGTGCGTTTGGCATTTCGATACATGTCATATGGGAGTGCTCCAACTTGATAAATACTACTATTTGACTTGACCAAGGCTCATATGAATATGATTGAATAAAACACACATCTTTTTCGTCCTTAGACTCATCACAAAAAATTACAGATTTAGAGATCATTGAAATGATAAGGGGTTGTACCTCACCAAAGGAGTCTTTTAGAATCAATGATCCAAGGGAGGTCATTGCATCTGCAAATCTATTAGTTGAACATGGTAAACTATTGATTTTGTACCAATCAAATTTAGAGAGCAATTTCATTGCTACTTCGTGATAAAGCTTAATGGTAGGTTATTTGCATTGGTATTCTCCATTGATTTGTTTGATGACAAGTTGAGAATCATCAAATATCCTAATACACTTAATGCTCATAGCTATAGCTGATTGAAGACCTAATATTATGGCTTCATACTCTGCAATATTGATTATACATTGGAAGTCAAGTTTGAATGATAAGGGAATAGGTACCCCCTGTGGTGTATGAAACATGACTCTAGCACCTTGACCTTTCACACACTTAGAGCCATAAAATAAGAGTGTGATATCGACTTCTTCCTCTAGAATGACATCTTCTTCTTGTTTAGTGACAGTAAATACCAAATAATATAGGAGCTCAATAATCAAAGGATGATCACTAGGTAGTGGAGCTTTCGCAAGTTGATCGACTATTACTTGTTCTTTAATGGATTTTTGGCTAATGAATTCCAATTCAAATAAAATAAGAAGCATTATCCATTTAGTGGTGTAGGTGTTATTGTAAGTGTGAGATATCATATAATGCAGAGGATTTTCTCTAGCTATGACATATGTTGTGTGGCTAAGCATGTAATGTCGAAGTTTCTTAGTGGAAAAAACCACTGCTAAGCATAGTTTTTATACATAAGTGTATCTAGTTTCATATCTTATCAATGTTCGACTAATGTAGTAGATAGCTTGCTCTCGATTTTATTCATTCTTTTGTGCAAGCATTGTGCCTAATGCAAAGTCCATTACTGATATATAAATATAGAATGGGACCCCCGTACGAGAAGGATCTAAGACTGGCAAAGAAGCTAGGTATTTCTTAATGCCATAGAAGGCTTTTTGACATTCATATGTCCAAGAGAATGGCACCCCCTTTTGTAGTAGGTTATTGAATGGCCTACATTTATCAAAAATTTGCACAGTAAAATGACGAATTGATTGGATCTTTCCTTGTAAACTACATAATTTATTTAAATTAGTTGGGGGAGGCATCTCCATGATGGACTTGACCTTATTAGGGTCCACCTCAATGCCTCTTTTAGAGATAATTAATCCTAGAATTTTTCCAGAGGTAACACCAAAGACACATTTCTTGGGATTCAACCTTACATTATGCTCTATAAGTCGGTCAAAAACTTTCTCCAATACACCAATGTGTTCTTGTCAAGTTTTTAGATTTAGCCAAGATATTATCCATATAGTCTTCGATAATATTATGCATATAATCATGGAAAATGTATGTCATGGCACGTTGATAAGTGGCACCTACATTTTTGAGTCCAAAGAGCATCACCTTGTAACAAAATGTTCCCCAAGGTGTAGTAAATGTTGCTTTGTGTTGGTCATCAGGATTTATTCGAATTTATTTGTATCTTAAGAAACCATCCATGAGTGAAAGCATTTCATGGCCAGTGTAGGTATTGACAAGAGTATCAATGTTTGGGAGAGGAAAGTCATCCTTAGGACAGACTTTGTTAAGATCTTGAAAGTCGATGAAAACATGTATCGTCCCATTAGGTTTCCAAATGGGTATCATGTTTGAAAGCCAATAAAGATAGTCAATAGGAACTATGAAGTTCACATATAAGAGATTTTGAAGCTCTATTTTTACCAAGAGGGCCATGGTAGGATGCATTCTCCTAATTTTTTATTTAACCGGCTTAGCATCAGGCTGTAAGGTAAGATTATGGACAACCAAAATAGGGTTAATATCAAGCATGTCCTTAAAGGACCATGCAAATATACCCTTCTTCCTCTTTAGGAGAGCAATTAATTGCTCTTGTTTGTCGGGTGATAAACTTTTGCCAAGCTTAACAATTTGGGGATTGCCTTTGTCTGAACTAAGGTCCACATCGATAGTATCTTAAATAGACATGTGGAAACCTTCCTCAAGTTGATGGGGCATAGGGATCAGATGATTGTCATCTAATATTTCATCAAAATATTATGGCTTATTCTCATCTATTTTTGCCTGGAAAACCTCGAGATCCAAAGGCAAGGGTGAAGGCGAAGGCTAAGGAGATGGAGGAATGTAGTTGGTGGAAGCCCTTAACAATTCCTTGAATACTAGAAACTTGGAAAATGATGGAGGTAAGGAAATTTGGTCCATATCAATAAGGCTTATGTTAATTGGAATTGGTTTAGACGGTTCGTATAGATTATGGAGTGGGGTAAATAAATCAACAAGATTCATGTTGACTTATGGGCAAGGTCGATAAGGTTGTATGGAATGGATGGTACCTAAGAACCAGTTCTAGAATCTTGGTAAACTTGGATAGCAGCAATAAACACAAAATAAATACATTTATCTAAGTGATATATTTACATATAAAATGCAAAGAAAAATGTAGTTGTTGATTTTTGATTGATTTTTATTTTTATTTTTTTTGGCAGTGTTGAAAACACTATTTTTGTTTTATGTACATATGTTACAAGTTGGTTTATGAAATGGCTTAATGGAATGGAGGTGGTGGTTCACCAATACGGGTGGCTCGCTCTTATGGAAGAAGCAAGTGAAATACGGGCTCATGGATGGAAAACATGTTGAGGTAAAACTCATCTTTTTCGGTATGGGGAATTATGGGCTTCAATTCTTCTTTAGATTTGTTCAAAATTATCTATATAAGCTTAAATTCTTCATATATGTCATCATCAAATTTATCAGGATGGAGGGTTTCTTCTCCTAAATTAATATTAATCCTTTAGAAGGCTTATTCAAGAGAAGAGGTGATGCAAATTGGGTGATAACCTAGACTTAAACTATCATGCACCTCTTGATATGGAACATCAATAGGTTGATGCACTCCCTATTCATGCAATCCTAGGCCATGACCTTGCCAATTGATTATGTGGAAATATCAAGATGGAAATCCCATCATGTTTGAAATGTTGGCAAGTGCTGGTTTCTTGGGTTCTTCTAGGGGGCTGGAGTTGATGAAGAATCAATCTCCCCATATACAAAATTTATGCTATTTTGAGTTGAAACCATGTTATATACTACTCCTATGGCTAAATATGGGTCACATGGGCGACCAAAATCCTTAGCCTTAGGAATGGTAAGGGGTGTGATGGTGATTTTTTGGACCACGTATTCACCAATACTAGGATTAGTGAGGTGGACCTCAACTTAGGATGACATGGAAGGACTATGGTTGGGGAATGGTGAAGATGGATATGCTTCACAATACATTAATTCGACTTGTAAAATATTAGGTGATGGTGATGGATTGGCTTGGGAAGGCTACAAAATTAATGATGATGATGATGAAGTGGATGGAAATGATGTTGATGATGTGAATTGATTGCGACCACATGTACATGTAGTCAGTGATGAATATTATGGGGATGTGAAAGCTTGATGTGGACTTGTGATAGGGATATCTTTAGGAATGGGATCCTTGGATGAAGAGATTGGTGAAGTGGTATATGGATTAGCTGATGGCAAAAGGAACAAATGGGTGGAAGGAATAATGGATTCATAAGGATTTGAAATGAAATTGTAATATTTAAACGGCTCAACATCCATTGGTATGTAATGTACTTGTCCCTCATGAACGTATTTCAAATATTTATGTAAAATGGAAGGGACACATCTCATCCACCTCATCTAAGATCTTCCAAGGAGTACATTGTACACAATGGATCCTTCCAAGATGTGAAACATGGTGTGCAACATTTTGACCCCAACTTTAATGGGTAAAACGACAGTACCAACTATGGAACACAAAGCATCATTGAATTCTTTTAGGGTAAATGATGACTTGGTGATATGAGATGAAGGAAGGTTTAGATGATGAAGGGTGGATGTGGTAATTATATTGATAGAGGATTTGGTATCAATTAGGACTCTTTTAAAAGGCTTCTTGTCAATTAGAGCTATGATCTGCAATGGAAGGTCTACTCATTTTGATGAGATTGGCTTAATCTCAAAGTCATAGAATGTGATGGAAGGCTCCATGCATGTTTGGATGCTCCCCATAGAGTTGTTGAATGCATTAGGATCTTGTGATTTTAGTTCAATAGATTTGATAATATTCATTAATGCCTCACAATGTGAGGGAGATTGTTGAATTAACTCATAAATTGATAATTTAGCGAAAGCCATTTTCAAACTTGTAGTTAACCGACTACTCAATGATATTATTGGTCAAGGTGGACGATTTATGTGTGGATTTTATTGACTAGGGATATGGATCGATGATGAAGGAGTAGATGAAACTTGAATGGATGGTAATGCAGAAGGTTGTGACACACTTGCTTGTGGTTGTTGCTTTTGATTATTTTTTTGACCTCTAGTGACCACATGGATGGCCCCTACAAACCCTTGGTATTGTTGGACATGATTGACTTGATTAGGAGGAATTTTGGTGTTAGCCCCTCCTACATTTGATTGCACCTCCTCGTGATGAGGAAGTGGTGTTAAAATATACCAAGGTTCTGGTTTTGTTGAGCGATGGGATTATCAAGCTTGATTTCCTCCAATTCAATAAGGTCTTGCACTATATCTTTAAATGAATGGCAATTGTTGATATCATGCCCATTTTTCCTATGATAAGGATAAAATAGATGTTCTCGATAGTGTTTACTATGTTTTATGGGATCATCAGGTCTGATTTTGGGTAAAGCAAGTTTATTCATGTCATACAACCTTCAAAAAATGGAAGCATATGACTCGGCTAAGGGGGTGTATTAGTTATTTTTTTAGACAAACTGATGTCGGGGACGGTTTTCCATAGCTAACACTGTGCTTTGCATGACTTGTGTTGTTGAGGGTACCGCATGCAATTTGTTGTAGTGTTTGTTACATGGATTTTTGTTGAGCCATTATCATTTGGCTCATGACCACTTGATTAACTTGATTGGGCTGATTGGCTGGTGTATCCTATGTTGATATTGGTTGGCCAAAATATTTGCTTTTAAATCAGCCCTTGTTTTTCCATTCTTTCTTCTTAGGCTTAAGTATGCCTTCTTGGATTTCGATCTCCTCAATGACACTATCCTGAGCTAAATCTTCTTCAAATGATCAATAAGTTTGTATTTGGAGCATCCAAGAGATAGGTTTTAAACAAATCTTGGTGAAAATCTTAACTAACTCATCCATTGGTAGGGTGAATGGCAACTTAGTGATGACAATCCTCCAACAGTTTCTAAAATCATAGATAGATTCATCATCATGTTGTCTTAAAGCATAGACATCAGATAATGATATATTTTTTTTAATGTTTAAGATGAAACACTCAAATAATTGATAAATCAATTACTCAAAAGTATAAATACTATGGTTGGATAATTGATTATACCATTCTATGATATCTCCTAATATTTGAGGGAAAGTTTGAAGCATGAGAGCATTGTCATTTTTGGATTCTGAAATAAGCATGTACAAACATGCTCACATGTTCTTTGGTATCCTTAGTTTCCTTGAATTTTTCAAACTTAGGCATCATGAAATCTATCAGATATGGAGATAATAGTACCAAAGTATGAATGGGTTGATTGATCAATTGGCATAAGGTTGGTTTCTGGTTTTTCAAACCATGAGTAAATTGTATCAATTGATCTATCTATTTTTGCATGGCTTTAATTCAAGGATATTCCTCAGGAATGTGGAAGTCTTGAATTACCTGATGATTTTGTGGTGGGGTGTAGAAATAATGTGGAGTGACTAAATGATGATGATATTGGTAATGATTATTAGGCGAATTTGATGGAAATTGATGGATGGGAGATTGATGTTGAAAATATGGAGAATTATAGAATGAGGTTGATGTATGAGGGTTATGGCTAGGCTAGCCTATGGTAATAGGATAGGTAGTGGTATGGCTTGGTGGAGGAACATGGATAGAGACCACAGAATACTATGGTGCCCATGATGGACCCTAGTTAACAAGAACAGTCTGAGTAGAGTTAAGTAAAGGCTTAAGGTTAACCTGTACTTGTTGTTGAACGTTTTAACAATGTCTAAGAAATTTTTTTAGGTGTTCCCATGCTTCACTAATCTATCTATCAGAAGCTAAGGGTATGGAGGTAGATGGTATGGAAGATGTGGCTTGGGGACAAGTTATGCTAGGCATGGCAACTTGTGAAGCTACATTTACATGCGCTTCATACAAGGTGTTGGTGTATGTGGAAGTGTACAAAGTTCTAGGAGCACATGAGGGTTGAGGAATGGACACATGGGAGTAAGGTGCAACTAATACCTCAAAAATAGGGTTGATATACACCTAGGTAAAGGTATATGGTGGCTAGGAATAAGTAGGATCCTGTTGTAAAGTAAGATCCTATCTAGGTGAATTGGGAATGGATTCTAAGGAATGTTTAGCAGACTTCATGAGAGCTTCTACTCTTGCCATGTCTATATGGGTAATGTGGTGGTCGATGGTAGGGGAGGTTGACTCCTCTTGGGGCATGGCCATATGAAATGTTGTGGATGGCAAGGAATGTGAGGGACCTACAAAAAAATTTGCCTATGTCACATTTAGGGAATCTACCACAAAAGTGGTGGAGAAGTTGGATGAAGGTTCCATTTGATTATCTTGATTTAATACTTGATTTTATTTTCTTGTTAATACCATAACACAAATAAATCAAAATACATATTATGCAATAAACTAAAAACAAGAAACCAATGCTAAGTTTGTTTAACACATGTGTCTTACCTTATTCATTGGTTATCTCCTTTTAATGTGAGTTCATTTCCTTAGGTTTCAATCTTGTGTGTTTCAAATGTGCTAATCTAAATTAATAAAATAAAGGTAAAAACTATGGCTAAGCTAGGGGAAACGAGATTCTTGCTGGTGATGAAATCCAACAAGTTTGCTCGGGGGTGACCTAGGGTTTCTAAGGGTATATATTGGTAGATGGAGATGAAAGCCATCGTCACCAAATTTCAAGCAATGGTTGGTGATGAAATCCAACCACTACTGTTAAATGTGAATCGTGCAGTGTGTGGTTAATTTTAAATTTTTTTATTTTGTATTGTGTTCAAACAATGTTAAAAAATAACCACTTTCAATGGTCTAAATCAGAAGCCATTATTCACAATACTAATTTCTCCAAAGGATATAGAGTACACCGCTTACGACCCGTTCTAAACAGCTGGGGGTTCATCTATTCCTCCATATGAAATCACCCAAGTACAAGGATACTCTTGGTATATGAATAATTTTCCTACTTAGATCACAAAAAATAAATATCTCTAACCCTAATAATGCAAACTAGTTATGCAATTTTGATTTATATGCAATCAGAATGTAGTATTTTTTTTATTTTTCACACAACAAAAACTCAAAAATTTCAAATAGAAGTTGTGAATGGATGCAAGTGATTAATTTAAATCCTAAAATGCATGCTAATATGAATGTTCTTTTCTAGATTAATTAATGAAATTATTTTTATATCAAAATCCTGAAAAAGACAAAACAACTAGAAAACATAAATAGAAAAACTAGGGTTTGGTTAGCAAACTTACAAACGGCCTACGTATTTGTCCTAGCTCTATGTAAAATGCCCTTGGGTATTTCTTAAATGCACCTAGGCATTTCTATATAGCCCTTGAGCGTCATTGGGCATTTTGTGCACCTTCAGCAACTTCTACGAACTTTTCAGAAATGCTAAATCTAGAAAAATCTGCGCTTCTAAAAACCCTACAAGATGATATAAAACAAGTAAATTAGTAAGGTAAATCATAAATATAAACCCTTAGGGTGTCCCACCATGATCACCATTTGAGGATATAAAAACACAACACCAAACAATGCTAAATAAATTGAACACAAGGAAACCATAATTGCACAATAGATGATCTTGTATTAATGGGAGGAGCCTAAAAACTCCATTGTTACAATGTGGATCCTTGAATTCTTTTGATACAAATGTACAAAAAGGCTAGGATTCTCTGAAACCCTAGCAGACAAGGCAGGTGGTGTCTTCAAGCGCGTCCTTGCTCCCAACAAAGTCGAGTGGGCTTCTTGATATTCGATTTCGGGCTACTCTAGCTTAAACAATTGTCCAATATTGATGTAGCACCTTCATATCTACACACAATGACACAACAAACTAGTTAGTAATACCTATGAGGGCTCCACAATGTGAGGCCCTCTATAAGCAATAGTAAAACCCTAACTATCTACTGCAAATGAAGTGAACATAAATAAAAGTACACTAATAAAATAATAAACAATAAGTTTACCTTACATCCTTGCTATCTTCTGATCTATGATATTTTAATGCAATGAAGAGGCGCGATGATTTCCTAGCATCGCTCGAAGACTAGGAGGTCCTAAGAACACTTACGTAAAACACCCGCAGACACCTAACGACTACAGGATATGCCCGTGGATGCTTGGGACTGGTAGGGAGGTGCCTAGAGGCATTGGAGATGGAAGGGAAACACCCAGAGGCACTCGATGGTGATAGAAAGTACTTGAAGGTATTCGAAATATGAGGGAAGATTCTACAAAAGTAGATTTAGCAAAGGGGAAATGGATGGCGACGACTGTGAGGTTATGGTGAGCGAGTATGGAGGTAAAAATACTCGGATACTCCAAGGGAATATGAAACTTAAGGAATCTCAAGGTACGTATTGCTCCAGGACTCTAAAAACTCAATTTGCTTAGGGATTTAGCCATCAAAATGGCTTTTATTTATAATCCAACCTAGGGCATACTTAGGGTTTCAATGACACTAATTGTGTGGTTGGGATAAAAGCACATCGGAGGGTGGATATTAAATTTAGGGTGTGGCATGGATTGATGTGGATGGACGGACATGATTAAATGAAATCGTATGGCTAGGATTAATTCACTTATATATATTTATTAAATATATATAATATAATATATAAAATATTAATATTAAATATAATATATATATATATGCATGGATAATGGACGAAAATGACAAAAAAGCATGGATGGAGGACAAGTGGTTAGGTTTTAGTGTCTACAAGTTAGAACCAAAAAGAGAAATAACTTAGGCACATCCGCCCAATTTAAGTATCCAGTAATTACAGGTTAGTAGTGACAACTAGAACACTAGACAAGGGCAAAGTTAAAGTTGGTTGTAAGAAATCACACAAAGAGATGATCACAAATGCCTAGACCGGATACCAACACCACCTAGGCTTCAATATTTTAGAAGGTTGAATTTTTCTCTAGGGTATCCTTCCCTTGAAAACCCCATATGGAGGGTCATTGGTTCCCCATACCCCCCAGCCAAGATTAAGAACATGGACCTCACACATTGTGCTAAGGTGTTTGGTCTTCCAAGGTGTACGACCTTTCTCCTATAAAGAGGTACAACATTAAAGACATTGGCCTAGAAAATGTTGAGGAGAAACCATAGATCTGACATCATTAATGGCAAGAAATCTCTACAACATATCTCTAACATGGACGACAAGATCTCACCTCAAATGGCTCCAAATATAGGGACCTCAAGATTGTACACCATCAATGTAGAAGTATATTGGTAGAAAATTTGAAAGAAATATTTTGAATTATGGGAGGCAAGGATTCCTAATTTTATCTATAAATTCTTATGTTTTCTTCGTTGTAAGGCATCGAAAGATAACCATAATCGTACCTAATATCTGACCTCATATAGAATTTTCCTTCACCCTCTTTTGTATTACGGCTGGATCAAATCTTGAGTCATTTAAGTTGATTAGTTTCAAGCCTCTTTCTCTAGAATGTATGTAATCTAATCATTATATATGTGAGAAGTTGTGACTATTTCTTTTTCTATCCCAATTATCGTGTGTTTTTTTGGTGTAAATCATATTTGGGAAAATTGTGTTCTTGGTGCGCTGTCAACTATGATGCATGTGTTCATTCAATTTTTTGTGATGCAAGAAGTTTAGGACCATTTGGTGCATTGTCTCTTTAGAGTATATTTGCTTTACCCATTTTTTGATTTAAGTCATTCACCACTTTTCTTCTAACCATTTTCCTCTTCAAAGACATGATAGATTAGGCTAGCTAAGAGAGAAAGAAGAGTGTCAAAGATCACATCCAAACAAGGAGTTGACCTTGGTAAAAAATCCCAAAAATTGTCGAAAGGAGTTGTGTCCCATGCTCAAACTTCTCAAACTAGCACTCCACATGAGGCACAAGCATCAGACGCACGTGACAAACTGCATGTAGGTGGTTGTAATGCTTAGAGTGTAAGGACTTTTTTCTGGTCCCCAACAAAATTGATTAGTTTTTGAAAATATTAGTTGTTTGCTCTTGGTTTTTATACCTTTTTATTGAGCCTCTATTGTTAATAACAACCTTCTTATCAAATTAGATTCAATTTGTCTGTACTCACTTCCTTGTTATAGAAGAAACCTTCTTCTAACAAATCACATTCATTATTCTAAAGGGGTTAATTTGTTCCATATCTAGCAATGAAGTTTCTTAAGCAAATATATTCTATAACTAGAATAATTTTGTTAGCTTCTTCCTGGTGCCTTTATTTTTAATAAGAAAATGTATTTATATAGTCTTCTATCATGAGAAGCTATTGTAGACGTTACACCTTCTAAACTTCCTTCTTGTAGGGGAAAGGATAATTCTTATTATACACTTCAACTTCTATTTAGATATGTCATATGTTCTCCATCATCAACTATGCATTCTTTATTGTCATCAACAATCTATGTTTTATATGGAAGCATTTTTTTCCTTCTAGTGGAAAGTTGTTCTATTGTTGTCGTTGTCTTATCCTTGGAGTGAAGTTTAAGCTTCTGAAATCACTAACCCAAACTTATGTTGATAATGATACCAAAAGTTTACTCTGAAAAATATTCAAGTCATAGAAAATGCAATAAAATATGAAAGAAAGGAAGTTAATTAGAATAAAATTTTATGCAATGTAAATGAGGATAGTAAAAGATCAACTCATAACTATGTAAATAGAGTTTAAAGTTTATATAATTTTGTTTCCAAAACATTTATAATATAATGATTGGAATATGACTTGGTTGAATGTGCAAGTTATTTACAATCAAGCTTAAGACCATTATTATAATAATGTAACACAAATGAAGGTTGGTGGAAGGTAATTCTTGTACTCACCCAATTATCCATATACTAACAAATATTAATTTTATTCCCATATAATTTTGTATAATATATACTCTTTTTTACATCATATATAACAACCAAATATAACTTATAATAATTATATATAATGAAAATCATAACTACTGATATAAAATATAATAATATTAAACATAATATTATATCTATGTAAAACTTAAAATAAATTGTTTAATAATCTGTAGTTATGTTAACCTACATAATTTTATTTTATTTTTTAAATATTAATAAAATTATATAAAAAAAAAAAAAATTTATTATAAAACTCGTTTACTTAAATTACAAAAGAATAAATTTTTTAACCAATAAGTTATTTCCATTTCTAGTTGATAAACACGCTAAGCACTCTATGGGAGTGCATGACTTTGTATGCCATGTATAGTAGCAAGTTAAGCACTCTATGGGAGTGCATGACTTTGTATGCCATGTATAGTAGCAAGTTATTTGGCCTGAATGTTTGTTTTCATTGTTATTTATTTATAGTAATTTATGTGATGATTTATATAAGTTGGGGATAGTGTAACGGTTTGGATGTTGGTTTTCAAGGGAGATTTAAGGTTTAAACCTATTATGAGTGAGTGTGTGAGGGGGTGGATGTGTATATAGTTGTGTTAAATTCCCTATTGATAAGCTCAACTCTTCTTATAAAAAATTGTGGTGGGATGAAGATGTCCAACCATAAACATCACTTGAAAAAGTTTTTCACACAAACCAAATAAAAAATATAAACAAAAACTAAAAATAATTTTTAACAATAGTTTTATAAATGAATTATAAAATATACATTGTCTATTTGTTTTTGTTTTAGTCAACTTAAAACTACAACGACATTATTTATTAAATAAAGAATAACATCAATATAAAAAGCCGCTTGAAGGTTGTTAGGAGTAAACAAATAGTTAGGATTGCTTAATTCTTTAACGTGATGAAAGATCACCAACTTTAGCGATGAATCATCTAATTAGTTAAACAGGTGTGGCTTTGTCTTTTAATGTTCTTCCACGTGACAATGCACTTCAAATATCAAAGGACACAATGATTAATTTGGGACATTGCAAAATTGGAGATGATATTTTATAACAAACAAATCTCAAGTTAGGAGAAAATCAATCATCAACAATAATAATATTATTATTTTTTTTGAATAAAGGAGAAAAGTCCAATTGCAAATATGTTTAAGTCATGCTTAAGTCATTTTTATAGCAATTTTTTTATTTTTTAAAATGTTGGCCGTTTCATCATTAAAGTATATGATTACATTAAACAGATGGATAAACACACTTCCAGTAGGGTCCCTAATAACTATTATGTTGCATATCCGCAACATATGAGAGGGAGAGATTTGAACCTAGGGCCTCTCCAACACGAGAATTTCAACTACCCACTTCTCTCCAACTCTCCAACTCTCCCACATGTTAGTATGAGAAACTTTTAAGGTTGAGCATTCTTATGTTAGTCATAATTTCTCGTTAGGCTGAGAACTAAACTTATCAAATTAACATACATCCACACAGTTTGAACTTATTTTTATAACATTTTATATCTTTATTTTTGTTAAAGTAATGTAAAGTATAACAAAGAGTACAATTTGGACCACATTTCTTGGGGGCATAGTAAGAGAGACTTGGTTTACCCATTTTTTCCTATTTAGAACCGTTTCTACCTGTTAACCCATGTTTCTCAAAATAAAACATCAACAACATATTATTAAGATATCAACAAATACTCTACATCTTTATTTTTGGGATTAGTTTCTTCCTAATTTGAAATAAGCATTTGCAGAATAGGTATTGATGTCCATTTAAATCATTTATTGAGCCTGAAACTAACTTCAAAGAGTGGCAAGGTATGAAGACTTTTTGGAAGCTTGAGTAATCTATAGGATATTTTGAAATCTTTAGTAATACTTTTTATATAGAAATATTACTTATTTATATAATAACACAACATTATAAAACTATTTTTAAATATAAAATCCTTAATTTCTGCAATAAACATCTAAGCTCACTACTTGGTCTTGCTCTTCTAGACATCTTCTTGTTGAAGAGGAGGAATTAAGTAAAATGTCCCTGTTTGGAAGGTGTATGGGTTGACCACGTTGGGACAACCACATGCGAGCAAACAAAGCAATTATTGGCAACTTTGAACTACGAATTTTAAAACGCACGCCAATAAGGTCCACGCTTAAAGTGATTAATAAATTTATCTTTATCTAAGGCGTTGGCACACGTATGCTCTAATAATGTAGCCTTTTTATGTTTAAATAATTAGTGGTTTTTAATTTATTGTTCTTTCGGTTATGAATAAAGTCGACAGGTTACCATTTAAATTTTTTTATTTTTAAATTAATTTAAATGTTTAAATTTTTTATTATTTATTTGAGCTAAGGTCAACTCATTTAAAGAATACGTCGATGAAACTTTGAGAAATCAACATAAATGAATGTCCAAATGTCAACAAAGACATAAAAAATTATGTGAATGAAAAGTTTAGAAGTGGAATGTGAAAAAATGCAAGCAGGAAAAGACAATATTATATTGCAAATTTTAACCCAACGTATGACCACAAGGAAAAAGCGTATATAGGCGCTGAAATCAAGTGGAAGGAAAAAATACTCATTGCTCAGATAAGGACTAGCTCTCGTAGGCTTAGATGTGAAACAGGGAGATGGACAATGCCCAAAGAACAATGGGAAGAAAGGATATGTATTTTATGCAGCGCAGGGGTAGTAGAGACAGAGGAACACTTTATCTATAAATGTTCGAGTTTTTCAGATATCCGTGACAAATACAAAGAAACACTTGGGAACGAGTTTATGACAGATTTATTTGAAGACAGTAAAATAAAAAAAGTTGGAGAATTGCTAACACAAATCAGCGGGAGAAGGATCAACCTTTTCAAAAATATTAAAAATTATATGATATGATTTGAATAATTGTACTTGTCCCATAAACCATATTTAGGTCTACGTACGTAATTAAAATCTTACATTTCAATTCAATATAAAACAAATGCAAAACCACTTTTATATTTGTTTGAGCTCAAGCCATCCAATTGGAAAATAGGTGAAGAGTAAATGTCATTGAACGTGTCATAACTTTAATTTAAGAATTTATTACATATATTATTAAATTTAAATAATATTGAATTATATAATTAAAGAAATTTGGTTTAAATTTAAATTATATATATATATATATAAATATATAAAATTTGTTACGGCATTTGTTTATTTAATTAAATATATTTATTAATGAATTTTATTATATATGTTAATTTAATTTTTATTAATATTAATATGTTGTAAAGTTCGGGCTTTGGTTTCTTTTTGGAAGATTCAAAGTTCAAACTGTAGTGGGCCTGAAGTGGTGTTATTGATAAGCATAGCTCTCGACCTTATGAAAGGTCATGGTTGGGATGGGAATGCCCAGCCTTAAGAGTTGGTCCTTAACAAAAAAAAAAATTATTATTAAATTTTTTATATTTTTTTTTATTTTGTTAGTATAAAAAACTTCTGCAACCCATGTCTCCGATTGAACATTTGAACATCTCATTCCATCATAACCTCTCATGAAAGAAACTGAAAAATTATAAAATTTTATTTAAAATATTGAAAAATAAATGTATTAAAAAAAATTACTTCTATTACTTATTATTTAAAAAAATAAAATCAATAAAACCAATCTTCTGAAAAAAAATGCCTATTGTACTAGAAAGCGGGAGATCACTTAAAGTTCTAAAAGACGGGTTTCTTCGATAGTGGAGAAAAGACAACTTCAGCGTGCTTTGGCTTTTCAAGAAAAAAAAAGAAAAAGATTTTCCACCTCTCATAGCTTAAACCAGAAAGAACAGTTAGAGTTACTATCATCGTTTTCCACTGCTTCCATTCGAAGCTACACTTCTTCCAACACTCCACTTCAATTATTGTTGGTAAGGTGAATCCGCTTGAATCGATTATAGTCAAACGGTGTTAAATTAATCACCCAGCCCACTCATTTTTTAATATATCTTATTTATATGGTTTTGTTGTAAAAATTATTATTAATTTAATAAGTATTTTTTTTTAATATTATTGATATTATTATTATTTTCGAATTATACGAATTAGGTAGTCCATTTTACTGTTACCAATCAGTTATTTTTTAATATATTTTATTTATGTATGTTTTTTTAATTATTATTAATTTAATAAATTGTTTTACTTGATAAAAAATGATTGTATTCAGGGTTCCATCCTTAACAAATTACATCTCTCTTCTTTAGAGTTTGAGAGTTTACAAATAGATACACTTCTTAACTCAATTGAGATGCTATATTTAGAAACCTACATCGTTTTACATAAAATGTCTGAATTTTTTATTTTCATTTTTTAGATCTTTTCAAATCTTTGTGTAAGTACAATTACTTTAGAATTTAGCATCTTTCTTGACATTTTCCTATAGCAGCCTTCACAATGCCAAAACTTCACCTCTACTTTCTATGCCTTGCATCTTAGTAGAGTAATATTTCCAAAACATCCCACTAACATAGTCTGCTTTATCAAATATGGATTGCTAGTTTCCTTCCTAAAACACAAGTGCAACCACAAAATTATAATAAATAGTTTAATGAACACACATTATTGTTACAAAATAAAATAGATACTACCAATGAAAAATATTAAAGTAAATCTTAATCATTAATTGATTTAGGCAATAACATTTTTTGTCAGCTTCAACTAAACTTTTTACTTCCTTTAACCATGGAAAGGAGATGTTAACTTCACAATCCTCAACCAAAACCCCTTTATTGGCTAGCTTGTGTGCACATTTGTTTCCTTCCCTTAATATATGTGTAAACTTGATTTTTTCAAACTCTTTAGCAAGATCTTGAATTTCCATAATTATCTCTTGTATGTTCCATGGAGCCTTTGCTTTTCTCAAAATTGTATTTATTACTATGAGAGAATCACCTTCTATCCAAACTCTATTCCATTTCATTTGTTTACATATTTTTAACCCTTCTAAAGCTGCCCAAGATTCAGCTTCATTATTTGTCTTAAATCCACAATTGAAAGCATAATGAGACAAAATATCTCCTTTATTATTTCTAATTATTCCTCCTCCTCCTGGTCCTGGGTTTCCTTTAGATGCTCCATAAAAATCCAACTTAAGCCACTCTACATCTGGTGGTTTCCACTTTATATTCTTTACCTTATTTTTGCTTCTCTTGTACCCAACATCATAATTCCATTTAATGAATTGACTTCATCTATCAAGACTCTCTGCTTCCAAATTAGGGATTAGGTGAGTTGATAGGGTTGGTTTAGACTCCTTTATGGCTAAACATATCTTCTTTTTCATTACCTCTAAAATGCTTTCATTTCCTTTAAATATTCTTCTATTCCTTTATAGCCATATAGTTCAAAGTATTGTATCTTTTAATATATCACATATTGTCTGTAAAGCCTCATTTTTATAAGTGCTCTACCATTGCTTTAACCAATCCTCAATAATGCTATTCATCACATGCATTTACCAAACATATTAAGAATCCATTGCCATAAATTCCAAACAATTGAGCAATGTCCCAAGAGATGGTCAATGCTCTCCTCCTCCTTATTACAGAAAACACATGTAAAGGGCCATGAAAACCCCTTTTCATAAGGTTATCCTAGGATAAAATTCTTCTATGACCTACTAACCAAACAAACATTTTGACTTTATGAATGCTTGGGTTATCCCAAATATCTCTCCAAATTCTAGTGATATTATTATTATGTTGGTGTTGAATATTATATCCACTTCTTGTTGTGTATTCTTCTGAGCTATTCAACTCCCAAATACATTTATCCTTGGCACCCCTCGGAATAATCACAGTTGTTATCTTTCTACTCAATTGCCTCCTAGCATCAATGTCTTGTATACTTGTAAAAAAATCTTCTTTCCATTTGTATCTTCCTTCTTGATCCTTGTACAAAATGTTTGAAAACCTATCACCGTATTTGTCTTGAAGCAATCTCATCCAAGGTTTTAAAATTGGATCTAAATTGAGTGGTTTTTTATCATACCAAGTATCCATCCAAATAGAATTTTTTTCTCCAGTTCCCACCACCCATATTAAACCTTTAATCATAAGATCAATAGATTTTTTAAACCATTCCAAAGAGCAAAACCATTTGGAAGAGAGAATGTAGTAAATATTAAACTTGGGTCATTGGGATCAACATACTTAGAAGAATTCTTACCCATTGTCTTTGACTCTCTTTGTACAATCTCCAAATAACTTTTCCCCTAAGAGCTAAGTTTGCATTTGTAAAAGCTCTTAAACTAGAACCTCTCATATTTTTGTCATCATAAAACTTGCTCCATTTCACCAAAGAAAATTTCCTTTTATCATGTAAACCTGACCATAAAAAAGATCGCATAATAAAGATTAAACTTTTTTCAACAGATTTTGGCATAGAATACAAAGACATGTAATATGTTGAAATGGCTTGTAAGATTGACTTAATTAATTGTACTCTTTTTTCTAATGATAACCATCTACCTTTCCAAGCTAGAAATTTATTTTAAACTTTACTAATAACTGGATTCCATAAATCTATCCTCATTCTCCTCTAAAATAAAGACATCTCTAGATAAGTTGTTGGTAAATTTACCTCCTCCATTTGAAGCAACCTACAAATTCTTGCTTTGATATTAGCAGGAGTGTTAAGAAAGTAAATTTTGGATTTAGTCCTATTATTTTTTTGCCCTAAAGATCTTTCATACTCTTTTAAAAATTTATTCAAAGCTCTAGCCTCATTTATCCTTGCCCTTCCAAAAGGGTTGTATCATCTACAAACTGTTGATGGGTGATGTTATCGATGTTATTACTAACCTTAAGTCCACTTATAAATCCATATTTGTAAGCCTTGTTTAAGTTCCTACTCAAAACTTCTGCCATAATAATGAACAAATAAGGAGATAGAGGATCTCCTTGTCTAAGGCCTCTCTTGACTTTAAAATATTCTATCACTAACCCATTGACCAACACTAAATAATAAACTGTAGAGACACAAGATTTAATCCATCTAACCCATTTCTTCCCAAAACCAATTTTATATAAAACTACAAAAAAAAAAATATATTTAACCCTATCATAGGCTTTACTCATATCAAGTTTTAAGATCATAGTTTTCTCTTTTCTTGAAGTTGCTGAATATATAACTTCATGAGCTACTATGATCCCATCCAAAATTTCTCTCCCTTTCACAAAACCTCCTTGCTCTTCTGAAATGATTTTGTTTAACATTGGCCTTAATCTATTTGCCATCACTTTATAAATAATCTTATAAGCCATATTACATAGGCTTATGGATATAAAAGAATCAAACAATTCAACATCCTTATTTTTTGGAATTAGGGTAAGATAAGTTGCATTTATTTTTTAAGGAATGTATTGATTTACCCTAGACTTATCATTACCACCAATAAAGAATCCTTCACTGTATCCCAATTATGTTGGTAAAAAGTTTAAGAGAGCCCATTTGGACTAGGGGATTTATCCTTATTAAAAGATAAAAGAGCTAAATAAACTTCTTCTAGAGTAATAGACTCCATCAATTTCCTATTGTCTTCAATTGTTATAACTGAAGGGACATCTTGAAGAATTTTATCATTAAGAACTCTATCTCCTCTGAACTTAGAATATTTTGATAAAATAATTTAGCCTCTTTTCTAATTTCACTCTGATATTCAATCCAAACCCCTTCTATTGATCTAATTCTACCAATTCTAGAAGAAGATCTCTGAACTATATCCATCCTATAAAAAAACTTTGTATTTTTATCTCCTTCTTTTAACCAAGTCTGTCTTGATTTTAATCTCCAAAATTTCTCTTCCTTCCTCAAAATATTATGATATTCACTAAGTAACTCCCTTTCCTCTGAGCTTGTGTTATTTTCATCACCTTTTTGGAATTTTGAAAGTTTATCTTTTAGTTCTTCTTTATTCTCAAAAATATTTCCAAAGGTGTTCTTGTTCCATTCTTTAAATCTAGATGTCATAGCTTTAATTTGGTTTGGAAGAGCATACAACCCACCATTACCTAAATAATTCCATGTTTGAGTTATCATATCAAAAAATTGAGGATGGTCTTCCCACATATGCTCATATTTAAAATATGATTTTTTCTAAATTCCCTAACCATCATTTTTACTCTTATTGGCCAGTGATTTGAACCATTATTGTTAAGGTATTAAATTTTAGCACAAGCTCCTTCATCTAGCCAATGATCTGAGAGAATGCATCTATCTAATTTTTCTGCTATTAGGTTCTAGACTCTCTAGTTGTTGGTCCAAGTATAGTTTTCTTCTTCAAAGTCAACTTCCCATAGATTGTTTTTTTGAATAAAAGCTGAGAAATATTTCATACTTTGGGTCAATTTCCTAATTCCCCCAAATTTTTCATTCAGTTTGGTAATGGCATTAAAATATCCAATTATCATGAAATGAGTTTCTTGGTATTTACTTCTCATAAAGGCCTCAATCCCACTCCAAACTTCTAATCTACCTGAATGAGTTGTAGGACCATACACATTGATAAGGATGAAGCATATATAGAAAAGTAGCAAGTGACTAAAGAGACTATCCAATGCCTAAGGGTTACACAAGAGGTTCTAGAAGGATTCCAACAAGTTAGAATCCCCCTTGTTGCTCCTTCAAAATCCATAGCATCCCATTCACATCTTGCCCAAACTACTTTCATAGTTTTTGAAACTTCTTCTTTTGTCATTTTAGTTTCTTGGATACAGAGAATATCAAGTTTATTACTTAAACATAGGTCCCTAATACACCTATGCTTTGAGAGAGAATTAGCACCCCTTATATTCCATGAGATTATAATCATGTCTCATTAGGAGATTTTGGCTCCTCTTGCTTATTACCAATACCATTTTGTTGTTTGTTAAATATAAGTTCAACCAAATTAGTTTGTGTTCCTTTCTCTATGTTAGTTCTTGCTTCCCTGGATCTTGCTTGATAATTTGAGGGTTTTCCTCTTTTTGCCTTACCTATATTAGGAGTAGGTCTTATTATTCTATTCCTCAATATTATTTCACCATTTTGTTTTTCAACATATTTATCCTCTCCTAGCTCTATTATATAAGCTATTGACTTATCTTGGTCATTTTCTAGTATTTCCTTATTAATGGCAGAGGTATTACCTTCTAAAACTATATTGTCTTTACCAATTATTTCCTCCTGAATGGTGCATGGTACTTCAAGAGATTATTCAAAATATGATGAAACACATTCCTTGGGTTCATCGAGAATGTTCTTCCTTAAATTAGGATCATATTGAATAGAAGGTTCCTTGTTAATATGTTGAAATTGTTGTCCTGTGTCCTCTAAGTTTTGATATACTTTTTCTTCATAGGCTAAAGCCTCAAAAGAATTGGAATTTCTTTCAGTATACTTTCTTATTGGTCTCCACTGTTCATTTTCTTTTATTTTTTTAGATCTATTTTTTGGAAGTTGAAAGCCATATTTATCCATAACCATTTATAAATTTCTCTTACAATTTTCTACAAATTATTCTGCTAGGCTCTTCTTAGGGCATGATCTCTCAATATGCCCCACCTCATGACATATTCTACATATAAAACATATGTTTTCATAATCTATAGTTTGGATCCACATCTTATCCCCATACTTAAGAATGAGTGATTATGGTAAATCTTTACTTACATCAATCATGACCAATATTTGAGCATAAATAGCCAAAAATCCATATTTTTTTCTATCTAAAATCTCAAGGAATTCTCCTAGAGTGTTGCCTATTGCCTTGAAGGTATATATTTCCCAAAATTCAATGGGAAACCAAACATCCTAACCCAGACTGGTACTAGGAATAAATTTACATTTTCAAGTGAAAAGCCTTCATACCAATGGGTAAGGAAGAACCTTGCTCTTACCATAAACCAAGAACCCCCTTTTAGGATTCTTTCTCTTTCTTCCCTATAACAAAAAATGTCTAGGAAGAAACCTTTGGGAAGAAATGATAGAACCACTATTGGATACTTTCAACTCCTATCAATCCATTTTCTCAAGGCTGAAACCACTGGCCAATACCCATTAAATTTACCAAAAACTGCCCTATCTTGGAGTAATGAGGGTCTCTCTAAGGTGCGCTCACTAACCTCTACCACTAGGGATGATTGTAAGGATTTACTATAAATCGATCCATGGAAATGAAACTAAAACTCAAAATCTAATGAAATTTATCTAAAAGTTCTATAACAAATATATATTTGATAAGAATTTTATAAAATTTTCATGCACAGTTTCTAAGATAAAGAAAGGGAAAAAAGAACTTAGCTAAAAAATTCTTTATTCAGATAGAATATCTTGCCTTGTTGAAGTCCTAGTCCTTCATTGCTCTTCCCATCGTTCGAACCCTAGTTGGCAAATAATTGCAATTTTATTTTTTGTGATGGTTGACTTTATAGGGTTGTATCTCCCTTAATATTGCTCGGATTTTTACATATGACCACTCATTTTAAATCTATTCAAATTTTGCACAATTTGGTCCAAGAATCAACTGAATCGAATAACTCTTTGCGAAGATATGGCTCCTAAAAGATGAAATGTTTTTAAGGAAAAAACCCTAATCCTTCGCACTTTGCAATTTTGTTTTCGCGATTTGAAAAATTGTCATTGCCCTTGTTCCGAATGGTTTACTTCACAGGGTCGTATCTCCCTCAATATTGCTCGGATTTTTGCATATGACCACTCATTTTATTCAAATTCTACACAAGTTGGTCCAAGAATCAACTAAATTAGATTAATAAATATATATATATATATATATATATATATATATATATATATATATATATATATATATATATATATATATATATATATATGTATATTGATATATATATATATATATATATATATATATATAATTGCTTATATTGGATTGAAATGGTTCCACTTGTATTACATCATTGCCACATAGTGGTATTACAACAAAACTTGGATATTATCCATGTATTGCTTGGAAATATTTGAACCTTGGTCTCTCTTCTTTAAAATTTGAGGAATCTAACCGGTTGAGCTAATGCCACTTGATTTTACTAAGTTTACACATGTTTTTATGAGGGGTCCTGATCCCCTCATACTAAGAGGGGATTGAACCTTGGACCTCTCAAAGAGAGGCCAAAGCCCTTACCATTGTATTACAGTTGTATTGATATTATCTATTTTATTAAGAATGTATTTTTTTAATTATATTATTATTTTAAAATTTGATCTATTAATATTATTATTTTTTTAATTAAGAATACCTTTATTATTTATGTTTCACAAAATATGCCTTTATTATTTATGTTCAATGAAATGTTTAATTTTAGTTGCCATCATTATAATCCTTATAGTTGGAAAACTCACAGCTTATGATAAACTTGACAACTCAATTTTGGAGATTTTATCGATAACTTGGGAAAACTCGACAAAAAAAACAAAGAATTTTTTTCAATAGAAAATAAAAAAACATTTTAAACAACAATTGGAGAGCCAAAATTTGATTTTATATTAGATAATCCTTTAAAAATGTACAATTACGATTTATGAATCAACAAATCCAACCAAATACATCATAGAAATGCAACATTTCAAAATATAAAGCATTTTTAAACTACTTTTTGTTTTCCCTTCCCCTACACTAGATGGATGACCTTGGCTTTGAATTGGTGGTCAAGTTGGAGGCTCCTCAGGTACAACATCATTATGGTATATCTCCTCCAATCCTCTTAAATATTTTGCTTTCTCCTCAAGTGCCTCAATGTTCGCTACAATAGGACTCTTGGTAATCCAATCATGTAGTGGATCTAGCTCATCCAATTCAATTACCTCATAGGATTCATTAGCCTCCACTTGTTTTCTATGAAGCCAAAGATTGTATTATACAAACACAAGGTCATTGAGGCACTCTTGGATCAACCTATTGTGCTTCTTGGTATGTATGGAATCAAATAGAGACTAATTGCACTCACACCCAGATGCTCTACAAAGTTGACTTAAGATGCGAATAGCCATTCTCTTTGAAGTAGGTATTTTGGAACCATAGTCCTCCCACCATAAATCTTAAAAAAAAAAAGAATTTTTATAGTATTAATTTACATTCATAAACATTTTGGACAAATTCATGGGATCAATATCCACCTATCATTGTTGAATTCCCAAAACTACAACCAATAAAAATAGTCATGGAAAAAAAGGGTTGGATCCAGATTGAAAGTTATTTCAACACTAGCCATTTGGGGGATTATATATTTAAGCAGTTTAAGAAGTTGGATGAGTGGCCAATTCTAATCCCTCTAGAATTGACACCCATCATGACTCAAATCTAGGTAGACATATTTCTCACAGGTAGAGATGAGGAGGATGAATTAGCTTGGGGCTATGGGAGCCTTGGATTCTACACAGTGAAGGATGGATATGATAATATCCTTCTAGAACCTCCTCCTCATGCATATCAAGTTGAAAATTAGAGAAAAAATTGGCAGTCCAAGGATTGGATGAAAGTAAACTTATTTGCCTAGCAGTTCATGAACAATACAAATATTACTTTTGATAATATGAGACATAGGGGAATCGTTGGTCCATATCAATGTGTTTTATGCTACAAGAGTGAGCAAACATCTTGCCACTTGATGTTTGAGTGCCCGTTCATTTTCAAGATCTAGGAGTAATGATTTTTAGCTTATAAAATCCAAGCCAATGGATTAATATTTGGGAAATATGGAAGAGGGGTATATTTAAATCTGAAGCTCTTTGTATTGAGTGGAAGCTTGGATTAAAATTTATTTGGTGGTAAGTGTGGTTGGAGAGAAATGGAAAATTTTTTAGAGAAACCTTTTCATCCTTGGATGGCATTTGGTAGGTCATTTGGAGCAAAGTCATGAAAATTATGGCAATGTATGCTAAAGAGGAAACTCGAGCTGATATAGGGATGATGGAGAAGGAAGCCAAAGTACAAGAGGGGTAATATAGATCTAGTTGTAAACCACCCCCAGAAGGTTGGATTAAAATTAATACTAATGGAGCTATAAAAGGCAATCCAGGTAGAGCTGGAATTAGAGTGGTCTGCATGAATCATGTTGGAACAATGCTCTATTGGGAATTGTAAGGCTTGGGTAGGACCACAAACAATGAAGTAGAAGACTTAGCTATCAAATATGCTTCTATATAGGCAGTAAGATAAGGTTATAGGAGGATAATCAGAATTAGATTCTCAAATCTTGGTAGCAGCTTTGGATTGCTTTGGATACATGGATGTTAAGGATTCTTGTCACCCAAATTAAGGAATTATAGAGGAAATTAGATGATGTGATTCCACTTTATGTGGGTAGATCCCTTAATAAAGGGGTAGAATTCCTGGCTAAGATGGGTACCAAGAAGGAGGTAGAGGTTCAATGGCATAGTAGCATGGCTATTGAGGATGAGAGGATTAGGTAGGTTAGTGAGCAAATCTAGTGTTTAGTTAATTTGGACAACCGTTACAGATATATGGTTTAGGAGATTTGCCTCCAATGCAGATCTCCTTTTACTGTTTTAAATAGGTGTTCTCACCGACTAAGGCTAGGAGGAGTCTCATATCAACTTGTAAATGATCTTTGTTTTAATATATATTTTTAATTCTTTTTCAAAAAAAAAATATTCATAAACTAAATAAAATAATTCAAAAAATGTTGAACTTTGAAAGTTTAAATTCTTTACTTGTTCGCAAGCTTAACCTTGCTTATTTATCAAAAAAGTATGCAAAAATCCTATCATGAAATTATACAATTGCAACTCAGCAAGGATAAGGCGATGTTTGGAAAGGTTATCTATCATCCTCTCTATGTACATATAGAACATCGTATGGACCTCTTCATCACTGCTAAGACTACTAGTGTAAAAGAAATTGGGGTTCAAGAAGCACCCCATGACATGAATAGACCGAAGGAGTTTTCTTATCCATCTCTTATCAATGATGTGTCAAATTGGTTCAAACTTATGCTAGTTGCCACTATAATAATGTTCAATAGCCTCTTTGGCTTTATCCATTGCTTCATATAGATAACCCATTGTAAATTTTCACCATCTACAAGGGAAAGAACCCTTATCAATATTTTGTCACCTACTAAAAATTTAGAAAAAGTAATACTAAAGTATAAAAAAGATTTTAAAATTTAAATTTGAACTAAACAAGCAAATTGCAATTACCTTGATGCTTACATAAAACGAATCATTAAACACTTACCTCCATATCCACTGTCCCTCCTCTTGAATGAAACAACGAGGTATACCATTTCTTGGTCACAAACATTAGTTTCAAAGCAGATGATGCCATTAAAAGGCTCTATAGGGTGATAAAATTGGAGGTAAATCAAGTAATCCTTGGGCAAAGAATATCCCATCCATGATTGTGCTCCCTTATCAAGTTGAGTACCCATGTGTGGTTAAACCATGTAATGTTCTTCGTCTCTTCTACTACAATCTTCATCCATGACAATTTTTCAATGTCCTTAAGTGTAAGGTCAATGCAATGGGTAGTACATGGGCTCCAAAAAATAGAGGGGCACTTCTCCTCGAGAAGTCTACTTATAAATACATATGATGTTGTATTGTATGCCACTACTTGGATAATATTCTCCACTTATGTTTCTAGCACAACCTTATCCAATAAATTGAATAACAATTGTGCATTCTTTACCTCTTGTGAGGCATCAAACGACTTCAGGAAGATCATGGATCCACCCAAAGCCACCATGAAGTTCAAGAATGTGCAATTTATTACATATATCCATCCATAAAAAAGAATGTTGCAACTTTTTTTCCTCCATGTATTTATTTTTCTCTTCTATAATATTGTGTATGTTGATGACACACTCCAACAATGGTACACTTAAATATTTTTTCAAAGGTGTCTTAACTCCTTTGCCAGGCTCACTCAATGCCCTCACCAAGGCATACCAATGGGGGTTATTCACACAATTGAAGGGAATGTTGTAATAATACCAAAAATTGGCTATAATTATCCTTACATCCTTTGCCTTGTCACTCCCTATGTGATATTATGAATTGTGGTTTATCTTGTGCTAGAGCCTTGTACCATACTTCTCCCACTCCCACTAGCACTACCTTGTTGAATATGAGGGATAAGAATAAATTATTTGACCGTGACATCGACACCCTCTAGTTCAACCTCATCCCCATTAAAAGAGCCCTAAGGTTCCACTTTTATCCCATTGCAAATCTTGTCCTTTGTGCTTTATTTTTAGCCTCTTTGGTATAGAACCAAGCCTTCACCTCATTTCTAATCATATCATCTACTCTAGAATAGGGGTTCACATTATGCCCCAATTGCCCAAGCATATGGAATTTGAGGCGATGGATGCCTCCTAACATATCCTTACCACAATATTTACAAAACACTTGATTCAATAAGTTTTCCTTAACCCCATGCTTCCACATTGGGTCTCTTCCTAGGCTTGGACTTGGGGTTGATAAAGGATTTTGTTGAATTCCACTTAAAGGAGGATCATTGCTTCTTGCGATGGTTCTAGGGACCTCACTTGAAGAATCCATCTATATTTACTAATAGAAGGGAAAAATAAAAATAAATAATTAATCAGATGTCTTAGGGTCTAGCCTAAGTACTTGAAAAGAATAAACAACAAATTAGGGCCTAGCCTACATGCTTGAAAAACAAAAAAAAAATGTAACAAAACCTTTAAATTTTTGTTGGTGGCGGGGGGGGGAATACTTGAGAAAACCTATAGAAACAATGTCTTATATTCTTGAAATGGTGTTAGATGCAATACAAAATAGTGGTTTAAGCTTATTGTTTTCACCTCTTAGAAGAATTTTCACACAATTGGAGAGAAGAGGAAATGAGTAAATGATAAGAAATGGGATATTAAAATATTTTTTTGTGTTTTTCCTCTATTTTTGCATCTATGGTGAATTTTCTCATGAGAATTCCATGATATTTTGGTAAAAATCTTACCGTAAGTTAGTGAGTTTCTTGACATTGAGAAAAAAATGGGCCATAATTTCTCACGAGTTTTGCAATAAGTCACAAGTTTCTAGTGATTTTTCTAACTATGATAACCCCTATTTACTCTTATTCAATCATGATAACTAGTCACTTTAACATGAGGTGGACCATTGATCCTAATGAAATCTAAATGAGGTTGCATGCTGACAAATACTCAGTTGCAACCAATTTGTATATTCCCCAAAAACATATTGGTAATTTTTATATAAATATATCATCATGTCATAATCTTATATATTGATAATTTTAGTATAAATATAATTCTACAAGTGATAATGTTTTGGTCAAGTAAATTTATTAATTTTTTTAGTCAACATCGATTTAATCTCAAACGAAGTAAGAAAAAAAATGATTGTGGTAGGCACTTGTTGTAAAAAGGTTAAGGGTTGAAGTCCTTTGACAATGCCTCACATAGTCTCAAGTCTCATCTGCATACATAACATTTAAAAAATGTATGCTATAAAAATTCAAAATATTTAAAAACCATGAGTTTTGTCAAAAATTAGTTTACATTGAAAGAGAAGATAATCCATGTTTAACTTGTTTTTAGATATATGCATTTTATCTCTAGTAATTAACTTGTTATATCTTTAAGGAATGTAAAAAATTAAATGGCTCATTTCCCAACTCTTTGTTATGTTTACAAATAATGTAAAAAGTTAGCATTTTAACTATTAATTAATTATTTTTTAATATTTATCCTTAATTGCATCATAGTTAAAAAAAAAAATCGTATTAATAAATAATTGTATTAAACACTATTATACTTTGATGTTGGAGACATATAGTTACAAAGAGACCAACCACTTAATTATAGAACACTCATATTCAGATTACCATAGAAGGATTGTTGTAAAAGCTATTTGGATTTACTATATGATGATTTAAAATTCCAAATATTTCAAATTTAGGTTCTAGATCCATCAACATAAGTAGACCCCTATAGATGGGTCCACAACCCAAATTTGAAATATTAATAATTTTAAGTAGTCATAAAATAAATTTAAATAGTTTTTCCAACAACCTACCACAATGTTACCTACCACAATGTTGAAGCCTCAAACAATATACCATGGAAGGATCAAGGTTATATACTTCTTTATCCTAAAATTGGGGATCTTAGACCAAAAATAACTAAAACAAGCTTACAACGTGCTCCTTATATCATAACATAAACAAAATATTGCCCAAACTGTTGATATAAGCATACTTCCTATCAATATCAATTAATTATTAATTGAAGTAAAACTATACAAATTGATGTGGTGTGTTCAAGCAAAAATACTCCCTTACCAAACATCGACTTTGAGGTTAGTCATGCATGATCTCAAGGTCACCTTATGACTATAGATATATACACATCCCATGTAATGGATACAATTTACAAGGGCATGTTCCTTGTGGGTGACACACAATACAATACAACTCTTAAAATCAATGTACCTAACAATGTCATTATTACACTCTTTATCCTCCTTGAAGTTCTTTCACAAGCTACTACCACATATCTCCTTGTACATCAATCATTACTAGCCCTTGAGATTGTGCATATAGTCCCTTTAACTTCCTTTCAAATTCTTTCTTTTTTATCCATAGGGGAATCAATTACATCCACAGTCCTTTTCTACTACCAAATAGAGTTCAAATCTTGGGGCTGCCCCTTATAGCCCCTATTCCACCTCGTTGTTGCTGACCCAATGTGAGGGGGACCACTAGTGGCTTGGGATTAGTACCACCATTGTTAGGCTGGCACACACTTAGCGGAGTCAGGTCAAACTAGTATCTTTGCACAAATAGGCATGCCTCCAAGGTTTGAACTTGGGTCTCTTTTTAGTAAGAGCCAAAACTTACCAATCCACCCAACCCTTGAAGACTACTTCCTCTCAAATTATTTTGTGAAGACATGTAAATAATCCATACATGATTTTAGATTCTTTTTGACTTGACCTCCTTTTGCTTTTTATCATCTTGTATATTACCAAGAAAAGTGTTGCATTTTTTTGTAAATACAAAAGTAAAAAATAAAAAAGTTTACAATCTTATTGTTGTTAGTCCATACGCCATTATAAAATAATATTATTAGGCCGCTATGTATGGGAAACAAGTCATACCAAAGTCTGCAAAAGTAAAAAAAACTTAATTAAAACAAAAAAATAAACAAGAGCTAGCATTACTTATTTTCAATAACTTTATCCTTCAATTTGACTCTCAGATGTAGCCTATTTCAATCATATTGGCATGATTGAGTTGCCCTCATGCCAAAATTTCCTTGGCTAGCAACTCACTAGATTTGAGTTGGACAGGCAAGGCAAGAATCATAGTATTATGTAGATGCCAAGTATGCTTTAATGGTTCCTTCACTTAGATAAAAATGGACAAGTTGATGCTTTACTCTAATATAATACCTCATGTTTCCTTGTTGTCTAGGAAATTCTCACTCAAAGTATCCTAGAATCAAACTATGCAACATCAATTGGAGGAGTTATAATAGTAGATAAAGAAGTTGATCAAAGACCAACAAGCATCAAGGAAAATATTGCAATTTTGTTTGAGATGCTAGCAAGGAGTCATCCACCATTATGCATAACTCCTTGACTTTGTTGAGAGCAAGAGAATTTCTTTGATGCTTTCATCAACTCCCATAGATACATATAATACTTACTTGCTATATGACACCGAGTTCCTTATCAAATTGTCCATTGTACCTCCTCATGTAACCATAAAATCTATGCTATCCATCTCTTATTTTGTTTCATTTTTCACGCTTTCTTCTCTACTCTCTAATATTTCAATCTCCCTAATAACAAAGGCTCCATCATTTTCCTCCCTTATGCTACCAACAACCTTGTTTAAAGAAACAATCAAGTGTTTCTTCCCATCATACACAATTTCATAATGATGTTACTTCCAAAAGACATTACTTCTTTTATACTCCTTTTCTTAAGTTTTTAGAAATTAAATATAATAAATAAATTAATTGATTAAAACAATGAAGAAAAACACATGATCTAGATAATTTTACTTGGAAAAATAATTTTAAACAAAAATATCAAACAAAGTATTTAGCAAAAATATTTATATGCCAAGTTTGAGTCTGGGAGATAGCGCAATGGTTGAGGCTTTAACTCTTTTTCGAGATATCCAAGGTTCAAACCACAACGGGTGTGTGATTGTGTTAAATCCCCTATTAATAAGTTCAACTCTCCCCTCTTCCATTATAAAAGGTCATGGTGGGATGAAGATGCCCAACCCTGAGCATGGTCCTAGGGGTATCTCACACTAACCAAATCTTTAAAAGGTTTTTCAAACTAACCTAGTCTTAACTTAACACACATATATCTATATATATATAGCTAGATAGAGAGAGAGAGAAATGTACCAAAAGTGTATGATACTTTTTTTTGTTTTTAATTGTTGAAACGGGTTCCCGTGTTGCATCAAATCTTTAAAAGGTTTCTCACACTAACCTAATATTTAAAAAAAAAATGTATATATATATAGGAAGTAGGAGCAATGTAGCATATATTTAAAAGGTAAATTAAGGAGAGAAACCTCGTTTAATTTAATAAGTTGTATGATATATTTTATTTTTTTCAATTGTTGAAACGGGTTTCATCTATATCACATCATCAATATATAGTGGTATTACAACACAACTTCGACATTATTCATGTATGACTTGGCAAGATTTGAACCTTGATCTTTCCTTAAATGTTGAGAAATTTAACCGATTTAACTAACACCACTTGATTCATATAATAACTTTTATTAAAAAAAATAACTTAAATTATCCTATAAATTATAATGTTTACCATTAAAATAATAATAACAATAACGAGGAGATCTTGATGGAGTGGTGGTGCTAGATTTGACGCCCCTCAATACTTTGACATTAATCCTTCTCTTTTCAAGTCTTATTAATTAAATAAATAATAATTCAACTATAAACACAACCTAATAAGTTTTTTTAAAATTAAAAATAAATAAAGTATTATAATTTGATATATTGGGTCCGAGGTGTCGACCAATTGGTTCATCCAAACCCCATAAGGGGGCGGAGGTCCAAGGTTCAAATCTTGGGCCTCGTCGGACTGAACGCTTGTCCCTTTCCTAGTGCTTTCGACGACGTAAAAAGTTTAAAATGATTGTGGCATAGTGGTTATAGGGGCGGACTACGCGAAGATCTGTGTGGCGGCTTTTGAGGTGGACATCGCAAAATACTGTTGCGGCCATAAAAAGCTGGACAGCCTGCTCGAATTCGTGGCGGCTACCGATTCCACCATGTAAATTAAAAAAAAAAAAAAAAAAAAATTGATATATTAATAATGGTAAGTGATAGAGTGACATTAATCCTTCTCTTTTCAAGTCTTATTAATTAAATAAATAATAATTTAACTATAAACACAACTTAATAAGTTTTTTTAAAATTAAAAATAAATAAAGTATTATAATTTGATATATTTAATAATGGCAAGTGATAGAGTAGAGGTAGTAGATTGACTGGTTTTAATTGAGTGTTTGTCAAATTTTAATCTAATTGAGATCCCTTTATTTAGAGTAAAAGTTTACCCAAGTAAAACGAAAGTATTCCAAAATAAAAAACGTACCCACAATAATAAAATGATGAAGATGTTGTCTATCCCTAACTATTTAAAAAAATTAGATGAGCAAGTCTCTATGTACTTGTGATAAGTTCCTATAATGCTAAGAAAACATATATATATTTTTAAATACCAACTCACATATTTCTAAAAATATTCCCTTTGTGACAAGTTCCAAACATCAAATTTTTTATTAAAAAATAATACTTTGATACAAGTTCCCATGATAAAAAAAATTGATTTGGTACAAGTTCCAAATTAACATATTAACGTCTTCTTGACCTATAAGTGTTATTTTGATTGTGAAGTCAGACATACTTGTCCACAGTCTAAGCAATCAAAATCTGGTTCAACCACCTTGACTCCCATTTAATTCTATGAACAATGAAATTACTGAAGAGCACCCAAGATCATTCTAAGTGACTTTTTTCCTGCTAATATTGTAGTATAATGATTAATTTGGAAAAATCTTTAATTCCTTTCCATACAAGATCTTTGACTAGAAACAAAAAAAAACCATGAAGATCCCATTGAAATTACGCGGAAAAGTATTAGTTCAAAGTAATCATCCAGCCAGTGATCATTAAATTTAGGCGGATTACTACCAATGAAAGTTCGTGAATTTTTTTTTTGCTTGCACCACCAACTTAATATTCTGGTGATGATGGGATTTATTCACCTGCAACTTCCGACGTGGTCGGGTTGGTGGGCATGCATGGAACACAATATTCGTTCATTCCTTCTTTTATTGCTTTCATTACCAGTTTGATTGCTTAGCAAGGGGACTTCGTCGTAGGTAACAACAACAATGACGACAATATTCAATTTTTTTTATTTGGGTGTTCCCTTATTACTGGCCAACAACAGCCATGGTGCATGGAGAATGGGGCTAGATAGATAGAGAGATATCATGAAGAGGAATAGCAGCTATGTGTGTGCATAACAGATAGAGTTTTTAATTTTTTTGATAAAATCAGGGGAGCTATATATGCGTTTGGTGAGAAAAATTGATCAGAGGAGGAGGTGAGGGATATTATTAAGGATGCAGCTGCACGTATCTCCAAGCTTGAGACACATTACCATATCTACCAGTAATGGGTTCCGGGATTTCATGAAAGTGAAGGGTGCAGCCCGGCATTTTGGGTACAGGAATATATTGTATTCGATATTGATTTTGGCGTTTTTGTTGCGGTTTGTGTTTATACTGACTGCTCTTGCGAGCCTGGAGGGAGAGAATAATTGTAATTCTCTTGGTGAGTTTTTTAATTGAGTAATTTCTTTTGTTGGTGTTGAGTTTTTGTTGTGATGGATTTGGGAGGTGGGTGATTTCATCAATGGATTGTGATTGTGCAGTTTGCCTTGGGAGGAAGCTGGGACCAAGCCTGCTGGGAAGGACTAGTGCACCACCTGTAAGTTTACAGCATCCACATTTGTTAATCTTGCTTGTGCTGTGCATTGTCATTCAGGAAATCGTGTTGGGTGTGTATATGTTGGTATAGGATTTAGCTAGAATGAGTTTAGCGGTTGGCCTCATGGTGAAGGTTTGTGTACTACAGATAGGTGGTGGAAGGGTAGAATCTATAACAGAGTAGGAGTAGGGTATGTATGTCTTGTAAACAGACAATACAACAGAAGGGCTTGTTCCTACAGATAGCGGATGACTCCTCCCACACATAGTGGATCCAAGCGTGTAAGTGCTGGTCTAATACTAGTCCATTATGCTTAATGCCTATGGACTAAAAGTGATTCAAACTTAATTATATGGGTTTTGGTTTGTTTAGTAGAAGAAGAGGTATTATAAAAAGTGAATATGGGTAGCTTTGCTTTGGCCCATAGATTGTAACAGTATTATAATGCACGGGAATGCACCATCAAATATAGATCAGTGTTAGGCATAGAAGCCACAGCTTGGGGTTTTTGGTCTGTTAATTTTGCTTGAAACTTGCACTGAGTCTTATTCTAGGATGGATTGCACATAATGTGAGCAGCTTCAATGCAGGGAGCATGCCCAACAGGCTTGAACCTGACTCATCATGATGGTAAATGCTTTCTGTAAAGTTAGTTTAATAGGGTGGTTTTATTTGAGCAGAAATGCATACGAGAAATGGGTTTTGGTTTATATGGCTGGATTTTGTTTCTAGGTGGGTGATTTTATTCTGGGTGATTTATTCATAATAGAAACTGAAAGTTGGGGTCCATTTAACTGACCTTTGTAGCTTCAATCATAAAGTGGTTTCTCTTTCGGTGTGGGCACATTTGGGTGCCTTATTCTTAACCCAAACTGGAAGTTGGGTGCTCTACTAGATGGAGCTCTATAGATTTTATTGTAAGCCTCACTTTACAATGATCGTGACTAAAAGGTCTAGAGCCAATCAAGTATAAATTTGAAACAATGTGTGTAAGGTTACATAAAGTGAAAAAGTTCCCTTCTTGCGCAAGAGAGTCTCAAATGCCAAACTGGTGTCTTAAATGCAAAACTTGGTATTCTGGTGATGTCGTGACCTTATAATTTACTTCAACTTAGTTTTTTTAAGGGTGATTTTTGTTTCTATGGCAATCTTATTTTGATGATTTATCTTTTTTGGAAACTAAAATTTTACATTTATTGGATTGAGGTCTGTGGTTTTAATTGTAAGGGTGGTTTTTGTTTCTATATCCATGGCTTTACTTTGGGTGGGTTGCCAGAATGGAAATTGAAATTGTATGTTCATTGGATTGTGTTATGTTGAAAAAGAAATTTGGTCTTTGCTAGATTGGACTTTTCAAATACATGAGTAAAGTTTTTATTTCTATGTAGGATGTTTTACTTTGTCCAGTCTATTCATAAGAGGAACTGATTGTGCAGAGATTGTCAAAGGAGATATATGCAGTCCTTGAAGCAGAGAATCAAGAGGTTCCGGAAGGACTGACGGTTCCAGACTCCTTTGAGAGTTTTGTCGCTGATATCAAGACCAATGAGTATGATGCAAGGACATTTGGTTTTAAGATTAAGGCTATGGTATGTACATTATGAACTTGTTACCTTGGATCAAGAATTGACTAGATAAGGAATCACCGTTATGTTACGAGGTCTGGTCTTCAAGTTGGGGCTCTCTACAACCCTGATCATGGAGATAAATGGCCAATACAGTACAATAACGATGGCATTTATAATAAAATATCCTTATACCTTTACTATAAATTGCTCCTAGTCATGAATGAGGTTAATAGCAGGGAGCAGGTGAGATGAAACCCAAATGCCTTTCTTACTGGAGTTGTCTGCATTTCATTACCTAGTCTCATAAATGTATCCCAGACACTGAAATGCTTACCAAACATTCACAATATGGAATTTATTGGAAAGTGAGCCTAATAAGCTATAAGATTTCCTCAACTAATAAATTAAATCCTCCCTTATTTGACAAATAAAAACTCTATACTTTTATGTCCATGATATTTGCGTACTGCCATACTAGTGAGTCATTATCATTCATTACATTGGAATGGTAAGTTTAATGCTGTAGGTTAACAGATTAAATAATGCCCCTAAAGCAGCCATATTCCAAGGAAAGGGAATAAGAAAGTTTGATGAGCAAGTTACTTCAGCTTTATTATAGCTATATCATCTTATCTTGGGATCACTCTGAACAAGTTCTTGAGAAGGATTTTCACAACATTCATATCCATCATGGCAACCTCTGTTTTTTTCTTCTTGTTCTACAGATTATCTTCAGACTGAATCTATATGGCATTGGGTTCTTAAGCTATGAGCTGTAATCATAATACGTTCATAGGTTGCCTTGTAAGCAAATGCCATAATAAAGATCCCAATTAGAAGTAATGATAAAAGACATACATGAGGTAGTTTTTTATTCCACAACATATAGTAATCAATGCAGGGTTATGCATAGTGGCGAATATTCGCAAATTGGAC